>OY728163.1:498525151-503525151 GCA_963277665.1 Viscum album
TAGCTTGTGAGGAAGTTTCTAATTTTTTTTTAATAATTAATGTGAAGGGGATAAAGTGATATTATAAAATGGGAGAGGAGGATAGATTTGGGGAGTATGTATAGTGTTTCAATTTAAATAGATAAATTTCATATTGTATAGATCCAAAGTATAATGCATCTTAAATATTGGAATTCAAGTAGAAAATGTTTGTTTTATTTATTTACTTTATACTAATATTATCTACTATAAAAATACTTTTATTTTAATATTCTATTTTCTATTTATAGAATTAGATTTATGTTAGTGTCTAAATTATTTTCTTGTTTTCATATATCAAAATCTTTAGATATTAATTTTCTTGAATAGTTTATAAAATTTAATTGTTTTTTTTTCAAATTATTCTTTGAAACATTATAGTTTGTTCATTTTAATATTCATTTTTTTAATCTTTAATTAATAACCATGATTACTTTTTTATAATTTTTATAATAAAATGTGATAACTTTATTGAGGAGGTGATTCCCCAAATAATAAAAATTTAAAATGATAGTTTCAATAATTATTTATGTCTTTGAAATTCTTGAGATTAAACATTAAACCATATTAATCATATATGATTTGAAATGTTTATCAACTCTTAGGTCTTGAGAATATCACTAAATTTCTTCAAGAATCAAGAAATTTATATTAATTCATGATTTTTTTATAATAGTAAATAATTTATTCTAAATATGTTTTTGGTGGTGTTGATGCTATTCAAAAATAATTATTGAAATTATAAATACATATTAAATGAATTTCATCCTATTTTGATAAATGAAAACATTATATTTTTCCAAAACACTCCTTAGTGATAAAAAAATTAAAATCTATAATCAACATAAAAAATCCATTTGATAATAAATGTGTAAACCTATCTTTCCTTTATATATTATACCCAAGTAAACTCTAATACTAAATTACTAGATAGCTTAGAAAATAATTTTACTGTGTGAAGTCATGACACATTCTACACAAACCACAACATGATTATGAATTATAGTTTTAGATAAAATAGATTTTTCATGGTATAATATTCTGATAGAGGAGACCACACATCATGTTGATGGATTTTGGATTTATGATAGAGTGTTATAAAAAACCCTTAGAGTATTTGTGGGTTTTCTTTGCTGGCATAGAATATTATAGGAACCTTCAATGAAGCTTACAAAATAATTGGTGATGTGTAACATGATGGATAGCTGAGTTTTGCAGTGATCTTAATATGTCTTGGACATTAATAAGATCCTGAGGTGATTAAATGAAAAGATATTCATTTCATTCAATGCTATGAAGATCGTGGTTCATTAGGAAAAGAAAAGAATGGTGAATCTATAGACATTTTGGAATCCATTTCAAATTGAAAAGACTTTGGTTGGAATAGTCAGTTACACAAATCATGGTTAATGGTGTTTGAATGGAAAATATGATATGTAAGAGTATTCTTGATCCATATTGTGAAATTTGAAAAGGGAATAACTCTCCCTATATGTAAAAGATCATGTTATATAGTGGAATTCGGGAAAATAAATAGTATCCATGTATACATAAAAGTAACATCTTTTAGACTTTAGATAAATGGAAAAGAGTGGTCACACCATGGGAAGAAGAGTTGCGCAATGAATATTTTATATATACAGGCGTATCAATAATAAAATATGATTAATGGTTTAGTTATAACATTATATATACATGTAGATATGAAGATAGTGAAATGGAAAGATAATTGTAGGTCACTAAAGATCCTTAGATGAGATATATCCTTAGAGGGGTGAATCAAGGTATGTAAATCATTCCCAATTTAAAAAACTTTTCCTTTATACTCGCATAGACCTAATGACCTTGACCACTTGACTATAATGGTCACCTATTTTTCTCTTTGTTATTTTTTGATCTGGTTACTTTTTTACTTGACCCACCCTTAACTTAATATTATTAGTGATTCCTTAATAATTTCACTAGAATGTGTGATAAAAATATAAACAATCCAATACAAAGAACACACTAATTTTTACTTGGTTCACCGCTATGAGATAATCTAAAGAGCATGTGATCAACAATGTATCACTGCACTAAATTATTAAAGCTCACTACATGGGGTTTTAGCTAGATCACTCCTATATGGGATCACTTCCATTTCATGTTTAGTATAGACGCACAATCTCCCTAGGATAACTTCCTCCATAATTCCTCTCTCTTTTCTCACTACTGCAAGGAGGGTAACAAGTTGTATCATGGAACAAGAAAAATATCACTTCTTTTATGTGATTCACCAGGTGTAGATGTTGGTGTCTTTGATATCATATTTATCCTTCTGGACCTATATTAAGAATCATCTTTTGAGAAAAATCCTCACCCCATTTGATATCATGGAATCATCTTTATTTCTTTTCCATATTAAACATGGTACTTATCTTCTTCATTACACTAGGATTATGCCTCCTTGTCCTTTATAAAGGTCTTCAATGAGTGTGAAGATATCTATATCACTTTTTTCTATATAGAATCAATTCCCTCTTCCCCTTATTAAAATTATATTTTCAATATGAATAGAGGCCTCTATGAATTGGCTAATTCTCCAAAACTACAATACATAGTTTTATAAACCTGTAGCACTTAATCTGATGGTTTAGATAAATCCTACTTCCTTATATATTCTTGATATTTCTTCAGGCTTCCCACAAATTTAGTGTAACCATTTAAAGCCATTAAATACAAGTTAAATCCCTAAATAAAATTCTATTTTGAATATCTAGGTTATACAAAAAACCACTTGACTATGATATAATCCCTTCTTCTATAACATTTCATCCACTTCATGTTGTCACCATGGCATATCCCATTCCACTACATCCTATAAAGTGATCCCAATCAAAATATACAACATAATTTTCTTCCCTATGGTGTAGTCTCCTATAATTGACTAGATCCACAAATCTCATGCATTTTACTTTTTCATAAATCTCCCACAATCATGGAATGATCTACTAATAACCTCTTTTAATAGTTGAATAGCTATAGATTTTTCTATTTTATATGGCATGGGAACCTGTAGACTTGGAAAATCACAAATCATCAACTTCTCGTTAACCACGTCCTCTATATTGAAAGAGATTTGTGTGGCATAGAAATATTTAATTTAGCATGAATGTAGTGCATCCCTCTCTCTATGGTGTAGGATCCCTCACATGAGATAGAATATGCCATTATGTGAGCCTCTATTATATGGTGTGACCTCTAGTTCTACATCATATCCTGAACTTGTAGTTTTCCCACATTATACTTTTCTCTAGAATTCTAGTTCTATATCAATCAAGTCTCATTATTTAGTCACCAGAAAAAATACATTAGGGGACTACCAGTCCTAGAGGATTACATTCCACCCCACACATGTTATTCTCTATGATACTTCCCTGTATTATGGCCTCTTCTTTCACACACACTAGTGTCAAATCACACAAGTCCTTACCTAAATTTATGCCTTTGGTCTAGAATATCTTTGAGCCTATTTGAGTACCTATGTGGTGGTTGGATTCTCATATGTGCCTAGCCTTTGGATATATAACGTTTCATATATACAACCTCATTTGTGTTGTATCCATCCTCTCTATAGTTTAAATAGAAATTTCATAGAATTTATAAGTCATACAAATGCCTTATGAACTACTCTTTACAGTGTCTGTAAAGACCTGGAATTTTCAAGGAAATTTTTTTCTTAATTCTTTGGAATTTTACGAGCCTGTGGCTTCTAATGGCAGTTGATTCCGAGGTCCGGTGTGCCCAGAATCAATTTTCGAAGTTTTGTTCATGTACGTTCAGTAAACGTACGTGCAGGTTTTTCTATCTTTTGAACCGGTGCTCGAAATTGAAATCCGAGGACACTGATGAACTCACAACGCCGGTAATTGCTTAAGGGGACCTTTACCACAGTTGCGTTTTATGCAGGTCGAGAGTTAATTTTTGGGGTTTTAGAATGAAACGAATAAAATGAATAAAATTGTGGAACGCCATTTTATTTAAGTTGGGTGGTTATTTTTCTCCCAAGGGGAGTTAGTGGTGGGGCCCACACCCACATAACCTCCCATGGGAGGATATTTGTGAGGTGGGGCCCACATGATTTTCCAACCTTTCATCTCCCCCATAACTCCACCCAACTCCCTTAAACTTCCCTTCTTTAATTCTTTGACAACTCCCCTCATTTAATATGAGGAGCCTCACCACCTTCCTCCCAATTAAGATGCCAACCTTTTAATTAATTAAGGTTTTGAATTTTAAATCTTTTGTTGTGTGAATAAAAATAATAGCATGAGCTATTATTTTATTTTTTGGGGCATTCGTTGTGTTGAGAGGTTTTGTGAGAGAGCTTTGGAGAAAGAGAGAAGAGTGTTCTTCTCTCAACGAAGAATGGTTCTCCTTCCGAAGGATCTCTGACGAACGACGCTCGAGCCGGGATAGAAGACACTTTGTGGGAGCGACGAACGCCAACGACCATCGACACCTTCATCTCATCCTTTGTGACGACGTCAACAAACCGACATCCGCCTTTTAGCGATATCGTCAACACACGACGAACCTTGAGGTAAGGGGATTTCGTATATTTTATATATGTGATTTATACCCTCGAGCATGGGCGTTTAATTGGTTGGATGATTATTTGAACCACTAACGCGGTGGGTACGGACTAACGAACAAGTCCGGACCCATCGTCGTATCGTTCTTGATGCGCGGAATGTTTGGAAACATCGAAACGGGACCGCAACGACGATTTGGAGCTTTCGCAGTGGAGTTCGGGTCCCGGGATGACCGTCGTTGTAGACGGAAGCTAAAACGGACCACCAGAATTACTCTGGTGGCCCGCGGAAGACCGCGGCGGCGCAGGTCGCCTGCGCGGCGGCGCCGACGACCGGAGGCGGAGGCTGGCACCGGCCGGTCGCCTGGAGGCAGTGGCGCCCTAGCTCGCCGCCGGTGGAAGTCCGCCGCGGCACCGGCCGCGGCGGAGGGGGAGCAAATCCCACGACCGCGTGGGATCCGGGAAGGCGAGGCGGCGCCAGCTGGCGTCGCCGGTTCCAATTAACGGGGGTCCCCCCCCACCCCGCTCGGCCCGCCTGGCCGCGTCGCGACCATCCGCGGGCCGGGCCGCACCCAGACGGGCCGGGCTGGACCCTGACCCGGGTCGGGTCACCCGATTCGGACCGGCCCAGGGTGGGTTGGGTCGGGTCGGACCGGGCCCAGACCCCCCTTTTTCAGACCATTTCGGTTAAACGGTCATAACTTGAGCTACGAACCTCCGATTGATGCACCGTCAGTTGCTTAGGATTCCTTGGATCGAGATGGTCGTTTCGGTATATTACACTCAAGGTTTTCGTCGATGTTTGGGTACGACCGGGTTGGTTCGAACCCGAAACCAACCGGGCCCTCGGAGCGGAAACGCTTATAACTTAAGGATCGGACGTCCTCTTGACGTGTCGTCAACTACGTTGGTTTCCTTTTGATGAGATGGTTCGTTTGGCATACTCCACTTGACGTTTGGACGCAGTTTGGAGTATGTTCAGGTTGGTTTAGCTTAGGAACCAACCGGGCCCCTCGAACAGAAAAACCAATAACTCTCAGACCGGACGTCCGTTTGATGAACCGTCAGCGGCGTTGGTAATCTCATTGAGAAATGGTTCCTTTGAGTATACCCCATGAGATTTCGGAGTACAATTGAGATACGGTCGGGTTGGTTCGTACACGAAACCAACCGGACCCCGGGGACAAAAGACTTATAACTCACAGACCAGACGTCCAATTGACGTGTCGTCTGTTGCGTTGAGACCCCTTTGACGAGGCGACCCTTAGAGATACTTCTACGTGAGACTTCGTGACACTTGGAGTATCGGATTGAGGCTCATGGAGTGGACCCTCCCGGTGACGAGCGAGCAGATTGCAGAGACCTAGTAGCTGGCTGAGACTTGACGACTGCTGATCGATCAAATCGAAGTGATTTGGATGACCCAGTGGGGTGTGCTTGGTTGTAGCAGCAGACCCACGACGGAGGAGCGCTTGGTTGTAGCGGCAGACCCGCGATACTCAACAGAAGGAGTACCTTTGTAGGCTATGAGGGGGTGCGCTTGGTTGTAGCGGTAGACCCATGGTGGGAAGCGCTTGGTTGTAGTAGCAGACCCACAGTACTCGACAGGTGGAGTGCTTCAGCAGTCCAAGGTTAGTGGGAAGTGCTTGGTTGTAGCGGCAGACCCACTGTACTCGACAGAGGAGGAGTTCTCCAGCAGCCGTAGTTTCGACATCGTGAATAAAAATCCTGGTTTGAGCTGAGTCAATGACCTTTGTGTTTTCCTCATGATTGAGATGGGTTACTTGATAACTTAAGTATATGTATGCGCATATACCTAAGTAAAGGTTATCTGTTGAGATTTTTCTTTGTAGTTTATCCTTGTTGGATTTTTTGAGACCTTGAAGTTCTTGGGGTCCCTGCAGAGTATCGTTATACTCACCCCTGCACAGGTCATGCCCGCACCTCGTTGTGTTGGATGCAGACGACGGACAACGCTGACCGAGACAGAGTGTACGAGGACTGGACGGTACCTAGAGGTGGACACTCGGCGTGACGACACACAGAGCGGACCGATAGACGCGAAGTGCTGAGGAGGACATCTGTACCTTCCCTTCTGGTAGGAACCCGGAGGACGATTCAGGAGATGCTTCCATTCTTCCAGCTGTTTGTCTTTTCAGTTGTACTTTCTTTCAGTTATAGCTGTACCCTTTTGTTGGGCTTGTATTCCGGCCCCTTGTACTTTCATCACGTTTACTGTTTTACTTAGTGTTTGCTTCCTCTTTTACTCTCGTTGTGTGTGTTTACGTTTTGTAAAGGAAATACCTTCCCAGTTTTAGGGAGTTACGTCTTTGGTGCTAGTCGTCAGCCCTTGGCCTATGGAAAGCAGGCTTGGGGTAGTCACGATACGGGCCCCGGGGGATGGGTCGTGACAAATTGGTATCAAAGGAGTCGGTTCTACCGCAGAACTTAGGACTCTGATATTTTCTTCCTGTGAAGCAATAGTGTTAAAGGTACTAAGTGTAGTTTTCAGTTCAGGGAGTCCAGTGTTGGTGCGGGCGGCCGACGTATCCATACACCAGGACCCTGACTTCTGATTTCTAACTCAGTGCACGAAAACACTGATTGCGTGTGTGTTTTCAAAAGTTTTTCTTTAAGTCAGCTCAAACCAGGTCAGCTCACCAGGTATAGTCTTTGACCGTGTCGCATCTGTTTCTTTCAGGATGCCTCCCCGCGGACGACCATCTAGAGCCCTGAGAGTTGTACGTACTGACAACCCGCCGAGCGATGAGGCCTCAGTACAGGGCCCTCTTCCAGTTGAGGCACCAGCGGTACTACCACCCATTGGGCCACTGATGCCACCAGGCCCAACAACAGAGATTGCATGCCGCTTGAGAGCGCTGCACGAGTTCCAGCGCCAGAGGCCACCCAGGTTCCGGGGAGAGACGGACCCACAGGCAGCTGAGGATTGGCTGGAGGCTGTGGCGAGAGTCGTTAGACTGGTAGGGACACCAGCCGACTTCATAGTGATCCTTGCTACCAGCCTCCTTCAGGCAACAACAGGCAGATGGTGGAGCCTGATGCTTCAGATGCACGACGATGTGACACTTCTATGGGCAGACTTCGAGAGCCTGTTCTGAGTGGAGTTTGTACCATCCACCCTATGAGCGGTGTGTATACAAGAGCTACTGCATCTGCAGCAGGGTAGCACGACGGTGGCGCAGTACTCAACGAGGTTCACAGACCTCTCGCACTACTCTACAGATATGGTACAGGACCCGTTCTTTAGAGCCCGGACCTTTGAGCAGGGGCTCAGGCGAGAGATTAGAGCTTCATTTATTTATCACAACATCCCGACGCAAACAGGGGTATTAGAGAGAGCCCTCCTAGTGGAGAGTTTCCTTGCTGAGAAATCTCCAGCAGCGGAACCCACCACTAGTCGACATGCAGTGGAGTCTTCTGCAGCTGCCAGTAGACAGATGACACAGAGGTCTAAGAGGACCAGACCCACAGGTGGTCGACCGCATGACTCGGGATTGTGTGTGTGAGGCACCCGGGGTGGAGAACGACTTACCAAGAGCAGACAATGTTACTCCTGCAGCGGACTTAGTCACATGGCACGTGACTGTCTGACCTTCCATATAGACGATCAGTAGATAAACGAAGGACCTCCCAGGCAGAGGCAGAGATTTGATCGAGGTGGACCACAAGGAGCAGGAGACCGAGGCAGAGGAGCTGGTCGTGCAGCTGGAGGTGGACGACGCTTCGAGGTGTTTCCACCACCATGAGGTCCACCCCGACCGCAGGGAACGGGTGGAAATGGGAGAGCACAGCTTCAGGCAGCTGAAGCATATGACTATGGAGCTCCAGAAGCAGGTGGACAGGAGCGGGACTAGTTCCAGGCATGGAGGCCTTTGTTCTTGGTGCTTCTATCTTCCTTGTTGTGGTTGTATGTGGTTGTTATGTGTCTTTGTACTTTGAGCTGGAGTAATAAAAGACACTTTTCATTGTGACATTTTCCTTCCCGCCTTTTTGAGGTTAATGCTAAGAGGTTCCGGTTAAAACTGTTGACTTGACCCTCACTTTTGAGATTTCTACTGGAGGAGACCCAGTGACCACACACTGATGCCGACAGTGTGACTCAACCCTTGGAGGCGAGAGTGACAGTTGGATCTCTTGGTAGTAGCGTCGAGGCCTTACGACGTCGTTCATGGCATAAATTAGTACCGTTCATGTCAGAATTGACTGTATTAGGAAAAGAACGTGGTTCATCCAGGGGATGAGACATGATTTCTCTTTTCGAAAAAGGAGAAATCTTAACAGCTATTCTTGGACCAGATATTGTGCAGGCTACGACGGAGAAGGTGAAGATCGTCCTGGGGCGGATGAAGACTGCACAGAACAGATAGAAGTCCTATGCTGATAGGAGACGGAGACCACTGGTGTTCGAGGATGGTGACCACATTTTCTTACGGTTCTCAACTCGACGAGGTCTACGGAGATTTGGACGAGGTGGAAAGTTATCTCTGTGTTTCATCGGACCTTTCTAGGTCCTCAGCAGAGTAGGCGAGGTGGCTTACCACCTGGCCCTTACACCTCAATTACATTGGGTGCATGACGTCTTCCACGTATCTCAGCTGAGGAGATACGTGCACGACCTGACCCACATCATCGATCACAGGGAGCTGGACATCGATGACATGGCGATGTTTGTGGAGGTCCTGGTGGAGATTAAGGACCGACAGGAGCGGGTCCTGCATGGACGGTCGATTTCTCGGGTGTGCATTCGCTGGCAGCACGAGAACCTCCAGGAGAGCACTTGGAAGCGGGAGGCACAGATGCGAGCTCAGTATCCCCATTTGTTTTCCTAGTGTGCGTTGTAGCTTTACGAGGATGTAAATCACTGAGGTGTGAGTAATTTAAAGACCTTCAATTTTCAAGGAAAAATGTTTCTTAATTCTTTGGAATTTTACGAGTCTGTGGCTTCTGACGGTACTTGATTCCGAGGCCCGGTGTGCCCGAAATCAATTTCCGAAGTTTTGTTCTGGTACGTTCAGTAAATGTACGTGCGAGTTTTTCTATCTTTTGAACCGATGCTCGGAATTGAAATCTGAGGACACCGATGAACTCGCAGCACCGGTAATTGCTTAAGGGGACCTTTACCGCAGTTGTGTTTTATGCGGGTTAAGAGTTATTTTTTGGGGTTTTAGAATGAAATGAATAAAATTGCGGAACACAATTTTATTTAAGTTGGGCGGTTATTTTTCTCCCAAGGGGAGTTCGTGGTGGGGCCCACACCCACATAACCTCCCATGGGAGGATATTTGTGAGGTGGGGCCCACACGATTTCCCAACCTTTCATCTCCCCCATAACTCCCCCAACTCCCTTGAACTTCCCTTCCTTAATTCTTTGACAACTCCCCTCATTTAATATGAGGAGCCTCACCACCTTCCACCCAATTAAGATGCCAACCTTTTAATTAATTAAGGTTTTGAATTTTAAATCTTTTGTTGTGTGAATAAAAATAATAGCATGACCTATTATTTTATTTTTTGGGGCATTCGTTGTGTTGAGAGGTTTTGTGAGAGAGCTTTGGAGAAAGAGAGAAGAGTGTTCTTCTCTCAACGAAGAATGGTTCTCCTTCCGAAGGATCTCTGACAAACGACGCTCGAGCCGGGATCGAAGGCACTTTGCGGGAGCGACGAACGTCAACAATCGTAGACACCTTCATCTCCTACCTTGTGACGACGTCAATGAACCGATGTCCGCCTTTTCGCGATATCGTTAATGCACGGCGAACCTTGAGGTAGGGGGATTTCATATATTTTATATATGTGATTTATACCCTCGAGCATGGGCGTTTAATTGGTTGGATGATTATTTGAACCACTAACGTGGTGGGTACGGACTAATGAACAAGTTCGGACCCATCCCCGTATCATTCTTGACGCGCATAATGTTTGGCGACGACGAAACGGGACCGCAACGGCGATTTGGAGCTTTCGCAGTGGAGTTCAGGTCCTGGGATGACCGCTGGCGCAGACGGAAGCTAAAACGGACCACCGGAATGACTCCGGTGGCCCGCGGAAGACCGCGGCGGCGCCGATGACCGAAGGCGGCGACCAGCACTGGTCGGCCGCCTGGAGGCGTCGGCGCCCTAGCGCACCGCCGGTGGAAGTCCGCCGTTGCGGAGGTGGAGCGGATCCCGCGGTCGCGCTGGATCCGGGAAGGCGGGGCAGCGCCAGATGGCGCCGCCGATTCCAATTAATGCCCCCCCTCGCTCGGCCCACCTGGCCATGCCGCCACTGGCCGCGGGCCGCGCCACGCCCAGCCGGGCCGGGCCAGGGTGGGTTGGGCCGGGTCGGACCGGGCCCAGACCCCCCTTTTTTGGACCGTTTCGGTTAAATAGCCATAATTTGAGCTACGGACCTCCGATCGATGCACCGTCAGTTGCGTAGGATTCCTTGGATCGAGACGGTCGTTTCTATATATTACACACAAGGTTTCAGAGAAGTTTGGGTATGGCCGGGTTGGTTCGAACCCGAAACCAACCTGGCCCTCAGAGCGGAAATGCTTATAACTTAAGGATCGGACGTCTGATTGACGTGCCGTCAACTACGTTGGTTTCCTTTTGATGAGACGGTTCTTTTGGAATACTCCACTTGAGGTTTGGACGCAGTTGGAGTACGGTCGGGTTGGTTTAGCTTAGAAACCAACCGAGCCCCTAGAACGGAAAAGCCAATAACTCTCAGACCGGACGTCCGTTTGACGAACCATCAGCGGCGTTGGTAATCCCGTTGAGAAATGGTTCCTTTGATTATACCCCATGGGAGTTCGGGGTACAGTTGAGATACAGTCGGTTTGGTTCGTACACGAAACCAACCGGGCCTCCGGGACAAAAAGACTTATAACTCACAGATCGGGTGTCCGATTGGCGCGCCGTCTGTTGCGTTGAGACCCCTTTGATTAGGCGGTCCTTAGAGATACTTCTACGTGAGACTTTGTGACACTTGTAGTATCGGCTTGAGGCTCGTGGAGCGGACCCTCCCAGTGACGAGCGAGTAGATTGCAGAGACCTAGTAGCTGGCTGAGACTTGACGACTGTTGATCGATCGACTCAGAGTTATTCGGATGACCCAGTGGGGTGCGCTTGGTTGTAGCAGTATACCCACGACGGAGGACCGCTTGGTGGTAGCGGCAGACCTACGGTACTCGACAGAAGGAGTACCTCTGTAGGCTATGAGGGGGTGCGCTTGGTTGTAGCGGCAGACCCATGGTGGGAAGCGCTTGGTTGTAGCAGCAGACCCACAGTACTTGACAGGTGGAGTACTTGAGCAGTCCTAGGTTAGTGAGAAGCGCTTGGTTGTAGTGGCAGACCCACTGTACTCGACGGAGGAAGAGTTCTCCAGCAGTCGTGGTTTCGACATCGTGAATAAAAATCCTGGTTTGAGCTGAGTAAATGACCTTTGTGTTTTCCTCATGATTGAGATGTGTTACTTAATAACTTAAGTATATGTATGGGCATATACCTAAGTAAAGGTTATCTGTTGAGATCTTTCATTGTGGTTTATCTTTGTTGGATTTTGTGAGACCTTGAGGGTCTCGGGGTCCCTACTGAGTATCGTTATACTCACCCCTACACGGGCTATGCCCGCACCTCGTTGTGTTGGATGCAGACGACGGACAACGCTGACCGAGGCAGAGTGTACGAGGACTGGACGGTACCCGGAGGTGGACACTCGGCGTGATGGCACACGGAGCGGACCGATAGACACAGAGTACTGAGGAGGACATCTGTACCTACCCTTCAGGTAGGAACCCGGAGGACGATTCTGGAGCTGCTTCCCTTCTTCCAGCTGTTTGTCTTTTCAGTTGTACTTTCTTTCAGTTGTAGTTGTACCTTTCTGTTGGGCTTGTATTCCATCCCCTTGTACTTTCAGCAGGTTTAATGATTTACTTAGTGTTTGCTTCCTCTTGTACTCTGGTTGTGTGTTTTTATGTTTTATAAAGGCAATGCCTTCCCAATTTTTATGGGGTTACGCCTTTAGTGCTAGTCGCCAGCCCCTGACCTATAGAAGGCGGGCTTGGGGTAGTCACGATACGGGCCCTGGGGGATGGGTCGTGACAGTGTAGCTATAAGTTCTGTGGCATAATGTATTCTTCTGGAGTGCTCAATTAAAATTTAATAGAGAGACTTCTTAACCCATACTAGTTCTGCAGTGCAACCAGATGTGTTGAAATGTAGAGTATGTCTTCAAAATATATGTTTCTCCACCATACAATTTCATTTATATTAAACCATTATTATGGATTCAATAAATCCATAACAATCCTCCAAGCATCACTTTAGCCATCTCCAATAAGTATTGTCAACAAAAAACCGTGGGATAACTTCCATATATATTTTCAATACATATCAACTCCATATATGATCAAAAAAATCAATCTAATCCCTTAGGGATTTTAAAATCTCCCCCTTTTGATTTTGTTTACAATATAATCACTTATTTTTTGTTGCTAATATAACTACTTCTCACCCCCCCTTTGGAAATAAAATAAAAAAGCTGGACTTCATCCACAAACATATTTAAAATTTCACCCACTCAATATCTGAATTATTTAGGGGGGAAATTCCAACTTACATTGGGTACACACTTTCTATTTATGCTCCCCCTTTAACAATTGGTTTTGTGTATCAATTTTTCATACCATCTATAAAACATTGTAGTTGGTATTTCCAATTTTAGAAACTTCCCTAAATCAAACAACTATGAAAGTTTCATAAACTTTGTGAAATTATTTGAGTGAACTTATCACTTAGAATTTGGGCTATGAACAAATCATCTAAGACTATTAATCTTAGTCTCGATGTAGGAAAAATATACTATGTTAACCTCTGCAAAGCTATCGATGAAACTCATTGATACCAATGAAACTATAGCAGCTTTATCTTTCCACTTTATAAATAAAAATATAACATAGTATATCATCATATCTTTACAAACTATAAGTAGATAAGAAAGAAATCAAAAGATGTGAGAACATGCCACTTGAAGATTTAGTCTATACCAATTGTAAGTACTAAGTTACTAATTCTAGTACTTCATAATTTCTTTCATTCAAAGATATGGTTTAGTAACCTTTGAAACTTCATCATCAACTCCCCCTAAGTTTCGATATAAATGTAAAACCACAAGGTTTTAAAAATAAGTTGAAATGCATGAAACACTAAATCTCTACATAATGAAACTTTATTTTAAGTCGATAGTTATAAACAATCTGTTAAATATAATTTTTCTGCTTCTATGATTTGAATTTCGAAAAACAAACATCTATGGTTGTGATCAGTAAGTTATTTGGAGTTTTATAGAACCAACTTGTTTTTTTGGGAGTAGTAACATACCCTTGTGAATGATAATATGAATAGTAAAATGGTTGTTATGAATAGTAAATCATATTATTATTTTATTTTCTTAAGTTTATAAGATAATTAGATCTTGATTAATTTTTCAAGGTGATATAAATTGAGTTATAATTTTAAAATTTTTATTTTTCAAATAAATTATGATTTTATTTAAAAAATAAATTAATAATATTTATAAAATTATTTTAAAAAAATTGAGTTCATTTTTGAATTCTACATTTTGAAAAATTGTTAGGGTGTTTTTTTGGTATTTTTCTGAGATAGTTTAATTTTCAGCGAATGGTAAAAATACAGTTTTATGTTTTCGATGTGTTTGATGTCATCATAATTATGTAATAATAATGTAATAATTCTGGTAGAATATTGAGAATTAAAATATGATATTAGGTGTCCCAATTGTCCAATACCATTTTCAAAAACCATGGTCAAGCCCATGGTTTTTCAAATACCACTAATGAGGTATCCTTTGAAATTAATTAAAAACTCTCTCACTTTCACTATAAATACCACCCTCACCCCCTCTTCCTGTAACACCTCCAAATCTTTTATCATTGTATAAATTCTGACCAATATGCTTCCCAAGGATATTCCCCACATCCAACACCTTTTTGTCTCACCAAAATTCCAAAAAACAAAGGCCATAAGAAGGATCTCAAGGAGAAGAGATCAAGAGGTAAAAATCCTCTTTAATTTTCTTATGTTTTATTTTCAATTATTTTCTTTTCTTATACTATCTTCTCCTACACTTTTATAAGAGGAATTAAAGCACCTATATTATATATATTCTTTATTTTTATCATGTTTATGGAAAAATTCATCATCATTCTTCCTCTCATCTTCCTCTTATTCTAAAACTAAAAACATTGTCTGTGATGTGTCGATATACTGTCATCATGGATGATGTGTCTTAAATTTTCATTACTTCCTTAAAAGTTGGTTGTAAAACCATTTAAATGGTTAAAAAAAGTAAATTTTATTATATGACCTCTTTTATGCTTTGTAATTAACTTATACTCATAACATTAAAGGTATATGATGAAACAAGTTCATGATTTTTGAAAAACTGCCAAAATGATCTAAACAAATATCACTAATGATTTATATAATGATTTATCCTCATACCATATAACCAAAATGATTTATGAAATCATTTAATATTATGGAAACATATTAAAACCATTAATTTCCACTTCTGGATTTTCTCTTCCATTTGATAAGAAAATCCTTTACGAACCAACAATGGAAATCATGTGAAGCCTGCACCCTAAACAATGGAAATTAAAAAATAATATTTATAATTGGGTCGAATGATGTTATACAATGATCATATAAGGTGTTATAAAGATGAATATGTTTCCTTAAAATATTAATAACACTCTTTTAACCATTATAAAAGAGTTTTAAACAAGTTTTAAGTAAGAAGAACCTGGGGTAAGGGAATTCTTAACCGAGTTTCCATTATTTGGGTTAACCTTCTATTTCATTAATTATGTGGTACTAAGATTATTTTTTTAATTAATTAATTTCATATTATGTTTTATTATGTGTATTTACAATTTATAAACATATAACTTTCATTCCATCAATTATCACTTCAGCTATATGATATTTGTAAGGGACTTTTCTTTAAAAATTCTCTTTTTAAATTCTATTTTACAAAATTCAAAAGCAATGTTTTTATACAATTATTCATGTTTTATGATTATGTTATGGTTCTTGTAAATTGTTTATAATGAAGGGTTGGACCTATATATCCCTCCAATGAATTTTTTATGTGTAATTTGGAGGTTTTCTGTATGGTTACTCCAAGTGTAACTGTGATGATTACACCATAAGGTAGTTGTGAGGGTTACATTGTAAGGTAGCCATGAGGGTTACAAATCATATGGTTTCTACGAGGGTTACAATATAAGTAATTAATTTCCAAATATACCTTTATGGTTTTATATATGTTCTCTAATGTTTTATGGAAATATCATGTTTCACAAAGAATGTATATAAGGGTAAGAAGTATGTATTTGTAAAAATAATTTCATATGATTATAAGTTTTCATGGAATAATGGTTTCTTTCCTTATTTGTATATCCTTTGATAATATTTTTATTCTAATACCCTATTTTTAAATTTTTTTCAAAGGTTATAAGGATGTGTATGAGAAATAAGAAATTCAAGTTAAATATTATGATGTTTTATCAAATAAATCAAGTTGTTTTTTGAGTTAAAAATTTTATGTTTTAGAAGAAATGGATACTATTTTAATGGTACCCACTTTGTATAGTTGTGGGTTGATATGTATTATGTTTTTTTGAAATTTATAAAACTATAAAACAAAAATATCTTTGGGATCGTAAATAAGTGAAATCTGGTTGAAATAACTAGATTATGTAATGTTTAAGGTCTGGTCCTTATAGTTGGTATTAGAGCATGGATTAAATAAATTTAAGGGTTCTGATGATGTTAATAGAATAACATAAATGATTTTTACCATATGTTTATATTTAAATGGTAAAGAATTTAAATATTATCATATTGTTTCATCTAAGACATGTCTGTTCAGAATTGTTTTCCATAGAAGAAACATGGAAACTGAAGTTAGAAGGAACCGAGAGACTGATATCTTTCTGAATCTGCAACCAATAATGGTGTGAATTGGAACTGAGTAGTTTGTGATAGTAATGGATTAGCTGATGTAGGCAATAAATGGTGGTGGAAACCATGAAAGAGAATAACCAGATCTACCACAAAAGAACATGATGATAGTGGAACATTTTATGAGGCAACACCCTCTTGCTTTCAGCAGATCTTCTAACCCTGCAGTAGCTAAAGGATGGATTAAAGCCCTTGAAAAGATATTCATTCTTATGGGATGTTCAGATAATATAATGGTTCATCTTTCCATTTATCATTTTTAATGTGAAGCTGATCAGTGATGGTAAATGGTTAAGAATACCAGGGATATAGAGGATATTGAAGCCTTAAAGTGGGATGAATTTAAAATTATTTTCCTTGAAAAATATTTTACTAAGGTGGTTTGACTTAGGATGGAGAAAAAATTCCTTGAATTCAGGAAAAAGTAGAAAGATTCAGAGGTTTTGTATGAAGAAAAATTCACCTGACTAGAAAGGTATGCTCTAAATCTTATTCAAGATCTTGATATAAAGATCAACTATTTTTACTAAGGATTGAATCCAATATATCGAAGGGCATTGGATTCCCGTGAGTTCAAAAGTTATGAAAAAACTTGTCCAATGTTCTGAGAGGGTAGAAATGGAGTTTGATGATGATCATGTGTACTTTTATGACAAGTATAAGAAGAGTTTTATATGGAAATATATGGGTAAGAATCAATCAAAGAAATCTGATGGTAAGAAGTTTTTGTTACCAGTTTGTGAAAAGTGTAGTAAAAAGAACCCTGGGGAATGAATTGCCAAAATTTGGAAGTGTTTTCAATGTGGTAAGTTTGGACATATGATCTGAGATTGTAATGAAAATGATCATAAGATTAATCCTAATAAGAAAACTATAAAGTGTTTCAAATGTGGTGAGATGGTTCATTATGAAAATTTCTTCCCAAAGAAATATTTGAGTGATGGAAAGTAGCCATAATATAAACAGAAAGGTGTAGTGAGATCCTTTGCGACTACATCAGAAAATGTTGAACCATCCAATGAAGTGGTATCATGTACTTTGTTTTTTACTCATATTTTTCTAAATTATTATTTGATATGGGGTCTATAAATTCCTTTATTTATAATAAATTTTTGGGTAAATTAGAAATATCACCTTAAAAAATTAGACCAGAACATATTGTTAAAATACCAGGGGGAAATGTTAAAGGAAAAATGAATTTTAAAGATCTTATTATTGTTATATATGGAAATAAATTACCTGTAATTTTTTTTTCTTAGTAGAGTTTGATGTCATTCTGGTTATGGATTTTATTTCTGTTTATCATGCTAAGATTGATGGTAGATCTAAAGAAGTTTATTTTTCAGAAAGAGTTTCATTTCGTATACAAGAACGAACCCATACAATTGATAACATATCAGGAAGCTGAGAAATTGTTGAAAGATGGAAATGAAATTTATCTAGCTCATATTATTGAAAACAAGGGAACTATTCTGATTAATGTTGTGCCATTGGTAAATGAATACCTTGATGTTTTTTCTAATGAGTTACCTAGTGTTATACCTAATCAGGAAGCTGAATTCACAATTGAATTAGTTCCTAATGCTATGAAAATTTCCAAACCCATTATTGAATGGCTCATATGGAACTTCTTGAATTGAAAAATTATTTTTAGGAGTTGCTTGATAAAGGCTTAATTTTTCCAAGAACTTTACCATGGGGAGCTCCTATTTTGTTCATTAAAAAGAAATATGGTTCCATGAGACTTTGAATTGATTATATATCTTTGAAAAACATTACTGTTAAGAATAAGTATCCTTTTACACACATCAATGAATTTCTTGATCAGCTCCAGGTAGCTCAGTATTTTTTCAAGATTGAGTTGAGATCCAGGAACCATCAGTTGAAGGTGAAGGAGGATGAAATTCTAAAAATAGATTTTCGAACTAGATATGGTCATTATTAATTTTTTTTGTCATTTGGTTTAACTAATTAACCTTTTTGTATTCATGGATCTTGTGAATAGACTATTTTATGAGTTATTTTATAGGTTCTTTTTTACGTTTATTAATGACATTCTAGTATATTCAGTAAGTAAATAAGAGCATGAAAAACATCTAAGGGTTTTTTTCAAACCTCAAAAGAAAATAAATTGTATGGAAAATTCATCATGTTTGAATTTTGGTTGCAACAAATTTATTTCCTTGGTCGCATTGTTTATAAAGATGGAATAAATGTTGATCCTGTTAAAATTAAAGTTGTTGAAGAATGTACAAGACCCATAAATATAACCAATATTAGTAGTTTTCTTGATTTTTCATTCTATTAGTAAAGGTTTATTGAAAAAAATTAGTTATCTAGTCCACTAACTATGTTAACTCAAAAAGGAGTTAAATTCATCTGGACAAATGAATGTGATGATTCTTTTTAGGAATTTAAAATAAGATTGGTGGATTATCCAATTTGGAAACTACCTTCCAGAAATGGTGAGTTTTTCATTTATAGTGATGCTTCATTAAAGGGACCTGGTTTTGTTATGATATAGAATGATCTGGTAATTTCTTATGCTTCAAGACAACTAAAACCTCAAGAGTTAAATTATCCCACACATGATTGGAATTATCAGTTGTGGTTTTTGCTTTGAAAATTTGGAGGCATAATTTATACGGAGCCAAATGTGAAATATATACTGACCATAAAATTCTGAAGTATATATTCACATAGAAGGAATTAAAAATGAGGAAGAGAAGATGGCTTGAATTGATAAAGGATTATGATTACACAATCAATTACCATCTTATAGAATCAAACAAAGTGGTAGATTCCTTGATTTGAAAACATTGTGCATCATTAACTATATTACGGATGGAACAAGACCCTTTGATTAATGATTGGATTAATTTTGTATTGGAAGTTGTTGGTGAAATAAATTCCTCTATTTCTTTTCAGTTTTAGAGTAGTCATCTTTTTCAGACAGAAGTAAGCAAGCATAGAAGGCAAATAGGGAGCTATAAAAAATGTAGAATTGGTTAAAATGGGTAAGTTTCTAGAATTTAACATTGATAATAGTTGTTTTTTTAGATTTGGAAAAATATTGTGTATGTCTTGTGTTTCCTAGTTAAAAAAATAATTGTTGTGTGAAGCTCATAGTTCTCTATTTTCAGTTCATCCTGGTAGTATTAAGATGTACAGAGTCCTTCAAAAGTATTACTTGTGGGATGGAATAAAAAGAGATATTTCAGATTTTACTGTGAAATGTTTGACATGAAAATAGGTTAAATAAGAGAGGCAGTTAACGAAGGGGATGCTTCATCCTTCACCATTTCCAGAGTGGAAATGGGAAAATATATCAGTGGACTTCATTTTGGGACTACCAAATACTTTTCAAGGTAACAATGCAATCTAGGTTATTATTGATCTACTGACTAAATCTTCTCATTTCCTTCTTATTCGATATACTGTGTATTTGGATCATATTTCTAGACTATACCTTAAAGAGAGTGTTAGGTTACATGGAGTTCCTCTTTCTATTTCATCTGACTGTGATCTTAGGTTTACTTTTAACTTTTGGAAATGCCTTCAGAAGTCATTGAGAATATAATTAAATTTTAGTACATCTTTTCATCCTCAATCATATGGGCAGTCAGAATGGATGATTCATACTTTGGAGGATATGATTCAAGATTATTCAATGGATTTCTAGGGAAGCTGGGATCAGAATATTTCTTTAGTTGAATTTTCTTATAATAATAGTTTTCATTCCAATATACAGATGGAACCTTTTGAGGCATTATATGGGAATCAATGTTGAACTCTAGATTTTTGGGATGAAGTCAGGGAAAGGAAATTGATGGGACTAGAATTAGTAGAGGAAGTGGTTAAGAAAGTGAAGATGATCCAGCAACACATGAGGGAAGCTCAGGGCAAGCAGAAAAGTTTTACAGATAACAGGATGAATGACTTTACTTTTGAGGTTGGTGACCATGTTCTTAACAAAATCTCACCATGGAAAAGTGTTATGCATTTTGGTAAGAAAGGAAACCTAATTCCACAGTTCATTAGACCCTATAAAATCATAGAGAAAGTTGGACCAGTCACTTATCGAGTAGATTTTCCCTCGAGTTTATCTCAGGTAAAAAATGCTTTTCTTATTTCTATTTTGAGAAAGTATTTTCCATATTCGTCTCATATTTTGATCCCAAAATCTGTTCAACTGGAAGAGAACCTTTCTTATATAGAGAAAATTATTCATATTCTTGAACGAATAGAACAAGTATTTCGGAATAAGGTAATCCACTAGGTAAAGGTTTTGTGAAAAAACCACATGGTTGAAGAAGCGACATGGGAATCTAAAAATACTATGCAGGAAAGGTACCCTCACTTGTTTAATAAGTAAATAAAATTGTGAGGATGCAATTTACAGAAGGTGGGTAGAATGTAACACCCCAATGTTTTAAAAATAAATTTAAATTCATGAAACACTAAATCTCAACATAATGAAACTTTTTTTAAGGATATAGTTATAAACTAGATTTTAAACATAATTTTTCCTCTTCTATGATTTGAATTTTGAAAAACGGACATCTATAGTTGTAATCAGTAAGTTATTTGGAGTTTGAAAGAAGAAACTTGTTTTTTTTTTGTGAAAAGTAACATACCCTTATGAATATTAATATGAACCTTATGAATAGTAAATCATATTATTATTTTATTTTCTTAAGGTTATAAGATAATGAGATCTTGATTAATTTTTCAAGGTGATATAAAATGAGTAATAGTATTAAAATTTTTATTTTTTGAATAAATTATATTTTTATTTAAAAATTAAATTAATCATATTTATAAAATTATTTTCCAAAATGGAGTTCATTTTTGAATTATACATGTTGAAAAATGTTTAGGGTGTTTTTTCGGTATTTTTCTGAGATAGTTGAATTTTCAGTGAATAGTAAAAATACAGTTTTAAATTTTTGGTGTGTTTGATGTAATCATATTGATGTAATAATGATGTAATAATTCTATTTGACTCTTGAGGATTAAAATATGATATTAGTTATCCCAAGTGGCTAATAACATGGGCAAAAACCATGGGGAAGTAGGTGTCCTTTTAAATTAATTAAAAACTCCCTCGCTTTTACTATAAATACCACCCCCTCTTCTTCTCACACCTCTCAAGATTTGAAAATTGTCTAAATTCTACCCAATCACCTTCCCAATTATCTTACTCATGTAAAAGACCTATTTGTCTCACCAAAATTACAAAACCAAATGCCTTAAGGAGGATCTCAAGGAGAAGAGATCAAGAGGTAAAGATCCCCTTTCATTTTCTTGTGTTTTCATTTCAATTATTTTATTTTATTATAATCTATTCTACTACCCTTATCCAAGAGGAATGAAATCTCCATTATTAAATATATTCTATATTTTTATCATGTTTATGGAAAAATTCATCATCATTATTCTTCTCCTCTTTCTCTTATTCTAAAAATAAAAACATCGTCTGTGTTGTGTCAATTTACCAACATCGTGGACGATGTGTCTTCAATTTCCTTTACTTCATTAAAATCTGGTTGTAAAACCATTTTAATGTTTAAAATAGTTTTTAAATTGTATTATATTACCTATATTATGTTCTTTAATTAACTTATACACATAATATTAAAGGTATATGATGAAACAAGTTCATGATTATCGAAGAACCGCCAAAATGATCTAAACAAATATCACTAATGATTTATCTAATGATTTATCCTAATACCATATAACCAAAATGATTTATGGAATAATTTAATATTCTAAAAACATATTAACACCATTTCATTCCACTTCTATAGTTTCTCTTCCATTCGATAAGAAAATCCTTTACAAACCGAACATGGAAATCATGTGAAGCACGCACCGGAAATAATAGATATAACAAAATAATATTTATAAATGGGTCAAATTATGTTATAAAATGATCACATAAGGTGTTATAAACCTGAATATGTTACTTTAAAATATTAATAACACAATTTTAACCATTATACAATAGGTTTAATCAAGTTATTAGTAAGAAGAACCCTAGGTGATGAAGTTCTTAACTCAGTTTCCATTCTTTTGGTTAACCTTATATTTCATTAATTATGTGGTACTAAGATTATTTGTGTAATGAATTTAATTCACATTATGTTTTTTATGTGTATTTAAAGTCTATACACATATTAATTTCATTATATCAATTCTCATTTAATTTATATGATATTTGTAAAGGAATTTTCTTTAAAAATTACCTTTTAAAATTCTATTTTACAAAATTCAAAAGCAATGTTTTTATGAAATTATTCATGTTCTATGATTATGTTATGGTTCTTGGTCATTTTTTATTATAAAGTTTGGGACATATATCTGCGTCCAATTCATTGTGTATGTGTAAGTTTGAGGTCAGTCGTATGGTTACTCCAAGTGTAACTGTGATGGTTATACCATACGGTAGTTGTGAGGGTTACATTGTAAGGTAACCAGGAGGGTTACAAATCATAAGGTAGCAATGAGGTTTAAAATATTAGTAATTAATTCCCAAATATAACTTTATGTTTTTATATATGTTCTATAATTTTTATTTAAATCTAATGTTTCACTAAGTAATTGTATAAGGGTGAGAAGTGAGTCTTTGTGAAAATGATTTCATATGCTTATAAGTTTTCTTGGACTAATGGCTTATTTCCTTCTTTTTATATCCCTTACTGATCTTTTTATTCCCATACCATGTTTTAAAAAAATCACAAGTTATAAGGATTTTTAATAGAAATAAAAAAGTTAAGTTAAATGTTTTGAAGTTTTGTCAAAGAAATCATTTTGTTGTCTTGTGTTAAAAAATTTATGTTTTGGAAGAAATGGATATTGTTTTAATAGTAACCATTTTGTATGCTTTTGGGTTGATATGCATGAGTTTTTTCCTAAAATTTTAAAACTATAAACCAAAAAGATATTTGGGATTATAAAGAAGTTAAATCTAGTTGAAATAGCTAGATTAAGTAATGTTGAAGGTTGGGTCCTTATAATAAAATCTTAACACCAATAATAGAAATATTTTCAATATTAGGGATATCACTTGTTGATAATAACTTCACCTGAATAGTTTTATTCAGTATCCTAAAAATAATCAAATGGTATTAATTTTTAGAGTATATAAACATATAAATATGATGTTAATCCATGTAGTTACTTCCACTTTTTAATTTATCCACTTCTCTGGTGGTCTAAATCCACTAAATCCTTAGTCTGATGTCACTTATTAAACACCAGATTCAACCTAATACTAACTATAATATAATATTTTTATTAAGATTACATTTTATTGTTTCAAGTTGGGTTTAGCATGTTTTATTTCATCATTTTGGCCCTTTTTATACAGTTTTCTGCATGAAAATTATCGACAACATGAACCTTAAATCTTGATACCATTAATGAACTAAAATACTACAAGAAACTATTGTTTAATGAATTTTAAAACATAAATATATTATTAAATTAATTTAATTCTATTATATAGATTTCAAATTCTAGACTGCATCATTTTGGTAATTGTATTTCATATTCTTATTTAAAGAATAAAATGTGTGTTGGACACCATTTGTTGCATGCATATTTAAGCTTCCTTTAATGATATTTTTAAGGAAAATTACCACATAGATTGTGTATACCCCAATTATCTATACCACTTCAAACAATTATAAACATTTAAAGAATATAGGGAGAGTGGAACCTCTAATTTTCTCAAGCTGAGGAAATGGGCTGGTCATATTAGACCATCCCTTTCATTTTCCACCTTTCCTTTTCCCTTTTCAAATTTTGGGAAAGGAATTAAATTTATTCTTCATTATATTCTTAATCTTGAACATATTTTTGAACTGACTTATTTAACCCTTTGTTAATGGATCTTCATTTTTTAAACCACTTACACACATTTCTTCTTAGATGACGGAACTCTTATTCTCCTTTGTCTTGGAATTTTCTATAATTTTTGAATAGATCCCACTTATGAAAGTCTCTTCTTATATTGTAAATTTAGTGGATATTTCTTCTAGATTCATTAACTATCATAAGAAACTTCTACAGGTTCTCAAATATTTTTTTAGAGTGATTTTTGTGAGAAAAACAAGTCACACCTCTTCCTCAATGGTCAGGAGGTCCATCTCAAGGTTCCCCTTCCTTGGTGAATTTTTATTTACTTCTGCCTTTCTCACATATATAAAACCCCATTATTTTTTATTATAAATTTCAATTATTTATTTCCAAGATATCTTATATGAGTATTCTGAGTTTTTTGATTGATTATCCCTTTTTTGTTATCCATCTATTTCTACTAAAATAGTGAACATGTTTTCTAGGTTAATAGACCTTCTTCTTGAATAAACTCTCTCCTTGTATGCCATATGAGTGGAGTGCCTCCTTGGGGAATATTTTTCACTCTATTATTCCTACTAATTTAAATTCCTTTATATATGGGTGAGGTTATATTAAATAAAACATCAATCATAGTAATCATGCCTCATGTGGTCTCTTCTAGATTGAGATTTTGGCATGACAGGCTTTCTTCCCCATTTAATCATTTAGGATTTGAATCACATGACCATAATATGTCCAAATCTTCAAAAAAATTTCATTTTAGAGATACCTTCTTTTTTATCTTATTTTTGAAATTTTTTAGGGAAATTTTATTTTCCTTGATATTACAAACCAGAATTTATTCTTTCACTTTACAAATTCCTTTCATTTTCAAAACTCATATTTAGAATTACCTTATTTATATAAGGAGGGTCTATCTTGGAGGGAATATTATTCTTAATTAGATGTTTTTATACTCTCTTAAAGATTCATGATTTTCTCATCGTTCTCTTTTAACTTGATATCCAACTCTTTAATTTTTTAGGAATCTTCCATAACACCCCATCTTCTGTCTTCCAATTAAGTTTTTATAGGGTTAATGATTACCTCTAATTCTATTTAAATGTCCATTTTATTTCTGATTTTTTAGGATATTTATTAAAGAAAATAATCATTCTCTTTCATTAATGTTCTCATATTCTTTATATTGAAATTTAAGGCCACTTATTCCCTTTTATCTATTTTTACAAGGTCAAAAATTCTATGAATTGATAGTAAATTTTAGGTATAAATTCCTATTGTCCCACCTCTTCTTGTATGGATTAAACCTCTTCTTGGTTTCTGCATCAACAATCCTTATATTGGAAAATTTTATGTTGTCACCACTTCTTCACCAAAATCACAACTTCTTATCAGCACTATGAGAGATTCTAAAAATTATGAAATATATTTTTTCTCTATACCAAGGTTAAAGTTTTATAGGATCATAGATTCTTAATTAATTACCTTAGTTGGAGATATCATATTCTGGGAAGACTTCTTATCTTTTTTTCCTCTTGACATAAGGAAATTTTCATCTAGATTATCAAAATATCCAGATTCATAGACTTCTTTTATTATTGATTATTTTAAAAATTAATTTTCTATAAATAGACATATATCTTTCGAAAATATGCAGTGATAAATATTCTTGAACACATATTCATTTAGAGAATCCTTTAATTCTTTCTTTTCCCATGCATTTATTTCCAAATTTGTTTAAATTGCCTCAAAGATAACTAAATTTCATATTAACTTAATAATTTTATCTATAAACACTTTACAAGGAACTCCCACTTTTTCTTCCATGTAAGAAATGAACACATTATTCTATTTAGAAAGGTAATTTCTATCTAACAATGGATCTTTTGATATGTATTTAATTCCACTCAAAAATACCAGAACATATCAAAGAAAAAATCCAATAGTAAATAAACCTATTCTATGATACCCATTATAGGTCCCTCAAGATTCTTATACGAGAGATACCCCAAATGGGGGGTGGGTAAATTAGGGTAAGGAACTCATTCCCAATTTAAATTCTTTTACTTTATACTCTTATTTCCCTGCTGATATTAACCTCTTAACTATAAGTATGGACTATATTTCTCTTTTTGATTCATTGATCTGATTACCTTTTCACTTAACCTTACCTTTACAGGATAATATTAGTGATTTATTAGCCACTTGACCAGATTTTCTTATGAAAAATATAAATAATCTAATAAAAATAACTCATTGATTCTTGCTTAGTTCACCATTATGGGTTAATCTAAGTATCATGCAATCAACAATGTGTTGATACACTAAATCACTAAATCTCACTGATTGGGGTTTTTTCTAGGTCACATATATTTGGGATCACTGCCCTTAAAGTTTAGGGTAGATGCACAATATCCTAGGGATCACTTCCCTCTCAATTCCTCTCTTTAATCGCATTTATATGGAGGATAACAAGTTTTCTCACAAGATAAGAAAAATATAAACTGTTTCATGAGATGAACTAGATGTATTTCTATGTTTATTTGATATCCTCTTTCTAATTCATGACCTATTATGATTTTACCCTTATGAGAAACATCCTCCTTCCATGTGATTTCATGGAATTACCTTCCTCCACTTTAAGGATCAAACCCTTTTTTAAGGTTAGAGTCGAAGCATCATTTTATTATTTAAGAAAAGAAAACTTTTTTCTAGTTACAGTGAGACCCATTACATAGACCAGTGGCTGAAGTCCAAGTGCCCTGAATACAAGGAATAAAAGCCAATTTTTTGTCCCAAACGACCCTTCGGTGAATAGTACTACTATAGTACTTAGGCCGCTATAGTTCATACTACATTACTTCCACTACTACAGTACTCTAGAATTCCTCCCCTACTCAGATTTGATCCTGGGTCTTTTTTATGCCAAAAAGAATCCTCTACCACTTTGGTACAGGATCATTGGCTCTTTAAAGATCAAACCTATAATATCAATTCTTCACTGCATTGTAGGGATGTTATTTATCCTTTGGAAATGTCTTAAATAAGTTTCTAGATGTCTATATCTCTTATTTTATATATATACATAATTCTTTCCACTATCCTATAAAAATTAGGTTTTCAATATAAAAAAAATCATCTATGATTCAACTACATTTCCAAAACTACTATAGGTAGTTTTATAAACCTATAACTCTTAATATATTGGTTCATATTAATCCTCCTTCCTTCTCACTTATTGAGATATCACTATGTGTACCATATATTTAGTTTGACCATTTAAATCCATTAAATTTGAGTTAAGGACCTAAATAAACTATCTTTTCAAATATCCAGGTTGTCCAGAAAACTTCTTGATTATGATATAAACCCTTCTTCTAAAACATAGTCATCCACTTCATGCCACCACTATGATATATCCCATTCCACTACACCATATAAAGTGATTTCAATAAAAATATTCGGTTAGTATTGTTCCCTATGATGTATCATATTTTTTTAACATATCCACAAATCACATGCATTTAATTTTTCCATAACCCTCCCATGATCATGACATGATCTACTTAAAACCTTTTCCAACACTAAACAGGATACATCATAGTCCATTTTCTATAGTTGTTATCACAACTGGGTTAAATACTCTGAGAGGGGGATGAATCGGGGTATGATAAATTAAAACAATAATCTATTTAGATCTTGTTTCATCACTAAACAAAACTATATTCTCTCTCCTTCCCATGTCAAAGAATAAATGGGAATTAAAACATGCACTGGACACAAAACATTTATGCGGTTCACCCTCACCAGGCTACATCTGAGGTGAATACAAAGGCAATGTGATGATGTACCAAATCCACTAAAGTGAACTATTGTTACACGGTTCGGAGAAAAATCACTATCCCTCCTAGTTTTAAAGCATTCACAATTTGAAATCTCACTACTCTCCTTACTGAAGTGAATGCACTACTCCTCCAGTAGAATATTTCAACAATCAGTTCCAAGTTGATTCATACAGGTGTGAGGATTTATGATCTTATTTTATAAAGGAGATAACAACCATTATTGAAATAAACCCCCTTCATAATACCCCTCCTTGATATCTGTAATGACCCAAAATTTTGAATAAATCTTGTTTCCTAATTTTGTGCATTATTTTATTTTTTATACTCAACAAAACTGTTTCATTTGATAACATGAGTATAATTAAAATGAGACTGTTGGGTTTTGACTATTATATGATTGTTAGTCAGTATGATTGTTGGAAACTAAATGTTGTGACTATTGTCTCTAAATAAAAGTGATCTTGGTTAATTAATATAAAAAGAAGATTCAATGGCCTCTTCCAGTAGTCTTGGACCAATCGAAGCCCATCTAACAGAACTTGGGAAGGAGGTAGCACCACTGGGATTTGTTCTGGACCAAACCCAAGCCGAACTTCATTGTGTGAAGCTAGAACAGAATCGTCTTCGTGAGAAGTTCAAACTGATAGAAATTACTACTCGTGCGCTGTTGGCCGAGCCGCCCTCAGATTCTCTCACCTTAGCACACCTTACACTTTGGTCCTATGCTGGGGTTATAAGGGGCTATGTAAGGAGACCATAATCCTTTGTTATAAATAAAATTTTGTTTTATTCTTATGGTGAAGTTTGTGAGTTTTCAAATGTTCAAATGAATATAGGATGTATTTTATTGATGTATTTTGAAAAAAGGATATTTTAAAATATTTATGTAAACCTTAAATAATTAATGATGTGTAATGATTTTCAAAAAATGTTCTTCTGCAAATGTGTTCAGTAAGAAATTTAGAGTCTAATAAGATCAACTTAATTTTTTATGAATAGTAAAGTATGAATAGTGATTTTACGCTTAGGATTAGTAATGTGACCAAATGAATTAGTAATCTCACTTAAAGAAAGTATTAATATAATCTAGGCACCTTGATTAAGTAATGTGATTCAATAAAATAGCTAAATAACTGTTTCAGAAATTATTAGTCAAGTATCAGTTTTTTCGGGTGAATAGTGTTTTTTAATTAAAAATTAAATTAAAAATATTTAGAAAATTATTTTTATAAAATGGACTTTATTTTTGAACTTATAGCATCGATGTTATGTTTAGGTAATTTTTCGGGATTTTTCTGAAAGAAAATGAATTTTCGATGAATAGTATTTTTATTTAAAAATTAAATTAAAAATATTTAGAAATTTATTTTTAGAAAATGGAGTTTATTTTTGAATTTAGAACATTGATATTATGTTAAAATAAATTTTTGGGAGTTTTCGGAAAAAGTTGAATTTTCAGTGAATAGTAAAAATACAGTTTTAGGGTTTCAGTATGTTTAATGACATCATGACGGTGTCATGATGGTTCCATGAGATATTTTAAGGGATGATCAACTAGAGGGAATGAATTATTGTATGAGGGGTCCCATGTGGCCAAAACCATGGGCAAATACCATGGGCAAGCCCATGGTTTTGGCAAAACCACTAGTGAGGTGTCCCTTGAAATTATTAAAGTATCATCTCCCTTTCCCTATAAATACCCACCCTTTCCTCCTTTAGTTTTCACTCCCAAATCTCCCCCAACGAATCTCTGGTCTCATTACCTCCCAAAGATTCCTCCCAAGGTTACCCCAATCCCTCAAGGTCCCATCCTTCGAGTTTTAAGAGTTACGTTTTAAGGTAAGGGATCCTACCTCTCTCTTTCTTTTCAAGTACTCTCATTTATGTCATTTCTTTTAAGCCCCAAGTTCTTATTATGGGGATGTTATTTTATATTCATATTAATGTCCATTTTATTTTCATATTATGATAGATCCCCTCTTTCTCTCATCATTTCATTTTATGAATGTTTTAAGTGGCGCTGTTAGGCTGCCAAATTTTTAAGGGATTCTTTCACCCTTCTTTTTTTTTCAAGGTTCTACTTTCATGTCAAGTCTTTCAAGTTCCTTTTTATTATGTTGGGGTATGATATCTATATTTATCATACTAATATTTTATGTTCATATTATTAGAGACCCTATTTTATCTCGTTAATTCTTTTTTTTTAAGTTTTAAGTGACGTCGTTAGGCTGCCGAATTTTCATAAGAGAAATCTTATTTTTGTCTTCCATCCATGTCTTTTATTTCATATGGTATGTCATTAAAATTTCATTACCATGTTATTATATCCATTATATTCTGTCCCTCTACTGTTTTATGGATCATTTATGAGTGGGCGACCCATGTCCCCTCTCTTTTCAATGTTTTCTAAAACCCTATAACATAGTCGTTATGCTGCAGAATTTTCGTCTCAAAATGTCTCTCTCTTTTTCTCAAATTCTTTTTTTTATTAAGTGAATACTCAAAGAACTTTCTTCTATAAGGGTATTCACATATATATCAAAATTTTCTATTTTAAATTTTGGGATTTACATACATGAGACTCGCTTTACTTTTCTGTGGGTTTAAAGTGACATAAAGATCATGTCTTTAAAGCAGTTTTTAAAACATTGTGATTATGAAATGAAAACCATTTATTTTATGATATATAGGTTATTTATGAAATTTTTTATGATTATATATGTGGATCACATGATGAAAAAGGAAAATTTAAGGGTGCGCCCTGATAGAGCTCCAATGCATTGGGTAATGATGTAATCTCTAATGATTACAATTTTAACGATACCTTGTGGTTTACCTTGGTAATTTTTAATGACAAATTGGGGTTTACCTTGGAGATATGTTCATGATTGTCTAAGTTAAATGTTTTAGCCACATCTTCAAGTTATGAAACACGTTATTTTTATTATGATATGCCTCATTATCTCTTTCTCATGCCTTAAAGTTATTTTTCATGAATTTTGATGTATCTCAAGTTTACATGTAAAATGTTTCCCTTGTTTCCCTTACTACGCCTTTTGCTCACCCTTTCTTTTGATGTATGTCCCCAGGTTATGAGATGTTGTAATGAACTTAGGATGAAAAATGAAGAATCCTTTCAAGTGTTTAAGAATAATTTTTTATATTTTCATGTATTAAGTTCCTGGTTTCCAAGACACTAAACCTTAAAGATCCTCGGTTTTGTATAATGTAATGAAAGTTTATGTGATAAAAAGGCGAGATGTTATAGTTGGTATCAAAGGATGGTTTAGTTATTTGTGGAAATTAGGATATGAAAACTTTAGGAAGAATCCCATAGAAAAGTTTAAATATAGGAAATATTCCTAGTATTTTGGTGAGTATTAAGTAAGTGGTTTATCAAGAAAATACACCCCTGTCTGGATATGAGCAGGTAGAGGTGGATTTGGCACAGATGTACATAGGGGTAAAACCCGAAAACACCGCTTTAAGCTAGACTCGAACGAGAACTAGTACACGACAACGGGCCTTGCTGCACTCTTGGTTACGACACTCCTGGGGGATATGCTTTGGTAAATTCATAAGCTTAGTATGAACCATTATTAAAGGAACAAAGATAAAATAAAATAAAGATTCACATAAGAATATATGATCATGGATAACCTAGATTTGAACCTAGGGGATCACAAGTTAGGGTATACTTTTCTTCTAAAAGTTTATTCTTCTATGATTTAAGTTGCCTTTTCATGATTATTGGCTAAATATATAAGCCCCCTAATTATACTTTCTTTTCTTAGTTAATGGAGGGAAATAGAAGAACATGTACCAACAATAAATGTGATAGGAAATGTAAATATTGCTCTGTTAATGTGACAGAGATGATGAGAGATCAAGTTGAACATATTTTGATTATGCCAAACCAGCTATCAAAAATCACAATTAATAATTGGTTCCTAGTTGAATTCCCAAATTCATCAAGGAAGAAGAAGACGAAGTCTCAAGGATGTTCATCTTATAAAGTTGAGAAGGGAAAGAAGACCCAATTTCCTTTGTGCAAAAAGTGTGGAAATAGGAACCAAGGATAATGTCACAAAGGAACCCGGAGATGTTTTAAGTGTGGGGTGATAGGGCATAAAGTAGCTAATTGCTTTAAAAAATTGAAAACGTGATGAATACAGATAAGGTTCGATCTAATGTACCTTATACTTTTCAATGTCGTAAATGTGGAGAAGTTGGACATTATCCAAGGCAATGCTCTCTTGGAAGGGATGAGAAGCATGATTAGCATCAACAATATTCAAGGACAAGGGAACAATGCAAGTCCTCTTCTGAGATGGATCATGATGACTAAAGTACATGTAACTTCGTCGCAATAATTGTATATGTCATGTTGTATTTTAGTTTTTGCTCTATAAGAATATCCTTAATGTTTTCTAAGAACATCGAGTCACTACCTAAGATGGTTTTATATCATTAAGGAAAACATCTATTGTTATGTTCCACATGTTGATGTTGTGAAGCTATTCTTTTTGAAAAAAAAGGGATTATTAGGGGATTAAAAGATGATTATTATTTTGGAAGATGTTCACTGTTTTGGAAACCCTATATGATCAAGGTAAATAGATTACTATGGTATTTTCTTTGAGGAAAAAAGGTTGACTTATATTTTGAAGAATCGACGAATTTAAGGTGAACTTATGGTAATATAGGTTACTTATGGAAATGATTAACCTATCTTGGGGAAAATATGTTTAGGTTAGCTACTTTTGTTATAAGATGTTAGGAGTGGTTGATGTTGTTTGGAGATGAACGATTAAGTTTATTTTGGAAGACTATGTTATCAAATTCTTCTTGTATTTGGGTTTCAGTCTTAGTTTGGTTTATTTTGAGGAATTTTAAGGACAATTATTTATGGAATGGTCTATGATGAAATTTGGGTAGTACCGTGTAATTTTGAAGATTTAAAAGTAGTTTCCCTTCCTATAGGGTTCTTTATTTTTGAAGAGTTGTTTTATCTTACCCTTTCTGTTTTTAGGATAATGTTTAAAGATAGAAGAAATAGATAGTTAATCATTGGTGGATTATGCGATTTTCTAGAAAATTATTCTTGTGCTTTTGATGAAACCAAGTGTTTTTTTAATGCTCATCATTTGGAGAAAAGATTAGTTTTGGTAGAAACTTATTAAGGGATGAAACTCTACATGAAGTTAAATATATTTCCCTGTGTTCCTATTCTATGTAGTAAATGAATTCCTTAAAATTATTAAAAGAAACGTAAAACAAAAATGTTGTTGGTTTGATTTTCCTACTGGGTAATCAAAGACCGTTTAACCCATCATAATTTTGTGATTTTCTTGTTGTTAACTTTCTCCTAATCAAGTTTTCTATCACTCTCCCTCAGAACGTGACCCTTTGTTTTCTCTTCCATGTCTATGTTTTCCTACATGGAATCCTAGTATGGGTTAACTCGGGTGGCCTTTGTACTTCCTTTTCTTTATTTTAAAGTAATAGTGTTACTGACTCTTTTTCCGATATGGGACTTTCAATGAAATTTCCAATCCCAAATTCAAAAATTGCGAGGATGCAATTTCTTAAGGGGGAAAGAATGTAACGACCCGAAATTTTGAATAAATCTTGTTTCCTAATTTTGTGTGTTATTTTATTTTTTATACTCAACAAAACTGTTTCATTTGATAACATGAGTATAATTAAAATGAGACTGTTGGGTTTTGACTATTATATGACCGTTAGTCAGTATAACCGTCGGAAACTGAATGTTGCGACTATTTCCTCTAAATACAAGTGATCTTGGTTAATTAATATAGAAAGAAGATTTGATGGCCTCGTCCAGTAGTCTTGGACCGATCGAAGCCCATCTAACAGAACTTGGGAAGGAGGTAGCACCACTGGGCTTTGATCTGGACCAAAACTAATCCAAACTTCATCGTGTGAAGCTAGAATGGAATCGCCTTCGCGAGAAGTTCAAACTGATATAAATTACTACTCATGTGATGTTGGCCGAGCCGCCCTCATATTCTCTCACCTTAACACACATTACACTTAGGTCCTATGCTGGGGTTATAAGGGGATATGTAAGGAGACCATAATCCTTTTTTATAAATAAAATTGTGTTTTCTTCTTATGGTGAAGTTTGTGAGTTTTCAAATGTTCGAATGAATATAGGACGTATTTTATTGATGTATTTTGAAAAAAGGATATTTTAAAATATTTATGTAAACCTTAAATAATTAATGATGTGTAATGATTTTCAAAAAATGGTCTTATGAAAATGTGTTCAGTAAGAAATTTAGAGTCTAATAAGATCAACTTAATTTTTGACGAATAGTAAATTATGAATAGTGATTTTACGCTTAGGATTAGTAATGTGACCAAATGAATTAGTAATCTCACTTAAAGAAAGTATTAATATAATCTAGGAACCTTGATTAAGTAACGTGATTCAATAAAATAGGTAAATAACTGTTTCAGAAATTATTAGTCAAGTATAAGTTTTTTCAGGTGAATAGTGTTTTTTAATTAAAAATTAAATTAAAAATATTTAGAAAATTATTTTTATAAAATGGACTTTATTTTTTAACTTATAGCATCGATGTTATGTTAAGGTAATTTTTGGGTTTTTTTCTGAAAGAAAATGAATTTTTCAGTGAATAGTGTTTTCATTTAAAAAATAAATTAAAAATATTTTGAAAAATATTTTTATAAAATGGAGTTTATTTTTTAATTCATAGCATTGATATTATGTTAAGATAAATTTTTGGGAGTTTTCGGAAAAAGTTGAATTTTCAGTGAATAGTAAAAATACAATTTTAGGGTTTCGGTATGTTTAATGACATCATGATTGCATCATGATGATGTCATGAGATATTTTAAGGGATGGTTGAATAAATGGGATGAATTATTGTATGAGGGGTCCCATGTGGCCAAAACCATGGGCAAATACCATGGGCAAGCCCATGGTTTTGCCAAAACCACTAGTGAGGTGTCCCTTGAAATTATTAAAGTATCACCTCCTTTTCCCTATAAATACCCACCCTTTCCTCCTTTAGTTTTCACTCCCAACTCTCCCCCAATGAAGATATGGTCTCATTACCTCCAAAAGAGTCCTCCCAAGGTTCCCCCAAGCCCTCAAGGTCCCAACCTTTGAGTTTTACCTTGGTAATTTTTAATGACACCTTGGGGTTTACCTTGGTGATATGTTCATGATTGTCTAAGTTAAATGTTTTAGACACATCTTCAAGTTATGAAACACGTTATTTTTATTTTGATATTCCTCATGATCTCTTTCTCATGCCTTAAAGTTATTTTTCATGACTTTTGATGTATCTCAAGTTTACATGTAAAATGTTTCCCTTGTTTCCCTTACTGGACCTTCTGCTCACCCTTTCTTTTGATGTATGTCCCCAGGTTATGAGATGCTGTAATGAACTTAGGATGAACAAATGAATAATCCTTTCAAGTGTTTAAGAAGAATTTTTTATGTTTTCGTGTATTAAGTTCCTGGTTTCCAAGACACTAAACCTTAAAGATCCTCGGTTTTGTATAATGTAATGAAATTTTATGTGATAAAAAGGCGGGATGTTATAGTTGGTATCAAAGGATGGTTTAGTTATTTGTGGAAATTAGGATATGAAAACTTTAGGAAGAATCCTATAGAAAAGTTTAAATATATGAAATATACCTAGTATTTTGGTGAGTATTAAGTAAGTGGTTTATCAAGCAAATACATCCCTGTCTGGATACGAGTAGGTAGAGGTGGCTTTGGCACAGATGTACATAGGGGTAAAACCCGAAAACACCGCTTTGATCTAGACTCAAACGGGAACTGGTACACAACAACAGGCATTGCTGCACTCTTGGTTATGACACTCCCGGGGGATTTGCTTTGGTAAATTTATAAGCTTAGTATGAACCATTATTAAAGGAACAAAGATAAAAAAAATAAATATTCACATAAGAATATATGATCATGGATAACCTAGATTGGAACCTAGGGGATCACAAGTTAGGGTATAATTTTCTTCTATAAGTTTATCCTTCTATGCTTTAAATCTCCTTTTCATGATTATTGGCTAAGTATTAAAGCCCCCTAATTATACATTCTTTTCTTAGTTAATGGTGGGAAATAGAAGAACATGTCCCAATAATCAATGTGATAGGAAATTTAAAGATTGCTCTGTTAATGTGACAGAGATGACGAGAGATCAAGTTGAACATATTTTGATTATGCCAAACCAGCTATCAAAAATCACAATTAATAATTGGTTCCTATTTGAATGCCCAAATTCATCAAGGAAGAAGAATATGAAGTCTCAAGGATGTTCATCTGATAACGTTGATAAGGGAAAGAAGAATCAATTTCCTTTGTGCAAAATTTTTGGAAAGAGGCACTAAAGAGAATGTCACAAAGGAACCAGGAGATGTTTTAAGTGTGGGGTGATAAGGCATAAAGTATCTAATTGATTTAAAAAATGGAAAATGTGATGAATATAGATAAGGTTCGATATAATGTACCTTATAATTTTCAATGTCGTAAATGTGGAGAATTTGGACATTATCCAAGGCAATGCTCTCTTGGAAGGGACGAGAAGCATGATGAGCATAAACAATATTCAAGGATAAGAGAACAATGCAAGTCCTATTCTGAGATGGATTATGATGACTAAAGTACATGTAACTTCTTTGCAATAATTGTCTATGTCATGTTGTATTTTAGTTTGTGCTCTATAAGCATATCCTTAATGTTTTCTGAGAACATTGAGTCACTGCCTAAGATGGTTTTATATCATTAAGGAAAACATCTATTGTTACGTACCACATATTGATGTTGTGAAGATGTTATTTTTGAAAAAAAAGGGATGATTAGGGGATTAAAAGATTATTATTATTTTGGAAGACGTTCACTATTTTGGGAACCCTATATGATCAAGGTAAATAGATTACTACGGCATTTTCTTTGAGGAATAAAGGTTGACTTATATTTTGAAGAATCGACGAATTTAAGGTGAACTTATGTTAATATAGGTTACCTTTGGAAATGGTTAACCTATCTTGGGGAAAATATGTTTAGGTTAGCTACTTTTGTTATAAGATGTTAGGAGTGGTTGATGTTGTTTGGAGAAGAACGATGAAGTTTATTTTGGAAGACTATGTTATCAAATCCTTCTTGTATTTGGGTTTCAATCTTAGTTTGGTTTATTTTGAGGAATTTTAAGGACAGTTATTTATGGAATGGTCTATGATGAACTTTGGGTAGTACCGTGGAATTTTGAAGATTTAAAAGTAGTTTCCATTCCTATGGGGTTCTTTATTTTGGAAGAGTTGTTTTATCTTACCCTTTATGTTTTTAGGATAATGTTTAAAGATAGAAGAAATAAATAGTTAATCTTTAGTGGATTATGTGATTCTCTAGAAGATGATTCTTGTGCTTTTGATGAGACCAAGTGTTTTTTAATGCTCATTGTTTGGAGAAAAGATTAGTTTTGGTAGAAACTTATTAAGGGATTAAACTCTACTTGAAGGTAAATATATTTCCCTGTGTTCTTATTCTATGTAGTAAATGAATCCCTCAAAATTATTAAAAGGAACGTAAAGCAAAAACGTTGTTGGTTTGAGTTTTCTACTCGGTAATCAAAGATCGTTTAACCCATCATAAGTTTGTGATTTTCTTGTTGTTAACTTTCTCCTAATCATGTTTTTTATCACTCTCCCTCAGAACGTGACCCTTTGTTTTCTCTTCCATGTCTATGTTTTCCTACATGGAATCCTAGTATGGGTTAACTCAGGTGGCCATTGTACTTCCTTTTCTTTCTTTTAAAGTAATAGTGTTACTGAATCTTTTTCTGATATGGGACTTTCAATGAAATTTCCAAGCCCAATTTCAAAAATTTCAAGGACGCAATTTCTCAAGGGGGAAAGAATGTAACAACCCGAAATTTTGAATAAATCTTGTTTCCTAGTTTTTTGTGTTATTTTATTTTTTATACTCAACAAAACTGTTTCATTTGATAACATGAGTATAATTAAAATGATACTGTTGGGTTTTGACTATTATATGACCGTTAGTCAGTATGACCGTTGGAAACTGAATGTTGTGACTATTGTCTCTAAATACAAGTGATCTTGGTTAATTAATATAGAAAGAATATTTGATGGCCTCGTCCAGTAGTCTTGGACTGATCGAAGTCCATCTAACAGAACTTGGGAAGGAGGTAGCACCACTAGGCTTTGCTCTGGACCAAACCCAAGCCGAACTTCATCGTGTGAAGCTAGAATGAAATCACCTTCGTGAGAAGTTCAAACTGATAGGAATTACTACTCGTGCGATGTTGGCCGAGCCGCCCTCATATTCTCTCACCTTAGCACACCTTACACTTAGGTCCTATGCTGGGGTTATAATTGGCTATGTAAGGAGACCATAATCCTTTATTATAAATAAAATTGTTTTTTCTTCTTATGGTGAAGTTTGTGAGTTTTCAAATGTTCGAATTATTATAGGATGTATTTTATTGATGTATTTTGAAAAAAGGATATTTTAAAATATTTAAGTAAACCTTAAATAATTAATGATGTGTAATGATTTTCAAAAAATGGTCTTTTATAACTGTGTTCAGTAAGAAATTTAGAGTCTAATAAGATCAACTTAATTTTTGATGAATAGTAAATTATGAATAGTGATTTTACACTTAGGATTAGTAATGTGACCAAATGGATTAATAATCTCACTTAAAGAAAGTATTAATATAATCTAGGAACCTTTATTAAGTAATGTGATTCAACAAAATATGTAAATAACTGTTTCAGAAATTATTAGTCAAGTATCAGTTTTTTCGAGTGAATAGTGTTTTTAATTAAAAACTAAATTAAAAATATTTAGAAAATTATTTTTATAAAATGGACTTTATTTTTGAACTTATAGCATCGATATCATGTTAAGGTAATTTTTGGGGTTTTTTCTCAAAGAAAATTAATTATCAGTGAATGGTGTTTTTATTTAAAAATTAAATTAAAAATATTTAGAAAATTATTTTTATAAAATTGAGTTTATTTTTGAATTCATAGCATTGGTATTATGTTAAGATAAATTTTTAGGAGTTTTTGTAAAAAGTTGAATTTTCAGTCAATAGTAAAAATACAGTTTTAGGGTTTCGGTATGTTTAATGACATCATGACTGCATCATGATGATGTCATGAGATATTTTAAGGGATGGTCGACTAAAGGGGATGAATTATTGTATGAGGGGTCCCATGTGGCCAAAACCATGGGCAAATACCATGGGAAAGCCCATGGTTTTTCCAAAACCACTAGTGAGGTGTCCCTTGAAATTATTAAAGTATCACCTCCCTTTCCCTATAAATACCCACCCTTTCCTCCTTTAGTTTTCACTCCCAAATCTCCCCCAATGAAGCTTTGGTCTCATTACCTCCCAAAGATTCCTCCCAAGGTTCCCCCAAGCCCTCAAGGTCCTAACCTTCGAGTTTTAAGAGTTACGTTTTAAGTTAAGGGATCCTACCTCTCCGTTTCTTTTCAAGTACTCTCGTTTATGTCATTTCTTTTAAGACCCAAGTTCTTATGTTGGGGTGTTATTTTATATTCATATTCTTTTCCATTTTATGTTCATATGATTATATATCCCCTCTTGCTCTCATCATTTCATTTTATGAAAGTTTTAAGTGGCGCCGTTAGGCTGCCGAATTTTTAAGGGATTCTTTCACCCTTCTCTTTTTTTTTCAAGGTTATAATTTCATGTCAAGTCTTTCAAGTTCCTTTTTATTATGTTGGGGTATGATCTCTATATATATCATACTTATCTTTTATGTTCATATGATGAGAGACCCTATTTGATCTCGTCAATTCTTTTTTTTTTGAAGTTTTAAGTGACGTCGTTAGGCTGCTGAATTTTCATAAGAGAAATCTTATTTTTGTCTTCCATCCATGTATTTAATTTCATATGTTATGTCTTTAAAATTTCATTACCATGTTCTTATATCCATTATATTCTGTCCCTATACTGTTTTATGAATCATTTATGATTGGTTGACCCATGTCCCCTCTCTTTTCAATGTTTTCCAAAACCCTATAACATAGCCATTTTGCTACAAAATTTTCATCTCAAAATGTCTCTCTCTTTTTCTCAAATTATTTTGTTTTATTAAGTGAATACTAAAAGATATTTCTTCTATAAGGGTATTCACATATATATCAAAATGTTTTATTTTAAATTCTGGGATTTACATACATGAGACTCGCTTTCCTTTTCTGTGGGTTTAAAGTGACATAAAGATCATGTCTTTAATGTAGTTTTTAAAACATTATGATTATGGAATGAAAACCATTTATTTTATGCTATATGGGTTATTTATGAAATGTTTGATGATGATATATTTTTCTCACATGATAACAAATTTAAATTTAAGGGTTCGCCCTGATAGCGCTCCAATGCATTGGGTAATGATGTAATCTCTAACGATTATAATTTTAACGATACCTTGGGGTTTACCTTGGTAATTTTTAATGACACCTTGGTGTTTACCTTGGAGATTTGTTCATGATTGTCTAAGTTAAATGTTTTAGCCACATATCCAAGTTATAAAACATGTTATTTTTATTATGATATGCCTCATGATCTCTTTCTCATGTCTTAAAGTAATTTTTTATAACTTTTGATGTATCTCAAGTTTACATGTAAACTGTTTCCCTTGTTTCCCTTACTGGGCCTTCTGCTCACCCTTTATTTTGATGTATGTCCCCAGGTTATGAGATGCTGTAATAAACTTAGTATGAACAAATGAAGAATCCTTTCAAGTGTTTAAGAAGAATGTTTTATGTTTTCATGTATTAAGTTTCTGGTTCCAAGTCACTAAACCGTAAAGATCCTCGGTTTTGTATAATGTAATGAAAGTTAATGTGATAAAAAGGCAGGATGTTATAATATCCCTCCACACGACTCCTCCATGAGACCTCTCTATGAGAATTCTTAATAAGACTCCTCCCCAAGACCTCTCCATGAGATCCCTCTGTAATAACATATTCTATTCATCTGAGTCACCTGACTCGAGCGTGAGACCTTGTAAAGGTTATGTGGATTGTGTGATACCAATAGGTATTAATATTCCCATTTTATATATTTCTTTACAATATACCTCCTCTAGAATCTTTCATAAGACCCCTTCATGAGACACTATTCCAATTATGTGGATCATTTGATTCTAACGTAAGACCTTCTTTAGCTCATGTGAAATACTTTTCTTCAGATTAAACCACTTAAGAAAACATCTCTACCTATTAAGTATGAGTTAAGGGGTATTTATAAGCATAAATAAATTTCCTTTTCACTGAAAATCATGGTTATCCATCCATTATCCACCTTAACAATTGGACTTATGTGCTTCACATGACTACTTTGCATGATCACCCACCACATGTTGCAAGCGCTTTGCACGATCACCATAATTATCTTTAGGTGATTAGCATAATCCCATTGCAATATCCAATTAAGATCATGTGATAAGTTTCAGTTTCTTATACCACTTCATGTGATCCCATAAAAAGATCAAAATACAATCATACATCCATCTCTATTGTCAACCAGCACATTACATGATCCCAACATGAGATATAATGGAAATCACGATGTCGTGTGATTTCAATTGACTGTGATATTTCTCCATTATTATAGCCTCTTTGTATTCATGCACTTCATGTGATATCTTTGTGAGATCTCCTAACAATCATGTGATTCCTTCAAGTGATTCTCAGGATCTCTTCCTGAGATCCCTAGAAAATCATGTGGTGTATTCATGTTCTTCACATGTTCTCATCATGATATCCTCTAACAATCATGTTGTGTCTTCAAGTTATTTTCATGATCTAATCATGAGATCCCTTTAAAATAATTTTGCATCTTTAATTGATTCATATGATCCTTCAGTGTGATCGTTTAGGGAATTTGTAATCTATGTGATCCTTATGCATGATCCTCCCATGTGATCCTTTAGGATATTCATGCTCCATGTGATCCTTCTATGTGATCATTTAGGACATTAATGATCTATGTGATCCTTCCATGTGATCCTTTAGGACAATTTCACCAAAACTTCATGTATCATTTGAAAACCAACCTTTATCAACAACGTCAAACCTTGTCAACAGACAAAATCAACCCAAAGAACTATTAAGTGGAATTTTTTTCAAAAGTATCACCCTTTGGTTTTGTTGAAAACACTTCAAAACTTTAAGAACCAACATGTTTACATGTCATGAATATGTGAAACCATTTTCCTTTTACAACCCCATATAGTGAATAAGGAGTTCTCTAACACACACTATAAGCTCACATGAGTCAAGCTCGACTTGAGAAACAAGAGTATCATGAAAATTCGATTAATGGATAATTTGATTCTCAGACCTACCACTAAAAACCTTCATGACTCTAAAATATAGAATAAGATCATCCCTTAAGATCACTTATTATCCTAAACATGTTAACTATTCACATCATGAACCCTCATTTTCATGATTATTTTTCATTGATATACTATCTTTAGCATCACTATATTTAAAACTCCACTAGTTTCACTACTCCCCCTATCAAATTCTCCCTCTATCTTGATAAAAACATTTTATCCCACTTTTTCAATGAACCCAAAGGACACTCTTTTGTCTTTTTTAACATGTTAAAGAAAAAAATGAGTACATAAGAGGATTACAAATCATTCCTCACGAAAAGGGGGTTCTACATCCACACTATTCATTATAGGGAGTCAACTAAAACCCAAGATCCAGTTGATGCTGTTCAAATAATTTTTGGTTAAATATTTCATTAGGATTTCTACAACCTATAGTTAAATAGGCACATACTCTAGCTTCACAAGGCCATGCTCCAGTTTCTCTTTGACAAAGTGATATTTTATTTCAAAGTTCTTTGTCCTTGAGTTATAGAACAATGTTTTTCTAAGATTTATAGCACTTGAATTATCACAATGTATTTTGATCAGATACTTCACTTACACTCCCATATCTTCAAGATTTTGTTTCATTCATAGCAATTACATGATATCTTGGGTAGTTTAATGTATTTATCTTCTTTGGTGCTCAAAAAAAATTTCTTTATTAGCCAAGAAATACATAGTCTTCCAAGATAAAATGAACCACCTGATGTTTAATTTCAATCATATGTTGAACTGGCCTAATCCATATATATAAAACCCAATAAATATTTTTTTTAAATCAGTGTATAGTAAACCAAAATTCACCATGCCTTTTATATACTAAATTATCCTTTTCTCTTAAATTTAGTGGTTTTATTTGGGGTTACATTAATAATGTTATTCCTATCATGTGAAAAAATTAATATTTTTTCACATAGCTATTAAGTATAATAGGATACTAATGATTTGTCTGTATTCTATTATATTGATTATATTTCCATCATCATCCCTTGATAATTTCATCCATATAGAAACCATAGTTTTCATATCTTTCAAATTTTCCATTCCAAATCTTCAAAAAAAAACTTATCATGTTTTTATTGAGAAATAAATGTGACATTTCTTCCATATATTACATATAAATCAAGGGACAATGTTATCTCCCCAATCATTGACATTTCGAACTCACATTTCATGAATTTTTCAACTATTTACATTGTGCTTCATTTGATCCAAAAAATATTTTTTCATCAACATATACCAACACTATCATCCTTTAATTAATCTCATTTTTTACATAAAGATTATAATCAACTCTACCATGTTGGAAACCAATCTTCTTCAAATACTGATATTGTCATGAATAACATGCTCTTGGTGCCTTCTTCAACCCATATAGTGATTTAATTAACCAAAAAACTTTGTTCTAATCTTCATGAATGAAAAATCCATATGTATGTTCAATATAAACATCTTCTTCCAGAACCCCATTCATAAATGATGACTAGACATATTTCTAGAAAACATTGAATTTCCATTGTACTGTTATGGGCAAGAATAATCCAATTATCTCCAGCCTTTCACGGGTATGAATGTTTAATCAACATCAATACCCTATATCGATGATTATCCTTTACACACTAGTTGTACCTTATTTAAAATTATTTTTCCATATTCATTTAGCTTGTTTCAAAAATACCCATTTGGTTCTAATGACATTATTGTTTTTCCAACTCGAAATAACCTCCCACATATGTTTCTTTTAGATTTGTTCATGCTCTTAGTTCATTTCCTAAACCCAATTTTAATCCCTTATAGCTTCTTAAAAATCCTTTGTATTAACCTATGATAAGAAAGATTCCTGATGTAGTGACTTCATCCTCATTGTTTTCTTTAGTGTTGTCTAATCACTGATAATATTCTACCTATTTATTTCCCTTTGAATCCTCAGTTTATATATAGATTAAAATATAAGCTCATTCTTCTCATAATCTAAATCTTATTCTAAATATATCTTAGGAACTTGTACTCCATATGAGCTATTAATTTCTTAATCACAATCCTCCTGATACTATTCATGGGTTTTTTGAAGATTCTGTTAATTTTTTACTACAATGCATGACATCGTTGCTTTGTACAACTTTTCCTAACCACTTATAAATTATTTATATGCTTTTATTTTACCTAGGTATTCAAGAAGTATCCCTTCTCTCAATGACATTCAAACTTTTTAACAACCCATAACCGTTTTAGGTATTCCTAAACCATCTTGTGTTAAATTATTGTTATGTAAAATGGGAAAAAAATAGTTTATCAGTGAAAAGTTGTGTTTTTTTAAACACATTGCGGAATGGTAAAATTCCCAATTAACACTCCATGATATTCAATTAAATATTTTCTGAGTTAAAAACTAAGTAATTATGAGTTTCTGAGGCCCACAAAAGCTCGTAGAAGACGGAATAGAATTATGAAACAGAATATATTAAGTGCGCATTTTTTATTCAAAATTTTTGAATAACTCCAAAACAATGCATCGATTGAGAAAATTGAGACCACTGTTATGTATGAAATATGGTTTTTACCCTAGGAGGGGTATAACATTCAAAGGTGTCAGACATTTGGATGTATTTCTTGTGAGATAAAGTTATTAAATAATATTTAATATATTATTTATTAAAAATAATTAAATATATCTCAAACGGTGCATTGTATAGGAAATATGAGATAACTGATGGGTTCAAAATGAGGGGTTTACCCTAGATAGGCTATAACATTTGTAAGTGTCGGGCGTTTGGACAGATTGCTTCCAAAAATAATAGTTTTATTTTAATTAATTATTTATTACAATTTTTCATTAATAAATCATTAATATCTCATAAACCATTCATCATTTGAGAAATCTGAGACCACCGTTGGATCTGGAATGAGGTGTTTATCCTAGACAGGGTATAACTTTTATTTGCAATGGACATTTGATGTTATTTAATTTTTATATTAAATAATTAATTTAATTTAATAATTAAATCCGGTTTTAATTATCAAATATATTTCTACCCTATTCATCTTCCACCTTTCACTCTGTTTTCTCATTACACGAACTGAAACTCCATTGAAGCCCCATTAAATTTTCAAAACCTATTGTTTCTTAACTGTTTTAATTAGATTCAGTTGCAATTCATTAGTGAGGGAAAATTAATTACTCTATCATTAATTTTTAATTGAATCATAGATTAAATGGGGTGTTTTAAAATTGGTTTAGGAGTACTGAGTTTTTTTAGGGTTCTTAAATTTTTGAAAACCCCTTAATCAGTGCCGATCCTTTTGAGTATGAGTGATTCCAAGTTTCCTTCCAAGTGATTGTGGAAGAGTTTGTTAGACCGACACTATTCTACATGACCATTCCTTCAGATGAGGTTTCTATTTTTTCATTTCTTGGAATGCTACAGGGTTGACGGAGGTGATTTTATTTATTTATTACTTTAAATTATTATTATTATTTTTATTATCATTCTTTCAATCTTTAAAATTAAATAACTTCTTCGTTAATGATCATAATTGCACCCCATCAGTGTCGTTGGATTCGTCTTGAGGAGTCGAAGAAAAATAATATTTTGTGTCGAAGGAAATATAGAATTACTCAATCCAATTTTTCATATTTTAGATGAATCTTTGAAAATATATTATGAAATGATAATATTTTTTAAATACATGAAAATCACATCAAATGTTCAATGAAATTTTTATTTAAATTATAATATCATAATTATTGTGGTTAACAAAGATAATTGTTAAATAAATTGTTAAAATATGTTGTCGAAAATTATCAAATGATAAATGCACTAATTTATCAAAGGATAATTTATCAAAATTATCAAAGTAAAAAACATTGAATTATCCTGTTCAATCTTTTGAAATTATCAAACGATAATTTCTAGAATATCAAAGAATAATTCTTAAGTAGATTTGTCAAAGGATAAATTATAAAGAACAATTTGTGATAAAAAATCTCAAATATAATTATAAAGGATAATTTGTAATTAAATAATCAAAAGATAAATATTGTGATTTTATCAAGAGATAATTGTTAAGAATTCCCAGATAATAATTGTGATGAATTGTCATAAATTAAATATGCACGATTATTGGAAGGTAATTATAATGAAAAATCATCAAATTGTAATTTCATAAAATTATCGAAAGATAATCACAAAAAAATTGTTAAAGCATAATTTCATTAAATTATCGAGATAATTTTATTTAATTTGTCAATAGATAAATATAATGTAATAATCACATGACAAAGATTATCGATATTATCATGGTATAATTACGTGTTTTGTCAAAAGATAAATATTATAATTATAAAAAGATAATTTTAAAATTATCCAAGAGAGATAAAATATTATTGCATGTAATATTTTAATCAATAATTTGAAATTATCCATGAGAGATAAAATATAATCACATTTTATATTTTATTTCCTTGTGAAATAAAATAAAGGGATATAATTATCGAACGAGGTTTATAATAATTCTTATGTATATTTCTTGTGATTGCATGAATTAACATAAAATGATAATCCAGATATTATCTAGGAGAGAGAAAATGTAATCGCTTGTAATATTTTACTTCCTTGTGAAATAAAATAGATGTTTTGGTTCTAGGAACCCTTGACAAACTTTGAGCATTAGTGTGTCGACGCTTACAATAATAATGTCGTGAGAAGGTTTTTTGAACCACATTAGATTGATGATCATTTTCGCTGACATCAGTGACCTTGAGGTAGTTGGTTTCATTCCGATTAGCCAAATAGATTATCCTTGTATTTTTTGATTTATTTCAATAGTTGATTTAAATTCAATTTCTCAAATTTTCTTTTAATTAAATTAATAAAAGCCCGATTCCAGTGAATTGAGATATTTGAAATGGTTTTGGCATGAAAATTTGGAAAACCCCCAATTCCATTGAATTGGGTGTGTTTATGGAAATTGGATGATTTAAATTGTTTAATTTAAATTATGAATTTAATGGAAATGATTTAAATTAAATTGTTGAATTAAATTGTTTAATTAAATTGTTTAATTATGGAATTGGTTTTTATTTGATTTCAAACTGGTGAAAATGGATTAAAATGATTTGATAGAAACCCATTGGTTTTATCTTGTGAAAAGGCATGTTTTTGAATAAAACCTATATTGGTTTTAAATGGAAATAAATTGGCACTTTTGAAATTGAAGAATGGGATTGATCGTATTTTTAAGCAGTCTTAAAATAGTTCACCCATCATGTAAGAGTGCATGAAAGCCTTAGGTAGTTAGTGGGTTATTTGGATAGACTCTACACTACGACAACATTCTAAAACATACTTGCGGCGGGTCACATCCCCAATGGGTTGGTGACAAGTCTCCTTTGGCCAGTGTCATATGGATGTGTGTATACACATTTTTCTATGTTCACATAGAGAGTATGGGATCCTATATTTGGTTAATACTTTCGTACCTTTTGGCAGATGACCATATTGCTCACTTGTTTATTTATATATGAGGTATAAATTAATACCAATATTTTAAAACTTATTTTAATGCCTCTGCTAAATTTACATAAACTATTATATGTAACTATTTTATTTAAGCCATTTTTTTAGAAATATTCTATCATTGTAAAGCCTTTTACTAAAGTATTTTTCCAACATTTTGAAAATATATAGCATGTTTTGTTTAAATATTCTTTTGAATTTCCAAACCTATTTATTTTAAAATTTATATCTTTTCTTTGGATAATTTATTTTTGGAATCTGTTATGGAATCTTTTGTGGAATCCTACTGGGCTTAGGCTCACACCCTACTTTTTCCTTCGGGTGTTTGTAGACTTTTTTATTTCAGGTTCGAGCAAAGGGAAGGGATATAATGGAGGTGGATCCACCTGTTGAGCTTTGGCCTTAGTGATTTGTGTCCATAGGGACCTTGGGGATATTTTCCCTATTTTGGTACTTTGGTTGTAGTGCTTTGGGCTGGTTTATGCCATGTTGACTTTTGGTACATTACTCCGAGTGGAGTTTCTTTTGTTATGCATACTGTCTTATTTCCTTTTCTTCTGCATTGTTGGTGGAAAAATTGTTCTCATTGCATGTTGTGTGATTCTAGGTGCTATTCGGCGACCTGTGGGGATCAATAATGCCCTTCGGGCTATGTTAAGACTGGATCGATTATCGAGTTACCAGGGTACCCAAGTTGGTTTGTGAAAAAATGCTATCAAAGGGAGGTTGATCCTTTGTATTGAAGTCAGTATGAATTTGTCAAATATTGTTGGGACATAGGAGGTATTTGTGATTGAGTGTCTGGTCATCTCTCACCACAATGAACCTTAAGTCACCAGAGGTGGTTAGGGAAAGATGTCTTGTTGGGTAGTTCCAATCTTTTCCCTATTGTGATTTGGGTAGAGTGAAATCCAAATCATGTTTGTTCCTTCTATTGAGAATAATTTATCTTAATCCGAGTGTTAATATAATGTATTACTATTGAAGGATGATGTTGTGTAACTAAATTCCCCCGAGAAGATGTGCGAATCAGATCTAGGAGGAAGATTTTGCTGAACCTTAACGAGTGAATCGTGTTGTGGATCCGAATCTAGTTGAGGTGGGATCATCATGGCCTTCAAAAACTATGGGGCAATCAAATGCTTCACATACAAAAGGGTTCCAGCCATAGGCATCCAGAATGAATCTTCTTCATTTAGTGGAATAGTCTTTAGAATAATCTCATACAGGTCCAACAACCGTGATAGGTATCATTACTATAGCTTCATCTTTAGTGACTTCTCTATTTGATACTGATGCATCTCACTCATTTTTTTAACCCATACCGTTAATCTTCTTAATATTCCAATGAAGCTTTTATCTTGTGTAATAGATGTTACTACACCCCATAGCGTGATAAGAGAGAAGGGTCTTTGTAGTCCTGCTTTTTTCATCTCTCTATCAGATTTCAAACTTTCTTGTAGTTTTCTGGTACTCAACATGAAATCTCTTGACGTCATATTCGAGATGGATTGGCTCATTTCCAATAAATCTAGATTGATTGTTATCTTCAATGGGTCTACCTTACCAAACCCAGTTGTGTGTCTCTTGTTTTTCAAGGATAATGAGAGCTAAGGTCAAATAGGGTCATACCTTCTTATCTAGAGTTGGGGAAGGTAATATTAGTGTTTGATTTTGATTTGGAGTAGTGATCTCCCTCTAGTTTTCATTGAGATTACCATCATGTTTACTTCTGATTTTTCTGGTTTACCACTGGTAAGAGAGGTTGAGTTTTCCATTGACTTGATGCCCCGTACTCAACCAATTTCTTTTCCCTCTTACCAAATGGATCCAACTGAACTAAAAGAATTAATTTCCCAGCTGGACGATCTTCTTGAGAAATCCTTTATTACTAAAGTGTGTCACCTTAGGTGGAACCAGTTCTATCTTCCATGAAATTTCATGGTTCTCTAACATCTTCTCTTATAGAGATGATTCTTTTGGAACATAAGCTTGTTGATGAATTTCATAAGAATTAGAGACTCTCTTTATGGTGGGGAGATTGATACCCAGGGGTAGTTATCCAAAGAGGGTGTTCTATGTTATTGGAACCGTTATTTTTCACTGTTAGAGATAATAAATGCTATAATGGGGGATTTCCATATTCTCCAATGGGTTGTGCACCAAGGAATCACTAAGATGTTCTATGACATAAAGTATTATTTTTGGTGACCATGTTTTCTTGAAGGTTTTACCTCGGTTGGGTCATCGATGGCTTGGGTGGCAAGGTAATGTTGTTCCTTATTTTGTGGGATATTTTGAGGTTGTTTATTAGGTGGGGAAAGTTGTTTTTCTTTTAGCACTACCACCGCAACTGACATTGATACATAATGTGTTTCATGTATCACATCTTCGAAAGAATTTATCTAACTCATATCATGTTCTGAGTTCGTGTGATCTTGAAGTGAAACCTGTTTTATCTGTGATTGAATGACCAGACAAGGTTTTTGATTCTGAGACCAAGGTACTTCAGGGGAGGATGATATCTATGGTCCATATGATATGGAAGCGTGGTTCTAATTATTATGAGACATGAGAGAGGGAGGCACTAATGAGAGAACAGTGGCCTTGTCTTTTTTATGTGGAGGCTTCTTTGTAGGCTTTTGGGGACAGAAAGTTTCTATGGTGGGGAGGTTGAAACATCCCATTACCTTTTTAGATATTCCTAAACCATATTGTGTTAAATTATTATTACGTTAAATGGGAAAAATTGGTTTATTGGTGAAAAGTTGAGTTTATTTTAAACACGTTGCAGAATGGTAAAATTCCCAATTAACACTCCATGATATTCAATAATTTTTTTTTGAGTTAAACACTGAGTAAGTATTAGTTTATGAGGCCAGAAAAAGCTCAGTGAAGATGGAATAGAATTATTAAAAAGAATATATTAAGTGTGCATTTTTTATTCAAAATATTTGAATAACTCCAAAACGATGCATCATTTGAGAAAACTGAGACCACTATTATGTCTGAAATATGGTTTTTACCCTAGTATGGGTATAACATTTGAAGGCGTCGGACATTTGGATGTCTCACTCATGATATAACGTTATTAAATAATATTTAATATAATATTTATTAAAAATAATTAAATATCTCTCAAAAGTTGTGTTGTATGGGAAATCCAAGACCACTGATGGGTCTAGAATGAGCAGTTTACCCTATATGAGGTATAACATTTATAAGCATCAGGCATTTGGACGTATCGCTTGAAAAAATAACACTTTTTATTTTAAGTAATTAATTATTGTGATTTTTCATTAATAAATAATTAATATCTCTCAAACTGTTCATCATTTGAGAAATTTGATACCACTTTTGGGTCCGAAATGAGGTGTTTACCCTAGACAAGGTATAACTTTTATTCTCAACGGACCGAAACTCCATTGAAGCCACTTTCACACCGTTTTCTCATTACACATACCGAAACTCCATTGAAGCCTCATAAAATTTTCAAAACCATCCATTTCTTAACTTTTTCAATATGTTTCAGTTGTGATGAATTAGTGAGGTGAAATTAATGACTCCATTATTAATTTTTAGTTAAATCACGGATTAAATGGGGTGTTCTAAAATTGTTTTAGGAGTGCTGCGTTTTTTTAGGGTTCTTAAATTTTTGAAAACCCCTTAATCTTTAGAGTTGGTCGATCCTTTTGAGTATGAGTGATTCCAATTTTCCTTCCAAGTGATTGTGGAAGAGTTTGTCAGACCGATACTATTCTATGTGACCATTACTTCACGTGAGGTTTCTATTTTTTTCATTTCTTGGAATTATACAAGGTTGAAGGAGGTGATTTTATTTATTTATTACTTTAAAGTATTATTATTTTTTTATTATCATTCTTTCAATCTTAAAAATTAAATAACTTTTTCATTAATGATTGGAATTATTCCCTGTCAATGTCATTGGATTCGTCTCGACGAGCATAAGCAAAATAATATTTTGTTTTGAAGGCAATAAGGTATTTCTCAATCCTATTTTTCATATTTTAGATGAATATTTGAAAATATATTATGAAATTATAATTTTTTTTAAAGACGCAAAAATCATATCAAATGTTCAATGAAAATTTTATTTAAATTATCATGTCATAATTATTGTGGTTATCAAAGATAATTTTTAAATAAATTTTTAAAATATGTTGTTAAAAAATAATCAAACGATAAATGCACTAATTTATCAAAGGATAATTTATCAAAATTATCAAAGGAAAAAACATCAAATTATCTAGGGAAATCTTTCGAAATTATCAAACGATAATTGCTAGAATATAAAAGAATAATTCTTAAGAATATTTATCAAAGGATAAATTATAAAGGATAATTTGTGATAAAAATTATCAAATATAATTATAAAGGATAATTTTTATTTAAATTATCAAAATATAAATATTGTGATTTTATCAAGAGATAATTGTTAAGAATTCTCAGATAATAATTTTGATGAATTATCAAAAATTAAATGTGCATGATTATTGGAAGGTAATTATAATGAAAAATAATCAAATTTTAATTTCATCAAATTATCAAAATATAATCATAAGGAATTATTGAATCATAATTCTATTAAATTATAGAGATAATTTTATTTAAATTTTTAATAGATAATTATTAGGTAATAATCACATGACATAGATTATCAAAATTATCATGGGATAATTACATGTTTTTTCAAAAGATAAATATTAAAATTATAAAATGATAATTTGAAAATTATCCAAGAGAGATAAAATATTATTTCATGTAATATTTTATTCAATAATTTGAAATTATCAATGAGAGATAAAATATTATCGCATGTAATATTTTATTTCCTTATGAAATAAAATAAAGGGATATAATTATTGAATGAGGTTTATAATTATTCTTATGGATATTTCTTGTGATTTCATGCATTAACATAAAACGATAATCCAGAGATTATCTAGGAGGGAGAAAATGTAATCGATTGTAATATTTTACTTCCTTCTGAAATAAAATAGATGTTTTGGTTCTAAGAACCCTTGACAAACATCGAGAATTGGTGTGTTAATGCTTACGATAATAATGTTGTGAGAAGGTGTTTTGAACCACACTGGGTAGATTATCTTTGTGTTGACATTGGCGACCTTGAGGTAGGTGGTTCCATTCTGATTAGCCAAATTGACTGTCCTTGTATTGCTTGATTTATTTCAATTGTCGATTTAAATTCAATTCCTCAAATTTGATTTCAATAAAATTGATAAAAACCCAATTTCAGTGAATCTAGATATTTGAAATGGTTTTGGCATGGAAATTTAGAAAAACCCCAATTCCATTGAATTGGGTGTGTTTATGGAAATTGGACGATTTAAATTGTTTAATTTAAATTATGAATTTAATAGAAATGATTTCAATTAAATTATAGAATTTAATTGTGAAATTTAATTGTGTAATGATAGAATTGGTTTTGATTGGATTTCAAACTAGTGAAAATGGCTTAAAATGATTTGATAGAAACCCATTGGTTTTATCTTATGAGAAAGGCATGTTTTTTAATTAAACCTGTTTTGGTTTTAAATGGAAAGAAATTAGCACTTTGAAATGAAATAATGGGATTGATCGTATTTTTAAGCAGTCTTAAAATAGTTCACCCATCATGTAGGAGTGCATGCAAGCCTTAGGTAGTTAGTGAGTTATTTTTATACACTAAAAACTACGAAAACATTATAAAACCTACTTCCAGTGGGTCACATCCCTGAAGGGTTTGTGACGAGTCTCCTTTGGTCAGTGTCATAGGGATGTGTGTATACACATTTTCCTGAGTTCACATAGAGAGTGTGGAATCCTATAGCTGGTTAATACTTTCGTACCTTTTTGAAGATGACCATGTTGCTCAATTTTTTATTTATATATGTGATATAAATGTATGTCAATGTTGTAAAATTTCTTTACATGCCTCTACTAAATTTACATAAACTGTTTTATGTAACTGTTTTATTTAAGCCATTGTTTTAAAAATATTCTATCATTGTAAATCCTTTGCCTAAAGTATTTTTCCATAATTTTTAAAATATATAGCATGTTTAGTTTAAATATTCTTTTGAATTTCTAAACATTTTTATTTTAAAATTGAAATCTTTTCTTTGGATAATTTATATTTGGCATCTGTTATGGAATCTTTGGTAGTATCCTAGTGGGCTTAGTCTCACACCCAACTTTTGCCTTCGGGTGTTTGTAGAATTTCTTCTTCCAGGTTCGAGCAAAGGGAAGGGATATATTGGAGGTGGATCTAGCTATTGAGATTTGGTCTTAGTGAGTTGTGTCCTTAGGGACCTTAGGGGTTGTTTTCCCTATTTTGGTACTTTGGTTGTAGTGCTTTGGAATGGTTTATGCCTTTTGACTTCTAGTACATTACTCCCAGTGGAGTTTCTTTCGTTATGTATACTATCTTATTTCCTTTTCTTCTGCATTGTTGGTGGAAAATAATTCCCACTTACATTTTTTGTGATGCTAGGTGCTAGTTTTTGACCCATGGGGATTGGGATCACCCTTCAGGATATGTTAGGACCGACTCAGTTATCAGGTTACTAGGGTACCCAGGTTGGTTAGTGACAAACTTCCTATGTTTCTTCTTATTGAGAATGAAACACCCACTTCCAAACACTATAAATTATTTCAATGTTATATTCTTTCCATAACATAGATTTTATAGAGTATTCTCTTCCTTTAGACAAAAATAATGCTATGTTATAAATATATACCGATTTCAACACTACTTATTTTTTAAACTTATCTTGAAGTTCTTTCTCAATAATAATTGTTGTGTCCTTGTTATTGATAATTATGTTTCTTATCTCAAACACTCTATTTTGTTATGGAGTACTTACTACTAAAACTCAATTCCTAATTCTATGTTTCTCGAGATAGTACTTTACTTGGATATTTGTAAACTATGTTCCATTGTTAGTATAGAACATTCATATTTTTTTACCTAACATCTTGTCAAATTCCCTCTGATAATTTGTTAAACATTTTAACACCTCAGAATTGTAGTTAAAAATTAAAACATGCTACATTTTTATAAAATCATCAATAAAAAATACATAATATCACTTTCCATCAATAAAACTTGGTGAAATAGGTCCACAAACATCAATATTTACAAGTTCATGTACTCTTATTGACCTTTGATCTTTCATTGTGTACATATTTTTGAGTAATATTACCTTATTGTAAATAATCACACGTATGATTATGCTCAAATGATAATATAGGGAGATCATTATTGGTAAAAAAAATTATAATATATTCCAAGGATTACTATTTATATGACCAATATGTTTATGCCAAAACTTCTTTTCTTCTTCCTTAGACAAAAAAACACATATTTTCTTCTCCACTCACAAGATAGTGATTCTCCTTTGTGAATTTTCCCTATAAAACAACTCCATTGTATTTTCCATTGATAACACATAAATTACTGTTAAACCTTATTATGTGTCTTGAGTCACACAGTTGACTAAAACTTAATAATTTGTGACCAGGTCCTTCAACAACCAATACATTTTCACGCCTCATGTATCTACACCAAAACTTGTATTTTCCTAATACAATAATTTTTAGTCCTTTATCATTACCAAATATTACAAAAACTTCCTTATTTTAGTTGATTCTTTTCACAAAATCTTTATTTCTTATCATATGGTAGGTTCATCCACTATCAATTATCCATATTCTAGTTTGATTTGATACTTTTAAGGTAGTCTATATAACCACCACCTACTCAAATATTTTCTTTCTAATCCATGTATTTTACTTCATACATGATGTTGACTAATATTTTTGATCTTCCATGGAGTATGATGATCCAACCTCATCTTGAAAATCTGCAAATATATTTTTCATTCTTAGCTTATTTGATGATCCCCTGAGTTGTTGAATGAAAATCCTTTGGTTTTACTCAGTACGTTCCTCTTCATTATTAATAATAAATATCAATCCATATGAATTAATATTCCACACTAAAAATAGTTACCATAAAAATCATGCGTAAAATATTGAACTCTATTGGATGATTTTTTATCTTAAACTTGTCTGTACCTCTTGGCTATAAAACTTACATTTTTTGAATTTCCCATATTTTCATAATAATAATGCCTGATATAAGGTGCATTCTTGTGTGTCATTGTTTCAATATTTTTTTTCCTCTAAGTTATCTAAATATTATGAGTTTGATTTCATACCAAAATCAATCATCAACCTCATAGTGGGTTCTTATGATTTGAGACTAATCATTACTACTTTCAATTTTTGATCAATCTTCATACTAGTTGTGTCATTATAATGTTTTGTTTTCTTCACCTAATATTCCATTGACTGTTTTTATAGACCTATGAACTCTAAAATTCCATTTTATATTGCATGTGTTTCTTTATTTACTAATATCATATTGGGAGTTAATATTTTCTCTTGATCTTTTACCTTTCTTCATAGGATGAAAACTTCCTCCTTAAGTTCTTTAATACATTTGACTTGATCTTTTACTATGTTAGTCATAAAATTGATAAATTTGGTCATTTATTAAACCTTAATCTTGAAATCAATGACTTTATATGAGTTTTTTGGATTTTCATATTTGAGATGATAAATTCCATCATTTATCTCAAACTTCTCTTTTTCATACTACTGCATATAGAGTTTTCCATCAAGCAACACTCTGTTGGATTTCTTTGTTTTATCTCACCAAATGTATATCTCCATAAGAGTAGCTTGAAATTAAATAGGAGGTTAACTATTAATTTGACTTATCCTTTATCTTTTTTCTTTCTTCCCTTTTCTAGAAGTTTCCTAAAACCTCCATCATAGAATTTTCTTCACGATCCTTGAAGTATTCTATATCTTTTACCTTGGATTCTTTTGAATAGTCATTTTCTTGTGAAAGTATATTATTATTTTTAAATAAAAGTTTTTTTGTATTTTTCTTACCTTTTAACTAGATAAATAATTATTATTGGGAGTTTCATCATCATATTAATCATCATCAAGAAACTTCTAATGGAATTTTGTTGCAATATGTTCAACATTTCCACAATGAAAGCATTCAAGGGGAATTTTCCCTTTAAAATTTCATTTTCCCCATTGAAAGTTTGATGAAATTAATGACATAACATCATCCAAATCATATTATTACTTACTATTTTCTATAGTGAGCTTATTTATAGACTTTAATTCTACCTCTTTATAATTCCCTTTATCTACAACCTCATTATAATCATTTATCGTCACATATGTTATGAGAGTATTATGTAATATATCCAATGTCATCTCCTTTGGATATTTATCTTCTAATATAGAAACTTTTAGATTGAATATAGGTGGAAGTATTCTCAATATACTCTTAATGATATTTAAATCATTGATAATTTCTCCAAGAACATACATGTCTTCTACAATAACATTCACTCGGTCAAAGAATATATCTATAAACTTATTGGGGTGCATTCTCAAGTCCTCACATTTATTCCATAAATACTATAATTTATCTTATAAAACTTTTAAGTCGACTTCATAAATATTTAGAATATTTTACCAGATAGCATGTGATGATGTACATGATATTATCTTTATATATATTGTGTGGGATAAATCTCCCATTATGAATTGATTCCTTTGGTATCAGCATCTAATTATCTTTAATCTACTTTTGATAATGTTATACTATCCATGATATTATAAATATCATGAATTTCTCTTTTAAACATATACATACCTAATTATAGGAAGTAGTTCTACATCTATTTCTTCTATAGCTGAAACTTTTTTCCATCGAAGATCAAAATACCTTTATGATTAACAACTTTAATTTCTTCAAATGAGAGTGGAACTATACCTTTAACCCTTAACTCGAATACTAATTGTTATCCTAGATAGGTTAAATACCCTAAGAGTGGGTTAATTTAGGTATGAAATATCAAAACGTCTATCTCTTTAGATCTTTTTTAATCATTAAACAAAGCTCTATTCTCTTTTCTTTAAATATAAAATAATAAATGGTAATTAAAACAAGAAAATTACATAGTAATTTTACTTAGTTCACCCTCACTAGGATACATCCAAGGAGTATAAAAAGGTAATGTCCTGATGTACGAAATACACTAAAATGAATTGTTGGTATAAGTTTAAGAGTAGACTCAATGTCCCTCTTTATTTAAAACCATTCAAATTTTGAAAAGTCACTTCTCTCTCAACAAAAGTGAAAATACTATTCCATAATTAGAATATTCTAACAATTAGTTCTGAGTTGATTCACACATTTATCTATCTTTATACTTTGATTTCATCAAGTATATTACAATAACCTTTATGAGAAAATCCCATCACATAACCCCTCCATTAAATCCATCTATGATACCTCTCCATGAGACCCCTTTGTGAGACTCCTCCATGAGACCTCTCCATGAAATCCCTCTACAAGAACTTCTTCTTTTCATGTAAGTTGTGCAACTCAGGTGTGAGACCTTTTTTAGGTTACATAGATCATATTATAACAATAGGTAAAACTATGCCTAGAACATGCATCCCTTCACAAGATACCTCTATAGAATGCCTCTATGTGACCCCTTCATGAGACACTATTTTGACTACACAGATCGCGTGATTCCAGTGCAATACCTTCTTCAACTCACGAGAAATAATTTTCTTAAAATCAAACCACTTAAGAAAATTTATCTACCTCTTAAAGTTGCGTGAAAGGGTATTTATAGGCATAAATCCACCATCATATATTTTAAAATCATGGTTATCCATCTATTCCACTTTCTTGAAAATATCCCTTATGTGATTCATGTGATTGCTTCACGTGATCACCATATTCATGTTGCAAGCACTCCACTTTATCACCATCATTATATTAAGGTTCTTCATGTGATCCCATCTCATGATCCAATGAAAATCATGTGGATATTTCCATTTTATTCTAGTGCTTTGCATGATACTATCATGATATCCAAATACAATCATGTAGTCACATAATTTATAATGACTATGAGATATCTCCTTCATTTTCAATCTCTTTTTCTTCATGCACTTCATGTGATCTATTCACAAGATCCCTTTATAATCATGTGATATCTTCACGTTTTTATCATGATCTCTTCTTGAGATCCTCAGACAATCATGTAGTGTCTTTAAGTGCTTCACATGATCTCATTGTGAGATACTATGAAAATCATGTTGTGTCGTCAAGTGATTAACATTATCTCATCATGATATCCTCTGACAATAATTTGGTTTCTTCAAGTGATTCACATGATCCTTCTATGTGATCCTTTAGGGAATTCACACTCTATATGATCCTTACTCATGATCCTCTCACATGATCCTTTAGGACATTCATGCTCTGTGTGATCCTTCTGCATGATCCTTTCACATGATCCTTTAGGACATTCACACTCTGAGTGATCCTTGAACATGATCCTTTGGTCATTCATGCCTACTCTCCATGCCTTTTTTGAAATCCATCCTATATCAACAATGTCAAACATTTTCAAAAAACACAATCAACCTAAATGCACCATCAAGAAGTATTTTTTCAACTACAGTGTGTATGCATGTAGACTTGAAAAAAAAATCCCTATACCTGAATTACCTCCTCAAAATCATAAGAGAATTATATTAAATGAATATATTTACTTTATCATGATTGTGGTTAAATATTTTCTCCATGGAATAGATAACCTCACATGAGCCATAATCTACCTTTATGTAAGACTTTGTTATACCCATATGTAGGAAGAGAAATTCTTGAAAGGCCTTTACATATGGTTTAAATTACCTTGTCATAAAATCCTTTATGGTGTGGATACATATTCTTTGATGTGTTGTAAACATATACTTTGAAAATATATATGATATAACCTTACATGAAGACCCACTCATAACCCTTATTGTGTATCCTTATTATACTGTGGTATAAACTCAAATAAATGTTATTCATGTGTTGTAGCCTTGCGCATTTGCATTATACAACATGACCTCTAGTCATAGAGTGTAGCCCAAACTCATAGTTATCCCACATCATACTTTCCTTTATAATTATAGAACATTATTAGTTAATTCCTAATATTTAGTTTCTAAACAAAATCCTTAATGTCCCTACTTGTCCTAGTGGGTCACACACTGCCCCACATGTGATATTCTCTATAGTGCCACCCTATATCATGGCCTCTTCCTTTACACGCACTAGTGTTGACCTATGTTGGTTCTTACCTGCAATTCCGCCTTCGATCAGGGCTATATTTGAGCCTAGTAATCTATCTCTATATTGTATAGCTACTCATATGGCCCTATCCTTTATCGAGGAACTTTTTCATATATCCAAAAAAATTAGCACAACCATATTCTCTATAGAATGAAGGGAAATTTCATATACTTTTCAAGTCATATTAATACCACAAGAACTTATACTTATACTAAATTCATAAGTATGGTGTTGTAACCTATTTATTTTTTTTATCAATTAAAATCTCCTAGAGAGTTTTTTCTACCCATATCGCTTCTACAACATAACCGGAAGTGTTATGGTGTATATTTTATCTTCTAAACATTTTATGTAGCACCCTAAACATTTTATGGTATATTTCTCTTAAATACACTCTATTCATTAGGTAGCCTATATTTCATGAATCACTGAGCCCCTATGGAACAAAACATGGTTACTTATAGGAGATAACCATAACTTAGCCACTAAACTTAAATTTACCAGCTCTGTGATTTGTATTTTAAAAAACTAATATACACGGTTGTGTTCAAGATGATATTTAGAGTCTAATAGAATTAACTTAATTTTTGGTGAATAGTAACCCGCCCTTATGAATAGTAACCTACCCTTATGAATAGTAACTTGCCCTTATGAATAGTAATTTGACTCTTATGAATGGTATCCATACCCTTGATTGTATAAATGAATTTAGACACCCTAAAGATGAAGATGAATATTCTAAGTGTTTGTATATTTCAATTAAATAATGATTTAATTAATCATATTTATAAAATTATTTTTAAAAAATGGACTTCATTTTTGGATTCTACACGTTGAAAAATGGTAAGGGTGAATTTTTGGGATTTTTCTGAAATACTTGAATTTTTTATGAATAGTGACATACCATAAATTGCAAAATTAAGATAAATACACTAATTATAGAGTCATGTGTGATGTTCTGATGATGTAAGCCCACTTGGTTCGGTATCACATGATAAAATTACTATTCTTGGTCATGGAATACTCACTATTCTTTATCTTGAGGAGAAATAATAAATTAATGAGTTTTATATTAAGAAATATCCTCTCTCCTCCACTATAAAACCCCCTCTCACCCCCCTTCCATTCACTCCACTCAAGCCTTGTGCCTTCTCCAAATTCTATAAAAATACCTTCCCAACCTCCTCCCCCACGTCCAACAATCTTTGGTCTCATAAAAAGACCAAAACCTCTCCCCTTAAGAGGTTCTCAAAGGAGGAAGTCTCAAGAGGTAAATTCCTCTTTCAAATCCCTTCTTTTCTTTTAAGTTCTTTTATTTTTGTTTCTTTTCTCACCTCCCTTCACCAAAATAGTATGATAAATACAGTAAAATACATGTACTATAATTTCTTCATGATAATGGTATATATTCCATTATCTTCTCTCTTTTCCCCACTTTTATTTGAAATAAATGAAAGCACCGTTTGAGATGTGCTAATTTAGCACATTCAAGGACAACAGTTTATCGATTTCTATTATAATATTTAATTCTGGTCAGGAAACCATTTGTGTTATGGTTGAAACAGATTTTTATGTAATATATCCTATTTTTAGTTCTTTAATACTTTTGTACACATGGTATTAAGTTATAAAGAAAAAAATGTTCATCGTAATCAAACCCACCGATTAACCAAAACAGTTATCACTAAGGTTATATATATAAACATTCGACTTCAATCTAAGTAACCCAAATTAAATTTAAAACCATGTAATCTCCTGGATGTTCACTAATATTTTATAACTTCATTTTTGTACAACCACATCCATCTTATATATTTATACGAACTTGAATATAAGTGAACCAATCATTTAAAACCAAGTAAACAAACGATCACGAACAATGAAATTGAACCTTATAACCAATCAAAAAGGCCTAGAATTAAATAAAAAGGATTTTAATAAATAATTTACATATAAAAGAGGTCTGGAATTATGAATTTATAATCCTAATTTGTTTATTCAGGTCTTTAATAACAAGTCAAGAACACCTTCAAGCATAAGGTAAGGGATCCTCTCTCTCACTTTTATTCAAGAATCCACCCTATCTTGTGTGCTTTTGTTTTTAATTTCTAATGATGGGGTATGTTTTCTCACCTCCCCAATACTTCCCTTATGATATATAAATCATGGGATAACCTTTTATCTCTCATTAATCCCCTGCAAGAACACTCGTTACCATGCTGAAATGTTTGTAAGGGGTTTTTCTCATCTCACTTTCAATTATGTGGGATCTTCACTGTTCACCTCTTATTTCTTATATGTGGTATATGTGTACTGCCATTTGACATATGTTATCATGGTTCTCATTATATTAATTGTATTCTGTGAATCTTTTGGTGGTTATTAACTCTTTGTCATACGACTCAATTGAATACAACACGGTAACGAGCTTTGTCTCAATTTTCACTTCGTTGTGACTTGCTTAGTAATTATGCACCTACTCTTTCTTATGTGGTGTACCTAATGCCCATTTTATATCCCTTATAAATTGAAATTATATTCCATTTAAATATCCATGTTCTCATATCATGGATATTATTATTGTCTAAGACGTATACCATTTTACATACGGTATTTATTTTGAATGTTGTTTTGACTATGGAAATGTTGATGAATCTGTATCCTCTATTCTATATGGATAATGTAAATACATATTTCTCTTGTATTGAATGTATTTATAAATAATTATTGGATGTAGAGGTGGGTGGGTCCCACTACAGCCCCTCGATGCATCGGTAGGTCTCATGAGACAAAACAGTTTGGCGACAGACCCTTCGAGTTTGTTTCCAAAAATCAGACGGGTTTCTACCCATAGAACTAAACCGTTTTTACGGTATTATGGTTCATGTGCCAAATACATAACATCCAATTAATAAGAATTATCTTTATTCATTATCAGTTATTATTATTATCCATGAGGTTTTCACTATGAAAAAATTTATGGATGCAGTTTCATTCTCAGTTTATTAATGGCATTAGTTGTTCATTTATTCACTATGCCATTTTGATTGTGTCAGATTGATTATGATTCACTTATTATTGTACTCATGCTTCTGCTATTTTTAACCCTTACTGATCATTTGATCTCACCCCTTCCATTGTTTACCCTCTACAGGTAATGAAGAGGTGATCGTTTATTGAATTCCTGTGGTTGCAGTTTTTAAGTTTTTGTTATTAATTGTAGTTTGTAACCCTTTCCAATGTAATTTGTGTTACATCTATGTATCTAGTTTCTTCAAAACTACTAAATTGTTCATTCCTTTGGGATTTTTCATTCCATCTAACCATGCCAATATCACAAGTAATGCATCGACTCTTTTCTAGAGGGGTCGGGGTGTTATAGTTTCCTTCCACTTTAATCATTATTATTGATGCAATGAATCTATAAAAAAACCTAGAATCATAGATTCCACTATCACTAATAAGTATTTTCAACAAAACACTTTGGTAAAACTTACACATATATTTTCAACACATATCGACTCCATATATCATCAAAAAATCTAATCTAAACCCTTATGATTTTAAAAATAATGAAGTCCACACTATAGAAAAATTTGTACAGGCTGTAAAATAGGAAAATAATGTATACTATGTCATAGAAATAACAATATGGGGATTTTTAAATCCTTGTGAGAAATAGGGAGGCTCACTATAGATTTTTTGGTTCTCTTGGAGGACACATATAATATTTGATGGAATGTGATACTAAATATCCCTTACACTATATTCCAAGGCATGTCAAGTATTATGATTCTAGAGTTAAATATAAAATCAGTATGTGAGCATGGATACAATTGTTTCGAAGGTATTTTTTCCTGGAGAAGTGTTACCTTATGTTTGTAGCTCCACCCTACCATTGTTGTTCTTATTATGATTAAATTTGGGTTTTTAAATGACTATAAGACTTGCATATGGGGATATCATGGCATGGGGTTTAGAGAATGTTTGTAATATGTATCCCAAAATGGTAATTTTAGATGACTCCACATATTGGTAGACTAGAACCTAGAGAAAATAAACGAAATAATCTTAAATTTGAATATGGATATCATAGGGAAATATTTAGAAAATTTATGTGAGTTCAAGAGGTTCTTTTTGGCCACACTAAAATGGTGTGGGACACATGGAATATTCATGGAGCTTGAAGGAATGAGGTATGATCTACACTATTGATGATATCGAATGTAACTTGGATATACTTATATATATATGGTAGTTAATAGAATCATGATTCCAGGTAGTTAAGATAAAAGAAGGATATCAAGAGTGTTCTAGATACTTAAAAAGATTATTAGAGGAATTCTAGGATTGAGCATGAAAATTTTAAAGGAAATATAGGGATTCTATCTCAATGTAGGTTTGAGGGGTTCATCATTTTGATTAAGGGGGTTATATTGGAACACCATTAATTGTTTTATTTCACTATTATTTTATGAATATTGAGTTTTTTCTCTCATATAATTAGTGAGATTATTGGGTGATTGAGAGTAGTTATTTGTCTATTATTGTTAGGGTTTTAAACATGTAGGGTCAATGTGGCCACTCCAAATTATAAAGGAAAAGTGATGTTATTGGTTTTTAAGTGAAACAATACATTTTAGTTATGTGCTCCTTGTATTATCCCATTTGGGGAGAACCAAGTGAAATTTATTATTCCCCAGTTTTGATTGATTTATAACTTCATATTTTCCACGAGTGTGGATTATTCCTCTTAATAGTGTAATAAGTTCTTCAGTGAGGTTCATTTGGAAACTATTAACATACTTTGATTCAACCACCCACTCTTAGGGTAACTACCTTTATTTTGAAAAATAAGTGGTATTATATTTAAAGGTTCTTGGTGAAGTTTTCTCTTTATAGTGTAATGGAAGTGGTCATAAACCATGAGGTAATTCCAATATTTGATGGTAACAATTTATTATTATAGAATAATCATATGTAACACTATTTATGATCATTGTGAATGGATTTATACATGGTTAACATATATTTTATCTCATTTATCATGGAGATTAGATCATTATTAGGAAAATAAAGAAGGTAATTTCATATCGATGATAAAGGAATAAATGTATTAGTAAGATCATTATCCAATGCAATATATATGATGGAAATTTCATATAAATCCTCAAATTCCATGTGGAAAAAATATTTCAACATTTATGTAGGTGATTTCAAGGTACATGAAGATAAATTTTAGGTTTTTGGAATAAATACAAGGAAATGTGAATGAACTTGAATGACTTCATTGATGTATTACTTGATTGGTAGAACATCATTATAGAGGACATGCATAGACTAAAAGAAAACCTCAATGAAATTATCATCATGAAGAGGATCTTAAAAATATTACCACCATGTTTGAATATAAAGGTTACAATGCTTGAATATAAATACCCAAAGGAGGTGACATTTGATAGTTTCCAAGGTACTCTAATTGTATACAATATGAAGAAAAATGAAAATTATTCCCTGGATAATTTGGATTCTCAAGAGGTGGAATTAGAGAAATGAAGAAACATATGTTAGAATATGATCTTGAGGATAGATTAATTGATGAGGTGATTTATTTCCTTTCCTCAAACCTCAAATGGGTAAAATTAATATTTAATGAAAATATTTTACTTACTTGATTTTGATGTGGAAATTTTTGTAATATCACAAAAATGTGTCCAAAAAATATATGAGATATTGATAAAGACAAAATACCCCTAATGAAATAATATAAGGATGATAAAGGAAAGAGGACTTAATATAATAAATTATTTTAAAAGAAGAACTTTTATTCATAATAAGATCAGCTCAGAGGAAGTGGAATTAGAATAGGTTGATGACTACAAATAACATAATGAGGAATTTCTTTTGGTTGTCATAGATAAACAAAAATTAGTGGATAGTGATGATAAAATTGTTGAAGTTTGTGGAATATTATAACTCAATGTTGAAAAAGAATATTTTATTGAATAAATTGATGTTTAGAGAGATAAAAAAAGAAATATAATGGGGTGGTATGATATTAAAAACTATATATGTAGCAATAAGAAGAATAAAAATTTTAATTTAAAGTCCAAAATTTAAAGACTATATAAATATAGGAAAATCATAGAAGGAGGTTAATATCAAGGTAATGATCAAAGATAATGTATGTATTATTGATGGATTGACTGATTTAGTAAAATATTATTTCAAAAATATTTAGGTGATCAAAGCCAAATTCCTTAAGATGCGATAAAATCTCAATAATCAATAAGGACTTATAACTCCTGGCATAAAATCAAACAGTTCAAGTTTCCTAGCTACTAAAGAATCTAGGGAGGAACACGAGGATCTAATAGAAAAATTAGAAACCTTCCAACTAGTCAAAAAATTAAAAAAAAGTAAAATATATATATGGGTTTGATCACAATAAAAAAAATAGTGGTGGTTGATGAAAAACCAAAAGCACCCACACCTCAATGAAAGGTTTATTTATATGAAACACAAGAGTCCTAAATAGTTATAGATGTAGCAATAAAGGCATATAATAATACACTATGAATTAGGTGTTATTGTTGTGGGAATATTGGGAATGAATAATATGTTTTTTCCATAGAAAAAAATAATTTCAAAGCTCAATATAAATAAAAATAGGCGAGTATATGTTCCTATTCTTGGTATGTTTTTAATGTTTATTTTTTTAGTGTGAAGTTTGTAGACACAAAATCATTAATTTCTCATCAACAGTAACTTAGAAAAGGATATCTCATCAACTAAAAACTTTATAAAAGAGGATAAAAACTCAAAATCAATTCAAATAATTTCTATATGAGGATAATTTAATGGAGATGAAGGTGGAACAATCTCACTCACCACCAAAGGAAGAAAAGTAGTGAACATGGATCAAGAAAGGAAAATATGAGAAGATGAATGTTTCAGATATTGATTTAAAAGTAATGGATCAATATTTAGTGTTAATAATTGATAGTGAATTCATTTTACATATGATGGGAAGACAAAATATTATCATGGGAATAAAATATGACAAAGAAGGTGTCATTTTATTTTGTAATGATGAAGGTTTGAATTTTATCAACTCTAAAAAATCCAATATTAGAGGTCAATACTTGAGGTGAACATATTACTTGGTAGATAAAGTACTTGGTTATAATTTAATAAGTGTAATCCAATTATTTGACATGATGTATGTGGAAAATTTAAATAATATATCTTGAAGCATTAAAGTAAGATATTGTATAATTGTGATTCCAGAAAACATACAAAGTGAAATATATATCTCATTTATGGATAAGAAGACAAAGGTTTTCTATCCAATGGAGAATAGAATGAGTTATCCCATAATTCCATTTAACCTAATGATCCTTGAAGAAATTGGAGAAGAATGAAGTGGATCAGGATATCCCTAACCTATCATGTGATCTTACTCAAACATGTGATACTTGTCAAAAAGAAAAAATCATTCAAAATACCTACAAGCTGAAAGAAAAGAAGTCAATGAGATTTCTTGAGTTAGTTTAGGCTGGTGTATATGGGATAATATCACCCAAATCCATGAATATAAAAAAAATTCTATTTTATATGTTTTTGAATACAAAAATAAGGTATGGTTGATGGTAATATCACACAAATTTGAAGTGTTAAATTGTATTACACAATATTAGAGGTCATTGGATAAGATGATTGAGATGAAAATTCTAATGTTATAAACAAATAATTTTATAAAATTCACCAATAATCTGGTGGAATAATATCTATAGAATCATGAGATAAGGTACTAAGTTTCAATGTTGGGGACTCCTCAATAAAATATATTTGTTCATAGGAAGAACTAGGTCATCAAAAAAATGGATCAGATAACACTCATTAATAAGGTATACCATAGGTATATTGGAAAGAATTAGCAATGACATCAGTTTATATCTATGACATGTAATTTTTATATCTAAATAAAGAGAAGGTTACCTATGATATGTGGTATGAGAAGAATCCAACACTAAAGTAGTTTTGAATTTTTAGAATTAAATTATTTATTGTAAATAAAGAGAAGAAACATAAGTTTGAATCTCATGTGGATAAAATAATTTTACTTGGTTACCCATCCAAATTTAAGGTGTAAAAATGTTATAATAAAAGGCTTGGGAAAATCATTCAAAGTTGATATGAAAGTGACATTGAAGTGATCATCCTAGGGGGAGAACATGGAGCTATATAAGACTCAGAATAATACATTTTTGATGAGGAAAACATATAATTATTACAAGATGTAAATAGGGAAATAATTAGGGAAAAATCAATGAAGGGGAATTTTATTTGTGACAAAAAAAACTTCTGAATATAAATAAAGGGTGAATACTCAACAATAAAACTGTTTTTATCTCAAGTGGATCATAAGTGTTTTGAATAGGCAACTAAATATGTTAATTGGGTTAAAGTGATGCATGAAGAGCTTCACCAGATTGAAAATAATTAAACATGGGAAATTTTCCTAAGGTTATAAGACATGAAATTCATCGAAATGAAGTGAATATTATGAAAAAAATCAATGAATATGGAAAGATAACTCGAAAAAAGAATGTATTGGGTGTAAGGGATATACCAAAAATATATTGATTGATGTTGATGAGAAATTCCCCCCCTCACCGAGTTGGAAATAATTCGGCTTTTCATTGAAATATTGGTTCAAGGAAAGTTTATGGTGCACCAAATATATTTCATGTCATCATTCCTTAATGGAGTCATTTTTGATGAAGAGTATAATGAGAAACTAAATGGATTTATTATATATAAAGATGATAGAAAAGTTTTTCAATCGAATTAATAATTTTACAGGATGAAGTAAGAATTGACAGCTTGGTATTGTAAGTTTGATAAATACTTGAGAAATATAGGATTCCATTGAGGTAGAGTTGATCATAATCTCTACATAAAAAAATATAATGATAAAAGGATGTTAATACTCATTTTTTGTGGATGAAAAAAATGGAGGATCAGATGAAGCATAATGAAATTTGTTTCCATAATACATGAGGTGGCAATTCAAGTTATCCATGATTCGAAAGTTACAAATTTTACTTGGTTTATAGGTGTCTCAAAGATGTAATTACACATTTATTTCTCAATAAAAATATTACAAATAAATTCTAAATTGGTTTAGAATAGAGGATTCTAGGACAATTATAACAATGGTGGCTACCTAGATGAAGTTTTCAAGTGATGATAATGGAAATAAGGTTGATGTAATGGAATATAGGAAAATGATTTGAATCCTATTGTATATAACAATGATAGAACCCAATATTGATCTTGAAATTTGTCGAGACTCATGGTAACAAAGTTTTCCCATGGAAAGAATCATTCTAATAGTGAAAATAATTCTCTGTGATGAAAATAGAAAAGTGGAATTTGGGTTGTTTTATTATAGAACATTTTAGTAGGAGTTACATGGATATAATGATCAAGGAAGTGTTTTATTAAATAATTTTTTGTTAACTATTATTTCTCACAATGATCTTGAATCATGTGGGCTTATAGTTGGTGATTATTGAATCATTTATACACTATATAATAGAAAAAATGGTTCAGTTTTTGCTATTGATTAGAGATAAAATTTTTAGGTGAAATTATATTGAATCAATGTAATATGTGTTTTCAAAAAAATAATGGAGGATATTCTTTGAAAAAATCACCTTGTAGTATTTTTTTGGTTGTGTTTGTTAACAAATAATATTGGAGGAGCCTTCAAATAACCCGATAAAGTCACGAGGGATGTGTAACATGAAGGATGTAGGAGTTTAAAAGTGTTATAGATATGTCTTGGATATAGAGTAGAACCGTAGGTAACAAAATGTCATTAAATCCATTTCACTTCACATTATGAAGATCATAATAGATCAGGAAACAACTATAATGTTGAATTTGTCGATGTTTTAGAATTCATTTCAACATGGAAGTAATTTGGTTGGAAATTTCTATCTAAAGTTTTCATAGATGAAGGAATTTTAATGGAAAATCTAATACATAATAGTATTATTGATCTAAATTGTAAAAAAAGAAAAGGAAAGAACCCTATTTGTATGCATAAGATCCTATTAGTTGATGGAATATGGAAATGAAAATAGTTTCCCTATATAACAAAAGGTAAAATCTTATAAACATTGGGTAAATGGTAGAGATAGGTCGCACCGTGGGAAGAATGCTCATTCTATGAAGCTCTGATATATACAAGTATATTAATTGTAAAATATTATTGATATATAAACTATAAGATCAAAGATACTTGAAGATTGTGAAACAGGAAGATAATGAAGTCAACCCCATAACAAAAGTTATGGGGGTTGTGAAATTGGAATATGATGTATACCACATTGTAGTAGTAATTGTAGGGGGATTTAAAAATCCATCTCATAAATAGGGAGGATCTCTATGGGTGTTTTATTTTAGGGAGTGCTCACATAAGAATATATTAAATGGGATTTTAGAGATCCCTTACACCATCTCCTAAGGAATTTGGAGTATAAATCCTCTGTAATTGAAGAGGAAATGTGCAGGTGGGAATGGATCTATTCATTTTAAAGGAAAATAATTCTAGAAAAGTAATTCACCATGGTTATAACACACCATTTCATGGTCAGTCTTGATAAAGATAAATTTAAGCTTTAAAATAACCATAAGACTCAGATATGGTGAGATAATGTCATGGAACTTAGAGTATGTTAGTAATATGAATCCCAAATAGGAAATACATATTTTGTCATGTTCTCGTATACTGAAACCTGGAGAAAATAAAGGACACATCTTGAATTTGAATGTGGAGACCGTGGAGTAATATTTGGAGCATTTATGTGAGTTCATGATGATTATTTGACCATAATAAAATGGTGTGGGAAAATTATAATAATCAAGGATCTTGGAATAATGTTTTTTGATCCAAAATGTTGATGGTAGGGCATGAAAGTTGGATATATTTATCTACCTATGGTGGTTGGTAGAATTGTTAATCAAGGTACAGAGGATAAGAGAAAGATTCAAAAAGTGTATTGGATTGTTATAAAGAGATTATGAGGAATTTCATGCTTAAAATATAAATTATGAAAGGATAAATATGGATTTTATATCACTAGAGTTTAATGGGTTCATCACTTTGGTGTAGGTGGATTAGATTTATACATCACTGATGGTGTAGTTTCGTTCTTGTTTTGTGAATATGGAGATTTTTTCTCTTAGAGAAGAAGTGATATTTTTAGTGTGTTAGAGTAATGAGTTCTCAATTTTTGATAGGTTTGTAAAATTGGATGGTTAGTACAGATAATCCAAATTCTAAAAGACAAACAATGTGCATGTTTTTTCAGGTTCATTAGCACATTTTCATTGCATGTTCCTTGGATTTTCTTATTTTTGAGAGAACCAAGTGAAATTTCATGAGTCACTATTTTGATTTATTTATTGATTTATCTTTTATATTAGGGAGATATTTTTCCTACTAAAATTTTAACAAGATCATTTAATATGGTATTTTAGAAAAGATCAACATACCATGATTCACCACCCCCCTACAACGGTATTTACCATTGCACTAACACCAAAAAAATTCATGGTCTAACCATGAGTTTCAAAAAAGATATGAAATTTAATATTTAAAAAAACACTTAAAACCCCCCATTTTAATATCATAACACCCTTGAATTATTGAGATAATCCCTATGGAGATTTTAGGGTGATTTTAATGTTTCTTCTTCATCTTATGACAGATTTATTCACATAATAGATCAAACCATTGATCAAAGGAAAGTGAAATCCCAAGATTTACTTTACCTTTATCTCTCTCATAACCATATATTAGAAATATATGTTTTTTTATTGTATCTATGATAATGATATGTTAAAAATTGATTTGTGGGATATTATTATATATTTAATATGGTTAATTCTATAATTTTTATTTTGTGGAAAAAGAAATCTAGGGTGGAATATCTTAACTTCAATGAAACAAATTTCTAAATAATGAATTGAGGTAGGTGACTTGTAATTATTATGATATTATTTATTTATAAGGATTTATCATATTTTAGTTTCCATGGTTGGATATATGAATATGGTTATCTAGTAAAAATGATGGGGGCATTTAATTAAGTGGAGTATGTTGATGCATCGGTTATTTTTCTATTATTTATATTATATTTTTTATTTGATTACTATGAATTTAAGGGGGTAGAAATAAATTCAAGATTACATATTAAATATTGTATTCAAATTTAGTTATTTGGTTTCGGTATACCAAAGAGGTAAAAAAATGTGATATTTCAATGAGTTTTTTTATCTATATAAATTTAATGTATTTTTTGATATATTATTCTAAGGATATAGAGTGGATGAAGTATTTATATGTAGAGGTGTAGATGTTTAATTATATTAAAAATAATTAAAGGTGGAACTTAAAGAGTAATTAATTATATTTGGTACTCTAAAATAGAATTAAAATATATTTTATTCCTTATATGATGAATTATGGATTATTATTAGAGGTGAGAAGTTATAATATGATGGTACAATGTTACTAGGATATTTAATAGGAGTAAGTGATTACATAGTGAATAAATATTGAGATAGAGATTATTCCATTAATAGATTATAAGGCCTTGGATATTAATACTAATGTGATAAATTATTTTGGAAGCCATGTTGTGAAATTTAATAAATTTCTAAGATATTTAATGAAGGATATAATAAGATTAATGGAAGGCTATAATAAAAGTATTTGGGGATGATGAAATTGAAGAGTTTTGGGACCAAGTTGGATGGATAAGGAAGTAAGAAGAGTTTTTTGTTACAGAGTGTTGTTTTTTGTTGTCAAAGAAGATAAATCAATTCACTTTGTAAAGGACTTGGAAACCAGACGATGCTTTTCTGATATGTATTTAAGAAATATCATAAATTATGAGAACTTGTGATACAAGCCTTATGAAGGAAGGGGTGATAAATAATGATGCCAGTTATATATAGTTTTGATTGGAAGGAATGATGCTACTAGAAGATAGGTAAGTTTTAGTACTTTCCATTGTAACTCTGACGATGCTAAATCCGGTCCATCAAAGGATATATATCATGATAGTGGAGTTCATGATGAAATATGAAGAATGTTTATGGGAAGTAGTGAAGAGAGAAATGAAAAAGGAACGGACAATCTGGAGTCGGCTCAAAAGTATAGGGAGATGAAGAAATGTGTTTTTGGAAATGAATGTTGCATGCAATTATGAAGTTGGATTATAATTTTGTGCGCAAGGCATAATTCAAGGTCAGAACATTGAGAAATGGAAAATACATGGAGTGGGCAGAAAATTAGGCAAAGTGTGCAAAAAATAAAGGATGCACGAAATATTAGCGTGATTTGTGAAATATCAGTGGGGTGCATGAAAAATAAAGAGGTGCATGAAATATTAGCAGGATGCATGAAAAATAAAGTGGTGGGTGAAATATTAGCGGGGTATGTGAAAAATAAAGTGGTGCGTGAAATATTGGTGTGGTGCGCGAAATAGAGGAATGAATTTTTTCGCGCAAGAGGTGTTTCAAGATCAGAAGCTCGAAAATTGGAAAAGGCATGAGGTACATGAAAAATTGGAGAATTTCATGAAATATGATTTTGCGTGAAAGAGTTTTTAGGCACATGAAGAGGGTTTTATGAGTGGATTATTGTTTTTCGTGCAGGGTTAAAAAGGCCTATAAATACGAGGTGACCCCTCTCATTGTGTGTGGATCGATACTTAGATAAATCTCAGGCTCTGAAGTGCATAAAATTATACTCTAAGTGAGTTGCACAAAAATAAAGAGGTTTGAACGAAAAGAGGAAATGTGCGCGAAAAATAGGGAAGTTGCGCGAAAAGTGAAAAGTTGCGTAAAAAAAAGAAGTTGCGCGAAAAGTGTTTTTTGCGCCAAAAGTGTATTTTTACGAGAAAGCCATTTGAATTGCATGAAAGGTACCCTAAAGGTTGCGCAAAAAAGTTATGGTCTTCGCACGTATTCGTTTGTGCGTAAGATAGTTCTTACCGGCTTCTAGGTAAGAAAGTGAAGATTTGTACTTCAAAGAATACATCTGTTCAATTGTAAAGAACCACTGAAATAGTGTAATTCCCTATTTGTAGTAAGAGGGTGCACACACACTTGAGGATTTTTTTCCATGTTCTACACGAGTGTAAGGGTATATCCTACTCATTGTATTCTACATCAAAGGATTCTAGTGTATTGTGTGGTATTGGATTGTTTCTATACCATACCAAGGACATAGCTACTCTTGTTGAGTGGTGAACCTTGTAAATCTTGTGTTCCTGTGGTTGTGTGTGTTTAGAAGGGAAGAAATTCTTTAACATGAGGTGAAGATTATTTCAAAACGAAGGAAACATAAAAAGAAAAATATATCACTGATTCACCACCTCCTTCTCTCAGTGATACTTGGATCCTGACTAGGAACTTCAAAGAGATGATATATCAATTTTTGGTTATTATAAGTATATTTTTTTATATTTTTTTATTCCAGTGATGGTTGATGTTTTATTTTTTATTCTCTATATTAACACCAATTTAGTTAAATTACAAAAAATCTAACATATATGTTTTATTGGATTTTTGGTGGACCTTAACTTCTACATTGTATTGGATGATCGTCCACTAACCTCATATTTTACTCACATGGGATGTTTTATTCCCTTCATAAATTTAGTATTTCAAGGATATACGTATGAGATTTTTTATTTTTATAGGGATGATTATTCCTTACAAAATTAGATTCATTATTAGATCATGGGATCCCTTTGTGATATATTATTTTATAGGTATTTTATTATAGTTATATTTTTTTTTAGGAAATTATGATTATTATAAGATTTTTTACATTATTTACTTACCTTAGGATTGGATATATTGTCTTTTTTATTGTTTTATTAATAAAATATTTAGTTTTATTCATATATATTGACACATAAGAGTTCTAAATAGTAAATAATTTTTTATACTAGTATACTCACCCCTACATTATTATTTTAATATTTGGTGGACTATGTTGGAGGTGAATATAGATCATATTATTTCATAGTATGTGTTTATTAGTTAGAGTCATAGGAGTTTCATTTTACATTTTTTTTATTTTGTGTATGTTGGGATTTTTTATTTTGTGTTGTTTTGCTAGCTGAATTGTTTTATTTGGTTAATTTTTTAACATATCATTCTGGTTCTTGGTTAAAGATATGTTCGTGTAGTTTTGTTATGTGTTATCATTTTGATGGTTCATGTGCATATGGGATTTAAAATAAAAAAGGTAATTTCTTACATAACATGATATTTATACCCTTGTTTCTAGTCTCCATCCCATTTCCAATTAGAGGTTCACTTTTGGGACTACTCTTGATCTCATCACCAACTTAGGAAGAGTCTTAGTGGGGTTGGTTTGTGATAGAATATTATTATAGAGAGGTTCAAGAATTATTAAGAGTGGAAAATGGTGAGGATTACATTGATTTTTTAGGGTATTAATATACTTAATCATAGGATGAAACATAGATCATGGAAACAAGAAACATTGTGTGGCAATTGAAGCATTATTACACTAAGACCTTGGTTGTTTTCTAGCTATACAAGAGGGGTGGTTTAATATTTTCAGGGTACTCTATTAAGATAAACCTTTATTATATAGAATAATTTCATGAGGATTTTATATATTTATTTTACATTTATCATTTTAAAGGGTGGATTTAGAGGCAAGTTAAAAAAATCACATCCTTGGGATAAGTTTTCTTCCACTTGAATATAGATTTGTTATTTTCATAATATTCTTGTATTGTTAGTTGGTGGAGGTAAAATAGACACCTAATATGGTTCTACATATGATTAATCTAGATGCGGGTGAGGTTTGGAGGATGTTGATGTAGTATTTCTAATGTCAAAATCTACTTAAGTGTAATGGATCAGTTTTACATCTAGAAACTGAGCATCAGTTTGAAAAGGTAAAGATTTCTTTACATTTTATTCAAAGATATGATGATATTTGTGTACCATTTGATGTTATTTTGTTACATGTAGTAGTTATAAAATAGTTGAATATTTACCTTAGTGATCTACATATGTCGAAATTTCCATGGGACCGGTTTTTATGATAGTTCTAAAAGGAATTCCTATCATAAAATCTTAGGGAATATCACTTGTGAGAGATATTAGATATCAAATGGGGTAAATCTAGTGTGTAGAGTTTTGGATTCATTTGTATGAATCATTTAAGTTATTCAAATAACATTTTGATAAATTAGGAGTTAAGGTAATGTCACTTTGGGAGAGATTTAAACTCAAAGATATAGTTCCAAGTTAATCCTTTTAATATTAAAACCTACTTATAGGTGATAATAAAATTTATGTAAATTATGAAACTATAACAAGGATGGATTTAGTTTAGGAGGTAAGTTTTCATATTTTTTTCTGAGGTTGGAGTGTAGAGAAGATCTTTCACTTCACTGGATAGTTGAGTCTATGATATATGCATGGGATTCAAGAGGCATCCTAATCTAGTTTCTCTAGAGTTATCAGTTCTCAACACTCTATTTGGAACTCATACATCATCTATCATTTATGTAGTGGTGATAAACATTCAAATGTCATATTACCTTTCTATTAGGGTGGTTAGATTGGTTCAAGTAGTATTATAATGGATAAACCTCAACAGTTTTAGGAACTAATGATTTTACTGTTACCTCCTCAATAGTATCGACAATAGTAGGATTGATAATAATTAAGACCATTGATCCGAAGTGGTGTAAGTGGAGGAAAAATAATATATATTCATCTCCCTTAGATACCTTGAGTAGAGAATGAATGAGGAAACAGTCGGTATTAAGGGACACAAGGAAAATGAGATGGATGTGGGAATCATTATATAATAGAGTTGCCTGGACCCAAGGGACCATAGGTTATTCAAGGTATTATCTACCTTTATTCAAATATTTCTTATATGATACTAGATATTGGTTCCTCTCATTCATTTTTCATGCATACATTAGTTTGGGGATTAGAACCTAAGGTGGAGAGACTTCATGGGCCACTAGTTTTGTCTACTCTAATGGGATGTTTGGATTGGTTGGTAAAAATATATTGTGGGTGTGAGTTGGCTATATAGAAATATTAGATGAATTAGGAGTTAATATTTCAATTAAAAACAACCATAAAATGATATGGATTAGTTTTACCCTATATAATCCAACACAAATTTCTATCGTTATATGGTTATCCTTAGTGATATGGAATGTGACAATGTGATTATCCTTTGAGGTTGATATTTTAAAATGGATCATCAATTTGTTTATTATATGATTTCATAGTTTGAAATTTTGATTTTTTTATAGTAGATGTCACATAGTTATTTTCAATATTTGTAGAACAATTTTTTGATGTTTTCCCAAAATAATTTTCAACTTTACCTTCTCATTATGTGATTAGAGTTTTAATAAATTTAAAACAAGGTGTTGATTATATTTTCATGTTTTCTTATCACATATTTCTTATAAAAATTTTGGAGTTGAGGGGTCAAATTGATGGTTTTTTATAGAAATGTTTCTTTTTAAAAAGTGTGTCACCAAGAGGATATTTATAATTTTTTTCCAATATGGTCAAAGGTATATAAAGATTTTGTATTTAATATTAGTTTTTCAGTTAGGTGATAGTAAAAAAATGGAATCCTCTACCAAGTATTAATAACCTATTTAATAAAATGAATGGATTTAATTTGTTTTCAAAGATATATTTATTGTTGTGGTATCACCAAGTGAGGATGAAAGAGAAACATATTCCTAAGACAAAATTTTGATGTCGATATAGGCATTTTAATTTCATGGTAATTCTCTTTTTAGTTACAAATTCACCAATAGTTTTTAGGAGATTAATGCACTATTGGAGTACCTAATATTAAGTTTAAAACACTATTGCTTCATAGTCACTGAAATTGGGGGTCTGGTGAATGGGTCATTGAGTATACTTTTAAGTTGATACTCTCTCTCTCTCTAACTCCCATAGAAAACTCATGGACATGATACATAGAGAGATATATTACCTCAACTTCCAAATCATAAGTTATTTTTAGTGACCCCATGTTTTTAAGTATGATACGAATCTCATTTTTAGCTTTTATTTATTTAATCATGGCTGATTTTAGATGTGTTCAAGTGGTGTTGGGAAATAATGGTGTTGTAGAGAGGGGTAATAAGGTAACTCCTTCTAAAATATACAAGATGAGGGAATATGATACTTAATATAGCCCCACCAGGTACCCAATGGCCTATTCATAGACCTCATAACCCCTATAAACCCACTAGTTAGTTGATGGACAGTGTGTAGCGAACTAGCTCGGGCTGACCTAACAAGTCACCTGGGTCAATCTTCTACAAGGCCCAAATCATAATCCTGATCACCTTGATATGGATACAATTTCTAGGGTATCAAAAGAGTGAACATGGAAATTATTTCAACCCCATTAAAATCAAGATCAATAATAGTTTCAACCAGTAATACATCATGAGGTCTCATTATATTGGATGGCCATGCCAAAATAAATAAGAGGATCTAAAATAAATGCCAACCAAACATGAACTAAATCTTAAAATAAAAAAATCTTTTAAAAAAATTTTTCAATATAAATGAATCCATTTTTGTAAAAATCTTTTACAATATATATATATATATATATAATGAAACTAGAAAGAAAGTAGGTGGCCTAAGAGCCAGATACCCCACAAGACCTGAAACTGGTAGAACCAAACCAGGTAAAAAACCTCAATATATCCCTTTGTCTCCCATGACACCACCATAACATGAACAACACCCACTTCCCAATATATAGAGGTATAAAACCATCATACAACCTATAAAAACATGAGGACTACAAACCCACCAATGTGGGTTTGTAGGATGTGAGATAAAGGCCAATAGGATACCACCATGATTCTATTACATTCCTTTTCTATAAAGAAACCAAGTCTACTAGTTTGAAACTAATAAAAAATTAATTTTTCATTTCCATTATACAAAGTTGAAACAAACACATCATATCACATATAATTTCTCAAAAAATTCCATTTTTAAAACATGCCTCAAGATGACATACCAAGGTAATGTCATTTTCAAAAACCAGTCATTTACAATTTCAAAACAAAACCACTTTCATTTAAAAAATAAATAAGTTAAACCCTCACTTTTATCTTTAAATATCATCCTTTGAAACCAAAAATACATATGGTTTTAAAATACATGTTCAAATGAAATTCTTCCTAAGGCTTTCATTTAAAACAAAAGTCTCTTTTCCCTTTTTAAAACTCAAATCACATGCACAAAACATGGGTATAATAAAAGGAAAATATAATAAAATTCAAATCATTAAGGCTTATAAAAAAATGATAATAATAACAAAATTAAATAATTATAACAATGATTCCTATGTATAAATAACCAATACATCAAAATAATATCAAAGTAAAACATAAGAAAATAAAATGACAATAAACAATAAATATGTATAACATAGAATACATAGCATGAGAAAAAAACCTAGGGACCAATGATATGACTATGAGACATGATAAATCGTAACCAACAATATACAGGTTAATGGTCACAGATCTTATCCCTTAAAAAACTCTTAACTAATATCATTATAAACAACCCCCTAGATTGGAAATAACATTAAACTATGGGCTATTAGCCAGTGCGTAAATATTAACTAGCACAACCAATGTATCTTGACTCCCCACTTAGTAGCATATTTATCCCAATGTCATAGATAATGGAGGCCAACCAATATAAAACCAATTCCAATTAGATGAAAAATATAAATCTCGAAGGGATTTAGATGTAATTTCTTGGATAACTCTCATTTTTAATGTGGATGATTCCCACATCGTATCTCACATTATTCATTTAGACATAAGGAGTAGCTGGATATTTATTTCTCAAAGAAAGATATGGAATTTCTTGCTTCAGATGTGTGTTTAAAATTTATTGGTAAATTTTCTAATAGACTCCATTATTTAAAGTTCATTATAAGGTCACTTGAAACCATTGGGTTTGCTTATTTCTATTTAGAACTTTTTGACTACCACAATGTGCTAGTTTTTTTCTCCTCAAGGGAGGGATACCATAGATTTTGGTCTTGTGGTAAGTGGTTATTTTTTATTGTTTTATTAGGATGATAAAATGGTCTCCAAACTTTGAAAAAATATTTTTATCCCCCCTGTTTCTCCTATTTGGTTGGGTTTTCAAGGTCTTTTAGTTCACCTCTTCAAAACAAATGCTCTTTCTTCTATTACAAGTAGTATTGGTAAACCTTTTAAACTTGACTCAGCCAACTCAAAACTCTTTAGACTCTCTCTTTCAAGTACTTATAATGAGGTGGATATATCTAAACCATCACCCTTAGTAATTTGGATCCAGAATAGGAATAAGGGTTTGGAGAAGTTTTGTTTTGAAAAATACTCCACCTTACTATCTTTCTTGTTTAATATTTGGTCACACATAAATTTTATATGGTAAGGTCATAAAATATTCCATTACACTACCTCAATTTAGGTATAAGCCTATCTAGGTTAAAAATATAAATCATGTGGGTTTTTTAGAGGAAAGAATCCTTTAATTCATAGAAAATCATAGTGGATCTCCCTTATTGCGTATCTTGTAGATCCTTTAAAGTAGAATCAACCTAAGTTTTGAGACCTGAATAGATTTTTTTAATATTTTTTATGATGCACTACCCACCTATAAGGAGATAATATAAAGGTATGTTACTCTTGAAACCTTAGGATACCTCTCCCTATAGGAGGTATAATAGGGTTATAGTGATATTGATAAATCTAATCATGATCAGTTTTAACAAATTCTTCATGTTGAATATGTCTTCTTTCACTTGAGTACAAAAAAATGAAAAAAATAGTGTTCCTAGATGGATTTATCACCCCTAACCCTAGGAACACCAAAATATGTATGGATTGATCGATGTAGAAGTTAACAATTTTCACTAGATCTTCTAGGATCTTCATCAAGGATATTCTTTCTCAAATGACTATTCGTAGCCCCTCCTCATCATTTGATGATGAGGAATCCTCCTTGTCCGCTGATAAAATATGTTTTTAAGATGTTATAAAGCATATGAATGACATTAATATTCTTAAAGAGGGAATCACTGATGAAATATTCTTATGGTTTGATGAAAAAAATGTGGTGTCTTTCAATAGATAAAAAAATAGGAAATGTATGTGGATTAGTACCTTGATCTTTGGGTGTGGATGTTCACTAAAATTGAATCCAAATCTGATAAGAATCCAAATTTTGATTTTTGAAAAATTATATGGAAGTATTTTTTTCCCTGTTGAGTAATTTTAAATATAGAAATAATGGATTAGATAGTTATCTCAATCCATTTATCGGAACTTTGGTTTCTATACAAGTTATATTGATCACTTTTTATTACCTACACCTATTTATGCATGGATGATATTTACTATGATTATTTTTTATTGAAATAAATATTTAAAATAATATTTTTTCCAAATTTTGGATTGAAACATTAAAGATATACTACAATTGATATTTGATCTACATTTATGTTGAAATGAGATTCATCTTGATGTTGAAGGATTTATTTTATATTTTATGGACTGAAAGTATAATTTCTAGATTGAATGTATTTTCTACTATTACATGTTTTCCATTACCTATTTATTCTAGGATAAACTTTTTCATGGACTCAAGAATGTAATTATTATACTTTAAACTAATGGTTAGTAATTGTGTGGTGGTTTTTATAGACTTAAATTCTATGATAGTTGATTTAATATCTCCCTTAGATTGATCCTCCTATGTTGAAGTATCATTGTTGTTGGGTGTGGAAATTTGATTCTCCTAAAGTGAAGAATTTTTTAATATGTTCATTATGATAATTTATCACCTAGAACCTATTTTCCTTAAAATAATGAAAATGTGAGGTTTTTAACATATGGGAGCCACTGTCATATTTTTTACCGAATATTGATTGGAACTGCAAAGTTTTTTTTGATGCAAATAAGATGATTTTGAGGGGATAATATAAGGAATTATAATGATGTAACCTGAACCTGATAGTGAATATCAACATTTATAGGATTATTACCATATAAACATATGTTTTATGTCATTATATTGAAAATATTAAGGTGTAATGAGCTCTATAGAGAAATGGTATGGAAATATAACCAATAATTTATAATCTTCCTACATCATTAAATTTGGGAATTTAATATTATGATCAATATTTCCCTCCACTATATTGATGTAACTTTTTCATTTGTCTAAATAAGGGTTTACATGTGTCCCACTATTCTAAGTTTTCTCTAAAGATGATTACCATAGTGTTATTGGTATTACTTGGAAATCATTATCTAAATGCAAGATAATGGATAATGTACCTTTTTTTGAGAGATGGAATTATAGTCTCATACAACAAAACTAGATATTGATTTTTAGTTTTATGGTAATATGATGTGGTGTACTAATATAGATTTTGAATAATAGTTAATTTTTCATCACAAGACCTGATATTTTTTATAATATAAAATCTTGGATGGATTTTCAGAAAGGATGATATTATGTTGATCACTTGAGAACCAGTTCTTATGAAGAATAAACCTACTACCAATTTGATGCTATTAAATTAATCATATTTCCAGTAGTGGGATACTGGTGTTTCAAACTAAGGATTTGAAGGATTTGGTGGATATTCATACATGGACATGGCTTGCTAGATATTTCATTTGAAATTTTTCCTTCTTTAATGTTTTTATAACATCACATGTGTATATTATCATTCTTAATATATGGATGGAGTAACTCATTACACCTCATTTTTTCATTTAACCTCACATCTTCATTAATAAGTTTTTTAGGGCCATGGGTTGGGCAGCAAACTCATGTATTGGATCATTTTGGATACATCCCAAAGGCAATTCAACACATCAATCATATAATTTCTACATCCAAAACACACATCCTTTAATAAAAATCTCTTGTGCAAACCAAATAACCATGAATCAAAATTAATATAACTTTAACACATGAAAACAATTATAATAAAATATAACAAGGGCCTAAATAGGTTGTAAACATGATTAATAAACCATCTTCCCTCAATATGTAAAATTGGACTTCTCTTTATAAATAGAAAAACTATTCTTTGGGAATACCTTTTTAAAAACCATTTTAAACCCAAATTCAATTACAAGGGAAACCATATAAAAATATGAAAGTAATAACATGATCAATAAATTAAAATCTTCATCCCAAAACAAACAACTCAAGAGGATACACAAAACACTTTTCAAAACATCATAAGACTTTAAAATTCACATACCCATTTCTTAAAACAATGTGGTTTATTTAAAATAGGGACCCCCATTATAAAATTAATGGAAACCCTTACTATATAAGGAAGATTATTCATAAGACATGGGAACCTCCTAAAATAGGAAAATCCCTTTTAAAACAAAAAACACTTCACCTTGTACAACCATATTGATTCAAAACACAATGAACCAATCATTTTTCTTATAAAAAACCATCAATGTCATTTTATCAAACACCTTGAATGAATAAAATACCATTTAAAACCAAATATCCATTGAACTAAAAAATTAACACATTTTTTCAAAAGTAAAAACCAAAAAAAGATTGAGAACCTTTGATAACACAAATATTGGTATGATATACATCACTAATTTAGTTCAAAAAACTTTTAAAAAATCAAGAAATCAAGTAACTATTTAATAAAAGGAATCATAATGGAAACACCTACCTCAAGTGGTGGAATAATATCACCTTCAATGCAATCCATAATTTTATGCATCAATAAGTGGATCCCAACCCTTAAAAATTAAAACCCTAATTAGAACAACTATAGACAAGAAAATTGTCCATCCATGGCCACTGGGGTTTGAGAAGATTGAAGAAAAAAGAAAAAACTTACAAGAGAAGTAAAGAGAAGCCCTTACCCTTTGATTTTAGAAAAAAAACAATAAATGAACTCTAAAACACCATATAGAGGCTTAGAAAAAGAATAATAAATTCCCTTGGGTGGTTCCTAGGTTAATAGAGTTTGAATAGGGAGTCTTGGGGAGGATTAATCAATTAAAAATAATAAATAATGAAAAAAATAAACAAACTTAAGTAGGTTGTACAGTTGTCTCATGTGGTCTACCAAACTATGTGTAGATCATGCAATAGACACTACCCTATAACTATATAGGATTCATGATTATCTCGCATGGTTTACCAAACCATAAACAAAACATGTGACTGCCACTATCCCAAAGCTATAAAGGATGAATAGTTTCCACTATATGGATTCCCAAACCAGATTATTAATCATGAATCCCTAGAAAAGATTCTAAATTTTAAAATTTCAAACCTATTACACCCCAACCCAAGTGGTAAATCAACCGCATAAACAAAAGAAATCAAGTGAAATTTTAGGGGGTCACAATTCTCCCCACCATGCCACTTTCTACCCCCAGAAATTCCACACCTAGAAATTATTCAACAACTTAAGTCACGTAAAAGGTCAAAATAAACTCACAGAAAAATATGGATTCAACTCAAAGGTTAGCTCCCAAACTTAGAACCAAAAACATGGGACCTGAAAAGCTCACTTCTCAATAAAACCCAAACAAATAGAAATTTCCAAACTACTAAGGCATCATGAATCCTAATAATATGTTCTTAAAAAAATAAAATATTGGGACAACCAATCCCATGTTCCACCTTGAATTTGGGAACTCCACCAAATCCACATACCAAAACCCACAAGTGATTTCTGAGACCCAATCCAAACCAAAAGATATAATAACACCAACACCTCAAAAAAACCATGGGCATAAGAGTTACACACAGTTGTGGGCCCCAACCCAAAGAATCTAGAAGAAAAATCCCATGAACAATAGAAACACATAAATACTAGCCTTAGATCTACCTAACATTTATGATTGATCGAAAATAAAGAAAATTCAAAGGGGAAAACCCAAAATAATGATTCTCACCAAAAAAATCATGATCCTATAACCATAATTCACAATCCCTGAGAACCACAAAGATCATAGCCAAAGATGTAACGACCCAATGTTTTTCAAGGGAAATTAATTTCTTATAAATATGTCATAAAATATTAAGGAAACACAAAATAATTAAATAATAAGTTCTAAGTGACCTCTAAACATAAGTTTGTCACTTCTGTATTTGGAATTTCGAAAATCTGACATACACGGTTGCAATCAGTAAGTTATTTGGAGTCCAATAAGAAAAACTTAATTTTTGGTGAATAATAACCTACACTTATGAATAGTAACATACCCTTATGAATAGTGATATACCCTAATGAATAGTAACCTTATCTATGATAATATAAAAATAATATTCAAGTATAAAGTATGATATACCTATATTTTAGAATAAGTAAATGAATGTTTTAAAACTGGTTTTCGATAATAAATTATAATTTTAATTAAATATTAAAATAAACATATTTAGAAAATTAATTTTGAAAAATGGAATTCATTTTTGGATTCTACACATCTAAAAATGGTTAGGGGGTATTTTTGGGATTTTTCTGAAATACTTGAATTTTTGGTGAATAGTAAATTGCGATAATTTGCGATAAATGCTAAATAAGGGATTTATTGATTCATTGATGATGTTCTACTGATGCAATACCAATTGGTTCGGGATCACATGATAAAATTAATATTCTTAGTCATGGATGACTCACTATTCCTTGTCTTGTGGGGAAATAATAAATTAAGAAATTTTATATTGAGAAATCTCTTCTCTCCTCCACTATAAAAACCCCCCTTCACTCCATCTTCTCTTCACTTATCTCAAGCCTTGTTACTTGAAAATATTATTCTCAAATATCTCCCCAATATCCCCCCCCCCACATCCAAAATCTCCCATCCTCTTCAAAATACCAAAACCTCTCCCCTTAAGAGGTTCTCAAAGGAGGAAGTCTCAAGAGGTAAATTCCTCTTTCCAATTCCATCATTTCTTTTATGTTATTTTCTTTTTGTTTCTTTCCTCATCTCCCTTCACCCAAATAGTATGATAAATCTATTAACATAAATTTATTGGAATTTTTTCATGCTAATGGGATATTTCATTATCTTCTCTCCTTTCCCCACCTTTTATTTGAAAGAAATGAAAGCACCATTTGAGATGTGCTAATTTAACCCATTCAAGGACAACGGTTTATCAATTTCTATTATAATCTTTAATTATGGTCATAAAACCATTTGTTTTATGGTTGAAAAAGATTATTATATATTTAATATATCTTATTTTTGGTTATATAATCCTTTTGTATAAATGGTATTAAGTTATAAAGGAAAACATGTTCTTTGTAATCAAATCCACCAATTAACAAAAACAGTTGTCACTATGGTTTTATATAATAGTTAGATTTCAATCTAAGTAACAAAATTAAATTTAAAATCATGTAATATCCTGGATGTTCACTAATAGCATATAAATTCATTTTTGGACAACCACTTCCATCTTTCATGTTTATCCAAACTTGAATATAAGTGAGCTGATCTTAAAAACCAAGTAAACAAACGAGTCCGAACAATGAAATTGAACCTTTTAACTAATCAAAAAGACCTTGAATTAACTAAAAAGGGTTATAATAAATCAATTACATAGATAATAGATTTGGGAATTATGAATTAATAATCCTAATTTGTTTATTCAGGTCTTTAGTAACAAGTGGAGAATACCAACAGATTTAAGGTAAGGGATCCTCCCCTTTTCAATGTCAATCAAGATTGTCTTCTATGCTATGCCTTTTTATGTGTAATAAAAAATGATGGGGTATGTTTATGCACCTCCCCCATACTTCTATATTGATTTATAAGTGATTATAAACCCCTTTTCTCTCTTATCATTCCCTATTAGTTACACCTGATACCATGCTGATAAACCGTAATGAATTCTATCAAAATTTCCTTTATTCCTTCGGGTTGATCTATCATTCTTTTTACCAGAATGTAGTTGTATTTTATTTTTATGTAAAACCTCTAAATTATATTTATATTCTCCAAAATAGTGTTCCAATATCCATCTCTCATTCTCTTTCGGGGATATACATGCTTTAAAGTGAATCCCTCCTCAATACTTCCCAATAAGAACACTCGTTTTAAGGGAACTTCCCAAAATTTTACACAATTTCAAATGCACACTATTCTAATTTTTAAGCCACCATTGTATTTATAAAATTAGTATTTTTATTATGAAAACCTTCTTGGTTCAATCCTGGTTTTATATAAAATATTGTCCTCTTTTCTATTTTAAAAGCTCTATAGTATTTTCCTTAAAACCGCACAAAAATGTTTTGATGATAATGTTTCTCAAATACATTCTTTATATTTTTTCACTTTTGTTTGACATCACATACCATGATATAAACCTATTTTACACTATTAACATCCATGTATGTTCTAATCCCTTTCTTTCATGAACACTTTTATGATACACTCATTGGTTATGCTTTATGTCATGATTGTGGTACCCAATTATTTCCATGGGTGCCCTTATGTTTTGTATAGTTGATTATGTATGATTATTTATGTGGAAAGAATATTTATGTGGTAAGAATATTCATTTGGAAAGAATATTCATGAAAATGTTGAGATTGGTGCGCTCAGATAGCGCTCCAAAGCATTGGGTAAAGTTAAGTCTCATGAGATGCGATGTGAAACGGGATTGGCGGTTAGCCTTAACCCGTACTAAAATAGGAAGCGGTATTGGCGGTTAGCCTTGGCCCGTACTAAAGAAATGTTTTATGATTCTTCCACATTTATTTGATTCCATGTTTATATGATCACATGCTTATAAGATACGATTTTATATGTTCCATGCTTTAGATATCATTATGTCATGCCTCCTAACTCATGTACTTATGACATATCCTTATGTTCTTTCCCTTACTGGGATTTTCATCTCATACCTTTGTTCATGTGTTCCCTAGGGTACCCTATTTAGATGTAAGGGCTCAAAGGAAGTTAGGATCTCATTATGGATATAAAATATAGAAGTGTTTTTTTAGCCCCATGTTTTATGTTTTATGAACCTAGTCTTCCAAGACACTAGAATAAATGATCCTTGGCTTGTACTATGATGTATAATTATGATTAAAATCATGTAATGTTATATATAAAAGGCTTGGGTCACTATAGTTGGTATCATAGGGTGGTCTAGTTATTTTTGGAGATTAGTAATAGAGCACCTTAGTGAGAACCTTAAGGATGAGACTAAGTATAAGAAAACATTCCTAAATTTTGGTTAGTATTGAGTAAGTGGTTTATTAAGTAAATACATACCTGTCTGGATACAATTAGGTAGAGGCGGATCTGGCACCGATGTACCTAGGAGTGAAAACTGCAACAAGGAGTTTCGGGCTTGACTCAGGGTATCCTAGTACACGACAACGAGCCTTTCTTCACTCTTGGTTAAGGCACTCTTGGGATATATGCTTTGGTAGATTCACAAGATTATTAAAAATCATTATTAAGGGACAAAAATATCCCATAGTAATATAAGTTAGGAAATAGATTTAGCATAACCTAGATATAAACCTAGGAATCTCAAGTTAGGATATACTTCTTCTTTATAATTTTATCCTTTTATGTTCAAAGTTTCCTTTTTATGCTCAACAGTTAAGTATTAATGACCTCTAATTATACGTTCTTTTTCTTAGTTAATGTCGAGAAATATAAGAACATGTTCCAGCAACCAATGTGATGGGAAATGTGATGATTTATCTAATGATTTTCCTGATATGACAGGAGCGGGTGCTCAAAACTTCATGAAAGTACTTGATCAGTTGGCTCGAGTTATGAATAATAACTTGAATCATGTGGAATGACCTCCTCCTATATGGAAAGAGAAAGTTGTCATAGAATCCTTCATGCAGAAAATGCCTCCCATGTTTAGCGGATCTTCTAATCCCCTCGTTGCGGAACAATGGATTAACTCCATTGAAAATATATTCTTCGTCTTCCAGTTATCGGAAGAATAGAAAGTCGTACTGGCGGTCTACTGTTTTTATGGGGAAGCTGATCAGTGGTGGACACTTATCAAGAATACAAAGTCCCAAGAGAAAATTGATTCAATGGATTGAGAGGAATTCAAGAGGAAGTTTTTCAAAAAATATTTTCCTTAAACCCTCCATCTCAAGATGGAAAGAGAGTTTCTAGGACTCAAGCAGAAGGAATATGATTCCATCGGGGCGTATGAAGAAAACTTTACAAGGCTTTCAAGGTACACCTCTGGATTTGTCATGAACATCAAAAGTAAGGTGGATCACTTCTTTAGTGGACTAAATCTGAGTCTATAAAAATTGTTGGCAATTTGAGACTTCGACAGTTATGAGGAGACTGTCTGTTGTTCCCTCAAGGTTGAAATGTAGATTGGAGACTCTCAGTGGTATCATGGTCCTAGTGATAAGAAGAAAAAAATGGAGAACAACATGAGTGGTTCATCAAAAAAATCCCATGATGGAAAGAATCCGGACTTTTACCCTTGAAAAAATTGTGGGAAGAAACATCTTGGTAACTATCTGCAGGGAACCAAGAATTGCTTCAAATGTGGAAAGTTTGGTCATCTGGACAAGAACTACCAAAGGGATATGAAAAATCCCACTAATGTTGAAGAATAAATGAAGGTTTAGATCAAAACTCAATTGATAGTGCAGTGTTACAACTGCAAGGAGCATGTGAATTATGCAAAAAATTACCCTAAACCGAGGTTTGTGAGAGGTAATAAACAAAAACCTCCAAGGAAACAAGGAAGGGATTATTCTATCACTATTATTGAGGTGGAGCTGGACAATGATGTGGTGATTGGTACGTTTTTTATTCATTCAAGAATAGCAGAAGTACTATTTGATTCTGGATCTATACATTCTTTCATATCTTGCAAGTTTAGTAGAACTATTCAAACACCACCTCAAAATTTGGAGGAAAAGTTATCTGTGAGAACAGAAAATAGGAAAATTGTTGCATCCATGGTTTATAACTCCTCCCCAGTTAAAATTTTTGGACTAAACCTCCTAGAAAATATCATCATACTTTCTTTAGTGGAGTTCAATGCTATCTTGGGCATGGATTAGATATCTTTATACAAAGCCAACATCAACTCTCGGTAAATGGAGATCACTTTTCACATCCTGAAGCATCCTCCGATTATTTATAAGTGTAAGGATGAAGATGAATCTTCTTTAGAATCCTCATCTCAGGTGTGGATATTGATTCCATGTGATAAGGCATATCTAGCTTAAATGATTGAGACAAAGGAGAGAATCATGCTTAAAGACATGCCCATCGTGAGGGATTACACTGATGTATTCCTTGAAGAGTTGTCTGGTCTTCCTCCAAATCCAAAGGTTGAGTTCTCAATTAAACTTATCCCTGGATCTCTGCCTATCTCAAAGACACCTTACAGAATGGCCACTGTAGAGCTGGAAGAGCTGAAGAAGTAGTTACAGAAGAATATAGAGAAGGGTTTTATATGCCCGAGTGCTTCACCGTGGGGTGCTCTAGTCCTCTTTGTCAAGAAGATGGATGGATCAATGCGCCATTGCATTGAATATCGTGAACTCAATAAAATCACGATAAAGAACAAGTATCCCCTACCATGGATAGATGACTTGTTCAATCAGCTTCGTGAGGCCAGTTATTTCTCTAAGGTGGACCTTTAGTCGGGATATCACCAATTAAAGGTGTGGAAGAAAGATATTCTCAAGACTGCCTTTCGAACAAGTTATGGACACTATGAGTTCATAGTGATTCCCTTCGGACTCACTAATGCTCTAGAAATTTTCATGGATTTAATTAATAGAGTATTTAGAGATTACCTCAACAAATTTTTCATAGTCTTTATTGATGATATTCTGATATACTCCAAGAGAAAGGAGGAACATGAAAATCATTTGAATATTGTGTTAAAGAATTTTAAAAGGGAGAAGTTGTATGAAAAGTACAGTAAATGTGAGTTCTGGATGGGAGAAGTATCATTCTTGGGGCATGTTATCACCAACAAATGGATATTTTTGGACCCTTCCAAGACAAAGACAATTGAAGAGTGGCCCAGGACAACTTCTGTAATGAAGATCTGCAGCTTTTTGGGTCCATCTGGGTATTATTGAAGATTTTTGAAGAACTTTTCACAATTTTCAAACCCAATGACCAAGCTGACATGGAAGGGAGTAAAGTTTGTATAGATATAGAAATTTGAAGACTATTTCAAGGAGTTAAAAATGAGGCTTATCATTGCGCCAGTACTCACTCTTCCAATAAGTGCAGAACTCTTTGTGGTGTACAGTGATGCTTCAAAGAAGATATTAGGCTGTGTACTGATGAAAAATGATAAATTTATAGCCTATGCCTCAATTCATTTGAATATCCATGAGAAAAACTATCCTACGCGTGATCTGGAGTTGGCAGTTGTGATCTTTGCGTTGAAAATCTGGCGGCATTATCTCTATGGGGAGAAGTGTGAGATATATACTGACCACAAGAATCTCAAATATATATTCACATAGAAAGAGATTAATATGATCAAGTGAATATGAATAGATCTCATTAAGGATTATGACTGCTCAATCCACTACCATCCCGGAAAGAAAAACAAGGTGGAAGATGCTCTAAGTAGAAAGGATCCTACATCTTTATCAATGATGAGAATTGAAAAGGATCCAATCTTCTTATATTTGAAAATGTTGGACATGGGAATCATTAAGGGAGGAACATCATCAATTCGTTCACAAATGATTGCTCAACCATCCCTCTTGGAAAAAATAAAGGGTTCTCAATGAAAAGATGTGTAAATTCAAAAAGGGTGGAATCTATTAAAAATAAGAAATCCTCTGATTTCAAAATTGATGAGATAGGAGTTGTAAGATTTGGGTCATGATTATGTGAACCAACTGATCCAGAGATAAAAAAGGAGCTATTGAATGATTCACATAGCTTGACCTTCTCTATACTCCCAAGGATCACAAAGATGTATCAAGATCTCTAGGAAACATTTCAGTGGGACAATATGAAAAGGGATATTGTTGAATATATATCAAAGTGTATAGTATGTCAGCAAGTGAACGCTGAGAGACAAAAGACTAAGAGGATGATGCAACCACTACCCATACCGGTATGGAATTGGGAGAATATTACCATGGACTTTGTCACTGTACTTCTAAGGTCATCCAGAGGAAACAATGCTATCTGGGTCATTGTGGATCATCTTACAAATATAGCTCACTTTATCGTGATTCGAGAGGACATATCATTAGATCAAATTGCATAGATTTACATCAAAGAAGTGGTAAGGCTGCATGGAGTAACACTATCTATTGTATCTGATCGTGATATGAGATTCACCTCAAAGTTCTAGAAAAGTATCCAACATTCTCTGAGCACTGAACTGAACTTCAGTACGGCCTATCATCCTCAAACTAATGTCCAGTCTGAGCAAACTATTTAGAAACTAGAAGACATGTTCAGAGTGTGTTCTATGAAATTCAAAGGAGTCCGGGACCAACATCTTTCATTGGTTGAATTCTCCTACAACAACAATTTCCACTCGAACATCTGAATGGCATCATATGAAGCCCCTTATGGGAAAAGGTGAAGAACACCAGTGTGTTGGGATGAAGTCAGTGAGCATAAGCTGCTAGGACCTAAAATGGTCGAAGAAATTGTGGGGAAGGTGAAAACCATTCAGCAACATATAAAGGTATCCCAAAGTTGAAAAAAGAGTTATGTAGATAACCGTAGACGATACCTTGAGTTCAAAGTTGGAGACATGGTATTTCTATGCATATCTCCATGAAAGAAGGTCATGAGGTTTGGAAAGAAATGGAAGTTAAGTCCCAAGTACATAGGCACCTTCGAGATCATTGATCGAGTCAGAGATGTGGCCTATAGACTAGAACTTTCACCTACCATGTCAAAAGTACATGATGTCTTTCATGTATCCCTCTTAAGGAAGTACATACCAGACCCTTCACATGTACTCTCTTCAGAAGTGGTATAGTTAGAGAACGATCTCTCTTACAAGGAGCAGCCATGGAAGATCTTGGATCATAGAGACAAAGTTCTATGCAACAAGACTACTCATCTGGTCAAGGTACTATGGTGAAACCATAAGTACGAAGAGGCAACATGGGAACTGGAGGAAGCAATGAAGGAAAAGTACCCACACCTATTTTTGTCTTAGAATGTAAAATAAAATTTCGAGGGTGAAATTTCATAAGGGTGGAAGAATGTAACAACCCACTATTTTTCAATGGAAATTCCTTTATTATAAATATGTCATAAAATCACAAGGAGACACAACATAATGAACTAATAAGTTCTAAGTGACCTTTAAACATAAGTTTGTCACTTATGTATTTGGAATTTCGAAAGTCTGGCATACACAGTTGCAATCAGTAAGTTATTTGGATTCCGATAAGAAAAACTTAAATGTTGGTGAATAGTAACCTACCATTATAAATAGTAACATACCCTTATGAATAGTGATATACTCTAATTAATATTAACCTTACCTATGATAGTATAAAAATAATATTCAAGTTGAAAATATGATATACCTATATTTTATAATAAGTAAATGAATGTTTTAAAACTAGTTTTTGATAATAAATTATGATTTTAATTAAATATTAAAATAATCATATTTAGAACATTATTTTTGAAAAATAGAATTCATTTTTTGATTCTACATGCTGAAAAATGGTTAGGGTGAATTTTTGGGATTTTTTTGAAAAACTTGAATTTTGGGTGAATAGTAAAATGCGATAATTTACGATAAATGCTAAATAAGGGATTTATTGAGTCATTGATGATTTTCTGTAGATGTAAGACCAATTGGTTCGGGATCACATGATAAAATTTCTATTCTTGGTCATGGAATACTCACTATTACTTGTCTTGTGGGGAAATAATAAATTAAGGAATTTTATATTGAGAAATCCCTTCTCTCCTCCACTATAAAAACCCCCCTTCACTCCCTCTTATCTTAACTCCTCTCAAGCCTTGTGCCTTGAAAATATTCTTCCCAAATATCTCCCCAATATCCTCCCCCATGTCCAAAATCTCCTAGCCTCTTCAAAATACTAAAACCTCTCCCCTTAAGAGATTCTCAAAGGAGGAAGTCTCAAGAGGTAAATCCTCTTTCCAATTCCTTCATTTCTTTTTTAAGTTCTTTTCTTTTAGTTTCATTACTCATATACCTTCATCCAAAATACTATGATAACTCCAGTAACAAAAATGTACATGAATTTTTTCATACTAATGGGATATTTCATTATCTTCTCTCCTTTCCCCGCATTTTATTTGAAAGAAATGAAAGCACCATTTGAGATGTGATAATTTATCACATTCAAGGACAATGGTTTATCAATTTCTATTATAATATTTAATTATGGTCATGAAACCATTTGTGTAATGGTTTAACTAGATTAATATATATTTAATATATCTTATTTTTGGTGTTCTAATCCTTTTGTAAAAATGGTATTAAGTTAGAAAGGAAAACATGTTCTTTGTAATCAAATCCACCAATTAACAAAAACGGTTGTCACTATGGTTTTATATAATAGTTCGACTTAAATATAAGTAACCAAATTAAATTTAAAATAATTTAATATTCTATATGTTCACTAATAGAATATAACTTCATTTCTGGACAACCACTTCCATCTTTCATGTTTATCTAAACTTGAATATAAGTGAACCGATCTTTAAAACCAAGTAAACAAACGATCTCGAACAATGAAATTGAACCTTTTAACTAATCAAAAAGACCTTGAATGAACTAAAAAGGGTTATAATAAATCAATTAAATATATAAGAGGTTATTTAATTATGAATTAATAAGACTAATTTGTTTATTCAGGTCTTTAATAACAGGTGGATAATACCAACAGATTTCAGGTAAGGGATCCTCCCCTTTTCAATCTTAATCAAGATTGTCCTCTATGATATGCCTTTTTATGTGTAATAGAAAATGATTTAGTATATTTATGAACCTCCCCCATACTCCCCTTTTGATTTATAAGTGATGAGAAACCCCTTTTATCTCTCATCAATCCCTATTAGTTACACCAGATACCATACTGATAAACCGTAATGAATTCTATCTGAATTTCCTTTATTCCTTCAAGTCACTCTATCTTTATTTTTACAAAAATGTAGTTGTATTTTATTTTTATTTAAAACCTTTAAATTATGTTTATATTCTCCAAAATCATGTTCTAATATCCATCTCTCATTCTCTTTTGGGTATATATATGCTTTTAAGTGAATCCCTCCCCGATACTTCCCAATAAGCACACTCGTTTTAAGGGAACTTCCCAAATTTTTACCCAATTTCAAGTGAACTCTATCCTATGATTTAATCCACCATTTTATTTATAAAATCAGTATTTTTATTATGAAAACCTTATTGGTTAAATCCTGGTTTAATGTAAAATATTTTCCTCTTTTCTATTTTAAAAGCTCTATAGTATTTTCCTTAAAATCGCACAAAAATGTTTTGATGCTAATGATTCTCAAATAAATTCTTTGTATGTTTTCACTTATGTTTGAAATCACATACCATGTTATAATCCTATTTTATCCTATTAACATCCATTTATGTTCTAATACCTTTCTCTCATGGACACTTTCATGATACACTCATTGGTTATGCTTTATATCATGATTATAGTACCCAATTCTTTCCATGGGTGCCCTTATGTTTTTGTATGGTTGATTATGTATGATTATTTATGTGGAAAGAATATTTTTGTGATAATAATATTTTTGTGGAAAGAATATTCATGAAAATGTTGAGATGGGGGTGCCCAGATAGCGCTCCAACGTATTGGGTAAAGTTAAGTCTCGTGAGATGTGATGTGAAACAGGATTGGCAGTTAGCCTTGACCCGTACTAAAATGGGATATGGGATTGGCGGTTAGCCTTGAATCATACTAAAAAAATGTTTTATGATTATTCCTCATTAATATGATTCCATTTTTATATTATCACTTTCTTATAAGATAAAATTTTATATGTTCCATGCTTTAGATATCATTATGTCATGCCTCCTAACTCAGGTGCTTAAGACGTATCCTTATCTTCTTTCCCTTACTGGGATTTTCAGATCATCCCTTTTTCATGTGTTCCCCAAGGTACCCTATGTAGATTTAAGGGCTCAAAGGAAGTTAGGAGATTATTATGGATATTAAATAAATAAGTGTTTTTTAGCCCCGTGTTTTATGTTTTATGTACCTAGTCTTCCAAGACACCAGACTTAACGATCCTTGGATTGTACTCTGATGTATAATTATGCTTAAAATCATGTAATGTTATATATAAAAGGCTTGGGTTGCTATAAAAGATCACTAAGATAATTCACTTTCCAAGATATGTGATACACCCCTAAAATAAATCATCCATCAACAAGGAGTGAAACAACTCTAAATTTAGGTCATAAACTATGTATAGGGTAACTTTGGGCCAAACTCATAGAACACCCAATATTAGTGGTCCTAAAATAAAACATAAAATCGTTATCTAACATAGTCTACTCAGAAACCAAATGTTTACCCCCTTACCTCATCCCACACCCAAGTAATTCCCATGTAATCCATCAAACCTCATACAATGGTCAATATAATGTAAAACAATGATAGTCAAGAAAATAAATGAGGCATGAACATCTTAAAAGATAAGAATATAATCCAAAATATATGTCATCCATTATAAAAAGTATTTGGTGTATAAAAGCAATGGAACAAGTTCTAGTAAAAACAATATTATAAAAGGGGATTCTCCTAAAACCAAAAAACAAATTCTCACTCTCTACGTGGAAGAAACACTACGAACCACTACTCGAATCAAAGTTTAGTATGATACTTTTTCTCCTAATTTTTGTTCAACTTTAAAAACATCTAGAGGTGAATATGATAACTACATTAATGATAGTTCCTTGGAGTTTTTAGAAAAGAGGTCCTAACATGAACAAGCTTCCCATACTAAAAGAACATAACTATATTCTACTTTCCACAAGATGGATCACTTTTACTAATTCTTGATAAAGTTGTAGCATAAATTTTCATAGGTTTCCTTACTGAAAATACCTCAACAAGGATGTCGTTATACACTACTTACATGAAAGTAGTTAGGACATAATGAAATACCAAAGAACTTAGATCTTGATGAAGGACTCTAGAAAATAACCAAGCCTTATTTGAATCATCGGTATCCAACTTAATATTGAAAGGGGACAGTCCAGTGAAATGCTCAACATAAGCTTTCATCAACTAATCACCCTGATAAAAACCCAAAAACTATAGCGCATTCTCATTTCTCACTTTATTCGGATAAAACCTTTAAATGAAAGATACCTTGAAATATCCCCAAGATAACGATTTTAATATGTGGGAATGGATAGTGTTCTTCCACCAATCCAAAACCTGACCCTTTGAATAAAGAAGTTATCCAACTCACCCTAGATGAATCTAGAGTTCCTAGTTACTTGAATATCTCTTTGATCTTAGAAAGAAACTGTGTCACCTCGGGAGATCTTTCATCACCACTAAACATTGGAATATATCAATTTAGAAACTCTTAAATGTGAACTATAAGTCAAGAATAACTAGTACCTACCACTCCATCATGATTCTGGGAAGAGTTTAAGGTTTAAAATATTGTTTCTAGATCACAAGGATAACCACCCAAGAGATTTACCTATTTACTTGTTGGCTCTTTTCTGAGGGTCACATTTTGAAACACCAAAAAACATAAAATTTACTCAAATAACTAAAAATCCCAACATAAGGGATACAGGTCATAAAGAAATTGAAATAATATTACAAAACACTCCTTGAAACCCCATTTCAATAATGCCTAACACATCCTTCTTTACTTTTCAAAACACCAAATGGGTTCAAAATGGTGACAACAGTTTGAAACCCACAGTAAAAAAGAATTCATTTATTTAAAACCCAATTTACCTTTAAACCACACACACCAGGATTTTCCCGTTTCTACCCAGAATTGACGTCTCTCCAAAGGTACCTGGAATCTACAACGGACATCCAGTTGTCCCGGTTTCATCCAAGGAATTCTCTGAAGCTTCGTCGCTTCTCTCCACGGCTCTGGTTGCAAAGTTCACTCGCCAAAGACCTTCGGTTGAGGTGTTCGAGAGGTTCGTGAATCAGGAATGGGGTTTAGACCACCATGCGGTTTTCGGTCTCCTTGGACCGCACTAAATTCTCGTTTGTCTTGTGGATGAAGACGACCTGGCTATGGCTTGGTCCCGTGCTAGCAGATCTGTTAAGGGGTTTACATTTCATTTACATCGCTGGACGTTTGACTTGAACATGAGTCACAACGCTTCTTCGTCAGCAATATGGATCCAACTTCCGGGGCTACCGCTTCCATTTCAGAATCCAGCTCTCCTTCGGTCAATTGGAAATTCCTTAGGCCGTTTCCTCTGTGTGGATTGGAAGACCAACTCCATGGTGCATCCAATTGTAGCGCACATCTGTGTGGAGATGGAGCTATCCCATCCTCCTCCCGACAAGGTATGTATCATGGTTGAAGGGCAGTAAAGGTACGTGCAAAGTATCTTCTACGAATCCTGGATCTCATTCTGTTCCTTCTTCCATAGGCAGGGTCACCATGTTGAGTAGTGTCGTAAAAGGGCTGTAGCGGTGGTGGCTGAGTCTTCTGCGGTGAACAAGGGTGATTCAGGTCACGTCGAAGGTCATGGGGCTGGTTCTGGTATTGGCTCTGAGCCTTTTGCGCACCAACTGAGGGCACAGGAGGTGCTGGTGGATACTGGTGATCGTAGTGGGGAAATTCGGGGTGTCCAGGAACAGGGGTCTCCTGGCCATCCTAGGGTGGGGTTCCACTGTCCTGCTAAAGCTTCAGTAAGGGATTTCACTGACTCGGGGAGGATGAGGTCTGCGGGCACAGTTCTGAAGGAGACTTCGAAGGCTTCGGAGCCTCAGGTGGAGGCGGTGGTTGTTGACCCCAAGAAGAATTTGGGTGGTTTACAGGCTTCGAGTAGCATGGGAAATGAGGACCGGGGTCCTGCGGTTGGGGCGTTGGTGAGCCCCTCTTTTTCTGCAGGTGAACCTTCCAGGTTTGAGGCCAATTGTGTTCCAGTCAGAGGTTGGGAGACTCTGAACCCACAACCTCAATATATGGGCAGGGGTTTTGATCAACCCGCCTTTCTGGAGGGATCAGGTGTTGAGTAAAACTGTGTCATGGGGAAGGAAGGGGTCAGTGGGGTAGGATTTGTTCTGGTTAGTGCTCCGAGCCAACTGATATGGTCTGTTTTGGAGGTGCAGGTTCAGGCTAACCTCAAAGATGCAGGGGGGTTGAGCGCTGCCGGTCTGCCAGGGGCTAGATCTTCAGTCCGGAGCCAGTCGGCTTGAGAAACAGGTATGGAATTCTGGATGAGGAGGAGCATAGCATTGAACTAGATGCCTTGGTTGAGTATGGTAAGGACAACAGGGGGAGTGCTGATGGTTTTTTGATGGAAGGTCGGATTAGGGGAAATACCTATCCAGGGTATGGAGATGGTGGAAGGGGAAATGAACACGACGTGGTCGGTAGAAGTTTCTCAGATGCAGAATCTGGTTCGAGGAGGGTCAGGAGGAAGTGAGAAAGGAGGGGTAGGAAGGATTACTCCTCCTTACCTCCTCCTATGAAGACCCGTTCATCCAAGAAAATATTGGTGGAGAAGCTGGATAAGGAGAGTAGGTGTCACCAAAAGGCAGCTGGACAGCATGATCCCTCCTGGGATTTGGTTTTAATCTTTGGTGATATGGTGTCAGAGCAAGTGTTATTCCTCAACGCCTCGGAAGAGGATGCAACCAAGATTATGGGTAGGAATCTTGAAGTGGAGCTTAATGAGGACCAATATATTTGGGTGGATAAACAGGACACGATCCTGGTTGGAGGTTTCAAAAAGGGGTTGATTAGTCTTGATGAATATATGTAGGTCTGGAATACGCTAACTTCTTCCTTTGAAGACCTGATAAGAGGTGATCCACTTTTTCAGGTATCTAATTTATCCTGGAGATTGTTTAGGGACATTGACTCTGGTAGAATCCATCTAGTTTTCAATGATTCTATTTTACTTCTTTCCTAACTTATACTGTGTTGAGTTACTAACCTGGTTGTGTGAGGAATGTTGAAGGGTCAGTTCGGCTCAAACGAGCTAGAGCATACTGCTTGTTCCTCTACAGGCCATTTGGGATGTGGTTGATACGGAGGGATGGCTTGCCATCAGGAGGGACCATGCTTGCATGGGATCGCCGAGTGGTCCTTCTTTGGAGCCTACGGTTGCTGCTTCTACTTGGGTGAGATTGTTTCTGATCTTCTTCTTATTGCTATTTGGTGCTTGTTGGACTTATGGTTTATCACTTTTTCCTCAAAAGTGTCTTTCTTAATAAAAAAATAATTTTCAGTCAGTCAGTCTAAAATAAAATTAAATACTAAATAATAAAACATTTCCTTTAAACATGATTAAACCACTTTCAAAATTCAAAAAAAATAACTTAAACACTCATAAACAAGGCTCACTCAGAAAAAGAGAGGCTAAAAGCATCAAAGGATGGAGAAAAATACAAACATTATCCACCACGTATGGTTTGGATACATGGTTTATAAGACTATGCACCAACTATGAAGGTTCCATTAGAGTTATCTAGAATAGTTTGTATGGCCTATGCAAGGTTTTTCAAACTATGTGCCTTACCCATGCGACTCAATATTACCTCCAGTTCCACTTTGAAACAAGGATTTTCCCAATGTGTATCCTAGGATCTTTCTAAAAGTCAAAGTAGTAAAACACTGTATCATAATATCCTAAGAAAAAAACACCATAAATCTAACAATTAATGATAAATCCCAACTACCCATGGAAAATCAAGGTTTATATCAAGGAAGAGCTGGCCAAGAACTCATTTACCCTCACCACCCAAGCCCCAATATTCTTAGATCTTTTCTACCCTTACCAAAAAATAACAATAGGATTATAGGATACCATTTTGTAGTGAACAAGCTTGGGCTGACCAAAAATGTCACCTGGGTCAATCTTCCATAAGGTTAGAGGTTCATTCATGATCTCCCCGAGCTTGGTACAAGCACCAGGGTATAATAAAAGAGAACATGGGAATGATTTCACCCTCATTAAAATCAGAATATTCAATGGTTCCAACCAGGAACATGGTATAAGGTATATTTATATTGGAAAATCATTTCCAAATAAATAAACAGACCTAAAATAAATGCCAACCAAATAGGACCTAAATCTAAAAATAAATGAAATATTTTATAAAATATTATCCACATAAATAAAATCAATTTTATATATATAATCCAATAATTAAACAAAATTAAACTGAAAATAAAGTAAGTGGCCTAAGAGTTTGATACCCCATATGACCTAAAATTAGTTGAACCAAATGGGGATACAAACCCAAACATCACCATGTGACTCTAGTCACCAACATAACCCAACCAACACCTACTTTCCAATGGAATGTAGAAACAAACCAACCTGAAATCCATATCAAGGAACTTTTAGAAAATATGAAGTCTATATATCCACCAATGTGAGTATATAGGGTGTGGTCCAAAGGTCAGTGTGATACCATCATGAGTTTATTGTATTCCTTTTATATAAAGAAACCAATCATACTAGTTTGAAACTAATATCAAAGTAAATGTTCATTTATTTTAAAAAATGTGAATAAACACACTATATTACATATCATTTCTCAAAATATTCCATTTCAAAAACATGTCTCAAAAGGACTTACCAAGATAATGTCATTTAAAAAACAAACCATTTACCTTTTTAAAATAAAACCACTTACATTTCAAAAAGAAACAAGTTAAACCTTATCGTTTCTATTAAAACATACTCATTTGAAACCAAACCCACACATAGTTTTAATATAAATTTTCATAGGAAACATTTCCCAAGGATTGTATTTAAACCAAACATCTCTTTCCCCTTTTTAAAAACCTTCTTGCATGCACACAAACAACATGGATATAGGAAAGGGAAAACATAATCAAATGAAAATACAATAAGGTTTATAAAAAATGACAATAATAACATATGGAAATCCTTATAAGAATAATTATCATGTATAAATATCCAATACATCATAATGAGATCAAAGTAAGAGATAAGAAACTCACCAACCAATACACAATAAAGTGGAATAACATAGGATACGTAGCATGAGGTAACAACCTATGGACTAATGGTGTAGTTACTAGATATGATAAAGTGGAACCAACTACTGGTAGGTTAAGGGTTACATATCTCATCCCCTGAATCACTCTCAACTAGTCACATCAGTGAAAAAACTTATCTAGGTTATAATAGTCAACTAGGGGATACTATCCAGTGTGTAGCTCTAAACTATCATAGCCAACATTCCTTAACTCCCCAATTATTAGCCTAGTTATCCTAATATCATAGATAACAGAAGTTGAATGTTGTAAAACCAATTCCAATTACACGAGAAACATAAAATCCCAAAGGAAATATAACACATCAATCATATATTTTCTACCTCCAATAAACACCCCATAAATAATGAGACCATATCCAAACTATATAACCATGAATCATAATTCATATAACTTAAAAACATGATCTCAATTATAAAAAAGGATAGAAAGGGATCCAATTGGGCATAAACATTAATTAATAAACCACTTTCCCTCAAAGTGCTAAATGGCCCTTCTCTTTATACATAAAAAAAGAGATGATTTGGAAATTCATTTTTAAAAACCATATTAAACCCAAATGAAATTATAATAGAAATCACACAAAAAATATTAAATAAACAACATTCTCAATAAATTAAATGATTCATCCCAAAATAAACAACTAAAAGGGACACACACCTATTTTTAAAACTTGAGAATCATTTAAAATGAAAATTCCCCTTTCTTAAAACAAGTTTCTTTCTTAAAAATAGGGAAAACCTTTATAAAATCAATTTAAACCCTTTATAAAAAAGTAATCATATTTTCAAGACATAGGAGCCTCCTAAAATAAGGAAACTTATTTTTAAAGAAATATAACTTCACCTTATAAAACCATATTACTTCAAAACACCATGATCCAATCGTTTTTCTTGTATAAAACCATCAATGTCATTTTATCAACCACCTGGAATGCATAAAATACCATTTAAAACCAAAGTTGCATGGAACTAAACAATTCACCCATTTTTTTGAAAAGAAAAAACATTGAGAACCTGTGATAACACAAATAAAGGTATCATATACATCCTTAATTTAGTTAAAAACACTTTTAGAAATAAAGAAGTTATATAACTCTTTAATAAAAGGAATCGTAATGGAAACACCTACCTCAAGTGGTGGAATATTGTATCCTTTAAAGGAATCCACCAGAATATGCCTCAAGAAGTGGCTCACAACACTTAGAAACCAAAACACCTAATTAAAACAACCCTATATAACAAGACCCTCCACCCATTACCACTAAGTTTTGAGAGGAATGGATACAAAAGAAGAAACATCCAAGAGAATGAGGTATAATCCATTACACTTTGATTTCAGTAATAAACCACTAACAAATCACCAATAAACCATAATATATGAAATTGGAATAGGAAGAGAGACCCTTGGGAGGTTCCTAGGTTAGATGAGTTTTAATAGGGAGTCTTAGGGAGGAATACCTAATTAAAAGGAACCCAAATTGAAAATAATACCCCAACTTAAGTAGGTCTCATGGTTGTCCCACACGATTTCCAAATTGTGCATCGACTGTGTGACAACCACTACCTCAAAACTATAGAGGTTACATTATTCTCTCATAAGGTTTACCAAACCATTAACAGACAATGAAATCGCCTTTATCCCAAAGTTATAGAGGGTGCATGGTTTCTACTGAATGGTTTCCCAAACCATGGGCCTAGCCATGCAACCCTAAAAAATCTTTAAAATTATAAAAATTCAAACTCAAGACACCTTGAACCTAAGTGGGAAATAAACCACATAAAAAGTAAGTGACATTTCAATTTTCCACATGATATATCACTGGATATATGGAATAGGAATAATGGTTATCCTATGGTTTTTTTGGGTGTTTTTGGGGTAGTTTTGGTATTTTCCATTTTCCCACCTTAAACATGACCCTATTGTCCTGTCAACTCTAGGATGAACAGACCCCTGATTTTGGTTTCCCTGGTGCTCCTAAATCTTCTTTAAACCTTCATTATTCCCTATTTAATGTATCATTTGTTTCATTGGTTCTTAATTGTCATATATAACCCCATATAATCCCTCATTTTCGGTTTATCTCAATATTTCTTCTTACCTCATGTTAAATCCCTAATTTCAAGGTTTTATGTATAAATTAGGGATTTTGGTGGATATATCTTGAATTGGGTGGAGTTTTTTAGTGAGTTATATCTACACATCTTGAGATATGAATTTATTACAATGTTGTAGTGTTTTTGTGTGATTTCATGGGTTATTTTCTATGATGTTCAGTGTATACGGGACTCAGACATAGGACCTACCTTGAAGAGGGTGTTTTCTAGCTAGTGTGGGAGATTATATTTTTTATTCCCTCCTTATATCACCTATCATGTTGACCGGTTTTCATGAGATGTGTCTATAGTTCCTTCCCATTATGATGGGTTGGTATTGATTTTCAGAGAATTTGGATACATTAATCCCTCCTCAAATTTCTTCTTATGATTTTATTGATGAGTTATTAGTAAATTATGGACCTCTCACTCGAATATGACCACATTAGGTATGTTTGGGATCCATGGTGGCTTAGTTTGCACACAAGGATCTAACATGGGTTCATGATTTATTTCTATAATTTATTTTCTGTGAGTTTATTTATTCATATATATTTATTAAACTTGTGTTAAGGACCTCTTTATAGTGTCCTACTAGGTTTTATATTCATGCCATACATGGTCACCTCGGTGGTCATGATTAATTTGTTCTTAAAGATACAAGGAAAGGTAGTTCACCTATGTTAGGTTCTTGAGTAAGTAGAAATGATTAATAATAGAAGTGATACCAATACATACTAAGAGGTCATTTTATAATTGTGCCTCTAAATTATTTTGTTCTTTTTATTATTATATTTATTTGCTGCTTGTGGGGATCACTCTTGGTAATTGATATTTGACATGGGTTCATTTTGATATTGTATGAGATGTTATTTATATGGTTGGATTATCACTATGATGCCACACTATATTTTATTTCTTATTACTACTTACATTGTTTATATTTTTTATGGTTACCTAATATCAAGTGCATAGTCCCATAAATGTATAGTTTAATCCTTTCCATTAGTTATAATATTCTTGTGTATGGATAGGCACACATGAGTCCATGTGTCGCTCTATTTCAAACCCAATAAATTTGATTGAGGTGTTAAAATCATTATTATAGTACTTTTTTATTTTTTATATATTTTAGGGCTTGGTAGAGTAAAGATAGGATGGTCGGGACTCAGGTGGGAAGTCTTTATTATATATGTCCAGTACTTGTATGGTGGTCACTTGAGTTGTTAGGACAATGGGATTGTTTTATTAGTTATATTATTATGGTTTCTTAGTATTATTTAAAATATTTTATGGAATTTATGGTTTGTTGATATTTCCTCATCAGGGATGGTGTGATTGATTAAGTTCATGCATCATTATTTTGTATATAGGTTCTCTTGCCATACACCCACTTACATGTGATTATAGAGGGTTTAAATTAATTAAATGTAAACAATTATATGGTAGGTGTTTTCCCAAAAATATTATCAGTGGAACCTAGTTAATTTAACCCAATGTTTTTTATTATTATTTCTATATTTTATTGACTAACTTATAGGTATAGGTGATATGGTATTAAGACTTGGGTATGTATTGTGTGGTAGTATCTTAGTGCCTCTTATAGTGGGACCTTAAAGAGTTTACTTTGGTAAGATTTATGTTTGTGCACAAATTCTTTCTTAAATATTGTTAATAATTTATTTGTTAAAGGAATTTCTAAATTTAGGTTTTGGAATTTTAGAAAATGATGGCTTGAATACATCCCATGGTTCCACCTATAGATTAGGTTTAGGATTTCCCTTATGTTTATAATTTTCATTTTATACCTCAAATTATCTTGAGGGAATATCTAAGAATGATCTTAAAGATTCTCTGGAAGGTTTAAGTAGTTTATACTATTCTTCCAGGGGTGCATCGCATAGTGTTTTTTAGAGAAAGAGGTAAATATCATGGTGGTTAGGCTATGGTAAAATTTTCTTGAGACTTCTAGATGCATCATCCTCTATCTTTCTAGGTCATGAGTGGTCCTTGGGATATTGAAGAATAGACTAAGATCTTAGAGGGTATCTTCAATCTAGTTAAGAAACCTAATGAGTATTGGGTGAAGTTGGTGGCCTTTATACTTTAGATACCAGTCATGAAATGGTGGGGAATTATAGGTCTATCTAGGAGTCATGAGGTTATATCATGGGATGCTTTCAAGGACCTATTATTCAAGGGGTTTTTTCCCAAGTCACTCAAGCTGGACTAATATTAGGATTTTATGGAGCTTAATCAAGTGTAATTATCAATGATAGATTATGATACCCATTTCTAAGATATTCTATGGTTCAATTCTTTATTGGTTAGGAATAAGGCCCAGAGGTCTCAGAGGATTGATATTAGCATTCGAACTAATTTGAGGTTTGATTTGAGGATGTTTAACCTAACATTGAATTTTTATGTGGTTTGAAAGGTTCCTATTATTAAAAATAGCATAGTAGAGGATGGTGTAGTGGATTCCATTAATCTATTTGGTGGTCCTAGTGGTGGCCCTTTAGGTGGTACTAGTGGTGCTTATTCTAGTACTAGGTGGATTAGGACTAATGATATGCACTAGGGTGGTGATAGGTAGTCAATCTAGAGTAGAGATTCTTTTATTTATCCTTAATAAGGAGCTTAGATTATGTGTTTTTATTGTATGAATCCAATACATTATCATAGTTCATGTATTATGCAGCCTAGGGAGTTCCATTTGTATGTAAGGATATGGAATATATAGTATTTCTATATGATGATTCCTTAGCAGGGTTCAGGAAGAGGCCCAGGATAGACACGGGCTTCTCTATCTTGATCTAGGGTACCTCAAAAGACTGATAGTTTGGATTTATTTGGAAGGTCAAAATATGGTGGTGGTCTATATTGACCTAGGTTTTTATTCAATTGATACTTATCCCATTTTTTATTTTTTGAGTATTGATTCATATAAAGTGGTAAAATGGTAAATTTACCCTATCAGACAGCCTCAAAAAAATTCAGATGGTCCCATTGATCTTAGGGTGCAGTGGTTACCCCATGGTTGAGTTTTGATGAATTATGGGTCATTCAAATTTTTTGTTATAATTAATATTTATAAATTAAATAAATATTTATCCCATGAGTGATAATGTCAATATCTCATAAATAGAGTCTCAAATGGGAATTCCTATACCAAGTGACCAGATTTTTTCCTGATCAGGGCTTAGCTCATTTTTTAGTTCTGGAGTCCTTAGTCCTATAAAGGGGTAATAAAGTAAATTTACCCTAGTAGATAGACTTGATAAATTTTCTAATAGTTATAGGGATCTCATGGCATTATGGTTACCCATAGGTTGAGTTATGGTGAATTATAGGCCAATAAGGGATGAATAATATTTATTATTTAAAAAAAATATTTATCATGTGAGCGTAAATATTGATATCTTCTAAAAAGATCCCCATATGAGAATTATGACCCCATAAATTGTGTCTAAAATATATAAATTTACTCAGTAGTGGAATAATTTATTTACTTGGTTTTTGGGCCCTAGGCCAAGCTATTTTAAGTCATTTATTAAAAAGGTTGGTTGACCTAATTAAGGATTATAAATTCATATTGTTTCCTTTCATATCAAGTTATCATTTCTAACCTTTGAAGAAACCATATAGGGATTAATAGAAATTTGAGATCATATTTAAAGGTGATCTTATAATGGATTGAAAATTAGAAATAAATCAGGGAGTTTAATGATGAAAGACTTATTTTTAAATTGTTGGTTTTTTTCAATAAGCTAGGAAATTGATTTAATTACTTTACCTCATTCATTTCTATAATTATTTTAAAATTGAAACATTAAATTTTGATATTTGAATTGAAAATGATATTATTATGTAACTAATATCTTGTATATTCAATTCTCTTGAACATATTTTGATTAATTATGTAAAGACCCGGAAATTTCAAGGAAATTTTTTTCTTAATTTCTTTGGAATTTTACGAGTATGCGGCTTCTGACAGCACCTGATTCTGAGGCCCGGTGTGCCCCGAATCAATTTCTGAAGTTTATCTCGGGTACGTTCAGTGAAAGAACGGGCGGGTTTTTCTAACTTTTGAACTGGTGCTTGGAATCCAAATCCGAGGGCACCGATGAAACCGCAACGCCGGTAATTGCTTAAGAAGACCCTTTCTGGAGTTGCGTTTTCTCGGTAGGAGTTGTTAAAAAAGAGCGAGGAATAAAAATATAATTGTTTTACAATTTTATTTTTATTTCTTGCTAAGCGGTTTAAGTGTTGTGTCACAACACTTTTTCCCTCTCTTATGTGGTTTAACTCCTAGGTGTGGGAGTTGGAGTGGGACCCGTTGGGTTGCCAACTTCCCTTGGGAGAATAAAGGAGAGGTGGGGCCCACACGAGCCCCACCCCTTCACTTTTTCCATAACTCCTCACCTACCTCTTTAATTTTGTAAACTCATATTTAATTGAGTAATTCACCCGCACCCCCACTTAATTCCAAGTCAAATCTCGAATTTGTTTGGTTTATTAAACGCCTCATTAATTGGTCAACACACGTTAATTAATTCGTGGATTCTTTTCGAATTTTGAAAGGGTTGACATGAGGAATAAAATAAGAGAAACCTTATTTTATTATTGTTGTTTCATTATGTGGAACAAAGAAGACACCTCTAGTCTTTAAGAACATTCTTCCTTGTTGAAGAACGCGAAAAACGACGAAGAACGCCAGCCTCCGACGAAGGACGACAAAGAACGCTGATTCCTCGGAGATCGACGACGCGACGCTGTGTACCGTAACGCCGACGATCCTCTTCTCCGCGATGTCGTGTACCGTGATGCCGACGGTGCTTACGAAGCATCATTCCGCGACGCCGTATTCTGCGATGACCTTTTTCCGCAACGAACCTCATTCGACGACTTCATCGAGGTAGGGGTTTGTTTTGTTCATAAATGTTCTTTGTCGTCCAATGTAAATTTCTTAGCCATTTGATATCGGATTAATGAGAGGGGGTCGGACCACATGAACACGGCCGACTCTCCTCCCCCTTGATGTTGTGTTTTTCGCGGCACGAACAAAGGTAGCATGGTGCAACGGCACCGCACGGAAACAAGGAGGAACACGACGAAGAAGCGCGGCGCCGTCGCGCTGCGCCGTTGAGGCCGAACAAAACCGTGCTCGGAGTCGGGGCCGCAAAGGTGAATCAAAGACTACGCAGTTTGTTTATTTGATGTTCGGATCGACGGGCGATGACCGAACGGGCCGCAGAGGCGATTTGATGATCCCACAGTGAAGTTCGGGTCCTGTAAGGATTCCCGGCACAGACGGAATTGGAAACGGACCACCGGAGAAACTCTAGTGGCCCGCGGACATCACCGGTGGCCGGAGGTGGCGGCCGGCACCGGCCGGCCGCCCGGAGGTGGCGGCGCCCCGGCGCACCGCCAGGAGTAACCGCCGCGGCTGAAACCACGGCGGCAGGCAGCTGGATCCCGCGGCCAAGCGAGATCCGGGGGAGCAGGACGCGGCGCTCGCCGCGTCCGCGGAGCGCAAAGGCTGCTCGGCTCGCTGGCCAAGCCAGCGTGCCACCCGGCCAGGCCGAGCCAGGTTGTGCAGATCGGGCCGGTCCGGGCCGTGCCCCACCGGGTCGGACCTAGACCCGGGTCGGGTCGACCCGGGGGGTTGGGCCGGGTCGGACCGGGCCCAGACCCCCCATTTTCAGATCACTTCCGGTCTTTTGCCCATATCTTGGGCTATGGACCTCCGATCAATGCACCATTAGTTTCATAGAGATCCTTGGATCTAGAAGGTCGTTTTGGTATATTACACTCAAGGTTTCGGAGAACTTTGATTACGGCCGGGTTGGTTCGAACACGAAACCAATCGGGCCCTCGGAGTGGAAATGCTTATAACTTGAGCTCCGGACGTCCGATTGACGTGCCATAGACTTTGTTGGATTCCTATTGATGAGATGGAACTTTTGGCATACTTCACCTGAGGTTTGGACGAAGTTGGAGTAAGGTTAGGTTGGATTGTACCCGAAATCCAACCAGGCCCCTAGAACGGAAAAGCCGATAACTTTCAGACCGGACGTCCGTTTGACGAACCGTCAGTGGCGTTGGTGATCACGTCGAGAAACGGTCCCTATGAGTATACCCTATGTGAGTTCGGGGTACAGTTGAGATACGGTCGGGTTGGTTCATACATGAAACCAACCGGGCCCCTGGGACGAAAAGGCTAATAACTCACAGACTGGGCATCCGATTGAGGCGCTGTCTATTGCGTTGAGACCCCTGTGACGAGGCGGTCCTTTGAGATACTTCTTCGTGGAACTTTGAGATACTTGGAGTATCGACCTGTAGCTCGTGGATCAGACCCTCCCAGAGACGATCGTACGGAGTACGGAGACCGTGTAGCCGACTGAGACCTGACGACTGCTTGACCGACTCGACTTGGAGTGAGTCGACTAGCCTAGTGGATAGAGCACTACTATGTTTGGGTGAAGACCCATGGAGGATGGAGCACTACTGTGTTTGGGTGCAGACCCACAGTACTCAACAGAAGGAGTACCTCTGCAGGCTATTAGGGGGGTGCACTACTGTGTTTGGGTGGAAGACCCCGGCGGAAAGAACTACTGTGTTTGGGTGGCTGACCCGCGGTACTCGACAGGAGGAGTACCTCAGCAGTCTTAGGTTAGTGAGAAGTACCTCGGAGTCGTGACATGATCACTGTACTTGTCAGAGACGGACCTCTTCAGCAGTTATGGTTTTGATAATGAAAGTCCTAGTTTGAGATGAGTCTATGACCTTTTTATTTACCTCATGATTTAGATGGGTCGCTTGATAACTTAGGTATATATATAGGCATATACCATTGTAGTGGTTATCCGTTGATTTCATAACCTTTGTGTTTCCTCATGATTGAGATGGGTTACTTGATAACTTAGGTATAAGTATGGGCTTATACCTAAGTAAGGTTATCTGTTGAGATCCTTCTTTGTGGTTATCCTTGTTGGATTTAGTGAGACCTTGAGGGTCTCGGGGTCCCTACTGAGTATCGTATACTCACCCCTGCACGGGCTATACCCGCACCTCATTGTGTTGGTTTCAGACGACGGGCAGCGCTGACAGAGGCCGAGTGTTTGAGGACTGGACGGTACCCAGAGGTAGACCTCACGACGAGTCAGTATCCAGAGGTGGACTTCACGACGAGACGATACTCGGAGGAGGTATACAGGCGAGAGCGTTGTGGAGGTTATCTTTACCTACCCTTCAGGTTGGATCTGTGGTGGACGATCCAGGAGTTGCGCTATCTGTACCTACCCTTCAGGTAGGATCCAAGGTGGACGACCCAGGAGCTGCTTATATTCTTCCAGCTATTTGTCTTTTCTGTTGTAATTTCGTTCAGTTGTAGCTATAATTTCAGTTGGGTTTGTATTCTAGCCCACTTACTTTTCATCACTTTCTTTTGTACTTAGTGTATTACTTCCTCTTGTACTCTGTGGTGTTTTATTTACTTTTATAAAGTTAATGCCTTCCCAGTTATCGTGATTTACGCCTTTGGTGCTATTCGCCAGCCCCTGGCCTATGGAAGGCGGGCTGGGGGTAGTCACGACATGGGCCCCGAGGACGGGTCGTGACAAATTGGTATCAAAGGAGTCGGTTCTATCGCAGAACTTATAACTCTGATATTTTTCTTTCTGTGAAGCAATAGTGTTAAGGGTACTGAGTGTGGTCTTTAGTTCAGGGAGTCCGATGTTGGTGCGGGCGGCCGACGTATCCATACACCAGGACCCTGACTTCTGATTTCCGACTCAGTGCACGAAAACACTAATTGCATGTGCATTTCCAAAGGTTTTCCCTTAAAACAGCTCAAACCAGGTCAGCTCACCAAGTATAAATCATTTGACCGTGTCACGTCTGTTTATTTCAGGATGCCTTATCATGGATGATCAACTAGAACCCCGAGATATATACGTACTGACAGCCTGTCGAGCGACAAGGCTTTGGTACAGGGCCCTCTTACAGTTGAGGCACCAGTGGAGGCACCAGCTGTACTACCATACGTTGGGCCAACAATTCCACCAGCCCCAGCTGTAGGCGATGCACGCCGCTTGAGCACGCTGCATGAGTTCCAGCGCCAGAGGCCACCCAGGTTCCGGGGAGAGACAGACCCACAGGCGGGTGAGGATTGGTTAGAGGTCATGGTGAGAGTCTTCAGGATAGTGGGTACACCAGCGGACTTCATGGTGATCTTTGCTGCCAGCCTCCTTCAAGCAGCAGCAGGCAGATGGTGGAACCGGATGCTCCAGTTTTGCGATGAGATGACCTTCACATGGGGAGACTTCGAGACCTTTTTCAGGGTGGAGTTTATACCAGTGGCTCTACACCCCGAGCGTGTTTAGGAGCTGCTGCCTTTTCCGCATGATTTTCCATCAGTAGTCGAGTCATCTGTAGGTAGTAGACAGATGATGCAGAGGTCCAAGAGGACCAGACTAGCAGATGGGCGATCTCGGGTTATAGAATCGGTAGTGCGGGGCACCCGGGGTGGGGTCAGAGCCAGGAGTGCCAGAAATGGACAGTGTTTCTCCTGTGGTAGGAAGGGTCACATGGCACATGACTGTCCGACTCCCCGCACAGTTGATCCGCAGGCGTTGGAGGAGCCACCGAGACAGAATCAGTATCGGGTGCTTGAGCAACAGCCGAGCAGTGGACAAGGCAGTAGAGCTCCGGAAGCAGGTGGACAGTAGTGGAACTAGTGGATTCCTTTTTGTTCTTGGTACTTCTAGTTCCATGTTTCTTTTGTATTTGTGTCTTTGTACTATGAGATTCTATAATAAAGGACACTTATCTTCGTGATTTTTGCTTTCCTGTCCTTTTTTTTGGTTGATACTGAGAGGTCCCGGTTAAAACTGTTGAATTGACCCTCACTTTCGAGATTTCTACTAGAGGAGACACAGTAACCTCACACTGATGCCGACAGTGTGACTCGACCCTTGGAGGCGAGAGTGATGGTTGGATATCTTGGTAGTAACGTCGAGGCCTTACGATGTCATCCATGGCATGAATGCATCATTCATGTTAGGATTGACTGTATTAGGCAATGGGCATGGTTCATCCAGGGGATGAGACCGAGTTTCTCTTTTCAGAAAAGGATAAATCTTAGCAACTCTTACAGATCGTAGGCAAAGAAGGTGCAGATCATCCAGGAGCGGATGAAGACTGCACAGTGCAGTATGAAACAGGAAACTGGCGCCAATCTTAGAGACTCGGGCGTGTTAAATGTTTCAAGAAGAGGAAGCATTAAGGATAGATGAGTCTACGAAGCAGCATACGTGGAGGTAGAGCTAGGAGAGCATCATGATGTGGTGTACATTTCAACATGCTACAACCACTCGCCTTAGTTGTCCCCGCCAGGCTCAGGGAGCTGGAGGGCAGGGGAAGAGTGTGGATACATGTGGTCAAGGAGTGTGACCCAATGGCTCTAAAAATGATTCAAGGGACAGTCTGTGTCCACTACTAGTTGCCGTAGTAATAGACATTGATATGAATCACTCCTTCCTTCCACGAATCTTTTATCAGACCTAGAGTTTCCGGTAAGCTGTAGACTTGACCCTCATTTCTAGAGATACCTTGGGAGGAGACTCGATAATCACACTTATGCCGACAGTGTGGTCTGACCCTCGAGGCGAGAGTTTTGGTTGGAATCTCTTGTTAGTAGCGTCGAGGCCTTATGACGTTGGTCTCGGTATGGATTGGATTCACAGTTCATGCTCAGATTGACTGTATTAGGCAAAAATGTTGTGGTCTAACTACAATTTCGGGATGGGTTTTCCTTGGTAAGCGAAAAGGAAACCCCAGGCAGCACAGGATAAACTCATGCATAGGAGGGTTTGGTCGATCACTCTTGGGTCGACCAACATTACCCTCGTGGCATCAGGAGTTTTGTGTTTCAGTTCTAATTAGGAAATGGAGGGCTCTAGAGTTCGAGGACGGCGATCACGTCCTTATACGGGTCTCACCTCGACGAGGTTTATGGAGATGTGGCCGAGGTGACAAGTTATCTTTGAGGTTCAACGGACCTTTCTAGGTCCTCAGCAGGGTAGGCGAGGTGGTTTACCATTTAAAATTTCCACCTCAATTGCACCAGGTGCATGATGTCATCCACGTATCTCAGCTGAGGAGATACGTGCATGATCCTTCACACATCATCGACCTCAGGAAGTAGGACGTCGATGGCAGGGCGACATTCACGGAGGTTTCAGTGGGGATCGATGATCGACAGGAGCGGATCCTATGTAGATGGTCGATTCCTCGGGTGCGCTTTCAATGGCAGTATGGGAACCTCCAGGTGAGCACATGGGAGCGGAAGGCTCAGATGCGTGCTCAGTACCACTTTTGTTTCCCTAGTTTGTGTTATAGCTTTACGGGGACGTAAATCCCTGAGGTGGGAGTAATGTAAAGACCCGGAAATTTCAAGGAAATTTTTTTCTTAATTTATTTGGAATTTTACGAGTATGTGTTTTCTTACGGCACCTGATTCCGAGGCCTGGTGTGCCCAAAATCAATTTCTGAAGTTTAGCTTGGGTTCGTTTAGTGAACGAACGAGCGGGTTTTTATAACTTTCGAACCGGTGCTCAGAATCAAAATCTGAGGGCACCGATGAAACCCCAGCGCCGGTAATTGCTTAAGAAGACCCTTTATAGAGTTCCATTTTCTCAGGAGGAGTTGTTAAAAAAAGAGTGAGGAATAAAAATATAATTGTTTTACAATTTTATTTTATATTTCTTGCTAAGTGGTTTAAGTGTTGTGTCACCACACTTTTTCCCTCTCTTATGTGGTTTAACTTCTAGGTGTGGGAGTTGGAGTGGGACCCATTGGGTTGCTAACTTCCCTTGGGAGAATAAAGGAGAGGTAGGCCCCACACGATCCCCACCCCTTCCCTTTTTCCACAACTCCTCACCTCCCTCTTTAATTTTGTAAACTCATCTTTAATTGAGTAAATCACCCGCACCCCCACTTAATGCCAAGTCAACTCTCGAATTTGTTTGGTTTATTAAACGCCTCATTAATTGGTCAACACACATTAATTAATTCGCGGATTCTTTTTGAATTTTGAAAGGGTTGACATGAGGAATAAAATAAGAAAAACCTTATTTTATTATTTTTGTTTCATTATGTGGAACAAAGAAGAGACCTCTAGTCTTTAAGAACGTTCTTCCTTGTTGAAGAACGCGAAGAACGACGAAGAACGCCGGCCTCTGACGAAGGATGACTAAGAACGCTGATTCCTCAGAGATCGACGCCGTGACGCCGTGTACCGCGACGCCGACGATCCTCTTCTCCGCGACGTCGTGTACCATGACGCCGATGATCCTATTCTCCACGACGATGTGTACCGCGATGCTGATGGCGCTTACGGAGCATCGTTCCAAGACGCCGTCTTCCGCGACGATCTTTTTCCACAACGAACCTCGTTCGACGACTTCATCGAGGTAGGGGTTTGTTTTGTTCATAAATGTTCTTTTCCGTCCAATGTAAATTTCTTAGCTGCTTGATATCGGATTAACGAGAGGGGGTCGGACCGCATGAACATGACTGACTCTCCTCCCCCTTGATGTTGTGTTTGTCGCGGCACGAACAAAGGTAGCACGATGCAACGGCACCACGTGGAAAAAAGGAGGAACACGGCGAAGAAGCGCGGCGCCGTCGCACCGCGGTGTTGAGGACGAACGAAACCGTGGTTGGAGTCGGGGCCGCAAAGGCGAATCGAAGACTCCGTAGTTTGTTTATTTGACGTGCGGATCGACAGGAGATGACGGAATGGTCCAAAAAGGAGATTTGATGATCCCGTAGTGAAGTTCGGGTCCCGTAAGGATTCCCGGCGCAGACGGAATTGAAAACGGACCACCGGAGCAACTCCGGTGGCCCATGGACATCACCGGTGGTGAGGGTCGTCGGCGCAGCGCCCCGGAGGTGGCGGCGCCGAGGCGCGCCACCAAAAGGAACCGCCACGGCGGCAGGCGGCCGCGCAGGATCCAGGGGAGCAGGACGTCGGGCTCGGTTGCGCGGACCAGGCCGGGCCGCGCCGTGCCCTACCGGGTCGGACCTGGCTCCAGGTCAGGTCGACCCGGACCCGGGTCGGGTCGCCCCGGTTCGGGCCGGGTCGGACCGGGCCCATACCCCCCATTTTCGGATCACTTCCGGGCTTTTGCCCATATCATGGGATACTGACCTTCAATCGACATACCGTCAGTTGCGTAGCGATCCTTGGATCGATACGGTCATTTCAGTATATTACACTCAAGGTTTAAGAGAAATTTGAGTATGGACAGGTGGATTCGAACATGAAACCAACCAGGCACTCGGAGCGGAAACGCTTATAACTTGAGCTCCGGACGTTCGATTGACGTGCCATTGACTTTGTTGGATTCCTCTTGATGAGACGGAACTTTTGGAATACTTCACATGAGGTTTGGATGCAGTTGGATTATGGCCGAGTTGGATTGTACCCGAAATCCAACCGGGCCCCTGGAACGGAAAAGCCGATAACTTTCAGACCGAACGTCTGTTTGACGAACCGTTAGCGGCGTTGGTGATCACGTCGAGAAACGGTCTCTATGAGTATACCCTATGTGATTTCGGGGTACAGTTGAGATATGGTCGGGTTGGTTCGTACACGAAACCAACCGGGCCCCTGGGACGAAAAGGCTAATAACTCACAGACCAGGCGTCCGATTGACGCGTCGTCTGTTGCGTTGAGACCCCTATGAAGAGGAGGTCCTTTGAGATACTTCTTAATGGGACTTTGAGATACTTGGAGTATCGACTTGTAGCTCATGGAGTGGACCCTCCCAGAGATGATCGTATGGAGTACGGAGACCGTGTAGCCGGCTGAGACCTGACGAATGCTTGACCGACTCGACTTGGAGTGAGTCGACTAGCCCAGTGGATGGAGCACTACTATGTTTGGGTGCAGGCCCATGGCGGATGGAGAACTACTGTGTTTGGGTGCAGACCCGTGGTACTCAACAGAAGGAGTACCTCTGCAGGCTATTAGGGGGGTGCACTACTGTGTTTGGGTGGCAGACCCCGGTGGGAAGCACTACTGTGTTTGGGTGGCTGACCCACTGTACTTGACAGGATGAGTACCTCAGCAGTCTTAGGTTAGTGAGCAGTACCTCGGAGTTGTGACAGGATCACTGTACTCATCAGAGATGGAGCTCTTCAGTAGTTATGGTTCCGATAATGAAAGTCCTGGTTTGAGCTGAGTCTGTGACCTTTGTGTTTACCTCATGATTGAGATGGGTCACTTGATAACTTAGGTATATGTATGGGCATATACTTAGGTAGTGTTTATCCGTTGATTTCATAACCTTTGTGTTTCCTCATGATTGAGATGGGTCACTTGATAACTTAGGTATAAGTATGCGCTTATACCTAAGTAAGGGTTATCTGTTGAGATCCTTCTTTGTGGTTATCCTTGTTGGATTTAGTGAGACCTTGAGGGTCTCGGGGTACCTAATGAGTATCGTATACTCATCCCTGCACGGACAATGCCCGCACCTCGTTGTGTTGGTTGCAGACAACGGGCAGTGCTAACAGAGGATGAGTGTTCGAGGACTGGACAGTACCCAGAGGTGGACCTCACGACGAATCAGTATCCGAAGGTGGAATTCACGACGAGACGATACTCAGAGGAGGTAGATGGGCAAGAGTGTTGTGGAGGCTATCTGTACCTACCCTTCAGGTAAGATCCGTGGTGGACGATCCAGGAGCTGCGCTATATGTACCTACCCTTCAGGTAGGATCTGAGGTGGACGACCCAGGAGCTGCTTCTATTCTTCTAGCTGTTTGTCTTTTCTGTTGTACTTTCTTTCATTTGTAGCTGTACTTTCAGTTGGTTTTGTATTCTGGCTCACTTACTTTTCAGCACTTTCTTTTGTACTTAGTGTATTACTTCCGCTTGTACTCTGTAGTGTTTTGTTTACTTTTATAAAGTCAATTCCTTCCCAGTTATCGGGATTTACGCCTTTGGTGCTAGTCGCCAGCCCCTGGCCTATGGAAGGCGGGCTTGGGGTAGTCACGGCATGGTCCCTGAGGACGGGTCGTGAAAAATTATATATTTTAATTATTACTATTTTAATCATTCAATGTCGAATATTTATCATGTGATTAATGAATATAGGACAAAAGGATTACTAAACATTGACTCTCCCCCTATAACTTTTCATTTCTCCCTTATTATAGAAAAAATTAACTTTTATCCTTTGAAATTACTAGAGTTTCAAAAAAATGAGCCCTAAAATGGTGGTCCAATCTGAATCAGATGAGTTTAGAACTGGAATGAGTGAGGAAATGGTAAGGATATATCATTAAAGCATAATACTGGTGATGGTACATAAGAAAATGGTCCTACGTGATGGTTAAGGTGTATGAATGATGGGCCAACATCATCAGGCATAGTGGATTGACCCGAACATAACAGTGATGATGAAACAATGACATTAGAGTGTGGTAGTGATAGTTATAGTATTGGGAAGGACCCATATGGCACTAAGGTGTGGGAAACAATAACATAATGAAATCTGGTGGTTCAATAGTGAAATATTCCCTCTATGATAAATTTAGGAAATAGAATCCAACTATATAGAATATAGTCTATATAACACATTTCATGTAGGTTTTTGGCCTACATTTCTAGGGTTTTAATGGCTTATAAATTTCACACAACGTGTGACCTTTGAACAAACACATAGTGTAAACACTTCTAGATTACAGTAATGATTATAGAATATAGTTAAATAATATATATTTTGTACTTTTAGAACAAATTTTATATATAACAGTCTTTCCCCTTATCCACACATGCCATGGAGGTCAAGTTTAAATACCCTATATGGTTTTGATAACACAACCTGAGGTGTAGTATAGCACATGTCTAGCCACCCTGTTAGTTATACATGTTGTTTATTTGGAGTATGCACTGTGTATGGGATGAAAGACACAACTTGGTCTATGTTACATATATATATTAGACTCCATAATCCACACATCATGTGGAAATCAAGACACATTGTGTAGTTTGAGACCACACAACTCAGGCTTCTAGCGATATATTCTCAAGTGCCTCATGAGTCCCACACATTTTGTTCCATACTAGGGAATTCTATGTAAGTTTACTTCATAATACTAAAAAGGTGGAAACGCACACTTGAATATCACCCATGGTATACACATCATGCAAAAGAAAGTACATATTGTATATTTTGTAGTTTATAGTGTTTTCCCTATCTTTTCACATGGGTATTAGACTCAAACATGTGAATAGACCATTCTAAATGAATTTTCATGTATAGTATTATGGTATAGTCCTATTATCCATTAGATATAATTTTGAGTTGTTTGAGGTATATATAGTATCTTATCTTTTTAGTGGTTGTGTCTAGGTTTGGGTGAGTCAATCGGAGTTGGAACAGGGTTGGGTACTCTCTTGGAGAAGTGTGGGTGATCCTCTAAATTCCTTATAGGGTTTGGTACTCCCATGGTTATGTATTAATGATAGGTCATGAGTCCACCAAATTATTTCTAAGAGTTGGAACTCTCCTACAAACTCGAGGTATGGGTATTCCACATTCATTCATGGACTCAGCACTCCTTTTTACCAAAAAGCTATGGATCCCCTATATGGAAGATGGATTTAGGAACTCTTCCACTATTAGTGAGTGGTTCCTCTATCTAAAGAGTTATTTAATCCCTTTTTTATTTTATTTTTCTCAATAATTCATGGATCCTCTATCAAGATTTAGAACTCCTTCAACCTACATGTATACTTTGGTGATTTATAGGTCTCCCATTATAGGATCTATTAGGTGATGTAGGTTTCCACATGGTTGGGTAGTTTTTTAAGGCAGAGTTAAATACTCTTTTTCTAGCATATATTCATTATCAAGGTGTAGGTACCCTTACAAATTTTCATATAGGTAGCATGGAAGTCTTAAAACCTGAGTAGGTTGGATGCTTCATGACTTATGATTCATAAAAAATTATTAGTTTCATTTGACATATGAATTATAGTTGGGTTATTAATTTCAGAATTTTTAATCATTTTAATTCTCTAATAATTGCTATTTTATCATGAGATACAATCCCTTGTGGAATAGATATGTGATTTATGATACACACATATATCCCAAAGACTTATAGTTATAAAGAATATCTAGGTTCATACCATCTGTATGGTTCCTATATTATTTTAGATTCTAGGTTTAAATGTTGTTTTTCTCATCCCTTTTGACTTTAGGGAATCCTAATGAGTGTATTTATACTCATCATTGTGTGGAATTCGTGCCCACATGTGTTTTATCTTTATTAACCACTTATAGTTTATAGATGGTCTTGGTGGACATAGAGCTAGTGGGTCTTGTTCAAGGATGAATTTTGGTGGTTCTTGGTGGATCATAATAGTGGTGATGAGTACTTATATTATAGATTGATCTTGGAGTGATTATAGTGAGGATAATTTTTCTCTTGTCTCATGTTCTTCATTTGTAGATACCTTTTCAGTTTTATAATTCTTGTGGTTTTTTGCTTATACGGAGATGTACTTATCATTTAATATCCCATGCATGTGTTGTATATAGATCTATTGTTATTTATATATATATATACAAATCTAATAACTCTAGATATTTTCCATATTAGAGATATAATACTATTTTAGGTTGTTATAAGTTAATGAATCCCATGTGTATTATGCCTTTTTTGTGTTACTCACCAGCCTCTGGCCTATTTTAGGTGGGCTTGAGGTGGCACACTTAGTATACCACTGTCCTAAGTGGGGACTCAATGGTATAGTTCATGTTAAAGTGTTATTATAGTGGTTTAAGTTCTAGTAATAGAGTTTGTAGTTAGTGGTATTGTGGGGATTGGTTTGGGAATTAATGAAAATAGTGTTAAGGGATTTTAGTTTAGTTTTTAGAACAAGTAACCCAGTGTTGGTGTGGTGGTCACTGAAACCATTCACCAAGACCTTGATAATATATTGATCAACTCAAAACTCTAAGACATCAATTTTGTGGTACAATTAATATGGTACATGCATCATATAGTGGTCACTTGTGAACTTTCATGCCCTTCCTATGTCATCTCACCCAGATATACTCTAATACTTTAGTTTTCATCCTATAAAATAATGGTTTCCACCTATGGATATCCAAATCATGTTCATAAATAGGGTCATAAAGATTGTGTTCCAATACTTTAGCCTCTAACTTTGATCAATTGAGTGATGAGGTTATAATTCATATACAATATTGATAAATATTTTATCCTTATAATCCATTGTAGATTCTCTACCTTTAATTACAAGTGAAGACATTCTTTTGGAGTGGATGGTATCTCACACTAAGTCAAATAGGAATACTCATAATCCGAGCGTGTTGAATGATTTCAACATTCCTATATTCAAATGTGGCCCTAATACTCAAATGATAGAGAATTGGATAGAGTCGGTGACTCATTCAATTCATCTAGTTCATACTCCCACTAAACATATCATGATTCTTCATTGAGTTCTATACACAGTGTAGTGAACCATTAATTAAGTTTTTAGAATTAGGAACCCAGTGATGGTGCAGTGGTCAGTGAAACCATTCACCAATACCTTGATAATATATTGATCAACTAAAAAATCTAAGGCCCGAATGGCCCGAAGGCCTTCATTTTTATTTATTTTGATAATCCCTATTTAAAGGGATGAGGGGGAACCCTTAAAAGGCCCATAGTCTAAGAGATTACATATCCCATAGGCTTAGGAGATTACATTACCTGAAGGTATTAGGGAATTCAACCAGACTATCTATAAGGAACTGCCCCTCCCCAGCATCTGCATCGTGATAGTAGCTCTCCACCTTTGCATGGTTGTCTAGCTAGGATTCCCATGCAAGCATAGGCTGGTCCTGATGGAATAGCCATACCCTCTCATTCTGAAAAATCCATTTGGAACTACATGAATCATGTAGTGTCACTTGTGATCTTTCATTCCCTTCCTAAGTCACCTCACCTAGATATACTCTAATCCTTGAGTGTTAATCCTATAAAATGAAGGATCCCACCTATGGATAGTGATATCTTATTCATAGGTAGGGTTATAAATATCTTGTTCCAATACTTGAGCCTCTCACTCTGATCATTTTAGCAATGAGTTTTTTATTCAGAGACACTATTGATAAATATTCTTTCCTCGTGATCTAAGGTAGATTATCTAAATTTTATGCTTAGTGAAGACATTATTATGGAGTGGATGGTAGTTCGCACTAAGTCATATGGGACTACTCATAGGCTGAGTGTGTTGAATGAGTTCGACAATTCTAGATTCAAATGTGGAACTAATCCTCAAATGATAGAGTAATGGATAGAGTTTGTGTCTCATTAAATTCATTTGGTTTAGACACCCAATAACTAGATAATGATTCTACATTGAGCTCTCTACACAGTATAGTGATCCATTAGTGGATGGAAATTTTCACAAACACATTATGTGACTTCTATACTATGGTTAGAGTTTAATCCCTCATCCAGGTACCAAAATCATTGAGTATAGTGTGTGTTTTAGAGATGTTGGTACCTCCATAGTGTGGCATGATAGTGTCTGAGTATGTGATGAGGATAATAGACTTTATGAGGAACTTCATGGACATGATTCATATCATATTTTTTTTAAATCTATAGTTCATAAAGATCTTTCAAAAGGAGGATTTAGGTTAGGGTTGTGTTATTGCATGTCAGCACCTATGATAGAGTCCTCAAGTAGGATTTGGTAGTTGATAGTTTCTTAGAATAGGTGAACCCAAGTTCTGGGAATAGAAAATTGCTTTCCCCAAGGTCATCTATAGTGGTACCATGAGTTTAAATTCATATTAAAGATGGAATTTGGATTAGGAAACTTCCCGTTGTAGGTGGTTTCATACCAATGAGTGGTTTCAGTTAAGTATTTGGTGGTTCAAATGTTTTTAGAGGTGGATTACATAGCGATCTACTCCCACCGTCACCATCTTTACACTAATAATCAGGTCTATGGTAATATTGATTCAATGGATTACTATAGTCAGGTGTTTCTAGGTGCAATTTGAAGTATGATTTGTGTCCTCAATTCAGAAATCATTGAACTTGTTGACACGAACATGATTTATTCTTCCCACACTATTTTTTTAGGGTTAAAGTTTTTAGAAAAACCCCTAGATAGACATTATTGGATAAATAATTTCAAATGATGGTGATATTTTTTGACATACACCTTATAGAGAAGTGAGATTATACTTTATGGAGAAAATTTTCCTTCATGGGATTATTTTAGGATAGAGATGAGACTTGGTAGTTGTTGGGCGGAGAGTGATGGCAAGAGGGGGGTGAATTTCCTTTTAAAAATAATTAACAAATTAAAATCAAAGTAAAAAGTGCAGCGGAAATAAAAGAGGCAAGACACAAAACTTGATAACGGAGTTCGGCTTAAACCAAAGCCTACGTCTCCTCTCCCAACTCAACCTTTGAGAGATTTACTACCGCTTGATTTTTAATGGTTTTAGCAAGAAACCCACTAGACTTTAAGGTAGTCTAGAACCTATTACAGCTTGCTTTTAATGGTTGAGCAAGAACCCACTAGCCTTCTTACAGGTGAAGGCTAGCTCACCTATGACTCAAGACTTTTAAAGGGAAGGCTTGACTAACCTCTTCACACCTTGAAGGTGGTGTGAAAACCCAAACAAAAGGAAGATAAAAGAAATGGGGGTTTGTAGGCACAAACCCAAATTGATTCTCAAAATGATAAAACGATAAAAACCATAAAGAGGAGAAGTCTTGGGCGCCAATGGATTGATTGGAGTTGATGAAGAGCGCTCCCAAGCTTCTATGGTGGTGCTCCTTGGTTGTGGAAGTGAGTTGGAGCAAGTGGGGATCCTTGAAGGAATGCGCTGGAGGTTCGTCAAAAGATTGAAAAATGTTCTCGTGGGCTTCCTTACGTTTTCGGGGCTTCCTAGTCCTTTATTTATAGAGGGGGAACCCTCAAATGGCCTTTGGGGGTCTTCGGAGCCGTTGGAGAGGCCTTCGGAGCCGTTGGGAGTCAAGTGGACAAGTCTGGTCAAAGCCCAACGGCTAGTTTGACTGGCTCCACCGGCTGACCGGTGCTTGGCCACCGGTTGGCCGGTGCTTTGGAAAAGGGAGTCCCCTTCTGCCCAGGCACCACCGGCTGGCCGGTGAGGAGGCCACCGGTTGGCCGGTGCTGAGACAGTAGCAAACTCTTCTGTCTGGGTTCCACCGGCTGGCCGGTGATGGTACACCGGTTGGCCGGTGGTCTGGAAAGAGGGGATGCCTTCTGCCCAGGCACTACCGGCTGGCCGGTGGTCATCCACCGGTTGGCCGGTGGACTGAAATCAGTCCACTTTTCCCTTCTGGGCTTTCTTGGCCCAATTCCTTGGCAACCTGAAATCATGCCTATCATCCAAAAACACTTAAAACAATATTAGATAAATAAGAGAGTGATTGTGATCATGAAAATTAAACCACGAGGGGTACGAGAGGTACAACAATCTCCCCCTATTTTGATGATCACAATCACCAAAACAAACAATGTAAAAGACTGAAATGAAAGGCATGCTTTAAAGGATAAATTGAAAAGTAAAGCAAAGCATGAGAGAAAGATTTCTCCCCCAATCAACCAAGAATTTCTCCCCCTTTGTGATTATCAAAATAGCACGGGGCATAAAACTTGATTGAGGGATAGGATTGAAAAACAAGATAGAGTTTTTAAACCAATTGAAATTTTTGAAATTTGAATTGAAAGTTTTAAATTGAAAGTTTTGAATTGAAAGTTTTGAATTGAAAGTCTTGAATTGAAAGTTTTGAATTGAATGTTTTGAAAATGAAGCAAAAAGGTTAACTCCCCCTAAATAAAAACAACAAATCACTGGGGAGAGGATTTTGAAACCGAGACAAATTTTGGCCCGGAGAGACTCGCTAAAAGGGATTTTTCAATCCATACTTGTCTAGTGGCGGGTCTTCTCCTATGAAATTCATCGTTAAAGAAAATAGTTTTGGGCCTTCCATACCGGGCATTTTTGCAATTGCACTCATAAATTAAGTGCCCAGGTTTTTTACAATAGTTGCAAAATTTATATTGGGAGCTCCCCCTTACAAAAATAGTAGGAGCATGGGAAGAGGAAGCTTGCTTGGAATAGCCAAGCCCTTGGGTGGTTCTAGATACGCATTGGGAACCAAGGAGCTTCGAAAGGTTATGTTCACCTTCGGTGAACTTATCTAGGGATTCCCTTAAATCCTTGATTGTTGATTCCATAGAATCAATATCGGGAAGGTTTTGGATCTTGAGGGACAAGTCTTCCTTTTCTTTGAGAAGTTGTTCCTTTTCGGAAGAAAGTTTTTTGAAATTATTTTTTAAAGTAATAAATTTGGAAGAGAGTTCGTGAAAACCTTCCTCCAATTGATCTCTAGCATGTTGGAGATCCTCGTAAGATAAATGATTGAAAGAATTTGAAGAACAAGAGGAAGAGGAGTCGGAAGAGGTTACCTCATGAAATGCCATTAGGCATTTTTTACCGTTGTCACTTGAGGAGGAGGAGGAGGAGGATGTGGAGCTATCACTCCAAGTGGCCTTGAATGCCTTCTTCTTTTCCTTTTGCTTGGCCTTTTTCTTGTTGAGTGGACAATCGGGCTTGTAATGGCCTTTCTTGCCACACCCGTAACATGTTACCTCGGGCTCGGATTTTTCGTTGGGTTGAGCCTTGCGGGATTTCTTCTTCTTGTGCTTCTTCATGAATTTGTGCATTTTGCGGGCAAGATTCTTCATTTCTGAATCGCCGCTTGAAGAGGAAGACGATGAGGAGGAGGAGCTTTCTTCTTTTTGAACTTTGAAGGCGATGTTCTTTGGAGTTTTGATGAGATTTCCTTCCTTTTCAGCTTGCCTCCTCATGGTGATCTCGTAGGTCATGAGGGATCCGATGAGCTCTTCGACCGGCATGTTCTTGATGTCTTTTGCTTCTTGGATTGCCGTGACTTTCGGTGCCCATGTGCTTGGTAAGATCCAAAGGATCTTCTTGACCATCGTTTCTGCAGACACATCATCACCAAGGGACTTTCTCCCATTACAAACATCAGTAAAATGAGTAAACATTTCAGTTATATTTTCAGATGGATGCATGGTAAAAGACTCAAAATCCTAACAGTACATATCCAATCGAGTATCCTTAACTTTGTTGGTCCCCTCATGGGTAACCTCCAATAGTTTCTAGATTTCATGAGATGAAGTGCATGTGGAAACTCGATTGAATTCATTATGATCAAGGCCGCAATGAAGAGCGTTCATGGCTTTGCCATCAAGCTCGAAATTTTTAATATCGGCTTGAGTCCATTTGGATTCATCGGGAGAAGAAAGAGAATAACCATGCATGACAATTTTATAAATAGGATATCCTATACTTCTAAGAAAAGTGGTCATGCGGGTTTTCCAATAAGTATAGTCGGTTCCATCAAAGAATGGAGCACGACCCAAAGAATAGCCTTCGGGGGCGAAAGAAGTTGAAGCCATCACAAAAGATCTTGAATTTGAAACCGGTGAAGGTATTACTCAAAATTTGCCTCTGATACCAATTGTTGGGCAGAGAGTGATGGAAAGAGGGGGGTTGAATTACCTTTTAAAAATAATTAACAAATTAAAATCAAAGTAAAAAGTGCAGCGGAAATAAAAGAGGCAAGACACAAAACTTGATAACGGAGTTCGGCTTAAACCAAAGCCTACGTCTCCGCTCCCAACTCAACCGTTGAGAGATTTACTACTGCTTGCTTTTTAATGGTTTTAGCAAGAAACCCACTAGACTTTAAGGTAGTCTAGAACCTATTACAGCTTGCTTTTAATGGTTGAGCAATAACCCACTAGCCTTCTTACAGGTGAAGGCTAGCTCACCTATGACTCAAGCCTTTTAAAGGGAAGGCTTGACTAACCTCTTCACACCTTGAAGGTGGTTTGAAAACCCAAACAAAAGGAAGATAAAAGAAATGGGGGTTTGTAGGCACAAACCCAAATTGATGCTCAAAATGATAAAACGATAAAATCCGTAAAGAGGAGAAGTCTTGGGCACCAATGGATTGATTGGAGTTGATGAAGAGCGCTCCCAAGCTTCTATGGTGGTGCTCCTTGGTTGTGGAAGTGAGTTGGAGCAAGTGGGGATCCTTGAAGGAATGCGCCGGAGGTTCGCCAAAAGATTGAAAAATGTTCCCGTGGTCTTCATTACGTTTCCGGGGCTTCCTAGTCCTTTATTTATAGAGGGGGAACCCTCAAATGGCCTTTGGGGGTCTTCGGAGCCATTGGAGAGGCCTTCGGAGCCGTTGGGAGTCAAGTGGACAAGTCTGGTCAAAGCCCAACGGCTAGTTTGACTGGCTCCACCGGCTGACCGGTGCTTGGCCACCGGTTGGCCGGTGCTTTGGAAAAGGGAGTCCCCTTCTGCCCAGGCACCACTGGCTGGCCGGTGAGGAGGCCACCGGTTGGCCGGTGCTGAGACAGTAGCAAACTCTTCTGTCTGGGTTCCACCGGCTGGTCGGTGATGGTACACCGGTTGGCCGGTGGTCTGGACAGAGGGGATGCCTTCTGCCCAGGCACTACCGGCTGGCCGGTGGTCATCCACCGGTTGGCCGGTGGACTAAAATCAGTCCACTTTTCCCTTTTGGGCTTTCTTGGCCCAATTCCTTGGCAACCTGAAATCATGCCTATCATCCAAAAACACTTAAAACAAGATTAGATAAATAAGAGAGTGATTGTGATCATGAAAATTAAACCACGAGGGGTACGAGAGGTACAACAGTAGTATCATCCTTGGTATCGATTGGTTACTCTATTCTAATATTTCATAGTGATATATGGTTGAAAAAATAAGAAAAAATCATCCTTAAGTGATGAGTGAAAACCCATCAGTTATAGTTAAAAGATCCAACCTTCAAGAAGTTATATTCAGTTACTCATCAGATAGTAAGCATAGATTTATGCACTATAGTTGTAGTTGAAGATCCAATTATTGTGAATATGGATGAATTAGTGAAATATTTTTGGAGCATGACTCATAGTTTTCCCTAAATGAGAAGTTGATATATGTATCTATGATCATTTCATATATGGAATTCATGTGTTACTATATAAAATGATAAACACGCTTATTATGTTCATGGGACTCAAGCACAAAACCTTTTCTTATCTAGTTTGTGGAGGATCATATTAATAATTCATGGATTATCCTAAAATTACCATGAGAGTAATAATTGCATAGAAAATTCTCTTAGTATATGTTTTGGGTTCATGGATCCATCTATCCAAGTCATTTTGATATATAGGATGGATTATTTTCTTGATTCTATGGAGTTTGGGTTTTTGGTAGTTAATGAGATTAGAGTGGTACAACAATGATGAGGTGGATGAGTCCCTTTGCATGGGATACTAAGTTTAGTTAATATAGGAGGTGCTCAAAAAGTTTTCCTCAAAGAATTTGATTCTTGATGGGTGAGGGAATGTTACTCACCTTTCACTAGTGATGATTCCCCACACCTTCATTTGTGTGAGAGAGACTCATAGTAGTGGTATCAATTGATTGTTCTTGCATAACCAGATATTCTCATGTGATCGACTGAAAGGTTTTTCCATGAGGGGAGTGTTTCATCTACTTCCCTAAATGAATATTGGTTTTATCCTTGATGTGAATTTTAGATATCATGATGGAAATTATAAATAATCATCACACCATTGAATCATGGTCCTTGGTAGGTCATGTCTATTAAAGATTTTATTCTTTCTCGTAGTGTTGAATCTCTAGTTATGTAGTGGCGGGATCTCAAATAATGTTGTGGTTTTTGGTCACTCAATTTCTGAAAGGTTTTATACTAGGGTATGGAGCTAATATTTTCTAGGACCATCCACTTTAGATTGAATCAAAATATCCCACTGATAAGAAGTATTATCTTTTTGGGTAGTTTAAGGAGGCTAGTTTCATTTTTTATTATGATTTTAGATTGAATCAAAATATCCCACTGATAAGAAGTATTATCTTTTTGGGTAGTTTAAGGAGGCTAGTTTCATTTTTTTTATTATGATCATCAATTCCATTTTTGAGGGAGATACAACAATGTAACTAGGTTTTTTTAGGAACATATACGATATTTTTTGTAAATTGGGAGTATTTGTAGTGTTTCTACTATTATTTGAGGAAATATTGAACAAAAAGGGTCATGTTTTCCTTTTTCATTATGCTAGTGACATTGGTGTGTGTGTCTTATCAGAAGAGGTGATAGGAAGCTGAAGAAAACCCTAAGGAGCATGTTATCGTGTAGTTCTTATAGAGTATGTTAGGAATATTTATAGTGTTATCATTAGGGTATTTGGTACAGATAGATTATTCCCATGTGACAGTCATCTAAAATTCTCTTTAAAGGTAGGGATTATAACTCTCACACATGAAGTTTCATTATAAATGAACCATTCCAAGATGTATTCTAATGGTATGTGGTTTCAATTCATCACATGTTGATAAATGACCTTTTGATGAGAATTTTTTTGGGTTTGGAGGCTTTATGAGACTCACATAATGAGATATTATGATCTACTAAGGTTTTTTCAAAGAATTTGAGTTGATAGATCTTGTGTTGATGTGTAATATTAAGGAATAATTTTCATATGGGTATGGTGAAAGATTGTGTTCTTTACCAATATAGTTGTGTATTGAGGTCACATAGATCCTAGACCTACAGAGGTGAATGAAGTCTATGTGAGTTAGTACTGACTTTTCAAATGAGTTTTTTTAAGATATTTATAATTTAGTAGCTATAATTGTTTCTATTTAAGAGAAGAAGAAAAATTTAAGGTGGGGAGGATGTAGTGACCCGATTTTTCCCCTAATCAAGACTTAACTTATTTTTTAGTTTTGAAGTTTTAGGTCCTTTAAAATATTAAAATGGAAAATTTAACCTATAAAGTGACCTTATAATTTTTTTGATGGTTTTATTGATCTTAAGGTGTGTTTTCTACCATCAAGATATGTTTTGATAAATAATGGGATGGTTTAATTTTAAGGGATATTTAGTATTTAATGATTAAATAAATATAAATCTCATGAGTATTAATATCAATATGTCCTAAAATAATCCCCGTATGGGAATTTTGATATTATGGTTGGGTCTAGAATAAGGTGTTTTGCCTATAAGGGGTATATTTTTTCAGCCTGGGTGTAGGGCCATAGGTTGGGTCATTTCAGGTCCATTATCAAAAAGGTCAGTTGACTTAATTACGTATTATGGATTAATATTTTATCTTTTCATATAAGGTTATCCATTTATGATGATTACAAAACCCTAGAGTAAGTTAGAGGAATTAGTGATCTTACTTTGATGTAAGCTAAAATGGATTAAAAATCATAGATTAATTCAATCACACAACGACGGTGGTGTATTTTTGAAGCATTGGTGATTTTATAATGAGGTAAGGCATCAATATTATTACTTTGACTCGTTATTTTATTCCATTATTTTAAAATAGAAACTCCAAATTTTGATATTGGAATTTATAATGAGATTATTACGGAATCACTATCTTGAATATTCAACAGTCATGAATATCCATTAATTGATTATATGGATTAATTATTTTGATTTTATGCATTTTCCATCAAATATTGATCATGTGATCAATGAATAGTGGAAATAATAATTTTCTACCTCTAATTATATATCCCCTATCTATCATATCCTTTCTCCATTATTAGAAAAAAAAATGTTCACTGCTAACCATCACAGTGGCCTAAGATTTAATAAAGTATATCCAAATTGGTGGACATATTAGAATAGAATGAGTGTAGAACCAGAAGATAATAGTTAATAATAAGATAATGCCACCAAGTTAGCATGATAGTGGAGTTAAACAGTGTAATTCCCTTAGTTAATAGTCACAGTGTGAGAATAATGGATCAATGGAATTGGACATAGTAGGTCAACCTGAACATGGAAATGATGATGGAACAACAATATGGGAGCACAACAGTGACTGGAAGAGTATTTGGAAGGACCCCTATAATGTTAATTCTTAGTCGATAGTGGAAATGTGGAATATAATGGGTCAATGGTGAAATTTTGTGTCTGAAACCCCTAATTACTCATCGTGTAGTCTCCATAACACATCTCGTGTAGGATTTTGGCCTAAAATTTTAGGGTTTTTATAGATTATAAATATCATACTATGTGTGACCTTCATACACACATTGTGCAGCCTCTTCTGGGTGGAGTCTAGGGTTTTAGATCATAGTTAAACAACACAAGGTGTATACATTGGAAATATACACTATGTTTGGATAGGATTATGTGGCCTAATTTATACTGAATTACAAGTCTAGATTTCTTCTAGGCCGCACACATCATGTAGGTCAGAGGTATATGTTTTTTTTATTTTGATAACATGGCCTAGGGTGAAGTAGAGATCATTATTAGATATCCCATTAGTAATACATGGTGTGTAGTTGGATTAAACACCATATATTAGATATATAAAATAACCTGGGCTATGATACATGCCTAAAGTGACCTTCATGAGCCACACGTCGAGTGGAAGTTGAGACTTGCTATATAGTTTGAGACTACATAACTTATGTATCTGGGGGTACATAGCTTAGTTTCATATGATCCCCACACATTATATACTCTATCAGGGAATTTCATGTGGATTGAATTCACATGACATAAAATGGAAGCATCATAAACTAAGTTATCACTCAAGGTATACATGTTGTGTTCATGAAATTACATGTCATGTACTAAATAGTTTGTAGTGTTTTCCCTATCTTTCCTATATATTACAATCGAGTAAGTAAATGGTACATGATGATCAAATTTATACATATAGGATGATGGTAAAATCTTCTTAGACATCATAGAATGTTTTTCAGGTGTTTGAGGAATCTCAATGATCTTATATCCCTAGAGGTGATAGTTGGGTCCAAGAAAGATGATCAAAGTGGATATAGGGTTGGGTATACCCATAGAGATTTGATGGTGAAAATGTATGAATCCATAACATTATTTACAGAGTTTTTTAATCAATTTGTAATATATTTATGATAGATAATGGGTATTATACATTCATTCTAGGAGTTTTTCACTCCCCTGTATACTCAAGGCACGGTTCCTCTACATTCATGCTTGGGTTAGGCACTCCCTTGGGCCCAAAACAATTTGGTCCCCTTATATGAATGATAGAGTCTATAATTTCTCCTCTATTAGGGTTAGATTCCTCTATATATAGAGTTAGGTAGTCTCTTATTTGGTGTGATTTTATCAATAAGGCATGGGTTCTCTGTTGGGGTTGGGAACTCCCTTGAGCAACATGCATATATTAGTGACGTACAGGTCCCACGTTATAAATTTTGTGAGGCGGTGTGGGTTTTGTTTTGGCTGGTTAATTATGTAAGGAAGGGTTTAATACTCCATTCTATAAAATTTATTCCTCCCCAAGGAATGGTACCTATAATATATTTTTATAGAGGTAGCATGGAATTCTTATGATATGATCAATTCAAATGCTTCGGTTCTTACGATGCATTATATATTCTTGGTTACCTTCAAGATACAACTTATAATTGGGAAATTGACTCTAGACTTTGTGAGAATTTTGGTACTCCATCCATCTTTGGTTTCACATGATATATGATCTCTCATGGAATAAAGATAATATTTATGGTACTTCTCTATATCCCTAAGACTTCTAGTTATAGGTTATATCTAGGTTCTTACCATCTTTCTGGTTCCTCTCTTAACATAGATTCTGTGCTGATAGGTTTTTTTTGTATTTACTTTGTGGTTTTTTGGATTCCTACTAAGTATGTTTATACTCACTGCCACATGGGCTTTGTATACACAAGTGTTATGTCTGTACAAATGATGAATAGTTAGAAGATGATCCTAGTGGATGTGGAGCTACTGTGGAATATTCAAGAATATAATTTGGTGTTTCATGATGGTGGTGGTGACCACTATAGTTATAGATCAATCCAAGATTTATTATAGTAATGAGGATCTTTCCTTTATCTCTTGTTCATCAGGTTTAGATACTATATCAGTTGTATAGTTCATATGGTTTTCTCCTATGTGAAAATATACTTATCATTTGATGTCCCATTCATGCATTGTATATAGTTTTGTTTTAATATATATATATATATTTATTTATTTATTTATGGTGTTGTTGGATATTTTTTATATTAGATATATATGTTTGTTAGATGTTATTATATGATAAGGAATCCCATGTGTATTATTCTCTCTTGGTTATTGTAACCATCCCTTGGCCTATTTAAGGTGGTATTGGGGTGGTACACTTGGATTACCACTAACCTAGGAAAGGAATAGGTGGGTGTAGTCATGTCATGACCAAGGATTGTAGGGGTAGTTATATTAGATTCCTTATTCATCAGTTCCTCATGATAGTTTGGGATTATGGGGTCAAGATAATGGACCTAAGGTAGGAAGGTTCTATACTCTAAACTACGTTCGAGATAATAAGTTAAGATTCCCTCTACCATGTCAAGTATAATTTTGGTTACTTAAATATTATTTGTTACTCTGTTTAATATGGAATCATCTCATTCTTTTATATCTACTCATGTGTAATCTAGTTTAGGGTTGGATATAGATTTATAATCAAGTATGTTGGATCTTGATACACATTTGGTGAATATTTTGGTCCATATTATGAGATTACCAAGGTATTTCATAGTGTTAAAATTATATATACACTTTTGGGATTTATTCATCCTAGATATGGTGATTTTTTATGTCATATGTGGGATAAATTAGTTGGCATTCTTTCAAGATCACATTTACTATTACCAGAGGTGAGTTTCATTTTCATCCATTAATGGGAAGAAGTATACCTTCATGGGTGAATGGGATTTTGTGGTGGGTAGACTCAGAATTTACCTTAGTTATTTTTGATCCATTACAGTGAAGATAGATGGTATTGTCCTTACAAAGAATCATATGAAAATTCCATTTATTTTCCTCTAGTAGTGGACCATTTTTAGGATATATTCCCACATGATTCCTTAGGGTTCCCTCTTGATATGGATATCAAGTTAAATATTGATATTATGTTAGGTGAATATTTTGTATCAATACATTCTTATCATATGGAATTTACTGAGTTAAGAGTGATGATGGTGAAACTCAGTGATCTTGAGGTGAAGTGTTTTATCCATCTGAGTACCTCTCCTTGGAGTGCTCCTATTTTTTCCAATAATGAAGATGGGAGATTGAGATTGTGTATGGATTACCTGATGTTGAACCTGGTTATAGTAAAAAATTGGTACCCATTATCATGAATAGATGATATATTTTATTATTTGAGGGGAAACTAATGGTTATACAAGATTGAACAACATTTGGGCTTTCACCAGTTGCGGGTTATAGTGGAGTATATACCAAAGATGGTGTTTCAAATTAGGTGTGATCTATATGAGTACCTTGTGATGAATTTTATTCTTATGAATGAACCAATGGTGTTCATGTCCCACATGAACTGGGTTTTATATCCTTATCTAACTCATTCATCATAGTATTCATTGATGATATTATGGTATATTCTTAGACTCAAGATTTTCATGTCAAAAACCTAAATATTGTTTTGAGTATTATTTAATAATATTGAATGTATACTAAGATAATGAAGTATAACTTCTAGATTATTGGGTACACATTCTCATACATGTTGGATTATAGGTAGGAATTTAAATTGTTCCAGAAAAGGTGAAAGTAGTGACATATTATACTAAACACAATAATTTTTTTTAAATCAAGAGTTTCCTTGGTCAGGTTGGGTATTACAGACAGTTAATTCTAGATTTCCCTCACTTAGAAGTGCCTATAATGGACCAGATCAAGAATGGTTTGAAATTAAAATAGATCGATCTGTATGAATAGTCCTTTAAATATTTCAAATTTATATTGACATATACTCTAATTCTAATTCTTCCAGACCTGGGGAAATATTATACTATATATTGAAATTCCTTTTGGGTTCAGCTGGGAACTTTATTAATACATGAGGATTGAATAGTCACATATGGGTCTTGTTAGTTGTGATGCCATAATCCAAACTACCCTACCCATGATCTATATCCAGTTGTAGTAGACCATGCCTCAAAAGTTTGGTGTCATTATCTCCTTGGTGGGATATTTTTTATCTACATAGACCATAAGATATTGTGATACATCTTTTCCTAGAAAAACATGAACCTATATTAGAGGAATGAGGTGTATCACCTATAGACATTTGATTTTTATATGCCTAATTCCCTAGTGAAGGGGAATGTCATGTAAAATCCTCTCAGAAGAAATATGAATGAGAAAGTGATTTGAGAGTCTAGTGAGGAATGGAGGTTGATGATCCTTTTTTCAGAATATTTGTTGGATATGGCAGAGGGGTAGGTTGTTGTGAATTTTTTCCAAAGTCATTAATTCCTTACTTCTAGATCATGTGAAATTCAACTAAAATTTGGATTCATATTGTTTTGTAATGTGGGAGCGAATCATGGGTGATGACTCGGTCCTGAGATAGTTATAGGATGATTATGAGGTTTTATATACCCATGAAATGCCTGTGGTTAATACTTCTATCTGAGAGGGGTTTATGAGGTACTCCCACACCTCTTGATGGTACATTAATCACGTTGTTGAGCACATCAAATTAAATTTTTAGTTTTTACTATAATTTAGTATAGTAGGAACCTATGGTCGTCTCTCAATAGAGCCTTGGATAATTAAATAAAAAAAGGTTTTGATTATTAAGATAAAAGGGGAAAGGTATTTTATAAAACCTAGGGTTTTTTGATTTTAAAATATAAATTGAAATTATAATACTATGTGGGATAAATTGGTTGGAGGAATTGTGATCAAACCAGGTGAGTGTCCCATGATGCTCAATCTATCATCGCTCTCAAGGGAAATAGGAAATATTATTAATTCCTTGATTTAGACACACTGAAACCAGTATGGTATGTGAGTTATTACTAGTTTATCACTTAGTATTTTATCGATCAATGATATTGATTATTTTCAACCACTTTCAATCAATTAAATTATGTCGATGTAAGAACCGAACTCGATCAAGGCATCACATAAATAATGTGATGAGATGACCAGATTTGGGTCTATATAAAAAAATTTCTCAAGTCAAAAACATGAATAATCATGGGTTATACCATCTTGATTTAATCAAAGGATACAATCCATAAGCAGGCTCGTGAAAGAGAAGAGGTGAGAGAGGATTCAACTGCACTCAAATCATCACAAGACCTGATTTATGCATGGAAGCATGATGATTCTTGTTCTTTTCATCTATATTATATCATACCAGAATAAAAAAAAACAAAAGTTATAAATTAAAAATAATAGACAATAAACCTGGAAATCCAATTACCTTCCAAATATTACAAGTGTGGAGCTCAGGACTACAACAAAGAATGCCTCCCAAATTGATCACTAAGATGTTTATAAGTACATGATATAGAAGTGGGATAAATGGATGAAGAAGGCTATAAAATTATAATCACTCATACCCCTAGTCGTTCCAACTTTTCCAATGAGACATGGAGTTATTTTGAAGATAAATTTGGCAAGTTGGATCCAATAAAAGTCAATGGCCTTTGGGTGTTGGTGATCTGTTCAAGATAGATTTTTCCACCAAGTTGATTTGGTAGGTTGAATAATAAAAATGCATTTAATTGTACAAAAAATAGGTGGAGAGGTGTGCCTTAGAGTTATATATATCCAATAGAGGTTTTATAATCCCAATTTGAGGTCTGAGGCCCAAGTTATGTCCAAAATATAGAAGGGTGGTCCAATCCATTACGCCCAGAATCACTTCACATTATGGGATGCTTCTGGGCCTCTAAATGGAAACATTGGGATCCATGTTATTCTATATAAATGTATCCCACATAGTTTTAAACTCATAAACCAATTTTCATCTTAATTTTATGCATTAAATATCCACAATAAATATTAAAGTCTGCAAATGTGCTTTGGATCTCATATAGTTTGGCCTGTTTCGCTCAAATTCCATCATGAGCTCTCCGAGTCAACCCCTCCTATAGAGTAACCATTAAAAAAAGAAAAATTTCCCTATTTAACATTGATAAAAATTAAATTATTTAATAAAACATGAAGTTCAATTTTTTATTATATTTTTAATTTTCAATAAAAAAACTAGTTTAAAATAGTTGTGTAAGGGTGGAAATAAATAGTGAATCATAATGCGATCATACCCCCACACCTAAAAAAATTCACTCCTGGTTATAGTCACATTTATAAAAAAATTATTTTTATAGATATTCCCAACTTCATGAAGATTTAACATTCAATGAAATTTTAATTAATTATAGTAATTTGATCAAAGAAAAAATCACACCATGGAGTTATTCCCAGTGATCAATAAAAAAGATGTCTCATAAATTGTATCAGAATGAAATTCAAAGAGATGTATAAAAACAATCTGAGAAAGGAATTGAAAATTAAATAATGACACTAACTCTCCACATGTGTGTGTAAAAACCATTTAATTCTAGTATTTCCACTTTATATCCAATAAATATAGGTTATTTTAAAAAAAATATGCTTACTTGATTCTTTTCATTGAACCTTCCCTATATCCTTTACAATCAAATTTCAAAACCCACTCACTTAAGCATTTATAGAATTCAAACCATATGCTCCCAACCTATATATCCCAATTTGTTTTACATTTCATCACTCCCCTCATTATTTATTATTATTATTATTATTATTATTATTATTATTATTATTATTATTATTATTATTAGGGTGTATAACAGTCGAATAACAGGTACATATGAATAGGTCAATCTGTTACAGTAATGAAACTGATAGGATAACGAATGAACATATGGAAAAAATTATTTTAGAAAGATGATAAAAATTTACCATACTTATATATACCTTCTATTAATTAAGAAATATTCGCACTTCATGGTTGCATGCAAAGATGTGTGGAGATATTAGTGACATAATTTTCCCATAAACTACACACACAAAGGGTATCATTCATATCAAAGTTTTCATTGAGATACAACCATTTATATCATCAATAAAAACCCAATTTACTAAAAATCAGACCCCACTATTAAATTAATACAAAAATTCACATTCCATAATTGATACAAATTTTCATTAATTATTAAAATAAAATAGAATCACGAATTTTGACATGTTTTTTCAATAATTTCCATGATTTAGTGAGAAAAAAGAGGGGGTAAAGAATGGTAAAAATAATATTCAATTAGAAAAAAAAAAGAAAATAAAGAAGAAATATAATGAAAACCCTAATGAACTCAACAAGGTGGGGAAAAGTAAAAATACTATTTAGAAAGAAAAAAAGAGAGGAAAGAAGAAAGACAATCAAAATACTAACAAACCTAGAAATGTACCCCCCCCCCCCTCACATCCCCTCACACACACACCTAAATTATGAAATGTCCTCACTGTAATAAAAGATAATGTGGGAAGGAATGAGAAAACCTTGTGGTTTTCACTGGTATTTTTCTTCTTGAAGGTGGATTTCCTGCACTGGGTTATTTGGAAAATCCTCATAAAAGTGTTTAAGTCTCTTTCCATTGATGGTAATAATTCTACCACTCTACTCATTCAAGACCTATATTACACCAAAAGGGTAAAAATTAGTAATAGTGTAAGGTCTAAGACATCGGGAATGAAGCTTATCTAGGTGGATCTTTAGCCTAGAATTGTACATGAGGACCTTTTCACCAATATCAAACTTCCACTGATAAATCATCTAATCATGGATAGCATTTTTCTTCAATTTATAGATTCAATAGTTTTCATATGCATCACACAGAATTTATTCCAACTCTTGAATCTACAAGTTTATATGCTCACCTACATCTGAGATATTCATATTACATTGTTTAACATCCCAATATACATAGTTCTCTACCTCCACTAGGAGGTGAAAATACTTTCCAAACATAATCATGTATTGTGACATTATGATCGGGGTATTAAAAGTAATTCGGTATGACCAAAGTGCATCATCCAAGAACAAACTTCAATTTTTCCTATTGGGTTGTACCATTTTTTCCAAGATTCTCTTAAATTACCAATTTAAAATTTAATCTCATCCATTATTTTGGGGATAATTTGTAGTAGATACTTTATAAAAAAACCCCATACTTAGAGAGATATTTTTTCATGTTCCAATTGTAAAAATTTGATCCCTGATCAATAATGATGAATCTTGGCAAACCAACCCCGATAAAAATCTAGGACCTCACAAAATCAAAAACCACTCAAGATTTATTGGTATTTTATGGCCTTTTCTTCCACCCATTTATATAAATATTCAATATCCAATAAGATGTAAACAAATACAAATGAATTTGGGAAAGGCCCCATGAAGTCAATGCCCCGTGAATTGAAGATCTCACAAAATTACTTGGGATTTTGGGGAATTTCATTCCTCTTGGAGATATTCCCTGTGAATTGACATTGAGTAAAAGACTTAAAAACTGATGGAAATATATATACAATATTGGAAAATAAATTCTCTAGTCAAGGACCTTTTTATCAATGTGTTGAGAGAAAAATTGGCACCCATAATCCAAAGTGTGGTAGAAGCTCAAAACTGAGGTGAACTCATGGTTAGGGATACACCTATGAACAACTTGGTCACTACAAGTTTTATAAAAATAAGTTTCATCCCAAATGTAACATCATGAATCATTCTTAATTCTATGGGATTGTGACGTTCTTAAATAATCGGGGAACCTAGATGCTTCTATAAAATTCACAATGTCTGCATACCAGGGGGTAAGGCCCACAACATCACAAAGGTTATCATGAGGAAATAATTCTCTGATGGGGAGGGGTGAGTCAACATGTTGTTATAGTGGTGGGGAAATCCTATAAATATGTTTATCTACCACATTTTAGACTCCTATATTATATCAAATCTCAATTTCAAACTCCTGGAGGATGAGTATCCATAGAATGAGGTGTGGCTTAGATTTAGATTTCCTTAGAAGAAAACAAAGGGTAGCATGGTCAGAAAACACAATTAATTTTGACCTAAGAAGATATGAATAGAATTTTTACAAGTAAAACACAATAGAAATAAGTTCCTTTTTAGTGTTTGTGTAGTTTTCCGAGGTAGTTTCAAGGGTACATAAGGTATATGAAATGAAATTAAGATCCTTCTCAACCCTTTTTGATAAAACTTTCCCAACTGAAAAGTTAGATGAATCACACATATGTTTGAAGTGGGGATACCACCTTGGTGTTTGGATGATGGGAGGTTATTTGGGACTCCTTTTTAGTGAATTGAAATCATCCTCACAATTTTTATCAAAAAAAATTCTGAATCCTTTTAAAATAATCGAGACAATGTAAGTGTGATCTTACTGAATTCTTTAATGAATTAATGGTAAAAACCAGCATGACCCAAGAATGATTGCACATCATGAACAACTTTTGGATATGGAAGGTTTGAAATTAATTCAATTTTTTATTTATCCACTTGATTTCCCTCATTTGAAAAAAAAAATCCCAAGAACTATCCCCCTCCCAACCATGAAATGGCATTTCTCATAATTTAATATGAGATATTTTTCAATGAAACAGTGGAGGATAGAACCTATGTGTTCCAAACAGTCATCAAAGGAAGTTCCATAAACCATGAAATCATACATAAAAATATCAATAAAATTTTCAATATACTCAGAAAATATACTCAATGTACAATGATGAAAAATACTAGAATCATTACATAGACCAAAAGGTATCCTTCTATATTAAAATGTGTCAAATTAACAGGTACATGTTGTCTTTTCTTGATCATTAGTGGATATATGAATTTGGGAATAACCAAGATAGCTATTAGAGAAACAATAATGGGACTTACCAAACAATATTTCTAATATTTTTTCAATTAAAGTTAGAGTAAAGTGTTCCTTTCACATGGATTGATTCAATTAATAGTATTCAATACAAACTCACCAACTATTTTTTACACATTTTGGAACCAATTCATTATGTTCATTTGACACAACTATTATTCCATTTTTTAGGAACACTTTCCATTGGGATAACCCATTTAATATTAGATATAGGATAAATAATCCTAGAAAGAAGTAATTTATTAACTTCATATTTTACCACTTCAAAGAGAGTAGGATTTAACTGGCAATGATATTTCCATATAGGTTTATCCTCATCATATAAAATTATATGGTGCATAAAAATAGATCGGATAATCTTGGGAATATCATCCAATTTCCATCCTATAACCTTTTTACACTCTCTAAAAAGGTTGAGTAGTTTTGATTGAGGTTGTGGAGAGATTTTATTGGAAATAATAATGGGAAATTGGTCAATACCCTCAAGATAGGCATATTTTAAATTATATGGAAGTGGTTTTAATTCCAAAACCAATAGTTTTTTTTATTGAGGGATGGGATTTAGGGGGAGTGAGGTCTATGAAACTATCTATATGCTCATGTTTATTCTATAAAGAAATATAATTAATGAAAATGATCTTTGAAGAATCATCAACAGTCATGGGTACCTCATAATGAACAAACTCTTTAATCAAAGCACAAAATTTACACTTTTTTGAACCCACACAACACTCTAAAAATGAATAAAAACTCAAATCATATAGGAGTGAAGAATAAGAAAATGAATCATTGTATGGGTATAGGAGAGGATTTTGTGTGTGTGTGTTGTTAAAGAGCACTTCTATCGAATAGATCGGAATAGTGGAGTGCTCTTCAATGGGGTGTTTCATGGAATAAAGGATATAAAAACATACCTTTTCTCCACAAAACTCTAGGGATAGCATACCGTTTTGAACTTTGGTGATCATATTTTGTTTTTTTAATGAATGTCCTCTCATGTATGAGAGGTTCACGTTCTTTGGTTTAGGTATCTTTCATCTCAAGAATATAAAAGTATATAGGGAATATGAGATTCTTCAATATTATGAGGATGTCCTCGATCACTCTGGATGGGTGTGTTTTTTTCTGGTTGGAAAGTTTCATGATGATTCTCATTGGTTGAATCTCTCCAACCTATAGATAAGTATACATGGAGTGAGACATTAAATTAATTAAAGCACCTAATTCAATAATTTCATCAGATAATTCGGTCTCCCCTATGGTGCATGGTATCCTGAAAGTGTCTAAATACTCTCATTTGGTTGGAATTTATGGTTGTATAAAATCTGAGACATTCCTTCCAAGTTTTACTCTCTCATTCCCCTTCAATCATTTTCAATGGGTGAAATTTTTTTTAAAAAATTTAGCATAATGATAAAAAAAAATTAACTGCATCCAAAAGATGAATGTTAATTTGTACCTTTTTAAATGTATCCATTATTTATTTATAAATCTCATTATCAAAATATTTATTATTTTTATAGAGTCATTTAGGGAAAGAAAGAGGATTTTATTATTCATGGGAATCCTCAATGATAATTTTTTTACCCTTTTTGTTTTTCTTTTATTCATTAGAATATTTTGCGGGTAGGGAAAGTGATTTTTCAAGAGGAGGACATACCTTTTGGGTATAATCATAGAAATAAGAAGCTTATCTTCCACTAAAAAGTTTAATTGTACATAAATTACCTTTATCCTTTTGATTAGAAATAGGTTTGGGTGGTATTTTTCTAGAACCTTGCATCTTTATCTCATCGATGGTGTTTTTCAATTGTCCAACTTGAGTTCATAGGACTTGAATAGCTAATTGTGTGGTCTGTAGGAACTATAGGTTTTGGGATTCCATTAGCTTCACTATGTCCTCAATTATAAGTTTAGATTTGGGAGGAGGAGTATTTTTGTTTGATATGTTTAACTATAATAAGGTTTCATACCCTGGACTTGTTGATACCGGTTCTTTTTAGGGTAGCTCGAGTTACCTCCTTGCCAGTATTGTGGTTGTGCTTACCACTCAGGGTTTGGATTTGGCCTGAATGGTTTCATATTGAAGGGAGGTGTTTTTTGGAATGGATGACCAGGGAATACATCTACACAAGACTTAGATGAATCCTGAATTTGTGGGAACTGGTCAGAAAAATGAGTGTTATCAGAATAAATACCACAATTTAATAGAATGGTAGGAGAGTATGAATTACATTTTGCTTGAGATAATTGCCTTAAAAGGTTATGAATCTCATAAATTTTATTATTAACCTTTTGTTCTAGGTATGAATGACTTACCTCATGAACTCCTCGAGTGGGTGTAATTTCTCATGTACCAAATTGTTGTACATTTTGAGCCATGTTGATATTAATTGATGAGCGACGGTAGGATTTTTATCAACTAGGTCATCACCAGCTGCAGCATCTATCATACCATGATCCATGGGTATAATTCCCTTATATAATTATTGAATTATAAATTTTTTTCTAATTTTTTGTTGGACGTATCTTGAACAAATTCTTTTGAATCTCTCCCAATATTCATGAAGGATCTCTCCTTGTGATTGCCTAATTCCATAAATTTCCTTTCTAATTGATGTAGTTCGGGAGGTAGGGAAAACTTCTATATAAAGATTCATTTAACGTAATTTTATCACCCAATTGTGTTATTAAGACTGAATATTAAGTCTTTGTCTACACTATCAAGGGATAAAGGGAAGGCCCTAAACTTTATGAGGTCCTCAGTCACATTTTGGGGTTTCATGGTGGATCACACTATGTGAAACTCCTTGAGATTTTTATGATGGTCCTTATCGAGAAGGCCATGAAATTTTGGAATGAGGTGGATGAGTCCTGATCTCATCTCAAATATGGATGATTCTTGGGGATATTGGATGTACGCAGGTTGGTACTCTACATCATGGGTGGTCAGTTCTTTTAAAGTTAGATTATTTTCATCCATGATTCTGGGGTTTGATTTGGTTCAATTTTTTATTGGTTTGGGATCACTTGAGGTTCTACAAGTGGTTTCTCAGTGTTAGTTTATTTTCCTAATTTAAATGACCTAATTTTTGAGTGAATTTTTATTTCACTTTCTAGGTCAAATTCAAGTAATATTTCTTTTCTATATCTTATCATGTAATAATAATGTCTAGTTTATTTGTTTGTTTTTTCTTTGTTCTTTTTTAATGGAATATGAATAAAATAAAAACACTTGATAATAAATAATGGATAAATGAAAATAGAGTGGTATACTATATAATTATATAGATAGAGATATATATAAATATATTGAGAGATGAATAGAGAGAGAGAAGAAGAAACAAGAAAAAGAAAAAACAAAAACAAAAACAATCAAAAGTGAAGGGGGATATTGAAAGCAGTAATAAATAAAAAGTAAAATAAAGAAATAAAAGGAAAGAAAGAAATAAATGATCATGTATCCCTGGTAAAAGTTCTAAAATTTTATCACATTATTAATCATGTCAAATTAAATTTTTAGTTTTTACTATAATTTCTGTTGTATAGTAGGAACACTAGGTTGTCTCTAGATGATAATTAATTTTAAAAAATTAAGATTTTGATTATTAAAATAAAAGTGGATAGGGATTTTAGAAAATTTGGGGTTTTTTATTTTAAAACATAAATTGAAACTATAATACTAAGTTGTAGAAATTGGTTGGATAAATCATGATCATCCCAAGTGAGTGTCCCTTGATGCTCAATCCATCATTAATATTAAGGGAAATGGGAAAGATCATTGATTCCATGATTTATACACACTGAAACCAGTATGGTATGTGATTTATTACTAGGTTACCATCTATTATTTGATCGATCGATGATAATGATTATAGATGACCACTCATAATCAATAAAATTATGTCGATGTAAGAACCAAACTCAATCAAGGCATCACATCAAAAACATGATGAGATGTCCAGATTTGAGTCTATATTAAAAAAATCAAGAATTTTTTTTTTCATAACTATGGGTTATACCTTCTTTATTTAATCAAATGATAAAATCCATAAGCGTACTCATGAAAGAGAAGAGGTGATAGAAAAGGATATTGCACTCAAATCATTACAAGATCTGATTTATGAATGGAAGATAAGGATTATTGTTCCTTTAATTTGTATTATATCATACAAGAATAAACAAAAAATAAAGAGGTAGAAAAAAACAATAAAAAAGATACCTATAAATTCAATTACCTTCCAAATATTATAATCATGAAGCTCGGGATTCCAACAAAGAACACCCCCCAAAATTGATCACTAAGATATTAAGAAGTACATGATGTAGAAGAGGGATAAAATGGATGAATAAAGCTCTAAAATTTGACTCAACCTTACCCCTAGTCATTCCAAAATTTCCAATGATCCATGGAGTTATTTTCAAGAGAAATTTAGCAATTTGGATCCAAGAAAATTCAATGGTCTATGGGTGTAGGTGAGCTGTTCATGGTAGATTTTTTCACAAAGTTTATTCGGATTGTCGACTGACCAAAACGAGTTAAATTATCCTAAAATTATTTTAAGAGGTGTATTGTATAGTTATATGTCCAATTTAGATAAAATCATACCATTTGGAGGTTCTAGGCTCAAGTTATGGCTCAAATACATAAGGGTGGTCCAATCCAGCCTTCCCAGAATAGCTTCACATTGTGGGACACTTTTGGGCCTCCAAATTGACAATTTGGGATACATGGTCTTCTAAAGAAATGTATCCCACGTATTTTTACAATAATAAACCAATTTGAATCCCAATTTTAGCCACATAGTATCCCCATTAAATGTTTAATTCTACAAGTGTTCTTGGGATCTCATGCAGTTTGGTATGTTTCGCTCGAATTCTGTCATGGACTCTCTAAATCACCCCCTCCTACAAAGTAACCATTAAAACAAGTAAAATTGAACTATTTAACATTGATAAAAATTAAATTATTTAATAAAACATGAAGTTCAATTTTTTATTATATTTGGAATTTTCAATAAAAAACCAATTTAAAAAAGCTGTGTAAGGGTGGAAATAAATAGTGGATTTCTATGTGATCATCCATGAACCTAGGTTTGAACAAGATGTACCATGATATCATACACTTATTATAGTGGATTGGTATGAGTAATAATAACATTGGTTATAATTATTTCTGTTTCAGATGCCAAAGGGTTGAGTTAGAGTATCAATGACCTGGAGGTTTGCTACAACCACTTTTAGGGACTATCTGAAAGTGGAGTTAGGTGAATATAGAATTTTTTCACTAGACTTATAAGGACCTAGAGGGGTAATTTTTTTCATGAGGGTTATAGTAGATCAGCTGAAAAAGTTCACACATTTATTAATTATCTAGGAGACCTATTTGATGGGAAAACTAGGAAAGATATATGTGAGAGGGATAGTATAGCTTCATGGTGTACCTATGATCATTGTATCAAATCAAGATACTCATTTTACATTAAGATTATAGAAGATCCTACAAAAGGATATGGGGTCTCAGTTGAGGTTGAGTATAGTTTATCACCCAAAAATAGACTAACAAGTGAATAGAATTATCTAAATACTTGAGGATATGGTCAAGGATTGAATAATAGATTTAAGTGGGTCATGGGAGGACCATATGGCCTTGGAAGAGTTTTCATATAATAATATATTTTAGGATGTGATCTAAATGGATCTCTATAAGGACTTATATGGTCGGTCATTTTTCTCACCCTTATATTATCTAGAGACAAATGAGTTAGTGGTCATTAGGTCAAGCTTGGTGTAGGAGACCACTGACCAGATGTAGTTGATAAAAAGTGGTTGGTTACAACTCAGAGTATAAAACGCTCATATGAAAACTAAAGGCGATGAACTGGGATTTCTTCATAGGGTATGGGGTATTTCTTATGGGTATCATATCAGTTGGGGAATTATCATATGAGGATGTATAAAAACCTCAAGTCATTGTTTTTTGGTCTATTCGATATCATATAGTAGGTTGGGGTAGTTACTTATAAATTATCTCTCCCTCTGAGACATTAGTCCTTGCATGGCATATTTCATGTGTTACAACTTTAGAGTTATAATTCATACCCTAGACAAGTGATTGAAAATTTTGATGTCAAGTTGGAGGCAGGAACATTTTTTAGGGATACTTGGTGCATGTTGTGGATCAGAGAAAGAAGGTATTATGAAGGATGATAGTCCCTCTCATCCAGTTGCAATGGTAGCACAAGCATGTTTGGAATGATAACTAAGAGAAAGACTCAAATGTATGAGCCCAGTGGCTATATATATTTGGTTATGATTCCTAAATACACTTCTCAATGATTAGAAGCCCTTACGGGGGAAGTTTTTTGAGATCTGTAAATTTTGAGGTATGATTTAAATCTTTTTTTATCTTTTATTTATTTAATATTGGATAATTTTGTATGTTCTTAGGAAGTTTTGGAGGATGGTGGTGTTTTAAGGAGGGGTATCTGGGGTGATCCTATTAAAATATATAGTATAAGGGAACAAAATACATGGTGTAGAGCTATCGGTTACTGGTGGCCTATCTAGGGGCCTTTTAGCCCCTAGAGCATCACCAGTCATATGGTCTAGATTTCTCAAGTGCAGGTGGATTACTAGGAACTTGGTATAGGTAGATTGGGTACCTGATGGTCTTTCTAAGTGTTTTTAGGGGATTTTTTTCATTTCTCCTCTCCCCCTGTAAACCTTCCCCTCTTTCTCTTACAACCCTAGGATGACCAAACCTCAAATTCTAGTTCCCCTTTAGATTCTAAAGATCCTCTAAGACTTCCTTATTCATCATTGAAGGTTTCATTGGTTGAAGTAGTTATCTCTTGGTAATTCTAACCCCATATAATACCTTGATGTTGGTTTATCTTTCTATTTCTTCTCCCCTCATATTAAATACCTAATTTCAATGGTTTATGTATAAATTTTGGATTTTAGTGGATTAGTATTGAATCAGGTGGAAGTGTTTGTAGACTGGGATCTTTAAGGATTTAAGTGGGAATTATTTATCATGTTATAGTTTTTGTATGTGATTTCATTGGATTTCATGAATATTAATGCATGTGTTTCTTGAGAAATCATCTACCTAAGGTATAAAAGTGATTGGGTGAGTTTTTATGGATGAAATTGACCCTATGAGAGATATATATAAGTGTTCTTGGGTGAGAATTACCTAATCTTAGAGATTATGTTGTGTTAGGGTAGGTTTGTTTTACTTATTTATCTAGGCATGAAGTAAGTTTCATAGGATTGGTTATAGAGTCAAAATTATAATGGCTTGCCTCATGGGTATATGTTATTACTTCCTTTATTTTAGAAGTTGATGATATTGGTAAATGGTTAGTATGAGTTTTTGGGATGGTTTGAGATAAAGGAGAAGTTTAAGGTTGAGATCCTAGGATTCGTGATAGATATGAGGTGTTAGTGTGATCAGTATTCCATGGATGTTTATAGTGCTAGTTTCTTTGATCGTATTTCCTTTTGTGTGTAATGTTGGGATGGTTTAGCCATGGGACCTCGCCTCTGAGGAGATTATTTGTTAGGATCACATAGGATGTTGGATATTTTATGTGCTCCTTGGACAATATTATATAATTCTTAGTGTATTTGTAACTTATCCATGGGACCTACCTTGATAAGGGAGAGGTTTTTTTGTAATAGTTTGGCTATGTTTTCCCTTCCTTATAAAACTTCCTATGTTAACTAGTGGGAAAAAGATATAAGTATGGGGCCTTAACAACATGATGGGTTGGTTTAGCTTTTTCAGGAGGTTGTATGTGTTTTCCCTCCCATAGTTGATTATTGTGATATCAGTGATGAGTTCATGGTATGGGATGGATCTCTCTATCTATAATTACTAAATCAGGTATAGTTGAGGTTTATAGTGTCTTGGTTAATGCATGATGTCCTGACATGGTTGCATTCTTTATTGATGTTATTAATCATCTATTAATGCATGCACTCACATATATTTATTACACATATTCTAAGGACCCATTGGTGGTTTATTTCTAGATTTTAAACTCATAACCAACATGGGTGACCTAGTTAATGTATAGAATTTGTTTTTAGGGATTTGGGTAAAGAGATTTGCCCTATATTGGGTGCTTTGGTAGGTGGAGCTGGGTGGGAATAAAGGTGATACCAAGACATACTCTAGAATCATTTTATAGTTATGCCTCTATATTTTTTTATTATTTTTTTATTATATATATCAATAAACCACATATTGGGATCACTTTTGATTATAAATGTATGCCATGGGTTCATTTTTATATTATATGTGATGTTATTTGTATGGTTAGATTATTGTTGTGATTCCACTATGTCTTTTATTTCTTATTACTACTTCCACTTCTTATATTATTAATGGATACCTAATATCAAGGTTATAGTATCATAAATTAATGGTTCATGTCCTTGTTTTTAGTCAGCAACCTCTTACATATAGAGAGGAATTCATGAGTCTATGTGTCACTCTAGCTTAGACCTAGTGAATTAGGTTAGGTAATTACACCATTCTTCTCATATTAGAGAGTATCGAGATCCAAAAACCAATATTATGACCTTACATTCTCAAAACTACATGTATGAACCCCAACCATGGAGTTCATGGGAAAAAATGAATCTTTATGATCTCTATAATAATCCATAAATCTCCTCTAACTTACTTGCTTCTTTAAGGACACCACAGAAGACTTGGCTATAATATTTAAATTTATGAATCTCCCATTAACATTTTATGAATCCATAGATACTAAAAAACTACTGGAGAGTGTCAAAATTCATAATATATGTAAGGGATCAGTGTCCTATCATCATTAAATTTCCAATTTAGTACCCAAACCCATTAATTCTTTGAACATATAATCCAAACTCAGTCATAATAACCTTGAATCTAAGATACCTAAATAGTCCAAACATCTCACCAATGGAATCTTATAGAAAATAGTACCTCTATATTATGATCTATGAAAAAAGATGCACTAAAATGATTATTACTTTTTCCAATTTTGGAACCCAGGAAAGAATACATTAAAGATACCAAAAAAGGGAAAGTACACAACATGTACTGGTTCACGCCCAAATTTACCCAAGAGAAGAAGGGTAGAACGGTCCTTGTAGTGTAGCTTGGGTTGTCGATTCCACAGAGACCTAAGAAGATACCTAAGATACAAAACCTAAGGGATGGATTTTTGGCTATGAAGTGGCCAACTTGGATTGATTTTGGATGGGTTTTAATGATATCTAAAAGATTTAAGTGGATTCAATTTAAAAGAATGAGTTGATCCTAGGTTATCACTCGGGGTGGATTGGATGTATTTTCTTTTTAATGATTTCAATTTCTTAAATTTGAGATGGGTTCATTTAAGGAGATAAAACAACATCATCACTTACTGGTTTAATGCCTACACCCTCTAATACTAATCACCTATACACTTGAAGGATCAAAGTTTTGAGCACTTCAAGGTAAAGGATCGTATTAGTACTTGAAGTGTGTGGCCTTAAATTCAACAAGGACGATGGAGTTTAAAAATCATCAAATAAAAATCCCAATTAAAGAAGTGATTATACATTAATTAGGTGATAAATAACATCCAATCCAGCCCCTTGCTACTCCCTTGGATCAACCCATAAGTGGGTTAGCCCTCCATTGATCCCATGGTTTCAATGGAAGCGGAAAGTAGACTCATAAGGGAGGAATGGAGAAGTAAAGAAAACAACAAAAATAAAATGATCACTCCACCGTTGTGTGAATAATTTCACAAGGGTTGGTGTGAATAAATTCACACCTTAATCCAACGGTATCAAAGTGATATTAATAACAACAGAATAAGAGTATAAGAAGAACTTTTATTAAGAAACTAAAGTGAATTGAACAACTTACATGTGAAAGACAAAATTGAGGCAACAAAAATGCAGCATAACATTACAAGTAAACAAAGCATCCAAGATCTTCAACTCCTTCACCACCACTACCTTAAATAGGCATTTTGGGAGCCTTGGGTCGAACCACCAACAGTACAAGTCATCCCAATCAATGAGGGTAGGCATAGGTGGTGGAAAGTAGGTGGAGAGGTGACTTCTCCACCCTTGACCCGAGGTGGCAGCCAGTTTTCATCCACCGAACAGAAGCGTCTGGAAGACCTTCTAGAAGTCCGAATCAGGGTGGGACATAGAAGAAGAAAATGGAGCTACGGATGTCTGCTAACCGCCTGTAAAATTTGGGCCCATTTGGAGTTGTGTATTCCGAGATATGATCAAATTGGTGGACTGTTTTTATGGGCCGCAGAATCTGGCCCAGAATTGTATCTCTAACTTGGGACGCCTAAATGACCACCATGGAGGCCGAATTAGCATTAACTCATGAAGAGTGATTTGTTCCTGTACATGTCTTCTAGCATCCCACGAAATTTGGGATTAATTGGGCCTGTATGTTGGGACCCACAGTCTCATCATTGGGCTGGTGTCCAATCTGCCTTCTCCAGAATTGCTTCCTTTCATTGCCAAATATCTCCATCATCCTCCATGAATTCTCCATTGATCCCTGAATCAAACATGATCATATTTAAGTGTAGATAAATTTACAAAAATATCAAATTAAAATATGTATAATTCAATTCCTTAAAATCAGATGAATCATTGGGTACTTTAAATGATGTTCAAAAATGTACCACATAATAGTGCATTTTAAGAAGGTATTACAATCATAATGTGAAATGATGTTCAAAGTGTAAAATGCACTAAAATGGTATTTATGAATAACAAAGAACATGAAAATTAAGTATATTAACAATGAATATTAGCCTCATTTAGTGGCTAATCACACCCCCCAACTTGAGTTTTGCTAGTCCCGAGCAAAATATATCTCATCAAAAATGAAATTCGAATTCCCTTTTCCAAAAACATTTTAATACACAATGATCACCAAAAAACCTTATACCAAACAATCATGAAACCCATCAAAATATTTTAATACGAGATAGTTTCATAAGCAGATCCCAATCCCAAGCCCATTCCTTTGATCAAATCCATCATCATACTTCATCCAACTCAATTAGGTGTAATGATGTGTTGTGAATCACAATAGATATGGGGGTTCATTTTCATTCAAGGGGGAAATCATGGAAGCGCTAGGTGGAATCACATTTAATCCTAATATGAGTATTCTTCATCCCTATTTTTTTTTGATTTGTTTTTTGCAATATTGCTATAGTAATTGAGATTGCAATTAATCAAATTAACCCATGTAGCAAGACTTTGCCGATGACTCCCAGACTCAAAGGCCTTAGGGCACCAAGTGAAGCCCACATACTCGGGCATCGTCTCGAGTTAACTTAATCAAAACAAAGTCATATTACCATAAATAGAGATAGATTGAAAAACTCAGGGCTAGACAACTCTGGAGTCACGATCCCCAAGTGCCGAAAGCCTCGCATTTTATCAATCCATTGCTCTACACGCAAATTTTTATTTTATTTTTTTATTTTTTATTTTTTTAATAATATTTTTTTTTTTAATTTTTTTTTTGAATACTCATATTATTCATAAAAATAAAACCAGCCTATGCTATTTATTATGGGACCCCAAAAATTCAAATTAGTACCCCACAGTCTAGAGGACGTGCATTGTGGCATTTTTTTATTTGGATGAAAATATAAACGATGAAATATCACATTGGACAGCCACACTTTCCAAAATCTATGCTCATGAAATTATACAAGGATTAAAATCAGAATCAGGGCATGCTAAATTATTTGATATTCAGTTTCAAAGTGTGCAATGTGTATTACCATGTTCAAAGTTAAAGGAATTTGTCCTTCCATTTACTTTTTTTTTTCAAATCATTCAATTTTTGTTTTTGACACAAAAGCATTTTTTTGTATTTTACCTCCCCCCCAACTTAAAACAACACTGTCCCCAGTGTTTGAAGAAATGAAAAATTAGAAGGAGTAGAGGCAGGGAATAAAAATTGAAAAAGGAAATTGAAAATGAGGATTATGGAATGAAGTCACCTGGCGGTTGAAGTTTGAAGTTCTTGCCGCTCGAATTTATTCCTTTGATATCCATGTCGCTTGCAAAGTTCCCTAGTGGAAAAAGGAAAAAACAAAACAAACAAACAAAACAAACAAAAACAAACAATATATATATATATATATATATTTATATAATAAAGGAAGTAAAATATAAGAATATATATAAAAATTATAGAATAAGGTAGCACAAGAAGCCGCAGGTCAGTGGTAAGCGCGCGCCCCTGTCGCCCTTCGGTCCCGGGTTCGAGTCCCCGCGGCTTCGCCGGTTGTGACGGGGTTTGCCCCACGGCCTATGGCGTGGACTTTTTTTTTTGTATTATTATATATATTTTTCTTAACCTATTGAATAATAAAAACAAAATAAACTGATGATACATTGTCTTCTTTTTAAATTTCTGGGTAAGGTATTACTCAAGGATCACACCACGTGACACGGATGAATATGGTGCTCCTATTTCGTACCCATCCATACTCATAATAGAAGAACAGGTCAAAAGTCTATTTTTTTTTATTTTAAATATAAACATGATTAAGTAATATTATTTGAAAAATAAAGATGATTCAGAAATATTAGAAACATAAAAACCACGGGTTGCCTCCCGTGCAGCGCTTTGTTTAACGTCGTTAGCTCGACTTAAACCCCTTATTGATTAATTGTTGTTTTTTTTTTCATCAAAGGTAGGTTCACTCAGGTCTTCATCAACTTCATGTTTTTGGAATGGTTCTATGAATGGTTTGACTCTATGACCATTAACTTTAAATATTTGACCATTGGTGGGATCTTGAATTTCAACAGCCCCATGGGGGTACACCTTATGCACTATGTATGGACCGGACCATCTAGACCTCAACTTTCCCGGGTGCAAATGAAGTTTAGAACTATACAAAAGCACAGGTTTCCCTGGTTCAATGTGTTTAGTTTTAAGATTCCTAGACTGGTAGGCTTGAACTCTAGCTTTATTGATCCTTGAATTTTCATAAGCCTCCATCCTAAGTTCCTCAAGCTCGTTTAGATCCAATTTCCTCTTTATTCCGGCCAAAGAAATGTCAAAGTTCATTTTTTTGATTGCCCAAAAGGCCTTATGCTCAATCTCCACTGGCAAATGGCATGCTTTACCATAAACCAACCTATATGGGGACATTCCTAGGATAGTTTTAAATGCTGTTCGATATGCCCAAAGAGCATCTAAGAGTTTGCTCGACCAATCTTTCCTAGATGGATTGACAGTTTTCTCAAGAATTTGTTTGATTTCTCGATTGGCTAACTCAGCTTGACCATTGGTTTGTGGGTGGTAAGCGGTGGACACTTTGTGAGAAATTCCATACTTCTCCATGAGCGATGAGAATGGGCGATTGCAGAAATGAGTTCCACGATCACTAATGATTGCCCTAGGAATCCCAAATCTAGAGAAGATGTTTTCTTTAAGGAATCTAATCACAGTTTGATGGTCATTGGATTTTGTAGGAATGGCCTCAACCCATTTTGAGACATAATCGACAGCCAAGAGAATGTAAAGATATCCCCTAGAGTTTGGGAAGGGACCCATGAAATCAATTCCCCAACAGTCAAAGATTTCAACCACTAATATTGGAGTGAGAGGCATTTGATTCCTTTTTGTGATGGACCCTACTTGTTGACACCTAGGACAGCTTTGACAAAATGTGTAGGAGTCCCTTGAGAGGGTGGGCCAAAATAGACCACATTGAAGAACCTTTGCAGAAGTTTTCTTAGAGGAAAAGTGACCTCCACATGCCTCATTGTGACAGAATTTAAGGATGGACTCTTGTTCGGATTCTGGCACACACCTCCTAATGACTAGGTCAGGACAGAACTTATATAGGTATGGATCATCAAACACATAATGCTTGACATCAGAAAGAAATTTTCTTCTAGCTTGGGTCCCTAAGAATTTTGGAATGACCCCTGAAACTAAGAAGTTGGCTATGTCAGCATACCAAGGGCAGTCACTCACAGAATAGAGGTTCTCATCGGGAAATGAATCAGACACAGAAAGGTGATGTGATTTGTCCTTGAATTCCAACCTAGAGAGGTGATCAGCTACAACATTCTCGACACCTTTTTTATCCTTAATGGTTAAATCGAACTCTTGAAGAAGAAGGACCCACCTAATCAATCTAGCCTTTGCATCTTGTTTTTGGAAGAGATATTTTAGAGCTGAATGGTCGGTGAATACAATGATGGGTGATCCTAAGAGGTAGGACCTGAATTTCTCTAAGGAAAACACAATAGCAAGTAACTCCTTTTCAGTGGTGGTGTAATTGATTTGGGCATCATTTAAGGATTTGCTTGCATAAGAAATGACATATGGAGTTTTATCACACCGTTGTCCTAACACAGCTCCTATAGCAAAGTCACTGGCATCACACATGAGTTCGAAAGGAAGGTCCCAGTTTGGAGATTTCATAATGGGAGGAGAGGTGAGAGCGGATTTAAGGGTTGAAAATGAACCCTCACAGCTTTCTGTCCAAACAAATGGAGCATCCTTTACTAGGAGAGCACAAAGAGGGCGAGAGATTGAACTAAAGTCCTTAATGAATCTTCTATAGAAACCAGCATGTCCTAAGAAGGACCTCACTTCCTTAACAGTTCTGGGTGATGGAAGGTGACGAATGATGTCAACCTTTGCTTTATCAACTTCAATCCCCCTATTCGAGACCAGATGGCCTAGAACAAGTCCCTCTTTAACCATGAAATGGCATTTTTCCCAGTTTAGGACCAGATTTTTTTCTTCACATCTTGACAAGACTCTATCCACATTCTGCAGACATCTCTCAAAGGTATCCCCAAACACAGAGAAGTCATCCATGAAGACCTCAAGAAAATCCCCTACCATGTCTGAGAAGATTCCCATCATGCACCGCTGGAAGGTTCCAGGGGCATTGCATAACCCGAACGGCATGCGTTTAAAGGCAAAGGTACCGAAAGTACATGTGAATGTAGTCTTCCCTTGATCCTCTAGGGAGACCTCAATTTGATTGTAACCTGAGTACCCATCTAGGAAGCAATAGAATTGATGACCCGCCACTCGCTCGAGGACTTGATCAATAAAGGGCAAGGGAAAATGGTCTTTCTTGGTACAAGAGTTGAGCTTCCTATAGTCAATACAGACTCTCCAGCCACTACTCACCCTAGTTGGAAGAATTTCCCCATCCTTATTAGTGATCACAGTGATTCCAGCTTTCTTTGGGACAACTTGAATTGGGCTTACCCACTCACTCTCAGCTATGGGGTAGATGATACCAGCTTTCAACAACTTAAGAAGTTCTTTCCTTACCACATCCATAAGATTTGGATTGAGTCTCCTCTGAGGTTGACGACATGGTTTGGATTCAGATTCAAGAGTAATCCTATGAGTTCCAATAAGTGGGCTAATCCCAGGAATATCAGACAGGGTCCAACCAATGGCTTTCTTGTGTTTCCTAAGGACATCAAGAAGCATCCCCTCCTGATTGGCTTCAAGAGAAGAAGATATGACTATAGGATGTGTTTGATTTTCCCCTAGGAAGGCATACTTGAGGGAGGTAGGAAGTTCCTTCAATTCAAGATCTGGTTGGTTCAGAATTTCAGCAGAATATTGGGGCATTGGATCAAGATCAAATTTGTTTCCTAGATTTTCAGATTGAATTGATTCCCCATGTGTAGAAGTTTCAGCCACAAGATTGTATTGACCTGGGTTAGGGAAGGGAGTTTGAGTTGTCTCCATGAATGTGTTTTCCTGAAAGGTTTCACTGATTGTTGGTCCTAAGACATCATTATAGGAGCAATTTGAAAATGATTTGAGCCAAGGAGATAAACTTCCTTCATGTGAACAAAGGAAATCAATCTCATTCTGACTTAAACATTCATCAAATATTCCTTGATGTTCCATGGATTCATTATCAATGCTTCCTATCATGTTTACTTCATGAATATCCTCGTCATCCCCTATTTGTGAGCTGGCATTGTAGATGTTCAAGTCTAGACTCATGTTCCCAAAGGTGATGGTCATGTTCCCATTTCGGACTCGGATAACAGAGTTGATTGTTGCAAGGAAAGGACGGCCAAGAATGATTGGAGTTTGATCCCTAGGAACTAAGCTTGGATGATTGTCAAGGACAATGAAGTCAGCAGGGTAGATGAAGTTTTCAACCTTTACCAGAACATCCTTTAAAATACCCTTTGGAACCCTAATGCTACGATCAGCAAGTTGAAGTGTGACAGATGTGGGTTGGAGTTCTTCTAGGCCTAACTGGCAGTACACAGCATATGGGATGAGATTGACACTAGCACCTAGGTCACACAAGGCTTTGACAACTTTGCTTTCTCCTAGTTCAACATTGATGTAAGGGCAACCTGGGTCTTTCAACTTAGGAGGAATTGTACCTTGAATGGTGGTACTCACATTAGCAGCCAAAAGGACTTGGTTTTTATGTGAAAATTTTCTTTTAAAAGTGCACAAGTCCTTAAGGTACTTTGAGTAGGCAGGTATGGTTTGGATTGCATCGAGAAGGGGTATGTTCAACTTGACTTGTGAAAATATTTCCCTCAATGTTTCACTCAATTCAGGTTTGGTTTTCCCCCTCATGCGTTGGGGAAATGGTGCAGGTTGTGGGGTTGTTTGTTGAAGAGTTGTTTCTTTCACATTGTTATCAGTTTCCTCAGTTTGATCTTGTGGTTCACTTGAATTCTCATCCAAGTTTGAATCTTCAGGTGGGTTCTGAATTAGTTGTTCAGGTTTCTCAATTGATTTCCCACTTCTTAAAACAGTCACAGCCTTTAGTTGTTCATGAGTTGTTTGAGCACAACTTGACTCTCCCCTTGAAGTTGAGGACGGCACCGCCTGAGTAGGCATGGGTGCCTTTCCTGTTTTGATGGTTTGAAGTTCTTGTTTTAGGGAAGATACCTCCGAGTTCATCCTCTCCATTTGTTTACACAGTTGTTCTAGTAGGCTTTGTGGAACAGTTTGGGTTGGTGCTTGAGTAGGTTGGTTTATCCCAGGGGGATATTTTGGAGGTGGGATGGTTTGTTGAAAATGGACTGGTGGTTGTTGGTATTGGATAGGTTGGGTTTGGAACTGGTTATGGTTTTGGTAGTTCTGATGGGGGTAAGGATTTTGTCCCTGTGGTTGGCTAGGTTGTTGGTTATCTTTCCAGCGGAAGCCTGGGTGGTCATTGTACCTTGGATTGAAGGTGTTTTGGTATTGGGGCTTTTGAAAGTTTAGGGCATTGACTTCCGCTGGGGGTCCTCCTAGAAGAACATCCTTGATGGATGGAATGGTTGGGAAGTTGTCTGTTTTATGGTCATGTTTGTCACAAATTGTGCAAACAAGGTCTACATTTTGGATTTCATGGACTTTCCTAAGGTCTATCTCTTCAACCTTCCTAGAGAGTGCTGCGAGTTTAGCCCTAAGGCTTTCCTCTTCTCTAAGTGTATGAATTCCAGTGGTTCTTTGTGTCTTTTCAGAATAAGGTGAAGTTCCCCAAGTTTGGTTTTGTTCAGCCAGACTTTCGAGATACTCGTAAGCATCATTTGGGGCCTTGTTTTTAAAGGTTCCATTACACATCATGTCAATGAATTGTTTATTACCCGGACCCAACCCTTCATAGAAAATTCTCACTTGTTCAGGTATAGAAAACCCATGGTGTGGAACCATGTTTAGGGTGTCTTTGAACCTCTCCCATGTTTCATAGAATGACTCTCCCTCTTTTTCAAAAAAGTTTTGGATGCTCTTTTTAAGTGCAATTGTTTTGTGATGAGGGAAGTATTTTTTGTAGAATTCTCTTTGCAGTTGGTCCCAAGAGTGGATTGATGCAGGTCTCAAGTTGTTTAGCCAATTTTTAGCTCGATCCTTTAATGAAAAAGGAAATAGCCTCATCTTAGCAGATTCTAGTTGGTGTGGGGGACACATGGTTTCAACAATGTCGTTGAACTCTTTGACATGAAGGTATGGCATTTCTGACTCCATCCCATGAAAGGTTGGAAGGTGGTTTAGGACATGGGGTTTGAATATGTAGTTGGTGTCTCCTATGGAATTGTGTCTAATGCATGAGGGGGAATTGGTCCAAGCTGGAGTGAGGTAGTCGTTCATGGTTTGATCAACTACATTCCCTAAGTTTGGAGCTTCTTGGTTTTGGTTTCCCATTTGATTCCCCCCAGGGTTTACAATTTGATTTTGTAGATGACCCTCCATTGGACTTGTTTCAAGTTCTGACTTTGGGGTTTCAAGAATATTTAAATCTGATTTAAACAATCCCTTAGGTGCACTTGACTCCCCTATCCCAGGACTTTCAACCCTAACTAGTCTGTTTGAGAAATCGCGGGTGTAGGCGGACATGCGCCAAAAAAAAAAAGCGAGAAAGGGACAAGATAAGAGATCTTGGGTGAGAGTAGAAGAATGGAGGTGAGGAAAGAAGGTTTTTTTTTGGATCTAAGGTACTTACTTGGTCCCCGGCAACGGCGCCAAAATTTTGTTCACGCCCAAATTTACCCAAGAGAAGAAGGGTAGAACGGTCCTTGTAGTGTAGCTTGGGTTGTCGATTCCACAGAGACCTAAGAAGATACCTAAGATACAAAACCTAAGGGATGGATTTTTGGCTATGAAGTGGCCAACTTGGATTGATTTTGGATGGGTTTTAATGATATCTAAAAGATTTAAGTGGATTCAATTTAAAAGAATGAGTTGATCCTAGGTTATCACTCGGGGTGGATTGGATGTATTTTCTTTTTAATGATTTCAATTTCTTAAATTTGAGATGGGTTCATTTAAGGAGATAAAACAACATCATCACTTACTGGTTTAATGCCTACACCCTCTAATACTAATCACCTATACACTTGAAGGATCAAAGTTTTGAGCACTTCAAGGTAAAGGATCGTATTAGTACTTGAAGTGTGTGGCCTTAAATTCAACAAGGACGATGGAGTTTAAAAATCATCAAATAAAAATCCCAATTAAAGAAGTGATTATACATTAATTAGGTGATAAATAACATCCAATCCAGCCCCTTGCTACTCCCTTGGATCAACCCATAAGTGGGTTAGCCCTCCATTGATCCCATGGTTTCAATGGAAGCGGAAAGTAGACTCATAAGGGAGGAATGGAGAAGTAAAGAAAACAACAAAAATAAAATGATCACTCCACCGTTGTGTGAATAATTTCACAAGGGTTGGTGTGAATAAATTCACACCTTAATCCAACGGTATCAAAGTGATATTAAGAACAACAGAATAAGAGTATAAGAAGAACTTTTATTAAGAAACTAAAGTGAATTGAACAACTTACATGTGAAAGACAAAATTGAGGCAACAAAAATGCAGCATAACATTACAAGTAAACAAAGCATCCAAGATCTTCAACTCCTTCACCACCACTGCCTTAAATAGGCATTTTGGGAGCCTTGGGTCTAACCACCAACAGTACAAGTCATCCCAATCAATGAGGGTAGGCATAGGTGGTGGAAAGTAGGTGGAGAGGTGACTTCTCCACCCTTGACCCGAGGTGGCAGCCAGTTTTCATCCACCGAACAGACGCGTCTGGAAGACCTTCTAGAAGTCCGAATCAGGGTGGGACATAGAATAAGAAAATGGAGCTCCGGATGTCTGCTAACCGCCTGTAAAATTTGGGCCCATTTGGAGTTGTGTATTCCGAGATATGATCAAATTGGTGGACTGTTTTTCTGGGCCGCAGAATCTGGCCCAGAATTGTATCTCTAACTTGGGCCGCCTAAATGACCACCATGGAGGCCGAATTAGCATTAACTCCTGAAGAGTGATTTGTTCCTGTACATGTCTTCTAGCATCCCACGAAATTTGGGATTAATTGGGCCTGTATGTTGGGACCCACAGTCTCATCATTGGGCTGGTGTCCAATCTGCCTTCTCCAGAATTGCTTCCTTTCATTGCCAAATATCTCCATCATCCTCCATGAATTCTCCATTGATCCCTGAATCAAACATGATCATATTTAAGTGTAGATAAATTTACAAAAATATCAAATTAAAATATGTATAATTCAATTCCTTAAAATCAGATGAATCATTGGGTACTTTAAATGATGTTCAAAAATGTACCACATAATAGTGCATTTTAAGAAGGTATTACAATCATAATGTGAAATGATGTTCAAAGTGTAAAATGCACTAAAATGGTATTTATGAATAACAAAGAACATGAAAATTAAGTATATTAACAATGAATATTAGCCTCATTTAGTGGCTAATCATGTACTATTCTTAACATGGTCTCTGTATCCTGAGGGATCAATTGGGAATACACTACCAACACTCATTATTTTCCTTCTGACTCACATGATGTTTCCTCCTCCTTGATACATCATGTGAATCTTATGGGGGGTTAAAGTGTACTTCATTTCACCTTGGGTTATATAATCTACCCAAAAATGTTGTGTGCTTATAGTACACTTGTCGTGTGTATTGAAAGGGTAAATTGGGATTTTACTTCATAAAACCTGGTCATGTGTCTTCTAAATAATCATTATGTTTTTTTTAAAGATAAACATAATTTTATATTTATCTCCTCTATGGAAACCCTAACCATCGCTCGATGTGAGACACGGCATGCATTTTAGAGGCCACACACCATGTTATTTCAAATACGATTTCCAAAAACCCTAGTCATCGATCCACCTCTCAATCCACCTACTCCACCATGAATCAAACTACCTTTCATGACTCACACATCATTCACACTCCCATCACTAATTTCCAATGAAACCATACAAATCACTTCCTCCATATCATTCACTCAAATTCACACCATCACTTGAGCCTCAAATGCCACTATTGCCATCATCGATGGGTCACACCACCATCATTCATTATGTAAATATTATTTAAATCCATATATATACATATTATTTATATTAAATTTATCATAAGTTTCAATATGGGAATGTTGTATACCATGAATTTCAAAGAACCAAAGAAAATCATATTCCATTGGTTTGGGTATATCATAAGGCATGATTTATAGAAATCATTCTACTATATTTCATATCATATTATATGATATGTATATACCATATGACTATATCAAAGTTATTATGATACATTGAATATTATTGTATGATTAATTTTTTTGTCTATGATTCATTAGGAAATCTAATTTTAAGAGTTAACATTTAAGTCTTCCACCAATGGCTATCAATAATTACAATGTTTTATATGATGAAAAATTGGGAGAATACATATAGATTAGGTGTTATAATTTTCTTAACCAACATTATATTTACTTGTATATTATGAATATATGTATAAATTCATGGATACATAGGGATCATCCCTGAGGTATATATAAGGATTAATTACGCATTTTGATGGTGTATTTGAGCTTGCTTAAGCCTTTTTCCAATTTTCCCATAGCTTTCTTCCTCCTCTTTCCTTTTCCACTAGTGATACTAGCATATCTTTGAAGAAAGGAGGGTCCTATCCAAATTTTTAGGTGTTTCAAATCAATATTTGGATAATGTGTTTATAATTGGTTGATTTATTAATTTTTCATAAATAGTTTATCTCATTTTTAAATATATGAATTTTTCATTTATTTATTTTATTCTCTGATTTATTCATGAATATAATTGTTATATTATGAATAGATATACACTTTAGTTTAAAGTCTTAAAATGATTATTTAAATTGTCATACATGCATCTAAGGAGTTACATTCTTGGTATGATAATTGATTTAGTTTTCTTCTACATATAATTTGTCTTGTATTAGGTTAAGAGCTTGAATAAAGAAGTTAAATATAGTTTATACATATGATGTGTTATAATTTTAGTGGAATTAAGGTCTCTCTTGAGTAAAGTATCCTTGGTTATAGGTACTTTAGATCGGATTACTCACTGGCCTGTAGGCATGTGACTTAGCTAGAAAAATGGGGGTTGGTTATATATCATTACAAGATTGATCTTGTGCATATTATTGATTTCATATACTTATAACCCTTTGCATGAAAGGGTTTTACATACCATATACATGAGATGCCTTTATATATGTGTGGATATAGTTGGATTTTAATTTAGATTAGTAACACAAGATATGTGTTGTGTAAATAGTTTCATATCAATATGGTTTGAACATACTGATTTGGTGGATGGAATAGGGATTCCAAACTAAATTATTAGAATAATTGATATATATATATATATAAATAGAATAACAAGAGATAAGATGGTGAGATTAAATCTCTTTAAAATTGTTATGTGTTAGATTCATTATAAATCAAACACTTGTTAAGACCTTTATCATTTAGTATGGTTGAGCCTAACTATTAGGTATCCATGAATTATATTGTGTAAGGAAATAAAGTAATGAGTTGTCCCTAACCATTAATGGCCTAATTTTTAGTATATTCTTTGGGTAACACTTAGTTGGGAAACCCTAAACATTAGGATACCAAGGAAATAAAGTTGAGATAATATATAAGATAGGTTGGGTAAGGATTTTTTCACTCAAATATCCAAGATTCATATATGATATTATTGACATGATTTTATAGTAGATATAATCATGAATTATTTACACCCTTAACCAATGAAAGTCATTATGAAATATGGATCTTGGACCAATAATAGATATGAGGTATTTAAAATAATTCATCATTTTAGTGTAATGGAATTTAATAAAAGTAATTATTAAATGAATGTAAAACATGATACTCATCTGATAAAATATTATGATTTTAATAAATAGAATCATCATCAACAAACCTAAATTTAAGGTCAATCATAGATAAATAAGGGGATTAATGTAATAAAATACTTAGATAATTTTATAAATTAAGAATAGTTCTTAAGATAGAATAAAATTCTTTGTGTTAGAGAAATCCATTCCTATGTAGCCTAATGTTGAAGTCATTCAATAGGTGGATCAAATAATAAATGCTTATGAAAATAATTGATGGACTTACTTAAGTTTTTGAAACCATTAGATGAAATATTTTTTTTACGAACTTTAGTAACCACCCATATTCTCAATATGATTGAGTGTGATAATGACTTGAAGAGAATAAAGTATTTTTTAAAGAAAAATAAATAATTCATTATAGAATCATCATTGGAAATGTTTTAATAATGAGAATGAATTCAAGAAATGTTTAGGCTATTTAATCAAATTTATAAGGATATATGAACTAGGAAATGTGATGTCCAAGTTTCAGTATTTTATTGATAGTAAAAGTGGGTAAATATTCAAACTGGAATAAGAAAAGTTAGTTATAAAGTTCAAAAAATGCTCCTTCAAGTATCAAATCACGATAATCAAAACCTAATGGAGGTTTTGGTAAGGGAATGATTTCCATATGAGATGGAATTTTCTAAAATACCTGAAACGATTTGAGAAACCCAATGGAGAGTCCATATTAGGTATTGATGTTATAAAAATCAATTATTCAATTTTAAAGGGTATATAATACTAACTGTATATTTTAAAAATGTTGTTAAAAATATAGGAAGTTCAAAATCAATGTATGAATTGAATCAGCTTGTAGTTTGTATTCAAATGATGAAGAAAAAGGTTGTTGAATCATAGAGTTGAATAAAAATGAATATTTCAAGATCACATAGATATAAATAAAGTATTTTTATAGCTATATCATTTCTATTATGTTATATAAGAAATTATTTATAAATAATGAGTTATTATGAATAATATCACATAGTTTATGATTCATCAGATTCTATAAAATACTTGAAAAGAAGATTCTGATAAAATGATTTTTATCCAGGATAAAATATTTTATCTAGATGTTTTTTAAAATATGAGTTATGTGATTCCAACACCCATTAGTGGTATATTTTAAAGAATAAAATATTATTTTTAGTAGACTAAATTAAATAAATAGAATAACAAATATAAAATATATAAAATAGATAATTTTTTAATTTTTACCACTAAGAGTAAATTGAGAGGACCAATTTGAGATATACCTAACACTGAGAGGGGGGTGAATTAGTGTTGGGGAATTTTTAAAAAAATTCCAAATTTTTATCCCTATACCTCCTGACCTGATAGGATCTTGATTCTCTTATTCTCTTTTCCCTATCGCATACAATAATAGAAAGAAGTAAAAACATGCACACAATATTTTTATAAGGTTCACTACTCAATGTGAGTAGCTAGTACTTGCCATGTATAGTGATAACTAGTACATGGATTCTCCACTATAAAGTGATATGATTTTATAGTGGTTGACTAAGTAAATAATTTGTTAGTCAGTGTGTCTCCCTATACCTAGATGAGGTAAAGAAGATAATCCTATTCCAACTTGTAACAAGTAGGATATCCCCTTGCCATGTATGGTGATGACCAGTACATGGATTCTTTATATTTCTGTCTATTAGAGTAAGAATTTTGTTAGATCAGTGTAGTATTCATTAACTCCTAGATGATCCGCACCTTCTCCATGGTAGCTCGTACCAACTCGGGGCCCATGAGTGTTGACTCTCCTAGGTCAGTCCAGCAAAGTGGAAACCTATAAGTTTTCCCATAAAAGGCCTTGAATGGTGACATACCAATGGTGGAGTGATAGATGTTTTTATATGAAAACTTCACCAATGGTATGTGATACTACCAACTATGGTTGAAGTCCAACATGTAATCTTGCAATATTTCCTCCATAACCTGAATGGTCCACTCAGTCTGGTCATTAATTTGTGGGTGAAACACTGTGCTCAAGCATAAGTGAGTCCCAAACTCCTCCTGCAATCCCTTCCACAATCGAGATGTAAATCGATCATTATGATTTTAAACTATCATAAATGGAAATCCATGGATTAGAACTATCTTTTTCATGTAGAGGCGTCCCAGTCTCTCTACTGAACTCTATTCTTAGATAGCTAGGAAGTGGGAAGACTTGGTGAGTTGATCAATGATCACCTAGATGGAATTGTGTCCCCAAAACATACGTGGTAAACTCATCTCCAAGTACATCGATATCCCATCCCACTTACATTCTGGAACCTCAAGGGGTTGAGTTAAAATCATTATAACTTATTGCTTGGTCGTCACTTGTTGACAAGTAAATCATCAAGAGAAGAACTTTGCAACACCATTATTCATACCTAGACACCAAAACTAACTTTGGAGGTCTTGGTACATCTTTTACACACCAGGATGTACCGTTAAAGGAGATGTGTGGAACTCCCTCAGAACCTCCTACCACAGCGCCATCGATACCACTGTGTGCCCTCTGAAAATAATGGTGTGCTCCCTACCTTTTGAATATCCATCAGGATCATGCCCTATGGAAAACTGATCACATAGGGTCTCACATTTGATATTCATAATCTATGCCTCCCTAAATCTCTATAAGATTTGAGGGGTGAAAACCATCGAATGGTTGTATGCTACTCCATCTCCATCCATGCAGGATATCTACAACGAGGCCAACTACTCTGATGCCTCATTCAGGAAATGAAAACTAGATCTCTTATTGAGATCATCTACCACCATGTTCCTCTTCCCACAAGTATAGAAAATATCAAAGTCATGGTCATGTAGGAACTCTAGACATCACCTCTGTCTCAATTTCAAATCCTTCTGATATAAGATATACTTGAGACTATTTTGATCAAAGTAAATGATAAACTACTCACCAATCAGGTAGTGTATCCACATTTTCAATGTAAAGACCACCACTACTAGCCCAAGATCCAAGGTCATGTAGTTCTAATAATACAGTCTCAATAGGTTCAAACCATAGGCAGTCACCACTTTCCCTTGAATCAGGACACAACTAAGCCCTAGCCCTGATGCATCATAGAACACTATGCACTCGACACCTTCCTCTGATGACTTCATGATGGGAGCACTCATCAACCTCTACCTCAACTTCTGAATTCACTGCTGGAACTTCTATATCCATGAGAAAGAAATCCCCTTTCATGTCAAATATTTCAAGTCTGCTGATACTTTGGATAATTTGGGCACAAACCTCTGATAGTACCCTTCCAATCCAAGGAAACTTCATACCTCAGTAACACTCTTGGGTGGCTCCCAAGTAAATATTGCCTCAACCTTCACTGGATCCACTAAAACTCTAGCCTTTGAGATTATGTGTCCTTAAAAATGGACCTATCTAATCTATAACTGATACTTTGAGAGATTCCTATATAGTTGGTGATCTCAGAGTGTGTCCAGGACCATCCTTAAGTGTATCTCATGCTCCTCCTCGGACACCGAGTACACTAGGATGTCATCTATGAAGACCACCACAAACTGTATAAGTAAGGATGAAATATCTGGTTCATGAGTCCCATGAACACTAATAGGGAATTCTTAATTCCAAATATCATAACTAAGTAGTATTAGTGACTATAATGACACCTAAAGGTCATCTTCAATATACCCTCATCTCATACTTACAACTGGTGATAGCCTGATCTGAGGTCGATCTTAGAGAACCATCGTACCCCTTTCAACTGATCAAATAGGTCACTAATCCTCAGTAGTGGATACTTTTTCTTCACATTCACCTAGTTCAATCATCGTTAATCCATGCATAACCATAAGCTTCCATATTTATCATTTTCAAACAAAACTGGGGTTTCCCAGGGTGAAACATTGGGTCTTACAAAGCCCTTCCTCTACAAGTCCTCCAACTACACACTTAGCTCGCGAATCTCTACAGGAGCCATCTGATATGAAATTTTAGATATTTGTTCCATCCCAGGGTTTAGATCAATGAAGAAGTCCATCTCCCTATGGGGAGGTAAACCAGGAACATCTTTAGTAAATTCATCCTCATACTCTTCCACCACTGTAGGAAACTAAGGACTCATATCATTAACTACACCGAGGGTGAGGCTAGCCAACTGATGTGTAATCATTTTCACCCTCCTATGTGTGAGTCCATCCTACTCTTCATGTGTTTCCTTTTCACCAAAAAAGAAAAACCTAATTCCATCACTACAAACACACTGCAATCTGCACCTAAAACAGTCAATATGAGCATAAACTATGGATAATCAATTCATACCAAGAATGATTTTTTAAGGCCTTGACACCATTACCAAGATATCCCAACTGAAACTCTTACCTCCAAGACTCAGGTCACACTCTCATCAATAGAGTGTGATCATCGAATCTCCTCTTGTAGGAGTATCTAAGATTAAGGGTCAAGTCAACGGTTCAACTGGAATCTCTGAATCCTGAAGAGGGTTCTTGTTAAGAAAGGAATTACTAGTACCTATGTCTATAAAAATTGTAGCTAATTTAGAAAATATACAAATCATACCTCAAATCATCCCTGGAGTGCCAGGGTAATAAGCTTCTATTGCTTGCAATTCGCCTCGTCCCTGTCCACCATCTCCCTGAGCCTGGCATGGACCACTTAGGGGTGGTGGTGGTAATAATTCAAACCTTAGACCACATTATAATTCCATACATTCTCCTCTATCACATCCTCCACCCTACGGACCACCCTGATCATGTATCTACCTCTGCCTCAGCGGTCCCTCAACCGTATCCCGATCAACTGTACGACGGGTTGGGTAATCTCATGCCATATGTCTTTAACCGCCACATGTGTAACATTTTCTATCTTTGGGATGATTTGAGCCACTCTAGGATCCCTTCACCACTAATCCTGAGTCTAGGGATCATCCCCTAAATCACATGACCCTCTTGGATCCCTACGACTGTCATCAACTGGCTGTTGTCAAGGTCTCAGATACCCGATGCCCACTACTAGCTCCCGCTATCAGTGTCTAATCCTCTATAAAACTCTCCACTAACAGGGCTCGCTCATGTAACCAAGCATAATTAGGAATGATAAGGGATACCATTTATGCCTTGATGTCCCGTAGTAATACTTTCTTGAAGTTACAAGCTCTGAAGACGCACCATGTCCATGGAGTAGCGTGAAAGATCAGTAATACTCATTGAATAATCCACCAAGGTCATACTTCCTTATAATAGATGCAGTGACTCCTGTATGTGTATTATTCACAATGTGGTCAGATAGAACTCCTCTCTAAAGAGACACTCAAATTCTGTCTTGGAGAGAGTTGTCTCTTCATGAGACTGTGTCACCAAACTCCACCATCATTCCACATATCCCTGAAGAAGACTCATAGTGATGGATTCCATTTGTTCTTCAAGTTTCCTCACAAGGCGGAAAACATGGGTGACCACCTCTATCCAATACTAAGCCAATTGGGAGTCTGGACCACCTCGAAACCTAGGAGGTCACTGTCTTTGAAACTCATGCAACACGCTCATCCCGCATGCATCCTCAGCTGGTAGTGCTGGTATTAACTAATGCTCTATGGGTGGTAGTGTAGCTTCTAAACCACTCAAAGTTTCCATCTCTAGTATAGGTCCTTGTACTAATGCCTCATCACTAGGTAGATCATCCTCATGATCACGCAGTGAAATCTTGGATGGTTGTCTATGTGGAGGCATCTTGAAATAAAACAAGATATACCATGGTCAATAGAGTATATCTGGAGAGCTGACTCAAGAGGGAAATGGAAAACACAACCATTCCTATATGATTCATGTACTATTGTTTTTCCTATGACCAGTTTTTTCATGTATTGAGTCAAAAAGTGGGTAGTTATAGTCCTGGTGAATGGATACATCAGTCGTCACACCAACACTGGAGTCTGTGGATTAAAATCCAAACACAAACACTTAACATTATTTCCCCAAACCATCCTCATAGACTCCTGGTCCTAAAGTAGAACCGAAATCCTCTAATACCACTCTATCATGACTTATCCCAGAGGGGCTCGTGTTGTGACTACCCCAAGCCCGCCTCCAATAGACCAGGGGTTGGTGACTAGCACCGAGTTGGCATATCCCACAAATGTGATTCATTATCCTAAGTACCTTTACACACACATATATCCAAGACAAAAATGATAAAATGTAAAAACACTAAGTAAAAAATGCATACAAACCATTATATTCCAAAAAACAGAGTACAACAGTGAATGTACTAGAAAGTAGATAGGGAAAAAACAATCACATCAAAAGAAAAGAGTCAACAACCACAAGTCCAACCTATAAAGTAATAGGTACTCAGACGGTCTTCTGAAAAGACGTCGAGACACACCTCGGTTTGTCCAGTCTCACAAGGCACCTCCTGATCCTATTCTTCCTGGAACTCCATAGAAAGGTCAGTCTTCTACACAAGACATGACACATGTGGGAAAATTTCATACTGGGGTGCGTAAAATAATACTCAGTAGGACACCCCAAAATCATAAAGGAAATACCATAAAGGAGATACCAAGAAGGAAATACCATGAAGGAAATACTAGTCATATCCACATGGGAATATGTCAACAACACATATAATAAGAATATCTAGATATAATCATGAGAAACACACCACCATCAGGCATCCTTAACCAACTACCAGCCACAGGATTCTTCTTGAAGCAAGCTCGTTTCGGGAGATCTCACTCCTTGAGCCATGACGTCATCGGAGACACTCACAAAAGAGGTCTATCTAATTTATGACCTTCCCAAATGAGATAATATTTTTTAAGGAATATTATGATTCCATAGAGAGTGGATTCTTCCCAAACATGCTAGGGAATACCACTAACCCAATATAGATCAATTCTCAATGTAAGGGATCCTGCCCAACAACCTAGGGAATACCACTAACCCTACTGATGCAGTTCGCTAGATAGAGGACCAATGGCCTACTCTCGGAGGTTACATAGAATCCACAAAACTCCACTAGGGGTGATAGGGGATCACACTCCAATCTTGGTGAGGGATGTATGACTCTATCTGGGACTTGGCCACTAAAGGAGATTATAATCCAGTGATGTAGACATAACACTGTACTAAACCATTAAAAATATGACCAAGTGAAATTCTCTCTGACTATAATGTTCCAAGATAAAAACTCACCACATTATTTTAAAAGGATCTTATCATTTTTAGGGTCCCAACGTCATAGACAACTCATCAAATGGACACACCATATGAAAGTTATTACAGTTTGAAGTTTCAAAGATGGGGGTCACTAGAAAAAAGACTGACCATGTGGTCAGTCCACTAACTGTGGTGGTTGAACATTGTGGTTGGTTTTCTTCATGGTTGACCGCCCCACAGTCGATTCGTGTGACTGAACCGCGGTCAATTGTGTGACCGCCTTGGGTTGACCTGAGGTCTGACTCGGATTCGGCCCAGTCCGCTGGGCCGTTCCGGCCCGTTCTGTCTGGGCCGACCTATCTCCCTCTGCATGTGCCCCACCCGCTCTGCCTGGTCCATCCCACTCACATGCAGGCTGCCCAAGCTATCACACACGGCCCACCTGGCTGCTTCCTCTACTCCACGCAATCACCCACATTAACCATCATCGATCTACGTAGACACCTCGCCATGTCATGCGGCTGCCCCACCGCATCTCACAGACCCACTACTGGAACTGTTCTCCACTTACTCTATTCCATGAGCCTCCATTCTTCCTCTGATTCCCATTTCTTGAAATAGTCAAAAATCTAGTTTCCTGATGTCCCGATCTACACTGATTTGGCCTCTACTATCAGTTTTCCTCTAATATGGGGGTTCGATCATGTTCGGAGCCTACCAAAAATTCAAGCCACAACCATGGGGGTCTGCCAAAAAATAACATGAATAACAATGGGAGAAAATGAACAAGAAAGAATGCTCATCATCATTGTCCAATCCAACATTCAAGGGTAGGGAATTTGGGTTAGATAAATCCCATTAACCCACAAAAATAGTACTATCATGCAAGACGATTGAACCGCGGATCAATCTGTTCATTGGTTGATTCACATTTGTCATAGAAAATCAATAATTTGGAAAATATCAAAAATAAACAACCACCCTATCTAGATTAAGATCAGTCACTGGTGAAGGATCATTGCATCGATGACAGTGGTGAGATTCCTTTGAATCGGCTGCGTGTCAATCGTCGATCCATGATCTGTAGATGTTTTTCGAGAGAGTTCTTCTCCACATATCAGAGGAATTAAAGGTTTATGGTGATAACCATGAATTCCTAAAAAGTTTTATTAAAAATAAAATTTCATTTTGTCGATTAAAATAATTTTTTTATTAAATTATTTTATCCCTGTTACGTCCCGCAACAACTTTTTCACAGTTAACCTGCACTGACTAAAGTTAAGTCGCACCTATGGTAAAACTATCATTCTAAGATCAACGGTACCCTAAAATTTCTAACCCAACACCCATTTAATATTTATTCCATTTTTTTAGGAAAACTATTCGTGCATGATTTTAAAAGTTTGATATTTGTCAAATAATTGTTCCAAGAAAACCGGGCCTCAGAATCACATTTTGTCTCATCACCTAGTCTCAAAATAATTTCATATAATTTCCAAAAATAATACATGGGAAAATCCAAGATGTTACTATCTAGATCATACATTCACACTCCAAAAGCCTTTTGATGCCTCAATATTTAATTTTTAAATGCTAGAGTTGAGAATAAATAAATCCTTCAACATATCAATGATCATTGAAGCACCATTTATTCGACCCATGTTGGATTTCTTATATCATAGTGATTTTATCTTCACTTAATCTCTATAAAAATATAGAGGGAGGAGATAAGAACTCTCAAATTCATGGTATTAATAGCATCAATTAATTTTATCTTCTCCCGACTTATATAGGAAGGTTAATACTTACCAAAATTTCACTTAGGTACCTGAATAAGTTTAACCTTATAAATAATCCTTAAATGAAATTGTTGACCTATTAAACATGTCACATAGGTTATAAGTACCTTAAATCATACTTATAACATAAAAAAATATTATGTTATAAAATATGCGTCATTAACTTTACTTTTATATCCCATGAATATTTAATGAACCGTGAATAATAGTATTTGTTTGTAATATTTTTTTTCTTATATTCAATTAATAACTCATGAATGCAGTGAGTAAATAAATTCAACACCTATTATTATAAACTCAAATAATATTGAATTTACTTATTTCTTGAAAATATTTCAAACTCTGATATCACCCAAACCTTATGGTGGGCCTCACCGTGTCCTAAATTGAAATTCATTATAATTTTTCAGAATTATGAATACAATTTGTGTGTGACCCTCTTGGACCTTATCTAGATAGAAATGAGTGTCACTCATAGAACAAGATCATTGTCTAGTTTTATGTAAAGTCCCCAAAGGAGATAAGGTTTATCCATATTAGTGATAACCTTCTATTAACATTCACTATATAATAAAATCTATTTTTCTCATGGTATCTCATAAAGAAGGATGAATATCTAGTGTCTCTATCCTTAAATCCATTATTTATTATTTTAATGAATATATTGGATGGAATTACCTTATTAGACCATGATCATGGATTTAAAAAAGATTCTACCATCATGATCAATTAGGCTTGACATATATCTTCCTCTTCTAATAAATGAAAATTCCTTTCTCAACCATTCAACCATTGTTATACCACCAATGACTCACCTGACACAACCTACCTCACCATAAACATAAATTTATTTATTTTTATCATTCATTAAAGTATATTATAAAATAATGCACCTTAATAATGATCTAAATTCATGTGATCAATACACATTCTCCAAGATAGGAATATCCAATGACACTTGAAACATGTGGCATTCCTATTGGAAGGTCAGTCCTCATGATATCTGCTACTTAAGATCACCAAGTGAAAACTTTGTGAGAAGAAGTATCAATACTTATGATCCCCCATAACTTTATATTCATACACCATCTATGTCATGTCGGTATTATGTATCTAGAACATATCACATATGTTTAAGTTTACTATCATAATATCTATCAGTTCTCATTATAGTTGAGAACTTCCACAACCTTTTGACATGACAAGTAATCCAAGGACATTACCATTTAAATAATGTACTTATAAGTATTAAAACTATTATGGTAAAAAAATCATGTATAATTATCTATATACATGATGTGGTAATTGAAAAATATAGGAAAATTTTGTTCTAGGGAACCCACTTTTACAACACTCTCACTTTCACTTGATCCAACTTTCTAACTATTAACCTATTAGAACTCACATGATAAGATCATGCTTCTATTGAGTAATGGATTGAGTTATTAGGCCTTACATATTTTCTTATATTGATACTCTATTATCTGTGACTTCACCTACTTGAGTAAAACTCCTTAAGAGATTATATCACCAGGTATAATACCTTTTATCCTCTATCATAACCATGAATTATTGGATAATAACAATGTTGTAAAATTATCATAATTTATATTATGGTAATAATTTAATTTCTTGATACAATTATAAGAACTGGAACAATATTTTTTGTATTTTATATTACTTCTTTAGCTGCATCAAAAGTTGCAATATACTTGGTATTTATAGATTTGGATATCACCGGCTTCAATGATATTCTCTTGCTCATTTTTATAGACAAACTATGCTACTAGATAAAAAAAATTTATTGAAAAACTAATTTGTATCCCCTTGATAAATAGAGTTCCAACCCCTCCAATTACCATGTACATATCCCTCGTACTTTCTCAAGTACTATTAGACAGTTTTGATTTCTACCTGTGTAGTTCTCCTAGATTTATATTATATTTTACTATTATAATGTATGTGTTAGAATTATCATATCTATTATATATCATGTAATATGTGATAGATCCATCACTAAAGTGTATAGAATTCGACTCACCATTGTAATCTTCTCTTGTGTCTTATACATCTCTTCTTAGAGAGATTTATGCCACGTGACATTAGTAACAATTCCCTCTCAAATTATTCCCTCATGAGTTTATAAAAAATTATCAGTATATTTACTATGAATTGGTCATGAAAACCATAGATATACCTTATTAGATATTTTTGGGTCAGAATGATGATGTTAATGAAATGAGAGGGTGGTGAATTATGTCCTTTTAAAAATCATGAAAATTTTGAAGTGTCCCTCTTGAAATAAAGTGATTCTTTCCTTATCTATTAAAGATGAGTAAGAAATGGAAAAAAAATAAATTAAATAACTAGAAATGGGGATATATAGTGTTTAAGGTATAAAAATCCTCTAGTCCACTCCACCAATTCTATCTCTATGATCTTGGTGATTTTCACTTGTAGGTCCTTTTCCAAGGGACCTTTACAACTAACTGATGGCAGTTGATGCCTTACAATAACGATTTTTAAAGGCCTTATTCTTCTTTTAAAGGGAACATAAATATAAATTTATTAGTATGAGAAGATAATACTCCAACATGACTATGTACAAGTAGCTGACACTTCAATAAAATAGATGAAAAATTGAAGTTGAATACTGGTCCAGCTAACAGTTGTAGTAGCAACTGACAGATTTAAATGATCTTCAATAAAGCATAGAAGCAAAAAAGTAATCATCAATGGTTCACATACTTAATTTTTGTTAGAAATTAGTAAATTTAACAATAAATAGATAATAAACATGTATGTCTTCAAATTTTATCTCTAATAGTCACTTCAATGAACTACAGTAAAAGACTGATAATGGATACAGTAGCATAAATATGAAAATCAAACATAAAAAATAAAAAAATGAATGTATAAAAAATTTATCACTTTAGAAAAATAGATAGTTCATTTCATTACCATTTTTTAGAAGAAGAAACTCCTGGTATTTAATAAGAATCTTGATTTACTTCAGGTCTAACAGTTCTAGAGAATATTCTTGATAAAACACGATTATTTTAATTTAAAAAAACCCAAGGAAAAATTATAACTTCCCTTATAAATAGGATTTATTTAATCCATTAAATAAGGTCCTTTGAATAAATATTTAAATATATTTAAATATATATAAACTTTAGTGAAATTATTGAACAAATTTCAGAAATAGTTCTTAACTCAAATCACATAGATGACTGGGTCAAACGTAGGGTTTCAGTGCGTAGGGATAAACTTCAAAAGTATAATTGACAATGTACAGTTGATTCTAAATGTCGGGTTGATAAACCATATATTAATTACACAATCATAGGGTAACTGATAAAATTATGGATTCTAATCCTAATATTTAATTCAAATGTAGGGTTCTAAAAGTAGTAATACTTACAAAATTAGGGTTCTTGATCCTAATGTTCACTTCAAACATAGGGTTATGAACAATGATTCCAAACTACATCAATAATCCTAGAATACAAAATAAAATTAAAATTTATCCAAATTAAAACTAAATTAATTTCAAATTAAAATTCACTTAAATTAATTTTATTAGAAAAAAAATAAGGGTGTTTGAGAACATCAAAATAGATAAGAATTTAAAGAAAATTGTTGGATCAATATATTCCCCAAAATCACCCCCTTTTTGATGATCACAAAACCCAAAGAAAAAAACACATAGAAATTTTATATAAACATAAAAATATATTAAAAAAAGAGACCTCGCTATAACTAAAGAATAATACAAATATCGAATCTATCTAGATTTATCCTAGAATAAATATTGTTTTTATCCATATTTCTCCAAATAATAATTTTTATTGTTATTTATTATAAACATATTTCTCCCCAAAAAAATATTTTTAACAAAGTTTGTGTTTATCCATATTTATCCCTCTTTTGTGACATCAAAAAGAAATCATGAAATATATTAATACACTTCTAATATAGTACAAGACTCTTAGAGAACTCTATTCTTAGAAAAGAAAATTTATTCTAAAAAAGTCTAGATAAAATAATGAGAAATGGAGAATAAATAATACATAACATGAAAAATTGTATTAAACGTCCAATATTACAAATATATTTTGGCTCAAGTTTTGGATAAACTATAGTGTAGAATGAGAAAAAGGATTGGGACTTTTTCAAAGGCAAAGGTGTGCATCTTCATACTCTAGACTCTGAACTTTTTCACTTATTGAAGATAATACATCTGATAAACAAAATATTCTCCTTTTAATATCTACATATCTTTTTCCTCCTGAATATAAAGAATATTTTTAAACTAAGAACTATTGTAGATCCTCAAGATCTAGTTTATAAACAACTTATTTTTTATCTATCCCACTTGATTAACTATTTCCATTTTAAATGAATCAAAATATCTTATAGATATTGAATTACTATACAAACTTTGATACTGTGCTAAGGGATTCAGAATCTATTTTTGAAATAGAAAAGTTTTTAGATCTTAAAAATATTTTCTAGAATATTCACATTCACCATGAAGCCTAAATACTTATCCTTTTAAAATATTAATCCTATATGTCATTTTCATAGCAATGAAAAATGAACGATCTCTATAAAATATCTCATTATCACCAGATTGAATTTTCTAATACTTTGTAGATGGAATTACACCTTAAACCATTTAAAGGGATTGAAATTATGGTTCTTTACAACCAATAATTTCTATACCTTTGCTCGAGGAATTTCTAAGTATTATTCAACTAAATAAACAGATTTTTCCCCTAACAGGTCGATTAAAGCAGTAGGAAAATAAATACCTTTCTTACATATTTGATTTATATCCTTCTTATTAACATATTCTGAAAAACATTGTAAACCTTAAAATCATAGAAATTGAGGTAGACACCTTTATGAACTTGAGAGTTTTAGTCTCTTAATGCCACTCAGGTTGGCTTTATCGTAGTTATTATAATTAGAAATTGCAAGGAAGGAAGATGAAAGTTTTAATAGAGATTAAGTAAGTGAAAAGGTGAAAGTTATAGAGAAGATAAAGGGTTTTATTCTAATGGTTCACAAGATACATTTCAATTTCTCAAGCCAAAATTATAGTGTTATACAATTGAAAAGATAGTTTTTCAAAAGAAATATTAAATAAGTAAAATTTTAATAAATTTAAATAATCAAGTTAATATAAATTTTGAAAACAAATTTTCAAATAGAATGTGTTTAAAGAATATAAATATCTATAAAGAGAAATTACTAGTTTTACATTAAATAAACCTAACTTCCCTTATATGAATTCCCAATATAATCAGTATTATTAACTCCCCCTAAGACTAATAATTGATTATTATTTTTTAAATAATTTAAAACATGTTCATTGGTCAATCATAATATTTTAAAATAATGTTATAAAAATAATTCAAGGAATTAATTCATCACATAAAATAATAGAGTTAGTAAAGGACTTTGCAGTTCAACCATAAGAATGATCAAATGTAGAGGAATAAAAGATAAAGTAGTTAAAAGTTTTTATCCTCATATATAAAATTTTTATTGTATTAAAACATTAAAATGTAAATGAAATACTTCCTAGATTTTAATAGTTACATCTCTAAGGATCTTTGCTTTCAGATAATGAACTAATTCAGATTTGATCAATCTTTGTCAAATAATTTGTGATTTTTATCAGAATAAATACTCACATATCTTTCTAATGGCCACTAATTAATATAGTAGTGAATTTTAGTGGCATACATCTAAAGATATTAAAAAAAGTGTATTTTTTTACCTGTATACTTTTGGGTCTATTAGTGTTGAAAATTAAAGATTTAAGAAAAAAAATCTATTTATTTTGAGTAGAAATTCCAAATTTATATTCTGATAAAGCTTTTGAATAATAAAAATTATTGATACCAAAAAATTGAGGATTTATAAAATAATATTAATTGGTATATTTTACACTAATACCATAATGAAAACATTTAACAAAAGACAATCCTTTACTTTTAGAACTAGGAACAAAATAATTCATATAAAATTTGGGTTTTTATCCATTACTACCTATACCAAAAATCTTGACAAATTTGAACCATCCTTATTGAAATTATAACAATCAGGCTTAACATAAATGGATATTAAATCAATATAGATTAATTTAATCATGTAACAAAAGTACATGCCTGAGAACAATAACAGTTTAGTGTATTTGGAAAATTAAAAAAAATATTTAACTTTGTGAAATATATTCAATGTTTCCCACAAAGGTCTTCCCCTTTGGTACTTATACTTAAAAACTTTCTTTATAAACTGGGGAAAGGAAACATAAGAAAGGGGTGATCTCAAATACTTATAAAGGTTAAATAAAGGAAATACGTAATCATAACATGAACATAAGGGTATGAGAACATGAGAATATCATTTGATGATTATACCTTATATATCAATGATCATAATCATGAGACATAACATAAATATTTTCAGTTAATAAGACATTAATTATAAGGTAATAAAGAGAATAATCCATTAAAGAATAACTGAGGAATAATACATAGAATTTGTGGCATACACATAAGCATAGAAAATATTATATCAAGGATACCTACCAAGACCTTCATAATATGTTAGGCTTGGGCTACAACACGTGTACTTGATCTGGGATTGGGCTAACAACCCTTGTACCCTATTATTTTTGGTATTGGGATAAAACCTGTGCGCCCTATTATTTTTGGGCTTGGGCTACAACTCAAGCACCCAATTTTTTTTGGGATTGGGCTACAACCAGTGTACACTATTTTTTTAGGCTAAGGATACAACCCATGTACCCTTTGAGCTCATATACCACTTATAATTACCCAATGTATTTGAGGGAGATATAGTTCCCACCCATCACATAATTAAATCATACTTATGTGTTCTGCAAGATAATAAATAATTCATCATATCATGACCCATAAAAAGAGATGGGTTCTATAAACATCATAACCCATGAAATAAAATGGGTATCATAAAAATTTCATAATATCCCAATATATGGAAAATAGATAGGTTTCATAATCATTTCATTATATAATAACCTATTAAATGAAGCAGTTTTCATAAGCATATATCCTGTAAAAGAGAAACGGGTTTTATAAACACATAACCTATAAAACAGAAATGGGTTTCACAAAATTCATGACATCAAAACATAAGCCATTAAATGAAATAATATTAATGGAAACTTGTATCATATCCAAAATAAGGTATGAGTAACACCAATAGATGTCATCTTATATGGAAAATATTTTTGAAATATTTTTTTTAACATTTCTTGAGGAAAATATCCTTTCTTCTTTGAGAAAATTATTTTTAGAACATAAAACCTTTTGAAAACCATTTTATTTAAAAAAACGTGAAAATTTATAAAGGAATATTGAAAATATTTAAAACGCTTTTTAAAGGTAAAACATTCTTGAAAACCTTTTTCTTTTAAAATATTTTTTAATACATTTAAAGAGTGATTTGAAAAATCATTTAAAACGCTTTTTAAACATAAAAAAATTTGAAAACCTTTTTCTTTGAAAAAAAATTTAAATTTAAAAAATTTATATAATATTAGGGAAAAAATATTTAAAAATAACCTTGTAAATTTATAAATTAAGGTTCATGGAAATGACATTCAGGATGGCTGGTAAGTCCGTACAAGTTGAACATTCCTCTAGCACCTTAAAAGTTTAGAAAAGTGACTTGATTGAAAAATGATAAGAATATTACTTTTAGAACTATTTTAAAAATAGATAAAACATGGGTAAAATGTAATTTAAAAATAATAGGATGATATTAAATCGTTTTTTAAAACATTTTTAGAAAACACAATTTTGAAAGAACGTAGATTTTTGACTGAAAAGAGAAATACAGTTTGATTTTCTTAAATAAAATTCTTACTTATATTAAGTACCAAAGAGTGTAAATATGGTACTAAATACATGAATACATCATTAATATCCATATTATAATAAAATTAATTAGTTTTATTGAGATATATATTGTAAAATTTCATCAATGGAAGCATAATCATAAACAATCCTAATAAACGATGAGATTATTTCGATAAACTTTTACCACTTGGTAAATTTGAATCATACTACCCATGTAATAAGATTAAATTAAATTAAGCTTAATATATCATTAAAATAATTATATTCATGATACAACATCTCAAATTCCATTATATACACCTCTTATAATAATATATGTGCATAGAAAAACATATGTCTCAAAGAAGGAAAATTGAGACAAAACTACCTTACTGATTTAGAAAATCTTGAACCGTAAAACCCCATAAAATAAAGGTTAAAAAATAGATATTTAAATACCCATAAATTTAATTATAATAATAATAGAATATATTCATGGGCAGTATATAAACCAGACAAATGAAATGGGTGGTGAATAATGCATAAGTCTCACATAAATAAAAGTGAGATGAGAAAACCCTTATTATATGGGTAATTTTTGAATCATGATTCTCATGAAATAATAACATAAATTAAAACTATTAATATCATTAAATAAATTAAATTAATTATATAACATTTCATAAGTTAGTATATACACTACACAAAATAAGAGAGTGGTGAATGTGGCATGAATCTCACAGAAATAAAAAGTGAGATGAAATTCTCTTACCTTAAGTATTGAATTTATTCATACATGTTAAAACATAATGTATAATAAAAATAAGTTTATTATAAATATTCCCCAAAACCATATTATTATATCTAACACCATATATGGTTTTTTATGACTTTATATTACCTTTTTATTAACAACTATGTGTTAATGTTACGTTTCGGGTAATATCTACTTTGTTTTTCATATAAGTTTTGACTTGTTATTATTGATCCTATTACTTAAATAATGATTTAATTATTTCAAGAATTTAAAAAAAAGATTTATATTTCATATATATCTGGTGTATAAATATTTATAGTAATCTATTAAATATAGATATATAAAATAGAATACACCATTCCTGGAGACGGTAGGTCATACGTACGCATGAATTATGTTTCTATTTTCTTTCCATATTGAAATAAATGAAGTAAATTAAATGTATTTATATATATATAATATCATTAAATGAGAATTATTATACCATAAATATCATATATTTTAACTAAAACTACCCTTAATACATTTCATGTAAAGTGTGAACAAATCACATCGCTTTGAGGAGGCAGTAGTCCACACTTCCACAAATGAAGTTATCATATATCCACAATATGGAAATCATGAAGGTATGTTTTATATAACAATTAAAAAACATAAATAAATTATTAATATCATATATATCATATAAAAATATATTTTATATCATAATTCTCAACCATGAGAGGTGGTAATGGAAAAATGAACAATATTGTTTTGTAAGGCGGTAGTTCGTCATACACAAGAACGGTAAGTTCAGTACCCATTTGATGGAAGTGTGTGTGATTGTACATAAAACCATTAATATAAAAACAACTACGTATATTGATAATACTTATGTGATTATGTAATCATGTAATAATAATAATTTAGTTGATGGAGAAATAAAATAAAGGAAAGGATCTTGAGGAAGGACGTTGCCTCTTTTTTGGGTAACTCCTTTTGGTTTGCACCAAAGGGCTTCCTTGGATGGATTTACTACAAAAAATAAGATTATATGATGAATTTAGGTATTTTTTAGCCTATTTGAGCAGATTTTTTTCAATAAAAATGTATTTAGAGGTTTGAATAAATGGGATGGGTGAGTGCCTTTTTATAATGGAGGAGTGGCATTCTTGTAAATTTTTGAAAAGAAAATATCACCCATGTTTTTCCAATGAAGTGGATCCAATAATGAAGAAAATTAGATTAAAGGGATTGTATGGTATAAATATGTCCATCAAATGTATTTTTAATATGTTTCTAGTACGTTTTTTCCCTTAAGTTTAAGGTTTAGTCCTTTGTTAAGCTAATTTTTCTCCTAATCGTTGTAATTAATTTTAATCAGTTTCACTAATATTTTTGATCAAAACCTAAATTGAACTTATTATAAAATATAAATTACGCATATTAAAACTATTTAATACATTTTTACAAACTCTAATAACATAATTTCCATAAATTAATTTATATTTAATCCCGTAGATAGGACGACAAAAGGGGTTTTTAAACTAAAAATGTTCAAAAGTTTGAAATTTTTTATATGCAATTTCAATGTGAAATTGATTAAAATGATGTATTTTGGGTTAATTTATTTAAAATTTATCAAATTAAACTCTAAAACCAAACAAAAATATAATTTAACTATATAAATAAATAAGATGAAAATTAGTTTTAAATTAAAAATCAGTGTTATTCACTATTCATCAAAAAATGAAACTTCACAGAAAAATACCAAAAAATCACCCTGATCTAATTTTTATATTAATATTTAAAAAATTAAGTTTATTTTTTAAAATAAAAATTAAAAAAAAATCAAAAATCATATTTAAAATGGGTTCACCATTAAAAGACGATAAAATTACCTTTTAAAAAAATACATTTTTTATTCATAAAATTGGATTTATTCTAACCTTATACCTATAAAATTTATTTTATGAGTATCAAAAATATTGATTGAATATATCATATATAAATTTTATTAAAAATATTAATCAAAAGGGTTTTTTATTGTTTTATTGAGATAAAATTGTGTTTGTACATGGAAAAATAATTTTCTTAGAAAAGTAATTTCTTTATTTTCAAATAGTTCTTATAGACACTTATACTAATTGATAACAAAATGATTCATTTTATATACATGTTTAAGTCATATTTTCATAATTTAGTTAATCTTATTCATAAATTCTATTCCAATGGTTATGTGGTAGCTATAATAATATATTGATAATAATAATATCTTGTCATTCAGTAAAAAACAACCTTACATGTAACACGAGCTATTGAAGGGGCGTGGTATTGTGTGTAAAATAAGAAAAAAATAGTTTTACATGTTCTTAAATATAATCTATGTCTTTTTGTAACATAAGATTAACTTAGTGTTTCATATAATGCAAGATGATCTTAGTGCTTTCATATAAAAAAGTTATATCTAGTGTTGTGTGAAATGAAAAATATCTAAAAGATTAAATTAATTCAAAAATATATATTTCTCAAAATATCTGGATGTTACATTATACCCCCTTAAAATGAATTTCACCCTTGAAATTTATCTAGGTTATCAATGTTTTAATATATGAAAGTCCCTTTCATAGAAACCCACGTCGTAAAAATGAGTACTAAATCTTCTCTTAAAAAGGGAAGGTTGGAAATATAATGGTTACCCAAAGTTACTCATAAGTAGGTTTCCACCTAGAAGAACATAGGTGGAAAGTGAAAACAAGGACATGGAAGAGAAATATGACTATCAAATTCTGATGGAGCGTGATAGAGAATATGGTTAAGGTAAAGTTAACGATCACATATCCATAACCAAAAGAGGCTTGAAAAAGTACATTGATATCATCAAAAATGATGATAACAGGATAAAATTTTGTTTCAAGACCCTTTTCTAAAGTTGAATAATTTTCATGGGAAGATATACTTACATGATTCAACATAATCTCACCCTTTTTTGTGCCTTGATAAATTTCAAATTCATCTCTTATTCCATTAAATAAAGGTGAATTTTTCATTATTGAGGCATTAGAAGATCCTGAGGTCCATAAATAAAATGATAGATCATTCTATATTTCCTTATCACAACAAAATTCTTAGCACATGTTATCCAATATGCATAAATCTTTATATGGTGAAGTGACACTTTAATCTTTAAAACCTCATCCAAATTTTAACATAATCCATTTCATAAATGGTTAACCTTGTATCCCTTCTAAAATATAATTTACCCTTTATTCCTTAAATAAGCTCTTATATTATACCAAAAACATTTTCATTGGAAATTTTTGTTTATACTTGTACTGATGGAATATAAAACATGATTTTATTATACTAAAATCCATGTATATAGAGATAATCATAAAAAATTTCACTAAAGGATGAATTGTAAGATTTTCATAGGGTGTATTCATACAAAATCAAACATGAAATTCCTAACTGAGGAGATATGGATTAATTTTCCCTAATTATCATTATTAACCTCATCCATTATTATTTCATAAGATTTATCTTTTTTCCTTTGTCTTTATAGGTTGTTAGTGTTGATCACCATTATTAACCCTTGGATTTGGGAACTTTTTAGCAAAATTACCAAACTCCCTACAATTAAAACATTGAAGTGTGAGAGTTGTATCATATAGATATTTCTTATTATTCATATCATTAGATAAATTTATCCAATAAATTTAGCACTCAGTTTCATGAAGTCCTTCCTTTACACACTTGAAACATTTATTGGTCCCATTTAGACAATTCCCTACATGTTTCTTCCCACACATTGAGAATACAGGATAGCTCATCTTCTTCCCACCATGGTTTTTAGATTTTCTTTGAATTCAATTTTTATCTTCTTATTTAAACCATGAGGTTTATATATAAATCCAACCTCTATTTACACCTTAATATCTCATCTAACAATCTCTTCATAGCATCATAAGTCCCTTATGGCTTACTCCCTTCAGAGATTTGGTTTTAAGACATTGAAGAATCGGTCAACTTTACTTTCAGGATGAATGATAATACCTTAGGAGTACCTTTAAATTATTATAAAATTTTATTCATAGGTTCCAATAATTCATCATCCTTATATTTAAGCTCTATGAATTCCTTATAAATCTTTGTTCGTAGAATATGATGGAAGTACTTACTAAGAAATATCCCCTTAAACTCTTCCCATTCCATAGATTCAATTTATTTTTATTCCATCATATTATTAATATGGCTCCACCACTGATATGCTTCACTTTCCAAACAATAAATATCCAAAATTACTTTTTCATGCTTTGAATACTGAAGAAAGGAAAATATCTTTTTAGTGGTATTGATCAATTATCTAGCAACTAGTAGATTAGTGGAACCACTAAAAGAAGGTGGGAATTGCCTCATAATGGAAACAATGTGACATTGTTCCATACTTTTCTTGTTTGTATTTTCAACATGATTCATAGCTTGGGAAATTTGTCTGAGCATAGTAAAAATGTTCTCTATTTCTACTCCCATAACATTTGGTGTCTCAGAAGGATATTCATTACATTGTCTATTTAATTTATAATTAACATGGTTTCTTCATGTTCTAGCCATTAACTAAGACCATAAATCATATAATGATAAAGATAAAACCACATAATCATAAAAAATTACTTACAGGATTCCCAAATCATGGATCATACTTCTTTAATCTATGACACCATAGGTTTATACTAGGTTATTTATAGTCATATTCTACTTAAATCCTTCATGATGTTTTGTAAAGATTTTGTGAATTACCAATGTATATCCCCAAGGAGTGTCAAACCATGTGTGTATCAAGGCTTGTTGTCATATACCAGGTTATGCTTTAGTCAAGCCCGATGCACATTTTCAAAGTTGTTTCCCCTAGGTGCATATATTCTAGAGCCACATCAACTTTTAGTATCCAGATGGGGATTTATTTATAGGAAACCACTCACTCTATCCTTTACCAAAATTCCAGGACATTTTCTTATAATTTTCCTTATCCTTAGACTATTCTATAAAGTAATATTTATACATATCCTTAGAAATATACCTAGGTATATCACTAAATTTTTTCATCCTAGTTTCCAAAAGATGAAAAATCATTTCCTTTTATTCCAACTATAGTGACCCATGCTTAATATACATGGATATTACATCAATATAGATGAATATTCATCATATTACAAAAGTACATGCCCGAGGACTATAATATTTTAGTGTCTTTGGAAACATGAAAAAAAAATTATAACTTCGTGAACTATCTTCAATGTTTCCCGAAAATATCTTCCCCTTTAGTACTTTTACTTAAAACCTTTCTTTATAACCTCGGTAAAGGAAGCATAAGAAAGGGGTGAACTCAAATGCTCATTAAGGGTAAGTAAAGGAAGTAAATAATCATAACATGAACATAAGGGTATTAGAACATGATAATATCATTTGAATATCATACCCTGCATATCAAAGATCATAATCACGAGACATGGAATAAATATTGGCAGTTTATAAGACATGAATCATAATGTAATCAAGGGAATGATCCATGAAATCATAATTGAAGAATAAAACATATAATTTGTGGAATACACATAAGCATTGAAAATATTATGTAAAGTATACCTACCAAGACCTTCATAACATGTTAGGATTGGGATACAACCCATGTACTTGGTTTGGGCTAGGGATAACAACCCATATACCATCTTATTTTTGGCCTTGGGCTATAACCTATTCACCCTCTTGTTTTCGAGCTTGGGCTAATCCGTGTACCCTCTTGTTTTCAGGTTTGGGATATAACAAATGTAACCACTTGTTTTTTGGGCTTGGGAAACAACCAGTGTACCCTTTGATCTCATATACCACTTATCATTACCCAATGAATTGGAGTGAGATATAAGATATACCCATTTCATAATGAAATCATACATATACATGCCATAAGATAATAAATAATTAATCACATAATTACCCATAAAAAGAGATGGGTTTCACAAACATCATAACCCATGAAATGAAATGTGTATTGTAAACATTTAATCATATAACAACCTATGGAAAATAGATAGGTTTCATAATCATTTCATCGTATAATAACCCATGAAAGGAAGAAGGTTTCATAAGAATATATCCCATGAAGGAGAAACAGATTCCATAAAAACATAACCCGTGAAAGAGAAATGGGTTTCATAAATTTCATGTCATCAAAACATTAGCTATTCAGAGAAATAATATGAATGGAACCTTGGATCATACCCCTAATAATTCATTAGTAACACCAATGTATGTCATCTTATATGTGAAATAATTTTGAAATATCTTTTTTAAAACATTTCTTGAGTGAAATATACTTTCTTCTTTGAAAAAAAAATATTTTTAAAACATAAAACCTTTAGAAAACCGTTTTATTTAAAAAACTTAAAAACTTATAAAGGAATATTGAAAAAAAATTTAAAACTTTTTAAATGTAAAAAATCTTTAAAAACATTTTTCTTTGAAAATATATTTTAAAATTTTTAAATAAATCTTTGAAAAATCATTTAAAAAACTTTTTAAACATAACACCTTTTTGAAAACCTTTTTCTTTGAAAATAAATTTAGATTAAACAATTTTTTATAATATTAGGAAAAACATTTATTTAAAAATAACCATGTAAAACTATAAATAAATATTCAAGGAAATGATGATCATGACTACAGGTAATCCTATACATGTCGAACATTCCATTTATACCTTAAAAGTTTAGAAAAGTGCCTTAATCAAAAAATGACAAGAAGATTCCTTTTAGAACCATTTTTTTTAAATGTAAAACATGGGTAAAATTTTCCTTTAATCATCATAGGATAATATAAAACATTTTTTAAAATATTTTTAGAAAACATGGTTTTTAAAGAACACATATTTCTGACCGAAAAGATAAATATAGTTGGATTTTATTAAAAACATTTTCTTATTTATATTAAGTACAAAAGAGTGGAAATATAGTGATCAATACATAAATAAATCATTAATAACCATAGGAGAATAAATTTCATTAGTTTTATTGAGATATTTATCATAATATTTCATCAATGGAATCATAATCATAAACAATCCCGATAAATGATGATATTGTTTCAATAAACTCTTACCACTTGGTAACTTTGAATCATACTAACCATGTAAGAAAATGAAATTATATGAAGCTTAATATATAATAAAAATAATTATATTCATGATATAATATGTCAAATTTCAGTATATACACCTCTTATAAGAATATAGGTGCATAGAAATACATGTGTCTCAAAGAAGAAAAATTGAGACAAAACTAGCTTACTGATTTGGTAACTCTCAAACCACAAAACCCCATAAAATAGTGGTCATAAAATTGATATGTAAATAAACATAAATTTAATTATAATAATCATAGAAAAAATTTATGGGCATTATATACACCACACAAAATAAATGGGTGGTTAATAAGGCATAAAACTCATGGAAATAAAAGTGAGACGAGAAAACCCTTACTACATGAGTAATTTTTGAATCATGATCCTCATGAAATAATAACATAAATTAAAAAAATTAATATAATTAAATCAATAAAATTAATTATATAAAATTTCATATGGCATTATATACACCACACAAAATAAGATAGTGGTGAATATGGCATGAATCTCATGGAAATAAAAAGTGAGATGAAATTCCCTTACCTTAAGTATTGACATTATTTGTACATGGTCAAAACTCATCTATAATAAATATAAGTTTATTATAAATATAAAAAAGAAACATATTATTATATCTAATACCATATATGGTTTTTTTATTACTCTATACTATCTATTTATTAACAACTCCATGTTAATGTCATGTTTTGGGTAATATCTATTTTGTTTTTCGTATAAGTGTTGATTTTTTATTCTTGATCCTCTTAATTAGATCATGATTTACATATTTAAATAATTTAAAACATTATTTATATATAATATATATTTGGTATATAAATATTTATAATAATCTATAAAATATATATATATATATATAATAGAATACATATTTCATGAAGACGGTAGGTTGTACGTACGAATGATGTTGTTTACATTTTCTTGTTGTATTGAAAGAAATAAACTAAATTAAATGTATGTATATATATATATAATATCATTATAGTAGAATTATTATATCATAAATATCATATATTTTCACTAAAACCACCCTTAATACATTTCATTTAATGTTTGAACGAATCACATCGTATTGAGGAGGCGGTAGTCCACACTTCCACTAAGTCATGCACATATTATTACTTCCCTCGATGAATGGATGCACCAATTTCCTTCTGAGGAAAGACACGAGGAGGCCCATATCCTTTATCTCTTTCTAGATTTTGTTGTCATATTATGATGAGGAATGCAATTTTGGGCCAGAATCATATTCCTATTCCAACTGGAACACACCAAGTGAGAGTGCAACACGCCATTGGGCAGGATCACATCTCTTCCATAAAATAACATCGACATATTCTGGATCCTGAAAATCGGGCTCATACTACTATCATAACCGAGGCTCACTAACATGTCTTGATATAGGCTCATATTCCAATCAATAATGCGGAAGCTCATTGGAATATTTTAAGGGATTCTCAGCAGTAGGATTATACTCCCACAGTAGTAGAAATTTATAAATAAGTTATAGAAACCAACATACAGTAGGCTCATAACCATGAATAATTCTAGAAATAAGATCGACATTTCCTAGACAGGATTTCAAAATGATTTGTGTATCTCTAATATTATCAATTATCGTGTCCTTTAGGTTTTTCAAAACACATTCTCAACACCTCAAGGGTGAATTAGCTCTTCAAACAAAGTAGAAGATGATCATTATAGTGATATTAATCCTAGTGGTAGTGTGTATATGGATCACAAGGACTCTACCCCCGACATCCGTCATAGACAACCTCCCCACAGTGATATGTCCCATAGATAAAGAAATCCCCCCCTTTCCTAGAAACATTCATATAGATAGCTGTCCAAAAATCAGATGCCTTCATATAGAGATGTTCTTGAAACATCGTGGTCAACCATATATATTTCCCCAAAAACTTCTTGAAGCACTCCATTTTCTTCATTAGGTGACTAAAATAAGCAAATTATGTAGTCTGATCAGATGGATTCATGTAATTCTAATGAAGATGGGTCCATCATTGATATATAGAGAGAGTTAGCCAGAAACAACCTTCCCACCATGTTTTACCCCTCTCCTCTTCTGATTATGAGGCCCAATATGAGCTAGAAATGGAGTTCATGCCACATATATGAAAAAATATGTGGGCTACTCATTAGTGACTAAAGGATATAAATCTCCCTTATCCATGATATGAGAATCACAATCATCTCATCAATAAAATATTTATCAGCTAAATATTTTTCTATGGCCTTAAACCAGGGAGTAGAATATCATGAAAATTACATGCACAATTTGTGTCTCTACATTAGGAAAAATCACCTCCAACTGATGTTCAGAGAATATTCAGACATACGTATCCAAGGATGGGAAAAATATGGAACATTTTCCATCCCTATGGCCCCATATTAACTAAACCCTTCATATACAGTGTTCTTTAATATCATAGCCTCTATTGAAATCAATGGACCAGGTAACACGTGAGCTAGTTGGTCACCACAATATAATTCCACTACTTCAATGATCTAAATAAATCATGAAAGGGGGAATATGATATCAAATGTTATTTAAAATAGTCCCTTCAAAGCAATGAGAATTCATTTTAGACACAGAATCCAAAGATTCAATTGACCAGAAAACACCCCATAAATAATGAGTTGTATCATAGACTATCATTGCACCTATCTCCCACACGAGCATAGATGTGGCACATTAAACGGGCCACAAAATAATCTAATATGTTTACCGTCTAAGAGAAAACTAATCCATCCAGTTGGAGGAATATCTACAACCACCTCCACCTCTTAGATCATAAATTCCTGATGGTATTTAGTAAATATCAGTAGCATCTGAAAAAACCCAACCCACTGGGAGGGGTTAATTTATATCTCAATCACCACACCAGGTTCATCATCCTTTGATAGGGTCTTTGGTAAATCTATATTGATTCCAGATAAACTTCATCCCACTGGGTTGGGAACATTTATATATCAAATTATATCCTGAGAGTCATCAAATACCTGACTGGAATCATTGGATTCTCAATAGTATGATCAATCAATTCCAATTATGGCCCCAAACAACCCCCAGCCCATATGGATGGGGGAATTTTCATCCTCATCGTCACCATGGATAGAATCAATATTCCCCATGTAACACCTGAGACTTTTATGAGAAATATTTTGTTTTTATGTTATATAAATAATGAAAGGAATATTTCACTACACACAACACTAGCTTGGCTTTCTTTACACGCAACCACGACCTTCCTCGATAGCTTGCGTCGTACGCAATACCGAGTTTCACTAAACAACGATATGCTATTAAAAGATTATTAAAACTAACCATTATGAATAGTAATAACCACTTTTTGAAATTTTGTAAATTTTATTTTTCAAAATGGACTTCATTTTTGGATTCGGAATATCGAAATTAGCTTAGGGTGAAGTTTTGGTACTTTTCAGATAACTTTCATATTCTGATGAATAGTAAATATTACTAAATTTTAATTAAAAACAACCTTTTTAATCGAAATAATTAATAGTGATAAATTATTAATTTGAGTGGTTTTAAAGTATATTTAGAATATATTTTTACAATTTAATACAATGTTGGTCATTGGATGCAATTTCACATTTAAACCATATATAAACAAGTGTCTATCTTTTGATAGTTATTATCTCTTAAAAACACGCTATTTGTTTTGACAACGAGAATTAATTTTTAAATTAGTTTATGTAACTGATATGTTTTGAATTTGATAAAATAGACATCATTTTTGAATTCATAATATCAAATATAGCTTAGGCCTAATTTTTGGTATTTTTCTGGAAACTTTCATTTTTTGATGAATAGTGAAACCACTAAGTGGTAGTTAAAAAACTGAAATTTTTCATAAAACTTAATTTTACCGCTTCTGTGAGTGGAATTTCAAAAATCCGAGAGACACGGTTAATATCAAGGACTAAAATGTGGTTCAATGAGATGAAAATAATTTTTGGTGAATAGTAACTTTTTACTTTTTTTTACCACGGTTAAAAGTAAATAGTGTTAAGGGTAAAAATGATATTATTATTACCCTAACACATGTACTAATTATATTTGATAAGTGTAATTCGACCAAAAACAACCTTAGGAATAAAATATGACCATTTAGGCCCACTTGGATTAGATTAGTACATTTATTATCAATTTATTTAAAGAAGGGTTAAAATAGTTAAAATCAAAGTTTAATAACTAAAGAATTTTTAATATAGGGTTATAAATAAGATAATTTTTCTTATAAATATTCATTAGAAAGATAAAACTATTTCCTACATAATGGTATTTTATTTGTAATTTTTAGACTTAAAATAATTTAATTTATTTATGACACAATGATGATGTAGTAATTATCTTATTAATGAAATATTGACATAATTGATGTTATAAATACCCAGATAAATGTAATTTGAGACTTTTTATGAATTAAAATAATTTTCTATGTTAATATGACATGTTAGTATTTATTTAATTAATTTTCTTCGAACTAATCATTCTTTTATGATTTTCACAAAAATCAATTACCAAATAGTGTCAAAATTGACATAAAATAGTTTTTTAAAAAAATATTATATTATTAATTGTTATTATATTCCTAAAAATCTAAGGTTATGCCAAGATGCTTATATCATGATAGGTGTATCATTAATGGACTACATGGGGGTCTCTTGGATTTATATGGTAAGTTTATTAACTATATAATATAAAAATACAAAGTGACATGGTAAATTTCAATACAATTAACTAAGAGTTAAAACTAAAAGATAAGGTTAATATAATGACCTAAACTTGTATAAATTATATTGTATGAGAGAATTTCTACCCATACCCACCTTATCTTCTAAAAATATCAATTTGGAGATATTTAAAACCGAATTTTACTTTATAATAAAATAATATTTTTTGTTATTCCAAAGGTGCCCCTCTCCTCCCTTATAAAAGGGAACCTCCTCCCTCTTTTCCTCACACCACATTGAGCCTTCAAGCTCGTCCAAACCCTGCCAAATTCTCTTCTCCACTTCCCTAGAAACATCCTATAGGTCCTGGTATTCTTCAAAGACCAATTTTAGTTTCCTAAGAGGATGTATCAAAGAGGCGCTTCAAAGAAGAGGTAATGTCCGTTACCGATTCTTTCAACTTTATTTCTTCTTACACTTCTTATTTAGTTGTTTCATTATGAAGTAATAACATCAGTATCACTAATATACTGATATGTTATTATAAGTATGAAACAACCCTATTTCACCATCTATCCATCCTATGGAAAACGAAATCACCGCGCGTGCGCACGTGCGGAATACCGTCTCCACGCCGTGGTGTAATCTATTTTCCACCACCACCTTACTTGGATGGGTATACTGGTATAAATAATAACTATATATGATAATTGTAAAGTGATATTGATTCTGAAATAGTATACATACACTCCATTACAATTTCACGATCATGGGAACGATATCATCGCTCATGCGTACGTACGGAATACCGTCTCCACGATGTGATGCGACTCGTTCTACATGATCTTCATTGCATAATGATTATATAAATGAATTGAATGAATGAATATGATATATATTACACTAATAACATTCTGGAAATGAGGTATCTATAACCTAAAAAGAAGAATAAGAATTTATTCGACAAAACACGCATAAGAACAAAAAGTAATAAACACCCGAATAACAAGTAGTAATGAAATATTACTAATAATAAGCTAATAATATGACCATATATGATCAGTATGATTCAAGAATAAGTCAATAACATTATTTAAATCATTATACAGGAGGTTTGGACACTTATGAAGCAAATCAGACCTAAGGTAAGGGAAAATATCACAATCTCATTTTATTCGAGATTGTTTATACTTTGGTATTTACTGGGGTGTATTTTATCATCCACATCCATGTTTCCTCAATATGTAATATTTTTTCCATCCACCTACAATTGTTTAAATACAATTTTACCCTTCGGTGAGTTTTTAGTAAAAGATATGAAAGGAATCTTTTGTCGTTTTTCGTACGAGGTACTTTTGACTTTTCCGACAAAAGTATGAGAAGAATGTTTTTTTAACTTATACGGCATGAATGGATTTTTAAAACATTACTTCCAGGAAGCTTCCTTCACAAGTTTTCAAGTTTATTTTTAATCAACTTTTTTTAGTTTATAATTGTATGACATGTTAAGAAAGGAAAAGTGTTTTTGAAGTAGAGATGATATTTTCCTCAAGAATAGAGTTCAAGTGTTTTATCAAAATTATTTTCCATCTAAGATAATAAAGGGTTCTGTTTCTATCCCTATTATTACATTGATTTGATTATGTTGTGATGGAATTATTTTTATGAATTCCTTTATCTTATATGAATTGTTTTATGATGTCATGATGTTTAAGAATCCCATTTTTTTATTACATGGGTTATGCAATGATGTATGATTTATGATTTTGTGGCACACATAGTAATGGTATCATTATGAGATGGGTGGGACCTATATCTCCCTCCAATGCATTAGGTAAAGATTTTATATATCATGAGATAGACATGGCTGGAACGGTAGGTTAAACTGGTTCAGTGAAACAGGACTGAAACGAGGAGTGAACTCGGTTCAGAAATGGACTTTGTCTCCTAAGATAGTCTTGGCAATGAGTCTTGACTAATAAGAAATGATTCTCTATGATTATGTGTGTATGCCATAAAGTTTCATGTTTTATGTTATGATTATTGGGATTACATCTCACTACTATGATTTATCCCATGTTATGAAATTATGATCTCTTTTGCAGGTTAAGATTTCCAAAAGTTATGTTCTTATGTATATGATGTGATTGATATTTCTTTTGTTTACCCTTACTGAGCATTTGAGCTCACCATTTTGTATGTTTTATTTCCCCAGGTTAGGAATAAGGTTATTAAGTAGGATATGCCAAAAGGGACCCTAGATATGAAGAAATAAATAGGAGGAAAAGTATATGTTTTATGAACAAGTTGTTTATGTTTCCCAGTTTCTAAAGACTCTATACCTATACGGTCCTTTCCTGGTTTCGTTATATGTTGTAATAAGTGTGCTTCAATTATGAATTAATAACAATGTATGTAAAGTATGGGTCGTTATAGTTGGTATCAGAGGAAAGGTATAGTCAACCTTTGTAAACTAGGATCTGAAAACCTTAGTAAGAATCCTAAGGATAAGTCTAAGCATAGAACGCGTTTTAGAAATGACCATGAATAACCTAGGATAAGACCTTAAGTGTGAAATTTTATTCTTTATTATGTGGTTTTCCTATTATAATTAGTGTTGCTCACACTATTCTTCTTGGTTTTAGTCAATGGCTGGAACCCGAAGGAACCGTGTTAATGCAGAATGCGACGGGCAATGCAATGATTGTCCCCATGAGCAACCAAACGTTATGGGAGCTAGAATGAAAAATCTTGTAGCCATGATCACACAACTTTCTCAAGATATAAATCATGAAGGACTTCCAAACGAGCAAAGGAAGGAGCAAAATTCTGTTGAATCCTTCATGAGGCAGCGTCCTCCTTCATTCAGCGGGTCTATTGATCCATTAGTTGCTGAACATTGGATCAGTTCTACTGAAAAGATATTTTCAGTTCATCAATGTTCTGAACATGATAAATTCATCTTAGCAGTGTATCGTTTGGAAGGTGATACTGATCAATGGTGGAATCTTATCAAGAATACGAGGCCAAGAGATGACATTGAGTCCATGGAATGGGATGAGTTCAAGAACTTATTTTTCAATAAGTACTTCCCTCGTATTCTCTGAACAAAGATGGAGAAAGAGTTTCTTGAACTGAAGCAAAAGGATGATGAATCTGTTGGTACCTATGAAGCAAATTTTACAAGACTTGCAAGATACGCTTCTGGTATTATTATCCAACCTGAGAGTAAGATCGATCAATTCTTTAGTGGCTTAAAACCAAGTCTTCAAAGGGCGTTATCCATAATGGACTTCAATAACTATGAGGAAATTGTTCGATGTGGTCTCAAGGTTGAGATGGAGATTGGTGTAACCCATCAGTCACATGGGTTTGATAAGAAGAGGAAAATGGAATTCAAAGGAAAATCTAAAGACCACACTGAAAAGAAGATGAGCTTTCCCTTATGCTCAAAGTGTGGAAAGAAACATGGAGGGAGTTGTCTTAAAGGGACAAGTAAATGTTTCAAATGTGGAAAGGAAGGTCATCAGGCATTTGAATGCCGCAATGATGGGAAGAAGATGTCTAATGATGCAAACAAAGGAAGGGATACACAGAATGAACCTACTACACTTCAATGTTTCAAGTGCAAGGAGATGGGGCATTATGCTAATCAATGCCCAAATCCAAGGGTTGATGATGATGATCGACGTTAACAAACTCTTAGGGCCAAAGACAAAGGAATGTCACATGCAATTACTATCAGCAATGTGGAGTACGACAACGAAGTGGTGAGAGGTACACTTACAATCCACTCTAAAGTAGAAAATGTTTTATTTGATTCTGGATCCACCCACTCTTTTATTTATGAAGAATTTTATAAGGGTATCACCGTATTACCACAACAATTAGATGTTGAGTTGGTTGTGACAACTCCTAATGGAACAACAGTCGCATCAAAAGTTTACAATTCTTCTCCAATTTAAGTTTGTGGGAAAGTGCTTCCTACAAAACTTATGATCCTTCCTATAGTGGAATTTGATGTGATTCTTGGCATGGATTGGCTTTCTTTATATGGAGCACATATCAATTGCCAATGAAGGGAAGTCACATTTCATATTCGAGATCAATCTATGACCGTCTATCGATGCAAGGATGAACATAACCTTCCAGTGGAAATTTCTTCCATCTTATGGGTATTGATTCCACTAAATGAATGTTATTTATCTCAAATGGTTGGTGAGAAACTCACGATTAAGAATATACCCATTGTACGGGAGTTTGATGATGTCTTTCTGGAGGAATTGTTGGGTCTTCCACTAAATCGTGAAGTTGAGTTTTCAATAGAACTCGTACCAAGTGCTTTACCTATTTCAAATACGCCTTATAAAATGGCCCCAATTGAGTTACAGGAATTGAAGAAGCAACTCCAAGAGAATCTTGATAAAGGATTCATACGCCCTAGTGCGTCACCCTTGGGAGCACATGTTCTGTTTGTTAAGAAGAAAGATGGATCAATGAGACTCTGCATTGATTATCGAGAACTTAACAAGATCACTATCAAGAACAAATATCATCTCCCATGCATTTATGAATTATTTGACAAACTACGCGGAGCTCAATACTTTTCCAAGATTGATCTTCGTTCAAGGTATCATCAATTAAGGGTCAAAAGGGAGGATATACCAAAGACGTCTTTCCGTACAAGGTATGGACACTATGAATTTATAGTGATGCCATTTGGTCTTACTAATGCCCCTACTATCTTCATGGATCTGATGAATAGAGTCTTTTGAGACTATCTTGATCAGTTTGTGGTAGTCTTTATAGACGATATTCTTGTCTATTCAAAGAGCAAGGAAGAACATGAAGATCACTTGTGAATTGTATTGAAGACCCTGAGAAAGGAGAAGCTTTATGCCAAATTTACCAAGTGTGAATTTTGGCATAAAAAAGTTTCATTTTTGGGTCACATAATCTCAAAAGAGGGGATATCTGTGGATCCAGCAAAAAAAAAGGTTATCGAAAGTTAGTCGAGACCAACAACAGTAACTGAGATCTGAAGTTTTCTTGGTTTGGATGGATATTATCGATGTTTTGTGAAAGATTTTTCACGATTATCTAATCCACTCACCAGGTTGACTCGGAAAGGAGTTAAGTTTTTTGGACGGAGGAATGTGAAGATAATTTCAAGGAGTTGAAAAGAAGGTTATCCAGTGCACCTGTGCTCACACTGCCTTGTAGTAGAGAAAGGTTTGTGATCTACAGTGATGCATCCAAGAAGGGATTGGGGTGTGTTCTTATGAAAAATGATATTATGATAGATTATGCCTCATGACAGTTGAAAATCCATGAGCAAAATTACCCAACTCATGATTTGGAGTTAGCTGCGGTAATCTTTGCATTAAAGATATGGAGGCATTATCTTTATGGAGAAAGGTGTGACATTTATACTGATCATAAAAGTTTAAAATATATTTTCACACAAAAGGAGCTGAATATACGCCAAAGAATATGGTTAGAGGTTATTAAGGATTACGACTGCTCAATTCATTACCACCTTGGGAAAGCAAACAAGGTGGTAGATGCATTAAGTCGACAAGACCATGCCAGTTTATCCATGATGAGGATCACAAAAGATCAAATATTTATGGATTTACAAAGGATGGATCTTGGAATTATAATGGAAGGGGAAAAATAGTATCTTTCTCAAATGAAAGTTCAACCATCTGTACATGTGAAGATTAAGGAGGCACATAAAGAAGATGTAGAGTTACAAAAGAAGGTGAGAAATATTCCTGAATTTAACCTTGATTGTGATGGGATAATAAAGTTTAGGAATCGGGTTTGTGTTCCTCCCATCCCCGAATTAAAGAAGGAGCTGCTGGATGAGGCTCATAGTTCTTCATTATCTATTCATCCTGGTAGCGCAAATATGTATAGGGACCTGAAAGAGTACTTTTGCTGGGATGGCATGAAAAGAGATGTTGTTGAATATGTCTCTCGATGCTTGGTTTGTCAGCAAGTTAAAGCTGAGAGACAGAAGTCTAAGGGTATGTTACAACCATTACCCATACCCGAATGGAAATGGGAAAACATCACTATGGACTTTGTCACGGGACTTCCTAAAACATCCAAAGGAAATAATTCTATCTGGGTCATAGTTGATCGTCTTACAAAGTCTTCACACTTCATTGCTATTAGAGAAGATTTCTCTCTAGATCAGCTTGCCAGGATATATGTAAAGGAAGTGGTAAGATTGCATGGAGTACCACTTTCTATTATATCTGATCGGGATCCAAGGTTTACCTCAAAGTTCTGGCAAAGTCTTCAGCATACTCTGGATACAGAGTTGAGTTTCAGCACTGCTTGTCATCCTCAGACAGACGGTCATTCTGAGAGGACAATTCAAACACTAGAAGATATGTTGAGATCTTGCTCTATAGATTTCAAAGGTGGTTGAGATCAACACCTACCTTTAGTGGAATTTTCTTATAATAATATCTTTCACTCCAGTATTCAGATGGCTCCTTATGAATCTCTCTATGGATAGAAATGCAGGACTCCAACTTGCTGGGATGAAGTTGGGGAAAGAAAGCTATTAGGACCTAATCTTGTTGATGAGATGATAGAAAAGGTCAGATCTATTCAACAACACATTAGAGCAGCTCAGAGTCGACAAAAAAGTTATGTCGACAACCGAAGAAAAGACCTAGAGTTTGAAGTGGGTGATAAATTGTTCTTACGAATATCTCCTTGGAAGAAAGTAATGAGATTCGGAAAGAAGGGAAAGCTGAGCCCTAGATATATCGGTCCTTTCGAAATACTGGATCGTGTTGGGAAGGTAGCTTACCGATTGGCGCTTCCAATGAATCTCTCCCAAGTTCATGATGTGTTCAATGTATCTCTCCTAAGAAATTACATACCTGATCCTTCACATGTACTCAGCTCATAAGTTGTACCGCTGGAGCAAGATCTTTCTTATGAAGAACAACCAATAGAGATTCTGGATCGTAACGAAAAAGTCCTACGGAACAAGACCACTCTCTTGGTGAAAGTTTTATTAAGGAACCACCAATTAGAAGAAGCTACATGGGAGCTTGAGGATATGATGAGGGAGAGGTATCCTCATCTGTTTGTTACAAGTGACGAATTTCGAGGGTGAAATTCATTTTAAGGGGGGTAGAATGTAACACCCGATACTTTTATGAGAAATATTTTGTTTTTATGTTATATAAACCATCAAAGGAATCTTTCACTACACACAACACTAGCTTGGCTTACTTTACACGCAACCGCTACCTTCCTCGATAGCTTGCGTCGTACGCAATACCGAGTTTCACTAAACAACGATATGCTATTAAAATATTATTAAAACTAGCCGTTATGAATAGTAATAACCACTTTTTGAAATTTTGTAAATTTTATTTTTCAAAATGGACTTCATTTTTGGATTCGAAATATCGAAATTAGCTTAGGGTGAAATTTTGGTACTTTTCGGATAACTTTCATATTCTGATGAATAGTAAAAATTACTAAATTTTAATTAAATACAAATTTTTTAATCGAAATAATTAATAGTGATAAATTATTAATTTGAGTGGTTTTAAAGTATATTTAGAATATATTTTTACAATTTAATACAATGTTGGTCATTGGATGTAATTTCACATTTAAACCAGATATAAACAAGTGTCAATCTTTTGATAGTTATTATCTCTTAAAAACACGCTATTTGTTTTGACGACGGAAATTAATTTTTAAATTAGTTAATGTAACTGATAGGTTTTGAATTTGATAAAATATAAATCATTTTTGAATTCAAAATATCAAATGTATCTTAGGCCTAATTTTTGGTATTTTTCTGGAAACTTTCATTTTTTGATGAATAGTGAAAACCACTAAGTGGTAGTTAAAAAACTGAATTTTTCATAAAACTTAATTTTACAGCTTCTCTGAGTGGAATTTCAAAAATCCGAGAGACACTGTTAATATCAAGGACTAAAATGTGGTTCAATGAGATGAAAATAATTTTTGGTGAATAGTAACTTGTTACTTTTTTTTACCACGGTTAAAAGTAAATACGGTAATTAAGGGTAAAAATGATATTATTATTACCCTACCACATGTCCTAATTCTATTGGATAAGTGTAATTCGACCAAAAACAATCTTAGGAATAAAATATGACCATTTAGGCCCACTTGGATTAGATTAGGACATTTATTATCAATTTATTTAAAGAAGGGTTAAAATAGTTAAAATCAAAGTTTAATAACTAAATCATTTTTAATATAGGGTTATAGATAAGATAAATTTGACTATAAATATTCATTAGAAAGATAAAAAGATTTACTACATAATCGTATTTTATTTGTAATTTTTAGACTTAAAATAAGTTAATTTATTTATGACACAATGATGATGCAGTAATTATCTTATTAATAAAATATTAACATAATTGATGTTATAAATACCCAAATAAATGTAATTTGAGACTTTTTATGAATTAAAATAATTTTCTATGTTAATATGACATGTTAGTATTCAATTAATTAATTTTTCTCAAACTAAGCATTATGTTATGATTTTTACAAAAATCAATTACCAAATAGTGTCAAAATTGACATAAAATAGATTTTAAAACAAATATTATATTATTAATTGTAATTATATTCTTAAAAATCTAAGGTTAGGCCAAGATGCTTATATCATGATAGGTGTATCATTAATGGACCACTTGGGGGAAGCTTGGATGTATATGGTATGTTTATTAACTATATAATATAAAAATACAATGTGACATGGTAAATGTCAATCTAATTAACTAAGAGTTAAAACTAAAAGATAAGGTTAATATAATGCCATAAACTAGTCTAAATTCTATTGGATGAGAGGATTTCGACCCATCCCCACCTTAGCTTCAAAATATATCAATTTGGAGCTATTAAAAACCGAATTTGACTTTATAATAAAATAATATATTTAGTTATTCCAAAGGTGCCCCTCTCCTCCCTTATAAAAATCCACCCTCTTTTCCTCACCCCACTTTGAGCCTTCAATCTCAAACAACCCCTGAAAAATTCTCTTCTACACTTCCCTAGAAACATTATAGAGGTCCTGGTCTTCTTCAAAGACCAATTTTAGTTCCCTAAGAGGAGGTCTCAAAGAGGCGCTTCAAAAAAGAGGTAATGTCCGTTACCGATTCTTTCAACTTTATTTCTTCTTCCATTTCTTCTTCTTTAGTTTTTTCATTATGAAGTAATAAAATCAGTATCACTCATATACTGATATGTTATTATAAGTATGAAACAACCCTATTTCACCATCTATCCATCCTACGGAAAATGAAATCACCGCGCGTGCGTACGTACGGAATACCGTCTCCACGCCGTGGTGTAATCTATTTTCCACCACCACCTTACTTGGATGGGTATAATGGTGTAAATAATAACTATATATGATTATTGTAAAGTGATATCGATTCTGAAATAGTATACATACACTCCATTACAATTTCACGATCATGGGAACGATATCATCGCCCGTGCGTACGTACGGAATACCGTCTCCACGATGTGATGCGACTCGTTCTACATGATCTTCATTGCATAATGATTATATAAATGAATTGAATGAATTAATATGATATATATTACACTATTAACATTCTGGAAATGAGGTATCTATAACCTAAAAAGAAGAATAAGAATTTATTCGACAAAACACGCATAATAACAAAAAGTAATAAACACCCGAATAACAAGTAGTAATGAAATATTACTAATAAGAAGCTAAGAATATGACCATATATGATAAGTATGATTCTGGAATAAGTCAATAACATTATTTAAATCATTATACAGGAGTTTCGGACACTTATGAAGCAAATAGGACCTTAGGTAAGGGAAAATATCACAATCTCATTTTATCTGAGATTGTTTATACTTTGGTATTTACTGGGGTGTATTTTATCATCCACATCCATGTTTCCTCAATATGTAATATTGTTTCCATCCACCTAAAATTGTTTAAATCCAATTTTACCCTTCGGTGAGATTTTAGTAAAAGATATGAAAGGAACCTTTTGTCATTTTTCATATGAGGTACTTTTTTGACTTTTCCGACAAAATTACGAGAAGAATGTTTTTTTAACATATACGGAATGAATGGATTTTAAAACATTACTTCCAAGAAGCTTCCTTTACAAGTTTTCAAGTTTATTTTTAATCAACTTCTTTTAGTTTAGAATTGTATGACATGTTAAGAAAGGAAAAGTGTTTTTGAAGTAGAAAGGATATTTTCCTCAAGAATGGAGTTCAAGTGTTTTATCAAAATTATTTTCCATATAAGATAATAAAGGGTTCTGTTTCTATCCCTATTATTACATTGATTTGATTATGTTGTGATGGAATTATTTTTAGGAATTCCTTTATCTTATATGAATTTTTTTATGATGTCATGATGTTTAAGAATCCCATTTTTTTATTACATGGGTTATGCAATGATGTATGATTTATGATTTTGTGGCACACATAAGAATGGTATCATTATGAGATGGGTGGGACCTATATCTCCCTCCAATGCATTGGGTAAAGATTTTATATCTCATGAGATAGACATGGCTGGAACGGAAGGTTAAACCGGTTTAGTGAAACAGGACTGAAATGAGGAGTGAACTCGGTTCAGAAATGGACTTTGTCCACTAAGATAGTCTTGACAATGAGTTTTGACTAATAAGAAATGATTCTCTATGATTATGTGTGTATTCCACAAAGTTTCATGTTTTAAGTTATGATTATTGGGATTATATTTCACTACTATGATTTATCCCATGTGATGAAATTATGATCTCTTTTTCAAGTTAAGATTTCCAAAAGTTATGTTCTTATGTATATGATGTGATTGATATTTCTTTTTTTTACCCTTACTGAGCATTTGAGCTCACCCTTTTGTATGTTTTATTTCCCCAGGCCAGGAAGAAGGTTATTAAGTAGGATATGCCAAAAGGGACTCTAGATATGATGAAATAAATGGGAGGAAAAGTAGATGCTTTATGAACCAGTTGTTTATGTTTCCCAGTTTCTAAAGACTTTATACCTATACGGTCATTTACTGGTTTTGTTATATGTTGTAATAAGTGTGCTTCAATTCTGAAGTAATAACAATGTATGTAAAGTATGGGTCGTTATACCCCATATTGGGAGGTAAATATTGATGGCCACCATTCCATTCATTCCTCCCACCACAAGACAAAACCTCTATTAATTTGGGATCATTTAGAAATCACGATTGGAAATTCGCTCAAGATAATTACCCACATGACAAGACATGAGGATCATACAATGAAGAAAATTAGACCATGTTGGTGTCGCAAGCCAAAATGTCCCAACATGGAAAAGGGTTATAGAAATTACCTTAATGAAGGAAGTGAATAATCATCATGTTGAATAGAAATTAATGGAACAAACACCATTACCCAATACATCTCTATAAATGTAGTCACTTTAAACAAGGAAGATATTGTGGATCAAAATGAACATACGGAGGGTTGTAACACTGAAAACCTACCCTAAGAGGAGGGTTATCTGGATTCACCAACCAGAAGATGGTCTAACACCTAGAACATCTGAATATTGATTTTCCACCTCTATAGTAGAACACTTCCAAAGATGAAGGGAATGTTGTGGCTACAACCCAGTCACCACCCAAAAGAATCAATGTTCCTTCCATGGAGGAACAGTTGTCACAATATTATAATGGGACAAAAACTCTTAGACAACTCAAATAATAGCTACTCCAGGGAAATATTCCCATTTTGTGTCATCTTTAGGATGAGGCAAATATTCATCCTCCCATACATCTCGAAAGAGATGATCTGCTAGTAAGAGAATCATCTAAGTGTTTGACTAGATCCAAATCCAAGAAGTCGGTCTACATATATGAGGAAATAAAAAATTATCAAGAATTCCCTCCATTGTGGTGATATCCTCTCCCTTACGAGGGAGATAAATAATTTGTAGGTTGAATCAAGAATCAGTGGGAGATGGAGATGTATCCACCTCATTGACCCCCACCCACTCCTTGTAGATTAGAGGTGTATTAGACTACAGTACCCTCAGATCATTTTAATAACATCGAGTCCATGTATATTTAAATGGAATCCATGGAAGGGGGATGCACACCTGTGAAACCTAATAGAAATCCATATCCCAAGTGGGTGGATGACACTTTTCCCCCACCCAATTTCAGAAATCGTTTCTTCTCTACCTTTGATGGTGTAGGTGATCCGAAAATCATCTCACACACCTTGTATATTGATGTGGTCCGATAATGGGCCTTCAAGATCAACAGGAGGAAACCAAGCTAAGGTGTTTTGTATAGACTCTTATAGGGGTAGCCTTTGTTTGGTAAAATAGTATTCCAGTAAGATCCATTACAGGATGGGAAGACCATCATCATCAGTTCATTTATAAGTTCATCTCCACACTAAGGAAATGACAATCATTGACCAAAAAAAATTCAAACAGTGAAAAATGAGAGGGTTTACAATTTCATAACTAGATAGAATGGTTTAACCTATTCACCCAGTATCACTCTCTCATAAGATTTATTGTCATAACTCTATACTAAAAATATTCAAGATGAGTTGAAAATACCTCTAACACCAAGGATTTATCCAAGTCAGTTCCATGAGTTCCTAGAAATGGAAAAACAACAGGAGGAATCAATTTAGAGAACCTGATAAAAATATAAACTCAGGATCCCAAAACAGGGGAAAAGGATATGAAAAGTGTAAGTTACAGTGGTCACATTCAAACCAGTAGCAGTGCCCATCCAGGACCCTAGGTTGGTCCTGAATCACCCAACACATCTTATTAAGTAGAAAAAACCACAAAATATCCCATGACATGAAGCACAAAGAAATCAGGGTCACTTGGGATTTGAGTAACGAATGAATAAAGCATACTTATAAAATGAAATGGTCTCTATTTATTTCCTCACATCCATGGAAAATAACCTACTCAAGATGTAATAGCCTAAGAAGCCCAATAAAATCAACCTCAACAAGAATTCCAACTACTTCCCTTTCCATTGGTCTCTGGGTCATAATATCTAGGACTATTTCATCTTCAAATATGTCTCTCAACACATGTTTAGTTCTGTACTGGTGGTCTTAGATAACTCTTCATATCAAGTACCCTGTGGAACCATTTTCATGTCATAAGAATAAAGTAATTAGAATATTCTCTAGGTAATGAGTGGGAAACATTTGACCACTGTATGAATCAAAAAATAGTGAACCGAGCTCATGTCACCCTAAGAGCATACCTATGAAAACCCATAACAGCTTCACAACCTGGGGAAGTAACATTACATATTCCTCCCAAAGGTTTAAGTGACCTTCATAAATAAGGGGAAACAAAATAGGATGTGTCATATTATATAACAACACAAGATTTAACTTTTACTGATTTCTTCCCTTCAATCTCTAAAGTATGGGAATTGACCACCAAACAAAACCCTCATTGGATGAAGTTGTCATATTTGGTTTTATCAACATGATAAACTTGTAATACCCCTTCCTCGATGATGAATATGCCTCCAAGTATGAGTTCCTCACAGAAAACTAGGGAACAGGAGGCTGCATGTGCAGGAACCAAGGATACATGGGACAAAATAGGTGTGTTCGGACCCAATACTTTGGCCACATCCCCATGAAGGACATATATGTAGTTGATACCCATGGAAAAGTAATCCAACATTACCAAAACAAGATATGGAGGTATATAAGAACCCTCTAGAGGCCATACACACCTAGTTGTCTTATGTAACTACCCAGAGGGGGTGATATTATATCATCATCCTAGACAATAGGAAGGCCAACATGAGTTCTTCCACAAGAATCAAATACCCCCTTAACATTTCAATAAAAATGAAGCTAGTCCACCTTGAATGCCTCAACTCCTGAACTATATAGTAAGAAGTATCCCTACCTCGAGTAGTGCCTACCTCTAGCATAAAAGTATGACATTCTAAAATAGATGGTGCTTATTTTAGACAAAATATCAATCCTACATGCACTCTATATTTCAAAATAACTCAGGTAGGAACTCGTTAAATCCCTTCATATCTCATAAGATTGCGATACAGAAGTTGATGTAGCTAAGGTTTATCAAGTGGATACCATGCCTTCAGAATACCATAGTTCCATCTCATTCACTAACCAGAATCAAGAAGAGGTCATCCAAGGGCACATCAAGCACCTATATGTATTGAGAAGACTTAATAATTTTAATTTCTAAAGTAATCTTATATAAAATGTTTCAGGGATCAAACTCATCCGGGTTTGAACCCTCCTTCATTTGGGATATGAAGAAGGTGGAATATATCCCACAAATATGACAATTCCAGGGTATGGTAAGTCTGCGCAAATACCTATTCAAAAGATCAATCTCAAAGTTCAGTGTGGGGATCTCACATCTGACACTAATTTTATGGTTATCCAGCAGGAAATTTCATACAATGTCCTCCTTAGAAGGCCTTGGCCCTACATCCATCAGGTGGTTCCTTCAACAATTCATCAGTGTCTGAAATACCCCATCAAGGGAAAGGTCGACATAATATAGGGTGATTGTTCCCCATTTTAGACTTGCATATCCACATGTGTAGAAGTATGTTTCTATAAAATGGAAGGAAAAAAATGGTGGATGATAATATATATATGAAATACCCCAATGGCTTGAGGACCACCCCTAAAAATCCTCAAAGTATTCTCAACAATGATTATTCTCTCCCTATAAATCTAGTTGACATGATATGCCTGGTCCCAAAGGCCCAAGTCCCTCTTGTCCCTAGTAATATTGTAAAATTCATTCAACTCTAACATCTCCCTACAACAAATCAGGTTGGAGGGGATGATAATGTCTCTTGTCATAGCCTCTCATGCTTTGAAAATGAAAAATATTCCCCTAAATCGTCATCTCTATATGAGAATACCTCTACTACTTGGAGGTAGAAGAGGATGAGAATGTCCTTAGGAATGCCCCTCCTTCATTTTAGGAATGTTTCTGTACCACCATCGATGAGATTAGGTGGGTAAAACTGGGAAAAAGGGAGACTTTTAGCCTACATTGATTAGTGCCTAAATTCTACTCAAAGATAAAGTGATGTATATTAAATTTTCAAAGAAACATTAATATATTTTCTCTTGAAACTATATATAAATTCCCAAACTGAATCAAGATGTGTCTATATACTATCTCGGCTTACCCGATGAGAAGTTAGGCATTAAGAAGGTATCCAGTAGGATACACCCCTCTCAAGACACCAATGTAGAGGCATATTTTGAAAAATTGATCAAGTACATATTTTTACTAGAATTGAAATACCAATAATGGATTTCCAAAATCATCATTGTCAAGAAAAAATAATTGGAAGATTTTGGTCAAAATTGATTTTAGATACCTTAATCGGTAATGGCCAAAGGATGGTTTCCCATTTCCGAGCACAGAAATATTGATTGATGCAACTTATGGATTCCAAGAGCATTCCTCCATGTATGGGTAGTTAGGGTAAAATCAAATAAATATGACCCCTAAAGATGAATAAGATTCCTCCTTTAGAGCACCCTAAGAGACCTTTTTTTATCAGGTCATGACCTTTGCCTTAAAGAATGTCAATGGAACTTATCAATGAACCTTGCGTCATATCTTTAAGACATTAATGGGAGGGATATATGTATGATATATAGTATAACTGGTAGTCAAATCCTCACAATTATGTGATCACTTCATGGATCTTCAAATGATCTTCATCATGCTATGACATCGTATCCAAAAGATAAATACGATGAAATTAACTTTCATAGTAACATCAGGGAGGTTATTTGGATTTTTTATGCCACCAGGGCATTGAGGTTGACAAAGAAAATACTAGATCTATTTTATAAATTTAACCACCCATAAATCTCAAATTATTGAGGGGGATTCAAGGGAACCTCACTAATATTCGGTATTTCATATCCAACTTGGCCAGAAAATATCTCCCCTTCACCATGATAATGATAAATAGAATCTTGTTTCAATGAGATGTTGACTATCAATAAGCCTTTGAATTTCCCAAGTAGTACTTTCTTCACCCACTGGTTCTGATTCATATGGTGCAAGGGTGGCCACTCATCTTGTACGTAGCCACCATCGAGTGTTCACTGGGTGCCTCCTCACAAATAAAACTGATATGGGGAGCGATAAAATTCACTATTACCTTAGCTGATCAATTCAATGTATTGAGACCCAATACTAGGATGTTGAGAAGAACTTCCATGCACTCATCTTCACAGTGAAAGATATGAGGCATTACATTCAACACCATAAATTCCATATATTCTCTTGTATTGATCTTCTCAAGTGAAACCTTGGTCATCCCATGTTAATTCAGTGTATGGCCCAATGGTCATCCATTATGTAACAATATGACATCAACTCTTTGTCATATAAGGTGGTTAAAGGGAAATACCTAATTCATTTCATTGTAGAACATCCCTCCATTTAGAATACACCAGTAGACATTAAGCTCCCAGATGAGGGGGTATTATATGCCCATGACACTCCCTAGAAATGGGAGATGTATTTTGATGGATCATCTTGTAATCATGTTGGAAAAAAGAATAGAAAACTAAAGCTCAATCAGGTTTTCTTAGAGACTATGTTTGTATCTCCAAAAAAAATTAGTCATTCCTTACTCTTTCTCACTATTCTAAGGCTACATGGATATTAAGGTTGAATTCAAATCCCTCGTCAGGGGCTTATAACTACCCCTACAGCTGTAGATATCCTACTTGAATATCAAATGGGATTCAAAACTTGTGATAAAGTAGACCAGTGGACAATATTTCATCAAAAAGTAAGAAGTAGCCCCTCTAACTGGTTATGTCATGGGATTAATGGAAGAGTTCATTTTTTATCCCACATTTCATCATGTTCCCAAACATAGAATGCTCGCATTGATGCATTGGATAATACAACCATAGTCTTGGATGACCATGATCTGGAGGATTGAATCTTCCATATCATGAGTCGGAAAATGGTCTTGTCGATCAACATATGATATATGGAAAAAATTCAATCTGGTCAAAACCACCCTAGATAATGATGAACTAATACCCTTCCCTGGAAGAATGGAGCCCATAATCAATTATCTCAAAAATGGAGCTCTCCCAACAGACCAGCCTAGAAGGGAACAAAATAGGCGATGTATAGAAAACTACACCTTATAGGGTGGTCCAAATTACAAGACTTCCTTCTATAATAATGGATTTTATGGGAACATCATTAGATTTATAGAAAAAAAGTGATTCACACAATCATGGAATAAGTCACTACAGGCTCCAACAGTTTTCATTAGTTTTGGACCAAGCTCTCCGACCAAATCAGAAGACTGGGTTACTATTGTAAAACCAAGATATATGACTGTGTGTAATTAACAAGGAAATGTAATTCATTATAGATCCATGAAATCTTCATCCATGAACCATCAAGCATATTCAAGCATATGCCTCAGGCTCCAGGGGTTTGGTGGAGTGGAACAAAGCGTCCCTCTGGTCTTTGGTTGGCCCCATTGTTGAGAAGCTTTGGCCCTTCGCACGGTGGATTTTTGGAAATGGAGATCTCTCCTTCTGGCACCAAGATTGGAGCAGTGCAGTGCAGGGGTTTCCTGGATGTCCGATCATAGATATTTCGTACAGGGATGCTAGTGTTTTCCAAGAGTTCATCAACTCGGTTCTAGATGAAAATCAGCTTGAGTCTTTCAATCTCATTGAGCTTAATACAGAGAACGATAACTGTGTCTTCACTGCTTCCTCCACAAGCCGGTTCTCCTAGAAGGACTTTCGCCGCATTTCATTTGATCCAGGTCAGGCAGGGAGCTGGGATGAGGTCTTCTGGGTGAAGGAAATTCCAACTAAGCTCAATTTTCTAACCTGGAGGATTCGAAACAGAGAACTTCTGACGGACGAGAATGTCAGGAGGTGCGGCATCCAGCTTGCGTCTAAATGTGTTTGCTGTAACGTGCATAGAAAAGATAGAACATCACACCTTTTCTTTGGTAGTGTTTGGGCAGGCGAGGTCTGGAAGGCTCTTGGCGAGTTCTTTGAAACCCTTTCTTAGAATGAGACCTTATCCTCATTTCTTGTTAAGTGGTATCATGGCTCAGAGGGTGGGGTACCTGAGAGAGTTGATCGTTTGGTTTTGCTGCATGTGGGGTGTTGGTGTATTTGGCAGGCGAGAAACAGAGAAAAGTCGTATGAGGGTGTGGTTGTCTCCGCTGCAGTTATTATTGTCTGGGAAAAAAATTGGTTACTGGACCTGTACAAGGTGGTGCGACATTGGAGGGCAGCTCCTTCATTTCACCGGTTTCATTCCAGTTCCAGCGAGGACTGTACCTCTAGTAACAGGAAGGGCAGTTGGGTCTTCTGGAGACCTCCCTCAGGTGGCTTGAATCTCAATACAGATGGATCTTGTGTCCAAGGGTGCATTCGTGGAGGAGGTCTGGTGAGGGATAGTAAGGGCTCGGTTTTCATAGCATTTTCAGCCAGCCTGGGCCTTGGATCTTCCCTTCAAGCGGAGGCACTGGCAATGCTTACGGGACTCAGACTTTTCAGGCAGCAGGGGTTAGAGGTATCCGAAATTGAAACAGACTCCTTAATTGTCTATAACTCCTTAGAGGAGAATGGTGAAGTCCCCTGGTCGATATTCTATGTCATAAGGCAATGTAAAAGCATTATTAAGAACAACATCTGAATTCTTCACACCTGGAGAGAGGGGAACAAGGTTGCTGACTACTTGGCCTCGGTGGTCCTTAATGGCATGGAGAAGGTGTTTCTTCACTCTTCTGCAAGTATTAATCCTAATGGGATTGACTTTATTAAATGGGATTCATTAGGGATGCATCATTTTAGGCCCCCATAGTTTCTTTTTTTTGGGCGGGGGCGGGGGTGGGCGAGGGGTTTCCCTCTGTGCTTCTTCTTTTTGTATTTTTCCTCCCTATCCCTTTATAAAATTACATGATGATGATGGGGCTATATCCCCCAACCATATCCAAGTAGTTCAAATACATCCTTACCAATTCTAACTTATTTTATAAATGGGATAAGGTTATACCCCTCAAAGAATTTAGGATTAAGAATATAATCAACTTCATAAAGCATCATATCATCACTATGTTAGGATTCCTTCACACAATATTGACGGAAAATGGAACCAAATTATGTCATACGGAGATGAAGAAAATATACCAAGAGAACAATATTAAGTCCAATAATATCTCTATCATTCAATGTAAAATGGAAAGATAAAGGAATTAAATAAGAATTTTTCAAATATACTCCATAAAATAGAGAACAAGGATAATAAGTATTGTCTGGACAATCTCTTCCATGATTTATATGACTACTGTACCACCATGCATACTGATACATAATAAATTCCATACTCATTGGTATATGGGACCGAGGAGGTGTTTCCTATAGAATTTTAGATTCCATTAATCCAAATATCCATTTGTGGAAATATCTCTGATGAGGATAAATCATAAAATCAGCTGGATGAATTTACGCAGCTCTATGAGAATAGGTTGTGTAAATTTCACAACCTTCAATTCCATCAGAATTGGATCACACAATCCCTTAATAAGAAGGTATGCATTAATTCATTCCTTCAAGGAGAACTGGTGTTGGCTCTCAGGACCCCAATTATACTAGGAAATAATCCTCTAATGTTGGAACCCAAATGGGAAGGGCCTTACATCATGCATAAGTTTTATCATGGAGGATCTTACTCACCAGCCATAATAGATGGGGAACATTTCATGCCCCCACCAATTTGAGGGTTCTTAAGAAATACTTTTCATATATCTTGTCAAATGTCCCTCATCTTTAAAGTAGGGAATTAAACTGCACACCATCTCAATTCCTAGAAGCAAGATGTTAAACTGCACAACACCTCAATTCCAAGAAGTAAGACTTAAAACTGCACAGTGTCTCACATCCTGAACAGATGTTACCAAACTATATGGATTCATCCTTACTATAAGAATTTAAACTAAAATGTATATTTCTTCACCACATTGAATTAAACTCAATGGGAATTTCTATCTCACAGATAATTCATTTCACATGAGTTAGATCTATGTGAAAGAGGGAAGAAATTCATCCTCCTCGCATGATAATCCACTCCACATATGAAGTCTCTCCTTCTGTGAACTAAATGTGGCTTAATTCCTTCCATAATAAGATACATAGTGATGCCCAAACCTCTATTTTTTGGGCCCAACTATAGTGATATTTAACTTTAACATCAAGTGACCATTTTCCTTATTGTATGGTGTTAAAATAACATTTTATTTCCTTACTTTAGGATATTAAACTGCATGGGTTTATAGAACTACATATAACTTGATTCTCATTTTCAATGAGATACATAGGGACGAATCAATCCTACATCTTAATCTAGACACCACATGATACAAAAACCCCACATTTTGTCCTTAATAGTCCATCAATGGTGATAATATCCAATTCCATTATTTGTTTCTCACAATGAGCATAGATCAAATGAGCTTATGAATTTCATTAAGGGATCCTTGTATGAACAAGTCATAACAGCTCATGATAGGTTCATCATTGACCAAAATTAAAGACCTTAAAAATAATATTTTGATTCTTCACTACATGAAATTAAACTATATAGTTAATGTCCCTTTCAAGATATAAATTTACACATTCTAGTGGACCACATTTAGGAGGACCGCTATTATTGGTGATTGGTCTTCTACCACACCTCCATTCAATAACTACATGTGACTTGATTCCTATCAACATAAAATTCATAGTAATGCCTAAATCTCAAAACCAATGTCCACTCACAACAAATAATCATAAAAATGAACCCTCCCTATGTATAGGTTAGACATGCATATGAAGCTCCTTCCTCAAGAACTATGTGTGGCTTGATTCTGATTATTGTGGGACATGTAGTGATGCTGATATTTCTATCCTTGGGTCCAGTTGTAATACCCCTTTTCACATAGGGAAGCCTACGTCCTTGTCACATGATGTTAGAAAAAAAATTTCCTCAATAAATATTGTGTCTCGGTAACTTTCATTATAGGATACATATTGATTTCTAGATTGAGAATCTTAGGCCTAGCTACAACAATCAACAAAAACAATATCCACCTCTACATATGTGTCAGACCTGCATAGATATTTTCCCATTCAAGAACTAAATGTGTCTTGATTCCTATCATAATATAATACATAGTGACACCCAGATCTCTAATCCTTATCCCAGTTACAAAAAAAGATAAAAAATGGACCCTGCCTACATAAGGGTTGATCCACGCAATACCATTTTTCGGAGGTATGAGTTATATCAACATATTTCCTTCTTGTTCATGTAATATATCTTATACAACATTTCATGGTGGTTCTATCTTCCTTACCACATGATGTTAAACTACAAGGAAACAAATATTTCCTTACCAAATGATGTTAAACATCAAGGAAAACATCCTTTTCACATGACATTAAAAATTCATGAAAAATGTATCCCCACTACATGATGTTAAATTGTGAAAACCATCACCCATAATTATCCCTTATTAAAGGAACATAAGATCATAAATCAAGTCAACCATATTATGGGATTATTATATCATATTTTAGGAACCTAAATCTATAGATTAAACTCCATGTATCAAGTGCTTCTAGTTTCCAAGAACCTTCCATAGAAATTGGAAAAAGAATACCTAGATTCAAGGGACCCTTTGTTTGACTATGCATGCATTCCTATGGATTCTACATATGCACCTATGGTTGAAAACCAAATGAGTCACTTAGGAAAAAAGGCTTTCCAATCCTTGTGATTAATTACATTTCCATACCAAACCTCATCACCTCAGTGTGTTCTATGAAATTCTTTGTATGATTGTCCAATAACATTAATCATGACCTGAGAACCTCGATCAATGATTTACAACATTTTTATCTCCATATTAGAAGGATTTTGGACACCCTTAACCCTAGAGATTTTAATTAGACTATTTTTTAACATTCCCCTCATATTAGTTCCATGCACACCATGACCTTAAACCACCTGCACGTCGATCAATGTTGTACGCCCTCAAAATCTAGCTTATGATGGTCTAAATTGAATGACCTTAAACTACTAGAGAAAGATAAATAAATATAGGTTTAAAAACTATAAATGGAATATTAAGTTAAATTCAAGTATGAGATCTCTAAACTCTTCATCTCCAATGTTTAAGAAAAAATTAAGGAACAAATAAATAAGGCATAAATATCATAAGTCCTACACTATATCCCTAGTAAAAGCCAAGAAATTCCCACTAGACCCCCTGGTTAATAAAAAATATATAATAATATTTTTTGCATCTACTCTCCATGATAACATGTTCATTGGATAGTGGCATAAATTTTACGGTGGTCAAACCTTTCTTGAATATTACAATCTCTATAAATCACAATCAGGATTTAAGTGCCTAGGATCACTACAATCTTCCATGGACCTTAAAAAAAGGATACCCTAAATTAGGGGGCCCTATGTGTGACTATGCATGTATGCCTATGAATCCTGTGTTTGTGCCTATGGTCATCAACCAAATGTTTCACTCTACAAAATGGATTTTTGATCCTTGTGTGCCATGATATCACCATGGAAAAACGTAGTAGCTCAGGGTGTTCAAGGATATTCCCAGTATGATTTTCCCATACCATCCTCATGACCTAAGCACTTTAAACCATGATTTAAAGTCCTCATAACTAATCTATGTAAGAGGATTCAACATCCTCAACATTACATCACCATGTTTTATACCCTTTATCAAAGTAGGAATGCGGCACTCTATGCATGAACCTTTATGGGCCCACACCTCATGATTCAAAACCATATGGTGTAGGGATCTAGCTTCATAGTTAAGATCTAAATTTCCCTATAGTTCTACAACCCTTACGGAATAGCTTTCCTCCTTTACCCATCTTCATCATCTAGAAATTTGTGTCATGATGAATAATCCATAGCCCTCAGAAAGGAGTGGGGATCATCTTTGCTTGAACATGCTATTGATGTATAATGGATTTGACCTATAAACCAGAGGAATATCCTCCTTGAAAGAAATATTATTCAATCCTTGAGAGCTCTGGAAACATTTTTGTGGAACCTAGTATCTCAGCGGGTTATGGTCCATCCCCTGCTTGTCTACCACATTCCATATTCACTAACTCAAACTTTTAGTCTATGACTTAGATCACCCACATTAAAAATATCTAGGTGCACCTATAATCCATAGTATTTCTCCTTCAACCAATATTACCCTCACAAATCATCCATGAACCTTCAAAAACAGTGGAGATACCACTGTTTGGAAATTTTATCAATTCATAAGGGCTTTGACCATCTAACCAGAGGCATCTCCTCCTTTCAGGAAATGAGCTCTAATCATTAGGATACTCAGAAACACCATGTCAAAACTCAGAACCCTAGAGTGTTTTGGTTCATTTAGGTCATGTATCCATGATATTAAATGATCATCAATCAAGTCTAGGAAGTTAGATATTAATATTAATGGAATTATAAGGTCCAGGATAGAGGATTCTAAACTATAGTGATAAGAGATTCAAGCTAAAAGACCCTAAACTACTATGATACAATGTCTAATCTAGAAGACCATAAACTATAGGGATAAAAGGTCTGAGCTAAAAGACCCTAAACTACAGTGATAAAAGGTCTGATCTAAAAGACCCTAATCTACAGTAATAGAAGGTCCAAGCTAAAAGATCCTAAACTAAAATTATAAAATATCTGATCTAAAATACCATAAACTGCAGTGATAAAAAGTCCAAGACAAAATACCATAAACTAAAGTACAATTTTTATTTAGTTTACAAGAATCAAGATACCCTTTCCAAAACTATATGTTTCAGAAAAATATAGAGCACTCTCCCCCTGGGATATATATTCTATCGATTTTCCTTTTCCAAAATAGGCAATCTCAAGATAACTGGAACAAAAACATCAATTAGGAACCTCATGATTGGTTGGAATTCATGAGAACTTCTCAAGGAGAATATTTTATTATTTATATATTCAGATCCATACATTCAAGATTAATTATTATTATGCAAAGGATGGGTATCATTTGTGATTCATTTAATAACAGTTCAGAAAAATTCCATGCACATCATGAAGGAAAGAAAAATAGACAATAACATGAAAGTTTCATAAAATCCATTCATTGATAGTGTACAATTTTCAGAATCTACAAAATTTAGAGTCTCTCTAAGAATATAATCACAAATAGAATACATGTCAAACTTCAAAGAAAAATAATATTTGATAAGGTGTGCATGGATCAGAGATGATCAGATCATCCATCATAGCGGTAAGAACCTCATCCAGAAGAGAGATCTTATATGACTTTAGTCAAGAGATCTGATTCCATTATCAATTATTGGAATGGTTAGTGCAAGATATGGGTGAAATCAAAGCTATTAGATCAACTCAACACATTGGTGACCTCATCAGATCCTAGTTTCATGGCCCCAACCCTATACATTTTTAGAATCTTGGGATGAGATAAGGCATTGGGGATCTTTGTGGCATTATAGAAGTAATAGAAATGGACGTTTTCCTCTATATATCCAAATAAAAACTCAAAATTACCACTGATCATATAGGTGATACTACCTTGACGAATGTGGCCAAAGTGTTGGTAAAGAAATCCAAGGGTTGACTCCACCATATTTAGACTTCATACCTCCTTTAGATGCACTTCCATCACCAATGTACTAACCTAGATTTTAGAATACAAATACTCATATGGGAAAAGCCACCAATTTAAGATCATTCCCATGAGGCCCACCTAAATAAGTGTTAGAGAGATATCAGGATTCACTCGATATCCCCATGAAGTATGATCCCTAACTTCCAAAATGGCCAAATATGTACTGGCACGATCATGAACCTGTTGGGAAGGACACGTATGGGGGAGTATATCAGTTGGATTAGTTCTACTATAACTATGGAAAATGTTAATCCCATATTTAAATGAGATATGTTAGCACATAGTCAGTTAATTTTTAAAATTTTCCTTCACAATGATGAGCATGTCCCCTTCCATGTTTGGAGTATGCATAGGTTCCTCCCAGAAATCTGTGCTAGGAATGAACTCATCATACATATATATGAGAGGGGGGATCCTACTCATTTTGAAGATATCCCATAATATTATTCAAACCTCACTGTGGGATTGATAAAATAAGTTAGTTCAAGGGCACCAACGGTTAACCAGTTCTTGAAGAAGATCAGGATAACACTGAAAAATAAATTGGGAAATCCATACTACTTCATAATGATGTAATAAATATAGTTGTTCAGTGAACTCTATGGATCTTTTCCAGACCCAAAATGGCCATGACCATTCATTAAAAAAGTTACCACTATGATGAAAACCCCACTTCAAAAATTTTCCCCTGCCCGAGATGTTTTGAGAAGAGATGAATATTTTCAAATAGCTCTGAGATATGGGTTGGGGAGAAAAATCCCAACCATCAGGACCCAAGGGAGTGTTCTCCAACATATAAGACAACACCTCGGATTGAGCTTCAACCAGTCATCTATCCTCAATAATTATCGTCTAACTAGAGTTAAAAGAAGTTGACACCCAACAAGATGATAGATTGCAGTCTGAAGAAAGAATCATAATGTCATCCAGAAAGACAACCCCATATTGAGGAATCTAGTGTGATAAAGCATAATTTTTCAGCTCGAATGGAAAAAATCTATTTCAGTACCTTGTTATCAGAATTCAAAAGGTATTAAGGGTCATCATTGTGGTTTCTAGTAATCATAGACCTTGAATTAGCTGCAACTTAGTAACTACAACAATTTCCAAAATTCATCGAAAAAAATAAGTGGAATATGTCTGATAGATAAAATAAAATCCTTAAAAAAGGCATAAATTCGAAGCATCGTGTGTATCACATGAATCATCAAAGGGATTATCAGATTGCAAAAAAGGACTCAAAAATTTTCTAACTCCTAATGATCTCACTAATCGCATAAAACCACAACATTTTGTGCCACCACATGAACCCTTTGAATACTCATGACTTGATGAACTTGACATTGTCAAGAGAGCTGGATAATAGTGAAAATATCATGCTATCAATCCAATAGATCCTGTGAAACCCGCCAGATAATCATTCACCCCCACGAACAAAGTTAAAACAATCACTAAAGTTAAGTTCGTGATTGATGCAAGTGGGAACCAAGGAAAAGAAAGTCTTATGAAGAATATATCACTAAAATGGTATCACAGTGATGTTTTTTGATGGGTTCTTGAGGGAATTTCATTCCAAAAGGTCACATGATGGGATTGGGGCACAAGAAGTCTTGAGAGTTGTGTAGCTGGTGAATGAGACTCCCTCTACTCCCCTATTTATAGGGAATGTTGTGGAATACCAAACATCACCTGGCAGACCAAACATCACCCAAGACTCTAATTGAAGTCATATTCAAAGCCTAGGTTTGGAATTTAGTTTCCTTATAAAAATATTCCCATGTCCCAACTAACATCACTCATAAGGGGGGAATTTGTTGATGCCCGCAAAATGACATTTTGAAAATTCACAAGGGAATAAATACCTGAATATGGGTATTATTTTCCCTGTAAAAAATGAATAAGAAAGTATCCATGATAACATGGATCTCATGAACCTTCACGATACATTTGATTTCATGAACTACATAAGTTCATGTGGATGGTCACACACAGTGCATAGCCTATAGAAGATTCCATAGAGCCCTTTGACAAAGCCTCCTTCTTATTGAAAATTCGTCCTAGACATTTACTTATCATGTGGAATCATCCAAATAATATCTCCTAGGTCACAAGAATTGTTAACTAGAGGAATCCCAAAAAACCATCCAAAATATTAGAAAAATAAGAAGAAAATATCTAAAAGGTTGGTGCCTCTTTTGCTTATAAATATCACGTGATGCATCAATGATAGGTTGAGTTATTATATTTTCCAAGACTCATACAATGTCATGATATCCCCAAACATTGTAAAATAAATAAAGGAAATAAAAAGGTAAAATATGGGAGCCTCTTGTGCCCATAAAAATCATGTGATGTTCCCTAAATGGTTCAAAATACACCGCAAACCCCTACTGACATGTCTACATCGCTGCATGAAATCCCACTTGCATGTCACCCCCATCACGTGAAAGGATTTAGGCATATATAGGTTGTTTCATGCTACCCCTTTCGCTCAAAAGAGAAGCAGAAGGGTTTTTCCATGATAATTCTCCCACTTCACTATAATAACTTTTGTTGGTCACGAAACACATCACTAATGGAGAAAATGGTTATCCTATAAGAAACCCAAGAAAACTCAGGAGACCCTAGGCCCTTATAAAATAAATAGGGGTGATAAAGAGGGGAAAATATGGGAGCCTCATATATTTTTAAAACTCATGTGACAAACCAGAATGGTCTCGTAATACCCAATTTCAATCTAGAAAGATCTTAAAAATCCCTTCAGCATGATAGCATGATCTCACAAAGGCCCCATTTAAAGTAATCCTAGTCTCATGAAAGGTACAAAAAAAATTACTTATGATCATGTGAAGGACTTTCTATAGGCATCTAGATCTTGAAGTGGCCCATAGACATGTCGTCCTAAAAATACAGAAGTCCATCAGTATGTCTTCATGACATAGAATGACACCATTAATTGTATATAATCCAATAAATGGAGCGTCAATGGAAGAGTCTTGCACTCAATGAAAATCTTGTGACACCCCCTCAATGGCCCACAATAGAATCTCGCAAAGCTCATGACATTAATCAGGTATCCTAGGAATTGATAACCTTTCCATCCTCTATAAAGGGAAACTTCATTAGGTAATCCCAGACCAAAAGAACTATCATGAATCTAATTCATTCCATAACCAAGAAATGTAGGACACCTCTCAGAGGCTTGATCTCTATATTAACCATCAAAATTGATTTCCTCACACATAAATCCCTCATCAAAAAGTAGCGATATGGATTGTTTGACATCCCTAGTTTCCTACATTGAGCATAGATCATGTGGACTTAGGGAGTTTCAATTATCATATCATTAATGCAAGGAAACCTTAGTGTGTAACCCTAATCAGAAGTATAATATGGTATTCCCCCAATATATGGGTTTACTTAGTGTGTAATCCCCAATCCACTGAACTAATGTAACTCTAATTCTGACAATAACCAAGATACTTAGGATACCTTCCTAAGGCCTGATCTCAAATAGGAATCCACTTTGGTGCAAGTCCCATATGTCTCTGACATTTCAACCATCAGGACTCATTCATTACCATGGACTAATTATTCTACCTCATACATCAGGAGACTGAGAATCCAACTAAACTATGATAACTCTGATTCCAACTATAACCAAGATAGGTTCGATTCCTTCCTAAGTACAGAGCTATATATTAAACATCCCAAGGGTTTTCTCATTGCATAAGCCCCGCATCCATATGCAGTGGGCCTGATTACTTGTTATCCCTTATTTCAAACACCGATCATGGTCACATGGGTTTAGGGAGTTCCAATGGGAATATTATTCACCTCATGAATCTCCACCATCCAAGGAACCCTTAGTGTGTAATCCATGATGAGTAGCATGATATTATTACAACTATATAAGAGATTCTACCTCAGGGATAGTCCCAAGGGCATGAATGAACTATGATAACACTAATTCTTTCCAAAATCAGGATATTTAGGACATATCCTTAAGAGTCTATCTTGAATACTATGTGCATATGTTCCCACACATATTTCCTTTCCACATGATGTTAAACTTCCCGTGCTTTATTGAACTGAGTGGGTTTTTATTCCTCTAATAAATAGGATACATAGGACACCTTGTAATGGATCAATCACCTCCTTAAAATATGAACCATGTCTCTACATGGAATAAAATTACAAATTGCCTATTTATGTGGATTTAACATATAAAAATCTACTCATTATTGGTAAAAGGATGAAGAACATCATATATATATATATGGATTCACTAATGTTACCCCCTTATTATACACATAAAATAGCTTAACCTATGATCATTATGTTAGGGTAATCAATCATATATCAATATTAGTAATAGATTTAGAAACATATCTTAAATCTATAATAGAGTCCCAATGTATGAATCAATTCCCCCCAAAATTTGTGATGAGCCCAACCTACCATCATCTCGACCAATGTGATTTCCTAAGTGTCAATGGTTCTGAAACACCAATGGATTAAATACCTTTGGAAAGCTGGTATGTTCCTAGTTATGGATGTGGGAACCTATGGGATTTTTGGTTAAGAAAATAAATGGAGACCCTATGTTAATGATTTTCAAGAAATTGGACCCCTTAAAATCAACCATCAAGAAAAACAAAATTACCCCCAATCGTCACCTTTTAAATAAAAAAATGGTGAACCCAACGTAAACTTATTTAATCATAGAATCTACTTCACAACATAAAACGGAAAGACTGCCAAACTCTCATAAAGACTTTTTTTCACCCAATGAGGGTTCCCGGCAGTCTCTTTTCTGTTAAAAAATGGTGAACCCAGTGTGAACTTATTCAATCACAGAATCTCTTTCATAATAAAAATGTTAGACTGTCCAATTCTCATCAAACCATCTTTTCACCCAATGATGGTTCATGATTATCTCTTTTCCATTGAAACACCAATTTTTAACCAAACATGAACTTATATAATCACATAATGTAGTTCACAATATAAAAATGGATAGACTTCCCAGTTCTTGTGAAACCATTTTGATCCCCCAATGAGGATTCACGGTTTTATCTTTTATATTGAAATAGAAATAGTGAACCTGATGTGAAAATTTTTACTCAAGGCATCTATTTCACATCATAAAAAGGATATAATAACCAAATATCATAAAATAATTTTGTTCACTCAATGTGGGTTCTCGGTTGCCTCATTTCCATTGAAGCATTGTCACACATCACCAGTTGGAGGAAATCATGGGCCTGAACGTACTGTGGATAAAATCCTACAAAGTATACTTTTCTTTCCCACACTCCATTGGGATGTGGGGAGTTTCACTCACTAGTATGATCATTTCTTGTGAACATGCACCATTGAAAAAAGAAATGATATTCCCCAAAATCCCATTCTAAAAGTTAAAATATTTGAAGTATGGGGAATCGATTTTATGGGCCCATTACCAAATACTGAAGGAATATTTTACATATTGGCCAGAATGGATTTATTTTTAAATTGGGTAGAAGCCAAGACCACCTCCCATGACACATATGAAGTGGTCATTAATTTAATAAGGAAAAACATTTTCTCAAGATTTGGATTTCCTGGATTTATCATTAGTTATCAGGGAACTCACTTTGTAATTAATATTGTGAAAGGATTGATAAAAAAATATGGAATCTGTTATAACATTGGAACTCCCTACCACCCATAGACAAGAAGAAAAGTTGAATTGTCTAATATATATATTAAACAAATTCTAGAAAATACAGTGGCTACAAGTAGAAATTATTAGATACTTAAATTAGATGATGCACTTTGGAAGTATCATACAATATATAAAACACCCATCAAACCTACTCCATTACATCATGTTTATGGGAAGCTATGTCACCTTCCATTTAAATTATATCATGGCTCATATTGGAAATTTTAGAAACTAAATTTGGATTCTAAAAAGGTTAAGGAAGTAATAATGATAAAAATCAATGAGATGAAATAAATTAGAAGGGAATATTTTAAAAAAGATCATATTTATAAAGGAAAAGAATAATAAATGGAATGGCTAACTAATTACATGATAAATCTTCACAAAGGGTAAAAACGTTATACCATTTAATTCGCAATTTAAATTAATCTATGGGAAGCATAACTATTGATGGTCTAGTCCCTTTACAGTTATTAAATTATTCCCCTATTTGATAATAAAAATTAGAAAAGTAAAATGACCCCCCTTCAAGTTCAATGGAAAGAGATTAAAAATTTATCAAAAACCATTTCATGAAGAGTGTGCCCATTATTTTGAGTTTGGATAATTCTTTTTCCATCCATCTGGATGACGACATCATAGTTAGATCTTTATGGGAGGAAACCCATGTATTTTGTTTCCTTTATTTTATTTGTGTTCTTAGGAACTATTCCCCCTTTCTAAAAATTATATCTATTGATCATCCTAAAATTATTTTTAGTACATTCATTCATCTATCTGAGCAATTTTCTACAACCTTTGACTATGTACACCGGCCATACTTCTACATATATATTTTTTAACCCTTATGGACTAAAGGTTTATCGGGTTTAGGTATTTTGTTTCTAATATTTTTTGTAGGAATAAAAATTTCCAATAACCATCCAACAAGTTCTCCCATGGCATGCGTTTCACCACCAGGAACTCTCAATTCCCTATTTAAAATTTATAAAATTTAATTTAATTTTATTCTATGCTATACTTATTAACTCTTACAAGAATATTTATTTAATAGTATAGAAACAATATCATTTCAAGTGTGGGGGATTCTTTATTAATATTTATTGGTGATACACTTCTATTATTTCCTATTTTCAGTAGTATAAGAGACTTTTTTCATTAAAAATCATTATTTAACTTGAAATCTTATTACATACATTTAAATAAAAGAAAATGTTTAATTGGAGATTGTGAAAATCCATTTTTTCTCATATTTAGATTATTATCATGATTTTTTATTTGAGTAATTTAATTGAAAATTCTATAGTCTTAAAATTGTTTTTCATTGAATTATTACTGGATATTATTCCCTAATTGATCTCCAGTTATTTTATATACTCTCATTACCAAGATGATTCTATACCCACATTGTTTTATATCATATTTATTGATAGATACATAGGTAATTTATACATATAAGAACTTTCATTGAGATCTTATTGAGGCTATGATTGAATAAATAAAATATTAAAATTATTGAGGTAGACTTTGTTGGTCTATTTTTCTTAATACCCACCTATAAATCCATCTTTATTTAGCCTATAGTATCCATGAATAACCTTTTCAGAGTGAATCTATTTCAATCATATTATCCATTTCTACAATACTCTTGGTAATATGCATGATTTTCTTTTGAAAAAGTGTGGGGGGTTTTTTATCTCATTTATAAACGGAATATTGATACAAAGGGGACGTATAATGGAATTTTCACCAGATAAATATGACATGGTTTATGATTAGCATCAGTATTTTATATGCATACCTTGTTCCATAAAAAATGGGTTTTGTATTAGGAAGGATAAAAGCCACCATTACCAGACCAATGAATCCAATGATGAATCAAATGTGGTTAGGTGATAGATGTGAGATCTAGCCAAGACATGACTTGAAAAATAAAAAAAATAAAAAAGAGAAATGAACATGGAACGTTATTTATTCCTTATTGAGATATTAATTGACCCAAATTGAGATTTTGGGATCACATATACATTTTTTTCTAAGAGGAGTTACTTTATTACACTATTTATGATTATCATGAATTATGGTATAGAGATTACCCTCCTTCTCACGCTTGATTATTACTATCTTCTTACCTACTCTCAGCCTTAGAGACTTTTGGACATTCATTCTTAAGCCCTCGTGATTAATTTTTTATTTTTCTTTAAAAAGTAGATATGTTTGAACAAATGAAAATATATGTTTATGAACAAGTATTCAAGGTATGATCATAACTCTAGTGTAATTTTAACTTGAGTAATGAGAGAAAATGTATAGTGAGTTAAATTGAAAAATTGGAATAACATCTAAGGAAAAGTTATAAAATAATGAATAAAAGAATAAAGAACCTAAATAAAGAAATAAACTATTAGGAATAACTAATTTTCTCTATAGTATTGATTATGGAGTAGTTAATTTTCTCATTTTCACATTTTTTTCCTGGTTGTAATGCATTTTTCTTATATAAAAATTATTTCATTTGAAATGATTGTTGGGGTGATTTTTTCTTGAGGACAATCAATTGTTCAAGTGTGGGAGAATTTGATAATATAATATTTTATAAAATTTTAGGATAAATTTCTTTAATGATTAATAATTATTTATTTTATATTATACTGGGTTTTTATGTGATTTTGATGAATTATGAATTCAATAATCAAAGGGGAAATATTGGGAAAATGTTAAAATTTATATTTACACATCGTGGATCTACATTACACGAAGTGTACTCTTCAAGGATACCACCTTTGAGTTGAAGTAAAAGGTGTGACCTCCATATACAATGAATGAACCAAGTACACATTGTGAAGCTACAATACACATCCTAAAAGACTCAAAATTCAAAATCTATTGAGATGAATTACATGGAGTTGTTCAATGACATGAAAAGTTTTAAATTTAATTTTCACTGTACAATCAAGATAAAAAATCCATGAGATCCAAAATACGAATATAATTTTTTTGGATCTAAAGTACATAATGTGAATGAAAGTTTCCCAATATAAAATACATGATACATAAGCCACTTAAATAATATTCATGATGTGAATACTATACATGATGTGAACTAATTGGAATCTATTAATATGTAGTGCCTCTAATGTGAAAAGAAGACTTAAATTCCAAACATTTTTTCTTTAGTTCTTCTCCATTTTTATTCTGTTTTCATTATCATCTATCTCTACTACTTTATTTTATTATTTTATTCATTCTATTGTTTATTTTTTTAAGTTCAAGATTCTTTTTCTATTCATTATTATTCCAACCCTCCAATTTCAATCCTGATTGCTGTGAAAATTCAAATACCACTGCATTATTCATTGATTCCAGATACAGGTTATTTTACAATTTATATCATACAATTTCAATTTTGGATTACTTTATTTTGAATCATTTAATCATTATATATAGAATTCCATTTATTTCCTTTCTTCTATTCAATTCTGTCATGCTCAGCTAATCCTCTTTGGGTTAGGGGTTGAGAGTAGGGTTGTATTTGAAACTAATGAATATCTAAAATCCAAAATTGGTAATCATAAGGATGTTAACCTACTTTAGAAAAAAATTAATCACATTCTCGTGCATATACCATGACCATCGAAGGTGTAATTGAATGATGATTACCTAGTTGTAGTTGATCACGCTAGGACCAACATCATCAGATTATTTCTACATATAATCCAACCTTAATGCTCTTAGGTTATCAACTATCTCTGGACCAAAAGTTATTTCCATCTTAGGTTTATCCTATTGGTTGGAATAAGGTCATTTGGTGAATTTTTCACTACTTTTCAACCTATTAGGTAGGTCTCTCCCAAGTTATATTTCGGTTTATCCATTTCCTATACACAAACATTGACCCCAAACCCTTCCTTTCAATTTTAATTAATCCCAAGATAATTAGTTTTAAAAAACCCAATCCAAATAGTGAAGGTGAGTAATCCTCCCTAAAAGGTTCTTAACCCTAGGATACTTTCTTACAAGTTTTCTCTAAGGGTTTGACCCCGATATTCCACTATGCTACACCTTTGTAGTCTGGTATAGTTTGAGAAATTATAGATTCTAATTTGATCAATTCCCATGTGTAATAATCGATGTTTTATAGGTTGATCAACTATGCTACAACACCTCCATAACTAGTGAAGGCGATCTCACCACAACTGGAATTTTAAGGACCACTACATCGTAGGCTTCGTCCTTGTAGTGTAGTCGATATGGGATCCCAAACTGAAGATGTGGAACTGCACCATGTCCTTCTTCCACACTTTGATCCCCATATGCCCATTAATGAAGAGAAAGTGATGAGCTTTCGTTGAGGTCATTGTGACATTGATAGGGAATAATGTAAGAGGTTGGGGAATTTCCTAAATTCTAAATCATGGGAGGTCCAAAAATGGAAGAACCATGGTTTTTTAGTGAATAATTAATTATTTTCATGGTCTATATACTATTCCATAGTTCAAAAAAATCCATGCATGGCCATGACATGTTTTTCCTTATCCACACCATCTATGTCATAGGGTTTTAATCACATATAGATTTGAAAATCCTGATACATTAGATATTTACAATAGTTTATAGCCGATCCTTGAGCATATTTAAAAAATTAATAATCATGTAAATGGTTGGAGAATACCTACTATGAGTTGAAATCTCCATAAAACAAGGAAGAATTCCACATATATTATTAACCCAAAACCCACTACCCTGTAAAGAGAAAGGGTAGATGAATAATTATAAGAAAGAAAATATACCAATGGGTGAATGAGAAATTAAAATTTCAAATAGTGAGAGAATTCTCTTAGAGAGAATAAATAATAGATAAGGTTGTCATGATAAGGACTTTTACTTCAAATATAAAGGTAACTAGACAAAAAAAATTGGACCTTATAGTGGTGCTTCTGTAGAGTTTATCTATAGTAGTTGACTTTGATTTTCTAATATATTCCCTCATGAATAAAATGATGGGGTAAATCATATACTATAAATAAATTTAAGGTAATGGGGATTTCATGTAGTGTAAGGATTTTTTTTGATTGAAATGTTAATGGGTTGATTTCATTGTTTTATTTTAGGTTTTGATTCTTACCCTTGTCTTTCATGCATGACCATTACTGAAATAGTTGGGTCTACTGTTTCAAATTCTTTGACTAGTGAACCTTACTCATGAAATGACCAATTCATGAATCTAGATTCACTATGTTTAAATATTGTACCAAACACCTAACTATAAATTAACCTAATAACTGATAGGGAAAATAGAGGTCGATATAATATAGGGTGATCACACAGAGATGAAGATCAATAGATTTTTGTTCAAAAACAACTTAAATTAGAAATAAAAAAACTTACTCCTCACAAATAAATGATACTGAACATACAAAATCTTGGTACATCCATCTTATCCATTTCAGAATCAACAAATTTAATCTCCAATTTTTTTCTTATTTGAATGTTTTCCTAAAAATATTTAAGTCATCGATACACCATTATCAGTGGGTCAACCTAAACCTTCCATTATACTACATTTCAAAATTAGTTAGTGTTGTTTTAGATTTATTAAATTTAGTCTTTGATATCCCATAGATAACTAACGATGCTTTTAGGTGAGATCAGGATCTGATATTATATTTATCAAACACATGCATCTCTATACTTATGTATTCTAGATGTATCATATAAAAGTATGCATAATAGTATAATACAATTTCCTAATACATCAGGTGACCATGGAATATTAATTATATTAATATCATGTAAACAAAGCATACATTATTTATTCTTTGAGTACCAACTAACCAAACAAATGAACACATGTCATGTCATGCACTCAAGTAGATGAGCACATCACTTGCTCCTCATCTAAATAGAAACGAATATCATATGTTCCTTATCTATATATTTCTATAAACTTACTCAACCCACATTAATATATGGTATATATGTTATAATCTTTAGGAAATATGATAAATCCCTTCTTGGTTAAGCCTCAACTGATGACATGATCATTAGCACACCATATAAACTCCTAATTAGATATTCCAAAAGGATTGTGTAGGAAATGTATCAAAGTATTAAGGTTATCATAATAGGTGTATTTAAAACCATGGGTATGGGGATTTAATATGAAATATGAACCCCTTATATACGAAAGGCATAATGTATGACACAATATGGGGCCCACTTGGTGGTTCTTACATCACGCAAAATTTGTTTTGTGTCTCATGACAATATTCCATATATCTATTTGAAATTATAATCATTATAAAATTAAATATCACCACAACCAATAATAATATATGTAATACATCAATTATTAATAATTCAAAATCATACTTTTGGTGGTCAATTATCATTTCACTTCACAAAATATATGCATCCAATGTGAAAGAATGATTAACTGTTGAATTATATTTTTATAACATGATACATTTTATATTCTTAAACTCGTTTAAGAATATTAAAAATAGATTATATAATCACCTGTGTGATTGTATGAAATATTATATACCACCTTAAAGTCCTTTTTTCACTATTTTTATTTTTTTTAAACGCATTAAATCTCCATGTAATTCCTCCTACATCTTTATTTGTCTATTTAATAAAACATCCAAGTAAACTATTTTAATTAGTAACATATATAGAATTTTTCTAATAACGGTGAGGTGTATTGATCACAATTATAATATTTAACTCCTATAACTCAACATTAAAACACCACTACTTCACCACATTAAATGTAACTATGTCAATAAATTTTGTTGTCTTCTTATAACTATTTATTAGTTCATCATCATCATCTTATAACTTTTCTATCCAAAATTTTCCTTTGAGATAATTTTAAAGAAAAAACATTAACTCTTTATAATAATATTCATTACCAAAACATCATAAATACTTTTTGGATATAAAGTATCTTTAAATTTTAATCTGACTAGTTTAATATTATTTTTTCTATAATTTATGAACATCTCTATGTCTCAAAATACTCTCACAATACTTTTAGAAGCCATATTTTCTAAAAAATATCATAATAATAAATAAAAACTCATATTTTTTTAAAAATAAAACTTTTTTCTATTATGGGTACATTTAATTAATAAACTATTAACATCTATATCTTATATACTATTCTATGAGTTTAGATAAATATTTTGAAAAGAATGGTTTTTTATTCAAAATATTCTACTATTGAAAGGTCAGATAATTTTCCTCATATTTTAAAAAATATCTTAGATAAATAATTTTTCATATATAAAACATTTTAGTCCCTAAATTCTTTTTAAAAATTATAAAAAATTGGATCAAATTATAATTAATGTGTATTAAAACCACCATCTCAAGTTTTTCATAATAATTCTGTACTTACAAACAACTTATCTTGTCATTTAATATAAATAAGATGAAAATGCACATTGTTTATTTATATCCTTCAAAGTTTGAAATATTCCTTTATAATCAAGTAGCAACATTTTCTATTTTATTTATATGAAAACTAAAAACTACATAAATTCGTACCCTTTTTTGAACTACTATATTTCTTCAAAAATTATAAAATATTTATTTGTTATCATATACACTTTTGAAATTTCAGAATTGATTATGTAATATTGATACCTGATATGAACATTCCTTTAAGTTTCTCAAACCTTGTGAGGTATCCTAGTCAATCCTATCTAATTATAATAGGTTCCCTACATTATAACTCTCCCATTCAGTTCCATTGTCTAGGGATTAGAATTAGACCATTTAATATTCTTTCTACTAGATGAAACATTTACCCTTTTTACTATCAACATAGTATTAGACCCTAAAAATTCAATTTCTTACTCAATATTTCTATAAATTTTGAGAAACCCCAAGTGTCTATAAGTAATTTATATACCCAATAATATTGAATAATTGACCACATATTGAATTTTCATAGGTTATTTTTCATCTAATTCCCTTAAAACATCAAGTAATTCCTTTTAGGTTACTCATAATAATGTAGATTTTATTATTTAATAGATTCACTGTTTGGTTTCTAAATAAGGGGTTACGCATAACACATTAAATTTATTTTCTTAATTAAAAAATATTCTTAAGCTTATATATTATTATAAGTAGTTTATTCCATTAAGCTTCTACTTTTCCAATATTAATCTCAAAGTCATGTTTGATGAAGGTGATTCCATTTTCTCTAAAATAAAATATTTAATTAGATGAGTATCATGTATCACATTCATTTAATAAAATTTTTTATTAAATTTTATCCCATAAAAAATATGACTTGGTTTATTAAAATTACATTAAATAAATTTGTGTTTCAAGATCCTAATTTCACTATGTAATAAGTCTTATTTTAGTTTTCATATCATTGCTAAAATGTTTAGGTAGACTATAATTCCAATAATATCATATATTACTCTTGTATAGTTAAGTAGTTAACTCTTCATCATAATCCATCATATAGATTCACTCAATTCTATTCGTCTAGTGTCCTATCTTATAGGGTTTCCCTCCTAAGTGTAATTCAAATCTCACAGTAGTATTTTGTTACCTAACTCTTTGGTGTTTCATCTTATTAGGAGACCCAGGTTGACTACATAAATATATAACTTCCACTTTCCCCATGTCCTCCCTAGGGTAATTCTACCCTGTCGCATGAAACATCTCAAACCCATGCATCCCATGCTATGTCTGGGGTCTAAAACTAGTGAATCGGAATAATCCAACATCATATTACCAGAGGTTAACTTTCAAAACTCATCATGTGGAACAAGATATGTAGAAGGGTTTAAGACACCATGATATAACCTAGAAAAATCAATGTCTAGAATAATGAAGTACAAGAACCTTATAAACTATGTTGATCATCCCTTCATAATGATTACTTTTGGTAACTTCTTGGTCTTAAAAATATCCTATAATAAAATGATAGATTCAAAACAAACAAATTAAAAAAAATTAATATGCATAACTCACTGAAATTTCATGGTTTAGATATTAGTCATACTATAAGGCATATCATGTTGATTTATTTATGGGATAAACTGAGTTATAAGGGAAACTCCTTTTGGAAACCTTATCCAAACCATGTTATAAGGGATTAATTATAGATACCCAATACGATAGAACCATATAAATGCCTTTTGTAACCTTTATATAGATACAAGTGATCTTGGGAATCCCAACCTATAAGGATGGATGGTATCCCATCCAATACCATTAGGATCATCTATCACTCAATTCTATCATCATTAATCATGCTCAAAGTGAGCATGCACATTACATTTCAAAGATGTTTTCCAAAACTTCTAGTCAGTCCTTCTATCACACAACCATCCGAACATTAGGGTAATTTCACCACTTATTCAAGGAAACTGAAAGATCTCCACTACCTCGACTCCTTCTTCTAGAAAATAGTGAATTCTTTCAAAATCTCTATGATTTTACCATTACACACCCTTCAGAAGGACCCTTGAATATCTTTTTAAGTGACCCTTGTATAATTACTTTTTGTAATCACACTTTCTCTTCCTCCATAAATTTTTGTGGTCAAAATTCCACTTCTTCTAGGACTTCATCCTCCAAAACATGGTTACTCCAAAAGTGAATTATTTAATACATTCCTCCTTCTGCATTCAAAAAATTAAACAACATTATTTTGACAACTATTTTCATTTATCTACTTCTAAAGACTTGAATTTTTTCATCCATGGTAATGGTTTCAAGATACCATGTTATAGACGTGTTAGAAATTTGAAATTAGTCTTAATTTTAATTTTATGGACCTTCCAAATTTTAAAATGGATCATGGAATGAAAATAAAATCATTGGAACACTTAAATGTGGAATTTAAAGAATAGGTTAAGACCAGATAAGTGTATCTAGAGTTTGGACGTGTTATGGGAGCATCAAGATCTAGTAGCCTAGTTTTTGGAAAGATAGGGGAGGCACACAATTATTACTAATCTTGTACCCCAACTGTGAGACCTTTTTAGAAATTTCATTCTATTTTTCAAACCGAATACCAAAGGCTACATGACCATGTTAATTTTTTATATAAAAATAAAAATGGGGTCACACATTTTTCACATAGCTGTCAAACATTGTGCCCTGTCATGTGAGGGGGCGTCTCTTCAGACAGTATCACAGCATAGTTGGTGTACAGTTTTCTAAACAACGCATCTCATTTAGGGGTCCAAATTGAGAGTTTTATCCCTCTATTTTCTTATGAACCAAATCCATCTTGTCCTCATGATTTCTAAACAGAATCCCATACATGGATCTCTCACTCATCTTCTCCTAGATTTGGATGATTATTCTTCTTCCAGCCTCAGATTCAAGCACCTTCAAGTTTGTTAGAAGCATAATAGTTATTCTTTAACTTCTAATTCCTCTTTTATCAGTTTATCTTATCCCATTTAATTCAATCATTATTCTTGCTCATATGCCCTATTTTCAAGTATTTTTTTTGGTTATTCAATTTCTCTGGTTCTAGATCAAATCAATGGATGATTATAGATGAGTTAACATTTATGTGTTTAAGGTAGGTGGTTTAGTTTCTATTCACATAAACATTCACTACTTATAGATTATTATCATTGGGCCTCATGCTGGACTTCCTGTTCATTTATCCTAAAACAATAAATACCTTTAATTGAATAACTTGACATCGTTTAGATGCGCTATGACATTCTCATAAATGGTTGGAGGTTGATAAACCCAAACTAAACCCCCAATTATGTTGATTATGGTAAAAATTATTATAATGATCATTGTTTCCTACTATGCTACATCACCCCTTGGGTGTCTTATGCTTCCCCCATGGTAGTGGGTGGTATAATTTATTTAAGTCAAATGTTATATGGTTAAAACTAATTGATTTAGTTAAATCATGTGTAATTAATTAGATGAATTGAATGAATTTCATATGGTTATATACCTCTAATTTACTCTCCTCACTTGTAAGTGAAATGATATGTAGAATGGAGGAACTTGTTAAATGGGTATCATGGTTCCCCCTTGGTCCTTTGGTATTTTATGAGTTTGATCATTATAAGGGATCAACTGAAATTCATATTTTAATAGTAAACTTCCATCCCAAGAACATGACCCATGTATTCCATTTTATTTGGATTGATTAATAAAATGAATCATGATGACTTATGTTATGGCATGAATGAATTCCCATGGAATTTTTTTATGAATGTGGACTTCCTACACCTTTATAATAATCGTTGAGTGAAACTTGGATTCCAGGGTAGGAATAACTTAGACAGGATCATAGGTCAAATGTATTATTCATGATTCCCAAGCATGGAATCCCCTATTTCACATGATACATAGTCATGTTGTCCCTTATTAAACACAATACTTAGGAAAGGATTCCCTTATTTCACAAGATACTCGGGCATGGTGTCCCTTATTACACTTGATACATGGAAATGTCATCCCTTATTTCACATGATACTCATTTATGGAGTCCCTTATTATACCTGTTACATGATCATGGATTCCCTTATTCTACATGATCCTCAAGCATTGTGTCCCATATTATTCTATGTGATAGATGGAAATGACAACCCTTTTTAAAAAATAATCCTCCAATTGTTATGTATGGACTCCCGAGTTATGCCTTAGGTCCTAGGTAGTTCCATGTATCTAAATACATGTATATATTTTTCATCAATTATAGAGTATATATATACATACATACATATTTATATATATATATAAACCTATATTCATGGTGACACATATTCAGAGATATTCTGATTAAGGCTGAAGTAGGTATTGTTAGATGGGTACCCTCAGAGGGACCTGAGCTCAACTTGATTAGGTTTATTTATTTACAGCCTTATTTTTTAAAATTTCACACTGAGGTATCTTATATTAATAAACTAGATTGAATTATATGCCATTGTTGGTGGCCTACTGATTTTATCTCACACCTTTTTCGAGCCATCATTTTGTTCCCAGAAAGACCTCTTAGTTGTAAGTTAGGATTTAGACTGTCCATTGTGCTATTTTTCATTATGGACTAGGAATGGACATGGGATCATAAGAGTAGTTATTGAGAAAGTAATTGAGATTCCTTCCAGAGTTTGAGACTAATATTTATTTATTCCATTTTTCATACTAGCCAATTTATTTATTACCTACTAGATATCTTTTCTTGTATATTGTATCATGTCCATGCATAGTTATTTATTCCTTTATTTGTTAATATCTATTATAACATTGTGATATTATAATTATGAGTTTATAGTCTCCCAACTATACCATAATTAGAACCAATCTTCTAGTCGACATCCTATGACATACAAGGTGTCAAGCATAAGGCCATGTGGTGAATTGAATCAAGGCACCATTTTATTGGCTCTCTAGTTGGTACATTAAAAATTGGTATCATATGCTTTATTTTCCATTTTTAAAAATTATGGGATGGTAGACATGATACTATGAATTCTTTGTAACTTGGTATATTGATCATGTTTGGGTCCAGCCAACCTATACCTGAGGGAAAGACCAAGTTGTCCAGGATGAGATTGTTGTTCATATTGTTGTTATCATAGTTGATTATTATTTCATCTTGAGTGATTTATGTACATACACTATTTATTGATTTATGTAATTTTCCTTTGTTTTATAATATTTTACCTTTTCCCTATAATTGTAAGTAATTACTATTCATTTATCATTATAGAAACTTGAGGATTTGAATGCCATGCATATGTCATTCCGTGTTTATTTTAGTGCATGAATTGCATGTTGTGTATTATTTGTGCCTATAATTCCATGTTTAAACAATTATAACATCTATTTTAATAATTATGAGATAAATAAATTGTTTATTAAAGTGTATGCAACAACTTAAATGTTTTTTTTTCTCTTATAGCTTGATGATGGCACCTTATTTAATCAATTATGACATGTTTGAGCCACGGAAAATTTGTTTCACAGATGGAACATTTATGGATGTGATTAAATGGGTCCAAATAAAAATTTATAAATAATGTGGTAATTTATAAATTTTGAAGTGTAAACCGTACAATCAAACCATCATATATATATTTTATATATTTTGACACCGAAGGTGAAAACCCAACTACAATTACATTATGTTCCAATTGTAACTTATAAAGGCTTGTAGGAATGGTGACTCATATAACTAGATCCTATTGTATATATATATATAATGGATTGTTTTTTAATAATTTTTGAATTATAAACCGTATGAATAAATTCTTAAATGCATGACTGGACCCATGTAAGTCTGTTGGGGCATGTTTCTTATGAGATAAACCCATTAAGGGTGTGTTAAATTCAAATGAAACAACTACTATTAGGTTATATTTATATGCACCCATGTTGGATTGATGGGAACCTCATAGGATCCCTTATCATTTTCTTCCTTGGTACCTAATCCCATGGGGGTATGATTATGATAAATATGGGATGTTTATTTAAAGTTTTAGCAGCCACTTATACGGGTTATGTATAAATTTATGGTGGAATCTAATAGAACTAATCCCCATTAATTGATAAAATAACTTTTATCCACTTTATAGATTTATAATTATTAGGTGTCAATTAATTTAATTTTCAATTATAACCTTAAGGTTGTTTTCCTCTATATTATTTAATTGAAATTTTATTTAACTAATCCAGTTGTGATAATTTTATAATTAAATAAATGGATGATTTAATGTTTATAGAGAAATAATGAGATAATTTTCCTATTATTTTGCATGAAGTCATCTAAACAATGTTCTTAGTATAGTTTTATTATAATTGGTACATGATATCTTTTATGCATGAGAAAATTTAAATGTTTTGATAAATGAGAATTGATTAAATTCCATAAACATGAAACCTTACTAGGGTGTTCTTAGTTTCAACCCTCGAGTAAGGGTAGTTTAAATATTTCCCTTATTTTTCCTTATATAGGGATAGGTACATTTCCCATATGTCTATGTTGACCTCTTATTTTATAATGAGCTTAGAGTTTAGGCCTCTTGGACTAATTACCTTTTATGGAATGAACTTTTTTAGAGTCAACACCCTACGGTATAGTTAGGGGCTATCCCGGTTAAGGTAGAACCCTCAAAAGTGAATCAGATTTGGTAAATAATTATGTATAATAAAGACTTATAAATATTTTATGAGTGTAAATTGATGGAAATAGATTAAATCAAAACCATTGGGGTTGGATGATAATAAAGAATCCTTATGTAGGGGTTAGTTGTAATGTTTCCTTGAGAACTACCCTAAATTGTAATGTGATCATTTCCCATAGGATTTTTCATATGTCTCTTGAACCTAAATGATAGTTTGTAGATCCCATATACCTTTTAAGAGTGCATATAGTTTAAAAAGTTGGCCCCCTATACTCAAACAAGGTTTAGTCTGTTGGGATAGTTCCCCGAGATATAAAAGCTTTGTTGAATGCTTATCAAAAAATTTAGACATAAGGCATCATTTAGGAGTCGTTTGTCCTAAATATGACTCTTAGTGATAAATAATGAACCTTAAGTTTATAGTTGGTCATGTGATGAGTTAATCTTATTAAAAAAACATGAACATCATGAAATGATCGAGTACATAAGGTTAGAAATTCTTAGATAATGGTCATTCAATTAGTTGATTTTGTGATCCTTTTATTTAAATGATGGATGAATCAATAATATGTCATCATGGTTAGCATTGTTTTAGTTAATACGACTCTGTAATATAAAGTTTTTTTGGTTCTATTAAATTAAAAGTTACAGAAATGCAGGTTGTAATTTTTTACTATTATAATAGAAAGAGTTGTTTCATAATGTGAAATCAATTATGAGATGGTATAAACAATTACGTTTTTGGTTGTAATCATCTAATCCTTGAGTGGTTGTGATATAATTACATTTCATCTCTGGAGTATAGTGACATGGGTGTTAACAAGAATCTGAATCATATGAGTGCTCAGAATTTCATTCCTAAGAGCATTGGTTGAGATAACCTGACCTATCAATTTTCGCTTTAGTTTTTATATCATATGCTAAGGACATTCTTGAACATGAATCGGGATGAGAATCATGCATTCATCTAATATAGAACTTATTCAAGCATACTGATATGTAACTGGTTTCCTCTCTCTTCATTAGTGATTGATATATTCCTGTTTTCCACATTAGTAACTCATGTTTGGTGGTGGATGGAGTGTGTTCAATTGGATGAGATCCCATTATCCAAAAAATACCATTAAAATACTACTAAGGTAGGGAGAATTTTTTCAATAGTTTTTTTAGAATTTTTTTCAAAGTAAAGGGAATTTTATTGTTATGAAAAAATTGTAAATGGTTTGGACAGTTTCAAGATGTCGACGAGTTAAAGATTCAATTTTTTTTGTCTTGGATGTAATGATGAGTTTTAAAACTCATGTGTGAGTTTAAATTGAGTCTACATGATAAATATAGGATTCAATTAAATTAATTATCTCAGTTTTTTATAGATCAATGGTGTATCTATGCTTGCAAGGAACCATGATGGTGATGTGGTTGGTTGAGTACCCAACTATGGATGAACACTGAGAGTTTGGGTTGGACCTTAGTGGATATGTCGAACAATAAGGGGTAACTTTGGATTTAAGGTTTAGTGATCGATCCTTTAATTACTATTTATACTATTAAGTTGGGTGTTTCATAGTGGGTTAATCTGGGTTGTATTAATAGAATCCTAGATAATTAAACATTTATGGAGGGATAAGGACTTCAAATGTGCATCTCATTATATATAAAACCCACTATAGGGGAATAACCCTTACAACTACAGTAGAATAGGTATGATCATAGTTGGAGGGTTATGCAAGGTAGTTGACCTAATGTTTTACCTGGTCACACATATTTAGGAGGCGTGGTGCTAGGGGTTGATTCAAGGGATGTAAACTCTATTTTGATAAAGCATATATCAGGAGATATATACACACTTATGTATAATAATTCTCATTAAAATATTAGGGTACTCAATTTTTAGAGATTATTATGTTACCTATCATGAATTCGTATTGAGTACATCAAGAAATCATTAGTTATAACTGAGCTAATAAAATGATTTCTAGTATGATAGATGACCATAATGTGAGAAGGGTCATGGGAATATTGATACTGGTTGATGGATAATTGTTTTGGTACTTTGATGTTATTGTATCTTGGAAGAAATAATGGTTCATATATGATACATCATTGGAAGTTGGTTATGGAATTCTGTGATTTTTCTCTAAATGACCTTAGTGGACTTTGGAATAAAGGCCCTAAAATCCAGTTTTTGAAACGCATCAATAGTTAAAGTTAAGAGTTTTCATAAATAGTAATTCAGAGGATATTTTTCTTGAATTATCATGGTTAGTTGAATATGGCTAGTGAGTCACGCAATTGAATACATCATCATAAGAGAGAGTTTTAGTTTAATATTTGATTAAGGAATTTCAAGGAAATGTTGGTCTGACCAGTTAGAGCATCGTTGATTGGGATTCAACCATATTGATCAAATTAAGGACCTAGATCAGAGTAATCATGTAAAATCTTGTGTCACAAGGTGAGAATATGTCCAAAAACATCATTAGGGAACTATTTTTTTGTTTCAATAGAAAATTCTAACAGTGGTAGTACCATGGAATGGAATTGTATATGGAATGATAGATCCAAGGTGGTCAGTACTATAGGCCATATGATCAAATATAAGGCAGTATGATTATGTCTAGGGTTATATTTGATTGGTTATATTCCATCTTGATCTTTTATTATTTAATATGAGAGTTGTATCAAGTATTGGTTGTTTAAGTACCATGTGTTAAAAGTGATTCTTGTAGGCAGGTTGGACGTTTAAAATGAAAGCAGCTATTTCTGTGTAGTTTCCCAACCCATGTAGGCCATAAAATGTTTTAATTGTTCCCCAATGATTATAATGAATGATAAGTTATAAGGTGTAGATATTATAATATCCCAAGTTCTGAATGGGTAGGAAATTATAAAGGAAACTGAATTTTAATCTGATGGGGGGGGGGGAGAAATCTTAAACTAGGAATTACAATGAAAATATAAGTATTGGAAAACATAAATGTGGAGGTTTTGAGGGGGTTTAGGCCAAAGATGAGTATCAGGATTTTGAATAAGTTCCAAGAGAATCAGGATATAGAATCCTAGTTTTGGAAAGATAGTGCAAGGCACATAGTTAGTTCATGGTAAGTGATAACCATGCACCCCAACTATGCAGCCCTATGAGGGGTGTCACGCTCTTTTTCAAACTATACACCAAAGGCTCCACGGTTGTATGAGTTTTCTATAGAAAATTTCATGGAGGATCATAGGGTTTGTTCATGGTTTTTCAAACCACACACCTATATTTTGTAAGGTGGTATCCCTTTGGAAAGTATCACCAATGGCTGGTATAGGATTTTCCAATTTGGGGAGCTAAACTGTGCTACTCATTTAAGAGGATAAAATTACTATTTCCACTCATTTGTATTAATCCATAAATCCTCTTTACCCTCACTATTTCTACACAATACCACATGCATTGATATTTTTTTCCTCCTCTCCAAACTTTTATGGTTCTCCAATATTCAGACTTCGACTCAAGCATCGCTAGGAGTGTTAGAAGGATAGTTGTTAGACTTCGACCCCACTTTCCTCTTTTATTATTTTCACTTATTTATTTTTATGTGATCATTTTGTGAGATAATATTACCTATTCTAAATGTTTTTCCTTGGTTATTCAATTTCTATTAATATATCTCAAAAAATGTGTTGATAATGGATGAGTGGAGCTTTTTTTGTATGAGGTAGGTGGTATAGTTTCTCTTTCCTTAAATTTTAATCATTCATAAATTTTTATCATTGTTCCTCATGCATACTTCCTACAAATTTCTACTAAAACATAAAAAAACTTGAATAGAACACCTAAACATCCCTTAGACATTATATGACACTCTTATAAATGGTTGGAGTATAAAGACCCTAAGAAAAACCACCACTTAATTTGAGTTAGATTAAAATTATTATAATGATCATTGTTTCCTATTTTTCTGAATAACCCCTTGGGTGTGTTGAGCTTTCCACTTATTAGTGAGAGCTGTAATTTCCTTAAATGAAGTATGATATTGTTAATAGAATTTATTAATTTTACTTGGGTATATTTAATTATATAAATGGGTTGAATTGTAGTTGGTTTATATGTCTTGAATCAAATCTAATCACTTGTAAGTGAAATGATATGTAGAATGAAGAAAATTTTTAAATTGGTAGGATAGTGCCCCCTAGGTCCTTGGTCTTTTATGAATTCTATCAATATAAGGGATCAACCTAAATTCATATTTGAATAGTAAAGTTGCATGCTATAAACATGACCCATGTATTCATTTGTAATTCTATTAATTAATTAAACAAATCATTAATACTTATGTTTGGGCATGAATGACTTCTCATGGCCTATGTTAATTATTGAATGTGAACTGTCTACAACTTTATATTAAACCATGACAAAACTTTTGATTTCCAAGTAAGAATACCTTGGACGAGCTCATAAGAAAAATGAATTACACATGATACTCAGACAAGGAGTCCATTATTTCAAATGATACTCAAGCATTGATTCCCTTATTCCACATCTTACTCAGGAATGGAATCCCTTATTGTACATGATACTTGGGAATGGAATCCCTTATTACACATGATATTTGTGTTAGGAATCCCTTATCGTGCATGATAATCAAGTATGAAATCCCTTATTATAAATTATACTCAAGAATGGATTCCGTTATTCCCCATGATCCTCAAGCATGGTGTCCCTTATTATTCTATCATACTTTTGGACATGTTGACCCTGATTAAAATATAAGCCTCCAATTATTATGTATGGACATATGAGTTATGCCATAGGTCTAAGATAGTAATACATAGATATATATGTGTCTATATATTTCATCAAATATATATTAAATATATATACATACATATTTATATATATACACCTATATTAACAGTGACACATTTTCAGAGATATTTTGGTTTAGGCCGAAGTAGGTATTGTCGATTGGGTGTCATTGGAGGAACTTGAGCTAAACCTAATTATGTATATTTATGTACTTAATTATTTGTTATATTTTCACAATATTTTGTTTATATTCATGGATTGGATTTAATTAGACCCCATTTGTGGTGGACTATTGAGTTTATATAACACCCTATTCAAGCTGCCATTTGGTGCTCAGAAAGGCCTCTTGGTTGTAGGTTCCAATCTGGACTGTGCTCTATGATGTTTTTAATTATAAAATAGGACTTCACATGGTATTTTAGGAGTATAAGGTTATCATGTAATATATATTACATAAAGAGTTTGAGTTTATTATTTATTTATTCCCTTTTTGTTATTATATCCTTATTTATGTACAACCTACTAGATATATGTAGCTTGTATATTATAGCATGTTCATGCATAGTTATTTATTCATTTATTGTTGATTTTATTTTATACCATTGTTCCACTCTGATTATGAGGGTTTATTATCCCCACCGTACCATCATTAGACTCAAAATACTAGTTTGAAACCTATAATGTATGGAAATGCGTGCTTGAGTCTAGATGGAAAACCGGATCGAGGCACTGTTTTAGTGTCTCCCATGTCAGGATATTATAAAGCGGAACTTATCTCCACCTTGTTACACCAAATATAAATTATGAGACCATAAATTCTAGAAACACCAACACTTAATTGATGAGTGGGATTTGTTTTGAATTTCTCACCAATAAATTAATTTTTTTCTATGAATGTGACATAGTGAACACCTTAGGGTCGATATCTTGAGGAGGCCACTCTCACACATTATTTTTCTATTGTCCTTATTTATAAACTATCTAATAAACTAATACTTATATACTAATATAATGTGGGGTTTTTGAAATTAATGATATTAATATATATATATATATATATATTAAACCCACAATGAATAAAATAAAACATAATAAACTTATTGAATAATCATTGTTTTTTTAGAAGATTTTGGTGATGCAATCATTGTTCTTTAAAATATTAATTCTTCATATTATACTAATTATTGAGATAAACCTTATAACTCTTCCCATTACAATTGAATATTTATTATCCCACAAAAACCCTCTTAATGTGGAGAAATAGTCCCTCACATCATCACCACAATGTTACTTCACCCCATATGTAGAATTATGATGATGAAAGAGATGAATAAAAAATAACTTCAAGAAGAATGTAATAATAGTGAAATCTTGGTGAACCCTATACCAACACTTGTTTCACTACTAATTAAATTTTATTAATATAACAATGATAAAAAATGTATTTCATTAAATCAATCAACCCCCCCCCCCCCGTCAAACAAGCATCAAAGTCAATTCTCTATTCTCATGAAGTATAGAAGGGAAAGGTGGAAGAACAAAAAAGTAAAAAAAAAATAAAAGATAAGATAGAAAGATGAAATAAAATATATTAAACATGTAAAATGCTATTATAGTATTTAAACCCTTATTTTAAACAAAATTTATAACATAATATCCAACTCATGAAATTTAAGATGAGGTGTTCATTTATAGGAAAATGTATGGCCATATTTCTCTCTAGAAATATCATCTAAATGTTGACTTCCTTTTATCCAAATTAATGGGGGAATATTGTAATTGTGTATTCATTTAATTTTTATGGCAACATATCCTATATATACCCATTAAATTTTTTATCATTGTCCATTCAATGAAGGAGTTATGTCTGAATCATTAATAAAAAATTTTCTAGCCTGGTATTCTATTCATATTCTCATTCTCTAGTTTCTATAACTTTATGTCCTTGAGAAGGGAAATTTTTACATGGCCAAATTCATATAAATTTTTAATATATTATTTTTTATCTCCCTGTGAAATTTAAGCACTACTATCTTGTTACTTGGTGACATATAGGCCCATATTTAAAATTTTACACATTTGGGAATAGATTCAAAGTTCTAACTTGTGTGCTTGATTTAGGCCTCAAAATGTGGTATTCAGATTTGGGTCCAGTTGAATAAAATATATCCCATAAAAATTGAACATAAAAAATAAATTTATCAATTTTGATTATTTTAGAAGAAGGTATGGATAAAATTCCAATCTGATAAAAAATATTTAAATTCTAAAATGAATCCATTTTCATAATTAAGACCAAATTATTAATGAAACCATAAATTCTTAAAATCAACCTTATAAAATGAATTTTTTGTGACTAAAAATTTTGATTATATAATTAGGTAAGATAAATTATGAGCTTAATCAATCCCCCACACTTGCACATTAAAATCATAGTAAATTATCAAATATCCAAATCAAAATCTACACCAAAAATAAAAAATGTGAAAATTTCCAAGATCTTTTTAAAAATTGAATTTAATCATGCATCATTTTTGAAAATATAATTAAATTTTAATTTTCATAGATCACTTTTAAATTTCAATAAACTGAAAAAATACATCCATTCCCCTATCACTCATACCTCATATTGAAATTCATGCGACTCTTCACTCAAAAAAAAATTAAATTTGGAGTTATAATAATACATTAAAAGTACATAGAAAACTATAAGCTTATGAAATTTCTCATCTCTCTACACCATGAGATATAAAATTATCTTCAGTCATGATAAGTTTTTTAAAGTGAATTTGGTGGCTATAGGTTGGAAGCTAAAAAATTTAAATACTGAAAATAAGAGGTTGAACTCTTGAATACAATTACATGAATAATCAAGTTAAAATAAAGTAAATATACCTCACTCAATTACCCTTACATGGTAAGTACAACACCCCCTTTTTGTGACATGACCCATTAGTCCAAAATAGAATACAATAAGTTATATCATCCCAATTCTTCATTTTTTTCTTCTTATTTTTTTATTGTTTTCTTCATGGAGGATGAGATGAAAATATAATACATTGAGTGAATGAAAATTCATTCCATAAATTATTAAGAGGTACATGATTCATAAAAGTTATCAAAATGAATAATTCATATTCAAATCCATTTTTCCTTTTTCTATTTTTTTACTTTTTTCCTTTTTTTGGGGAGAAACAAATGATAGAATTGAAGAAAAATGAATGAAAGTGACTTATTCCCATTATTAAAAGTCTCAATTATAATTATAAACACCTCACACACTCAAATATGAGATGAATCCTAAATAAAACACCGGAAAATCCCTTCCCCATACTCAAAATTGAAATAGTCATGCAAGAATATTAAGAGTAAATGTATGTAAGGAATAATAATCTTGCAATATAACCGAATAATATAATAAATTTCTGTCTTATAAGGGATAAAAAGAGTAAATATAATGGTAGAAACATTTTAAAATACACATAGACAAATAAATGCCTCAATCATATCGAAAACATTTTATTAACTCCAAATATTTGAAAGAGGGTAATCACAAGTTCTAGTTTAAACAAAAAAATCCAATTTTCTCTCAAGAAAGTGTGGCTATTAGGAAGAATAAGTCTAAAGGGATCAGAATACCTTAGGGGATAAGAAAGATATTTTTTAGTGTTTATGGGAATGGATTTATAAAATTAGGAAAACTTATAAAAATTATTGAAAATAAAAATCCAAGAAAAAGATTCCACATCAAAAATCATTTCAAATACATTTTATCCAAAATCAAGAAAACTATCAAAATAAATTTAAGTGTTAAAAATAAAAATAGATATTCATTAAATAAAAAAGTTAATAAAAAATGATTATAAAAATTAAAAGACACCCAGACTCCTAAGAAGTTTTACATTTCCCCCACAATTAATTTTCATTGTCCTTCATTTATGCTCAGCAAAATAAAAATATTAGGGTTGAATAACCAAAGAGAGGTAAATATATAACCTAAATTTTTTCCCTGTTAATCCTTTCATTAATCTCATAGATACTACTACATAAACCTCAAAAGTAATAAAAAAATTAAGAAAAATATTTAAAAAAAGAGAAAATAAAAAAGAAGGGGAAAAGATCTTTGTTTGACCCCCCCAGTTGGAACTAGTTTTTTACTACCTCCAATTTGCGGTTCTAGTGGTCACCAAAAGTTTGATGGTGGATGTGGATTTTTTTTTGAAACACCACATTTTATTCCATCCAAATTAAACTCATTCACAAAAGTAATTGAGGACTCCATGTATAGAGTTAAACAATTACATCCCCTCGGAAATAAAGTATAAATTTCAAGGTAGGGGAAAGAGAAACAATGGTTCCTCTTTTCATACAAATACTAATTGTGTGGCCTATTAAACTTCAATATATAGGGATTTCTATTGTAATAATTTTTATGAAAATTAATTAAATGGGAAGTCAAGAAAAATTAACTTGAATATTATTAAAACATGAAGAATCCATAAAGAAATATTACCATTTAAGTAGGTTAGCTTGGAATGTAATTTCATCTGAAAGTGCCTATAGAAACTTTGTCTAAGGAGTTGTATCGTCTTCTTCACCACCTCCCTCCAATGACATTTGTGTACTAACTAAATCTAAAAAATTATAGCATTGAGAGGTAATACTAAATTAATTTTTAATAAATTACAAATAAATTTAGGTAAATAATCTATTATCTCACTAGGTAAGATAAAATTTGAATTTTTCATTATTTTTTAGTGCTTCTTTGAGTAGTTTTGTTTTGGATGGAGTTAGGTAGTAAATTTCCTCCAATTTTTACCTCAAATTCAACAAAATGTGTGGTGTATTCCTCTAAATCAAGAGAGTGGTGGATAGATACTTATTTTTCATATTAAAATATTGTATAATCACATAAATTTTTTAGATCCAAAAAAAATAATCATAATATTCATCTAAATTATATTGATCTCCTACATGTGCATCATATGGCATAACTTCTTCAAAAATATCCTCTAAAACTGTTGGTAAAGGATAGATGGATCTTATATATATTAATTAAATAACTCATTAAGTTATTCAACTATGATTTATTGTGGAAAACGTTTTAAATCATCTTAAATTAGTTTTTGTTATTTCTTTGTCCTCAAAACATTGATTTCATCATGGGAAGTAGAAAGGATATTTATTTTCTCACATTTTCAAGCATCTTGGAATTGTCTTTAATCAGTTAAATTTTTTTAAAATTGAATCTTTAATGAATAGTTCCTAAAAATATCTTAATTTTATTATGAACATTCCAATCATAATAAAATTCACTATAAACATCTATCTATACCTAATAAATAAAATATACGTAATAATGTTTTATTTTTTTAGTTTTTCAAATTTATAATTTTATTGTTTTCTTGAACAATAATGATTTCATGTGATTGTCCTCCTTAGAAAAAATTCCAAATTGATGATAGGGATTTTCAATGAATCACTCATCAATAAATTATTATATTCTTAAGAATGAATCACAGTGTGCACCATAGGGTTGATATCTCGAGGAGGCCACTCACACAAACTATTTTTCTATTATCACTATTTGTAAACTAACTAATATACTACTAATAATACAATAATATAGTGTGGATTTTATTAAATGCATGATATTAATATATTTATATATATATATATATATATATATTAATTCATGAAACACATAAAGTAAAAAAAATGAACTGAAGTTAGTGAAAAGATGTTGTAGTTCTTAGGAGATACAGGTGATGTTATCATTGTTATTTAAAATATTAATTCTCAAAATTATTCTCATTATTGAGATCAACCATATCGCTCAACACATTCACACTTATTTTTTATTATCCCACACCGTCCCTCTTAATGAAGCAGAATACTTTTTTACATCATCACCACAAGATACTCCACCCCATATGCAGCATTAGGATGACAAAGTAGAAGAATAAAAATTAATGGGAAGAATAATACAATAGTAGTGAAAGTGGGGTGAAACCTACACCAAAACCAGTTTCAAAAATACTCAAAGTACTATAATTTAATATTGAGAAAAATTATATTGTATGAAATCAAGCCTAACCACCCCCCCCCCCCCTGAATAAGAACTGAAGTTAGTTCTACATTTTCATGGATTTGAGAAGGGAACGATGGAAGAACACAAATGTGAAAAATTAAAGTGGAGAGAAGAAGATGAACTAAAATATATTAAAATGTAAAACACTATTACAACATAAAAACCTAATTATACACAAAATATATTAACAGTATAGAAAACTCTTGACATGGAATTGGATATTTACATTTACATGAAAATTGTCTCCATATTTCCTTATGAAGTTGTCTAATAAAATTTTGTTCATTTTGAACTAATTAATGGTTAAATATTAGAATTCTATAATTATTGAAGTTTTATAGGTATGTCTCTTATCTCCACCTATAATATTTTATCTCAATTGTCCATAAAATGAAGGATTTATACCCAAATAAAAAAGAAAAACTTTTCTAACTAGACACTTTATTCATATACTCATGCTCTTAATTCCTACGTATTTATGTTCTTGAGGGAGGACATATTTATTATGTAAATGGTTAATGTATTTTTTAAATGGATTGTTATATATCTCCATTTTAAATTTCAGCTCATTTTATTTGTTACGTTGTGATATATGGTCTCATCATAAGAATTATATAGATCTAGGAAGAGATTCCAAGGCCCGACTTGTGATCATGATTTGGGCCTCAAAGTGTTGGATTATGTTTTGGGTCTAGTTTAATGAAATTTTTATCATAAAAAAAGTGAACCTAACAAAAGGGAATTTCACAATTCTTATTAGTGTATAATAAGTTATTAATAAAATACCAATCTAGTACAAAAATATTTAAATTCCAAAATTAATCCACTTTTTCAATTAATCTCAAATTATTATTAAAACCTAAATTTTTTACAATTTACCTTAAAATATGAAATTTGTGGGATTAAAACATTGAGTTTCTGAATTATATATGTAAAATTATGATATTCATCATAGACTTCACACAAAAACCAAAAAAATATCCAACTTGAAAATTGTTTTCATATATTAAGCCTAAGAGTATCCCACTCTAATATCATTATCCAGGATTTCATAAAATATCCACCTTTTTTATAGAACCATCCATTTTTTCTTCCATTATAGTGTCAACATGGTTCCCCTATATTAACATAATTATCCAATTCACACTGAGATAAATCTACCTCATCTCTATGGACTATGATCATGCATTTCATTTCCCTAAAACCACTTTCATGCCTCTATGGAACTCCTCTAAAAATATTGACTTTAGATATGTATAAATTGATTAAATTCCCACCAACATGTTGTTCCTAGTATTGCATCCATAAAACCACTCCTTCCAAAATCCTAAACATCCAAAAATATGATATTGATCTTTCAAAATCTGAGGGTCATTCACTACCTCAAACTCAACAAAAAAACTAGAAAAAACCTCCTTCCAAAATATAACTTTTTAAAATTTTGGAATCATTAAACTGTTAAACTCCTACTAAAACAACATGGACCTTTATGCTATCATTTCTTAGTAAATCCCAATAATTCATTGTTTCTTCACCTCCATTTAATTTTATTCTAGTTCTAAACTTTTAGGATAAATTCAATTATAGAGGACCTTTTTATATCTTAAAACCTTTAGAAATTCATTCCCACATAGTCAAAAACACTAAAGTTTTCATTGTCAATCCTTTATAAATAATCAAACCTGGGACTTAGGTTTGTCACTATTTTTTAGTAGATATGGTCTTGATAAATTTCGTAAAGACATGGTGGATGATACAATAATAAACTTTCATTATTCTGGACTTGGTGTATTTTTGGAAGATACATCCCCAAATAATTCATCATTAACTTCACAAAACATTATAGTTTTCAAATGTTAGTCTCCATGAACAATATGAAAACATATCTTTCACTTCATTATAAACTCCCAATACTTATGAACTCTCATCCTACTAGATCTATTCCTTGATCCTCCTACTAAATTTTAGATCCTTCAACACCATGGGTTTTATTTGATAAAGGCTCCAAAAACACCTCAACCTCATTCTTAAAGAAGTAACACCTATGTTTTCTTTTCATATGATTTATAAAGGAAACAAGTGAAATATATTCATCAAAATAACCGTAATTGGCCAAAATTTTGATTCACTTGGTGTTTCTATTTCAAGAATAAGAACACCTATCACTAATTCTAAAGACCACAAACTCTGTAAATTCTATACTATTTACATCTATGTTCTAGAAATCATTTTAAAAACTATGTTTTCCCTATTTTTCTCAAAATTTTCTATAACTAAAAATCCCCATGTGTTAACCCAATTCAATCTATAAACATCAATACAAAGACACACTTCTTCAATAGATCGGAAAAAAACAACACCTTTCATATGACAAAAATTTCACCACACTCTTGGCTTATATTCCTTGATGGGTAGAAACCACCACTTCTCTAATACTATTGAGATATTCCCAAACAAAGAATAAAAAAATATACACCTTTTCAAATTTATCATACATTGATTGATGAGATCCTTAGAGAAAAAAATCATTACTCTAGTGGGATAGAAAATTCTTGGTAGAAAATACAACCACCCCATATCAGCAATGTGATTTGTGGAGTATCATAAAGTTAACCTTCTAGAGTATAAATTTTGTTCCAAGTGACTTTTTATTACACCTCCTTAATCATATCATATTTATTGACATCCACATTCTAGGTTATGTGTTATATCACATGGATATACCTTCTTAAAAAAAATTCTTATGCTTTCTTATGATGGTTTCTGATAATACTAAACACATCACATCTTGATGATTACACCATAAATAGTACTTATAGATTTTCTAGGAGTAAAAAATCCGAGTGTCCACAAAATTATAAAGATTCCACCATTGAACCTAAATCAATGTCATTTCCCTTGTGACACCATCTCCTAGAAACAATAACTCCCACTAAAATGAAAACTATAAGGGATATGAAATGAATCCATAAGTATTTATCAATCTTATAACCAAGCTATGAATGATACCTCAATAATGGAACACACCACTATACTCAATATCATGGAACATTTTTGATAGAACCCGAAATCATGGTACTACCACTATCATAATATGTGAAATTATTAAAGAACTTAGTAAATCAACAACAAGAAGTACCCAATAATTTTCTGAAAAATCTCAAAAACAATTAACCGCGGTTCATCTAAAATTCTATAAACCACTCTATCTATACATAAGATACCACTTTTTGGTAGAACTGGGTGAATCACTAAAAGATACATCTTTAACATTCCCTACATCCCCCTTGGGGAATTTTTCCCTACCTTGTGAAACCTCAAAACCCTATGCATCTCCTAACTCATATAGGGTTAAGAATTGTTAAATCCAGACTAGAAAACCTATTATCACTAAAATTTACATTTTAGACATCAATTTGAAGAAAATTTTTCTCAAAGGGCTAAAATATACCATGACGCACACTAGAAGAATCAATGTTTGAACCTAAGAAGTTCGGGAAACCTAAACACCTTGTTGATGTACCCTTCACACTGATTTCATTCATTAAATTCATAGTCTTGGAAATAATCTTAAAATTCATTTATAAATGAATAATAAAAACATTACACAAAATAAAAAATCCTAGCACATATAAATTTTTTGGTTCATATGTTGGTCCCACTCCATAGGGGAACATGCTGCTTTAATTAAGGGAGAAATTGAGTTACAAGGGGGCTCTTTCTGGACACCCTATCCAACCTGAGTCAGAAGGGACTCTTTTCAAAAACATTACTCAAAATAAACACATAAACACCTCTACTAATATATTTTTTCCCAAAAAAATATTATGGAAATCCCCTATCCTAATAGGGATAGATGTTATCCCATCATCTTTCATCTGGATCATCTTTCATGTGATATTTTTGTTTTCACTCATAATCAAAATGATCTTACACCATTTATTAAATAGCATTTTACTACATATAATAGTGGATCTTCCCAATTTCCACACATTATGAACTATATAGTTGTTCCACCACTTTTTGAAGGTAACTAAATGATATATAATGCCTCAACTCATCCTTCTGGTGAACAATGCTTTCTTTTTATAAACACTATGAATTTATGGTTTCATATCCTTTATAATAACACTTAAATTTCTTAAAAATTGGCCCTTATGAAATTAATTTTCAAATCCAAAAATTCTCCTCATTCAATTTTTTTTATATTCCACTTCCTATAGAACATCATCCTATAGAATGTGGTTGCTTCCCAGTTGCATGTGTCTGAACATTCTTCCTTCCAAATTCCCAAACTTAAACCCCACTAAGTACATTTCTTCTTCCGTTTATCTTATTATACTAAAATGAATTCATTTATCCTTGGTGAATGTGAATATATCTGCATTTGTTTCTTCCATGTATAAATTTTATGAAAATAAATTCTGAAAATCCCAAAACATAACTAGAAAAACAATTCTTACACAAAAAAATAAACTATGTCCAAGAAACCTTCTAATCTCCAGAATTTATACTCTATAACATAAATTTAGAAAAAAAATAATTAGAATGAACCTGCACTGATGTTGTACAGGAACTTAGATGAAAAACTGAACTAAAATCAGTACACCAAAATGAACACTCTGTTAAAAAATAGTTAATAACTTTTGAAATACAATGATTAAAAGAAATAAATCCCATAGAAAAAATTATTTTACAAAGTTCAAACTAAATCCTACTTTACAAGGGAAAATATGAAACTCCTTAAAAAATATAAAAGAATATGATTACAATTTAAATCACAAATTCATTAAAAAAAATTAATCCATCATATAAATATAGTAGATTAGAGTCAATGTAATCGATTCCATTAAAAGGAATCAACCATTATTCAACACATAATTTCATTTTTTTAAAAAAATTCATCTCTTTTCATTCAAAAAGATCCTTTATTTTAGTGTTTTAAAGAATTATATTATAACTCTTACACACACAAAAACATGTACACTTTAAGTTGGACACTTTCTCTTGGTATCAATTTTTTCTACAATACATGAATTAAAAAAATTATATCCATGAAAAATATTTATTATTTTAAACATGACTTCTTATTTTTTTCCAAGTCATCCTCAAATCTTATTATAAACATTTGAAAATGTGGGTTGTGCATAAAAAAATCATTAAATTACATAAAAAAGTAACTCATTAGTCCATTTTAAAAAAATTAGATCATAAAAGAGATCATTCCTTTAACATAATAAACTATGAGCTCAAAATAATCATTTAATTACACATGAAATAAATTTTACTACCCCAAGTTTTTAATAAAACACTTTATAATAAAACATATTGGTAAACTCATAATCATGAATATTTATTAGAAAACATGAGATCCAATTAACAATTCTTTAATAAAAAATACAAGTTTACCTTAACAGTGTGTAATAATTCATTAAAATAAAATATTATTAGCTTAACTTTTTAAAACAAACAATTTCCCAGAAAACTCATTATATAATATAGAAAAATAATGTAGGTACCTTGGCACATAATATTCATAGAACTCTTAGAAGAATCTTTAAAAGTGTAATAACCAATAAGATTGAATTCTAATAAAAATCTCCAAAGAACATAATAATTACCCGATACATTGTTGATATATATATCGATATCATAGGTAATTATGATCTATATTAGGATCATCCATCTTAATGAGATATATAAGGCTCATCCATCATCATAAAAAACGTATAAGTACTACCAAATTCATGAAACACGTAAAAAATTTCATTTCCATCACCAAACTCATAAAATATCTTTTGAAACCCATAAGTAAAACAATTTCACATATTGAAATATCCCTTTCCTTTAAAACATAATTTTCAAAAATAAAATACCCAAAACAAAGGGAAGGATGATTTTTAATATAATAAATAATGAAGATTATAAATGAATCAAATTATCAAATAATGGTTTCAATAGAGGTAAAATCCATTGATTCTGAATACATTAAAATATAACATTCTATTTTCCTTTTGTAGAGAAAGTAAAAATGTTCTGCACAAAATATTTTGAAATGTTCCTTTTGAAAACCTTTGAAATTGGAAAAAAAGATATATAAAGAGTTATTTATAATTAATTTATTTCCATATAAATATATCCATAAAATAATTTTATAAATATGTACATGGAAGAAAAATATTTATAAAATATGATCATTAAAAACATTTAAAAAGAGTTTTTATGGTAAAGTGTCTGTTACCTCAAGTATTATTCATCACATAAGTTCTTTATCCTTCCCAGTAATAAAATTATATTAATTATTTTCATTCTTAATAATCTTTTTAAAGTTTATTATTTCTTTTATTTTATTTATTATCATGTCTTATTTAATTTCTTAATTAGTTAGGCTCGTGTTAGACATTTTGACGATATTCGTCTCATATGTCCAAAATGACTTTTTTGGGTTGACTATGGTCAAAGTGATCATTATTACATAATATAAAAAATATTAATCATTAAATAATTATTATTTATATATATTAGTTTTCATTTTAAAACCTATCATGAACTATTGTCATGGAAAATAAACTACATTATAATCAGTGATATGGTCGGTCCTGTGTACGCATGATTAGAATTTCTATTTTTCAATGCACATGATGGAAATAAAGTAAGTATTGATTTAGATTTATAGTGTTATGATTATATATTAAATATATTTTATTTTATTTAAATAAACATATGATGTTGTGATTGAAAAAAAAATCACATCATTTTGTGAGGTAGTAGTCCACCATACACATGAACAATGGATTCATTTCCCATTTAATGGAATAATGATATGGATATAGGTTATTAAATTTGAATAAAAACGTATAGGTTTATATAATATAATATTTTTATTATTTAATAATGTTTTAACAATATTTTATGAAGGTATAAGAAGAAATAAATATAAAAATTTAGTTAAAAGATGCACCTCTTATTTAGAAAACCTCTATTGCTTTACACATTAATCCCTCAAAGAATGGTATTATGCTAAAAAACCACTATAATTCATAGAGGGATTTTATGATGGTATCTAGGTAGATATTATTTAAGATATATTGATCAAAAGGTGTGAATATGAGAGGATAAGAGGCGACCTTTTATAAGTGAAGGGAGGGGAAATCATGGAATTTATTAAATTTATTTAATTAAAATAAATTGATTTTCAAATTTTATTGGGTAAAAATGATATAGTTCAAATATAATATATTAATGGGTTGAAATAATCTCTTAAAATTAAATTTAGAAAATTTTAGATTATGTTTTTATCCTTATCTCTATGTTTTTACCCTTCGTTAACCCTTTTGGCAATTATGATGGTATCAATGTTTTTTACTCATTAGATGTCAAAAAAGATACTATAAAAGGAAAAATGAGCCATAAATGGATAATTGATTATATTTTAAGTCATATCCAATTCACTTTACTAAATATTATATTTTCATAAATTTTTAAACATTTATTAAAATATTATTTATAATAAAATATCATTAATATCATTTTTAAAATATTCATTTGATTTCACTTTAAATTAATCAATATAATAATGAAATTAAAATATAAAACTTTTAAAAATATATAACATGTTATATTTATTTAGGAAATTAAATTTACTCTTTAACTCCCCTATAAAATATTACTTTTAGAGTTTTGAAAATCATTTACTTGATTTTTCTACTACTTGCACAAGCACTCTATCCGCGTTGCATATGAATTTAAGGTAATTATATAATCACTAAAAATTATAAATAAATTACCATTATTAAAAAAAATATTACTCTCCAAATAACCTTTAATATTCATTCATAACTTATGTTTATCCTTATGGGAGTATATAATAAGAATATTAAAGCAAGATAGTGACATTTTATATTATTCTTTACTTAAAATAATATAATGGTAAAAATAAAATCTAAAATGAAAAGAAGTCATATTTTTTAGGTTTGGATGATTATGAACGAAATAGACTCATAAAATTAAAATAATTCAAGTTTTAAATTGGATTTGAACCCTTATCACATTAGATTTGTCACAACCCAACCCACTAGGTCCAGAGCCATGACTACACCAAGCTCGCCTCTAATAGGCTAGGGGAAAGTGACTAGTGCTGAGTAGGTATATAAAACATGTGGGTGGAATTATCCTAAGGAAATATACACATTAAACTACAAACATATCCATGAAATAGTGTAGAGATAAATAAGATAGAATAAAAAATTCATGCATACATCTACCCCACAATCAGATTGCAGAAGGAGTAATGAATGTGAAAAAGGGGGAAAATAAAAGACCACCAAAATTGGAAAAGTGTCCAAAATGATCTGAAGGATGGGACCCCTATCAAAAGAAAACACTAGAACACACCTAATTCTATCTGAATCTCTAATATATTCTTGTTATGGGTCCTCTAGGGACTCTGTCTAAAGGCCTATCATTTGGACAAGACACAAAATGTGTGGGAAAATCCTATACAGGGGTGAGTGTAAAAAATACCCATTAGGTTTCCCAAAAACAAAAATAAAATGGGGAAACTGAAAGGAAAAATTTTTATTGACCATTACAATGGTGGAAACCTAAATGACACTACTACAAAAAATGGGCAAGAGAAGCTCCACCTTATATCAGCGCTAAAAAAACCCTGATAAGGACTCGCTATATCAGTGCAAAACTTTTAGCGCTCATACAGGGCTTCTTTATCAGCACTTTTCTAGTGCCGATAAAGAATCCCTTTATCAGTGCTAGAAAAGCACTGATAAAGAATCCCATTATGAGGGCTAGAAAAAGCACTGATAAAGAATCCATGTATCAGCGCTAATGTTTTAGCGCTCATAAAGGGTAACCTTTATCGGCGCTAAACTTTTAGCACTGATAAATGAAGGATCTATCAGAACTGTTTTAGCACTGATAAAGGGTCCCTTTATCATTTCTACAAAGCACTGATAAATCTTACCTTTATCAGCACTAAAATTTTATCACTGATAACGGTAGCCTTTATCAGCGCTTTTTTAGCACTGATAAAACCATCGTCCCATATTTTATAAAATCAGTCGCACAGTGTCCTCTATTTATCACTCCCTAAAGCTCTTGCGGTAATGTACCCCTGCGAAAACTCCCCTCTCCCCCCCCCCCGATCTTCGCATTGCTGGACCTCCGCCGCCCCCCGATCTTCCCGTTGTCAGACCTCCACCTCTAGCCCTCTCTTTATCCTCCCCCTTGAACCCCTTCGGCGGATCCTCCTCCCCAAAAACCCTAATTCTCCTCATCTCCTCTCAACTATACTTCCTGCGAACCCTAATCCTCCATTTCTCAATGGCTGGTGGCTCCTCCCTTGAACCTCTCCCTCTGGCGGTCGCACCTTCCCCTCCCAACATAGCGTAGAAGGTTCCCTACTTCTCCTCCTCTAAGGTGAATTTCTTTTCTCTTATTCTTGATTCTCTTCTTGAACTTTCTTCTTAGGAAGGATGTGACAACAATTATGATTTAGTTTTTGTGTTTTTTTGTTATGGTTTTAATGGTTAATGGTCATACATTGGCCTTTTAGATTACCCTCACACGTTAAGTCGTGTTTTACTTGACAATTCATATCATTCTTAAGAAATATTTGATAAATATTTAGTTTAGGTTGGGGAAATGAAATTTCTCCTTCATTATTATGTGTAAATTGTGAAATTATCATGTTATATTTTTTCCATCGGATGGATAGTACTTATTAACATAAATACTATAATTAATTACACTAAAGTAAATTAAAGTGAAGAGGGAGTTTTTTCTGTGATTTATGAAGTTCCATAATGTTGGTCGGAGTGGACACTCAAGAGGGGGGGGGGGGTGAATTGAGTTCCAATTAAAATTTCTGTTAAAATATTGTCTAGTTAAAATCCTCCGATTTATAAAATAAGTTAAACTGTAGTGAATTTATACAGATTGTAAATGTTAACTTAGCTTCTCAAAGATTTATTAGGTCTCAGTTAGTTTAACCACAAGATCAAACTAACTTTTGAAACTAATCTACAGATTTACAATAAGTGTAAACACTTTCTAGTTTAACTATCAAAGTAGCTTCAAAATAATTTTGTATTTTAAAGTAATAGAAGTGGAATAAATATAATATATGTCATATACATTAAACTTAAATAAAATATTCACAACATATATAACAAGAGGTTCAGTCTCAAGCCGAGACTTAGTTCTCTCAAATATATATAATAATTTGATCCACACCCTGGATCGGGGTTAACAACAGTTTACAAAACTGTCCAGGCCACACAGGGACCTCTACCACTGTTCTACGTGGGAAACAAAGCAAATACCAGGCCACACAAGGACCTCTTCCATAGTTGACGTGGGTAAACAAGTGATAAGAGATTTGGTGTGAGGATTTTGATATCCTCCAGTTCAGTGCAGGAGACAGTGTGTGTATAAGAAATACAGAGTACACTAGACTGCTCAAAAGTTAATAAATAAATCACGTAGAGAAGATAGATAAGAGTTTAGAAAGATCTAGTGATTTTCAATGCAGATCGGGACTCATTGGATTGAGAAGGAACGCTTCGGAGTCCTTATCTGGTTTTTCTGTTGAAAAACAAAGTGGCGTAGTTCATCTTGTGTTCTACAGTCTCTTGATTCATCGTGTGTTCTGCAGAAATGTAGGATTGAATGTATGGAACTTCTTTGAGGATCGTGGAATGTGTTCTTCATAGTTGTGCTCCGGATTGTTCTTCGGTTCAGTACAGAGCTCGCATGTCTTGTAGTATATGTGTCGAGACATGTCAAGCACGCGTGTTCTCTAATGCAGCTCAATCTTCTTTATATTCCACGGGCTCTGGCAGTAGTAATGATTCCCATTTCATAGGTACGAGATACAGTTTCCTGTCAGGCAAACAACTAGCATTAAATAACATTAATTGCATTAAAAACAACAAATATGACCGTTATCATCCCTTAAAAGAATATTGAAAAAAGATTAAGAAACAGTGTCATAGTGATCATGGAAACGGTGTATTCTTCACGGTGTCTGATCACGATGTTTGGTCACGGTGAGTCCTTCATGGTGTCTGGGATACGGTGAGTCCTTCACGGTGTCTGGTCACGGTGTCTGGTCACGGTGAGTTCTTCACGGTGTCTGGTTTACGGTGAGTCCTTCACGGTGTCTGGTCACGGTGTCTGGTCACGGTGAGTCCTTCACGGTGTCTGGTTTACGGTGAGTCCTTCACGGTGTCTGGTTATGGTGAGTGGTCACGGTGTCTGGTCACGGTGAGTGGTCACGGTGTCTGGTCATGGTGAGTCCATACTTAGACAAAAAAATCTGTATTTGGACTAAGACAGTGATATGTAGAATATGAGTTAAGGTTAATCATTAGAGATAATATATGAGAGAATTGTGATTATGCATAAAACTTGTAAAGAGTAATTAACATCCATAAGATTTGTTATTATAAAAACATGATATGCACCTACTGTTGAGTTTGAAGAGAATTAGCAAGATGTGCACTGAAGGTCAAGATTAATTAACAGTAATGAGATTTGTGATTATTAAAACATTATTAACACATGAGGAGTCCAATAATCTCCCCCTTTTTGATGATCACAAATCATATATAGGCAGAATAAAAAAGGTATGTAATATTAAACATACTAGCATAGAAAAAACATTATAGAACAGATACTTGCAGGTTTTTCTCCCCCATCTATACTATTATAGAACTGATACTTATAGGTTTTTCTCCCCCTTTTGGGATTATCAAAAAGTAGAGAAAAGGAAATGAAACTTGGAAATTATCATTAAACAAAGCATTCATAATACAAAGTACATGAGAAGTACAACCTGTAAACAAGAAATGACATCCCATCAAAAAGAAAAACAGTCGGTAAACTCTTTAGGGATCTATTTTTGTCTTGCCTTTATTAGCAGCAGGAGCTGGTGCTGAAGTAGAAGAAGGCATAGAAGAGGTAGACAACGAGGGTAAGGGTAGACCTTCAAAAACAGATGGATCCAAAGTAGGAGCAGTAGAAGATCTAGGCTTAGGTTGGTCAAGAATGACTGTCCAGATCTGAGAATGGGCTTGGCTAACTGTCATGGTAGTAGATGCTAAGGCAGGTAGTCCAGGTCTAAGGGGTGCAGCAGCTAGAGAAACTATAGCAGTACTCTGAACATGAAGATACGACTTCAAAAGATTGATAAAATCAGTAATGATTTCACCACCATACTGCATAGCCTTTTCAAAATCATCCTTATTCTCCAGAAATCTGTCCAACAATCTGGTGAACTCTGAAAGTTTCTGAACTTGAGCTTTAAAAGCTTGAGTCACCGGAGGGATTCTCAGATTTTCCACAAGATATCTAAAGTGATCTGTCATGTCACTTTTAGAGTAAATCCGGGAAAGATACAAATATATTTTCTTGGAGATCTCTTGTTGAGCATCATTGGATATCTTTGAATGAATCCTAACCAAGTCCAATGCTCTATCACTGTTCTTAATCACTTCTGACAAAGAAGATAGATCCAAGCCACTGAAGGCATTCTGTAATTCTTCCTTCATTATGGATCTCAGCAGAGAATCATCCAAAGTAGGTGTGGAGGTCTGACCAGAAGCAGGTGAAGCCTTGCCAGTTTTTGTTAGAACTTTGAGCTATTTCAGAACTTTTTGCAGACATCCAGTGTATTCATCTGTAAGCTTATTCAGAGTTTTCACAAGCTCTCTCATGCGTTCCAGCATCTTCGTGTGCCTTTTTCCAATATTTTCATCAAAATATAGTAGGTAAGTATGACCTTGAGACACAATATCCCTAGCAAGGAGGGAATCAGAAGACTCTGGTGAAATAGCAGTAGGTGCGGGGGCAGAAACAGGAGCAGGCTCTGATCGCATAGATAGCTCATTCTGCAGACTTGCTACCATACTTTTCAGATTTTCAACATCAGCACTCAGCAGCTTATTCTCTACTCGGACTTCTTGAATTTCTCGGATCATCCTTGGTTGAATATGCAAGATAATATTTTCCAAGAGACTTGATGCATCTTCTTGACTTAATTGAGTCACTGGGCAAGGTTGAATGGAGACAATTTTCTCAAAACCAGCTAACAAAGTCTCGCCAAAAACTTTCAGATCATCTTTGGTTACAAAGGAGTGAAGCTCAGGTAAGGATGTAGGTAAAGGTAGAGGTTCAGATTCTGGTTGAGGGTCAGAGTCATCTTCAGACTCAGATTCTGATCCAGATTGAGGTTGGGGCTCTGATTCTGGTTCTGAATGAGCTAAGGACTTCAGTTGAAACAGAGAAGAAAGATCCATTCCAGTTGCAGTCACTTGTTGTGACTCATTCACATCATAAAAGTTTGGGAACTCATACCGAGAGTGTACAGAGAAAGTGACAGATGGTTGAGAAGCTTCACGAGATCCATCTTCCACAATATCAAGATTTTGAGTTTCCTCCCCCCCAACTTGTGCTTCCCTTTCAGATTATTGAGGTTCAGGAACATGGACAAGATCCATAGGATCATCCCTAATCTCTTCAGAAAATTATTTCCTTGCCAGCTGAAAGGAAATTTCCATTCTTTCTTCAGCAGAGGGAATAATCTCAGGAACCGATTGTTCCACTGGATAAGCTTCCAGACTTGATTCTTTCTCAACAGAAAGACTCTCTTCAACAAAAACTTCCTCAAAGGTTTCTTGCTATTCTGAACTAGGAAAAACTAATTTCCTTGCAGAATTGGGATGATATTCTTCCTCAGGAAGAACAACTAAAGGATCCTCAGTCCTTTCCTTTTAAACAACAAATTCCTCTCCTTGAGGTATTTCAGTAGGGATAACAGCAGGGATAACACCCCTTTCCTCTTCAACAGGAACTGTTTCCATTGGAGGTATTACAGATTCTTCTCTAGGTGGAACTTCAGCTATTACTTCTTCTTGTTCTTCTTCTTCTGAGTACTCAGCCACTTCATCTGGTTCCAAACCAGGATCAGCTAGGTTCTTAGGCCTTCTTAGATAGTCAACAGGATTAAACTTTTTATACAGTTGATCACTATCCTCAACCCATTTCTTTTTCCATGGATTCTAACTAATCTTCATCCTTCTAATGATAGGCATGGACATGACGAAATCAAAGTCCTCTAATTTTTCTTCATTTGGTCCAACCATTCCTTTTGAGACTAACATGGCTGAAATAATCCTTGAATAAAACAGGGAGGTGGATTTGGATGTTACTTTGATCAGCTCACAGATATGGTTGATAACATACTTACATAGATTGATCTTTTGGACATTCTTCAACAGGTGAATCAGGAACACATCCTGATACTTCATCACAACAAAATCTCCTTTTCTTGGACTAACCAAATTCTGAACAAACTTGAACAAAAGTCTTGTCTCCCCATCCAGTTCAGCATTTATGGCCCTTCACTTGGTTCCATTTCCAGTTAGATTTTCCAAAGAGGTTTCTAGGTCAAAGATGTCAGTTGTTGGAGGAGGGTCTCTCTGGTAATCTTCACACACTCCTTCATGTGGAATTCTTAGGCATGCAGCCCACAACATTGAAGAGAAAGAGTACTTCTGACCATCGATCCAGCTAGTCACCAAAAAGCTTTCTTGAAACTCAAAAGAGAACTTCACATACTGATATAATTGAGATACAATTCTCAGGTAAATCAGTCTATTCTGTCCAATGAACCATTCAAGACATCCTTGCTCTTTTAAAACTTTCAAAACTAATGATCTTCTAGACAGCAACCATTCAGGGCAAACCTCTTTTTTAGGTACAATGGTACGGCTTACCAGGTTTGGGTTTAGAGGTCCTTCGGGAGCTATCCTCGGTATCCTCATTTGTTTCTTAGAGCGACACTTCTCAGATGAGGGTGAAGATGGACGCTTCATCCTTGGCATTCACTAAAGGTTCGGGCGAGAGAGAAGAGAAGGTTCAAGAGAGAGTTAGGGTAAGGAGTCGAATGAAACCCTTATGTCTTATCATTTGGGAATGTCAAACGTCATAAAAACACAAACGCGGGAAATCAAATAGTGGTAAAATAAAAATTACCGCAATACGGGTAAAAATAAAAATAAAAAATAAAAATTGGCATACTTCTCACGGTGAGACTGAAAACTAGCCATCACGGTGAGACAGTTTATAGTCATCACGGTGAAACAGTGAGCAGTTTGTATAGTCACGGTGACACCGTGAGTTGTCAGACCGTGAGCATAAAAACAGTAACTTAGAAACAATAAGATATTAATTTATGATTAATCATACCTAGATCATGTATGATGTATTCTAATATTTCATAATTTAATGGTTTAGTGAATATATCATCAAGTTGATATTCAGTACTAATGAATTCCAAAGTGATATCACCTTTTTGATAATGATCCCTCAAAAAGTGATGTCTTACATCAATATGTTTTGTCCTAGAATGAGAAACATGATTCTTAGAAATATTAATAGCACTTGTGTTGTCACAATTTATTGAGACATGTCTGAATTGATATCCATAGTCTAGTAATGTGTGTTTCATCCACAAAATTTGTGCACAACAACTTCCAGCAGCTATTTATTCAGCTTCTGCAGTTGACAATGCAACATAATTTTGTTTCTTACTACACCATGATACTAGTGACTTGCCTAAAAGATGACATGTTCTAGAGGTGCTTTTTCTATCTAGCTTACATCTAGAAAAGTCAGCATCAGAATATCTAACTAGTTCAAATGATTGTCCTTTGGGATAGAACAGTCCTAAATTGGGAGTATGCTTGAGGTATTTGAAAATTCTCTTTACAGCATTTAAATGTGACTCTTTAGGGTTTGCTTGAAAACGAGCACACATACACACACTAAACATAATATCAGGACGAATAGCAGTTAGGTAGAGTAGACTTCCAATCATTCCTCTATAAGTGGTTTGATCAACAGATTTACCATTTTCATCAAGATCCATCTTACAGGTGGTACTCATGGGAGTGTCACTACTTTTTGTGCTATCCAATCCAAAACGTTTTAAAAGATCTCCAGTATATTTACTTTGAGTTAAAATAATTCCATTGTCATTTTGAAAAATTTGAAAACCGAGAAAGAATTTAAGTTCATCCATTAAACTCACTTCAAATTCATTTTGCATCATTTTTGAAAAATCAGTACATAAAGAATTTTTATAAGATCCAAAGATAATATCATCAACATAAATTTGTACTACCAAAACATCTTTAGAAATTTGTTTTATAAAAAGAGTAGGATCAAATATTCCTTTTGTAAAACCTTTAGAAATTAGAAAAGTACTTAATCTATCATACCAAGCTCTTGGAGCTTTCTTTAAACCATATAAAGCTTTTGATAGTTTGAAAATATGATTTGGAAAATGAGGTTTTGAAAAACCAGGTGGTTGTTCAACAAAATCATCTGCAGTAATATATCCATTTAAGAATGCACTCTTGATATCCATTTGATATTTTTTGAAATTTATATGTGCAACATAAGCAAGTAAAATCCTAATAGCTTCTAATCTGGCTACTGGAGAAAAAGTCTCCTCATAGTCAATACCTTCTTCTTGACTATAGCCTTGGGCAACTAGTCTAGCTTTATTTCTAACTATGTTTCCGGATTCATCTACATTATTTCTAAACACCCATTTTGTGCCTATCATGAAAGCATCCTTAGGTCTTTCAACAAGATTCCAAACTTTATTTCTTTCAAACTAATTGAGTTCTTCTTGCATAGCAATTACCCAAAATTAATCATTGATAGCATCATCAATGTTTTTAGGTTCAAGATGTGACAAGAAGGCTTGATGTTCAACATGATTTCTAAGAGAAGCTCTAGTCTGTGTCCCTCTATCAAGATTTCCTACAACGGAATATAAAGGATGATTCTTCAGAATTCTAGTTGATCTAGTAAAGGTAGGGCTAGAAATTTCAGGTTCATCAACAGGTTGGGAATCAACAGAAGCAGGTTCTGGAAAATTTCCAGAACTAGAAGTTTTAACTATAGGTCCACTGTCTTTATCATTAAGGTTCAAAATAGAGAGATCATCTTCAAGATTTTCAAGAGAGGTTTTAGGCTCATGTGGATCAGTTTCATCAAACTTGATGTGAACAGATTCTTCCACACACTTGGTTCTCTTATTGAAAACTCTATAGGTTTTACTAGAGATAGAATAACCTAGGAAAATTCCTTCATCACTCTTGGATGAAAATTTGTCAAGATTATCTTTGGTATTAAGAATAAAGACTTTGCAGCCAAAGACTTTGAAGTAGTTAACCTTAGGTTTCCTATGGTTCCACAACTCATAAGGGGTCCTCTTAAGAAGAGGTCTAATCAACACTCTATTGATAACATAACAAGCTGTATTTACAGCTTCAGCCCAAAAATAAACAGGTAGACCATACTCATTAAGCATAGTTCTAGAAATTTCTTGCAGAGTTCTATTCCATCTTTCTACTACACCATTTTGTTGGGGTGTCCTAGGGGCAGAGAAATTGTGACTATGGTCATTGTGTGAGCAGTAAGATTCAAATTTATGATTCTCAAATTCACAGTCATGATCACTTCTCAGAGTTTTAATATTAAGTCCACTAAGGTTTTCTACAGATTTGGAATATTTAACAAAGTAATAACAAGCTTCACTTTTGTGAGATAGAAAATATACCCAAGTATATCTCGAAAAGTCATCTAATAAGACATAGACATAATGCTTCCCATTTAAACTATAAACTCTAGATGGTCCAAACAAATCCATGTGAACCAACTCGAGAGGTTGAGAAGTTGAGGCTTCTTTCTTTGGGTTGAAAGATATTTTGTGTTGCTTTCCCTATTGACAAGGATTACAAACTTTGTCATTTGGAAACTCAAGTTTGGGTAGGTCTCTAACTAATTTCTTCCTAGTGAGTTTTCCAAGTTAGTGTCTATTTCAGTGTCCTGATCTTCTGTACCAAAGCCAAGACTCTTTATAAAAATCATTTAAATAAGTAATATTCTGCTTAGCTAAAGAATTTAAATCAACAGCATAAACATTTTCATTTCGCAGGGCAGAAAATACTAAAGAATTTTTAGAATTAAAAACATTGCAAGAATAATTTTCAAAATTAACATTAAAACCATCATCACATAACTGAGAAATACTTAAAAGATTATATTTAAGTCCATCAACAAGTAAAACTTTAGAAATTAATACTGATTCAGTGTTACCAATCTGGCCTAAGCTGATGATTTTCCCTTTTGAGTTATCACCAAAGGTGACAAAACCTCCATCAATCCTGACTAAGCTTTTAAAGCATTAGAAGTCTCCATATATATGTCTTGAACATCCACTGTCCAAGTACCAGGTCTTCCTACAGGAGCTCTTTAAGCAGGTTTCCTACAAAATAGATTTAGATAGAAAATGATTTTGGTACCCAGATCTTCTTGGGTCCAGACAGGTTAGCAATCAAAGCTTTTGGTACCCAAATTTGTCTTATGGGTCTCATGAAATTTGTAGAATCAAGAGACTTTGAAAGATAAATCTTATTAGATCCATAACTATGAATATAACTAGTTGAAGCATATAAATGTCCAGAACTAGAATTAGCAGCATTTTGTCCAGATTTATGAATAAATCTATTCTTAGTAAACTATCTCTGTCCAGGTTTGTAGCCTATTCCAGTAGTGTATTTTGGTGCAACTTGATTTCCTAGAATTTGAGTTAGTGTATCCTTTCCATTTGTGAATTTCTCTAAATCCTTTCTGAGTTGCTCATTAGATAATTTCAGTTCAGTGTTTTCTTTAAGTAACTGAGCATTCTTTTCCATTTCAATATCAAGATCAGAATTATGTTTAACAGTTAAAGAATACTGTTTCTTTAAACATTTGTATTTATCTTTCAGCTCATTACAGGTTTCTTCTAACATATCACAATATTCAAATAGTTCAGATTTTGACATGTTATCAGAGTCAGTATCATCTCCTGAATAATAAGAATTTAAAGCAGGAGTTTCAGCTGTTACCTCAGAAGTGTTTGTCACAAAACACATGTTTGCCTTATTTCTGTGTTCAGTTTCAGAGACATCAGATTCACTGGAGCTATCCTTAGAAGCACTCCAATTAGCCTTCATGGATTTCTTTTACTTATTGTCCTTGTATTCATATTTCTTCTTGAATTTGAGCTTTGGGCAGTCTGCTTTAATATGTCCTTTTTTCACTCATAGCAGACAACTTCATTACTTTTATCAGACTTCTTCCAATCCTTTTTCCAATGTCCCTTATTTTCATACTTTCCTTTATAATTTGATTTTCTGATGAATTTCTTTTTCCTATAAAACTTCTTAAACCTTCTGGCAATGTGAGCCATTTGAACATCACTATCAGAAGCACTTTCACTGTCTTCACAGCTTGAACTCTCATTTATAGCTTGAAGTTTCTCCTTATCCTTGTTCTCTGAAGTTGAAGATTTGAATGCAACATAATTTCTTCTAGGTTCATCTTCTTCTTCTTTTTTTACCTTGAGTTCTTCCTCACACATCATAAGATTACCAATGAGTTCTTTAACAGGTAGAGCAGCAATGTCACATGACTCTCTGATTGAAACAGATGTGCCTCTCCATCGGTCTGGTAAACTTCTCAAGATTCTCATAATTTGTTCCTTTGCTGGAACAGCTTTTCCAAGTGAATTCATTGTTTTGACTATCTCATTAAACCTGAGATACATGTCAGAAATAGGTTCATTAGTTTTCATTTTAAAATTATCATATTTAATAGTATAAGTATTTAATCTCATTTCCTTAACATTGGTTGTTCCTTCATGAGAAACAGCTAAGGTATCCCAAATTTCAAAAGCAGTTTTACAAGAAGATATTCTGTTAAACTCTACATCTCCTAAAGCAAAGTACATGGAATTCATGGATTTACAATTATTATTGTAGGAAGTCTTTGTAGGTTCATCCCAAGTGGATCTATCAGTAGTGGGAAGTTTATATTCTGATTCTATGGAAGTCCAAATATCAAAATCTATGCTTTCTAAATGAATTTTCATTTTAAGCTTCCACTGAGCATAGTTGGTACCATTGAAGAAAGGTGGCCTGTTAGTAGCAGCACCCTCTAGTCTATTATCCATAACTGGATTTTAGAAAGACAATTTAAAGAGAAAAAATTTAAAGCGAACAGAAATTTAAGATCATTAAAAATGCAACTAAAATCACAGTTGAAAAACAGAGTATTTCAAAAATCCTTGAACAAACAAAAACAAATCCGCTGATACCAAATGTTGGTCGGAGTGGACACTCAAGAGCGGGGGGGGGGGGGTGAATTGAGTTCCAATTAAAATTTCTGTTAAAATATTGTCTAGTTAAAATCCCCCGATTTAAAAAATAAGTTAAACTGTAATGAATTTATACAGATTTTAAATTTTCACTTAGCTTCTCAAAGATTGATTAGGTCTCAGTTAGTTTAACCACAAGATCAAACTAACTTTTGAAACTAATCTTCTTATTTACAATAAGTGTAAACACTTTCTAATTTAACTATCAAAGTAGCTTCAAAATAATTTTGTATTTTAAAGTAATAGCAGTGTAATAAATATAATATATGTCGTATACATTAAACTTAAATAAAAGATGCACAGCAGATATAACAAGAGGTTCAGTCTCAAGCCGAGACTTAGTCCTCTCAAATATATATATGAATTTGATCCACACCCTGGATCAGGGTTAACAATAGTTTACAAAACTATCCAGGCCACACATGGACCTCTACCACTGTTCTACATGGGAAACAAAGCAAAGACCAGGCCACATAAGGACCTATTCCATAGTTGACGTGGGTAAACAAGTGATAAGAGATTTGGAGTGAGGATTTTGATATCCTTCAGTTCATTGCAGGAGACAGTGTGTGTATAAGAAATACAAAGTAAACCACACTGCTCAAAAGTTAATAAATAAATCACGTAGAGAAGATAGATAAGAGTTTAGAAAGCTCTAGTGATTGTCAATGCAGCTCGGGACTCGTTGGATTGAGCAGGAATGCTTCAGAGTCCTTATCTGGTTTTTCTATTGAAAAACAGAGTGTCGTAGTTCAGATTGTGTTCTACAGTCTCTTGATTCGTCATGTGTTCTTCAGAAATGTAGGATTTCATGTATGGAACTTCTTTGAGGATCGTGCAATGTGTTCTTCATAGTTGTGCTCCGGATTGTTCTTCGGTTCAGTACAGAGCTCGCCTGTCTTGTAGTATATGTGCCAAGACGTGTCAAGCGCGCGCGTTCTCTAATGCAGCTCAATCTTCTTTATATTCCACGGGCTCTAGCAGTAGTAATGATTCCCTTTTCATAGGTATGAGATACGGTTTCCTGTCAAGCCAATAACTAGCATTAAATAACATTAATTGCATTAAAAACAACAAATATGACCGTTAGAATCACTTAAAATAATATTGACAAAAGCTTAAGAAACGGTGTCAGAGTGATCATGGAAATGGTGTCTTCTTCACGATGTCTGATCACGGTGTCTGGTCATGATGAGTCCTTCACGGTGTCTGGGTTACGGTGAGTCCTTCACGATGTCTGGTCACGATGTCTGGTCACGGTGAGTCCTTCACGGTGTCTGGTTTACGGTGAGTCCTTCACACTGTCTGGTCACGGTGTCTGGTCACTGTGAGTCCTTCACGGTGTCTGGTTTACGGTGAGTCCTTCATGGTGTCTGGTCACGGTGAGTGGTCACGATGTCTGGTCACGGTGAGTGGTCATGATGTCTGGTCACGGTGAGTCCTTCACGGTGTCTGGTCACTGTGAGTCCATACTTAGACAAAAAAATCTGTATTTGGACTAAGACAGTGATATGTAGAATATGAATTAGGGTTAATCATTAGAGATAATATATGAGAGAATTGTTATTATGCATGAAAATTGTAAAGAGTAATTAACATCCATAATATTTGTTATTATAAAAACATGATATGCACCTATTGTTGAGTTTGAAGAGCATTAGCAAGATGTGCACTGAAGGTCAAGATTAATTAACAATAATGAGATTTGTGATTATTAAAACATGATTAACACATGAGGAGTCCAACACATAATATTTCTTATATATTTATGGATTTATTGGTATTGTTTCTAAGTTATTTATTCTTGATGTTGTGATAGAAATTTCTTACTATTAATAATATGTTATAATCACCTTTCATTATTTTCTAGTCACTTAAGGTAGGTAATGAATTGGTTGTATGGAAATCTATAATTAAAGTGTTATATTTAAACTATAAATTCTACTTTAATATGATATAGTATTTAAGGGGTAGTTTTTAGTGTGAATTTCTTATATGTTTTCCTTTTTATGCTGCTATGTATGGGGTATTTGTCACTATGATTATAAGGGTGATGGTTGATTGATGTGGTTGGGATCATGTGGTGTGTTAATTAATACAGTAGTGATGGATGGATTATTTTGTGGTTATGATAGAAATGATATGTCTATTTAGGAAGAAAATAAGTGGTTTTATTTATTTTAGAATGTATTTAGTTGTATTTTATTCCATGATAATTTAGTTGTTATTGGGTGGTATTATAGTTTCTTTTTGGCATGGAATATGGTTGGAATAAATGAAAATAGTAATGGGTGAGGGGTTGTAAATGATAAATGATGGTTTGTTAAATTATTAATGATTATGATTTGAATAATTATGTTTAATAAATTGTTAAAGATAGAATAAATGTTATTAATGATTAGTGAATGGATTGTAGTTGGTAGTGATTTAATGATTGGTTTTACATTAAAATGGTTAACAATTGAAATGCATATGGTAATAAAAATCCAATAAATTATAATGATACATGAAATTAGAAGTTGGTATTGTTGATATGGATTCTTATGTGATTTGTTGGGGATTATTTGTGGCATTATAATGGAAGTGGTTATAAGAGGGTGGTAGTAACCAGGCAATGGTTGATGAGGGTGTTTGCAGTGTTAGTTTGGTGTAAACCTTTTGGAAAGATTTATGTGTGACTATATAATTATTATATTTTCTTATTATTTCTTACACACCACCACTTGAGTCGAGTAACCTGATTGAAATCTATATGGGTACTTTGGTTCTGGGTGTTTTTCTCAATATCTATGTTATAGGGGGAACACATATAGAACCACTCCCTCTTCCCTTCTCCCCATTCACACTTAGTATGAGTTTTAATGTCTCATAGTGGGTGTATATATATGACCTATAATGATTTTTGGTTTTGGTGTATATATATTCTTCTTGACATGATTATGTGTATTTTGTGTGGATACATAGTGGGGGTTGTGCATTGTAGGAGGAGAGTATGATTTTTATGTCCTTCATGTTCACAATATCATATTTTGATGAGGATGTGATGTGTGGTTGTGATGTGGATATGGTTTCTTATGTGTTTGTGACATTTGTATGTGTGGATATATGGTTATGAGATTATATAGAAGGGTTTGAAGCATAAGAAATATTACATTAGAGTGTGATAATGACAAGATTATTGGGGAGGTGGATGTGGGGTAATTTATTAATATATATTATTTTGATATTACACTTAAGATGGAGTTTTGAATTAGACACTCATGAGGATTGAATGGGATGATAGGTCAATAATAGTTGTTAAAATTTTCATATGGAATAACATTGGAGACCATCTAAGACACAAGTGATTATCCCCCCTCGGATTTAATGTAAGTAACTTGAGCTTACCAAAAATATTAGGCATGATGATATTGAATGTAGGGCAGAGACCTAGGAGTGGTAGATGTATCATTCTTGATTATTCTTGTGTTTGGACTAGGGTGATTTTAGGAAAATATAATGAATCTAAAGTAATTATATTTAATTAATTCCATATTGTAGAGATTATGAGAATCCTTTCTTTACTTATAAAGCTGGCTACTGGTTTTCATCCATGTGTATTTTAGGTTGGTGGGGTATAAAAGGATAGACTGGTTGACCATATAAGGGTTGACCCTATAGAGGATGATGAGCCATAGAGGATGATGTCGTGTGAGTTTTACCATCTATGACACAAGTGATTATCCTTGCGAACCCCTTTGTGTTTGGAAACTGTGTTGATTTTGATGGGGGTCTATCCTGGTTCTGTTTATTTCCGAATCTATATTGGAAATGGTTAGTCACTATTAATCTCTATTTTTATAAGGAATTTTTTCTCTTATACTTTATTTGGAAGTATTGTTTTGTGTATTTGAACCATAAATACTAATATTTGAGATTCAAATAGGATGGAGATGAATAAAGATTGGATAGATGCTAATCATTTGATAATAGAGTATGAGAACAGAGTGAAAGAGTTCATCATGTTTGCAAAGGATCATGCAAAGGATCCTTCTCAAATCCTTTGTCTGTGTTTATGTTGTTGTTATTCTATAATACTTACTCCAGAGAAGTTTGAAGAACATTTGATATGTCACGGAATAGATCGGAGTTATAAATATTGTAACAAACGCAGAGAAAAAGAGAATGTAGCTACTGGTTGGGATAAAACTACATTTTATCGATCATCAGATATGAATATAAATATGAATAATTAATAAGAACGTATGGAGGATGTGATTACATATGTAAATTATGACAATGACCATATTGAGGAAATGACAAAGACAATTGAAGATGAACTCCGTGATTTCCCAAAATTGTTTGTGAAGTTAAAAAGTTGTGAAAAAATGTCATTGTATGCTAGTTGCACTAAATATACTGCATTGTTAGCTGTACTGAAGTTGTATAAATTGAAAGAAGGCAATGGATGGAGTGATGTCAGTTTTACGAAACTACTTTCTCTCTTCAATGACATGCTTTCAGAAGATAATGAGCTCCCAAGACGGACATATGAAGCTAAACGAATGCTACGCTCGATGGGTATGATTTCTTAAATAATACATGCTAGCCTAAAAGGCTGTATATTGTTTCTCAAGGAGAAAAAATCACTTACATAATTCCCAAAGTTTGGTGCTTCTCGATACAATAAAGATGAATCCAATCCTAAAAATGTTGTATGGTACTTTCCAATCATTCCAAGGTTTAGGTGTCTATATGGAAGTGAAAAAACTGCAAGAAAATTTTCGTGGAATGCAGATAAAAGAAATAAAGATGGGAAATTACATCATCCGTCCGACTCTCCTCAATGGAAGAAAATTGATCATGAGTATCTTGAATTTGTAAATGAGCCGAGAAACCTTCATCTTGCATTATCTACAGATGGAGTGAATCCTTTTGGTTTTCAAACCAACACTCATAGTACATGGCCTATTATGTTGGTAAATTATAACATGCCACCCTGGTTATGTATGAAGTGGAAATTCATCATGTTATCAATGATTATATTAGGACCAAAACAACCAAGTAACAATATTGATGTTTATCTAGCTCCTTTGATCGAGGATTTGAAGTTATTGTGGGATTCAGGTGTTATGTTGTATGATGCTTATAAAATTAAATACTTCACATTTAGAGCGATGCTGTATGGGACAATAAATGATTTCCCTACTTATGAAATTTTTTCAGGCAATAGCATTAAAGGAACTCAAGGGTGTCCCGTGTGCGAAGAAGATATAGAATCAATTAGGTTGAAACATTCATCAAAATGTGTGTTTCTAGAACATTGTAGATTTCTACCTCATCGACATAAGTACCGATCTTGGACAACATCATTCAATGGAAGTTCATAACAACACGCAGCACCATCTCCACTAACAAGTTATCAGCTGTTTGAGAAAGTAAAAGATGTGAACACTCTTTTTGGTAAACCATTTTTGAAAAACCTTAAGAAAATCGGCTGGAAAAAGAGATCAGTTTTTTTTGAATTACCATTCTGGAATTGTTTGTACGTCAGACATTTTTTTGATGTGATGCATGTGGAAAAAAATGTATGTGACAGTTTTATCAGAATGTTTCTAAATGACCCTAAAAACAAAGGATGGAATTAAGGCAAGGTAGTACATGGTTGACATGAGAATACGAGAAGAGATGGCTCCCGTGAAGGGTGAAAATTGAATGTTTCTTCCTCCAGCTACTTACACTCTTTCTAGGGAGGAGAGATATCAGTTTAGAAACTTCTTCAATGATGTAAAGGTTCCAAAGGGGTATTCATCAAATATCAAGAACATTGTGTCAATGAATGATTTGAAGTTAAAAGGCTTGAAATCATATGACTGCCATGTTTTGATGCAAGATCTAATTCCTATAGTTTTACATTGCATTTTTCCCAAGAATGTTCGTCATACATTAACCAAACTTTGTTTCTTTTTCAAAGCTATATATATATGTTTTAGACCCGGCGAAATTTATAGCTATGGAAAAAGAAATTTTCATCATATTATGTTAGTTATAAATATTCTTCCCACCAACATTCTTTGATATGATGGTTCATTTGATGATTCACTTGGTGAGAGAGATTCAACTTTGTGTTCCAGTGCACTATAGATGGATGTACCCTATTGAACGGTATATGAAGATTTTGAAAGAGTATGTCAAAAATCGAAGTCGTCTAGAGGGTTGTATAGTGGAGAGATATATAGTTGAGGATGACATTGAATTTTGTACTGAATACCTATGTGATGTGGAAAGCATTGGTCTCCAGAAATCTCATCACACTGGACGCATTGAGGGTGAGGGAATTTCTGGAAGAGATGTTGTGACAATCAGTATTACAGATCAGGATCAGTCCCACCTTTATGTTTTACATAACAGTTGGGAGGTTGGTCCATATATTGAAACTCACAAAGAAATTTGTAGGCAGTTGAATCCATAAATGGCTGAAAATGGATATCAAATACACATAATCACCAGTTCCTAGGATGGTTTCAGGACCATATTTTTAAGGAGTTGGATGAAAATCTGAATTCAATTTTAGAATGACTTCGATGGCTAGCCACCGGACTAAGTGTGTATGTATTATCTTACAATGGTTATTTAATTAATGGTTATACATTCTATATAGATGAACATGATGAAGATGGTACCATGAAAAATAGTGGAGTTACACTTGTCGCTGAAGTGATGCATGTTTCTGGTAGTAAGGAAAAAAATCCAATTTATGCAATTATGTCATACTTTGGCATTATCAAACAAATATGGGAGTTGGATTATACAATATTCCAATTACGGATTTTTCAATGCAAATGTGTTGATAAAAATAATGGTGTTAAAATAGATGAATGGGGATTTCTGAAAGTTGATTTAAGTAAATAATGATACAAAGAAGAATAGTTTATAATGGAATCACAAGTCGTACAAGTGTTTTTTGTTCCAGATCCCACAAATCGAAAGTGGTCGACTGTTCTGTTATCGTCCAAAACTACTAAAGTGTCTGATGAAAATTCAGTTGAGGGCGATCCATTCAGTGTTACGTCGCAATCATTTCAAAGAGGTCCCAATGTTGAAGATGTATTGTATGTTAGAGGAGACTAAAATGAAGGGATTTGGATAATCGATAGAGGTTTCAAATCCTGTTATCCTTTGAAAAAAATAAAGAGAGTTCTATAAACATGTTATATTTTGTTTGTAATATAGATCTTGTTATCTCACCTTATTATCTTTTCATTACTAAATTTATGTAATCTAAATTAAATGTTAAACCACTTTTGTAGATAATGACTTCTACATGTTTTGGTGCTCCTAACCTTGAGGCTGAACCAGTCTCTCAAGAAACTGCTGCTGCTGCTCCTACTGCGGCTGCTCACAGTGTAGAGCAACAACAAGTTTTTGAACCTGTTGTGACTCCTAGTGTTGATTTCCAACAACCATCAGCACATGCCATTGCTACCATTTCATAAGAACATATAGATAATGTTGATATCGATGAAATGGTCAAGGATAAAGGACTGACATCGCAAAAAACACAGGTGCGTCATAGTTTGACGGTGTTAGCCAAAGTTCTTAAGGCAAAAAGAAAAGGCATCAAATTTGATTTCGGATGGACTGCACGAGGCCAACATGTGAATCCAAAAATGGCTTTGTTTAGTATTTACATTGGATTTGTCACTTAGCAACGCGTGACGATTGACATAGATTCATGGAACCATGTTGTGTCTAGGTTAAAGGCTGTGATCTGGGAAGAAATTACAGTAACATTAATAAATTATTTCTTTAATTTACTAGCATATAAAATAATTAAATAGTGTCTTACTCTTCTCAATCTCTTGAAGAGTAAATTTATAGTATATGATTCACACAAGAATTATATACTATGTCTTTCTGGAAGGATTCATAGAGGTTTTTGCACTATTTTAACAAAATGTCACCAGAAAGATTCCAAAGGTAAAATAAACCTGCACCCACCCATTGTCTACACTCACCTGATATCCCATGAAGCATGGGATGCATTTATTGTCCGCCGTGTGGATAAGAAGTTTCAGGTACATTGTGGGTGATAATACATTGTTTGAGGATACGTGTATTCATCACTTTGATTTCCAATATTTCATTTAAGAAACAACAACTCTGTACTGAAAATATGAAACGTGCATCCAAACCAACATAACCCTACCATAAAGCAAGGATGGGGTATGCTTCACTATAAAAGAAAATGGTACGTATTTTAAATTTACAGTAATATATTTAGGTGCCAATAAACAACATCATAATTATATTTCTATATTTATATGTAGATTGATGAGTCTAAAACCTAAGACATTTCCATCCCACATCATGTGCTATGGAAGGAGGCACATGTGAATAAGAAAGGGAAGCTAGTAGATGAGAACACACAAAAAGTGTGGGAAATATCTGTAAGTATGACATGACGATAAAAATATTTGTTTTAAATTGGTATTACATAAAAACAATTAGTCATTTTCCTATACCAGACAGTCACATGAATTAGCTACTCTTGAAGCAGATGTAGACCTATTATCGATGGATTTTTAGCTTCCAGAACAATACAGTCGTGTCAAAGGTGCGGGGTTTTGGGTGACACCCCGAGTATATTTTGAGAAAAAAAGAAACGGGTGATAGAGATGAAAAATTGAAACAAATGAGAAAAAGAATAGAAACTCTTGAATAATGATTGCAATGGAAGGGAGAGTTTCTATCAACTTTTATGGGTTAGAAGCAAGGAGAAGACACAACTTAGGAACAACCAGCGCGTGAAGATCCCACCCCACTACCACCGGCTTTGAGGTGATCCATTCCCCTCAAAGAGCTGTCTTAGTCATGGTAATCAATATTCTAATAATCGTTCCCATGAAATGTGAATCAGACAAACACTGATACTTTTCTTGTACTGATCTTCTACAAGGTGATAATCATTGTGATTTATATTTTTCATCACCCACCTATCACCTTGTAGCGAGGGATATGGTGTTCAACATCCTAGATGACAAGTTTCATAATAGACAACTTCCTAAATATCATATGAAAGTGACGATTACTGTAGCTCATGAACCAAATGCAGAGGTACCTATTCCACTTGATGACGGTGATATTCATACGGTCGAAAAGGCTATTGGGACATTCATTGCATAGCCATCACATCTTGTAAGAGTACATGCAGAAAAATAGGTATGTATTTCCTTTTTTTCACACTAAACCTTTAACAATTAATGAAAAAGGTTCTGAACCGATGAATGTTCTTATAGATGGAGAAAGGGAAGGGGGTGACAAACGTCAGCTCAAAACCATCTAAAGGATCGACCAACCAATCCCAATGAGCTACTAAAATCATAATAACACCACCTGTTCTCTATCCACATTTTCTAGCATTGAAGACTCATGTGGATACGAAGCTAAGAGGTGGTAGTGGTCATTTAGTGGTTTTCGAAAAGAATATATACGGAGAGGAAATTCAAGATTTTGTTGCTGCTGAAAATGTAAATGAGATCCTTGAAAATGTTTGTCTAGGCATCACAGTTGTAAATATGTATATGAGGTATATTTTCATGAATTTATTTTCTAGAAATTATGACTAAATGCATTTTATATTTTTGAAAGACGTATATATGAAAAACAGTTGAAGGAATTTTCCCATGAGACAAAATTCAGACGCGTTAGTACTCATACCACATCAATACATCTAACTAAATTAGAGCCATCCAAAAAGGATGACATAGTGAACGACTTTCTGAAAACATTTGAAAGAAAGATTACAGATGACATACTCTTCTTAATACCAACCATGCAGGCGTAAAACACTATGATTAAAGAATATCAATTATATTTTTCAATTCTTTTATTACTTATTACGTTTTGTGAATTTAGGAAACATTGGCTGCTAATTGCAGTGAACATGGATACTCCAAAGATTTATTTTCTAGATTCAAAGCAAGGATATCCATCAAACTGACCACACATTATGGAGTTTGTGAATCTGTAAGACACTACATCCTATGTTTTAGGTCTAAACGTCAAGTAATATAATTTATGTTATCTTTTACAGAGGATTCTGTTATGATAGGGAGGCGTATCATTATCATCTAAAAAAAGGAATGAGGATAGGGGATAAGCATAAGGAGGCGATCAAGTACTATGTCTGGAAAAATATCAGGGTATATATAATAAAATTTCACTATCCAAACACATATCAACACAAGTTACTTATTCATCTAGTGATCAAATTTTTTGTAGTGTCCAAAACAATCAAACAATAATAATTGCAGTTATTATTTTTGTAAATTTATGAAAGAGATCGTTTTTCATCAACAAACTAGCATCCCTAAAGAGGTATTTTGAAAAACAACTACTATTTCATTTAATTTATTTATTAATTCTTTATTTTTATATTTTGCAGTACTAATCTGACTGCCAAAAAGCTTCATACTCACAAGATGATATAGATTTGTTCAGAAATGAGTCGGCCATATACCTGATGGTATATTGTACACAAATATCATGAATATCTGGCTTGGGGGCATGTACAATTGGCGGTCATTTTTTGGAGGGGTTAAGGGGATAAAAAGATGAAACATCGTTGTATGTAAATTTTTGTAGGAAAATTTTTATTGATATTAAATAAAACATACTTTATCCAATGAGTCGTTTTCCCATTTTAACAGATTAAATGCACTAGCAACATGCAAAAATGTTGAACCACTCAATGTGTCTCTCTTTTGTTTAAAATAGACAGAATTTTAAGTGAAAATAACAACAGACGTACAAAAATCTGACCAAACACATTCGGATTCTATTGATCCTTTAGGAGAACAATCCATTGGTCATTTTTGACATGTACGAGTCAACCCCTCCTTAATCTGAGGCACGGTGTGACTGGTATCACTCAAAGGGTCTCTTTTTTGTTTAAAATGGATATAATTTTTAGTGAAAACAACAACTGACGTACGGAAATCTGACCAAACTCTTTCGTACTATTTTTATCCTTTAGTAGATTGATCCATGGGTGCATTGGTGATGTGTACGATTTAACCCCACCTCAATCAGAGGCATGGTGTGGCCAGTATCACTCAAAGTGCCTCTCTTTTGTTTAAAATGGGTAGAATTTTAAGTGAAAACAAAAAATGACATACGAAAATCCAACCAAACACATTAAAATTGTGTTGATAATTTAATATAACGATACATGGGTACATTGGTAACATGTACGAGTTAACCCCGCCTCAATCTGAGGCACGGTGTGACCAGTATCACTCAAAGGGTCTCTCTTTTGTTTAAAATAGATAGAATTTTATGTGAAAACAACAACTGACATATGGAAATCTGACCAAATGACTTCATATTGTGTTTATAATTTAGTATAATGATCCATGGGTCATTTTTTACGTGTATGAGTCAACCCCACCTCAATCTGAGGCACGGTGTGGCTGGTATCACTCAAAGTGTCTCTCTTTTGTCTAAAATGGATAGAATTTTAAGTGAAAACAACAACTCTCGTATGCAAATCTGACAAAAAGAATTCTGATTGTTTTGATCCTTTAGTATAATCATCCATGGGTCATTTGTGACATGTAAGAGTCAACCTTTCCTCAATCTGAGGCACGGTGTGGCTGGTATCACTCAAAGGGTCACTGTTTTGTTTAAAATGGACATAATTTTAGTTTAAACAATAACTGACCTACATAAATCCAACAAAACACATTAATATTGTGTTTATCCTTTATTATAATGATCCATTGGTGTGTTGGTGATGTTTACAATTCAACCCTTCCTCAATCTGAGGCACGTTGTGGCAGGTATCACTCAAAGGGTCTCTCTTTTGTTTAAAATGGACATAATTTTAAGTGAAAACCACAAGTGATGTACAAAAATCTGACCAAACACATTTTTATTGTGTTTATCCTTTAGGAGAATGATCCATGGGTGTATTTTTGATGTGTATGAGTCAACCCTGCCTCAATCCGAGGCACAGTGTGGCCAGTATCACTCAAAGTGTCTCTATTTTGTTTAAAATGGACAGAATTTTAAGTGAAAACAACAACTGATGTATGAAAATCTGACCAAATGCATTTGGATTATGTCTATACTTTAATAGAAAGATACATTGGAGTGTTGGTGATTTGTATGAGTCAACCCCACCTCAAACAGAGGCACGGTGTGGCCGGTATCACTCAAATGGTCTCTCTTTTGTTTAAAATGGACAGACTTTTAAGTGAAAACAACAAATGACGTACGAAAATATGACTAAACACATTTGGATTGTGTTAATTATTTAGGAGAATGATCCATGGGTATTTTATGATGTTTACGAGTCAACCTTGTCTCAATCTGAGGCACGGTGTGGCTGGTATCACTCAAAGTGTCTCTCTTTTATTTAAAATGGATAGAATTTTAAGTGAAAACAACAAGTGACGTATAGAAATCCAACAAAATAGATTCTGATATTGTTGATCCTTTAGAAGAACAATTCATGGGTCATTTGTGACGTTTATGAGTCAACCCCTCCTCAATCCGAGCCACAGTTTGGCCGGTATCACTAAAAGGGTCTCTCTTCTATTTAAAATGGACATAAATTTTAAGTGAAAACAACAACTGACCTACGGAAATCCAACCTAACGCATTAGGATTTTGTTGATACTTTATGGGAGTGATATATGGGTCATTTTTGATGTGTATGAGTCAACCTTGCCTCAATATGAGGCACGGTGTGGCCGGTATCACTCAAAGAGTCTCTCTTTTGTTTAAAATGGACAGAATTTTAAGTGAAAACAACAACTGACGTACGAAAACCCAACAAAAATTATTCTGATTGTGTTGATACTTTAAGATAATGATCCATGGGTATGTTTTTGATGCATTTGATTCAACCCCTCCTTAATCCGAGGCACAGTGTGCCTGATATCACTCAAAGTGTCTCTCTTTTGTTTGAAATGGACAGAATTTTAAGTGAAAACAACAAGACATACGCAAATCTGACCAAATGCATTCTGATTGTGTTGATACTTTATTAGAAAGATACATGGGTCCTTTGTGACTTGTACGCGTCTACCCTACCTCAATCTGAGGCACGGTGTGGCCGGTATCACTCAAAGGGTCTCTCTTTTGTTTAAAATGGACATAATTTTAAGTGAAAACAACAACTGACCTATGAAAATCTAACCAAACGCATTAGGATTGTGTTGATAATTTATTAGAACGATCCATGGGTCTTTTATAATGTGTAAAATTCAACCCCTCTACAATCCAAGGCATTTTATGGCCTGTATCACTCAAAAGGTCTCTCTTTTGTTTAAAATGGACAGAATTTTAAGTGAAAACAACAACTGACGTACGCAAATCTGACCAAACGCATTCGGATTGTGTTTATCCTTTATTATAATGATCCATGGGTCATTTTTGATGTTTAATATTAAAACCTGCCTCAATTATAGGTATATTGTGTCCGGTATCACTCAAAGTGACTCTCTTTTGTTTAAAATGGACAGAATTTTAAGTGAAAACAACACCTAACGTGTGCAAATCCAACCAAACGCATTCGGATTGCATTGATCCATTATTAGAACAATCCATGGGTCATTTCTGATGTGTACTAGTCAACCTTGCCTCGATCTGAGGCACGGTGTGGCCAGTATCACTCAAAGTGTCTCTCTTTTGTTTAAAATGGACAGAATTTTAAGTGAAAACAATAACTGACCTATGAAAATCTGACCAAACGCATTTGGATTGTGTTGATACTTTAGGAGAATTATCCATGGGTCATTTTTGATGCGTACAATTCAATCCTGCCTCAATATGAGGCACAGTGTGGCCGGTCTCACTCAAAGGGTCTCTCTTTTGTTTAAAATGGACAGAATTTTATGTGAAAACAACAAATGTCCTAAAAAATCTAACCAAACGCATTAGGATTGTGTTTATCCTTTAGTAGAATATTCCATGGGTCGTTTGTGATTTGTAAAAGTCAAACCTGCCTCAATATGAGGAATGTTGTGGCATTTATCACTCAAAGGGTCTCTCTTTTGTTTAAAATGGGCAGACTTTGAAGTGAAAACAACAACTGGCGTACTCAAATTTGACCAAACACATTCGGATTGTATTGATCCATTAGGATAATGATCCATGGACGACCCCCCCCCCCTCAACCCCCTCGACCCCCCCAACCCCTAGAATCCCCCACCCCCCTAGACACCACCCCACCACCCAGACACCTCCCCCACCACCATGGATAGCCACGCCTGCCCCCTTGGACACCACCCCACCCCGCTTGGACAACACCACCAACCCCTTGGACCGCCCCCACCCCTTTGGACACCACCCCACCCCCTGGACACCCCCACCCCTCTGGACACCCCCACCCCTACAAATCCCCCCAACCCCCTGGACACCCCAACCCCCTGGAAACGCCCTTGGACACCCCCCCCCCCAACCCCCCCCCCCCCCCCCCCGGACACCCCCACCCCCCTGGACACCCAGTAACCCCTTGGAAGGAACCCCCACCCCTCTTAGACATCACCCCACTTTCTGGACACCCCCACCCACTGGACCCCCCCCCCCACCCACCCATGGAAGGCCACCCCACCTGCCTGTACACCACCCCACCCCCCCTTGGACAGCCCCACCAACCCCCATGGATAGCCCCCCCCCCCACCAGGACACCACCCCCCTCCTTGACACCACCCCACCACCTAGACACCCCCACCCCCTGGACACCCACACCCTCATGTAAAACCCCCACAACCACCTGGACACCACCCCCACCCCCCTTGGACAGCCCCAACCTCATGGAACACCCCACCCCCTTGGACACCCCCACCCCCTGGACACCCCTATCCCCCCAGACACCCCCATCCCACCCTCCTGGACTCCACCCCACCCCCCTTGGACATCCCCACCAACCCCCTAGACCACCCCACCACCCAAACACCCCCACCCCTGGAAATCCCCCCCCCCCTTGACACCCTGGACACTAGCCCACCCCCATGGACACCCCCCCCCACCTGGACACCCCCCTCCTATACACCACCCCACCACCTAGACACCCCCACCCCCTAGACACCCCACCCTCATGGACATCCCCCACCACCCCCTGGACACCACCCCACCCTCCTTGGATATCCCCCCAACATCCTGGACCCCCCCCCCCCCGGACACCCCTATCCCCCCAGACACCCCCATCTCCTCGGACACCCCCTACCCCCCTTGGACAGCCACCCCAAACCTTTGAACAGTCCCCCAACCCCTGAATTCTGAATTGAATTCTTTATGTATTTAATGAACTTATGAATTATGTTTTAATGGTGTATGGATATACTTGTTGTATGAGTATACTTGTTGTAATTACCTTATGAATTATGTGTTAATTTTGTATGGGTATACTTACTTGTTGAGATGCTAAATTTTTTGTAGGTGTTGTTTGGATGTGCTGCTGCAGAATTTTTTGTTGTAGCTGACAGAGAATTTATCAGTGATTTTTTAGTGATGATAAAAGATCATTTTATCAGCGCTAAAAGAGTTCTGATAAAAAACACATTTATCAGTGCTTTTTTAGCACTGATAAAGGGGTCCTTTATCATCACTTTTTTAGCACTTATAAAGGGGACCCCCTATCAGCGCTGAGCTTTATAGAGCTTTTTAGCATAGATAAATCCCTTTTTGAGTGCTTATAAAGCCCGTTTTATTGAAAAAGTTACATAAAACACTAAAAGGACTCCCAAAACCACCCAGATATACTAATCTAATAATCCTAGTCTCACAAGGTCCCAACCTCATATCCATACACAAGATTCTATTCGACGATCATTGGTAACACTCATCTAAGAGAACTCAATCCATGAGCCTTGTCATCCCGGATGACACCTACCCGAGAGATACACTCTATCACGAACAATCTTTTCGTCCTTGATGGACTATCTGAGAGAACATGATCCATAAAGAACTGATCATGGTCAAAATCTTGTTCCCAACACTAAAGGTCCTATCATTATTGTCATGTTCCCCATGAAACCTCCGAAGTACCCAAGCAGAGAGTCCTCATCATTTCACACAATTGAGGAAGCATTACTCCAAACTACGCACCATATGAATTCCCTCTAAAGAGAGAGTGGAGAGGTACCCACACCTCTCTGTTTCCCCATAACTGATGGATTAATTACTTCTAACCACCCTGTGAAACCTCTATAGAACCCGTAGGGAGAGGCTTTCACCTCACTGCATTGAGGGAGAACTACCTTCTAACTAGGTGTCACACATAACAAGTTGAGGGGCCCACTCCACATGACTGTGCTCCACAACTGAGTGAGATCCAACTCTCATAGAGAACCTTCTCTATATTGGAACTAGAATATAGGGAATTACCACTCCATAGATAGAGGAACCACTCCCTATATAGAGGGGAGTTTTGACTCTACCTTTATGATCATAATGGCATACCCTCACCCTAACCTGATATGGGAGTACCAGCCCTAGAATATAGGACCACAACCTAGTATGATAGGTGAGTACCGACCCTATCTGAACATCTCATATACAGTACCCACACCCTGGTACGACATGATAGTACCAACTCCACGGATAAAGTACCCCCGCATTCAGGGAGTACCGACTCTATATGCATGAGTATAGAGGGTGTGTGCCTTGATATGATAGAGGAGATCCATCTCCATATACATGAATAATACGAGGGACCTTTACCCTAGTCCGATAGGGGATAACCAACCCCAGGAGAACTAATTCGTGGGTAGAGGACTTTCTCCCACTATGGGGGAGTTTTGTCTCTACCTATCCAAGAGGTAATGGAAACCCATTCCCTGATATGATAGGGGAGTATATGCCCAAAAATATCTTTGATAAACCAATCTAACCTCCAATATAGATCTTGAGTTACTGGTAGGAGTGTAACACTTATCATGCCTCTCATTGTAACACAACCATGGGTAGGGGACCCACACCTTGATAGTAGGGGATCACCGTTCTACTAGCCTAGAGGGCCTAGGGGGCCCCACATCCTAAGATGGTAGGGAAGGATACCAACCCTGAAATATCTCTAGTGATCCTACCTAATCAATACCCATGATTAATCACCTCTATATCACCATAGTTCTAGAATCACACCACATAATATTTAAAAATCCACCACAAAGGCAACCATCACATTCTAGGCATAATACTACTCATTATATGCTATTCACATGTTTAAATATTAACCCTAAAGAAAGAGATACACTAGACAAAACTTTACAAGAATAGTAAAAATCATGTAATAGGTTACACATGTCATGTGACCCCACCCAAACACATAGACGTTTCCTCTACCACATGTCTTGGTTGTCCATGTGAGCTTACAAGGCATGTACATAGTGTACACGGTATGTCTCACCTAACATGGACCCCTACATATGTCCTTACCTACACGACTCTTCCAGTTGTGTCTTCAACATGGTGTGTACCCTCAGTAAATAGTGTGTTATGGATAACTATCCTATTTTCCATGTCCATATCTTGTGCTTGTGTATGGAACCTTGTATTCATGTCTCTTTTCATGTACTTTCACATAGCCATGTCCCTTACCTTGACATATCTTACCATGTCCCTTGGACACATGACCTAGGATCACTATAAGACTTATACGCCTTGTACGTAGAGTGTAGTACACAAAATATAATCTTCACAAAATGGGAAGAACAAACAGTGTGTTCCCCTACACTACATTATGTGTGTTTGGTAATTCCAAATAGGAATTCCTTACGAGCTACCTGAAACCCACAGATCAATAACCTTGAGGCATATAGATATTTTATAAGGACTATAAAACCTTAAAATAACATTAAAATGGGGATAGGTACTTAAACTCAAATTTACCAATCTCATGGTGGACCACAAACGCTTTAGGTCTAAAACAATGCTCAAAATACATTATAGCACGATCCGATGTTGTTCGACATCAAAAAAATAGGATCAACAGAACCTCCTTAGTTTGTTCCAACTAATTTCATACATCACTCAAGGGGGATCTCATCCTATCCCTTTTTTCATGTGATAAGGAGCTTCGAGAGGATACTAGTTTATTTTAATAAACTAATTTCATCTACTCACCCACCATTGTCCCCTCAACTGAGAACCTGACGCTGAGAAACATTACATCACGCCTAGGGAAAAAATGTGTTTTGAACTCAACCAAAGTCTCAAATTTCCAATCCAAGACTTCGCTCAGTAGATTTTACACATTCAAAAAGAAACTATACAGCATGATAAAATATTTTTAATATTTTTAATATCACCCCACTGAGGCTCTCCCGACCCCAGTCTCCCACACCGACTCAGCACATGGCTTCAAAATTATTCCTATAAATATTCAAAATGATTATAGGTAAAAAAAGAGTCACTACACTCTCAACACCAAAATTTTTTTCATCCCAAAAAGATAAATCCTAGGTAGATGGGGAAAAACTAAGCTTTCAACTAGGACCCCCATGCTAATGAGCTTTGCAAAAAGGATTCTCATGTTTTCTACAAACACAAACATAGGGGAACCTCAAATGACACCACACCTAATGTCTAGACAAAACTAGGTTAAAATCATGAAATTAATCATGAACATTTATCCTAAGATATTATTGGTGGTGATCACCATGCACTTGGATCATATGTGTTCTCATGGTATAGCGGTACACCATCTTGTTATCCCATTGCAGATACTGACATAACCCACAAGTTCTCACACACCCCTATATGAATAGAACCACACAAGCCTCAAGCCTCTAAAATAAAAATCTAATAAAAAACACGCAAGGGTACCAAAAAAACACAAGGCTTACTAAGAATACACACTAGGTCTTATCTATCCCTCCATCTTCAAACCTATATCTAAAAAACAAATCACAAATCCAAAAATACTACCATGCGCACTAGTAGAAAATCATCTAATCATGGATGGTAGGCATAAAATCCACACTAAGGAAACATCATAGGGACTCTCTCTACCATTAAATAAAGGTTCAATGTGATTTTATGCCTCCACTGGGGCCTCTAAGCATACAGGTAGAGCTAAAAGGCTCCACTAGTATCACTAGGGTCTACTCTCACACTCAAGGACACAACCACAACATGAACACATGATTCAACGGAGCTCATCTTTCACACCTAAACACTTACCACTTTGGGTAGAATTTAATAACCCTTATGGTTTTATATCACTTCACATGAACACATATTGGTGGGGGAAATGTCTCTTTTCCTCATGAGCATGATTCTATATCTAAAAACATTATCACAGAGATCTACCAATACCCAAGGTCACCATGGATAGTCCTATAGAAAGAAGTGGAATGAATAGAGTACCTCAAAATAGTGTCTAACAATACTACTGTAAAAGTATAAAGGTCACATCATACCTCTTATCATCCTCAGAGCTTCTAGTTCACAGGTCTCTGTGGGATATAGTTTTCCCTTCCCCCAGCCTCTAGTTCCTTGATCCTGGTGTGGACCACTTGGTAGAGGTGGTGGAAACATCTCGAATCATATCCCACATACCACTTATCTCTTTTCTCTTTCTCCATGTCTCCTATCACACACAACTCCATGCTCTAGATGTTGTCTCTTCCAGCGTTGTTCATCGACCATCTCCCTCTACACAACATGGTGTGTCAGATAATATCACTAAAATTTTTACCACCTTTCACAAGTATAATGTTGCCTCTCCTGCGGATGACCAGATCCCCATCACTACTCCTATGCTACAAATCATGTTCCAGAGTTTGGGTATGGGTGTGCCTCATGAATCGTGATCCTATCAACTAATGACTTATAGCTGATGAAAATGAATCACCCCCCATGATCACCAATACCAGCCCCATCCTCCCAACCCACTGCTAAGAAGATCTCATCACCATAGTTTTCTCCATCACCTCCACATAAGAGTTAAGACACAAGGAGACTACACCTACTCAGATGTCTCCTTGAATACCCTAATAAATGGTATATTATTTGAAAAAATGTATCTCAAACCATATCAATGGAGTATCACAAAAGGTATTTGAACCTTACCGAGTACTCTCCCATGAACATGTTACACTTTCGAAGCTACAAAAGCTTCTAAATATGATCCAATATTAATGTTGTTGGATAAAACCCATCCCGGAAGAGATCATCAAACTATTTCCACGTGAGTGTCATCTCATCATGGTTTTGTGTCATTAGACTCCAACATCGCCTAGCTAAGTCCTATAGAATACTCACTGTTAAAACCACCAGATAATCAGAAGGTAACCTAACAAGGTGGAAACATTCATGACTGCCTCAATCCATTCATTAGATTCCTAGGGGTATAGCTCACCCTAATACCTAGGAAGTCGCTTCCTATGAAACCCATGCAGTGAAATCATCCTATGCCCATCCTTATCCTAAACTAGCGGAACAACCTACTTCTTAATGGGTGGTGTCTCGACTTGCAGACCACCCTGAGGTATAGTATCTTGATCAATGACCTACACTGAAGCCTCATCACTAGTCGTATCGTCATCATAATCCCCCATGGAACCTTAATTGGATTTCATCATGGTGTAATCCTGAATTAAAAATCAATACTTACCACTATTAATGGGTACATCTAGGGAGCTGACTCAAGAAGGACATGGAACCCACCACCCATTAATATATGATCCACATACCAACATTTCCTTATGACCAATTACCAAATGTACCAATGAAAAAATAAGGTTATTATGGTCCTAGTGAATATTTATGTCAACTGCCTCACCAACATTGGAGTCCATAGCTTGAAATATGATCTCAAAACTTTTAACACTATCTCCATAAATCCCAAACCAATCTCACAGACTCTAGTCGTAAGAAAGGACCTACTCTGATACCAATCCATCGCAACCCAACCCACCAGGGCCTAAGCCAAGGCTACCTCAATACTGTCTCTATTAGGCTAAGAGATAAAGACCAGTTATAATTAATAATATCAAAAATATGGGAGGCCTTATCCTATGGTCCCTTTTCACACACGTCCACATACATCTCCATGAAATGGTGAAAAGTTAAATAAGAAAGAATCATAAATTCATGAATACGTATACCGTAAAATCAGTGTACATAAGGAGCAATGAATGTAAAAAATAGGAAAAATACAATCCCAAAAAAACTAAAAAATCATCCATCCTTATCATAAGGAGGGATCACTATCAAAAGATACCACCAGAGTACACATCGATCTATCTATCTCTCCAAGATTCACCAACTCTGGGTCCCCCTAGAACTTTTTTGAATGTCCTTTCATCTTCAAAATACATGACATATGTTTGGAAATCCCATGCAGGGGTGATTATAACAATACCCAGTAGACACCCCAAAAAAACAAAATAAGATGGAGTAATTGAAAGGAAATAGTTTTATCATCCCAACCAGAGGACGAAACCCAAAAGATAAAGAAAATATATCTTTACCATGACTCGTATAAACATGACATTAGCTCAATACACACGGTTTATTAACCAAGATATGTGAAAAAACTAAAAGGATACCTAGAATCACACAGATATACTCGTATCATATTACAATTATCATGAGGTACCAACCTCATAGTTAGCCATAGGATTCTACTGAAGAATCAATTGTAATGTTTGTTTAGGATAACCCTCTCCAAATTACATTCCATATCATATGACACTTTCCCAAGATATATGATGTATCAGGAATAATATTTCCATCCCTGGTGACCAATATTATATAACACGCTCCATGAGGAACTAGTCTAGATCCTACTCTAGTGCCTAGTATCATAGGTCCTATCACCACTATCTTGCACCACACGGAATCTCAAAGGCACCCAAGTAGAGATTCCCACCCATCATCACTACACACAATTGAGGGAGTGATGCTCTAGAATATTCACCATGTGAATTCTCTCTAAAGAAATAGTAAAGAGGTACCCACAGCTCGTCAATTCCCCAAGGATGAGGAGGAACTAACTCTTAACCATCAAGAAAAACCTTTGCAATGCCTATAGGGAGAGTCCCACACCTCACCATGCCAAGGGAGAAAAAATTATTAACCAGGTGTCACACATAAAATGGGAGGGGAACACACCTCATAACTATTATCCATAACCTAGGGATCTCTAACTCCAATGGAGTACCCACTCCTTGTCAAAACTAGGGAGTGAGGGAGTACCACTCCATAGATAGAGGACACACACCCTTTTTAGAGGGGAATTCTGAATCTACCTATCTAATCATTATTGGGGACCCAAACCCATACACTATATGGGAGTAATGGCCCTTATATAGAGGACCCAAACCCTGGTATGACAAGGTTATACCAACACTCTCTAAACATCACATATAGAGGATATGATCAATAGTTCTATAGGTGAGTACTGACTCTATGGATAGAGGACCCACACACTGGTACGTTAGGGGATTACTAACTCTATATGTATGAGTATGGAGGTTTTGTGCCTTGATGTGATAGGGGATCTTCATATCCATCTAAAAAATGATATGTGGGACCCTCACCCTGGACTAACATGGGAGTACCAATCATGAGAGAACCACTTTGTGGGTAAAGGACCTATGCCCACTATGGGGGAGTTCTGTCCCTACCAATCCAAGATGTAAGGGAAGTACAAACCTTGATAAATAGGGGAGTACCAGTCTTAATGTATCTAAGATAAATCAATATGACCCCCGACATCATTCACTAATAATTGTAATGAGATTCATGCTCCTGACGCCTCACGTCGCAACACTCCCATGGGTAGGGGACCCACACCCTGATAGCAAGGGATCATTGATCTACTAGCGCAAAGAGTATAGGGGGCGCACATCCTGAGATAAAAGGGAAGGGTACTAACCCTGACATATCTATAGGGATATTCCCTAATAACTACCCATGATTAAGCATTACTAACACAACATCGTGCTAGAATCACACTACATCGTATCTCAAAATCCACCAAAAAGGCAACCATCTTGTTCCACTTGGAAAACTACTCGGGATAAGCTAGTAGTATGCCTGAATCCAAGCCCCAAAAAATATAATACGCTATGAGGATGTTTCCAAGAATGGTACACATCATGTACTAGGGTGAACATGGAATTTGACCGTGCATAAAAGCCAACCTGTTTCCTCTAACTCATGTCATGGATAGCCTTGTGAGCTTACATGCCATGTATATGGTGTTGGATTTGGTTCCCTAGAACCAACTTCTTTTTAATTTATGATAACATGTAATCATGGTTTTTAATATTGATAAACTACTTTTCACATCATGATTTTTATTTTTCATGACATAGTATACGATAATGTCCTAATATTAGTTGTCATGCTAAAAGGTCATAGTAGTTCCCTGCTATGATAAGCACCTGGAAGTGCTACAAAAATAGCCTTGAATATATATTCTATAGCCAGATGATATCATGTGAGGGACACAAATGATACATACTATCAGGGGTGGATACTCATAGGACATTGAGAAAACTTCAAATGATGTACGCCCTTGGTAATATCTAGTATGATAGTATAATAACAAGACCCAATAGTAGGTAATCAACATTTATATCTATCATTGGATGTTCTTATCTACAGACATGAGTATTGGTCCTTAGACTTTAATATTGTTATTAATGTGTTTTATGGGTCGTGTAATTTGATGTATTGACTAGAACCATGATGACAGATGTTCAAAGTAAAGTAGGATACATTGGGTGTGTCATGAGTAATATTGCATTAATGAATAATGTGAAAAAGGATTTATCCCTTCTATTTTTAACATAAGTTGATTTCTCATACCTTTTGAATTAAATGATATACCATAAATAAATCCTTATCCATGGTATTTTATAGGCAAGTTCTATTTTCTGAAAGTCAAATAAAGAGATATAAAGCTCATAGGTTGATGCCACCAGCATGGAACAAGCTTTATTTAAGATATCATGACCAAGGGATTATATTACCCCATAATCGTTTGCATGAGGTATCATGTCATTTCAATATTAACTTCTTTATCTATGGGTTCCTTGGCATGTTGCTAGATGCTAACCTTGGAATTTTGGCCGCTTTGCCTAATTCCAATAAGAAAGAGGCCTAGTGGGTCACACACTGAGTGTAAGCATAATTATAGTTAAATAATATATTTTTATTTAACAATTTGACTAAATATTATTCCCAGACAAAGTTTAATAATTATTCTTGTATCCTTGATTGAAATTATTTTGTCACCAGTTATTCAAGAGAATATAATGTTATTGGAATATTTAATAAATATATACTTTCTATTAAGTTAATTTAATATTTATTTATTTATTTGGAAATAATGCAGAAATATTTATTTAATATATAAATAGTCATTATTCATGTCTCGATAAATATGGAGGAATGGAATACTAAGGTTTTAGGTCTAGTTAGAAGTAATAAATATTTAATTTTATTTAATCAGATAATATTTAATATAATTTTCAAGTTAAGAAAATTTTGGGAAATAATATTATTATTATTATTTGACATGGGGTTTTGTTAGGATTAAATAAATAATGAAGAGAACTGGGGCTATTATTTTATTTTATCCCTAGTAATATATAAACCCATTTATATTATTTTCTCAACGAGCCAATTCATTTTATTGATTGTTCTCAATGGATTTGGAGAATCCGCTCAAGCCTAGAGATCTTCCTTCTCCAAAAATGCTCCAAATATTTGAGAACTATCTTACTCCACCCAATCAAGGAGAACACTTTGGAAGCAGTTCTCATTGTGATCAAAGGAAGATGACTCAAGTGCAATGTGATAGAACCCATATATTCCTTCGGTGGAATCTATATATTCATAGAACATGTGTGGATCACCTCTAGAGGGAATCTGCACTTGAATCCCACAACTCAATGACAGTGCAACACAGATCTATCAAAAAATTCATCAACAAAGAAATAATTCCAAAAAAAGTATTTCTTTAATTTATTAAGTTAATTATAAATAATATGTGATGATCCTACCTTTGGTTATTGTGTTATTACTATTATCTAAATTCTTTGATTCAATTTCATAGATCATGATGTTTATCAAAATTTATATCTCGTATTGATCATCGATCATGAAAAAAACCCTTGTTGGGCATAGACCATCAGACGCTTTCACTGCGCCCAAAACCTAAAAGTGGTATCAAAGAATTCACATAATTATTTATAATTATTTAAATATCACTACTGGGTTAAAACAAATTATTTAGTTTTTCAATTCAAGTTTAACCATTATTTTAATCCAAATTGTGATATCTGGTTATTATTCCTTCATTTCTCGTAGATCTAATAAAATCAATTGATTTGATGAATGAAATGAAATCAAATTTCTCATTCAGAGGTTCCAAGGATTCTAGATGGATATCTTGGTAGTACACACTGTGTAATTGGGATTACATTTCATGTAGTTGCATTCAATGCATCCGGAATTAATTCAGAAATTAATTCAAACATTGTGCATTGATTCCACATGGTGCATTAAATTCCTTACATAGTGTGTTGACACATCTAGGGTGGTGCATGGTCAACTATAGAACATTCGGTGTATCCCATGTACACGGTGTGTAGTCCCTTTGAGTCACAGATGGGTCATGTATTACTGTACATGGCCTACCTGAATGGTTACTATGCAACTCAGAGAAAACACGCCATGTAATCCATTTTACACACCATGTACTCCTTTATCTAAGGCATAGTTTACATGCCAAGTCCCTAGGCATGTGTCTCAGAGATATGGTGAGAGGCTTACATGCCGTGTAGTGAAATGTACATTCCAGTAATTATAGAAAATTATGAAGATTTAAAATTTATTTATTATATTATATAAATCTTGAGACATGTTCTTGTGTGTATTAATTAAGCTGATAGGGCATGCCAAGTGATGGGTTTTAATATTTTATATATATATATATAAATGTTTAATTAATATTGGAGTAATGTTCAGATCCATATATCTTGTATGAGTTGTATTAAATTTGTTTCACTACATACATTTAACCAAAACACGTGACCAAAAAATCATGTAATTTGTGTAATTGTACATGTCATGAAAGTATGTGATGAGTTGTGTATTCCATATGTCACAAAAGTAAAACTATATATCAATATAATACATGTTGGGTAGATTTGGATGGGTATTCACCATGTTTCCTCCAAGGTAAATTTATGTACACATTTAATTTTAAATTAATTTATTTAATTTGTGTAAAATTATAATGAATGAGAACCTAAAGGAAATTTGGATAAGAATTAATATAAAATAATTGATTAATTAAATATAATAAGTAATTGATTTGAGCGTGATTTATCTTAAATAAGAATTATTAAGAATTGAATGTCATTTTTATTAAATTTTTAATTTATTACATTCATATGGATAATCATGTGCTAGACCAGACCTTTGTATGTGATTGGTTTTATTTAATTTATTGTTAAATTAAATTGTTTTCTTATGTTCCTTCTCTCTTATTATTATTTAGGGCCTACGTACCAATGGTTTCTTTTATATAAACAAATTCTCCCATCACTTATGTGTGAGTAAAAGGTATATATAAAGAATGGTTCTCCTAATCTAGTGGAGGTAGTTCATGTTCAGAGCTGAGGTGAAACCAATCCAAGGAGATACATAGGTGGATAGGTGGAAAGCAGTAACATGAACCTGAATCGGTTCGAAGTGATTTTTCCCTAGGTCATTGGTTAGTTTATCAACATCTAGATAAACTAACTATTATTATAATCTCATGATCATATCATATTTTTCTTATTATTTCTAACAAGTTTCATGGTTATTTCATTATATATGGATTTTCACGATCACCTAATTTAATGAAATAAAAGAGCATGCAAGATAGAATTAAATACATTGGATTATGCATAAATATTATCTAATACATGTTTAATCACTAAAGTAAATCCACTTAATATTAATAATAATGTAATAAATATAATAATTTTAAATTTACGAAAAAAGGATAAAATACATAAATTATATATATTAAGTTGGTATAGCCATCCACTACTTCATTTCAAATCAAACCATAGTTCAACATGCCATACCATCCAAATTAAGGGTGATTTCAATTATCAAGGAATTCTAACATGAAGTTTTGGGTTGAATTAACTTATTTCACATCCAAGGTTGACTTCAAAAGTAGGACATGGTGTAACTAAGAGGTAAAGGATGAGGAAATATAAATTAATGATTTCAAGATTTGGTATTACACTCAATATATCAAAAAATTATGGGTTAATATAACTGGAATTTGGAATTCCTACCTAAAACAATTCCAATTTCTTGACCAACTGAAGTTGGGGTAATGAAAGGGGGAATATGGATACTTTACACTAGATTGTACAAGCAACAAGATATTTTGAAGCCAACGGTGAGGGATATTGGGTTTCGACAAAATAGTGGGAGACTAATAAATATAATATTGATTTATTTGTCTATATTTTATCAGATAAATTACTAAAACTCTTCTCATCTTTTTTGTAGAAATGGAAATAAAATGACATTAAACATATCATTATTATCCATACATGAGAAGGAAAAACATATCACCAGCACAAATTTCCAAGAGTGTAAAAGGCACCTTTATTACATCCTTATCCATGAAAAGAAAATTATACATGATATATTAACCTTTTATAGTTTCACAAGGTATGAGGCAAGTGATGAAGAGCTATATCTCTAGGAGAACTATCTGAATGATTCTACAGATTCTAAAAGTTTCATGATATTATCCATGTATAATAATATTTTGAATAAAAATAAGAATATGGATTCCAACAGCATGATGTCTCACCTTTGGGTTCTCTATCAAGAGAAGGTGAGACAAGATAGGTATGAGATATCTAATGCTTTGTTTAAAACAAATCTGGGAGAGTCGACACCATCTTGACCTCATATAGTCAAGCTTAATAGCTACATTCAATGCATGGGAATATTAGGGATTAAATTCCTAGATGATTTGCATACAAATATCATACATTAATCACATCCTAAGTCATTTTCCAGTTTTATTATTAATTAAAATATGAGAAATAATGAGAAGCGACTTTCAAAACTTCATAGTTTGATTCGGAAAGTGGATAAATACATGAGGCATGATAAAATTGAGGTCCTTATGGTTAATAAGAAAAGTAAGAACAAAGAAAATGATCCCAAGACTTACAAAAATTATAAAGCTCATGAGCACCATCCTTACAAGAAGAAGAATATCTAGAGTTAGGGTAAAGAAAAGGAGGCAGTATGTTTTTCATGTATCAAGTCAGGCCACATGAAGAGTAACTGATCCCATAAGAAAGGTGAAGCTAATGGTGAATTCGTTATCAAGTGTAATCTTTTGATATCTTCACATTGGGTATTATATGTAGCTTGTGGGGCTCAAATCTGTATCCAAATGTTGTAACCAAGTATATTCCAAAATATTTACAAAGGAGAGGTGGATTTGATAGTTTCTAATGGTGCAAGGATGGCTGATCTGGCCATTGGTTACTACCACCTCTCATTTACAATAGGAATGATTTTGGTTTTGAGATATTGTTAATATGTACCTATATTTAACAAGAACATAATTTTTTTATCATACATAGACACAGATGGGTTTATTTTCAAATTTGGGAATAGAAGTTGTTACTTTTATAAGTTCAACATATTTTTTGGTATGGAACATTTAAATAATGGTATTTATGTATTAATTTCAGAAAACCAAGTGTTGTAAATGGATAAAAAATCATGTTGACATAACTCATATAACACCCAACATTGGAATCACCATCTTGGTCATGTCAAAGATAAGAATTTGACAAATCTCTTTCAATATTGTTATTTAGACTATTTTGAGTTAAAAACACTTGATAGATGTCATGCTAATTTACACAAAATATAACCAAACCACTATTTGGTGGATAGGTTTAGTGGTCCATATATCTTCTTGGATTGGTACACACTGATATGTGTGGACTGTTTATAATATAATATAGAGGTATATATTCTTACTTTATAACTTTTACTGATGAATTGAGTAGATGTGGATATGTCTACTAAATGGGGTGTAAGTCCAAGTCCTTTGAGAAAATAAAGGAATTAAATAAAGGAGTAGAGAATAAATTTGGTAAGAAGATAAAGAATATCTGATCACATCGACGTGTGGAATATAGTAACCAATATTTCATCGAATTTCTGCAGGAGTTTTAGATTCTATCTCAACTCAGACCACCTTATACACCATAGTGTAATGGTGTTAGTGAAAGGAGGAACCGTAAATTTTTAGAGACGGTAATCTCAAATATGAGTCATACAGATCTTGCATTATCCTTTTGTGGATATTAATTATAATATACAACATAGATATTAAACCAAGTTCCAAATAAAGTAGAAAACAGAATTCCATTCAAGTTATGGAGTGGAAATAAAACCGTTTTTTTCATACATGTGTATAGGGTTGTGAGGCATTTTTTAAGGCCTTCTCAAGAAAAAAAACTAGAACCCCAATAAAAAAAGTGTATCATTATATGGTATCCTAACAAAATAAAGGGATACTACCTATAAAACCCCTCAAACAAGAAAGCTTCTATCACCATACAAGTCGTCTTTCTTGAGAGGGAGCACATCCTCAAAAAGGATAGTGGGAGAAAGATTGAATTCAATGATGTTGATGCTCATGATAACCAAGAGTTGAGCAGGAATAGGTTCCATAGGTCCCTATGGAAGAAGTAGTTCCTAAAACACAAGTATTGTGTTGGAGCATAAGAGAGGTAATAGAACCACAGAGATATGGTTTTCTAGCCCTAAATATGGAGACTCATTATTGGTAGACAATGATGAACTTATCTACTACATAGAGGTAGTATAGATCCTAGATCCTACAAGATGGAAAGAATCCATGAATTTTGAAATGGATTCCATGTATCAGAACCAATTTTAGGTTCTAGTCGATGCACCAGTTAATGTATAGCTAATTGGGTGAAAATGGGTATTCCAGAGGAAAATGGGCATTTGAAGTAATGTAAATACCTATAAATTATGGATAGTGGCTATAGAATCTAAAAAATTTAAGGAATTAACTATGATGAAAACTTTTTGTGAGTTTCTATGTTTAAATCCATTTTAATTCTACTTACTATAGCATCTTTTCATGAATATGATATTTGGAAGATGGATGTAAAAACTGTGTTCCTTAATGGGAACCTTCAGAATGATGTTTTTAGGACACAACTAGAAGTGTTTGTTACTCCAGGTGATTCCAAAAGGATTTACTAGTTTTATAGATCCATTTATAGATTGGTGTAAGCATCCAGTTATTGAAATATTCGATTTGATGAACCCATAAATGAATTTAGATTCATTAAGATTGAATATGAGATATGTTATTATAATAGATTTAGTGGAAATGTGGTCATTATACTAGTAGTATATGTTGATGAAATATTACTTATTGGAAATTAAATACCAGTCTTTTGGTCTATTAAGGACTAGTTAAACAAATGTTTCTCCATGAAGGATATAGGTGAGGCATTCTATATTCTAGGGATTGAGATCATTTGTGATAGATCTGAGAGGATGCATGGACTATGTCAAAGTATATATGTTGACCAGATACTAAAGAGATTTAGTATGGAACAATCCAATAGTGGATTGGTTCTAGTGTCACATGGTTTACCTCTTTCTAAGAAAAGGTGTCCTCGGACACAATAAGAGAAAGAGAGAATGATAACGATCCCATACACTTCAGTGATATGATCAATCATGTATTCAATGTTATGTATATACATGATGTTGACAATGCATTGAGTGTGGTATAAAGATATCAAGCAGATCCATGAGAACAACATTGGCCTATTCTTAAGGCTATCCTTAAGTATCTTATAAGAACAAACGATATGTTCCTGGTGTATGGAGGAGATGAGGAGCTAGCCATCAGGGGTTATATTGATGGTAGTTTTCAGACATATCTGAAGTCACAACTAGGACATGTTTTTTGTCTCAATAGAGGAGTTGTGAGATAGAAGAGTTCAAAGAAGGTAGTTGTTGCTGATTCTACAGGGGAGTCTGAGTATATAGAGGCTTATGATGTAGCTAAGGAATTCATTTGGATTCAAAAAAATTTCTAAGATCATGATTTGATACCTAGTAGTGAAGACCATTACACATTATTTTGGGATAATAATGTAGTGGTGGCTCTGGAAAAAGATCCATGGTCACACAAACGGACAAAGCACATACTTCAAAAGTATCGCCTCTTTAAAGATTTCTATAAAATGGGAGAATTTTTATTTAGAAGATTACCCAAGAAAGATAACATGGTGTAACCCTTGACTAAAGTCCGATCTCATCAAAAGCATGAGTATCATGTGATATCTAGCGGATTGAATGTTGTTTTTAGTTGGCTCTAGTGCAAGTGGGAGTCTATTGGAGTCAGTGACCTAGAAAAAAATTCTTTGTACTTTATGATAAAGTTTATTCATGGTTTGAATTATTAATAAACTACAAATCACATCATTATTGTTCTTATGCATGACATAGTATATGATAATGTACTAATATTAGTTGTCACACTAAAAGGTCATTACAGTTCCCTACTATGATGATAACCCAAAAATGCTATGACATTATTCTCGAATATATGTTCTATACCTGGATGATATCATTTGAAGGACAGAAATGAAATAATCTATCAGGTTGGAGACTCATAGGAATTTTAGTCACCTTATCATGTTGTACTCCCTTGGTAATATCGAGTAGAATATTATGAGATTGAGACCCGTCATTAGGAAATTTACATTTACATGTGTCATTGGATGTTCCTATCTATGGAAGTGTATATTGGTCCTTATACATTAATATTATTATAAATGAGTACTATGAGTCATGTAATCTGATGTATTGATGAAAACAGTGATGGTATATGTTTACAACAATGTAGGATATGTTGGGTGCATCCTATGTAATATTGAACAAATGAATAATGAGAGAAATGATTTATCCCTTCTGTTTCTAATGGAATTTCATATATTAGGGCCTCTGATGGAAATGATATAGAATAAATAAATCCATATCCATGGATTTCTATAGGCAGTTTCTATTTCTATAAATTTAAGGAAACAAAAATCAAGCCCATAGGTTGATGGCACCTTTCTTGATTTTAGATATCATGATAAAAAGATTATATTACACAGTAACCATTTGTATGAGGTATCATGTCATCGTGGCCTTAACATATTTCTCTATGGGTGCCTTGAATGTTACTAGATTCTACTCTTGGAATTTAGGCTGCTTTACCTAATGTCATTGAGAAAGATGCCTAGAGGATCACACACTAAGTGTATCCAGAATCTCAATTAAATAATATATTATTATTTAATAAGTTGAATAAATGTTATTTCTAGACATGGTTTAATAATTATTTATGTTTGATTGACTACATATATTCTGTCAATAGTTATTCGAGAGAATATAATGTGATTGGAAAATTTAATAAATATAATATTTATTTCTTTATTAGAAAATAATGATGTGATATTTATTTAATAAATAAATAGTCATTATTCAAGACCCAATTAATATGGTAGAATAGTGGACCAAGGTTGAAGGTTAGTGAGAAATAATAAATATTGAATATTATTTAATTAAATAGTATTTAATATAATTCGCATGTTAATCACATGTCAAGAAATAATAATATTATTATTATTATTTGACCTGAGCTTCCATAGGGATTAAATAAAAAATGAAGGGCACTTATGTTATTATTTTATTTTAGCTGTAGAAATATATAAACCCATTTATATTATTTTCTCAATGATTCAATTCATTGTGTTGGTTGCTTCACCAAGGATTTGTAGAATCCTACCAAGCCTAGAGATCTCCCTTCTCCAAGAATGATCCTATGAATGGAGAGAAATCTTCCTCCAACAGATCAAGGAGAATTATTTGGAAGCGGTTATCATAGAGATAAAATATGGAAAATGAAAGAATAAGGATTTGTCTTTCTAGAACCCGTAGATTACTTCATCTATGTATAGACATTCATGGAACACATGTGGGTCTCTACTAAATGGAATCTTTACTTGATTCCTACAATGCAATGATGGTGTGGTGTAGATCTATCACATGATTCATCATTGAAGAATGAATTCCAAAAAACAGAATTACTTAATTAAATAAATTATAAATAATATGTGATGATCTTCTCTTTGGTTCTGGTGTTGTTACTCATATCTGATTTCATTGATCCAATTATGTAGAGCATGATGTTTATCATCGTGTAGATCTCAGATTGATCATTGATCATGAAAAAACTCTAAGTAGGGAACTTCCCATCACATGTTTCTATTATGCCCAGAACCTATACATGGTGTCCTCAACATGTCTTGACTCACCTGGTCCCCTGGTCTTGTCCTTCCCCACATGACTTAGCCAGCCTTGTCTTCAACACGGTGTGTACCCATGGTACATGGTGTGTTCTGGATAATTGGCCTCTTGAGTATTTCCTCAGCTCATGCTCATGTATAGAATCTTGTGTCTATGTCTTTGGTCATATAAATTTCCATATCCCTTAATAGGGAATATCTAGACATGTCTATTAGCCACGTGACATGGACTTACTACATAGTGTTTACCCCTAGTACATGGTATGTATTCTTCAAAATATCATCTTCCTCAGACGGGAAGAACACATTGTGTGTTCCCCTTCACTATAGGTTGTGTGTATGGGAATTTCATATGAGTTGCCCAAAATTATTTATATTCCCTTAAAACCCACATATAGACCCCCATGGGGTCCTTAGAATTAATTTAAAGGATTTAAAACCTTAAAAATGCATAAAAAAGGGGAATCGAGGCTTAAAACTCAAATATTCCTACCTCGTGGAGGAACGCCGAAGCTTTGGGTCCAAAATGATGCTCGAAAGATGTTGCTGCATGACCTGGTGATAATCAATGTAAAAATGGGGATCAAAGACACATTATCACTTCGATTCAGCCTTAGGCCATCATTCTCTCAAGGGGTAGATCCTCCTCTCCCTTTTCTATGTGTGAGAAGGGGGGTGGGGGAGGATATTAGATTATTTTAATAAACTAATATCATCCAACTCGTCCGCTAATGCACCCTTAACCGAGTACCCGATGCTAACTAACTTTTTTTTGCTCCAAAGGAAAACCCCATGTTCCAAAATCAGCCATGATATCAAATTTATGATCTGGGAAGCTTATTGGGAGTTAATCCGTATTTATAAATAAACTATGCACTCATAATAAAATATATTTAATATTTTTAATATCATTGTACTAAGGATCTCAAGACCCCAGGCTCCCACTCCAACTCAGCACCTAACTTTATAGATACTCATATAAATATTTCAAAGTCATATAGGTAAAAACTATAGTTTTTACAAGTTTCAAACCAAATTAACTCACTTACCTTTACCATGGTAACATAAATTTACTTTTCTTGTTATTCATAATGACTACAAATAAAGTGGAACTATTAAAAATAAATTACATCCTAATTCTAAATATTGAATCCATTTTTCAAGTTTCAATTTATAGAAGTTGTGGAATTTAATTTAAAATTAATGCCCTAAAATGCGATGAAAAATGGTTTTTTATAAAAATGCATTTTTTAAGTATAAAAATATTTTTATAGAAAATTAAAGTATAAAATTAATTCTAAAGACCATATTTGGATTTTTTTTCTAATCAAGAGGAACTAATTAAATTTTAAAATTAATCCAAAATATAATATGACTTTGTAAATACATGAATATAAAATACAGTTTCCAATAAAAATCGGTGTTTTTTACTATTTATGGAAAAATATAACTTTTCAAAAATTTATCAAAAATTTATCCTAAGCTAATTTTGATACATTGAAATCAAAATTCAAGTTAATTTTCTCAAATTAAAATTATATAATTTTGAATTTTATATTTTAAATAAAACCATATAATGTATGAAAATTCAATTTGGTTAGAAATAAATATCTTTCCTTTTGACTGATAAATAAACTAATAATATTATAATTAATATAACTCTATAAAGTATAATTAATAATACATAAAAATGATTTATCCTAACATTAACTTGGTCGTAACATTATTCCCACCTTTTAGAAATTACATACTCTTAATTTTATTTACTATTTAAATAAGTGGGGATATATTTCACACATATCATTTTCTAATTCAAATATTACTTCTTCAATAATATGGTTTTTTCACATAACCTTAACTTTTTGAATCACTTTATTCCCAAACACCTACTCGCTATGGTCAAGAATCTAAACAAGTTGTTACCGATAGGAAAGTTTTTCTTCCAATTGAACTAATTCTAAGCTAGAAACATGAAATTAAGCTACCTCATATTTTCTTAACAACAAAACATGAAATATATCATGTACCTAAGATAAAATCATAGGCAAGGACACTCAATAAGAAACTAATCCAAATTTATCTAGGATTTTATACGATCTAAATAACCACATACTTAGCTTCCCTTTTTTCAAAAAGACATAACACTTTTCTAGGGAGATACTTTAAGAATTCCATGATCACCAATCTGAAATGAAAGATCATTCCTCTAGTTATATATATAACTTTTCTTGCTACATTTTTCTATCCTCATATATTACTAAATCATATTCAATTTATCATCTATTTCTTATACCAATTATGGTCCCAATAATTTTCTTTCATATACTTCACCCTAAGAAGCTCCAGTCCAACACTACTTTTTATATAATATCTTGAAAGGATCCATCAATATACTGGAATGAAAACTATTATTATAAGAAAATTAGTAAATGAAAAATGTTTATCCCAACATCCCTAGTAATCCATTAAACAATTTTGAATCATTAATTATAAAGTAAATACCATTCTTTCATATTATCTATTATATTAAGGATAAAGAGTTGTGTTGAAATTTAATTTAGTGCCCAAAAACATCGAAATACCTTTTAAAAAATAGAAATAAATATGGGATCATGGTTAGATACATTAGATAGAGGAACTCCATATAATGTGACTATATCCTTGATGTACATTCGGGAAAGATGATATAAATACATAGTATCAAAAATGGGAATTGTTTCTGATGATTTCGTCAGGGCGCACGTGTCCATCTCCTTGGGGGGGCTCCACGTCGGGGCTTCGTGAGGTAGAGCGTGAGGCCTCGTTTTCTTCTCTCCTTTATTCGAATATTTTGGTACCAAAAAATTTCCCCCATCAGACTTGGAGCCACAGACAGATCAAGGGTCAAATTATGAGGGAAATCGCCAAAATTTATCGGTAGTTCGCGGTGCTGACTCGCGAAGAGGGTACGCGAGGCGGACGGGGGCCGCACGGTCTTGACACGCCGTGAATCTCCTCGCAGGCTAGCTGCGCCGCGAAGATTCGAGGGCCGCCACCTATAAATATTGGGGCTGACCTCTATTTTTTCCTTTCCCTTCTCCGTGACTTTGTCCTTTTGCTCCCTCAATTCGCGAAGCTCTGCGTACTCCGCATCTGATCTCAGCGAATCGGGCTTCGCAGCAAACCGCGAGTCTCTCACTCTGCGACAGTGCCAACCGAACAGGTACTTGCTGACCGAGGCTAGGCTCCACGATTTGGTTTCGCGAAGGAGCTCCGCAAACCAGCTTCGCGACCCTGGCTATAAAATTTCCAAATCCTTTAAAAAAAATGGCCCATCAAGAAGCTGCCCAGGGGGTGCTTGTGGATGCCGCCTGGAGGGACGAGATGGCTAACTGTCTGGGCCTGGGGGAGCTAGTCCGAAGCCACTTGGACTATAATTTTTTGATGGAAATGTTATCAGAGAGCCAAAAGAACTATCTGTTGTGAAAGAAGCTGCCCTTGTATGGCTTTGGGATGAGGGATGATGTCTTCTTTCCTGAGGCGAGTAGGGATGAACCGGCTTTCTTGTTCAGGAGCACGCCATGCCAGCATCAACGGTTCAGGGCGGCTAATGGTCATGCGCAAGAGGAATTCACACCTATCACCGCCGACTGCCTGTACAACCACCTGAACAACATTGATGGGAATCCCTTGAAACCGGAGACATCCCCTCCCATGTACCGCACTATACTGAAGGCAACTTTGGGGGATTCGAAGAAGGGGTGGTCTGATGAGTGGGACTTGAGCCAGGGCGTAAAATGCATTAATGGTTGGGCATTGGCCTATTGGGTAGGTGCCACATACGAGGAGTTTGGAGCTAAGATGAGGGGAGTGGGCTTGTATGAGGTGGCATGGGCCTCCCAATTCCAAATTTATCAACCGAAAGAGTTGATGCCGAAGCTGTTGAGCATATGGTCTTCTAGGACCCAAAACTTTTCACCTGCACCATGGGGAGGTTGGCATCAGTCTGTTGGATGTCCATCAGATTTCGGGTGTCCCGATCTTGGGGGCTATGTATGATGAGTTCCTCCTCATCATGAGTGTGTGGGAGGATCCGGAGCAGATGTTGCGCCTGGCGCTGGCACTGATGGGACTGGTCCCCGGAGAGGACAAGTAAGCGGTGAGAGATGCCCATTTTAAGAAGTGGTTCAAGCAGTTCCTGAACTTCCCAAAGTATCGAGAATTTCCCCTGAGGCCTCAAACTTTTCCGAAGGGGTATCAACGTGGCAAAGAGCACTCATATTGGTGGCTCTTTGAGGATACCCAATGGAAGACCTGAGGCTTCAGTGTCAGCACTGAACAACAGCCGATAGTTAGGTTGGTGTCATTTATCGCGGCCCTTATCTGCGGCTGGATCCTACCAGTGAGGGATACCAACATGGGGGGTGTGGCCCAGCTCATTTATCATGGAATCCATGCTAGAAATAGGAAGGCGGGTCAATCTTGGGATTCCGATGCTCACCAGATTGTACAAGATGTCGTGGCACGTTAGCGAGGGCAAGAAACTGCAGAGGATATGCGGGCCCTTCCACATTCTGTATGGGTGGATCGAGGCACACATTAGTGGGGTTTACGAATATCAAAACCCCATCTTGCCATCGAGGTCAAATTTCCGTCCATCCATTCTGAATGGTGTTGGGAGATTCCCAGTCAAACTAACCGTACCGATGGTACTGAATCAACTGTGGAAGGCGTATGAGTTTAACTTCCACCCGTTTCCATTGCCAACGGGGGTACTCACCGATGACGGTCAGGGAACAGAAGAGCATCGGTCCTATCTCATGGCCATTCAAGGTGGAGTCTTTGTGGAATGGGTAGACCGTGAGCTGCTCTGTGAGCCGTACACCCCACACCGGTTCGTGAGGCAATTCTGGTGCCTGCAGTGGCTGACCCCATAGGTCTACTGGGAGGTGCACCACGAGGAGCACCCATGTGTGATGAAGCAATTATGGCTCATGTTTACATGGGAAGACGGTAAAATGTGAAATGCATTGCCTTCATCCACTGCTGCCTTTGGACTGGTGAAGGAGTATGCCACCAGCTGGGAAGCAGCATATCCGGGAGAAATGTTGAAGCAGCCAAGTGTTCGAGTTCGTGATGGTGGGCCTCCCCTATCCTGAGGCCGGGGTAAGAGGGTAGCAAGGGCCTCCTGCGGTGGCGGGGCTGCTATGGAAACGAGACCTGCACCAGCTGAGGGTGAAGCAGCACCAGTGGATCTAACAACGGTAGTGGACCCGGTGGTCCCGGAAGAGCATAGCCATCCAGAGGGGCAGCCACCAAGGAGATTCCACAGGATATCCAATCAGGCTCCGGGGAAACGGCTACGCCATATAGACATGCGAGAGGATGTTGTTTTCTTGGAGGCCTGGTACATTTGGGATTTCAACTGGAAAAACCTCAGTCCGCCCAAGATGTGGGAACACCTGAACCGTCTCGGGATGGTTTTACCGGGTATAGGCCCTGTCCGGGCCAGTTTCACGGTGTCTCCAGCGGAGGTAGAGCAATATCTGGATGAGCTAGAGGACTACGTACATTCCAATGGTGTCCTGCATCCAATGACAGACAGGGTGAGGGTACTGCTGGATCGGGCAGTTCCCCCATAGTTTTCGGCCGCCGAACTGAGATAGTGCTTCCCCCTGTCGGAAGATTTTGACGAATCCTCTCGGGGAGACAAGGCTGGTGGAGGGATCCCATTGGAGGAAGATGAATTCGGTGATCAAGACTCAGATCTCGGCGATTTCACAGAGACTCTCAAGGTAACATCCCGAGTTTCTTTCCTTAGGGTCTGTTATCATGTCATCATGGATTTCTTACCAACATTTGGACCGTGCAGGAGGAGCTTATACGTAGACCTCGTTGTCGCCCCTCGGTGGGTGACGATGCAGGACCTTCAGAACTCGTGCCTGTGGCCACATCCAGTTCTGTGTCTGGCGGGGCTAGGGCACCTGAGGTGGCTCCTCCAGAATCTCCAGACCTTCCGAAAATATACGGAGGGCCACGCCTTGGGGTCCCGTCAGCATCAACTCAAGAGCAGCACCAGGAGTTCGATCTCCGTAAGTCTTCTCCACTAAATTAATTTATGTAGATCATGCCAACTGACGTCCATGCCCTTCCATGTCGCGTACAGTTCTACGACTGGCATGTGCTTCTACGGAAAGGCTGGTCGGGATGTCTGGTGGCATCCCTCTTAGGGGCATGCTGGTGATTGTGCAGATAGTTACCCCACCTACCCATGCTGCAGCACTCCCTATCTTTGGCGGGACCACCAACAGGGTCATGCCCGAGGTTATTGAGGTGGAGCCCGACGATGAGCATCGACCGGTCAACCCAAGTCCCCACATGTCTGATCCAACGCCAGATGTTGCGCCTAATCCCACACCAGATGTAGATCCTGCTGAAGACTTCTTGCAGGAATACCCAGTGTATGAGCCTGCTAATCATGCGAACTGGGATGAGGTGGCCTCCGATGAAGAGGACAGTAAAATAGTTTTCCGCCGATCGTGGAAGCTGATCACGCGCTTTATCAAGGACACCCCCCAAGCATTATGGCTGGACAAAATGGACAGACTTTTCTCGCGGTTGCACGAACTGTATGCTGGGGGAGTGGATTCCCAGTGCCCTCATCTGCTCATCCGAGATCTTATGGCAGAGAAGATCTGGGAGTATGACCACGGGCTCAGCGTGCACTGGTAGCGGAGGAAGGAGACGAACATCAAGAAGCTCCAGGAGGCTGAAAACAAAGTCCAACACCTACAGATCCAGGCAGATGAGCACTCAGCCACTCTCAATGCACAATCGGAGCTGATCTTATGATTGAATGCCCAGCTGGCAGAGGCAGAAGAGCGTATGAGGAAGGAATCTGAAGAGATGGCCTTCATTCAGGCTGGCATAGAGCGGGCCTGAGTTGAGGCTGATAAACTATGCCCCATCGCTGTTAAGGAGGAGTGGGATCTGAGTTGGCGGCAGTGATTCCTGGACGCCAAAATTCGAAGGGTGGCGGAGCTGCAGCGTTCTTTTGACGGGGTCAATCCATCTATGGGGGGATTTGACCCCCGGGTACTGTAATAATTAAAAACCCTTAATCGTACTTTCGTGCTTTGATTATTTTGAATGTCGTAGCATGAATGAGTTCTTTTGTTTGCACTGGTTCATTGCATCCTTATGATGTTTTCGGAAAGTCCAGCGACAATTCCCTAAGCTCAAATGGGTTGGGCCCGATGTGAGAAATAAGAGATAGTCTCATCATCACCCCATCCAAATTTAGGATTGCAAACCAAGTTTCAGGCATCTGGGGTTTGGATAACCGGTCCAGATTTCTAAAAAATGGGAGAGACCTGACTAGAGAATGAGGTTCTCAGAACATCCGAATCGCTGTTTTTCCAGCGTGCTCTTGTGCACGAACGGTGCAATGCCAAGGGCACTGAAATCGGTCCGAACGGATGGGAATGGGAAGTGTGAATCATGATACCCAAGATTCAGAACACTATGGGGTGGCGTGAAAATGGAGGATAGCTATTGACCGTGGTGGAAATGCAGCATCCATATTGCATTAGCCTAAAATGGGGACAACAAATGAGGGTTGACCGCTGACCATGTTCGCAATACAGGGCCTAACTCAAATATCGTCGATCAGTCTTTCGGGACGTTGGCCCAAGACAGAAATCGGACCATAGGTCGAGCATCCATACTGTTAGGGGGTCCCTCTAGACATGACCAGTCTTCCGGAACGTTGGCCCAGGAAAGCAGGCGGATCATAGGTCAAGCATCCATACTATTAGGGGGTCCCTCCAGACGTGAAAGAGGATGAGGATCTGAATAAAGGGGCACGTAAAGCGTGGGATATAGAGTGATGGTTTGTTCAAACAGAATCCAACACTCATGAAATTACTCCACCATGGTGGTAGTATGCTAGATGGGCGCATCGGTTTGATCATGGATCATTCCTTCTTTCAGGCAGGGTCTCTCTGGAGAGGTGGTATGTCGCTTCCCAATGTTATCTTGGGGCATCCTGAACTTGTTCAGGGAAGATTTATAGTTATACGGTCCCCTACTAGGAATCCGTACAGGGGGCCGGAAAGGGGAAGAAAAGGATTTATGATTCCTATGGGCTGGACCCTAGGTAAAATACCAGGGTGTCCCAACATATCCCATGAGGATGGGAATCAAGCCACACGTAGTGGGGTAAATCAAATATCCGACATGAATGAGGACATAATCCCACACCACGTGTTCCTAGGGGGAGGTTTTAGGTCTAGGGACTAAAAACGAAAGTTGAGCTGGGTTTCAAGCAAAGTGAAAAGGCATTACTACATACCCCATGGGGGTGGGGATCAAGATACACATAGTTCTTTATAGTTTTTTAGTTTAAGGTCTTAGAACTTGGACCATTAATGGGTAAGACGAGCAGGAAACACATGGTGAAGTGGTTAAAAAACTCGACACAGATGAGGATATAAGCCCTACATACCATGTGTTCTCTGGGGAAGTGCTCGAGTCAAGGGACCGAACACGAAAGTTAGGTTGGGCCCACGGGGAAGTGCCCATGCGCTCCTACATATCTCATCAGGATGATAATCAAGCCATATGTAGTTCTAAGGAGGCTAAAAGGGGCGCACGGGTCTAGCCCTCACACCAAGAGAAGCGGTATTTGATAGATCTTGTTTTTTCCTTTAAGGTGAGTGGTTTTTTTTGTGAAGCGACAGGCCTAGGGTAGAAAACCCTGCTGTTTCCACAAGAATCAAGCCGTAATAGGCGTTGACAAATGGCATGGCACGTGACCAATACCCAACGTGATGTCCTCTATGAAGAGGTCATCACAATGAAGTTCCGTTTTTCTTCGTGCGGCCAGGACGATAATGTCACAGTTTAGGGTCATGTGAGAGGACCAATAATGAATTTTACCATCATGTAGCATAGACGTAGAATAGATGATGCTAGGCGGGGAATGGGTATGGTTCCATGAAACATAACCGACGTGAATAGGGACATGATCCCACATCACACCATACACACTTTCAAGAGGGAGACCTCAGGCTGAGGGGCCTACATAGAGGTAAGAGGTAAAGGGGGGAGAGACTAGCTCCTAATGAGATAGACCTGAATACAAGACGTCTGGGTGGTCCTACGTATCTCATAAGGATGGGAATCAAGCCATACGTAGTTCTAGATGAAGATCTTAGTTTATTTTCTTAGAGCTCAAACTGTGGGAGCCCCGAAGGACATCTTATTACAGCTTTATCCCCCTAACATGCAAAGGTGCACTGAGGGATAGCCCCAAAAGTGTCGATATTCCACCTGGACACAATGAGGTGGAATAAAATGTGAATCATGGGACCAACATTTTAGGCCTGACGGGGCTGGCGTGACGACATAGGATTACTGCTGACCGTGGCAGAAAAGCAGTATCTATATTGCATTAGCCTGAAATGGGAACAATCAAATGAGCATCAACCACTGACCATATTCTCAACGCGTGATTTGTAACAATTTGTTTTCCAAAACCCTCAGGGGCATTGGCCCGTAACAGTAGGAGAGCCCTTAGGCGTGGTATCCAGGCCGTTCTTGGGAGTCCCTCAAGGTGTGAAAGGTGATGAAAGCCCGAATTAAGGGAAACACGAAGCTTGAAAAGTGGAAGGGACTTGACCAAGTTGAATCTGACACTCTTGGTCCTACACCAGAGAACTCTTAACATATGATCGAACCACTGCAAGGGGTCGAGGGACTCAACTTGAGGGCGGCCAAGAGATGGCGGGTTCCTGGGAGAAGGGGGCATAGTGCCAAAAACCCTGTACCACACCTATATATCCCCCTCGTGGAGAGGGACAGTCCGAGGGACCTAGGTGACCAGGGAGATGGGGAGATCTCGAAGAAGTGGGGATGGACCCAAAGTCTAGAAATTCGGGTGGTCCTACGTATCCCATAAGGATTGGAATCAAGCCATACATAGTTCTATATGAAGATCTTAGTTTATGGTCTTAGAGCTCGGACCGTGGGAGCCCCGAAGGACACCTTTAACGCGACTTTGTTCCCCTAATGCGCAGATGCGCACTAAGGAATAGTATCAAGAGTTTCGAAACTCTACTTGGACATGATGAGGATGGAGAAGGATGTGAATCATGTAACCGAAATTTTGGGCTTAATGAGGTTGGTGTGGCGATGGAGGATGACTATTAACCATGGCGGAAAAACAGTCTCCATATCACGTTAACCTGAAGTGGGAATAACAAATGAGGATCGACCGCTGAACATATTCACAACGCGGGATTTGTATCGATTTGTTGTCAGAAACCCTCGGGGGAGTTGGCCCGTAATGGTAGGAGAGCCCTTAAGCGTGGTATCCAGGCCGTTCTTGGGGGTCCCTTCGGGTGTGAGAGATGATGAAAGCCCTAATGAAGGGGAACACAAAGCCTGAAAAGCGGGTGAGAACATGTCCGAGCGGAACCCAACATTCCAGATACTAAACCAGAGTACCCTTAGGCACATTGGTGAACCGCCGAAAAGGGTCGACGAAGTGGATCATGAGGGAGAAGTACATGGCATGGTCATTACAAGCCTTACGTGAATGAGGACTTAATCTGATAACGCGCTATATACTCCCCTCTCCAAGAAAGGGTTGGCCAAAGGGCCAAGGTGGGATGGACATTTTCGAAAGATGGGGCTGGACCCGAAGCCTAGACATTCAGGTGGTCCTACGTATCCCATAAGGATGGGAATCAAGCCACACGTAGTTCTCAAGATGCAGTTTAACATCATGTAGGATGAGGGGGGTAGGATACCCTCAAACAAGGGAGGTGTGTGGTACTACGAATAAAACAACGTGAATGAGGACATAATCCCACTCCACACCATATACTCCTATCAGAGAGGAGCTGGGCCGGGGCCCGAAAAGGCCAAGGGGCCTGATAGTTAAGCTTTGGTTAGGAAGGCCTGACCTACTTGCAGTTTAACGTCTTGTAGTGAGGATGAGGTTCGGGGAATAAGATTCCCTGGACAGGGGAGGTGTATGACACGGTGAGTAACCTGACGTTAATGAGGACATAATCCCACACCACACCGTACACTCCGGGCATGAACTTGGTCTAAGGGGCCCGAGAAGACCAAAGGGCCTGAGGTTGGGCCTCGGTCTGGAAGGCCTGGCTAGTTTTCAGTTTAACGTCTTGCAGTAAGGATGAGGGCTGGATAAGGTGTCTCTTCCGGGGATGTGTACGATACGGCGAGTAACCCGACGTGAATGAGGACATAATCCCAAACCACACTGCACAATCCTATCCTAGAGAACCTGGTCCAGGGGCCTGACAGTTTGCCCTGCCCAGAAAGAGTTCGCCGCTTCGGGACGGGGAAGAACGAATCACTACACTCGATGTTTGGGACATCTTGGGGTGGACCCAAAGATCCAGGGCGGTTGTTGACCATGTTTGAAACACATCGTCCCTATGGTGAACTATGATGGGAGCAATAAATGAGCATCAACCACTGACCACATTCGAAACGCAGGACTTGTATCGGCTTGTTGCTCGATATCCTCGAGGGTGTTGGCCTGAAGTGGTAAGAGAGCCCTTAAGCCTAGCATCCATACCATTTAGGGGCCCTTCCAGATGGGGAAAGTGATGAAATCCCAGTCAAGGAGTGGGTGAAGCATAGCTGTACCCATCTACAAAAGAGGAGAACATCTCCAAGGAGGGGGATGTACAGCCAGACCGAGGCTAGATTGACGTGAATTGGTGAAAAATTATGCACCCTGCCATAGGAATTGACCCAAGGGGAAGATTCTGGCTTTTGGGCTCGGCCAACATACAAAATTTTTGGGCATTCATATGTATCCCATGAGGATGGGAATCAAGCCATATGTAGTTCTTGAAGGCCATGTAGTTTAACATCTTGTAGGGAGGATGAGGGAGGATATAAGAATGGGAGTTGGAACATGGTGTGACCATTATAATCCTCGTATGATTGGGGCTACGTAAGCCTACCCTGTATCATTCAAGGACCCTCCAAGGAGACTATACCCATGGGGGACAGTCAAAGAGAAGAGTTTGGTGCTGGGCTCAAAACAAAACGTCTGAGCGTTCCTACATATCCCATGAGGATGGGAATCAAGCCATACTATAAGGCTCCATCCTTAAACCTTACTTAATCTTGAGTTATTACAAGATTACACATTGAGGATCTTTTCAGGTTTAGAGTTTTATAGAATTAGATCATAAAACTTGCATTACATTCCACATTTAAACAAAGTGGTTACATAAAGATAGTATTCATTTATCCCATCAACGGAAACATATTTAAAATAAGACATGGATTCTTTCTTGACACTTCCTTGTCACTATCATCATATCATGTACCTTTCCCTTGACCTGTGAAAAACATTTCCAAAAAACTTGGGATGAGCATAAAACGCTCAGTAAGGGTTATAAAAAGTATGGAAAGGAAACATGAGTACATATATACATAAGAATGAAATCATAATTTACCCATAAAACATATTCACTTTAACATACCTCATAAAATCATGAATAAATCATAGAAATCCTAAGACATAAAGGTAACTTGAGGCATTCATAACATTCTTACATAGGGATTAACCCTCTTGGTTACATTTGGAATACCCACCACAGTATATTCCCTAAATCTCTTCGGAGAAACCTTAACGTTTCACTCCTTCGCGTTACCCAATGAATTGGAGAGCTATATCGGGCTCACCCGCCCTTAGTTTATCATGGAACCACCCATCTTCATAACAATGCCCAAGAACCATAACTTAATCGTACCACATAATACATGCATAAAGGAAACATAACATTTCCACATTTCAATCACAAGATATCAATAAAACACATTGATATAAAAAAACTTATGAAAACCATTTTCGATACCAAAATAAAATAAAAGTAAAACATGGTATTTATTTTTCTTTTAAAAAGAAGGTATGGCTTGTAGAGGAAGCCGAAACTCAAATAATGGTCACGACGGCGGAGAAGTCATTGTCACCGCATACGTATGAAAAAAACATTCCCTTTTGTCATTTTGTAAAATGCTTCATATAACAAAGATTCCTTTTGGATAAACATAAAAGTCAAAGGGGTTTATAAACCGTATAAAATAAAGTTGTGTATAAAACAAAATATGCCTCAATGAAAGGAGATTGAGATGAAGTCCCTTACAAAGACAGTATCCTTGGTTTAAGGACAAATCAATTACATAATTATGTGTGACAAACGAATACACAAAATATAGGTGGGTATTAAGTGTAATACTATCATAGGACATTTACACATAATCATAGAATGAAATATTCAAGGAGTACAAGTTTATCCCAAAGAATCAAAATTGGGTTAAGAAGTTTCCTTGAAAAAATTCGACAGCCTAACGGCGTCACTTCAAAATTCAGGAAAAGAGTTGATGAGAGATAAAAAGGGTACCTCATCACATGGACATAAAATTTAAATCAATAAGTATATATAAGATCATATCCCAACATAATAGTATGTGAATTAAAATACATAACAAAATAAGTCTTTTAAAAAGAGGAGGGTGAAAGGTTCCCTTACCGACATGGGTATCTTTCGAAACATACACCCCGTGAAAGAGGGACAATACAACATTGATGTAAATACTGATAAATGAAAGTATATTACACAATGAGTAAAATAATGGGCAGTACATACACCACTCAAAGGAAATTGTGGCAAATGTAGAATAAATCTCACGAGAATAAAAGTGAGATGAAAAATCCCTTATGAAAACTCGGCAGCCTAACGACGCCACTTAAAACATCCAAAAATGGATTGATGAGATCAAATAGGATCTCTAATAATATTAAAATAAAATATCAAGAGGAATATAAAATAACATCCCCCATAATAACAAATAGGAGCTTAAAATAAGTGACATAAAGGAGAGTACTTAAAAAGAAAGAGAGAGGTTAGATCTCTTACGAAAATTCGGCAGCCTAACGACGCCACTCAAAACTTCCAAAATGGATTTATGAGAGAGAATATGGTCTCTCATCATATGAACATAAAAATTATAGTAAGAGTAACATAAAAGAATATCCCAATAACAAGAAATATGAGCTTTAAAAGGAATGACATAAAAGAGTGTACTTTAAAAGAAAGAGAGGAGTCGGATCCCTTACCTCAAGTCCAACTTGTCTTTTTCGTTTCTTTATATTTATGAATAATAATCTTTGGTCAATTTATAATTGCTTAATGACCTCATATAAATATTATTATTCAGTTAATATCACATATTTTAATGTTATAATAATTGGTTAATAATATTAGTTCATATCAGACGTTTTTGTCGATGTTTGGTACATGAGTCAAAAATTGAACTTGTTGGAAAATAATTTTCCATGTAGTTATAGGTACATCATATCCAGAATAGTATTGTTGTTTTAAATATCATATATATCCAGTATATATTCATTTTATACTATTCCATAGCATTTGGAGATAAAAAATTAAAATCACCGTTCATGGAGACGGTAGGCCGTACGTATGCATGAACGCTACTTTCATTTTTTTGTCATATTAATGGAATTAAAACAAAATGAGATATATATATATATATATATGTTATAATTCCAGAATGATATCCATAATTTAGATGTAATATATTACATATATATCCATTATATATATGTACTTATAATAGTACATAACATTTTGAGAAAAGAAATGAAATGTACCGTTAATGGAAACGGTAAGTCGTACGTACGCATGAACGCTACTTACATTTCTATTTCATATTTAATGGAATTAAAACATAATTATACATAATAGTATTTTAATTCCAGTATGATATCATATATAATATCATTAAATATATCCTTTATACGTACCACATATGGTATTAACGAATCAAATCACTTTGAGGGGGCAGTAGTCCGCACTTCCTTAAATGAAGATATCGCGTTTACTCATAATGGTAACCATAAAGGATATGCCATAAATGAAAAATACAGAATTTTAAGTAAAACATAAAAATATTATATATAATATATAAATATAGTGACATCTTAATGGCCACCTTTGATGGTGTTAAAAGAATATGGAACAATCATCGTTTCGTGAGGCAGAAAATCACCAACCACAGAAACAGTATCTTCTTTAACCATTCGACGAAGGTGTGTGTAATTGTAGCTCGAATTCTTCTTATAAAAATATCCTAGTATATTGAAGATACTGTAGTTGTTACAAAATAAATGAATAAAAAGATTTTAGGGGGTAGGAGAAGCAAAATAAAACAAAAGGACTCAAGTGAAGACATTACCTTAAAATCGGGTAACTCCCTTTGGTTTGAGCTCAAAGGATTCCTTGGGAATACTTCTGACCAAAGTGAGGCTTCAAGGAGTTAGAGAGGGATGTGTAGAGACAAAATGGGCAGGGTTTGGCGGAGCCAAAGGCTTTGGAAGTGTGGGTAATGAGGTAGAGGTGGGGGCCTTTTATAAGAGGAGAGGAGGGGCACTCTTGGAAAGTAAAGAAAAGTTAATTTATTTTAGAATGCGTTTCGGATTTTAGTGGTCCCACATTGATGTGTTTCGAGGATAAGGTGATAAGGGTTCGAAATACACCCATCCAATAGGTTTTGGACATGTGTAGGTCTTATTTTTACATTATCTTTTCATTTTATTTAAATCGTTAAATAATGAGGTCATCGCTGCATCATCATGATGTCATAAATAATTTAATTTATTTAATTTATAAAAATTATAAAAAAATACTATGATGTAGGAAATTTTTTTATATTTCCAATGAATATTTATAGTAAAAAATCTGACTTGTATAACCCCATGTAAAAATTGGTTTAGTAAAACATCTCATGTTTGTGTCATTTTTACTTTAACATTAAATAAAAAGTTATTTATGTCATTTTCCAACAAAAGTGGATCCATGGGGTCCCCAAGTTGACCCATGGATTGTATTGGTCGGACATGACACATCCAATGAGGGTAGGACATGTGTCTAGGTCATTTAATTTTATTAAAATATTATTCTTACCTTAAACTACACCAATTACCTCCAATCGCGATTAAAAACTTAATAAGTTACTATTCACCAAAAAATTATTTTAATCCCATTGAACCACATTTTACTTCTTAATGAAAACCATGTATGTCGGATTTTTGAAATTAAAAACACAAAGGTGGCAAAATTACATTTAAACAGAAAATCAGTTTTTATAAGTACCACTTAGTGGTTTCACTATTCATCAAAAATTGAAGTTTTTCAGAAAATTACCAAAAATTCACTCTAGGCTATATTTGATATTCCTAATTCAAAAATGATGTCTATTTTAAAAAATTCAAAACATATAAGTTTAATTAATTAATTTAATAATTAATTCCCGCTGTCAAAACAAATAGCGTGTTTTTATGAAACAAAATGTATCAAAAGATTGACACTAGTTTAAGTCCGATTTCAAAGTGAAATTAATTCCAACGAACACTATTGGATTAAATGGTAAAAATATATTATAATTTCACTTTAAAACCAATTCAAAAGATAATCTAATCATATAAATATATTAGATTAAAAAGAGGTTTTGAATTAAAATACAACATTTTCCACTATTCATTAAAAATTGAACTTTTTCGGAAAAATACCAAAAATTTACACAAAGTAAATTTTGATGTCCCGATTCTAAAGAAGAATTTTATTTTGTCAAATATAACACATAAAATTTTCAAAAAGTGTCTTTAAAAGAGGTTCACCATTAAAAGGCCGTTAATCGACCTTTTAAAGAATATTGGATTGTTTACGCTTAAAATTGGATTCATTCACATTTTTAATCCTATAACATTTCTTGTAAAGAGTAAAAATATTTTAAAAACATATATAATCATTTTTTAGTTAGTTCTATTCATTCCCTCCATCACAACAGCTAGGTGTTATCTACCATTTAAAATCATATTATTTTATTATTAGAGTGCAACGTAAGATTCCCAAGAAACTCGTTGTTGCGTATTGGGTACGCCATCGATCATAGCATCCCCTTTAAAGTAATATTAATATTTTATTCACAAATATGGATAAATGTGAAAATGTCATACTCTTTATTTACCTGGGGTGTTACACATACGTAGTTATAGAAGGCCATGCAGTTTAACGTCTTGCAAGGAGGACGAGGGCCAGGGGCCCGAGGAGGCCAAGTGGCCTGAGGCTGGGCCTCGGTCATAAAGGCCTGACCAGCTTGCAGTTTATCATCATGCAGTGAGGACGAGGGCCAGGGGCCCGAGAAGGCCAAGGGGCCTGAGGCTGGGCCTCGGTCAGGAAGGCCTGACCAGCTTGCAGTTTATCATCATGCAGTGAGGATGAAGGCCAGGGGCCCGAGAAGTCCAAGGGGCCTGAGGCTGGGCCTCCGTCAGGAAGGCCTTACCATCTTGCAGTTTAACGTCATGTAGTAAAGACAAGGGAGATCTTAGTTTTTGGTCATAGATCTCGGACCATTTTGTAGTTTATTGTCATGTGGGATGATAATGAGCAGTCTAACGTCATGACAGATGATGATGTAGTTTAAGGTCATGCAGGATGGCGTTGTATTTTTAAAGTCATGTAGGACTGGACAGTTTAAGGTCATGCAGGACCATCGTGCAGTTGAAGGTCATGCCAGACCATCGTGCAGTTTGGTGTCATGCGGGACCGTCCAGTTTAAGGTCATGTGGGACCATACAGTTTAAGGTCGTGTGGGACTGTACAGTTTAAAGTCACGTGGGACCATGGTGCAGTTTAGGGTCATGCAGGACCCTGAAGATCAGGAAAAGTTTTTCTTGAGGAACTTGGCATTGGTTGGAGGAGTTATGTACTCACTATCCATGGTTACCAAGGAGTATGATCCATTGGGGTAAACCTTATGAATGATGTATGGTCCTTACCATTTGGGTACCAGCTTGGGTGGTTTCCTGCCAAGGATCATTGGTGCTCAGAGGGCCAACACCAGGTCGCCTCACAAAAAAGAGTGAAGGTGAATATTCTTGTGGAAGGCTCTGGCTATCTTATTCTGATGCTTTTCCAGATTTTGCAGGGCACAGAGCATGTTCTCGTCCAGTGCTTCCAATTCAGCTAGACGGATTTCGGACACCTTATCTAGCGCCTGCTGGTCATAGACTGCAGTGCGTAACGATGGAAGCCAGATCTCGATGGACAGGACAGCCTCAACCCCATACACCAGGGAATATGAAGTCACCTGGGTGGAATTTCGAGTCATCGTCTGATACGCCCAGAGGGTGTTGGGGAGCTTTTCCTACCAACTTTTCTTGTTCTAAACAACCATTTTATGCCAAATTTTAGCGAGTGTTTTGTTGAATGCCTCTATATGCCCGTTTTCCTGCACATGATAGCGAGAGGTATGGTTCGAATGAATATTGTACTTGGCGTACAATTTCATCAACTCGGCTGCTCGGAAGTTGGTGCCGTTATCGGTAAGGACACCGTGAGGGACTCCAAATCGGTGGATGATATTGGAGCTCACAAAGTCAACAATGGAACGAGCCTTGACCTATTTGAGTGGAACTACCTCTGCCCACTTGGAGAAGAAATCTGTAGTGGTCAGGATGAACCTACACTGGCGAGCTGTCGCTGGTGGATATGGTCCCACGACATCGATTCCCCACACCTCAAATGTCAAAGAGTACTTGGTGGAGTGGATAGGCTCTGGCGGCCGATGCAGGAAGTTATCATGAACTTGGAACACGTGGCATCTCTTGGAAAACTCAATACAATCATGGATCCTAGAGGTCCAGAAGTACCCCAGTCTCTGGATCTGATGGGACAGCTTTGGCTCAGTCTGGTGGGCACCACAGGAACCGGCATGAACCTCTTGCATGACCTGAGAAATCTCGACTCCTTGAATGCAATGGAGGAGAACACCGTCGAAGCCCCACTTATAGAGGATCCACTCAAGGCTGGGACCACTTTGGAGGGTAAACTGCAGTGCGTGGCGTCGGATTCGCTCATGCTCAGCCCGATCATATGGGAGGAAACCATTTTGGAGATACTTGAAAAAAGGTTCCCTCCAGTTGGGAGTAGCCCCAACCATTGCATCTGAAGAACCCGGGGCTTTTGAAGTGGAGGGCCCGGTGGTAAGATGGATTACCCGCAGGCCATCGTCATCTTCTGAGATGAAGGGGGAAATGAATCTCTGGTGTGACACATGTATAATCAGATCATCCTGCTCGGGTTCTACAAGTGATGCAGCTAGGCCGGCCAAAGCGTCCGCTCGACCATTCTGTGATCGAGGGACATGGGTAACCTCTGGTCGATAAGGGAACTGGGCCATTAGATGGAGGGTGCACTCCAACAATGGCATGAGCTATGGCTTTCTGACAACATAGTCGCCATTGAACTTCTTGATGACTATTTTGGAATCCCCTTTCATGTGAAAATGAGGCACATCGATCTCAAGGGTCAGCTCGAGGCCGATGATGAGAGCCTGATACTCCGCCTCGTTGTTGGTGAAACCTTCTGAAAATAGGGATGAGTATGGCAGAACGGCTTGTGCCGGGGTGATGAAGATGATACCCAGACCCACTCTGTTGAGCTTAGGATCATTGAGCCACCTACCGGTGGGGCTCCAAGAGGCACCATCAAAGTACATTTGCCAACATGAGACGTCATGGTCGACTGAGAGGATTGCATCATCCGGAAAATATAGGTCCAGGGATTGATCCGTGGAGGTTGGATGGGCAGCTAGGAAGTCTGCCAATGCCTGTCCCTTGATATCTTTCTAAGGCACGAACCTGATGTCGAACTGTTGGAAGATAACCTCCCACCATGCTAGTCGGCCAGTCAACATGGGACGGTTCAAAATGTACTTTACTGGGTCTACCCGAGAGACCAACTGTACCTCGTGGTGGTGCAGGTAATGCCACAATTTCTGTATGGAAAAAACAAGCGCAAGGCAGCTCTTTTTGATGGGGGAGTATCTGGTCTCTGTATCGAGGAGCATGCGACTGAGGTAGTAGAGGTTGTTCTCTGTCCCCTTATTGTTCTTTTGGGCGAGCAGGGCGCCGAGAGACCATTCTAGAGCGGTCACATAAAGGACCAATGGTTTTCCAGCAATGGGTGGCATCAAGACCGGAGGCTGGAGAAGATACTACTTTATTTCCTCAAAGTCTTCCTAACACTCTTCATCCCATTCATAGGTAGAGACTTTCTTCATGAGATGGGAAAAGGTCTTACACTTTCCATCCGGATTCACGATGAATTGGCGTATATAGGCTAAGTGGCCTTGGAGACCTTGAAGCTCCTGAATATTGCTTGGGGGAGGCATTTGGCTGATGGCATTGATCTTCTAGGGGTCGATCTCGATGCCTCGGTATCTGACAACAATGCCAAGAAATTTCCCAGAGGAGACCCCGAAGGCACACTTCAACGGGCTCATCTTCAGGTCGCGGGAGTGGGAGAAACTGAACACTTCCTCAAGGTCCTTGACATGGTCCTGGCGCTGACGAGATTTGACCACCAGATCATCTACATAGCACTCCAACAGCGTTCCCAAAATCGTCTTGAATATGCGATGCATGGCCCGCTGATAGGTGGCACCCACATTCTTCAGGTCGAAGCGCATAACCAGATAACACAAAGTACCTTGGGGTTCCATGAAGGCAGTGGACTCCTCATCCTCGGGGGCCATCCAGATCTGGTTGTACCTGGAATACTCATCCATGAAGGAGAGGGCATGGAACCCGGCCATGGAATCAATCAACAACTCTATCACTGGAAGGGGAAAATCATCCTTCAGACAATGGTGATTGAGATCGCAGAAGTCGATAAAGACTCTGATTTGTCTGTTTTTCTTCCTGAATGGCACAATGTTGGCTATCCACCTAGGTTACTGGACTTCCTTGACGAATTACTCTTTGATGAGCTTGTCAACTACAGCCTCAACCATGGCACCGTGGGAAGGGTGCATCTTTCTGAGAAGGCTGCTTGAACCCGCGATGGTTTGTCGGGATGCCAAGGCGGTGGATGGGTACCTGGGGATCTATTCCTAGCATCTCGTTGTAACTCCAGGTGAACACATCTCGGTGCTGCTTAAGGAAGTCTACGTACCGCTGCTGCTTCTCAGGAGATATGGTGGCACTGGTCAATGTGGGTCTCGGGTCTCCCTCGCTACCAAGGTTCACCTATACCAGTTCATCGACTGTGGTAGAGACGCCTTCTTCAAAGGCGGGGGAGCATCCTCTAGATCCTATTCTCCACCTGTGAAGGGATCTTCCATGAGGGGAGTTGTTTCCGAGCCAGCAGAATCTGATGGGAGGCTGGTGTCGGCCTGAGCGACAGTGTTCATCACATCAGGAGACTCATGCGCCATTGAGATCAGAGCGATAAAGGTGGTTGATCCTATCCCATCTGGTCTTCGGCCTAAGGGGCCACGTTTGATGAAATCAAATCAGTAGTGGCGTGTTGGCTCGAGCTGGTTGATTCCAGCCCGGTGGAAGAGACACGTATGATGTATCACCGTTTCCATGAGCCTGATGTCCCGATACCGTACAAGGGTAGGGGTTTCGGGATCACATGAGCCTGCTTGGTGTAGGAGTACGAGGTGTTTTCCTCCGTCGCTTGGACCTGAGAATATTCCTTCCTCTCGTACCCGGAACGACAAAGAATTGCCCCATGTCGGGGGTCGTGGCCTCCAACCGATGGATCAGGAAGATGTGGGCGTCATCCAGACCTACCCAAGGATTACTAGTGACCTTGGCGGGATTATCCTCACTTGCCATAATTTGCTTATCCTTTCTCTTATAATAGTCAGTGTCCAGATAGTAGGATTCACAAGAGGCAAAAGGAGATGCATCTCCATGGAGCACAACTACTCGACCATTGAGGGAGTATTTGAGGCATTGGTGATATGATGAAGGAACCACTGCATGCTGATGGAGCTATGTCCTGCCCATCAATGCGTTGTATGCAGTGTCCTAAAAGATGACCATGAATTCGGTACTAGCAATGAGGCCACCGAACTGGATCTTCAAATGGATCTTACCAACCGGGGTCTTCTCGGCCCTTTCATATTTCTGGATTATGAGGTCGTAGGGAGTTAGATCATCCTCAGACAAACCCAGCTTCCGCAGTGTCCGAGTCGGGATTAGGTTAATCCCAGAGCCCGTGTTAACAAGCCAGCGGTGGACTTCCATGCCATTGACATGGACAGTGATGTACAGTGGAAGAATGTGCCCCTGTATGGGAGGGTCTTCATCTTTACCAGAGAACGAGATAACTGCCTGGAATTTGGCATCTCAGTTGCCTCGGTGTGAAAGACTTCTACAGCCGCTACCTCCGTCTCAAACTGGAGGGGGATCCTTAGGGCATCGGCAAGCACCTCATGCATTTTAGATGACAGGTGAATGACCTCAAGGATAGAAAGCCTCACTAGAATTCCAGTAAGGTGCTTCATAACATCATACTTCTAGGCCAGACGTGAGCCTCTGCTTACAAGATTTCGCTTTGCAATTGGAGACACGGTGGGCCCTGCCGGCTGGGCTAGTGGCTGGCTAGTGCTAGGTATATCCCGTTTCTCACTAGTCAAGGCCTGAAGAGTAGCTTCCAGATGAGGACCGGATAGCTGAGATCGGCCTGCGGTAAGGAGAGACTGGTCGCGGTACGGACGAGGCAACTCTTCCTGATCTAGTAGCACAAATGACGGTGGAGGTAGATCTAAGGGCACCAGATGAGGAGGTTGCGTGTGCTGAGCTCTGTGCTGGACCTACTATCTAGTTTCAGTAGCGTGCACGGCCTGGCTGGAGGTTCCAACTGATGCACCCCGACGACCCATGTAGTCGCGGATCCGTCGACATTTACCGACTCCAAGGTATTAACTGAAGTGTACCCCTGACTGTCGCTTGACGAATCATCCACCACTGGGAAGATTCTGGGAGGGATCCCCATCTCAGGGGGCATGAAATCACTGAGAGTGTGGGATGACTACGACAGTGGTGGATCACGTTGTTTCTTCTTGCACCGCCACTGCTTGCCCTTCTGGGAAGAGGCTGGCTGAGATGACAATGGATAGGTACTTTTCGCATCTTCTAAATGCTCTGGCTCATTCAGGTGTGCCTGAATAATACCATGGGTGCGGGCGACGGTTTTACGATCCATCTAGTCATCGTACTTCTGAGACCCGTGGCTGGCAACCTATTTCCACTCGCCTTCGTCGTCGCTACCACTTTATGACCTGAAAAAGACACATACCACTTGTGTCGGGGCTAGGCCCAACCTAACTATGTTATTATAGACCTGGTCTTGAATCCAGTCTTTAAACACATAGAAATGCTTGAGGGTGTGCCCCAGGATCCGATGATAGGGGCAGTAGTTGGGGCGATCAGTGAGATTTGCCTCTGTCATCCTTCTGCACTCAGGTAAGCACTCAATCCCCTCTTCTAGGGAACTATGGAAGTAACTAGAAACCTAATTCTCATTGAACGAGTAAATATGTTTCCTTCTTTCCGGATAGGGGGCTCTGGGAGCCTGGCCCTGATGAGGGGCCGGAGGATCCTACAGAGGAGGCGGAGCCTGATTGTCCCGCCTAGGTAGTGGTGGCGCATTGCGCGGGGGAACCTTCCGATTCTGAGCCGGTCGCTGCTGGGCAGGAGGCTGTGCCTGAGGTGGAGGGCCTCTGCGAGGTTTCGGATCTGGTGCTACTGGAAGCAATTATAGCTTCATGGGGGCTTCTATTTGGGCCACCGCAGTAGGCTCGGCTCTGGCAGCCCTCTTGGCTGGGATCACAAGGGGCAGCAGACGCGCCTGACTAGCCTGTTACAGAGCTTCTTGAAGGCGCTGGGCATTATCTGAGAAGTCCCGGAACCCTCCGGGGTAGTTCTAGGTGATCAAGGAAGGAACCAATTCTATTTTTACATTCCCTACACACATTGTCAGTAATTTCTCTTGAGTCAGTGGCATGTTGAGGGAGTATGTAATCCCCTTCCACAGGGACATGAAGTTTGCGACTCACTCATTAGGCCTTTGTTTGCACTTGAAGAGGTCTACGATGATGGTCTTTCGTGTGGTGGAACTGAACTGGTATAGGAATTTCTGGCGGAGATCCTCTCAGCCGGTCACTGATCCAATAGGGATCGGGTTGTACCAGATGAATGAAAGGCCCTCCAACATCTGCACAAAGCATAGGTGCTTGGCAGCTTCCTGCTACGCTGGGGTCCCCAACACGGGGCCACACCTGGAGGAAAAGTGGTCCAGGTGCTGCGGCGGGTCCCCCGTCCCATTAAAGGGAGAGAAAGTGGGATTTCCAAAACCCGGAGGTGCATGCATATCATCCACCCACGCAGGATATGGCTTTCCATCTGGTGGGACTGCCACCTACAGTGTTTCCAATGCTTCAAGATAGGCGATGAGTACCGCTAGAGGATCATCCGGGTGGGGGTCCCTGTCTTGACAGAGATCCCTAAACATGAGTGCGTTGTCGGGCTCTTCGACATGGTAGACAGCTTCAATGGATCGTGGAGTGACTGGCGAAATGGCCCGCGGGGCAGCTGGGGGAACCCGGGCTGGATTCCTCAGATTGCCTTTCCATTCAGGAGGGTTTGGTGAGACGTATCATGCCCTCTTTCCATGAGTTCCAGCTTCTGCCATTTCCACGGGAGTAGCATCATCATGGTTTCTCGGAGGCATCTCGCCGGGGGGATTTTTTCCTTCCCCTACTGCCCCAGCCTAGGATCACCATAGTCGGGTCACCGCTCTATAGCACACTCGGCTAAGAGTTCGTCGACCAGCCTCTTCTTCTCAGCAAGTTTTTGGTGCAACGTAGCCTTCTCGGGGTCTTCGTCTGTCTTCTACACTGAGGCGGATGGTTCGGAGTGCTTGACAGCTCTGACGTGCTCTTTACCCTTACCGACATTCCGACTGAGTACTAGCGACTCGGTGGGCGTAGGAAGACCTAAGAGGTTTTTTTGCTGACGAGTAATCCTCCCTGATGGGTCTAACAATGGTGGTACACCTTCAGGGGGTAAGTCTCCGTCGAGAAACTCCATCTCATCCTCCTTTTCCACTATGTCAGCCATGTGGACCGCAACCCTTCTTGGGGGCATGTCCTCAATGTCGCATAACAATTCAGGCTGCCACCAGACAGGACTGAATAGGAGGGCAACATAATGTCCCTAGGCACAGACTTGCACATGGGGGGTAGCTTCCCTGATGATTTTGTGGAGTACCTTGAAACTCTGAACGCATTTTTGTTGGAGGGTGTTCTGGCAACCGGGTGACTCAGGGTGCTAGTCCATGTGGAGTGCGGCCAAATCGACCAGATGACATCGCTCGCCGATTACCTCAAAGTGCACTTGGCTCCTGGGGTATGCCACTCGATGATAACGAAGACTGAAGTGTGTCTCCTGTAGGGTTTGGTGGAAGCACTTGAATTCCTCTGGGGTGAGGGATTTCGGCGCACGAAAATTCGACACCGCCATCGGCCAGAACTTCTCCGGGAAGTGATCCATAGTGAGAATGTTCCAGAAGCTCTTTGGCTCAGATTCAGGGTCTTGCCCCGTATTGCCCCACTTGTCAACCAGAGGTGGCTGAGGAACCGGTAGTGGTACTGAGGCAAACCACTGGGACAGTAAACTGGGCGGTGGAGAATACGAAAAACGAGCCGACTGACCGCCGAATTCCAGGCCATCCTCCGAAGAGTGCAGTGATCTGGCCACAATGTCACGATACGACGGGCTGATAGCCACATCTTCTGGTGTAGGGATCACGGTTATCGGCAATGGGTCACGTTGTTTCTCAACCGCCATCGGTCCCCAAAATAGCTCTTTGTGATCTCTGGTCGAGGAAGAGGGCGCTTCTGGTGACAATGGTGGTGACTGCATGGTCGGAACCTATGGGACTCCTGGAATATCCTCCTCCTGGATAAACCTGCGAAGAGAGGTGGGAACCCGGTGGACTTCACATTATGGAAGGATGAGGCCAACATGCCTTGTTCCTGCCCCGGTCCTTGACATAGAGGACCGAGGGGAGGGTTCCACTGCCGAGTCGTATTCTGCTTCAGAATCCGAGAAGCGGGCCTGTTTGATCTCTGTTCGGGCCTTCCCAGGATTCTTTTTGTGGTAGTGACGACCTGCCCTCCTGCCCCTAGATGGCTCCTCGGGACAAGGCTGAATCCCGACATGTAGTCTTGGGGTCGTGCTGGTGCCAGGGCGGAGATGACTTCCACATGAGACAGCCGGTGTGCGAGGGGCACCGGGGAAAATTTCGAAGGGAACATGGGGAGGACCTCCATGAACAGCACCTGAGCGGGAAAAACCTCTGTTGAAACCGACAGGAGCATGGGGAGGACCTCCATTCTTGTTGTGGGTGGAGCGAGTCTGACCTTCACCACTTTGGCTGCCAGGGCGAGGAGGACCTTCTATAGTTGTGGAGAGAATGTAGGGAGGATCCCCACATTGAAGAGGTACCGCATGGGAAGTGCCTTCACATCAACGGTTGGGGGCAGGAGGAGGAATTCCATACCCGGTGTGGTGGGCACGAGAGAGGCTTCTGCACCGAGTGTCACTATCACGGGGCAGGCCTTCATTTGGGTTGGGGGTAGCACGGGGCATAACTTCATGACGAGCTTCGGAGTGTGGAAGTCCCACACTCTATGGAGTAGTTGTAAGGGGAGGACCTCCATATGGGGTGACATCACCACAGGTTGGTTCGCGACGATCACCACTCATGCCTGCGACCCGGATAGTCGACCCAGCATGCCTGTGGGGCGGTTGGGGACCCGATCCCATTTGGTAATAGGAGTGACCCTGCTCAGCATGTGCAGGGACTTGTTGATATGCGTCAGTGGTGGATAGGGCCACAGTAGCCTTTGACATTAACACCCCTTGACGGGCGTCCTCGTCCTGGGACCAACACCGGCGTCGGGTCAGGCGAGCCGGTGCAGGTGGTGCAGGGGAATGGCATACCTTCTCCTCTTGCGAGGCTGGATGGCGGAACTGAAGCGGCTGGGCAGGGGCCTTTTCTTGGAGCCCTTGAATCGGTACTCTGACTGGGCTGAGCCGGATGTCACCCACCTCATCAGCGTAAGGCAGGGAGTCGTCAAGGCGTTCCAGAGACAGGCTCCTGAAACGATTAAATGTTGGGGTGGGGAGTAGGGGCTCCCTGCGTGGCCCTCGAGGGCGGAATTGACGGCAGGGCCTGGACGCCTCTAGGTCTTGGCGGGCCATATCCCGGTTTGGGATTATTCCCTCATCCTCGTAACGACATATGAGGTCATTAATCACCCTTCGTCGGATGACTTCCGACTGGGAGATGGGGCATGGGCACCCCACGTTTGTGGATGTAGACATCGTTTTGGCAGTAGTGGAGCCACACGGAGCAGCTATAATGGTGTTTCCCCTACCCCTACATAGGTGGGTGGGCGGTGATCGTGCCCCTGTAGCAGTAACCTTATTCCTGAGAAGCAAGGAGATTAACTCATCTGCACTGCGAGGAAAAGAAATCGACAACCAGTTCCCCAGTTCCATTCTGTCTTTTGTGGCTGGTAAGTGGAATCCACACCGACAACATTGCAGAATGGAATGCCCCATGTTCTACTGCCCCAACTTCTAGTGAGTTTCATGCCAGGCCCGCTATTTTCTTGGAGGGACCCGGGGCCAGATATCTGGATCCGGTGACACATCAATCTACTGATGTCTCGAACACTACTAATCTCTATATTGAGGAGAATAACTTCACGTCGGGTTCACTATTTCTGTTTCTGATAGTTTCGCCGGGGCGCGTGAGTTCCTCTTCTTGGGGCGCGAGAGGTGCGACTTTTGTTGCCCCGCATTCCTACTTTCCAAAGGCAGGCGGCATTCATTCCTTGTTCCGGGACTTCTGCTCCTTGATTGAAATGGGATGATGGGATGTCGGTTCTTCCTTCTGTGGATTTTTTCTCAGAACTCGTCACCTAGTCTGGGTCTCCCTCATAGATTTAATACGTTGTTCGTGAAACTCTTCCCAGTGACATGTTTCCATGGATGCCAGTTAATTACACTACTTCTGTCGGAACATTCCAAAGGGTTTGGTCAGGGCATAAACGTTCGGTTGGGGGAGTAGTCACGTCGAGGCATCATTAACACATCTTAGTGATGGGGAATTGGTGTGTCTGTCTTTTGTCTCTTATTATAGGGCTTATCGAGGGCGCTGAAGCCTGAGGAATCCTACAACGAGCGTGGGGAATCATATGTCGTAGGCATGTATCTGAGGTTTTCTTCAGCTTCCCATGTTTAACATAGGGTATGCCGCAAGTTTAACGTCCAACGGATATAGATCAGACTGATCAGAACACCAATGAAGGTGAATCAGACTGAGGAAACCCCTTGAGGGAACACCGATATCGGAACCAGCCTGTGGGAGACTTCCCGAATGTTGTAGAGGGGAATGGGGTGGCATGATCTCATCAGGATGTGGTGGCCCAGAAAAAAATTAGGATGGGTGATGGAAGGCTACACGGAATGGAGGGGAAATGAAATAGATTCATCATGGAGATGATGGTGGTGATGGGCTTGAGTTTCGAAGGGACTTCCTACGTATCTCTGTGGTAGGGAATCAAATTCCGTGTAGTTCTGTTGGTGAAAACCGATGTGAAGGGGATCGGAGCAACCAATGGGTGGTGGGATTGAACCTCAGGGAGGCTTCCTACGTACCATGCCTTGACATGGATCGAAGTCCACATAGTTTAGATGGGACGTCGGTGAACTGACGTGAAGGAGGACCTTGGTCCGATGGATGATGGGCTTGAACCTCGTGATGCTTACTACGTACCATGCCTTGACATGGATCAAAGTCCACGTAGTTCGGGATGAGGGGCTGTTGAACTGACACGAAGGAGTGTCAGAACAACTGGATGGCAGGGTCACAACGGCTTACCGTTGGATTGGGATGCAGTTTAACGTCATGCGGGACGGGGGCGTATCAGCAAACTGATTTGAATAAGGACCTTGGCTCAGGTGGATGGTGGGATTGAGCCTCAGGAAGGATTCTGATGTATCATGACTTGACATGGATCAAACTCCACGTAGTTCCAGATGGATGTGGGTATCAGCGAACCGACATGAAGAAGGACCTTTGTCTGATGGGTGAAAAGGCTTGAACCTCAGGGAGGTTTCCTACATACCATGCCTTGACATAGATCAAAGTCCTCGTAGTTCGGTTGTGCAGTTTAACGTCATGCAGGACGGGGTGTTTGGGGCTTACGCTCTGAGGCGGCCCATGGTGTAATTTGGTGAACCGACGTGAAGGAGGTCGGGACGACCAACGAGTGGTGGGATTGAACCTTGTGAGGATTCCTACATACCATGCCTTGACACGGATCAAATTCCCCGTAGTTCAGGATAGTCACAACGGCTTATCGCTGGACTGTAATGTAGTTTAACGTCATGCGGGACGAGGGTGGAACCTGACGTGAAGAAACGACGGGCGGTGGGCTTGAACCTCATGATGGATTCCTACCTACCATGCCTTGACATGGATCAAAGACTCCGTAGTTCATATGGATATACATTTTAATTTAATGTAGGACAGCATACAGTTTAACATCATGCTGGACGGGGGCATACAGTTTAACGTCATGCCGGATGGGGGTATACAGTTTAACGTCATGCGGGATGCGGGCATACAGTTTAACGTCATGCCGGATGAGGGCATACAGTTTAAATTCATGATGGATGAGGTCATTGTCATGGCCAATTCTTACTCTAAGCTCACGTGAGTCGTGCTCGATGTGAGAAACAAGAGGCAGCAAAGACCTGATGATCACGTCATGAAGGGTGCGTCCGTGAGAAGTGAATATGGGCCTACGGGTTGAGTGGCCCATGGTGTCGGGACTTACTCTAGGATGGAGGCCCAAACGAGACAAAGAACATAGGGAGAGGGGATTTGGGACTGAAGAAAGGATGTGACTCGTTCCCTATCACACCCTCCGCTGGCCCAGGCGGTGGGGAAGTACGTAGGTGCATGGGGGCTACCTTCCGTAAGAAGGACTAGGGGCTTACTCCAAGGAGGTTTCCCTTCCCCATGGAAAAACGCCACTCTGATAAGGAGGATATCATCCCCTGTGAGGGGTAATCCCATCTCCGTGGAGACCAATGGGCGTAAAGAATGTTTGAGCCATGGGGACCCTGTGTGTGAGGCACGAGGCCGGATCACAGTTTAACGTCATGTGTTTAGGACTAGGTGCTTGGAAGTTTAATGTCTTACAGCTCAGACAAGGTGGGTTTACTCCACACCCCTAGGACTTACATGGCTAGTACCCTCTGCCCCTTGGGGAAGGGAAGATATCAGCAGTGATGTGAAGAAGGGGGTTCGTAGAGCGAACCATCGAGGGGTCCACGTTAGCGTGGCTATGCGAAGAATAAATAGCCGTTAGTGTGCCTATGCGAAGAATAATTAGGCGAAGCAACTCCATGGGTGGTATTATCTAGGGAAATTTTAAATCACCTCATGCAAACCAGGAGGGTAGCATGGGAGAAGGAATTTCCAAGCAGAGGGGTCCGCAGGCAGGGGCCTTGCAGAGCTCGGTTGCTCTGCGTAGTATAGGGCACTTGCGAAGGGGTGTGCTTCGCGAAGTGGGGTTCCTTAGCCTTAGAATGGGGCGTAGGTGCGAGAGGGAGGTGATTCGTGAAGTGGAAGGGTGTTCATGTAGCACTACCTTGAGAATCATAGGTGCCTCACGAAGCAAGGTGTCATGAGGCAGCGTGCTTCACAATGTACAGTGACCCTGCCTTGGCATGTGGATCACGTGTACATGGTGGGTGTTTCGTGAATCATAAATGCTCCGAGACTGCCTGGGTTCCCTTGGTTTTATCCTTCCTTCACAAATTCCCTTAGGCTTCGTGAAGGGAATCCCTCTCATAAGAGGGGATCAAAATGAGACAAGGCGGAGGCCTCTCGCGATGCAAAAATACCTCGCGGAGCTCATGATTTCTAGAGCGAAGAGTGCTTCGCGATTTGGGATCTTAGAATCCGAAAGCTCGGATTGTCCGTCCCTAGAGCTCTAGGGGATCTCGGTATTTATAGGCAAGAGGCACCGGGAAGGAGAGCTCATGCGGGGAGAAGGGGGCGTCGGTTGCTTCGTGGCGGGTCGCGAAAGTCAACCGGGTTCGCGGAGAGGTACCGCCTCATCTGCTTCGCGGGGGGTTCCCAAACGCCAGGGGCCTTCGCGGAGAGGTACCGCCTCCTCTTCTTTGCAGCGGGTTCGCGAATGTCAGGGGATTTAGTGGAGAGTTACCGCATCAAGTGCTTCACGGCGGCCGTGGTGCCTGGGGGCGCTCCGCGTCGGGGCTTCGCGAGGCAGAGCGTGAGGCCTCTTTTTCTTCTCTCCTTTCTTCGAATATTTGGGCGCCAACAGGAATGAATAGTTATTATTTATTTATTCAATCAATAATATTCCATATTAAATTATTACTTTGATATGTATTTGGAAATACCACCATGAAATCCGTATATATATTCTCCTATTTCCATTTTGTCACTGGAAAATACTGAAACAACCTCTTCAGTAATTTTCAATCTTATTTAACCTATTTAAAAGTGAAAAATTTTATGGTAAATTAAAAATATATTTTCCTTCAATCCTACCTATAATACTCCTAAATCTATTTTTATATCTTATATGTTCTTGTATGAATGGGAAATGGGGAACTATGAGTTTCACTAAACAATTGACTCTTCAAATGGGAACCACAAGGCACACATAATCTTTTTACAAATAAGATAACACCTTCTTCATCAACATAAAAAAAATTGAGTCTTACCATTTTAATATATTTTACATTTTATTGAAAAACATAATCCCATGTATTATCTTTCATAGTTTTTTCTAATGGGTATGATTATACTGACACTTGAAACAAAATAGAGGAAGATCCTACTTTCACAGTTTCTAACCAAAAATTTATCAAATCATTAACCAAATGGTTATATTCCAAACCTAACATGTTTAATATAGAATTATATTTATGACTACAAGTATTTGATACTTTGTTTTATTTACAAGGATGTAAATGAATCATGTTGTCATAATTCTTAATCTATTCTATCTATATTCTTTGCCTCATATTCAATTATTTTTGAGTGAATATATACTTAAGAATTTTATGATCAATATATATTTCACACTATACTCCATATAACATCCAAATTTTTTACTAAAATATCATAGTAGAAAATTCCATATAATGTGTAAGATAATTAGACTCGTGATATTTTAATTATCATGAAGCATAATAAATTACTTAATTATTCAATGTCAGAACCCAACCATGTACCTTCAATGAAGCATCATTTGTAGATGAAACATTCACCAATAATATAGGGTGGGTCCAAAATAAGAGAATTCACCAATATTATTTTTGATTCCTATAAAAAATCATAACAATCTTTTATCTAGATGGATTTAGCTCTTTTTTGAGAAAACATAATTAGTGTGCTAGATAACTGAGAAATGTCTTCAAGAAATCATCGGTAATGACTCATTAATCTAAGAAAAATATGAATCTATAGGATATTTTTTGGACATATTAATTATTCAATAACTTTAATTTTATAAGTTTCAATAGTTATTTTATATTTAGAAACAATATTTCCAAGGAAATAAATCTATTGTTACCAAAATTCACACTTAATTAATTTTTTATATAACTTATTTTCATTCACATTTTTTAGAAAAATCCTTAGGTGTCTTTCATTATCCAAATTAATTTTATAATACACCAATATATCATCAATAATAACAACTAAGAACTTATCTAACAAGTCATGTAAAACTGTATTCTTAAGATCCACAAATACATCTGGTGAATTAGACAACCCAATGACAATAACTAAAAACTCATAATAATTGTATCTAGTCAAAAACACTATCTTTGGAATATCTTCCTCCTCCAACTTCAACATATGGTATCCTGACATGAGATCAATCTTCAAAAATTACAGCTCTCCCTAGAGATGATAAAAAAATCATCAAATTGAGGTAAATGATACTTATTCTTAATAGTGATTTTATTCAATGATATATAGTCAATTGAAAGACTCATTGATCCATCTTTCTTTTTAGAAAATAAAAATTGATCACCCCGTGAAGAAGTTCTAAAATGAATAAAACCTTTTTTAGAAACTCTTGTAACTTATTTTTCAATTAAAAATGTTTTAATTGATCTATTATATATGGGGTTTTGAAATTAGATTAGCATCAAGTGCTAAATCAATAGTAAACTCAACTACTTGATTAAGTACAATACCATAAAACTCATCAGGAAACAGATCGACATATTCATTCACTATAGTTACATCACCCATATGAAAAGACTCACACTTCTCAGCAACATGTGCAAGATAACTTTCATTTCCATATTTTAATAGTTTCCCAGATCCTTAATATGTTATGAATTGTATGAATTCATTTTTTTATACAGAATAAAAATAATTTTGAAAAAAAAAACATTTTTATACCTATAATTTTTCTTAGCATGTTAAACATAAAGTCAATACATACCCAAAAAAACATCAAACTCTAAAATAATAAATACAAAAAAAAATTAGGTAAAGCCTTTCCACTAAAAACAATACAAAGATTATAATAATTTCTTTTTTACTTTAAGAATTCTCCCAGGTGTTTCTACCAAACTTTCTAGATTCATTTCTTGAGGTGATATTTCTAATTCATCCAAAAAATCTCATAAATTGAAGAGTGTATGGACCATGAATCAAAAAATACATTGGTATAATCTAAATAAATAAGTAATGTACCTGATACCACATTACTGGATCGCCCAACAACTTCTTAAGTAGTCATAAATAATTTAGTAACACCTTTCTATTTGTTATATTGATGATTTTCATCCTTTATTCCTATCAATGAAAAATTAATTACATAATGTCCCCTCTCATTACAATTAAAAATATTACCATTTTCTTTTCATTATTTTTTATGGTCATTTCCTTTGTAGTCATGATCCACATGTCCAAACATTCCAAATCAAAAACAATTTCCAGGTTTTATAATACATTCTCCGTGGTTCTTTCTACTAAACTTATCATAATATTGAAACTTTATTTTCTTACAATTGAATTTGTTTGATGGATTCTTCTCCATTTTTTTCATATGGACCTTTTCTTCTACTTGTTTTCATTGAATACATTACCATAATTAATCTCTATTTCACCCTTCTTAGCACATATAACAGGTTTCTCATAACATTTGAATCCATGGGAATTTAACACCTTTCAATATCTTAGCACCAATATGGAGTAAAACAGATTAATTTTAATATCAATATCCTAGATAACTTTTGGGCATACCATACCATTCAGGTGAATATTTCCTCACATGTGACTACAAAATCTTTCACCTTCAACCTCAATTTCATGAATTTATTTTTCATCCTATCTTTAAAAACCATAAGAAAATATTTATCAATGAAAATATCTATATATGTGTCTCATTCCGTGGATTCAATCTCTACTCTTTCTATAGTATTCTTAACCATTGACCAACATTGATGAGTTTAACCTTCAAAATGATAAATATCCAGAATTATATTGTGATGATATGAATAAAACATGAATTAAAATATATTTTCCATGGTGTTAACCCATCTATTATCTATCATAGGGTCAGATGATTTGTTAAATGTTGGAGGATGTTGTTTTATGAAACTCTCCACTATAGACATATTTCTTTGTGGTGAAAGTGGTTTCTCTCTTGCCGGGAAACCACCACTATTTATAGTATATGTCTAAAAAACTACCATATTAACAATATTATATATTATAATTCAACCCATTCCAGGTTTTTAATTTTGATAGATTTTTTCCTCTTAGTCCCTTCTTACATTAGCTTCCATATTTCTTCTATGGAAAACAATTCTGAATAGATATATTTTAGATGAATCAATATTGTAATATTCAATTTATATATCATGATAAACATAAATTAAAATCTTTTAAGGTTATTTACTTCTATTATCCTAACCTCTAAAATTATATAAATCTTTCATCTAATACTAAACATATGGATTTGGACCTTATTCAATCCATAATTTCATTTTTAAACAAGAATTCATTTTATTGACTTCATGAAGATATTTGTCATTTATATTTTTATATAATTTGTTCATATATCTTATAAAAAAACTCATAAATTAAAACTTTGACACTTCCTATTAGTATCCATTTTTTCCAGAATACAATAATTTTAAAATAAAATACCTTCTTTTTCAGGATAGATCTTTATAATTTTCAACCTAATTTATCCATTGTTCCTAATAATCCTTAAAACCAATGAAAAATATTTGAAAACATAGTTTGAGAACAAAAATCTCAGTATGAAAAATATAAAACATAAAGAAACTCATTAGTACATTGTAAAACCATGACATCATAAAAAAGAGTTTTCATTTAACATAAAAAACTTTGGACTCAAATAATAATTTACTTACACATGAAATCATATTTACATCTCAAAGTTTTTCATAAAAAAAGTTATTAGAAAACATAATAAATAAAACATAACCATGAGGGTTTATTATAATACATGATAAAACATGAAAAACATTTGCATAAAAAACATACATTTTTAACATAAAATGGCATAATAATTTAATTAAAACCAATGATAATTAGGTTATCTTTTTAAATAAAATTATTTCCATGAAAAATCATTAGTAAGAATATAAATTTATTTTGGGTTACTTAGGAAATCATCTCCATATAATCCCTATAATAAAAATTACAGGTGGACTAACCAATATTGTCAAATTATAATATAATTATCCTTAGAACATAATCATTACCCAATTCATTGGAGATCTATATTGGTCTCACCTATAATCATGATCTATATCAAGCCAAGCCATCATCATGGGTTATATCGGGCTCACCCATCATCACAAAAAATGTATAAGGGTTATAAAATTCATAAAACATGTAAAATATGGCATTTATGTCATCAAACTCATAAAATATCATTTTAAACACATAATACAAACATTTTTAGATATTGATATGTCCATTTACTTTAAAACAAAATTTTTAAAACTAAAATACCCATAAAAAAGAGAATAACGGTTTTTCTATGAAGAATGTATGGATACATATAAAGGAATCGTAATATAAAATAAGTTTTATAGTGGTAGAAAAATATGTTGAGACCATATACGATAAAATAGAACATTTTTATGTAAATAATGTCAAAACATTCTGTATAAAATAAGTATAAAAGATTCATTTTGAAAAACATTAAACAAAAGTAAAAAAGGGACAAAAAATTTCATTTATAACTCACTTATATCCATATAAATACATCCATAAAGTAATTTTAATAATATGGAAATGGAATAAAAAATTTAGAAAAATATATTTTTAAATACATTTTAAACGAGTCTTTAAGATAAAGTGTCCCTTACATTGAGTCTGACTCATCACATACGTTATTTATATTAATTAATGATAAATATTTTTTCATTATTTCATTTCATAATAACCCTATTCTGTTTTATTATTCCTATTATTTTATTTATTATCATGTTATATTTAATTACTTAATCAATTAAGTTCACAGCAGACATTTTGGTGATATTCAGCTCAAATATCCTAAATGGGATTGGTAGTTTGACTATGGTCAAAAGTGGTCATTATTAAATAATATAAATAATAATTATCATGAAATAATTATCACTTTTATATTTTAATTTTAATTTTAAAACCATTCATGATATATGGTTATGAAAAATGAACTACGTTATAATCATGGAGACGGTAGGTCGTACGTACGCATGAGCAATGTTTCTATTTTTCAATAAACATGATGTGAAGGAGGTAAGTATTGTTTTATATTTAATTAATTATTATTATATAATTATTATCATATTATTTCTTTTAATATACTTATATGGAGAATTTATTTGATGTGAACATGAAAAATGAATCACATTTCTTTGTGGAGGTGGTAATACACACATATACACGAACGACATTATCATTCTTCAATATATGAAAAGGTAAGAAATTAGATGACATATTATCTTTATAGAGTTATAAATATGGAATTAACATCATATACATACATTAAATCCATCGTTATATATATCCTTAAGATATTATGATGGAAAACGAATTACATGGGTTCGTGGGCAATAGTCTGCTATACACTCAAATGATGGAATCATCACCCATTTAATGGAAGAAGGAGAGGGATATGGGTCATTCAGCTAACATAAAAACATATCAATATATTTAAGATATTTGTTTTATTATTTCATCACGTTTGAAGAATATTTGAAGGATGTAGAAGAATACGTAATACATAAACATTAGGTTGAAAGATATACCCCTTCTGAAGACAACCATCATTTATTTACATATTAGTCCCCCTTGGGTTGGTATTATTACCAAAATAAGACCTCTAGAATATAGAGTCATATTTTATTAAGATATTTTCCAAAGTATTTTCTGATGTAGAATGATCAAATGGTGTGAGGAAGATAGGATAGGATGTTCCCATTTCAAAGTGAGGGAGAGGCATTATTGAAATTTCTTACAGTAATAAATTAATATAAATTAATTTCTATGTTGAATTTGATAAAAATTTATATAATTTTAATATAAGATAATTATGGGTCTAAATAATCTCACCAAGTAAAATTTATACATTTTTATATTATGTTTTTACCCTTATCTCTTTACTTTATCCCTCCTTTAAACCTTTTGACAATTGTAGTGATATCAATGTATTTTACTCTTTTAGGATAAATAAAGTTAAAATTAAATAGAAAATGACTCATAAATAGACCATGGTTGATATTTTAAATCATATTCCTTTAAATTTAAAAATTTAGTATTTTTAAGAAATTAAATAATTTTAAAAAAATATTATTTATTATAAAATGTTATTAATGTCATTTTTTAGACAATTCATTTACATTGACTTTAAAGTAATTGACATAAAAATGAAATTAGAATATAAAACTTTAACACGTATATAATATTTTATAATTATCTAAAATATTAATGGGAAAATTTAATCAAACAATATATTATTACTTTTAGATTCTTTCTAATAATTTACAAGATTTTTCTATTGCTCGCACATGCACAATGTCGGTGTTACACAATTATTTAAGGTAATTTTATAGTCAATGAAAATTAAAAAAAATTCCAAAATAAAAAAAATATATTATTCTCAAAATAACCTTTAATATTTAATAATAACTTATTTTTATCCCTATGTGAACATATAAGATGAATTTAAAAGCAACAGAGTGACATTTTATATTTTTCCTTTCTTAAAATAATATAAAGGCCAAAATCAAAGATAATAGGGAATAAAGTTCATATTTTATAATTTTGGGTTATTATTGAGAAAATATACTCATCCATTAAAATAAATTCAAGTTTTTGGAAGAATTTTGTGCCTTATCACATTAGTTTTAACCCAAATTTACTCATTTTACCTTTATCGTGGTAATAAATATTTACTTTGGTTACTATTCGTAATGGAAAAAAATAAAAGAGTCCTATTTATAAAATTTTGGCCGCATCATTCCAAATATGGAATACATTTTTTAATATTCAATTTCAAGATGTGGTATAATTTAATTTAAAATTAAAATAGTAAAACGCGATGAAAAACAGTTTTTTAGAAATATTGTTTTTATGTAAAAAATCATTTATAGAAAATTGATGTATAAAATTAATTAAAAATAACATATTTTTAATTTTTAATAAAAATAAAATAATTAAAATTTAAAAATAATCCAAAATATAATTTTACTTTTTAAATAAAGAAAATACCGACTCCAATAAAAATCATTATTTTCACTATTTATTGAAAAAAAACATTTCAAAAAATTCTCAAAAATTCTTCCTAAGATAATTTTGACATCATGAATTAAAAAATGAAGTTAATTTTTTCAAATTTAAATTAAATAATTTAGAAATTTATATTTTTAATAAATCCATATAATGCATTAAAACCCAATTTGATTAGAAATAAATTATTTTCATTTTAATAAAAAAATACCAAATATTCTAATGATGAATATAAATGTATACAATATAATAAAATATGACATCAAAATGACTTATCTTGATATTATATGGGGTTTTCATCTATAATCATCTAATATCCATAGATATTATTTCTACATGGATCCAATCTTCATGAGCATCCATTTACTTGGTTAAAGATATCAAATAACTTAACTCCTCCATCTGGTGTATAATGCATACTTTCAGAAAATCTATACATTTTATCTTATATATTATCTAAAGAAAACATTAAAAATCAAAAAAATAATCCTTACATATCCTTTGAATAAAACTTACATAATTCATTTTCATCTTCCAACTTCCTTCGTGATTGTGGTTCCAATTATATTATTCTATTTCGTTTATTTTTATCTTCCTACTTCCATTTTCTCTGCTTTTCGATTTTCATATTTTATCGATTACTCCACCATATCTTTTATATTTCAAAAATTAGGCTTCTATAATCAATCCATTTCTATGTTCTAATTAAATATCCTAAAAATGATTTTATCATGGAAAAACCAAACAATATCTCACTTGAGAATTATATTTAGGCTTCACCACCAAGTCCTATTTCAGCATCCGAAAAACACTTTAGCAATCAATATTCCTTTGAATATATATGGTTTTCCCAAAATGAATCAGGTTATCCTAGCCTAATTTAAGATTAAGTCCACCCTGAAATATCCCATACTTTAACCTTGATCAACATATCGTCTATTTTCAAACCCAGTCAACCTTTTATATATCCAACAATTTTTCCTCTAATAACTTATGAATTACCAGAGAGGCTCAGCCGGAGGATAACCACCTGACCATTTATTAAAATAAAAGAAAATATAGTCAACAAGCAACGGAAATCAAAAGAAAGAGTTACATGTCATAAGAACCATACCCATCTCCACATCCCTGGTAGCAAGCTTCCTCCGTAGTAGCTGATTCCCATTCCGAGCTGTCATAATGCTTCAGAACCTTAGCATATTTTCTTCGCAAATTCATCCGTTACAAGTATAAGAGCTCAGTATTACCACCAGAAGACCTAGTGACAAATGGATTTGGCAGAGAGGAGTAGTCCTTCTTTGACCTACGTCACGGAGGGGCAGTCAAAACTTCTTGGGTCTCAGTCATCTTCATCCTCCCAGCTTGGACCACATCACTAAATGATGTCTTGATCATACCACCAAAGTTCTCTTTGTCACTCTCATAGCAGTCTCCCCATTTCCCAGTAATGATCACATTTTGGAAATTATCCTCCACTCCATTACTCTGCTGGAAATGGTCATTGGTGTCAACAACAAGACACCTTGGTTGTTCCAACTTCTCATAAATAATCAAAGCCCCCGGATTCAGAGCATTGGGACCAATGCCACCCTCCTGTGAAGAAGACCCATTCTGTAATTCATTCAAATAGAGATCTTCCCCCACATTCACTTGATCCAAGACCTGTGAACTAGCAGCAGTGAAGCCCACACCCTCATCATGCACAACCCTCCCTTGTTCTCCATTGGAAGCATCCAACACCCCCATAGAACCACTCTCACGGCCAACAACATCCAGCATACCATCATTCATATTCACTGCTCCCTTGCAACAATTATCCACCTTTCTATTAGATAAATTCACACACAAACCATGCTGTAATTCCTGGTCAGGTGCAATTACACCTGCTGGACAACCCATTACACCAGAATCAGACCCATCCTTTGTACCAGGTTGTAACACCCCATCCCCCAACTAAAAATCATGTCGAAGCCTACTGAACACTGCAGACACAACTAGATTTGGAGTTACCTAAACATACTTCTTCAAGGGCACTGCAACCTGGTTCTCCACGCTACCAGCAATACCAGAAACCACACCTTCAGCAGGCATCGGCCCCAGCCCATGGGGCTTGACTACCCTCTCCCTCGGGTTAGATCTTCTTTTTCCTAATACCTCAGAATGACACTTTGAAGACGTATGCCCCAATCGGAAGCATGTGTTATAGTAGTCGACCCAGGATTCAAAGACCACATACTGCCTCCATCAGAACTCTTCTCCCAGAGTGAGCCAAATCCATTTGACTGAAGGCCTTGCAACGTCAACCTCCACACAGATACGGGGATTTATCGGGTGACTAATAGTTGACGTCTGAACATCAGAGTAGAGAAATCACCCCACCATATTCCCAATCATACGGATTATTGCAGGATTTTGGAAAGGAAGAGGGAGTTGAGGGAGACTAACCCAAGCCACTATGGTTGAAGGATCACGGTTCATACAAAGATCAAAGGACCAGCGAAGGAGGAAGAAGCGACATCTGTTGCATCTACGAGGGGCACCAGACCAGGCTCGGATCAAATCCTCCTCCAAGGAAAACCGAATAATGAAATGGAGATAGTCAAGAAGCCCAACGACAGAACGATCTTTCAAATCCCACTTACCAAAAAGGAAATGGTCAAAATCATCAACCGAGGGTCGTCGCCGATAGAAACGAGCCACTAACGTAAGGTCCAAATGGCTTGAAGCTTCAGAGAACTCCAAAGGTGAAATCGACAATTGTGGTTCACCCTGATGAAGATCAGGAGCTTTCGGGCATAACGAAATCTTCGGGAAGTTAGGGAGAGATCTAGGGCTGGAGAAAGGAATGAAAGATTTCTGTGGGATTGGAGGCTGTGGCCGCTCCTGCTCCTACCTTCCACCTCCTAGAAGGGGAGGGAAATCATCTCCGAGCATCATCTAGGGTTCGATCACTTATGAATTAACTGATACTTAAAATGAATACAATTTTTCCTATTGTAAAACATAGTATTATTAACCTGGTGAATTTCACTTTGTGAATCATAGAAAAAATTCAATTCCCTTATATAGCTACGAGATCCTTCAACAACCCCTTCATCCAGACCAATTACTTCCTAGAATTAGTTAATGAAATGTACTCTACCTCCATTGGTGAAAGTGAAACTAATGATTGAAATTTTGACTCTCAACTCACAATTATGCATTCATAAGTGAATAGATAGCCAGTAGTTCTCCTACAAGTTTCTACATCTCAACTAATGTTTGAATCGTAAAATCATTTCAATGATTCAACCATTATAATAAAGAGAAAAAAAAAGTGAAACTTTATGGTACCAAAGAATCTTCTTAACAACTTCTTAGTGTTCTCTTTGAGGATAATCCATGAACCTGATAATAACTCCCACTACATATGAATGTCTAGAATTCTATAAACTATGTAATACATTAAGTTTCTGACTACCATTTCAAATGTAACCTTTTTATGTACTCATACTCTACTTTCATTCTACATACCTTCTCCCTGATCAAATTGAAGTGCCTAACTAGGGGGTGTAGTAACTATTTTCACATTTCTCATTCTAAAACATTCCACTACATTCCAAATATAATCATACTGATTTTGGGATTTTTTTTGACTTTAACTCATCTATAATTCATATCCCGGGGATCTATTTTTCTATACTAAGATCCTTCATCTATAAAATACCAAAAAAATCAACATTCAAAACATCATTATTTTCCTTTACCAGGCTATTAATAATCATATCATTCACATAGTGAAGTAGAATGGTGGAACACTCATCATCATACACTTTCTAGTAGCAACAATGATCAATATTTACTATGGATGAACTTCCATTCCACAGTAAAGGTGTTGACCATCAAATTACACTACCTTGGTACTTGATTCAACATGTAAAGGCTCTACTTTAGCTTATACACAATATCATTGTTATATTTATCCTTGAAACTTTTAAGTTTCTCAATCCAAATCTCTTTATCTAAGTCTCTATGAAGAAATATTATTTCTACATATAAATATTTTAGATATAACCCTTCTATGGAAACCATGTTTAGTACCATAGGAATAATCAAATTTCTAAAAACCATAGAAAAGATCTCCAAAAATATATATATCTTCAATTTGTTGAAAACCATTCAATATAAGCCTTTCCTTATACCACTTTATACCATCCACTTCCTCCTCCATTTGATATAACCATTTTTTCCGAATAACTCACCTATCAGTAGGACATTTTGTTAGCTCCTATCTTCTAAACACATATATGGAATCCATATCATCCCACATGGATAACCCCCACTGACTCGATTCTTTCAAATTTATGGCCTATTTTGGTATTCCATATTCTCTATCATTTTTTAGAATATATATACACTTGAAAATAAATCATTCAATACAATCATTACTAACTTTGAGACTCAATACCTTTTAGACATAATTCCTTATAAACATCACCTTACAAAGATCTTCCTTAATCTTTTTCAACCTCGAAATTTCTGGTACTTTTGGTATTAGAAACACCATTTAAACTTTAATATCATTCATAACTTCTTATAGATGGTCTAGTGTTTCTAGGACTATCATACTCCTTAAATATTCTTGAACATATGTATCTTATATAATTAAATTCAGTCGAACCTTAGTTTGTGAGGAATCATTGATCGCGTCTATTAATTTTTATTGGTTCCAATCTTTCCACAAGATCATATCATTGAAGATAACATTTCAACATATCATTACCTTCCATAAGTTGTTTTTCATAAATCCAAAAACTAAATTATTGATTTTCATACCCTATAATGTAAAACACTTGATAATTAAACTCAAACCTTTCACTTAATTTTTCATCAGTGTGACTTAATGTGAGTACACTAAGTAGTTTGATATGGTAAATTTAAATTTTACATCCAAAACAAAATTATTTCAAAAGTTACTAGAATAATAAATAATAAGGGATTTTATTTTCCAAGTCGGAACCATAATTCAGTCTTCTACCCAAAACCACATTGGAAAACCAATATGAATCCTCATGATTATTTCCTTCTTAATTGAAATTTGATTCATCCTCTCCATGAATTCATTTTTTCTTGAGTACCTGGTATAGTCTTGTCAAACCACTTTAATTTTCTTCATAAGAACATCTAGAACTTTCTACTTTGGTATTTCCCATCATCGTCAGACCTCAACCCTTTTACTTTTCTTCTGAAATCCTTTTCCACCATGTCACTCCATTAAATTATGTTTATAAAAGCCCCGAAATTAATCTTGAGAAATAACTCCCATGCCTTTCATGTCATATTGTCGATGATGGTAACATAGATCATAAAAAATATATGAGAATAGACTAGATCTGTCCCCCATACATCTGTATCAACCAACTCTAACTTCCATTCCTTAGGCATCTTTCCAACTATTTGTAATAACACCTTCTATTTATTCCCAAGAAATCAATCTCCACAAGTTTTTTAATATATACTTATGATATTTATCATTAATTTATTATTTTGGATTTTTGTCCCTTACAAACTTATGTAACAATGATGTTCATGCTATAACTTTGAATAAGATATTTTTTTAGCATGTATTAAACCTTACAAAACTCCCATTAAATATAATGTTCCATCTTTCACCCTTTTTCCACCACAATGGACCCATGTGTAACTTTTCATGTCCCATCTGAAAAAGTTTTATAGAAACCCATATTTTTTTTAAAAGGTTGGGGTCGAAGCCTCAATTTATTATTAAATAAAAGACCTCTTTAGACTGGGTAGAGGGTGACCCATTACATAGCCTGAAGGCCCAAGGCCAAGTGGCCTGTATACAGGGCTAGAAAGCCCATTTCTTGGCACAAAGGACCCCTCGGTGAACAGTACTTCTACAGTACCCGTGGAGCTACAGTACCTGCTACAGTACCACCACCTCTACAGTACCCTGCTACAGTCCCTCTGCCGCTACAGTATGCCACTGCTACAGTGACCTGCTATAGGGATGCTACGGTACCTTCCTACAGTACTCGGGAATTCTCCCCTGCCCAGATTTGATCCTGGGTCTTTTGGATGCCAAGCAGGAGCCTGAACCACTAGGGTACAAGCTCGTTGGCATATAGAAACCCATATCTTCTAACTACCCTACTAATATAAATTTCTTCATTATGATCAGTATATAGAACACTCCTTGCATTTATAACAATTTTTTGCTTCTTTTCCAAATGAAAACTTCACATTTTATTATTATATTGAGAGTTTCACCATCTATAAGATATACCTTTCTATATCTTCTAGAAGTATAATCCATAATTCTTATTATCTTGGATGTAGAGTGAAATGGAGCTCTAGATTCTATAATCCAAGGATTAAGTGAATTGAAAATACCTAGTAAAAGAACACTCGTATCTTATAAAATGGTATTTATAAATACACTTCCGAAAGAATATCCTTTTTAATTGACTCTTCAAACACCACAATCATTATTTACGTGACATTTATTTCCAAAATTTCAATACATGGGTAAAAAACCTTATTCTAAGACATTATAGCTCTTATGTCTCCTTCCTTTCCCTTTTTCATTGTTCTATTCTATGAAACCTCCCTTACCTTTCTCATTGTATGTGTTTTCAATAGATTTTTGTATCTACTTCCAATGAATCTTCTCATTTTGAATTAGATCCCTAGATTCCACAAAAACTCGACATATATATTACCTCTTGAGTAAATTACCATAGTAACCATCACATCCCATGATTCTGGGTTTGATGAACATAATAGAAATTCCCACTCTGAATCCCCAAAACTTATCCCCATTGATTATAACTGACTAAAAATCTTATTGAATTAATTAACATGATCATCCAATGAATTTCCTTTCAACACTATCATAATAAATAGTTTTTGTAATATGAACACACTGTTCATTATAGTTGGATTGTTATACATATCATCAAAGTTCTCTGTAATTTCTAAGGCTATCTTCATGTCAAATATGTTATAAACCACATTTTAAGATAATAACATATGAATCATCACCAGTTATTTCTTATTTATCCTTTCATAATCTTTATTTTTCATCAATTATATCTTTTTACCCTTCAATTGAAGATCAAAATCCATATAAATTATTAAATCCTCTATATTCGTATTCTAGAATCTAAATTTTTTCCTATCAAACTTCTCCACCTAGAACATACCCTCATATAACACCAATACTTTAGGAATAAATATTCTCCCACTAAATTCTAAAATACATAAGCGGGGTTAGGAACAACTTATTAGAATTATACTACAAGGTTGAGGGAATAATTAGGCTACTAAACCATGATCTGAAACACCATGGATGGGGTTTAGTCATACTGAAACTCATCAACCAAGATTTTATACGAAATTTTCAGTCTAAAACATTCTAATCATCAAACTTTATCATCCATAACTGAAACAGTGTAAAAAAAGAACTGAAATAAAAATGTACTAATGATGTAATGAATATTATAAGACACAAAAACACCTAAGTCTCCATATTCCACTTCAAAATCAAATAAAACCCCCAAAAAATCTAAAATAAAATGATTGAAATAAAAAATGTCAAAGAAAAAAAATATATTTTATATAGTTCAGACTATGTTCTACTCCATGGGAGGATGCTTTAATATTTCTATTAAAAGAATGGAATATGATTTGTATTTTGATCTCAAGGACATACTGAATAGATGAATATACCATAAAAATATAGTATTTCCCCTCAGGTTTAACTAGCTTCATTATCTTCTAATCTCTGTATAGATTATGTCCACATGGATCTAGTATTTATGGGCATCCTTTCACTTAGTAAAAAAAATCTACCAACTTAACTCATAATTCTGATGAACTGTGTGTAATTATGGAAACATTATATGTTTAATCTTATGTATTTTTCAAATAAAACATTAAATATACTTAGAATAATCCTTAAATATACTCTAAATGATGATTATGTAATTCCTTTGTATCTATTCACTTATATATTCCTTATAGTGTATGGTTCTAAATTATTTCTTCCATTTGGTTTCTTCCACTCTACCTACTTCCATTTTCTCTACTTATAAACTTTAATACATTGGAACTACCACTCCACCATATCCCATAAATTTTTAAAATTAATCTTCTAAAATCAATCCCACTTTAAGTTCCCATTAATTATCCTAAATGTTTTTTCCACAAGGATAAACCTAAATATTTCCATCATTCATTATAAAGATAATTCATGGGAACCCAGCTTTATCATGGACCAACCTAGTTTGATGATCAAGGTATTAAAATGTATTCACATTGAAATAAATATAACACTTAGTATTCTCATTGGGTTTTAGAATCACCATATTATCTTATGTATTCCCTTTACATATATTTATTATTCAAAAGATTTCTTTTTTTTATCCTAGTCCTACCAAATCAATATTTTTAAACCATATAGATGTGAAACGTTTTACAAATATAATAATTCCTAATAATAATAAAAATTATAATTCAACTATATTTACACACATATAAATTAATTAAATGTATAATATACTTTAAACCCTTACATGTAAAGTTTTATAATCATATAAAACTAACAATTACCACAAGTGTAAGCATGGATTGATAGGTAAACAACCTATAATTTTCTAGATGAAGCCTAACTCACTAGTCCAGTGATAATTCTAACCTAAATTCTATATACCTGGGGTTTCTAAGACAAGATAGAATTCAATTCCATCTCAATTATAATAAATAATATGCATACTGAATAATTGGCCTTAAAATCATGTTCATAACCCATAAAAAATTCAAATTCAAGGTAAATGAAACTAAATCAATTATAATAACTAGAATTTAACTCCTTAACTATATATATATAGAATATATTTATACATGTTTAAATAAAATCACAAATCCATTTATAATATAAAACTTATGTTCATGAATAATAAATCAGTGAATAAACTATATAATTAAACAGTTTATAATTTTAGACATAAGATAAACATTTATGACAAATTCATAAAACAAAAAATTACAAACAATTTATAATTAAACTTTATTTATAGTACTTCCATAAAATAATGTGATATGAAATCATCGCATTTATTCTAATATAAACCCTTTAATATTATTAATTTACATAAATTTTTATATGAACTCATTCATATTCAAAATATGTTATTTTTTGTGCCCAAAAATGTTTCATGCATTTTATTATGATGACCATGATATGATCCTAAATCAAATGATATGATTTTAGTTATTGATAAATAAATATCACTCATAATAAATAATACATAAATGGGATATTCATGCATCACATGACTGCTCACACACCAAAGTATAAATATCCTTCAAAAAAATACCCAATTAGTTTAAGTGGTGCTGAGAACCTCTTATTAGGAGAAGGTCGTGGATTTTACCCATTTTTTGGTGAAAATATTTATCCAATATTGAAATTCATTTCTCGGCCTCTTTAGACATCATTTGGCCATCTAAAACACATATGATGGGTAAACCTAATACCCAAGGGTGTATTTTATTTTTCATTCTTTGATTTGATAGCTTCTGGATCCAAAACTGGTTCTTAGATAAAATGTTGTATCCATTTTAAGTTGAAATTGTTATGATTTTTTACTAACTTTTGGTTCGAATATTGGTAAAATGTATGCATGCACACTAATGAATCATGAACTTGTTGATTCTAAAAAAAATACCTAAACTCCTTATAGTTATTTTTCAAATTTCATGTTGAGTAGTTATGAAATGGATACCATATTAGTTTGGGAACCCAATATTCATTTTCCTATAAAAGGTCACGCAACATACTATTTTGAGAATAAGTGCAAATGATATGGGAGCATAAAGAACCATGGTTCATGGAGTATAAGCCTATATTCCTAAAGACTTCCAAAAATACCCCTCACAAGATTTTATGAAAAGAAATAAGGATAAGTGATGGAGAAACGAATTCTATTATACCTCCAACTACTATATAGTAAATAACCTATTTTTAAGAGATCTCCCAAGTAATAAGGGAGAATTGTCATGATGTCAGATGTTCTTCAATTTGTACCAATATCTATTTCTAAAGGGATAACTTGGGAAAAACACAAATGCACCCATGATCCTTCTATATAGACAAACCCCTTTAACTTCATCACTAATACCCATAAATTTTACAAGTCACTACATGGACTTTTTAGGCTAGACCAAATATGATTTGGGTCATGATACCATAAATTTGTAGCTTTATATGAAAGAATAATTTTGTCAAGATACTTATATTGGTTTCCAATAATGAATTAGGTCAATAAACTCCTCTTTGTTTCAAAAAATACCTTGATTTGAGATCCTCCTATTGGTTTTCTAAAATTCTTTGAGTTTATATACTGCTATTATTTTCCCAAAATTCATTAATTAGTGATGATTTTATTAGTTTCTTAAAATTTCTTAAGTGAAGATAAACCTCTTAGTTTTCCAAAAATTCCTTGATCTAAGATCCTCCTCTTGGTTTACCAAGATGACTTGAGTTGAGATCCTCTTATCAGTTAACTAAAATTCCTTGAGTTGATATACTCCTCTAGGTTTCCAAAAGAATCTTGTATAAATATCCTCTTCTAGGTTTGATCAAATTTTTTAGGTCAAGGTTCTCTTCTAATATTATTAAAATACCTTCACTTAAAATACACCTCATGGTTTTCTAAAATTCCTTGAGTTATGATAATCCTACTAGAATCCTAAAATTTTGTATGTTTTATACACCTCTAGGTTTCTAACGACCTTGAGTTTATATCATCCTCTTAGTTCCCTAAAATTACATAAGTTAATAAAATCCTCTTGGTTTCCCAAAATTCATTGAGTTGAGATACTTCTATTTGTTTTTAGTCTCATGGTCACCATCTATGAACCTACACTACAATGTATGAATCCTTGAAGATAACCCTTATTAAAGTCACTATAATGAAACATAAACACATTGGATGAGAAAAATAGTCTATCAAAAGAAAATAATATAATGAATACACATAAAGTTATAATAAAAACACAACATTTACATGGTTCATACTTTCATTCTAATCCATAGGGGAAACTCTTCTATTTCTTTATTCAAGGAATATAAAGAATATTATAATGTTTTAGAGATACTAAAAAAATAAGAAATACAACTATTAAATAGTAGGACCCATCTGGTGCATTTGGTAGTCTCTATATACCTATCTATATAGGATGATATCCACCTATCCCAATCACTATAAATGGAACCTATATTTGGTCAAGGCCTTCCACCACCTCAAATTCTACACCAAGATATCAGTGTTATCAACCAGTATTATTTTAAGATGAATATAATTATTCAATTATTTTTTAATTTCACACATTGCCTCTATGATAAGTTATCATGGGGTAACTGATGTTCTACCTTTACACTAGTTCCATACACTTGTATCATTTGATTATCTCATCTGATTACGTCATCTGGCTATGTTGCATGATAAGCGTCATCCAGTATGCATCGTATGACTTCACATTCTCCAATAACCCTATACCATTGTCTCAAACACTATACCATTTTCATCCACATCACCAAGCATTGTAATCTTGGATGTGCTCCATCCGGTAGACTAAAATCTTGGTTGAAAAAATATTTTCATATCCAAGCCTAAAAAACTCCCACTTTAGAATCATATTATTGCACCAATTCCTTACTTTAATCTTCCATTAAATATATCATGGTTCTCTCACCATTCCATCCTATAATACCTAAAGTATTTTATGATACATTTGTTTTTTATAATAAAGTAGATCTCTTTGATAGCTTGCGATGCACGCAACCCTAGGTCTAAATGAATCATAATACATTATACCATTATAACCTAGATATTTAATTATTGAGTATAAATATTAATAATTGAATTATTAAAATTATATTTTTTTTCACATGTGTAAACAAATTCATTACATATCAATAGATTAGAAAAAAAAATTGAAAGATAAATATTTTTTTGAAAAAAACTATTTTTACATGAAAATGTCTATTAATCATTATTTTTGAATGATTTTAAATATTTTTATATATATTCAATGAAATTTTTTATCATTAATCTAATATTCTTACTAAGCAGAGATAAGAACAAATCAATTTTTATTCCTAAAATTGTATTTTTTTTATAAAAGAGGGTTCTTCATGTATTGTGAACTTATTTTAAAACAAAGTTTTAACAATTTTAGATTTTTTGTTCAAAAAATGAAAATTAGTTTTTTAATCAATATTTAAAACTTACTTTAGAGGGAATTTTTGAGAATTTTTTGAACAAATTAATTTTTTCTATGAATAGTGAAAAATACGGAATTTTATTAAGAATTATCTTTTTATTCAAAGAATTTAAAATGTTCCATTTTATTTCAGAATGGTTTTAGAAGAAATATAATTTTAATTATATTATTATTAATCCAATTTTTTGAATTTAAATCATTTTTATTTTGATATTTTATTTAAAACTTCTTATACTTAAGAATAATTTTTCTTTGGAAAACCACTTTTCGTCATGCTTGTGGGTTTTATTTTAAATTAAATTCTACCAATTATATGAATTGAATTTAGTAAATGTATTAAATATTTGTAATTATCATAATTAATATTAGGTAATAATTTTAAATTAATTTTTAATTATATTGAATGGTGAAAATAGTAAAAAAATTACCACACTTAAGATTAAAATGAGTTTACTAGGGGTTAAATCAAAAGATAAGGGTAATATTTTCAATTAAACTTGTCTAAATCCTATTTTATGGAAACATATATACCTTATATTATCTCAAATACTAATATATTTCCATTTTAAATCATTTTTCCTAATAATCACTTTATCATTTTGTATTTTTTTAGGAAATTTCCTAAAGAGTCCCCTCCCCCTATAATTTAAGGAAATCACTTATCCTCTTCTATCCACAAATAAATTTCGTTTTTCCATCCAAGACATGCCCAGATACCTTCATTACAGCCCTCACCATGAATTAGAGTCATTTTTTATCATAGTACCCTATTCGGAAGGCTTTAGGAGTAAACCTAAAGTGGTTCTCTATAGAAGAGGTATAGTTCATAACCATGAATTTTTATTTTACTTCTAAATCTTACCCTTAAAATATTATATAAATATACTGAAATATAAACCCAATTATATAACATATCTTTATATATCATTATATTAAATATATAACCTATATGTATCCCCTCTTCCATTGAATGGGAAATGAAACGGTCAATTGTGTGTACGGAAGAACACCCCCTTGTGAACTGATGTAATTAGTTTTCCATCACCACCTCTAATGTATGGATATAATGATGGATTTTGTAATATCTCTCCCCTCTCCTCCCCATTTGATTGTAGATGTGGTGGGACATTACTGGGCCTTAGGAGACATCCCCATGACTCAAGCTGTCAATAATTGACAAGAGAATCATAAACAGTTGGGGGATTATTTTCCCTTTTGAATATAAATCAAAAAAACCAAAAACCATAACCAAACAACTACTCTATGATGAATGAGAAAATATTAATATAACTAAAAGTATAACCAATTTTACAAAAGACCGTACTAGAGTAAAATTTGGAAACCAAAATCAATATCAAAGTATACATTAGAAGACAAAGGTAATTAAGCTCAAAGACACCAAAGACATAAACTCTACAAATCCAAAAAAGATCAAAGATTCAACTACATAATCCATGGGAATATCATGATACATCAGTAAAGAAATGAGATAATTGTTCTCTTACTATATCTTGATAAACAATATCTTAAAATGCACCAAAGCTCTCAAGCGGGGGGTGAGTATAAAACTCAATAGTTTTCTCTCAAATGACTTCCCTACTCACACCACTTGGATAGAACACATTAGCACATTTATATTAAAAAAATTATATAAAACAATTTAAAAAAGTTGATATCAAAACCAAAACCATTTATAACCATAATAGTTTTCCATTGAATGAAAAAAAAGTCTTTCAAAATAATTTCTCAAATCCATTTGGAATTACCCACTCAATTACACACATAAACACATTCATGAACAAGTGATAGTTTCAACCTCAGGAGTGATCTCTCATAGATCAACTAAGGCATTACAAGGTTACCATATACCAAGTTCCCCAATGGAATACACCCATTCCACTGGGTTACTTCAATGAAAATGAACACACTCTAACATTTTATTCCAAATATTAGACTAAACAAACCATTTCAATCCATTTCAATAAAAAATAATATTATTGAAAAAAAATTCTGTCAAACCATTTCCATTCAGGAAAAAAAATTCATATTTTTAAAAATTTGTTTTAAAATCATGAAACAAATAAGTTTTCATAACAACTAATTTTCCATAATTCCAAAAAATATCACTAAATAGAGTTTCTACCATGATTTTAACATAAATTACACAATTAAATTAAATCACTTCCATAAATTTGAAATCAATAATTCATGTTATAATAAGAGAAGTTGAGAGTGGACCCTCCTACCTTTAAAACATTGGCAAAAGCAAAGCATGGGACAAAATCATTAAAAAACCAGGTAGAAACTCAAAAAACTCACCATATATATTTTTTCCTATCAACTGTACAGTCATACCTCAACATTATTATCATCTAAGAATATATATCTATCCCCAAAATATTATATCTATGAATCCAAGAGAGGGACGAAGATTAAATCTAAGGAAAATAACCAAGAATGGGAACTTTCCATGGAATCTATTCCTTAAATGCATAAGGAATAACCAATGGATTGTGAAGGGATCAAGATAAATGGAATAAAAATCCTTTAGGAGGAGAGAAAATCATATTAGGGTCTGTTTAGGGTAAAATGAGAGGTTTATAGGAAAATCTGAATTAGATCCATGATTCTTTAATCCTATTTTTAATGGTGTATTGTTATGGTGAATGGTTAGGCAAGCCATGTACAAACCGTGTTCGAGCCACTACTTCTAAACACCCCAAGCAACAGTTGGATTACATGGTTGGAAAAAATATTCCCCAATAATGATCAGAAAATCTATTCCACTTTTCATGGTTACTCTTGGGTGGCCACACGGTTTAGCCAAACTATGCACCTAACCATGTTCCAACCTATATCCTTCTATCTCCCCTTGCACGATTTCTTGGAGGTGTTGAATGGTTTCTACTAACCATGATCAAACCATTCACCACTAAAAAGCCTTAAAAACCTTCCAAAACACCTCAAACCTTCCAAAACATAATTCAATAAATTTATATACTTAAAGTACATAATATAAATTGTAATTTACCAAAAATTAGGGGGTACAAAATTCTCCTCAACATAGGTATTTTTGTCCCTAGAAAGTTGAAAACCATCATTTTCCTAAAATAGTTTGATTCATTTATCAACCAATTACCTCTCATACTCCCATGTTTCCACAAAACTAACACTAGAATTATGATTTTCCCGTGCAATACTTCTCTTTCCTATCCACAATCTGTATTGGAACATAAACCAATGTAGCACCCATCACTAGGTCAATGTGATTCCATCGAATCACATATTCAAGATCCAGATGATACTTCTTTAATTGAGATACAATAAAAAAATTACACATTAAACCGAACCTTGGTTGAAAATCCATAAAATATTCTACCTCACAAACTCATTGAGGTATCTCAAAAGGGCTTGTATATTGAGGAGATAACTTACCCTGATTCCCAAAATGATGATGAAAAATCCTTCAATAGATTCTCATGAACACATGATCACGCACCTTAATTGACTATGGTCATTGAAGATGATCCAAATACAATTTATAAAGACTCTAAGCCATCTCCATCTGTATCCTAATCAACTGAATCTTCTCATTTGTCTCTTGCACAATCCTAGGTTAATCTAGTGATGTCTCGACTATTTCCACCCAAAAAAGTATAGAACAGTAGAGATACCCATATATTTCTTCAAAAAGACCCATATGTATCAAGTATTGATAACTGTTGTTATATGAGAACTCCACAAATAGTATGTTCTCTTCTTATAATCCATCAAAATCCATTACACAAGCCTACAGGAAGGATTCCAGCATTTGTATCATCCTTTTAGATTGTCCATTCATATAAGGATGATACATCATGCTCAAAGTCAATTGAGTCCCAAAGTATTGTGGTAAGTATTTTCATAAACAATACATAAACCTCAAATATTGACCTAATACTATCTAAACTAGTACACCGTTTCTCTTTAATAATTATTGAATATAGTTATAGAAAAGTCCTCCGTCATATGAGATTCACAAATAGGGATGAAATGGGATGAATTTGTGATCCGGTCAACTATCACCCATATGAAATCGTGTATTGGAATCATCCTTGGGAGACCTTTCACAAAATCTATTATTATCTGTTCCCATTTAAAAATTGAAATAAGTAAATACTACAACATACATATTGGCTATTGGTTCCCTACTATAATCTGATGACATGTGAGGCATCTCGAGACAAACTCCATAACTTTTATTTTCATTACAACCCCCAAAATTTTGATTTCAATGACTTATACATATTTAGTATTCCCAGATAAATTTCTCACCTAAAATAGTGGTAATTGTGAAAATTTTGTTCCTAAAAATACAAAGGTACAACCATCTATTCAAGAAACCAAAAATCTAAACTCACATCCAGCTTTCATCCCTCAATTTTCTCCCCATAATTATGTTTATAAATCATTAAAAATATATATATATTATATTTATATTCCACTTTAACCATCCCCAAAAAACTAGGAACCAAAGAAAATGGAAATAAAACCACAAAACTACCTTCATCTTCACATGTTAAGCGCATTTCAGTTATCACCGACATCAACTTCTACTGATCTAAAGCCTCTTTTTCTAACTCTACAAACAAATTTCTTCTTAATACATAATCCACAAAATTTCCTTTTTCCAGTGTATAAATAAAGTAAAATTAGAAAATTTGGAGATATTAAATCCATCATATTTGTCTCATATTCAAATACATTTGTGAGAAAATATGTTTCAAACTCTTATGATCAGTAAAAACCCTAAATTTTTAACTATATAGGTAATAAAACCAAGTCTTCAAACAATAGACTACATCAGCTAACTCCAAACCATGTGTTGGGTAGTTCTTCTCATAAAACCATAACTAAAATGAGCCATTAGAAACAACACGATCTTCCTACATGACAAAACATCCCAACCCTAATATTGAAGTATCACAAAATACTATGCACCCTTGTCCTGATGCTGGAAACATCAAGATTGGTGTTTAGTTAAGGAAAACATTAATCTCTTGAAAATACTTTTGACATTCTTCATTCCAATGTAATGTAACATTATTCCTTATAAAAGAAATCATTGATTAATATTGTCATGAAAATTCAATAACAAAACATTGATAATAACTATCCAAGGCAATGAAATGATGTATGTTGAAGAATTTATTTGGAGGTTGCAAATATATAACAACACCTATCTTTTCTGGATCCATAGAAATTCATATTTTAGAGATAACATGGCCTAGGAAACATACCTATTATATCAAAAAATCACACTTTGAAAAAATTCTATATAACCAATGAGATCTCAAGATTACTAATATTATTATCAAGTGTTTCTCATGATCCACCCTTTTCCTTGAATATGTCAATATGTAATCTATAAAAACAACCTCAAAATAATCCATATACCTTTGAAATATTTTATTAATCAATTATATAAATACTTTTGGTGCATTCATAAGACCTAAAGCCCTTACCAGATACTTGTAATGGTCATATCTACTCCTAAAAGTTGTCTTTATAATATCCTCCTTCTAAAACCATAATTGGTGATATCCAGAATATAAGTAAATTTTAGAGAACCACTAAGATCCCCTCAATTAATCTAATAGATAATCAATGCATGGAAGTGGATACTAATTCTTTATCATAACTTGTTTAAGTATACAAGAATCAACACAAATCCTTAGAGTTGCATCAGCCTATATCACATACAAAACTGGAGCTTCCTAAGGAGAAGTACTAGGAAAAATGAACCCTATACTTTTCAAATATTCTTAATGGACATTAAATTCCATTAATTTTTGTTGGTTGCACCCTCTATGATGGAAGTGAGATAGGACTAGTCTATTCGTAATAGATAAATTGTAAACTCCACTTCTCTTTTGGGTGGAAATCTAGATAAATTATCAGGGAAAAACATCTGGAAACTAATCATCAATTGATGATAAATATGTATCCTTCATATCATCCACTAATTCCAAGGTCAATTTTTCCAATTGGTATGATATTTATCTGACTTCTACTACAAAAAATCCTTTTTCATTGGCCTTTTTCATCCCGGTCTCCTCTAAAGAGATGTTTGATTCCATAATCAATTTTTAAACTAACCCTTCATGTATAACAATAGTTGTGAGATTTAACCATACTCAACCATTCCATACATAGGATTATGGTATATACATTCATATCAATCATATAGAAATCCAAAATCATCTTAGCCTCATTCACAGTTATAAAAAAATCATTTCACATAAAGGCTTGACAATCTCTTTGAAAAGAGGAGTTTCATGTTTCAAAATAAATTTAATCATCTCAACATGTAAAACAAGAAGATAAAAAAATGATAATAAATAAATTAATGGGATTCACCCATATTAAAAAAATATTTCATAAGGGTATAATTCAAAAGCATCATACCTCTCACCATTTAAGGTGAATATTGATCATCCACAATCACTTTATTGGCTCCATAAAACTAATTACTTGTTTTACTCCATACATTGTTACCTTATTGAGATTTTTCTTGTTGAGGAGTAATAGTGTATCTAGAATCACCATGGCTATCTAAGTTCTATTAAAAAGAATTATTCTACTACCCTCATCCTATCGAAGCATGTGACATCTTTGAAACATGAGATGTGTTTCAAGAACCCAACCTTGTAGCACTAAGATTATATCGCTAAAAAATTCCCCATATAGTTGAAATTGTGCCATGATCTAAATGGTTGTAGAAAATATCGCTACACATGATTAAAATAACCACACTAAAAGAATCTAGGTTTACCCTTGGTTTTAGGAGGAAGATTCACTGATCTAACCATCTGATTCTAAGTCATACCACTACCTTTGATATTGGTATCCCTTTTCCATTTATTCCCATCATTATAGTTCCCAACAATTCTCATATGTATCAACATGCTTCCTCTACCCATAGTTCCAAATATGTCTCTTTCTTAAAACTTTTCTCTATTTACCATATCTGTATAATCCATTATACAAAACCTGAAAATCTTTTGTAAAATTTATTCCCTTAGCCCTGATGAAATAATGCATTCCTTTAAAGATGAAATCGCATCAGCTTCAGTTGAAAAGAAAACTAAATTCTTAAATTTATCCGCATAATATTTCATTGGTAGCTTATCATGATTCAATATGAAAAAATCCATTGTTCTAGAAATCATGAATGTGAAAGGATAGAATTATTTGTTAAACAACTCTTCAAAATCCTCCCATGTAATTTGTTGATCCAATATAGCTTGAATGAATATATATAATCACTAGACTAATAGATAATCTAGCATGTACATTACCAACTTGACTTCCAACTCAGCTGGTGTGCCTAGGAAATCAAATATTTGATTCATCTTATTTATCCACGCCTATTATTTATCTGGTTGTGAATCACCCTAAAAGATGGGTCGATTCTTCTTCCAGTACTGAATGGAATGATCCACTTTTCTTGGTTCACCCCATTTGTTCCCTCTATCCAAATATTTAAAATCTTGGACAATACTCTGAACTTTCTATTGGTTCACATGGGGCTTACGTGAAACCACATTCTCTATGACCTCTTCTGGTTAGTTTCTTCTATACCTAAATGGTGCCATTTTATATAACAAAAAAAATCCATTTAGCCTTATTCTCAAGAAACTGAAGTCTTAGAAATTTCAAAAATACCACATCAAATTTATCACAACAAGGATTTCCAAAATTAAACAATTTCTATCTTCAAACCATTTATGAAAATTCTACCATGATTTTAAAAATCACACCATTTCCAAAATAACACTACCATGCCTTTTAAAAATATCACATTTGAAAACAATTTCAAAAGTTTTCTGAAATGAAATATTTTCCACAAAATCATAAATCATTTCTCAAACTGAAGTATGAACTCTTAGTGGGAATTAATTTCTATCAATGCATGTCATGCTCTTCTCATCAGGTAAACCCATGATGAGGAGGTTACAACTCCTAAAAGTGTCTCAAAACACTTATATACACAAATCCCTTGTAACTTGATTTTTAACATAAATATTTTAGATAATCTTCTTTATAATCTACATTTCAAGACCCAATGACCATAACTTTTTCTACCATCCCAAATCATGGACAAAACCAGATTTACTATCAACTCCAAGACCAAAAAACCAATACCATTTTTACAAAATAAGATGGCCCAGGATACACTAATACCATTTATAACACCCCACACCTCCTCAATGGAATGGAAAGGTAGTAGGATGTTACTAGGCCTTAGGTGACATCCTCAAGAAAGCAAAGGCTAGAAATAAATTCCCAGGGTGGCATAAACAGTTGGGTGATGATTTTAACTTTTGAATATAAAATAACAAAACCAAAAAAACATATCCAAATAAACTTCTATATGATTCATGATAATAATGTAATAAAACTCAACATATAACCAATCTGACAAAAAATCATACCATAGTACAATGAAGATACCATAACCAATATGAATGTATACAATATAAGACAAAATTATCAAAGATAAAATACTCAAAATACAAAATATCCACCTATCCCAACAATATATAAGATCCAACTCCAACATATGTTATCAAAGTATCATGGTTCATCATTAAAGAAATGAGATACTTTTCCTTTACCTCTGTATTGATAAACAATATCTTCAAATCCACCAAAGTGACCAAACATGGGGTGAGTATAAAACTTAGTAGGTTTCCCACAAATTACTTCCCCACTCACTCCACTATGATATAACATGTTAGCACATTTATATAAAAAAATTATATAAAAAAATTAAAATCGTGTATATAAAAACTAAATACATTTATAACCAAAACATTTTTCTAAGGAAATAAACCAAACAAGTCATTAAAAACCATTTCTCAAATCCATTTGGAAAAAACCATTCCATTCCAAACATCCACACATTCATTACTAGGTGATAGTTCCATACTCATGAGTGGTATTTCATTGATCTACCAATTTATAATAAGGTAACCATATACCAAATGAACCAATTTCACACACCCCTTTAATAGGGTCACATCAATTCAAATTAACACACACCAACTTTTTAAGACAAATCCAATGATAAACCAACCATTTCAATCCATTTTAATAAAACATTAATTTTATTGAAAACATTTATATCAAACAATTTCAATGAATAAAAAAAAGTCATATTTTGAAATCATCATTTTAAATTCATGAAACAAAGAACTATTCATAACAACCAATTTTCAACAATTCCACAAACCATAACTAAATAGGATTTCTACCAATATTTTCACATCAATTTTACAATTCGATACGAGAAATTAGATCAATTTGAAATAAAGACTTTATGTTATAATAAGACGAGTCAATAGTGAATCCACCTACCTCACAAACATAGGTGAAAATGAAGAACATCACATAATCTTCAACAAACCTGGTTGAAACTCCAAAAACACACCTTAGTTCTTGTTCCCTATCAACCATACAATCATATCTCAATATTAATGGAATCTAAAAACAGAGATCTATCTAAAAAGGATTAGATATATAAACCTAAGAGAGGGAATAAGATGAAATATAGTGAAACCAACCAATAATGGGAAATTACCAAGGAAGATGGGCCTCCAACACACAAGGAATCACTAATTGATTACTCCCAGAACAAGAGGGAGGGTCTCTACAACCATTTAGAGGAGAAGAAATCTTATTAGGGTCTATTTAGGAGTAAATGAGAGGTTTAGAGGGGGTTACAACAGATTTAATATATAAATATGAAATTTATGATATAAATATACTTTTTAAATTTTAATATCACTCTCTTACCTTTTGATCCATTTGAAAACAATAATTTCACTCATTAGTACGAGTTGACTACTACATCCACCAAGTGATGTGATATTTTTTCACTTTATCTTAAAATTTATTGTAATAATGGTACATTTAGTGAATATATATGATATATAATATATAATAATTATATTTGGAAAGTTGTATTATTATTTAACTTTATTTTATTCCTTCCATCAAAAAAAAGGAAACAACATTCACGCATAGTTATGGCGTATCATCTCCATGAATGATGTAATTCATTTTTCTATTTCAAACCATTATGGATTACTCTAAATAAATATATAATTAATATATATTATATTTATATAATTATTAAAAATTTATATGATGGAACCCTGATAAAAGGATAAGGACCGAAACTACTAAACCAAAACATGCAGGAAAATTGAAGGAGATATTACCCGTAACAGTAATTTTAACAAAGAATTATTAATAAAAAAGTGATAAAAGATTATAATTAAATAATTTATGGAATTATATATATTAGTATATTTATAGAAAATATTTATAATAATTGTATATTTATTATGTAAGAGGTTCAAAAATTTATGAAGGAAGTCAGACCTAAGGTATGGGATTTCATCCCAATTTCTTTTCATTGGGCATATTTTAATGCTATGTACCTAATTTCATTTATTTGGTTTATATACATCCAATTTTGCATTTCATATCTTGAATAATTAATACATAATGGTATTTTTATATTTAATTAAATTTATTCTATCCAAGGGGGTTTCACCTGAAAGTTACCGAGTGGTAAGGGGTTTCATAACTTTAATTTCTTTCATTGAGTTATATTACTTATTTATTATCTTTGATATTCTAAAATAATGTGTGTAATGAATTTTTATTATTTTATGTTGTATTTAAACATTTATTATTTGGATTTATATTTGATATATATAATCTACTCATTTATTAATTCTCACTTCAATGGTATGATAATTGTAGTAGATTTTGTCTCAATGTCCCCTCTATTGAGACATATTCAGTATTATGCACATATTTATTTTTTGGAGGAGTATTTATTACCTATTTGATACATTATAACCTAAAATAACTTATATTAATTGTATTTAATGTTTTATTCTAATTTATGTATTTCATGGGGTAGTGATTAATAAGTTACCAAAGTGGTAAGGGTTTATTTCACAATCTCATCATTATTTGGGATTATTTATGCTTAAGTTGCAATTAGTGGAATTATTTGATCTTTATAGATTAAATTAAATATATTTTCTTCTACTCTTGATATTTATTGAAATAAATTTTTTTTCTATCATTTTATTATCTTTATGTAATCAAAATACCAAAATAATGTTTTTAAGGAAAACTAACTTTGTTTTTCTACTTGATCAGAAATATTTTTCTTCCATATCAATATTTTCCTTAAAATGTTTTAAAGAATATTATTAATATTTACTAATGATTTATTAATTAAATTTTTACCTATCTTTTACTATAATAAAATGGTTTAATAGGAATACACTGGTGGTTTTCCAAATGAGGTACTTTTTACCTTTTTACAAAACTGTGTAAAGAATGTTTTTAACTTATACGTTATAAATGGGATTTACTACCAACATTACTACTCAATGATTTGAAGATTAATTTATATGTTTCCTTGATTATTTTAAAAGAAAATTTTTTTCTTAATATTTTTGTAATTTTTAATTTTAGAAAATTATTTTCAAGGTGAAATTATTGAATTACTCAAAAATGTTTTAAATGATATTTTTTTGGTATTCATATTTATCAATGAAAATAACCATTTATTTTAATTATTCTCCTTTGGAGATATATTTTAATTATTTTACCATTATTATTTCTCTAGTTGGATTATAATATGCTTTATTGGGTGAAATACTAACATTTCATATGCTATATTTTCAATACAATTGTTTTGGTTGATTATGTATTGAATTTGTATTATCTATTTTCATATAATGAATGAATTAGACTTAATAAGTGAGGGTTTGGGTCCTCTATAACCCCTTAATATATCAGTGGGTCTCATGAGATAAAATAGTTTGGTTATTTTATTGAGGCCTTACCTATTTTATTTATTGTGTCTTGGAACAAGGCCTTAATGCTTAATTTATGACATCCAACATTATGCATTCCATCATTATGAGATTAGTTATTGATGTCCATGTAATTATATATTTTTTATGATATCTGTTGATATGTTTCAAGATCATGTGTTTATTTATATGGATTTTTTTAATCATCATTTATTCCTACCATATTATCCTCTGTTCTCTAGTTATTTATTAAATGGAAAGTGTTTTTAGTTATTAACCTTGCCATATTGATTATGCCTTATTTATTAGTGATAACTTATATTGTATGCATACCTTTACTGAGCATATAAACTCACCCCTTTATTATGTTTCCTTTCCTTGGGATTCCATGAAGTGAATTATGATTAATATATAGGGATATTATAAAGGGAATAATGGAATTCTCAAATAAAACACTATATTGTATTATAAATTTTCGAATGTAATGTGATATTCAAGTATGTATCTAGTTTTCTATGAATATTTAACTATTCAATACTTTATGATGACGTATATTTTATCTAGTAAAAATATAATAAAGCAACCACCGACTCTGGACTACTAGGGTTAGGGTCTTTACACTTCTTGTCATCCTAGCCCGACAAAGGAACATAGCTAACTTAGTACACCCAGACAATAAATTTTTTCATCATGAACATTGGATTTTGAGTTGATTTGATCTTTCAAATATCCAATTATCTATCCCCTAAAAACTTCCAAATGAGGTGATACATTATCAGAATATACTTTTCCCTTGAATATAATATCATCTTTTTAGGTAATTGAATTACACTTTGTAAATCACACAGAAGCATCTGATCAAATTATATCTATTTTAGATCCTCTAACAACCCCTTTATCCAAAAAAAATTATTCCCTTCTTCAATTAGTGAATTATAATCTCCTTTTTATAGAGTGTAACTACTGATTTATGTTTCGATGACCAGTTGATAGTTGTCCCAATAAAAGTGAAGACATATTCAGTGGTTCTTTTTTTACTGTCTCCACATCTACCAAAGTATGAGTCATAAAAACCCTACAATGACTCATATGTTCTAAAAAAATTATATTCTTTAGAAACCCTTTAATTTATAAAGAATCCACTAAATATCCTCCCAGTTCTCTCTTTTAGGGTTCAAAATATATTTTCTTACAACTCCCACTACATGTGTAATATTCAAGTGACTACAAACCATGTCATACATATTGATTCTAACTACTAATTCACATGGAATATTCTCTATGTACTAAAACTTAGTATCCATTCATGGTGCCTTATCTTTAACTTATATTGATGTGTCTGACTATAGGTGTGGTAATTTCTCACCTCTCCCATGTTGAATCACTCCACTAACTTCTATATATAATCTTATAAGCTCATGTATAAAGTAATGTAAATTAAGTCTCTCTTTATAATCATCCAAAAAATTCATTTTTCGGACTGATATTCTTCATATCAATGCTTTTAAAAAAATCAACCTTTAGCTCATAGAACCTTTCTTTCACCAGGATCACTATTATCATGTTATCCACATAAAGAAGAAGGATTATAAAAACACTATCATAAAATACCGTTACGTAAAATAAATGATCAGTATTGATCTAGATGAAATTATTCTCATTTATAAAGATGTTGAACTTCCAATTTCAATACCTTGGAACTTGATTCAAACTATAAAGGCTATGTTTGAGTTTTCACAAAAGTTCCTAGTTTTGGTGATCTATGAAACTATTCGAATAGTCGATGTATATTTATTTATCTGAGTCCCTGTGAAATAATGTTTCCTCCATTTCCAAATACTGTAGATGAATTCGTTCTATTGCAACCATACTCAACACTATCAAATAGTCATGTGTTTAATAACTGGTGAAGAGATATCTATGAAATCTATACCTTCTATTTATTGAAACCAATTTACAAATAGATTAGACTTGTACATATATCCATCATCTACCTATTCCATTATTTGATACACTACTTTTTTTAAGAAATATTTTACCAGTATGTCTCTCTCTCAACTCCCATGTTTTAGAAACATGGAGTGAATCTATTCCATACATCGTAGATAAATCCCACTATCGTGATACTTTAAAATTCATTTCATTTTATGAGACTTGGGATCTTCATTGTCCATTATATGTAACTAGTTTAAATCACTGTAATATCTTTGCACTTGGAACCTTATTCTAGTAGATCTCTTCAAATTCCCCTACCACTAATTCCTTTTGGTAATATATCTTCTATGGTTATAGATTTTTGTGCTCAAGGTTACTTATTCCTTGAAATATCTAGTACTTTAGGCCTTGAAAATTCCATCAAAATTAAACTTCCTTCTAGTAACTCCACCAGATGATTAGTTCTTTCTGGTCTTAATGCGCTTCCTAAATTTTCAATACCATATATAATATCTAGATTTCCATCTTGTCAAACCATAGCTTATGATGATAGTATTCTCCCATCAGAATTTTCTACTTGGTTTTTATCGTTCCATGAGATATATTTATTGAATGTGACATTTTGACTTCAAAATACTTTTTTAGAGTTTTTGTCCCAAAATAATATCCTACATTATTCATTTACATACACAACAAAGTGATGTGATAACAACATAACCTCCAAATTATCTCACTCCTTAGAATCACCATGTTCATAGTAAAGTGAACCAAATAATTTTAGGTGGTTAAAATTATCTTTATCCTATATTTTAAGATCTCTAGAAGTTGATATCAAATTGGATACATACTATAGTTGATATGGTAATACACATAGTTCACTTCCTCCCCCCAATTTTTTTGAGAATCCTGAATGAAAACTCATGCTCCTAAAATTTTCTACCAGTGTTTGATTCATTCTATTTAAAACTTCATTGGTTTCAAGAGTACATGGAATTGTATTCTTAAAACGAATATCTTTAAATTATTAGATCCTCTAGAACTCTATGCTTCTTTACTCACCACCAGTGACTGACTGTTGGAATTTTAATTTCCTTCTGGTCTCATTTAACTCTATGGGCCTCCACCAAATGTAGAATCCAAACACCTAGGATAATTTCTTGTATAATTATACCCACACTTTTCATGTGGTATCGTCAATGAATTTTAAGTTTATTAAGGAACAATTTTGAGAGAACACCTAATTCATCCCCCAAAAATATGTGTGAACCAACTACAACTTATAGTGCTTTAGTATTTTACTTTATATTCAAAAGGAAACCTTTACCTACTCCCATAAAATTAATTCCTCAAAAAAATTATTATATGTTTCAAGCCTTTTGAAATCCCTTATAATCTATGATATTCATCCCCTTCTCACTTAGGAAACCAAGAATTGCATACCATAACTTCATGAATGTTGAATCTATAGAAAACATCTCCCTTTCTAATAGACCTATAAGGTATAAAGACCCATCCTTAAATAATTTTTCTATAACCATGGATCTATATGATATTTTCCAAACACCCTATATAATTTTGTATAAATATTTAATTCATCAAGTTGTATGATGTAAATTAATTTCTTCATTAACCCTAAATATGTGTTTTATGTCATTCAAGTTTATAAAGCTTCTATTCATTGTCTAAATAAAAAACTTATAAAATTTTAATGATATTGAGTTATTGATCATCCTTTAGATGCACTATAATGAACCTTTTATAAATATAATTATTCATACTTCATTTCTTGGATTTTGAATGGAACAAGCTAGAAAAACTAAGGAGTGATCCATTATTTTCTTATGATATAGGGTTCACAGACAAGATTCAATAGAAATATCTTTTTAATTAATCACTCCACTCACTGAAAAAAAATTTAGGTGGTAGTTCCTCCCACAATTCTAAAAAAAGAATCACTATATATAGATATACTCTGTCTTTGTATCCTTCAACATTTCTATTCCTGAGGATTTTTCTAAGAAATAGAACATCACCTCCCTTCTGTATTTTATGCATTTCAATAAGATGTACGGATCACATTATGAATAATTTCTTCATTCAATATCTGGTATTGAACATCTATGAATGTAAAATTACCCTTTCTTAAAAAATAATTATTGTGGTTCCCATCATATCCCATGATTCTAGAAGTGATGAGAGTTAAATTAGTGCCTAGACCAGGTCTATGAAGCTCATATTCACTAACTCCAACTAAATTATAATAAAATTAAATTTTTTTATATGATCAATAACATACCCTCATTTTGATATTATCATGTTGAATAGTATCTTCAATAATAATACCATGTTTATCAGCGTGGTATTCTCATAAATTTCTGTAGGGTTCTTCATTAGTTATGATGTGGTTTTCGCTGCCCAGATGTTGAATTCCAAATTATGAGAAAGTTAAATTTTCATCAAACTAAGTGATTTCTTATCCAACATCTCTCATTATTCCTCTTTCACCACTTCTATAATTTCACTATAAAATAAAATATTAAGGTCTTTCTATAGTAAGAAATCATTTGTATGAATTTTTAAGATCCAAAAATTTGTTCTTTCACACTTCTCTACTCAAAACTTACCACTCTTGATGCTATCTTTCTATAGTTTTGAACTCCCAATAACTTTGAAACAATGTAGAAAAGTGGTTGGGAATTTTTTAATGATATTCAACTACAAGGTCCGGTACAAAATATTTCTACTAAAAAAGATTAGAATCACCTTTCACATCACTTGATCGTCTAGAAATACTCCAGCATTGATCTTTATTACCACTTATCAGGCTCATAGTCAACAACAATTAAACTCATGTACAATACTCCACTGAAACTTGGAATGTGAAAGATGATGACCTTTAATGTTAACCCATACTATGGTGTTTAGAATATGAAATATAAACAACACCCAAGTCATCATGCCAAAATATAAAACCACTGTATATGTATAAGAAAGACTATCATAGGACATTGATCGAAAGGAAACACACAAAGGCATAATAATGACATAAAGTTTACATAGTACAGACTTGTGTCTTAATCTATGGGGGGGATGTTCTTTATTTATTCAAGGAATAAAATTAATATTACAATGTTTAAGAGATACTTAAAAAATGATCCATACCACTATTTAATAGTAGGATCATTCCAGTGCATCTGATAGTCATTATCACCCTATATATGTGGGATGAAGTCCACCTTACCAAATATCCATGGATAAACCACCCATTAGATCAAGGATGTACACTACCTCAACTCTTATACCCATTAGAAATTTTTATCTATATATTTTTTATCATCATGAATCTCATAATTCTATATTTTTTTAATTTTTCACCCTACCTATTTGAGAAGTGATAAAGGGGTAACTTCTAATCAACATTTATAGCTATGTTGTCCACATTTATCACCCGACTACCCCATCTAATGACATCATATGAATTTATTGTCAGGTCAATGTTTTTTTATCTAAATGTTTTGACTTCACATTATCCACGAACCTTGGACCTGGTCATCTCCACCCCACCATCATCATCCAAACTATCATACATTATACACCAAGAGTTACCTTATCAGGTATACTAACATCTTGATTGGAAAATTATTTTCATAGCCCAACATATTATTTATTCCCAAAATTCATTGAGTTAATATCCTCCAATTGGTTCCCAAAAAATCCTTCACCCAACTCATATTTCAAGTTAAACTAGAAATATCTTCTTATATATTAATCCCACACCAAACTATTTCTTGATACATTTCACCTAGTAGTGAACTTTTCCTGATTTTAAACTACTTAGATATATAGATATACAACAAAAGGGATGAATAATATTTTATGATTCATCCATATTATAATCCATGGCATGAATATGATGTATATCATAAAAATGATATAAAATTTTCATTAAAATCAAATGATTTATTTATCGTATTGTGCGTTTCAACCAGTGAAATTTGAACTTGGGTCCATGGTTGATTCCACATCATCTAAATGGTTTACATTCAGTTTTAATACATTTTTGTGTCTTATTAATTGTTTATTAAATAATATATGAGTATCAAAATTCTTAACGAATCATATACATAAAAATTCATATATATTAAACATATGGATATTACAAAACATTGGAAGCCAACACTCTACTTATTACATTGATTGAAGGAGTAAAATAAAAGGTTTTGACACAAATTTTTATGGTGTGGTTATATTGATATAAATAGAAAAAAATTATGATCTATATTTCTTTCTTTTTCTCAATTTTTCTTCAAGGATAATATTATAACACTCCTTTGGAGTTTGAAGGTTTATCTCATAGAGTATGAGGAATCTATTGGATGGTGTACTATCTATGGAAGTGAGATTCATTTGGTTGTATCTAGGTGATCTTTATAAAACACAATCCATCAAGATAGAACTTTTTAGATACTAGATACACCTATTATTTTATGTTCATCATTTTAAAGTTTATTTAATGAAAATTGATCCAGCTGTTTATTGTGAATCTTTCATTGTTATGAGCATGAGATGTTCGTACAAACTCATAAGTGGTATCGGTTCCATCTTCATCATCTATTCAACATGTTTTTAAACTAATTTCATGGAGAACATGTGTAGAGACCCGAAGCTTGACGTACATGGAAATTATATTACTTTTGCGGAATACTTAATACATAACAAAAACAGACACACAAGGACCGTAATAGTTTAGTGTCTTTGGAAACTCGGAATGTAATCGTCTAATCATGTTGAAATATCATCAACAACTCCCATAACGATCTTCCCCTTTTTGTTTCCTTACCCTAAACCTTTATTTTAATCCTGGGGGAAAATAAAACATAAAAAGGGTGAGCTCAAATTCTCATTTAGGGTAATCATGGATAAAATAAAACATACCATATACATTTGAACTTAAAAACATGAACACAATGTTTAAACATCAAAATCTTGAGCAACGACATAAAACATGGAAGTAAATAAGGCATAGATCATAATCGAACATAAATCATGATAAAATAACATGGGAATAAAACATGTAATTGTGTCATCCATTAATCACATGTAATGATTTCCATAGTAGCAAAGGCATTTCTTCCAAGACCATCTTAGTGGACAAAGTCCCTTTCTGAATCGAGTTCACTCCTCGTTCCAGTCCTATAATACTGAACTGGATTAACTTACCATTCCAGCCATGTCTATCTCATGAGATATAAATCTTTACCCAATGTATTGGAGGGATATATGGGTCACACCCATCTCATAATGAAATCATTCTTACTTGTCCCACAAAATAAACTTAAAACATTCACCATAACCCAAATAATAAAATGGGTTTCATAAACATCATCCCATCATCTCATAATCCATATAAAACAAATGGACATTTCATCATAAGAAAAGTGAAACCATTTAAATCATAGAGACATTAAACATGAAACATACACATATGAAATAATTTCATCTTAGATGTAAAATGGTTTTGATAAAACATTTGAAATGAATTCTTGAGGAAAATATCCTTTCTTCTTCAAAATCAATTTCTTTTCACAAAACGTCATGCAATTTTAAAATAATGATATATTGTTGAAAATAGTCATGAAATATTTTGGAGGAAGCTCAATGAAAATAAGGCTTTATAAAACCGTAAAAATCCTTTCATGCCGTATAAGTTAAAAAAACATTCTTCTCGTACTTCTGTCGGAAAAGTCAAAAAAGTACCTCGTAACGTAAAAAAAAAGATTCCTTACGTAACATGTAGTAAAAGTAAAAAAGTCAAAAATGGGTAAAAAGTACTTTAAACATAAATGAAAACAATTTTACAAAACATGGACATGGATGATAGAACTAACCCCAGTAAATACTTACAAATAAGCAATCTCGGATAAAAATGAGATTTGTAAAATTATCCCTTAACTTAGGTCCGATATGCTTCGTACGTATCCAAACCTCCTGTATAATGATTTAAATAATGTCATTGACTTATTAAAGAATCATATTCATTTTTATTATATCATATATGGTTCACTTATGACTTTATATTACCCATTCTTTTGTAAATTCATGTTAAAGTAGCGTTTTGGGTAAAATCGTCTCATTTGTTATTTGTGTTTTAACTTGTAATTATTCATATGATTACTTAGATCATGATTAATTACATCCATAATGTAAAACATGATTTATATATAATATATATTCAGAATATACATATATATAATGGATCAATAAATGGAAAGAAATACACCGTTCATGGAGACGATAGACCATATGTACGCATGAACGCTATTTTCATTTCCTTATTGAATTGAATGGAATTAAGTGTATGACATAAATATATATATCCATAAATATAGTAGCATTATTATGTCATATATTTCATTATTACTTATTATATATACTTTATAATCATTCTTGAATGGTTATCATGGAGAGTGAATCTCATCGCGTCGTGGAGACGGTATTCCGTACGTACGCACGAGCGATTATATCATTCCCATGATCGTCGAATTGTATTAAAGTGTATGTATAATTTTAAAGAATCAATATCACTTTACAATAATCATATATATTCATTACTTTCACCATTATACCCATCCAAGTAAGGTGGTGGGGGAAAATAGATTACACCACGGCGTGGAGACGGTATTCTGTACGTACGCACGCGCGGTGATTTCATTTTCCGTAGGATGGATAGATGGTGAAATATGGTTGTTTAATAATTATAATAACATATCCTTATATGAGTGATACTGATGTTGTTACTTCATAATGAAACAACTAAATAAGGAGAAGTGGAAGAAGAAATAAAGTTGAAAGAATCGGTAACGAACATTACCTCTTCTTTGAAGCGCCTCTTTGAGACCTCCCCTTAGGGCACTAAAATTGGACTTTGAAGAAGACCAGGACCTCTAGGATGTTTCCAGGGAAGTGGAGAAGAGAATTTTTCAAGGTTTGTCTGAGCTTGAAGGCTCAAAGTGGTGTGAGGAAGAGAGGGAGGAGGTGCCCTTTTATAAGGGAGGAGAGGGGCACCTTTGGAAAAACTAAAAATATTATTTTATTATAAAGTCATATTCAGTTTTTAATATCTCCAAATTGATTTATTTCGAGGATAAGGTGGGTATGGGTAGAAATCCTCTCATACAATAGAATTTATACAAGTTTAGGTTATTATATTAACCTTATCTTTTAGTTTTAACTCTTAGTTAATTAGACTGACATTTACCATGTCACTTTGTATTTTTATATTATATAGTTAATAAACTGACCATATACATCCAAGAGACCCCCAAGTGGTCCATTAATGATACACCTATTATGATATAAGTATCTTGGCTGAGCCTTAGATTTTTAGGAATATAATAACAATTAATAATATAATATTTGTTTTAAAAAATATTTTATGTTAATTTTGACACTATTTGGTAATTGATTTTTGTGAAAATTATAACAGAATGATTAGTTCCAAAAAAGTTAATTAAATCAACACTAACATGTCATATTAACATATAAAATTATTGGAATTCATAAAAAGTCTCAAATTACATTTATTTGGGTATTTATAACATCAATTATGTCAATATTTCATTAATAAGATAATTACAGCATCATCATTAAATTATTTTAAGTGTAAAAATTACAAATAAAATACCATTATGTAGGATATCCTTTTAGATTTCTAATGAATATTTATAGTCGAATTTATCTTATTTATAACCCTATATTAAAAATGATTTAGTTATTAAACTTTGATTTTAACTATTTTAACCCTTCTTTAAATAAATTAATAATAAATGACCTAATCTAATCCAAGTGGTCCTAAATGGTCATATTTTATTCCTAAGGTTGTTTTTGGTCGAATTAAACTTATAAAATAGAATTAGTACATGTGTTAGGATAATAATAATAACACTTCTACCCTTAATTACCCTATTTACTTTTAATCGTGGTAAAAAAAAGTAAAAAGCTAGTATTCACCAAAAATTATTTTCATCTCATTTAACCACATTTTAGTCCTTGATATTAACCGTGTCTCTCTAATTTTTGAAATTCCACTCACAGAAGCGGTAGAATTTAGTTTTATGAAAAATTCAGTTTTTTTAACTACCACTTAATGGTTTCACTATTCATCAACAAAATGAAAGTTTCCAGAAAAATACCAAAAATTAGGCCTAAGCTATATTTGATATTATAGAATTCAAAAATGATGTCTATTTTACCAAATTCAAAACATATCATTTGCATTAATTAATTTAAAAATTAATTCCCATCGTCAAAACAAATAGCGTGTTTTTAAGAGATAATAACTATCAAAAGATTGACACTTGTTTATGTCTGGTTTAAATGTGAAATTACATCCAATGACCAACATTGTATTAAATGGTAAAAATATATTCTAAATATACTTTAAAACCACTCAAATTAATTATTTATCACTATTAATTATTTTGATTAAAAAAGTTGTTTTTAATTAAAATTTAGTAATTTTCGCTATTCATCAGAATATGAAAGTTATCCGAAAAGTACCAAAATTTCACCCTAAGCTAATTTCAATATTCCGAATCCAAAAATGATGTCCATTTTGAAAGATAAAATTTATAAAATTTCAAAAAGTGGGTATTACTATTCATAATGGCTAGTTCATAATAATATCTCGTTTAGTGAAACTCGGTATTGCGTACTACACATGCTATCGAGGAAGGTCTTTATTGTGTGTAATTCAAGCCAAGTCAGGGCTGCGTGTAGTGAAAGATCTGTTTGGTGTTGCGTATAATCAAAACTTATTTCATTTATACATTAAACAAAATATATACATAATGTTGTGTAGAATAGTTTCTACAAAACGAACTTGAAATTGTGTGTAACACGAGCCAAGAATAGTGTTGTGTATACTGAAAGCAAATACAGTTTTGCGTATATCAGAAGCTAATTTTGGTGTAGCGTACAACACAAGACATTAAAAAGAATATTTTTTATAAAATCTCGGGGTGTTACATTCTACCCCCCTTAAAATGAATTTCTCCCTCGAAATTCGTTGGGGTTATAAATGGTTTATTACATGAGAGTTTCTTTCATAGAAACCAAAATCGTAAAAAGGAATACCAAAACTTCATTTAAAAAAGGAATGTTAGAAACATAATGGATACCCAAATAACTAATCACTGGGTTTCCACATAGGAGAACATAGGTGAAAATATTGATATGGAGGAGAAATCTGACCATCATGTTCTGATGGAGAGTGGTAGAGAACTTGGTTATGAAAAAGCCATAATTTGTGATGATCTAAGGTACCATCTGATTCATCAGATATAAGGGCACTAGGACAACATTTTTGGTTTTCAAGATCATTTACCTGAAGTTGATGAAATTGGAATTAGAAGAAATACTTTCGTGATTTTGGTACAGTCTCACTGTTGGTCGTTCTTTGGACAATTTCCACTTCATCTCTTAAAGAAATGAAGTTGAATTTATCATTCGTGAAGTGTTAGCAAATCATGTGATAGGATGATGGGTCATTCCATCTGTCTCAAACAAAAGGTTATAAAAGTTATCAAAAATACATAAGTCCGTCCATAGTGAGACTAATCATATATGGTTCCTAAAATGGACTTATACTTCATATATCATACTACTTAATATAATAAAACTAGTTTCTACTAAACAGGGACTTTCTGTAAGTCAGTGGTAGGCGATAAAGGCCAGTCGCACTTCAGTTGTGGGTTTGATTCCCATAGCCTTCTCCGACGTGATGGGTTGTTGCCCATCCTGTAGGTTTTCCTTTTTCTAAAAATACATTACTATAACATCCCATCAATAATATTGAAAAAACTTCTATCCTTAAACAATACTAACTTATGTCCAATATAATCCATTCCAATCTTTAGGCTTATCCATAATACTGCAGTCCACTCTCATATTATAGTGAAAATGATTACCAGAGATTTCATATAACAAGCATGTTAATACCATCGTTGATCCCCATATATCATAAGATATGTCTTGTTGGTCATATTCCAAACATTCGAAGGCCTTAATCATGTATTCTCTTGAAAAATGAATACCCATTGAATCTTAGTGAAAACAGGAGTGCTGTCAAAAGTTAACTCTTTCCACATACCAAAACCCCAAAATTCTATATACTCAAACCATGATATAACTATTTCCTTATATCAGTCATGAGCTCATGAATACTGTCAAACATTTCATTTTCTCTTTATCCCTTCATTATTCGCATATCATCTTTTTTCCAAAAATATCTCAATCACTTTCTATGGTTACCGGTACCATAAAATTATTGAAAACCACAATAGACCAGTACATAAATATTCCAATATTCCACGATACTATATACAACATTATTTTGGAATCCCATTACATAAACACTTAATCATTCCACCACATCGTTTTCATATTCAACATCACCAATATTTATCGCATGTGACTTCCCTTTGTCCTTTGCCTTAAGTGGTTGCTGATGTCGATCATCACTAACCCTTGGATTAGGGAATTTATTAGCATAATGCCCCATTTCCTTAAACTTGAAGCATTGAAGTGTTGGTGGTGCGTCCTCTGCAGTCTTTTCTTTATTCACATCATTAACAACCCTTTTCCATTACGTCGACACTCAGCTGCTCGATGACCTTCTTTTCCACACTTAAATCATTTTCTAGTCCCTTTAAGACAATCTCCACCATGTTTCTTTCCACACTTTGAGCATAAGGAAACATTCATCTTCTTTTCACCATTATTCTGAGATTTCTCCTTGAACTCCATCTTTCGTTTCTTGTCAAAAACATGAGATTGATAAGTAACACCAACTTCCATTTCTACCTTGATAGCACAACGCACAATTTCTTCATATCTACTGAAGTCTCTTATAGCTAATTCCCTTCGAAGATTTGGTTTTAAGCCACTAAAGAATCGATCAACTTTAAATTCAGGTTGGATGATAAAGCCAGATGCATACCTTGTAAGCATTGTAAAATTCGCTTCGTATATACCAACAGATTCATCATCCTTTTTCTTTAGTTCAAGAAACTCCTTCTCCATCTTTGTTCAAAGAATACGAGGGAAGTACATATTGAAAAATAAGTTCTTGAACTCGTCCCATTCCATGCACTCAATTTCATCTCTTGGCCTCGTATTCTTGATAAGATTCCACTATTGATCAGCTTCACCTTCCAAACGATATACTGCTAAGATGACTTTATCATGTTCAGAACATTGAAGAACTGAAAATATCTTTTCAGTGGTACTGATCCATTGTTCAGCAACAAGTGGATCAGAAGACCCACTGAAAGAAGGTGGATGATGCCTCATGAAGGACTCAATAGAATATTGTTCCCTTCTTTGCTCATTTGGAAGTCCAGAATGATTCATAGCTTGTGTAAGTATAGCAATAAGATTTTTCACTCCATATCCCATAACATTTTTTTGTTCAGGAGGACAATCATTGCATTGTCCATTGCATTGATCAACATGGTTCCTTCAGGTTCCATCCATCATCTAAAACCCAAAAATAATAGTGTGAGAGGCAAATATCATGCTTGGGAAAACAACATAATAAACGGGGATTACCTTCAATATCTAACATCTTAGGTTTAATTCTAAGATCGTTACCGTAATTCTAGTACTATAACCTATACTTACACTTAACCTTAGGGACATCCCTAGACATACCTTACAAATATCTCTAGGGATCTCACTAAAGTTATCACATCCTAGTTTCCAAAGGTTGACTAAACCTTTCCTCTGATACCAACTGTAGAGACCCGAAGCTTGACGTACATGGACATTACATTTCTTTTGCAGAATACTTAATACATAACAAAAGCAGACACACAAGGACCGTAATAGTTCAGTGTCTTTGGAAACTCGGAACGTAATCTTCTAATCATTTTGAAATATCTTCAACAACTCCCATAACAATCTTCCCCTTTTTATTTCCTTACCCTAAACCTTTCTTTTAATCCTTGGGGAAAATAAAACATAAAAAGGGTGATCTAAAATGCTCAGTAAGGGTAAGCATGGATAAAATAAAACATACCATATACATTTGAACTTAAAAACATGAACATAATGTTTAAACATCAAAATCTTGAGCAACGACAAAAAACATGGAAGTACATAAGTCATAGATCATAATGGAACATAAATTATGATAAAATATCATGGGAATAAAACATGTAATTTTGGAATCTATTAAGCACATGTAATGATTTCCATTGTAGCCAAGGCATTGCTGCTAAGACCATCTTAGTGGACAAAGTCCCTTTCGGAGTCAAGTTCACTCCTCGTTCTAGTCCTGTAATACTGAACCAGATTAATTTAGCATTCCATCCATGTCTATCTCATTAGATATAAATCTTTACCCAATTCATTGGAGGGAGATATAGGTCCCACCCATCTCATAATGAAATCATTCTTACTTGTGCCACAAAATAAACTTAAAAAATTCACCATAAACCAAAGAATAAAATGGGTTTCATAAACATCATCCCATAATCTCATAATACATATAAAACAAATGTACATTTCATCATAAGAAAAGTGAAACAATTTAAATCATAGAGACATTAAACTTGAAACATACACATATGAAATAATGTCATCTTAGATGGAAAATGGTTTTGATAAAACATTTGAAATGAATTCTTGAGGAAAATATCCTTTCTTCTTCAAAATAAATTTCTTTTCACAAAATTTCATGCAATTTTAAAAGAATGATATATTTTTTAAAATAGTCATGAAATATTTTGGAGGAATCTTCATGAAAATAGTGCTTTATAAAACCGTAAAAATCCTTTAATGCTGTATAAGTTAAAAAACATTCTTCTCATACTTTTGTCGGAAAAGTCAAAAAAGTACCTCGTAACGTAAACAAAAGAAAGATTCCTTACATAACATGTAGTAAAAGTCAAAAAGTCAAAATGGGTAAAAAGGACTTTAAACATACATGAAAACACATTTATAAAACATGGACATGGATGATAGAAATAACCCCAGTAAATACTTAGGAATAAGCAATCTCAGATAAAAATGAGATTTGCAAAATTATCCCTTACCTTAGGTCCAATATGCTTCATACGTATCCAAACATCCTGTATAATGATTTAAATAATGTCACTGACTTATTACAGAATCATATTCATTGTTATTATATCATATATGGTTCACTTATGACTTTATATTACCCGTTCTTTTGTAAATTCATGTTAAAGTAGCGTTTTGGGTAAAATCGTCTCATTTGTTATTCGTGTTTTAACTTGTAATTATTCATATGATTACTTAGATCATGATTACTTACATCCAGAATGTAAAACATGATTTATATATAATATATATTCAGAATATACATATATATAATGGATCGATAAATGGAAAGAAATACACCGTTCATGGAGATGATAGGCCGTACGTACGCATGAACGCTGTTTTCATTTCCTTATTGAATTGAATGGAATTAAGTAGATGAAATAAATATATATATACATAAATACAGTAGCATTATTATGTCATATATTTCATGATTACTTATTATATATACTTTATAATCATTCTTGAATGGTTATCATGGAGAGTGAATCTCATCGCGTCGTGGAGACGGTATTCCGTACGTACGCACGAGTGGTGATATCATTCCCATGATCGTCGAATTGTATTAAAGTGTATGTATAATATTACAGAATCAATATCACTTTACAATAATCATATATATTCATTACTTTCACCATTATACCCATCCAAGTAAGGTGGTGGTGGAAAATAGATTACACCACGGCGTGGAGACGGTATTCCGTACGTACGCACGCGCGGTGATTTCGTTTTCCATAGGATGGATAGATGGTGAAATATGGTTGTTTCATACATATAATAACATATCCTTATATGAGTGATACTGATGTTCTTACTTCATAATGAAACAACTAAATAAGGAGAAGTGGAAGAAGAAATAAAGTTGAAAGAATCGGTAACGGACATTACCTCTTCTTTGAAGCACCTCTTTGAGACCTCCCCTTAGGCCACTAGAATTGGTCATTGAAGAAGACCAAGACCTCTAGGATGTTTACAGGGAAGTGTAGAACAGAATTTGACAGGGTTTGGCCGAGCTTGAGGGATCAAAGTGGTGTGAGTAAGAGAGGGAGGAGGTGCCCTTTTATAAGGGAGGAGAGGGGTACCTTTGGAAAAATTAAAAATATTATTTTATTATAAAGTCATATTCGATTTTTAATAGCTCCAAATTGATTTATTTAGTGGATAAGGTGGGTATGGGTAGAAATCCTCTCATCCAATATAATTTATACAAGTTTAGGTTATTATATTAACCTTATCTTTTAGTTTTAACTCTTAGTTAATTAGATTGACATTTACCATGTCACTTTGTATTTTTATATTATATAGTTAATAAACTCACCATATACATCCAAGAGACCTCCAAGTGTTCCATTAATTATACACCTATCATGATATAAGTATCTTGGCCAAACCTTAGATTTTTAGGAATATAATAACAATTAATAATATAATATTTGTTTTAGAAACTATTTTATGTCAATTTTGACACTATTTGGTAATTGATTTTTGTGAAAATTATAACAGAATTATTATTTCGAAAAAAGTTAATTAAATCAACACTAACATGTCATATTAACATAGAAAATTATTGTAATTCATAAAAAGTCTCAAATTACATTTATTTGGGTATTTATAACATCAATTTTGTTAATATTTCATTAATAAGATAATTACTGCATCATCATTAAATTATTTTAAGTCTAAAAATTAAAACTAAAATACCATTATATAGGAAAACCTTTTAGCTTTCTAATGAATATTTATAGTCGAATTTATCTTATGTATAACCCTATATTAAAAATTATTTAATTATTAAACTTTGATTTTAACTATGTTAACCCTTCTTTAAATAAATTAATAATAAATGTCCTAATCTAATCCAAGTGGGCCTAAATGGTCATATTTTCTTCCTAAGGTTGTTTTAGGTCGAATTACACTTATCCAATAGAATTAGGACATGTGTTAGGATAATAATAATAACACTTTTACCCTTAATTACCCTATTTACTTTTAATCGTGGTAAAAAAAAGTAAAAAGTTACTATTCACCAAAAATTATTTTCATCTCATTGAACCACATTTTAGTACTTCATATTAACCGTGTCTCTTGGATTTTTGAAATACACTCACAGAAGCGGTAAAATTAAGTTTTATGAAAGATTCAGTTTTTTTAACTACCACTTAGTGGTTTCACTATTCATCATAAAAATGAAAGTTTTCAGAAAAATAAAAAAAATTAGGCCTAAGATATATTTGATATTATGAATTCAAAAATGATGTCTATTTTACCAAATTCAAAACATATTAGTTGCATTAATTAATTTAAAAATTAATTCCCGTCGACAAAACAAATAGCGTGTTTTTAAGAGATAATAACTATCAAAATATTGACACTTGTTTATGTCTGGTTTAAATGTGAAATTACATCCAATGACGAACATTGTATTAAATGGTAAAAATATATTCTAAATATACTTTAAAATCACTGAAATTAATTATTTATCACTATTAATTATTTCGATTAAAAAAGTTGTTTTTAATTAAAATTTAGTAATTTTCATTATTCATCAGAATATGAAAGTTTTCCGAAAAGTACCAAAATTTCACCCTAAGGTAATTTTGATATTCCAAATCCAAAAATGAAGACCATTTTAAAAGATAAAATTTATAAAATTTCAAAAAGTGGGTATTACTATTCATAATGGCTAGTTCATAATAATATTATAATAATATCTCGTTTAGTGAAACTCGGTATTGCGTACTACACACGCTATCGAGGAAGGTCTTTATTGTGTGTAATTCAAGCCAAGTCAGGGTTGCGTGTAGCGAAATCTCTGTTTGGTGTTGCATATAATCAAAACTTATTTCATTTATACATTAAACAAAATCTATACATAATGTTGTGTAAAATAGTTTCAACAAAACGAACTTGAAATTGTGTGTAATGAGAGCCAAGAATAGTGTATCGTATACTGCAAGAAAATACGGTGTTGCGTATATCACAAGCTAATTTTGGTGTAGCATACAACACAAGACATTAAAAAGAATATTTTTCATAAAATCTCGGGTTGTTACAACATGTATATCATAATATTCTTCAGGAGGTATTTTATGGTACGGTCTAACATGTCTAAATGTTAGTTGTTGGATATATCTTCAAATGTTTATGATATAGGATACCATATCAAATGATTATGTGTTTTTATCATAGGGTATGATAGAAATAATCAAAGTATAATATTTGGAAAATATTATGGTTTTAAATTTCATTATAAGATATGATAATAATTGTCGTGATCTTTAATATGTAATCAATGTTTTCTCAAAATAAGGGATGTGACATAAAAGAGATATGTCATATTTCATTAAAAATGATTGTCCATTCATGATAGAACCAATGTTATATTGTGATTAAAACATAGAGTATGATAGATAACTCAGTTTTATATCATATAATAAGACATGTTCTAAAAATGTGCAATTTTTAATATTTTTGTGATAAACTCTTATATTTTATAATTTTTTTATAAATGTTAAGTGTTAAGTGTTATTAATGGAATATTTTTCTGAATAAATAAAATCTAAAATGTTTATATTGATGTCTCATGTTTTGAAAATAAATAAAATTTTATTTATTTATTTATTATTTTTAAATATTCATGTATATAAAATATTTATATAGTGTGAATATTTTGTATTCTTAATTTTATGTGATAAATCAATGATAAAATTTTCATTCCATAAATGACATGTTAGGTATGATAATATAAGATTTGGTTTTCATCTTACTTGAATTTATTTTTTATAGAGTTAATATATTTAATTTTATGGTTGAATATAGTTTATACATATTAAGTGTCTTAGTTAGGATGAAATTGGGGGCTTTATTGAGTAAAGAACTATGAGGAGAGAAAATTGGGGTCAGACTTTTCACTAGTTTACAGGCTTATTCCTTGTCTGCTTTAATGGAGGTTGGATATCTATTGTTCTATGTTTACTCTAATGGGATTAGTGGTTTAATATAATTTGAAAACTTTACATTAAAGTGGTTTATATACCTCATCCATGGGATGCATTTGGATATGTTTAAATATTTTTAGCTTCTATATTTGGGTAAGTAATACAAATTATGAGTTTTGTAAATTGTTACAGATTAATATGGTTTCAACATAATAATTTGGTGGATGGAATAGAGATTCCAACACAAAATCATTAAAGTCATTAATATATATAGGATTAAAACATGAGATAACAATGATTTCATGTGATGAAATAATTATGGATTTAATATGGATATGATTTTTATTAAAATTATGAGACTAAGAAAACCACTAAAATGATAAGTGTGAGATTCCTTCCAAAGAAAACACTTTTCAAAAACTTGATCATCTAACCGGGTATGTTCATGATAAATATGCGATCTCATGGAATATATTGTGTAGGGTATGGTGGAAATGGATAGCCCTAAGATTTAGGTAACCAAATATAGCTATAACATTTGGGTGACACTTAGCGGAGATACCAAATAATATAAGATACCAGAGGAATAAAGTTGAGTTTATCCATTTGATGGTTTTTGTAAAAGGGTATTCCACTCAACTATCCAAGATTCATATCTAATAAGATTGGAATGATGAACTACCTAAATAGATATGTTTTTAGATGAATTCTAAAGTGGACTCAAAACTTATTTAAATATGGATATTGGACCACTAAAGGTAATGGTGTATAGATTCATCATTTTAGTAGGTGTACATTAATTAAAATTCATTAATGAAAAGATATAAAACATGATATTCACCAATAAATAAGCCTTTGTTATAAATTATAGAATCCATCATGATTATCACATTATGATATCTTAGAGGTATAACCTATAAACTAATATTAATTGGTTTTATGGGATCATGACATGATCATTTGTAGTTAAAAAATCATATGATGCTTTAACTATCTTTAAGAATCAATATGCATGGAATAATGAAGAATAAATGCCTACCTGGAGTGCTGAGTAATCCATTTTGACTATTTAGTGTTATTTAATTGAAATCACCTAATCATTAAACACATGCTTTCTATCTTTTAGGTGGCACACTGACCTTTGGATCCACAATCACATTGTGAGGATTCTTTTACACTGAAGGGATACTAGTAGCTTCACTGGGTGATGGATGATACTATGGGAGAATAGAGATTTAGAAGGATTATAATAAAACACCCATACTCAATGGTGGGTATTAAATCTATTTATATATCCATAATTAATGTTATTCATTTATTGAATATTAGTGGCTATAATTTATATCAGGTGACAACTCATGGTACCCAAAAGTTCCCATTGGATTGTTCATCATTGAATTATTTAATAAAGAAGTAAATAAAATAAATAATTAGTTTTTGAAGGAAACCATTCATGATTGAAGTGGTAGTTCTATTATATAAGCCTATATTATGTTATGAGAAATGTAATCTCAGGTTGAATCAAATTAACACAAGGATACATTAGAACCAATGTATAATTTGGCTTAAAATTAAAGATACATTGGTACCAATGTATCCTTATGCCACATGAATAAAAAATATATGTTTTTAGTGAACATCAAATCATCTCCCAATTTTACTAAAATCTATAAGGGAATTCTGAAAAAACTCCAAAAATCTTTATGAATCTATCCACAACTCTTTTTCGATACAGTTTTATCAAAGTCTCTTCATTTTGGAACAAACACTTTTTCCAAAAATTAATCTTTATCCAAAGGCCTTACTATATGAACTTTTGGGACTTAGAAGTGTTTAAACATTTATAGAGTCACTATTTTTTATATGTAAGAAAATATTTTCCCCTATAAAATCATTATTGCTACTCAAGCTACTAAGGGGTTTGGTTTTATCAAGAACAGACATACTCATATCTATATATAAACACTTCCAACATAATATATATCCAATAAACCATATGTATACTTAAATATTTTGTTTTCCCATGAAATCAAGTACCACTAGACATGGAACGACATTAATATTGTATAGGAAATCTCATCTTTTTCGTTATCTAAAAAAGAATAATCTGGTTGATGAATACATCACATGCTATTTATATAATAGATGAGTGCATCACATATCCTTCATCCAAGTTGCTGAACACAACATACATGACTCAAAAAATCAAGTTAATTAATTTAATTAGTCTAATTAAATCAAATGATATATTAATTAACTCAATATATAAGTGGAAAATCCCATCTCGGTCATGTTCTAACCGATGAAATGATTAGCAACATACCCAACCACCCCTGGATTATCTAAGTCTCAATGAACTGAGAAATAAAGGTAATAATATATAGTGGTTTTCATACAATATATCTCCTTACCCTTAGTTAATAAGGATATATTATAAGCATACACCCTGAAATATATTAATGACTATATTGAAATCCATGGGATATACTTGGAAGGCCAGTCCATGTAATAATTCTCTACTTATTACCTCATGAATATATTCTTCATATCTCATATAAAAAACTTTTCAATGATTATAAAATAATATTTATACTAATAGTAACATATCACCATAACCCTTAATATTTTATGATGGTCATCAATTAAGAACAACTCGAAGTGTTACTTTGAGGTGATATTATCATTTAACTATTCATATAAAGTAAATTTCAACACACATGAATGAATGAAAAAATGGATAATTCCTTTATTATAAAAAACATGATAATAATTAAACCATTACATGAATATCTTATATATAATATACCAAGAGAATATATTTAACCATCATTCTTATTCCATGATAATGGATTCATTAATGGATCTTCTACATTATCATCTATTGGCACCCAACATATCCTAACATCTCCATACTCAATGATTTCTCTTATAAGATGGTATTCTCAAATAATTTTTTTGGTCCTTTGGTGACACCAGGGTTATTTTTCATGAGAAATAACTTTTTTATATTCATAGAAATTTTTTATTTCTCCCTCAATGTTAGAACCACCTCTAGTTAAGATATGAAATTTTTAATCAAAATAGATTCCTTCACAGCATTTGATATAGTGATGTATTCTACCTTTATTGTTGAGTCCTATACAATGGCTTGTTTGGGAATATTTCAAAAATTTATGCCACAATTCAAGAAAAACATGAAACAATATTGAGATTTCATATCATCTCTAACATATTGGAATCTATAATTTGTGTAACCCTTTACATAGTACTCATCCTTTCCTACAAGGATCAAGAACATATCCTTAGTACTTATTAATTTCTTATGGATGTTATTAAAATATATCTAGTGACTCTTGCCAATATTGAATTAGTATATAAAATTAATTTTAAGAGAATAGGTAACATCATGTTGAGAACACAAAATTTCATAAATGATAAAACTTATGGAAAATGCTTACGGAATTCGATCCATCCTTGTTAACCCCTTATAAGGATCTTCAATATTCAAAATAATAATACTATTTAGTATAGCTACGGACCCCTTTTGGAGTTATCCATGTTAAAACTCTTTAGTTATTTACCAATTTAAGTGTTCTGACTGAGTCTAATAATCCAATTAAATCTGTCTCTATAGATCTTCATGTCGAGTATATATTCTATTTCACCCATTTCGTTCCTTGAGAAGAACTTACCCATACATAAATTATAAGAGTAAAGTGTTGGGATATCTTTTTTGATAAGTATTATTTCATCTACATACAATATCAGAAATACTACTATACTCTCACTATTCCACTTGTGTATACAGGAATCATCTATATTCTTGATGCAAGAAAACTCTTTTATTTCATCGTCAAACCAAATATTCCAACTCTGAGAAGTATAATGTAGTCCATAAAAAGAATATTACATATTTCATAGCTTATCGATCACATTTGGTACTTCAAAACCTTATGGTTGAAATCCACTTGATATATCTCATGATCAAAGTAAGCTACTATAGAAATCAATATCCAAATGGACTTCATAATCACAACCACTGAAAATGTTTCTTCATAGTCAATACTATGAATTTTCTTATAACCTTTTTCCACCAGTTATTCCTTATATGCATACACTCTACTATTAATGTTAGTTTTACTATGTAAACCACACTTTAACCCTAGGGGTATCACCCATTTAGATGCATCTACCAACTTCCATAGTTGGTTAGTATATATAGAGTAAATTTCAAATTCCATGTATTTTAACCATTTCTCAGAATTAGAGCTCTCTATAGCCTCATGATAGGTAGTAGGTTCATCTATTATAAATAGTAACTCATAATAATTAGCAATAAAAAATCCATATCTCACAACCTATTGAAAAATCATACTAGACCATTGAGGTTCATGTGTAGCTCGAGTTTTTTCTTCGTGTACAAATATTTTGTGGAACCAGGTTAACCTCAATCTTATAATCACTTCTTATTTTTTAGTTTTAAACTTCTCTAAGTTCAAAATTACTCCCACTAAATACATAATTGATAAATTAATTGTCAAGAAATGTGGAAAATTAGGCCACAAACACTTTGTTCTTAGTAGGATTATAGAAAAAATATCCCATTTTTCATTGTAATAACTAACAAATAAGATTTTATCAAATTTAGTGTCAATATTATCAGAATGTAATTTTTATATAAATGATTCACATCTCTATATATTCATAAAATAAATAATGGAATTTTTCCCAATCCATATCTTATATGGTGTCTTTATGATAACTTTGGATGAAACACAGTTTAGCAGAAATGCATCAACCTTTAGAGCATAACCCTATAATGAAATAGAAAGGTCACACATACTGATTATCAATTTAACAATGTCTAAAAGGCAATACATCTCCTCTCAAACACCCCACTCCATTATTATTTTTTAGGAGGATTTATTTATAAAATAATCCCCCAATTATGTAGATGATCAATTAATTCTTAACTTATGTATTCACCACCTGATCTTATTTTAGAATCTTAATACTCGTACCCACCTAATTATATACTTCATTATTAAACTCTTTAAACTTTTCAAATGTTTCATTGTTTTGTCTCATTAAAAACATATACCCAAACTGAATTAATTTATTGATAAAGGTAATGAAGTACCTAAAAATACCACTTTCATGAGTTCTCATTTTCCCATATGCATCACTATGTATGAGATCCAATAGTCCACTAGCCTTTTAATATTTTATATTAAAAGGTGGATTGTTCATATTTCCTAGTAAACAAGATTCACAATTTTCAAACAATTCGTAATTGAATGATCCCAATAATCCTTACTTATGAGGACTTTCGATGTGTTTCTCATTTATATTTACAAGGCAATAATACTAAAGGTAAGTGGTATTATAATCAACCTCAAATTTTTTATTTTCAATGTTATAAATAAGATTATCAATATATGTAATTTATATATATATATATAAACCATTTATCATATTAATAATTATATAAAACAAATCATTCATATATATAAATCAAATATTGTTCTTTATAGTGAATGAGAATCCATTCTTATCTATAAAATATACAAAAATCAAATTTTATGTTATGGTGGTAACATAATAACATTCCCATGATTCAATGACTAATCCATTCAAAAAATTTATATTTTAAGTGTTGACACATAATAAAACAAATATTTCTCTATTATCGATATAAATATATACTTAACATTTCATCAACTCTCAATTATATTTGAGTATTAGTTTATCAGAAAAAAAAATGTGTGACACACATGTGATATTAAACACCCATGATTCATAGTTATTCAAAATTAATTCTATAACCTTAACATTCAGATTCTTAGAATTATTCTCCTTGAGAACACTTATCAACCCTGAATACAAATATTTAATTGTTTTTAGCTCATACCTATGAGGGATCTCAATAGTTATATCATTATGTAATACATAACCAATAATATAGACATATTTATGGATGAGTATCAATTATTATATTTATTCATTAAAAAAATTTACTGAAATTCCTCCCACTAAAAATGATAACCCAAACATTATATTTATTTAGTAAACAAAGATAAATATTTCACTAATTAATGAGTTTTATTTATCATTCCTCTCACTACATAGTTATTTTGGTAGGCAATCATCCCAATCATTATAATTATGATTATTAGATATTTGAGTAGTTAACTCCTTTCCTAGATCCATCTTATAGAAAAAATAAATTATATTCCTCTGGTAAGATGACTCTTAGGGTTTCCTTGCTAAGTTTCACCAAAATATCACAATAGGATTTAGCTACCTAACTCTTAGGTTTATAAATTTCTACCATGACTTACACAAGATAATCAATGGGAACCCTGATTTGGAAGAACTTATCAGGTTGAATGATTGAGGTTTTAACATGTGCTACATTGGAAGGAATATCACACTAAATATTTAAAGATTTATCCTTTAAGAGTCTCATCAACTTAATATACATATCACACATACTAAACCTGTTAAGTTTCATGTAATTTTTATTATTCCATATTTTATTCCTTTTTATATGAATTCATAACGATTTAGTTTTTTTGTAATATTCCATATATCAAATTAATGTGTCCACATATCATTAATGTGTAACTCTTTACACAAACCATAATTTTGTGATACTAACCCAATAATAGAAGTCAAACATGTTCAAAAAATATCCAAATGTTTCTCATGAATATGCTACATGCCCTTCTCATGTAAATTCATATCGTTATATGATATTTAAAATCTTCACATGAGTAAGACTAGAGTGACTAATAGCCAACACCTCACCTTTCTAGAATAGAGCAGAAACCACTAGGTTGGTGGGTAATTAAACCCTAATCCCATCTAATTGGGGATAATTTAATCAATAGAGAATTAAATTCATGATATACCCAACACCTAATATGCAAAAATGATATTTAAAAACTATTCTCAAGATCATAACTCTAAAATATAAGGTCGTCATATATGAAGACTAAATATTATGAATTTATTCCTAGCATGTAATCTAGGTCTCTAAATCCTAGAAGTAAATTATTGAATAAATTTTTCTTAAAAAAATTTCATCATTCATAAAAAAATTACTAAACATGAATATTAAAGGAATTTAACAAATAAATAAACATTTTATTCATTTCTCTAAAACATCATATATAAATATGAACTTTTCATATTTAATTTAGAATTTTAACAATATAATTTTATAAATCCTAAAACTTATCATTTATAAACTTTTTATAAACTATAGAAATAAAATGAAATAATAATAATAATTGTTTTAATGCCCCTTGAAATAATTTCAACCATTAATTTAATGTGAGTAGGTTCCAAAGGTCTGGATGGATCAGTGTAAGATTATGGAGAATAATGTGTCACTATATGGTTATGTACTGGGGGTAATTCAGGTTAATTCAATGACTTCCAATAGATCACTTAGGGTTATAATGTGGTATGCATATGAGTAGGAGTATAATGTGTGGCTCACTCAGTACGTGAAAATTATTCATCATTTAATAACTCACTCCCTCACATTACATTTACTCTCAATGTAAGGTAATGTGAGTATTAAAAATTACATTGAATCTCAACATTATGTGAAGTAAGGGGAAATGATACACTAATTTTTATGGAACATAATATAGGCTGCGTTATCTTAATATCGTACATCATAACTTCAAATCCACCTTATATTAACTTTTTAATGTAATATCATGTCCTAGTGAATGATATGTTATTATATTAGTGTATATTTAGGTACACTCTCAACATTATGTTAACTCTTAACATAATGTTGAGATGGAGCACTTGAAATTATGTTATCACATAACGTAATGTATAATGGGGAAAACTAGTTAAACTATATTAAACCTATTATCCATTAAACCATTAATAATAACAAGATTAATCCTTAAAAAATAGTGAACCTTTTGGGTTTTATTGGATCATATAATAATCATTTTCAGTGAAAACAATCCAATATGATACTCAATATATCATAAAGAATAAACAATGCGTGAAATAATAAATAATTCTAATGTGCCTATAGTGCGGAATAATCCATTATTTACTCTTCATTATACACTCAATCAAAATAATTTTAGTTTAAATAGAATTATTCTTACCTTTGAGGTGGTACACCAGCCTTTGGATCAATTATTGTTTCATAAGGATTCTCATATAATGAAGTGAGGTTATACCTTTACTATGTGGTGGATGATACTATAGGAGAATAGATCTTCTATATTATTTCAAGAAACTAACCACTCAATATGAGGGGTATCATACCTTTATATATATATATCCTCAACACTCTTCATTTAATGAAGATAATTTTCCATAAGTTGTATCAAGTGACAACTCATTGAACGTGTAACTACCTATTAGACTATTCTTTATCAAACCCTTTAATAAAGGTGAACACATAACAACTAATCCATCTCATATATTAGAAACTAATGTATACCATGTGGGAGGGAAGTGGAAGTTCCATGAACTAAGCCTATGTGATTATAGATGTAATATAATCCCATGTTTCATTTCATGAACACTATGTTATTTTGTTAACAATTTATGCTTAGTATTCAACATAAGGATACATTGGAAGAAACATTTACTTAATTAATATGCATCATATTTGTTTTTTTAGTGAATATCTAACAAATACTATATTGTAATATAAGTTGTAGAAGTGTTCTAAAGGAGAATAATACTAAGAATATGGGTGTAAATGTTATAGTAATTGATTTATCCAATTTAAAGTCATGGTTATTGGATATCAGGCATGAATCACACATTTATACTATTACAAAATCATAAATAGAATGTGATTAAAGAAAGGTGATGCATATCTATGTGTTAGTAATGGAGAATGTGTTTTTTCATTGGAAGTTTTAACTCATGATCTAAGTCTGCCTACTGGATTAGTTATAGAATTAGAAAAATGTTATTATATTCCTAACATAAATGGAAATTTGATTTCTATATATTTTTTGGGAAAGATGTGTTTTTTATTAATTATTAATAAAAAGATTTATTCTATATATATAAATGAATTATTCTAAGGAATTATGAATATGGTGAATGTTTTATAGATACTTAATATGGATAATCTTGTTTATAACATTTAAAATAAGAAGAAAAAGGTTGATTCTAACACCACTTATATTTGGAATTGTATCATAGGACATATAAATGATAAATTCATTCAAAATACTCTATGGATGTGGATTTTTGGTCACATTAAATTATAAATAATTTAACACTTGAGAATCTTGTCTATTGGGAAACAATTCTAAATCACATTTTAGTGTAAAAGTTGAAAGGGATAATGTGACATCGTATCTTATACATAGTGATGTATATGGACCAATAAACACTCAATAAAGTGATGGGTATAGGTATTTCATAACCTTTATTGATTAATTCATTCAGTACGCTTTTTTTTACAAGACAAAAGTTTAATTACATTAAAAATTTTAAAGTGTTCAAAAGTAAAGTATAAAGTCAAATAGAAAATAGTATTAATAATATTTGACGAGATCAAGGTGGTAAATACATAATATATTATTTTAATGATCCTATAATCATTTATGGAATTATTTCACAGCCCACTCCTCCTGAAATACCATAGTGGAATGACGTGTCTAAGAAGAGGAATCATACCCTATTGGACATGGTTTGATCAATTATGAGTAGTGTAACCTTTCTATATCACTCTTGGGATATGCTTCGAAAATTTATCCATTATTAATTAACCATATTACATCTAAATTAGTTAAAAAATAGCATATGAGATATATATTTAGCGGTATCCCAATTTGTATTTTATGAATATTTGGGGTTTTGAAGAATATTTAAAATGTTTCTATTTTAATAATCATAACCCTAATTCATATAAATTCTTGTTTTTTTAATTATCCCAAGTAAACTAATGGATATTATTTCTATATAACTACTAATCACAGAGTGTTTATAGACTGATTTTATACATTCCATGAGAATGAATATAAAAATTGATGAGTTATTGGGAGGAAAATTGAACAAGGATAAGTTAAAAACCAAAAAATAGGAAGTGTTATTGAAATATAAATTGAGTTTATTCTATAAAGAGTTGTGGAGGAATAACTGACTCAAGTAACAAAGGAACCTCAAATATCCTGTCTGGTTCATTAGGAGACCAATAGATATTGATTTCTTCTGAAAAATTATGATGAATATATACACATAAATGATGATCCAACTATATATCAAGAGCCTATGGGGAGTTTTGATTCTAAGAAACAGATAAATGTTCTAAAATCTGATATTGATTCTATTCAAACTAACTCAGTTTGGAAATTGGTGGATGCACCTGAAATGGTGAGACTCATAAGATGAAAATGGGGTTTGCTTAAGAAAAATAACATGGATGGTACACTGTATACCTATAAATAATTCATTTTGTAAAGGGTTATATGTAAATTCATGGAATTGACTATGAATAAACCTTTTCACTAATTGAAATGATATCTTCCATTTAGACATTGGTCACTATGGATATTCATTATGATTATGAGGTATATCAAATGGGTATAAAAACTGATTTACATAGTGGGAATTTAGTCAAGGATGGTTATATGAAACAGCCAAAAGATTTTGTAGTAACAAATTAGATTAATAATGTTTATAATTTTCAATATTCTATTAATGGATTGAATCAATCTTTGAAAAGTTGTAACATCTAGTCAGATGATGAAATCAAAGGGTTTGGTTTCATTGGAAACATGGATTCTTCTTATGTAAATAAGTAGGTAATTTATAGTGTTGTGAAATTTTTAATATTGTATTTTTATGAAATACTTCTTATAAAAAATAATATCATGACATTAAATTTTCTAAAGTTAGGGTTGTGAAAATGTATCTTGATGTAAGAAAAGGGTTAGAAAACCTACATATTTGGTATGGGATTCAATATAAATATATATAATAGGTTTATTATACTAATTTATAACATATATATTGATAAATTGATAATGTGGTTTAGCATGGGGGACTCCAAGAAGGAGTCTTTACTAGTGTTTCATGGAATGAATCCTAGGAAGATTCAAGATCCTTCTAAACTGTTATAAAGGATGGATATAATTCCTTATATATCAACCATAGGTCCTATCATGTATGTCATGTTATGTACTTGGCCAAATAATGATTATTCATTGAGAATAAAAAGTCGATACCAATCCAATCCATGTGAAATACATTGGATTGTTATCAAGAATATCATTAATTACTTAAGATGAAGTAAGGATATGTTCTTAATCTTTTAAGGTAAGGATGATATCATTTTAAAAGGTAACATTAATGGTAGTTTTATATATAATAAAGATGATAACCTATCTTAAGATATTTTTTTTATTTTTCTTCAATAGTGGAGATATTATTTAGAAGATATCCAAATATGCTATCATGGAATACTTAACAACAGAGGTTGAGTACATCGATGCACCAGATGTTTTTATGGAATATGTTCGGATCAAGAAGTTCATCATTAAACAAGGGGTGGTATATAGAATTGGGGGAGTAATTGAGATTTATTATTACAAAATGAATTTATTTCTCAAGATAAGAAACTATTATCTTGACAAAGAACCAAACACATCTTTAAAATTGTTTGTATGTGGGTTATTATAATTTTTTTATATCGATTAAATAATAACTAATGTTAAAAACAATTGGTAGATATTTTTGTGTTTGTTATTATTTAAATAATGTAAAAAATATTTTTTACATTTATTAAATAGTAACAAATGTAATAATAGGGGATTTTACATCTATAATACAAAAAAATACATAAAACCCCTTTATTTTTTCAAATTTTGATTGTGACCATTAGTTCTATTTAATTCTATTTTGGCTATCATCCTTGAGATGAACCCCAACCCTTCTCTTGGTCTCCAATATTGTTCATCCACTTTATCCACTACTAAAAGAGATGATTCCTAAAGCCTTGTATAATATATATGTGTGTGATATATATTGGAAATTTCATATTTCATAAAAATTAAGATTTATATACATGGTATATCACTCCATTTAACTTGCAAAAAAATTCTACACTACTAAATTTTTTTTACTCCACTATATGCAATTATATATTAATTCATTACAGAATATGTAATGGATTTGAAGTTATACATGAATTAGAATAATAAATTGGAAGAATTATCATTTATTCATTCATTATAAACACATGAATAAATGTAAAATCCTAATAAATATAAATACTTTAATTTGATGGTAATATTATGTGTGTGAGACTCCATAACCTAAATCTATCTTCCTCTTTCCTCCATTTCATCATGATATGCTAGCACATCGTGAAGGATGGAGAGCCTTTCATATACGATATGTGATTTGGTTGGCCTTTGGATACATCATAGAGGTGGGATGATTTTTCCACTCAATGATCTTTATCAAACCCATGAAATGGAGTTTGAAATTTTTTACATTGTAAAGACCCAGAATTTCGATGTAATTTTTTTAAAAAAATAAATGGGAATTTCAAGAGTCCGCGAAAATTGATAACGCGTGATTCTGAGGCTCGGAGTGCCAGAAATGAATTTCTGAACTTTCTTTCGGATACGTTCAGTAAACGTGCGAGCGTGTTTTTCTAACTTTTGAATCGGTGCTCGGAATTGAAATATTAGGGCACCATTGAACTCACAACACCGGTATTCTCTTAGGAAAACTTTCACTTCGACGACAGTTGGTCAAGGGTGAATGTTAGTTTTTGGGTTTTTCGTGTAAAAATAAAATAAAAAAAGTGTATGACATTTTTATTTTTTATTTGCAACACCCATGTCGGTGTTGGGAGGTGGGGTCCACCAGAACTAAACCTCCATGCCGAAGTTAGTGGTAGAGACCACCAGACCTTAACCTACCATGAGAGGTTATGGTGGTGCGAACCACCCGAGCATAACCTCCCATGAGAGGTTATGGTGGTGGGGACCACCCGAGATTAAACCGCCTTGAAACCCCCTTTAATTGGGAGAAAAACTCTAAACTCCCACAATAAATGAGGTAGAGCCTCATCAACTCATCCTAAATTAATTATGCCAACACAACCCTTTAATTGTTTCCAATTAATTAAGCCAACTGATTTCCAACAAATTAAATAGATAAACATGTTTTATTTGTTGGCTATTCATTAGTTGGAAAAGGAGGATTGAGAGATTTTGGGAGAAAGCTTCTCCGACGAAGAACACTTCCTCCATGATGAATGATCCTCCATATGAAGAACGCTAGAGAGGAACGTCTTCGACTTCTTCCTCGGTAGCACCTTGTGGATGCAACTAACATGGGACATCTACGACGAACCGATGCACAAACCGATGAACAAGGAAAACGCCGATGACACTAAAGTCTGTCTTTTTCCCAATGATTTGTCTTCCTCCCCGGGACTCCATCGACATATCAACCCGATGTAGGGGTTTAATGCTTTTTGTTTATCACTTTCCAGGTACTCTCTTCTTCTCTTGTGTGGGATTGGGAAAGAGTAAATTACAGAAGATCATGGTAGACATTCTTTGCTTCATTCTTATGAACAGTATGCTACCACTCTAAACGCAGAGGGTGCAGACCAAACTAACTTAGACTGACCCCCCCTTCGTCGTTCTTCTTTGTGGTGTTCTTTGGAATGATGGAAGGCGGCGAAGTCGACGAAGGCTATGGCACTGCCACCTGCGGCCACCGCGACCCGCGCCGCCCCCACGGTGCTCCGGTTGGCCGCGTCACCCATCGGTCGTGCCGATTGCCGGTTGCGCCGCCCGCTGGCCGCGCCCCCCTAGTCGCGCCACCCACAAGTCGCGCCACCCCAGCCACGCCGCTCGCCGGCCACGCCAATCGCTGACGACGCCATCTGCCGGCCAAGCCCCACGCCAGTCGCGCCACACCGGCCGCACCACCCACCGGCCACGCCACCCTGGCCGCGCCATCCACCGGCCGAGCTACCTCAGCTCAAGCCACCCTCTGGCCTCCCGAACCAGACTGCGCCCCTCGCAGTTCCCCGACCAAACTGGACCATTCCTTTCACGGCCCTCCGGCCGAACCAGCCCCACGCCCTCGCGGGACCCCTACGGCTGAGCCGCCCCGCGGCACCCGCGGGCTTCGCAGCCCCTTGCGGCCCTTATGGCCTACTGGACCTCCTCGAACACCGGGCCGCATCACAGGCCGGGTCATCCCGAACCGGGTCAACCCATGACAGATCGGGCCAAGTCGGTCTGACTGGGTCAGACCAGACCCAGGCCCACTACGCCTCTTTTCATTCTTTTGGACATATCTTTGGAATTAGACATCCGTTTGATGAATCGTCAGTGGCGCTGGAAATCTTGGATAAAGATGGTCCCTTTGAGTATTCTCCATAGGAGTTTTGGTTTGAGATATGAAACGGTCAGGTTGGATTGAGCATGAATTCAACCGCTCCCTTGGACTAAAAGGCTAATAACTCACAGGCCAGGAATCTGATTGACGCTCCATCAGTTGCTTTGAGACCCCTATGATGTGGCGGACCTTCCAGATACTTCTTTGTGGGAATTCGTGACTATTAGAGTGTTGACCAGTAGCTCGTTGATCAGATCCTCTCGGAGAGGAACGAGCGTAGTGTGGAGACCTAGTAGCTGGGTGAGACTTGACGATTGCTGACCATTTTGACTCAGAGTGACTCTAATAGCCTAGTGGGGGCACCTTGGGGTCACGGTAGACCCACTTTGGAGAGTCCCTTGGTGTTGTGGCATAACCACGATACTCGACAGGAAAAGTACCTCAGCAGGCTACGAGGGGGGCTGCGCTTAGTGACGCGGAAAACCCACGGTGGGGAGCGTGCTTGGTGACGCATAAAATCCATGGTACTCAATAGGAGGAGTACCTCAGCAGTCCAAGGTTAGTGGTAAGCGCTCTTGGTGTCATGGAAGGCCCACTGTACTCGATATAGGAGGAGTTCTCCAGTAACCAAGGTTTCGACAATATGACTGGGGATGTTAATTGATAATACCCTTAGAATAAAATCTTGGTTTGAGCTGAGTTGGTTTTTCTGTGTTTTCCTCATGATTGAGATGGATCACTTGATAATTTAGGAATATGAATGGGCATATACCTAGATAGGGTTATATATTGACTTTTATTCTTTGTGGTTTATCCTTGGTGAATTTTGTGAGACCTTGAGGGTATCGATGTCCCTACTGAGTATCGTTATACTCACCCTTGCACGGGCTATGTCTGCACCTTGTTGTATTGGATGCAAATGATAGAAAGAGCTGACTAAGGCTAAGAGTACTAGGACTGGACATTACGTAGAGGTAGACCATATGACGAGTCGGTACATGGAGGAGACGGACGGACGTGGTGTGCTGAGGAGCCGATATGTACCTACCCATCATGTAGGAACCTCAGAGGATGACCCAGTAGCTATTTCCCTTTTTCTTCAGTTGTACTTGTACTTTCAGTTTATTTTATTCTACTATTCAGCTTGTATTCCGACCTCTTTTAGTTTCAGAACTCTTTTGTTATACAGTTTTACTTATTATTTCATATATTATTATGTTCTTGGTTATGTGTTCTTGTAGGTTATAAATGCAATGCCTTCCCGGTTTTAGGGAATACGCCTTGGTGCTAGTCGCTAGCCCCTGGCCTATGGAAGGAGGGCTTGGTGTTAGTCATGGCACGAGCCCTGGGGGACGGGTCGTGACAAATTGGTATCAAAGGGCAGATCTACCACAGAACATAGGAATTTGATCTTTTATATGAAGAAATAGTGTTAAGTTTAGTGAGTGCAGTTTTCAGTTTAGGGAGTCCAGTGTTGGTGCGGTCACCGACATATCCATACACCAGGACCCTGAATTCTAATTTCTGACTCAGTGCATGAAAACACTGATTGCGTGTGAGTTTTCAAAAAAATTCTTTAAGTCATCTCACCAGGTCAGCTCACCAGGTATAACCTTTTTACCATGTCACACATGTTTCCTTTTAGGATTCCTCCACATAGACATCTAGCTAGAGTTCCGAGAGTTTTACGCATAGATATCCCACCAAGAAATGAGGCCTCGGTGCAGGGCCTTTTTCCAGTAGAGGCAACAATGGAGACACCAGCGGTACCACTCCTCATTGTGCCACTGATGCCACCAGCCCCAGCAGCAGACGGTGCACATCGGTTGAGCACATTGCACGAGTTCAAATGCGAGAGGCCACCCAGGTTCAGGGGAGAGACGGACCCGCAAGCAGTTGAGGATTGGCTGGAGGCTGTCGTGAGAGTCTTCCTACTCATAGGGATTCTAGCCTATCTTATGGCGATTCTTGCTGCTATCCTTCTATAGGCAGTAGCGGGAAGATTGTAGAGCTTGATGCTCCAGGTACACAATGAGGTGACGCTTCTCTGGGCATACTTTGATATCCTGTTTCAGGTAGAGTTTGTCCCAGCAAGTCTCTGTGTAGTGCGTATATAAGAGCTACTTCATTTTTAGTTGGGAAGTATAACTGTAGCTCAGTACTCAGCAAGGTTCACAGACCTCTCACGCTACTCCACATATACGGTGTGGGACCCATTCTTTAGGGCCCGGACCTTTAAGAAGGGACTCATGCGGGAGATCGGGGCTTCAGTTATCTCACTCAGCATCACAACGTAGGCAGGGGTGTTAGAGAGAGCCCTCCTAACGGGGATTTTCCTTTCTGAGCAGTCTCCAGCAGTGCGATCCACCACCAGTCGACACGTAGCGGAGTCTTCTACAGGTGGAAAGAGACAGATGTTGTAGAGGTCCAAGAGAACAAGACCTATAGGTGGACTACCACATGGCTCAAGATCGGTTGTGTGGGGAACCCGAAGTAGAGACAGACATGCCAGGAGTGGTCAGTGTTTCACATGTAGTTGGAAAGGTCACATGGATCGTGACTATATGACCCACTGTTTGGATGATCAACAAATGGTCGAAGGACCGCCCAGGCAGAGACAGAGATTCGACCGAGGAGGTCCACAGGGAGCAGGAGGATATGGAAGATGAGCTGATCGTGAAGCTGTCAGTGGGCGAAGATTCGAGATATTACCGCCACCACCACCAGGAGGTCCACCCCGACCATAGGGAGCAGGTGGATATGGGAGAGCTCAGCTCCAGGAAGATGAGGCCTATGACCACGACACTCCTGATATGATATGAGGTACTATCTGTGTTTACTTCACCTTACCTATAGTATTGATAGACACAGGTGTCAGTCATTCTTTCATTTCCACTTCTCTCGTTCAGAGCTCGGAGATTCCGACATAGCCATTGTCTCGATACTTACGGCTAGAGACTCCTACAAGAGAGGATTATACAATTACGCACTGGTTCTGGCATTGTGAGCTTACTCTAGGAGGCGGTAGCTTCGATAGGGATCTCATAGTAGCGGTGTCAAGGCCTTACGACGTCATCTTGGGTATGGACTGGTTATCTACATTCCATTCTCATATTGACTGTATTAGGTGAAAAGTGCAGTGTGCCCGCACAGATGGGACTAGGTTTACCTTCACTGGTGATAAGGGAGCTTTTGCAGTGCAGGATAGACTTACCAAAAGGAGAGTGCAGATAATCACAATTCAGTTGGCTAGCCTTACCCTCGGAGCTGTTGATGTGGAGAGTCTGAGCTATCCTATATTGGTGGACCAATACACGGATGTTTTCCCTGATGATGTTCCAGGTCTACCTCCTCAAAGAGAGGTGGAATTTTACATTGACTTTTACCCTAGTACAGAACTGATATCTAAACTAGCATATCAGATGGCTCCTGTGAAGCTTCATGAGCTGCGGGTATAGCTAGAGAACTTTCAGGGGAGGGGATTCATCTGGCCTAGTGTTTCTCTATGGGTAGCCCTGATTCTGTTTTCCAAGAAGGCAGATGGAAGCTTGAGTCATTGTGTTGACTATCAGCGCCTTAACTAGGTGACCTTGAAGAATAAGTACCCACTCTTGAGGATTTATGAACTCTTTTATCAGATGAAGGGGAGAGAGTGGTTCTCGAAGATAGATCTCAGATCAGGCTATCACCATCTCAGAGTACGAGACGAGGATGTGTAGAAGACAGACTTCAGGTGTCGGTACGACCATTAGGAGTTCTTGGTTATTCCATTCGGCATGACCAACGCACCAGCAGTGTTCATGGGACTCATGAACAAGATCTTTCAGCCTTACCTTGATCGCTTTGTAGTGGTCTTCATCGATGACATTCTGATCTACTCGGCTACTGAGGAGGATCATGCATATCATTTTCAAGTAGTACTGGACACACATTGAGATCCCATTCTTTATGGTAAGCTCGCGAAGTGCCAGTTCTGGATCTGAGAGGTTCACTTTCTAGGTCATGTCATATCAGAGTCTGGAGTTGCAATGGATCCAGCAAAGATTAAGCCAGCACTTTCTTGGGAGCCACCCATGAGTGGGACAGAGGTACGAAGATTCCTAGGTTTGGATGGATATTAACGGAGATTTGTGCCAGATTTCTGTAGAGTTGCAGCACCACTATCAGCCTTAACGAAGAAGGGGAAACCCTTTGTTTGGTCAGACAAATGCCAGCAGAGTTTTCAGGAGCTGAGGCAGAGGCTGACTAGTGCCCCCATCATGAGGCTTCCAGAGGAGGGAGTAGGGTATGTAGTTTATTGCGATGCATTAGGGACCGAACTCGGATGTTTCCTGATGCATGAGTGAGGAGTGATCACGTATGGTTCTCGACAACTGAGACAACACGAGTAGAACTACGCTACCCATGTCCTAGATTTAGCATCAGTGATCTTTGCCTTGAAGATGTGGTGGAACTATCTGATGGGTGAACATTTTACAGTCTACTCTCATCACAAGAGTCTCAGGTATATATTCTCTCAGAAGTACCTGAACCTGATACATCGATGTTGGCTTGAGTTCCTCCAAGACTATGACTTCGAGATAGTATATACTCCTGGGAAGGGGAACATTGTAGCAGATGCACTCAGTAGAAGGTCTGGTATACAGCTACTAGGTGATGTGATGAAGCAGCTGAACCCTTTACAGATATCCTTCATGGAATGTTATAGAGTAGCTTTCTTTCAGTCTCTTACAATCACTCCCCCACTTCTTCAATGAGTTAGGGAGGTACAGCATGGGGATGCTGACTGTGAGGCTCGACATGCTCAGATATCCACTGGGCAGGCACCTGATGGATTTTCAAAAGGTGGGGAGTATGTCATCCTCTTTAGAGGACGTACCATGGTACCAATGTCACTTCAGGAGGATGTGTTGAGGGAGTTCCACACATCCCCTCTAGCGGTACATCCAGGAGTGGCGAAGATGTATCAGGATCTCCGATGATAGAACTGGTGGCTGGGAATTAAGAAAGCAGTATCAAAGTTTGTCTCTTGGTGCCTCACTTTCCAGCAAGTGAAGGCGGAGCATCAGGTACCAGCAGGCTTGGTTTAGCCTTTAGAGGTCCCAGAGTGGAAGTGGGGTGGGATATCCATATACTATTTGATAGAACTTCCACGTACATCAAGTGGACATGACTTGACTTGGGTGATCGTTGACCGACTCACCAATTCAGCCCACTTCCTACCGATCAGAGAGCAGGGTTCAGTAGAGAGCTTGGGACACCTCTATGTAAAGAAGATTGTGTGACTATATGGAGTACCTTCGACGATTGTCTCTAATCATGATTCAAATTTTACTTACTGGTTATGGAAATGGTTATAGGAGGCTTTCAGAACGTAGATTTGTTTGAGCACCAACTTCTATCCTCAGACGGATGGTCAGACCGAGCAGACCATTCAGACCCTCGAGGATATGTCGCCTGCTTGGGTCATCGACTTCGTTAGTAGCTAGGAGGATCACTTACCTTTGGTGGAGTTTTCATAAAACAACAGATATCACTCCACCATTGGGATGTAACCATTCAAGGGGTTGTACGGGAGACCTTTCAGATCACCTTTGTGTTGTACTGACCCAGGGGAGTCAACGCTAGTGGGATCAGAGATGGTACATGCTACCACAGAGAAGGTGCAGATCATCCAGGAGCGGATGGATACTACACATAGCAAGCCGAAGTCATATGGTGACAGGAGAAAGAGGCCTCTAGAGTTCAAGGATGGCGACCTCATCTTTCTATGGGTATCACCCCTATAAGTTCTTTGGAGATTTGGCTGAGACAGTAAGTTATCTCCAAGATTCATTAGACCTTTTCAGGTCCTCAGCAGAGTAGGCGAGGTGGCTTACCGCTTAGCTCTTCCACCTCAGTTTCACTGGGTGCATGACATCATTCATGTATCCCAAATCAGTAGATACGTGAATGACCCTTCTCACATCATCGACCATGGCGAGCTGGACGTCGATGATGGGGAAACTTTTATGGTGGTTCTAGTTGTAATGGCTCGGACCCCTCCGGTCCATTCCTTTGTTGAAATCGATGTGGTCAACACAATGCGCGTTATAATGATAATTTTTAATACTGATGATAATGTAAAAATATGTTAAATAATTATGATGATGACATAAATTTTGTGATTAATTAAAGTAAAAATAAAATAATCATGATAAAATGATTTAATGGGTGTTATTATTATTAATGATGTGAAGTGGGAAGGTGTGTGACTCATTAGACATTGATAAATGAAACATGCGGTTTATTATTAATTGAATAATTGTTGAAATTAAATTTCAATAATAATAATGGGTGTTGTGTTATTAATATTATTCATAATATTAATAATAATGAGAAATTAATGAAATGAGTCATGGTATTTATTGCAAACAAATAAATGAAGATGCACAGTGGAAGCTTGGTGGTGCGTTAATAAAATAAAAGGTGAGTTACCATTATGTCACGACCTCCCCCCCCCCCCACCACCACCACCACCAAAGATGCCCCTCCTGAGCTGGAAATGGTGAAAGGGAGATAATGACCCCTGAGTCTCTCCTCCAGTAGGCCCCGGGGTGGTGACTAGCACCAAGGGTATGAGTTTTCACAAATATTGGAGGCATTACCCTTTTTATTATTTATGATTGGGAAATAGGACAAGTCAACCACCAAAACGGAAAAGGACAAGTGTATAGAAATAAACCCAAACCAATTCCACATGCATGTTTAAATAGTTCTGAAACAAGGTACAAGTACAAGAAAGCTCAAAATGGACAATACCAAAAGAAACAAGAGTACAACAAATTACAACAACTCCAATTGTCCCGACTAGTAGGGTCCCGCACGGCCCTGGTAGTTCTCTTGGAAAGCTGAATGTAAACGTAGGGTGAGCATACAAGTATACTCAGTAGGGAAACCTAAAGCTCTCGTGCACAAGTGGGGAGACATCCTAATGTCCCGTGATAACAAAAGAAAAAACAAAAACCTGTCAAGGAATTCTATCCACCCAACCTCACCAGTCACACTCACCAAGTAACACAAGTAAATAGAGTATAGTAGTAATGTTATCAAAGTATGGGTACCCCGCACCACCTTCCCACTAGTTATTGATGACATCTTACGCATCGGACCAATCCCGCCATTCTCACCACAGTCCCACTGCCTCATCCTACCCGCACACACCTGGGCCACATCCTCACGCAGTCCCACTGCCAAACCCCGCCCGCAAACACCTGGGCCAAAACTGTCACATGTAACCACACTGGAAAACACCTAGGCCAGAACAACCACCGCCACGCCCGAAGACACCTGGGCTAGAAGATCTACTGCCACGCCCGAAGACACCTGGGCCTCATCCCGAAGACACTTGGGAAACCACCTTCCTACACACACCTAGGCCAACCACCACACTACCCTACTCGAAGATTCTTGGGCTAATAATGGACCGCAGGCCATCACAGCCTGCCCGAAGGTACTTGGGATACCCGGGAAAGGGAGCAGAAAGGAGCTAATAACCAGCCACTAATAGAAGTGTTGGGAAAACACCCTCCCCCATGAAATGGGGTGTTTGGCACTAAGTGATCAACATGGGTGGGGTGCGTAAAGAATCATAAAATGTACAAATTTACATAAGCATAACAACCACTCAACCCATCCTAAGGATTATACACAAAAATCTGAGCACGTTCCTTGGCACTACTACTTCGAGAGTATGCACACAACAAACAATCCCAAAACCCCATTTAATGTTTTCATGTTTCAACAGCTTTAGTTATCAGTTTCTTAACTATCGGGAAACTATCAACAACTAAATTGGATCAAGCATTCATAAAACATATCCCTGCCATCCACAAATCAAGTTAGGAAAACACAGGCAACACAAACAAGTCCCTTCTTATTAAACGACCAACCCCATTGATTGTTATTCCTGTTCCATTACCGTGCCCCACCATTCATTAAATCTTCAACTTTTATTTATTTTTCACAACCCATAGTTCATTCACATTCAAACCCATGCCTACAACCCCGCTGCCAACCACTATAACCACAATCACACCAAAACCCATACATCATCATCCCTTTGATACCATTTATCGCAGCCCCGCTTCCCATCCCCAACATAGCATTCACACCAACCCACAACCAAGCCAACAGCAGCCCCGCTGCTCACCTGATCCACAACAACCCACAAAACACCCCCTTCACATAAATAAACCCTAACCAGCACCCACATGTTTATTATTTCATTTTGTTCAACCAGGGTGATCACACAAGGGTTCCAGGTATTTAATCAGCCAACTTTACGTGATTAACCAATTTACACATTCAATAAAATCTTCATCCATAAGAAAATCCATAAGGATAGGTCAACATTTAATTGCATAAGAAAAGGCCCCCAACGACCATGATTTTCAGTAGGCAGAAGCTCATTCAATTCACAACATAATATCACAGGATATAAATAATGTAACTGCATTCACAAATATCCCATCCCCATTATATAAGCCAGTTATTATCTTTATTAAACCGGTTCAAATGTGTTTCACGTAAACAAGAGGACACCCACCCCGCATGATGCACAATCTAGAGAGATGAATGTAAGATCCCTACCTAAACAGGTTCTTATGTCCTTCTACGAACACGACCACCCCGATCACAAGGCTTCTCCCAGAACGACTGCACCCACCAAGGACGTTGTGGCACCACCGAATCAACAACACAAGAAACTACCTCAACATGGAGATCACAGGATGTAGCATGGAAAGAAAATGGTAGAAGTAGGATCAGAAAGAGAATACAAGAACAGAGGCTTAACATACCTTTTTAGAGTCGTTCATCAAAGACCGTCATTCCCGTCAATTATCATCAGTCTTCTCAGTTGGAAAATACGGAGGGGAAGTCGAAGAAGAGGGAACAAAATATGGTGTATGATGTTATCCTCTCTGACACGATCCCATAGTCACTGACGGATCGACGATCGGAGTCCGGATGAAGAAGTTAGGAGGAAGGCCTCTAGGTCATCCGGGAGCATCGTCGTGCGGAGAATAAGAGAGGTCCATAAATAACACGTGACCCTATATTATATAGGAAAAAAAAAGGTAAAACGGTATGCAACGTATATTAATGAATACACGATGTGACCGTACAACTGTTACGCTTTTTGACTGGTCAACACGATGCGCGTTATAATGATAATTTTTAATACTGCTGATAACGTAAAAATATGTTAAATAATAATGACGATGACATAAATTGTGTGATTAATTAAACTAAAAAGAGAATAATCATGATAAAATGATTTAATGGGTGTTATTATTATTAATGATGTGAAGTGGGAAGGTGTGTGACCCATTAGACATTGATAATTGAAACATGCAGTTTATTATTAATTGAGTAATTGTTGAAATTAAATTTGAATAACAATAATGGGTGTTGTGTTATTAATATTATTAATAATATTAATAATAATGAGAGATTAATGAAATGAGTCATGGTATTTATTGCAAACAAATAAATGAAGATGCACAGTGGAAGCATGGTGGTGCGTTAATAAAATTAAAGGTGAGTTCTTTATTATTATTATAATATTGGTGGCGTAAAAATATGTTGGGTTTATTAAATTGAATGGTTTTAATTTAATAAAAGTGGTTTCAATTTAATTAGTGTGAAATAAAAATAAATATAATTAAATAATTAAATTGACGGATGTTATGCAAAATTGACGTGGCATGGTCAGATTCATATATCCAACGAGGTGGTTTAACATGGTTAATGCGATGAGTGTAAATATCATCATTATTAAAAATAATAATGGTGATGAGTTAATAAAATAAGTTGATGAATTGTTATTATTATTGAAAAACAATAAATAACAATGATGGCGTAAAACTATGTGCGAGAGGTTAATGAAATTAAATGTATTAAAAAGGGTTTGAATATGTAAGTTATATTAATTTTGTTTTTTCATTTAATTCAATAAAATGAAATGGTTTTGAGTCGCATGGAATGGTTTTAGTTTAATATGAGAATAATTATGGTAATCTAATTTAATGGGATTAAATTAGAACATTAATGATGGGTGTTATTAATATTAATTTTATTAACAATGACATTATATTGGAGAGAGATTACAAAGTGATGGAATAATAAAGAAATTAATAATAATAACCATAAAAGAATGGAATTAATTGAGTCAAAGAAAATGATGCGCCACTTTTGTTTGGGGTGTGATGGAACTTGGAGAAGAAAGGCGATTGGAGAGAGAAACAAAAAAAGAATAAGAGAAATAAAATTAAAAGACAAATAAATGAAAAAGGAGGAATTGGTGTTTAATTCTAGCGCCCAAGAAGACTCCAAATCGTGATTGATTTTGGATTTGTGAAAAATAAATAAATAATTGATTAATAATAATAATAAAATATTGTTATTATTAATTCTGATGATAAAACACCTATTTGTCCGCAACTTCTTCGTGCGACCTCGGATTCACGAATCGTCAGCGGCAGTGCGACCCTGACTCCGAGACTGAAATTATGATTCCAATATTGGATGTCTTTTTCGGGTTTTTAGATCAGGTACTCGAAACTCTTGTGAATAAATAGATTTAATATTATTATTAAATCTTCGACCCATCATAACTCCCGCGTGCGACGTCTGATTGACTTCTCGTAAGTGGCAATGTGGTCCTATAATTAATATGGTAAATTCAAGTCTAAGGTTGGATATTAAATTATGGTTCATGGCTCGGGTCCACGAGACACCCAATAATAATAATATCATTATTATTACGGGATCTTGTATCTAACGTATCTCCCTCATACAGTACCGGATTGACGAACCGTCAGTGGAAGAGTAACCCTGAAATTATTACAGTCTTTTTAAGACCATTGATGAATACCTTTTTATGAATCATGTCTTAGGTCAATTAAACACTTATTATTAATTTAAGTTATTATTATCATTAAATGCACGGAAACCGCGTGACGTGTCGTGTGTTGACCAGTCAAAAAGCGTAACAGTTTTACGGTCATGTCGTGTATTCATTAATACATGTTGCGTACCGTTTTACCTTTGTGTTGCCTTTATAAGAGAGGGTCACGTGTTATTTATGGACCTCTCTTCTTCTCCGCACAGAGACGCTCCCGGATGACCTAGAGGCCTTCCTCCTAACTTCTTCATCTGGACTCCGATCGTCGATCCGTCAGTGACTGCGGGATCATGTCAGAGAGGAGAACATCGTACACCCTATTTTGTTCCCTCTTCTTCGACTTCCCCTCCGTAGTTTCCAACTGAGGAGACTGCTAATAATTGACGAGAACAATCGTCTTTGACGAACGACTCTAAAAATGTATGTTAAACCTCTATTATTGTATTCTCTTTCCGATCCTACTTGTACCATTTTCTTTCCATGCTATGACATGTGATCTCCATGTTGAGGGAGTTTCTTGTGTTGTTGATTCGGTGGTGCCGCAATGTCCTTGGTGGGTGCAGTCGTTCTGGGAGAAGCCTTGTGATCATGGTGGTCATGTTCATAGAAGGACATCGGAACCTGTTGAGGTATGGATACTACCTTCGTCTCTCTAGATTGTGCATCATGCGGGGTGGGTGTCCTCTTTTTTACGTGAAACACATTTGAACCGGTTTAATAAAGATAATAACTAGCTTATATAACAGGGATGGAAAGTTTGTGAATGCAGTTACATTATTTATATCCTGTGATATTATGTTGTGAATTGAATGAGCTTCGGCCTACTAAAAATCATGGTCGTTGGGGGCCTTTGCTTACGCAATTAAATGTTTCTCTCTCCTTCTAGATTTTCTTATGGATGAAGACTTTATTGAATGTGGAAATTGGTTAATCACGTAAAGTTGGCTGATTAAATACCTATAACCCCTGTGTGATCACCCCGGTTAAACAAACTGAAATAACAAACATGTGGGTGCTAGTTAGGGTTTATTTATGTGTAGGGGTGTTTTGTGGGTTGTTGTGGATCGGGTGAGCAGCGAGGTTGTGGTTGGGTTGGTTGTGGGTTGGTGTGAATGCTATGTTGGTGATGGGAAGCGGGGCTGCGATAAATCGTATCAAAGGGATGATGATGTACGGGTTTCGGTGTGATTGTGGTTATGGGGGTTGGCAGCGGGGCTGTAAGGATGGGTTTGAATGTGAATGAACTATGGGTTGTGAATAATAAATACAAGTGGAAGAGTTAATGAATGGTGGGGCAAGGTAATGGAATGGGAATAAGAATCAATGGGGTTGGTTGGTTAATAATAAGGGACTTTTTTGTGTTGCTTGTGTTTTCCTAACTTGATTTGTGGATGAAAGGGATATTTTTTATGAACGCTTGATCCAATTTGGTTGTTGATAGTTACCCGGTAGTTAAGAAACTGATAACTAAAGCTGTTGAAACATGAAAAAATTAAATGGGGTTTTGGGATTTTTTATTGTGTGCATACTCTCGAAGTAGTAGTGCCAACGCACGTGCTCAGATCTTTGTGTAGAAGCCTTAGGATGGGCAGAGTGGTTGTTATACTTATGTAAATCTGTACGTTTTATGTTTCTTTATGAACCCCACCCATTTTGAGAACTTAGTGACGAAAACCCCCATTTCATGAGGGAGGGTGTTTTTCCCAACACTTCTATTAGTGGCTGGTTATTAGCTCCTTTCTGCTGCCTTTCCCAGGTAGCCCAAGTATCTTCAGGCAGGCTGTGATGGCCTGAGGTCAATTATTATCCCAATAATCTTCGGGCAGGGTAGTGTGGTGGTTGGCCCAGGTGTGTGCGGGCAGGTGGTTTCCCAAGTATCTTCGGGATGAGGCCCAGGTGTCTTCGGGCGTGGCAGTAGATCTTCTAGCCCAGGTGTCTTCGGGCGTGGCGGTGGTTGTTCTGGCCTAGGTGTTTTCAGGCGTGGTTATGTGTGATAGTTGTGGCCCAGGTGTTTGCGGGCGGGGTTTGGTAGTGGGACTGCATGAGGATGTGGCCCAGGTGTGTGTGGGCAGTATGAGGTAGTGGGACTGCGGTGAGAATGGCAGGATTGGTCCGATGCATACGATGTCTTGAATAACCAGTGGGAAGGTGGTGTGGGGTACCCATACTTTGATAACATTACTAATATACTCTATTTACTTTTTTTACTTGGTGAGTGTGACTGGTGAGGTTGGGTGGATAGAATTCCTTGATAGGTTTTGGTTTCTTATGTTGTTCTCACGGGACATTAGGATGTCTCCCCAATTGTGCACGAAAGCTTTAGGTTTCCCTACTGAGTATACTTGTATGCTCACCCTACGTTTACTTTCAAGTTTCCAGGAGGAATACCAGATCCGTGAGGGACCCTACTAGTCGGGACAGTTGGAGTTGTTACAGTTTTTTGTACTCTTGTTTCTTTTGGTATTGTACTTTTTGAGCTTTCTTGTACTTGTACCTGGTTTCAGAAATATTTAAACATGCATGTGGAATTGGTTTGGGTTTATTTCTATACACTTTTCCTTTTCCTTTTTGGTGGTTGAATTTTCCTATTTCCTGATCTTAAATAATAAAATGGGTAATGCCTCCCATATTTGTAAAAACTCGTACCCTTGGTGCTAGTCTCCACCCCGGGGCCTACTGGAGGCGGGAATCGGGGTCATTATCTCCCCTTTACCATTGCCAGCTCAGGAGGGGAATCTTTGGTGGGAGGGGGTCGTGACACTAGTAGAGATTGAGGATCGACAGGAGCGGGTCCTTCATGGATGGTAGATACCTCTAGTGCACATTCGCTGGAAGCACAGGAACCTCTAGGAGAGCACATGGGAGCAGGAGGCTAAGATGCGTGCTCAGTACCCCCACTTGTTCCCTTCGTTTTAGTTATGGCTTACAAGGATTTAAATCCTTGAGGTGGGTTGAATATAAATACCCATAATTTCCATGTAATTTTTTTAAAAAAATAAATGAGAATTATACGAGTCTGTGAAAATTGATGGCGTGTGATTCCAAGTCCCGGAGTTCCCGGAATGAATTTCTGAACTTTTTTTCGGGTACGTTCAGTAAACGTGTGAGTAGGTTTTTCTAACTTTTGAACTGGTGCTCAAAATTTAAATCTAAGGGCACTGTTTAACTCACAGTACTGGTATTCACTTAAGAAGACTTTCACCTCGACAACAGTTGGTCTAGGGAGAAAGTTAGTTTTTGGGTTTTTTGTGTAAAAATAAAATAAAAATAAAAGTGTATGACATTTTTATTTTTTATTTGCAACACCCATGTGGGTGTTGGGAGGTGGGGTCCACTGGAACTAAACCTCCATGTGGTAGTTAGGGGTAGGGACCATTATACCTTAACATCCCATGAGAGGTTATGGTGGTGGGGACCACCCGATCCAGACCTCCCATGAGAGGTTACGGTGGTGTGGACCACCCGGGATTAAACCCCCTTGAAACCCCCCCTTTAATTGGGAGAAAAACTCTCAAATCCCACAATAAATGTGGGAGAGACTCTTCAACTCCTCCAACATTAATTATGCCAATGCAACCTTTTAATTGTCGCCAATTAATTATGCCAACTAATTTCCAAGAAATTAAATAGATAAACATATTTTATTTGTTGACTATTCATTAGTTGGCAAAGAAGGATTGGGAGATTTTGGGAGAAAGATTCTCCAATTAAGAATGCTTCCACCACGAAGAACGCTCCTCCAAGCGAAGAACACCAACGAGGAACATCTTCAACATCTTCCTCGAAAGCACCTTGCGGAGGAAACTGACGTGGGACGTCTACGACGAACCGATGCACAAACTGAAGATCGAGGAAAACGCCGATGACACCGACGTCCATCTTTTTCCCAATGATTCATCTTCCTCCCCACGACTCCATTGACGAATCAACCTGAGGTAGGGGTTTAATTATTTTTGTTTATCACTTTCTAGGTACTCCCTTCTTCTCTTGTGCGGGATTGGTAATGAATAAATTATGGAAGATCATGGTTGGCGTTCTTTGCTTCGTTCTTGTGAACCATATGCTACCACTCTAAACACGGAGGGTGCAGTCCAAACTAACATGGCTCGACCCCCCTTTGTGGTGTTCTACGAAATGAAGGAAGGCGACGAATGCTACGGCAGCGCCACCCGCGGCCACTGCGACCCATGCCGACCCTGCGACGCTCCCACTGGCCACGTCCCCCACTAATAATGCCACCCACCGGCCGTGCCACCCTAGTTGCGCCCCCCTCCTACCACGCCACTCCCCGGTCTCTCCGCCCGTTGGTCGCGCCGCACGTCGGTCACGCCTCTCGCTGGATGTGCCGTCTGTCAGCTGAGCCACCCACCGGCTCGCTCCCCTCGTGGCACCCAACCAGCCCACTCCCCTCGTGGTGCCCCGGCCGAACTGCCCCACGCCCCTCGCAGCACCTCAGCCAAACAGGCAAGCGCCCCACGCGGTGCGCCTACCGAACCGGCCCACGCCCCTCCCGTCACCCCGTCCGAACCGGCCCGCACCCCTCGCGGTGCCCTGCCCTAACCAGCCCGTGCCCCTCCCGGTGCCCTGGCCGAACTGGCCCACACCCATGAGGGCACCCCGGCCGACCGTCCCACACCCCTCGCGGCGCCCCGACCGAACTGGCCTCGTGCCCTTGCGGCACCCCCGCGGCTGAGCCTCCCAGCGGAACCCGCAAGACCCGCGGCCCCTCGCGGCCCTCGCGGCCTTCTAGACCTCCCAGCGGACCGGGCCGCAACACGGGTTGGGTCGTCCCAAACCAGATTGACCCATGCGAGGTTAGGCTGGGTCGGTTCGACCGGGTCAGACCAGTCCCGGGCCCACTACGCCCCTTTACTTTCTTTTGGCCATATCATTGGCACCGGACGTCCATTTAACAAACCGTTAGCGGTGCTGGAAATCTTGGAGCAATAAGGTCCCTTTGAGTATAATCCACATGAGTTTTGGTTTGATATGGGAAATGATCACGTTGGATCGAGCACGAATCCAACCGGGCCCCAAGGACTAAAAGGCTAATAACTCACATACCGGGCGTTCGATTGACGCGTCGTCAGTTGCGTTGAGACCCCTATGATGTGGCAGACCTTTGAGATACTTTTTCATGGGAATTCGTGACCATAGGAGTATCGACCAGTTGCTCGTGGAGCAGATCCTCCTGGAGACGAGCAAGCATAGTGCAGAGACCTAGTTGTTAGCTAAGACCTGAAGACTACTGACCATTTTGACTCGGAGTGACTCTACAAACTAGTGGGGAGCGCATTGGTGTCACGGAAGACCCACAGTGGGGAGCACCTTGGTGTCGCGGCAGACCCACGGTGGGGAGCGCAGTTGGTGACACGCCAGATCCACGGTACTCGACAGGAGGAGTACCTCAGCAATCCAAGGTTAGTGGGAAGCACGCTTGGTGTCGCGGCAGGCCCACTATACTCGATAGAGAAGGAGTTCTCCAGTAGCCAAGGTTTTGAAAATGTGACTGGGGTTGTTACTTGATACTTACCCTAGAATAAAATCTGGGTTTGAGCTGAGTCAGTTTTTCTATGTTTTCCTCATGATTGAGATGGATCACTTGATAACTTAGGTATATGTATGGGAATATACCTAAGTAGGTTTATCTGTTGATTTTCATTCTTTGTGGTTTATCCTTGGTGAATTTTATGAGACCTTGAGGGTCTCGGGGTCCCTACTTAGTGTCATTATACTCACCCATGCACGGGCTATGCCCACACCTTGTTATGTTGGATGTAAATGACGGACAACGTTGACTGAGTCTGAGAGTACCAGGACTGGATGATACCCAGAGGTAGACCATATGATGAGTCGGTACAAGGAGGATATAGGCAGACGTGGTGTGCTGAGGAGCCGATCTGTACCTACCCTTCAGGTAGGAACCTCGGAGGATGACCCCGCAGCTGTTTCCCTTTCTCTTTAGCTGTACTTGTACTTTCAGTTTCTTATACTCTAATGTTTGGCTTGTATTCCAGCCTCTTTTACATTCAACACTCTTTTGTTATACAGTTTTACTTGGTGTTTCATATCTTGTTGTGTGCTTGGTTATGCATGCTTCCATGTTATAAAGGCAATGCCTTTTCAGTTTTAGGGAATATGCCTTGGTGCTAGTCGCCAGCCCTTGGCCTGTGGAAGGCGAGCTTGGGGTTAGTCATGGAACGGGCCCTAGGGGACGGGTCGTGACACATATGATGTTCGATGAATTATACTCTTAATTACATTAGTTCTTCATTTATATTTTTATACATAGTTTCATATTATTGTGCATGGAGATCCTCATAAAAGGGTTTTTAATCACTTCATATTGATCTAAAAAATTATATTAGACTCATTTTAAACTCTTCAGTAGTATCATAGGGAACCATTTTTAGTTTTATAAAAACCTATAATGAAATGAATAAAAACCCCATGAAACAATGCCTCACTTTTTTTGTTTTTCAAAAATCTAAAGAAAGGTCTGACCTTGCATATTTGAGCTTGGAAAAGGTAATCGGTCCATTTAACTTATGCGACTAAGATGCCTAAGGGTAATTAAGTCCTTACCCTTATGCATATCAATTAATTAAGGGTAACCAATGTGATACCTATGTGTGAATGGTCATGTAAAGGTAACTTGTGGTTTCCCTTAACATGAATGGGTTTATGTAAGGGTAAAAAAGGTTTTCTTAAGGCTGTGTAAAAATATTTTGTAACTTACCTTACAAGGAATACTGGTTGCATAAAGTTATCCAATATATTACCTATATATGGGAGCTTTCATAATGGTAATTGTGGATTAAAAAGGGATACTTTAAGGTAATACCCTAATGTGAGTAGGCTACCCTTATGCAGTGGTGCCAGAAGGCTAGGTAAAGGTAGATTTTTACATATCCTTATGTGAATATTTCACATAAAGGTAACACCTTTTGTTCCCTTAGATAGATATTCTACATAAGGGTCATGGATATCTACCCTTATGGAAGGGATCAAAAACATGATTACCCTTAAGCAGAGCATCTGCATGGGGGAAAATGGAGTATACCCTTATACAAGAATGGGTTCCTATTTAAGGGTAAACAAAAACGATTTTAAAATTTAATTTTAAATTATTAAATGCTTTAAATAGTTTATAAAATGTTTGTGAATCATTATAAAATATATTTTGGGATATTTAATATATAAAAGGTTTAAAATTAAATTAAATATAATTTTTTTATAATTAAATTAAATTAATTATTATGAATATTTTTATTCCCAAATATTAAATGTTAGTATTTCAAATTCCTTTGAATAATTTATATAGAATGACATATGTTCTACAAATAAAATTTTTTATTTAGAAATCATAAGTGATAATTTATAAAAGGTTATAAATTATGAAATAAGGAAAAAATATAAAATGTTTATATTTAAATTATGAATTGTTCAAAATTAGTTATTTTAAATTATTCAAAATAAAAGTGGTCCTTATTTAGATATTATTTAAACCACATCAAAAGTGTTTAGATGAAAGATATGATTAAGGGTTAAATAATGATTAAGTATATGATATTTGGATTATGAAATATTTTTACATAATAGAAGATGGATTATAAAAGGTTTATAATTAATTAAATATAATATATTTAAAAAAAATTCATATAATGATAGATATTATAGAGTTCATAATTAAACGAATATATAATTTTTATGTTCAATATTTAGGAATATCCATAATATTAATGAAAAATATTATAACAGGGTTTATAATTAGCTTTTATTTATAAATTTTTCATAAATATTTACAGCATGTTTAAATATTTTAATTGTTCATTTATTTATAATGTTTCCCTATTTTATTTATGTTTCGTAAATTATTTAAGAAATGTGAATCATGTGTATGCTTTATTTTATTTTTTTAAATGCTTCTAGAATAGGGCATTTCATTACATTCTCTAATTGACTCTATATTGAATTTATCTTTTTATCAATAATGACCTCAGTTTGTAATTGATGTTATGAACTTGAATTTAGTTGTTGAATGTAGTTTATTCGTATTAGGGGTTAGAGTTATGATGAATTGGAATGTATATTGAGTAAAGTATCCTTAGGTAGAGGGACATGGGGTTGGACTACCTACCTACCTAGAGGTTTATGCCTTGTCTGGGCTGGTGTATGGGGTTGGCTATCTATCTCTCCAAGTTTAATCATATAAATATTTTCAATCTCATATAACTCTATGACTTTACATAAATTTTCCATGTACCTTATGGATATTATACATCTGGATATGTATGAATATGTCCTATATATATTTTTTCCTAAGTAACACAATATCATGGGTTGTGTAAAGCGTTACACATCAATATGGTTTGAATATGTTGATTAGGTGGAGGGAATAGGATTCTAAACTAAATTGAAAAAATAACGAATACATAAATGGAAATAATATGAGATAAGATGGTGAGATTAAATCCCCTTAAAATACCAAGTGTAAGATTCTTTCCAAAGTGGCACTTGTCAAGTGCTCAATCATCTAATCGAGTAGTTTTGTTCCATAGCTGTGTGCCCCTATATTATCTTGTGTATGGAAATAAATTAATAAGTGAATATGGGTTTTATTTTTTAGTAGTTTCATAACATAGTAGGGTTTCCTAGACTGTCCTTGGTTAGCATATTTTTTTATTTTATTTAGGTAACACTAAGTTAAGATGACCTAAGAGTTGGGATATTTTAGGTATATGGTTGAGTTTATTCATATGATGGATTAGAAGAAGTTTTTTCTGTTCAAAAATCAAAGAATAATATGTTATATGATTAGGATTATTCCCTACATAAATAATTAAGTTGTGAGATGAATACCTTAGAAGACTCATTGTTATTAAAATATGGATATTTCTCCACTAATGGATATGATGTATTTTTCAAAAGGGTACACCATTTTAGTTGGATCCCATTCAATAAAATTCATTGTTTAATGGTTAATAACACATGAAACACATTTGAAAAAATCTTATGTTGTAGATAATAGAAAAATCATCATTATTAAGCTACACTTTCTAATTAATCCTTTATAATGAGAAAATTAATTAAGTATCTATTAAGACTATAAAATTAAGAAAAGTGATTATGAAATTTCGGTGATTTAAAAAGTTCTAAATTTAAATTCTTTGAGTTGGAATAATAATAATTTTATTTTATTTGATTTTTAAATATATATACCTAAAGGAGTTTGTGAAACTCCATGGAATGTGTATTGAATTGGATCCTTGGTCAAATTTATTAGTATTTTTTTTTAAATTTAATAATTCAAATTTCTTATACAATTAATTTTTTTGAAAAGTCTGGAATTTACCTTAAGTACTGGCCATGAGTGAAAGTTTGGAAAAGTCATAAAGTGACCATGAGTACTGACCATAAGTGAAAATTTGGAAAATTATGGAAGTGACTTTAAATACTAGTCATGGGTGAAAATATGGAAAATTCTAGGAGTGACCTTGAGTACTAACCATGATTGGAAATATTTCAATGTCTGTAAGTAATCTTGAGTATTAACAATGATTGAAAATTTGGATAAGTCTATACCTACCACATGAACAAAAATATACCGTCTTCATGAAAAAAATGTACCTACTGCATGGAAAAAATGTACCTATCACTTGAACAAAAATATACTTACCAAATGAACAACAAATTATCTATTTCATGAGAAAATGTACTTGTCACATCTGTAAAAATGTACCTATTATGTGAACAAAAATGTACCTACCATGTGAAAAAAATGTATCTACCTCATGAAAAAAAAATGTATTGACCACATCAATAAAAATGGCATGAATACATGTTAAATTTTGTAAAATTGTTGAACCTACCTTGTGACCAATCTACAGTCTCTAATTTCCTTTGTTATATTTTAGATTAAAGAAGATCTCTTTTATTTATAATTTTATATTTCGTATTATTTCATGATTAATTATAATTTTTATATGGATTTAAATATTTATTAAATATTTATTAATTAATTTAATAATACACAATTTTATTTTTGGGAAAATATTATGTTGGATTAAATTCTTGTCATGTGGGTTGAAGTTCCATGTTGGTTTCTTGAGAAAATAAGATTTCTGAATTAAATGTGGTTAGAATGTGAATAGTTTATCTCGCATTCTTTATGGGAACTTTCCAAGGGATATTAATTTTATTTATAAGTATTTATTGGTACTATATTAATTATTATTAAATTTTATCACTGTAAAACATGTTTTTAATTTTTTATATTATAAATGTAACCCACATGGGTATATTCTTCTTGCACATTTAATGAGGAAATATCATGCGTCATTGGGAATGAAAAACTACAACTAATTTCAAATTTGAAAGCTATTATGAAAAATGAAACTATATATACGTGGAGTTAGATATATCTATATTATGATATATGAGGTTTAGGATATTATTGAACTATACAAGTGAAATATACTTACTCTCACCTGATTTATAACTGTTTAATAATTTACTGTTGTAGAGTTACTTGCTACTTTGACACTCAAGCTGTGAATCATTCATCTGGTTCTATGATTTTACTTATTTCTATTAATTTTCAGTTTTCGTAATTGTTCTAGGTTATACTCATCATTAAAGGGTAGGTAACTGGGTTGTGACTCCCACATAAAAGCCAGACATTTGGTTGTACCTCCAAGGTGAAAAGGTAGAATGTTCGGGTTATGACTCCAGGTAGAAAAAGGTAGGATTGGTAGGGTATAATCATCTAGGGGGACATGTATTTGTAATTAGTTTGTGACACTAGGTGGGGAAAATTATTTATTATATTCCATTATATTTGATATAGTAAATTCCATCACTCTCAGTTCATGATAGGGGTGAAGAGTAGACTTGGATCATTTAGATCCAAACCACTATAAAAATATCATATGTTCATTTTGTTTTATTTCAACTACATTTACAATAAAAAATTAAATTAATTTAAATTATTTTTTAAAAGGAAACATCACCCACCCCCCTCTTGGATTTTTTCCATCTTAACTCTAAACCAACAATTGGTATCTAAGGAGGACCCCGGCTCTATATATATTTTATTTTTGATAAATTTTTTTGACTTAACCATGAAGGGGAAAATATATATTTAGGAAGGAAGGTACAAGATGAAAATATGGATGGATACCTCAAAATCCACCTAATTTTGATGGTATTGATTATGGATATTGGAAAAATCATATTAAATATTTCTTAATAAAACTTAACATTGATCATTGGATGATCATGTAAAATCTATAAAAGCATCCAAAAGGTGAACCTAAATCATTGACTGGTGATGATGTGGTAAAGTATGTTTTCAACTACAAGGTGAGTAATATCATATATTTTGAACTAAATTAATATATGTATAGTCATGTCTCATTATTTTAAAATACTCATGACATCTGGAGAATTCGGAAATTTACTCATCTTGGATCAGGTAATATTATTAGAACTAACTTAGGCATATTAAGATATAAAAATATATAATTTAAAATGGGTGAATATGAGACCATTAATAAAATGATTAATATATTTAATAGTATTTTAAATGGTATGAGTTCTTTAGGAGAGTCTATTTAAAATCCAATTATTATCATACTAATAACACTTCATAATAAGTGGTATGATAAAAAAGTAGTGATAGATAAAAATAATAATTTCATGGAATAAAAAATTTCCAAGATTTTCATATCATTATTACAATATGAGTTATAACATAAAACATTTGTTGAAGAAGATAATTCAAAGAAAAATGGAATTTATTTTAAATCAAATATATCTAATTACTCTTCTAATTATGAGTTACAAAATATTAAAAGGAATGATACAGCCAATGTTATAAAATGTGGATATAGAATAAAGAAAGCCTACACAATGAGATCTTGGAAAGACTATCCTAAGGCTGATCAAAAGTTGAAGAATAAAGATGATTTTTCTAATGATGTTCAATATGTAATTTCATATTAGTGTAGGAAAATAGGAAACATCAATCCTAATTTACCAAGGATAAATAAGGAAAAAATAATAATAACCAGTACAAGAAATAAAAGAAGTCAATGGTAGTTAGATGGAATAATACTAAGGATTCAAGTACTGTTGAAGAATTTGGTTTGGAAATGGATGTTGAAAACTTATTCTTAATGGATTTATCAAAATAAAAAAAATGATTATACTTATTTTTCATTTTCTAAATCTGATTCAAAAAAACTATTATAGGGGAATTACTTAAAAAAGTTTAAAGGCTTGAACATAAAGTTTAAAAGATCACTGTATTATATAAGAACCTTAAGATTCAATATAAGGTTGTTCTTAAAGAAAATTGTAGCCTAAATAGATCTATTTAAGAAGATTTAAAATAAATAAAATATAGATTTCAATTCTACATTTACTTATTTAGATGATTCTCATGGAAAACTGAAAATGATTTTGATAAAAATAAAAAATTAAAGATAGAAATAATTTACCCAAAACGTATAATTATTTATTTTTTAAAAGCACTAATCTAAGTTCATCTACTGCTATATATTTTGGATTTCATATGAAAGTTCAGTATACTTGTTGGTGCCAAAATCTTGCACGCAAAGAAGGGACGAAAAAGAATCCATGTGCGCTGCCTCGCGAAGCTATGACGCAAAGCACCCCCCCCAAGCAGTGTGGCCGCCGTGAAGCATAGGAGGCGGTAACGCTCTGCGAACGCCCTGATGTTCAAAAGCCCTCCACAAAGCACAGGAGGTGGTAATTCTCCATGAACTCCCTAACGTTCGCAAGCCCGCCCCGAAGACCGTGAGGCGGTAACGCTCCGCGAACGCCCTGACGTTCGCGAGCCCGCCGCGAAGCACCCGCCGCCCCTTTGTGCCACATGAGCTCTACATCGCGGCGCCCCTTTCCTATAAATACTAGGTTCCCCTTGAGCCCAAGGGGGACGGACGATTTGGCCTTTCGGCTTCTCATCTCTCGAATCTCGAAGCACTCTTCGCCCCCGGGAACCATGAGCTCTGTGAGGTACTTCTACTTCGTGTGATGCCTTCGCTCGGTTTCGTCTTGAGCCCCTCTTCCGAGAGGGATGCCCTTTGTGAAGCCTAAGGGCATTCGCAAAGGAAGGGGATTCCTAAGGGAACCCGGGAAATCGTGGAGCGTTTATGCTTCGCGAAACACCCATCCGGTACTAGTGATCCACATGCCAAGGCAGGGTCGTTGTACATCGCGAAGCACACTGCTTCTCAGCACCTTGCTCCGCGAGGCCCCTCTGCTTCGTGAGGCAGTGCTTCGCGAATAATATTCCACTTCGCGAAGCACCTCCTAGTCACACCCCTACCCCATGCTAAGCCTGAGGCACTCCACTTCGCGAAGCATACTCTTTTTCTTGGCAATCCCTCTTCCCGTGCGACCCTCCAGGTTTGCACGATGTGATTCCAAAATCCCATGGACAACACCACCCATAGCGTTGCTTCGCCTAATGATTCTTCGTATAGGCACGCTAACGGCTATTGATTCTTCGCATAGCCACGCTAAAGTGTACCCCTCGATGGTTCGCTCTGCAACCCCCTTTTACCATGGCCTTGCCAGTACCTTCCCTTCCCCAAGGAACAGAGGGTACCGGTTATGTAAGTCCTAGGGGTGTGGAGTAAACCCACCTAATCTGAGCTGAAGGACGTTAAACTGCCAAGCACCTCGTCCTCAATACATGACATTAAACTGTGATCCGACCCCGTACCTCGCACGCAGGGTCCCCCCAGCTCGGACATTTTTTACTCCACTCGTCTCCACAGAGACGGGGTCACCCCATCCACAAGGGATGATATCCTCCATCTCGGAGTAGCGTATGTCCATGGGAGAAGGGCAACCACCCCGGTATAATCCCCAAGCCTCTCTTGCAGAAGGTAGCACCCATGCACCTCCGCACTTCCCCACTTCCAAGGACAGCGGAGGGCGCGATAGGGAACAAGGCACCTTCCATCTTTGGTCCCAAATCCCTCTCCCACCACGCTTTGTCGCACTTTGGGCCTCCTTCCTAGAGTAAGTCCCAGCACCATGGGTCTCCCAACGTGTAATCCCCACTTCGTTTCTCACGGATGCACTCTTCGTGACGTGATCTCCAGGTCCCTGCTGCCTCTTGTTTCTCACACTGAGCACGACTCACGTGGGATTAGAGTAAGCATTGGCCATGAAAACACTTCGTCCAGCATGACGTTACACTGTATGCCCGTCCGGCACGAAGTTAAACTGCACATACATTTGAACTACGAGGTCTTTGATCCATGTCAAGGCATGGTACGTAGGAAGCCTCCATGAGGTTCAAGCCCACCACCCGTAATTTCTTCAAGTCTAGTTCTACCTTCATCCAACATGACGTTAAACTGCATTCCAGTCTGACGGAAAGCCTTTGTGACCAACCCAAACTACGAGGACTTTGATCCATGTTAAGGCATGGTATGTAGGAAGCCTCACGAGGTTCAAGCTCATCTCCCATCAGACCAAGGTCCCTCATTTACATCGGTTCGCTGACACCCACCTCCATTCCCAAACTACGAGGTCTTTGATCCATGTCAAGGCATGGTACGTAGGAAGCCTCCACGAGGTTCAACCCCACCTCTCGTCGTTTATCCACGTCAAGGTTCATCTTCGCCCCGCATGACGTTAAACTGCATTCCAGTCCAGTGGCAAGTCATTGTAACCAACCTGAACTATGTGGTCTTTGATCCGTGCTAAGGCATGTTACGTAGGAAGCCTCCATGAGGTCCAAGCCCACCACCACTGGGACCCCCCTGGTCTTCCTTATTCACGTCGGCCTTTCGGCGTCCAACCTGAACTACGTGGTCTTTGATCCATGTCAAGGCATGGTACATAGGAAGCCTCCCAGAGGTTCAAGCCCACCACCTGTTGGTCACTCCGACTTTCTTCACGTCTGGGCGGCCTAGTGTGTAAGCCCCGCACCATCCGGACCAAGGTCCTCATTCGCGTCGGTTCGCCGACACACCATTCTGAATTACGGGGACTTTGATCCATGTCAAGTCATGGTACGTAGGAAGCCTTCACGAGGTTCAAGCCCACCACCAATGGACTCCCGGGTTCACCTCCACGGCGGTTCGCTGACGATGCCATCGGGCCAAGGTCCACATTTACATCGGCTCGTCGGAACCATCCCGAACTACGTGGACTTTTATTCCCTTCCACGGGGATACGTAAGAGGTCTCTTCGAGGCTCAATCCCAATATCATTGTCTCCCTTGCGATAGTCCCATCTCAGTCCCCCTTAGATTCATCCACCTATCCATCATCCACCCTGATTCTCACCCGGACCGTCATATCCTGGCGAGATCATGCCATTCCGCTCCTCTTCACAACATTCAGGAATCCTCCCATGGGTTGGCCCCGATATCGACATCCCTTCAAGAGAAATTCGTCAATTTGATCCACTCCATCTAGTATTTTGATCAGGCCGACCCATCTCCGTTGGACGTTAAACTTGCGACCTACCTCGTGATAAACATGAGATACCTGAGGAAAACCTTGGATGGCATGCCCTTGGCGTAACCGTCTCCGCTGGACGTTAAACCTACGGCATACCCTGTGTCAAACATAGGAAGCTGAGAAAAACCTCAGATATATTCCTAGGGCGTATGATTCCCCACGCTCTATGTGGGATTCCTTGGGCTTCCACGCCCTCGAGAATCCCTTTGACAAGGGACAAAAGATAGACACACCAGTTCCCCAGCATACAGACACACTACTGATGTCTCGACGTAACTACTCCCCCGACTGAAGGTTTCTGCCCTGACCAGACCCTTTGGAATGTCTTGACAGAAGCAGTGTAATTAACCGGCACTCATAGAAACATGGCACTGGGAAGAGTTTCACGAACAACGAATTAAATCTATGAGGGAGACCCTGACTAGGTGACGTGTTCTGAGGAGGAATCCATGGAAGGAAGAACCGAAATCCCATCATCCCAGTTTTGATCAAGGAGCAGACGTACCTGAATAAGGAGCGGATGCTGCCCGCCTTTGGAAAGCGGGATGAGGGGAAACAGCGGTGCGTCCCCCCACAGACGGATGCGCGCGCCCCGGCGAAAGCGTCGGAAACAGAAATGGCTAACCCGATGTGAAGGCCTTCTCCTCAATGTGGAGATTAGTAGCGCTTGAGACACCAGTAGATTAACGTGTCACCAGATCTAGATATCCGGCACCGGGTCCCACCAAGAAAATAGTGGGCCTGGTGTGAAACTCACCAGAAGTTGGGGCAGTAGAACGTGGGGCATTCCATTCTTCAACGTGTTGGCATGGATCCTTCTTACAGACGTGGAGAATGGAATGAAGTTGGGGCACTGGTTGTCAATCCTTTTCCTCGCAGTGCTGATGAGTTGATCCCTCTGTTTCCCAGGAACCAGGTTGCTGCTATGGAGACACGATCACCGCCCGCTCGCCTACGCAGGGGTAGGGGCAATACCGGAACAGCCGCCCCGCATGGCTCCGCTACTGCCACGACGGCCTCTACATCCATGAATATGGGGAGCCCACGTCCCCTCTCCCCGTTAGAGATCATCCAGCGAAGGGTGATCAACAACCTTGTATGCAGGTACAAGGAGGAAGGGGTCATCCCAACTCGGGATATGGCCCGCCTGGACCTGGAGTCATCCAGGCCCCGCCATCAACGCTGCCCTCAAAGGCCGCGCGGGGAGCCCCTGCTCTCCACCCCAACAGTCAATCATTTCGGGAGCCTGTCCCTGGAACACCTCGACGACTTCTCGCCTTACGCTGATGAGGTGGGTGATGTCCAGCTCGGCCCGCTCGAAGTACCAATCCAGGGGCTCCAGGAAAGGGCTCTCATCCAGATGCATTAGCGCCGCCGACCGGCTTCTCCAGAAGAGCAGGTAGGCAATTCCCCTACACCACCTGCTCCAGCCCGTCTGACCCGACGTCAGCGCCAGGCCTGAGCTGAGGATGCCCGTCATGGTGTGTCGAAGTCAACAGCTACTGTGGCCTGAGCCACCTCCGACTTACATCATGTAGTCCCTGTATACACTGAGCAGCGTCACTCCTTCACCCGACCAGGACCGAGGCTCCAACCGCCCCATGGGAAGGTCGGGTTGGCTCTCGAGGTTACAGGCCTGAGTGGTGATCGCCCCGAATCAATTCGCGGTAATGTCACCCCGTACGGTGGGCCTCCCCATACCACTATTCTGCAGAGCGTGGGCCTCCACCACTCCGAATCTCGTCACGGAGGTATGCATCATGCTACCCCCATCTCGAAGAAAGACCTGCCCCGTGGCAGTGACGCTCGGCGTAGAAACATCTCCTATGACCACCATGCAGTTTATGGAGTCCCTCCTCCTGTCCCCGTCCGTCGATGTGAAGGCACTGCCCATCCAATCCCTATCTAACATGGCGGCCCCCCCTACATCCTCTCTGCAACTGGGGAAGGTCCTCCTCGCCCCGACAACTCAAGGAGTGAAGTTCAGCCTCGCTCCGCCCACGTGGGTACTGTCCATGGAGGTCTTCCCTATGTGCCCTTTGACATTTTCCCTGGTGCCTTTCACACCCCGGTTATCTCAAGAGGGATCCCTCTCCGCCATGGTGTCAGCGCCGCCCCGAGACCACATGTTGAGGATCAACCTTGTCCCGAAAATCCATCTAGGGGAAGGAGAGCGGGTCGTCGCCGCCACAAGAAGAGTCCTGGGAAGGCCCGGGTGGAGATCAAACCTACGCATTTCTCGGACTCTGAAGTGGAATGCGACTCAATGATGAAACCTTCTCCCCGCTCCTCCATGTCAAGGACTAGGGTAGGGACCAGGCGCGTCAGCCTCATTCTCCCAGAATGCGAGGTCCATCGGATTCCTGCCTCCCTCTGCATGTACATCCAAGAGGAAGAAATTGTGAAAATACTGCAGGTCCCGACTGCGCAATCACCACCGTCGTCACCAGAAGCGCCCTCTACCTCTACCAGAGATCACGGGGAGCTATTTTGGGGACCAACGACGATAGAGCAACGGCGTAACCCATCGCCTGTGGCCGCAACTCCTGCGCCAGAAGCTGTGGCTATCAGCCCATCATATCGTGATATCATGGTAAGGTCACCTCACTCTTCAGAGGATGGCCTGGAATTCGGCAGCCAGTCAGCTCGTTCTCCGTATTCTCCGCCGCCAAGTTTACTGTCCCAGCGGTCCGCCTCGGTACCGCTACCGGTCCCTCAGCCACCCCCGGTTGACAAGTGGGTCAATACAAGGCCAGACCCTGAGTTCGAACCCAGGAGCTTCTGGAGCATTCTCACAGCGGATCACTTCCCAGAGAAGTTCTGGCCAAAGGCAGTGCCGAACATTCGCGCACCAGAGTCCCTTACCTCAGAGGAAGTGGGGTGCTTCTGCTGAACCCTATGGGCGACACACTTCTACCTTCGTTACGAGCGGGTGATGTACCACAGGAGTTGAGAGCACTTTGAATAAATCGGCGAGCAATGCCGTCTGATCGATTTGGCCGCACTCCCTATGGCCCAGCACCCTGAGTCACCAGGTCGTCAGAGCACCCTTCAACGGAAATGCATTTAGAGTTTCAAAGTACTCCACAGAGTCATCAGGGAAGCTACCCCCCATGTAAAATTCCATGGCTGGGGACACTATGCCTCTCTCCTCTTCATCCCTATTTGATGGCAGCCCGATACGTTATGCGACATTGAGGCCATTCCCTCGAGAGGGGTCGCGGTCCACATGGTTGACATAGTGGACAAGGAAGACGGTCTGGAATTTATCGATGGAGACATACCCCCTGAGGGTGTAAAGCCACTGATGGACCCATCAGGGAGGGTTACCCGTCAGCAGAGGAACCTTCTAGGCCTCCCTGTACCCACCGGGTCACTGGTACTCAGTCAAAATTCCGGTAAGGGTAAGGATCATGTCAGAACTATCAAGCACTCCGACCCATCCGCCTCTGTACAGAAGACGGAAGAAGATCCCGAGAAGGCCCAATTACGCCAGCAGCTTGCTAAGCAGAAGAGGCTGGTTGACGAACTCTTGGCCGAGCGTGCTGCAGAGCGGTGACCCGACTATGGTAATCCCAAGCCGGGGTAGCAGGGGCAGGAACAATTCCCCCCCAGTGAGATGCCTCCGGGCAACCCTGATCATGCTACTTCCACAGACAGGGCAGAAGCCGGAACTTATGGCAAGAGCGCGCGGTACGTCTCGCCAAACCCTCTTGAACGATGGGGCAATTTGAGGAATCCATCCCGGGTTCCCCCAGCCGCCCCACATGCCGTTCCACAAGTCAATCCATGAGATGTTGAAGCCATCTACCGTGTCGAAGAACCTGGAAATGCACTTGTGATTAGGGATCCCCGTCAAGACAGGGACCACCACCCGGATGATCTTATAGCGGCACTCATCGCCCGCCTCGAAGCATTGGAAACGTGGCAGGTGGCGGCCCCACTGGATGGCAAGCCATATCCCGCGTGGGTGGATAATATGCCCACACCCCTGGGTTTTGGGAACCCCACTTTCTCGCCCTTAAACGGGATAGGGGACCCGCCGTAGCACTTGGCCCACTTTTCTTCCAGGTGTGGCCCCATGACGGAGACTCCAGCCCAGCACGAAGTCGCCAAGATCTGATGTTTCATACAAACATTGGAGGGCCCCGCATTCGTCTGGTACAGCCAGCTCCCTATCGGATCGGTGACCGGTTGGGAGGATCTCCGCTGGCAGTTCCTATACCAATTCAGCTCCACCACGTGAAAGACCAGCATCACATACCTCTTCAAGTGCAAACAAAGGCCTGATGAGCGAGTCGCGGACTTCATCGCCCGGTGGAAGGGACTTACATACTCCCTCTACAAGCCACTGACGCAAGAACAATTACTGATGATGTTTGTAGGGAACGTTAAAACGGAGCTGGTTCCTTCCCTGATCACCCAGAACTACCCTGGAGGGTTCTGGGATTTCTCAGATAAGGCTCAGCGCCTTGAGGAGGCTCTGCAACAGGCTAGTCAGGCACGTTTTCTGCCCCCTGTGATCCTGGATAGGAGGGATGCCAGAGCCGAACCCGCCGTGGTGGCCCAAATAGAAGCCCACATTTAGTTGGAATTACTGTCGGCGGCACTGTCCCCACAACCCCGCAGAGGTCATCCACCACAAGCGTAGTCTCCTGCCCAGTAGCGACCGCCTCAGAATCGACAGGTTCCCCAACGTAATGCACCACCACCACCTAGGAGAGACAATCAGGCACCGCCTCCTCGGCAGGCCCTTCTGGCCCCTTGCCAGAGCCAGGCCCCCAGGGTCCCCTATCTGGAAAGAAGGCACCAGACCTATTCCTTCAATGAAAATCAGGTCCCTGACTACTTCCGAAGTTCTCTAGAGCAAGGGATTGTGCGCCTACCCAAGTGCAGAAGGCCGACAGAGGCGAATCTCACCGATCACCCCAACTACTGTCCTTATCATCAGATTCTGGGGCACACCCTCAAGAAATTATATGTTTTTAAAGACTGGCTTCTAGAACAGGTCGACAAAAACATAGTCAGGTTGGGCCCGACACCAACACAAGTAGCGGGTGTCTTTGTAGGGTCATAGATCGGTAGCGACAATGAAGGTGAGTGTCAGAAGTTTCCTAGCCGTGGGTCCCAGAAATACGACGACTAGATGGCTCAAAAAACCATCTCCCGTGCCCATGGTATCATTCGGGCACACCTGAATCAGTTGGAGCCTTCGGGGGAAGTATCCGGTACCTCTGCATCGTCTTCACAGCCGACCTCTTCCCAAAAGGGAAAGCAGCAACGACGCAAGAAGAAGCAACGTGCTCCACCACTGACATTGTCATCCCGCACTCTTGGCGACTTTATGCCCCCTGAAATGGGGATTCCTCCCAGAATCCACCTGGTGGTGGATGACTCGTCGAGCGATAGCCAGGGGTACGCTTCGGTTAACACCGTGGAGCTGGTAAAGCCCTATATGACTCCCAACGAAGGGGAACGCCAGGCGAGCCTCCCCAATGTCCCAAACTGACATCAACGTTAGTGGAACCACAACCACGCCAGTCGTCGAGGCACGTCAGCGGGCACTTTAAGCCAGGCCGTGCACGCTACTGAGACCAGACAACAGGCTCAACGCAGACCTCCACACGCGCAACCCCATCTGATTCCCTCAGTTCTACCTCCACCGACATTTGTGCTACTAGATCAGGCAGAGCTGCCTCGTTCGTATCATAGTCAGTCTTTCCCGGCTACAGGCCAATCTCCGTTGTCTGATCCTAATCCAGAGACTACTCTCCAGGCTTCAACTAGTAGGCAGCGGGATGTACCCAGCACTAGCCAACCACCGGTTCAACCGGCAGGACCCGCTATGCCTCCAACTGCATAAGGACCTCATGTAAGCAGAGGCTCATGCTTGGAATGAAGGTATGATGTCTTGAAGCACCTGACCGTCATTCCAGGAAGGCTTTATATCCTTGAGGCCCTTCGCCTATCATCTGAGATGCGTGAAGCACTTGCTGAGGCCCTAAGGAGACCCCTTAAGTTTTAGATGGAGGTAGCAGTGGCAGAAGCCTTCAACGCCGAGGCAATTGAGAACGCCGAAAGTCAGGCAGTTATCTCATTCTCCGGTGAAGATGAAGACCCTCCCATACAGGGGAATATTCACCCATTGTACATCACTGGCCACTTCAATGGCGTGGAAGTCCACCGCTGCCTCGTTGACACGGGTTTCGGGATCAACCTAATCCCGACTCGGGCACTGCGAAAGATGGGTCTATCTGAAGATGATTTTATACCCTCCGACCTCAGAATCCAGGAATACGACAGGACTGAGCAATCCCCGGTCAGCAAGATCCGGCTGAAGACCCAGTTCGGTTGCCTAATTTCCATCATCGAGTTCATAGTTGTCTCTCAGGACACTGCCTACAACGCATTGATGGGTAGGCCATGGCTTTATCTGCACGCAGCGGTCCCTTCGTCGTATCACCACTGCCTCAAATACTCCCTCAATGGTCGAGTAGGCGTGCTCCAAGGAGATGTGTCTCCTTTCTCCTCTTGTGAAGCCTACTATCTGGACGCTGATTATTACAAGAGCAAGGATAAGTAAATTCTAGTAAGTGAGGATGAACCCGCCCTAGTCACAAGTGATCTATGGGCAGGCCTCGATGACACCTACATTTTCTCGATCCATCGATTGGAGGCCATGACCTCGGACATGGGGCAGTGTTTTGTTGTTCCGGGTACGCAAGGAAGGCGTGTTCCCATGTCCAAGCGAAGACGGAAAATCACCTCATACTCCTACACCAACTAGGATCAGGGGATCCCAGAGCCTCCTACCCCTATGCGGTATCGGAATGTCAAGATTATGACAACATCAGTACGTCATACGTGTCTCTTCCGCCGGGCTGGAATCAACCGAATCAGGCCGACGCGTCACCACTGCTTTGATGTCATCAAACGTGGACCCTTGGGCTGAAGGACAGATGGGATAGGATCGACTGCCTTCATTGCTATGGTCTCAGTGGCGAGTGGGTCCCCTGATACGATGACCACTGCTGCCCAAGCCGGCACCAGCTGCCCGTCAGGGTTTGATGGCCCAGAAGAAGCCCCCTTTGTGGGAAGCCCCTCCACGGGTGGAGAGGAAGATCTGGAGGATACTCCCCCCGCCTTTGAGGAAGGCGTCTCTACCACTGTTGATGAACTGGTACAGGTGAACCTTGGTAGAGAGGCAGATCCGAGACCCACATTGATCAGTGCAGCCATGTCCCCCAAGGAGTAGCAGAGGTACATAGACTTTCTCAAGCAACACCGTGATGTGTTTTCCTAGAGTTAAAACGAGATGCCAAGACTAGATCCCCAGGTAGTCGTTCACCTCCTGGGCCTCCCGTCAAACCATCACGGGTTTAAGCAGCCCCCATGAAAGATACACCCTTCTCACGGTGCTATGGTTGAGGCCGAAGTTGACAAGCTTATCAAAGCCAACTTTGTCAAGGCAGTCCAGTACCCCAAGTGGCTTTACAACATTGTGCCGATCAGGAAGAAGAATGGGCAGATCAGGGTCTGCCTCGACTTCCGCGACCTCAATCGCCAATGCCCAAAGGATGACTTTCCCCACCCGGTGACCAATTTATTAATTGATGCTACGGCCGGGTTCCAAGCCCTCTCTTTCATGGATGGTTATTCCGGGTAAAACCAGATCCGGGTGGCCCTCGAGGACGAGGAGTCAACTGCCTTTAGGGCTCCCCAAGGTACCTTTTGTTACCATGTTATGCCCTTCGGCCTGAAAAATGCAGGTGCCACTTATCAAAAGGCCATGCATCGCATATTCAGGCCGATTCTCGGGACGCTGGTGGAATTCTACGTGGATGACCTAGTGGTCAAATCGTGCCAGTGCCAGGACCATCTCAAAGACATTGAGAAAGTGTTCGGTATCCCCCATTCCTGCCACCTGAAGATGAACCCGTTAAATTGTGCCTTCGGGGTCACCTATGGGAAGTTTCTTGGCTTTGTTGTTAGATACCAGGGCATTGAGATCGACCCAGATAAGATCAAGGCCATCCGCCAAATTCCTCCCCCGAGCAATATTCGGGAACTTTGAGGTCTCCAAGGCCACTTAGCCTATATACGCCGATTCATCACGAATCTGGCTGGAAAGTGTAAGCCCTTTTCTTGGCTCATGAAGAAGGGTGCCGCCTACGAATGGGATGAAGAGTGTCAGACCGCCTTCGAGGAAATCAATCAGTACCTACTTCAACCTTCGGTTTTGATGCCACCCGTCTCCGGAAAGTCGTTGGTCCTTTACGTGACCGCCCTGGAACGATCCCTCGGTGCACTGCTCACCCAGAAGAATAACGAGGGTATGGAGAACAGTCTCTACTATCTCATCTGCATGCTTCTCGATACGGAGATCTGATACTCCACTATCGAAAAGGGATTCCTTGCGCTCGTTTTTGCCATACAGAAGTTGTGGAATTACCTGTAGCACCATGAGGTGCAATTGGTCTCCCGAGTAGACCCACTGAAGTACATCCTGAACTGCCCCATGTTGACTGGACGACTAACACGGTGGGCGGTGATTCTCCAGCAGTTTGATATCAGGTTCGTACCTCAGAAGGCCATTAAGAGACAGGCGTTGGTAGAATTTTTAGCTGCTCATACAACCTTTGCGGATAAATCCCTGGACTTGGATTTTCTTGATGAGACGATCCTCTCAGTCGATCGTGTCATCCCATGTTGGAAAATGCACTTCGACGGTGCCTCCCGGAACCCCACTGGTAGGAGGATCAATGATCCTAAGATCAACAGAGTGGGCCTGGGTATCGTCTTCATTACCCCGGCTCAAGATGTCCTACCATACTTGTTCCTGTTGTCAGAAGGTTGTACCAACAACGAGGTAGAGTACCAGGCTCTCATCACCGGCCTCGAGTTGGCCCTTGAGATCGTCGTGCCCCATCTACATGTGAAAGGATATTCCGAGTTGGTAATCAAGCAGGTCAATGGTGATTATGTCGTTAGGAAGTTGGAGCTTGTTCCATTGATGGAGTGCACCCTCCGCCTAATGGCCCAGTTCTCCTCTCGGCCAGAGTTCACCCATGTCCCTCGATCACAGAACGGTCGAGCTGACGCTTTGGTCGGCTTAGCTACGTCACTCGCAGAACCCGAGCAAGATTATTTGATCATAGATGTGGCACACCGGAGAGTAATTTCCCCCGTCACCCAAGAGGACAATGACAGCCTACGGGTATGTCATCTCACCACCGGGCCCTCTACGTCAGGGGTCCCGAGTTTGTCAGACACAGTGGTTGAAGCCACTCCCGACTGGAGGGAACCTTTTGTTGAGTATCTCCAAAATGGTTGCCTCCCAGACGACTGGGCCAAGCGCGAGCAAATCCGACGCCGCGCGCTGCAATTTACCCTCCAGAGTGGTCCCAGTCTTGAGCAGATCCTCTATAAGCGGAGCTTCGATGGCGTTCTCCCCCGTTGCATTCAAGGAGTCAAGATTTCTCAGGTTATTCAAGAGGTTCATGCCAGTTCATGTGGTGCTCATCAAGCTGGGCCAAAGATGTCCCATAAAATCTAGAGGTTGGGGTACTTATGGACCTCTATGATCCATGATTTTATCGAGTTTTCCAAGAGATGTCACGCGTTCCAAGTTCATACCAACTTCCTGCATCGGCCGCCGGAACCCCTCCACTCCACCAGGTACTCTTGGCCATTTGCGGTGTAGGGACTTGATGTAGTGGGACCATATCCACCAATGAAAAATCGCCAGTGTAGGTTCATCCTAACTGCTACAGATTTCTTCTCCAAGTGGGTAGAGGCAGTTCCACTCAAAGCGGTCAAGGCCCGTTCCATCGTCGACTTTGTGAGCTCCAATATCATCCACTAGTTTGGGATCCCTCACGCTTTCCTCACCGATAACGGCACCAACTTCCGAGCGGCTGAGCTGAAAAAATTGTACGCCAAGTACAATATCCGTTCGAACCATACATCCCGCTATCATGCACAGGCAAACGAGAAGATCAAGGCATTCAACAAAACCCTCTCTAAAATTCTATAGAAAATGGTTGGTTAGAACAAGAAAATTTTGTCGGACAAGCTCCCCAACGCCCTCTGGGCTTATCGGATGATGACTCATAATTCCACCTAGGTGACCCCATATTCCCTAGTGTATGGGGCTGATGCCATCCTACCCACTGAGATCCAGCTGCCATCGTTACGCATTGCAGTCTATGACCAGCAAGCACCAGATGAGGTGGCCAAAATCATTCTAGCTGAATTGGAATCACTGGAAGAGAATAGGCTTTGTGCCCTGCACAATCTGGAAAGACATCAGAATAAGATAGCAAGGGCCTTCAACAAGAAGGCTCGCCTTCGCTCTTTTCTGCAGGGCGATCTGTTTTTGGCCCTTTGAGCGCCAATGATCCTTGGTAGGAAACCACCCAAGCTAGAGCACAAATGGGAAGGACCCTACGTCATCCAAAAGGTTTACCCCAACAGAGCATACTCCTTGGAAACCACGAATGGTGAGCACATAACTCCTCCCACCAACGCCAAGTTCCTCAAGCGATACTTTGCCTAGGGAAAAAGGGTCTCGCACGACCTTAAACTGCATCTTCATCCTGTAAGATGATAAACTGCAAAATGGTCCGAGCTCTATGACCTTAAACTAAGATCTCCCCCCATCCTTACTGCAAGATGTTAAACTGCAAGCCAGTTAGGCCTTCCTAACCGAGGCTTAGCCTCAGGCCCCTTGGCCTCTTCGGGCCCACGACACCCGTCTTTACTGTAAGACGTTAAACTACAAGCAAGTCAGGCCTTCCTGACCAAGGCTCAGCCTCAGGCCCCTTGGCCTCCTCGGGCCCACGGCCCCCATCCTCACTGCAAGACGTTAAACTGCAATCCAGTCAGGCCTTCCTGATCGCGGCTCGACCTCAGTACCCATGGCTTTTGTCGACTCGGGCTCTCTTATGGGATTGTATGGTGTGGTGTGGGACTATGTACTCATTCACGTCGAATTACTTGTCGTACCGTACATATCCCCAAATAAGATTCATCCCTTGTCCAACACGACATTAAATTGCATGACGCCTCCAGAACTACGTATGGCTTGATTCCCATCCGCATGGGATACGTAGAGACACCCTGGTATTTTGCCTAGGGTCCAGCCCATATTTTTTATGGTCCTGCACGACCTTAAACTGCATCCTCATCCTGCAAGATGATAAACTGCCACTACAAAAAAAACTGGGTTTAGCGGCGGTTTTGTGGCGGCGGTTCACAAAACCGCCGCTAAACATTTTCGGTGAAGGTTTTGCGGCGGTTTTTAATAAACCGCCGCGAAACCCAAATTTTTTCAGAAACACCGCGACCCTTTCCCCCTCCCCGACCGTGTTCCCCAAACCCTCCCCGATCCCCCCCGGCCTCGGCGACAACTGCGCCCCGTGCACCCTCCAGCGACCCCCGCACTCCCCGCGCCCTCCGGCAAAACCCTCCGGCGAAACCCGCACTCCCCGCGCCCTCCGGCGAAGCCCTTCGGTGAAACCCGCACCCCCCTGTGCCCCCCCTCGACCACTGGTGACCCCTCGAATATATATTATTGTTTTTAGTTTAATTCTTAACCATTGATCTAGTTTCCCTGTATATTCATCATGCTTAATTAGGTACTGCATATTTGTTTTTTTGTCTCATTCCACGGAAACATGGACCTCTGATTTATTGAGTGGTTATTTTATATTTTTGTGTGGAAGTCTTAAGTCTTAATTTTATTTATTTTGAAAACCAATTCCCATGAGTTCCTATATGATTCCTTAGAACTAGTATCTAGACTAATGATATTAAGAGTGTGCCTTGGGTATGTCATGGGCCAACTCTAGTGCCCAGGTCATTGGTGACCCAAATTTGGTTCAAGAAAAAAATAGTATTACAGCCTATGTAATTAAGAGATATTATGTACCAAGATCCCATTTGATATTTGTATAGTAATTATAGATTATATATATAGATGTAATAAAATTATAGGAAGGTGTGGGGGGATCCCCATGAGATCTTTCTCATTCACTTGGGATATACTTCTTTATACCCCCCCTGATTTTTCCATTATATGTTTTTATTATTTTATTTTCATAAAAAGTTGAATTTATAGATTTCTATGAAGTTTTATATGGTTGATAATATTGATGTGATGATTTTGGGTGAGGTCTTAGACATTATTTAAGAATCAAACTTTAGTGTGGGATCCTTATTTGGTTAGACTAGGATGACATAAATCTAGATTAACCATTGGTGCGTCATCTCATTTGGTAGGGTTTATAGAAATGGTTGGGTAGTTGGTCTACTCAAGGGTAAGAAGTACTCATGGTTGAAATCATTTTATAAGGGATCCCTTAGTCTTTTTAAAAAATAGAAGGGTTTTTATGGTGTTTTTTTATAAAAATGGAAATGTTTATATATTTGGAAACAGTTAATGGAAAATATTGATTATTTATTTAATTTTTAATATCTATATTTTGTTTTAGGAAAATGCCATGGGTTTAGGTAATGTTTTATAAAATGAATTTAATGTTTTTCATTTATCATTTATATGGGGTACATGATATTTTTGAGGGATATCCTACTTTTTTCCTTTAATATCCCCTATATTCCCATATTGGTCAACATTTAGATTATATACACCACAAAAATGTAAATAAAATACCTCCTTCTTTACATGTTGTGAATCATAGTCTCATATGTGGAGCTATAAAGGAGGTGTAGCTATTCGGTGGTTGGTTGGATCTTAGATTTTTTAGGGGAAACATGGAGGTTCTATTTGGGTGATTTATTAGATAGATAAATATTTAGTTGGGAGATCTTTAATCCAATGGATTTATTAATCTGAGTGTGTCTACATAGGGTTATCCATTTCTTTTTACCAATATTGCAAGAGTGAGTTATTGATTTTATATTATCTATTATAAATTAAACCATGTTACTCTTAATAATTGGAATCCTTTTCTATAAATTTATGATTTATTCAACCAGTTTAGAGATTCTTTATGGATTTTGAAGATTGTTCATCGATTAGGTTATCAGTGGTTAAAGATTTGAGCTAAAGGTGTGTACAAGATAGAATTTCAAACACTATATAGTAATTTTGTGTTTTTGGTAATTCTATTTAGGGTAATGGAGAAACCATATGTATTTATAAATTTGATAAACCATTTTTTATCCCTTTTTTTTCATTCGGGACTATATTTATCAATGATATATCGGTATGATCATGATCCTATGAGGAGCATGAAGAATAGTTGGTTATGTTCTTAGACACATTGAGATATCATCATTTATATGCCAATATATTGAAATGTTATTTCTATAATCAATAGGTGACATTTTTTGGTCGAGAGTTCTCTAAATCTAGGATATTAGGGGATATTGAGAAAGTAGAATCTATAATTTCTTAATAGATTCATACTAATATTGTTGAGATTCATATTTTCATTGGTTATGTGGTTTCTTATTTTTGCATTATCTTGGAGTTTTCTCACATATTCATTAAAAATATAGTATTGACTTGGAATGGAGTGAATTTTTAGTGGGATGATAAATAAAAAGATTCATTTTATGAGCTAAAAAATATATTGACATCTACACCTATTCTTATTTTACCAAAGCCAAGGATGCATTATAAGGTCAATAATGAGGCCTCCAATGTGATGTTAAGATTTATATTGATATGGAGGAATGAGTTTTAGTAAATGGGTCTTGAAACTTATAATAAAGTTCATGTCATTATAGAAACCTTGACCATCACTTTATCTTTATTTTTTTATTTAAAGAAGGTATGATTTCATATTATGTGTATTGGGTTTTCCATGAATGGTTTTATAGTATGGATTTCATACCTAGGTATATGCTTAGTGAGAATTCTCTATTGTATTTTCATGGGTGTAATTTTTTTATTGACCCCGACACCCCCCACGCCCCCCGTGGCCTCCGGCGACCCCCGCACCCCCCGGCGCCCCCCGCGACCCCTTTCGACTTTGGTAATTTTTAGTTCTTCCTTGATTCTTTGATTTCTTCTCATAAACGACGGATAAGTCATGCATAGTAATTTTGGATTATTTATTTTTGTGGTTTATATATTTCTCCTACATTTATTCATGTATTCATTACTAAAAGTGAGAATATCCATCCACAATTTGAGTAATTTCTTGGAATTTATATTGAGCAGTTGGTTCCTTTGGGATATCACTTAATATTATTTACACCTCAACTCTTTCCAAGAATATAGATATGTTCAATAGATTAAATCCCATCCTATAGACCAATTTCAATTCCAATGGTTTATTTTACAAAAATCCATGTGACTTCTCTCCCGTGTAAATTTGGTCCATAACGACATGTCTTATCATGGATAATGAATTAATTAGGTGCTTCATGAATTTATGTATATAGATGTTCTTCCACTTTACCATTGCTGATGTGATAGCACGGAAGTGGACATTGAAAAATCTTGGAAAAAAATGGAAAGATTTCAAATGTAGGTTGTGGTGTGATGCCAATGATACTTCGTTGACCGTGCAGCAGATGTATGAGAAGCTACCCAGTGGGGTACCGAAAGAACAGTGGAATGTTTTTGTCGATAGCCACCGTGATGAGAAGCGGATGGTATTGAAATATATATTATTATATTATCCTCATTTTACATTTATACATGTACATGAAGAGGAGATAGACATTGAATACATTACTGTTAAATTGAATTTTATTTATTTCAGGATCTCTCAAGACAGAATGCATCAAACCGGGCAAAACAAGTCATCCCGCACACTGCAGGCTCAAAAAGCTTTTCTAGAAGCCGAATGTCATTGGTAATCTTTTAATTAGTTTAAATATTTATAAGACAATATTATCTATTTAACATATTTAATTTTTGATTTATCTTTGTTTAATGCAGTCACAGAGTTTAGGGCATGAAGCATCCCGAACAGAACTGTGGCTGGATGTTCATAAAAAACAGATGGAAGTTTTGTTAACGAACCTGCCAGAGAAGTTGGGGTATGAAGTCAATTATTTATTATAATAACTTATTATCAGTTTTTACTGTGTTAATATATATTGATATTTGATTTATAGGTAAAAATTAAAGAAATATGGGATGTCAATCCTGAGCAATCCTACTCAGTCTCCCAGGATGACCCGGTTGGTAAAGTCCTTGGGAAGGAGCATCCTGGTAGAGTGCGCGGGATGGGTTTTGGACCCGTACCATCTGAGGTATTTGGCAGGCCATCAGGGATTTCAGCTACATCTACTCCTGGTTCTGGTCATTTCATACCTGAAGATACTCAGAGGGAGATGTCTTCTCTACGAAACACAGTTCACGAGCAGGGGGATCAGATATCTGCTTTGCAGAAAGAGTTGCTTGAAATACGTCAGCATATGAGCAGATATGCCCCCGGTGGTAGTGCATCGTCTAGTGGTGAGCAGGTAAATCACAAACAAATCAAAATCATTTAGTTTGCACACTTTTATTGGTTTTAAGTTTAATTATAAATATGCAACAATATTTAATTTTCTATATAATGTTCTTATAGGTGGCAGCAGGTAGTGGAGATGAAGGTGGAGAGGGTGACGATGCAACATCAGATGATGAGTAGTAGTGTTGTTGATGTGTTGAACAAGTATGATAATGGTTGGTTTGTATATGTAACATGTATATGGCACATAGTTCCACCAAACATTTCCATGTCCTAACATTTTTTTGATTTCTCATGTTTACTTCTATGCATTTTATTTATTTATGATGTTTCATTTTATGTCTTGATTTCTCGAGTGTGGTATACATCATTCCATTTAGGCCTGTGTTTGAATTGGTACCACATCCAATGAGAATACCATATATGTAACCCATATTCATACCATTTCTACTATATAGCAGCATTCGGGTAGCCCCATTGTGTAAGCTTGATTCATACCATAACTGATTCGTTGAAGTACCTAGGCAGTCCAACTGTGTAAGTCCCATTCATATCATTGTTTCTCCATAGTAGCACCTGGGTATCCTAGCTGTGTAAGCCCAATTCATACCATCACTATCAAGGCCCAATGAGCCACAACACATTACACAGGCATGAAGAAATTCCCACCTGACAGACTAATCTTAGACTATACAACCAACATACCAATTATGCTGATAAAGAACTCACGCTCTTACTGACATGGAAAGAGTGTATCTTGGAAGCCTCCCACAATACCTAACTTTAACCGTTATCAGTATAACATGAATCTAAGCATGTATACACTCTATTAGAACACCTAATATGCATCATTACAATAACATCCAAATAATCATAGTTTAACTTAACTTATCCCCCAAATAACCATGTCAATTATTCATGTTAGACTTAACAAAACACAAGCACTACCCATGCTTTTACATTCACAATACCAAATACAATGATATTACTAACTGAATACCAAACCACAATCCACCTATATACCATCACTATAGAAAAAAGTGTCTAAACTTACTTTCATTTTTTTAATGAACTCATAGACCTAGGATAAGTCCTCTCTTGGATTACATACATAGAAGAAAACCCTCATCAGGTGGAAATGAGAATCGCTATTTCACTTGATTAGAACACTCCAATCACCAATATCCCAAGATACATCTCAATATTACTAGTCTCTCTCAACCCTAGTTCACATGTCACATCCTATATAGGATACAACTCATGGAGAAGCATCTATGAACCCATCTCAAATATCACAAGGAAAATCATAGGCCAATATACCCACTCGAGGGTTCTCATGCATATCACAAATCCCATACCCAATCCAACTATGAAATCTAGGTTACTAATCCTAACTAGAAATCGACACACCATACTTCCCCTGAAGGATAAAGATCACATACATGCACATATATATTAATGACATTATCTTATGATAATAACTATTGTGAAAAATCAATATCATTTGGTTTGGTTAAGTATAATTCCACCAATAAGGTATTTAGGAGAATATTAGATAAGTTGTTGAAATTTTAAAAAACTCAAACCTATTTTCTTTAATAAAGTCAATAACAACTATATCATGATGCATCCCATCCAACCTGCAACATGATGATCATCTTGGGATGTATACATGAAACTCTTATCTCATATCCAATTACATAACTCAAATCCTCAATAGGAATCATGTATAACCTACAAGATCATAAACCATACTCTCTCAAGCACCATGCACGGTTAGCGTGTTGTCCAACCTAAAACACACGCCAATTCACAAGTTACCCATTTTCTATAGTAGGCATTAACAACCAACCCAAAACACACAACAAACCATACCATAACATACATTCTATAACTACTCAAACATCCATCTTTGGAACAAATTCTATACCCATATAAACATAATTTTTTCTATCCCATAACACAAATCCATTGTTAAAAAAACTCAACCCATATCACAATCCACCCATGAATGTTATATCGGTCAACTTAGAGCATAACCAATTACATATCATTACACATCACCATGGTTAGCATGATTACATAAATTGTATCAAAATTCATAACCATTTATTATATAGAGTATTAGTATCCATATAATATAAATCAACCCTTCTTAAAACACATAAGAAATTAAAGAAGCTAAAAACACATATACATCTTGGGGGTCACATGGATTGGTTACTCACCAAATTGTGATACATACCATTCCTTAGGTTGGACTCCATAACATGCAACATTTTCTCATATCCTATTTTTCAATGAATACTACCATGTTATTTGTTTGTATGGTGTCTCCTGTTCAATATTCTGGTTTGATTTGTTTTTCAGGGCAGTGGTGTGGTAGGAGCAGAATTATTTTTTTTTCCAGGTCAGCATTTAGCGGCAGTTTTAACCGCCGCTAATGCCTTACTGGTTAGCATTTAGCGGCGTTTATAACCGCCGCTAATGCCTTATTAGTTAGTATTTAGCGGCGGTTATAACCGCCGCTAAATGTATTATGTTTAAATTTAGCGGCGGTTTTCACCGCCGCTACATAGGCGCATATAAGGCCAGAATATAGCGGCGGTTTTAACCGCCGCGAAAAAAAAGTGTCATCTACGCATAAAACCGCTGCTAAATGGTCAAAAACCGTCGCGAAAAGAGGCATCTACGACGCTTTTCTTAAACCGCCGCGAAATAGTAAAAACCGCCGCTAATAGATTGTCGACGCCCAATTTCGCGGCGGTTTTTGTAAACCGCCGCCACACCCTATAGCGGAGGTTTAAACCGCCTCCAAATGAAAAAAAAACCACCGCTAGGGGCCGGTTTTGTTGTAGTGTGGAAAATGGTCCGAGCTCTATGACCTTAAACTAAGATCTCTCCCCGTCCTCATTGCAAGACATTAAACTGCAAGCTGTTCAGGTCTCCCTGACCTCGGCCTGGCCTCAGGACCCTTGGTTTTCCCCAACTCATCCTCTTGTGGGATTGTACAGTGTAGTGTGGGACTACGTCCTCATTCACATCAGATTACTTGTCGTACCGTACATATCCCCAAATGAGATGCATCCTTTGTCCAGCATGACGTTAAACTGCATGGCCATCAAGAACTACGTATGGGTTGATTCCTATCCTAATGGGATACGTAGAAATGCCCGGACATTTCGTCTGTTGGCCCAGCCCAAAAGCCAAAATCTTCCCCTTGGGTTAAGACATACGTCGTGGTGTAGGATTACGTCCTCTTTCGCGATGGGTTACTCACCGCACTGTATACCTCCCCAGATGAGATATAGTTATCTCTTTCCCTTGTCCTTACCGCAAGACGTTAAACTGCAAGCAGGTCAGGCCTTCCTGACCAATGCCTAACAATCAGGCCTCTTGGCCTTTTCGGGCCCCCGGCCCAGGTCCTCTCTTATGAGAGTGTATGGTGTGGTGAGGGATTACGTCTTCATTCACGTCGGTTTATTTGTTGTACCATACACCTCCCCTGTTTTGGGGGTATATTACTCCCCTCCTCATCCCGTATGACGTTAAACTGCATCTAAAGAACGATGTGTGGCTTGATTCCCATCCTCATGGGATACGTAGGATCACCTGAATGTCTAGGATTCGGGTCCAACCCCATCTCTCGGGAATCTTCATCCCACCTTGGCCCCTTGTTTTACCCTTCCTCCACGAGGGGATTATATGGCGTGGTACGAGATTATGACCTCATTCATGCCGGTCTTGTAATAACCACTCCATGCACCTCTCATTCTCAAGCTGTTTCGTCGACCCTTTCTGATGGTTCACCAATTTTCCTAAGGGTGCTCTGGTTTATTACCTGGAATGCCAGACTTTACTCGGACATGTCCGCACCCACCTTCCAGGCTTTGTGTATCCCTTCATCAGGGCTTCTGTCATCTTTCGCACCCGGAGGGACCCCCAAGAACGGATTGAATACTACACCCAAGGGCTCTCCTACTGTTACGGGCCAACGCCCCCGAGGGTTTTGGACAACAAATTGATAAAATACCGCGTTGCGAATACATTCAGCGTTCGATGCTCATTTGTTGTTCCCACTTCATGCTAATGCAATACAGATACCATTTTCCGCCACGGTCAACAGTTATCCTCCATCGCCACGCCAAACCCCATTAAGCCCAAAGTGTCGGGTACACGATTCACATCCTTCTTCACTTCATCTTGTCCAAGTAGAGTTTTGAAGCTCTTAGTACTACTCTTCAGTGCGCATCTGCACGTTACAGGGACAAATCCGCGTTAAAGGTGTCCTTCAGGGCCCTCTGCTGACTCCCCTTTGATGGACGCCCCAAGTATTGCGATAAGGATCCCCCCCTTGTTTTCCACACCGAGTTTAACTCACATGGGCTTAGGGATCGGGTTGACGTATGCGCTTACTCGTGAAGTTGTCACCGTCCATGGTCCAAGCTCTAAGAACATAAACTAATATCCATATAGAACTACGTTCAGCTTGATTCCCATCCTCATGGGATACGTAGGACCGCCCGGACACCTTGTCTTCAGGTCTAGCCCATTTGGGGAGCTAGTCTCTCCCCCCCTCTTTTCACCTCTTACCTCTATATAGGCCCCTCGGCCTAAGGTCTCCCTCTTGGAGTGGCGTACAGTGTGATGTGGGATCACATATCCATCAGTTGTGTTTCATGACACTACGCACATTTCCTGCCTAGCATCGACTCTTCTACGTCTGCGATGCATGACGTTAAAATGCATGTTTGGTCCTATCACACTACCCTAAACTGTGACATTATTGTCCTGGCCGCACGATGAAAAACGGCACTGCATTGTGATGACCTCGTTGTAGAGGACATCACGTTGGGTATTCATCACGTTCCATGCCATTTGTCAACGCCTATCACAGCTTGATTTTTGTGGCGACACCAGAGCCTGCTACCCTAGGCCTGTTGCTTCACAAAAAAACCACTCACCTTAAAGGACAACCAAGACTTATCAAATTCCGCTTCTTTCAGTGCAAGGGCGACGCTCGCACTTCCCTTTTTACCCTGGCACTGGTACCTTACCGTGCCACCTTTGAGAACTCTGTATGGCTTGATTCTCATCCTCATGAGATACATAGGAGCGTCCTGGCACTTCCCCGTAGGCCCAGACTAACCTTCATGTTCAGTCCCTCGACTCGAGCATTTCCCCAGAGAACACATGGTAAGTAGGGCTTAGGTCCTCATTCGCGTCGGGTTTTGTAACCGCCTCGCCATGTGTCCCCTACCCCCCTTACCCATTCATGGTCCGAATTCTACGACCCTAAACTAAGATCTCCCTATTGGAAAGGACTCTGAACCCTCTATCTAATACGTCTCATTGTCATATTCAGATGTGTTTTGACAAAGAGCCCGAAGTGCAGGATTTTCATGGGGACATTCCCCTCGTCCCATGACCAAGCTTCGTGAGCTCGCTATTTGGATCCTCATCCTCTTCCACATCCAAGAGGACCCTCGGATGACATGGATACTAGTCTTAAGGGCTCTCCATAGATGCTGGACCTAAGGTCCCTCCAATCGTTTCGGGCCAACGTCCCTAAGGATCTCTGACAACATTTGCGACATGGTCCCGTGTTTCGAACATGTTCAACGATCAACCCTCATTTGTCTGTCCTTGTTCTAGGCTAACACGATATGGATGCTGCATTTCCACCACGGTTAACAGTTATCCTCAATCGTCATGCCGCCGTCATTGTGATCCAACTCTCGAGCATCACGATTCACACATTTCCACTTCCTCATGTTCAAGTAGAATTCCAACATATTCGGCTCTATCTCTTCGTGCATCTAAGTGCGCCACATGGGTGTGTTAGTATCATGGGGATGGTATTAACCAAGCATCCCTTCACCATAACCTTCCCTTTTCTGTTTCGGGAAAGTCCCGCCACTACTTCTTGTTTCCCACACCGATCATGACTCACGTGGGCTTAGTAGTTTTGGCAGGATGTGTACCAACACGGCCAGGCTTCTCATCCTCCTACATGACGTTAAACTATGCTTCCAGAACTATGTATGGCTTGATTCCCATCCTCATGGGATACGTAGAGACACCCTGGTATTTTTCCTAGGGTCTAGACCATAGGAATTTTCCTATCCTTTCTCCTCTAGAACTATGTATGGCTTGATTCCCATCCTCATGGGATATGTAGAGACACCCTGGTATTTTTCCTAGGGTCCAGCCCATATAAATCATTAATCCCATCCTTCCCCTTTTCGTCCCCCTGGCCGGACCCCTCTCTAGAGAGGCCCTGTCCCAAAGAAGGAAGGATCCATGACCAAACCAATGCGCCCATCTGGCATACTCCCACCACAGTGGTGTAACTACCTAAGTGTTGGATTCTGTTCGGACAAACCATAGCTCCATATTACATGCTTTGCGTACCCCTTTTTCGTACCCTCGTCCCCTTTCATGTCTGAAGGGACCCCCTAACAGACTGGTCTCATACCGCATCGGCTCACCTACCATCCTGGGCCAACGTCCCAGAAGGCTGGTCATGTTTGGAAGGACCCCCTAATAGTATGGATGCTCGACCTAGGGTCCGCCTACTGTCCTGGGCCAACGTACTGAAGGATTTACTGACAACATTTGTGACCTGGTCCCGTGTTTCGAACATGGTCAATGGTCGACCCTCATTTTTTGTCCCCATTTCAGGCTAACGCAGTAAGGATATCGTTTCTCCGCCACGGTTAACGATTGTCCTTTATTGTCACGCCATCCCCGCAGTGTTCTGAATTTTGGGTATCATGATCCACACTTCCCATTCCCATCTGTTCGGACCGATTTCAGCGCCCCTGGAATTGCACCGTTCGTGCATAAGAGCACATTAAAGAAACAGTAATTCGGCTGTTCTAAGGACCTCTTTCTCCGGCCAGGCCTCTCCCACCTTCCGGAAATCCGGGACGGTTATCCAAACCCCGGATGCCCGAAGCTTGTTTTCCACTCCCATGTTGGGAGGGACGATGAGGCAACTATCTCCTATTTCTCACATCGGGCTTGACCCACGTGATCTTGGGGAATTTTCACCGGACGTCCCGCCAACATTATAGGGATGTAATGAACCGATGAAAACAGTGGAAATCGTGCATGCTACGGTATTCAAGAAAAAATTGAAGCACGAAAGTACCATTAAAAGGTTTTTAATTTGTTACAATACCCGGGGGTCGACTCCCCCCATGGACGGGTTGACCCCGTCAAAAGAACGTTGAAGCTCCGCCACCCTTCGGCTTGTGGCGTCCAAGACTTGTTGTCGCCGACTCAACTCCCGCTCCTCCTCAACAGTGGTGGGGTGCAGTTCGTCAGCCTTGGCTCTGGCCCTTTCTACGCCAGCTTAAATGGAATCCATCTTTCCAGAAGCCTACCTCATACTCTCTTCTTCCTCTTCTAGCTGGGCCTTCATCCTTGAGATCGGCTCAGATTGTGAATTAAGAGAGGCTGAGTGCTCATCTTCCCAGGTCTGCATCTATTGGACCTCGCTTTCAGCCTCTTGGAGCTTCTTGATGTTGATCGCCTTCCTCCACTGCCAGCCCGCGATCATACTCCCGGATCTGCTCTGTCATGAGATCTCAGATGAGTGCATGAGGACGTTGGGCATCCACTCCCCCAGCGCACAGTTCGCGCAGCCACGAGCGAAGTCTGTCCATTTCGTTCAGCCATAACGTTTGGGGGGTGTCCTTGATGAAGCGTGTGATTAGCTTCCATGATCGGCGGCGGACTATACTGTTGTCCTCCTCATCGGAGGCCGTTTCGTCCCAGTCTACGCGATTGGTAGGCTCGTACGCAGGATACGCCCACAGGAAGTCCTCTGCATGATCTACATCTGGTGTTTAATCTGGCACGACATCTGGCACTGGAGTGGGCGTGACCGGAGTTGGGTCGGCCGATTGATCCTTGTCATCAGACTCCACTTCAATAACCTCAGGCACGACCCTACTGGTGGCCCCGCTGGTGATAGTGTGTGTAGCAGCTCGAGGAGATGGGGGGACTATCTCCACCATCACTAGCATGCCCCTAGGAGGGATGTCGCCAGACATCCCAACCAGCCTTGCTGCAGTAGCCCATGCCAGTCGAAGAACTGTACAACAGAGAGAGACACAAACATTAGTTGGCACAATCTACATGTGACAACAATGAATCCAGTAGAGGAAACTTATGGAGATCGATCTCCTGGTGCTGTTCTAGAGTCAATGTTGACGGGACCCCGAGGCGTGGCCCTTCGTATACTGTTGGGAGGTCTAGATATTCCTGAGGAGCCACCTCAGGTGCTCTAGCCCCACCAGATGCAGAACTGGACGCAGCTGTAGGTGCGGGTTCTGAAGGTCCAGCATCATCACCCGCCAAGGGGCGAGAGCGAGGCCTACATACAAGTTCCTCCTGCATGGTCCAAACATCGGTGACAAATCCGTGATGGCCCAATAACGGACCGTAAGGAAAGAAGTTCAGAATGCTACCTCGAGAGCCTCTGTGAAATCATCAGAATCTAAGTTTTGGTCTCTGACTTCGCCCTCCTCCAACGGGGTCCCTCCACCAGCCTCATCCTCTCGAGAGGAGTCCTCGGATTCTTCCGGTAGGGGGATGTGCTCCCTCAGATCGGTGGCTGATAGCTATGGGGGGACCTTTCGATCCAGTAGTACGCTCACCCGGTCTGTCATTGGGCGTGGGACACCACTAGAGTGGACGTAGTCCCCCAGCTTGTCCAGGTATCACTCCGCCTCCGCCGGAGACGCCGTGAAACCATCCCGGACTGGGCCTATGCTCGGTAACTCCATCCCAAGGCAATTCAAGTGCGCCCATATCTCGGGTGGGATGAGGAATTGTCGGTTGAAATCCCAAATGTCCCAGGACTCCGGGAAAACCGCATCCTCTGCCACATCGATATGACGCATCCGCTTCCCCGGAGCCTTGGTGGATATCCTACGAAATCCCCTCGGTGGCCGCCCCTCAGGATGCCCCTGCTCTTCTGGAATCACCGGATCCGCTGCTGCTGCCACACCCTCGGCCGGCGTGGGTCTCGCCGCCACGGCAGCCCCACCACTGCGAGAGGCCCTTGCTGCCCTCCGACCCCAACCTTAGGATAGAGGAGGCCCGCCGTCACCGACCCGAATATTTTGCTGCCTCAGCATCTCCCCCAGATAAGCAGCCTCCCATCTAATGGCATACACCCTCAAAAATCCAAAAGCGGAGGTGGATGGAGGCAATGCGATTCTCATCTTCCCATCTTCCCATGTGAACATGAGCCACAACTGCCTCATCACACACGGGTGCTCCTCGTGACGCACCTCCTAGTAGACCTGCGGGGTCAGCTTCTGGAGGCACCGGAACTGCCTTGCAAAGCGATGTGGGGAGTACGGTTCACAGAGTGGCTCACGATCCACTCGTGCCATCAAAACTCTGCCTCGAAAGGCCATGAGATAAGCTCGGTGCTCTTCCGTTCCCCACACTTCGTCAGTGAGTATCCTCGTCGGCAATGGAAATGGGTGGAAGTTAAAATCATTCGTCCTCCACACTCGGTTCAGCACCATCGGCACTATTAGTTTGAATGGGAAGCTCCCGGCCGTATTCAGAATGGAGGGACGGAAGTTCGATCCCGGCGGTGAGATAGGGTTTGGATACTCATAAATCCCCCTGATGTGTGCCGCAATCCACCCATATAGAAGGTGGAAGGGCCCGCATATCCTTGGCGGCTTCTTTCCCTCGCTCACATGCCGCAGCATCCTGTACAGCTTGGCGAGCATTGGAATCCCCAGATTGACTCGTTTCCCCATGGCCAGCACCGAAGCCATGATAAACAAGCTGGGACGCACCCCCATGTTGTTATCCCTCCCTAGTAGAATCCAACCGCAGATAAGGGCCGTGATGAATGTTGCCAGCCTGACTATCGGTTGTTGTTTAGTGCTGACACTGAAACCCCAAGTCTTCCATTGGCTGTCCTCCAAGACCCGCCAGTACGAGTGCTCCTTGCCCCGTTGAGCCACCTTCGGACAAGTTCGAGGCCTCGGAGGAAACTCTCGATTCTCCGGGAAGTTCGGGAACTGCTCGAACCACTTCTTAAAGTGGACATCCCTCACTGCTTCCTTGTCCTCTCCAGGGACCAGTTCCATCAGCGCCGACGCCAGTTGTGGAATCTGCTCCGTATCATCCCACGCGCTCATGAAGGGCAGGAACTCATCATACATGGCCCCCAAGATCAGAACATTCAAAATCTGGTGGACATCCCACAGGCTGATGCCCACCTCCCCATGGTGCAGGTGAAAAGTATTGGTTCAAGATGACCATCTGCTCAGCAGCTCAAGCATCAACTATTTGGGTTGGTAAATGTGGAATTGGGAGGCCCATGCCTCCTCATACAAACCCACTCTCCTCATCTCCGCCCCAAACTCCTCACAGGAGGCACCTAACCAGTAGGCCCATGCCCAGTCATTAGTGAAGTTGCCGCCCTGGCGCAGGTCCCACTCATCGGACCACCCCTTCTTTGGATCCTGCAACGCCACCTTCAGCACGGTACGGTACAGAGGAGGGGACGTCTCTGGTTGCAGTGGCTTCCCGTCAATATTGTTCACATGGTTGTAGAAAGTCGACGGTGACGGGTGTTAAATACTCCCACGCATGACCATCGGTTGACCTGAACCACTAGCGCTGGCTTGGCGTGCTCCTGAACCAGCAAGCTGGTTCGTCCCTACTCGCGTCAGGGATGAAGACGTCATCCCTCAGCCCGAAGCCATACAAGGGCAGTTTCTTGCACTGAGGATAGTTCTTCTGACCCTCTGATAGCAGTTCTGTCAAATATTTATGGTCCGAGTGGCTTCAGACCATCTCCCCTAGACCCAGACAGTTAGCCATCTCGTCCCTCCGGGCGGCGTCTGCAAGGACCCCCAATACAGCATCTCGATGGGCCATTTCAGTTTTGGCATTCAGAAAAGGATTTTTTTTTCGGGCTGGATCGTGAAGCTTGCTCGCGAAGATCCCTCTCAAAGTTTGGGCGCAAAACCAAGCCGCGGACTTTGGCCTAAGCCAGCAAACAGAAGTTCGCTTGCCACGGTCGCGGAGTCGGAGACCCGCGGTTCGCCGCAAAGCTCGATTCGTGAAGAGAAGACGCGGAGTATGCGGAGCTTCGCGATGTCGAGAGCGCAAGAGGACAAGAGTCATGAGAGGACAAAAGAGAGGTCAGCCCCCATATTTATAGGCGGCAACCCCGGAGCTTCGCGGCACGTCCTGCCCGCGTGGAGCATCACGACGCGTCTAGACCGCATGGCCGCCGGCAACTCGGCGGGCCCCTTCGCAAGGCCGCATCACGAACCGCCGATAATTTTGGTGATTTTCCCTCAGACTTCGACCCTTCGTCCCTCCGCGGCTCTAAGTCTGAGAGGGGCATTTGTTGGCGCCAAAATCTTTCACGCAAAGAAGGGACGGAAAAGAAGCCCCGTGCACTGCCTCGCGAAGCTATGACGTAAAGCACCCCCCTGAGCAGTGCGGCCGCCGCGAAGAACAGGAGGCGGTAACTCTCCACGAACGCCCTGACGTTCGTAAGCCCGCCGCGAATCACAAGAGGCGGTAACGCTCCGCGAATGCCCTGACGTTCGCGAGCCTGCCCCGAAGCACCCGCCGCCCCTTCACGCCGCATGAGCTCTACTTCGCGACGACCCTTGCCTATAAATACTGGGTTCCCCCTGAGCCCAAGGGGGACGGATGATCCAACCTTTCGGCTTCTCAGCTCTCAAATCGCGAATCACTCTTCGCCCCCGGGAATAATGAGCTCTGCGAGGTACTTCTACTTCGCGAGATGCCTTCGCATGGTTTCGTCTTGAGCCCCTCTTCCGAGAGGGATTCCCTTTGCGAAGCCTAAGGGCATTCACAAAGGAAGGGGGTTCCTAAGGTAACCCAGGAAGTCACGGAGCGTTTATGCTTCGCGAAACACCCATCCAGTACTAGTGATCCACATGCCAAGGTAGGGTCACTGTACATCGTGAAGCACAATGCTTCTCAGCACCTTGCTCCGTGAGGCCCCTCTGCTTCGCGAGGCAGTGCTCCGAGAATACTATTAGACTTCGTGAAGCACCTCCCAGTCACACCCCTTCCTCATGCTAAGGCCGAGGCACTCCACTTTGCGAAGCACACTCCTTTGCTTGGAAATCCCTCTTCCCGTGCGACCCTCTAGGTTTTCACGATGTGATTCCAAAATCCCATGGACAACACCACCCGTAGTGTTGCTTCGCCTAATGCTTCTTCGCATAGGCACGCTAACAGCTATTGCTTCTTCGCATAGCCACGCTAACGTGGACGCATTGATGGTTCGTTCCGCGACCCCTTTTACCATGGCCTTTCCAGTACCTTCCCTCCCCCAAGGAATAGAGGGTACCGGTTATGTAAGTCCTAGGGGTGTGGAGTAAACCCACCTCGTTCGAGCTGCAGGACATTAAACTGCCAAGCACCTCGTCCTCAACAAATAACGTTAAACTGTGATCCGACCACGTACCTCGCACGCAGGGTCCCCCTAGCTCAGACATTTTTTACGCCACTCATCTCCACAGATACGGGGTCACCCCATCCACAAGGGATGATATCCTCCTTCTTGGAGTAGCCTATGTCCATGGGAGAAGGGAAACCACCCCGGTATAAGCCCCAATCCTCTCCTGTAGAAGGTAGCACCCATGCACCTCCACACTTCCCCACTACCAAGGCCAGCGGAGGGTGTGATAGGGAACGAGGCACCTTCCATCTTTGGTCTCAAATCCCTCTCCCACCGTGCTTTGTCACACTTCGGGCCTCTATCCTGGAGTAAGTCCCAGCACCATGGGCCCCCCAACGCGTAAGCCCCTCTTCGTTTCTCACGGACGCACCCTTCGCGATGTGATCGTCAGGTCCCTACTGCCTCTTATTTCTCACACCGAGCACAACTCACGTGGGATTAGAGTAAGCATTGTCCATGACAACACTTCGTCCAGCATGACGTTAAACTGTATGCTTGTCTGGCACGACGTTAAACTGCACATCTATTTGAACTATGAGGTCTTTGATCCATGTCAAGGCATGGTACGTAGGAAGCCTCCATGAGGTTCAAGCCCACCACCCGTCATTTATTCACGTCGAGTTCTACCTTCGTCTAGCATGACGTTAAACTGCATTCCAGTCCGACAGCAAGCCATTGTGACCAACCTGAACTACGAGGACTTTGATCCATGTCATGGCGTGGTACGTAGGAAGCCTCATGAGGTTCAAGCCCATCTCCCATCAGACCAAGGTCCCTCATTTATTTCGGTTTTCCGACACCCACTTCTATTCCCAAACTACGAGGTCTTTGATCCATGTCAAGTCATGGTACATAGGAAGTCTCCATGAGGTTCCAGACCACCTCTCGTCATTTATCCACGTCAGGGTTCATCTTCGTCCTGCACGACGTTAAACTGCATTCTGGTCCAGCGGCAAGTCGTTGTGACCAACCTGAACTACGTGGTCTTTGATCCGTGCTAAGGCATGGTACGTAGGAAGCCTCCATGAGGTCCAAGCCCACCACCACTAGGACCACCCTGGTCTTCCTCATTCACGTCAGCCTTCCGGCGTCCAACCTGAACTATGTGGTATTTTATCCATGTCAAGGCATGGTACGTAGGAAGCCTCCTAGAGGTTCAAGACCACCACCTATTGGTCACTCCGACCTTCTTCATGTCAGGTCACCAGCACATGGGCGGCCTAGTGTGTAAGCCCCACACCATCTGGACCAAGGTCCTAATTTGCGTCGGTTCACCGACACACCATTCTGAACTACATGGACTTTGATCCATGTCATGTCATGGTACGTAGGAAGCCTTCGTGAGGTTCAATCCCACCAACAGTGGACTCCCGGGTTCACCTCCATGGTGGTTCGTTGACGATGCCATCAGGTCAAGGTCCACATTTACGTCAGCTCGCCGGCACCATCCCGAACTATGCGGACTTTGATTCCCTGCCACGGGGATACGTAGGAGGTCTCTTCGAGGCTTAATCCCAATCTCACTGTCTCCCTTGCGATAGTCCCATCTCAGTCCCCCTCCGCTTCATCCACCTATCCATCATCCACCCTGATTCTCACCCGGACCGTCATATCCCGGCGAGATCATGCCATTCCACTCCTCTTCACAACATTCAAGAAGCTGCCCACGGGTTGGCCCTGATATCAGCATCCCTTCAAGAGAAACTCGTCAATTTGATCCACTCTAGCTAGTGTTTTGATCAGGCCGACCCGTCTCCGCTGGACGTTAAACTTGCGACCTACCTCGTGATAAACATGAGATGCCTGAGGAAAACCTCGGATGGCACGCCCTTGGCATAACCGTCTCTGCTGGACGTTAAACCTGTGACATACCATGTTTCAAACATAGGAATCTGAGGAAAACCTCAGATATATGCCTAGGGCGTATGATTCCCCGTGCTAGATGTGGGATGCCTCAGGCATCCACGCCCTCGAAAAGCCCTATGACAAGGGACAAAAGACAGACACACCAGTTCCCCAGCATACAGACACGCTACAGATGTCTCGACGTGACTACTCCCCCGACTGAAGGATGCTGCCCTGACCGGACCCTTTGGAATGTCCTGACAGAAGCAGTGTAATTAACCGGCGCCCATGGAAACATGGCATTGGGAAGAGTTTCACGAACAATGTATTAAATCTATGAGGGAGACTCGGACTAGGTGACGTGTTCCGAGGAGGAATCCACGGAAGGAAGAACCGAAATCCCATCATCCCGGTTTCGATCAAGGAGCAGACGTACCTGAATAAGGAGCGGAGGCCGCCCGCCTTTGGAAAGCGGGAATGCGGGGAAACAGCGGCGCGACCCCCCATAGACGGATGCACGCGCCCCGGCGAAAGCATCAGAAACAATACTAATGAGTGGTCCTTGAGGTTTCAATAATCTCTTAGATATAATAAGGCTTTTATTTTTAAATCATTATCTTCAAAATTTCTTATAAATAAATCTGTAAAATTTGTTTAGGTTCCTAAAAATTCCTATGTTAATCCCATCGAACCCAAATTTTCATGGATACCAAATTTTTCTTAAATATATTTTTGTAGGAAAATTTTCTTGGGGTCATAAAAAGGGGTGTTTGTTGTATGGAAAGTGGATAATCAAGGCACATGACTGTTGATATATATAATGTTCTGTCATTCTATAAATGTTATGGAGGTAAGGTTACTTATGGTGACAGTTCTAAAGTAAAATTAAAATGTTTCTGTGAGGTTTGAATTTCTAAGTCTATTATTATTTCAAAATTCTTATATTTTTAAGGATTGGAAAATAGTTTTATAAGAGTTTCAGAACTATGATATTATGGAATATTTGTTAAATTTCAAAATGGTAAATTTATAGTTTTCATGGGTAAATTAGTTTTTTATTCTAATATAAAATAAAAAAATTACTCAATAAATTTTTATGAGTTAACTAATCAGAATATAAAATATTTACATATTTTATAATCTGAAAATATTTTGTGGAATAGGATATTTGGACATGCTAATTTCAGGTTGATGAAAAAATTTCCAAGAAACAAACATTTCTACAATTACCCATAATTAATGTGGATAATTCCATTATATATAATTATAGTTTGAAAGGTAAAAAACATATAAGTAGTTTCAATTTAATTAAACATGTAAAAACAATAATAATTTTTTATCTTATTAATTTTTATTTATTTGGTCTTATTAAAATAGATAGTTTTTTCAGTAAAAGATATTTTTTTGTTATCATTTATGAATTTTCTAGATATGCATGGATTTAAATTATTACTCTTAAATCTAAAAGTCTACCTAAGTTTATCATATTTTATAAATTAGATAAAAAAATAAAGGACACTTATTTAAATCAATTATAAGCGATCATTCTGATGAATTCTATAATATGTAATTTATCCAGTTTGTGAAAAAAATGGGTATTTTTACATTTTTGCATCCCCTAGAACACAATAACAAAATGGTGTGGTTGATAAGAAAAACTGAGCACAACAAGAAATGAATACAACTTTGATAAATGAGTTTTATTTTCCTAAATATTTTTGGGAAGAATCTATGAGTACTTATTTTTATTTTACAAATATAATTTTTTTTAAAACCTTTGTTGAAAAGATACCTCACAAGCTTTGGAAGTGAATAAAACCTAAAATTGGATATTTTAGAGTCTTTGGATGTAAAGTTTTTATTTTCAATACTAAGGATGTTTTGCCTAAATTTGATGCAAAATAATATGAAGGTATTTTTCTTGGGATATTCAAATAATAGTAAGGAATATATAGTATATAATAAAAAACTATAATTGTTCAAGAATCTATTCATGTTATGTTTGATGAAAAGTATTTGGATAAATAGATGATTATATTGATCAACTTGAGTAAGAATTAATATATATTAATTTTGAAGAAGAAGTGCCTCAAGATAAAGATGTACATATTGAGGAGGATAATATTTCTTCTCAATATGAACTTATTCATGAAAATCATGGAATATTCATAGAGATCATCTGACTGATAATGTGATCGGTAGTGTTGAATAAAATGTTCAATATAGAAAATTGATTATGAATATTTCTGGGTATCATGATTTTATTTGGGATTTCTTCCCTAAGAATATTGATGAGGCTTTAGGTGATGCTAATTAATTCTTGTACATTCAAGATGAATCAATTTACTAGGAATAGTGTGTGGACTCTATTTGTTACAAAAAATGATTCTCGTATTATTGAAACAAAAATAGATATTTAGAAAAAAATGTGATGAATCTAGAAATATATTTAAAATTAAGTCTATATCAGTTTCTCAATGATACTCACAAGAAGAGGGTAATGATTATTAGGATTCCATTGCATAAATTGGAAGGTTAAAAGAAATTGGGATATTATTTTCTTATGATTCTTTTCATGGTTTTAAATTATTATATATAAATATCAAAAACACTTTTATAAATGGTTATATTTTTAAGAAGTGTATGTTATATAACCTACTAGTTTAAAAACTGAAAAATAATCATGATCATGTTTTTAAATTTTTAAGGATTTATATAGTTCAAAATAACATACTCAAGCTTGGTATGAAAGGTTAGCTAGTTTTTTTTGGAAAAATGGTTTTGAGAATGAAAATTTTGGTCCAAATTTGTTTATTAGAAATATTATGAATGATATTTTTATTGTAAAAATTTATTTAAATGATATAATATTTGTATCTTCAAATAAAAATCTTTGTATACAATTTTATGATTTGATGATTTCTATGTTTGATATGTGTATGATGGGAGATTTGACATTCTTCCTTGGTTTGAAAATTTATTTGAGAAGTAGTTGTATTATATAAATCAATCCATGCATAATAAATATTTGGTTAAGAGATTTAGTTTATATTCTTATAAGGTTGAAAATACTCCCATGAGTACTAATTACATTATAGATTTAGATAAATCTAGAAAATTGGTTGATGTAAAAACCTATAGATGCATGATTCGAATTTAATTATATTTAATTACCTCTAGGGATGATTTAATGTTTTTAGTTTACAAGTCTGAAAGATATTAAAGTGATCAAAGGAGAGTAATTTTAAATCTATTATTAGAATTATTAGATATGGAAAAGGTTATTTGAATCTTTTTTTGTTTTATACTGCTATATATAATTTTTATTTTATAATATTTTCTGATTCTGATTTGGGTGGATGCAATATAGATAGAAATAACACTTTACATATGTTTCATTTTCTTGGTAAATATTTAGTATCATGGGATTAAAATAAACAAATTTTTTTTGCTATTTTAACTTCTAAATCTATTTATATATATATATTTTTCTTGTTGTTCTCAATATTTTTTGATTAAGAAAACACTTTTTTATTATGGATTTAATTTGGATAATATTCCTATTTTATATGACACTAACTCTACTATTTCTATTTCTAAAAACCCCTTTCAACATTTTGTGACTAAACACATTGACGTTAAATATAATATTATTTGATATCATTTTTAAAAAGGTTATATAAACTTATAATTTATATCTTATTAAAAAAATTAGCATATATATTTATTAAACCCATATATTTATCTAATTTTGATAAAATAAATTTTTTACTTTAAATGATGCAAAATATAATCATGGACTATATATGTAGGGGATATTTGTTGGATGTTAACTTTTGAAGGATTATTTCATTCCTCTTAATCATCTAGGGGGAAATTTCCATAGTTAGTTTCTTTTATAGTAATAACTATTTATTTTAGGGGAAATATCTTTAAACTTTAAATTTTTTGATAAATTTAAAAAAGGGGTGAATTTATAGAATTTACATTTATTTAACAATTATAAAAAAGGGGGAGAATATTGAATTGTATTCTTGATTAAATTTATTATAATTTTTAATAATTTAAATAATTATAATTTCATATAAACTTGAAAAATTGGAAAAGTATGGAAGTGACCTTGAGAACTGACCATGAGTGAAAATAGGGAATAGTATAGAAGTTTCCTTGAGTACTGACCATGATTGAAATTTTTTTAAATTTTGTAAGTGACCTTGAGTACAAAACATGAGTGAAAATTTGGAAAATTCTAGAGTGACCTTGGGTACTAACCATGGGTGAAAATTTGGAAAATTCTAGAAGTGACCTTGATTACTAACCATGAGTGAAAATATGGCTAAGCCTGTACATATTGCATGAACAAAAATATATATACCACATGAAAAAGTGTACCTACCGCATGAACAAAAATATACCTTCCCCATGAACAAAAATGTACTTATCACATGAAAAAAAAATATACCTACTCTATGAACAAATGTTTCCGACCACATGAACAAAAATGTACCTACCCCATGAATATAAATATACCTATCAAATGAACAAAAATATTCCTGACACATAAACTAAATGTACTAATCGCATGAAAAAAATGAAGTGACTACAGCTTAAAATTTGGAAAAAGTGTTGAACCTACCTTATGACCTATCTACGGTCACCTATTTCCTTTTTAATATTTTAGCTTAAAACATTCTCTGTACTATTTACACTTTTATATTTCAAATTAATTCATTTTTATTTCACATGTCTAACTTGATTTAATTATTTACTAAATATTTATTAATTAAATTAAAACTAAGGAATTTTATTTGAAATAATTTTTTATAGGATTAAATTATCATCAAATGGGCTGAATTTCCCATTGGTTTCTTGGTAAAACATGAGTTTGAAATGTGAAAATTTTTCCTAGAATTATTTATGTAAACTGTCAAAGGAACTTTAATGTTGATTATAATTATTTATTGGTATTGTATTAATTATTATAATGTGGTATCAATATATATATCGATTTTAATATTATATAATATTGATGTAACCTGTGTTGGTATATTCTTCATGCATATTTAATGAATAAATCTCAACATCATTGGGGACAAAACAATAGTAATATATTTAAAATTTGAAATAAACTTTGAAAAAGGGAAATTTATATATATGGAGTTAGATAGATCCTGATTATAATATAAGAGGCTGAGGATATTTAATAACTATACAAGTGTGATATACTTTGAAATTAAACTACTACTCTTAGCTGGTATAAAATCATTTAACCCTTTGATATTGGAGAGTGACTAGATGCCTTAACACTTGGACTATGAAGCATTCGTTTGGTTCTGGGATTTTACTTGTTTTAATTATTTTTCTATGTATTTAATTGTAATGGGTTATGCTACCCATTAAAAGTAAGGTAACTAGGTTGTGACTCCTAAAAAAGTCTTGTATTGTGTTTCTATGGGAAAAGAAATGTAGCTCGGGTTGTAACTCCAAGTAGGAAAAGGCACGATTGGTTTTGGTTTAAGCCTCTAGGGGGAAATAATTTTTAATTGGATTATGAATCTGAGTGGGAAAAATTCATTCTAACATTCCATTATATTGGTTATATTGGGTGTTATCACTCTCATTCTATGAGAGTTATGAAGAGTGAACTACGATCATTTAGATATAAAACACTATATAAATATCTGGTGTTCATTTTATTTTATTTTCACTTCATTTATATTAAAACTTTGACATAACTTTAAATTATTTTTCAAAAGGCCAATTCACCCCCCCCCCCTCTTGGTTATTTTTTCATCTTAACTTTGGACCAAAAATTCCCATGTCAGGTATGGATGTTATAGAAATTAATTATTTAATTTTGAAAGGTATGTGATATCAAATGTATATTTTATAAATTATTTTTAATATGCATAAGTTAAAAATCAAAGGAAGAATGTATCGTTCTTGTACTTCTTATTCATGTGATGAATAAAATAATTAATTTATAAAGGATTTTAAAATAAAGGATTTTATAAATCTCAATATGTAAAATAATTGTATCTTCATATCATTTCCATTATGTGATAAGAGAATTTGTTCTATTATAATGATTTGATGTGAACAACATTGGGATGATATATTGTAGACACATGGTTTATGATTCAAAAATTTATATAACATTTTTAGAAGAAGATATGTATAAAATTGTTTTATCCATAATAAAATGATTATCTAAACATTTTAAAAAATATGTGGGAATTTTTTCCTTCTACACATTGGTGGTATATTTAAATAATGAATTCTTTTCAAACAAAAATGTTCCAAACACAAATTATACTATATATGATATGGAAATGATAGTTTATTTTTTAATATTCCTATTAAAAAGAAATAAGTGTTATTTCCTGAACACATTTTATTTTGTGTTGAAACATAATAATATATTCTAAAAAGAATATAATGTTTAAGAGGCTATTGAGAGTATATTTGGACTTAAATAAGTTTAATGTTATCAAATAAATGATTGTATCAATCTATGTTTAATGTGAATTTTATTTAATCTCCTAAGAGTGTTAGGATGTATTAGTATAAAATAATGTAAGAATTTACATTATTTCAAGGAAAATTTTGATGAAATGGGATTCTCAAATATGATGATGATGAACTTAGAAATATTCCTAAATAGACAATAGAATTTGACATACTAACATTTGAAGTTGTGAAGTTAACAAGTTTGAATATGTTCAAGAAGTTGAATATATAAGAATATGATGCCTAAATATCACCATTAGTCAAACTGTATTACTTCATAAATTTTTCTCACTAAATAATTTTTTGGGAGAGTTTTATCATATGTTCACATAGATATGTGTTGTGGATTAAATATGATATAACATGTTAAAAAACCTATAGAGTGTAGTAAGAATAAGGATAATCTAGTATATTATCATATATAATATGATAAACCATTTATTATATTGGTTTTCATAAATATTATTAAATATTTTAGGAAGATTAAAATGTATCCTATTACAGGAAACCTCCATTTTTTATTCTTTCATGTTAGTAGAATAAATGTATATATAGATATATATTTCATGAAAGTGTAATGATAATTGACCTCTCAAAGTATAACTTTTAGTTTATCCTTAACTGATGTTTTTTATGGAGTATTATAGGTTATGAGTTAGTGTGATTAGGATTATTGTATAGAGGTGTATAATATGCTCGTGATGAACAATATATAGAACATGATTCTATGTGTGTGCTAAATGACCCACTAAATTATACCACATGGAGTTTCATAAAAATGTTTTTAGTATACTAGGGGTGTATGGATCATATTTTAACTCCCACAACCTGAGGTTGGTGAGATACCTAGAATGGGAACCTTTATAATTTAATAACCTGATTACACAAGTCTATATATTAGCTTAGATAATACATGGTTGGTTGGGTATGTTGTTGATCATGCCTTCAATTAGATATTCACAAAGATGGCATTTTTTTCTCTTGTATGTTGAGTATGGAATCCTTTCCCTCGATTGATATAGACTGTGGGAGTGTGTTTCCACACCAAAATATTATATATCTATCTAGATAAGGTACATTTTATGTGCTTATCCCTAATGATAAATGAAATTTTGATGTATTTATTCATCAGATTAGTCTATAATATGAGAATTGATAAAAAAATGAGTTGGTCATACGGGATTTTAAAGCTCTATGTTTCATGGTCACTCGATGTCTTGTACAAAGGGAAAAATCTAATAATTCTTGATTTCATATGATAGAGGTTGGTAGACATAGGTATATAGATACATGTGTTTGATAGATATCATGTCGGATCACTTTATAGATTGAGTAGCATTGATGCTTTGCTATAGATCACTCAATTATTATATATATGGATCGGAAGATTCATATTTATTTTCAACACGATACAGGTCTATAAGATATTTATTTGTGGTTTACTAAATGGGGATTGAGTTTTGACTCAAAAGGATACTCCAAAATTATTTTATAGTTAATGAAAAGGTGTTTTGGATGGGTATTTGTAAGAACCCAGTTCTTATCTTTGAGTTATGGGTTTCTTCTTTTCTCCCTTTCTTAAGTGTTTTTCAGAAAATAAGGAAAATGGGGAAAAATCCCAAATTTTGGAACTACACGCCGTGTAATTTTCCACACAATGTGTACTTTTAGCCGTGTGGAATGGGTACATGGGGCCTGTAGCCATGTCGGCGATGAAGGGTGTAGGAACCGACTACATGTCTTGTAGTGGTCCTTTACACGCCGTGTAGTCAGTCGGAAGGCCAAAACAGTAAGGCGGTGGAGCAGCCTCCAGCTGGGCGATAGTACACGTCGTTTACTTAGGAGTACATGTTGTGTACTCATGTCGACAGATGAACAGTTTGGCGGTGCCGCCAGAGGAACAGTTAAATGATGAAAGTACACGCCGTGTACTTGGAAGTATAGGTCGTGTACTTTGTTTTTTTCAATTAAATGGGCAGTAGCCTCCCCTATTCACAGGTAAGGCTTAGAACCGGACGAGAGGAGCAGAAGAGGGAGGCCGAACCTTGGGAGATCCACCGATGGAGCACCGGGAATCTGATCCCGCTTCTGTCAATCACGTTGGAACCATGTGGGTAAGCTATCTCTTCTCCTAGCGTGTTGCTTACCAATTATTCTCCTAACATGAGATATTTGAGGTTAAGCGGTTTTTCTTCTTCTTCAGATCTATGTCGTATTTGGGTGTTTCTGGAATCGACGTTCGTGTATAACGCTCATTGGCATATAAGGTAGGTGTCTTGGTGTTTTTTTTTCAACTTCCGTGTGTTTTGTGCGTTTTCGTGCCACGAAACCATGTTGGGGGTGTCGTGCGGCTGAGTCCATAGCTACTTTAAATACCTAGATTTGAATAGGTGATTTAAATGTGATATTAAAATGCTGTTTGGGATCGTTTCTTGGATCCGGAACCACCTCAGGGGTGTGTTCCTCTGTTTAGCCATTTGCCCAGGATACCCGAGGGTATGCCTTTAAAGTAGTAATTATAGAATTTCCTTAAGGTGAATTGCTTGTTTACTTCATATTTACATGTTGGGCATGACCCAGTTACCTATTTAGCCTGAGGGAATTTTTGAGATTAGCCTATGGGCACTACACTATTTAGCCTGAGGGCAGTAGTTATTTCAGCCTAAGGGCAACTTCTTCTGTTCCTGTGGGCATATGATTTTGTGCCTGTGGGCGACACTTCCTACGCCTGAGGGAAATATCCGTATGCCTATGGGCAGTTTTTTGTGTTGGATACTCTTTACCTGAGGGTAGGGGTTTACATGTCTGAGGAAATTAGCTGTTTACATAGAATATCCACTACAGTGATATTTTAAATTAAATGAATAAAAAGGATATCAAAATGGAAATATAATTAGTTAAGTTAGTTACTTTTAGTACTGCTTACTTTTATTGTGTTTTACTACTGCACACTGTTGTTGCATGTTTTACACACAGTTGAGCACGTGCCTTTGGTGGGTGCCTACTGGGATTTATTTCTCACACCCAGTTTGGGCCCTGCTTTTTGGCCCAAACAGATTACGTTGTTGTAGGTGTAGATAGGGGAAAGAGTCCCTATACAGGTACTTGATTGTTGTTGAGGAGTAGGGGAGCATGGGACCGAGCTTAGGCTCGTGATGCCGCTAGTTTTTTTGTTTAGTTTTGTTGTACTCTGTATTTTGTTGTACTGTATTGATGTATAACATGTTCTGGCTGTTTTTATAGAATTGAGACATGTTTCATCATATCTGTATATTTGGTTGGTTTCCTTTTACTTCACTTGTTTACTTTAAATGTGCATGGGTTATTGCTTCTGTTGTCGTTGTATGTTTTGTTTCGTATTTCTGTCATGCTACACTTTGACAAATCAGGGCATAGTTTCCCCACTATCAAACCTGGGCCCTCACTACTAGTCGGCAGCCTCTGGCGTTTGGGGAAATGCACTTGAGGTCACGTGGCGAACCGGGTTTGGGGCACCCGTTGCATGGCACCCGGAACTGGGACGTTACAAAGTGGTATCAGAGGAGGTTCTTTTCTTTGACTTTCTATTTGGAGCTATAGTCAGGGATAGGATGAACAGTAGTTGGTAATAAGCTGTGCCAGGGAGTAGCTTACCTGTGTACAGGGAAAATCCAATTTACCTCATGTTGCAATTTTACTGATTTTGCAATTTATAGTTAATTTGTTTTCACCGTTGGGTGATGCACTTGATATTGTGCTATTTATAATTTATCTATGGGTTCTATTTAGTTTCAACCCAATGAGATGAGGGTATGTCGTCTCATGCATCATATAGGCACATGCTAGATATCACATGCCATGCATAGTTTCCATGCCATGTAGGTGCATTAGAAATTTCATGTTGTTGTGATAATTGTTGTGCTAGTAAATCATGCTGTTGTGATAGCTGCTTGATAAATATCTGCTTTGTGATAGGGTATTTTCTTGTGTGAGCATGTTTATAGAATGGACACAAAAATTTGGTTTTTGGGGAGTATGGGCCCCCATTGACCGGAATTTGGTGGATCATTAGCTATTTATTAGTTATGACACAGATAAGATGTCAAACTTTGATTCGTGGGGAGTATGGGCCCTCACGGGTTATAATTTGACACTTAGGTGTTGTTTTTCAGTATTTTCTATGTTCTGGGGAAGTTTATGAGGCATACTATCCGAAAACCCAGTATACACACCGTGTAGTACTTTAATCACGCAGTGTATGGCCTTCTGTTCGGGAAGAAAAATAAACTTTTTGAGTACACGCCGTGTACCCTGAGTACACGCCATGTAGTCTCTTCCTGTGCCACAAACCATGTTGGCGGTGACACGGGGAAGGGAAGAGCCTGGGGTGAACACACTGTGTAGATTTTTGTACACACTGTGTAGTGTTGACCTGGATTCCGGCCATGTAACAAAAAACACGGGTCGGTGAACTCCTATACAGAACACGCCGTTTCAATGATGAACACGCCATGTAGTGTGACCTGGGGACTCGGTCGTGTAACTAACAACACGGATCAGTGTCACCTCTCCTTGAACACGTCGTGTACTTGTGGGACACGCCGTGTAGTCTTGTCCGAGGACAGACCAAGTGGACTTAACCATGTGGCTGGGAAACGGGGTGGTATACACACTGTGTGTGGGTGTAATACGCCATATATTTACAAGCCGAGGAGTCGGCCGTGTCACAAACGACACGGGAAATTGGAAAATAACACCATACATGTCGTGTAGATATTATACGCGCCGTGTAGTTTTTGTTCAACGGGTGTCGTGTGGCTTAGAGGTGTAGAAGGACCCGGGCAGGGGAAGGGAAGTCAAGTACACGCTGTGTAGTCATTGTGCACGCCGTGTAGTATTGTTTTGGAAATCTTGAAATGTCTTATTCCTCTTGTTCCCTTTGTTTTTCCTTCACTTTCGTCTTTGATAACTTTGAATCTAAGGTGTGCTTTTGACCTTGTAGTGTCATGACGCCTAGAAGATCACGCGTTGTTCTCCAGGAGAGCGGAAATGAGTATACTCCAGAGATTGTGGTCCATGGGCTACTAGTTGATCCTCTAGAAGAGCCAGATGTGGCGCCCGCTGTTATACCGGACACAGGAACGGAGGCGCAGTTCTGTGATGGCTTTATGCAGTTCATGTAGACCTTTCAGGGAGCACCGCAGGCTACCATATCTCTGGCCGAGCTGACTCGTATCTTCCAGCAGCAGCATCCGCCTACGTTTTCAGGGGATGGCGGACCACAGGCTGCAGAGACTTTGCTAGGATTGATGCAGACTATTTTTGACCATCTTGAGATGCCTCCAGGGCAGAGGGTCAAGCTTGAGACTTATATTCTAGGTGATTCCTCCAAGAGGTGGTGGGATGTTACCACCCAGTCAGAGAATCACAGAGACATGGCGTGGGAAGATTTTCAAGTAGTCTTCTATGACCTCTTTTTCCCAGAGACGTTGAGGTAAGATAGAGCTCGAGAGTTCATGAATCTGCAGCAGGGCGCTATGTCGGTGATGGACTATTCTACTCGTTTCACCGAGCTTCAAGGATTTACACTCGTGCTGGTGGGTGATGAGGCGTTGAGAGCCAAACGTTTTGAGGATGGTCTTCGTTATGAAATCCGAGCACCGGTTAATGTTTTTAGGTTGCCTCCAGTACATGCTTTTGTGAACCAACCATTGATTACAGAGAAGAACCTGTGTGAATCTAGTGGTGTGGGCCAGGGCGGTTCAGCACCAGTTACTGGTATTATTTCTGCTGGAAAGAGGAAGATACATATGGACTTCTCTCAGGGGGGCAGTACCAGTCAGAAGAATGCTTCAGGTGGCCAGGTCATGTGCTACCATTGTGGTAGAGAGGGGAACAATAGGCCACAGTGTTTACGAGACCTGTTGGAGTGCCGAGCTTGCGGCAATATGGGTCATCTTCAGCGCTTTTGTAGGTAGTTTCCACCAATGGCTATTGAGAGGGGTTCGGTGCAGACTCCGCGTGCGAGAGCAGGACCAGTGGCATCTTACCTGTCAGGGAATTGGAATATGTCAGGGCAAGCAGGCAGAGATGGTGGTCGTGGTTGTGGTATCCAGACACCAGGATCTCAGAGGCAGCAGGGCGGGATAGCTCAGGGTAGTGAGGTTGTGTCATAGGGCCACGGCACTGGGCAAGCATATGCAGTGCAACAGACCCAGCAGGAGTAGGATCCCGGACCTTCTATAGTCAGAGGTACTATTCTAGTAGCTTATGTCTTATCTTCAGTACTTTTTGATACGGGTGCTACACATAGTTTCATATCTATACCCGTTGTGGAGAGCCTTGGGCCCTGTGTTTCTACTTCTTCTGCTATTATGACTCTAGACACTCCATTGGGGACTAGAACGGCTGGTGTGCATCAGTGCAAGGAGTGACCCCTTGAGGTTGGCAGGTGTCACTTTCTTTGGAACCTCTATGTCTTAGAGATGAAAGCTTATGACTTCATTCTCGGGATGGACTGGTTGGTTCCCTTTTGAGCCTTTGTGCACTGCTATCATCGAAGGGTGAGTTTCACGTCACCGGAGGGCGGAGAGTTTCTATACAAGGGTGAATGGGATATTCAGATGAGTCGAGCTGGACCAAAGCATCATGGGTGAGGTGGAGTCACAGCCCATATTGCGAGCTTATATCTGGATGATCAGGGGACTTGTCAGACGAATTTCCCTCCAGTCATTGATCGTTTCAGGGATGTCTTCCCGGATGACTTTTCAGGTCTACCTCCGAAGCGAGAGGTGGATTTCTCTATTGAGCTTGTTCCAGGAGCAGCACCGGTGTCCATTATTCTTTATAGGATGGCCACACCTGAGTTGTAAGAGCTCAAGAGGTAGTTAGAGGAGTTACAGTCGAAGGGTTTTATCTGACCCAGTACTTCTCCAGGGGGTTCGCCAGCACTTTTTGCGAAGAAGGCGGATGGTACCCTCAGACTTTGCGTGGATTATCGGAAGTTGAACTATTTGACGGTCAAGAACCGATATCCTTTGCCGAGGATAGATGATCTTTTTATTAGATTTGAGGAGCACGAGTGTTATAAAAGATTTAATTGAGATCCGGATATCATCAGTTGCGCGTGAGACCATTGGACATACCGCTTAAGGCTTTTCGGAGCAGATATGGTCTGTATGAGTACTTGGTTATGCCATTCAGACTCATGAACACGCCTACAGTTTTCATGTCTCTGATGAATCGTGTGTTCCATCCGTATCTTGATTCTTTTGTGGTAGTATTCATGGACGAAATCTTGGTGTACTTTCACACTCGACACAACCATGACACCCATCTTGAGATCGTATTGAGTACACTTAGAGAGCATCAGATATATTCTAAGATCTCAAAGTGTGACTTTTGGATGGACCAAATTCACTTCCTGGGTCATATCATCTCGGAGGCAGGAGTTGGAGTGGACCCAGAGAAGGTGAGAGAAATATTTTCCTAGGAGCAGCCTAAGAACGTGTTTGAGATATGGAGTTTCTTGGGGTTGGCTGGTTAATAAAGACGCTTCATACATGACTTCTCCTACTTAGCAGCACCATTGACAGGTCTGACTAAGAAGGGTGTGATGTTCGTTTGGTAGGAAGCTTGCGAGACAACCTTTAAAGACCTGAAAGGATGGTTGACTTCAGCACCGATCCTGATACTCCCAGAGTAGGGTAAGAGCTACACAATTTACTGTGACGCATCAGGTATTGGGCTGGGAGCAGTGTTGATGTAGGGCGATCGAGTTGTTACGTACGGGTCTCGGCAGTTGAGGCCACATGAGAGGAATTACCCAACACATGATCTCGAGTTGGCTATAGTTGTGAAAGTGTTGCATTGTTGGATACATTATCTATTGGGAGAGAATTTTGTGGTTTTCACGAACCACAAAAGCCTCAAGTATATCTTTACTCGGCGTGACCTGAATCTGAGGCATAGGAGGTGGGTCGAGTACCTACAGTCCTTCGATTTTGAGCTTACCTATACACCTGGTAAAGGTAATGCAGTAGCTGATGCACTGAGTAGGAAGACTCAGATACATGCAGTGAAAGAGGCCAGTGGTGAGTGGAAGCTTCTGGACTTGTTCTCTGAGATGCATCTGGAGGTGGACGACAGTCAGGGGCAGACTTATCTTTCCTCGTTAGCTGTGACATCTACCCTCTTGGATAGAGTGAGGATGATACAACTATCTGTTTTGGAAGGCCTAGTTCTACGGGAGTCGGTGGCAAGTGAGGACCCTCCTCCCAGTTGGACGATAGGTGATGATGAGGTTCTGTGTTTCCATGGACGATTATGGGTTCCAGGGGATATACACGAGGAGATGATGCGGGAGTTTCATGATTTATCTTGGGCAGTTCATCCCGGGGTTACCAAGATGTACAAAGACTTGAGATGTCAGTACTGGTGGCCAGGTATGAAGAGAGATATGGCTGGTTTTGTTAAGAGATGTTCCACCTGTCAGCAGGTGAAGACGGAGCATCAGAGACCAGCTGGACTGTTACAATAGTTACCCATTCTAGAGTGGAAATGGGACGATGTCGCGATGGATTTCGTGACTGGTTTGCTGAGGTCACCTCAAGGAAATGATGTCGTATGGGTCTTTGTGGATAGACTCATGAAGGTAGCTCACTTTTTTCCGATTAAGGATACCTTCGGTGTTGAAGAGCTCGGAAGGTTGTATATCTGAGAGATCGTACGTCTTCATGGGGTCCCTCGCTCTATCGTTTCTGATAGGGATGCCCGCTTTATGTCTCGTTTCTGGAAGAGTTTTTAGAGGGCACTGGGTACACAGGTGCTTCTGAGCACATTATACCACCCTCAGACCGATTTCCAGTTAGAGTGTACGATACAGGTGCTAGAGGACATGTTGCGTGCATGCGTCCTGGACTTTGGGGGTTCTTGGGAGAAGCATATACCCTTAGTTGGGTTTGCCTATAACAATATTTTTCAGGCAATTATTGAGATGGAATCATACGAGGCTTTATATGGTAGTTCATGTCGATCACCTTTGTGCTGGTCAGAGGCAGGTGAGGCAGCTTTACTGGGACCATGTCTCGTATAGGAAACTTCTGAGTAGGTCCAGTTGCTTTAGAAGAGGATGGCTACCGCACAATCTCATCATAAGTCTTATGTTGATCGCCATAGATGACCTTTGGATTTTGTGGTCGAGGATCAGGTTTTCTTGCGTGTTTTGTCAAGACTGGGACACTGATGGATCCGGATACAGGGTAAGCTTTCACCGAGGTATGTGGGGCCGTTTGAGATTCTGGAGAGAGTCGGGCTGGTTTCCTATCGGTTGCAGTTACCGAAGTGGAACCGATCCATGCACGACGTCTTCCATGTGTCTCAGTTTCACTGCTATCATTCCGACTCGTCTCACATATTTCAGCCCGAGGAGGTTGAGATTCAGATTGATGCGTCCTTTCAGGAGCATCCAATTCGTATCGTTGATAGGAGCACGAAGGTTCTCCGAGGCCGGTCAGTTCCTCTCGTATGGGTGTTATGGCATCATGGCCAAATACAGGATGAAACCTGGGAGCGGGAGACCAACGTACATGTTCAGTGGCCAGAGCTATTCTGAGCTATATCTTCGCCACCCTTGGAAGGGCAATTTGGGGATGAATTGCTTTAAGGTGGGAAGTTTGTAAGAACCCGGTTCTTATCTTTGAGGAACGGGTTTCTTCTTTTCTCCCTTCCTTAAGTGTTTTTAAGAAAATAAGGAAAATGGGGGAAAAACCCAAATTTTGGAACTACACGCCGTGTACTTTTCCACACGCCATGTACTTTTGGCCGTGTGGAATGGGTACACGGGGTATGTATCCATGTCAGAGACGAAGGGTGTAGGAACCAACTACACGCTGTGTAGTGGTCCTTTACACGCCGTGTGGTCAGTCGGTAGGCCAAAATAGTAAGGCGGTGGAGCAGCCGCCATCTGGGCGACAGTACATGTTGTGTACTCAGGAGTACATGTCGTGTACTCATGTTGACGGATGAACAGTTTGGCGGTGCCACCAGAGGAATAGTTAAATGACGAAAGTACACAACGTGTACTTGGAAGTACACGTTGTGTACTCTTTTTTTCACTTAAATGGGCAGTAGCCTCCCCTGTTCACAGGGAAGGCTTATAACTAGACGAGAGGAGCGGAAGAGGGAGACTAAACCTTGGGAGATCCGCCGATCGAGCACCAGGAATCTGATCTCATTTCTGTAGATCACGTTGGAACCGCGCGAGTAAGCCCTCTCTTCTCCTAGCGTGTTGCTTTCCAATTATTCTCCTATAGAGAGTTATTTGAGTTTAAGTGGTTTTTCTTCTTCGTCAGATCTACGTCATATTTGGGCGTTTCTGGAATCGACGTTCATGTATAGCGCTCGTTGGCATGTAAGGTAGGTGGATTGGTGTTTGTTTTTCAACTTCCGTGTGTTTTGTGCATTTTAGTGCCATGAACCCTTGTTGGGGGTGTCGTGCGGCTGATTCCATAGCTATTTTAAATACCTATATTTGAATAGGTGATTTAAATGTGATATTAAAATGCTGGTTGGGATCGTTGCTTGGATCTGGAACCACCCCGGGGTTGTGTTCCTCTGTTTATCCATTTGGCCAGGATACCCAAGGGTATGCCTTTAAAGTATTAATTATAGAATTTCCTCAAGAGTAATTTCTTTTTTACTGCATATTTACATGTTGGGCATGGCCCGATTACCTGTTTATCCTGAGGGCATTGTTGAGATTATCCTGTGGGCACTGCACTATTTATCTTGAGGGCAGTAATTATTTAGGCCTGAGGGAAACTTCTTCCGTGCCTGTGGGCAGTTGATTCTGTGCCTGTGGGAGACACTTCCTACGCCCGAGGGCAATATCCGTATGCCTGTGGGCTGTTTCTTGGGTTGGATACTCTTTACCTGAGGGTAGGGGCTTACATGTCTGAGGACATTAGCTGTTTACTTAGAATATTCATTGTGGTGATATTTTAAATTAAATGAATAGCAAGGATATCAAAATGGCAGTATAATTGGTTAAGTTAGTTACTTTTAGTACTGCTTACTTTTATTGTGTTTTACTACTGGACACTGTTGTTGCATGTTTTACACACAGTTGAGCACGAGCCTTTGGTGGGTGCCTATTGGGATTTATTTCTCACACCCTGTTTGGGCCATGATTTTCGGCCCTAACAGATTACATTGCTGCAGGTGTAGATAGGGGAAAGAGTCCATATACAGGTACTTGATTGCTGCTGAGGATTAGGGGAGCATGGGACCGAGCTTAGGCTCGCGATGCCGCCAGTTGTTTTGTTTAGTTTTGCTGTACTCTGTATTTTGTTGTACTGTATTGGTGTATATCATGTTCTGGCTATTTTTATAGAATTGAGACATGTTGCATCATATCTGTATATTTGGTTGGTTACCTTTTACTGCACTTTTTTACTTTAAATGTGCATGGGTTATTGCTTCCACTATTGTTGTATGTTTTATTTCGTATTTCCGTTGCGCTACACTTTGACAAATGAGGGCATAGTTTCCCCACTATCAGATATGGGCCCTCGCTACTAGTCGGTAGCCTCTGGTGTTTGGGGAAATGTGCTTGAGGTCACGTGGTGAACCGGGTTCGGGGCACCCGTTACGTGGCACCCAGAACCGAGATGTTACAGTATTGATAAGGTATTTTATATGACGTGCTACAAGGTGAAGTTAATTCTATCACTCCAAAATGTGTTTTATAAGATATGCAAAAGGTGTTTTTTGATATGGTTTCACAAGTTATTGTATATGATTCAATATAAGGTGAAATGGAAAAAAGTATATTAAGATTTAGTGCAAGTGATAGATTGAAGGAGATATTCATTAAAGTCTTGTGTGTGTGTGTGTTTGAAATATATATGAAATCATGTATTGTAAGAAAATTATGTTTTGCGTGCATGGTATATCTCTCCATGTAATGTGTGAAAAAATGACAAATAGTTATCATTTATTTTTCCTCCCACTTAATCTATAATTTATTACTCTATTATATAATATATAATGGATTTATACTTATAGATTAATTATATGCATAAGTTGGTTTAAATGGTATTTATTCTTGCGTTATAAATTCTTCAATAAAAACAGAAGCCCGAGAAGTGTTCTTAGTGCTTTATAAAAAACATTCCATGCATTGGTATATTATGTGTATAAGATTTGTTTATGTGTTTTGGATACTCCTTGATCCAAATATATCTTTTATTACCACCTTTTCATCATGATATGTTATACATAATAGAGTATTGTAAGTCCTTCATGTACAAAATTTGATTCAGTTGTCATGTAGATACATCATAGAGGTGGAATTATTTTGATAATAATTGATCTTTATCTAACCAATTTTATGGAGTTTGAAGTTGTTACATATGATCTTATAGCAGTTCTTCATTTCTGGTTATATATGTTGTTTTATATTATCTTACATTTAAATCCTTGGACAAGGGTCTTCAATCACTTTCACTTGATCTGATAAATGTTATTAGACTGGTTTAAAACCCTTCAGTTGTCACTATTATACACTCCCATATTCAACCTCTCTATGCCATCTCTTATCAATATTTCTAAATGACATGGATTTTGATGTAAATTTATATTTTTTTGTTAATTTTATTGTATTCATGTGTAACACCACAATATTTTACTATATAAAATTCATTTAAATAAAAGTGTGTTTGATAGCTTTCTCCACATATAAAAATGAACTAAAATGGTCTGAGATATATTAGATGAATATTATTAAAAAATTATAATAATAAAAATAAGTATCATATATAAAGAATATTAATAAAATAAAATAGCTTTTATTTAGATGAAAAATAATGAATATGATTTAATATTAAAAAAAGATTTTTTATTTCCTAAATAATTATTTTTTAAAGTGTTTTATATTTTATCCTTATAAATTATATTTAAAAATTTTAAAATATTATATGAACTAATATATTAAGAATATTTAAAATATAAAATGACATGAAATGACAATAAGAACACTTAAAACGTTATTTTTCAACAAAAACAGTTTTTCTTTCTATTTTTTATTTTCATTTAAAAAATAAATTTATAAAATTAAGAATTTTAATTTTATAAAATGATCTTAATTTTTGGATTCATAATATTAATATTATCTTTGGATTTATTTTTTTTATTTTCCTAAAAAGGTTAAATTTTTGGGTGAATAGTGAAACATACCGATTTTTCAAATACTACCATTTTTTATGTCCCTATCATAAATCAAGAATGTTTTGAAAGTTTATGAATAGTTTTTTTATATAAAAATATATATATTTTAAATTAATAATTAATAATTAAAAATAAAATTTTGAATTTTTAAAACCCATGACCAATATTTTAGAAATTTATTTAATATTTTACTTCAATAAAAACAATTTTTAGTTTGTATCTTTTAAATAAGTAAACGTAAGGTGGAATTCAGTTTTGGATTCTTTAAAAAGACAGATAAATATTATTGGGACAATAATAATCAATTAATGTCATATAAATAAACAACATGAATTATTATATCTTAATCATTATTTTTATGCTTAAAAATATACTTTTTCTAAAAATGGTTTTTCTACGTTTTATGTGATGATATTAAAAATAATGTAACAGCTTTTAAAAATTTATTTGAAAAATATATTTTTGATAATTTTAATAATTTGGTAAAATTTATTTCATAATTCCTATTTTATTTTTAGGTCTTAAAAGTACATTACTTATGTAAAAATTTATTACCACAATAAAAATCAGAATACGATTAAATTGAATAATATAATAGGAAATTCAAAAAAACATGTTGAAAATATTTTTAAAGATTTATTGATGATAATTTATTTACCTTATCCCTTTACCCACTCAATTATTGTCCATTATTGGATCTATTTGACCATTAAATTGTGAATTTTCATTTTCTATTTTTCAAAAACACCACACCTTTCCCTTATAAAAGGAGCCAACAACACCCTACTTATCCCCACATCTAAAGCCTATTATATTCAACCAAAATCTTTCCAAATAACACCCCAACACTCTTATAAATGTCTAAAACGTTTTTTCTCACAACATAACCTCTAAAATCCTTAATCCAATTTTCAAGGGAGCTTTTCAAGGAGTAAGGTAAAAATCCCTGATCACTATTTTTTCCGTCACTTTCTTTATTCTTATAACTTATAAATTTATTATTTTTCCACTATTATATTATTAAAAAAGTATTATTTTTATATTTAATTTTATTATGTTGAGGGAATAATCATTATTCACCTTTTCAATTTTCCCTTGGAAAAATGAGAATATCATTCAATCATGTGTGGAATACTGCTTCCACGAAGCAATGTGTTTATTTTTTTCATAAACACCTTAAATGGTTGGACATAAAATGTTATTTAATGAATAAATTGGATATTTATAAAATTTTAATTATTATAAAAAGATAAATAATTCCCTACTATTATCGTATTCTATGGAAAATGAAAATATCATCTAGTATAACTGGGGACTACCGCCTCCACAAAGTGGTGTATTTCATTTTCCATCACCCTAGTATTTTATATTTTCTATAAATATCTTAAGATATAATGAAAACATTAAAAACTTATAAATAATATAATTATTATTCTATAATAATTATATGATTTCAAAATAACCACTTTATTAATCTTACTCATCCATCGATTATAGCATATTTTGTTCTAGGTCAGTTTAACCACCTAGATAAACAATGCTATAAATTTTAATCATGGATAAATATTAAAACATAAAACTTTTTTAGTAGAATTAAATTCTCCAATAATGTTTTTTATGTCTATATAACATTTATATTAATATTTAACATGTTATTAAAATACCAAATCTTGTTAATAAAAATTTACTGAAACAAGCTCATCGCTAAAACCGTCTTTACAAATCATAAAAAATATTACTGAATAAAATTTGAAAATTTTAAAAAATTATAAATAATATATTATATTTCCTTTTATAATCTAGTAATTATGAACTCATTATCCAATAATGTTAATCAATATTGATAATTTAATGCATGTGCAAAATAGTCAAAATTGATAACATTTGATGATGGGAATAAACTATAACTAACTAATAAATGTATTATAAATGATTATAATTAAAGGGTACAGAGGTTTATAAATATTAATAAGGTAATAAAATAGGTTATTAGGATATTTTTTTATTATACTTTTGGTTAAAGTTATTTTGTGGAAGTTGGGAGTAAAAGGTAAGGGTGTTTCTTAACTCATAACTTTTTGTTGAGTTTTAATGCCTCATCTTAAACATCATTATTATATGTTTGGTACATTATGACCAATGAAGGACTTATGATTTATTTCCTACTTATTAATTTAATTTAAATTTCTCTCTTATTAAATCACTTTTAAAATGATTCTTATTTAAAAAATATGATATTTGTAAGGGGTTTTTGAATTAACTTCTTTTCTTGAGTTAGAATTATTTTTCTTTGACTGTGACTTACAATATGGTTTTATTATATTATATGATTATATTATAATTAATTTTATCCTTATTTTATAGGGAATTACAATGATGTATTTATTTTTTTACAAAATTAATCGATGTTAAGAGCAATTCACAATCTCACCAATTAAGTTGTTTCCCTTCCATATCCATGTTCACTCTTACCACTAATGTTATCCTTTATTTTTTTGAAATAAAAAAATGTTTTATATCTAGTAATGATATAATTTCTCTTTACCAGTTTAAAATAAATTATTAATCCCTCTCATTACGATGCGGGTCTCAATAAAATTTTATTTAAAATATGAAAAAGATTTCCCTTTCAAGTCCGTGTTTTTATCTTATACTTCAAATTTCCAATAGAAAACCATTAATTATTTTTCAAGGATCCATCATTTATATTTATTTTAACAGGGTGTTTTAAAAAATCATGTCACTATATTGAAAATTATATTTGAGTGTCATTTATAATTTCTCATCTTTGTGATAAGGTTAATAAGTGTTTTATAAAATCTATTTTTCACTTTTTCATTTCTATTTTCCAATTTAAAAGTTCTAACTTATATAGAGTTATTTTTTATAAATCACACTAAAAATAGATCTATAAAATAATCCTTTTAGGTGATTTAATATTGTTTTAAATTGAACTAATACCTTATTTCAGTATATGTGATACTATTTTAAAATGATATGAAACACAGTTTTCCTTGGGTTATTTATGATATGTTGAATGACTGATTTCAAATGGTACACATAAGTATAATGATGAAGTTGGTGGTAATATATCAACCTATAATTCATTAGATAATGTATTATATCTCACGAGATAAGGAAATTGATCATGAATCTGATACAGTTATTTCGGTTCATGATATTGAGATCAAACCTGGTGCAGCTATCTAGGTTCATAGGATTGTGTGTAAAACCAATGTGATTAGAAAGGATCAAAATATTAGTCATGAACCTAATGTTGTTATTGAAATTCTCAATATTTAGTGAGAACCTTATTTGTTTATCTAGGCTAAAATATTGAGTGGGCATCTGTTGAGGTTATCTTAGTTCAAAAGATTCAGTATGAGCCTTATGAGGTAAGCTAAGTTTATAAGATTCAGTGTAGACATAATGTAGGTTGACGGGTTCACAATATTAAGAATCAAATAGATGTTTAGCTAGGTTTATAAGATTCAACATGAACCAGATGTTTCTAGTTTGTTGTATAATATTGGGTGTGATCCTGGTGTGGTTATCCAGGTTTATAATGTTATGATTCCCTATGCTTATTCTTATACCATATTTATATGTTATATACCTATTATTATCCTCCTTGTATCATGTTTAATATCTCAGGATATCACACTTCTTTTATGGTATTTTTTTGTTCATTTGAGATTACATATCTTTCCATCGTGACTTATGGACAACTCTTATTTATTCATGTTATTTAAAAAAATTCTATAGTAATCATGTTTTCTCATATTCCTATGATCTAACCCATGATGACATGTCAATAATATTTTCCCTTACTAATCATTTGAGATCACCCCTTCTTTTTTCTATTACCTAGGTTATAAATATGTGTATAACCTATGATATTTTCAAAATGGAATCTAGTATGGTTTGATTTTGTAAAAATGTTCATATGTGTTGTAAAATAAGTTGTTTAAGTTACTTATATTCAAAGAAACTAAACCTAAAGGTTATCAGGATTGTGTGAGATTATTGTTAGATATAATGTTTGTGTGAAATATATGAAAGGACAGCTTGGTTTATCTCACGTTTTATCAAATCATATGTATAAATAATTTTTTTATCACCAGACCTAAGAGTGTGGGTCTACAATGCCTCATCATGAGGTTTTTTTCATTTATTTTTATATTAATTTTGTATTCATTAATTTATTTTCTATTATTTTGTTTATTTTATATTATTTATATTATTCCAAAAATTTATTTTAAATTGTTTAAATTAATTTTTATTGTTTCATTGTATCATTTATTTATTGCTCAGCATGGATGGGAAAAAATGTTTGACGTCATATTTAGTTGTCTGTTATTAAAATATTACCTTTTTTGTTCTCTAATATATTCACATTTTTGTTTCATCATAATTATTAGATATAATCATAATAAAATACCATATATTTTATTTCATTCATTATTATTTATTAATAGAATTTTAATATCCCTATATACATTCACCTTTTCTTATACTCTTGTATCCTTTTATATTATATTAATATATGAGTGTAACTAAACAATATTTTGATGAGCTAATAATGAAAAGGTTTTGATCAAAATTTGACACTATTAGTAAGGAATTAACTAGTTCATTTTTAATATTCTTATATCATCTTATATATATATAACATATAAAAAATATTAACAAAAAATAATCTAGTGCTAAAAATATTGTTTTTTATTTTTGAAATTGTGGTTGTAAGACTAAAAAATATACTATAAAATTGAATATGTTTTAATTAACCTATTATTACTTATGTTTACGTGATTTATTTTTTTTATTATTTTTATTTAGTGTTCTTCACACTAAATATTTACCTATATATCTCATTCACTCTTAAAAATGATCAATATTTATTTATTCTAGAATTTTCGATACACTATTTCTATTTTATTCACTGTAAATTAGTTTCAAATTTAGTCAATTTACATGTTGATATTTTGAAATGTATTTATTATTATTGTTTTAGTATTGAGAAATTATCATTTTCAATTTTTATTATTCAGTGAATTACTTCTTAGAGATGTTTTTTTAAACAATTAAAAAACATGAGTGTTTTTCTTGGTTGACTTGTGTACTACATAATATTTTACTTGTTAAGATGAAACTATTAAAAAACATTAATTCTTTTAATATGATCGACTCAATTCTATCTCTGAAAATTTTCATGGATATATTTGAAGTTTTATATTATGATATTTACTTATCTATAATGAAATAAGTGGATATATATTAATCGAATGTCATTATAAAAATAATGAAAAATCATGTTTTGATTTTGTTTAACCACTGCAAAATCAATAATAAGGCATTAATTTTATACCATTTTCTATTTTCAGTGAATATTTATATAAAATTAATAATTAAATAATCCCAAAGAAATATTAATCTTTCTATTGATGGGATATAAACTATTAAGTAGGATGAAAATCATATAGTGATAATTAAATTCATCTAAAGTGATATTTTGGTTATGATTTTTTTATCATTCCTTTTTCAATGAATTATTTTGTCCTTTTTTATTTATAAAAGTAAATTTGAATTTTTTTTATAAATATAGGAAATTATATTTAATAATTTTAATTACTTATAGTTGATAATGAATGATAATTGGATAACCGCATTATGAACAAGTGATGATTGGAGGAAGGAGATGATTCCTTTTTGGAGTCCTGAAAATGAAATATTCCAAACAATGACCTATTTTTCTATCCATTCTCAAAAAATTTAAATACCAGAAATAAGAAAATAATGGAAATCAAATATCATTTAATTTTCAATGGTTTTTATTGGAGTTAAAATACTTATATTTGACATGGTGATATTTGGAAGAATTAAAGATCGAATGATGATGAAAATTTTTAAAATGAATATTCTGATCAAATTCAAGAAATTATTTTTGATATTAGAGTGGATAAAATTGAGTTGAACACAAAATATTCCAAATTCAAATTTTAATGTGAATAAAATATTATACTGGATGGGATCGAGGTACAAGAAGATACTATTTTACCCCAATGATTGTGTGTTATATTAGAAGGAAGGTGAAGGAATTTTAGAGTTCCCAAAATGTGGTACATCATGGAATCAGTTGAAATAAATATTAGAATTTGAGTCATTTATTATGATAAGTACCAAGACTCTTGATACGTAAATTTTTAATCTTCCTATAATTCCTCATCTGAAGAATTTATTTTCAAATTCAAATGATGAAAAAAGAAAAATATGGAATGAAAATGAGAAAATATCTTATGGAAGATTACATCATTAAGATGATTGTCTAAAATGAAAGAAAAGTGAACAAAAAATTCCTAAATTTGTAAGTGAATATAGAAATATTAAAATTGGGTTGTTCACAGATAGAATGAATCCATATCAAATCCTTAGTAGCAAACATATTACATGGCCTATTTTTTGTTAATTTACAACATATCTTCTACGTGTGTATGATTCAGAAATATATCATGTTGTGTTAATTGATTTCTCAACCAAAATAGGCTGGAAACAATATTTGTGTTTAATTTTCACCATTAATTGATGATTATAAATTATTTTGGGAGGAACGTATCAGAGTTTCTGATTCTTATAAAAATGTATTCAAATAATTACATGCAATGATTATTTTTATGATAAATTACATCCCAGCATATGGACATTTTTATGGATACCATGTTTAAGGAGTATAATGTGTATCCAATTTGTGAATAAGGGACTTCATTTTTTCAACAACAACATGGGTGTAAAATAGTGTACATGGGTCACCAAGGTTTTTTATGGATTTCTCTTATAAAAGATTAATAAATTCATTCAATGGCTCACAAGAAATTTATATCACTCTAAATACTTTTCCAAATGATCAATATTTAAAGAGAGTGAAAAACATTGATGCCATATTTTAATGGATATAAATATCTAGTAATACCATAAATATATGGAAGAAATTATTAATATTTTTTAAGCTTCCATATTAGATATATCAAGAGATAAAACATAACATTAATTTTATGCATGTTGAGAGGAAAATTTTTAATAGTTGTATTTATAAATTCTTAGATATTTATGGAAATATGAAGGAAGGATTGAATGTAATATCAGATTTACTATCAATGGGAATATATTTGGAGTTATCTCATATTCCTAAAGTAAAATGAATATTTTTACCTAAATTGTTTCTTACATTATCCAAGAGGTATAAATTTTGTTTTTGTAAGCGCCTCCATGGAATCAAAGTTCCAAGAGATTATTCATCAAATGTAAAAAAATCATATAACTAAAAGATTTAAAATTAATATTCTATGATACAACTCATACCAGTTTCATTGTGGGGAATACTACCCATCCATGTCAAAATTAATATTATGAAGGTGTTTAATTTTTTCAATTTCTTTTGAAATAAAGTGATGGGCTTAAATTCATCGAAAAAATTATATAAAAATACAGTTTGAATACTTTTTCAACTAGAAATAAACTTTCCACTATCTTTTTTGATATATTATTTCATTTAATGGTTTATTTAGTCCAATAAATATCGATTTTTGGTCCAATATATCTACATTGGATGTATCCTTTTGAATGGTATATAAATATATTTAATTGGTATGTTAATAATCTATATTGACCAAAATCCTCCATTATTGAGAAGTATATTTATGAGGAGGTGGCATAGTTTTGTATAGACTACTTATTTGTAGTGGATCATGTTGATTTGCCTACAACTCGCTATGAATGAGTTAGTTTGGGGGAAACAACATCTGTGTTCTGAAAATAAAATCATTAAAAGATGAATAAATTAAGTAGGAAGATTTATATGTGTTTAATAACATATATGATACCCAATAATATGTAACATTTAATATTAATGTGTTAAAACAACATTATCAGAAGAAAAAATATATCTTGATTTTAAATCTGAATAAAAAAACGTTTTTTCATGGTTTAAAGATATTGTGCATGGTATATTAGTTTCATAAGAAATATTGTGATGGTTACTGTATGGCCCAAGTAAAAATGTGATAAAAAAAGTCTAGTATGACATTAATGGATATAAATTTAAAACCAAAGATCAGTATAATAGAAATAAAGTTCAAAATAGTAGTGTATTTGTGTTCACTAGAGAAACTCATTTTTTGATTTAAAAATAAAAAACCAATATTTAAGTCATGTGTATATTATAGATTTGTTTATGAAATATGGGGGATTTATTACATTGAATTTGTATTTCATGTGTTCAATTTTAAATGTTTTTTCTATAACAACTGTGTTAAATGTGATGAATTTAGTATGACGCTAGTAACTTTGAATAAATTGGAAACCACATATGACCCTTCTATCAAGGAAACACATGAGAAATAACTTTTTTATGTTCATAAACATCAAATTTTTAGAGGTTTCTCATTTGTTTAAGGAATAAATACATTTTAGTGATGAAAAAAGTAACGATGATAATGAATTATTTGGGATACCTACTTATAAGGCAATATTATCAGAGGATATTAATGACCACTTTGTAGATATGGTTTTTTCGTATGGAATGATCATTAGGAAAGAATATGGAAACAATCCTTTTATAATATTCTAATATTTTAAGTAATAGATATTTATTTATTTTTTAAATTTTCAAATTTTGAAAGAATTCAGATATACTATTTCAAATTTTTTTTTAGTAAGTTATATATTTTAACAAATATAATAAATTATTTGTTCTATTTAGTTTATATTATTTTCTAATTATTCAATTTTATATATAACTATTGGATTTGTTAAAAAATTTATTTAAGTTGTTTTTTTTATTCTAGATTATTTCATGTTTCTTAAATGTTTTCACTATTTGTTTACAATTTTTATTAACTCTATAATGAATATGATATTTTTTTATCATTTTACAATTTTTATTCAAATTTATATGTAATAGTTTAATTTTTATAATCTCTTACCTAATTTTTTCTTCTTCTATTTAAATCATTTATTAACTCATAAACATTGTCAATTTTTTAACATTTTAATTAATTACTTTATTAAATATGAATAAAAATTTGTTTAGTTTAGTTTGTTTTTATTAGATCGTTTTTCAGTTTATATTTAATTTTATATGAAATAGTTGGATTGGTATAATCTTTTACTAATTTTTTATTAATTGGATTTTGAGGATAATGTTATATCAAATAACTGAATCACCTCAATATTTTAGGGAGGACCCAACACATACTTCTAGTAAGGAGCCTCATTTCCCTTCTATACATGAGCCTTCTTCTTTTACAGGGACAAAGAAATCTTCTAGGGTAGGTAAATTTTATAGAAAAAAATCCAAGATTATCAATTTCTCATATCAAGAACTAGAAGATATATATTTATTTTTATGATAATGGTAATAAAATGGGTCCACATTTTAAATAATTTAAAAGTTTTTTGGCAATGAAAGTAAGCATTTTGACATTAAAATTGGAGTATTGTCGACAAGGTAACACCGGTTCAGTTGTGGGAGATAATTTCAGAATGTTCATTTATTATTATTTTATTAATCATGATATATTTAATATATTTTATTTTTACCCTCTCATAAGGTGAAATATGATATACCAGACACTAAAGAAATTAGGAAGAAATTTTTATCATTTTATATTGGGAGATACAGGGATTTTAAATTAACCCTAACATCATATTTCATTTTTTGGTACAAGAAAAAATTAAAATACATGTGTTATATATCCACTTATAGATAATAATACAAGAAATAAATTTATTGAAAGTGTAAGGAATGAATCAATTTTGGTAAGTGCAATGTCAACATTTTTTTTATAATCACTAAAAATGATCGTCTTAATGATTTTTTTCCTTTAATTAATAAGAAATGATTGAAAAAATGTATACAATCATACTTTATCTCATGAATGGTATAAATTATTTTAAGATAAAAATATTTCAAAAAAATTAAAAATTGAGAGTCAAGCCTTCAGGATTTGAAAATATTAACCCCCCCTCCCCACAACTAGACATAAAAAATGGAAGAGGTATAAGAAGACAAAAATGGAAAATATCTTATAGAATACTTTTGGACTCTAACTGGTAATATTTTAAATAATTATTTAAGTTATTTTTAAAATATTTATATTTTTAATTTAATAATGAATTTTTAAAATATTCTATATCGGAAGCCCTTGGGGAAAAGATCACATAACGGACTATTATTCCTGAGGATATGACTAATATTTTATCTACTACATTAGAAAATCGTAAATATGTGGGACATGTATGAGGATATGAGGTGGGTGAATTAGTTAAATAATTATTATTTTGACCTGTTACTTCCTCAAGGGAGGATGTTTATAAAATAGAAAAATAGATGTTTTAGTAGATAAATTTTAGGAAATGGATGAGACAGTGGAGGGGAGGATTATAAATTCAGTATAGTAAATGTTTGTTGACATGTAGAAATAGTACTAGGCTATATATCCCACTCCTCAACCTCTGACTACATATCCCAATCCTTTATCTCCACCTATATATCCCACTACTACACCTCATACCCAACTTCCCATTTATTTTTAGTTATATATTGAGGATACTCATTTTCATATTATAGCATGTGGGTATATATATTATATTGGGGGTACCCTACATCCTCAGTAGATAGATCTGAATCAGTATAGTGTACTGGTATAGGATATTATAGATCCACCAACTAGAATACCATTCCTTACAGATGTGATTTCGATAGTTGGAAAAAAGTTATTGACATTTTTTACTATAGCCATACTGACTTGCCTAAAAACTTACTCTTGAGATATACATAGATTATAACCTTTATTTTTCTTATTTGTGTTAAATTTTTTAATATTTCAAAAAATATATATATAAATAAATTAGAGTTAAATAAATGGTGTATGAAAAGTAAAAAAAATTGAGGACACCTCAACTTCGGATACTACGTTTCTAAAGGTTTTCCTAAATAATCAATATATACATTTATGTTTTTTGATGATTATTAGATTTTAATGGATACTAACATCTATATGAGATATATGATTGTAATTATTTATAATAGTGATATCATGGTGTTTTAAAATTCAAAAATGTTGGGTCTCATAGTGATATAAGTATTTTCCATGTAAGTGGATTATCATATTTATTTCAATTTTATCATTTTTATTAATCTAATTTAATACTTATATTTTTTTATTGAGTATTTTTATAAACATGGTATTTAGTATGATATGAATTTATTTCCTAGATTATTGGGCACAAAATATATTTCCATAATAATAAAGGTAATGAAGGATAATAAAATAATAATATATTTTTATGAAATATTTAATAATAATTTAATACAGGGTTGTATATTTCCTCATCATAATAGGTATAAAAAATTATTTCATAAAGTATTATTTCCATAAATAAAATTACCTCTTACATTATATTTTTGTATATTAGTGGCTATTTGATATTGTATTTTTTCCAAAATAAAAAAGACAACATAGTAGTTATTCTCCACACATAGTGACATGTAAGAAAACATTAAATAAGTATTAGAGATTTAAGTTTGATTATTTGAAAAATTATATATTATAAATACTTATAATTTTATTTTATATATATCATTTACAAACTAGGCATGGGATTACTACTAAGAGTTAATTAGAAAGAGTAAATCAAAGATCAAATCTATGTATGCAAAGCTAACTTCATTTATAATTAATACCATTTGAAGATACATAAAATGTAATTTTCAATTGAATTTTTTTTTCAAACAAAACTATCTTCTTAAAAAGGAATAACAGAACGTGGATATTATGTTCTGAGATTTATGTTTGAAATAATTTCAACTGGGAAAGTTAAATAATTCAAAAAGGTTAGATTTTATTATAACCTATATTTTTATTTATCTTATCATTATATTGAAAATAAATGTTGAATACTTTTCTATTAATTTATAGGTTTTTGATGAATCTCACCATTAAATTAGAAAATATTTAAACCATATATAAGAATAATGGATAGATTATTTTACAAGTATAATTGAGATTTAATTTATATTTATTTTTAATACAAATTTTGATGTTTAAATTTCAAATTTTAATGTTGTTGTAACTTGAACAATGTTTTGATGTAAATAAATTTTACAAAATTATATTTGGGATACTATTTTTTTGATGTTTATACTGGTTTTGATTTGTTATAGGTTTGTTAAAGTGTATTTTCAAAATCATTTTTTAAAGAATCTATTTATACATCAGTTATAAAATAACCAATATAAAAAACATTTTTTTACATCTATTATTTTAAATAACTGATGTAAAAAATATTATTTTACATCTTTTTTCCAAAACTGATGTAAAAAATATGACCAGTTTTACATTTTATTTAGGGATTTTTATGATGGTTTTTATATTAACCAATATAAAAAATAAATTTTTACATCATTTAAAATCATTTATGTAAAAAAAACATATTTACAACGTCTCCTAAAAATTTTCCACTAATTAACTGATTCTAAAAAATAAAATAAAAACTAGATGTAAAAGACCCTTTTTACAATAGTTTGGTTTTATAATAAATTCAATCTCCATTTATTATTCATTCGTGTGTGCTATATATTATACAAGAAAATTGGAGAATAAATATTCTATAAAATCATGAATATGAGTTACCCTTGATCAATGATCATCATATAATATTATGGGTTGTGTTAATATGTTAATATTAGTGTGAGTAGAATATTGTATATGATACAAAGTGTAGACTCATGAATAATTAAATACTTATTATCTGGACTAAACATGAACTTATATCACATGGAATATCATACAATACTTGATATACATTGAGGTGACTGATTATTATGAATCCTCATTACCTAATGTTGGAAAGATAGTTATCATGTGAACCTTTTTAAAAATATAAATTTCTTACACCATCTATAAAGTTGACCTAATCAGTGGGTGGTTGGGTATTTTATTGATCATGTCATAAATTGAGTTCAAATAAGCTGTAATTTTTTCACATTTATGACAATAAAAATTATATGGCCCTTTTATTAAGTGGTTAGTGAAATGAATTTACATGCATATATAAGTTAAATGTTATGTAATTATCTACTAGAATGATTGGTATGTGATGTAATCATTATATATGATCAATATTTTTGGAGAATTGAAAATTTATGAGTTATCCTACATTATATTAAAAAGTTCCATGTCCAGTGGTAACTTAACTTCATGAAAAATGGATTATATTAGTATATATATGATGAATATGATACGTTTTTGTGTATATAGTTTTATATTGAGATAAGAGTATTTTTTATGGAGATCCTAGCAGAACTCTTGGTAGCTTGAGTAGTACTAAAGTTTTATAGAGAGGATGATCTTAACTTACATCTATGAATTATGGAATTCATATTTATTGTTAATTATAAAAAGTCCTATAGGATCGCATGGTTATAACTTAGAATAAATATTAATATGTTATACAATGATTGTATTCTAAAATGAAGCGATTTTGATAAAATATAGAAAAAGGAGATTTTATGTATTTATAAATATTTTTGGTTTTTTACATAAAGTTGTTTTATTATTTTAGTGGAAGTGGTCGAATTATGGATATAAACTAAATGGGATTTATCATATTGAAATATTCATCAATATCGAGATCCAGGATATATATATATATATGATTCCTATTGTAAATAATGATATAACAATATCATTAAAGGAATATTATTCTTGTATCATATTGTATGATTCGACCAGTGATATGTGACATCAAGTGTATGGTTACTACCACATATTTCAAATGGTTTTCCTTTAGTTAAAATTCATTAAGATTGATTATTAAGGTCATATTAAATAATATATGATCCTTGAAGTGTTTAGCTAATAAAATATACAAAAGGGAATATATTATATAATGTATGATTATTTCCAAATATTGGAAATTGATTCTCATCCACTTAAATTGATTAGGGAGAACTATAAAATGGCATGACTGATCATGTTTGTGGTATGGTTGGAGTGATCTAAAAGTCAAAGTCGAATGACTCCCTTCCTTACTTTTTCCCGTTTTTTTCTTAATTTATAAGGAATTATCAAACCTTTAAATTTTGTGGTTTCCTATCATAACATATGTAGATTCTTGTGGTTGATGTACTGCTAGTAGAGGATGGATTCATTTGATTATCTCTAGGCGATCTTCATCAATTAGACTCTATTGAGATGGAGATTTCTATATATGAGATACACCTTCTATTTTATGTTCATTTATGTTTTTATTTTATGATGATATATTTGGTTTTTTATCAAGTTTCTTCAATTTTAATCAACGTGAGAAGTTCCTAAAAAATCCATAATGGACATGGTCCTAGATACATGGCCTTAAAAATGAACACCATTGTTCATGGATGTATGAAATTAAAATATATGACTTCAGTCCTCATCATACAATCTTAATATTTACTATGTTCCTCATTAAATTACATTGAACTACGCGGGGTTTTATTCCCTTTACATGAATATATAGGAAGCCACTTTCATTGGGATAATCCATCCACCACAACACCTTCCACCTCTTTTTATTAATATGAACTAAAGAGTGCCTTCCTATATAGATTTAAATTTTATATAATCAAATATTTGGATTAAATATAAGACAATATAATTCCCTTGTAGAGTGTTCTTGTAAACGCATTAGTGTCGATCGATCACTTTCACTAAAAGATAAACAATATTGTTACTATAAAGGATTTCAAAAACATGAATTAAATATATAAGGGGGTCTTAAATGAAGAAACAATCTCCCAAGTGAGATGATTCAGCCTCCCATACTCTCATTTTATATAAGTAATACCAAAATTCTATTAATTTACCTTAACAATCATCTTCCTTTAGAAAGTGGGCTTGTGGGAACATGAAGAGGGAACATCAAAAACTATGATATTTATAAATAAATGTAAATATAAAAGTGTAATATATTATCTAAACATTTTACATGACTTAAATATCATGTATTTTATTTTTTATTTAATCCACTGATCAAATTTTCCAAATATCCTTTTCGAATGGATTTAATAAATTACCCAATAAAACATTTTAATAGAAACATTTTATTCTATAATTTATGAATATTTAATAAATCAATATAAAACCTATTATATTTATCTTCTTTTATAATTTATAAACATTTTATAAATTATTCAATATGTAAATTCAATTTAAAATTATATTATTTCCACCAAAACTTCTTTTGTATGGTTTAAATCCCCCCTCGGATTCTGAATTTTAACAAAAATTAATTTTCATTAAAATTTTGATTTCTATAGATTTCCACCACAATGTGGATATGTTTTCCATAACATTTAAGATTATACATATCTCAAAGGATACATGACAAAATTTATAACCACCTAGAATTTTGAATCAATTGTCAGAGCATAACTATAATCATTTTGGATTTTATTTTTCTTTAGCCACATCGTTTTGGTAAAAACATTCTAAACTCATAGTCCTAGGATTACATAATGGTTTTATCTTGGATATGTATTTGTTCTCTTATGCCATGCTCATTTTATAAGTAGATCATGATATATATTTATCATCTTATGATGCCCGGTTTTCCCCAAAAAAATTATAGTTTTTTTATATAACTATGGTGTGGTCTTATAACTTTTTATAGACCACACCTAATTTAGATCGTGAATATATTTAATGATTTAGAAATTTCTATTAACCATACACAATTTTTGGGCTATCTATTTTGTGTTTTCTTGAATAATTATTTTTTAATTTATTCATTTAATCCTGAACAAAATCTAAATGAGATAGAAGAGGCTCGGATACCAATGATGGGTTTTGGAGGAGATAAAACTTATACAAAGGTAGTAGAAAACATAAACCAAATAAACTTTATGCCATAATATATCCATTGACATTGGGATGAATATATAAATGATGAAAGTTGTACATTTTCACTATTGATTTAAATTTATCCAATATATTTCACATGAGCTTGATAATGATCCCTAAGAAGTGTCCAATAGAATATTTCCTAGTGTATCCTTATGCTAGATGAATCTACCAATACTTGGGAAGGATCCTATCAACCAAATAGTCTTAGTGTACTTTGTATTCAAGGAATAAGAGTGGTTGAGAAAAATATATCATTTGATTAATTAGAATTCATAAAATTATTCTCATACTCAAAAGCAACATTATTAACATAAAATGAGATCTTTTATATATTTATTAAAGGACAAAATTTCTTGGTTTCCAAGTATTTTACTATTAAAAGAAACAAATAAACATTTCTTAAGATATAACTCTTCATTAGGATTCATTTGTTTTATATTTAAAAAAATTATGCTTAAAATCCTCTATATTATAATCACATACTAATCAATCAAACAAGATAAGTCAATATGAGAGAATAATTAAAATACACATGGCATTGCATATCTTATAGATCTTCATGCACCACACCACAGTATAGTGCCCCTCACTATTTTATGATTCACACCAACATAGACCTTGACAAGTTCTAAACCACCACACCATGATAGTACCTTTTGTGGACATCTCAAATAAAGGTAGCTCAAAGTATATAACCTTATACCTCCTTGTACCTAAAAATATATAAACAAAACTATATATTCACCAAAATGTGTATTCAATGTGTGAGTACATATCTTAATTGGCCACCACTAATGGTGTCCCTAGAATAGTTCATTATATATATAAGTGCATGAATGAGATTATAATATATGTGCTGGTAGAGTAAAATAGACCAAACATTATCCAGTTAATAAAAATATTATTTCATTTATACTGTATAACTCTAAAATAATTAAATATAAACCCTTGGATCTATTTTAAAATTTTCAAAAAATAATGGTGAAAAACCATTATACGTACTTCAGTATGATCTCAGGAACCACTATACCTACTTTTATATCTACTTGAAATCTAAAAGTAATTATAGAATACAAGTCATGGAACACATGGGATCATCCCATGGGAAAGTTACAAAAAACAAAGGATGGGAACCTTTATACCGGTCCTGTTGGAAAGGTACAATTCAATAGTGTCAGGGAATCAATATAGACATCTCATACATGTGTATCATGTGTTCATGTGCCAACCAACTTTCACCATCACTTAAATACTTGTCTGTTATAATAGATAAATCTAAAAATAATTTATATAAATACTCACCCTTCCACTTTTCCATCACAAATGACCAATATATACATAAAAATTATAACAATGACTCATATATTCATTCCCCTTCATATTAAATGGAAAACACATGTATAATAACCAATAAAACATATATACATGGTATAAAAGAAATAAAAAATATGTTATTTTTCTCCTTACCTAACTATAAGGTAACCCTTGCATACACATTTAAATAACGTTTATATATATATATATGGAAAATAAATAATAATAAAATACTCATATTACAAAATTTATCATAGAAAATATAGGGAATAACATGGATAAAAATCCATATCATAAACATGAAACAATATTCATTTAATAATTTATAAAAAAACTATTTTAAATAATTAATTTTAGAAGATAAAATCTATTACAATATGTATACCATGATACCTTATTCCACTAACCCCATAATCTCTAATGATCCAATAAGAGTGAAGGGAGAAATATTTCTTGATTGGAATTCTCCCAATATCTCTTAGGAATATCATAATTTAAGGTTAAATATAACCATTAAATTAATGGAAGTCTATCCATAATGATAAGTCCTTATATACCCACACTCCTAACCACTCAAAAGTTGCATTATAAAAAAGTGGAATGGAAGCTACACATAATCTCACTATTTAACAAAACCAAAGCACAAAGTTAACTATATTTTCAAACTAATTGAAACTAAACCTACCCTCTTAAAGTACATAATCAAGAATAAAATTTCTATAATAAACCCATTAATAAAAATATCATTTTAAGAAGAAATTTGTTACATTAAAAATATTACTTATGTAAATTTATTAAATCAACATAACCCCATCAAACTTTAACCAATCACTCAAAATATAAATGATGAAAACCATTCTATTAGACCTCACAATGTCTTATAAGTCCAAATACAAGGCCGTATACAATCCACGAGTTCTAATTCAAACTTTAATAATCCTTGATAACATTGAAATAATGGTAATGGAATCCCAAAACACAGAACACCACATGTAGTATGTTTTTGAAGGTGTTAATATGTCCCACTCAACCTCACACAACCTTTCCAGGCCCTATCGACTAAACTTTGGGTCACACACATCGAAATACCATAAATATTACACCAAAACATGAATGAAAACATATATAAATCAAATTGAAATACAAGGTACCACCTAAAATGGTTAATTTTAGGAAATATTATCCATAATAATAGTTTAAATAATCCTCAATCAAAATAAATCAATAAAATAGTGGGGAACCCTAAAATTAGTGATTATGTGGATACCAGCAGAGAAGGGTAATAAAAAAATATATAGAGAGGTATAGAAGGACAAACATACCAATAAAATGTCATATAATCATATTTATCTCCAATTTAATGAGAAATATGGAAAATATACAAGTAATAATAGGCTAGGTGGAATATTAGGTGGTTGTCCCTCTTGGGTTTCTAGTTTAGTCAAGTTAAACTGAGAGTGGGGTGTGTGATATTTATATTGTTTAAAAATTTTAATTTTAATTAAATCATTTTGAAAAAAAATAAAACAACTAGTTGTTGGTTACCTGGTACACCACCACTAGGTACCTACTTGTCTCACTGATACTACCCCTCCCATACATCTTATAAAGTACCCAATGAACTCTTACTAGGTACAATTTTTTATTTGAATCCCATTATTGTATATAATATCTTATCTTGATCTTCACTGAAACATATAAATAACTAATACAACATCATAACTCAGGTGAAACCACCCCAAAATAAATATTCACTCTTTATAATTAAATATTTAACCTCAAAATGAAAAATTTCCCCAAATATAAATTAGAAAAAAACTACTTTAATCCAATTCCACCACCTTAATAAGACATGGATCACTACAAATTCCCCACCATATGACTTATCATACTTCTAAAGTATCCTCAATAATCCATTTTATTTTATTCATCCACTCAAATCATATACCTCATCTTTACCTCCTTCTCTAAGAAATATAGAAACACTACACCCACTATAACCTGATAACTATGTTTTCTAAAAAAACTACCACTCTTAATCTAAATACCCATTAAAAATATCATAAATAAAGTTCAAAAAAAATAAAATCATTCCTTCACTACTAAACACATATGATAAGAGTCAAAAAATTCTCTACTTAACTAGTTTCTCCTAAATCCATCGTTCACTTAACCACTAATACTCTAACAAACGAAATTATATAAAACAATTATAGCTCAAACCTAAAAACATCTCTCAACTACAAATCACCAATCTCAAACTTATATAAATTTACATCATTGTTTTGAGATATAACACCAATAATATAGATATATACTTTAAAAAACCTAAATATATATATACTTGATTCTCAAATTCTAGCTTAAGAATTGAAAAAATGGATTATTCAGCAATTAAAATTTATTTTCATCACACTTTCTCAGTGTGTATAAAAACCCCATTCTAAGATTCAAACTATATTCTTATTGTAATTTAACATTATTAAATAATCAAACATAGATAATTACTTTGAGAATAAAAAAAACAAGACCCAAATATGGGTATCATTAAATAATTATACACAAAGAAAATTATCAAAAAACTTATTTTTTCATCCATTAGATTTTATTTGCTAATTTACACAAGATCTGATTCCCAGTAGATATTACCAATATTAACTAGATAAAATAATTTAATATTTTGAAAAGAATTAACTATCAGTTTGTTATAGGTACCTTATGTGAAACCCTAAACACGCTAATCATAGGTTTTCTTAACATTTATTTCATCATGTTCATCATACCTCACTTGTGTGAACAATCACATTGTCAGAAAATCTATAATGCACTCTCCACAATACGATAGTCCTTATCTCTTCCTCCTCATCAATTGGTGTATCTAGTTTTTTATATTACTTAATCACATTTGATTATAACTTTTTATTGTGATAATATAACTAATTCATTATATGGGCCATTCTATAGGTCAAAATATATTTTTGGTGTTTCAAAAAACCACTACCAAGCTAGATATAATATTATTTCCACATTGTCCACACATTAACCAGACTTACCTTAACACACACAAAAACTTGGGTCATTTATTCCATAGAGATTATACATACCCTATTCTTCCATATAGTAAGAACATCAAGTGAGACATAATTTATTCTATAAAGTTGGTAACTACCTACATGGATGGTATAAACTCATACATCCTGATTAGTCACTAAAAGTGGATAATATTAATTGTTAATATCTCTATATTCATTGTTCCAAAGTCCATAAACATTGTTTTTAGTGCATTACATAAATAGAACTTCATTTCTCATCAAAAATGCAATTCATGTTTAAAATGCAAATTTGGTCCCAATCATTCATTTATTTGTTGACACTATTATATTCATTTTCTGAATTTGAAATTTTGGGATATTATTTATCACTTTGTTTGGAAAATTTTATCTTTTAGGTCCGATGGATGAATCCCAAAGTAAGATGGATAATTTTGCGCCTGAAGGCAGAAACTTCCTGGAAAAAGCATAATGGGCCTAAGGCCCATCAAACAAATGTGGGGCCCAGAAACCAAGCCCCATGAAGCTAAAATTTATACAGTAGAAAGATAAAAATATGAGGATCATTTTATTCAACTATGGCCAGAGATAATTCTGATGTTTTCATGATGATAAAGGGATCTGAAGTTCATATTTAAATGGTGGACCCGACATTAATGCACAGAACTCCGTCCCACCATTTCGACCATAAATTCCAAACGACTGAGCTACATTTCCTGAAATTTTGATAGATTCTAGAAGAAACATGGATGAAGATATGTTCTATATATTAAACCTTCGGATTCGGCCGTATGAAGTGTCAAACGCACATGTAAAAATGGAGGATGAATCTGGCTGGTTTTGTGGTCAACTTTGTAACGTTAATTTCCTTTTGATTCTTCACCCTCCTTTTGACTCTCTTAATTGTTGGGGGGTGAATTTATTGTTGGGGATGGATATAAGGCTCCTAATATTCCTATATAAGGAGCTGGTGGTGAAGGGAATAATCATATAACATTTTCCTTTGAATCCAAGTTTTTCTTTCAATTGTAATTTCCCGCTTTCATTTTGTAATTGCATCGTCAATTTCTCTAATGTAAGTTTTTCATTCACGTTTAGTATTTTAATAAAATTTATTCTTTTTCACTTTTTATTTTCCTTTTCTTCACACGTTGATACCGTTGAATCATAGTGTGAGTTTATTCACACCCGCACTTGTGAATTCAACACACAACAGTGGAGTGTTCATTTTGATTAATATTTTTTTTCTTTCTTCTTCAATCCCGCTTCATTAAGTCAATTACCCACTTCCATTGATAGAATAGAATCAATGGAGGGCTAAACATTTATGGGTTGATCCTTGGAAGTTTCATGAGATGGATTGAATGTTATGTTATGTTCTTAAATTCTTAAATTTGTTCTTTATTTTAAGAGTTCCTTTCTTTGATTTATCTTATTCTTTGTCTTCACCGACTTTAAAAATGACACATTTTGAGTGCTAGTACGATCCAATTCCTTGGAGTGATCATTTATTTGATCCTCTAAGTGAATTGGTGATTAGCATTGAAATTTTTTATGGATTAAATTGGAGAATGATATTGAGGGATTATTTCATTTAATGGATACCTCTTGAACCGATGAACAGAAAATCAAATGAAAAATAAATACATCCAATAAAGCCCAAGAGACAACCTAGGATCGACTCATCTTAATTAGTTGTTTTAATTAAAGTAATTTTATTTGTTTTGTTTTTTAAATTAAATAAATATTTCTTCAAATCAATTCAATCCAAAGTTGGCCACTGCATAGCCAATCCCGCATCTAATCAAAGTGTCTTAAGGTTTCTTCTTCGGTCCCTATGGATTCGACCCCTACACGTACTACATCGACCGCTTTTACCGGTAGGGTAAATTTGGGCGCAACCACATCCCAATATTCATCAATATGCCTCTCCATTTACCTAGAAACTGTATTACTCTTCATAGCATAGAGATATAAAGAAACATATAACATGACTAACAAAATTTACATGATCACCACAAAAAGAGTTTTAAGGTTTAGAGAGAACTATATGTACTCTTAATGATCTATTAATAATTTTTTAAAAATATTATCCAGTAATAAATTTACTTACTTGCAAGCATGAAACAAAGAGGAATGATCTTCTAAATATAGAATTTTTTTTGGTAACTAAACACCCAATCTATAAAATATCTATTAGTATTCAAAACTTTCTTGGGTGTACTGTATCTATAAATAATATTTTATGGAAGAGATTGGGAAAATTCATTCTAAATATTCTCTCAATAATTCTTTTTGGCTCTCTAATAATCCACCACATTAATATATCACATTCTAGTTCAAAAACTATAAAGGTCACATGTAACTTCTAGGAGCACCAGACCATTTGAAAATGAATTGAGTACTTCAAACCCATGACCAAATATTATATAAGACAACTCCTTGAAATTATATATGACCCAGTCACTATATATTTTTCACTCATTAAACCTTCATCAAAGACTTAAAACTCATATCACACTTTCTATGAAAAATCCATCCCCTGTATTACCCCTTCTTCACAGCCAAGGATATTTCTGTCACTAAGGTTCCTTTAACTAAGGTCCCTACATTTGACATTAAACTAAGCATACGTGCAATCATTAGATTGTGACCCAATCAACAAATAACAAACCGAATTTACCCATATCAATCCTTAATAGATACACTAAGACAACCAGATTAAGTGTATGGAATTCTTAGCTTTTACACACTAACCATCAATCAAAAGAACTATTTTTTATTTTCACCCAGACAAATTTAAGTTAATTTACTTACCTTAACTATCTTAATATGGTTATCATGAAATCATACATATCACATTACTAACACTAAATAAGGAAATATTAAATATCTCATGCAATAATCAAACCACCATAAACACATCTCAATGAAAATGGATTTTTATTTTAAACCTAGAACTTCAATCGAGGTGCAAATCTCAAATATTCAATTACATTCAAAAATTAATTTAATTTTACATAGTATTTTTTATTCTAATTTCACTCATTTTTTAAATAATAAAATATTTTATAATTTATTTAAATAAAAAAGATCTAAAACAAAAATATAATTAAGTCAAAATCAGAAAACATAAATCTTTAATAATAATGTGACAAAATGTGAGTGATATTAGTTATTTATTTTTCCCTTAATGATTTATTCAAGAAAACACAACTTACTTTATTAGTTTATTATAATTATTTACATTCATTTATATATAAGAGTCATAATATATAAAATTCATGTTCACTAGGCTCCACTATATAAATGATGTATAAATAAATGAAAAAAATATTCTCGGATTATCCCTAAGACACACTCTAAGTATTATCAATTTCATACTCAAAATACGCAAATCAGGATCACTCATACCTAATAAATACCTAAACTATCTTATCACTATCTATAAAATTCTAGAAAACTCAAACACCACTATGATACCACCTATAATGACCTGACCCATAACTTTTATCAACTCGGTTTATACTACCACAAACCCAAAGAACTTTCCTTGATCTCTAGAGGCTAGTTAACATAACCAAGAATCTAAGATAATTGTTATTGAATGATTTACCCTCTTTTTTTTTGAAATTATAAATCAATGATAGATTTTACCAAAAATAATGTATCACCAATCAGTATATTATATATTTAACCAAAATAAAAAAAATATCATTTGTATGTTAGGGAGTAATTTTTATACCATTATAATAATATACCTTGATCATGTAAATGTATGTATTAAAATAAAAAGAAATAATTTATCCATAAATCATAAAACTATCTAAACATAAAAGGGAAAAATAATATAAATATACTCAAAATAAATAAAATCAATGATATTCTAGAGATGTATTAATCCAAATTTGGCCTCGGACACTCCATATACTAATGAATTATTATATTAGAACACCAACACTACTTGACCAATGGACCTCTAAGATACTGACTATATAATTAATTGCACCTAGAAATGCATAATTTAAAATGTATATGAACTGAGGTGTATATACTATGTGTGAGTAAATAAATTCATAATTTACCACCATAAGTGTACCTAATATAGACTATTATATATATATATATATATGACTGCATGTATGAGATGATCATATATATGATGGTAGCATAAAATAGATATTAAATCTACCAATAAAGAACAATAATATTTAATTTATATAGAATAACTAGAAAAACATTAAATATAATCCTTAGGAGTTATTTTCCATGTGATTACCAAATCATGGTGGAAAACGGATGTACTTGATTCAATAAAATCTTGGGAACCTCTATATCTATATTTATCCATGCTTGGAATTCTAATATAAATACTGAATATAAGTTAATTCATCCATGTGTATATCTAATGGGAATAGGGAATGTGGAAAAAGTTGTGGAACCTTTAATCAAATCCTAAGTGAATGGGGAAAGTAAACCGAGTTAGGGACCAATATAACCATGATGTACACTTATTTTTTTTGTACATGTGCCAACATTCTACAACAATTTCCTAAAGTCCTATCCATTAAAATGGAGGAACATAAAAATAAATTAAAAATATAAATATCCTTCCACTATCCCATCATAAATAAACAACATATACAAAAAAATATAAAAATAATGAGACAATACATTCCACTTTGTATCACTTGGAATACATATGTATAATAATGAAAACAACATATATACAGAGAAGAAAATAAATAAACGGCATGTTATTTTCTTCCTTCCTAACTCTAAGGAATCCCATGCATACTATCTCAAATAGTATATATATATGGTAAGTTAACAATAACCATATACTCTTCTTAAAAAAATATCTCATATAACATGAATGGTATAACATGATTAAAATCTACATTTTAAGAATGAATCAACATTTATTTAGTTATTTTCTATGAAAAATAATTTTAAAACCCCAAATTTAAAAGATAAAATCTATTTCATATATGTATTACGCTACTTTATGTTGCTAATCACAAAATATTTGATGAGCCAACATGTGAGAAAGAATTTTCATCTCTTCATAGGTCATCTATCACTAGATCATTAGACTATCTATATTTTAGGAAAATAGGGAACTATTTAATTCAAGGCACTCTATCCGTAATGATAAAATCTTACATGCCCAAAATTCTAAAAATAAACAACACCTAAGTCATTTTTGAAATGTGAATAGGATAATACACCCTAAATCACTCCCTGATACAACTAAAGAACCTAGGAAACTCTCTTTCTAGAATAATTATAACTACACCTACTGTCTCAGGGTTCATACTCAAGAATAACAAGGCTAAATGATAACCCCTCTTAGAAATATTTCTCAAAGAAGATAGTTTCTTCACTAATAACTTTACTTAGTCAAATTTATTCAGTCTAACCCAACTTATCACTCAAGAAAAAACTTACCAAAAACCATTTCATTAAACCATAAAAAGTTTTAAAAGACACAATCTATGGACATACACCCACTATAGTTTTTAATTACTAATATATATTTTCATGATAACCCTGTTAAAATTGGATCAATAATCTAGAACACAACACACCACATGTGGTATGTCGTTTGTGGTGTTAAGAAGGATTAATTAACCTCACACAATAAGATGGATCCCTATCGACTAACTTTATATTCACATTCAATAACCTACCCTGCATCCTACCTCAAATCATGCATGAAAATGAAAATAAATTATGGGAAATTTCAATATAACACCTACCATGGTTAATCATAATAATTACTATACAAATCATCGAATTAATAAACCATTAATTATTAATGAAAAGAAATAAAAACCCTCTAAAAATAAAAAAATTAGGGAATATTAGTGGAGAAAAAAAACAATACATCAATGGGAGGTGTGAGGAATGATAACAATACCAATAAGAGACTATTACTTTAGACAAATTTATAATTGAACAAGAGATCAAGGAAGTAGAAGATGAAGAATTAGAGGGGGATAAGAGAAGGTCAGACCTCCCGACCACCTATTTTGACCATATGAAATTGAGATAGGGGTAGTTTTAGTATTCATTCAATAAAAAGTTATAATTATAATTTAAAAAAATTAAAAAAAACAATGGGCTACTATGTATATGGTGCATCAACATTAGGTAATTGATGGTCTCCCTCAAACCACCTCCTTCTAAACACCTAATTGGGTACCTGATGAACCCCTACTAGTTACCAAGCTCTATATGTATCCTTAAAGTGCATATAGAACCGCATTTGTTTTCTTCATATAAGCCACTAAATGACCACAAAAATATTTTACACCAGTAAAACCACCTCTAAATAAATATTTTGACTTAAAAATCAAGAGTGAATCTAAAAAAATGAACTCAACTCTAAATAATATTGAACTTGGTTTAACTGAATTCCATATACATAAAAACATGAGCAATTACATAAGTATAAAAATAATCAAAATCATTACCCCTAAATATAACATGTCTCTGAATATCATGAAACATCATCCATAAAGGTATAAATTAATAACCAATAATGTAATATAAATCATTCATGTGTATAAAAAATCACCATAATATTATATATAGTAATAAAATTAGTATCCATATACCATAATACATATCAAATAGATGTAATGACTCATAAAACCAAATTTGGATGAAATTAATGTTTTCACCTTGAAGAAGACTCCATGACATTAACTAACATATGTCTTGTCAATATCGAACATCTAAAATCATCAACCAGCTATAAAAGCTAGTATACATGGACACATGAATGAAAATTTGTGTGTGTGTGTGTGTGTGTGTGTAGGTCTGAGTAGTTATACTCTATATAGTTATTCCAGGTTGTGATTCAACTCCCATAAACTACAATTATCTACTTTAATTATCAATATATAGTGTATAAAATATAAAATATCTCATCACACGACATTAATGACAATAATAACATACATGATTCATTTCATATTAAGATACATGTATCTCACCTTTACTTCAGTCACAAAATAAAAATACATTTACATATATATAGACACACACGTACACACATTTCCAAATATCATAGTTCCCCCATGAACTTTTTCTTACTAGAGGCCACATGAAACCTAAGAACTTATCCCATACCTTGATCTAACCCCCAATTACCTTGAGATCTGTAAGGGTTATAACACTCTATCAGTCTAGATAGTATTCATATACCTCCCTCAATGGATATTGGAATTCATACCCCATGCATAAAAATGATAGTAATGTAAAATAAATAATAAATTAAAATATAATGATATCATATCTTATATCCCATCATATATTCCATATATAATGAATCACTCATCATATTCCACCGCTAGAGAAACACCTATACATCTAGACTCATGCTTAGGAAACACCACTATGACTAGTCTGTCTTGAACCTAAAGTTGTTGGTGAGAGAAAAAAACGTAATCAATGCATCCTTACCAACATTGATCCTAGTTGTATGGGATAAAAAGAGTGTAAAAATTTGTGTTAATAGTCATTTACCTCAAACTAGAGGCAATGTACGAGAATAGAAATAAATACTTAGGAGTATCATTAATAGTCTCTAACATGGAATAGTAGGTGAGAATTAGAATTAAAGAATTATTAGTATGGTATTATTGATTTAATTGTATTTTTTATCATCCATTTGTTCAATGTTTTTTGAGGTATAGATAAATATGAAGTTATTGGTTATTATGGCCTAATTAAAAAAGATGTGTTGAAGGTTATCTGGTTATGTGACCAGAAGATACAATAGTTGTGAAGATTGTTGGCTCTATAAAATAAAAAAAAACTCTATGAGTTTGTTGAAAAAATATTTACATATTAATTCAGACACCCATATAGCCTAATATAATTATATTGGATAATATTAAATGTGTATATCTTTAGGTATACATGGACGAGTATAGAGGTGTAAAATCACCTGTGTGGGTTGACACTGGTCTAAAGAGATATTTTACAGGTCAGTGCATACAACATGTAGGGTTGGACCACTGTGTGGGGTGGCATAGGTGGACAACCAGGGTAGACAGTTCCAATGGTATTGTTTGTAGGCGGTGAATATTTAGAAATATAATAAAGTAGGAATATCCCATGTGATAATCCAAAGTGAGATTGCTTCCATTGGACACCACTCAAGCATTAAAAAATATATGTATGTGAGATTTATCTTCAGTATCCCATCATCTTAAACCTTACAAAACATTTTTAAGAACCCTGATGAATCTACCAAAATCTTTAATCCAATAAATATCATAAGATAAGTTATATTTTCAACCGAAAAGCATCAGTTTTGGATATTTTTAGGAATAGGAATGAGCTACTATTTTGTTGGAAGATTAAATCATTGGATATCGATACTTTCAATGAAACAAATCTATGAAGACAGCAGAAGTTAAAAAAAGTGAAATAAATTCATTATAATATGTATAATTTATAGATTTTATAAATATTAATATTATATAATGAATTATAGTTAAATAATAATTATCTAGGAGGACTACCATATAACTTAAATAAGGTGATGCATACATTGTTTTTTTAATACAAAAAATATTATAAAGTTAATGTGATTCCATCTTAATGATTTTCAACATATAAGTGATTTAATTATAAGAATTATTTAATAAATTAAAGACTATTTGTAGTTTTTTTAGAAAATAAAGGCTTCTTCCCAAAGGATTTCATGTGGAGAGTGTAAAGAAATTATACTATGAAGAAGAGAAAGTTGTAATGAAATAGAAGATGATCTAATCCCTATGACCCAGAGATGCCTATATTTGATTGTTTAAGTATGGAAAATTTTGTTTCCCAAATTCATTATAATGGATGTGTTTAAAATCTAATTAATTAACATGGATATTTTTAAGCATGCATTCAAAGCCACATGCAAGTTTGAGCAGAGTGCAAAGTTATTGGAAGATTGATAAATTTGAGAGATAAAGACCAAAAAAATGAAAGATAATAGAAGATGGATTCATTCAGTTTTAAATTAATATAAAACACTCATTATGATGATATTTTTTAAAATTACAAGGATCTAAATTCAGGAAGAAAATTTGTTGATTCTTGCTAAGATCATAGGAATATTTTAGAATTGTTGAAGCATAAATTTATGGAATTCTTGACAAATAATAATGACTCTAAATTTTTTGGAGGATTTGAAGGTTTGAACCAAATATTGAAACATGTGAAAATCATAGAGTTTGAATACCATAAAATTTCGAACAATTAGTAAATGGATGAGAATATAAGAAGGGATTTTATTTGAAACCTTTTTTTAGGATTCTTAGAGAACAAGTTATATCTGATATTTTTTGACCAGTGGTGTATAGAAGATTAGAAGGGTTAATGGATTATATATTTTTTAGAGGTATTTAGATCTAAATAATAAGTTTTAAATTCCATAGTGCTACTAAGTTGAGAAAATATAAGTATATCTTCTGGTAATTTAAGTTTTGAAGAATTTATTCAAAATAGGTTGCATTTTGAGAAGAAATTAAATTTCAATTATTTTATAGTCTCAAATGAAGAAAAAAAATCTCATAACTGGTGGGAACCAATATTATTTCTTATTCGGATACATAATGATATTTTCTGTTGATAACTCAATTGTATTTACTTGTGTTATTTAGTGGATATTTGTGTCCTAGGATAATAACTAGGAACATTAAAGAGTATCCACCTACATTTGGAGTTAACCATGTAAAAATATATGTTGCTTTAATTTAATTTTCTTACCATTTCATTTGGGTAAGTTTGAGTTATAAATTTGAGATAATTGAAACTTTAACAAGTTGTATGGGATAATTTATATGATAGGTAATTATAAAAATATCACCACTAATTCACCCCCACCCCCTCTCTTAATGGTTTATATATTCCATATAATTTTAGGAATAAATATATGTATCTATCAATGTAATACTCTTACCCAAGTTATTGGATTACTAAGGAATTAGACACACCATTTCACTATCACTATTGACATCCATTGACCCATGGATTGTGTCACACGTATAAATAAAAGTAAGTGTATCACACTGCCAAACCATTAAAAATCTATAAATTTCAAGAGGTTTTCATATATTAATGCACAAGTCATTATAAAAACCTCTCATAATTTCATATCTTTTAGCATCTCAAAGCTCAATGACAGGACAATGTCATTATTAGATTTATTACAGTCACCTAAGTGATCAAATTTATAATACCAATATCAATCTCATAAGTTCATGTCTACATTATCATGATTTTTTTAATATAAGTAATTAGATCCTCATGAAATTATCATAATTTATTTATATCATATCTAGGAGAAATCTACCACTTCAAATGATAAGGTTTTATTCATCATTTCATTTTTTCATCATAATGAATACACCTGACCCATTATTTATTCACAACATTATCAAAATAATTTCATGTCATGACTTGAATATATTTAACTTATGTCAATATTAGTACTCATATTTATTTAAGATTCACATAATCAATTGTCATAATAATAACAAGATATCTACTTTATTTACAATAATTTTCAACAACTCATGTCCCTATAAGAAAGACCTTATCATTATTTATAGTTAATATTATTTTATGGATCTATAAAAAATCAATATAATTTCATATAATTGTGTTCCATATATATATCATGATAAATTATTTTCTTTTCTATGTTATAGTAATTATAATTACATGATATTTAGAATAAATATCAATCACCATTATAAGAATTTTACTTAAACATTGTGATTTATTCAACATGTATTTATTTGTTTTAACTATCATCATCAAGAATTATTTCATGTTCTCTCTAAGTATTCCACATTATCATAAGAATATTTTTTAATTAATAAGTTATCTATAATGGTTTGAGATTATCCAATTCACTAAAACACACACGCATGAATTCATTTATTATTTTAATGAATAATTTCCCAATTTCCCATCAATAATCAATCACACCATCATAACTAGACTATATCAATACTATAATAAGTCCTAATAGCTTCTATTGAAAATATATATCACCAATAGAATTATTTCATTGAAGGAAAACATGATAATAAGTCATCATAAGTCCTTTTTGATTAAAATTAGTCCAAATGAACTACCGAACTTCACCAAAATGATCATGGTAGTGTTCCATTATATCTAGGAGGTTAAAATGGGTCAAGTAAATATTTTAGTGCCCAAATATGAGATTCCACATCCATCACACACCATTTACCTTGTTTATTAGTTAAGTTGTTCCATGTGGAACCCCCCATTTTCCCGAATTATCATGAATTTTATATTCTTCCTGAGATCCACCTTCACATTCATTATTTTATTTACAAGATCCATTGGTAAAATGATCAATAATCACATGAATCAAGATACACCATTATATCCCCTACTAGTTTTCTAATCCTTAAGATCTAATAGAACTATTTCTCCCTCACAGTATCCACACTATAATTAAAAGGAAGGTCCACATGACCCTTCCATAAATAGCTTATCTGAGATTGTAAAGTTGGGAGAATGATCCACACTCATCATTGGGATACGTCGCACTACTATTGCATGCTAACATCTTCTATTGAGTGTGATACAAATCTTATAGAGATTATAATACATATTAGCTTTCAAAATTTCATCTTAGGTTCATAATACCATGAGGATTGTGTATTTTTAAGTTTCTAGCAGTAAATCAAATGATAAATCCATAAAACATGGTAATTAAAGAAACATTATATCTTAAATATATTCAATTAATACATTAGATTGTCACATTCTTGGTCTTATTTGATTCATTTCTTGATGATAAAATTAATGGTACATCATTTTACATATTAATCACTAGAGTTTGAAGTTATTCTTACTTTTATAAAAAAAATCAAAACATAACTCTAAAATATCAATAAAACCATAATTTTTAATTTCTTAAAAATTATATAATTATAATAATATTTAAATAAGTATTGAAAAAATATTACTCATTATATGAGATTTTATTTCATACTCTGCTAGTAATAGATATAATTTTAGGAGTATATCAACTTATATATAAGAATAACCTCAATCTATAACTTGAATTGATTTAATTTTAATTTCTTCATATTCAACAATATTTAAAATTTATCTTGGTTTTTATTACATAATTAAAATTATATCCGAAAATAAAATATAGGATGTGAAGGTCAATAAAATACAAATAAAAGTATATTGGATCAAAGAATCGTTCCTTTAACTAATGAATCTATGATATATGATAAATTTTTTATAATCATAGAGGCTAACTTCATCTATATAATTCTCTATATTTGGGGTTTTATGTTATTTTTTCAACAAAGTATCAATATATATAGATAATTAAGTCAGAAATTCTATTTTAACTAAAAAATTATTTATTTAAAAAAGCTCCCCCAATAATAAAATTTCCAATGATGGAAAAAAAAATTAAAAACAATCAAATGAATGGATACTATCTCAATAAGAAATAATTTTTACAATATGACACCCCATTAAGGATTAAAATTAAATTTTACCCTTTTCACTCCAAAATCTGTATTTCCATTAAAAAAATTAGTTATTGAATAATAACCTTAAATAACTCATTTATAATATATGAGTGTCATAAAATACAATAAATCTGGAATAGGATTCCAATAAAGAGTGAAGGATTGGTTATTATCATATCAAATTCAAAAACACCATTCTTAGTAAACCTGATGTCCATAGTTACATAATATTTTACACAATTGTCTTAGTTATTATTCTAACTATAAAAAGGCACAATATAATATATAATGATATAGTGAAATTAATAAAATTAAAACTAGATCCAAATTACAAGTACAGACTAAGTCAATTTTATTATTAACTCAAAATATTACATTCTCTCCATATTTAAAACTTTTTATCCAAACAAAAGTAATTTGTAAATAGATATCTCATTATATCCACTTTTCCTTTTAAAACATATATTTTGGAAAAGATAATACTTTTTTTCATATAATAATCAATGACTACAAATCTATAGATAATAAAATTATAGTGGAGAAATTTTTTTACAAAACATTCCATTATATCGAAAGAAAACATATGTCAATATATGATATAAATCTTGATGAAAAATTTTAATGATTTACCCAAAAGTCAAAATAAACATAAAAACATGTAATAGAAAAAAAATTTCATGTTTCTATGAATAATGTCTATTTTTGAATACATGATTAGTAAAATACTCATCCTTTTTAGTAATTCCATGAAAATGATTTTTAAAGAAAACTGACGTTCAATTCCACCACCAGTCAAACATCATTCCATGGAATTTAACCATACACATGCATCCCCTTTAGATCATAGATCATTATATTGGTAATAATACATACATGATGTAGTCATGTATCTCCTAACCGCATGCTATTATTTTCACCTCATTTGGATCAATGTAAACTTTATTCCTTATCAAATATAACCTTAGATATAAAAACAACTATATCACATTTCACATATCCTGGTTCTTATAAAATATATAATTGTATGGAATAATCAATAAAACCTAAAATAATAATGAATTATCAATTCCAAAAGTAGTATTAGAGGAAAAATAATAACTACATATTAATTATGTCAATACAACATAATAATCAAAATCTAGGACACATATTAAATAAATATAAAATATATCTACATTAAATGGTGTGACTTTATCAACACTTTATTTCAAATAAAAATAAATTTATTAATTAATATTTGGGGTAATAGTTTTAATATCCCCACATTTAAGAAGAAACCTCAAATTTTCTCACACAATAATGTCAGAAGCTATCATGCCTCAGACTAAACACTTCCCAATAATACACAACAAAACATCATCATTAAAAAAATTCAATCCCTCACAATTCCAGCCACCAAATAAATCACCAAAAAATAAATAAATGACATAGTCATCATATAATATCCCATACATCTATTTAATAAAAAGTAACACTAATTGAAATCAATAATGGGTTAGAACTATATCTATTTACCTTTAAAGGATCACTTAAAAATAATCATATTATCTTATAATCCCTTCTTCAAATGAAGTTACATTAATGTGATACAATGGATATTACCTTTACAATGAAACAAATGCATAAACCATTTATGAAAGAAAATTTTTGTGAAATAACATGATTATATATGATGATTATTGATAAAAATAATCATGGATCATCACTCTTATTATTTCATCACTACTTTTTTACCCCATTATAAATAACTTCTCATTGCATGGTTTATCACTTGATCAAGTTGTAAACATTTACTCAGCCTCACCCAAATGTTATGAAGTAGTTTCCAAAACTCATAGCACATCCCCATAACACATGGTTTTAAATAATCAGAGTTCAATTTGATTAAAAACCCTATTAATAATTTGAAAACTATTAACATGATTTAACAGAAACCCAAATTCATTAATACATTAACTTCACACAATCCAAAATACTCTACTCCCATATCAACACACTCATTTATATTCACTTTAAATTTTCATCATATTAACATCATCAACATCCACATAAAATAAAAACATTATACTCATTATTACACCAAAATTATATCAAATAAACACCAATTAATTATGATTCACCTCCATTTGACCCATTCCCAAAAATATATAAAATTAAATACTATTGAATTCGGTCAGTCAAGATTTCATTAACATTGAGAAAATGTATAGGTCAATTCATTATCACTCTGGTGTAAAAGGCATTGTTAAGGATATCTCATATCTAACAAGAATACTCTTACCTAATTTAACTATTGTAAAAAAAGTTATTAAAAGTCTATATAGGGTCCATACCTCTACATCTGATGTAGACAACACTATATAAATACAACTGACCAATATTAGTCCAATCTAGATCCTAGAATAACACCTTATAAATTCAGGTAAACTCTAATATGATTAAAAGAATCACATATCACAAGAACATTCAATTATTCACCATTACATCCTAGTGGTATCAAATATTAAATAGAATATAATAAGGATCCACTAATCTATCTCTTTATAACTCCACTACAAGGTTTCAAGTCTTGGTTTCCTTTGTTATAGTTGAGTTTAAAATTGATTCTTGGAGTTTTATATTATAAGAATAACAATAAAATCATTTTTCCATATTCAAAACACAACCCAATAAGATGATATCTTTTATATCTCTCACTTATTCATCACAATGAATAATTATAGTCAAATAATTATCTAATTCCCTTCCAGTGATCTAGTATCCATTTAAATGAGTTATCAAAAGGATTATCACTCATATTATCATGAAAATTACACTAGTTTTTATGGTGTATTATTAATAACTTCATGATCTAACATAATAATAAATGTAATGATTAATGAAAAATATCATAGCACACCTGAAGAGGTGTCTCAACATCTTAAATCATAAGAATAAGTACATTGCGTAACTTCCCCATTAGAATATTTTTCTCTATTATTGATAAAATAATATTATCAGAGAAATAATTCACATAAACGTATATGTTTCTACTAGTGAAAACATTAAACTAAACCACATTTAGATAAATTACACTGCATAACATCAAAATAACTCAATCATTCAGAAAATAATCAAATATAAAAACTTATATAACCACTTATCATTGTGAGTTGTCTCAATAACTATAAAGAGACAAACTTTTGGATTGATCACATGTGTGGGCCACTCATTCTCAAATCTAAAAATACTAAACATACCTTGATAAACCTCAAATAAAACTCTAATAATTATAAAATCATTGGTACCAATTCATAAATTTACACATAATTCCTTGGAATTAAAATATCAGATAATTTTGAAATTTAAAATTTCAATCAACCCATAATAAGAAGAAGATATAAATTCATAAGATATAGAAAAATTATCTATTTATTAGAAATAAATTTAGTAATAACCATGTAGTAAAAAAAATTTAAGTCTCTTCTGGGGTAATAAAAAAATATCCATCACTAAAATAACATGAGTGGTATTTAATGAAATATAATTTTTTATCTCAATCGAGACTCATTATGTCACAAAAACTAATGTATTATATAACATCCTAATATATTTAAACACTTTTCGTTATCTCTATGATGATGAAATTATCTCATTAGCAATTAATATTTATTTTAAATGTATAATCTCAATCTCATAACAAATTATGTGGATATTGATCAATCTATTATCATTATGACCCATTAAATCTATACAAAGATTAATAAAACAAATTACATTCATAGGTTCACACACACATAAAATATTGGGAAAAAAATCTACATGATTCTTGTTTACCTCCTTTATATCTAAATTTTTTTATGCTAAGGTTTCTTAGTCATGATTCATTAAAAATAATACATTGGTTCCCCCAATCATTTAGAAAGTCTTATATTATGACAAAATGAACTAACGTTCCTTGGTAAAGATTATTCTATATTATCCCAACTAAACATCACATGTTCCTAACTTTGAACTCAAGCCTAATTATTTGATTCCAATCTATCACATCCAAAATTATAAGTAAGTTAACTCAGTGATCCTACCTATAATAAAATAGTTTCTAGATACTAGCATTGACGTATCCACTCAAAATAAATGGTGTAATTACATGAGAATATAAATTTCTCTTTCTATCATGATATATAATCCACCAATGTATAAATAAATAAACAATAATGTAAATCATACATTTACATAAAATATCACCACAATACAATATATAAAGATCTAATAAATATCAATATATAACGATACAAATATATAGATGTAATAACTCATTAAAAAATATGGATAAAGCTAATGAGTTATCCATGAAGAAGACACAAATCTGTTGACTATGGTATTTTTTGTCCATATTTAGCATCATAAGTCATACACCAGATATACCTACTAATATTTATAGGCAAAAGAGAAGAAACAGACAAGTTCAAATGAAAGAGTGAGTAATAATAATCAGTATATCATCATAAGAAATGAGTTGACTCCCATAAACTACTGGTGCCTACATGAATCATCAAAATATAGTATAGAAAAAACAAAATAACTCATCACATAACATAAATGATAACAACAAAATAAATTATTCAATTAATATCAAAATACCCATTTTTCACCATCATTTACCTCACCAAATAAAAATGCATATTATATATATATATATATATACCAGTACAATGTATTTTGAATAAAAACCTGAACTAGAATTCCACATGGCCTAAATAAAATTTCTAATAACCTTATACTTGAATAAGTGTGGAAGGAATCATCCATCATATTTTGGACTTATTACAAAATTATAAACATCAAAAACTAGTAATCATATTTCTATAAGAAATTTTCCATGAAGTGTCTATATATTAGACTTTACATGTTAAACCCATAATTCAATTTTAAATAAATTCCCTCTAACCATGGAATAAAATTTTTTCATACATAAAAACTAAGGAATGATAAATAAAAAACCCAACGTAGTAAATAAACAACTAGGATATAAATCATAAGAACTGTAACAAGGTTTTATATAGATTATAAAAAAAATACATGTGTAAACCAAAGTTGAAATGATAGAATATGAGTCACTTTATGATATAAATTCCAATATTAAATGATGATATGTTTGAAATAAGAAACGTAATTATATCTCTAGATGACTCATTTTCCCCTCCCACCTATCACCATCATCATAACTCCATCTAAGAAACTATGGTACACTGTGAAAAGAAGGAAACAACTAACCTTTACCTACATCATGGCTAACAAAATCTATATACAAACAAGCATGTATATGATGATATTGAGTATAAACTCGATAATATACCTCTAAATATTCTATAAATATCTATTTATAAGTAATAAATACATGAAAATTTTAAAATAAATAACGAAGAGATAATATATGAGAGTGAATAAAGAAAAAATAATACCTTTAACTTTTCTCTCAGAATGTAGATAATTTACCATCGACAAACTAAATAATAAAATAATGATAAGCACCATAAGAATAATAAAAAATCATACATCATGCATTAGGTTAAAACTTTCTAGGTCCTAATGAGACAATCTAGGACTAGACTCTCATGGAACCATCTTGATGGCATATGATGTGATCCTATCAACACACATAGACTTTCTTTAACTTATCCTCATTAACATGAAATTCCACTAGTTATAGAAATGAACATTATTATGGTTTCTTTCTAGATAATGATCATAAAAATTGTAACACTTGTTTCTAGAATTTCATCTAAGATACCCAAGGATTTATGTTATGATTTCTAAATCCAAATATCAAAATATCAAGTAAAACATTTATAAATGATCTGATGCCAACACCAGTAAACACTTGGGTAGAAAAAACCCCTTTAATTTTTATATACCAATAATTCATGTCAGAAAATTGAATACTTACATATACTATAATAAAGGGTATAACCAAAGAGTGTAATAAAAATAATATCACCTTAATTTAATACAAGCACTCCTTTACAATTAAATAGAACTCAAAACCTTGAAATCACTATTTTAAAATCAATAATGAACCATTTACTTAATAATGAATTCCATTTATTATATAATTAATTTTAATTACCATTTATAAGAACCTTTAAAATGTTAATAATTCATTTTAGGTATAAATTACAATATTTTAAGGAAAAATCCTTAACAATCTCGTGTATTTTTAATAAAATGACAAAATTATTAAATAATTATATCATTGATGATATAAAGTATATTGTTATCGATGAATAATCACTTTAAAATTCCCAATAACACTATTTTACTTCAACTAAACATAAATATATAAAATTACCTACCCTGGGAAACTAAAAATGTAATGATTACTTTGATGGTGATTAAATTAACTATTGAGGTATTCCACAAATCCTAAACATTATATATCACACCCCGACTGACACTTCTTTTTAATTTAATTATTTTAAGAATTTCTTTTGAGTTGCAGTTTGAACCGGTTCTTTTTTTAAAAGGAATTTTAGATCTTTTACACGTGCTCGAACATAATCGTGACTAGGCACGCAAACGCGCTCGTGCATGCAACCATGCACGCGACTGCGCACGTGACCACTCATGTGACCATGCACAGTGTCCAAGCTTAGTTAATAGTGATATTATTATTTTGGTTGGTTTTATTATTATTATTATTATTATTATTATTATTATAGTTAATATTTTAACCTGGTTGTTTCTATTATTTTGGTTTTTTTATTATTAGTTTTATTATTAGTAATAAAAAAGAAATTGTTGTTATTAGTTAGATTATTGTTTTCCTCATTTAATTATTATTTTATTTTCTTTTTCTTTTTATCCTATTTTATTTTCTTTTTTCTTATTTTTTCCCTCCATTTTATTCCTTATTTTATTTTATTATTATTATTTCTTCTTCTTCCTCTAGATTTTATTTTCTTCTTTCCCCCCCACTATTTTCCTTCCCCTCCTCCCCTCACGTTTTTTTCCTCCCTCCTATTTTGCGCAGCAGACTCCCTCTCCCCTCCTAACCCTACTCGAGCCAAACAAACCCCCCTTGTAGCCCTCCTCTCCCAACGCACCCTAACCCTAGAGGAATCCCTCTTGCCTGGAACCCTTACCAGCTCTGGCGCCCTTGCATCATCCGGCGAATCCCGCACGCTGTCCTTGCAACCTGCACACACACCTTCCTCCCATCGCACAAAACATCCCCCCAAACCCTGATGCGCTGCTCTCCCTCTCATGGCCAACACTTCTCCCCTTGTCCGACGACCCTTCCACGTGCCTTGCCCCTGCAACCTGCCTCGCGCTGAAACCCCCAGTGCAACTTATTTTCTTGCGCCTCTATCCGGCGAGACTTCAGACGGAATAACACCCCTTCTAGCACCCCTCGACTCACTCAACCAGCCTGCGCACCCTCGCTGAAGGTGCATTCCCCTTTGATGAGTTGGTTCTTCCTTTTTGAAAGTTTTTATGTTAGGGTTTTAGGTTGCAGTTGGTTCGATTGTGGTGTAATTGCTCTGATTTCTTGTTTTTAGGGCTTAATTGTGTTGTTTTAGTGCGATTGGAGTGCAGTGGATTTTGCACACTAAGATCATGATATTTTGTCTACTTTACAGGTAGGTGGTTCCACGTATGATTATTAATTTCTAAGTTCATTTGCTTAATTAATTAATTTAGCATGTTTACTAATCAGTTTTTTTGGTGCGCATAAGATTTTTAATTGAGGTTCGGTATGTTTTAATGTGTTTATTAGCGTGTTAATATGAAATGAGTATGTTGCTGTGAAAACCCCTATCAAACTTCTTGCTAGTGTTTCATAAGTTGTGCAGTTTATTTTTTTAGAATGTGCAAAGGGTTCGAATGGTGTTTTGGGTGTAGTGTATATTTTCATTTTCTCATAAATGAACATTTAATGAGTTTGTGGAGTTTAATGTCGTGTGGCATATTTTGAAATTTTTTGACAAATTTTTCTAGTAGTTCGTTTAATTATAGCAACGGCCATTTTAACTATGCGGGTGGGTTTCTTTAACTACGTGCGTAATGCATATTGTGTTCCTATGTTGGTGAGGAGTGCGTATGGTCATGTAGGAGGGTTTGGGTTGGTCTAGTGTGTGAAGCAGTGTTTTGTCTTTAAAATTTATTTGTGAAAGCTTGAGTTGTTTTATTAAATAATTATTAAGGGTGAAGAATTGTTTTTGTTAAATTGTGTAAAGGTTTTGATTCTTAAATTCATGTGACGTGTGTTAAAATTGTTCAATAAATCCTTTTAATGGTGTGTCTAGCGGTGAATGTGTTTTCTTTGATTGTGCAGTCATTTTAATTGGTTGTGTAAATAATGCGGGTTTAGTTTTGAGATATTTTCAGTGTGTGTTGTTTCAAACGGATTTTTTGTGTGTAAATGGTGGTTTTGGTGTGTTAAGGGTCTTTTCTGGTTTGATTATATTGTTATGACATGTGACATGAACTCTGAACTAGTTGAGCAAAATTGGGAAGCCCGGGTAGCTTGGAGGGTGGACTAGACTAGTGGGATGGTGTTCCGAAGGTGAATCAACCTGGTTTCACTGGCAGGACTGAAGATTTAAACACTAACTAAACATATGCTTTTCCGAGGTTTGTGGCCTTCTAAGCCAAATTTTCTGAGGTTTGTGGCCTTATAAGCCACGTTTTCTGAGGGTTATGGCCATCTAAGCCACATTTCACTGAGACACGAAGATCTAGGGGCCCAAGCTAGCTAACACTCACGAGGTCTCTCCCATGTTTGTGCTCATTGGTTAATTTACTCTCATCAGTGTGACACTTTGGTTATTTTAAAAGTAAGTATGTGTGTGTGTATTTTAATTTAAGTTTTTTTTATAGTTTTTTTTAAACGAATTTTCTCAAAATTTGTTCAAGCTTTTAGTTCTTTTCTTTAATTAACATTGCAAATGTTTTTGTCATTTAATAATTGTGCATGGAACCTTTTCTCGGTGGCATCCTACTGGGCTCTTGGATCACACCCTACATACTCCTCTAGGTGTATGTATATCCTGTTTCTTTTGTATTCCAGGTTTAGGTTTCGTGAATAGCATTGGTGGTTCAGATCGTTATTGGAATCCTCATGTTGTTTTGGTGGTGGTGGATTCGGGATGTGACTCCTCATGTCGCACGGAGGTTTGAGTAGGAGTTTTGGGTCTTCCTTTATTGCAGTCTCTTTTGGGTTTTTAGTTCATGTTGTAAACTTTAAATCTGAACTTCGTATAAGGGTCTATTTGGTTATCTGTTTTAGTTTCATTTTATTCATCTTGTTGTTGGTTTTCTATTTATTTACTCAGGTAAATTGTTCCCAAGTTTTATTTTTCATACCCGAGCACTTGTGCCAGATCATGGGGATCAGGAGCGCCCCTCGGGCCTTTCCGCGGACTGGGTTGGGCGCCGGGTCGGATGAAGACCCAGCCTGGTTCGTGACAAAATGGTATCAGAGGAGGTTTTTTTCTTGTTATTTGGAATGTTAGGTAGATCGGGGATAGGACTGTCGGTACTCGAGGGGTAGGTGCGAGAAGAGCACCGTGAACTCTTTCTCATTCTGATCCTCGAGTAACCAGGGGTAGTTTGAGATTTATGTTTTTGGTTTTATTCTGTGTGGATGGGGGATAAAAATTGGAGTAAACCAGTAATGTGTGCGGTCTCAGATGGAGTAGTGACCCATGTGATGCTCGAGAGTACGGTTCGACACTCCTAGTGGTTGTTGATTGCCTACGGCATGGTCTGCTAAACCATATAGCCGGGTTAGACATGACCACTAGTCCTCCACTCAGGTGCTTTAATGTTTTTTATATCCTACTTCAATTTTTGGAATGGAGTGAAATTGTTTTCCTTTAAAAAGGGAAGCAGACTTTGGTGCTGCTCTTATTTTATTTTGGTGTGTGGTTAGCATGATATTTGGGGTGCGTTTCTCTTGGACCTTGTTTTTTGAATTTGGCATTGATTTTTCAAAGTTGAATTTATAAAAGGATGTCATGGGTTGTTTGAAATTTGAGTGGGTTGTTTTATAAATGGAAATCATTTTGGAAATTTTTCTTGATCTTTTGAAATAGTTGGAAAAAAGGTATTTTGGAAAAAATTGGGAATGTGTTGTTTTGAAAGCGAAAGAGCCTTGTCTATTTTCCAGTGGTATCCCTATGGGTGCTCTCATGTGCATGTGGAAGTGATTAATGGATAATTGGTGGATTGTGTGGATGGGTGCCTGGGAGGCATGAAAATATAAATCTACGAGGCATCTAAGAATTTCAGTGGTGAGTGATTAATTTTAAAAGCTGCATCTTGTTTCCTGAAAAGTGGTTTTTTCTCTAAAATGGGATTTTTTGCTTAAATGGTTTTGGAAAATGGAAAATGGTTTTGAGTCCGAAGTGAAAGCGATGAATTCAAAAGTGTTGTTGGGTCTTATTGTACTGTGTTTGGTTTCTCAAGTGGGTGTCTTTCCTTAAAAATGAATTGATGTTTTAGATTGGAATTAATGGATTGTGTCTGGAATGTGGTGTTTGTTTAGTGAGATGCTTGGCTTTTTGGAAGTTTGGTTTTGTGTTTCTTGTTTGGATATTCCCCCTATAAATTTCCCATGGGTTCCAGAAGGTCTCTCTCAGTTCTTGTCCCGGCCCAGACTCTCAGTGGAGTATCATAGTTTGGTTCTGCTTGGTTGTGTCATCTTTTTGTAGATGTTGATGTTGAATGAGTACTGTTGAATGCTTTGTGAAGTTGGGAGTGTCTTCGGTTTTTAAGGAACTCTAAATGTTGTGTGGGTGTAAGTCGTCTCGACTGTGTTTGGAGGAGCGGGACTAGATCAAAAAACGACGATCATCTTGTTTGCTATGAATGAGGATTTCTCAAGCGATCCTCAAGACTACCTTCATCTTGAGGTTGCACCTAAAGAAGATAAGGTGAGGGGAAGTGGTTGATCTCGTAGGTTCTCGACCAACCAACAGGCGGAAAATGGGTGTGTTTACCTTTCTGTTGATCTGGTTTCATGTTCTCCAGAGGTTGTGTGGAAAAATCAGCTTAAAGCTCATAATAGTTGTTGGTCTCATCCATATTGTGGTAAGTGCAGGATCCTCATCTGATGAAGAGTATGAACCAAACAAACTTGTTCTTTGAGTTCCCCTCTCATCCGTTTGTGTCGCGCGTTTGACAGACCACTCAATTTCCAACCTCTAGTGTGGTCAGTCGGACACTCTAAGTCATTCGCTGCAATTATTAGTTGGTATGTTGATGAAGTTTCCATTTGATACACGAGGAGAAGTATGCAGATCGCCTTTTCAATGGAGGAAGTTCCAGTCAGATGTGGTCAGCTTATGACTGCGAGGCGGTGGATGCTTCAGACATCAGGGCCCTAGCCATAGGTCTCGGGGTGAAGCTTGCGCGCAGTCAAAAACTCGTCGGATGTGGTTCGAGTTTGGTCCAACTTAAGTCTGCAGTGTCAGGACAGAGACAACTTAAATTTCCCTATAGAGGTATCGTCTTTGAAGGATTTATTTTTGTTGAGAGGGGTGTGAAGCTCTGTCTCCTTTCGATGGTCTTAATTTATGGAAGTTCCTCTCGGGCCTTAAAGTGGTTCTGAGAATCTGTATTCTTGTAAAGCCAACAGACGTGCTCTGTGAACTTTTTTTGTGGTCGGTTATGAATCCAAATTATACTCATTTCAAAGATGCTCATGTCTTGGGGGATTAACACGTGCCTGTCCATTTTGCCTCTTGGTTAGGGGTCTCTGCTACCAAGACTACCTCATGTGGAGAAATATCAGCTAGGGTAGGAATTATCCATGTAGGACGACCCGTGTTGGTGGGTTCATGATGAAGGGTTCAATCAGTGTTGCTCAAAGTAAACTGGGAATGCAGGCATGGGTTTCGTGGTGTTAGGAAATTTTAAAATGGTGGGGAGACCCTGTGAGGGTCTCACCAATGTCCCCTCTTATGTTGGTTAAACATAGGTAACTTTGGGGGTCAAGCTAGTGTTAGAGGTTGTATGAGTTGTGAGTTGTTCTAGTTTGAAGAACCAATGTTCGATGAGAACCCTAATATTATGGGGAGAACACCATAGGACGAGCTTGTGGAAGACTCGGTTTTCAAAGTGTGCTTGGTGGAGCAACCCCTTGCTTCTGCTCCACCCGACCTCGACCATGCTAATTAGTTAGCTCGGATAGTGGGTCGCTTGATGAGTGTTCTTGGAGATCTCGAGCGGCACCGGTGATCCCTAAGTCAGGGGTCAGGGTGTTCCATGTTGTAGTTTTATTTCAAGGTGAATTTCTTGATGTTTGTCATTTTTTTTAGTGACTCTTGTTTTAGGATATTAGGAGTTTTAGGTCATGGGTGTTTTGAATGATTGATCTTTGTGTAATTGAGGTTGTGTTTTAGGTGTCTGTGTGGTCTCACTTGGAACCCTTGGTTGACCTTGTCTTTTGGGACTTTCTGGGGGAAGAAAGTGTCATGGTGGGGAGAATTGTCACACCTCGACTGACACTTTTTTTTAATTTATTTATTTTAAATCTTGCTTTTCACTTGCAATTTGAACCAGTTCTATTTTTAAAAGGAATTTGAGATCTTTTAAGGGTGCTCGAACGTAATCGTGACTAGGCGCGTGAAGGCGCCCATGCATGCGACTGCGCACGCACCCGCACACGCGACCGTGCACGCAACTGCGCACGCGACCGCTCACGCGACCATGTGCGGTGTCCAATCTTAGTTAATAGTGATATTATTATTTTGGTTGGTTTTATTATTATTATTATTATTATTATTATTATTTCAGTTAATATTTTAACCTGGTTGTTTCTATTATTTTGGTTTTATTATTATTAGTTTTATTACTAGTAATAAAAAAGAAATTGTTGTTGTTAGTTAGATTATTTTTTTCTTTATTTTATTATTATTTTATTTTATTTTTCTTTTTATCCTCTTTTATTTTATCTTTTCTTATTTTTCCCCACCCTTTTATTTCTTATTTTATTTTATTTTTATTATTATTATTTTTCTTCCTCTTGTTTTCTTTTCTTCTTTTGTCCCACTCTCTTTTCCTTCCCCTCCCCCCGTCGCGTTTTTTTCCTCCCTCCTGTTTTGTGCAGCAGACTCCCACTCCCCTTTTAACCCTAATCGAGCCGCACCAACCCCCCTCACAGCATTCCTCTCCCGTGGCACCCTAACCCTAGCGGCATCCCTCTTGGCCGAAACCCTTACCAGCTCCAGTTCCCTCGCATCATCCGGAGAATCCCATGTGTTGTCCCTGCAACCAGCACACACACCTTCCACCCATCACACAAAACAGCCACCCAAACCCTGATGCACTGCTCTCCCTCTCATGGTCGGAGCTCCTCCCCTCATCTGATGACCCATCCACGTGCCTTGCCCATGCAACCTACCTCGCACTGAAACCCCCAACACAACTTCTTTGCTTGCGCCTTTATCCGGCAAGACTTCAGACAGCATAACACCCCTTCCAGCACCACTCGGCTCACTCAACTAGCCTCCCACACCCTCTCTGAAGGTGTGTTCCCATTTGATGAGTTGTTTCTTCCTTTTTGAAGGTTTTTATGTTAGGTTTTTAGGTTGCATTTGGTTTGATTATCATGTAATTGCTCTGATTTCTTGTTTTTAGGGCTTAATTATGTTTTTGTAGTGCGATTAAATTGCGGTGGATTTTGCGCACTAAGATCGTGATGTTTTTTCTACTTTCCATGTAGGTGGTTCCGCGTATGATTATTTATTTCGAAGTTCATTTGCTTAATTAATTAATTTAGCATGTTTACTAATCAATTTTTTTGGTGCGCATTAGATTTTTACTTGAGGTTCGGTATGTTTTAATGTGTTTATTAGCGTGTTAATATGAAATGAGTATGTTGTTGTGAAAACCCCCGTTGGACTTCTTCCTAGTGTTTCATAAGTTTTTCATTTTATTTTTTTTAGAATGTGCAAAGGGTGTGAATGGTGTTTTGGGCATAGCGTCTACTTTTGTTTTTTCATAAATGAACATTTAATGAGTTTGTGGTGTTTAATGTCGTGCGGCGTATTTCAAAATTGTTTGATAAATTTTTCTAGTAGTTCATTTAATTATAGAAATAGTATTTTTAACTGTGAGGGTGGTTTTCTTTAATTGTGTACGTAATGCAGATTGTGTTCCTACAATGGCGAGGTGTGCGTATGGTCATGTAGGAGGGTTTGGGTTGGTCTAGTGTGTGAAGCAGTGTTTTGTCTTTAAAATTTATTTGTGAAAACTTGAATTGTTTTATTAAATAATTATTAAGGGTGAATAATTGTTTTGGTTAAATTGTGTAAAGGTTTTGATGCCTAAAGTCATGCGACGTGTGTGAAAATTATTCAATAATTCCTTTTAATGGTGTTTCTGGCTGTGAATGTATTTTCCTTGATTGTGCAGTCATTTTAATTGGTTGTGTAAGTAATGTGGGTTTAGTTTTGGGATATTTTCAGTGTGTGTTGTTTCAAATGGATTTTGTGTGTGTAAATGGTGGTTTTGGTGTGTGAAGGGTATTTTCTGGTTTGAGTATATTTTTATGACATGTGACATGAACTATGAACTACTTGAGCACAAATGGGAAGCACGGGTAGCTAGGAGGGTGGACTAGACAAGTGGGCTGGTGTTCTGGAGGTGACTCGACCCGGTTTCACTAGCAGGACAGACGATTTCAACACTAACTAAATATATGCTTTTCTAAGGGTTGTGGCCTTCTAAGCCACATTTTCTGAGGGTCGTGGCCTTCTAAGCCACGTTTTCTGAGGGTCGTAGCCTTATAAGCCACGTTTCACCGAGACACGAAGATCTAGGTGCCCAAGCTAGCTAACACCCATGAGGCCTCTCCCACGTTAGTACTCATTGGTTAATTTATGCTCATCAGTGTGACACTTTGGTTATTTTAAAAGTAAGGGTGTGTGTATTTTAATTTAAGTTGTTTTTTTAACTATTATCTTTAAACCGATTTTCTCTAAAGTTATTCAAGCTTTTAGTTCTTTTCTTTAATTAACATTCCAAATGGTTTTGTCATTTAATAATTTTGTGTGGAACCTTTTCTCAGTTGCATCCTACTGGGCTCTTGGCTCACATCCTACATACACCTCTGGGTGTATGTAGATCCTGTTTATTTTGTATTTTAGGTTGAGGTTTCGTGCATAGAATTGGTGGTTCAGATCGTCAGTGGCATCCTCATGTTGGTTTGGTGGTGGTGGCTTGGGGATGTGACTCCTCATGTCGCACGGAGGTTTGAGTAGGAGTTTTGGGTCTTCCTTTATTGCAGTCTCTTTTAGGTATTTAGTTCATGTTGTAAACTTTAAATCTGAACATCGTATAAGGGTCTGGTTGGTTGTCTGTTTTAGATGCATTTTATTCAGCTTGATTTTTGTTTTATATTTATTTACTCGGGTAAATCGTTCCCAAGTTTTATTTTTGATACCTGGGCACTTGTGCCAGCCTGTGGGGATCAGGAACACCCCTCGGGCCTTGCTGCGGACCGGGCCAGGCGCCGGGTCAGATGACGACCCAGCCTGGTTCATGACATTATATACCTTAAATTTAAATAATCCTTGATCATAAAATCTAGTTATTATGAATATCTTGAGTAAACTAAGCAATAATAATGGAATGGAGAGATAAATGAAGGGGAGAGGAGGAATATTAAGGCTCTCACCTTGGGATTTCACCATGAAACATCACATAACCTACAAGAATGAAGGGAGTAATAAATGAGAAGAATATAGGATCCTATAAGTGTAATAATGAAGGAATTATAAAGAAATAGAATCTAAAAAATTTATACATGGACTTTAAAATTTTGAATTTTGAATTTTTTATAAAAAAATCGCACGAACTGACTGCACTGAATCCTAGATCATTTATTTGACCATGAAAAACTTAATACTCTGATTTGTCTACCCTATATAGTCTTCTGAAAAATTATTTGGAAAATTTCATTCCAACCATGAATTATTTAAAATTTATATTTTCTTAATTTTCTACTAGAACTCAATAAAACTAAATAAATAAATAACAAATAAATAATTTTTATTGATGAAAACTTGGGTGTCAATATTCTCTCCACCATGAAACTTCTTCCCATATAATTTTATAAATGTTTCTTAAAATAAAATAACTGAGGTTATTGATCCCTAATCATAGATACATGTTCCCAAGTCTCAGGACTATCTTTATCATGTTGACAATGTACATAAAAAATGGAAATGATTTACCCCATGATTCCTTATCATGACAATCAAAAACCTAAATAGGTATCTCTATGCATTTGGTGTCTTGATCCAAATCCAAATATTTCCATTCAATGACATCAAATGAGACATGTTGGTTCATCTTCAACTCAAATACATAGAATATATTATGAATATATTTCAACTAAGGAGGTAAATTTATTTGATATGCTTCTTTCCTAAGATTTCCCTTGATCTCAAATAGACTAACATACCTAGTATTTTACTTACATTACTTCCCCAATATTCTATATCCTCATATGGGAGAAACATTAAGAAACAATTCATCACCCACTATAAATTCTAAAGGTTAATGATGATTATCTGCATAATATTTCTAGTAAATTTGAGCCTTAAACAATATTTTCTAAATCAAATAGATTTTATTAGTTGTCTCATACATAATGATTGACCAGAAAAATTAAGTTTCACCCAATACAATATAATATAAACGAAATTTATATGGATTTTCATAAAAGGATTCCAAATGATAAATATTTATTGAATATTGATAAATATTATTATAAGGCAACTAAATCACTAAAATAAATTCATCACGTGATTCTCCATAATCCAAAATACATTCAAAGAGTGTATCATCAAGATTATGCATATTTAACTTTACCTAACATTTAGTCTCAGGATGATATTGCAACGTCTCGGTTCTGAAAGCCACCCAGAGGTGACCCATACCCAGTTGGTCACATGGCCTCAAGCCCGTTTCCCTGAACACTAGAGGCTGCCGACTAGCAACAAGGGCCTTGGGTGTGATAGTGGAGAAACTATGCCCTCATTGGCAGAGTACTCAGCGGGAGAGAAAATAATAACCATTAGTGAAATCATTAAACAATCCATACATAAGTGAACAATGGAAGAATAAATATGATAAATAGCAGGAGAAAATATATATATGATGCATGATACATATGTCTAGGAAAATAGCCAAATAATTCACAATGCTGGAAATACAAACAGTACTAAAAACAATTACAAAATAAAGATAAAAAGCTCCTCAGCATCGCAAGCTTAATCTTGGTCTCATGCTCTCCTACTCCACAGCAAGTCAAGTACCTAAAGTCAAAGGGTTCTTTACCTTGTCTAAACATGCAACAATATAGTCTGTTTGGGCCCAAAAGCATGACCCAAACAGGGTGTGAGACTAAATCCCAGTAAGAAACCACCCGAAGATCTGTGCCTAATATTCAGTGAATATATGGTAGGTAAAAGTACAGAAAACAGTAAACAGGAACATGCTAAATAATAAACAATATACAGTTCTAAAATCAAGCAACAGCTAACAAGCAGCAAATCACAACAGGCAACCCTCTTAGAAGTACTCACAGCCATCACCTCTGGTCCTACCTACAAGTACCAACAACCCTCTGGGCAGTGCACTCAACCTAACCCCTCTGTTTTGGTCATACGGAATTATAAACACTCTCTGACGAAGCACACACAGTCAATTCCCCTTATATTCTAGGGTAGTCAGGAACTCTTTGAGGAAGCTCGCACAGTCGATTCCCTTATAGCCCCAATGTAATAAACTCTCTGAGGAAGCACACTCGGTGAATTCCACTTATAGTTCGGGTCATTCATATACTCTCTGAGGAATCTCACACAATCAATCCCTCCAATAGCCTATGGTAACACGTGATTCAACAAAAAAAACAGAGACTCTCTGATGAATCTCACACGATTTATCCCCATATAGTCTAAAGTAGTCAAGGAATCTCTGAGGAAGCTCTCACATTCTATCCCTTTATGGCCCCAAGTAATCCTAAGCTCTCTCAGGATGCTCACTCGGTCAATCCTCATATAGCCTAAAGCACAAAGACTCTCTGAGGAAGCTCACTCGGTCTATCCCCTCATAGTCTTCTACACCTAGTTCTCATGGCCCTGTGTAGGATAACGGAATAGAAATACAAATATGGACAAAGTAGACTTACAGAACTACTTGGATGAACATTACTATAGAATATCAAGAATTTCAGAAAACATTTCTCCATCCTACTACAACAGGCATAGAAACAGACAAGCAGCCAAGGAAAAACAGGACCAAATGGTCATAAACAGAATGTGCGTGGGAAAAACCTTTAAATCATAACAGTTCAACCATATTCATATTCAAACATCCTCTACACAGGCATATTATCATGGAAGGAATACATCAGGGGTAAAACAGTAAACACACAATACCTCATTCAAGGTTATTGGTGGAATTTTCACATAATATTCAAGGAAATTCAATGGAAAGTCACAAACCACCTACCTTGATGTTAGGATATTGGTATACTTGAACCATGACGCTTTAATCTCCTTGGAACGTCGTAGATATTTGAAAATGCATAAAATGTTAAACCCACAATAACTTGAGAAAGTGGGTAAATCATGGAATGAAACTCAAGAAGAATGAATAATATACTGCTAGGGTTCTAACGCAATCAACGACGGTCAATTCGGAGAACAGACGGAGGCTCGGGGGCTCGGAGATGTTCCGACGTCGTACGGTTTCTCTCGGCCGGACGGAACCTAGAAGGAGATGCTTCTGGAGGTTAGATGTGACCCAGATGCATTTAATGAAAAATAAAGTACATGTCATGTAATTTTAGAGTACACGGCGAGTAGTTGATATTTCCATACTCCGCTTTAGGCGGCCCCCATGTCACCCCTACATGGTTGTGTGTGTGTTGATGACACGGACAACACATGGGCTCCAGCGGTATCGAAGTACAAGGCATGTACTTATGAAGTACACGGTGTGTACTTTGAAAATTTCTAGATTTTCCACTTTTTCTCAAAAATGACCAGAAAAGGAAAAACATGCCTGAAAAGAAGATTCAGGTTCTTAGAAACTTCCCCCCTTAAATAAATTTGTCCTCGAATTTCCATAGCGCGACATAGAAGAAGAAACCCCAAATAGCTCTGGCCACTATGCTCATACATCGGCCTCCCTCTCCCAAGTCTCGTCTTGTACCCTTTCGTGCTACCATAACACCCGTACCAGCGGAACAGACCGGCCGCGAGGAACCTTTTTATTGCGATCAAAAATCTAGATTGGATGCTCCTCAAACGACGCATCCACCTCAAGCTCAACTTCCTCAGGTTGAAAGACATGAGATGGGTCTAAAAAGTATCGTCGGAGCTGTGAAATGTGGAAAACGTCATGCATAGCCTGATACTTTTGAGGTAACTGCAGCCGATAGGAAACCATCCCAACTCTCTCCAACACCTCAAACAGCCCGACGTACCTCGGTGAAAGCTTACCCTGTCTCCTAATCCCTTTGTGCCCCAACCTCAGTGTGGCACGTAGGAAAACCTGATCCCTGGCCTCGAACTCCATAGGTCGTCTCCGCGGATTAGCATAAGACTTATAACGAGACTGTGCAGTAGCTATCCTCTTCTGAATCAACTCTATCTGCTCTGTGGTCTCCTGGACAAGACCAAGACCCATTAAATCTGCCTCTCCTATTTCTAGCCAATATAAGGGTGATCGGCATGGCCTACCATACAAAGCCTCATAAGGTGCCATCTGAATAGTTTCTTGAAAACTATTATTGTAGGAAAACTCCACAAGAGGTATATACCTCTCCCAAGAAACTCTGAAGTCCAAAATGAAAGCTCAGAGCATATCCTCAAGCACCTAAATTTTTTGCTCGTACTAGCCATCCATCTGGGGATGGTATGTTGTACTCAAAAGTTCATGTGTACCCAAAGCCTTCTGAAGCCCATGCCAGACCCGAGAAGTAAAACATGCATCCCTGTCTGAAACAATGGAGTGTGGAAATCCATGTAAATGTACAATCTCTCGGATGTACAACCATCCCAACTCATCAACACTGAAGGTATCCTTGATCAGAAAGAATTGAGCATCCTTCATAAGCCTGTTGATGACAACCCAAATAGAATCATTCCCTCGAGGCAACCTCAAAAAACCAGTCACGAATTCCATCGCGACATCATTCCACTTCCACTTTGGAATGGGTAACTACTGTAAAATACTTGCTGGTCGCTGATGCTCTTCTTTCACCTGTTGACAAGTGGAAAGCCTCATGAAAAAACCAGAAACATCTCTCTTCATACCTGCCCACCAATATCGGCGGTGTAGATCACGATACATCTTGGTGATTCTAGGATGAACTTCCCAAACTGAGGAATGAAAATCCCGCATCAGCTCCTCACGTATGTCTTCTGGCACCCATACGCGTCCCTGGAAATGCAAGATCTCATACTCACCTACTATCCATCCAAGAATAGGTTCCTCCCCTGACACACTATCTTGCGGGACTAGGCCTTCTGAGTCTGACAACTTCCTCATCCGTACCTGATCGAGAAGAGTAGGGGTAACCGGTACATAAGATAGGAAGGTCTTCCCTTGTCTGTCGTGAACCTCCAAATTCATCTCAGAGAACAGGGATATAAGCTTCCACTCACTGTTGGCCTCTTGAACTCCCTGTATCTGAGTTCTCCTGCTCAACGTGTCAGCCACTATGTTGCCTTTCCCAGGTGTATTGGCAAGCTCAAATTCAAAGGACTGAAGATAATCGACCAAACTGTGTTGTCTCAGATTCAGATCACGCTAAGTGAATATATACTTAAGACTTTTGTGGTTAGTGAAAACCACAAAATGCTATCCCAGAAGATAATGTCTCCAATAGTGTAAGGCATGAACAACAGCTGCCAACTCCAGATCATGCGTCGGATAATTTTTCTCAAGTGGCCTCAACTGCTGAGACCCGTACGCGACGACTCCATCTCCCTACATCAGCACAGCCCCCAGCCCGATACTTGAAGCATTACAATAAACAGTATTTCTCTTGACCAGTTCTAGAAAGACTAGTATCGGTGCTGACATCAACCTCCCCTTCAGCTCTTGAAAGGCTGAATCACAAGAATCTGACCACAAGAACTTCACACCCTTCTTAGTCAGACCTTTCAGCGGTGCTGTGAAGCATGAAAAGTCTTTTATGAATCTTCTGTAGTATCTAGGCAGCCCTAGTAAACTCTATACCTCAAAGATGTTCTTCTCTTACTCCCAGGAAACTACTTCCCTCAATTTCTCTAGGTCTACTAATACTCCTGTCTCTAAGATAACATGACCCAAGAAGTGAATCTGATCCATCCAAAAGTGGCACTTTGAGAGCTTAGAATATAACTGATGCTCCCTCAATGTACTCAAGATGATATCAAGATGGGTATCATGGTCGTGTCGAGTGTGAGAGTACACCAAGATGTCATCCATGAAAATCACTACGAAGGAATCCAAGTATGGATAGAATACTCGGTTCATCAGTGCCATGAAAACTATAGGCACATTCGTGAGGCCGAACGACATAATCGTATACTCATATAGACCATACCTACTTCTAAAATCTATGAGAGGTATATCAAATGGTCTAAAGTGCAACTTATGGTAACCAGACCTTAAGTCGATCTTTGAGAACACCTGGGCTCCTCGAAGCTGATCAAAGAGATCATCAATCCTTGGCATGGGATATCGGTTCTTGATCGTTAACTGGTTCAGCTTCCGATAATCCACACAAAGCCTGAGGGTGTTGTCTGCCTTCTTTGCAAATAGAACAAGAGAACCCTAAGGAGAAGTACTGGGTTGGATGAAACCCTTGGCCTGCAACTCCTCCAACTGCTTCTTAAGCTCCTGCAACTCAGGTGTAGCCATCCTATAGGGAAGAATGGACACCGGTTCCACTCCTGACACGAGCTTAATAGAAAAGTCTACCTCACGCTCCAGAGAAAAACCTGAAATGTCCTTTGGAAAGACGTTTCTAAAATGATCCACCACTGGAGGCAATTCTAACTGTGAAGTCCCCTGGTCATCCAAATATAGACTGGAAATCTGGGTTGTAACTCCTCCTAGCCCATGATGATCGGGTCCTGCTCAACTCGCCTGGACATCCCACTCACCCCGATGAATAAGAGATCCACCATATGGTGATATGAAACTCAACCTGTGGCAATAGAAATCGACGACTACATGGAAAGGAACTAACAGGTCCATTCCGAGAATGACATCATAGATCGTCCTCTCTAGGACATAGAGGCCCCATAGGAAGTTACACCCCACAACCTCAAGAAGGAATTCTCTGCACTAACATACACTAACCGCTCTAGTCCCCAACGGTGTGTCTAGTGTAAAGATATCAGCAAAAGAAAAGATGCAGAGACCAAGGCTTTACACAACAACAACGGATATAAAGCTACGGAAAACCCTTGTGTCAAAAAGAGCAGGAGATAAAACTGAGGCTACTAAAATTGTACCTCGAACAGTAGAGGGTTTGGGATCCTGCTTCTATTGGGTCTGCTCCACTGCAAAATCCTGACCTGTACCATGACCCTGTGACCCTACCTGACTACTCTGATCTGATCCACCCTGTTGTCGTTAAAAGACTGGTGACTAACCACCCCTGCCACGACCTCCACCTCGACATGAACGGCCAGAAGAACTCCAGTTCCCAGACTGGTGAGAAACTGGTGGTGATGTTCCTGAATGCGGAGTCATAGAATAATCCATGTCTCCGACTGCTGGAGGGAAAAACTGACAGAAATGTTGGAGATTGACCATCCTGCTGCAAGATCGGCAATCCATCGCGTCTCTCGGGCAACGTGGCCTCATATTCTCGCTCCTCCCGCACTGGTAGGACACCATGTGGCTACCAAGAAGGTTCATCCCACCTACTATGATCTCCTTAAGAAAGATCCTTGCGGTGCTTCCTGTTATCAGCAAGAGGAATACTAACTCTGGATGTCGAACCGCCCTGGATCACTGATCCAAAATCCCTTAGACTGCGCTCTGTGATCAGCACCTGGTTGACGATAGAGGATATCAAAGTCAACTTGAAGATGTTCACCTAGGAATGGATCTCTTACCTGAGACTGTCCTCAAACTTCCTAGCCCGAAACAACTCATCACCTGCTGGGATAGGTGTGAAACGATGCAGCTCTGTGAAACGAGAGGAATACTCCATCACAGAAATAGTACCCTACTCTAAGATCATGAACTCCCAGGCTTGGTCGGACCTCAAGGTCTCTGGGTATAAGTAATCGTTGAAGATATGCTGAAACTCCTCCAAATCCATATTCTGATGGTGTCCCACCTGAGAGATGACATCCCACCACCTCTTGGCAGAGTCTTGGAGCATGTAGGTCACAAGATTCACCCTCCTCTCTGGTGGAACCTCGAGATGCTCGAAGATTGTCAGCGTGGCTTTGAGCCACGACTCTATAGCCTGAGGTCCTTCTTCCCGTGAGAAGGTGGGAGGATGCTACTACTGGAAAACCCACGTCAAATCAGCCATTGATGGGGCAGGAGGTTGTGCTCCCTGTAAGGTATGCATCATCCTTAGGAAACCCTCCCTAAACTGCACATCGGCGCCTGCAATTGGTATAATCGCTGGTTCCAAGGTTGGCACAATAGGAGGATCCACAGGAAGTCCCTCATCAGCTATATCGGGCGTCTGATCACTGCCATTCAAGTGGCGGTCAACTGGAGGACGTCTCGGTGTCATGACTCTGCAAGGTCAAATGCACACCTTAGATTCAATTTTATCAAAAACTGAAAACATCAGAGTACAAGAAGGGAACGAGATAAGAAACATTAAAGTTTTAAAAAACATGACTACACAGAAAGTATACACACTACAAGGCATGTTCTTTTAAACCATTCATGTGGGCGTGTACTTCTGCCACAATAGGTCGTGTAACACCCCAACCACACGACGTTTTGTCACCACACATGACGTGTACTTGAACTCTATTCCCCTTCCTAAGTCTCCTTATATGGCTAACCCAGATGGTCCTCTTAATCCTAGGCTACATGGAATGTTTATGAAGGACACAACATCTATGAGAAGAGGTAACACCGACCCGTGTTGTTAGTGACACAGCTGGGTACCCAGGTCATACTACACGGCGTGTAAAAATTCAGACACAACGTGTATGTGAAAAGATAACACGGCCCATGTTGTTTGTGACACTGTCGGGGTACCTATTTCAAAGTACACAGTGTGCTAGACTAGTACACAGCATGTTCCTACAAGAATTTACACATCCCATGCCTCTGCCTACGCGGTCTATGACACGGTTTAGAGACTACACAATGTGTACATAAGTACACGGCGTGTACTTTCGAAAAACGGTTTCTTCCAGAACAGAAGAACACATGGCATGTAGTCAAAACTACACTGCGATTATTCTAGGTTTTTTCAGACAGTAAGCCTCAGAAACTACTAAGGATCCCAGAAAAACACTGAAATGAATGTAGAAGGTTCCAATTTCTGATCTGTGAGGGCCCATACTCCCCACGAATCAAAGTTTGGCATCTTATACCAGTTATAACAAGGAAAAAAAGTAATGATCCAAAAAATTCCAGTCCATGAGGGCCTATAACACCTCAAGAACCAAATTTTCACGTCCATTTAAGCAAATCACTATACAAATAAATTCCCTATCAAACAGTAGGGATTTTATCAAATCATCTATCACAACATCATGCATAATCTACACAACGTCTTTCACAGCAACATGAAATAGCTAATGCATCCTAGATGGCATGGCAAGAATGTATGGCATGTGATTTATAACAAGTTCCTATATGATACATGATATGGAATACCCTCATCTCATTGGTTTTCTACAGAAATAGAACTGCAATAACAACAACGATAACAGTACAAAGCTTGTGAACCACCCAAAGTTGAAATCAAATCAACTATAAAATTGAAAACCAGTAAAATTGCAATAAACGAGGGAGTATGGATTTTCCCTGTACACAGGTTAGCTACTCCTGGGCACATCTTATTACCAAGTACCTATTTCATCCTATCCCTAGCTATAGGCTACAAACAGTAAGTCAAGAGAAAATAATTCATTTGATACCACTTTGTAATGTCCTGGTTCTGGAAGCCACCAAGAGGATCCCCATACCCGGTTGGTCACATGGCCTCAAGCACATTTCCCCAGATTCCAGAGGCTACCAACTAGAAGCTATGGACTTGGGTGTGATAGTGGAGAAATTATTCCCTCATTGGCATAGTACATAGAAGAAAAGAAAACAATAACCAATAGCAGAAGTAGTAAACAATCCATACACAAGTGAACAACGGAAGACTAAATATGATAAATAGTAAGAGCACATATATATATGATGCATGATACATATGTCTAGGAAAATATCCAAACATGTCACAATGCTGAAAATACAAACAGTACTGAAAACAAGTACAAAAAAAGATAAAAATCTCCTCATCATTGCAAGCCTAAGATTGGTCCCATGCTCTCCAGCTCCACAGAAAGTCAAGTACCTGAATTCAAAGGGTGCTTTCCCTTGTCTAAACCTGCAACAATATAGTCTGTTTAGGCCGAAAAGCATGACCCAAACAGGGTGTGAGACTAAATCCTAGTATTCAACCACCCAAAGAACTGTGCCTAATAGTCAGTGAATATATGGTAGTAAAAGTACATAAAACAGTAAACAGGAACATGATGAATAATAAACAATCCATAGTTCCAAAATCAAGAAACTGCTAACAAGCAGCAAATCACAACTGGCAACCCACTAGGAAGTACTCACAGTCATCCCCTCTGGTCCTACCTACAAGTACCAATAACCCTCTGGGAAAGGCACTCAGCCTAACCCCTCTGGTTTGGTCATACGAAATTATAAAGACTCTCTGAGGAAGCACACGCAGTCAATTCCCCTTATAGTCTAGGGTAGTCAGGAACTCTCTGAGGAAGCTCGCACAGTCCATTCCCCTTATATCCCCAAGGTCAAGGAATCTCTAAGGAAGCACACTCGGTCAATTCCCCTTATATCCCAGGTCATTCATAGACTCTCTGAGGAAGCTCACACAGTCAATCCCTCCTATAGCCTATGGTAACAGGTGATTCAACAAACAAAATAGAGACTCTCTGAGGAAGCTCACACGGCTTATCCCCATATAGTCTAAAACAGTCAAGGAATCTCTAAGGAAGCTCTCACAATATATCCCCTTATGGCCCCAAGTAATCCTAAGCTCTCTGAGGATGATCACTCAGTCAATCCTTATATAGCCTAAAGCTCATAGACTCTCTGAGAAAGCTCACTCGGTATACCCCCTCATAGTCTTCTACACCTGGTTGTCACGACCCTATGTAGGATAACGGAATAGAAATACAAATATGGACAAGTGGACTTACAGAACTACTTGGCTAAATAGTACTACAACATATCAAGCATGTTAGAAAACATTTCTCCATTCTACTACAACAGGAAAGGAAACAGACAAGAAGCCAAGGCAAAACAGGACCAAACGGTCATAAACAGAAAGTGCATGGGAAGAACCTCCAAATCATAACAGTTCAACCATATTCATATTCAAAAATACCCTACACAAGCATACTAGCATGGAAGGCATACATCAGGGGTAAAACAGTAAACACACAATACCCTGTTCAAGAGTATTGGTGTAATTTGCACATAATATTCAAGGACTTTCAATGGAAAGGCACAAACCACCTACCTTGATGTTAAGAGATTGGTATACTTGAACCACAAGGCTTGAATCGCCTTGGAACGTCATAGATATACAAAAACACATAAACCGTTCAACCCACGTTAACTTGAGAAAGAGGCGAAATCATGGAATGAAACTCAAGAAGAAGGAAAAACTTACCATTGTGGTTCTAACGCAATCGACGACAATCATTTCGGAGAACAGATAGAGGCTCGGGGGGCTCGGAGAAGTTCTGGTGTCGTACGGTTTCTCTCTGCCAAACAGAACCTAGAAGGAGACGCTTCTGGGGGTTAGACGTGACCCTGGTGTGTTTAATGAAAAAAAACAAAGTGCACAGTGTGTACTTTTAGAGTACACAGCACGTACTTGCTGTTTTCGTACTCCGCTTTAGGCGGTCCCATGTCACCCCTACATGGCCATGTGTGTGGTCATGACACGGCCAGCACACGGGCTCTAGTGGTATCAAAGTGCATAGCATGTACTTATGAATTACACGATGTGTACTTTGAAAATATTCATATTTTCCTCTTTTTCTCAAAAACGACCAGAAAAGGAAAAACATACCTGAAAAGAAGATTCGGGTTCTTACTGATATATCATGCTAATCTTTATCTGAGTTCCCATATCTACCCAAAGTCTCTTATAAATCATGATATAAATTAGTGTTCTCTTACAAATATTAGAGGAGGGAAATATATAAAATTTTATAATCTCTTGATAAAATGTTTCAAGATATTTTACTTTAAAAAACTATGTGATTGGAAGTAAATTATATTATTCATTCTATCAATCAGTAATCACCCATATTATATTCCTTTTATAATAAGATAAGTGTATTCTAATCAAAAATTCCTTGAATACCTTATCCCAATGTTCCTGATTGTGGTGTAGTGTTTGATATAGGATTCTTATTTATTAATACCTTTAGTATAACATTTATTTGGATTATTAAATATTCTCACTTTATTTCATTTATTATCATCAATTGTTTAAATTTTTTCCATTAGAAATGATTATTTTCATTATTTTCTCCTTTTCCCTCACTATTAATGATGTTTCCCATCATGGTGTTTCATTTTTTATGTTTCCTGGTTATAGTTTTTCATTATCTCTATCATTGATCTTGTGGTTGTTTTTTATGTTGTTTAAATATTTTTTATCTCACCCATTCCTTCACACTATCCTTATTGTTATATTTTTTGTCACTTCTATGCTTCTAATCTCCCAAAGTAGTCTTTAATGATAGTGGATATCTAGAAGTACACTACTAGTGGTATGATATGTTTTTGTCAAACATAAATCAGCCATGGGAATATATTTAATGGTGGAAATAGAACCTCTCTAAGGGTTAGGGTTTTTATGGTTCTCCATTATTTTATACTTTTCCCTTTTAAATATTATAGGTTTTATATTATCATCAATGATTTTAGGATTTGGTCTATACGAGATTTACCACTTCCCAAAACCTTAAAAAGGGTTTTAAAAGAATATAGATGGGTTATAAAAAACTGATATGATTTTAATACTTTACATTCACTTGTTTACAAGTAAAGTAGTGAGATATAAATACTATAATTTGTTACATTATCTCATGCCACAAATACTAATTTATAACATAATAATACATCACAGTATCATCTAGATTTATATACCAACTAAAATTATTGTAATCCTTCATCATCCACTTCCTTAAAGAAAGTGGAACTTCAAAATGATTTTGGAAATTGAAATATCTAAAAAAAGACTCATAACATTAATTTTTGGTCTCCCCACTATAAAAAATTCTCTTTATCCACTTATATTTCAAAATAGAATCTTACTCAAAAAATCAATCAATTAAAGAAGGTGTAACTTATATACTATGTTATATTATATGACTCTCCTCTTCCTTAATATCCAAATGAAATTTCATGAAAATCCGCATCAACTTCTATTCATCCTAATATTCCTTTACTTCCTACACTGAAAAATTAAAAATAAAAGATTCAATTATGAAATTACCTTTACTAGGGGTATAATATAGATTAAAATCATAGTTGTGCAAGTATTACACCTATTGTATCTTTTTTTGGTTGAGATCCTTATGAGAGAAAATTCACTTTAGGTTTTTATGATTTGTATAAATAGTGAATTTATCCCCAAAAAAATAATGTTTCCAAAACTGAAATGCATTCCTCATAACATCTAATTAAATATAATGGGTGTAATAATTCTTCTTATATAGTCATAACCCTCATAAAAAATATACCACCTCTTGGAAATTATATATTAGAACACTGCCCAAGCTATCCCTATAGAAACATAATAGATTATGTAACCTTAACATGGTTTAAGAATAATCAATATAGGATAAAAAGTTAACATATTACTTAATTTATCAAAGGATTTATGAAATTCATAATTTCATTCAAACTTCACTCCCTTTTATGTCAATCTAGTCAAGAGAGGGACCTATGTTTATAAATTACTAATGAATTAATTGTAATACCCTGCCAAACCCAAGATAATTATTATTTAAAAAAAATACTTGGGGTTATCCCAATACATCACAACATAAACCATATCAGGATCCACTTATATGAAATAACTGAAAAATTTAATTTCTTAAATGAAGAACTATAATTTAGATAGTTTTAAATATAGAAGATGCTCTTTTAGTGCCCTAAATATAACATCAATATTATCTTCATGCTATTACTTTAACTTGGAAAAAACCATAATATCATCTACAAATAATAAAATAAAGGTTTTAATGTTCCTATATAAGATATAGTTCATAAATGATATAAAATATGTTAGAGAATTCATGATCTCAAAGGACATCACCAAATATTTATAATTTCCATTCGTACTTTTAAAATTATTTTAAGTAATACCTAACTATTTCAAACTAAATTTATGATATAATTTCCTTAATTCAATATTATATAACCACCTTGCTCCTCTGATCTTTTCAAAAAGGTTGTCAGTCCATGATAAGGGATATTAATTCTTCATAGTCACTTAGTTGGTCTTTTAATAATTGATGTATAAATTAAGGCTTACATCAACATTTTTAGAAATGAGAACTAGAACTTTCAATGGTTACACAATCATGGGAGTAAAAAGACATTATTTAATACTTTTTATGATTTCTTGAACCTAGATACCACTGAAGGTTCATTGAGCCCGGTTGGACACATGGCCTCAAGCACATCTCCTTTAATGCCAGAGGTTTCTGGATAGCAACGAGGTCATAGGCTGTGTCTGTGGGGAGACTATGCCCACATTACTAGATTGTATCAAAGTTGATGACATATAAGAACAATTAAATAAGTATCAGAATAAATACATGTAAAAAATATGGCATAATAGAAAGAGACAATATCAATAATAACTAAAACAACTCGAATAAATGATAATAGAAAACAAAAATGATAGTGATATTTCATGTCACTATAAAGGTGGAAAACAAGGATACAAATCATCATACAAGAATTCTATATAAAAGTAGAAAAAATGAATAAAAAAATCTATCAAAAGTATCATGATCTCTCTCAGTCATCTACTACTAGATCCATCCTAAAACATCAAGCAATCAAGTTTCTAAAGAAACCTTCTTCCCTTTTTCAACACCTGCATATTCATAGTCTTCCCAGGTACTAATGGCGGCCCAAATAGGGTGTGATATATATCTCAATAGTCCACCAGCAATAGTGTCTATAATATAATGTTATTTTAATATACTGAAGGTGTTCAGGCATGTATACATAAAATTAAATAAGTACAGTAATATAAATACCCAAGAACCTACTTCATCCCTCAGCTGGTATCTAAACATGAAAACCAGTTCATTAATTAATTAAGTTCAGTTTATACATTTGGGTCACATGAGTCATATGCATCACTGACATCACCTCGTGATAGTACTAGTAAGGTTCCAAGGTCTAACAAGGCATCATGTAAAGATAATAATTATTTAAATAGTTCCAAGGTATCAACCAAGGTGACCAAGACCACAAGGGTCACCAACTTAGTTATAATTGTATCCCTGATAAGGGGTAATATTTTAATCCAAGGAGCATCATCTAAATCATTCCACAATATCATGATCTAACCGAGTCCAAGGAATGTATCCAAGGTAAAATGGGATAAGCTATGGCTAGTCCCAAGGATATAACCAAGTCACCACGTGTCCATAGAATCAATTTGGGATCCAAGGAGTGTATCAAACACATATTATAATAGTAAAGGAGGGGTCCTATGGTGTCATACTCGGAATCCACTAATATAGGAGAATCGGGTTCCAATGTGGGTCGTAACCAAGGAAATCGGCATCCACTACTACAAATAGGGCTTTTAATAGTGCTAAAAACAGCCTTTAACAGCTCTAGAAAATCATTGTTAATCATGGAGAAGATAAAGGGGGGTCCCCTTTATTGGCGCTCAAAATAGCGCTGATAAAGGGTCACCTTAATCCATTCTAAAAAAATCACTGATATAGGTCACCCTTTATCAGCGCTTGTTTAGCGTTCATAAAGGGCCATTTTTATCATTCCTTTATTGAGTACTGATAAATTTCCCCTTTATCAGTGCTATTTTGAGCACTGATAAATGTATAATATATCAATGCTCAAAATAGCACTGATAAAGACCACCTTTATTAGTTCTAAACAAGCGCTAATATATTAGAAATTTATCAGTGCTTAATTAGTGATGATAAAGGCCAAGTTGCCTGAGCAAACCCAACACTTGCACACACAGCACAAACAACACCTACACACAAAGCATAGAATAAAAAAATGCTATATACATTTACATAAAATCATGAATACAAAAAAAACACATTGCTATATACATTTCAAAAAATGTTTAATATGGTTATAATTACAATTATCCAACAAGCAGTTAAAAACATTAATGTTTCATCCTTTTTACATTTGTAATCCGCTCTCAAAAATTGTCATCCATAGTATGAGTTGTAGAACAAAGCATTCGAACTCAGGAAAACAATTTCACCTATATAAGAAAACAAATATTAGGTTATTAATACAATAATGAAATAAATTAAACATTAAAATGAAAGAATACATTAATAAAATGTCAATTGTTACCTACTACAACATTTACATGTCCATATTTCCTTGGATTGATTTAATATCTTAGAAGAGGATCATCATGATTCACTCACTTATAAATATTGTTTTGTTAAGATTACATTGATGATAAAATAATAGGAATAAATTTCAACAACAACATGGAATCCAAAAGGTTTCATTTATTGACAATAAAAAAAGGGAGTAATCTCCACAGGTTATACAATATGACACATACATGATGGTGTATTCAATTTTAGAATAAATTCTAACATTTTCCTACTGATACAACCATCCTAGATATGTTATAAAACTAATAGTTACATATATCAGGATCCTATAAGTGTGTACTCTCCCATTCCAGGTCAAAGGGAATGAGTGTTAGCACGTCCGCATCAAACATTGGGTCCAACCCTACTTGGACCCTAACCACTTATGCCTCTACAAGAACCCCATACAATATATAAGGTCCTGTTGAAGGTATAGAAGGAATGAATTTCTTAGTTTTAGAGAGGGCATGATGAGCAACTATACAATTACATAGGTGATGATCATATCAGTTCACTTTTCTCTTGATCTCTTAGTTCTTTAGTGTGATTAGCCAACCCCCCCCCCCCCCCGATCCCCCCCACCCCTAGACACCCCCCACCCCACCACCACCACCACTCCACCTACGGCCCCCCTCCCTCCTCCTGGACAACCCCCTCCCTCCCCCTACAGCCCCCTCCCTTTCCCTGGACAGCCCCCTTCCCACCCCTTGGACAACCCCCACCCCTCCTAGACATCCCCCTCCTCTCCTGGACCCCCCCCCACTCCTGGACACCCCCTTTATCCTGGAACCCCCCCTCCCTCCCCTACAGCCCACTCCCTTTCCCCGGATATCCCCTTTCCCACCCCCTAGACACCCCCTACTCCTGGACACCCCCATCCACTCTTGGACACCCCCTCCCTCCTGGACAACCCCTCCTTCCTGAAACCCCCACCCCACCCACCCTCCCACCTGGACCCCCTCCCTCTTAGACACCCCCTCCCTCCTAGTTTTTAGTGTATACCCATTAATAACCTTCTTTATCCAACTATATTTTCATCATCTATTTGATAATGGAATAAATATTATTCATACACCATCATTAACTAATATGAATTATAAAATCATATATATTTTGAATAGATATAGTTCATCAAATCAAGGAAAAACACCAAACAAAAAATATATTGGAGGAATAAGAACGAAATTTCACAAAACATTATCAAAAATATAATTTAAAAATACATAAAACAGAAACATAAAGATCCTATGAAACAATCGGCGGACGCCAATCCTATAGAAAGTGGGAGAAGTGGTATATATATAAGTAGTGGGGATACATCTTCTAGAATTTAGTTTCTGGTAAAAAACATGTCATTCCATAGATTTCATCCACATTCCAGGATTGAGGGTCAAAATTGATTTAGTTGAGAGTGTCCTCACAACTCTTCTAGATCAGAAATTATTCCTTCCATCAAACTCATATATCATCAGTAATTTTTTCAGCAGATGTATTCTACTACAACATTGGTTTAGAGAAAAAGTGTGTTTCTTAGAAATATGATGTGAGAAATGTAACTAATGCATATGTTGGGTCTTTATGACATTAAAAAAGATATATTGGGCCTCAAATTGAACTAGAATATAATTCTTGGGCATTTACATGGGCTTGGAATTGGTTTGGTTGGTTAGAACTTTTGATGCCTCACTACGGACCCACTTCAGGCTACTCTAGAAGTGATCCACCCATTGTATATTATAAGTATTGAATGGAATTGAATGGATCTATGAATGTAAAACCCCTTCCTTCTAGACACACCCCCTTCCTCCCCTCCGGGACACCCCATACATGGAAACCCCCCTGGACACCCCCTCCCCACTCCTGGACACCCCCTAGACACCCCCTCCCCCATGGACACCCCCCCTCTTTCTAGAGACCCCCATCCACATAGATACCCCCCCTCCCACTTGGAGACCCCCTCCCTCCTGTACACCCCCTCCCTCTTGGACACCTCCCTCCCCTCCTGGACACCCCCCACACACTTCTGGACACCCCCACCCACCCTCACACATGGACACCCCTCCCTCCTGGACACCCCCTCACTTCTGGACACACCCCCTCCCTCCCCTCCTAGACACCCCACCCATGGATACCTCCCTGGACACCCACCCCCACTCCTAGAAACCCCCTGGACACCCCCTCCCTCCTAAACAACCCCTCCCCCGCCCACTTGGAGACCCACTCCATCCTGGACACCCTCCCCCCCTTCTTAGACACCACTCTCCCATCCTGGACACCCCCACCCCACTCCCGCCCCCACTCCTAGACACCCCCAAGCACTCTAACACTTGGACACCACCTCCCTACTAGACACCCCTCCCTTCTGGACACACCCCCTCTCTCCCCTCCTAGACACCCCACTCCTTGACACCCCCTCCCTCCTGGGCACCCCTCCCTTCTAGACACACCCCCTCCCTCCCCTCCTAGATACATCACTCATGGACACCCACTCCCTCTTGGACACCTCCCTACCCTCTTGGACACCCCCCCCCCACTCTTGTACACCCCCTCCCTCCTGGAAACCCCCCACCCACATATAAGGGAAACTAATTGGAAAATTTAAAATCCAAGATATTTGTTCCCATCAAGCTTTTAAGATGCTCGTGAGTGGACTGAATGACTATTCATTGGTCAACTTCTACACTATCGACCATTGTAGTCCAATAAATTATAGCCTCCTTAGCTTCAATTCTTGAATTCATTTGTATCATAAGAAAGAAAATTTCGATTGATTATGAAAATTGAAGATTTTGGGTTAAAATGGACTTAGGTAAGAAAGGGGCACATTACTAATTAATAATATCATATTAAGGGCATGACTTTTTCAAAGTCATGTGATCAAATGACCATAATAAGATCACATAATCAAATGAACCTGGGAGATTTATATGATTACACGACCCTTGAATCTTTATACGATCATGTAAATAAGACAATAATATATGAATCATGGTTCAAGTGAATTACCTTAATTGATTATGTGATTTGTTTATATGAGTTTATCATGTCATGAGATCACATGATCAGTTCACGTAAAGCATTCATACAAAGGATCTTATGTGATAGAATCACACGAAGAGGATTATGTGAAGTATAGAAAAAACCTAAGAGTTCTCTTAGAGCTATGAAATAATGAGTCATTAGTGAAATAGATTTTCCATTACCTCTGTGATTAAGCAGACAGAGCGTCATTGCTCTTCCTGCAAAGGCATGTCACATGGATAGAAATATTATAAAATAAACAAACCCTACAAGGAATAATGAAAATAAAATCAATGTTTCATTATATAATTTTTCATTAAAATAGACATATTATATCATAAAATAACCTTTACATCTTTCCAAATGGTTTCTTTGGTCTAGATAGAATCTAATAACAAAACTAATGATTCTGTGTGCACTTTACTACAATTGGTTAGAAGAATGAAATATATATGATATTAGTTTGTTATAAAAATTCATATTCAATATCCATGTTACTAATCACATTCTTCTTTATTAGTTTGGGTATTAGTTTCCATTGATTATCTAAGAGGACGAATTAGGGATATGTTCAAAATTGAGATGGGGTGAATAGGTGTTGGAGAATATTTATCAAATTTAAAACCATTTTATCACTTTCATTTTACTTATACACATTTAGTTTTATAGAACTATAATTATCTATTATCACGTTTCATTGAGTGAAACACATTTGAACACATAAAGAAGAGTAAAACAATTTTACAATTTTCACATTTCAAAATGAATGACTAATCCTTGGTGTGTTTTGGATTCCATCAAGACCACATAACCCAATTGTGTGAACATGTGATTGTCACATATAGATATATAAAAATGAAACTCATGTAAGATGGATTTTGATAGTGTATGGAATATTTTGAACATCTATATATTTCCAATGTGTCTTTATACTACCTCTTGATAGTGTAAAATAATGCCGGGTAAAAATAAGAGAGTCTTCCTTCCAATTTTTTCTTTGGTATATTATTGGGGAGTTTATTTGAACTCTTACTATTATTTTAACTTCATATAATCATAAAAGAAACACTTAATATTATTATTTTATAACACAATAGTGGAAACACCATTTTCTTCTTTTTTAGAACTGAAAACTGAAATGTTTCTGCTTCTCCTTCTCTTACATAAACAAAAGAAACTTGTTTTTATAAAACCTGAACTAAAATATTTTTTTCATATTTTCTACACATATTCTTACACATTATTGAAACAAAAAAGTAATTAGATATATTCACTCATTCTCTTAATCACATAGGGATTATAAAAACATAAGTAGTGTTAGGTATTCTCCAATATCATAGATACTTGTGGATATTAATATCTAGAATAGTATTGGATATCATTATTATTTTTTCATTGAACATCAATAAATATATAAATTAGCTTTTAATTTCATTTATCTTCTTTCTATTCCATTTCTTCTACTATATTCACTATATCACATTTGTTAATTTTGAATTACCATGATTTTTGTTAATTCAAAAACCCCAAAACATCAGATGCCTAAAGACATTTCATTAACTTCCCTGAACACCTTAATCCATTAAGAATATCTACTAATGTGTGTAAACATGTTATCATTAATTCGATTTTATCTTCCAAAAACTCATCATTTACTTTTTTCATAAAAAACCACCAAAATACCCTTTTAATCGAAACTCTACATATACTTTATTTCATGCATTTCATAGTAACATTTTCTCCTTGTAATATGTCATGAAGTGATCCAAAATTATCTTTATTCATTATCGATTATTTTTTAAAATCATAATAAACTATATAAAAATATTTATTATAATGAATATAATATATCCTAACATTGATATATTTAAATTCATCTTATTTTAGAGTATCCTCATGTTCATAGAAACTTTAGAATCTAATTTTCATAAGGGTTTCACAGAAAACATTTTCATAAGAATATTTTCTTTTATATGATGTTATAAACTTCATATTAATTATAAAATCCTTTCATAAGATATCTCAATTTACATATGAAGAGTACCTTTAATATAATATATTATTTTATATTAGAAAATCCCTTTTTTAAAACTCTTTATACCATCTCATATAAAAATTCCCTTTATAAAATTAAACATTATGCTATCGATGTATTCAATAAAAGTATAATGAGGATTAATTTCTTTTCCATTTCTATCCAAACTACTTGACATCAAAGAAAACAAGAAAAAATCAAAATAACTCTTGGCTTGGTATAAACTTCTTTAAACTGATCTCATCTATCTTTAGTAAAAACTTCACCTTACATAACTTGGATAATTTGATATATGTTTGAATTATTTTGATTCATTAAAAAGAAACCAAAATAAAGACCTCATATATACTTAAAAATTCATCTAAATAATTTCACATTAATTCTAGTATTCTTTGCTTTCAACCATAATGATGGAACTCCTCAATCATGTCTATCATAAAGAGATAATATTGTTCATTATATATTCTCTATGGATCTAAATTGATTGAAATGACATTTTCATTCAATATGAATGAGTCTCTAATACACCAAAGGTATGGTATTCCATTTTTATTTTATAATTACATGGAACATCAAAATAACATCCAAGAATTTTTAATGGATCTTCATTCACTTAGAAAAAATATACACCTTCTTTGGAAATATTCTTCAAAACAATATTAGGTTCCTATTTTAACTTCCAAGACATTATTATTCACTCTAATTATTCTTCAATATATTTATGCCAATATTCACTAACACTCTTTGTTAATTGAAAACAAATACAACACACACAAAGTGAGAAAAAATTGATAAGGTTAATAGAAACCTCACAATCTATGTGAGGTGTCACAACAATCCTATCAACTCTTATAGGATCTATGAAGGGAAATTACAATTATGGAATTATTCTATTCAATTTCATCATCAATACCTGTGTATCAAACCAATAATATAATAATATATCCTCATGTGTCTGTAAATGCGCTATTTAAATGATTTTTTTTCAAGTTGTGTTTCCAAAACCTCAATATTACTTCATTGAGGTGAGTGAAGAAATTTTTTATGTTAGTGTGATTATGTAACTATATTATCTACTTAGTTCTCAATGATTTTTTTACACCATCTCTAGTGATTTTGGAAACATAGAAACATAAAGAACTAGTTCATAAGAGTCTCTCATTATGTTTTACTTTACTAGAAAGAAAAATCATTTCTAAAACCATTATTCATAACCTGAGGATATAAAACATAATAAAGGGTGATCATATATGGTCAATAAGTGTAAACAAGGGAGATATAAATGATCATATATGGATAAAATAAGTAGTAGGAATTCACCATCATCCTATTTGTGTAAAATCTTACATCAGGTATGTTTCCCATTCGTTCCCAAACACGTCTATATCATCTTGTGAACATGAGTTTTTGAGAAATTCTTGGTAGTACTGAAAAAATATAAATACACAAAGGATTAATAAATATTTTAAAATAACTAATAATTATTTTCAAAAAAACCACTTTTGGGATGCAATTTTTTGATGAAATACGGTCTAATTCATAAATTTATAAACATAATAACCCCAGTCTTTTTCGTTTGTTTGTTTGGGACTCTGCCGAAACATTGAAAAAAATAAGTAATTTGTTTTGATATGTGTTTAGATAGTGCAATGTTATTATATATACCGGGATTATTTTCCAGTTGCAGATCTCATAGGTGTTCTTGTCCTTAGTCCCTTGATTTATTCCATGAAGTAGACAATATTGATACACCACCCTATCATAACAGAATCCTCATTAAAAGATAATAAAAATTATATAACTAGATGTTTAGTTCTAAAATGTTGGATATAGTGTATTAAAAATTATCAAACACGATCATGCGTGGTAATTTTGTTGCATATCCATGCATTGAATCCAGAAAATAAATCTTTAGAGTATCCAAATTGACTGCAATCAGCATCCAATGCTGCCTAAACACACAAAAATGAATAAGTAATGAAAGAAATGAAAATATAGTTGATATTATTAAATTGTAGATTTTTACCCCTACATCATTGGTATTAAAAAGGGTCGGTCATCCATAATTTTGTTTTCAAATTATTTGATCAGGGATGACATTATTTTAGACTCTTTATTGGAAGCTATTTCTGCTTTTGAAGAGGTGATGTGAGGACTAACGAGTCCAAATTTCTGTTCATGGGGAAATCCATACAATTTTTTCATATGTAGTCCTAAGAAAAATATGAAATGTATTTATTCATAATTATCAGAGTATCAACTTTTTTAAATCAAATCATGAAAACATACATCATGTATACATTTACAACTGAGGTGCCCAACCATTCATACTTGAGGATTTCATTTACATTTTCAGCACTAATGAAATCTGATTGTTCCTCTCCGTACATAATTTTTTCAAAATCAATTGTGTGAGTATTGTCATCTATCAACTTTTTATCCACATGAGCCTGTAATGATATTAACTTTGGATATAGAATGGGTGGGGTTAAGGTGCTCTCAATAGACCGTTTCAATTGGTTGGTTTATCCTTGAGATAGTTTTTAGCTGATATTTCATTTCACCCCCTTCTATTTGTCATTCTATAATAACATTCATCAGTTCAGACCTTTTTTCATTAAATGTTATATGTCCAGCTTGAAAAATAAATTGGAAATGGATACCTCCTTGTCGACATGTTTTTTTACAAGAATTGATGGCCATGCGATGAATGTTCCAGCAGCTTGTTCAACCGTATGAATGTCGTCATAATCATTTGGAATAGGTAGCTCGGCACTCGGCTCATTAGCTATGTTAATTGACACTCTAAAATGATCTATTAAAAGTTTTCTGTTGTGTAGCACATTGTTCTACATATTTAACATCATAGCCCTCGCTATAAGGTGATATGTGGGAGTAGATAGATATAAATCACAGTCATTTTCACCCTATAGAATTTTAGTACTGGAAAGGTATCAGTGTCTATGTGATTCACATTTCACAGAAACAATTATTAGAACATTGATTACCTCAGATAAGTTAGGTTTTTAGGGGAATGGCTCACCTCAAAGCTGGTGTGGGGTGGGGCGGGATCTTCACGCACAGGTTGTTGTTGAGTTTTTTCTTCTCTTTGCCTCTCCCCCATCAAACTTGAGATCATCTCTCTCTGGTATTGTAATTATTCTTGAAAAATAGATAATTCTTCTTGCATCTTTTTCATTTTTTTAGTTTGATCCTCTGCTTGTTTTTGTTTTTAAAAATATGTTCGGGGTGTAACCCCAAAACCAGCACCTCTCACGTGGCCATACTGTTCTAGCTGCTTCATGGATGATGAAAGTATGTCTGTATCTGGTGTGGGTGTTTTTTATTCTTGTGACTATTTTAGATAGAAAATATAGGAAAATAAGTAGTCATTTTTATGTAATAGCGATTTAAAGAAAATCAAATTTATATTATTTCATACTTACACATGTTTCCCCAAATTTTTGTGTGTTTTCATCTATCAGTATCGCCTATTTATTTACATGATCCTCCTTCCATAGAACATGGTATGGGATGGATATGGATTTCTATTTTGATTCATCAGTCTTCATATAAATAGAGGAATAGGGTTATAGTGTTGTTTTATGTCACATAAAAGTAGTACGGTAGATTTGAAAGATGTACCAATTTTTTCTCAAGTGAAGTGTACCCCATCCTTGATTTACTATAGGGTTACACTGGTTTTTTGTACATTCTTTATTTTCATCTCTTAGTTGTTGTTTTATAAATAAAACACTATTAATCAAAGTGATGAATACAAGAAACATCAAACAATGTATTACCAAACACAATGTACCTGAAAAGTATGATCCCCACGTACGTTTCTAAATTCATCCCATGCTCCTTGGGATATCAAGTGTGAATAAGCTGGAGGTGGGTGCGGCTTGATTTTCCCTTCAGCATATTTAAGATGATATTTCATTAAAATTGTGAGGAAGCCTCTATGAATCCTTCATGTAACTCTTAATACATATTCCTTGTGCGATGCATCTACTATAAATGCACTCTACAATAGATGATGAAGAGTAAGTCAATGTTTTAGTATTTTATTTTATTTTAATAAATTAAAAAAATGATATCATAATGTTACTGTAATCTCTTCCCACGTTAGTTTCTTAAGCCCGGTGACAACATGGTTCCATGAATGTACATCAATCGGAACACGTTATGGAGTGAGAATTCCAATGTATCTACTAAATATGTCATTGTTTGGGTTAACATTTTGGCCCCGCTTATTCCATCCTACCTCAAATTTGATTCCTTTTTCTTTTTCCTTAAGGATTTTGGCTAACACTGTCAAACTACAGCGCTCTTGTTTTTTTTTGCGTCGTCAGGGTTTTATTTCCTACCATTTTTTAGAAGCATAATAATTATGTTCTTATGGATTGCTAGCATCATCACTGGGACCAGCAGCAATAGGTTGAGAAACATGTTGTACCTCAGTACTAGGACCAGCATCAATAGGTTGAGAAACCTTTTGTTGCTCTGCACTGGGACTAGCAGCAGTAGGTTTAGAGACCTGTTGTACCTCAGGATTGGGCGCATCTATAGGTGAAAACGTCATTATCTGTATAATTGTTTTAACATTTAATTTATATTACATAAAATCAGCAGTGAACAGATAATAACATAATGTAACACAATGTATATTATAATAAACAAATAACCTAGTTATTGAAAACTCTTTTTTAAGGCTGAAGAGATTTGACCCCTCTATCGACTATGTAAATACCTTCATTGTGGTCTCCTCTGACATAAAAAATGCCATCTACATTGAGACCACTGCAAAATTATTGTGAAGTCCCTATGAAAGGGTCATCCTTCGTTGAACTTTCATCTAACCCTTCAGTTGTTTTGGTCGATAACAGAACAATTGACCAATTTTGGTTTATGGGGTCTGGAATATAAAATAATTGTATTGCCTATGATTCCATTATAAACGGTTCATCTTTCTCCCCTTCCTTACTGAAATAAACTTCCATGAGTCCCAATTCATCTATTTTAACATCACTCATGTTATCAACCCACTTGAATTAAAAAATCAGCTCTTGGAATTTTTTATAATCCAACTCCCATATTTTTTTGATGATGCCAAAGTATGACATATTCACATAAATTGGAATTTTGTACTTAGCACTGAAAACATGCATCGCTTCATCCACAAGTGTAACCCCACTATTCTAAATGGTACTGTCTCATCATTTTCATTAGTATAGAATGTATAACCATTAACTTTATAATCATAGTAAGATAATACATGCACACTTGATTCTCTGGCTAGCCATCGAATTCGTTCTGAAATTGAGTCCGTATTTTCATCTCACTTTTTAAAAATGTGATCTCAAAACCATACTATAAACTATTGATTATGTGTATCTGATATTCATTTTTCCTCCTTAGATGGATTCAAATGCCTAAGAATTTCTTTGTAGGTTTGACCATATGAGTCAACATCGAAACTGTTATGAAAAGCATAAAGGTGGGACAGCTCCCGATTTGTAATATTGATTATGACAAACTCTGTTCCAGAAATTCCTTCACCCTCAAGCAACCCAGTGTGATGAGATTTTAGTAGGCCAAAATTTTTCACACCAAACAGGTATTCGGTATAAAATTCAATGGCTTCTTCAACAATATATTGCTCTGCAATATAACCCTCTGTCCGACTTTGATTTTTGACATACCCTTTCAAAATATTCATATATCGTTCAATGTGATACATCCATCTATAATGTACAGGACCACATAATCAAATCTCCATCACCAAATGAACCATAAAATTAACCATCATATTGAAAAATGTTGGCAGGATGAACATTTCCAATTCACAAAATATAACGGTAATTTCTCTTTCCATAGTTGGAAATTTTGTCGGGTCTATAACTTTTCTATATATAGCTTTGAAGAAGAAATAAATATTTGTTAATTTATGGCAGACATTCTTGGAAAAAATTTAATGTAGAGCTATAGGAATTAGATCTTTCATCAAAACATGGTATCTATGTGATTTTAGACCCTTTAATTTTAAATCACTCATTGACATGATGTTCTTGATATTTGATGAATACCCCTCTGGAACCTTTACATCATTCCATAAGTTGAAAAACTGATATCTCTTCTGCTTGGAAAAAGTGTAAGTAGTAGGAAGAATAAATGTATGTTTTTCACCCTTCACTGGTGCCAACTATTCTTGTATTCCCATCTCAACCATGTCCAATATATCCTTAATTCCATCATTTGTTTTTATGGGTGCCTTAATCAAAATGATGATGTCACTATCACATAAATTTTTTCAACATGCATAACATCAAGAAAATTTATGACATACAAAAAATTCTAGTATGGTAATTCCAAAAAAACTGATCTCTTTTTTCAAGAGGTTTTCATAAGGATTTTTGAAAACGGTTTACCAAAAGTAGTGTCCAAAACTTTTAATTTCTCAAACAATTGATCACCTGTTAGTGGATACGGGGTTGTATATTATTCTAAAAATCCTTTAAATGAGGTCGTCCAAGATCGGTACTTATTCTGTCGGGGTAGAAATCAGTGATGTCCTAAAAACATGGTTTTCAATGAATGTTTCAACGTAATTTATTGTGTACCTTGTTCGCAAACAGGACACACTTGAGTTCCTTTAATGCTATATCCTAACAAATTTCCATAAGTAGGAAAGTCATTTATCATCCCATACAACATGGATTTTAATGTGAAATCTTCATTTTTGTAAGCATTGTACAATGTAACACCTGAATCCCACAATAATTTCAAATCCTTGATCAATGGATACAAATAAACATCAATATAATTACCCGGTTGTTTTGGTTCTGATATAAGCATAGAAAACATGATGTATTTTTGTTTCATACATAGCCACAGTGGTATGTTATAATTTACCAACATCACTGACCATATACTATGACTGCTTCTTTGAAAACCAAGAGGATTCACCCCATCTGTAGATAACGCAAGATGAAGTTTTCTAGGCTCATTTACAAATTCAGGATGCTCATGATCAATTCTCTTCCACTAAAAAGAGTCTTCTGGTTGACATAGTTTTCTATCTTTAATTATTTTATTTTCATTCCATTTCAATTGTATTGGATTCTCCTCACTTCTATATAGGTGGTTAAACCTTGGAATTAATGGAAAGTACCATAAAACTTTCGTAGGACTGGGATCATCTTTCTTGTATCGAGAATCACCACACTTTGGGAATTATTTAAGTGATTTGTGGTCCTTGTGAAACAATATACAGTCATTCAAGAATGTGTGTATTCTTTTAGAGATCATACCCATCGAGCATAGCATTCGTTTGGCATCATATTTTTGGCATGGGAGCTCATTATCTTCGGGGAGAATGTCATTCAAGAGAGAAAGTACTTGCATAAAAAAAGGTGTTACTCCACCTATTGCCTGCTTTCAAATTATATAGCTTCAGTACGGTTGACAATACTATATATTTAGTGCAAACAGGATACAATGGTGTTTCTGAAAAACTCTTTAACATCTCATGTAACTCCCCGACCCCAGAAGCCCAGATTCGGTGCATTATTACATATCATTGGCATGATCACAAAAGATCAAGTCTCAAAATACCGATTAGTTTAGTAACCTTGGAAGTACTAGATATATTCATAAGGTTTACATTACATCGTAAAATGGAAAACTACAACAACATTGTTTCTATAGAAAACACTGAGATCCCATAGACTATCCATACAGGTCAGTCATAATATATTTCTTCGCATCCTGGGAAAAATAAAACACTGAAATGGGTAAGCTCGTATGCTCAGTAACGATAACAATATAGTAGAAACTTTCATAAATAATCATAAACATTTAAGGCAAGGTATAAGACTAAAAAAATACATTTAAACTTTAACTTCATCATAATATGGAAAAGATAAAATCAAATAATTCCATTTACTTATTCACATGGATATTCTAATAGTCGAATAATCACATGCAATATCAATAGCCACTTTCATAATGATGGAATGCATAATGTCGGACTTTTATAACCACATAGTCAAGGCCTTGTGCCAAGAATACAAAAATATTTTTTCAAGACCTTGTTCCAAGACACTAGTTTACCTCATGAGACCTAATGATTCATCGATGAGCTATAGCAGGCTCCACCTGTCAATTACTAATTCCAATGCATTCCTCTTAGAAAAATGTTTAAACATAACATAAACATTCATATTAAAACTATCATACTAAATTTCAATAATTTATCCATAAACCCTGAATGGTAAAAAAATAACACATCCACAGTCAAACATATCACAAAACCTTCAATATAATATGGAAGTTTTGAATAATAATAAATCAAATTCAAATATGCTTAAAATACATCAAAGGATGTTGACATAGATGAAATCAAAAAAATTTTTTTAGAGAAATACCTCTTGCTATTTTGAAATAATTTAAAAGTCATATAATTATAAAATAAAACATTTATTTTGAAAGTATTCTTATAATCTTGTAAGGGAAGCTTCGACATTATTATAACAGCGGAAAATAGCTGCACCCACTGTATAAGTTAAAAAAACATTCTTACCTTAAATTTGTCGAAAAGGTTAAAAAGTACCTTATTTGGAAAATGATGGAAAGATTACTTTATAAACATATTATAAAAGTCAAACAAGGGTATAAATGACTTTAAACCATAGTCTATAAAATAGTAAGAATGTTTTGAAATACATTTTTAAGATACATGGATGTGGATGATAAAGAGGTCCCAATAGATAATTATGTATAAACAACCTTAGATAATGAAGAGATTGTAGAATTAACCTGTCACGACCTGACCTCGGGGCCCGTGCCGTGACTACCCCAAGCCCGCCTTCCATAGGCCAGGGGCTGGCGACTAGCACCAAGGCGTAAAATCCCGGTAAACAGGGAAGGCATTGCCTTTATAAGTAACAACCACCACAGAGTCAGCAAGCGGAAAGTAACTACAAGTGCAGAAAAGTAAAGGGGGCCGGAATACAAGCCCAACTGAAAGTAAAGTACAACTCGAAAGGGAAAACAGCAACTGAAAGTACAAGCGGCTCCTGGGACGTCCTCCTCGATTCCTACCTGAAGGGTAGGTACAGATGGCTCAGCTCCTGGATCGTCCACCACGGATCCTACCTGAAGGGTAGGTACAGATAGCTCACAACTCCTCGGGTCCAACTGTCCGCTCCGAGCACGTCCCGCTCAGTGGTCCTCCTCCGGGTACCGACCTACTCCGAAATCCTCAACCACAGTCAGCGCTGTCCGTCGTCTGCAACCAACACAACGAAGTGCGGGCATAGCCCGTGCAGGGGTGAGTATAAGATACTCAGTAGGGACCCCGAGACCCTCGAAGGTCTCCCGAAATCCAAAAGGATAAACCACAAGAAGGATACAATCACGAAGTAACATCCAATATTGATTAGGTATATGCCCATACATATACCTATGTCACCAATTTCCGTTCGGCTCCAACACCGAGCCCAAGAACAACCCAATCCACAAAGAAGAGTAAACAGTAAAATCCACATAGGATAACAGTACAAGTCCACACGGTTTATAACAAGTTTATGAAATCAACGGATAACCATTACCCAGGTATATGCCCATACATATACCTAAGTTATCAAGCGACCCATCTCAATCATGAGGAAACACAAAGATCATAGACTCAGCTCAAACCAGGATTTTCATTATCGAAACCGTAGCTGCTGAAGAGCCCCGTCTCTGAAGTGTGCAGTAGTCCTGTCACGACTCCGAGGTACTGCTCACTAACCTAAGACTGCTGAGGTACTCCTCCTGTCGAGTACTGCGGGTTTGCGGCCAACTACCGGGCGCTCCGTCCGCTGAGGGTCTGTCGCCAAATACCGGGCACACACACTCCGTAGAGTATCGCGGGTCCGCCGCTACAACCAAACGCTCCACCGCCAAGGGTCTGCTGCTGCATCCAAGCGCACCACCACTGTCAAGTACCACGGGTCCGCCGCTACACCCAAGCGCTCCCCCGCCCGCTCGTCTCCGGGAGGGTCCACTCCACGAGCTACTGGTCGATACTCCAAGTATCTCAAAGTCCAACGAAGAAGTGCCACATACGTCCGCTTCGTCAAAGGAGTCTCAACGCAACAGACGGCGCGTCAATCGGACGCCCGGTCTGTGAGTTATTAGCCTTTTCGTTCCGAGGGCCCGGTTGGTTTCGTGAGCGAACCAAACCCGGCCATATCTCAACTGTATCCAAAACTCGGGCGGAGTATGTCAAAAGTTCCGTCCCACTTAGAGGATTCCATCAAAGTCGACGGCACGTCAATCGGACGTCCGGAACTCAAGATATGAGCGTTTCCGCTCCGAGGGCCCGGTTGGTTTCGTGAACGAACCAACCCGGCCGTACTCCGTCGGCACCCAAACCTCGGGCGGAGTATATCAAAAGATTCGTCTCACTAAGAGGAACTTATCAGAACTAACGTCACGCCATTCGGACGTCCGTAGCTCAAGATACGAGCGTTTCCGCTCCGAGGGCCCGGTTGGTTTCGAGTACGAACCAACCTGGCCGAACTCAAAGTAATCTGAAACTTTCAGTGCGATATACCGAAACGACCGTCTCGATCCAAGGATCGCGTAGCCGCAGACGGTTCGTCATTCGGAGGTCTACAGCTCAAGTTATGAGCTTTTGACTGAAAAGGTCCGAAAACGGGGGGTCTGGGCCCGGCCCGGCCCGGCCCAGTACCCCCCTGAACCGGTCCGATCCGGGTCGGCCCGAACCGGGTTCGGGTCCGGCCCGGTTGGCTCGGCCCGGCCCGGCTGACGGTCCGGCCCAGCCGGCACAATCCGGCCCGGCCTGCGCGACCCGGCCTGCCGGTCGCGCGGCCCGGCCGCTCAGAACCGCTCGGCCAGCCTGGCCGAGCGCGTGGTTTCGCGCGAAACGGGGGGCGCCGCCCCCCCGTGACTTAAATCAACGCCCCCCCCACGTGAGGGGGGGCCCGTTCCTCGGCTGCCGGGGGTTTCAAACCCCCGGAAATCAAGCACGGCCGACATTGAAGCCGGCCGTTTGTCCACCCGCGGGACCTGCGGGTCCCACCTCCGAGCAAACCGGCGGCCGGCACAGCCGGCCGCCCCCTTCTTCTCTGCCGCGGCAAGGGCCGCGACTCTTCTGTTCTCCGGCGGCCGGCGAGGCCGGCCGCCCTTGGCTGTTCCGCCGCGGCCGTAGGGCCGCGGTCCACCTGATCTCCGGCGCCGGCAAGGCCGGCACCCCTGGCTGCTCCGCCGCGGCCGTAGGGCCGCGGCCTTCCATGATCTCTGGCGCCGGCAGCCCAGCTGGCCGCCGGTCGCCTCCTTGTTCCGCCGCGGCCCATCTCCGGCCGCGGTCTATTTCGTAAACAACGACGCGGTGCGTCGGCAACGCGTTTCTTCGTCGCAGCTCGCTCCGGCCATTAATTCTTTTGTTCCTGCGCGGTTTCAACGACACCGCGCTGTTTCCGCTAAATTAACACGAAAGAATAGAAGGGGGAGGAGAATCGGCCGTGTTCGTGCGGTCCGGTCTCCTCCCGTTATAACGATATCAGTTGGCCAATCGTGTAAACACAACAATGAACGTTTCACAAATTTTTAATAAAATTTGGAACTATGCCCAACGGATTTTCTTTCATGCTCGAGGGAAAGAAAACACATAAATTAAAAAAAAGGCAAACCCCTACCTCGAAGGAAGCTCGCGAAGCTCGTCAACGATCCGCGAAGGACGAGCGTCGCGGAGGTCGGACGTCACGGAGGTAGACGTCGTCGGCATCGCGGTTATGGCGTCGCGGTAGACGGACGTAGGTTCACCGCGAGAGGCACGTCGCGGAGAGGATGCGTTGCGGCGTCGGACGTAGGTTCGCCGCGGAAAGCACATCGCGGAGAGGATGCGTTGCGGCGTCGTGGAGGAAAACCAACGCGTTGCAATCCGACGTCGTGGAAGAAGGCTGCCGCGTTCTTCGTCGGAGAAGAACCGTTCTTCACGTTCTTCGTCGAAGACGAAGAAGATCTTCAAGTTTCTCAACGATTCTCCCAATCCTCTCAAGTAACAAAGGAACTAACCCAAAAATAAATCAAGCTTACACTTAATTTATTAACACAACCCAACCTTTGGAATTCAAGAGTTTGAATTTCAAAAACTCAAAATTAAACTCACTTATTAATTATACATGATTTGTATAACTAATTAAAAGTTAGGTTGTCAAGCCTTTAAGAGGGAGAGAGGGGAGTTAGGGAGAATATGAAAGGTTTAGGGGTTCGTGTGGGCCCCACCACACTTATTCCTCCCAAGGGAGGTTAAGTTGGAGTGGGTCCCACTTCCAACCCCCCTTTGGTAGGTTTTATCAAGTTATAATAAAATTTGTTCTACACAAATTTTATTTAACTCAAACTAAAAACCCCAAAATTAACTTTCAACCCGCAACAAACGCAACTCCCGAAAAGGACTCTTTAAGCGAATATCGGCGCTGCGAGTTCATCGGTGCCCTCGGATTTCAATTCCGAGCACCGGATCAAAAGTTAGGAATTCCCGCTCGTTCGTTCACTGAACGTACTCGAGCCAAACTTCGGAAATTAATTCCGGGCACTCCGGGCCTCAGAATCAGGTGCCGTCTGAAACCGCGCTCTTGTAAAATTCTAAAGAAAATTAAGAAAAAATTTCCTTTGAATTTTACGGGTCTTTACATTACTCCCACCTCAGGGATTTACGTCCCCGTAAAGCTTCAACTCACACTTAAGGGAAACAAAGTAGTACTGAGCACGCAACTGAGCTTTACGCTCCCATATGCTCACCTGAAGATCTCGTGCTACCCGTGAAGCACCCCAGAGGAAGCAACCGTTCACGTAGAACCTGCTCCTGTCGATCCTCGTTCTCTACTAGAACCTCTGTGCTTGTCGCCCTGTCATCGACGTCCAACTCCCCGAGGTCGATGACGTGTGAAGAAACATACACGTATCTCCACAGCTGAGACACGTGGTGGACATTATGCACCCGGTGCGACTGAGGTGGTAGGGTCAAGCGGTAAACCTCCTCGCCTACCCTGCTGAAGATTAAAAAGGGTACATCGAACTTCGGAGATAACATGCCACCTCGGCCACATCTCCGAAACCTCATCGGGGTGAGACCGTATAAGAACGTGTTCGTCACCCTCGAACTCAAGAGGTTTCCCTTTTTTTTAGGTTAGAACTGAAACTCAAAACTCCTGCTGCCACAAGGGTAGGGTTGACCAATTCAAGAGTGATCGGTCACACCCTCTTATGCCTGAGTTTAACATGTGCTGCCCAGGGTTTCCTTTTCGCCGACCAAGGAAAACCCATTCCGACGTTTGCCTAAAACAGTCAACCGGGGTATGATTTGTGAATCAAAACCATACCCAGATCAACGTCGTAAGGCCTCTATGCTGCCACCAAGAGATTCCAACCGAAACTCTCACCTCGAGGTCAAATCACACCGTCGGCGTAAGCGTGATTATCGAGTCTCCTCCCAAAGGTATCTCCAGACGTGAGGGTCAAGTCTACGGCTTACCCGGAACCTCTAGGTCTGGGACATGATTCGTGGAAGGGTAGAATGATTGGTTCTTATGTCTATAGATATGGAAGCTCGTAGTAGGCATAATTCGTACCCCGAATCATTCTTAGAGCTCCTGGGTCACACTCCTTGACCGCAATGCAGCTACTCTCCTCCCCAGCCCTCCTGCTCCCTGAGCCTGGCGGGGACTACTAAGTCGGGTGGTCGTAACATGTCGAAATGTACACCACCACATGCTGCTCTCCAAGCTCCGCTTCCACGTCTGCTACCCTGCAGATTCATCTGTCCTTAGCACTTCCTCCTCCTAAAACATTTTACATGCCCGAGTCTCTGAGACTGGCGCTAGTTTCCTACCTTTCACTGCTAACGTTCACATCCACAAAGGTTCTCTCTAGCATCCTAACATAGGTAGGAATGAATAGAGGAAAAGAAATGGTTCGGATGTCCTTTAGACACACTTCGCTCAGAAGTTCGAGTCTAAAGAACTGATCACAACGTAACCAACGAGTTCCAAGATTGATTGGTAAGCCACGTTGAGTGCTCTGCTTCCGACATGTCGTACTGTCGAAGCTGTATTAGCTCCAGAAAACTCACAACCACCTCCTCGAGCCAGTCCTCAGCCGCCTACGAGTCAGGCTCACCTCGAAACTTGAGGGATATCTGGTGCTAAAACATAAGTAAGGCACTAAGCCTGTGAGTCTCTGCTACCGGTACCGCCGGTAGTGTCTGCTGACCAACAGGTAGTGACATAGCTGGCGCACTACCCGTAGGTACTATCCCACGTATCGGTTCGCGTACCGAAGCCTCATTACTATAAGGACCAACCTCATGGTCACTCACTGGAAACACCAGGAGCTAAGATCATCATCCGCTCCACTAGTATCCAAGCTAGGCGTAGAACTCTAGCAACCGCCTCCATCCAGTCCACTGCTGCCTGGGAAATCTGTCTCGCCTCGTATCCTCAGAGGCCTCTACTGCTGGAACTCGTGCATCGCGCTCTGCTAGCGTGCACCGTCAGCTAGTGGCATCTGCTGCCTAACGGGTGGTGGTGCTGCTGGTACACCACCCGAAGGTGCCAACACTGAAAAAGGGCCCTGCACCGGAGTCTCGCTGCTCGGTGGGCCATCATCGAGAATTCTCTCGGAACTCCAGCTAACTATCTGCATGGTGACATCCTGAACAGTTGTGTCACGGTCAACGATTTATACCTGGTGAGCTGACCTGGTTTGAGCTGACTTTAAACCTTTTGGGGAACACACACGCAATCAGTGTTTTCGTGCATTAAGTCGGAAATCAGAAGTCAGGGTCCTGGTGTACGGATACGTCGGCCGCCGCACCAACACTGGACTCCCTGGACTGATAACCACACTCAATACACTAAACACTATTTCTTCACATAGAAGAAAGATCAGAGTCTGTGGTAGAACCGACCGCCTCTGATACCAATTTGTCACGACCCGACCTCGGGGCCCGTGCCGTGACTACCCCAAGCCCGCCTTCCATAGGCCAGGGGCTGGCGACTAGCACCAAGGCGTAAAATCCCGGTAAACAGGGAAGGCATTGCCTTTATAAGTAACAACCACCACAGAGTCAGCAAGCGGAAAGTAACTACAAGTGCAGAAAAGTAAAGGGGGCCGGAATACAAGCCCAACTGAAAGTAAAGTACAACTCGAAAGGGAAAACAGCAACTGAAAGTACAAGCGGCTCCTGGGACGTCCTCCTCGATTCCTACCTGAAGGGTAGGTACAGATGGCTCAGCTCCTGGATCGTCCACCACGGATCCTACCTGAAGGGTAGGTACAGATAGCTCACAACTCCTCGGGTCCAACTGTCCGCTCCGAGCACGTCCCGCTCAGTGGTCCTCCTCCGAGTACCGACCTACTCCGAAATCCTCAACCACAGTCAGCGCTGTCCGTCGTCTGCAACCAACACAACGAAGTGCGGGCATAGCCCGTGCAGGGGTGAGTATAAGATACTCAGTAGGGACCCCGAGACCCTCGAAGGTCTCCCGAAATCCACAAGGATAAACCACAAGAAGGATACAATCACGAAGTAACATCCAGTATTGATTAGGTATATGCCCATACATATACCTATGTCACCAATTTCCGTTCGGCTCCAACACCGAGCCCAAGAACAACCCAATCCACAAAGAAGAGTAAACAGTAAAATCCACATAGGATAACAGTACAAGTCCACACGGTTTATAACAAGTTTATGAAATCAACGGATAACCATTACCCAGGTATATGCCCATACATATACCTAAGTTATCAAGCGACCCATCTCAATCATGAGGAAACACAAAGATCATAGACTCAGCTCAAACCAGGATTTTCATTATCGAAACTGTAGCTGCTGAAGAGCCCCGTCTCTGAAGTGTGCAGTAGTCCTGTCACGACTCCGAGGTACTGCTCACTAACCTAAGACTGCTGAGGTACTCCTCCTGTCGAGTACTGCGGGTTTGCGGCCAACTACCGGGCGCTCCGTCCGCTGAGGGTCTGTCGCCAAATACCGGGCACACACACTCCGTAGAGTATCGCGGGTCCGCCGCTACAACCAAGCGCTCCACCGCCAAGGGTCTGCTGCTGCATCCAAGCGCACCACCACTGTCAAGTACCACGGGTCCGCCGCTACACCCAAGCGCTCCCCCGCCCGCTCGTCTCCGGGAGGGTCCACTCCACGAGCTACTGGTCGATACTCCAAGTATCTCAAAGTCCAACGAAGAAGTGCCACATACGTCCGCTTCGTCAAAGGAGTCTCAACGCAACAGACGGCGCGTCAATCGGACGCCCGGTCTGTGAGTTATTAGCCTTTTCGTTCCGAGGGCCCGGTTGGTTTCGTGAGCGAACCAAACCCGGCCATATCTCAACTGTATCCAAAACTCGGGCGGAGTATGTCAAAAGTTCCGTCCCACTTAGAGGATTCCATCAAAGTCGACGGCACGTCAATCGGACGTCCGGAACTCAAGATATGAGCGTTTCCGCTCCGAGGGCCCGGTTGGTTTCGTGAACGAACCAACCCGGCCGTACTCCGTCGGCACCCAAACCTCGGGCGGAGTATATCAAAAGATTCGTCTCACTAAGAGGAACTTATCAGAACTAACGGTACGCCATTCGGACGTCCGTAGCTCAAGATACGAGTGTTTCCGCTCCGAGGGCCCGGTTGGTTTCGAGTACGAACCAACCCGGCCGAACTCAAAGTAATCCGAAACTTTGAGTGCGATATACCGAAACGACCGTCTCGATCCAAGGATCGCGTAGCCGCAGACAGTTCGTCATTCGGAGGTCTACAGCTCAAGTTATGAGCTTTTGACTGAAAAGGTCCGAAAACGGGGGGTCTGGGCCCGGCCCGGCCCGGCCCAGTACCCCCCTGAACCGGTCCGATCCGGGTCGGCCCGAACCGGGTTCGGGTCCGACCCGGTTGGCTCGGCCCGGCCCGGCTGGCGGTCCGGCCCAGCCGGCACAATCCGGCCCGGCCTGCGCGACCCGGCCGGCCGGTCGTGCGGCCCGGCCGCTCAGAACCGCTCGGCCAGCTTGGCCGAGCGCGTGGTTTCGCGCGAAACGGGGGGTGCCGCCCCCCCGTGACTTCAATCAACGCCCCCCCACGTGAGGGGGGGCCCGTTCCTCGGCTGCCGGGGGTTTCAAACCCCCGGAAATCAAGCACGGCCGGCATTGAAGCCGGCCGTTTGTCCACCCGCGGGACCTGCGGGTCCCGCCTCCGAGCAAACCAGCGGCCGGCTCTTCTCTGCCGCGGCAAGGGCCGCGGCTCTTCTGTTCTCCGGCGGCCGGCGAGGCCGGCCGCCCTTGGCTGTTCCGCCGCGGCCGTAGGGCCGCGGTCCACCTGATCTCCGGCGCCGGCAAGGCCGGCGCCCCTGGCTGCTCCGCCACGGCCGTAGGGCCGCGACCTTCCATGATCTCCGGCGCCGGCAGCCCAGCTGGCCGCCGGTCGCCTCCTTGTTCCGCCGCGGCCCGTCTCCGGCCGCGGTCTATTTCGTAAACAACGACGCGGTGCGTCGGCAACGCGTTTCTTCGTCGCAGCTCGCTCCGGCCATTAATTCTTTTGTTCCTGCGCGGTTGCAACGACACCGCGTTGTTTCCGCTAAATTAACACGAAAGAATAGAAGGGGGAGGAGAATCGGCCGTGTTCGTGCGGTCCGGTCTCCTCCCGTTATAACGATATCAGTTGGCCAATCGTGTAAACACAACAATGAACGTTTCACAAATTTTTAATAAAATTTGGAACTATGCCCAACGGATTTTCTTTCATGCTCAAGGGAAAGAAAACACATAAATTAAAAAAAAAAGGCAAACCCCTACCTCGAAGGAAGCTCGCGAAGCTCGTCAACGATCCGCGAAGGACGAGCGTCGCGGAGGTCGGACGTCACGGAGGTAGACGTCGTCGGCATCGCGGTTATGGCGTCGCGGTAGACGGACGTAGGTTCACCGCGAGAGGCACATCGCGGAGAGGATGCGTTGCGGCGTCGGACGTAGGTTCGCCGCGGAAAGCACGTCGCGGAGAGGATGCGTTGCGGCGTCGTGGAGGAAAACCAACGCGTTGCAATCCGACGTCGTGGAAGAAGGCTGCCGCGTTCTTCGTCGGAGAAGAACCGTTCTTCACGTTCTTCGTCGAAGACGAAGAAGATCTTCAAGTTTCTCAACGATTCTCCCAATCCTCTCAAGTAACAAAGGAACTAACCCAAAAATAAATCAAGCTTACACTTAATTTATTAACACAACCCAACCTTTGGAATTCAAGAGTTTGAATTTCAAAAACTCAAAATTAAACTCACTTATTAATTATACATGATTTGTATAATTAATTAAAAGTTAGGTTGTCAAGCCTTTAAGAGGGAGAGAGGGGAGTTAGGGAGAATATGAAAGGTTTAGGGGTTCGTGTGGGCCCCACCACACTTATTCCTCCCAAGGGAGGTTAAGTGGGAGTGGGTCCCACTTCCAACCCCCCTTTGGTAGGTTTTATCAAGTTATAATAAAATTTGTTCTACACAAATTTTATTTAACTCAAACTAAAAACCCCAAAATTAACTTTCAACCCGCAACAAACGCAACTCCCGAAAAGGACTCTTTAAGCGAATATCGGCGCTGCGAGTTCATCGGTGCCCTCGGATTTCAATTCCGAGCACCGGATCAAAAGTTAGGAATTCCCGCTCGTTCGTTCACTGAATGTACCCGAGCCAAACTTCGGAAATTAATTCCGGGCACTCCGGGCCTCGGAATCAGGTGCCGTCTGTAACCGCGCTCTTGTAAAATTCTAAAGAAAATTAAGAAAAAATTTCCCTTGAATTTTACGGGTCTTTACATAACCCTTACCATGTACTTTTCCTTGGTCAAGGGTATGTTAAACTCTTGTATAATGGCGAAATAATTGTTATTAAATTATAAAATAATCATATACATTAATATGATATCATATATGATCTTTTAACATTGCTTTTTTAATAATATCATAGTATTATCGTCGTTTCGGGTGTTAACTGATTCATTTTCCATTAAATGATTTGTTACATAAGTCATATTTGTTATGGATGGGACGTATCATATACATATATAGAATGATATGAAGTCTTTAAACATTATTTTTAATCATCTAATGAAAATTAGTCTTGAATGGATTACGATGGGGAATGAATCTCATCGCGTTCGTGGAGACGGTAATCCGTACGTACGCACGAGCGACAATATCATTCTTTTGACATTAAAATAATATATAATTGGATGTTATATCATATATAAATAATCATTATCATGTTATATTTATTATTTACATCAATTACACATCATTATTATACCCATCCAAATAATAATTTATTGAATAACAACTACACCACAACGTGGAGACGCTAAGCTATACGTACACACGTATGGTGACATGTCATTCAAAGGATGGATAGAATAATTAATATGTTTGTACCATATTTATAATAAAATTACATTATATAGAGGATATTGGAGTTATTATTTTATAATGGAAACAACAAAGAAAGAGGAAGTGGAAGAAGAAAGCAACTTGAAAGAGGTGATAAAATATTTACCTCTTATTCAGGTTATTCCTTTAGATTTGATCAAAAGGGCTCCATAGATTGGATTTCTGACTAAAGGAAGGCCTCTAGGATTAATGGATGATAGTTTTTATGGTATTTGGGTAGGTTTTGGTCGAGTCAAATGGCTTTGAATGTGTGAATTAGAGAGAAGGGGGAGTGCCCTTTTATAAGAGGGGTGAGGGGAACCTTAAGAAAAGCAAGAAATATTATTTTATAATAAACTAATTTTCGGTTTATAATGTCTCAAAAGTGGATTATTTAAAGGATAAGGTGGGTATGGGTCGAAAACCACTCAACCAATTGTTTTTAGACAAGTTTGGGTCACTATATTAACCTTATCTTTTATATTTAACTCTTAGTTAAATAGTTTGACATTTACCATGTCTCTTTGTATTTCTATATTATATGGTTAATAAACATACAATATACTTCCAAGAAAAACTCAAGTTGTTCATTAATGATACACCTATAATTATATAAGTCTTTTGGATTAACCTTATATTTTTAAGAATAGAATATCAATTAATAACATAATATTTATTTTAAAAACTCTTTTATGTCAATTTTGACACTATTTGGTATTTTGTTTTTTATAAATTCATAACAGCATTATTACATAGAAAAAAATTCATATAACCAACCATAACAAGTCATATTAACCTAAAAATTTAGTGTAATTCATAAAAGTCTCAAATTACATTTATTTGGATATTTATAATATCATTTTTTTAATATTTCATTAATTAGGTAATTACTACATCATCATTGTGTCATAAATAAATTAAATTATTTAGTGTCTAAAAAATATAAATAAAATACCATTATGTATGAAATATTTTTATCTTTATAATTAATATTTATAGTCGAATTTATCTTATGTGTAACCCTATATTATAAATGTTTTAGTTATTAAACTTTGATTTTAACTCTTTTAACACTTCTTTGAATTAAATAATAATAAATGTCCTAATCTAATCCAAGTAGACCAAATAGGTTCATATTTTATTCCTAAAGTTGTTTTTTGTAGAATTATACTTATCCAATAGAATTATAACATGTTTTAGGGTAATAATAATATCATTTTTACCCTTAATTACCCTGTTTACTTTGAACCGTGGTAAATAAAAGGAAAAAGTTACTATTCACCAAAAATTATTTTCATCTTATTGAACCACATTTTACTTACTGATATCAACCGTGTCTCTCGTATTTTTAAAATTAAACTCACAGAAGTGGTAAAATTATGTTTTATGTAAATTTGCAAATGCTCCTAGGAGGTGGGTAAAAGACGGTAAAAAGTTCAATAAAATTTTTATATATCTAAAATTATTATAAACTAACTCCAATGAATTACATTGACCTTATATAGGTATTATGTTTCTATTTTTACATAAAATAAATTTAGATAAAATAAATAATTATAAAAAATCAGTTTTAAACTATAACTCAGTGTTATTCACTATTCATCAAAAATTATAAGTTTTCAGAAAAATATCAAAAATTCACCCTAAGATAATATCGATATTCCGAAACCAAAAAATGAAGTCCATTTTGAAAGATAAAATTTATAAAATTTAAAAAATTGGGTATTACTAATCATAACGGCTAGTTTTATTGGTTGTGGTGTGTTTTAGAACTCAAAGTTGCGTACAACACACGCTATTGTATTATTCAAAGAGAAATGTACTATGGAAGCTTGGGGTGTTACATCTAAAACAATTTTGGGAAATCACAAATTTCATCTTCAATTGACCTTGTCATTTACTCAATACTATCTTCATCATCATTCACATATGTAATCACATCTTCCATATGATCATCTTTATTGTTCACACTTGTAATAATATTAGATGATCCATAAAACGCCGTGTTATCTGAGCCACTACCTACATTCGTTTTTTCCCCATGTTTATTCCAACATGTATAACTTAGATCTATTCTGTGATAGATCAAGTGTTCTTCAAACTCCTCTGTACAAAATTTTCTTGAATAACAATAGTATAAACACGGACAAAGGATTTGAGAAGGGTCACATGCATGATCTTTTGCAAACTTAATAAAATCTTTCACACCATCTTCATACTCTTTTGTCAACTGATTGTCATTCATCTATTTTGATTCATATTCATCCTATTTGATACAGTAATATTAATATATAATAGAAAAATTACACAAAATATGTTCAATAAGCTATGAGAAACCCTTGTACTAGAATTTTTTAGTATCCCACATGTGATCTATATGCATTGTTGTAAACCAGTTTTTTTGTTTTTCTCTAGAAACATACTATCTCTGGTTAGGAACTGTGGTAATAAAGTAATAAATGGTATTATTTTTAATAGATTTCTTGTGGGTGGAAGGATTCATTACATTTGTTATTATGGTTATTTGACTAGGGTGTCCATAAAGTGTCTCATAGAGTCCTCTTTAAGTGGTTTTCTAGGATTCACTGGAATTGTACTAGTAACAAAGAGGTGGTGCCATTGAAATGGGTAAATTTTGGATTAATATTTAATGGTGGAAGAACTAAAATATGGAAAACAAATGGCATACCAATCATTCCAAAAACCGAAACACTACAAAAATACACAATCGTGCTCACAATCACAACACCATACAAACCAAACAATGACAATTTCAGATTTTACAAAGCATTCTTTATTCAATTTTTTTTGTTAATTCAAGGGTTATCATAGAAGTTTTATCATCCTGGGGAATTCATTAATAAGTCAAGTATACATAAAGTACCATTTTTTATATTCAAATGTTCAACAAGAACCAACCAACATGAAATTCATTTAGTGCGCAAACCAGGACCACCAACGATCATGATTTTTAGCGGGGTGTTTAGCCCGTACATTTCACATTATAACCATCAAAATAAAATATTAATAACATGAAAACAAGAGGAAACCAATTTTTAATAGGAGAAAACTCACCATGAAGGTGTCGTTCACCGTGTGGCAGAGGTGCATTCACAGCAGAGGAGGGGCACGCAGTAGAGGAGATTTCCAACTGAAAATAAAACATAAAATGAAAACTCATATGTTATACCTATCCAAAATAGGTCCAATGAGATTTAAGAATGGGACATGTCTGGTTAAAAGTCATTGAAACCTATATATGATTATCTATGAAACCCATCCATTCAAGGACAAAAATTTTTCACTAAACACATAATCAGGTTCATGGTGATACCCACCACGATCTTGATCCAAATTGCTCCCCACTATCGTAAATGCCTGTTGTAACACATCATCCAGTAGTCCAACAACCCACTTGGTGTGGTTTAAAACTAACCAAACCAAAACACATATGAAAAAACCCTCCAAAATCTAGTACTTATTATCATATTTTATTCCAAAGAGAATCAAACAAGCCTCTACTACTTATGAACAAGGCCCTAACACACTGACGTTCCCTCAAAAAGTCCCAATCATAACTCAAAATGAACCTTTCATACCAAATATAAAGTAACCATTTCCATCTGTTTTCTAATACATCTAATCTTAGGGAAAACACTACCACTACATTTTTACACAGGATTCAATCCTTGAATCATGCGAAGAAATAGGTCCACCTCTTAAATAATCCGATGAATGGGTTTCACCCCCCAAAATCACATGATGAATCATAATTTACCTCATGAATCACCTTTGGATCACATCAAGATTATCCTGATCATTCTATAAACATATAAAATTTATCTATTACATCATTTAAATTATAAATATGGTATTTATGTGGGACCAGATAAATCAGATTCACCAACTCAATGACATACAAATGTCATACCAACCATCCAATAACCAATCCCATTATACTGAAGACCCTTGTAACAAGAGAGTCATACCACCATAGTTAATTATCCATCTATTATCATAGATATTTAATATATGTGATCATATTTATCATACCTAATCTCTAACATGAAATATCATTTGCCAAATATTCTCCTATCACTAAAATATTATACCCATCACCCATTGAAATTCATCTGAAAAGAAAGTCACACCCTTAACAACCATTGGTTCACTCCCCACTACATTTTTACCTTATACCACTTATCGAGCATCACCTCAACATTTTCTATCACCAAATTTGTGTTTCTTCTTTTGATCCATGATCATTTATCCAAATAAACACTTGTCTGGGATTAACTCTTGAATCAAACAAAACACTATATTTGATCCATTTGTGATGTATCCTCCACCATAGATTGAAATTTTCTATTTCATCCAAAACCCCAATCAATTGAGTCTAAAATAATTTCTTCAACTCCATTGGTCCTCAGCTCGCACTTTACAACTCACTGAAATAAAATTTAAAAGTGTACCACGCATAACCGTCGTGTACCATTCTCACCTCATCCAATATAATGGGTGTACAATATTATACCACCTGATCAAATTACATGACTCATGATCCCACAAGTAGAACACCATTTTTTATACTAAAATACTATCTCCATGAGATACTCTAATTAACATGATCTATAAACATACCAATGTACACCACATGTAATCTCACGAGCCAGTCTCTAGAATAGTGATCAACAACCCTCGTTATCGAAATAATGCATGTCTAGATAGGTGTAAATCTCTGTGATAACCTGAATTGCCACCCAACTTGGACTAACCTGAGTCATATCTCATCTATATTAGGCTCACATGCCTAAACCCATGACCATTCTCCATGTTATGTCAATCATCAAAACAAAGAACCTTCATGCTACATTCCAACAAGATTAACATGCTTAAAATTTGCATGAAAACCGCACTAATGCCTTTCAACCAGTATCTTCTCAAAATCACATGTTTCCATACATAATCTAATAGCTTATAAACTAAGAAACACATCAAAAAAACGCAGGGCTAGGAATCACACTAATCTTACCCTCGAAAAAAACCTTGATACTAAAATCATCGACACTCAAGGTGCCCTTATTAAAAATATTCCAAGGAAATGCCTATATAATCTCAAGTCAAAAAAATTACCCATACCTTCCACATTCCCAATGTCTAAGGCATCATCATGAATATATCCCATACTTGTTATGACACCACTTATGCTAATTATAACTCAAAGCATATAACTTTGCTTTATGTTTCTAAAGAATTAACAAGCCTAGGCCAACCCCTAACATATTTTACCTTTATAAAACTCATTTAATCTCATCCATAATACCTGAAACACACAAATCATATACCTTTTTGGAGGAGGCAGCGGTGATGGAGGCAGCGGCGGCTACGGAGGCGACGGTGGCGGAGGCAGCCTTAGTGGAGGCAGCCTTAGTAGAGGCAGTGGTGGCAGAGGCAGCGGTGGCGGAGGTAGCGGCGAAGGCAGTAGTGGCAGAGGAGGAGGATAGTCATGACAAAGGAGGAGGAAAAGGAAGTGGTGGAGGAGGAGGTGGAGGGGGGGGGGGGTTACGGCGGAGGAGGGGTCGGGTTCAGCTTCTGCGAAGGCTTGAACGTGTGCGAGTGAAAAGGGGCCTATTAGGGTTCTTTTATAAAAACCACTAGAAACTTTATCTGTGCTAGTTAAAAGCGCTGATAAAGGTATGTTTTATCTGTGCTAAAATAAAATTGTTGATAAAACATACCTTTATCAGTGCTTTTTTAGTGCTGATAAAGATAGACCTTTATCAACGCTAAAAAATCACTGATAAAGTATCTATTTATCGGTGCTATAATTTTAGCGCTAATAAATAGGTGTTCTATCAACCCTTTTTTAGCGCTGATAAAGGTCGGTCTTTATTAGTGCTAAAACATCACTAATAAAACATCTATTTATCAGTGCTAAAATTATAGTGTTGATAAATACTTATTTTATAAAAGTATAATTTTATTAATATATTTATATTCTTATATATTTATTTGAAATGATATATAGGATAAATATATATTTATTTATTAATAATTATAACTATAAATAGTATATATTTATAAATATTTGTTTATAATTGTTAATGTATACAAAAAACATTATTTTTTAATATAAATATAATAATTTTATATAAATTTATAATAAAAACTTTTATCAGTGATAATAATAGCGCGGATAAATTCACCCTTTATCAGTGCTAAAAAACATTGATAAAGGGTACACCTTTATCAGTTCTTGTTTTAGCGCTGATAAAGGTTGCATTTATCAGTGCTTTTAGCTAGTACTGATAAAGACACACCCCTTTATCAGTGCTTTGTGTTTAGCGCTGATAAAGGGTTCTTCTTCCTTTACCCTATTTTGTGGTAGTGATCCTTGAATTGGAATGGAATCCACAATTTCCCAAAGCATTCCCTCAAGAATCCAAGAACTAACTCATTTCTAACCACTCCTCTAGATATTTCATGGTCTATTTTTATAATTCCGAACCTTACATTTAGTTCATTTAATAAGTTATTCCATGTTAATTTCATTCCATTCAATAATCAAGGCTCAAGTTATTTCCTTTCATTAGTTTGACAAGGCCAATCATGCATGCAACCTTTTATGATTCCATATAGGTCATATTTATTTCACTTGATTCATTCTGATACCTTCCACCATAAGTGGAAAGCGGTTCTATTGTATGAAACCAAATATTCATTTCCATTTCAAGTGGCTAATTCATAAATATACATTATAATTTCCAATTCCCATTTAAGTTGATAAATCAAGATTATAGCACTTACCTTAGGTGGTTCAAGTGCATAGCACACATGGTACTTACCCTGTTCAATTTTCAATTCAAAATTCATATAATATAAGTAGTCTAATCATTAGATTGGTCAATCACAAGCACACCTTAATGATGTCCTAAAGGTGTCAGAACACTAAAAACCCAATTATGGTACCTCACCCAACAAGGGGTGATGGTGTTGTACATGTAACCACCAACAAAGAATCACATATATAGAAAGGTTCATAGAACATGGTCCTAATGACTATAAGCAAGGCATATAAATTCAATAGACTATTCTTGATGAAATCGGTGTGATGACATGAAAATTTATAAAATGACAGAAATTGAGGAATGGGTTATAAACCACCTAACATAGGCTTGTACGCATCTCCTCATTTAGTATCATCTTTTAATTTAGCCATGATTGGAGTAGATATGGAGAATGGATCAATTCATTGAAATTGGTGCATATGATCCTTCATTTAAATGGTGTCGTAGATAGGAATAAAAATGATGTAAGATTAAAAACTAATCGAGAACATATCAGTACAGATTCAACGAGATGAATGGTGGTCGATTTGGACTTTGAATTGATGATTTATCTCAAATTGTAACGTCCCAGCCTGGCTTACCCTTGAACCGGTGGCCGGACCAGTAGGTCACATGGCCTCAAGCGCGTCTCCTCGTATTCCAGAGGCTTCCGACTAGAAGCGAGGGTCTCGGGAGGTGATAGTGGGGAGACCATACCCTCATATCAGAGTAACACAGTGGTATTATCAGAGTAAATAATGTTCAATAGCGGAAGCAGTAAACAATTGAAAGACAGCTGCAAAAGATAGGTGATAACCATTTTATAAAAATGTGAAAATGACAGTATACAATTCACTCATGTATAGATGATGATACATTTCCGAAATCACTAAACAATACAGCATGCTTTACAAACAATACAAAAATAAAAGACAACAAATCCCGACAATGAATCTCCTGAGCATCCCAAGCTCCTTCTTGGTCCTTTTCTCATAACTCCTCAGGTACAAACAACACAACACACAACCTAGGTCCTGCAAGCAAGAAGGTCTACTCGGGTACCCCAGTGCAATGGTGGCCTGAGTTGGGTGTGAGAGATAAATCTCCGTAGGCCGGAACCACCAGTGTCTAACCCAATCCAGACAGTGTATAATAAATAAACAGTGAGCAGGTATGGAGAAATAAGTAAAAAAATTACATAAGTAAATAACACTCATCCAGGTTCCCAAGGGACACCTGATGGTTATACCTACTTCGGCTCGTTCCGGTAATGTAACCTGATCATGTCACCACATATATATAAATTCATTTAGATCATAGATGGTGTGGGGTAAGAATTCCTCCCACCCATTAACAAGAGAATTAGAAGGAACGGGGTAAGAATGCCTCTAGTCCCTATAGGTCAACTGGAAAGGGGTAAGAATGCCTCCCTTCCATAATTTGAGATTAGCAGGCACGAGGTAAGAATGCCTCTCGTCCCTATAATTCAACTGGAAAGGGGTAAAAATTCCTCCCTTCGATCACATTCATTCAATTGGCATAGGGTATAACTGCCTCCCATATGTCGCATTCATAATACTGGCATGGGGTATAACTTCCTCCCATCCAGACACGTAATCATCAACAAAAGTCAACTTGCAAGGGGTAATAATGCCTCCCTTCTATACATGTAATCATCAACATAAGTCAACTGGAAAGCAGTAAGAATGCCTCCCTTCCAGAAATGTACTGTCACACTGGCATGGGGTATAACTGCCTCCCATCCAACCACGTATCTGTCACAAGGTGGTCTCAGCATGGACTCACCTTTATTATCATTCATTATGTGGCATCAACATGTGTGCACTCACAATACAAACATGTCTATAGTATACTACTTATGGCATTACCTCATAAGCATTCAAAGATTCATACCACATACACATAAGCGAACACATTCACGTTCATACTTAAGGCAACCCATCTTAAGTATTTATAATAACATCAACATCATGTTTATCACATTTATACTTAAGAAAACTCCTCTTAAGTATCTACATCATGTAATTAACATATTCAGTTTACTAACATAAGTCGTGCTCAATATTTTATCTGAAGGCGTGGTCATACCACCCTAGTCCATTCATTTCTAGTTTAACAATTTCATCTTAAAGGATATGTTTATCTTTCTTTAACCCTTTGATACCATCTAAAGGAAACATGTCACATAGTCTTAAGTCATCCCACTAAGGTTACCCTCTTACTCAATTTTCTTAAGCATGGAAAATTGACCCAAACACAAGTATCACAGCTATTTCATTCCCTTTGTCTCAACAAAGAAAGTTCGCATACAAAGCATCAAAGAGGAACCACAAAAATTCAGCAGGCAAGCATAAAAAGTCTATCACTACTTTAATATCTTGAAGACAACGCACCTATAATTGAGGGGTTTTATTATTAAATCATTAGTTTAGTGACCAAGCAAACTCTTTTATCTCATTCCTGCAATTCACATGATTTTCATAGAAGCATTTAATCGGAACTAAACTTGCATAATTAAAATGCTAAGGTAGTGAAATATTAAGCTCACTATTACTTTACTTCAATTTAAAGGGAAAGGAGAGGGACCCTACTTCTAGGTGGATCCATACGTCCACTCCGAATCTTGGCGCTTTCAAACTAAGAGACGCCTAAGCTCCAGAAAAGAAAAACCAACCCAAACCCGCCAACGCACTTAAACCAATGCTGGAAACCAAAACCGCCCGTATCCGCCTCGCCTTCAGTGGTGGATGCCCAAACTAGAACCCAAGGGTCCCTAGACAACCTTGGAACAACCCTAGAACAAAGGAAAAACAAGAATCAAGAAACCCCCAATACCTAGGGTTTGGCCGATTTCTGCAGGTCGGCGGATAGGCCGAAATATGGCTGGAAGAAAGGAGGAGAAACAAGAGAGAAGCTTACCATGATGATTCGAGCAAAAAACCAGTAGAATTCCGGTGAAAATCAGCAAACATGAGAAGGCCAGATGGAGGGTGTCACACGGCTCACAAGGGAGAAGAGGGGGAGGTGCATCCCGTGGGTTCTGGCCAAGAGGAGTAAGGGAGTGAGTATTTTATTTTTAGGTTTTTATTTTATTCTATTTTAAAATTAATCAAAAACTTTAAACATACCGGCCTACACAGTTTGATCCGCACAGTTTTCCAAACCGTCCACAAACCGTATGACACCCTCTGCCTAAGAGAGAGCCTCGCATGGGCTAGGTTCATGGTTTGGGAAACCATGTGTAGCCCATGCACAATCCATTGCCCCCTTAAATAAGGCCACACGGTTTGCCTACAATGGGCCGCACGGTTTGGTCAAACCCTGCGCAACTTGTGCACCTTCCTCTACCGTTTAAAAACTAGCCTCTCTCTCGGGTCCGATACTCCTGAGACCCATCGAGACACTAAGGAAACTTTGCGGGCCTTTACCCAAGCCCAAAACCAAATAACCAAGCATTCCCACTCTCAGAATTCCATTCTGAAGCTTGGTCTTAAAGACAACCCGCTCAGTAATCGAAAAAGTTCAAATTCCTTCGGGTTTTAGTCCGGTTCAAAACGCGGGTCATTACAACCTTCCCACCTTAGAACTTCTCGTCCCCGAGAAGCCTTCGAGAACAACATACACATCACCCAACCTATAAGGGTCTTGAAGCTTCATTAAAACGATCACGTTGCATTCAAAAATATTCAACACACCCTTAAGCATCGATTAAACCCTACAGCATTTAAATCTACAAAAACTTGAGCCAATGCTCGTTTCCCAAAGGAAACACAAAGACGGCTCTTCTTAAGCCCATCTACCCCGAGACACGAACCAGTCATCGTCTCGCCAAGCATCCAGCCACAGGTACTTCCCACCTTATATTTTTAACATTAAGCAACCAACTCCAAACTACGGTTCAGACCACCATTTGGAATTAACTTTCAAATAACTCCCCCAAGCGTTCCCATGAAGCTCCTATCATGATTTGAAATAGATCAAACGGTCAATTCCCCATCGACTTTAAGGCCCAAGTTGAGCCGTTTGTTCATATTAGGCCCCGGCTGACACAAACCGCACTCCCCTCTACCTGACGACGTGCCATAGAACGGTATGTCACCGACCGAAGAAATTAAACAAGAAACCTGAGTCAAGCCATCTACGGCTGACTATTAACAAGAATGCTCGGCATAAACGGCCAAAATATTTCCAGCAGAACCACAATGCCTTTCTCCAAGGCACCTTACATTTTGCATGAACACGTTCACCGAAGCCTACACCTGACTTCCGATGACATTTCCGAGATCAAACCACACAAGAATCCACGCATCCCGCATGCAACGCCAAAAGAGAACCGTCTGATCAAGCCCAACGGCTTAAAAGCATTAGAACGGATAATATTGATGCTCTCTTAGTTCATCTTGGACGGAGACAAGATAAGGGACATGTTCATTGCTAAACAGAATAAACCAAGAGGATTGAAACAAATTCCAGTTAATCATACTAGACTACTGGAAGGAAGAACAGTCGAACCTCAACTGGTCAACTTCAAGGAAGGAACTCGGCTTCACCTGCCGACACATCCACACATTTTAAACTGACATGCCTCGCAGGCATTCAAACACGATCAACCATTCTAATAAGCCCTTTTAAGAAGCATCCCTTAAACTTGGAAGGACTCGCTTACTGGATCCAACATAATGCGCTCCCAAACTTAGGAGTGTCCTAGTCACCTAAGGGAAAAGGTGATAACCTAGCTGAGCACAAGCGTGATAGTACACAACCACCGCAAACGATCGTCTGATGCTCCTCCGCCACAATCACATCACCAAACAAATGAAGAATATCCAAAACAAGGAAACTATCGTGTCAAAACACACGAGTCATTCGGAAGCCATCTCAAACATTGGGACGAAACAATTCTTTAACACCGGGCCAATCTACTGAGGAGATGACCCAAATCCACAACAAAAGTCAAAACTCAATGACCACCCGTCCGAACAAGGGTGTCCTTAGAGAAACAAGTGTCCAACAAGGGAAAAGGGACTCGAACGACACCTCACGTCAGAAAACTCACAGTACAAGCAAGGCATTAAAACGCTAAGGGTGTTACCAACCACGGGCTAGCCCCTTATGAAGATCAAACATCGACCCTAACGCCGGGTCACGTGAAACAAAGTCTCTAGGATCAAAATTTAAACATCAAGCCACCTCTAAAAAAATAACTCCTATGGAAACACCTACGGTCCCATTCTAAGTCAACTCGAAGAGAAACTCAAAACTACCCCTTACACTAGGGTCTCAACGCACCACCACGGGTTCTATTACCAAGCCCTTAACATTTTACTCCATTTAATCTCTAACCATTTAAAAACTTAAAGCACGCATCAAGAAAACAAGAAAGTTTCACAAAAACTCTCTTTTGAGAACATCAAACATTCACAGACATCCCATCTTTATCAATCAATTGAGAAAAACAAAACCATCTAAACAAAAGGGAGACCTAAGAGGGTCCCATTCAATCCATCTCGGGTTCTTTAAGAAGCAACCCCAAAGAAAATTATCAATTTTTCTCAAACACCCCAAATCGGGTTATCTCATACAACACTTTTCAACTGACCTAATCGGGTCCAGTTGTACATTTAACAGTTAGCCAAAACCTTTCTATTTCGAAATCACACAACATTTTCCATTTAATCATTTCACAATACTGCAAGCATTTACATTAAATACAGGTTTCCATTTCCCAATTCATGAAGCACCCATACACTTCATGGATTGAAAATTGACTCCCCTTTTTATCAAAACCAAATTACTTTAGCATTTTAATTTCCACAGCTTCACATTTTTTATAAAAATCCCTGCCAACATATTTATATCATGATCAAAATGGTTTTAATATACAGGTTACCCCTTCCCGGTTGTAAGGCGCCCATACACCTTACAACTGAAAACTAGCTCTCGTCATAATCGCAACCAATCTATTATAGCCCATGAAAACATTCACATGTTAAAACTTAACTGGCATGTTCTCACAAGTAGTAAACACAGAACATGTTATATCACAAAATCATGTTGTAACACATAAGCATGGAATATACTCACTTAATCACATTATACAGGCAAGGTAAGATGCAACTACATGGCATGGCACTTGCATGACATGTTAATTCCTATGTGCCTAATATGATGCATGGAATGAAGCATTCTTGCCATATCAAGCCAAGGGGAAAATTCAAGGAATTTCATAAACCATAAGAAGTAGAAAATACAACAGTCACTCATGGTGAAATCATATCAACTTTAATAGAAAACAACATGAACAATAATTCCCAGCCCTGGCCACTTGGTCATTTCCCGTATGTGGGGTGATCAGTCCCAAGCACGGCTATTAGCCAAAGCACCGACACTTTTATAATCTTCTTTCTACCAACCCAAAAAAGTAAGGAAAAAGAAAAGAAACAACTCTAATACCACTTTGTAACGTCCTGGCCCGGCTTACCATCGAACCGGTGGCCAGACCGGTAGGTCACATGGCCTCAAGCGCATCTCCCCGTATGCCAGAGGCTATTGACTAGTAGCGAGGGTCTCGGGAGGTGATAGTGGAGAGACTATACCCTCATATCAGAGTAACACAACAGTATTATCAGAGTAAATAATATTCAATAGCAGAAGCAGTAAACAATTTAAAAGGAAGTAGTGATAGACATGTAATATCCATTTTATAAAAAGGTGGAAAACGCCAGTATACAATGCATGCATGTATAGATGATGATACATTTCCAAAAGAAGTAAACAATACAACATGCTTTACAAACAATAAAAAAAGAAAAGACAGTAAATCCCGATGGTGAATCTCTTGAGCATCCCAAGCTCCCGCTTGGTCATTTTCTCCTAACTCCTCATGTACAAACAGCACAGCACACAACCTAGGTCCTGCAAGCAAGAAGGTCTACTTGAGTACCCCAGTGCAATGGCAGCCCGAGTAGGGTGTGAGATATAAATCTCAGTAGGCCGGCACCATTGGTGTCTAACCCAATCCAAACAGTGTATAATAATTAAACAGTGAGCAGGTATGGAGAAATAAGTAAACAGAATTACATAAGTAAATAACACTCGTCCAGGTTCCCAAGGGACACCTGACAGTTATACCTGCTTCGTCTCATGCCGGTAAAGTAACCTGATCATGTCACCATATATATAAAAATGCATTTATATCATAGATGGTGTGGGGTAATAATGTCTCCCACCCATTAATAAGAGAATTAGCGGGCACAAGGTAAGAATGCCTCTCATCCCTATAGGTCAACTGGAAATGGGTAAGAATGCCTCTCTTCCATAATTCAAGATTAGCGGGCACGAGTTAAGAATTCCTCCCGTCCCTATAAGTCAACTGGAAAGGGGTAAGAATGCCTCCCTTCCATCACAATCATTCAACCGGCATGGGGTATAACTGCCTCCCATCTGTCACATTCATAATACTGGCATGGGGTATAACTGCCTCCCATCCAGACACATAATCATCAATAAAAGTCAACTGGAAAGGGGTAAGAATGCCTACCTTCTAGACATGTAATCATCAATAGAAGTCAACTGGAAAGGGGTAATAATGCCTCCCTTCCAGACATGTACTGTCACATTGGAATGGGGTATAATTGCCTCCCATCCAACCATGTATCTGTCACAAGGTGGTCTCAGCATGGACTCACCTTTATTTTCATTCATTATGTGGCATCAGCATGTTCACACTCACAATACAAACATGTCTATAGTATACTACTTATGGCATTACCTCATAAGAATTCAAATAATCATACCACATACACATAAGCAAACACATTCATGCTCATACTTAAGGCAACCCATCTTAAGTATTTATAATAACATCAACATCATGTTTATCACATTTATACTTAAGGAAACTCCTCTTAAGTATCTACATCAAGTAATTAAAATATTCAGTTTACTAACATAAGCCATGATCAATACGTTATCTGAAGGTGTGGTCATACAACCCTAGTCCATTCATTTCTAGTTTAACAATTTCATCTTAATGGATATGTTTATCATTCTTTAACCCTTTGATACCTTCTAAAAAAACATGTCACATACTTTTAAGTCATCCCACTAAGGTTACCCTCTTACTCAATTTTCCTAAGCATGGAAAATTGACCCAAACATAAGTAAAACAACTATTTCATTCCCTTTGTCTCAACAAAGCAAGTTCACATACAAAGCATCAAAGAGGCACCACAACAATCCAACAGGCAAGCCTAAAAAGTCTATCACTACTTTTTTATCTTGAAGATAGAGCACCTCTAATGGAGGGGTTTTATTATTAAATCATTAGTTTAGTGACCAAACAACCTCTTTTATCTCATTCCTAAAATTCACACGATTTTCACAGAAGAATTTAATCGGAACTAAACTTGCATAATCAAAATGCTAAGGCAGTGCAATGTTAAGATCACTATTACTTTACTTCAATTTAAAGGTCAAGAAGAGGGACCCTACCTCTAGGTGGATCCATCCATCCCCTCCGTCTCTTGGTGATTTCTAACTAAGAGTTGCCTAAGCTCTGGAAAAGAAAAACCAACCCGAACCCGCCAATGCACTCGAACCAAAGCTAGAAACCAAAACCGCCCGTATCCACCTCACCTTCGGCGGCGGATGCCCAAACATGAACCCAAGGGTCCCAAGATAACCTTGGCACAACCATAGAATGAAGGAAAAAAAAGAATCAAGTAACCCCCAATACTTAGGGTTTGGCGGAATTCCATGGGTTGGCGGATAGGCCGAAATATGGCTAGAAGAAATGAGTAGAAATGAGAGAGAAGATTACCATGATGATTTGAACCAAAAACCGGTATAATTCTAGTGAAAATCGGTAAACGAGAGGAGGCCAGATGGAGGGTGCCGTGCGGCTCATAGGGGAGAAGAGGGGGAGGTGCGTTGCATGGGTTCTGGCCGAGAGGAGTGAGGGAGTGGGTATTTTATTTTTAGCTTTTTATTTTATTCTATTTTAAAATTAATCAAAAACTTTAAACAGACTGGCCTGCATGGTCTCATCCGCATGGTTTTCCAAACCATGTGCAAACCGTGCAGCACCCTCTGCCTAAGATAGAGCCCTCTCATGGGCAAGGTGCATGTTTTGGGAAACTGTGTGCAGCCCGTACGCAATCTACTTCCCCCTTAAATAAGGCCACATGCTTTTCCTGCAATGGGCCGCACAGTTTGGTCAAACTATGCGCAGCCCATGCGCCTTCCTCTGATTTTTAAAAACTAGACTCTCTCTCAGGACCAAAGCTCCCAAGACCCATCGAGACCCTAAGGAAACTTCACAGGCCTTCGCTCAATCCCAAAACCAAAAAAACAAAGTGTTCCCTCTCTCGGAATTCCATTCTAAATCTCGGTCTTAAAAACAACCCATTCAGTAATCGAAAAAGTTCAAATTCTTTCGGGTTTTAGTCTGGTTCAAAACGCAGGTCATTACACAAATCCTAGTTTAAGCTTGAAAAATCTCAAAAGAAGGATAAAATGGAGTCACTATCTGCTGGAAAAGGAAAAGGAAAGAGGGGTTGGATTAAAACATGTATTAAGATAAAAACCATCATTTCACCCAAAAATTACCCTTCATATGGTTTGACCACACGGTTTGGAAAAAAGTTATGCAAATAATGCATGAGAAGTTGTTGGAAGGGGCATCTTCATGGTTAGGCCACATGGTTAGGGAAACTGTGCACCAACCGTGCGAACAATATTTATTAAAATTTCAAAAATTATCGCATAGACATGAGGCCCAACTCACATGTTTAGATAAAATCGTGTTCCCTATTCAAACCCATTATCTAGCCTTGTATAGTTTAAACAATCTGTGTCTTCTGCCTTGCATGGTTTAAACTAACTATGTGATAGGCCTTTTTCTCCCAAAAATCAGGGTTTCAGGCTCTGAACAAGCCTCGAACACCCCTGATACCTTCACTAACTCATTAAGAATACTTATGAGGTCTAAAATAAATAATTAGACCAAAATTTAAAGGATCCATACCTAAGATAAAACCCTGGTTATTACATTCTTCCCCCTTAAAATAATTCATCCCCTAGTTCACCTTCTAAGGGAGGAAAAACACTCTCTGAGAACAAATCTAGCCATTGGGCATGTATGTCAGCCTCCCACTCCCAAGTCATGTCCTATACACGGTCGTTCTTCCATTGCACCCATACTAGAGGGACAAAACATCCCCATATATAATTCTTTCTCTGGTCAATGATGCGTATGGGATACTCCTAAAAAGAATCATTGGCATCCAGCTCTACTTCCTTAAGATCAAAAGTATGAGAAGGATCAGCATGATATCGGTGAAGTTGTGAAATGTGGAATACATCATGCATGGAAAGATGCCTCTGAGGTAGTAACAAATGATAGGCTCTCAGCCTGAGTCTCTTCAGAATCTCAAACAGACTGAAAAATATCAATTACAGATTCCCTTTCATCCATATCCATTTATTCCCTCACCTAGGTGATGCTCGTAGAAAACATGATCCCTAAACTCAAACTCTATAGGTTGTCAATGGAAATCAAAAAAATATTTCTATCTAGATTGTGCATTAGACATACACTTACTGATTAGTTAAACCTACTCTGAAGTATCATTCATGAGATAAAGACCCAAGAACTACTGAAATCAAGGATCCATGCTTGCAGCATGTTCTCTAACACCTGTATCATCGGTTTTGATTTTCCATAAATCTTTGGGTGAAAGTTCATGCTCAGTATAACCTATGAACTCCTAGCCTTTTACAACCACTTCCATAAATATGATGTGAAACGAGCATCCCTATCTGAAAAAATATTACAGGGGACCCCATGTAGTCAGATGATCTCAATGACATACTGTCTTCCTATATCATCAACTGAGAAAGTCTCCCAGATAAGAATGAAGTGGGATACTTTCGTTGGTATGTTAATGACAACCTGTACAACATTTATACCTCTAGGATACCTATGTAAAATGAATATGAAATCCATATAAACATATTCCCATTTCTATTTCAAGACTGGAAGCGATTGTAACAAGCCTACAAGTCTCATTTTCTCCACCTTCACCTACTAATAGGTGGAACACCAAGTGATAAATCCCGTTATCTTACGTTTAATCCCAGGCCACCAATACTAGCAACTCATATCTTGATACATTTTGGATATGCCTAGATGAACTGCCCACTGAGAAGTGTGGTAATTTCTCATCAAATTGTATCTCATATATATAGGATCTCAAACATGTTCAAATATACTTAGGATGTCATCTCAACCTACATACCAATCTAAAGGCATTTCATCTCCTGAAATACTCTCATGAAGAACTAAGCCCTCAGGATTTGAAAATTGTCTTCTCTTATTCTTCTTGAGAAGGGAAAAGTTAAATTTCAAGGATAATATATAGGCCTAATCATGACTTTCATGAAACTCCAAATGCATCTTAGAGAAGAGGGCTATTAATTTTCATTCATCATTGGATTCTCATATGGATTGTGCCTAAGTTTTCTAACTCAGCGCATTAGCTACTACATTTCCCTTTCTAGGAGTATAGGCAAGCTCAAAATCAAAGGAATTAAGATATTCAACCCATATTCACTATTTGAGATTCAAGCCACATTGTTTAAAGATATATTTGAGGATCTTATGGTCTGTATACACCAAAAATTTCTCACCCAACAGATAGTGTCTCTAGCAAGGTAAGGCATGGACAACTACTAGTATCTCAAGGTCATGTGTTGGGTAGTTTCTCTCACGAGGACTCAACTTTCAAGATCCTTATATAATGACTATGTACTCATTTATCATCACTACTCTCAATCCAATGTTGGATGAATCACAGAACTTGGTATAACCTCTGTCTGGATTTGGAAGAATCAGAATAGGTGCCGAGACAAGCCTCCCTTTCAGCACTTGAAAGGCTATCTCGCACTCTTCTAACCACCGGTACTTGACACCCATATTTGTAAGACAAGTAAGATATGAAGTAAGGAATGATAAGTCCTATATGAAATTCCTGTAATATCCAAATAGCCCCAATAAACTTTGAATGTTAAACCTGATCTTGGGATGCTCCTAGGAAACCAAAACACTCACCTTCTCTAGGTTAATAGAGACTCTTGATTATAAGATAATATGTTCCAATAAGTGAAATTTTTCATTCCATTTATGGAAATTAGAAATATTTTCATAAATATAATGTTATCTCAGTATACTCATAACAATCTATAGGTTCTCAGCATGGTCGCTATGAGTATGAGAATAAAATAATATTTCATCCAAAAAGTAAATGACAAAAGAATTCAAATAGGGGTGGAACACACAATTCATCATATTCATGAAAATAGAGGGCTCTTCTGTAATACTGAATGGAATAACAAGGTACTCATATAAACCATACCTACTACGGAAAGCTTTATGATATATGTCGGATAGCCTGACTCACACCTGATGGTATCCAGATCTCTGGTAGATCTTAGAGAAGACCCTAGCTCTTAGGATATGTTCAAAGATATCATTTATTCATGGTAGTGAATAATTTTTCTTGACAATAATATGATTCAACTATCTGTGATCCACACATATATAAAGGGTCCCATCCACCTTCTTGGTGAAAATCACAGGCAAACCCGAAGAGAAAGTCATGATCTGAATGAAAGATTTGGCCTCTAGATCCTCTATCTACCACTTGAGCTCCTGCAGCACTATAGGTGCCATCCTATATAGAGGAATGGACACAGAAGTTGCTCCTCAAATTAGCTCAATCGTAAACTCTAACTCTCTCTTAGGAGGTATTCCAAAAATAATAATTAAAAAATATGTACCTAAAATGATATTCTACTGGATGTAATTCACCCTAATTCAAACTATGATCCTCCTTAATGATATTATCAATATGGGTGGTCACTCTGCCTAGATCATGATGCTCTGTTCCATCTCTACTAGCCTAGACATCACACTCAGAATTATGTAGAAAACTTCTACCATGTGGTGATGTAAAAAATACACTAGAGTGATAGTATTCTACAAACACATTATACAGAACCAACCAATACATCCCTATAATGACATTTAATCCCTTCATCTAAAGAACAAAGAGGTCCCCAAAGAAAGGGTAACTATCTACCTCAAGGGGTCAGTCCCTACATTGGTGTATTCCCTCTGACCAGAATCCCAACAGTGTAACTAGGGTCCTTACACCATCGTAATACTATATTTCTATCCTAAGTATTTCCATTATAGATAAATTGATAATGGATTGTGAAGAAACTGTATCAAATAAATCAGATACTATAGTGGAGGATACTAGAATAGTACCTTGTACTAAAGATGTCCTTATAGCCCGATCCTTAGTTATCAGTTGTAGTGCATGAAACTGACTAGAACCACGACCTAGTGCAATAGTTGAACTACATGATCAAAAATGATCTACTGGAACTACTAGTGATTAGGATTCTGGCTACCATAGGCATGACCACCTCCTCATCTAGTCTTTTTGGTGCTACTCCAACTCCCCTCCTAACATGGCATAAAATAACATGCTCCTAAAGATGGAGTGGGTTTGGATACTCTTCTATTAGAAGATGATGGAAATGTCTGAAAGAATCTCTTCAAGTTCCCCATACACCACATGCCTGACACCCCGTAGGGTCTCTATCACACTGAGGATTCATATTCCCATATTGTCCACATTGGTGAAACACCATGGAGCTACCAGTACGGGTACTCTAGCTACCAATTCCCTAAATAGAAACTTTGAAGGATTTATTTATTCTTTGAGAGGAACTACTGGCCTGCCACAGAACTAGTTCTCTATGTCCAGTACTATCACCTCCCCTCAGGTTTTTCTTGGTGATAATATCTTGATTGAATATTTCATAGAAGGTTGGTAGGAAAAATACATTCACTTAAGTATGGGTGGCATACATGATCCCATCATCAAAGTGCCTAGTACACGAAATCTCATCACTAGATAGAAGAAATGAAAAAGTTCATTAACTCATTGAAAAACACTAAAAACAACATAACTAACATAGAACCCTACTGAAGATGCATGAAATATCTGGATCTGTCAGCTCTTGACGTTTGAGGAAAGAACTGATCATAGAAGGTACTATGGAATTCAGCCCATACCATGCCCTGATAGTGACCATTTTGGGTAATTAAATCCCCCTAACTCTTATAAAAAACATGTAGTATGTTTATAAAAAGCTTGAATTTCCACTCTAGAGGCATCTCTATATGCTCAAAGATAGAAAATGTGGCCTCTATCCAAGACTCATCATCCTATGGACCACCATCCCCTGAGAAGGTAGGAGGATATTGTTGCTAGTACTCATGTGTCAGATTAGCCATAGTCGATGTAGCTCATGGAGCACCATGCATGGACTTAATCAGATGTAAAAAACTATTATAAACTTGAGCATCAGTGCCCAGATCAACTATATTAGGAGATTCCTAAAGTTTCACTCCTAGAGGTAAGACTAGAAGCTTATGAGCCACCATGTTTAGAGCACAGTCATCACCAACCTCCTGGAACATGACATGAGGACATCATAGAATCATTGGTCTATAAATTCCAAGCACACACCTTAGAACAATATTAGAATCATAAATATAGAAACATTATCATAATATTAATGAATGAAAGAATCACTATCCACATTATACTACCCCAAATACCCACTTAGAAGGACAGGTATTGGTAAGTGCTCAATTATAAGTTACAGGAATTCCAGTAGGTGAAGGTTCAATAGTACCTTTCCTCATCATTTACTAGCAACCAATTCATTAATTTTATACTGAATAACCAGGTTCACTCATTTAACTTTCATAAACATGACAAGGTGGGATAAGGATGTGCAACCTTTTCATTTTAAAAGTCAATTTTAACTTTTATAATTTCATTTTCTCATGTTCATATACCAAGATTCATTTAAAATGAGTTTCCCATCCTATTGAATCAAGGCCCATACTATTTATCATTGATATTAACACCCATTTGAATTTATAATAAAATATTTGATTCAGTAAATTACTCATTCCAACCCATGAGGTCTCATAACCCCTCATGAATTGAAATGTTTAATCACCCAATCACAACCTCAAAAGTAGAACAATCATATATACAAAGTAAGGCTCACTCACCAATAAAAGGAATACCAAGAAATGCAGAGCATGGAAATGCACCTATATGACATGGAATATGTATGACATGAAAATTATAAGTGCCTATGGTGATACATGTAACAATTCCCCCTTTCCCTTATATCATTGGTCTAAGTATGGAATGAAATTTTCAATCATAATATTAATCAAAAACACTACAGATCATGTGAGTTACTCAATAATGAATTGATATCAACTATAATTGGAAAAATCATAACATCAATTGTAATTCAGGAAACTCAGCCTTTACCCTGAACATGGGTTCGTGATGCCCAAGCACAGCTTACGCCCAAGTTCGAATCATTTCTAATCTCCAGTATATTATCTCTAAATCATAAAGAAATAAAGGAATGCTCTGATACCAATTTGTAACATCCCAAACCCAAATGCCACTGAAGGTTCTCTGAGCCTAGTTGGCCAGATGGCCTCAAGTACATCTCCTCGAACGCCATAGGTTGTTGACTTGTAATGAGGGCCTAGGGTGGTTCCATCCATATGGAGACTATTTTCTCATTACCAGAGTGTATCATATTGGATAGAATATAAGAACAGGTAAATAAGTAGCAGATGCAATACAAGTAAAAATATGGCATAGCAGAAAGAGACAATATCAATTATAATAGAAACAACTTGAATAACTGATAATAGTATACAAAGATAATGATGATATGTCACGTCACTTTAAACCTATAAAACAAGGATACAAAGAAGAATACAATCATGTTATACAAAAGTAGAAAAAAGAAAAAAAATATACCCCAAGCATCCTGAGCTCCTGCTTGGTCATCTGCTACCATCTCCATCATAAACTAGAAAGAGATCAAGTTTTTGAAGAAAATCACTTCCCTTTGTAAACACCTGCATATACATAGTATTCCTAGGGACCAATGATGTCCTGGATTGGGTGTGGTATAAATATAAATATTCCACCACCAATGGTGTCTATATCATATTTCCAATGTAATATACTGAAGGTGTGAAAGCATGCATATATAAATGTAAATCAGTACTATAATATAAATACTTAAGTGCCTGCTTAATCCATCAGCTAGTGTCTAAACATGTATCCAAATAATTAATAAATTAATTTTAGTTTATACATTTATGTTCTGTGAGGAATATCCAGTACTAACATTACCTCATGATGTTACTAGTAAGGTTCTAAGTTATAACAAAGAAAACTATAATGATAATAATTATTGATTGGGTTCCAAGGTTTCAAACAAGGCATCCAAGACCACAAGGTCTACCAAATCAGTAATAACTTTAGCCTGACTAAGGGGTAAGAGTGTAATCCAAGGAGCATCATACAAGGAATTCCACAATATCATGATCTAACTGAGTCCAAGGAATTCATCCAAGGTAAAATTGGATAAGTAATGGCCAGGCCCAATGATACAACAAAGGAACCTCATGTTCATAGAATCCATACTAGATCCAAGGAGTGAATCTAAGGCATACTATAATAGTTAAGGAGGGATCTTACTATGTCATACTAGGAATCCATTGATAGATAAGGATCAGGTTCCATGGTGGGTCTCAACCAAGGCAACCAACATCCTTGAATAGTAATGGCATCCACGAGTGCCCAATACATTCCCTCAGGAATCCAAGAACTATGTAATGAACTGATATTTGAATAATATTTGTTTCCCTAAATTTATATGTTATTAAAAACTATATAATTTAATTATTGAAGTGATTATGACTAAAATGTGACTATTGGGTTTCGATTTTTATATGAATGTTGGTCAATATGACAGTTGGAAACTATACTCTTAATGTTATGATTATTTTTTATAAATACAAATGATCATGGTTAATTAATATAGAAATAATAATCGATGGCCTCATCTAGTAGACTCGGGCCATAAAAATCCCATCTGTCAAATCTTGGGAAGGAAGTAGCATCACTGAGCTTTGCTCTGGACCAAGCCCAAGCCAAACTCCAACACGTTAAACTTGAATGGAATAAATTAATGGATAATTTCATGCTGATAGAAATTACCACTCATGAAATATTTTCAGAGACTCCCCAAGATTCTATAACCATTGCACACCTTAATCTTAGGTCTTATGCAAGTGTTATAAGGGGATATGTAATGAGGCCTTAGTTACTTTGTGTAATCCTTGTGTGTAAATAAAATTGTTATATCTTATTATGGTAAAATTTGTGAATTTCAAATATCAAGATAAATATAGGATTAATTTATGGAATTTCGATATTATTGATGGATTTTGGGAAAAAGGTATTTTAAAATATTTTTTTAAACTTTAAATAATTAATAATATGATATGATTTTTAGAAAATAGTCTTCTACAGTTGTGATCAGTAAGAAATTTAGATTCTAATAATGTCTAATTAATTTTTGGTTAATAGTAAATTATGAATAGTAATATTAACCTTATGAATATTAATGTTTCCAATGGAATAGTAACCTCAATTAATTAATTATAAATATAATTTAGGCATTTTGAATGGTAATGTGATATAATATCATAAGTAAATAACTATTTCAAAATTTATTAGTTAAGTATTAGTATTTTCATCAGGTAAATAGTGTTTTTACTTAAAAATTAAATATATCCTAATTAGAAAAATATTTTCATAAAATGTAGTTCATTTTTGAATTTAGAGTATCTATATTAGGTTAGGGTGAATTTATGAGATTTTTATAAAATGTTTTGTTTTTTGGTGAATAGTAAAAATACAGTTTTGGGTTTCGGTGTGTTAATGACATCATTAATGATGTAATAATGATGTAATAATTCTATTTGACTTGTGTATAGTAATATATGTTATGAGGTGTCCCAATATTCCAATACCATGGGCAAGACCATGTTTTTTCAAATACCACTAATGAGGTGTCTCTTGGAAATTAATAAAATATTCCCTCACTTTTTCTATAAATAGCAACCCATTCCTTCATTAATTTCATTCCAAATCCCTCCTAAATGAATATATGGTCTTTTTACCTCCCAAGGAGTCCTACCAAGGTTCCATCATGACCACAAAAGTCCCAAACTTTGATTTTTTGAAGTTACTCTTTAAGGTAAGGGAACTATTCAACCTCCTATTTTAGTCATGACTTCCTTTATGATATGTCTTTTAGTTTCTATTTTGTTATATGGAGATATGTTATTATATATCCTTATTTATATACATTTTATGTAAAAATGTTGATATAACCTTTCCACTCTCATCAACTGTTTTTCTAAATTTTTAAGTGACGTTGTTAGGCTGCCGAATTTTTCGTAAAAGAAATTACATCTTCACTTTTCTTTCAAGATTCCTTTTCATGTGGTATATATTTCAAAAATCCATACCATGATCTTATTTTTATTATATTCTATACCTATAATTTATTATGAGTTATTTATGGGTATTTAACCTTTTTCCCCTCTTTTTAATGTTTTCTAAAACCATGTTATATAGTTTTTATGCTGCAAAATTTTAGTCTCAAAATCTCTCTATTTTTTCAAGAAATTCTATTATTTTATTTATATGAATACCCAAAACTATTTAATTTCTAGGGGTATTCATCAATACATAAATATAATATATTTTATTCTGTAATTTAAATACATAAAACCCTCATTCCATTTCTATGGGTTATAAATGACATAATGATCTTGTTTTTAAGCACTTTTTAAAATGTCATGATTTTGATATGATATCCATTTATTTTATTATATTTGGGTTATTTATGAAATCTTTGATTATGATATATATGGATCACATTAAAATAAAGATATATTAAGGTTACACCCTGATAGCGCTCCAATGCATTGGGTAAAGAATTTAATCTCTAGAGATGACATGTTTTACGATACCATGTTGAATAACCTTGGTAATGTTTATGACACCTTGGGGATGAACCTTGGTAATATGTTCATGAATGTCTAAATTATATTTTTTATCCATATTTTCAAGTTATGTTTCATGTTTTTATCATTATTATATTCCTCATTATCTCCATGTTCTTATTAATATTTCTCAAGTTCATAAGTAAAATGTTTCACTTGCTTTCCTTACTAGGCCTTCTACTCGCCCTTTCCTTTGATGTATGTCTTCAAGTTATGATATGTAGTAATTGTAATTAAGATTAAATTTTCTAGAAGATTTTCAAGGGTATTAAAAGAATAATTTATTTTTTCATGTTCTATGTTTCTGATTTCTAAGACACTAGACTTTAAAGATCCTCTGTTTATAAAATGTAATGAAACATTATGTAATAAAAAGGCGGGATGCCATAGTTGGTATCAAAGGATAGTTTAGTTATTTGTGGAAATTAGGATATGAAGATATTAGTAAGAACCCAATAGAAAATTTTAAATATATAAAAACTTCTTGGTATTTTGGTGAAATATTAAGTAAGTGGTTTCCAAAAAAAATAAATCCATGTCTGGATATGAACAAGTGGATGTGGCTCTGAAAAAGATATACCTAGGAGTGAAAACTCATACAAGCAGTTTTGGACATGACTCAGGGTATCATGATACATGACAATGGGCCCTGCTACACTCCTGGTTTGACACTCCCAGGGGATATTTTGGGTTAATCGCATGCTTTTTATGAATCATTATGATGGATCTATAAAGAAATGTAATTGTTTGAACATGATGTTTTAAGACATAAAATCCATTATAGTTAATATATTCATAAATTAAATAAGCTTCTCACTAAGGTTTAATTATTTTAGAAAATGTATGACAACAGGGGGAACTGTGAAAATTGTGACCACAATGAACTATGCATTGATGTCCCTCTGATGGAAGCTGGAATGGAAACTATCATCAGAATGATAAACCAACTGACTCGTGTTATGGGAAATAAATTGAATCAAGTTGAGAGACCGATCTCACCCTAAAGGTAACAAAATTCCATTGAGTCCTTTATGCATAAATGACCACCAACCTTCAGTGGATCTACCAACCCATTGATTGATGAACATTAGATTAGATCTATAGAGAAGATCTTTTATGTGCTCCCCTATTCAGAGCTAGATAAGTTCACCCCAGACTTTTTACTATTTAGAGGGAGAAGATGATCAATGGTGGGAACTGATTAAAAACACAATTACAAGAGTGGAGGTTGAATCTATGGAGTGGGAAGAGTTCGAAGGAATCTTCTTCAATAAGTATTTCCATCGTTCTAGGAGAAAAAAATGGAGAATGAGTTTCTCAAGCTGAAACAAAAAGAGACTGAATATATGGGAATATAAGAGATGAAATTTACATGGATTTCGTGTTACACCTCTAGCTTTATCGTGAAACATAATGGGATGGTTGAAGGATTATTTGGTGGACTAAGACCTCATCTGAGGAATAATCTACCCAACTGAGTCTATGATAGCTATGTGGAGATCATACGGAGTGCAATGAAAGTTAAATTGGAGTATGGTGAGATTAAGTGGTCACATAAATCGAATGAAAATAAGAGATTTATGGATCCAATATTAGGGAGGACCTTTGATCAGGGAAGAGGATGTAAGAAAGTGAAACTTCTCACGTGTAATAAATGTGGGAAGAAGCATTCGAGGAACTACCTTCTTGGGAGTGTAAATTGCTACAAGTGTGGAAGAGATGGCCATATTGTGCAGAATTGTCATAGTGAGGTGAAGCCTCAACTTCCCAACACTAACAACAGGGGGAAGATTGTGCAGGCCCTACCTAATGTCCAATGTTATAAGTGTGGAAAACTTGGACACTTTTCCAATCACTATCAAATCCAAGGGTAGTAGAGGGGAACCACCATCTTCCTCAACAAAGGCCAATGGAGCAAGGTTGTTCTTTTTCTATCATGATAGCAGATGTTGCTCCAAATGATGCAGTGGTAGGTACTCTTATTGTTCTCTCAAAGATAGTAAATACTTATTTTTAATCTGGTTCTCCGCAATCCTTTATTTCCTCCAAGTTTTCAAAGAATTTAGAATCAACCCCTACATTTCTAAAAGTAGAGTTATCAGTCAAGACTCCTGGTGGGAATATCCAAGAATCATCAGTGTTTAGAAACTCTAGTATTTACTTTAGTGAGAACAATATTATCACAAATCTAGTAGTAATTCCCATGCTAGAATTCAACATTTTAATAGGTATGGATTGGCTCTGAAATTATAATGCTAAGATCAAATTTAGATGCCAGGAAATCTCAGTAGTCTTGAATTGAAAACCTATGGCTATCTTCCAATGAGAGATATCTCAACCAGATATTTTTCTAGAATAACCTCTTATATCCTTCTTTATGGAGTTGATTGGTGAAAAAAAAGAAGGAAATGAGAGTATAAGGATAGAAAATGTCGTTATAATCTTGGAATACATTGATGTATTTCCTGAGGAGTTATCCAAACCTCTCCTAAAAAGAGAGGTAGAGTTATCCATTGAACTCATACCTAGATCTCATCTGATATTAAATACCTCATATAGGATGGAAAATGTAGAGCTGGAGGAATTAATGAATGAACTCCAAGATCTTTTGTGGAAGGGGTTTATCCATCCATGTGTGTCTCCTTGGGGATCACCTATTCTCTTTATGAAGAAGAAGGATAGATCGTTGCGGTTATGGTTTGATTATAAATAACAGAACGAAATCATAGTGAAGAACAAATACCCTCTTCCAAGAATTGATGACTCATTTTACCAACATCATGGGGCTCAATTATTCTCTAAGATTGATCTTTGATCTTCTTATCATCAATTGATGGTGAAAAAGGAATATATTCTAGAAACTTCCTTCCAATAAAGATATGGTCATTATGAGTTTGTTGTTATGCCCTTTGGACTAACTAATGGACCTGCTATTTTTATGGATTTGATGAATAGAGACTTTAAGGACTACCTTGATAACATTGTGGTAGTTTTTATTGATGATATTCTAATATATTCCAAAAGTTGCGAGGAACATGAGGATCATATAATGGTTATTTTGAAAACTCTACGGAGGGAGAGGATTTTTGGAAAGTTCCCCAAATGTGGATTTTGGTTACAACAAGTTTCTTTCTCGGGGAACATTGTAACCAATGACAGAATCACAGTTGACCCTAAAAATACAAAATTTATAGAGGAGTGGCCTCAACCTACAATAATAACTAAGATTTGTAGTTTCCTTAGATTATCAGAATATTAAGGGAGGTTTGTGAAAAAAAATTCATGAATTTCTAATCCATTAACCAAGTTAACTAGAAAAGGGGTCAAGTTCATATGTACAAAGGAGTGTGAGGAATGTTTCCAATAGCTGAAGAAGATATTGGTTACTACACACAGGTTAACTGTTCCATCTAGTGGAGAAGGATTCATTATTTTTATTGATGCATCTCTGAAAGAGATTGGGTGCGTCCTCATGAAAAATAACAAGTTCATTACTTATGCATCTTGACAATTGAAGACTCATGAGCATAAATATCCTATGCATGATCCTTAGATGGCTGCTGACATTTTTTTATCTGAAGATATGGAGGCACTATCTTTATGGGGAGAAATGTGATATATACATAGAACATCAAAGTTTGAAGTATATTTTCACACAAAAGGAACTGAACATGAAACAGAGGATATGGTTGTAAATTATTAAATACTATGATTGTTCAATTCATTATCATCCCTAAAGAGAAATCAATGTCGTTGATGCATTAAGTAGGAAAGACCAAGTTGTTCTATCCAAGATGAGGATTCAAAGAGATCCCCTGATCCAATACCTAGTGAAAATGGACATGGGACTTATAAGGGAAGGGACATCATCAACCCTATCCCAAATGATTTATCCACCATCATTACTAGATAAGGTCAAGAAAGCTCAGAAATAAGATCCTTTATTACAGAATAAGTTTGAGGCATTGAAGGATGGGAAGTTTCCTGAGTTCAATATTGATCAAGAAGGTGTACTGAAATTTCATACAAGATTATGTGTTCCATCTATTCTGAAAATAATTAAGGAGTTGATGGATAAAGATCATAGCTCTACATTCTCTATACATCCTTTAAGTACAAAAATTTATAGATAAATTTGTGATCACTATTGGTGGGATAATATGAAAAGGGATATTTCTGACTACACTTAAAGGTTCCTGGTATGTCAGTAAGTGAAGGAAGAGTGAAAAATTCCTAAAGGGGTATTACAACCACTACCCATACCAGCATGGAGGTGGGACAATATTACTATGTACTTTGTCAATAGTCTCATGAGAACTTCCAAGGGAGACAATGTGATATGGTTTATAGTGGACCGTCTCACCAAGACTTCCTATTTTATCTCTATTTGGGAATATTTTTCTCTTGGTCAACATTCCAGGATTTACATGAAGGAAGTGGTAAGGCTGCATGGAGTTCCACTTTATATTGTATCTTATCATGATATAATGTTCACATCAAAATTTGGGAGAAGTCTCCAATATACTCTGAGCACCGAATTGAATTTTAGTACGGCCTATCACCACCAAACTGATGTGCAATCTGAAAGGAATATTCAAACACTCTAGGACATGCTGAGAACATGCTCAATGAAATTTAAAGGTGGATAGGATAAAAATCTATCATTAGTTGAGTTCTCTTACAAAAATATCTTCCACTCGAGCATTCAAATGGAACCCTATGAAGCTCTATATGAGAATCTATGTAGAAATCATACTTTTTGGGATGAAGCTAGTGAGAGACAACTTCTTGCGCCTGATCTTGTTCAAGAGATGACATAAAAAGTCCATGCCATCCAACAACACATTAAGGCTTCTCAAAGTCGAAAAAAGAGTTATGATAACAACCGTTGAAGGGACTTGGAGTTTGATGTCAGTGAAAAAGTATTTCTTTGAATTTCACCTTGGAATAGAGTCATGAGGTTTGTGAAGAAAGGGAAGCTCAACCCTACGTACATTGGCCTCTATGAAATCCTTGATCATGTAGGAGCAGTCTTTTATCGACTTTAACTTCCTCCAAATATAGCACAAGTTCACGATGTCTTCCACGTATCCCTCTTGAGGAAGTACATACATGACCCTTTACATGTAGTAAATCAATAAGTGGTAAAACTGTAACTTGAACTAACTTATAAGGAGCATCTGGTGGAGATCTTGGATCGTAGATAAAACGTTCTATGCAACAAGACTACCCACCTTGTTAAGGTTTTGTGGGGGAACCAAAAATGTGAAGAAGCCACGTGGGAACTAGAGGAGTCTATGAGGAAGAAGTACTCGCACCTTTTCACTTATGAGGGTACGAGTTGAAATTTCATTGATGAAATTTTTTAATGGGGGGAGAATGTAACAACCGAAAATTTTGAATAATATTTTTTCCCTAAATTTGTGTGTTATTCAAAACTATATCATTTAATTATTGAAGTGAGTATAACTAAAATGAGACCATTGGGTTTCGACTATTATATGACCATTGGCCAATATAACCATTGGAAACTATACACTTAACGTTATGATTATTATTTATAAATAAAAATGATCATGGTTAATTAATAAAGAAAGAAGAGTCGATGGACTCATCCAATAGACTCAGGCCATACGAAGCTCGTCTATCAGATATTTAGAAGGAGGTAGCATCACTAGGCTTTGTTGTGGACCAATCCCAAGATGAACTCCAATACATTAATCTTGAACGTAATCACTTAAGTGAGAAGTTCAAGATGATATAAATCACCACTTGAGCAATTTTGTCTGAGCTGCCCCAAGATTATATCACCATTTCACACCTTACTCTTAGGTCATATGCAGGTGTTATAAGTGGATATGTAATGAGGCTTTAGTTACTTTGTGTAATACTTGTGTATAAATAAAATTGTTATTTATTATTATTGTAAAATTTGTGAATTTCAAATATCAAGATAAATATAGGATGAATTTATTGAAGTTCCATATTATTGATGAATATTAGAAAAAAGGTATTTTAAAATATTTTTTTAACTTTAAATAATTAATAATGTTACATGATTTTCAAAACATAGTCTTCTTCAGTTGGAATCAGTAAGAAATTTTGATTCTAATAAGATCAACTTAATTTTTGGTAAATAGTAAATTGTGAATAGTAATATTAACCTTATGAATAGTAATGTGAAAAATGGAATAGTAACCTCACTTAATTAAGTATAAATAAAATTTAGGCATTGTGAATGGTAATGTGATATAATAGAATAAGTAAAAAACTATTTCATAATTTATTAGTTAAGAATTAGTATTTTTTCAGGTAAATAGTGATTTTAATTAAAAATTAAATATCTCATAATTAGAAAATTATCTTCATAAAATGGATTTCATTTTTGAATTTAGATCATTGATATTAGGTTATGGTGAATTTATGATATTTTTATAAAATGTTTTGTTTTTCAGTGAATATTAAAAATACAATTTTGAGTTTCGGTGTTTAATGACATCATTAATGATGTAATCATGATGTAATAATTTTTGTAGAATTTTTTATTGTAAGATATTTTATGAGTTGTATCAAGTGTCCAATACCATGGGATTTCCCATGGTTTTTCAAATACCACTAATGAGGTGTCTCTTGGAAATTAAAAAAATATTCCCTCACTTAAGCCATAAATACCAACCCATTCCTTAATTATTTTCATTCCAAATTCCTCATCAATTAATCTTGGATATTTTACCTCCCTATTAGTCCTCCCAGGGTTCCCTCAACCCCCCCACCCCCCCAATGTCCCAACCTTTGATTTTTTGAAGTTACTCCTCAAGGTAATGGAACCTTTCACCCTCCTCTTTTAGTCGTGACTTTATTTATGATATGTATTCTAGTTTCCATTTTATTTTGTTGGGGTATGTTCTTATATATCCTTATTTATGTCCATTTTATTTCAAAATTATGATATACCCTTTACTCTCTCATCAACTATTTTTCTAAATTTTTAAGTGACATCGTTAGGCTGGCGAATTTTCGTAAAAGGAATCACATCTTCTCTTTTCATTCAATTTTTCTTTTCATGTGGTATGTAATTAAAAAATACATACCATGATCACATTTTCATTTTATTATGTACCTATAATGTATTATGTGTTATTTATGATTATTTAACCCTTTTCCCCTCTCTTTTTAATGTTTTATAAAACCAAGTTATATAGTTGTTATGTTGCATAATTTTTGTCTCAAAATCTCTCTCTTTTTTCTCAAGAAATTCTCTTATTTTATTTGTGTGAATACACAAACCTATTTCATTTTTAGTTTTATTCATAAATATATAAAAATTATATATTTTATTTTGGAATTGACATACATAAAACCCACATTTGCTTTCCATGGGTTATAAATGACCTAATAATCTTGTTTTTAAGCACTTTTTAAAACGTCGCGATTTTGATATGAAACCCATTTATTTTATTCTCTTTGGGTTATTTATGAAATTTATGATTATGATATATGTGGATCAAATGAAAATAAATACATATTAAGTTTGATACTTGATAGAACTCCAATGCATTGGGTAAAGAATTTAATCTCTAGGGAGGACAAGTTTTATGATACCTTGGTGAATGACCTTGGTAATTTTTATGAAACCTTGGGGATGGACCTCGGTGATATGTTCATGAATTTATAAATTAAATTTTGTATCCACATTTTCAAGTTATGTTTAATGTTTTTATTTTTATGACATTCTTATTTATCTCCATGTTCTTATTGATATTTATCAAGTTCTCATGTAAATTGCTTCACTTTCTTTCCTTACTGGGCCTTCTTCTCACTCTTTCCTTTGATGTATGTCTCCAGATTATGAGATGAAATAATTGTAATTAGGGTGAACTATTTAAGAATATTTTAAAATGGATTAAAATAATTCTTTATGTTTTTATGTTTTATGTTCCTTATTTCCAAGACACTTGACTTTAAATATCCTCTGTTTGTAAAATGTAATGAAAATTTATGTAATAAAAAAGAGGGATGCCAAAAACTAACTCACGACTGACCGCTCCTAGAGATATGACAAGGTCCAATTGTATAATTATGTGCCTTATATTTAGTTCATTTAATAAGTTTGGACATTTGAAGGTCGTGACATTTAATAATCAAGGTTCAATCCATTTCCTTTCATTAGTTTGATAAGTCCAATCATGCATGGAATCATTTATGATTCCATATTGGTCATAGTCATTTCACTTGGGTTGTTCCACTAAATTAAACCATAAGTGGAAAGGGGTTATTTGGAATAAAACCAAAAATTAATTCCCATTTCAAGAGGTTAATCCATAAATATACATTATACTTTCTAATTCCCATTTAAGTTGAATAATCAAGATTTAAGCACTTAACTTAGGTGGGTCAAGTATGTAGAACACATTTTACATTAGAAGGTCAATTAAAAATTCAATATTAATCTAATATAACGAGGAATACCATTAGATTTTTCAATCTAAATAACACCCAAACGGTGTCCCAAAGGTGTCAAAACACTAAAAACCCAATTATGGTACCTCACCCTACATGGGGTGGACAACATTGTGGACGTAACCACCAAAAAAGAGTTAAATATATTGAAAGGGTCATAGTACATAGTCCTAATGACTATAATCAAGGAATATAAATTCAATATATGATGCCTGATATAATCGGTGTGATCGAAAAACAATTTATATAACAATAGAAATTGAGGAATGAGTTATAAACCACCTACCTTAGGCTCGTATAACTCTCCTCATCTGGTATCAGTCTATAATTTGGGATGGATTGGAGTAGATCTAAAGAGTAGATCAATTCTCTAATGATGGGTCATATGAGCGTACATCTAAATAGCCGCATAGATATGAATAATAAAGACATGAGATTCAAAAGGAATCAAGAACATACTGGTATGGATCCAATAAGATTAACAACAGTCGATTCGGAGTCCAGGCTGGTGATCTATCCCAAATCCTAGTTTAGGCTTGAAAAGGATAAAAAAGTTTAGAAAATGGAGGATCTTTTAATTCATAATAGAAAAGGAAAGAGGGGTTTGATTAAAACATGTCTTAATTTCAAAACTTTCATTTCACCCAAAAACTACCCTTCACACGGTTTGGCTAGACCATGCACAAATCATGCAGGACAAGCTGTAGAATGGGGAATCCACATGGTTAGAATGCATGGTTAGAGAAACCATACACAAATCGTATGAAATAGATCTGTTAAAATTGCAGACATTCTAACATGGTCTTGCATCCCAACTCACACGTTTAAATCAAACTGTGCACCCTATTCTAGCCCACTTTCTAGCCTCTCGCAGTTTAAACAATCCATACAGCCTACCTCACACAGTTTAAAATAACCATGTGATAGGACTTTTCTCCCAAGAATCCAGGTTTTGGGATTTGAAAAAGCCCTAGAAATCCCCAATACCTTCACTAACTAATTCATAATTTGTATGAGGTCCAAAATAAAGAATTTGACCAAAATTTAAAGGATCCATACTGAATTGAAAAACTAGGTTCTTATAAATTCCAATTAAATTTTCAACACTTTCAAATCCATAAGAGCTAATAAATATAAGTATTAGTATATATGGATTGTCCCTAAAAGTTAATCAATCAAGATATCCACTTCCCTCTTTAGTGGCATCTTAAATAAATCATTAGGGAAAACCTTCAAATATCTATTCACCTCTAGTGGAATTTAATTTCCTAAAATCATTGCTATAACTTCTAGAGTTAAACTCAATAAGTAATGAGTGATGGCCCCAACATCATAATAAATAGGTCTTTCTCAAACTAACCTTGGATCCCACTCATGCTATAAGATATTAGTATTCCCACACAGTGATAGGATCACAAAATTTTAATCATAAAAATTGATATGAGATTTTGATATAACCATACAAAATATATCAAGGATAAAATCAAATTCATCTGAGTATAGGTAAAGGAAGTCCCATTAAATTTCATTATCATTAATTGGCATGTAATAGGTTTTACATTTAAACCCTTGATCATTCTTTTTTCTTAAAGGAGTAGTGATCTCCATATTATAAGGTGTCAGTTCTATTGTCAAACTTAGAAGGTCCCCTAATTTTTATAGATATAAAAAATATAAGGTATCTATATAAAATAAATCCAAGAGAATATAGGATGTGTTAAGTATAGAATCATAGACTATCACTGGTACAACCTCTTATTCTATAAGTGTATGTTCTATAAAAAAATCAAAGTAACTCCTAAAACCCCTAATATTTTCTACCATGATAGGATTCATCCTACATCGGGATTTATTATTAATTTATTTTATATAATTTTTAATGAATTTAAATGTATTAAACATAAATTGAAAAGATCTTGAGATAATAGATCTATCCTTGATAACATGAAGAGGAGGATTCTTACTCAATCATTACAATTGGCTATGTCACCCACATAAATTGAATGTTTTTTAGGACTCTTGACAATTAATATTTGAATATCCAAAATTACAACATTGCAATCATACAACATATTGAAGAAACAGAGGGAATAGTATTTAATTATCACTAATCACTTCTACTAGTTTTCCACCTAGACTCCCCATGTTTCCACTTTTGATCATAGGATATATAATGAATAATACTAGTTATAAGAAAAGAAGATCATATTCCTTTCTTCCCCATAATTTATATCTCATCCATGATTATCTTATAAAATAAATCACTATAAGACTTTGAAAATAAAATAAAAACCCTTGATCTAATATTTAGTTATAAACCCATTTCAAATTAGTGAGTTGTTAGAGCGTCATTATAGATGATCTCAATGGGTGATATAAAAATTTTGAAAAATATGTTACATACTCCATAACCATGTGATTTCCCTATAATGGTTTTAGAAATTCTTAAGTCCTAGGTATATTTAGGGTCTCTTAATAAAAATATTTATTGAAAATACTATTAAAATTCATCTATATGAGATCCTTATGCCACCTATCTTGCACCACTAAATCCCACCATTTCATTCCCAGCACTTTCATCATATAGTTGGATAACATCGCCTTTAGGTTTTTTGGATATAAATAAAATAAAATATACACTTGATATTTTAGATACACTCTTTATCCTATTGGGTTCCTTGGTCTCCATGAAAGCTAGAGGAGTTCTTCCTAGTAAGTTCCAAAGCATGATCCATAGAGAGATGTAGATCCCATTATACATCTCTATCGATAGTTTTAATGGTATGGATGATTTAATCAATCATATCCAATTCAACTTAAGGGTTTATACATAGAATATTATCCATAGATTCCTATATAAGATTCTCTAGTGCTCTTCTAGGAGGTATATTTATATAGTACACAAATAATAAAAGTATAAATCAAAAAATAATCCAATTTTTATAAATATATAAGTTCATCCATAAATAAATAAATAAAATATCAACACATAATAAAAAATCAAAAAACCATATCAAATGTGTAAAAACCCTAATAAATATTGTATATAGTCAAAGGAAAATAAAACAAATAAAACAGTTGTTTTAAAAATATACGGTTATGGATGGATAGTCATCATACCATGAGCCTAATAGTGCATCACCCACTAGATGCCTCTGAGTGATCTCAATAGTTTTTAAGCATAGTATTCATCCTATGATCTGATCCTATTTTGTAATATATTGGTCCACATTATTCTAAGTCAACACATGAACCGGCATTAAATGTGTCCTAAATCAAATTCCCAATCATCTTACTCTTTCACAATTACTGAGGGTACCAACCATCATCATTAGGAATTATTTTAACCCATATTAACATTTCAAAACTATTAATTGAATTCTTATTAGAAATATGGCATGAAGTGTCCATATACTATCTCTTTAATCCGAATTTTTTTATAGATTTTCAAAAAAATGAAACTTATTTTATAGTGGAACACAAAATACAAGGCCCCACTTGAAGACCAATCATGGGCATATCTTTATACAAAATAACCAGATCAAACAAAAAAATATCTTATCTAAAATAGATAATGGTCCAAACCCAAACCCAAAAAAATCAAAAAACCCAAAATAACCACTATCATGGGAACTATGTTGACTTTAATTTAGATATAAGGACACCACTAGTCACTAATTATATCACTCAAGAAGAAAGATGGGGCATGCACCCATAAAAATCCACTAACAAAAGATTTCCTCTACTGGAAGAACCAGCATTACCACTACAACCCCATCACCAATGAAAAGGAATCCCCTGCTACTAGAAATAGAAAAATCACTACTAAAGGTTACAAAATACAATCTTAATAAATAAAATCCATTAGAAAGAATCAGAATAATCAAGGACAAAACCCCCATTATCAAAGGATCCCACATTCACCACAAATACATTCAAATATAAAAAACAATATAACCACCAAAGAAATGTATCACACTTCAATGAAATAATAAGAAAAAAATCCTAGATCATAAAATATTAAAGTCACTTATAGCTTTCACTACCATTGAAGCAACTCCTAAGTATCAACACCTCCACTAGAAATACACCAAATGAAACTAATCCTACCAACAATCTAGGAACCTCATGGACTTATAAATCATGATAGCACCACTCCAATGTGTATGTACCTATAAAAGAAACATGAAATATCATCAATGATAAGCTCTTAGTTGAAATTGAATTGGAAATTACACTCATGGATGGGATCTTCACAAGCTCAATAAAAAAAATAACTGACACCAGTGGTATGAAAAATATAAGTAAAACCCACATAATAAAAGAGTTAATGGGAAATTGACATCAAAAGTCTACTGAAATTGTAAATAAAAAAGTTGAGGTAAGACCTTTAATGATAACTAAAAACAAGAAAGAAAAGTATGTGGAGGAAAAAACAAAGATTGAAACTAAAGAGACTCACCACCCATGCAAGAGAGGGGATCAAGTGATTGAAGGTATAGGATATTTCTCACATCAATGCTACCAAGAAAATCTCTTTTGGAGATAGGGTTATTTCCAAGAGAAATTAGTTATCTTCTGAACTATAAAAAAATAGGTTATATTTTTTTGGTATTTTCGAATATAATTATATATATATTCTATGTCAAGTTATAATTACCACAATATATATTTGTTGATAAGAGGACTCAAATCTAGAACCCCTAACAGTGCAAGGGATGGAATTACAATCTTTCTACAACCACATATTCCTATATATTACACTTTCTATACAAAATAAATAATTTATATTAAAATAAATTATTTCCAAACATGGTATAAAATAAAATACAACATAAAACCCAGGGAAAGATAAATACAAAAAAAATAAACATAATAAATTGATAATCAACACATAAATAATAAGAATTGAAAAAATGGTTTTATACATAATAATTAAAATACATGTAAAAAACAAAAAAACGATTGATAATAAGGCCTCTTATGATGTAAATCCAAAAATGAAATCATGATATATTCAGAAACATTAGAATAATTCTATATCTATGTGATTCATAGTAACTTATCACATATCACCATCTCCAAAGCTATATCCTATCAGTTATGATACACTACCAAGACAAGGAGACACATTCCCTTTACTACATTAGGGATAACTAAATCAATATACAAAAAAGTGTGTGTATGTAGCGAGTGAGTATACACCCAATAAACTAACTATAAATATTCTTGGAATTTTCTTTTATAACACAAACTATACATGTTATTTTCAAAATAAATAAGAAATCACTTATATATATATATATGGGTGAATAAAGAAGAAAAATATGGGTGTATAATTTCTTTCAAAAATAAGATAATTTAAGAAGATAAAGACAAAAAATTAAAGAATTATAGACACCATGATAATAATAAACCATCATACATCATTCATCATTGTAAAACTATCTACTTTCTTAATAGACAAACTAAAACATGACTTTCATCGGAAAATCCTACTAATGTATAATGTGGTCTTATTAGAACACAATTGACTTACCCTTTCTCAACCACATCAAGGAGATATAAAACTAATAATAAAAATGATATTAACTAGGGTTACTATCTAGATCATAATCATAAATAATATAACACTCATCACTAGAATTCCAACATAGATTCCATGGCATTCCATGAAGTTTTCTAAATCTAAACATCAAAAATAGAAGTAAAATATTTATATATTCTCTTATATAAACACCCATACACCCTTTATTATAAACACCCCCTTTTATATAAATATAACAAAAGTTTATATCATTAAATCTAATTATTTTATAAGATATAAAAATAGGTCATATCTATAAGGATTAATAAAAACAACATCATCTTTATTTCAATCCAAAAAAAATACATTACTCTTTGAAATGGAATTTAAAATGTCAAAATCTCCATTTTAAAATATATGATAAAAAACACTAAATTATAAGTTCTAATTATAATATAATAAATTATAATTATATTTTATCAATACCTTTTGAATTTTATTAATCTATTTTGAGAATAAATTACATATATTATATAAAAAACACCTTAACATCCAATATATTTTCAAGTAAATTGGAAATAAATATTTTATAATTCCAATTTAAATACTATAAAAGATATTTATATTGTTGAAAAATAACTTTAAAACACCTAAGTACCCTCAGTAATGTAAAATAAGTGGATATATGAAGAATAAACTACCATAGACAAGTGAAAAATACAGGATTCCTTCGTATATGAGTAAATATGAACTTGATAGATATTCCACACACCATAAACATCAAAACCCTTATCTCTATACAACTCCTAAATATAGAATTAGTCTATTATCACATCACAGCTCAGTTCTCTCTATGAATAGTAACCTAGCCAGTTGGTGATAAGACCTCATGCCTACCTCCCTATATTCCAGAGGCTACCGACTAACATCAAGGGCCTAGGGTGTGTTGTGGGGAGACGATGCCCACATATCAGATTAAGAAACTATAAGAACTAACAAAACATCATCCATAGTGGTAATAAATAGAGTTCAAAAGAAATAAATAAATAAATAAGTTTCAACATGAAATGAAATGTAGTAAAAGCTTGAACAGCCATGTCATATATACAACACTGATCGCCCACTGGGATGGCCACATATATAAAAGTACATAATAGAAACTGAAATAAAAATATAGGGCTCTACCTCTTACTCAAATCCAAACCATAAATACAGTATCAATATGAAAATCCAATCCATCTTACTTGATTGGTCTTAGGCCTCAGGATATCCAGTTCTTACAATAAAGTGAACATCTACTTGAATACCACTAATGTAATGGAAAACAGAGCAGAGTGTGGGTACAAAACTTAGTAGGGAAGCACCAATGTGGTCTTGTACATAGCCAGCAGATGTAGTGTATATGTATGTGAGCTAATCATTAGGATAATAACAATAACAATAACTATTGAAAATAAAAAAAATAAAAAATTCATTCAATGAAATTATTTCATAAGGACATTCTCATGCAATGTGATCATCCTAGACAAGACACAATTGGAAGTAAAGAATAAAAAAATCACATTCAATCCTTGGGTTCATGAACCCAATCAACTAGATATCCTATAAATGAGGTATTGATCTGGATTTTGTACCACTCAAGTTTATTATAATTATATTGATACATGGTTTTGTGTTCCTAATTGATGATACCTACCTCATCCATCACCGAAATGTCTCTGATCAAGCTACATAAACAAAGTGGGATACATGTCCTAACTATGGGTTTAAACATACTCACCTTCAATCATTTTAATGAATGATTTATGGAAGTATCTAGACATCCTATAAATGAATTTGATCTAGATTCCATACCACTCAATCCATGTAAATTTGGTCTGATTTCTAACTTTTAGGTCCCATATTATAGGTAAATTACGATATTGCGACTCGGATGATCCCTAAGGGGGTGACCCCTAGGTGACATGTAAGGAATTATCTCCAAATCCAAGTACAATCTTGGAATCTCTTTAATAAATGTATCAACGTCCCACTTGTAGATAATTCTAGTGATTTTCATAATGGTGTGTCCACCTTACCCTAGAGAGAATCCTAGGAATCACTTAAGGAGAGAAGAATCACCCTAAAACATATCTAAAGAAAGCCATTGATAATCATTCCCAACAATCCCCAATGAATGATGAGGAGCTCCATGTACAACTTCTGATATTGTATGTCTCAAAATCAGAATCCTATGAAGTACCTCTAGGAATCCCCAATCATATAATCGACCAGGTACGCTCAATATCTAGATCCTAGGAAGTGAAACTAACATCTCAATTAGTAAGACTTAGAAGTAGGATCCCATTATGTACATATAGGAATACCAAATAAAAATTTGCATTGAATGAGTCTCACCATACAAAAATACTAGTAATAACCTCTATAAATCATATATGCATCAATAGTAACCAAGTTAAATCATAAATAAAAGAGTTAGGGAAGATAAACACCAAAACCCACCACTACCACCACTACCCCTTGGGATACCGAGTTTGGTATGGGTCTAAGGCGACACCCACAACTGTCTCTACCCAAAATCCATAACACAGAATGGAAAGTTCATCAAAACATTAGGGAACAAATTGGGTCCCCATGGTAAGTACTCAAGAAAGGTATCTTACTTAGGATCCTCTAGGATCACACTAAGTAAAAGAATCCCTTTGGGGTCCTCTAAGTCACCACGTAAGAAGATTCATCCCTATTAGAATCCCTATAAATGTATTCAAGTGGATACATCCAACTTTGGATCCTCTAGGTAAAATAATCAGTGGAGGTGTCCCACAAGGGATCCTCAGTCATAGTCATAGTCACATAGTGAGGTATAAAGCCAACGAGAAGGGGTTGTTACTGACCCTTGGCCTCCATACATTTAATTAAACCCAATTTAATTCAATTTAGTATTTCATTTGAAAGAGACCCAATAGGGGGTGTTTCTTTAAGTGGAAAACCCAAACATACACATAATACTATATTATGTATAATCACAATAGAGAATTTCTAACTAACCACCTACCTTTATTAAGTTTCTATTTATATTCTAGGATCAACAGTAGTTGTAGAGGACCATCTAAGATCATCTTAGACATATGAAGATCATGTCTCATAATAAAACCACTAGAGGTTAATTAATTATAATTACATTAAACTTATTTAATTAAACTCAATAATTATAAACAATATAAACAAAACGATCTATAAATTCATAAATATTGAAACTCTGTTGAACTATACTTTTCATACATAGATATCACATCTTAGTAGATTAATATTCATTACATAACATAATGATCCATTCCAGAATCATGTAGGACTAGTGCCTTTGGAAATATGTAAACATAAACCACATCTTCATAAAATATATACATTGCCTCCCACTAAGTTATTCATAAATAGAACCCTTATTATTAATATCATAATTAATAAATTTATTCATTACCTAAGGAAAGGATGCATAAGGAATAGTGAGCTCAGATTCTTAGTAAGGGAAAAAAGGGAGATATCAATGATCACTTAAGGATAAAATTAAAATAAGGGTGTGATAACATGTGAATAACATTTAAAAATCAGACCCTACATATTATAAATCATAATATTTATCCATGGAATAAGTTTTGGAAGTTCATAAGACAAGAATCATAAAGTAAAAAAATAAAATGATTTATGGGAGAACAAAATTGACAAAATACATAAGTTTTGTTAAACACATAAGCATATAAAATCATTTTTTAGTGGTCAAGGCTCATTACCAAGATATCATAGTGGAATGGTTTCACTCATAGAACTACCTTAGTAGTCAAGGTTCACTCCCAATACTATCATAGTGAAAAAATTCACTTACTGAACTGGGTTCACTCCCCTTTATATATATTTTTATCACATGATATATTAATCTTTACCCAAAACATTTGAGGGATATATAGGTCTCACACGTCCTTGGATATAACGTGACCATCATCCTTAGATATAACATAACCACCATACTTGGTTATAATGTAACCAAAATCCTTGGTTATAATGTAACCAAAGTATATAATAAAAACCATAAATATTTGTTCCACAAGATCATAAAATATTCATCATATCATCATGTCATAACCCATGCAAAGAAAACAGGTTTCATAAAAATTCATCAATTCACTATAACATAACCCATAAAAATAAATGGGTTCCATAAAAATATCATCAATATAAATATTAACCATCCAAAGAGATATTAATAATTTTATCATTGGATCATATACCCATTAAATCATAATTAACATAAAATATGTCATCTTAGATGGAAAATTATTTTGAAAGATCACTTGGAATATTTATTTAAGAAAATACCCTTTTCACTTTGAAATAAATTTTTTAAAACATAAAGATTTATCAATTATTAAAGAAACATTTTCATTAAAAATAATATTGGAAACATGTAATTTAAACTTCAAAAAATTGATATTTCATGTAAGTCGGAAGTTCTATTCATGTCGTACATGCTAAAATAAGACATTCCTTTCACACTTTTATAGAAACAATAAGAAGGTACCTCATTCAAAAAATCAGAAAAATATTTATTTCAAGATATTTTTTAAAAAGTTAAACATAATTAAATATTAAATTAAAAATTAATAAGATAATATTAAATACATTTTTAAATTTTTTTTTGAAAACATGGATATGGAAGAAAATGGTTTTTCAATCGAAGAGGGAAATAAAGTCAATTTTCCTTAAAAACACATTCTCGTTTTCTTGAGTACTTAAGATGATGAAAATGAATTTGAGATATATATTTTACATAAATATCCTTATTATAATTTAATTCATGTGATTATTTAGAGATATACCATAATATTTCATCATCATAACTTAACTATAAACAATCCCGATAAACAATTAAACTATAAAATAAAACCCTTTCCATTTTGGTAACTTTTGAATCATAAGCCCCTTGAAATAAATAACCATATATTTATATGTAAATAATGATAAAATTCAAAATAATCATCATAAAATTCATTCATGGGAAGTATATACACTATAAAAAAATTAACAAATAGTGAAAAAGGAATGTGTCTCACAGAGGTAAAAGTGATACAAAATCCCTTACCTTAGTTTCACTACCTTTGTACGTGTTAGAAACTATGTATAATAAATATATATTTATTATAAATATATTATATAACCATTATCATATGTATCATAAAATATAATATTTACTTATAAACTTTTCTCTCTTTTTTGATAATAATTTCTTATTAAAATCACTCCTTCAGGTGATGTGTGTTTCATTTTTCATGTATGTTCTAGTTCAGTAGTTTTGGTCCTTTTATTTTAATCATGGTTTCATCATATCAAAAAATTTAATAATGATATAAATATCCAATATATATTTTGATTATATACATGTTTAGATTCATTCATAAATGATAGATATATAAAAATTAATTGTGTCATTCATGGTGACGGTAGGTCTTACGTACGCATGAGCATTATTTTAGTTTTTCTTGAATGATGGAAAGAAAGAAAGGTAAATAATAAATAAAATTTATAGGATAATTTTTATATCATATATATCATATATATTCATTAAATATAACCTTATTACAATCCATGTAAAATAGAAATGAAAAACGAATCATATCACTTTGTAGAAGTGGTAGTCCACTCGTACACATGACCAACACTATCATTTTTCAATGGTTTTAAGGGTAAGAAGTTAAATTTTATATTATCATTTTAAAATTAAAATAGTGAAATAATTATCAAATAAAAATATTAAATCCATTATAATACTCATTCATAAAATATGATGATGATAAATGAATTTTATCTCTAAGTAGATATGGTAAGTTGTATGTACGCACGATCGATACTTTCACATCTCATTCGATAGAAAAAGATTGAATAAAGGTGGTTTAATAATCATAATAAAATTTCAGTATATTTATTATAATTAATTTGTTAATTTATGAAAAATATAAAAGATTTATATGGGGTAAAAAATAATTAAAAATAATGTGATCGATTATGGAGATTACCAATTATTATAAATAACTCCATTATATCTCCTCTTAAGAACTCAATATTATGTCTTTTTAGAAGAAATAAACATATATAATGTGAATAAGTAAGCTTAGAATGAATTTTTTTAGTGTATGATAGAGATATAAGGCTCAAAGTGGTGTAAAGAAGAGAAAGGAGGGGTTCCCTTTTATAATTGAGAGTAAGGGATCTCTTGGAATTTCTTAAAATATTAAATTATTATAAATTAATTTTGATGTTAAAATGGATCTAAATTGATAATATTATAAGTTAATATGGAGATGAGTAGAAATTATCTCATATAATAAAATTTTGACAATTCTGGATTAAATTTTACCCTTATCTATTTGTTTTAACCCTTTTGACAATTAACGTAATATTAAAGTTTTCTACCCTTTAAAGGAAAATAATGTTACTACAAAATAAAAAAAGACCTAAAATTTTATCATGAATAATTTTTTCATATCAAATTAATCTTTCTTAATATAATATTTTTATGAATTTTTTATCATTTAAATAAATATTATATATTATAATGTATCATTAATGAAATTTTTAACACTATTCATTTAATTTGACTTTAAATACATCATAGACAAGAGAAAATTAGAATATAATGATTCAAAAACACCCAAATATTTCATATAGATCTATAAAATTCATGGTACACATTAACTCATTCATATTATATCACTTTGATCACCATCTCTGATGTGAGACTCTCTTACCCGCAGAAACTAGAAACTCTCCTTCTCCCTCAGTGTTGCATTAAGATTCTTTTCCGCAACGGAGATATTTTCAAGAACAGAGGCAGAACATGGAGAAGAGTGGAGTTTCTTTAAGCGAGTCTGAGCCTCATTAATGCGTCTGTCAAAGTCTCTGAACCTCGCTGAGCTCCACTTCTGTAAGCAAGATGCAGTATTACGGATATTAGTCATGATGCACCGATTTGATCCAACCCATGCCGCTTGGACCACCTTTTCACGGTTGTTGTCTTGGAGCCACATGCTTTCAAATTTAAATGTCTGCACAGGCCTCCTCTGTTTCCCTTGAGAGAGCATCGACAAGATGATTGGAAAGTGGTCAGAAGCGACTGGGGGTAAGTGAACAATAGAGAAGGCATGAAAAAGATAAGTCCACTCATCATTCCCAAAAAATCTATCCAACCTTTCCGCAAGCCAGTTCTCCATTGACCTACCCCGCCTCCAGGTGAACGGAGAGCCAGAAAACCCAAGGTCATGAAGAGAGTTCGACAAAAGGGGCTTCTGAAACTCATCCATAGTAGCGCCACTCCTCACGCGTCCCCCTTCTTTTTCATGATGAAAAAGGTCCTCGTTGAAATCCCCTTGACCAGAAGAGGGCCAGGTAAAGATTTTCGTAGCTGATTAAATAGGGCCCATGATTTGTGCTTATCATTCCCACCTGGCCACCCATAGAAACCTAAAAACGACCAAGTAGAAGACCCTGGGCCAGAAACTGTAAACGCAATGTGATTTCTTGAAAAATTAGAAATCTGGACCCCAAGATCCTCCTTCCACAAGAGGCAGAGGCCACCCGAGTGTCCCTGTCTTCCAATGGGAAGGAATTTTTTGAAACCAATCTTCGAACCCAATAGGCCAGCATCCTTGAAATCCAACATAGTTTTGGATACAAAAACAATGTTAGGGAGATATTTGGAACTCCACTGATGGAGAACATGAATCGTTCGGGGATTACCAAGCCCCTGAAAGTTCCAGCAAAGGATTTTCATGGCCCTAGGTGGGGCTGGGACACTCCCTCTGTCGCCTCTACAACTTCGACCAACTGTCTTTCATCTTCCACTTTCCACCTCTTTGGTAGGTGTTTTGTCATCTGACAGGCCTCGGCACGCTGTTTATTCTCATTGTCCTGTGTACCGAAATTCCCCACACCCCTATCCCCAAAAAACACCCTTTTCCACATTCATGGTTTTATAGTTCCATTCAACGATAAACTAGTCATATCGTCTTTTTCCTGAGAGGTAGTACTGGGTGCAATATAATCTGAACTAGAGACCGACTCTAGTGGGTTATCATAAAGATGATGTACCCCTGAGCCTAGGTCTGGTGGTTTCTTGTAGTTTGAGTGTGGACCGACAGCTGGGCATGGAATGTCCTTTAAAACAGTTGGGACCCGGCTTGGGGTATCCATCAGATCCTTCCCCTGACATATTTGCTTTTCCTCTGGAACTATCAAGGTCAGTGTGCTACACAAAGTCCTTCCTTCTACTCGTTGATCCCCTTGAATGTCAGCAGAAAGATTCGGCGGCCCAAGCATGATGATATCAGTATGAGTTGGTTCAGCCTTCTTACTAAAAGCCTTCATAAGTTTTTCTCAGTCCTTTTGTTTTTCAAATTCGGAGATAAACGTCATTCCAGAGGTTTTGGCATGAAGCCAGGGACTATATTGCAAAATGACATTACCATGTACATCCTCCTTCTTCGCATCACAGTCCTTCTCCAAATGTCTGAGGCACCCACAAAAGAAACAGAAAATAGGAATCTTTTCAAACTCAAAAGAAATCCATACATCAGAGTCCTCCCTTTCCAAAAACATGCCCCTCATAAGAGGATGTGCAACATCAACCGAAACTCTGATTCACACAAAAGTGCCCCAGTGAATTGGATCAGACCGGTCCCATTCCGGAAAAGTACCAATGTTCCCTCCAATCTCCCACATAACACATTCAGTTCTACCATGAAATGGGATTCCTTTAATTCTAATCCATAATGGTGAGCAAGACAAGTTAATTTTATGAATATTTTCTTCACCTTTAAGATCCTCCATGAGGATGAGCTGGTTGTCAAAGGACCATGTTCTACTGTTGAGGACCTTTATTTTGTCAACTTCATTAAAGAATTCAAAGACTAGAAGTCACGCTCCCAATTCCCTTATAGAAATGCCGTCCTCCAATCTCCAGATGTTTTTCAAAGTATTTTTCAGTGCTCCCTGGTTGAAGTGCCTATTTGTCAAAATTTTCCATATAATAAGTAAAGACATTCACTGTGAGAGAAACACATCTTCACTCTTCCGTGTAGTAACTATCGGTCTTTCTTTATCAGTTAAAGAGAGATTCCACTAGTGATTCATTAAGTCTGACTCCAATTGACTTGTTTGGAATAAATCACACCCCAAACACCTTCGCGCCCAGGTTGCACGATCACGCCCTTCCCCGATCCCACCCATCACGAACAATCTCTCCCCGCACACACTCTGCAAGAAAACCCCCAACACTGGCTCAACCTTCACGATAGCATGCTCACCCTGTGTGATCAACACCGTCTCACCCTATACGAGAAAAAAAACTCCCCCTTGCGCAAACCAAATACCTAGCGTGAGCCAAACTCCTTGTTCACCAACACAACTCCCCAGCGCAACTAAAAAATCCTTCGTGCTCCAACTCTTCACGAACTCACCCTTCATGAACCCTCCTTCATGAACCAGCCCTTCGCGAACCAGCCCTTCGTGAACACTCCCTTCAAAAACACTACCACCGTGAACACACCAACACGAACAGTACAATAAATCACCCTTCGTGGGCAGGTCTCCGCGAACCATAGCAGAAAATTCGACCCAGAAATGGCGAGGAAACCCCTTTTTGTGCTCTCCATCCGTGAAAAGTGTAAGACGGAAATAACAGACAGCACGGTGATCACCCCTCGTGAATCAGTCTCGCTGCCGGTCATAGAAGACGGTTTGATGAGAGTCTTTGCCAGCGGAAACTCCGCAGTTCGTCGGTACAACAAACAATCGGGCATTGTTGTTCTGTGATCCACACCATGCCTGAGCAAAATCTTTGTGAACTACACCCTTTTCAAACCACACCCTTCGCGACCCACCCCCTTCTAGAACCACATCCTTTGTGACCACACCCTAATCTACTCCTTTGCAGGAAAACACAGAGGATCTGCAGGAAACAAATCCACAAGAAAACATTCAACAACGTACAACAGAATTGTGTTACGTCTGTCTCCTACAGAATTAATATTAATGGGGCCCCTTCAGTGAGCTTTAAACCGTCGATAGGTTTGAGAAAAGGGGATCCCCTGTCACCTTATCTCTTCATTCTGGTGGCTGGTGTTTTTTCTCACCTCCTTTTGAAGGCGGCGGATCAAGGAATTATCCATGGTGCTAAGGTATGTAGAAATTCACCCCTTGTCTCCCATCTCTTCTTTGCAGATGATAGCCTTATTTTTTCTCAGGCTACCCTGCAATAATGCAGTTTAGTGTTGCATATCATCAATCTATATGAAAGGGCTTCATGGAAATGTCTAAATCCTTCGAAATCAGAGTTATCTTTCAGTAAAGGAGTTTCACAAGTAAAGAGAGAGGAGCTGCAGAGAATGTGTGGTTTTACACTGGTTGAGAAGAATCCTAAGTACCTTGGCCTCCCGACCCTTATTGGTAGGTCAAAGATACAAGTGTTCGCCTCATTTATGGACAAGGTGGATAATCTGACTTGTCTTTGGTCTAGTAAGAATATTTCCAAGGCAGTAAAGGAAGTTATCGTGAAGTCAGTGGCCCAACCATTCCCTACTTATGCTATGTCACTGTTTAAATTCCCGGAAACTCTCGTCGATCATATCCACTCCTAGTTGGCCAATTTTTTAGTGGGCATTTTATGAGGGAAAACATAACTCACACTGGATGTCTTGGGAGAAGCAGTGTGTTTCAAAATTTCGTGGGGGCCTTGGATTTAGGAACCTTAAATGGTTTAACGAGGATCTTCTGGAAAAGAAAGGATGGAGACTGCTCTCCGAACCAGATGCCCTGTTCTCAAAGGTTTTTTGAGCAAATTATTTCCCTCATACTGACTTCTTGCATGCCCAGTTGCGGCCAAGGTTGAGTTTTTTGTGGAGAAGCATCTGGGATGCAAAATCCCTCCTTGACATGGGCTGCGTCTGGAGAATTGCTAATAGTCATAATGTTCATATTTGGAAGGACTCCTGGATGGAAAATGGCATTAACAATAAGGTCTCTTCGACTATTGTTCCTAGTTTCGAAGATACAAGGGTACTAGAGCTGATCAATGACTCACTTGAGGACTGGGATCATGGGAAGCTTTTCACCTGGTTTAAAGAGGTTGACCATCAGTTCATCCTTAGTATTCCTCTCACACCAGGGATGGGCAGTGATCAACTTTACTGGACTGGGGAGTCTCATGGAAGATATTCTGTTCGCTCGTGTTACAAAATGTGGGTCCAAGGAGTGGCTTAGGACTTTCCTGATAAACGATGGAAGATTATATGGGCGCTCACACCCCCCCCCCTAAGGTGAAATTTTTTTGCTAGCAGGTCTACTCTGGGGTTCTCCCAACCCGTGACTTTTTGGTGCAGTGGAATTTGGCGGAGTATGACACATGTATGGTGTGCCTCCATGAGGTGGAATCCCTTTTTCATGCAATCCTTTCCTATCGTGGTGGGAAGGGGTGTGGAAGGCATGGAAACTGGATTTTGGTCTCCCCCCCCCTGTGGGTTTCATCAAGATCAATACAGATGTTGTTGTCTCTGCTAATTCCAGGGTCGGTATTGGACTCATTGCTCATAATTGTTTCGGCCATATTGTGGAAGCTCAGTGTCGGGCTGTGCCTTTTTCATGGAGCCCTGTGGTGGCAAAGGCCTCTTCCATCCTCCAGGGGATCATTTTTGCCCGTTCAAAAAATTGGCCCAAGGTTTTGGTGGAATCTGACTGCCTCGAAGTGGTGAACTCTCTAGATTCAAAGGATGATGCATCTCAACCGTATGGACTTATCTTGAGGAAGATCTAGTCATTAACCAAAGTCTTTGATGCATGAAAAGTTTCTTTTATCAAGCGAGGAAGGAATATGGAAGCTCATTGTTTGGCTCGTTTTGGGAAATCTTGGGGTGATCATTGTTGGGTGGACTCGTTTCCTAATTGGCTTTGTAGGCCTGGATTGCTTGATCAGTAATATATCTAATCTTTTCTTAAAAAAAATATTATATCACTTTTACTATTTTTTAAAATCATTTATTTTATATTTTTATTAATTGAATAAATAATGTATTAGTGTTTCATAAGCATTTATGATCATTATAAAATTTATGAAAAATATAAATAAATTTATATAATGAAAATAATTTCATTAATATCAAAATATACACTTATATTCATTCATAACATTCTTTTTCCCTACGTGGACACATAAGAGTTATTTAAAACTAAGAGAGTGACATTTTGAAACTTTCTTTGATTTAAATATTATATAACTCATTTTCTAGGACAAGTGTCCATAAAACAACTCAATTTAAATAATAAGTTTATAAGGGTAGAATTAAATTCATCCAATAATAATTAGGATGGAAATATAAGGCCTTATCACTTAATTTTAACCTAGATTGGCTTGATTTACCCTTTACCGAGGTGATAAATTTTACTGTGGTTACTATTCATATCGACCAACAAATAAACATAGCCTATTTACCAAATCTCAACCTATTAATTCCAAATATGGAATAAATTTTATCAAATTAAAAACTTATAAGTTGCAGAAATTAATTTTAAAATAAGTGTGTAAAACGCGATAGAAACCTCTTTTAAGAAAAAAAAATACAGTTTTTAAGCATAAAACCAGATTTATTCTTATCCCATGCCTAGAAAAATATTATATAAATGTTAAAACATTTGATTGAGTAAATAATATATATATTTTATTAAAATTATTTAACAATGGTGATCCATTTATTTTATTATGATAAAAAAACATTGTGCGCATAAAAATAATTTTTCAAGAAAATGCCTTTTACCTATAAAAATATTTTTATAGTAAATTCAACCATAAAATTTATTCCAATGGATAAAATTAGACTATTTAAAATATAATAAACCTATTTTTACATTAAAATATTTTAAAACAATAGGTAACTTTTTACATATATTTTTAATAAAATCAACATTTCTTTACTATTCACTAGAAAATCGATCTTTTCAAAAAATTATCAAAAATTCATACTAAGATAATTTTAATATGATGATTTAAAAATTGATGTTTATTTTGTAAAATAAAATTTCTAAAAGTTCCTGAAATTAATAATAATATTTTCTCACAAAAATAAATAAATATGTTTTTTGAAGAATAAATAATTTTTAGGAATAAAATGAATTTACTAAATACTAAGAATTTATCAATACATTTATATTGATTATTGAATATATATATATATATATATATATCATAAATTAGTTAATCCTATTCATACCCACCAATTTAATAGTTAGGTTATAACTCTCAAAAAAAATAATATTTTAATAGTTTATCAAGTTCATTTGAGCACGGTGTTGCATGTAACGTAAGCTATAAAAGAACTAAAATTATTTAAAGAGAAATATTTTCTAAAATATAGTGGTGTTACATCCCCAAACCCCCATTAATAAATTACATACTCTCAACTTTAACTTGTTCTCAGAAATTAAAGGATTGATATTTGAAAATTCCTTTGTTCAAAACCCACATTGTAAAAATAGTTAATAAAACTTCATTTAAAAAGAGGGGAAAAAGTATGGAGGTCACCATAAAACTAGTTTTGAAAATAGGATGACATCAATGGGAAGTGAAAATATGGATATATTAAAGAAAACTAATGCCCAGGGAATAATAGATATTGATAAATAATACGGTTAGGAGAAAGTTAACAACCACAAAACTATGAAACAATGAGGGACTAAAAGACCATAAATTAATACGAATTGAAGGTTATAGGGAAACCTTTTTTTATTAAGATAGTTTTCTTAGATTTGGGGAATTACTTGACCATCTAAACAAATAATATAAGTAAATATACTTACTTGACATATATAATTTCATCCTTTAATCAATTTCTACCACAATATAATTTATTTCCCCAAATAATGAGTATTCAAGATGGATTTGTTTTATACCTAAAGAACTAAGATAAACTTCTAATGGATTTAAAAAGTATATCAATATATTCCTCCTTTATTTAGTCATTAACCAAAACCAAAAATGGTTATCAAAAGATAATTCTAAAAATTAATAAACCACCATATGAATAAATACAACATTATTCTTAAAAACCTTAATTACCTAAATAACATCAACATTAAATAATGTTTTAATCTCAAAGGATATATCATACCCTTCATCTTACATCTTAAAAATAATAATTTCATTCTTCCCAAATAATATTTCATGTTAAATCACTTATTAAACATAAGGGTTACATATAACTCAACCCAATGAAATATTTCCCAAATATCATTAATCACCCTGATAAATTACTATATAATCTTGTAACATAGAAAACTTCACCAAAATATCATGAATAAAATTTTGATACTAACCTAAAAGGTAATTCTTAACTTGAGAATAAATATCACTAAAAATATCCACTATTCAATGAATCATTTTTCAACCATCAAGATTATCTATATCCCACTATCTTGTAGTACATAATTAACTTATCATCAAATCATATATCAACCCTAAAGGGGTTTTAAAACCTCAATAGAGTATTCTTATTAATATCCAGTAAAAGTTTAAAATCACTTCACAATACCATTACATAATTCATTAAAAGTGGGTGTTCATGCCTTTGAAATTATTATCAAATTTAAACTTATATACCAATGATAGTATCCATAACTTTTAAGTTAACTTCACATGAAAACAAATATGTTTACAAACAATAACACAATCTTTATTCCTTAAATAATTTCACAAACTATTGAATATATTATATAAATACAAAAATGCAGCAAACATCATCAAATATGACCTAAACCACTTTTTCATCAACTAATCAATTTCAAGGTAACTAATACTATCAATTTCAATCATATATCTATCCCAAATAAACATTATTAACTCAAAATCAAACACATATTAAGGTTTATCTTTCCCTTAATCATGTGTTCTCCAAAAATATCACCTTATAGCTAAATCAATTTTTTGGTTACTAGTACTATTAAAAATATTGTTTCAAATCCTTAAAGAAAAACTAATGCGGAACAATCCTTATAAGTTTTGTGATTTTTATAACTATAATATCATTAGTACAACACTTATACAACATATCTCTTTAATAAAAATACATAAACACTTTAATCATCCCACTTCCTTATTAAAACATTAACTTGGATTAATCATGTTATTCCCCAATACTTATTTCCTAAAATATAAAATATGAATCATATCTTAAGATTCATTGACTTCAATTTAAAAATTATTATTATTTTAATATAATAAATAATATTAAAATATCCAATACATTTTATAAGTTGTTCATAATCTCTTCATCATCATTGGTAAAACAATTACTCATACAACCATGCTGACTCTTTTCTTGATATTTCTCCCTATGAAATAATTTACATAATGTCCATAATTTACACATTTAAATTATTCAAACTTCAAGGATACCTTAGGGATATAATTATTCTCATCCATTTTGTTAACCAAACTTTTTATTTTTTCTCATAAATTACATACATTACGTCTTTATTTTCCACACTCAAAACATATTCCCATTCATCTAAGAAATTAATTTTAGTTCTTCTTACCACATTATAGTCATGTTGGAATATGAATATTATTTCCTCCTTGGTCTTTATAAAATTATATATTTCTCTTATTGGGTATGTCAAGAAACTCACCAATGTTGAGATTTTTAATCATATAATGAGGTACATGATTAGTAATAATCATAGGGTTTCACACTTCATCTCTTATTTCAATTATTTTCTCATAAGGATAGTTATTCTATTGATTTTTTAATTTAATATTAACAAGATTCCATCAGGTTCCATACATTGGCTAAAACCAAAAAAACACAATGTGAGAAACAATAATAATAGTAGTAAACCAAAATAATCATGAGAAATCATTTAAAGGATATATAAATCATTATATATTATTTTATGAAACATTAGTTTTAACCTAGGTCATTCATGATCATTTCTAAAATATTAGTATTTTATCCTATACTTAGACTTATCCCTAGGGTTCTCACAAAAGTTTTCTCATCCAATGTTCTAAATGTTAAATAAACCTTTCTCTGATACCAACTATGGTGTCCCATATGTTTCATACATAGATTTCACATCTTTGTAGATGAATATTCATAACATGACATAATGATCCATTATATTATTGTATATGTATCATGCCTTTGGAAACATGGACACGTAAAAAATGGTTCATAAAAGATATGCATCATCTCTTACTAAGTTCTTAATAACTAGAACCCACCATAGACATATCATATTTAGCACCTTTCTTCATAACCAGGGGAAAGGAAACATAAGAAAGGGTGATCTCAGATGCTTAGTAAGGGTAAATAAGTGAGATATCAATGATCACTTGATCATAATATGAGCATAAGGTATGATAACATGAGAATAAAATTTTAAAATCATACATTGTGTATCATAAATCATAATATTGAGTCATGGAATAAATCATGGCATTTCATAAGACTTGAATCACCAAGGAATAAAATAAAATAAGCCTTGAGATTATAAAATTTTCATATGACATAAGTTTGTGACATACACATAAGCATATAAAATCATTTCCTTGGTAGTCAAGGTTTACTGACAAGACTATCATAGTATAATGGGTTCACTCCTCAAACCATAATAGTAGTCAAGGTTCACTCACAAGACTATAATAGTAGAAAAATTCTGTTACAGAACTGAGTTCATTCCCTATTCATTTTCTATTTATCTCATGATATATCAATATTTACCCAATTCATTAAAGGGAGATATAGGCCTCATACATCCTTGTTTATAATGTTACCACCATCCTTGCTTAAAATATAACCACCATTATTGCATACAATGTAACGACCATCCTTAGATATAACATAAACACCGTCACATAATTAAAAATATACATATATTCACCATAATATAATAAAAAATCCAACATATCATCATATCATAACCCGTAAAAATAAAACAGGTTTCATAAACATTTCATCAATTCACTATAATATAACCAATGTAAAATTAATGGGATTCATAAATATCACATCAATATAAACATTAAACATCTAGAGAAAGACTAATAATTGTATCATTGGATAATATTCCTAGTAAATCATAATTAACACCAAATATTTCATCTTATAAATAAAATTATTTTGAAAGATCACTTGAATCATTTCTTGAGGAAAATACCCTTTTCACTTTGAAATAACTTTTTTGAAAAATTAATATTTCACCATTTTTTTAGAAAAAAATCATTTTAAAATAATATTGGAAACTTGTAATGGAATATAAAAAAAATGATCATTTATGACTTTGTAAAAAAAATTTCAGGTTGTATACATTAAAATAAAACATTCCTTTCACACTTTTATAGAAAAGGTCAAAAAATGCTTTGTTTAGAAAATGACAAAAATATTTATTTTAAATAATTTTTAAAAAAATAAAACATTGATAAAAATGAATTTAAACAATCATATGAGAATATTAAAAACCAAATTAATTTTTTTTAGAAATCATGGATATGGAATAAAAAATGTTTTCGACCGAAGAGAGAAATAAAGTTGATTTTATTTAAAAACACATTTTTGGTATATTGAGTATTTAAGATGAGGAAAATGAATGGAAGGAATATATTTTAAATAAATAACTAGAAATAATAAAATTCAGGGGATCATTAATAGTTATATTATAATATTTCATCATCATAATTTAACCATAAACATTCTCTATAGACAATGAGATTTTAACATAAAACTCTTAGAACTTTGGTAAATTTTGAATCAAAATCTCCTTGAAATAAATAAAAATGTATGGATATGAAAATTCCAATAAAATTAATAGAAATAATTATAAAATTCATTCATGGGTATTAAATACACCACATAAATGAAATAAGTGGTGAATATGGCATGTGTCTCACTAAGTAAAAGTGAGATGAGAATCCCTTACCTCAGGCCCAACTTCCTTCATATGCATTGGAACCTCATGTATAATAAATATATATTTAATATAAATATATATTTATTATAAATATATTAAAAAAATATTTTGATATTTATAATACCATATATTATTTACTAATAACATTTCATCACCTTTTTGTTAATAATTATTTATTAAAATCATTGTTTTGGGTGATATCTGTTTCATTTTTCATGTATGATTTGGTTCGGTAGTTTTCGTCCTTGTATTTTAATAATGGTTAAATAATCTCTAGAATGTTAATATTTATATAAATATCATATATATATTTATCATATAAATTTTTATAGTTATTCATAAAATATAGAGATTGAAAAATGAATTACACCATTCATGGAAACGGTAGGTCGTACATAAGCATAAATGTTGTTTTCATTTTTTCAATGGATGGAAAAAAATAAAGGTAAATAATAACTCAAATTTTAATAATAATTATTATATAATTTATATTAATTAAATAAATTCTTATTACTATCCAAGTGAAATATAAATAAAAAATGAATCACAACGCTTCATGGAGGAGGTAGTCTACATGTATGCACGATCGATGTTATCTTTTTCCAATGGTTTAAAAGGTAAAAATTTAGATATAATATTATCATTAAATAAGTATAATTATGTATTAATTATCATATATAAACATTAAAACCATCATAATACTCATTAATAAAATATGGTCATGATAAATAAATTGTATCGCTACATGGAGATGGTAAGTCGTACGTATGCACGAGTGATACTATCATATCCCATTTGACATAAAGAGGATGAATAAATGATAAGTCATATTAATAATAAAAGGAAAATATATTTAGTATATTGAATTTATTAATTTATGAAAAATATAACAAATTTATAGTAGGTAAAGGAATAATTAAAAAGAAAGTGATCGGTTAAAGCGATTACCTCTTCTTTGAAATAACTCCTTTAGATATACACTTAAGGGTACTAGGGTTGGTATTTTTGGAATAAAAGAACCTATATAATGTGACTAAGGAATTTTATAATGGATTTTGGAATGGTTGGGTGATCTAGAAGTTTCACATTGGTGTGAAGAAGAGATGGTGGGGTGTCTTTTTATAATTGGGGGTGGCACTCTTGTAATTTATTAAAATATTGAATTAATATAAATTAATTTTGTTTTCTAAATGCACCCAAATTGATAATATTAAAATTTAATATGAGGATGATTTGAAATAATCTCATTAAATAAAATTTTTACAAGTTTGGATCAAATTTTTACCCTTATATTTTTGTTTTAACCCTTTTGACAATTATCATAGTATTAATGTTTTTTACCCTTTAAGGGTTAATGGTTTTAATATAAAATAAAAAAATTCCAATAAATGGACGATGTATGATGTCTAAAACCATATAAAATTAATTAGTATCAATATAAGTTTTCTATTAATTATATATCATCTAATAAAATACTATTTATTGTAAAATATCATTAATGTCATTCTTAAAACTATTAATTTAATTTGACTTTAAATATATCAAGATCAAGAGTGAATTCGAATATATTTCTTCAAAACCTCCATAATATTTCATATATATCTATAAAATATGTGTGAAACATTAACTCAATCAAATTACCTCACGTTTAATATTTTTTTAAATCATTTATTTTAATTTTTTCAGTGAATTGAATAAATACTATATTGGTGTTGCACAAGGATTTAAGGTCATTATATGATTTATAAAAATTATAAATAAATTTAAAAAATTAAAATAAATTAATTAAATTCAAATTAGAAAATTATATTCATTCATAACATGATTTTTTTCCTATGGGGACACAAAATATATTTTAAACTAAGAGAGTGGCATTTTGTAACTTTCATTGATTTAAATATTATGTAAGTCATTTTCATGGATAAGAGTCAATTAAAAAAATTAATTTAGAGACTAAGGTGATAAGGATATAATTACCTTTATCCAATAATAATTATAACAAAAACATATGGCCTTATCAATTAGTTTTTTCCTAGATTAATTTGATTTTTCCTTTACCAAGGTGATAAATTTTATCACGGTTAATATTCATATTGACCGAAAATAAAAGTGAATTATTTACCAAATTTAAAAATAATGATTAAAAATATGGAATAAATTTTATAAAATTAAATACTTATAATTGGAATTAATGAATTTTAAAATAAGTGTGCAAAACACAATGAAAACCTCTTTTTAGAGAAAATACAGTTTTTAGGCATAAAACTGGATTTATTCTAATCTCAGGCCTAGAAAAAATATTATATGAATGTTAAAAAAATTATTGAATATATATTATATAAATTTCATTAAAATAAATCACCATTATTGAATAATTTATTTTATTAATATAAAAACATATTGTGCACATAAATATAGTTTCTAAGAAAAATTCTTTTTACCTATAAAAATGTTTTTATACTTAATTTAAAATAGAATTAATTATAATGGATATAATTTTATTTTTAGAAATATAATAAAATTATATTTTTATTGAAACTATTTTAAAATAAAATGGAACTTTACACATACATTTTTCAATAAAATCAATTTTTTTATTATACACTGGAAAATCAATTTTTTTAGAAAATCATCAAAAACTCATAATAAAATAATTTTAATATGATGATTTAAAAAAGATCATTGTTTTATAAAATAAAACTTCTAAAACTTCCAGAAATTAATCGTAATATTTTCTCACAAAATTCATCAAAAACCTTTTTTGAAGAAAATGTATTTTTGAAGAATAAAATAGCTTTACTAAAAATTAAGTGATTATTTACTAAGAATTTATAAATAAATTTATATTGAGTATGAAATTTATATATATTTCATAAATTAGTTAATCTTATTCATACCAACCAATTTAATGGATAGGTTATAAATGTCATAAAAATAATATTTTAATAGTATATCACAGTTCGTTTAAACATGTTGTTGTGTGTAATGAAAACTATCAAAATAATAAAATTATTTAAAGAGAAATATTTTCTAAAATATCATCGTGTTTCACAAAACTCACTAGACAATAATTTAACACCATAACTATGACATAACACTCATCATCAACCCATGGTACACCCTCAACCATGAACCGGGCATAATCCCAAAGAAACGACATCCAAACAACCGCCTTAGAAATTTAATTTAGGCCCTAAAGATTTATAATTTTATAGTAGAAACATACCTAGAAGAAATTACATTAGGAGAAGTATATAAGGTCTCTCAGCTCACCTTATTCCTAGACAGAGTGAAATCCCTATCACTGGTATCTGATTCTACCATTCTCTGGTGGAATGAAGACTAAATTAACTAAACAGAGAAGCCAATATTATAGGAAGAATAAAAGATCTCAATAGAGGCTAATAGAATATGAAGATTATCTCAAGGATTCCAACACATCTGAAATCATTATATTATTACAAATAAAGAGGAAGAACTCCCATGGATTAAGGAATAATATGGTCAGAAAGTGAGGGGATCTCTTAGTGAAATGAGGGAGAAACTAGGGGTAAAAACCTTTAAGAATCAAAGGTGTAAATAGTAATTTTGACCCTTTTAAATAAGGTTTATGGTTAGGCTTCATGGTCTAGAAAACCATATGTAGACCGTGCGATGTTACTATCCACAAGAACCCTCCACCTCACATGGTTGTAATGCACGGTTAGTCAAGCTATGCACCAATCGCGTGACATGGCAGTAGAAAAATTTAGATCCCTGAATGGTTTCCCCTAGCCTACCATACTGTTTCTCAAACATTATTCTTACAGAAACTAGACTGCATGGTTAGGTTTCATGGTTAGAACTATCCATGATCTAACCATATACCATTGGCCACACCTATCCAAAAAACAAAATACATTTAGATTTAGCTCAGTTTATAGCTGACTCTCTCTCAGTATACTCAAGTTGATGTCAATATGTGGGGTATGATCTTCTATAACCAAGAGTACACTAAGATTCCATTAATAGGCTTGTATTGCTCATCTTGATTCACACTCACATAAAACCAGGATACTTACCTTTAACCAACCCCTGACACCATGTCTCCTAACAAAGTGTTTCAATGTTCGGCCATAGGTCAGCTGTCTTGCTGAACCTACTCCATTCTCGATGTCTCCCCTACCATGGATAGACATTTCTAATTCCATCACAACTCTCTGAAAACCCAACCTATGATATTTCTTTAAAAATATCGTTCCTCATATGAAAAATGTTTGAACACTGATTTTTGATCTAAATAGTAATATATGTAATGAACGCACACTATTATCACCTAACTCACGCTTCCACGAGTCGCACTTTATAAGGCCATTCTAACCATGATACACAGAAATTCAATCTCTATAAGCTATAAGATCCCCCAAAACTCCTCTTCAAAATAAATCACCTCTCTTGTTCCATAATATATCCTATGATTTTTTATCACACTACATAATTTATGAAATTAAAGTATCAACCTCACAACAACTTTTTAATAGGATTAGGCACCCGAATATTCCTTCCCATAAAACTAGTCTCGAAACACACGCACCCTAGTTTCTTTCATAGAAACAGACAACATCAACCTACCTATATCGCAAAAACATGAGCACCTTCCATACGTAGGTCTCAAAATGAGCATACAAACAAGCCCATTACCTAAAAATACATCTATAAACCCAAGAAAACCATACTCATATGTTTCCATTGATCAAATTGAATTTTTACCTACAAGGGTCCAAGTCAAAACTAAGGGCCTCTAGGTATCCCACCTAGACCTACTGATAAAGTCTCAAGATAGGTCACTAGGTCCTACCACCTAGATCATAGGTCAAACCTCTCAAAAATATCACATCTCATGGGGCATCATCTACGCACCCATCTTAACGCAAGGCATGTAAAATTTCTTTCAAGCCTATCTAAGGGGGGTAAGGATAAAATTTAACTACAAGGGTCAAAACCTATCAACATGGTTATAATTATACAGGTTATCAATTCCAATTTATAGAGGAAAACACCTTATAAGTTATAATTTAAAACCCATTTAATTTCAACCAATTTATAACTCGTAATTGAGGAATAAATATATATTTATAACTTATTAAACATCAGAATATTAGGATTTGATTCTCTCCAAGAATTATAATAACATATTAATCCCTAGACGGTTATGATTTTAGGTAAAAAGATGATAAATATTTGATGCTAACCAGAAATTTGCACACAGTTTTACCCCATTGAGGTCCCATTTTATGATAAATATTTAGGTACCTAATGGAATTGTACTCAAAAATTCAACTTGATAACCATAAACAAAGGTATCAACTACCAATATCAACTCATGAGGGTCAAAAATACTCACATATCATTCTCTAATTGATCAATGTTATATTATAAGAACATATTTTGGTTAAGTAGGATTCCATTCCATGTTATGCAGGAAAACATTTTGTAGGTTGTTATTGACACTTTAAACAAATGCACCAATGAAAAAAACACCCCAAGAGGGGTCCAAAAATTGGGAATTATGTGCCCAATCAGCCTACTAGGGTATCTTCTCCTCATTTTCGTGAGGAATGAATCATTGTCCTTATTTCCAAGCATCTCACCATAGATCCACATAGCCTAACATAAGAAGGATATATATATATATATATATATATATAATGTGTCCCAATTCAGTACAATTATATCAATAACCTATACGAGGAAACATCATTTAGGTTTTTGTATCCACTTTAAATAATTGGCCTCTTCTTTAGTAAAATCAAACACTAGAAGGACAATAACATGTTGAACCTACATGATAAATATGGTGCATGAGAAGCCTCTTTCCTTTAGTGACCAAGAGTCAAAAACATCCATTGGCCTCTCACCAATAGACCAAGATCCATAAATCCATAATAAATCAAAACTCCACATGACATGTGCATAAATCAAGAAAAAATAATATATAAGTGTAGCTTCATAGATCATGAACAGAAATCCCATAATGCAAGAAACCATCACTTATTACCAAATAACACACCCATCTAATATCCATCACAGGTTTAAACACATAACTAATACCCATGTCTACCATATCCCAAATAGTAGTACAACAAAAAAACACCTTTGATACCACGTTTTCATATTCTAACATAGTTCTCTCTATGAACAATAACTAGACGGGTTGGAGAAAAAGCCTCAAGAGTGTCTCCTCATACACCAGACGCTATTAACTAGAAAAATGGGCCTAGGTTTTGTATGTGTGGAGACGATTCCCTCACATCAAAGCAAGAAACAAATGGAACTTACCAAACATCATCCATAGTAGTAATAATTAGAGTTATAAATCAACAGAAAAAAAAATAGAAGTCAAGTGTCTTAGGGAAGTTGAAGAATGGATCCCTCGTACGTGACCCATGTGCCATCGGGGTTTTCAAAATTTCTGCCAGTTTCTCCTTCATCCACTTGGTCGTCGTCTAGTCCATCCACCTTTGATCGCAGCTCCTCTTCACCCCGTCTCCTCTCTGGCCCCTGGTAGATTCCCCCTTTTCCCCATGGCCCCAATCCCTCGGTGGATCCTCCCCCTATTCAGGGTCGGGCGCTCGTTCCTGATGCCTTTGTGGCCCAGCTGTCTCCCTTATCCACGCCCCTTGTGACCCCTAAGTCGGGATCCTTTAGGTACGTCCTCTGTGGATCATCATGTGGATCGGTGCAGGATTGCTTCCCAGAAATTGGCTTGCCTGATCTAAAGGCTTCGAGGGACGGAGGGTGTCTCTCTTTGGATTTCCCTGCGGTGGCCTTTTCTAATGCTGAAGCGCACCTTAAGTGGACCCTTGTTGCCTGTTTTGGGTCGGCATCCCCTCTGCTCGGTGTCTTCCAGTGCTTCGTTTCCTCATGGGGGCTCTGTGGCCCTGTTCGGATCTCACTGATCTGTAGGAACTCCTTTTCTCTTATTTTCTCCTCGGAGGGTGACTTCGTCCACGCATGGTGCAAGGCTACCCGTTCTTTTGGCCAGTGGCACTTCAGCCTGTCTCACTAGTCCTTGGAGGTCCACAGGGGAAAATAAAGTCAATTTTCTATGGTTTGGATTTCTCTCCCAGGGAACCCCATTCCCTTTCATAACAGCGGTTTCCTCAAAGAGATTGGGGACTCTCTAGGTGGGTTTCTCTACTCAGATGAAAATACAAGAGGTTGTGTAGATGTTTCGACAGCCTATCTCTACGTAGAGATGGACATGTCCCTTCCCCCGCTGGATCACCACTCTCTCTGGGTGCAGGGCACTCTCTCGTGGAACCAAGAAATCGTCTTCTCAGTCTTCCCTAGGTACTGCTCGCACTTCCATCTTCAAGGGAACTCTCTTTAGGTTTTCATAAGGAAGCGACGCAGTGTTTTCCAACCTTCTCCTAAGGTTTTCAGTGCCCGAGGCAGGCATCTGGACTCTCCCCCACTTGGATCCTTCTCCCCAGAAGGGGACCAATGCACAAGGGCCTCTCCTGTGGAGATTCTCCCTACCTCCCCTTTTCCCGCTCATGAGCTGCCTCCTTTTCCTCTTCTAGTCTCTCTGAGGCAGTGCTTGGACCTAATTCTGTTCTACCCCCCTTGCTCACCCTCCCTCTTGTCTAGTCTTGTCCTCCTTCCCCTCCTCCATTCCCTAGTGTTCCAGAAGCCTCGCCCAAATGATCTAATTGATTAGACAATAAAAAAACGTATTTTGATTACATTTTAAGTGTATTAAATGTTCATTTTTGATCTTATGGGCCTGAGTTAGTGGATTTTAATTTTGAACATTCATTCTCATCATTTGTGCACTTCATGCCTAATATGCACCAATTTAGGCCCAATGTTTCATCTGATTTTAAGGAATGTAATTACCCATATTTTAATTTTATATTTTTCTAAATGGATATAAACATAAATATGAACATTTTTCATTCAGGGATCAATGGAGGATTCATAAAGGATGATGGGGATATTTGGCGATGAAAGGAAACAATTCTCGAGAAGGCAGATCGGATACCATCCCACTGATCGGAATGTGGGGCCCACAATATAGGCCCAATGAAGCCCAAATTTATGGGAGTACAGAAGAAATATAGGGGAACAAATAATTATTCTGTAGCTAGTGCTGATGCATCCTAAATTGTGGTGATTAAGGCGGCCCAAGTTGAAGATTCAATTCTGGGCCAGATTCGGTGGTTCAGAAAAACAGCCCACTATTTATATCATATCTCACGAAAGAATTATTATTTTTGGATGAAAGTTTACAGGATTTTAGGTGACATCCGGGGATTCATTTAAGTCTTTTATGTCCCACTCAAATTCTGCCTTATAGAAGGTCCTTTAGGTGCGTCTTTCCAGTGGATGCAAGCTGCCTGCAACATCGGGGCAAGAAGTGGAAAAGTCTCTCCACATTAATGTTCCACCCACCTTTCCCCAACACAATTAATTAAAGGAACATGGGATGTTTGGGGCTCGGCCATGGCTTCATTTGTTTCTTATTTAAGGCAGTAGTGGTGGATTATTTAGAGATCTTGGAGATTTTTTTTGTTGTAATGTTATTATGCCAAATTGTCTTTGTAGCATTATTCCTTCCCATGTAAGTTGTTCGAATCACATTAGTTTTTAATAAAATTTCTTATTATTCTGTTGTTATGTTCTTATTTCTATCACCTTCATACCGTTTCCTCAAGTTGTAAACTTTTTGACACCAAACCTTGTGATTTTGTTCACACAATGGTGGAGTGATCATTATTTTTGTTGTTTTTACTTCTTCAATTCCACCCTCATAAGTCTACTTTCCGCTTCCGTTGAGAACTTGTCATCAATGGAGGGCTAGCTATTTTATGGGTTGATCCAAGGGATTAGAAAGGGGCTGGATTAAATGTTATTTCTCACTCTCTAAATGTTATTAATTTCTTTTAATTGAGTTTCTTTCATTCAATGATTTCTATTCTTCCTCTTCCTTATTGAATTTCTTCACCCCAATTTCATGTGCTAATTATATCCTTTACCTTGGAGTGCTCATGAAAATGATCCTACAAGTGTATATGTGAATATCGTGTGTTTTGAAGGTGTTTAATCAGTAAGTGATTAGGTTAGTTTGAATTCATTTCATGAATCCTTCTCGAGTTAATGAAATTAAAATCGTAAAAAAAAAGGAATTCATTCAATCCACCCCAAGCAATAACCTAGGATCAACTCATTTTCTCATCATTTGAATTCACATAGATCTTTTAGTGCTATTTTAAAACCATCTAAAATAAACCAAAGTTTTCCACTTCATAGCCAAAAATCCATCTCTTATTATTGAGTGTCTAAAGGTTCTTCTTAGGTCTCTGAGGATTCGACAACCCAAGCTACACTGCAAGCGACCGCTTGACCCTTAAAACTTGGGTAAATTTGGGCGACACCAAATTTTGGCGCCGTTTTCGGGGACCAAGTAAGTTCCTCAGACAAAAACCTTTTTTCCTCACCCACATTCTTCTATCCTCACCCAATATCTCTTATCTTTTCCCTTTCTCACTTTTTTTTCTTTTGGCGCATTTCCACCTACACCCGTGATAACTCAAACAGGATAGTTAGGGTGGAAAGTCATAGGATAGGGGAGTCAAGTACACCATTGGATCTTAATCTTCCTAATACCCCAGAGTTAAAGATTGAGTCAATTTCAATGGAGGGTCTTCAAAGAAACAAACTCATAAACTCAGGTGGGAACCAAAATGGAAATCCAAATGAGGCAGCCCCAAATTTTGGGAATGCAGTTGACCAAACCATGAATGACTACCTTGCACCTACCTGGACCAATGTACCCTCTTGCATTAGGAATTATTCCCTAAGAGACGCCCACTATGTCTTTAAACCTCATTTCCTAAACCACCTTCCAACTTTCCATGGGATGGAGTCAGAAATGCCTTACCTTCATGTCAAGGAGTTCAATGACATTGTTGAAACCATGTGCTCACCACATTAACTTGAGTCAGCTGAGATGAGGCTATTTTCTTTCTAACTTAAGGATTGAGCAAAGAACTATTTAGATAATCTGAGACCTTCATCAATCCAAACTTGGAATCAACTGCAAAGAGAATTTTACAAAAAATACTTCCCCCATCACAAAACCATTGCACTAAAAAAGAGCATCCAAAACTTTTTTGAAAAAGAGGGAGAGTCATTTTATGAAACATGGGAGAGGTTCAAAGACACCCTAAACATGGTTCCACACCATGGTTTTTCTATTCTGGAACAAGTGAGAATTTTCTATGAAGGTTTGGCTCTAGGGAACAAATAATTGATTGACATGATGTGTAATGGGACCTTTAAAAACAAATCCCCAAATAATGCTTACGATTATCTAGAAATCCTTGCTGAACAAAACCAAACATGGGGAACATAACCTTATTCTGAAAATCCTCAAAGAACTATTGGAATTAATACACTTAGATAAGAGGAAAGCCTTAGGGCGAAACTTGCAGAACTCTCTAGAAAGGTTGAAGAGATAGACCATAGGAAAATCCATGAAATCTAAACTGTAGACCCTATTTGCACAATCTGTGACAAACATGACCACAAAACAGACAACTTCCCAACCATTCCATCCATCAAGGATGTTATTTTAGGAGGACCACCTGCATAAGTCAATGCCCTAAACTTTCAAAATCCCCAACACCCAAACACATTCAACCTAAGGTATAATGACCACCCAGGATTCTGATGGAAAGATAACCAAAAACCTAGCCAACCACAAGGACCAAACCCCTACCCTACACAAAATTTTCATAACCATAACCAATTCCAACCACAACTAGTCCAATATCAACAACCCATCCAACAACCAAAGTATCCCCCTGGGATTACCCAACCAACACAAGACCCTTCCCAATCTGTCCCTCTCCCAATCCTTGAACAACTGTGCAAACAAATGTAAATGATGAACTCAGAAGACTCTTCCTTTAAACATGAACTTAAAACCATCAAAACAGGAAAGGAACCCATGCCCACATAAGACATTACAAAACAATCATCAAGGGGAGATACAAGTTGCACTCAAACAACTCAGGAACAACTAAAGGTTGTGAGAGTTTTGAGAAGTGGGAAATCAATTGTGAAACCTGAACCAATAGTTCAAAACCCATCTGAAGCTTCAAACACTAATGAAAATTCAAATGAACCACATGATCAAACTGAAAAACATGATAACATTGTCAAATAAAAAACCCTTCAAAAATCAACCCCACAACCTGCACCATTTCCTCAACGCATGAGGGGGAAAACTAAGCCTGGATTGAGTGAAACATTGAGGGAAATATTCTCACAAGTCAAGTTGAAAATTCCACTCCTCGATGCAATTCAAACCATTCCTGCATACTCAAATTAACTTAAGGACTTGTTCACTTTTAAAAGAATATTTTCACATAAAAACCAAGTCCTTTTGGCTGCTAATGTGAGTACCACCATTCAAGGGACCATTCCTCCTAAGTTGAAAGACCTGGGTTACCCTTACATCAATGTTGAACTAGGAGAGATCAAAGTTGTCAAGGCCTTATGTGACCTAGGTGCTAGTGTCAATCTCATCCCCTATGTTGTGTACTGCCAATTAGGCCTAGAAGAGCTCCAACCCACATCTGTCACACTTCAACTTGTTGATCGTAGTATTAGGGTTACAAAGGGGATCTTAAAGGATGTTTTGGTGAAAGTTGGAAATTAAATTTACCCAGCTGACTTTATTGTTCTTGACAATCACCCAATCTTAGGTCCTAGGGAGAAAACCCCAATCATCCTTGGTCGTCCCTTCCTTGCAACAATCAACTCTGTTATCTGAGTCCGAAATGGGAACATGACCATCACATTTGGAAACATGATTCTAGACTTGAACATCTACAATGAAAAATCTCAAATTTGGGATGACAAAGAGATCCATGAGGTTAATTGGATAGGTAGTGTTGATAGTGAACTCAAGGAATATCAAGGAATTACTGATGGATGTTTAAGTCAAGAAGAGATTGATTTTCTTTGTTCACATGAGGGAAATTTTTCTCATTGGCTTGAATCTCTTTCAGATAGCTCTATTGATGATTTTCTAGAATCACCAATCAATGATACCATGAGTGAAATCAATAACATCGAGTCCATACCCATTCATGAAAATACACTAGCTAATTTGGTGGATGAAAATTCTTTTCACAAGGAACCAATTTTGTCAAGAAATCTGAACAAAGAAACTGAGTTCAATACAAAGTCTCATCTTTTCTTGGAAAGTGATAACCACTCTGATCTTGAATTTAAGGTTTTACCTTCATCACTCAAGTATGTGTTCTTAGGGGACAATCAATCCTTTCATGTTGTCATTTCTTCCTCTCTTGAAGCTGATCATGAGAGGATGCTTCTAGATGTCCTTAGGAGACACAAGAAAGCCATTAGATGGACCCTATCTGATATTCTTGGGATTATCCCAATTATCGGGACTCATAGAATTGTTCTAGAATCCAATTCAAATCCATGTCATCAACCTCAGTGGTGACTCAATCCTAATCTCATGGAAGTAGTGAGAAAAGAACTTTTGAAATTGTTAAAAGCCGGTATCATCTATCCTATAGTTGAGAGTGAGTGGGTTAGCCCAATCCATGTGGTTCCAAAGAAGGCTAGAATCATAGTAATAACCAATAAGGATGGAGAGATGCTTCCAAAAATGGTCAGTAGTGGATGGAGAGTATGTATTGACTATAGGAAACTCAACTCTTGTACCAAGAAAGACCATTTCCCCTTACCCTTTATTGATCAAGTCCTCGAGTGAGTGGCGGGTCATCAATTCTACTGCTTCCTAGATGGATTCTCAGGGTATAATCAAATAGATGTCTCCTTAGAGGATCAAGGAAAAACAACCTTCACTTGTCCATTCATCACTTTTTCCTTCAAGTGCATGCCCTTTGGATTATGTAATGCCCCTGGTACCTTTCAGCGGTGCATGATGGGAATCTTCTCGGACATGGTGGGGGTTGTTTAGAGGTATTCATGGATGATTTCTCCATCTTTGGGGATACTTTTGAGGGATGCCTTATAAATTTTGAAAAGTTTTTGTCAAGGTGTGAGGATAAGAATCTCATACTAAATTGGGAAAAATGCCATTTCATGGTAAGGGAAGGACATGTTCTAGGTCATCTAGTATCTGGTAGAGGTATTGAAGTTGATAAAGATAAAGTTGACATCATTCGTCACCTTCCCTCTCCTAAAACTTTTAAGGAAGTGAGGTCCTTATTAGGACATGCTGGTTTTTATAGAAGGTTCATTAGGAATTTCAACTCTATTTCTTGACCACTTTGTTCTCTATTGGTAAAATATGCTCTATTTTTATGGACATAAATCTGTGAGGAATCATTCTCTACACTCAAGTCATCTCTTATATCTCCACCTATCATGCAATCTCCAAATTGGAAACTTCCTTTCGAGCTCATGTGTGATGCAAGTGACTTCGCTGTAGGAGCAGTCTTAGGACAACGGTGTGAGAAAACTCCATGTGTCATTGCTTATGAAAGCAAATATTTAAATGATGCACAAATAAAATACACCACCACTGAGAAAGAGTTGCTTGTTGTTGTATTTTCCTTAGAGAAATTCAAGTCTTATCTCTTAGGATCACCCATCATTGTCTTCACTAACCATTCAGCCCTAAAATACCTTTTCCAAAAACAAGATTCCAAAGATAGATTGATTAGGTGGGTCCTTCTTCTTCAAGAGTTCGATTTAACCCTTAAGGATAAAAAGGGTGTTGAAAATTTTGTAGTTGATCACCTCTCTAGGATGGAATTCAAAGACAACTCACACCACCTCTCTGTGTCTGATTCATTCCCCGATGAGAACCTCTATTCAGTGAGTGATTTCCCTTGGTATGCTGACATAGCAAACCATTTGGTGACTGGTGACATTCCAAAATTCCTGGGGACCCAAGATAAGAGGAAATTCCTTTCTGATGTCAAACACTGTGTGTTTGATGATCCTTACCTCTTCAAGTTCTGTCATAATCAAATCATTATGAGATGTGTTCCTGAGTCTGAGCAAGATTCCATTCTAAAATTTTGTCATGGAGAGGCATGTGGAGGACACTTTTCTACAAATAAAACCACTTCAAAGGCCCTCCAAAGTGGTTTCTACTAGCCGAACCTCAATAAGGATTCCTTCCAATTCTGTAAATGTTGTCCTCAGTGTCAGCAATTAGGATCCATTTCCAAAAGGAATCAAATGCCCCTCACTCCCATTCTGGTCGTTGAAATCTTTGATTGTTGGGGAATTGATTTCATGGGACCCTTTCCAAACTCTAAGGGATACCTCTACATCCTCTTAGCTGTTGATTATGTCTCAAAATGGGTTGAAGCCATTCCCACCAAGTCCAATGACCATCATGTTGTGAACCGATTTCTGAAAGAGCATATATTTTCTCGATTTAGAATTCCTAGGGCTATAATCAGGGATCAAGGAACCCATTTCTGTAATCGCCCATTCTCTTCGCTCATGTCTAGGTATAGAATTTCTCATAAAGTTTCCATTGCGTACCATCTTCAAACCAATGGTCAAGCTGAGTTAGAAAATAGGGATATTAAGAAAATTATTGAAAAAACTATCAACCCCTCTAGGAAATATTGGGCTGAGAAAATCTTGGATTCTCTTTGGGAATATCGTACAGCATTCAAAACCATCCTAGGAATGTCACCATATAGGTTGGTTTATGGAATATCATGCCATTTACCTGTTGAAATTGAGCATAAATCATTTTGGGCAATCAAAAAAATTAATTTCGACATTTCTTTAGCTGAAGAAAAGAGTAAATTAGATATTAATGAACTTGAGGAACTTAGGATGGAGGCTTATGAAAATTCAAGGATAAATAAAGCTAGAGTCCAAGCCTACCAATCTAGGAATGTCAAAGTTAAACAACTTGAACTGGGAAAACATGTGCTCTTGTATAGTTCAAAACATCATTTACACCCAGGAAAGTTAAGGTCTAGATGGTCAGGTCCATTCATAGTGCATCATGTGTACCCCCATGGGGCAGTAGAGATTCAAGATCCCACAAGTGGTAACATTTTTAAGGTCAATGGTCATAGGTTAAAACCATTCATTGAATCATTCAATAAACAGGAAATAGAGGTTGAGTTAACAGAGCCAACCTATGAACCAGGAAAAAATTGATAGATTTATGATCCATGTCGGACTAACGACGTTAAACAAAAGCGCTGCACGGGAGGCAACCCATGGTTTTCATGTTTCTAATCATTGTGAATCATCTTTTGTTTCCTTCTTCTTCATTTTGTTATTTAAAAAAAATAGACTGTTGACTTGTTCTTCTTTTATGAGTAAGGATGGGTATGAAAGGGGAGCACCGTATTCATCCATGTCACGCGTTGTGATCCCTGAGTAATACCTTACCTAGAAAATATAAAGAAGACAATGTATCATCAGTTTATTTTATTTTATTTTATGTTTTTGTAGGTATTTAAAAAAATAGATTGTTGACCTATTCTTCTTTTATGAGTAAGGATGGGTATGAAAGGGGATCACCGTATTCATCCGTGTCACACGGTGTGATCCTTGAGTAATACCTTACCCAGAAATTTAAGAGAAGACAATGTATCATCAGTTTATTTTTTTTTATGTTTTTTTTAGGTTAAAAAAATACAAAAAAAAATATTTATATTAAAAAAATTAAAGGCATGTCATAGGTCATTGGGAAAAGCTGGTCACAATCGTCCAAGACATTGGGAGACAAACCAGAACTGAAGGGAGACATGGGAATGCATTTTCAACATCAACCACCAGGTGACTTCATTCCATAATTTTCATTTTCAATGTCTTGGTTGAACTTATATCCTACACCTTCTATGTTTCAATTATTTAAACATTGGGGACAATGTTATTCTAAGTTGGGGGGGGGGGGGAGATGAAAATGTGTGGAAGGAAAAATTTCATTAACCTTAAACATGATAACACACATTCCAAACTCTGAAATTGGATATCAAATAATTTTGCATGCCTTGATTCTGATTTTAATGCAAGTTTATGTTCATGTGCATAGATATTGGAAAGTGCGGTTGTCCGATGTGATTTTTCACCGTTTATATTTTCATCCAATTATTTAAAAAAACACAATGCACGTCCTCTAGATTGTGGGGTTTTAGTTTGAGTTCTTGGGGACCCATAATAAATAGCATAGGATTGGCGATCATTTTAATTTTAACATGAGTATTCGAAAAAAAAATCAATTGCGGGTAGAGCAATTAATTGACCTAATGTGTGGCTTTCCGCACTTGGGGATCGTGACTCCATAGTTTTCTGTCCCATAGTTGGGAATTTTATCTCTATTTGTGGTAATTTGAATTTTTTTTTGATTGATTTAACTCGATATGATGCCCGAGTAGGTGAGCTTCACTTAGTTCCCTAAGGTCTTTGAGCCTGGGAGTCATTAGCAAAGTCTTGCTACATGGGTTGACTCGATTGAGTTCAATTTCAATTACCATGGAAAAATTGCAAAAACAAATCCACAAAAATCCATAAAAAAATAAAATGAAAAAATGAGTACTCATCTTATTATTAAAATTTGATTTCTCCTAGAGCTTCCACCTTTTCTCCCTCGAATGAAAGTGAACCCTCATGTCTATTGTGACGCACAACACTTCATCATGCTTAATTGAATTTAGATGAAATATAGCGAAGAATTTGAAAAAAGGAATGATATTGGGCTTGAGATATTCCTATGCAAATAGATTTTTTTAAATGATATTGATGGGTTTCATAATTTTTTGGTATGAGATCTTTGGGTGAGAAATGTGTATTAAAATGTTTTTGGAAAAGGTCATTCGAATTTCATTTTTGGGAGATATATTTTTCTCGGGACTAGAAAAACTCAAGTTGGGGGGTGTGATTAGCCAATAAAAACACATATTTTGATTACATTTTAACGGTATTAAATGTTCATTTTTGATCTTATGGTCCTGAGTTAGTGGATTTTAATTTTGAACATTCATTCTCATGATTTGTGCACTTCATGCCTAATATGCAGCAATTTAGGCCCAATGTTTAATCTGATTTTAAATAATTTAATTATCCATATTTTAATTTTATATTTTTGGAAATGGATATAAACATAAATATGAACATTTTTCATTCAGGGATCAATGGAGGATTCATAAAGTATGATGGGGATATTTGGCGATGAAAGGAAACAATTCTGGAGAAGGCAGATTGGATATCATCCCACTGATCGGAATTTGGAGCCCACAATACAGGCCCAATAAAGCCCAAAATTTATTTTAAGATATAATACATATAGGGTAACAAATAATTCTTCTAGATACAGTGATACTTCGTCCTACATGGTGGTGATTAAGGCATCCCAAGTTGAAGATACAATTCTGGGCCAGATTCTGCGGCCCAGAACAAACATCCCACTATTTATATCATATCTCGCGAACGAATTATTATTTTGGGCTGAACTTTTACAGGATTGTAGGGGACATCCGGTTATTCATTTAAGTCTTCTAGGGACCACTCAAATCCGTCCTTCTAGAAGGTCTTTTAGGCGCGTCTTTCCGGTGAATGCAAGCTGGCTGCAACTTCGGGGCAAGAAGTGGAAAAGTCTCTCTACATTAATGTTCCACCCACCTTTACCCAACACAATTAATTAAAGGAACATGGTATGTTTGGGGCTCGGAAAAGGATTCATTTTTTTCTATTTAAGTAGTGGTTGAAGATTTAGAGAACTTGGATCTTTGTTTTGGTTGTAATGTTATTATGCCAAATTGTCTTTGTAGCATTATTCCTTCCCATGTAAGTTGTTCGAATCACCTTAGTTTTTAATAAAAGTTATTCTTATTCTCTTGTTATGTTCTTATTTATATCACCTTGATACCGTTTCCTCAAGGAGTGAACTTTTTTACACCAAACCTTGTGATTTTGTTCACAAAATGGTGGAGTGATCGTTATTTTTGTTGTTTTTACTTCTTCAATTCCACCCTCATAAGTCTACTTTCCGCTTCTGTTGAGAACTTGTCATCAATAGAGGGATATCTCTTTTATGGTTTGATCCAAGAGAGTAGCAAGGGGATGGATTGAATGTTATTTCTCACTCTCTAAATGTTATTAATTTCTTTTAATTGAGTTCCTTTCATTCAAGGATTTCTATTCTTCCTCTTCCTTATTGAATTTATTCACCCCAATTTCATGTGATAATTATATCCTTTACCTTATAGTGATCATGAAAATGATCCTAAAAGTGTATAGGTGATTATCTTGTGTTGTGAAGGTGTTTAATTAGTAAGTGATTAGGTTATTTTTAATTCATTGCATGAATCCTTCTCGAGTTAATGAAATTAAAATCGTAAAAAAAGGAATTCATTCAATCCACCCCGAGCAATAACCTAGGATCAACTAATTTTCTCATAATTTAAATTCACATAGATCTTTTAGTGCTCTTTTAAAAACATCTAAAATAAACCCAAGTTGGCCAATTCATACCCAAAAATCCATCTATTTTTATTGAGTGTATAAAGGTTCTTCTTAGGTCTCTGAGTATTCGACAACCCAAGCTACACTACAAGCGACCGCTTGACCCTTAAAACTTGGGTAAATTTAGGCGACACCACTCATGCATAGCTTCCCTCCCAGTCTCGATGGTTGGATGGATTTTCCCCGCCCCTCTCTCTCCATGATGGTAGTCCCCTTCTTTCCCCTGTCTCTCCTTGCCCTGCCCTCCCCTCACAAGATGTTTCCCCGGGTGGGATTCCTCCCTTACCTGTTTCCCCAGGTTTTGCATCCCCTTCCCAGGTTGTTTCTCCTAGGGGGTTGGGATCACCGGCCTCTCCCTAGAGTCTATCTATGGGCTACCCAACCATTAACCTCAGCGTCTTTGGTTTGGCCCCCTGGTCCCCCCTAGTGCTCGAATATTATCTCCTTCTTCCCCCCTGGGCCCCTTTATTCCTGATTCCTTACTGGTTTCAAATAATGGTGGGGTGTGCACACTATCAAGATCAAATCTACAAAATGAGTGATCATCCTCCCTTATTAATAAGGCCAGAAGTTCTTGAGCCAACCCTAGAACCTTGTTCACCTAATGTTATCTCTAATCATTTGGAGTGCCTGGGGCCTTGTAGCTCGGGTTAAGGAATATTTCCTTGCCTCTGAAGTAAGGAAACACAAGGCCTCCATTGTTTCCATCTTGGAGCACAAGAAAAATTCCATAAATATAAAGGATTTATCTAGAAGAATCAATCTGAAAAACTCCATGCATGCTGACCACATCAATAATAACATCTAGATTTTCTGGCATAGGGACATCTCAGTTGATCTAGTTCAAGTCGGTGACTAATTCATCATGATGAAGGTGTCAGGCGATGACATGTCAGTCTTCGTTTCCTTCATCTATGGAAGCTATGAAGTAGTTCAATGGGAAGCTCTCTGTAAAGACCTTAACACCTTCAATTCTGGGAGCCTCCCATGGATCGTGGGGGGGGGGGGGACTTCAACGTCATTGCCGATCCGGACGAGAAAAAAGGAAGGGTCCCTTTCAATAGTAAGGGTAGCCTGGATTTTAAGCAGTTCTTGGCCGGGTCAGGTCTCATTGATCTAGGCTACTCTAGTGACCGCTTCACCAGGTGAAACAACCAAAAAGGATATCATCGCACATAGAGATGCATGGACCATTGTTTGGCTAATATGCAGGCCCTCGTCTCTTTCCCTATCTCTAAGGTTAGTCATCCTACCCGCGGTCTATTGGACTACTCTCCTCTCCTAGTCTCCCTGTCAGCAAGGCGGCAGTCCCAGTGAAGATTCCGGTTTTATCAGCATTGGGCCAGCTCCCCTGGGTTTCTCGGTCGGGTGAGAGAAGTCTGGAACAACTCATCCCAAGGGTATACATGGGTGGAAATCCACAAAAAACTGAGAATCCTAAAGATGAAACTTCAGGCATGGGCAACTAGGCTTCCCCCTATAAAGGGAGACATAGACTCTACCATGCAAGCAGTTGAGGGTTTGGTGATTAGTCTAGAGAAATCCTCTGATGATCAACTCTTCAAGGTCCTGTCTAGTAAGAAATAAGCTTTGTCAGAGGTGATCCTCAACCAAGAACGTCTGGCGCAAGAAAAGTCCAGGATCAAATGGATCTCTGAGGGTGACTGAAACATGGCATCCTTTCAAGTGTGTATCAAAGAGAGGAAGCGCATTTTGAATCCAAATATTATCCTCGACGATGGCTCCTACTTGGATGACAGAGATGTTGTGGGAGATATGGCTCACACCTTCTTCAGGGACCTCCTAACTGGGAAAAACCCACGGCTGATGGCCAGATATCAGGAGTGGAATAGTGAGTTCTCTGATTTGATACCCACCCAGCTCTCGCATCAGGATAATGAAGGCCTTGAATCTATACTGGATGAAATAGAGATTCATGGTGCAATGATAATATTGAACCCAGAAAGTGCCCCTAGTCTGAATGGCTTCCTAGGATTTTTCTACAGATCTTCATGGGAAGTGGTGAAAGCGGACACTATCGCGGCCATCCAAGATTTCTTCCGGGGGTGCCCTGGCTCGGGTCGCACGTGCCACTACCATAGTGCTGCTACCTAAACCAAAGAACCCTTAATCCCTATCGCAATATCAACCGGTGAGTCTTTGAAATTTCCCTTACAAGATCCTCTCCAGTCTTATTAACAACATGATATCTCTTCAAATTCCACGATGGATCTCCTTGGAGCAGCACGGGTTTGTGAAGGGATGCTCAATCTAGGGTGCAATTGCTCTGGCTCAAGAAATGATTCGGGATATCAACCTTAAAACTCATGTCTCTAATTTATCCATTAAACTGGACATGAGAAAAGATTACAACCGCGTTGAGTGGGGTTTTATTAATAAGGTGTTGGAAAGAATGGGCTTCTCCGCTGGGAACTTTGATCTCTTGTTTAGATGTTTCAGTTCTTCATGGTTGGCAATCACATTCATGGGGAAGACCTACGGTTTCTTCAAGGCCACTCGCGGCCTAAGGCAAGGTGACCCCGTATCTCCGAGCCTCTTTATAATCACCCAAGACGTCCTAATCCACCTTCTTTATAGGAGCATCAATAATGGTTTGATCCATCCATTCTGAAGACATCACAGGTCTACCTCCATCTCCCACCTTATGTTTGCAGACGATACTTTTATCTTCATGAATGCCAATAAAAGATATATCAGATCCTTCAACGGGATGATGGAAGGGTACTGCCACTGGAGTGGCTAGGATCACATTGTTTAACAGTGTCCTCCTAGCCACCCCTGTCCATGCTCTTTCATCCATCAAAGTCTTTAAAGGCATCATCAATAGGATTGAGAAGCTCCTGGCCAGATTCATTTGGAATCCAACTACAGAAGGGAGGTGCCACTGGTCTTCCTGGAGTAGGGTGGCAAGGTTGGCGGGGGAAGGCCGTATTAATGTTCACAACCTCTCTGATACCCTTTCATGCATGCATGGAAAGCTTGCATGGGAAGTTCTTGACTAAAGCATGATCTGGGGGATTACCATGCATAAGTCCCTGTCAGGATTTCCGTCCCATCCTGAGGGCCGCACCTCCCCGCTCTGGTCCATGATCTCCCCTCTGATCACGGCCCTCTGGCCTCTTGCCCAGTGGATCATTGGTAAGGGAGACATATCCTCCTGGAATCACAATTGGGCTGGACTTCCCCTTGTCTTCTCGGGATTCCCTGTCACCTCGATCTACTTCAGGGTTTCTAGTTTCTACCCCACCTTTATCAAGGTTGTACTGGATGAGGACCAACTGGACACCTTCAATCTTATTGAACTCAGTTTGGAGCGGGAAAAGTGTATCTTCTCTCCCTCTTCCTCAGGGGCTTTCATGGACAAAGATTTCTGTTATTCCCAGGTGATTCATGATCAGACGGAGAGTATGAATGATACCCTTTGTTTATGGATAATCCCTATGAAGTACAACTTCCTCACTTGGAGGATCAGGAACAAAGCTGTTCCTACTGACGATAATGTCAAAGGCTATGGCATTCCCATAGCTTCAAGATGCCCATGTTGCAGACTCCATAGGGAGGAGATAGTGAATCACCTTTTCTTCGAAGGGGAATGGGTGAGAACCGTGATGGAGTAATTTGGAGAATTTACTACTCTACATGCTCAGAACATGACGGAAATGGATTTCTTGGCTAGATGGTTCCATGGATCGGGTGAGAAAGGCATGGAAAAACTGGCCCGCTCGCTGGTCCTGCATGCGGGCTGCTGGTGTATTTGGTAGGCGAGGAACCAGTTCAAGAATGATGAAGGTCAAGCCTTGGGAAGATCCATTGTTGCTAGGATGAAGTACCTCCTCCTCAGTTGGATTTGTCTTTTATCCAACTGGAGGTAGGCACCCACCCTTCATAAGCTTCATCCCATGGTCCCCCATATCACCCCTGAGAGCATTTTTAACAGAGGACACTGGGTGCCCTGGTCCTCCCCCCCCCATCTAGGGGGATGAAACCGAATACGGATGGAGCCTGTGAGGTGGGGATTCTACACGATAGTGGAGTTGTTTGTGATGTTTCTGGCTCAGTCCTTTTATATTTTTCTGGGCGTCTGGGGTGCAGATCTTCCCTTAAAGCTGAAGCCAAGGTGATGCTTCTTGTTCTCTCTCTCTGCCAGCAGAGGAGATTTGAGCTTTCGGAGGTTGAAAAAGATTCTATGATTCTCTATAACGCCCTTAATGGCATCGGCTCCACCCCGTGGTCGATCCTCTATATAATCAAAAAAAAGTGGGCCCTACTTGGAATAAACACCAAGGTTCTGCATTATTGGCACGAGGGAAACTAGGTGGCTTACCACCTTGCTTTCTTTTTTGTTCATGGACATGATCCTATTTTCCTCCATAATTGTAGTAACTTATCTCCAGTGGGGGTAAATCTGATTAGGGGTGATTCCTTGGGTCTTCATTTTTTCAGTCCCCCTTAGGTCCTCTCGGCTTTGGTTGTTTGGGTAGTCTGTTTCCCCTTTCCCTTTCTTAATAATTTTTTTTTACATTGGATGGATAAATCAATAAATATAATAAGGCTATAATAATAAATGAAATTCAATAAAAGCCTGAACATCCATTTCATACATTCAACATTGATCACCCACTACGCCAATCACATATACAAGAGTGCATAATGAAAACTGAAATAAAATTATAAGGTTTTACTTCATACTCCAATACAAACCAAATACTTGATCTCTACATACATAATCAAGCCATCCTAGTTGATATTTACAAGGCCTCAGCCCATCCAGTGCCTGAAATCAAGTGAACATTAGCTTAGGTACCCATGTAAAATGGAGGCCTGAGCAGGGTGTGTGTACAAAACTTAGTTGAGCTCCACTAACATTGTCCCACCCATAGCTAGTAAATTTAGTGTATGTGTATGTGAGATAATAATTAGGATAAAAACAAAAATAATTATTGCTGAAAATAAAATAAAAACAAAATTAATACCATGGAATTTTTTCATAAGGTTATTATCATGTAATATGATCAACCTTGTTAAAACACAACTCGAAATAAAGAATTAAATAAAACCACAGTTTATTCTTGGGTTTATGAACCTGGTCGACTAGACATCCTATGAATGAGGCAATGAGCTAGATGTCATACTACTCTAACCATGTATAATCTTATCAATCCTTGGGTCCATAATCCTGATTGAAGATACCTACTTAATCCAATGTTGCAATGTCTTTGAGAAAGGTGTGTCAGTATAGGAGAATACATTTTCTAACCCTGGGTTTACTCATACTCGCATCTAATCACTATAATGAAGGATTCCATGAATTATATAGAAATCCAAAAAATGTTTTTGAAATGGATTTTATTCTAATAAATACACATAAATCTAATATAATATCCAACTCCTATGACCCAACCCATAGGTAAATCATAAAATTATAACTCATATTATACCTGAGAGGGTGACCCTTAGGCTACCTATAAGGGATGATATTTGGATCCAAGTAAAATATCATCATCCCTCTAATAAATGGCTCAAAATCCTATTCCTAGAAAAGTATAGTGAGATTCATAATGGTTGGTCCACCAAACCCTAGGGAGTATCCTAGGTATCACTTTAGGATATAAAGATCATCCTTGATAGTTTATGAATAAGTTCATGGATGATCATGTCTAAACATACCTAATTAATGATGTGGAGCACCATATCCAACATCTGTTCATGTAAGGCTCAAAAGTCGGACCCAAGAAAATACCTCTAGGAATTCCCAGTAATATAATCAATCACATAGGCTCAATAGTTGTATCCAAGTAAGTTCATATGAAATCCCAATTAGTAAGGATCAAAATATGAATCATAGGAAGTACCATTGGTAATCCTAGATCAAAAACAGAATTGTGTCAGGCTTAGTGGGCAAAAAAACTAGGAAGAATCTCTAGAAATCAAATATAAATCAACATTAACCAAGTGAATGTATAAATAAAATATTTAGGGTGCATAAACACCTAAACACATCACTAATTCCACATCCCATAAGGCTACCATGTTTGTTACAGGTTCTAAGGTGATACCCACTATCGTCTCTACCTAAAAATTGTAACACACTAGGTTAGTTTTAGAAAAAACTTGGGAAATCCAATGGGTCCCCTAGGTCACCAATTAATAGTGAAATCCTACTTGGTATCCTTGAGGTTCACACATAAGCATAGGAATCCATCTTGGGGTCCCCTAAGTCAATATCTAAATAGAGGCATCCCTCTTAGAATCCTTGGAAATAGTATTCAAGTAGAGGCATCCTACTTGGGATGTTGTAAGCCAAATCATAGGTGGAGGTATATACTACAGGGGATCCTCAGTCACATTCATTGTCTCATATTGAGCTATAAATCCATCACATGGGTTTTTATAGTTACCATTGGTGTTCATCCATTTAGGATAACCCAATTTAATTCAAATTAGTAGTTTATTTGAAAGATTCCCAATAGGGGGAATCACCGTCAAGGGAATGCCCCATAATACACATAATACCATAACATGCATAAGAACTATAGGGAAGATATGATAGACCACCTACATTTATGAATCATTCCATTTATCTTCTAGGGTTTAGTAGCATCTATCAAGGTCCATCCATGCTCATATGAGACATACGATGATCATGTCTCATAAAAACACACTAGAGGTTAATTAATTATAATTATATTATAATTAATTAATTAAGCTAAAAAACTATAAAAAACTTAATAAAAACTAAATATAAAGTGATTAATCTAGAAACATCACTGTCCAATCATTTCACACTAGAACAATGACATAATTCTCACTAAAGACATACGATTCATACTTAACCTTGAACTGAGAATAATACCTAAGAAATAACATCCTAAAAAACACCTTGGAAATTTAATTTAGTCCTTAAGATTTATAAATTTACCATGGTAACATACCTCTAAGAAATGACATGCATCGAAGTATAGATGACCTCTCGAGTCACACTCTTCCTGAGAAAAGTGAAATCCCTTTCAATGGTATCTGGTTCCACCATGATTCAGTGGAATTGGGAATAAAATCCCTAATTGGAAAATCCAAGATTATAGACAGAAGAAAAAAATCAATGAAGACTAATGGAGTTATAGGCTTACCTCAAGTCATCCAATACATCTTATAGAATTATATTCTAACCAATAAAGAGGAAGAACTCTCATGGAGTAAGGGAGAAGAAGGCTGGCACATGTGGGGGGGATCCTGGTCAAATTAGGGAAAAAGAAGTGTAAAACCCTTTAATGGTTAAAGGGGAAAATGTTAATTTTGAACCTTTTTAATAAGGTATATAGTTATGTTTCATGGTCTGGAAAACCATGTTCCAACCATGCAGTGCTATTTTCCACAAGCACCTCCACCTCACATGGTTGCAGCGCACATTTAGTCAAATTATGCGACAATTGTGTGACATTTCTGTAGAAACTATAGACACCTACAAGTTATCCATTGGCCTACCACATAGTTTCTCATACCATTATCTTTTAAAAACCGGGATTCATGGTTAGGTTGTATGGTTAGCACTAACTGTGCACCAACCATGCGTCGGCTGCCAACCTATTCCATCTGGCAAGTCTGACACATCCTTGGACTTGATACTGTCCTCGGATGAGAAGGTGAAAGAGCAGGTTCTTTTTCTCAATGCTTCGGAGGAGGATGCATCCAGGTTGATGGGGCGGACCCTTGACGTGAATCTCAATGACGAGCAATATAAATGGGTTGACAAACAAGATATGATTCTGGTTAGCGGCTTCAACAAGGGGGTGATCAAACTGGAGGAGTATATCCAGGTATGGAACAAGATGACTTCCTCACTTGAAGATCTATTAAGGGAGGATCCACATTACCAGGTATCCATTTTATCTTGGAAGTTATTTAGGGATATGGGTTCTGGAAGAATTAAACTGTTTGTCAATGAATCTGCCATTTCTGTGGATGTGGGTGGGAATGTCGGAGGGCCAGATCGGTTCTGATGGGCTGGAGTACACCCCTTTCCTCTTTGCAGGCCATTCGGGACTTGGTTGTATTAGAGGTAGGGCTCTGCCCTCGGGAGGGACCATGCTTGCATGGGATCGCCGAGTGGTGCTGCATTGGGGTTGGCGGTTGTTATCTTTGCTCGGTTAATCTTTTCTGGTCTGTCTGCTCTGTTTTATTTTTGGTGTATGTTGAACTTTACGGTTTCACACTTTTTCCGCAAAAGTGTTTATCTTAATAAAAAATAAGTTTCAGCAACCCCCAACATGATACCAACACCTTTAATCCATCATCCAATAATAAAACCACATCTAGAAATATTATTTAGAGTAATTACAACCATTGGGTTCCCATTATAAATCCATGATCAAGATTTGACCTGTACAACAATTGAAAATTCAAATTCTTTCTGAAGATATCCAACCCAAAAAAACACATAATATTACACCTACCAAGGATGTTTAGGGAAAAGAAGCAAGAATAATCAATAGATAGAATATGAAGGAAGTGAATAATAAGAATAAAAATAAGAATATTAAGGCTCTTTCCTTTTTATTTTACCAAGGAACCATCAAAGATCCACCTAGGATGGATAAAGAAATCAAGGATATAACTAGAGGGCACTCTAGGATAATACATGATGAATTTATAATAAATTGAAACTAAAAATTCTTGAAATATACTTATAAATTTATATTTATTGAATTTTTATGAAAATGCATGACCTGACTATGATTCTCTTGGGATTAATTTAATACCATGAAAAAATAACTCTATACATTTTTATACCCTACATGGTCCCCTTACATGATCTATAGAACTATGCATTCCAACTAAGGGTTTCATAAAAAACTTCAAAATTTCTAAATTTTTCACCCAAACTACATAAAATTTAAATAAATAATATGATATATGTATATATATATATATATATATTCAAATTTATAAATATTGTAATACGATGAACCCTAATTGACTAGGTCTTACTAGAGGACACTAAGTACTTAGACCCTCAACCTATGACATGATAGATACCTCAGTCACCCAGATAAGGGAAATGTTTATAATACTCTAGTTATCCTCACTACACAAAACTCACAATTAATTTTAGAACTTATCTACCTCATATGTAGATGGTATTCGTGTAAAATAAATAACATATAATAAATTAATGATATCATATCTCATGTCGTGCCTTATATTCCATATATAATGAATCACTCAGGATGAACTACTGTTTCTTGATGAAGCATCACCTTTATAACTAGTATCATTCTTGAGAAACACACCCAATGACAATATTTTCTCAAACCCAATGTTATGGGTGAGAGAATAATAATTACAAATTGATTCATTATCCACTGGAGGATAAAAGGATTGTAAAATTTTGATTAAATAATTTTCTACCTAAAACTAATAATAATGTGTAATAATTGGAATAAATACTTGAGTGTATCATTAATTTTCTATAACATAAAACTATCGGTGATAATAATAATAGATATATGTATCTATCTTCCTTGGAATTTAACTTGGGTTAGTGGGTGACTATAATAGTATAAACTCGAGTATATCATCACCATTGATATCCAAAAACCACTATATTGTGACCCACATACAAAGAAAAGTAAGTGATCATATAAATCACACTACCCAACCATTATCAATATATTGGTTTCTTGTAATTTTCATATAATAACCCAAAATACATCATAATAACCACTTTTATTTCTATAACCATTAACTTATCAAATCTCTATAACAATTTAGTGTCGTTATTAGATTTATCCTACTCAACAAAGTCATCATAGTAATAGTATCAATACCCACATAGTATTATCATATCCAAATTATCATGAGTTATTTAATGAATTTCCATGATATTCTCATGTTAATAATATATTTTATCAACATCCTCATATTAAGAAATAAAACACTTTAAATGATGATATTCTTGAAAACGTTTCACATTATTATTACAGGGAGTACGAGTATCCATTTTTTATTCGTAAAATTTATAAAATAATACCATTTCATTTCTAGAATATATTTGAGTCGTCATCAATAATAATACTCATATTGATTTAATATTCATGTCATCATTTTAAATCATAATTATAGGTTATCTACATCATTCATAAAAAATTTCAGTATCTCATATCACCATAGGAATATTTTCATTATGTTTCTTTAGTTTTTATAATTCACATCACCTGTAGATATTTTTTATTATTTCACATAAATGAAATTAGTCTATATGTCATCATAAGTTATTATTTGGTTCCTGTTATCTTAAAAATAATTACATGGAATTCAGAATAATTATATACCACCTTTAATATATTATCACTTAAACTTCACAGTTTATTCAACATGCCTTCATTAGTTATTAATATTGTCATTGTAATTAATTTCATATCATATTGAATTATTCCAGGTCATCATAATAAGTTCATTTCATCAGCAGGTGATCCAAAATAATTTAAGATTATCCGAGTCCCCAAAAATAATGAAAGTGAAGTAATTTCAATTTTTAATGAATAAATATCTTATTTTACATCAATAATTAATCACACTAAGATAAATTGATTGCATCATTACTGTGAGAAGTAAAATTAATAATAATATTGAGTTTATGTTTCCAATATAAGTATTTCATTGATGATTGGAATGAGAATAATTCAATACTAGTTCAAGATTCCACTTTAATACTAATTAGTCAAATTGAAAAACTAAACTTAATAAATATGATACAATGAGTGTTTAATTGTGATGGAGAGGATGTTTTCCATGCTGCAACCAAGAATTGTGATGTTAATATTCCAAAATTGGTAGAATTAATAAATTTTGATTTCTCAGTATTGCAAGTGTCTACTCCATAGCAAGAAGGGTTATGACACAGACCCATTTTATATAAAGGAGTCTACACCATAGCCACTACTTATGATGTAGAGTGTCTAGTTATGAAATAATAAAAAATGGGATATCTATTACTATAAAAGGCTACATCATAGAAGTTTTTTCTACATCACTGCTAGTTTGTTGTGAGAATAAGTTTAAGGTTGAAATCATGCATGTTTTATGGAAGGAGTTAGTGTGCAAGAAAATTGAATCCTATCAAAATTAAAGTCTTTACATTATAGCTCTATTTTCCATGACCCATGAGGTTTAAATGATGAATTTTTTTCACTATAGTAATGGTGAACAAGCCTTAGTATATGTAAAATAGGTGATACTATGGAAAAACATCCATGTTCACATTGTAACTAGATTATTTTTAGTTTTATGATTGTTAACATTTATGGGAGTTATGAATTAAAACCATTAATGGTTGAACATATGGGATAAGATGAAAAGAGTAAGAAAATATTCATTGCACAAAATAAAAAAGAAGAACATAGGGGAAAACATAATCAATTTCATGACGTTTTTTAGGAGCATTGTTCTAGAGGTATTGGTCAAGATCTCATCATGATGTTTTAAGGTTAAAGAAATAGTTATTCTAGGAGTGTCATCCTCATGGTAAGTTGACATTATTATGCAGAATAGAAACCTAAATGCGGGTATATGTTTATACCATACATATGTTAAGAATGAGGATTCAACATATGGAGTAGTGAGTTCCTCATTTAATGATAGGAGTGAGTTATCCAACTATCTATGGTAGTGATATAGTAGGTCCAATGAGGTCCCTCTAAATTTAAAAGTATAAATTATTGAGATTTTAGTGAATTTGGTGCACTGGATAATTATCATGCTTGTTCCTTGAACGTAGTCCAGTGTGAGTGAACCAATTAAAACCCCTTGCATTTTTTAATACTTTCATCACTCATTTAGGGAAATTTTATATAGAAAGTGAAGTATCCCTCAAGGTGAGAGAACAATATACTCATCCAAGAAATAATTTTTTATACCTTGATTCACCCCCACCCCTCTTATGGTGTTGTCATCTATAGGATTATAACATGTGGTATCAAAGGGGTGTTTATTCTTATTCTATCATTGAAGTATGGGAATGGTTTTAAACCATGAAAAAGTTCCTATCATTGAATAAAGTAATTTTTGGGTATGGAATTTCTGGATGTAATTTTATTTCAAATCCTTGGGCATATATTTTTACATAGTATCCCTAGATAGAATCATTGAAAATATTGAAAGTGGATCCTTGATGAAAAGTTATCATTGATAATTAGTTGTGGATGAAAAATCCATTAATGTTTTTTGAAGTCCCCTTTCCAATCACATATTCATAAAGGTAATGTCCTATAAAACCTCTCATGTTATTGTGAAAAGATTTTGAATATTGATGAAGGGGATTTGAAGGTTTGGGGGGCCAATCTATAGGTTTTTGAGAAATAATATGACGATTTTAGAATGAATTCAAAGGATAAAATTGATTCTTTTTCGATCATATAAATGTTCTTGTTGAAGATATGCAAGGTATCAGTGAGGATATTAAATATGAAAAGATCATTAATAGAATCATGAGAATAATCCCCCATTGTTTCAATGAAATATTATTTGTTCTAGAAGATAATGATTTGAAATAGATATCTCTTTATATCTTTTATAGCACTTTGTTGGGTTATAAAATGAGAAATGAATATAATTAGTCAAGAGTAAAGGAAATTACCTAGGATATGGATTATAATTCTATAAAGAACCTCCTGCTCATGGAAAAGTTGTAATTTGATGAAGTTGATAAGGTAATATCATTCTTTTACTCAAATCATAAAAGATGAGAAGGGGTATTTATGGGTAATTCCCCCCCCCCCTTCCTTCTAGAATTGTGGAAAAGTGGGATATTTTTCATCCAAATGACCCAAAAACTATCAAGAAGAAGATGGTGAAGAAAAAATCCCAAGAATATAACAAAAAAATGTTCAAGTAATTATCAATATAGGTCCTTCAAAATAATAAATCTTTTTTCTAAAGAAAAATATAGTTATATAGAATGTTGTTTGAAAGAAGTTGAAATTTGTAAAGATAAAGGTGCATTTATGGTTATTGAAAATAAGACAAGAAATTATGATAGTGATAATGATAATGAATTATTTTTTGGTAGAGTTGATCTTCACAAAACATGAGGCATCCCAAGAATAAATTGATCTATGGAGAATAAATACTAAGAATTCCAATGCAATGATACATGATTATAAGCTCTACATACAATAAAAATTAGATTCAAAGTCATAGATGAATTGTGAAATTGAAAAACTAATATCTGTAAGTTAATAAAATATAGGTAATGTAGTTGAAATAAATATTAAAATTGAATAAAAACCTAAATAATTAATGTTTTGGATAAAACTATCAATTATATAGTAAATAGAGTTGAGGATATAGAAGAAGAAGTTACGAATTAGCGTCGAAATTTTGAAGATAAGTAATTATTATTGACACTCGATATGATGAAAGCAAGTGAACATACATAATCATAAAGTTGAGAAAATAAAATTTATAATGAAGAGTTCATTTCTATTCTTTAAGTTTAGCGGTTCAAAGATAGAGAAAAATATGTGATTGTTTCAAAACCTCAAGCACCGACCCCTATGAAGAAGGTTGAACTTTGCAACACTGTATAGGAAACTAACCATATGACCAAGAAAAATTATAAATATTTAAGGGTTATATGTTTTTTATATGGAAATTTGGGATACAATTACAAAGTTTTATCTATTTCTAGAAGGTCCTTCTAGGAGAAAAATCAATCCAAACAAGAAATAAAAATATGTGATTATTCTTTTTATTTTAATGGCTATTGTTTTTTATGTGAAGGCTTCAGGTATAAGGAAAGTTATTGAACTTCAATAATACAATAAGTTTCATCAATAATTCCTAAAACTAGAATAAATTAAAAACTATAACCTTCACCCAAGCACATTGAAACACTAAATAGGTTTTCATCTTTTTAAGAAAAAGAAAACCTCATGGAGCCAACTACTAAGAAGGAACACTAATAACCAACATGGGTGATAAAGGATAGTTAATAAAAGGATAACTTTTCTGATATTTCTCTAAGGGAAATATATAAGTCAAGCTCATGGATTGTGGACTATAGATTCATATCAAATATGACTAGAAATAAAGAACTCATTATTAACTTCAAGAAAAATAAAGATGGAATCATTCATTTTAGGAATGATGAGGGTCATAAGATTTTTGGTTTTGGAAAATCAAATATTAGAGGAAAAAATATTATGTGAACTAACATCATCTTATTTGATGGGATGGGTCATAATCTTTTCAATTACAGCTAATTTTGTGACCATAAACATGCATTGGAGTTCATCCAAAAGGCTTGTATTATCAAAGGTAGAGATGGTTCACCTATTATATATAGAAAAAGAAAAAAGGTAAATCTAAATCTTGTTGGAGAAGAAAAAAATTATGTTTTCCAATGAAGTGGATAAAATATTTTGGTATAGAAAACTTTTCCATTTGATCCAAACATCAATGGTAATGTTGGTAAAGAGAAATAGAGCTTGTTATTTTACCTATCTCCCATATGATCACACTCAAAAATGTGATTCATGTCAAAAATGGAATGTTATCCATAAGTCCTACAATAAAAAGTAGATTAAGTCTTCAAGGTTTCATGAGCTTGTACATGTGGGTGTTTGTGGTCCAATTTCTCCCAATAAAATGAATGGAAATAGATTTTATGTTTTGTTTATATATGACTACAACAAAATGGAATATATTATGCCTATCACACACAAGAATAAGGTATACAGATGTATCACTATATATTGGAGGATAGATAAAAATATTCTTGGTGTGGAGATCTATAAGTTTCAAACTGATAATAGAAAAAAATTCAAAAAATCTTCAAATTGAAGAATATCTAGAAAAGCATGAAATTCAACATCACGTATTGGATTTCAAAACACCAAAAAATAATGGGGTTATGGAAGAAAAAATTGTATAATCAAAAACGTGGTTCAAACAATATTGATTGAAAATTATATTTTATAAAGATATTAGAGAGAAGTGGTTCTTGTAGTGGTTTACATATCCAATAGTGATTTACAGTGTGAAAATGAATATATAACTCTATATGAAATGTTTTATGAAAATAATCCTACACTCAAATACTTTTGAGAGTTTGTAAGTAAATTATTTATTATTAATAGGGAAAAGATAAAAAAAATTAATACTGGGGAGATGAAAGAATATTTCTTGGATACTCATCAAAGAGTAAATATTACAGGTGTTATAACAATAATATTGAGAAGATTATTGAAATTAATGATGTTGTGGTCGTTTAAGATGGAAAAATAACAGAAGCATATGAGTAGATTTTTTATGAAAACCACCAAATTACTGAATCTGAAAGATAATAAGAAGCATTAGGATTGGGGGGAATAACAAAGAATGAAGAGAATTCAAATAAATACACATAATGTGAACAAAGCACAAAAAAATATAGAAAGTTCGCAAAGGAAAACAAAAAAATAGGAAATTAGTGAAAAAAACATTATTGTATACTAGACAATCATGATCCACACCAAAATACTGATGGATTGGTAGATGGTATCTTTTTTATCTTTGTAAGAACAAAAATATTTTAACTATTTTTCAAATAATAAGAGTTGGGTAAATTTTATGAATGATTATATTGACTAAATAGAAAATAATAATACATGGGAAGTTGTTCCAAGTCCAAGTAATAATAATTTAATTGGTACTAATTGTTTTTTTTTTGAAATAAACTATTGAACATTGTTTGGTTATTTGGAATAAATCACAGCTTGTGTGCAAAGGATATTCCAAAATTGAAGGAATTTATATAGATGAGACATATGCACCCATTGAATGTATTGAAACTATATGGTTATTTATATCTATATAAATTCAAAATTGGTTAAAATTTTATCAAAATGGATGTTAAATATACCTTATTGAATGGTTTCACTGAATAAGAAGTATATATTGAGAAACTGGATGGGTTTCTTATTGATAAAGATGAAGGAAAAGTGTTTCATCTAAATAATGCATTGTATAGACTAAAGCAAGAAGTAAGGTCATGTTATTATATAATATACCAATTTCTAAAAAAGATATATTTTCATAGATGAGGATTTGATCACAATATCTATATCAAAAATGAGAATGAATAGTGGTTTATGGTGCTCATTTATATTGATGACAAAAAATTTTGAGGCTTGAATGACAATAATGAAAATAGTTTTTATAACTCATGACATGTGAATTTCATATGTCTCTAATTGTTGAAATGTCATTTTACCTTTTCCTATAGGTAGTTAAAAGATTGTATGGGATATTTATCACATAAACAAAATATGTCAAGTAATTTAAAAAATGAATGGAATACTCAAGTCCCATGGAAACTCCAATAGATACAAGACTGAAATTATAAAAATATGATTTGTAAATAAAGGTCAATGTGACCAAGTATCTGTAAATTATCATATTTTTAGTCCATTATAAATCTACCCAACTTTATATATTATTTGGAACTTTTCAATTATCACATTTTCATAGTGATCCCAAGGATATCCACATGAAATATTTAAAAATAATTATATGATGTATTCATCATGAAATGGATAATGGGTTGTTATATTGAAATTATTCACAATAAAATTTAGTGGGATCACTGATAAGGATTGGGATGGTTTGATAGATGACTGGAAATCAAATTCTGGTGGTTTTTTTATCTTGGAAGTTCATTAATTTAGTGGAAGAAATGAAGAAGAAATATTATATTTTTTTGAGAACTATGGATACTGAGTGCATTGAGGCCACTCAAACATACACTATATTGTTGTGGATGAAATGACACCTTGATGGTGAGGATTTTAATGTAAGTTATCTTATTTCAATAATTTATAATAAATAAATAATGATAAATATTATTAAAAAACTTGTCCATCATTCACATATCAGGCATGTTGAGATCAAATATCATTTCATAATGGACTAAGTGGAGCAAGTAGTTATGGTTTTAGAGTATGTGTCAAAAAAAGATAATGTTGTAGACATCTTTAAAATGGAACTACCCAAAGTATTATTTGAGAATCATCAATTGGCTCTTATATTATAGCTATTTCAATCCAATTAATTGATTTAGGGAAAAACTCTAACTCATCGTGGTTTCTTCAATAAGTAAGGTATCTTTTATAACCTCAATTTGTTATATTTCTAATCATGTATTTAGAATTTTATAGATTAGTGAACTCTTTGGGTTTATTTCCAAATGGGGAGAAAATCTATAATTGTTTTTTATAGGGGGTAAAAGGGAGAGAGTATGTCAAGGGTTGAAAGTGGGAGAATATTTAAAATTTTACTTAGTACTCAAGTGGATTTTATAGAGTTTTGATGTGGTTGAAATGATTTAAAGGCTATCATGACAAACATTTCATTCAATTGTGATTTATTACACAGATCATCACTCATATGGACATAGAATTAATGATTCATGACTCTTTAATACACTTTTTTAATGTTTTTTCTTTTTAAAGGTGGTAGACGTGTTTGGAGAATTTTCAACAACCCCAAAGGGGTAAATTTTTTCCAAAATCCGTACTATAAGTTTTTAATTATTGAGATTGTTAAAAAAGTAAAGAATAATGAGGAACTATATCTCAAAGATAGAGTACAAGCTATAGTCACCAAGACTAAATTGTAGCCGAGTTATTGGGATGAAAAAATAAAGGTTAACCTTGATGAAGAATCCAAGCTTGCTTGACCCTACATATGTGGGAGAAATCTCGACCATGTAGGGGAACTACCCCGGCCAGATTGCCATGGAATCCCCAGGAAGGTAGGCAAGTGCACATGTGGGTCAGCATGAACATGAAGAAGTGTCCTTCACTATAGGTGAGGAATCATGGAATAAGTGGTCCATGGTTCTGGGAAGAACCACAAAGGAGTCCAGAAGCGTACCCTATTACTCACATCTAAAAGGTGAATAGAATGAATTAACTTATATGGTGTGAGTTTTCTGGAGTCATGTCTGATGTTGGAATTTTGGTTTTTAGGATTCACTGAAACCATGGTCACCACAAATAAAAGTGAGTTCCAAATGTTTTTTGATGTTATTGGAGTTTTTTAGGTGCCCATTATTCCACATGATGGACTACACAACATTCCTATTTGATAGAAATTTGTTCACATTATAGTAAGGCATTACAACGTGGAGAGTCCAAAATTACTAGAATAAAGGAATTTGGATTTCTCGGCATTATAGGTGTCCATTCCATAGTAAGGAGGGATATTTCATATCCCTATCTGACATAAAGGAGTCTACAATGAAATCATGCCTTATGGCATGGAGTGTCTAGTTTTGGTAAAATAAAAATATTTTTGGATATCTGTTCCTACAAAAGGATAGACCATTGAATTCTTATGTATGTTGTATCTATTTCATTGTGATGACTTTTTTAAGGATAAAATAATGTAGGTGTTATGGAAGGAGTTAGTTCATACGAAAAGTGTATTTGGTTAAAATGAAATTTTCCACGCCGTATCTCTATTAACCATGTCATAGGAAGTTCAAAGGAAGAATTGGTTGTTCTATAGTGAAGGTGAACACACCATAGTATATGTAAAATTGGTGATACTATGGCACAATATTCATGGTCACTCTTTATCTAGATCATTTTTAGTCTAATAAATTTTTTGGTGAGGGGGATTTATGACTTGAAACCTCCAATGGTAAATTCATATTTTATAGTGCATGATGAACCCATTTAATATAGGGGAAACAAGGTATAATCCTGGATATAAGAGAATAAATTTAAACACTTGTATTGAGGTGAAATGTGTAATAAAAGATATTGTTCACAAAAATTAGAAGAACAAAGGGGGGAAACAGGCAATGGAAAGAAGTTTTTATGGAGTAAAGTTCCATAGGTATTTTTCCAAATCTCATTTGGATGTTTGAAGGTCAAATAAAGAGTTATTCCAGGACTCTCATACTCACTGGAATTTGACATTATTATGCAGAAGAGAAACCCCAATACGGGTGTGTTTTATTATCTTCCTTATGTGAAGGATAAGGATTCAATAGACAAAGTAGTGAGTTTCTTATTCAAGGGGAGCAATGAGTTCACCAATTGTTCATGATAGTGAACCAAGATGGTTAGTGTGATCATTCTAAAATTGTAACTATTAAGAAGTGATATTTTAGTGAATTTGGTTCACTAATTTATTATCATTCCTTCCCCATAGATTCCACCCAATATGGGTGAACCAAGTAAAATATATTTCATTGTTTACTACTTTCATTACTCGTAAGGGGAAAAGGTAGAGAGAAATCAAAGTATTCCTCAAGGTGATAGAATAGGATCCTCATACAATAAATAATTTCCAATACCTTGATCCCCCCCTCTCATAGTGTCATTATCAATAGTATTATAACAAGTGGTATCAAAGGATTTTTTGGTCTTCTTCTCTCTTGTATGTATAGAAATGGTTTTCAATCATAATGGAATTGATATCTTTGAAGGTAGTAATTTCTAGTTAAAGAAAATCCAGATAAAACATTGTTTTATATAATTCGGTATCACTAAAAGAAATAGAATTTGTATCCATGGATCTATATATTTGGATATAAGAACCATGTATATAGATATCATATACCCACTGGAATTTTATGGCACATGGAAGTAGCCCCCCCCCCCCCCCCCTCGACCCTTGCAATCTTTCTCCTCACTATGACCCTCCTACCCTGACATTACTACCCACCTACCATGATCATCCTCCTTAAACATAGCCACCAAACCATCACATTATTCTCCTCCTCCAATGCATCCACATCACCTCCCCATAGATGTTTCATCGATGCGTCCTTCCCACCTCCTCCTCTGATGCACCTCTAATGCGGCCACACCACCTACCCACGATCCTCCTCCTATGATATAGCTCCCACACAGAAACCACACCTACCAGGATCCCCCTCTTTATACATGACCACCCCCAATAATTCTATTCTAACATGACCACCCAACCTCCCCAATTTCTCACTCGAACAAAGACCTATGCTTCAAATCCTCCTCCCCATGTGATTTCTCACAAACCCCATTCGTCTAACCCTATAAAAATCCTCTCTTACATGATTTATCATGTTAAATACATGATTACTACTCTTCTATAAAATTTAATCAATATAAATGGTTAGGGTTACCATCATATTACATTTTTTTGGGAAAGTGGACGACCATGATTATAGGTAACATGCTTCTAATTTTTGTTTTGTTCCCCCAAATATACCACTATAAATTGATTTCTATTTATGAATTTCTCTTTCCTCAAATCTCCCTTATAAATTTATTTTTATTATATTATAATATGTATTTATTTATATATTCAACCATATTTATTTCATGAACATTCAATTTCGTGATTTTCTCCCTCCAATAATGACTTATTTGGACCCAATTGTAATTTTGTTGCGTAATGTGATTTTCCAATGTTTAGACTATGTTATAGGTATAACATAGTTATATTTTATATTCTTCCATGTTTATATTTATTTAATTTTATAGTGGTGACTAACAATCATGTTCTTTATTCTCTTTTCCAATTTGATCGTACTCAAATTGCAATAACACTTATATTACATGGATATTACAAGTGTAGTAAAGTTTCCAAGAACCACTGCATGATTTTTATATCGTTAGGGTTTATTTGATAAAACTTATTCAAAACTACATATAAAAATTATCACTTATTATATAATTTTCTATAAGTTTTTCCCATTGACGAAATCTAATTTTATAAATTATTTATGCATATTTTTAAAAATTGAAGAAACACTTCTTATTTTTAAAAATGATTATCATATATGATAAGTGAATAGATATTTTTCAATAATTTCAGTCAATAAGGAACTCAATATTTTTCATTATGTATTTAAATAGTTTTCAATAAGTACTATTAATTTCATTATGTCATAAAAGACTATAAATTTAGTTCCTAAATTAATTATTTTTTGTTATGTGATATTTTTCATGCATGGTTGATAGTTTTCTAAGTATTTTTAATAGATATGTTTTACACTAATCCATATTATAGTATTTATTTTCCATGGTATGAAATTTTAATTTTCAATATCTCATGGTTTATTATTTTTTACATTTCTTTTTTATTTACTAGGATACATGACAGTGTGACATGCAATTAAAAATCCAGAGAAGGATTTTGTAATTAAACAAGGTGTTATTGCATTCATGAATAATTTTTAGGGATTAATTTTTTAAAATGACCAAGAATATATTTTTTATTACCATTCTATAATTTTCATTTTTTTATTTTTTATTAAAATTAAAAACTCTTTCAATATTTTTTCGACTTGTTATGTGTTAATAAAGGATTCTTTCAGGGGATAAATTATTTCAGGTTTAATATTTTTTTCATTGATTATCTATTTTCCATGGAATTTTACAATGAAATAATATTCTATTCTAGAATGATTTAACGATATTTTAATTTATAAAAGTCCTTAAAGAACATTTTTATGTGTATATTCTTGTTATTTTTAGGTTGGATTGATTTTACATTCACCCTTGAAATAGTGGTTAGTAAATTTAATTCTTTTTTGTTTATGTTTTTCTATTAATTGGAAAAAAATTATTCTCTAATATTATTTTATTATTATGGGAATTTATTTCATATGGCTTGGTTATAATTATCAATCTTCCTTTTTTATATTTATGTAACTTTGTGGTGGCTACCAGTATTTTTTTTATTCTCTTTTACATTATGATCATTCCAACCTTGTGATATTACTGATAATACCTAGAGATTATAAGTATACTAAAAATGTTGGGAACTACTATAATATTTCCATCTCACTGTGGAATATTTGATAACAATCATTGATAACTGTATATAACACATATCATATACGATAATTTCTTTTGTATAAATGTATCACATTGGTAAACAAACATTTTATTACACTAATTTAAATAATACATTTTGAAAACCCACTATTTTATTAATTTATATATTCAATCAGGTATGTTCTTAATAAAGTAATTTGATCAATGCATGAAGGTATATATTTACTTTTAAAACAACTATTTTTATATTATATATATATTCAATCAAGTGTGTTCTTGATAAAATACTATGATCGATCTAAGCAAGGATATATTCAAGTGGGTGTGTCTATTATTTTCTATATATGTCCTTGCATAAATACTATTTTTCAGGATGGTATGTATTCTTGATAAATAATTTATGTTTCAAAACCACAAATTTATGCTATTTATATATTCAAATAGGTATGTTCTTGCTAAATTAATGTGAGAAATGCTATAAGGTATATATATTCTTGTAAAATAACTATTTTATGTTATTTATATATTCAAGTGGGAATGTTATTGATAAACTACTATGATTGATCTGAACATATATATATATATATATATTAAATTTTGTGTATATGTTATTTACTCAATATATGTAATTTCATAATTTCTATTTTTAGATATCCATGATTGTATATTCTTGATAATACTCTATTTCCTATGTTTTTTAGAATCAATAAAACTTTTGAATAATTGTTTTCAAACATAGCCTAAGTGTAAGTGTTTAGTCAAAAATAGAACAATCGCCTTATATATTTTTATATATCATCACAAGTGTTATGTGATTGAAATGTTATTCACATTTTTATAAAAACATTTTTTATCAATTTTTTTAGCCACTCAACCCATTAAATCCTTGAAAATTTCTTTTTATGGAAAAAAACATTAGAGTATCAAATTACAAATACTCTACCTCTTCCATGATAGGTAATATCATCATTATTCTTTGAACTGTCCATGTATCACCAGCAAAAAAATGGATTTTTATTCATGTTGATGTTTTAGTGATCAATATTTTGTGTCTACTTGGTTTCCCCTTCATGGGTAGATTTTTCAGAATTTGGTATGCTCTGACACTATACATGAGGTTTATAATGTCTGTTTTTCATTATAGGTAAAAACAATTATGGATACATTTGAAAATATGATTCTTGAATGAAATACTCATAAATAAATATAGGGAAAAGGTAATTATTCAATAAGAAATATGGAAATATTTTCATTAAAGCACTCACGATATAAGTGTTAAAACCATTTTTCAATAAGTTCTATCAAATAAAATCTAATCCTTACCTATCTATGCTCTCATTTTTCATTTTTTGGTTATTAGGATTAGGACTGAAAGCATATCTTGAAATTTTATTGAACGCTGGAGTTAAAGTTTGGGTGAATCATTTTTAGGATGATAAGAACACGAATGATATTCTCAGCTTCCCTTATAAGTTTTTATGTATAAAATTTGCATGTGTTTGTGTGTATTTTGAATATACATCCTAAAATATATATTTTGTTAGTTTTTTAGTATATATGTATATATGTATACATGTATATATGGTGTGTGAATATTTATATTCTTATATATATATATATATTGTATTTTTTATCTTATATATATATATATATTAAATATATTAATATAAACCTACTCTTACTTTATTCTTTCAAACATTTATATTATTACTTTTTTCAAATATATAGTTTTTTTCGGTTTTGGAAGCTACTATTTCCAATGAAAATGCATAGGGGTATACTAGATAATGATCTACCTTTCATTTTCTTAAGGTGATTGACCACACATGAAGGACATTTATCCCATAATTTCACTAAAATTTTAAATTTAAACATAATCAAATGATTTTTACCAACCACTTGCATGTACTTCCTCTTTTATTAACATATTTAATTATTTTTACCAACCACATGATGTTTGTTCATTATCATTACTTTTTTAAGAATTTAAAAAACTCACCTATTAGAAACCCCAAGTAGATCAAACACTTCACATTACTATACTGAAGAATCCTTCATTTTAAAATGTAATATATTATTCCAAACATGTGAAAAATACTCATGGTCTCTCCTGTAAAAGATCTCACATATTTTACCTATATTTGTAGTATTACATGTAGCTTCATTTAGAGTAGAATTTTTATGTTATCATGGGATATAATATATTTTATATTAGTTCTTAATCTAATATGATTGGTAAAGGGTATCAAATGTATTATGATTAAATTCAAATACATTTTTTCAAGGTTGTTTATTTATATAGAATTTACATGTTATGATTCCTTGTTATTTTTATTATAGTTTTATGCTTGAAATGTTTAGTTTTTGATCCAGACAAATATCTTGTATTTTATTCAGTATGATGAATTATATATGAATTTAATAGTGCCGGGTTTTCTTTTATTCATTCAATTAGTTTTATTTTGAACTATAATTTATTTTCTATTACAACAATAGTAGTGAATTTGGTTTTGATATAGTAAGTTTTCAGAAACTATAATATGAATGTTATAATCATTTATAAAATTGTGTTGTCTTATAAACTAAAAATGGGTGACTAAAAGTTCTTTAAAATTATTATTCCTAGGATCAAATCTGGGTAGGGAAGAATTTACAGCACTGTAGCAATACTGTAGAAGTATTGTAGTAGCAGTAGGATTTTAGCAGTAGTGGCACTATAGCGGCGGAGCCACTGTAGTGGTAGAGGCACTGTAGCAGGGACTATAGTGGTGGTGGCAGTGTAGTAGGTACAGTAGCAGTGTGAGTACTGTAGCAGTACTATTCATCAAGGGGTCCTTTGGGCCAAAAATTGGGCTTTCAAGCCTTGTATTTAGGCACTTGGCCTTGGGCCTTCGGGCTATGTAACGGGTCTCCCTCTACCCAGACTAAAGAGGTATTTTCTTTAATAATAAATTGAGGCTTTGGCCCCAACCTTTTAAAAAATAAAACTAGATGAAGTTATTATCATAGTGTAATGACTAATTTGAATGTTTAAGAATAATAAAATTTTAACTTAACTATTGTTTATTAACCAATGATTGTTCAATACATGTTACCAAGTGTTTATTGTGTGTCTCATTGGATGTAAAATTTATTGTGATGAAGAAATCTAATTCAAAGGACTATTTTCATTCAGTTATCAAATTTAGGGTTTTCATTGATATAGTAATTTTGGTTCCCATTAGTGTGTGTATTTTGTAAGGTAAATTTCAAGTACAAAGTTTTATTATTTCATGATTCTCTTTTTTTATTATTAACCCCTTTATTGGTGAAAAATATAATCCAAAAATTATAATAAATATAATTAAAATAAACACCTATAAATTTAATACCAAGACTAAGATTTAGAGAGTTGATGGACTGATGTACTGTTGATCGTGATCTATGTGATTGAAAGTGTTTTTATTTGTTCATTATTTTAGTGTTGCTTTAATGATTCTAAATCAATTAGTTTTTTGTAAAATTTCTTTTATATTTTTGTTGTAATCATTTTTATTTCTTCTAAGCTCTTATTAACAATGAATGTTTAGGGTATGGGCTTGTGATGTAAATATTTTTTCAAATAATCTTTAAGAATAAGAGCTTTATATTATGATCTTTTTATTGAAGAAACCCTAATATAGGTTCTTTATATTGTAATCTATTATATCAAAGAGTTTAAATCTAAGAAATTTTTTCTTCTAGATTAATGTATTTATCCTTTTTTCTCTTTAGGTTAAAAGAAAATAATTTTCTATGAAAGCAACATGAATAAAATTTCTTTAATAAAATATGTTTATTATATAATGAAATAGAAACCCCATTAATCTTTTAAAACCCATGCTTCAAATATTGTTCACCCAAACATAGCCTTTAATATAATGATTTCACTATTATGTGTTAGTAGATAAACCATCACATGTACCATTACTCAACTTCAAAATTTACCAGTTCAATCTTATACAAAATCTCATCAACCCATACACAAATATAGTAAATTGTGGTTCACTATTCTAAAAACTTTTACTAAATATTATACAATATTATTGAACTAATAAGTATTTATTTCAATATCCTCTTCACTATTATGAATTGTTTAAAAAACTCCACTCAAAAATATTAAATATTAGAAAATTTGATTCCATTATCATAAATAGTTTAGAAACATCATCTTATCCTCGCTCGATTATTTGAAAACATCATCTTCAAATATAAACATTAAGAATCACTAACATAATTCATTTATAATATCTTTATAGTATTTTATTTGTAACTCAATGATATTATAATAATTTTCATATAAAATTTGTATGTTTTCATTAATTACATGTATTCTAATTTTTATGTATTCGACTTTATAAGGATTCATCACTCTTGCCATTGATTTAGGTGGATATGCCATTAAATATGTAAATTCTCATAACGATGATCATGATGGTGGTTTAAGAGGAGGTGATAATGATGATTGTGTTTCTGTAGGATATGATGACATTCATGATGCTTCTAGTGATATTGATATTGAGTTACATTTCATATGTAAATTTTATTCTTGGTTTATACATTGAATTTTATCATATAGTTTTATTTTATTCAGATGATATTGATATTAAAATTTTATATTGTTTATATTTGAGATAGTTTTAATTATTATGATATATATTTTGTTTTGTTTGAGTTTAAGTGTGAGCAGTAAAGTAAAAGTTTTTTTGCTGGTAGCTGGAGGATGTGAGTGTTGTTATAAGCTGTTGTAGCTGGAAGCTGGTGGGGTTTAAATATAGTTGGGTAGGACTTCTTTTTATAGTATCTATAATATATTTTTGTGGTTTAAACCATGGTTTTATCTTCCAATTTCCATGGTTTAACCATGGGTATATCTATAAATATCCATGGATAAAACTATGGTGTAAAATTTCAATTCTCGCGGTTTATAACTGTGGTTATAGGGTCCAATTTCCATTGTTTTAATAGTGGTATTAGAGTCCAATTTCCACGGTTTAACCATGGATGTAGCTATAAATTAACATGTTTAAAATTGTGTCTATATCTTTCAATTTCCATGGTTTTAACCATGGTATTAGACATTAATTTCCTAAGTTAAACTTTGTCAAAAAAATTCTTATTATTACGGTTCAAACCATGGATATACATGTCCTACTACCCTAGTTTAAATTATAGTAGTTAAAAACCCATAATTTAATGTATTTAATATCCATACATAGGTTAACCATGGATATACCCTATTTCCATGGTTTTTTATCCTACCACCATGGTTCGAAACCATATTTGTAGGTGATTTTTGAAGGTGTTAATGGATTTTTACAAACAATCCTTATGTATAATCATTATATATTCTAAAAGTGGAGCCTTGATAAAAATATATCATCTATAATTAGATGTAGATCTCAAATTAATTAATGATTTGGTAAGTGATCTTTCCAATAAAATATTTAAAAATCTAATGTCCTATAAAACCTCTCATGTTATGTAGGAAAATATTTTGAATATTATGTAGGAAAATATTTTGAATATTTATGAAGGGTATTCAAATGTTTGGGATGAAAAGATGTAGATTCTATGGAATAAATATGAATATTTTAGAATGAATTAAAATAATATGATTGATACCTTTTCAATCATCTAAATGTTCTTGTTGAATATATAAGAGGTCTTACTGAGGATCTCAAAGATGAAAATATTGTAAAGAGGATCATGAAAAGACTACCTCCTTATTTCACTTCCAAATTGTTAGTTCTATAAGACAAATATATAAAAGATATCTCTCTTGATTGATTTCATAGAACTCTGGTGGAATATGAAATGATAAATAAAGACATTAAGTTAATAATAAGAGAAATTACTTAGGAGGTGGCTTCTAATTCCATTAAGAATCTATTGATCATGGAAAATTCAAAATTTGATGATGTTAATGAGGTAATACCATTATTTCCCTCTTAGATAAAAAATTAAAAGGGTTGTTAAGGGTAATATTTGATGTTCTTGATTCAATTATGGAAAGGTGGGATATATTGTGGAAAAATGACCCAAAAACTATAGAAAAAAAATAAGATGGTGAAGACAAACCTCTCTAGAATATGATAAAATAATGTTCAAAAAATTATTTATAGAGGTCCTTCAAAAGAATAAATATTATTTCTAAAATAGAAGATAGTTCTGGAAAAATTGAGCTAGAATAAGTTAAAAACTGTTAAGATGAAGTTGTGTTGATGGATATTTAAAATAGTCCAAGAAATTATGATAGTGATTGATATAATGAAGAAGTTTTTGGAAGGGTTGATCTATAGGAATAACTTGAGGTACCCTTGAAGAACTTCATGTATGGAGAGAAAAGACTAATAAGGACAGTTTAGTAGTATATGAATCTAATCTATATATGAAATAAAAATAATAGGAAAAGAAAGAGATAAAGTATGAAATTGAAGACCTTGGATCTATAAATTTTTAAATTTCAAGGAAGGAAGTTTTAGTGAATCTTAAAATTGAATAAAAAACACAAATCATTGATGGTTTGGATAAAACAATAAATGAAAGAGTACAAATAATTGAGGCACTAGAAGAATAAGTTATAAATTGGAATCTAAAGTGTGAAGATCAAGAAATATTATTGAAACCTTTAATGATAACATAAAATTAATGAAATCATCATCAAGTCAAGATAATGGAATTTATAAGTAATAAAATGTGTTTATTACTCTAGTTTACTGGTTCAAAGATAGAGAAAAATATGTGACTGTTTCAAAACCTAAATCATCAACCCATTAGAGGAAGGTTGACCTTTGAAACACCATAAAGGCAACTAACCATGTGGCCATAATTAATTCCAACTCTTAAAGATTTATATTTTTTTCTCTGGAAATTTGGGACATAGATACTATGTTTTCCCAATTGATAAAAGGTCCTTCTAAAAGAAAAACCAATCCAAATAGGTAAGAGGAATCTCTGATTGTTCTTTTAATTCTAATGGATATTGTTTTTTATGAAGGTTTTAATCATAAGTTAAGTTATTGTGCCTTAAGAATTCAACAAGTGTCATCAAGAATGACTCAAAGTGGAAGAAATAAAAAAACTAGGACCCTCACCCTAACACATTGAAACAAAAAATAGGTTTTTAGTATTTCAAGAATATGAAGACATCATAGAGCCAGCTACTGATAAGGAACACTCATCACTAACATGGGTGATAAAGGGGAGTTTATAGAAGGCTAATATATCTAATATATCCTTAATGGTAATGGAAAATCCATGTTTTTGGATTGTGGACAGTGGATTCACATCACATATGACCAGAAATAAAGACCTCATTGTGAACTTTAAAAACAATAAAGATGGCATCATTCATTTTGGGAACGATGAGGGTCTTAAGATTTTTGGTTCCAAAATAATACAATATTATAGGAATAGATATCAATTGAACTAAAATCCTCTTGGTTGATGGTGTGAGTCATCATCTTCTCAGTGTTAGCCAATTGTGTGACCAAATACATGTGGTGCGGCTTAGTTAAAAGGCTTGTACCATCAAAGCTAAAGACGATTCACTTATTCTATAAGAAAAAATAACCAAGGTAAATCTACATCTTGTTAGAGTAGAAATATTTTTTATGTTATCCAAATAATATGAGAATAGTTTATGGAATAGATGGATTTCCATTTGATCTAAATATCTCATGAATGTTTGGTAAAGATTAATAAAGATAACTATTTTCCCCATCTCGCATATGATCACACTCACATATGTGATTCATATTAAAAAGGGAATATTATCCAAAATTTCTACAATACAAAGAAGATTAAGGCTTCAAGGTTTCTTTATATTGTACACATGGATGTTTTTTGGAAACTTTCACTTGTGAATAGCCACGATAGCACCAGGGAGGTAGTAAATCACACATGTAGGTAGACGTGCACATGGAGAAGTATTTTGTGCTATAAGGGGGAATAATGGAGGAAGTGTTCCACGGTGTAGGGAAAAATCATGGAGGCTGGGAATGAACTCTATTACTTGAATCTATCAGGTCAATGGAATGGATTAATGTATATAGTGTCAGTTTTTTTAGAATCAAGTCCTATGTCAGACTCATGGTTTTCAAGATTCACTATATTCATGGTCAACATGGTGTAGAGTGGGTTCTAGAGGTTTTCTTATGTCACCGGAGTTTTTGGGGTGCACGTTTTGTAGCACAAAGGACTACACTATTGTCATATTTGATAGTAATTTTTCTATGCTACAGCCATGAATTATAATATGGAGAGTAAAAATTGATAGAATCAAGGAATTTTTATTTCTTAGCATTAGAGTTGTCCATATCATATAAAGAAGGGCTATAATGTATCCAAATTTGACATAAATGAGTTCATTCCATAGTCATTCCTTATGATGTGGAATATTTGATTTTGGTAGAATAAATTCTTTTGGAATTTTTGTTCTTAGATAAGGCTATGTCGTAGTATTTTTCTCCATACAACATCCAGTTTGGTGTGATAAGTGGTTTAAGGATAAAATTGTGCATGTGTTATGGAAGGAGTTAGTGTGAAATAAAAACAGATCTGGTCAAAATGAAAGTATCCATTTCATATCTCTATTGACCATGATATAGGAAGTTTAAATGAAGAATCGGTTGTGTTGTAGTGAAGGATACTACATTGTAGTATATGGAAAATAAGTGATACCACTACTAAAAAATATGCCTTTAACAGCACTGGTATTTATCAGCACTAGTAAAAAAGTGCTAATAAATGGCCTATTTATCAATGCTAAAGAAATTGTTGATAAATCTAACCCTTTATCAGAATTTTTTTTAGCACTCATAAAGGGACCCTTTATCAGTGCTTTTTTTAGAACTGATATAGGGTACCCTATATCGGTGCTTTATTTTGAGTGATGATAAAGGCTACCCTTTATCAGTGCTTTATTTTTAGCACTCATAAAGGGTACCCTTTATCAGCATTATACTTTTAGCGCTCATAAAAGAATACTTTATCATCACTTTTTTAGCACTAATAAATATCTGAATAGATAAAATGAAAAAAATAAAAAAATAAAAAATAAAAAATGATTTTATTAAAAAAATATTACAAATTTTATTAATTAAATAATTATTGATAAAAATAAATAAATTGATTATACATTATATAAATTATAAATACTAATAAATAGTATGTATTAAAAATAAAGATATACAAAAAATGAAAATTAAAAAAATAAAACTTAAAAATTTGTAAATTGAGAAAAATATTAAACATCTTATTAAGTATATAATTAATGATAATGTTAAAAAAGAGTATATATTAAATGTATATATATATATATATATTAAGGTATATAAATAAGATTTATATAAGTTAAAATTTTATTTATGATTTACATTAAATAGTAATATATTTAGTGAATAATGGTTTGTAATTAAAAATTAATATGAATTAAAAATATTAACTAATTGTACCGAGTAATGGACATAATTGAATGTTGTTTGATTTTTCAATTTATAACATAGGTCAAATGTATTATATTGATTTCACATATACGTAATTAATAAATTTTTATATACATACGCACACACACAAATATTTTTTTTGGGGAATTTAATTAATGTATATTATTTATTTTATATATATTTGTTTACTATGTTTTTATATTTTAAATATGTATTCATATTTATTTCAATATATATCCATTTTTAATTATTTATATCAATCAAACTTATCCAGATTTTCAATATTGTACTCATTTTTAATTAATCAATTTTACTCATTTTTAATATGTTTGAAATTAAGATTAAATATTCATTAATATTGTTAAAAATACATTTGTAAAAAAATATTTATAAATAAATATATTTTTAAATGTATATTTACTATATTTATAGATTTATATTTATAAATAAATAAATAATATTTGTTTAAAAAATATTTATTTAATTATAAGTAAATAATTGTAAAATTATAATAAATTTATTTAAATAATGAATATATTTACTATGTTTATATATATAATTATATAAATATATATAATCATATAAATATTATTTTTTTAAAAAGTATTTATATAATTATAAATAAATAATTATATATTAAAATAATTATAAAATAGTTATTTTATAAAAATTATTATTATAAGTATTACAATTATATATAATAATTATACTTTTTTAAGAAAGTATTATTATTTTTTAAGTATTATAAGTATTTTTTAGTTATTTTTTAGTACTGATAAACATAGAGATTTATCAGTGCTTTTTTGGAAGTGCTAATAAAAGTGTCACGATATATTTTAAGAACCCTAACCATTGCAAACTAGTTCGCGATATTTGAATCTCTTTGTGGAAGAAAACTGTTGTCGACACTCCTCATTATCAAATCCAAGATTGAATCTAGGCTAGAATCAAGTCTCCAACTATTCCAAGACTCAAATCCAAGTCTCGAGCGATTCAAGGGTTGAACGAAACCATGGCTCGAACGAAATCCAGGTTTTTTGATGTCTTTGATTTCCCTTAGTTATCCACTAAAACTTCTCATCCCACATTTGTGTATCCCAACAAGTCTGGTTGCACTATATTATACAGAAACAACCCAAAATTCATTATTGTTTAGATATATTGAAGTAATGTCTTCCCTGATAGCATGTGGGTCTCCTTGGGACAACATTGGTACTATGTGACTTGAAATATATCAAATCCAATGTTGGGTCATGTTGTTGTGAGGTATAATAGTCTCCCAATAACTATATTCCATAACATATACTTCTTTCCAATCATCAAATTTTGAAAAAATCATCCATATAGCAGTCGGTGTTGTCATTGGTTTGGAATATTACATTGTAAATCACTTGAATGCTAAAATACCTGACATCATTGGGGTCTTATATTTTGTCGTGAAACAATTGGCACTGAGGGGGTTGAGTGAGGAGGAATGGAAATATAAGGTTATCCCCCTATATTTGAATTTTAATTATATAAGTTGTTTCCAAAAAATGTATGATGAAATGTCTGACACATTGGAATAACTATATAATGATTATTTTAGGAAATAATTCCCTAGGATAATGAGCACTAAAATATAGTGTAAAATTAATGGATTTATTTAGGATGACTATAAACTATTTGATGAGACTTGGGATATATTTAGGGGTCACTTATGAAATTTAATAATCAAAAATATAGTCTAAAAATCATACAAACATATTTTATGAAAGTCTAATCCCATAATAATAAACTTTTGTGGGTTAGTCTTCTAGGGGGGACATTAGTGATAAAACAGTGGAATAACTCTAACATATTTTTAACAAAATTGAATTCATTTCATAAGTATTCTAGGTGGAGAACCATTTCTAGTAGAGAAACCATAATTTATATCTATAATCAAGTTCATAATGCTATATTCTCTACTAAAAATATTAAAAACACCCTTATAGAGAAATGACACCACAGAGTCAAGTGTTGGAATTAAAATTCTCATTTTACCACTTTTGATACACCTTCTTTTATCCTTGATAATTTTAAATTAGTTGGGAATGGACATATAAATCAGAAAAATTATTATCCATTTTTTTATAACTATGATCAGGGATACCATTAACAACCAAACCATTCCTAGAGAGAGAAAGGAGTGCATAGATCTTCCGCTCATCCTAAATTTCAACACTAATATAGGACACAATTCTAATTACAACTATAGGATGAAAATTATGTTTATCAATATGATGTTAATGGAAGGTTTCAAAAAATAATACATAGGTTTTAATCACAAAAGTCTCTACATGATTAAGATAAATAACAAATACATTACATATTTAAAAAACCATGAGTCAAAAATGTATTAATTTTCATGACATCATGAAGGTTGCGATATAGGTAAACTATTGGGCACCACTAAAATAAATACTACATATAATTATACTGATTTCAAAAATAGGAGTGGTATTCAGACCAATAGAGAAGATATAAATGATCTTAAATCTCCCAAAATGAAAATATGAATAAAAAAACCAAAAATCATAGAAATGATTAATCCAGAAACCATTAAATAAACACTAAAACACCCTATCCATTATTTATTTTGAGTCAATTTTCCACAGTCAATGAATTTATTAATAAACACCCACTTGGTTCTAATAACATTTCTATCTTACAGCCTTCGAACAATTTCACATGTCACATTGTTCTTATTCAAATGAAGATCCTCATGCATAGATTTAATACAATTATCATCCTTGTCAGCCTCTCTAAATTATTTTGTCTCTACTTAGAAAAAATGAGCGTTTTTTTAGTCTTGCTCCTTTAAATTTTCACTGAAACTTTTCAATCATCAATGAAATTGTATTCATTGATTTCAGCCTATCTTGTATTTCTTATAGTTGATAAAAAATATATCCATATTTGAAATGATAACCCACTCATTAATACTTCTTTAAAAGAACTTCATTTATTTAATCACACATCTAATAAACACTATGTATGTTTTACTTTAATTCATCTAAAAATAGATCATTCTTTAACATTGTCTTTCGGTTCCACCCTTAGAAATCTCTTATTTCCATCCATGTAATTCTCACAAATGGGAGGAATTAACCATTGATAGTGAATATATTATGTGTATTTGTTTATTTATTGTATAAAATAAATATTTTATGAACCAAATAGGATATCTTTATTTTCTCTCGGATGACTCAAAGCTTCAATCCAATGTATCTTATTTTTTCCTCATCCTCCACACTCATTGATTAATTATTTAGTGAGATCTATTTGCGTTTTATTATCATCATTATTAATTTACCATTATCATATCCCTGTGATAAACAATGGTTTCATAGTAAAATAATTATGCATATAATTAATCTATTATTTCATATTTATGTGGAATTTATTTCTTTTCAGTATTTCTCATATAATAATTATTTTCTTGCATAATTGGATTCTTTTATTCGAGTTGGGGTAGTTTTTATAAAGATGTTCATGCTCATGAGGGATTGGACTTTGAGCCTGCAACTAAGATAATGACAACAAGGAAATTTGTCAAAAGATTATAAAACTATCAGGAAAGGTTGAATTCTTACTACTTATTTAATTAATTTTGTCAAAATTTTATCTACAATTTGCAAGTCAATTTCCTTATAATTTTTATCTAATAATTATTTAGTTTTTTTCATACATCTTTTGGGAATTCATATTTTTCTTTCAAATATATGAAACAAACCACAAAAGTGATAAAATGATTATTTCTACTAATGTAACCACCATCATAATTTTATTTTTATTGAATGAAATACAGGAAGAACAAAGAGGGGTGAAGAGCCCCCGACCCTAGGAGAAGAACTAAGGAGGCCTGAAATAGTGGAGTCTTGGGGCATCCCCTCTAATCAAGTTGACGCCCTCAGGCTTCAAGATATCCAAAGTGTGAAAATAAAGAACCTCAGATCCAGAGACGTCCAACGACGCCAGATGATCAGCAACTTTATTTCCCTCTCACCATGTATGCTTAACAGTGATGATGTTATCAAGTAAAATCTAACACTTTCTAATGATGTATGGGATCGACCAAGGAGAGACGCCAATTCCATGCATGGAATTATGCACCAAAAATGTGTCAGTTTCAGCTTTAAGACTGGCCAGACCCTTCTTCTTGTAGAGACTTATCCCAATATACAGCGCCATGGCCTCCACCTGGAGAGAAGATCCATGACCCAACTTGACAGAGAAAGCCAAGAGGACCTATCCACAGGTATCCCGAACCACACCCCACCATGCATGATACCCAGGGAAAAAGAGCCATCACTATTGAGCTTCAAACCTTTGGAAGGAGGATACGAGCGAACTCAGCGATTGTTGATACTGTTATTGATCTGATGGGAAGCATGGGCTTTGACTTGAAGTCGGACCAGCGAAGGGGTGCCCCCCCTAGTTCTAAACGACTCTAGACAATCCAAGGAGGAGGTTTCTCGTGCCATAAATAATGGCACGACTCGACATGGATTAGAGGAAGGTCATGGGGCCATTGTGGTGAATTATTGTGATATAATGGGAACATGATATTCCTCAGATATTTTGAATTTCAACAACGAAAAAAAATCAGCTAAGAACATCAAGTCAATATTCAGTGTTGGAAGTTTGATATAAAAAGATAATGGAAATATGGTTACATTGGAAGTTATAATTATTTTGAGACTTTTAGATGTGTAAGAATCAATTGAACCTCAATCTGACACACGGTGTGACTGGTATGACTCAAGTGCTACTTTTTATTTAAAATTTACATTAATTTTATTAAAAAAGGACAACTGACATACTCAAAACCAACCAAACATATTCTGATTATTTTGATACTTTATAAAAATGATCCATAATTAATTTGGGATGTGTAGGAATCAACCACACCTCAATTCGATACACGATGTAACCAATATGACTCAATGTGTATGTTATCAGTTAAAAATTAATACACTATGGGAAAAACTGATTATTGCGACGGGTTATTTGCGATGGGCTTTATTCTTCTCGCAAAAACTCTGACAACAAGCGTATTTGTGACGGGAATATATTCCAATCACAAATGGTCAGTTATTTGCAACGGGAATACAGGACTCATCGTAATAGATATAGCGCAGTTTGCGTGCCAAAACGCGGGAAGCCTATTTGAGACGGTCACCTTCTACCCGTCGCAACTACCCGGTGGTGGTAACTACCATTTGCGATGGGTAATTGTCCCGTCGCAAAAAAATTATTCAGCAGGTGTTATTTTCGACGGGTCACGTCGCCAATACCGGCGGCGGTAAATAGGATTTTGCGACGGGAATATCCGCCTGTCGCTAATGGTATGTCAGCAGGCAGCTATTTGCGACCGGCCCGTCGCAAAAACCCTTTTAACCACCGCTCGTAATGAATGCGGGAGAAGGTATTTGTGATGGGTCCCATCGCCAATACCGGCGGTGGTAAATAGGAATTTGCGATGGGGATATCCGCCCGTCGCTAATAGTATGTCGGCAGGCAGCTATTTGTGACGGGCCCATCGCAAAAACCCTTTTAACCGCCGCCCGTAATTAATGCGGGCGAAGGTATTTGTGACGGGATACCGTCGCAAATAAGACCGTCGCAAATAATCTAACCTTTATATAACCCCCACCCATTTTTTTTCAAATCATTTAGATCTCTCTTCCTCTCTCTCTTTAACTTCCAGTTCTAAGTAGAAAATTTCTTTCGTTTTAATTTTTTCTTACGAGAAGAGGAGAGAAGGAGTTAGAAGGTGCACATTGCTTCAAAATATCAAAGGTACTTAAATTTTTTTATTTTTTAAATTATTTTTAATTGTTAAATTATTTTTAATTGTTAATTTTATTTTTAATCGTTAATTTTAATTTTTTTTAATAGAATGTTTAGTAGTTATATAGTATAATTAGATTAAGTGGTTGTACCAAATAATCCTTGTCTGGATATGAATAAGTAGAGGCGACTCTGGCACAGATGTACCTAGGAGTGAAAACTCTGACAAGGTGTTTCGAGCTTGACTCGAGGTAATCTGGTACACGACAACGGGCCTTGCTGCACTCTTGGTTCGACACTCCTAGAGGATGTTTTGGTAATAATTAGAAATAAATATATTTAATTAGAAATAGTTAGAAATAGTTATATTTAATTAGAAATAACTATATAATTATCAAATAATTAAGAAATAATTAGATTTAATTAGATTTAATTAAAATAATTATCAAATAATTAGGAAATAATTATATTTAATTGATTATAAATAATTAGAATAATTAAAATAATTATGAAACAATTAAAATAATTAGAAAAAAATTAAAAATAATTAGGAAACAATTAAAATAATTAGGAAATAATTAAAAATAATTAAAAAACAATTAAAAATAATTAGGAAACAATTAAAAATAATTAGGAAGCAATTAAAAATAATTAGGAAGCAATTAAAAATAATTAGGAATCAATTAAAAATAATTAGGAAGCAATTAAAAATAATTAGGAAGCAATTAAAAATAATTAGGAAGCAATTAAAAATAATTAGGAAGTAATTAAAAATAATTAAGAAGCAATTAAAAATAATTATAAAGCAATTAAAAATAATTTGAAAGAAATTAAAAATAATTAGGAAGCAATTAAAAATAATTAGGAAGAAATTAAAAATAATTAAGAAGCAATTAAAAATAATTAGGAAACAATTAAAAAGAATTAGGACAATTAAAAATAATTAGGACAATTAAAAAGAATTAGGACAATTAAAAATAATTAAGACAATTAAAAAGAATTAGGACAATTAAAAACAATTAGAAACAATTAAGAAACAATTAAAAACAATTATGAAACAATTAAAAACAATTAGGAAACAATTAAAAACAATTAGGAAATAATTAAAAACAATTAGAAAACAATTAAAAACAATTAGGGAACAATTAAAAACAATTAAGAAACAATTAAAAACAATTAGGAAACAATTAAAAACAATTAGGAAACAATTAAAAACAATTAGGAAACAATTAAAAACAATTAGGAAACAATTAAAAACAATTAGTAAACAATTAAAAACAATTAGGAAACAATTAAAAACAATTAGGAAATAACTAAAAACAATTAGGAAACAACTAAAAACAATTAGGAAACAATTAAAAACAATTAGGAAAATTAGCAAGCGTGATTGACCGCTCATCTACCTCAATTTTATTTTCATTTGTGTGTTAAGGCTTGAAAGGAAACTTCTGCCTCGAGATGTAATATTTTCTTTTACTATCAAAATTATCAACCTCCTCACCAGCATAGAGGTGAGGAGGTTTATAATTTTGAGAGTAAAAACAAATATTACATATGGAGGTAGAAGTTTCCTGTCAACCTTAACACACAAATGAAAAGAAAATTGAGGTAGATGAGCAGTCAATCACTTTTGTTTTTCTATTCAATGATTAATTAACCACCTGACCTATATGCATATCTTCACATTACTAATTTGTAACATAAGTAGTAATATAATTAGTAACATAAATAGTAACATAATATAAAATATTATATTACTCTAATATTAATTATTAAATAATACTAATAATATAATTATTTTATTATTATATGTTTAATATTTATAAAAAATATTAATATTATTAAAATTATAAAATATTTATAAAATATTACAATTATCAATATTTTCAACAAGTTTTTCTCTATTATTAACATGTTCAAATCATAAAGGGTCGCCAATTTTTAGGTCATGTCCAATAAAAAGTTTGCGTCAACTGTGTCCAATGTAAACTCTATAATTGTTCTTGCTTGGTTGATCACCTCGCAAGTAGCGTTGCAATAGGACAACCAAAGTCATTTCTTTCTCATCTATAATAATCATATCACATGGCTTTTTACATAGACCATTCTTTCTTGAAAAATTAAGGGAAAGATACTGAAGTTCTCTTAATTTTTCAAGGAAGAATGATCTATGTAAAGGTCATGTGCAATGATTCTTAAAGACGAGAACGACATTACTTGTGTCATCCTATTTCAACACTACTTGCGAGGTGATCAACCATGTAAGGAAAATTATAGAGTTTACATTGGACATGGTTGACACAAACTTTTTATTGGGTATGACCTGAAAATTGAAGTTGACTTTTACGGCATGCTTGAAGAAATTATTAAAGTGTGTTATTTGGGACAGAATTATGTAACAATGTTTAAATGTTGATGTCTTGATACTAAGAGAGGCTTGAGTATTCATCTGACTCATGGAATTGTTGATATTAAACATAAAAGTCTTCTTGTAGTAAATGAACAATTTTTATTGGCTCATCAGGCACATCAAATTTATTATGCAAAATACTGTGTTACTGTAAAAGAGTTGGATGATTGGTGGAGTATAATAAAAGTTAAATCTTGAGAAAATCAATTTACTCAAACTGAATGTGGTTCTACTGAAGTGCAAGGAAATGAAATTTTTCAGGATACTCCTCAAAACACATCTTTTCACAAAGAGACATGAATATCAAGGATGACACCCCACAGTTAAGGGTCGATGGTGACGATGTTGTCAATGATGTTACAACTGAATTTGAAATGACAAGAGATGATGAAAGTGAAACTAATATGGAAATTGATGATGTTGATGAGGAAGATGAAGACATTGACATTGACAACTATGAAGATGATGATGAAGATGAACATTGACATAGTAAAATTCTGGTTAGAATCATAACAAATATATATCTATACATAATAGTTATTTTCAACTGTTTGCTAATAAAAATCATTTCATGTTTCAGATGGAATCAGAAACGTATCGTCAGTTGCTGGAGGCTGATATACCTATGGATGATGAGGTTCGTGAGTCATCTGACCCTCGGGATATTGGCACTACAGGGAGAACTCGGAGGGGGCGTGGTCTTTCCAGACTGATGATTCCAGATCCTATCCCAGAGCAACATCCACCTCTTGGATTCGATGCGCACATTCGGTGGTATGGTAACCTGTGTATTTTTTTTATCTTTCATTATAATGTATTTATATTCTAATTGTTTGATTATTTGTTCTTTTTCCACAATTTTACGCATATAGCTATTGGATAGGGGAGTGCTATCTTGCGCAATTATTTTTCTCAGCCCTGGCTCACATGGGATCAGATTCCCGCTGATGTGCAGGCCGCCATGTTTGATCATTGGATGGTACATAATTAAATATTATTTATTTTGAAATTTAATTCATTAATAACTTTATATTAGGGTTTATGGTATCCCATCAATGAGAGCATGCGTGCCACTATCCACGCGTCACGGGTGGTGTCTATGCGTGACCGTTTCTGTCAGTTTTTTCATAATTTGAGAAAGGCGGCTTCGAGGAAAGCCAGAGTGATAGAATTTGATGAGCCCTTTAGAGCCCACCAACCAGAGTACATTTCATCTCACGTTTGGGATGGATTATGTACACACTGGTTGGGTGGTGGGTTTCAGAGGATATCTGCATTGGGTCGACAGAATCGGGGGAGACAAGAGGTGACGCATCGAGCCGGTAGTCTTACATTCAGTGCGCATAGAGAGCGTCTGGTAAGTACTTTTTTTTAATATTTTATACAACATTAAATATAAACATTTTATTTTATATTCATATAGGAAGCCAAGCAGCCAGGTATTACGACGTACAGCGTTTATCGGAGGATGTACATTAATCCGACTACTGGAGAGATTAGAGGTGACCGCCAGCGTCAGATTGTGGTCAGTATTATTTTTTTCAGTTTGAAAATTAAATGAATATAATCTTTTCATTATTTTAATTTCTAATTGAAACTTAAAGAGTCATATGAGGTCGTGACCTCTCAGACACAGGCTGAGAGTCAAGATGAGACGAGTGATCAGAGTAGTACCCACCATTTTGATGAGACGACATGGATGCAGGTGACCCAGTATGGCTTCGAAAAGGGTCGAGTAGTTGGTATCGGCTCTCATTTGACTCCTGCAGCTTATTATGGTACTGCTGCGATGTTGGCGTCCGGCTCGAGAGGAGCTCGTGGAGAGACATCATCTTCTGCCTCACAGTATCAGGAGCAGCTGCATGCTCAGATTCAGCTTATAGAGGATTTGCGTCAGGGGCAGGAGCAGATGCGTCAGCAGCACGATGAGGAGATGCGTCGATGCCAGGAGCATATGCGTCAGTAGCAGCATGAGGAGAGGCATCGATATGAGGAGCAACATCAGGAGCAGATGGAGTATATGTGTCGTCTGACTCATAGTTTAGGGATGGAGTTTCCTCCACCACCTCCTCCAAGTCCTCCAGATTATCCACCCCCCCCAGTGATTTTTTTACATGTAATAAAAATTTGAGTTTATAGTTTATTGTCATATTAACTATTTACAATTCCTCTTTCATATTGGTACGAATATTGCAAGATTTAATTTGTTTTTATTTTTTTAATATTTTATTACTTATTAGTATTATTTTTAATGTCTATTTATTTTAGTAATAATACTTTTAATATTTTATATTTATTGTTAATATTGATAAGTTTATAATTTTATAATTTTATTAATATTAATAATATGAATATTATTTTTTCATAAATATGTATGTTTATTTTAATAATAATAATATTATATTAATTTTTTATATTATTAATATTAGTATTATTATTATATAATATTATATTATTTATATTCATATTATTATTATTTTTTTATTAATATTTCATAATTATCTTATATTTTTTTTATTATTAGTATTATAATAATATAATTTATTTATTTTATTAATATTATTATTATTACTATATACATAATTTAATAATAATAATAATATATTAATTTTTTATATTATTAATATTAGTGTTATTATATAATATTATATTATTATTATTCATATTAGTATTATTTTATATTAATATTTCATAATTATATTTTATATATTTTTTTATTTATATTATAATAATAGAATTTTTTTATATTATTAATATTATTATTATTTTTATATAATATTATAGGATTTGTATTAATTTTTTTATTTATTTTTTTTAGTATTTGCGATGGGATTATTTGCGACAGGGTGTCCCGTCGTAAATTTTTTTTAATGTCTCATTTGCGACGGGAAGAATACCTGTCGTAAAAACTATTTCTATGACGGTCCGTCGCAAATACCTACGTCACAAATATTTTTTAAATTTCTCATTTGCGACGGGTCAGAAACCCATCGCAACTAATATATCTACAACGGCCCGTCGCAAATACCTTTTTTATATATAAACGAAAACCAATTTGTGATGGGGGGAAAATACTGTCACAAATACTATTTTTGCGACGGGACCGCCCTAAAAACACCTATTTGAAATGCCATTTTCGGCAACGGGCGATTTGCGACGGCGCCCCGTCGCAAATAGTCCGTTTTCCTATAGTGATAGTTTACTTTATAGAATGTCACTCACTGAAAGAAAAGAAAACACAATAAAATTTTCTTGATAATTTAGGAAATATATTCATATTTTATTTATGACGTGTAGGAATTTTTCTCACATCAAACTGATACATTATGCAATTTGTATAGGTCGAAGTGAATGTTTCAAGTTTAAAATGAAATTTTATTAAAAAAACAATTGACATACTCAAATATAAGAAAACACGTTCATAATATTTTGATACATTATGAAAATAGTCCATATGTCATTTTAGATGTGTACGAATCAGTTGTTCATCAATCCGATATACGGTGTGATGGGTATGACTCCAAGTACTTCTTTTTATTTAAAAATGACATCAATTTTAATAAAAAGGAGAATTAACCTACTCAAAACTGACGAAACACATTCATATTGTTTTGATACATTAGATAAATGATCTATAAGTCAATTTTGATGTGTAATAATCATCCTAACCTCAATCAGATAAATGATGTGTCCTGTATGACTCAATGTGTTCGTTATCAGTTTAAAATCGATATTTTAGTTCAACAAATGTCACTCACTAAAAACCAAGAAAACACGTTATTATTTTATTTATAATTTAGGATATTTATTCATAAGTCATTTTTTATTTTTAGGAATCGGTTTCACATAAAACTAATACACTATGTGATTGGTATGAGTCAAAGTGTGTGTTTCTAGTTTAAAATGACATTTTAGTAAAAAAGACAAGTGACATACTCATAATTGAGTAAATTCATTTGGATTGTTTTAATAATTTATTAAAATGATTCATAATCCATTTGTTATGTTTAACGATTATCTTCTCTTTAATCTAATGCATGGTGTAATTGATATGACTCCAAATGTGTCTTTTTATTTAAAATTGACATCAATTTTAGTAAAAAGGACAATTAACCTACTGAAAATAAAGAAATTCATTCATATTGTTTTTATACTTTTGGAAAATGATACATAAGTCGTTTTTTATGTTTAATAATCAGCCTCACCTCAATATGATACATGATGTTCTTGGTATGACTGAATGTTTCTGTTATCATATTAAAATCGGCAGTTTAGTTCAAAAAATAACACTCACTAAAAACTAAGAAAACACACTCATACTTTATTGATAATTTATAAATTTGATTCAAAATTCATTTGTGACTTTTAGGAACTAGTATCAGGTCAAACCGATGCATGATTTGATCGGTATGAGTCAAAGTATGTGTTTCCTGTTTAAAATGTTATTTTAATAAAAGAGACATGTGACGTACTCAAAATTGAGTAAATTCACCCATATTGTTTTGAAACTTTATGAAAACTATCCATAAGAAATTTAGGGCATGTAGGAATTATCAATGCCTCAATCTGATGCACGGTGTGACCTATATGACTCAAAGTGTGTCTTTTTATTTAAAATTGACATCAATTTTAGTAAAAAGAACAACTCACCTACTCAAATCCAAGAAAACGCATTATGATTGTTTTAATACTTTATTAAAATGATTCATAGTTCATTTTTTATGTGTAGGATTAAGTCTCACCTCAATAAAATACATGATGTGTTTAGTATGACTCAATGTGTCTGTTATCAGTTTAAAATCAACATTTTAGTTCAAAAAGTGTCACTCTCTCAAAACTGAGAAAAAGTGCTCAAATTGACTTTATAATTTAGTAAAAATATTCATAAGTTGTTTTTTACATGTATGAATTAGTATCACATCATACTGACACATGATGTGACCAGTATGAGTCAAAGTATGTGTTTCTAGTTTAAAATGACATTTTAGTAAAAAAGACAAGAGACATACTCAAAACCAACAAAACACATTCAGATTGAATTGATACTTTAAGAAAATGATCTATAAATCATTTTAGATGTGTAAGAATCAGATGCACCTCAATCTTATTCACAGTGTTACTGGTATGACTCTAAGTTCTTTTTTTCAATATATAAGTATCATTCTAGTTTAAAAAATGCATCACATCGCCAAAACTGAGAAAACAAGTCAATATGTTTTCTATTCATCTAATTTTTTGTATTTGTAATTTATTTTTCTGATTTTATGTTGTATTTGGTGCTAAATTGTTCTGTTAAATTACACTAAACTGGTGCTACAGTGTGCTGTTACAATACGCTACAGTATGCCCCTTTATCAGCAATTTTTTAGTGCTGATAAAAGACTCGGGCATTTAATATCTCTCTAGTATTCATATATTCTTTAGTGCTAATAAATTTCATTTTATCATTGTTAAAGTCTAATTTTGTAGTATTCTACTATGTCATAGCATCCATGGACTCACCACATCTAGATCATTTTTAGTCTGCTGATTATTTTGGTAGAGGGAGAGTTGTGACTTGAATCCTCCAATGGTTGATTCATATTTTATGGTGCATAATGCCCCCATTTAGTATATGGGACACATAGAACAATCTTGGATATAGGATAATCAATCCTAACCACTGTATTGAAATTAAAATAGTAATAAAAGGTACTTTACACAAAAAATATAAGAACATAGGGTAAAAATATAGGCAATGTCATGATGTTTTTTAGTAGAGTTATATAGATATTTTTCCATATATCATCTAGAAGTTATAGATTCAAAGGAGTTATTCTAGGAGTCTCATCCTAAATTGAATTTTATATTATTATGCTAAATATAAACTCTAATGTGGGTGTATTTTCATATCATCCTTATGTGAATAAGGAGGATTCAACAGACATAGTAGTGATTTTATAGCGACCCCTTCTTAACATACATTAACACTACATCATTTTTATAGAATACTTAATACATTACACAAATAGAATCCCAAAGATCATATTATTTTAGTGCCTTTGGAATCTTGGACGCATAAAAATAGGTAAATAAGTGAGCTAAATTATCTCCCACTAGGTTATTCATGACTAGAACCCTTCTTAGACACATCATGAATAATACATATCTTCATAACCTGGGGAAAGGAAACATAAAAAAGGGTGATCTCAGATTCTCAATAAGAGTAGACAAGGGATATATTTAAGAATAAACATGGGCATAAGGGTATGATAATGTGATTGTAAAATTAGAATATCATAACCTGAATATCAAATATCATAAACATGAATCATGGAAAAATATTGGTAGTTCATGACACATGAATCATAAGGGAATCAAGAGCATAATTTATAAAAGCATAACATAGGAATAAGACATGGAATTATTAAATACACATAAGAATATAAAATTATTTCCATATTAGTCAAGTCATAATTCAAAGCCCATCTTAGTTGTATAGGTTCACTCCCCAAACCATATTGGTTGTCATGGTTCACTCTCATGACCATCTTAGTAGTCATGGTTCACTCCCAATAACATCTTAGTAGAAATAGTCCTTTACTTAACTGATTTTACTCCACATTCCATCCATGTCTATCTCATGATATATAAATCTTTCTCAATGCATTATATGGAAATATAGGTCCCACCCATTTCATAATGAAATCATAGATATGTTTGAAACTAGATAATAAACATCTATCATATCATAACCCATGAAATGAAATGGGTATCATAAAAAATTTAATAATATCATAACCCTTGAAAAATATACATGTTTAATAATCATTTCATCAAATAATAGCCTATGAAAATAAGTGAGTTTCATAAACATATAACCCGTGGAAGAGAAACAGGTTTCACAAACATCATGCCATCAGAACGTAAACAATTAAGAGAAATAATGTCAATGGAACCTTTGGATCATTTACCCAAAAATTCATGATTAACAACATCATATATCATATTTTATGGAAAATATATTTAAAATTCTTTTAAAAATAATTCTTGAGGAAAATATCCTTTCTTCTTTGAAAAATACTTTTCAAAACATTAAACATTTTTGAAAACCTTTTTCTTCGAAAATAGATTTAAAAAAATAAAAAGGAAGATTTGAAAACCATAAAAAAATTTCAAATTATTTTTCCTTGAGAATTATCTTAATATATAATTTTAAAAAAAATTGAAAACATTTTTGAAAACATGGTTTTTTAAATAAAACATATTTCTGATCAAAGGGAGAAATAAGGATAGATTTTATTAAAAACGTTTTATTAATTATATTAAGTAGCAAATTGTGTAAAAATGGTACTAATACATGGATATATATTGAATAAAAATAGGATAAAAATATATATGAGTTTTCTGAAGATATGGATCATCATATGTCATCAATGGAAGTATAATCATAAACAATCCCGATAAACGATGAGATTGTTGCAATAAACTCTTCCCACTTTGGTAACTTTGAATAAAACTCACCATGTAACAAAATTACATTAAATAAAGCATAAAATAACATTAAAAGGAGTATATTTATTATATAACATGTAAAATTGAATTATATGAACCTCATAAAACAATATAGGTGCATAACAAAACATGTGTCTCCAAGAATGCAAATTGAGACAAAACTACCTTACTAATCTGGTAACTTTTGAATCGTAAAACCCCATAAAATGGAGATCATAAAATGGATATGAAAATACCTATAAATTTAAGTATAATATTAATTTAATACATTAATAGGTATTATATACACCACACAAATGAAATGAGTGGTGGATATGTCATAAGTCTCACAGAAATAAAAGTGAGACTAGAAACCCACTTACCTTATGTATTGAATCTCATTGTAATCGTGAAAACATACTATATAATAAATATAAGTTTATTATACATATATTACAGAAATAAATTCAATCATATCATGCCATATATTATTTACTTATTACCTCATATTACCCATTTATTAACAATTCCATGTTAAATTTACATTTCGGGTAACAACCACTTTGTTTTTCATATGAGTTTTGATTTGTTGTATTTGTAATATTATTAATTATATCATTATTTAATAATATCCATAATGATAACCATGATATAAATATCATATATATTCAGTATAATTTTATTGATAATAATATATAAAATATATAAATTTAAAATGAAATATATCGATCATGGAGATGGTAGGTTGTACGTACGCATGAAAGTTTTTTTCATCTTCTTGTTGTATTGAAAGAAAGAAAGTAAATGAAATATATGTATATATGTATAAATATATAATAATTAAATTAGAATTATTATGTCATATATATCATATAATTTCACTCAAACCATCCTTAATACATTTCATGTAAAGTGTGAATGAATCACATCGCTTTGAGGAGGCTGTAGTCCACCATACAAACGAACAAAAAGATCCTTAACCATTTGATAGAAGTGTGTATAGGTTTAGGTTGAACACTTAGAATTAAAATATTTTATTATATTTAGGATACATAAGTAATTATATAATCATGGAATAATAATAATTGATTGGGTGAAGAATGAAAATAAAACAAAAGAGATTGTGGAAGGATATTACCTCTTCTTTGGGTAACCCCTCTTGGTTTGCACTAAAGGGATTCCTTGGTTGGATTTATGCACAAAGTTAGGCTTCTAGGGAGGAAAAAAGAAATTTGGGAGGAGATTTGGGTTGTATTTTTCTGATCTAAATGTATTGAGAGGTTTGAATAAATGAGGGGGTGAGTGCCCTTTTATAGTGGAGGAGGAGAGGCATTCTTTTAAATATAAAAAGGTAAACAATATTGAGAGGTCTTACTTAAATCATGTACCTACAATAATTTTCCATTTTAAATAAAATAGGGTAATTCATTTAAATATATCCATACAATGTATTTTGTACATGGTTCTAGGTTATTGTTCCCCTTAAATTAATGTTTAACTACTAAGTAATCTTTTTTTTAACTTAATCATTGTATTTAATTTTAAATTAATTTCACAAATATAAATGGTAAAAACCTAATTTTAACTTATTATACATTATAAATTATGTTTATTCTAAATATTGAATCTATTTTTAATAATTATAATCACATAATTTTAAGAAATTAATTTAAAATTAATCTCGTAGATGTGTTGTGATAGTGGATTTTTTTAAGCGAAAATGATTAAATGTTTGAAATTTTTTTATATCCAATTTCAATGTGAAATTGGTTCCAATGGCCTAAATTGTATTAATTGATATAAAATTGATATAATTACACTTTAAAACTAAATTTAAATATAATTTAACAATATAAATAAATTATATGAAAAATCATTTTTGAATTAAAATTTTGTATTTTTTACTATTCTTCCAAAAAAAGTTTTTTTGAAAAATACCAAAAATTAACCATATGATAATTCTGAAATTATGAATTCAAAAATAAATTTTATTTTATCAAATTTAATTTCTATAACTATCTAAAATTAATTTTATTATTGTTCATAGAAGTACATAAAAAGAAGTTTATTTGAGAAAATAGTATTTTCAAACATATAAAGACTTTACCAAAAATTATATGTTTTATTATAAATATGTTTTATTTATATAAAAACATTATAAAAAAATATTTATAAAGTAGTTATTTCTATTCATATTACTAATTTTAACATCTATGTTATAACTATCTCGTTTAAATAATTCTAATAATAAAATGTTGTTTTGTAGAAACTTAGTGTTGTGTGTAATGAAAGCCAAGTCGATGTTACATGTAGAGAAAATTTATATTAGTGTATAATATAATGAAATATTAACTTTTTGTAGTTTGAAACTCAATACATCTATGAAAATTAATTAATTTGAAAAAAAAAAGTTCATAAAAAACTCAGGGTGTTACATTCTACCCCCCTTAAAATGAATTTTTCCCTTGAAATTCATAATTATGATACAAATAAATGAGGATACGTTATCCTTATAATATCCTCAAGTTCCTATGTGGATTTTTATAACTAGTGGTTTCTCCAAAAAACTTTTACCAGGTGAGTGGTCCTGTTTTATAGAACTTTCTCTGAATTATCCATAATTTCAACTGGTTATTTCTCAAAAGAAAGATCAAGATCCAGTGGTATGACCTATGAGTTTAGTACATGTGAAGATTCTAGTATGTACTTGCTATGAAGAGATACATTGAAAACATCATCAAATTGAGTTATATTTAGAGGAATTTCTAAGTGATAGGATAATGTCTCGATGCTATCAATAATTTCAAATGGATCGAGATACCTAAGGCATAGTTTCCATTTATTCTTGAATCCCATAAACTTCTTCTAGGGAGAGATTCATAGAAACACCTTATCACCAACTTCAAAATCTAGATCAATCTGATGGTTATCAGTATAACTTTTCTACTGAATTTGAGCTGCTTTGATATGTTGTTGACTAGTTCTAATATTCATGGCCATTCTTCAGTGATATTGGGTCCCAATAACTTTATTTCTCCAACATCATCTCATCACATTGGATCTCTACATTTCTTCCCATATAGGGATTTATAAGGATCCATCTGAATGATTTTGTGAAAGCTATTGTTGTAATAAAACTAAACTATATGAATTTGCTGATCCCAACCACCTTTGAAATCTAAAGAATAAGATCTCAACATATCCTATAGGGTTTAAATTTTTCTTTCAGACGGGACATATGTATGACGATGATAAATAGTGATGAAACTCAGTTCTGTATCGAGTGCTTAAAAAAGGCTCCACCAAAAATTTGAGGTAAACTTTAAATCCTGATCAGATATAATATAATGTGGTACTCCATGAAACCTTACCACTTCCTTAATGTATATCCTATAAAGTTGTTCTAGAGAGAAGTCTTCTCTAATAGAAATAAAGTGTGCTGACTTAGTAAAAATATCAACTACCAATCATATAGAATTAAATCATTTAGAGGTTTTGGGGATTACAATGAAAAAATCCATAGTGATATTCTTCCATTTCTATTTTGGTATGTGTAATGAATACAACATCAACTTAGACTTTTTTATTTTAACCTTAACTTGCTGGAATACAAAGAACCAAGATACAAAAATTGTGATATCCCTCTTCATACCATCCCACCATAAGTATTCTTTCAAGTATCTATACATCTTCGTACTTCCAAGATTAATAGAGAATTAATAACTATGATATTTCTCTAATAGATCCTTCTTCAAATCTAGTATGTACAAAACACATACGCAATTCTTGAACCTTATCATTCCATCATGATCAAGGTTAAACTTAGGATAATTTCTAACCTTATTTTGTAGTTTTATATCTTCTTTATGTGCCTCTTTAATCTTCACTTGGATAGAGGGTTGAACATTAAATTAATAAAGATAATATTCTTTCCCTTCCCTCAATATTTTCATATCCATCCTTTCAAAATATATAAATATTGGATATTTTTTTATTCTCATCAAAAATAAGATCGCATGATCCTTTTGACTCAAATCATCAGCCACCTTGTTCATTTTCCCATGGTGATAATGTATTGAGCAGTCATAATCCATTATCATTTCTAACCATCTTCACTATTACATGTTCAACTCTTTCTGTGTGAATATATGTTCCATATTTTTATGACTGATATATATATATCACACTTTTATCCAAAAAGATAATGCCTACATATCTTTAATTCAAAAAATACTACAATTAACTCCAAATCGTGAGTTGGGTAATTTTTCTCATGAATGTTCAATTTTCATAAGGCATAGGCTATAACCATGTTATTATATATAATAAAACATCCCAATCCCTTCTTTTATATGTCACTATATATTACAAAACCCCTCTCCACTAAAAGGTAATGTAAGAATAGGTGTGTTGACTAACCTTCACTTCAGTTCCTTAAAATTTTACTCACATTCATATGTCCAGAGGAACTTGGAACCCTTTCAAGTTAACATGGTTATATGATTAGATAGTCATGATAAATTCTACACAAATCATCAATAATATCCAAATAAACTAAGAAAACTAAAGATCTCTATCACAATGGTTGGTCTGGGCCAACATTCAATAGCATCTGTCTTCAATGGATCTACTGTAATATCCTCTCTTGAGATTATATGAGCTAAAAATGAATCCTTTTTCATAAAAAAGTCACACTTTGTAAATTTTTCATAAAATTTTTCTTTCCCTAGGGTATTTAGTACAATTCTAAAATATTCTTCATGCTCTTAATTTTTATTTTAATATACAAGAATATCATCTATAAAGACTACTACAAACTGATCAAGGTAATCTCTAATGACTCTATTCACCAAATCAATGAAGATAGTAGGGTAATTATTAAGACCAAAAGTAATCACTATATATTCATAGTATACATACCATGTATTGAATTCCATCTTGGGTATATCAACCTTCTTAAACCTCAAGTGATGATATCTAGAATGAAGTTTAATCTTGGAAAAGTATTGAGCTCCACACAATCAATCAAACAAGTCATCAATACAGGTAAGATTATACTTGTTCTTGATTGTGATCTTTTTCAAATTCTAATAATAAATGTATATTCACATTGATCCATCTTTATTTTTCACATAATGAATAGGTGCACCCCAAGGTGACACACCTGGCCAAATAAATCCCTTATCAAGGTTTTCTTGGAGTTTCTTCTTCAATTCCTTCAACTAAATTGGGTACATTCTATAAGAAGTCTTTGAAATTGTTTTGGAACTAGTTATGAGTTCTATCAAGAACTAAACTTCATGTTTTGGTGTAAATCTAGGAAAATATTTTGGAAATACATCCACAAAATCCTGGAAAATATTCATATCATCTAATAATATTAGATGAAATCATCATAATATTAGGTGTTTTCACTTCTAATTCCATGTATAGTCATTTTGGTGTAATATTAATACCCATAGAAAATTATTTGTATGTGAAATAATGTGTAGATCCAAAATAAAATAAGACATTAGTAGTTCTAGATTAGATAGTAAGTTTACATTTCATCACGTCATTATCACACCCCTCATCAAAAATAGTGATTGCATGATATTTCTCCTTATACCTTAGATTAAGATGTTTCTTACAATGATCATCATCATTAAACTTCTTTTTTTGTAATTGGTTATCATAATTCCCTATTCTCATTACACTTATAGAACTAAAGATAGGGAGGTGCATTCTATGCAGCTTTCTCTCTATTCACATTGTTATCTAACTTCTTCCCATTAATTCTATAATTAAATTCTTGATGACCTTCCCTTCAAAACTTAACACATTTATTAGGCCCCTTAATAACATTAATTTATGTTTATTTCCACACTTATTATATAAAGAAAATATTATCATCATTTCTCTATGTATTTTTGATTTTCCTTTGAAAACCATCTTCAATTTCTTGTCAAAACCATACGATCGATACGTAACTCTAACCTCCATTTCAACCTTTATTTCACAATGAAAAATATCTTATTAGCTAATAAATTCTTTTATGGAAAATTCCCTCATGAGACTTATCTTTAATACATGGAATAACCTATCAACTTTAAATTCAATTTGGATGATAATACCTCAATTTTATCTTGCAAGTCTTGTGAAATTTTCCTCATAGGTACCAACAGATTCGTCATCCTTTTGCTTTAACACAAGGAACTATTTCTCAATATTTTTACAAATAAGTCTAGGAAATTACTTATTGAAAAATAAGTTCTTAAACTCATCCCAATCCATGGAATTAGTTTTATCTTGTTTCCTCATATTCTTGATTAGAGTCCACCATTGGTCTGATTCACCTTTTAACTGATAAATATCCAGAATGAATTTCTCTTATTCCAAACAATATAGAATGGAGAATATATTTTTAGTGGTACTGATCCATTGTTCAACAATAATTGAATTATAATACCCATTGAAATAATGTGGTCATTGCCTCATAAAGGACTCAACAGAATGTTGTTCCCTCTATTTCTCATTTGGAAGTCCATCACTATTCATAGCTTGAGAAATTTTGGTGAGCATAGAAATGATATTTTTCATTCCATATCCCATAGCATTAAGATTCTCAAGAGAGAAATAATTTCATTTCCTGTCACACTCATCATCGACGTAGTTCCTTCAGGTTCCATCCATTCACTAAAACCAAAAATCATAGAGTAATAAACAATTATCATAGTGGGAAACTATATAACCATTAAAAACCACTTATAGGATATCTAAATTATGACACCTTATTTAATATATAACATTGTTGGTTTATCATAGGTTATTAACAACTATCTTATATTTAAATAATTCATGATGGTTCATAAATAGTTTTTTAATTCTCAAAGCATACCCTCTGAGAGTGTCCAACCAGGTGTGCGGCATGGCCTATTGTCATGCACCAGTTTCTGATCAAGTCTAGATAAATATGGTGATTTTAGGATTTTTACCCCTATTTATATCTATGAAATATCCATATCCACTTGTATTATCTAGACAGGGATGTATTTCTAGGAAACCACTCACTCTATCCTTTACCAAAATTATAGGACATTTTTCAATACTTTGAATCATCCTTAGACTTATCCTTAGACATTTCCTTAGGGTTCTAACTATGATTTTATCATCCTAGTTTCCAAATGTTAAATAAAATTTTTCTTGAATACCAACTATAGTGACCTTTGCTTAACATAAATTAACATTACATCATTTTTTCAGAATACTTAATACATTAAACAAAGAGGTGCTCAAGCACTGTATTAGTTTAGTGGCTTTGGAAACATATAAACATATACACTAGTACATAAGAAATCTACATTATCTACAACTAGGTTCTTCATGACTAGAACCCTTCTTATACAAATAATACATAATAAATATATTCATAACTTGGGGAAAGTAAACATAAAAAGGGGTCAGCTCAGATTCTCGGTAAAAGTAAACAAGGTATATATCTAATAATAAACATGAGAATAAGGGTACTAGAATGTTATCATAACATTAGAATATCATAAACTAGATATCAAAGATCACAAACATGAATCATGGAATAAATATGGGCATTTCATATGACATAAATCATAAGGGAATCAAGAGAATAAGCCATGAAATCATAACAAAGGAAGAATACATGGAATTATGGAAAAAACATAAGCATATAAAATGATTCTATAGTAGTCAAGGAATAATTCCAAATCCATCTTAGTGTAATGGGTTTACTCACCAAACCATATTGGTAGTTAGGGTTCACTACCTTGACCATTTTTTCCCTTGTATTTCACACCCATAATAGTTTCCTATTTCTAAATGGTTTCCAATAGGTTAATTTATTGAATTGAATTCACCCAGTGGTTTTATATCCATAGTTACTTTCTTTCCAAAGGAAGGATCTCATTAGGTATTTTGATCCATGATACTTAAGAACTTTCATTGGTTGAGAGGATGGGAGGTCGGGCTCATCACACATTTTTGGGGGGAATTATTTCCTACTTCGGGACTCTCTTATAGATTTAAGATATGTTCATGTACCCTTCATTAATTCCAAAGTATGATATGGTTCATCCCAAATTAGTAATAAATTATTAGAATATGATAAATTCATAATCATCCATATGTATTCAAGGTTCTTCATCAATGGAGATAACTATATGTATATTAGGTTTTCTATTGATGGTATCCTCTTATATACTACTTAGATATTCATTGGTCATTATTACGATGATGTTGGTTTTTTAGCCACATAGTGAGACACTCTAAAGTTTATTTTCATCCAGATAGACAAAATGTCACTCTAGAGTTTATTTTCATCTAGGTATATGAAGGTCACTCTGGATTTTATCATCATTTAGGCAAATGAAGGTCACTTTTAAGTTTATCATCATCCAGAAAGACATGAATTGTTTTATGTTGGGATAGAACCCATAAATAGGCTTCCTACATATACTTTTCAAAGGATTCATAACCCACGTAGTTTGGTGTCGTTGAATGGGGAATATTATACCGTTTAAGGTCATGTGATGGGGACCCAACCTTACAGTTTAACATCATGTGGCAATGAGATCAAGGTATAAGTTACCTAGTCAAGGTTTAGTATGGGACTTATGCCGAAATAGCCCAAGGAACATGGAAGGGATATGAGTTTCCAAGTTGAATTATACCCTGTTGGGGATACTGCTCAAAATAATATGGTTGGTTTAGGATGTTGGGTTTTAACCTCAAGGGAGGCTTCCTACGTATCTCATTTGAATGGGAATCAAATCCCACATAGTTCATTAGTGATTACCCACACCTATAGATCCCTTCAAGGGTATGTCTCGTAGGGGAGTATGGTCCCTTAAGATGATAGGTTGGGGCTTACTCATAAGAAGGATATCCCCTATGAAGGGACCATGAGGTATTTTTTCACTCATGGGGATTTGGGGGATTAACTCATGGTTTGCTCCTGAGGAGGATACCCAGATTAAGGAAATTATGATTGGTGATTATTCCAAAGGAGGATTCTCATTGAGCCTAGGACATAAGTGGTATTCATACATATCTTGATTAGAAGGAATAAAATTTCTTGTAGTTCAGTCCTTCAAGTGGATTGTGTGGGTGTCCTGATCATCAATAACCTCTAATCCCATGTGATTCATGCTCAGTGTAAAAACTAGAGGAAGGATAATATTTTACAAACCACACACATTTCCTTCTTTACTAGTGGAAGAGGTCAGGGAAATCAAGGAAGAGGTTGGTACTACAACATAAGAGGTCAGGGCTATAGAACTTCTTTTTCTTTACTTTACTTTGTAAAAGATTTCAAGGTAAGGAAGGAATGAAGGTGAAGGATGCGAGGGTGGAGAGGATCAATACTAAAACCTTCCATGGGAAAGGATAGGGTCTTACACTAGGATGGCTTCCAATAAATTGGTTCTACATTAAGAGGAGGATCTCATTCCATGTTGAATGGAAAATAAATTGTGATCCTTATCCTCCCTGCCAGTAACCAGAGGCTTCAGGTCTCAGGAACAAGAATGGACTGACAGATTCCTATCCCCAGAATCGAAGATTGATAACTCATCAACATTGTACCTAGGGTAAGGTTCCTCTTGACAACATGGATACATACCCACATGAACCCTAAGAAACCAGTTCATCCAACTAGAAAAGTGCAGGTAACCTCTGACCATAAGAATAAAAACCCAAATGGAGGACACATTAGTGTTACACTCTCCAATTTTGTGTAAATACGGGGGTCTTGGTGAAGTTTTTTATTTGATCCCTCTTAAAAAAGGAAACCAAATAAGGAGAGTTCTGACAATGAATGGATTTGAAGAAGTCCTGAAAAATGTCTTGTGCATTCTATAAGGTGGGGAGAACCAAGGAGGGTCACATAGGGGGTTCTTTGCACATGTAGGCATGGGTGAATAGATAATACCTTGGACGAGGACCACTTAGGCGACTACACTTGGGTGAGACCTTTCTCAAGCCTTCAAGGGTCTCCATAGGTGTTCCTGGAGGTAATTCATGCCAATCCCTAGTTAAATAGAGGACCTCACGCTAGTCTTCATTGATTAGGGGTTAGGATAATGCCTCTCATAGGTGTTATTTATTTTAAACCCTGGGAGGACTTATGTTCTTCTATTCCCCTTTAGTTACCCCTTCTTTAGGTGTTAGAAAACTACCTAGAGGGTTTCAAAGGACTTTAGTAAAGCACTAGGGAAATCAAAAAAACAATCGGCCTTTAGTAAAATTCTTCCATATAAATGAAGACCCCAAGAGTCTATTTATAGGAAAATATGGGACCCTGGGAGAAGTTTTTTTTCACAAGTGCTTAGTGTGCAAGTGGGTAGCATGCAAGTGGGACGCGTGTAAGTTTTTGTGTTCCAACGCTGCTTAGGGATAACTTTGGTGAATTGATCTGTTGGGATTTGAGATTATTTTATTTTTTCATCTATTTTCTCCCCCTTTTTCTAAGGCATTTCCCTTTTTTTCTTTTTCATCTAAGAGATAAAATAGAGTGTCAACAAAATCCCCCCCCCCCCTCAGGATTTGATCTGATTGAATAAATACGGTCTGATCCTAAGGCCAATGGATGAAAGGATAGGTGATTCATGCAAGCTTCCATGATTGGTTGTTCTCTCTAGTCTACCATGAAATCTCATCACACAGGTGGACTTCCTTGTCCATAAATAGGGTCTTTATTCTGAGGGAAGGCTATCATGATTCATAAATTTCATCTCTTCCTGTGAAAGTCCTCCATGAAGACTCCATAGTTCTTTTTTTACAGAACACTTCATTCGCTCAAATATAGTATGTATTGGGAAGTGAAATACATAGTCTTAGGTGGGTTCCTTGCATGACACACTGGCATGAGTCACTTGCACAAGACACTTGTGCGCCAGAATGCCTTTGCTAAATTTCCTAATTTCTATGGTCTTCTTCAAAAAAAGAACCTATTCTGAATTGAACTTAATATTTCTTGGTTGTTTTGATGGCTTCCAATAAGGTTTCAATTTTTTATGACCTATCCAACAAATAGATTAAAGTTATGATTAAAATCATTGGGCATGATTATTATTATATCTGTGATACCACCCTTTTTTATCTAGCGGGTTATCTAAAGAAGTATCACCTCAATTTCCCAAAGATTTCATATATGTCACTTTACGATTATGGCCATCTATGATAATTCCTCATTCCATCTCTAAAGAGATATCTCCCAACTTCTTGGTTTTAGAATTATAAGTACTTATCATCTATCAACGTTTCTGGCATGGTAATATATATTAACATAGGGACAACATTTATAGCTTATGTTATGAATCACATCATGTGTTTTCTAGATTTTAAGCCACACATAGTTGAACTCAAGATGTATTTCTATTCATCCATTTTTCTAGATTTTCAAATGGATCAATCAAAGGGATGGACGAAAGGTTGGTAATTATGCCTAGAAGGCAGTGTTAATCCTACATATATGTGGGTGTACTAGGTGCGTAAAACCTATGATGAGTTCAAAAGGGATCTGGAAAGTATAGGAATTTATGAGGTCGTGTGAGTAGGGAAGACCTATGTATATAGAAATTATGATTTTGTGCCTAATTTGTTGAGCCGATGGATTCCACATATGAATTTTTTTCATATGACACGTGGAGAAGTGGTTATTAGTTCGTGGGATGTTCACAATATTTTCAGGGATCCAATCCTTGGAGATATGTATGATGAGTTCATCACTCCAAGGGAAACATGGAATAACACTAAAAATATGCTAGATTTAGCAGGTCAACTATTGAAAATGGATCAATACATCAAAGAAGTAGATCCCTGTGAAAAAGGGGATATTCATCTAGAGATGTGGATGGAAAGTTTCTTGAGTATGAAGGAGGTGGAAGGACCCTCTTATAAACCTCCAACAAGCTATCCCAAGGTGGGGAATATAGGTCTACCTAGCATACCATTTTCAATGCTAGAAAAGGGGGAATTTGAAAAATGGGGCAATGAAGTCAATACCAATGTTTTTTCCAATACATGTCTTGTAGGTTTTCTGACCATGTAGCTCAAAATATATCTTCTACCTTTCTATTATTCCAAAGGCAGTTTAAGAAAAGAAAAAAAATTAAAAACCAAGTTGGTAGATAAGAAGTTATTGGGGTTAGACACCTATATTTTGGAAAGAATCCATAGGAATCTACTGCATATTCATGTAGGAAAATCTCATTTTAGAATTTTGGGACCATTCCAGGTTTTATGGGGATGAATCATAGCTCATTTTTGGACTTATGCCATGAAGAGTGGGATCTAATCCCTTGGGAACTCATTTTGACCATACGTCAAGGAAGTATATAGTATTCCTATTTTATACTTGAAACCCTGTGATATTTAGAAAAGATTGAGTTTATTAAAGGAGTTCAACTTTTTCCTTATGATAATCCAAAAATGGGAAGGTTTTTTTATGATTCAAAGGCTAGTATGGATCTAAGGTCATACATTATAGCCTTTAGGGATGGTGTCTTAACAACTAGGATTGATGGTGAGATCATATAAAAGGCTTGTTCTCCACAAAAATTTTCACACCAGTTTAAATTCCTATAACAAATTATTGTATCCCCCCCCCCCCCCGTGCACATTAGATCAAAATAGAATCTTATGGTTGCTCGACAGCTATGGATTCTTACAGCTGTGGAATTAAAGGGGGTGGTGATAATTTACCTCCAGCTGATGCAATTATCAGATTGACCATATGGTATGCCGAAACTTGGATTTCATTGTACCCCAAAGGGGTGTTAGACAATTGTGTTCCTCAGGTTGGGATAAAGAGGCAAAGCAATAAATATCCTTCTTGCCTAGAAGCTACTTCATCTCCTTCAGAGGCACCATCATCTAAGTCAGAGAGTGAGAATGATGAGATTCCTAGTTCATCAAAATGACCTCTTTCAAGATACAATCCACCTACTGGAATCAACAGGGATACACCAACATCACCAACTGAAACTACACCCAGGTAGTCTAGTCTCAATCTTTAATAATAGAACTAGGTTCCATTTTATCATCCACCATCTGTCTTGGAAGGATTTAGGAAGCCCATAAAATCTAGGGCTGTAGAATCATCCTCACATCAGGTCAAAATGTATTCTGAATATGTATGACCAGAGGTATTACAATTATGGAAGGACTTGTATTTTTATTTTGAAACTATGTGGGAATCCTATGTGAGGAGTTTCATATTCTAGGGATAGGAGGTCACTGAGCCTCACCTGATATTTTTTTTAGGATAATCTTACTGAAATGAAAATATATATTGAGGTGATAGATATTCTCATCTATGCAACCAATAATTAGGTCCCTTACACAAGGTGAGTGAAGGATTTGATAGAACATGGCACTGCTGAGGGGATAGATCATTCATCTTTTGATGAATGGTGTGACTTTAATGATATATAATATATAAGTTTTCTTCTTCTCATATTATTTTCTACTTTTACTTTATATTTTATTACTCAGGGGGAATACCCTCTTAATTTTCATTTGTTTAAGGGAAAATCAATTGAGTTTTTTTCTCCATGGTATATCCCTTATGGTACTCTGATTGGGGTTTCCAGTTCACCCCCCGAATCAGGAGAGGTATATCTAGGACAAAATTCCATGGAGGATGAGATGGTGGAAGAATTCCCACCTGTAATACCTATTGTTGAGTAGGTTTATTCTATCCCTTCTTTAAATAAGATGAATAAGAAATGATGCTGAAGGGTGAAATCCTTGGCTATGTACTTTGTTAGTAGCAGTAAGTCTTTCCCAATATCATTAATTTTGGCCTCTTCCAAAAAAAGTATTTAAACTTCTTGGGATTACAAGAACTCATTCTTTTTCTTCTCTTAATAAAGTTACAAATGAGCCTCTGAGAACCAAAGAGGTTTTTTCAAACCAAGCATAGATTCTTTCCAGTGAAATGGTTCCTTTGATTGAAGAGGCTTCGAGGCCAGATAATACATCATCCTCTCTTGCAACTTCTCCTATCGTTATTACATAGAAAGATGGGGAATCTGGTATATCAAATGTATTTCATAAGATGTCACACTCTAATGAATTAATTTCATTTTTATTAAATTTTAGGTTCATCTCATGCACCATAGAATCTTATGACAACTGATACTAACCTTACAGTTGTCACTGAGGAGGCTTTTTGGGGACTCAAGTCGTCGGAGGAGGAGCATGAACCAACCTCTCCAAATTTCCCCACAGGTGATATTAACAAGGGTCTTGGGATATAAATAGATTCCATAATAAGTCTTGGAATAGATTTTTATGAAATATTAGAACATGTTAATATTACTACCACTTTAGAAGATTTTGGGGAACTATATAAAGAATCAAATTGACATTAGTCTTTATTTTCTATCCAATTAACCTTTTATGCTTGATTCCCTAATCATGACTGGTTGGAATGAATAGCTCTATCCACAGAAACTTTTACAGTGATGGTGTATGGACAAGGCATCAAAATCAATCTCAATCCTGCTATTGAGGGAGATATAGCTTAAATAGATCTTGAAATATCTTCTTAAGCCTTATCTGGAGAATCCTAGGAATACTAAGGGGGGTGTCCCTTAACAAGAGGTGTCATCCCAAACTACTAAAGCTGGGAATGATGGGGTGGAATCTTCTCAAGATAATGACTTTCTATTGGGTAAAGTGCACAAACTATTATGATTTTTACCCACTCTTTTTATTCTTTTTAAGATAATAATGATTTTAATTAATCATGTAGGATTATAAACCTCTGTGGCTAGGACTGATGGAAAAGATTCCACATTATCTGGACCAACATTGGAAGGAAAGATAGTCACTGTTCAGGAGGGAGAAAAACAGGGTACTTCTTTGAGTGAGATGAACCCAGAGTACATCTCTCCTTATGAAAGTTACTCTGAATCGGATCTAGAGGTTCAGAATGCTCTATGAATCATGTGTCTCAAGTCTTGGTTGGAAATATGGAAGATAATATATGAGATGACCCTTGAGGTTTTTCCTTCAAGAATCCAATGGATTTTATCTTTTTTCATCATGTTGGGATTCAGTGGGTTTGATTATCATCCAATCCATGCAACAATTAAGGAGACTATTTTTCAGTGGGAACAAGGGCATAAGCTTCGTAAAGACCTTACAACGAAAAAATTTCTCACCAACATTGATAGTTTTAGAGATGCACTATCCCAAGAGAAGGCCACCCACAACATAAATTTGGTAGGATTTAAATAGAAGATCAAGGAGAAGTCCATTGAAGTGTCACATCTCTAGTGATAATTGGATGTCTCTTAAGGATAAATCAAACAACTCCATGGTTCATTAGGAGAATCCCAAATGGAAGGTTCAACTACCATTGCGGCAGCCAAGGAAGCGCTTTTTCAGGTCGAGGAGACTGAGGCTGGTCAACTAACTAAGCTTCAATAAGCAGTTGATAGATCTCAGGAATTTTTTCAATAGATGAAGAGTTATGTTGAAGACCTCTTGTAATATATGATAGAGAGACTCCATTTTGTGGATGTTCCTCTGATTTTTCTTCATAAATGAAAAGAATTTTTTTTCCAATCATATATTTCTTCATCCTTACTTTACTTCTCTAATCATAATGTCAAAATTTATTTCCATAGCTTTACATATTTATATCAACTAATCATAATTACAATGATAGGTATGGGGGATCATTAACTTTTACCTAAACCAAGGGGTCTAGTGAGCATAGTTTGACTGTTCCTAGGGTCATATGGAAAACCCTACCAACTTTTTGTCTTTTGTTTCATCACCCAAATTTTTTCTTAAGATCAATATAAAAAATACAGATAGGGTGAGAATTAGATTTTTATTAGACTGCATTTTTCAAGTTTTCAACCTAACAAGATTTGTGCCTTTTAACTTTTAATTTCTTGATATTTCCCAAACCATATAGAGTGTAGGTCTAGCGAGTTAAGACTCAACGTTTTTCTACTGTTCCCTTTTTGTTTTTTATCCTAGTGAGTACTATGTCTCTTTTTGTGGTCAATTTAAAGTTGTGCATACTAGACTAAAAGGTATAGTGTTTTAGTTCAAACATCTTTTACCATGAATTTTGAGATGATAACCCAAACAAGGATTAGTGACTAAGAATGTTCCAATACTCTTTAGATACTTCCAAGGGGAATCTCGATCCATGATTATATGGTTCCTGAATCTAAAACATGATATTTGATAATATAGGAGGTCTCTCCTGAGAACCAAGTTGTCACTGACTAAAAAACTCATTATGATGGTTGTTTTATGTAAGTCCAATTGGGTTATGTATTGCATGGTCAAGTAGCATCATCCTTAGGATTATAGGACTGTTATGGGGACAACTTATTCAAGGCCAACTAGGGCACATACTACAGAGTCAGGTAAAGGATTTCTTAGGAATTTTGACATTCTATTTCTCTTGGGTGAAGAAATTTTATGGATATTTGGATTTCTCAAGAGAAAAAGGGGTCATTTTTCCAAGGTAAGATTTATAAAAATGAAGGGAATATCTAGGTCATCATAGGACATGAATGGAAAACCACTATTGAATGAATTTAATGTGTGAAGGAGGGTACATTTTCTTAGATAAAAAATTTTAGGGGGAGAAGGATCATTTTCTGAAAAAGGATGAAGGTATCATGCAGTTTAAATTCATGCAATGAGGATATTGTGTTGTGAAGTTTAAAGTCATGCTTCAAGGACATCATGTCGTGCAGTTTAAAGTCATGCAGCGAGGAAATTATATTGTGTAGTTTAATTTCGTACAGTAAGGACATTATGGGGGGCTATAATTTAAGGTCTTTAGCTTTGAACAAAGGTTTTAAGATTCTCTGATTCTTGGTAATACATCTGTAAATGTGATACTATATTCAGGTGTGGAAGGATAAAATTGTAAGTTGTGATTTGGGGGTTCCCAGATCTGAAGAATAGAATGGGAAAAGGTCTTATGATGTTTGAGGAGGTCTCACCTAATAATGAAGTTACCACTGGTTTAAAAACATGTTATGAAGAATGTTTTATGCAAGTACAACTGGGGCACATACTACATGGTCAAGTAGTATCATCCTTAGGCTGGAAGGCCCATTATTGGTGAAACTTATGCATGTCCAACTGAGGCACATACTGTATAGTTAGGTAAAGGAGCTCTTGAGAATTTTGACATTATATCGTTAAAAGATGATGAAAGTTTATGGAGATTTGGATTTTCCCAAGCACATAGTTTGGTTTTTGGAGAAATTTCCTGAATATGGAAGGGGTATTTTAAGTCAAAATTTCAAAATAATCGGGGAAATGGATGCTCTACATTGGTCTAACCCAATCATAGGAAGTACAGTTCCTATAGTTTTAATTCATATGAATTGGACCATAAGATTATGGGGATAGTGGATGGTATGTGGTCAAATGTCCCAAGATCATTCTAGTATGCTTTGAACATATAATGGGGGGAATATAAACCACAGTCTTGGAGACTTTCAGGTTAGGAGAAAGGAAATGGGATAAATATGTAGAGGATAACCACTGATTTTAAATTGTGGATTCCAGCATACCATTGTTAATATTAAAGAGACAGAAGAGTCTTCTCCTAATAATAAAGTTACCAGTGGTTGAAAACCCCATTATTGGGGTTGTATTATGAAATTCCACCAGGGTATGTACTCGATAGTCAAATAGTGGTATCCTTTGGATGATAGGCCCATTATAGGGGTGATTTATGAAAGGGAAACTGGGGAACATACTTTATGGTCAAGTAAAGGAGATCTTGGGTATCAGACATTCCATCACCAGAATCTAAGGAAATATTATAATGATTTGAAAGTATTCAAGATTAGGAGTATGACATGTGAAAAGGGGGTGTTCAATTCATAAAGGAAGCATTGGACCAATATTTTCCATGATTTTTGAGTCCCTTACATAGATATGGCTCATATGTATAATGGGGATATCTCTTGTTTCTTTGGTGGTATCTCAAAGGAGAGGACCCAAAATAAAATCTCCTGTATAGATTTTTGATTGTATGCAAGAGAGGGGGGTTTATTTTCCTCATAGATGAGTTTAGGTCTCAAGGCCTAGGCTTCACTATGTATCTCAATGGGATGATAATAAATACACATGTATTTCTATAGGTACCATTAATTTTGAATTCATGTGATGAGGATGTTGGTTGTGTACTTTAACATCTTACAGAAAAGATGTGGGTGATTCTGACATGAAAAGAAATATTATGGATGGTCCAAGGTGTAGAGCCCAATAATCACTATATATCTTGTCATATCAAGATTCAATCCATATGTAGTTCTAACAGATATAGGTTCATGCCTAAAGTGGAAACTCATATTGGATCTCCCAATGTAGATTTGACTTGTACATGGGAGAGTATGGTATTTTTCTATGTTGTGTTGTAGTTGGGCCCATGATGGAAGATCTGGGTGACACTATGTATTTCATATGGGTGATAATAAAACCAAATGTAGTTTTTTAGATTCCCTAAAGTTTAATGTCATGTTGTAAGGACAAAGATGAATAGACGTGAAAGGATGAGAACATTACGACTGAACCAAGGTGTAGGGTATGGGTGTCACTATGTATCTCATTGGAATGAGAATTAAACCATATGTAGTCCTTGATAGGCTACTTGTGTATATCCAATTCATTCAAAGGAATTAAAGGGGATTTATGATTTAATCATAGCTAAACCTGGGATTGGATATCTAGGCATCACTATATATCTAAATGGGATGAGAATCAAGCCATGGGTAATTCTTGGAGGTTCTCCCTACGTAGGTTTGATTCATGCACATAAGGGGTGAAGGGGATTTTTAAACATCATGGCTAGCCCGAGGATTAGAGATCTGGGCATTAGTACATATCTCAATGGGATAAGAATCAAGCCACGTATAGTTCTTAAAGGGGATCCCTATACAAGTTTGATTCATGCACATGGGGGGTGAAGGGTATTTTTAAACATTGTAACTAGACCTGAGATAGGATATTTGGGTGTCACTATGTATCTTGTTGGGGAAATAATCCATCCACACATAGTTCTTGATAAATTTCATCATCCAGGTTTGATCTATACATAGGGAGTGGGGGGTTTTTTAAATTGTGGTTAGACCCGAGATAGGAGATCTGGGCATCACTATGTATCTCATTGCAATGAGAATCAATCCAAAAGTAGTTCTTTGAAAAGGTTACCCACAACAACTAAAGTTTTATGTGAGAAAGGGGGATTTAATATTTTTTAGCTATTTTCTAGAATAATGATTGGACTCAAGGAACAAAATAGTATATGAATCAAGCCATATGTTCTGGAAGAGTTCCCGGTATAGATTTGGTTCATACACAGAGAAAAGGAAAATTTTTGTTTATGGTCGTATATGGTCCCGAGAATGGTGATCTAGGCATCACTACGTATCTCATTGGAATGAGATTCAAGCCACACATAGTTCTTGATGAACCATATAGTTTATCATCATGCGTCAAGGATGTGGGTCACATAACATGAAAGAATCATTAATGTTGGACTAGGGGATAAGACCCAGGTGTCACTACGTATCTTTCTAGGGAAATAATCAAGCTACACGTAGTTCTTGATAATTATTCCCCATGCAGGTTATATCCAAACATAAGGAGAAATGGGATCAAGTGACATTAGAGAGTGGAAATGATGTGAGTGAGTTTTATGCATGGAAGCTACTCATATTTTGAGGGACCACAAGGAGTGTATACTCATGGTATCTTGGGGATTTATTAACATAAAACAAAGAGTATGTTAACCATATAGTTTAATGTCATGTGGTGAGGAAAAATGGTGATATGCAATTTAACATCATACAGCTAGGATGACATGTCATTTCATTTATCGGCATGTGACAAGGATGTTGATGTTACGCAGTTTAACATCATTCAACATGGATTCCAATAGTTCTATATAGTTTAAAATCCTATAGCTAATATGGCCTCCATGTGATTACACAAAGTACTTATTCTGGAACCTTGCATTGGTTGAAGTTGTAGTGAGTTTTCCATCCATTGAGATTAAGGAATAAGATCCATTAGAGTGGACCTTATGTATGGAGTAAGGTCCCTCCCACTTTGGATCAAGATTTAGAGGTTCTTTTCCTAGTATTATTGGATTCCTAAGGACCAATACCAATTCTCCTTTGAGGAATGAACGGATACATACCTTCTTGTTAAAGGCTCATGCTATCTAGATCTAATATACCTCCAAGTGATGCAAGGTATGCAATCTATTTTCATCTAGTCACTCTAGATCATCCAGTCATTTATGAGATTTTTCATCTATAGATATCTAGATACAAATGGAAATACGGAGTGATAGAAGTTTAACCTCAATGAGAAAGATGGTTTATATTTAGTATACCAACAAGTACGCAGTTTCTCGCATAGCAGTATGGGTAGTAGTCTGGTAAGCCCATAAGGAATGAAAGAGCTTATCAGGACAGGACTTCTTATATTTAACCACCATCTTTTGAAGTATTTTTTATAGATCCTTATTCAAATCTTCTATCTGTATATTGTTCACTACATGATAGTTGTATGAATGGTTGGATTTGATATTGTATTCCTGATACAGCTTCTCCACCTCAACAGAACAGAAATCGGTGTATTTTTCTATAAATATGGTATGAGGGACACCAAATCTAGTGATTTTGTTAGCTTTGACAAAAATAACAATGATTTTGGATCTGAATTCTGTGATGGGTAATGTGATAACACATTTGGAGAATAAAGCAGTATCATTAAGGATGTACTTGAATTTCTTAGCAGTAGCTAGAGGATATGGTCCAAAAACATCCATTCCCCGTGTGGAAAATGGTCGAGAGTATTTATCTGTATGTATTAGATCTAGGGGTTGAAGAATGAAATTTTAATTCACTTTTTAGGGATGATACTTCTTAGTGAATTATGTGTAATCCTGCATCATAAAAGGCTAGAAGTGTCCAAGCCTTCATATTTGATCAGAAATCCTATACCCTAATTGGTGAGAACCACAGGTTCCTGCATGTACTTCTTTTATAATAGTCATAGTCACTTCTACATCAACACACTTGAGAAGTACTCTATCAAAGCCTCACTTGTAGAGTACTTCCTAGTGATTTGGGTCATCATAAAGAGTGAAATTATCCTCTCATCGTCGGATCAGTCCCTTCCAACCCTATATGGTAGAAGTAATATATATTGTAGATATTCCATAATGGGTTTCATCCATCCTATAGTAGGAACAAATAAATCATGTAAGGGAATAATTAATTTATCTCTTCTTCTTTGATCCAAAAAAAGGTGAAGCTATTTGACGATGGGAAATGTTGATGACTATTTCATCCTGATTTGGATCAACCAAAGTTGTAGCTGCATTTTTCAACACATCTACCTGAGCATTCTGTGATCATGGGATGTGAGTCAATATTAGATCTGAGTGGAATTCTTCCATTAACCCTCATACATAATCACATGTAGGAATTATCTCCTCATTTTTGATGTCATAATCCTTATTTATATGATTGATTATAAATTTTGAATCACCCTACACTTCAAGGTGGTTCACTTGTACTTAGGGTTTCAATACCAGGCCTACAATGATAGATTGATATTCTACCTCATTGTTAGTACCACCTTCAGATAACATGAAGGAGTATGGAAACACTGTCTTATCTAGAGAGACGATCACAATTCCTAACCCATCTTTTTTGAGATTAGGTTCTTTCATTCTCTTCCCTGTTGGACTCCTGGAAGCACCATCAAAAAACATTTCTCATGTTTGAGGGATGTCCTAAATAGAGAATATTTCTTCATTAGGTATTTTAGTATTTAATGACACATCTTCTATAGATGGGTGCACAGTGAGGAAGTCTGCTAAGGTTTTTCCTTTCACTTATTTCTAAGGAGAAAACTATATATCAAACTACTGTAGGATAACTACCCACTATTCCAGGCGCCTTATTATCATAGGAAAACTGAGGATAAATTCAAGAGGGTTATTCCAAGAAAACAAGTGTAACTCATAGGTCTATAGGTAGTTCCTCATCTTTTGAACTAAAAAGATTAACACCAGGAAGCTATTTCCAATATCTGAATATCGATTCTCTGCATCGATCATAGTTCGATTGAGATAGTAAAGGTTTTTTTCAATCCCAGTATCATTGTTTTGTGTGAGGAAATCACCTAGTGATCACTCTATGGTTCTCATGTAGAGAATGAGTGGCTTTCCTTCAATAGGTGGAATCAATACTGGTGGGATCAAGAGGTATTTATTGAGAACATCAAATATTTCTTGATAGTCATAGGTCCATTAATAATTGATCCCCTTCTTCATAAATTTAGTGAAGGGTGGACACTTTCTTGTGAGATTGGATATGGAGCATCGAATGTAGGCCAAGTGTCCTTGAAGTACACTCAAATATTTCAATTTTGAGGAGGTTACATGCCAAGGACAGCTTTAGTCTTCTCACAATCAACTTTTATGACATGATGTCATACAATAAAGCCAATAAATTTTCCTAAGGTTACCCAAAAAGCACATTTCAAGGGGTTTACCTTCTAATTATGCTGTAAAATCTTGATGAATATGGTCTCTAATTCATCTAGGTGGTCATAAAATTTATGATATTTAACCACTAGATCATCAATGTAGAATTGGACAAACTTCCCCAAGAAGGGTTTGAAGATGTGATGCATAGCACATTGGTATGTGGAACCAGTGTTCTTCAAGCCAAATGCCATTACCCGATAGCAGAATACACCTTAAGGGGATCTGAAGTATATCGATTCTTGATATTCTAGGGCCATCTAGATTTGATTATACCCATAGTATCTATCCATGAAGGAGAGGTCTTGGTAGCCAGTTATTACATCAATCAAGAGCTACATGATTGGAATAGAGATGTCATATTTGGGACAATGCTGATTGAGATATTTGAAATCAATGAAAACTCTAATTTTCCTATTCTTCTTTTTCACAGGGAAAATGTTAGCTATCCATTTTGGGTGTTATACCTCTTGGATAAAATCATCATTGATGATCTTGTCCACTTCAACCTCAATCATGGAGGCATGGGTCGGGTGCGTCCACCTGGTTGCTTGCTTGTATCCCCTGTGATTTTTTGAAAAACCTAAGTTATGGTTGGCCACTTCAGGCTTAAGACCTAGTATATCTATGTAATTCCAAGAAAACACATCCCAATGCTACTTTAAGAAAGAGGTGTATACCTCATACTCTTCTAGATTCATAGGTTCACTAATTAGAGTGGGGTGTGGATCTTCTTCTATATCCAAATTTATTTCTCTGAGTTCATTCATAGTGGTGGAGACACCTTCCTCCAATTCCAGAGGGGTTTCCCAAAGATCCTGTTGTTGTTGTTCTTACCCATGCTCCACTACTTATTCTTCTTCCTGGGGAAGAGATGATAAAACAAGATCCTCATAGGGAAGAGGTTAGCAACCATTTGGACATCCAAAAGATGAAGTAACCATTTTGGGCTCACTTATTGGAATGTAGTTTTTCTGGAGTCCTAGAGGGAAAACGGGGGATTGAGAATGAGTCTCTTCACTTTCTCCTACATTCATGATGGAGTATTCTAGTTAGGTTGGAAAAACTGGGCTTTTTTTAAGCTTAGGGGACAAAATGAAGAAATTTTCATTCAAGATTTCATTGTCATTTAGATAGTTGATAACTTCTTCAGTTCCATCGGGCTCAACGATCATGATTGAGATTACAAAAGATAGTGAATAAATTCATGAATTTTGTTCCACCCCCTCAATTTTATTAATAGGAAGCACATAATATTCACTGAGCTTCTTGAAATAGTTATCTGGGATCATCTCCAATCCATTTAGGGCATTAATTTAGGCAAAATCATTTTCCATTGATTGCTTCCCCTCATTATGATAGAACCATGGATCAATTTATTATGTCTCGCACAATTTTAATGGGTATTATCACCATAAAATTTCCCAATTTATTCATTGATATAATATTTGAGACATTGATGGTATGAAAAGGGAATGGTCACATGCTGATGTTTCCAAGATCTTCCCAGTAGAACATTGAAAGATGTGTCATGTTGAACCACCATGAACCCTGAGTCAGATACAAGATATCTCAAATGAGTTCTGAGTGTGATCTCATCGAGATGTTCTTTCTCATTATTTTCATAACCCTATAAAATTAGATTATAGGGAGACAAGTGAGATTCATTGAACCCAGTTGTTGAAGTTTTCATATTGTGATAAGGTTTAATCCTGAACCATTGTCAATAAAGGCTCGTCGGACATCAATGTCATTTAGCCTACTGGATATATACAAGGGTCTAAAATGTCTTTGTATTACAAAATCATAATCTTTGTTGGTGAAGAAATGACCACATGTCATTCCACAAAATCATTCTCCACATGATATACTTCAGTAGCAGTGACCTCAACTTCAAATTCTTGAGGGATTGACAATTCCTCAACAAGTTCTTCCATAAGGTCTTTTGACAGACTCAGAGCATCCAGGATAGATAACTTAGCCAAAATATGGGATAATTGATTCAAAAACATCATAATATTGGTCCAAAGGTCTGTTCTTTCTAGAATAAATATTCTCTTTTTCAGGCAATTTAGGAGTTTATGTTCTTGACATAGACGAGTCATTCCTTGGGATAGGAGCTGGAAGTGTTCCAATTCTTGGTGGATTAGGTGGTCTATGTATGCCTATCGACTAAGGAGGTGGTGGAGTATCCTATAACTAGTATTACAAGATGATAATGTTAATCCAAACCCTATCATGTGTGGAGTAAGAACTCCCTTATTCCCATTGGTCTCACTAGAGAAATTTTCCATGAGTTTTGGACACATAAATGGTTCAAGCAGCGGTTTGGTTAAAGTAGTGGCTCCTAACATGACCATGTCTCCCCCTATATCCTCAACCCTGATGACATATTCCACCAGTTCCCTAATCAAGTGTAGGTAAATCATGTTCATAATCAGAATCATCATTTTAGTAGAGCTCCATTAAGTTAATAACATTAAAAGAACCAAAGATCAACTCCTCATTTGATGAAGATTATTCTTGGGGGGTTGAATATTATTATACCATTTAGTGAGGTGGTTATTATGCTTTTGGGAAGGTTGGTATGAAATATTCTAAGTTCAATGACAACTTTTTCCTTCACATGAGCTCATATTCTTCATTTTATTCCTTATCCTTCCATCCATGTCACTTCTTTTACGATTGGCCTTTAGAGGATGGGGCTTTGGATGAAGCTGGATTTTCTATAGTGGAAGTGATAGGAGGCATAGTTTTATATTTCAACTATGTTCATAGAATGGAATGAGTCTGATTGATTGTTTTTATAACCATCTAGTCATAGAAATTCTATGAATTATTGCTTTTAACTTCTTTCCACTCACCTTTATCTCTTGGGTTGGTAACAGAAACATATTCTACCTAGGCTCATGAATTTTTCATTTTCACTTTCCTAGAATATAACATATTTTTTAGGAGGTATTTGAAAAGAAAACACTCATGGATGGGATTCCCCGACATTTTATGGAAGGGGAAATAGTTTTGGAGATCCTCATAACCTTCTTTTTTAGGCTTCTTGGGATTTGGAAACTACATTGAGTTGTTTTCCAAAGCTGACATGAGGTAATAGTGGACTTGGTAATTTTGAAAAGAATAGAACCTATTTTTAAACTCCTCAAACTATCTCCACCTCTGATCTCTTTGATCATCTTGATGAGGTGGTCATTACTATTGATGCTCAGGAGGTGAATCCTTACAGTATGGTGCAGGGTTTGAGGTAGGAGCGGGTACAGGGTCCTTCTTAAGTGTAATTGTAGAGGCCTCCACCTTTCTTATTCTGCTTCCTTAAGCTGATGGGATTACTCAGGACTTGGATTTGGTATTTGAAATGGATTTTTTCAGCTTTTGAGAAATTACAGCAAGATCCTAAAACCCTTATATGTATTTCATAGGGATCAATGGTGTTCACAACTCATCATGGAGATTTTCTAAAAATATGGGCAATAACTCTTCTTGAGGGATCAATAGGTTTAATGAGTATCTCAATCCTTTCCACTGAGCAATGAAATATGTGACTCTTTCATTCTCAATTTGCTTGCAGTTAGTGAGATTTAAGACTGTTTTCTTCTGCAGCATTGAGCTAAACTATAAAAGGAACTTATAATATAGATATTCCAATCTAGTGATTGATTGGGACTGTAAACTCATGTACCATACAAAGGATGGCCCCTGTAATGATTGCACAAAGCATCTGGTTTTTACTACTTCCTACTGCTCAGGGGCCCCCATTATGGGATCGTAGCGAGAGACAAAATGCGTCAAGTGCTTCTATGGATCTCTCGATCCATTGAAAATCAGAAATGCAGGATTCCCAAATTTTGGTAGGGGAGGATTTGGATCTAACCTTTCAGGGTAAGCCTTATTTTTTTGTTGTACTGGAACACACCATCCTTCCATGGCTTCAAATAAATTTTTTAATTACTCAATGGTGTTCATAATCATTCAAGGAATATCTAGAAGATTTGGGGCCTGAATAGGTGTAGCAGATGGAGACTGAATGGGTGCAATGACTGGAAGGACCATTAGTGGTGGCACCACTAGTATCTATCATGGGTAACCAATAGGGGTAGGCTTATAAGGATTTGTCTGACCGTTTTCTGTTTGTGTACTAAATGGAGGGAATTATTGATATGTTGTTGCTGATCCAAATATATTGTTGTTTTATGTCCCACATTGAGAAGATGTTCCCTATCTTCTTCAGTTGTTGTGGAAAATCCTCTTTTATGAAGTTATCCAACTAGAAGTGTGAGTTAAGGGTATTCTTGGAGATCATATCTCATGGGAATACTTCCTCAGAGTAACTCTACATTGAGTTTTCTCAACTCTCTCATTTCCTTCTCTTGTTGAGAATACCTTTCCTCAAGTAAAAGGGATTTTCCTTCTCTAGGGGGAGGTTGAGACATGATATAAACCTTACCCTTTCCCCTTTTAGGTGCCTTTTGAGGAGGTATAGGCGGATTATTTTAGTGGGAAACCCAAATTTTGGGTGAGGTTCTGGTTTCAGGTATGCACACTGTATGCATTGGTTTCTTTGTGGACCATCTCATGAACATGAACTTATTCTTCAGAATCCACTGAATTAGTCTTAGATCCAAGAGGGTCTTCTCCAATAGTGTTTATGACATTCACAGATTCATAGTGCATCGTAGGCATTCCATTGGAATTTTTGTGAGATTGTATTCTTATGTGCCCTCTTTGAGACCTTGTCCTCTTATTTGTTAGTTCCCTAAGATCTATTTAGTGGACAGTAATCCAAAGGAAATCTATATATAATTATGTCATATGTGTTCCAAGTGAATTTACAAGATCAGGGTATGGGAAAAAATTAGATAATTCACTCCACAGAATCTTCCCTAATCGGGAGAATACTGATTCCCACTGAGGATAGGATTATTGAGGTGAAAAATCCCCTATCACTGAGGGTTGGGGTTGTTCCTGTTCTGCCTTCACAACCCTTTGGTCTTGGTTAGATGATCTCTAGGGTTGGGTTAAAAGACCCCCTAGCCCTATGGGATGGGGTTGTTCTCGAACTGATGTGGCTGATATTACCGCATCTTATATTCTGATTTTATGGATTATAGTATGAATGTGGGATGGGTTAATTATTCGACACTCACTTAAATCACCTTTTTTAGAAGATAGTTGTGCTATTTTTGAAATTTTCTCAATATAAAAACTGACATCCTCTAAGTGGAATGCCTGATTAAAGTTCTCAGATGCTTGATGAAAAAGTATCTCAATAGATTGCTCTCTTCTAGCCTAATATTGGTGAAAGTCGGTCAAGGCCTTTTCTGGTTGATAATATATTTGTTCATGAATAGATTCCGTTTTTTGTAGTTGTCCTGGGTAATGGAATTGCATGATACCACCTTTGGTGGGCTTTACTAGCTTGGGAGAATATTGAAATGAAATTCTCCATGTACACCCCACCCTCTGATATGAACACCAAATGGGTTATCTATGATTATCTTTCACAACCTCATTAATGAATTGAGGAATGAAAATTTAACTGCTCCCTGATATTTCTTGATCTTTGGATGTCAGGAATCCATGAGATATTCCAAGTCAATTTCGTGTTTCAACCCTTCTATTAACTTGACGTGAGTCTGATACTCATCATAAGATAATACCTTTTCTTTTAGGGGATGAATAGTTTTACATATGTTTAGGAGGATTTGATAAATACAATCTTCCACCGACACCTTTATAATGCTATATTGAGAGGTGGATAAAGTCCAAAACATTACTATTATGTCATATTTAGCTATTTTTTTCCTCATGTTTAGAAAATCCTCTTCATCTTTCACAAGAGGTTCCTCAACCTGGTCTGACCAGATTGGATGCTTCCCAATTGTTTTACCACAAGAAATGGGATTGGTTGGGATTTTCTTTACTGTGTTGGAATGAAATTGGACCAAGGGTTGTTCATAGAATGATTGTTGTCTTGGGTTTTCTTCTAGTTGAGAAAGGATTTCACCTGATAGTGACAAGGCATCAGACATGACTATCCTTGTATTTTCAAGCGGCTCATGATAAGAGGGTTTTCTCATCACTACATTGTAAATTAGAGAATTATTTTGACAATTTGAATCACTACTATGGAGAGAACTTTCACAGTGATCTCCATCATGGGGAGGAACATCATGGTGGATTACAATAAGGGGATGATCCTCTTGCTCCTTGTTCTTCTAGACACATAAAGGGTTGTCATGGATCTCATCAAGAGATAGGATCTTAAGATTTATATAATTGCTTCCATAAATAAAGACTTCATGGTGAAGTGTTTGATGAGGACCTTCATAATTACTACTACTTCTCCCCTAATTATGTAATGGGAGAGTAAGATCTTGAGCAACAATAGATAAACATCTGAGGGCTTCAAGAACTATAGCATCAAGAGAAGCCTGATCAAGGATCAACTCTTTCTTTTCCAACCATGATTGATGAGAATATTCTTAGATGTATTCTTACAAGAATTTGGAGCCACTTGCTGGGAGAAGTGGTCAATCATGGGTAGGTGCTTATGCTTGCCTTGGAGTAGCTGGTGGAATAGGTTGATTACCTCCAATTAGAGGGGGTGTATGTTCCAGATCCTGCTATTTGTATATTATCGGGGAGTTTTCCCCATGAACCTCTTAGACAAGAGAAGAGGTATGTGTTTTCTCTAGGGTTTTATACTGATGATCCACCCCATTTGAGGGAACATAGTTATGTTTTTATCCTTCAGGAAATACTATTTTCACCGTGATGATATCCTGACAAGTCTGTAGGATATGGGTATGGATTTTCCTCTTCTCTTTTATCATTGCTAAGATATAATGGTTAATTCAGGGACTATAACAGGAATATATGTCTATTTTGTATCTAGAGTATTTTTGTGTTTATGGTCCTATCCACCCATTACTTTCATTGATTACTGATAGTACTCATGGGTAGAGAGTTGAGTCTTCCCTCTACTTATATTTGGGACTTTCTGACTGATTTCTCCATGTGCTGCCAGAAAAGGCTACTGGTAGGCTGGATAAAGGTTGGAAGGTGTGTTTTCTTGCTCATTGTTTGTTTTCAAACCTAGTTGATAGACTTCTCCAGGTGATTCTAGATGGTTTTGCAGGCAGGATTGGTGGGTTCAGGTAGTTTTATGTTCCTTCTTGAATTTTTTTGTCATATTTGGTTGGCAGGTTTCTTTTATTGCTATCGGGCGAGTCTATTGGCTATCCATGTGAAGGCGGAGGGGTGTATGTGCCCGCTCAATATTTTCCATCAAATAGGGTTGTTGGAATTCTCCATAGGGGGAAAACATATGAACCTTCTCCCTATTTTCTAATTTTCATCCTCAGTGGTCCGTCTTGTGTGCCCAGGTCTGAGGGACCTAGGTTAGACAATCGAAGGTGACACCCTCATCATGTTGAGTTTTCACTATCCTATGGTGTTCATAATGGAGATTGTTAGAATTATCCCTTAAGAATGACCCATATATCTTCAGGATGAAGTCATAGGTGTCCTCCTAATACACCTACCTAAAATATGTGAGGGACTAGTTGTTTCATTCTAGGGATAAGCTCTGTAAATGGTTAAGATAGTGGTTGGTGATGTATGCTTCACGACCATCAGTCATTGTTGACTAGAAGGTTGGTGGTGATGGTTGAACTGGAAGGCATGTCGGGTGGCCTCCAAGGTCAGGATGGTACTATGTTAATGGCACTCTCGAAGCAGCGTATTAGAGAACCTTCATTGAATACATTGATCTGGTGATGAAATCCTTCATGCGGATGAAGATCCATCTTGAGATGTAGCAGGAGCCTTCATTGGTGAAAAATTGAAGGAATCCATTAGATTTAAGGGAGTTCTTGAAAACAAGTGATTAATTATATATAAAATAAATGATCAAGAAAAAACTGTATAAGTAGCATCTTTTTATTTGAACATATGTGTAATTTATTTCTCTATCCATACCTCATTTCCTTTGATAATAGAAGGTGAATAACAAGTAGGTGACACTATCATCTTGGTTAAGGATTCACATCGAGTTCACTATTTTTTATTTCCCTCAAATTTCACACCCCATAACATTTTTCTATTTCTTAATGGTTTCCAATAGGTTAATTTGTGGAACCAAAAAACCCAATGGTTCTATATCCATAGGGACCTACTTTCCAAAGGTAGGTTCTCATTAGGAATTTTGTCCCACAATGATTAAGAACTCTCATTGGTTGATAGGATGAGAGGTCAGGCTCATCATACCTTTTTTTGGGGGGGGATTATTTCCTACTCTAGGACTCTCTTATAGATTTAAGATATTTTCATGAATCCTTCATTAATTCTCAAGTATGATGTGGTTCATCCCAAATTACCAATCAATTATTAGCATATATGGAATTAAAACCATCCGTATATATTCAAGTTTCTTCATGAATGGAGATATCTGTATGTATCTGAGGTTCTCTATTGATGTTATCCTCTTATATACTACTTAGAGATTATTTTGTCGTTATTATTATGATGCTGGTTTTCTATCCATACAATGAGGTACTCTGGAGTTCATTGTCATCCAGGTAGACAAAATGTCTCTCTGGAGTTTATTATCATCTAGGTAGACAAAGTTCACTCTTGAGTTTATCGTCATCCAGATATACGAAGGTCACTCTGGAGTTTATCATTATATAGGGAGACAGGAATTGTTTGATGTTGGGATCGAACCCATAAATGGGATTCCTACATATCCTTACATAAATAATCATAACCCATGTAGTTTGGTTCTGCTTAATGGGTAATATCATACCTTTTAAGGTCATGTGATGAGGACCCAACCTTATAGTTTAACATCATGTGTCAAAGACATATAGGCAGAAGGTGCCTTGTCAATGTTTAGTGTGGGACTTATGCTAAAACATCCCAAGGAACTTGGAAGGGATATGATTTTCCAAGTTGAATTAGACCCTACTGGGGATGCGGCTCAAAATAATAGGGCTGGTTTAGGATCTTGGGTTTGAACCTCAGGTAGGCTTCCTAAGTATCTCTTTTGGATGGGAATCAAATCCCACATAGTTATTTGGTGAGAACCCATGCCTATAGAGGCACTCAAGGGTATGTCTTGAAGGGTAATATTTCCCCTTGAGATGATAGGTTGGGGCTTACTCCTAAGAAGGATATCCATTGTGAAATGACCATGAGGGATGTTTTCACTCATGGTGATTTGGGATCTTAACTCGGGGTTTAATCCTTAAGAGTATACCCAAATTATGGGAATTATGATTGGGGATTATTCTTAAGGAGGATTCCCATTGAGCGCGGGACCTAATTGGGCTTCCTATATATCTCAATTAGAAGGAATTATAGTTCTCATAGTACATTCCATATGGTATATTTTGTGGGTGTCATGATCATCACTAACCTCTAAGCCCATGTGAGTCAATCTCAATGTGAGAAACAAGATGAAGCTTGATATTTAATAAACCACACACTTTTCCTCCTTCACTAGTGGAAGAGTTTGGGGTTATTATAGAAGATTCCAGTGCTATCGTGTAAGAGGTTAGGGATATGGCACTTCCCTCTCTTCACGTTACTTTAAAAGAGAGTCCAAGTTAAGGAAGGAATAAAGGTTAAGGATGCGGAGGTGGGGAGAAGAAAGACTAAAAATTCCCATAGGAAAGGATAGGGGCTTACACTAGGATGGCTGCCCAGAAATTGGTTCCACAGTGGGAGGAGGATCTCATTCCATATTGAATGGAAAATAAAGTTTGATTATTATCCTCCCTATTGAGAACCAGAAGATTCGGGTCTCAGATATGAGAGGGACAGATAGATCCCTATCCCCAGAATTTGAGACTAGGAACTCCTCAACAGTGTTTCTGGGGTAAGGGTCCTCATGACTATAGGGATACATACCCACATGCACCCTGAGTACCCTGACCAGCCAACCATACAAGTGTAGGGAACCTCTGACCATAGTAATACAAACACAAATGGATGACATGTTGGTGTTCCACTTTCCAAGGTTGTGTAAATCCAGAGGCCTTGGTAGAGGTTTTGATTTGATCCCTCTCAGACAAGGGATCCAAATAAGGAGAGGTTCAGACATGAATGGATTTAAGAAATTCATTATGGATGGATCGCACAGGCTAGAAGGTAGGGAAAACAAACAAGGATCACGCAGGGGGGTGCTTCGCATAGGTAGGCATGGGAGAATAGATATCACCTTGGGAGATGGACCACCTAGGAAACCACACTTGGGAGAGACCTTAATCAATCCTTCAAGGGTCTTCAGAGGTGTTTCTGAAGGTAAATTATGTAATTCCCTAGTTAATAAGGGGACCCCGTACTAGTCTTCATTGATTAGGGGTTCGGATAAGGTTGCACGCATGTGTTATTTATTTTAAACCCTGGGAGGTATTAAGTTATGATATTAACCTTTAGTTACCCCTTATTTAGGTGTTATAAAACTACCTAGAGGGTTTTTGGAGTACATGAGTGAAGCACTAGGGTGATCAGAGTAACAATCATCCTTTGAAAAAATTCATCTGTAAAAATGAAGACCACAATGGGACCCTGGGTAAAGGTATTTTTTCATTAAAGTGTTTAGCGCGCAAGTGGGTAGCACGTAAGATAGTGTCACACAAGTGTTTGCATGCCAACACTGCATGGGGATACCTTGGGTGAATTTCTCTTTTTGGATTTGAGATTCTTGTATTTTTCATCTATTTTATCCTCCATTTTCTAAGGCATTTCCATTTTTTTCATTTTCATCTAAGTGATAAAATGGAGTGTCAACAACTATTTTAGTAGTTAAGGTTCACTCCCAATACCATCTTAGCAGAATGATTCCTTTACTTAACTAAGTTTACTCTCTATTCTATCCATTTCTATCTCATGAGATATAAATCTTTACCCAATTCATTGAAGGGAGATATAGGTCCCACCCATCTCATAATGAAATCTTATATATGTGTTCCACTATATCATAAACATTCATCATATCATAACCCATGGAATTAAATGGGTATCATAACCATGTAATAATATCCTAACCTATGAAAAATAGATAGGTTTAATGATTATTTCATCAAATCACGACCCGTGAAAATAAGCATGTTTCATAAGCATATAACTCGTGGAAGAGAAATGGGTTTCACAAACAACATGCCATCAAAACATAAACCATTAATAGAAATAATGTGAATGGAAAATTTGGGTAATTTCCATAGAATGGAAGGAGTAACACAAAAGGATATCATATAATATGGAAAATAATTTTGAAATATATTTTTAAAAACATTTCTTGAGGAAAATATCATTTCTTCTTTGAAAAAACACTTTTTAAAACCTAAAACATTTTTGAAAACCATTTTTTAATAGATTTGATGAAATATAATGTTTTGAAACCCATAAAACATTTTTAAAATAATTTTTCCTTAAAAATTATCTTAATATATCATTTTAAAAAAACATTTTTTAAATTTTTTTTAAACATGGTTTTTGAAATAAAATAGATTTCTTCCCAAAGAGAGAAATAAGGTCATATTTTATTAAAAAAATTCTTAATTATATTGAGTAAAAAAGAGTGAAAAAAGTTAATAATACATGAATATATATTCAATAACCATATTATTATTATAAAATACATGAGATTTATTGAGACATGTATCATAATATTTCATCAATGGAATCATAATCATAAACAATACTGATAAATAATGCCATTGTTACAATAAACTCTCTACACTTTGGTAACATTGAATAAAAATCTCCATGTAATAAAATTAAATTACATGAAGCATAAAATATCATGAAAATTATTAGATTCATGATATAACATGTAAAATTTCAGTATATACACCTCATAAAATAATATAGGTTCATAAAGAAACATGTGCCAGAAAAAAGGAAAATTGAGACACAACTACCTTACTGATTTAGTAAATTTTGAATCATAAAAATTCATGAAATATAGATAATAAAATAGATAATAAAATAACCAGAAATTTAATTATAATAATCATATAATATATTCATGGGTAGTATATACACCACACAAAATAAATAAGTGGTGAATATGGCTTAAGTATCGCAAAAATAAAAGTGAGTATAAAAATCATGTTACCTTATGTCATGACTCTCATCATACAATATATGATTTAATTATGACTTTCCATTAATCATTTATTAACAATTTCATGTTAAAGTTACATTTCAGATAATAACCTCTTTTTTTGCATGAGTTTCGATTTGTCATATTTTTTGTCATATTACTTATATAATGATTTAGTCATCTTAATAATGATAAAAATGATATAAATATAATATATATTCATTACATATGTATTTATATTAATCTATAAAATATAGAAATAGAAAATTAAATACATCGTTCAGGGAGACGGTTGGTTGTACGTACATATGAACACTATTTCCATTTTCTTGTCGTATTGAAAGAAATAAAGTAAATGAAATATATTAAAACATATAATATCATTATAGTATAATTATTATGTCATATATATTATATTTTTTTACTAAAACCATCTTTAATACATTCCATGTAAATTTTGAATGAATCACATCGCTTTAAGGAGGCGGTAGTCCACCGTACACATAAACGGTAAGTTCATTATCCTTTTGATGGAAGTGTGTATAGGTGTAACTCGAACCCTTAGAATAAAAACATATCAGTATATTTAGGATAATAATTTTATTATATAATCATCTAATAAGAATAATTTAGGGGGTGGACAATGAAAATAAAACAAAAGAGCTTGTGGAAGGATGTTACCTCTTCTTTGGATAACTCCTCTTGGTTTGCACCAAAGGGATTACTTGGTTGGATTTCTTAAAAATTAAGGATTATAGAGTGAAGTGAGGGAATTTTGAAGGATATTTGGCCAGGTTTTTCCGATCCAAATATATTTATAGGTGTGAATAAGTGAGGGGGTGAGTTCCCTTTTATAGTGGAGGAGAAGTGTCATTCTTGTAAATATAAAAAGGTAAACACTATTGAGAGGCCTCTATTACATGATGTACCTCCAATAATTTTTAATTTTAGATAAAAGATGTTAATGTTTCTAAATTTTTCCATAAAATATATTTTAGACATGTTTCTATGTTATTTGGACCCTTAAATTAAAGTTTATCGACTAAGTAATCTTGTTTTTAACTTAATTTTTGTAATTAATTTTTAATTAGATTCACTAATATTTTTGGTAAAAACTAATTTTATTATATTAGAAATTAGAAAATATTATTATTAAAAATATTGAATCTATTTTTCCAAATTCTAATCACTGAATTGGAAAAAATTAATTTAAAATTAATCCTGCAGACATATCGCAACATCCGATTTTTTAAACGAACATGCTTAAAGGTTTTAAATGTCTTAATATCCAATTTCAGTGTGAAATTGGTTTCAATAAACTAAATTATGTTAATTTGTGTGAATTTATCTAATAAAACATTAAAACCAGATTAAAATATAATTTAATAATATAAATTAATTTGATGAAAAAGCAGTTTTGAATTAAAATTCAGTATTTTTCATTATTCATCCAAAAATGATTTTTTTTTGAAAAATCCAAAACAAATAACACAAATATAATTTTAAAATTATGAATTCAAAAAATATTTTTATTTTATCAAATTAATTTTCTAAAATTGTATAAAATTAATTTTATTATTGTTCACATAAGGACATAAAAAGTAGTTCATATGAGAAAATTGGATTTTCAAACTTATAAAGATTTTACCAATAATTATATTTTTTATTATAAATATGTTTTATTTATATAAAACCATTATAAATTATATTTAAAAATTATTTATTACTATTCATATTACTATGTATAATTTCTATATTATAACTATCTCATTTAAATAATTATAATAATAAAATTTTGTTTTGTAAAAACTCATTGTTGTGTATAACGCAAGCCAAGTCAGTGTAGTGTATAGTGAAAACTTATCTTGGTGTAGCATATAAAAAAATCTTAACTTGGTTTAGCATGTAACACAATATATCTATTAAAATTAATTAGTTTAAAAAAAGGTTCATAAAAACTTGGGGTGTTACAGAGTTCCTCATTAAAGGAGATCATTGAGTTCTCCAACTGTTTGTGGTAGTGAACTAGGAGGGTTTATGAGACTACAATTAAATTGTAACTATAAAGCGGTGAGATTTTAGTAAATTTGGTTCACTATTTCATTATCATACATTATCCTTGGATGTATCCTAGTGCGTTTAAAATGAGTAAAATCCATTTCATTGTTTTATGCTTTCATCGCTCATTGAGGGAAAAGGTAGGTAGAAATCAAAGTGTTTCTCAAAGTGAGAGAATAAGATCCTAATCCAAGAAATAATTTCATATACCCTGATTCACCCCCCCCCCCCCCCCTCAAGGTGTTATCATCAATAGGATTCTAACAACTTATAAAGTAACATGAACACCTTATGAAGTTATATATTTATTAAAATATTTGGATTATAATTTTAATTAAATATCAATCAATTGCATCATTACACTATGTTATCACATTCATTACACCATTTTTTAATATCTATAAAACCCCATAATCTATAAAACATTTTTTAGTCATAAAAATACACTTATCATTTATTTCACATGTAATTATATAAATTTCATTAATCAAACCCCTCTTAATTTATCCCTTAATTGAATAATATCATCACTTATGAAAAACGTGATATTATTCCTAAGATTTTTTATAAAACCTTTATTTCATTTCAGCATGTAAACACATGCAATTCTACCCATTCTTGTACCCAATAAGCATCATTTACATTTATCAAACTCAATAACATTAAACCAATTATAGCCACTCAACCTTGCATTTCATTCATAATAATTTTTTGAGTATATTCCTGTTTTTTAATATCTAACCTAAATAAAAAAATTGATTAAATTTATCAAAATAATATTTAAAAAATAATATTGGTTTACCCTAATTTAATAATCATTAACATGATTTTGAGAAATATTTTTTATCATCATATAAATTTTCCAGTAAAATTACTTGTTTAATCATTAAATTAATTAGAATTTTTTTAATAAAAAAATGATAAATAAAACACCCAACTCAACATTTTAGAATAAAAAATAAATTGATAACATAATAATAAATTTCCATCTTAAAAATTATCCCAATGTTTCATTCAATTTATTACCAATTATAAACATATATCCATCTCATAAATACTCATTTTCAAACCAATTACCCAAAAACATTATAAAAAGACTCATTTCAATGATTCTTTCATTAAAACACACCCATAAAAATTTATTCTTTATTTTCATCTCATAAATCAAATAATTTAAATTAATTTTACATCCCTCAATTCCCTAAGATATTTACATGATGTAATAAAATCCCTTTGTAACTCATAAGTGGATTAAATAATCAAAAATTAAATTATATGATGTTAAATTACTTATTTCCAAAACTTAAAACTATCAAAAAATCATATGTTAATCTATCACTTTCACCCATTTAAACCCCTTAATAGTATACATCTCAATATTTAATCCCATATTTGATTATACCACTTAAACCACATTTATTACACTATTGTTAATAAATTCCAACAACCCTTGTAGAATTTTCTAACTCTAACATATCAAAAGTACCATGTAAATTATTATTTATATGACCTTTATGTCATTTATAAATTTTCCAAAAAATATTAAAACCTGTAATTTTCACTATTTATATAATCAAGATATTATATTTAGAAATTAAACACATCTAGATGAATTTATCATTTCAACACTTCAAAAATAAATATTATATTTATTATATAATATTATATCATTCATAATAATATTTAATAAAAAGGAATGATTATAAAACACTTAATAATTATATAACCACTATATCACTTCAACGTAATGAATTTTTAATGTCTTGTTATGAGTTCCTAACCAATTTATGGAAAAGAAAAGATTGGGTTGGGTAAATTTTCAATCTTAAACAAATCAGAGTAATTTAAACTATAATGTGGAATATGGTGTATAAAAATATCACAAAGTTAAACCATAAAAATAAGGTATTTATGTTTGAAGAGTGTAAATAAAAAAAATAAAAAATAAGAAAAATCAAGGATTTTTATAGTGGTTTGGATCATAATTATTCTATATATTCTCTTCACATCCCTATACTTATTGGGAGGTATGGTATACACTAACTAAAATCAATTTTGAATGGGGATGAAAACCCTTTAAAATATATATTTTTACCCTAGATTCATAAACCCAAAATCCCACCTTTTTCACACCTAGAGGAAAAAACCCAAACCATCCTTTGGAAGTAGAGGTAGAACCAACCTACATTCAACAAGAACAAGGTAATAATGAAACCCATTTTCCTTTTACCAAACATAGGGCATATATTTTGATCAGGTGATAATAATTAACATGTGTACCTTTTATGGAGGTATAACCAGTAAATATGACCCAAATGAAACCCTACAGTGCAATAAAATTAAATACAATGAAAAGAATAAAACAGTTAAACCAATGAAAGATATTGATGAAGTTTCTAGTGTAGTAACACTAAGCATCATCCCTTCAAGTATTTTAATGATGATGCTCATGAAATACAACAAGTCAGTGTAAAAATAAGGCTATTGAACTTTACAACACTTAAATATAGAATAATGTATATATGTGTCTCTTAATTGTATCACACTACCTATATCTTAAACCCTTATACAATAAATTCTTTAACGGAAATAATTTCTACAGTCTCTTTCTTTAATTATCAACAGTAAACTTCATGTGGGTGTATCCTTATATCTTACAACAATCAATAATTCACATGGTTAGAATAATTAAAATAAATTTTTAAAACATAAAAAAATCCCATAAAATTGATATTAATGATTTTGAATTATCCTAATAATATCATAAATTAGTGGGATTTGAAATTTAAAATAGTTAGAATTTGGATATCATAATATCTGAATAGAAATCATCAGGTATGATTGACAATTGAATCATAATCAATGATAAATAATTATATAATGTAATATTTATACATGAAAGTAATATTTTGATAGATAAACATACAATACTTATTTGAATTCTTGAAAATATTAATATTTAAGAGTCAATATTCTCTGTGTAAAGTATGAATAAAATTTATACACTTAGTCTATTCTTCACAAATGAGCTTATATATAAAATTATTTAAAATGAAAAAATTTAAAACCTACACCAATACGTAAGGTTCATATCTAACTTCCACTATAATATGTAAAAGTTATTTACTTATAAAATATTTCAACAAACCTCATAGGTAAGAGTTAAATCTAGATGTTACCAGAATAAATAAAGGATGGATACTTATAAAAATTATATACTTTTCCATTACACAAGGGTAATATACTTAACCAAAATTCCATCTACCCAATCCATTAGATATATTCATTACCTCTAAAAATATACATAAGTCATATACTTAGGAAAATTATTCAACATGAAAATGTGAGAATATAAAAATAATAATAAATGATAAAAAAAATATTGAACAAAAGATGAGTGAGGTATGTAATTATCAAAACAAAATAAATAAATTATAAAGGATCCACTCAATATTATCCTACTTTTTTATAATTAAAAAACCATCTTGAGCATTACAAAATATAACATTTATCCCCCTTTTATAAGAATCAAAAAGATAATAAAATAAAGATCAGAACATGTTTAAACTCAATAATATAAAATATAAAAAATTAAAAATCAAGAGGGGAATAAACTAAAACTAAAAATAAACTCCCCCTATATTAAATAATAAATCGTAGTAATAAATAATAACAAAAGGTGTAAACAATCATGTTAATAAAGAGAAAATAATATCACTCTATTTTTAAATAAACCTAAAATACTTAATCAACTCAATAATAACCAAATCCCCCTAAAATCAAGAATAATAAAATGATATTCCAACTATTAAAAGAAACAAACAAATAATATTAAAATAGTAAAATATCCCCCTTTATCCAAGATTTACTTTCTTGAAATGATATAAAAATGAATGTGCCTAATGTGAACTTCTTCTATATAAAAAATAAAAACTAAAAGGAGATAGATAATTGTTAATCATATTTAATGAATTATGGTGTATTTAAAATAATTAAAAAGTATCCAATAGTTAAACACATTCCAATAAACCAAATAATAAAACTATAAAATAAATATCATGCGATAAAATAATAAATATTAACAAATAATCTCAATCCAAGATACTAAATAATAAAACTATAAAGGGTATGAAAACTTGTAAAATAAAACACATTAACTGGGAATGAAAACTAGTTAAGGTCTAATCGATTTTAAATAAGAAACTTTAGGAACCCATGCTATATAAGGCTTAGACAGATTTATCTTGAAAGTGTATTTAGAAAGAAAATATTTCTTATGTCCAAGAGATCGAATAGACCTTAATGAAAAATCATATTCATAACGACCAAAAGTACCACAATTAAATTCATATGAATCATTCATGGTATATATAATCTAAAAATAATCATCACAATAGAAATTATATTTTCATTTCTATATAAACTCTCTAAGATTTAAAAAAATAGTTGATATATTTATTTCCATCTTTTTATGTGTGCCTTGCCTTAGATCAGTAGTTCTCCCCCTTGATGTAGGAATTAAATAATCTCCATTAATTGACATATTATACCAAAAATTCATTTCATTTTCCCCAAACCTTCCCCAACACCAACAGTCTCCCTTAAACCTTGATCTTTTTCCTTGAACCACGGTCTACATAACTTTTTTAGTTTTCTATTTTAGGGTAGAAACAATATTTTTTTGGTCTCTTATTGAGGATATTCTCTTATTGCACATGCTTTAATCCACCCTTGATTTAATTGTGGATTCTTCGAATTTATTCTACCCATATTTGTTTATATTTTGATTTGTATCTTATAAAAGTTGATGAAACGAAATTAATATAGATAGATTACTCTGGGATAAGGATTGTCTATTTCCTTTAGCTTATAGAAGATGAATCATTAGATGATATCAAGAACTTCTTGTAATTAATAAGATTATTTTTTTAAAAATAACTCTTTTTAGTAACTTTAGTGGTAACACCTCTTTTCATAATGATTTGGGTAATATTTTTACTGTGTTGATTCCAAATTTTTCATTTTTTACTTTTAGTTCAAGACACTTTATATTGGGGGTATTTTTCTTATCCTTGACTGATATTTCCTTTTATTCCCATTATCTCTTTATCATAAAAATATAATCATCATGAATTTTATTTATTCTGTTTAAATAATTTCCTATATCCTTTACCCATTTGGATTTAATCACTAATTGAGAATCCTTGAAACCAATAATATCTTGCAATGCATGGATCTTTTCTTCAAATATTTTCTTATTCTTGGTTTTCCCACCACTTTCATTCTTTAATTCACCTTTATATAGGGAAGAATTTCCTTTACAAAGTAATAAGGAATTTTAATTGGATTCAATAAGTTGGGTGATATTTTTTTAATTTTACTAATTTTTAGCAAATAATTTCTCCATATCATCCACTTATATCTCTAGAAATGATTTTTCATCATATATTATCTTTCAAAACTCATATATATAAGTGTAAACATCAATAGGATATAATTTTTAACTTCATGGTTGAGGTATATAGCTAATTCATTATACCCATAATCTTTAATATTTTAAACTAATTATTAAAGAAGATGATTCTTAAATGATGTAGAAGGATTTTCACTTGTATTTCTATCAAGTAGTGGTTACTCCAATTTCTCCATTAAAGTATTTCTCAAATTATTAGCCTCTATCTTATTCCTATTATTTAAGGTTTTAACCAAAACATCCATGTTTATATTAACAGGTATGTGAACTATATTCTCTATATAAGTAAACTATAAACTTTATTCAAATCTATACTTATTGTATAACTAATAAAAATAATTAGAAAATAAAATATATCCAATCATAGGAAACCAATATTATCCATGATACCACGTGAAATTACCAAGAAGGATCATACACTAAATAAAAAAGTAAGTAGTATGTGGTGTTTTTTAAAAGGTTTGATCCTAATGTGGTAATCTACTAATTTCTATGTTTGGGTCTATTTTGAGACAAAAAGAAGTTATCACTAATCAATTTTTTTTATTACTAAAGTTGATAAGGTATCGTCCTTAACTCAACACATGTAATGGTTGGGAAGGTACCATACTTAACCTTTAGGAATGTATCATCCTTGACCAAATGCATTCTCATGATAGTTACTATATCCTCATAGATCTATAGTACCTCCACTAACTTGGCTATGATTATACAAGATCCCTCCAACATTCAAAGCTCCTCCCTTAACTCTTATGAAAAATATATTCAATAATCTCCAGGATTTCACTACATAAATAATGAAAGTTATTATTCCTTAATAATATTTCCTTCAATACCAAAACATGGAGAATTATAGTAGCATGTTTTTCAGCCTTATTGTATCATGTATCCTTACATCTAGACCTTATTAAAGATTGGGATCACTAACCTTTCCCACTAAGTCACCATTTTCTTCTTCAAGAGCCTCAGTACACAAATCATTATCAGGAAAAAGTGGTGTTATTATTTCTTAACTCGCTTATTCTTCTTTATTATATTTTATGATATAAAGGCATAATAGGGAAGTTATTATCTCTATACTTCTTCTTTCTTGATACATAGAATTTTCTCTTGTGAATTTAAATGGATTATGTATCACTCTCTTTATCTTTGATACTTATAATATTTAGCACAATAAAATATCAGTTCTCTCTATATTCCTACTCTAAATATCTTATACTTATTATTATTATATTTACATGATTTAATGAATATAATTTCTATATTATAAATTTAAAAATACCATGATATTTAGCACCGTTATCTTCTCAATATCATTTTATCCAATCCTAATCAAAGATATCTTCATTTAATCATCCAAGAGACTTAGTATTTCTCTTCTTAAAAACATCCTCAAAATACACAAGCATTTAATAAATTTTAAAATCTATGTTAATATAAATTAATATCCTTTTAGTGTGAAACTTCTCTTCATGGTGTAATCTAAACATTATTATTATCTAGTTATCACTTGTTTATGGTGTGGAAACCCTTATCACAACACAACCTTCTTCTTTAATTATAAACTTTATTATTCTCTCAGGACTTTGATATTTGTGGGTTATAAGTTTTTTAAAAAATTTAAATTTTTGGTCATAAGTAAGGGATGATCCATGAATTGGGATTCATATTAGAATTATAAGGTTTGAAACTTCTCTATAAGATCATTTTAGATGTCTACTAAGGATCAGTAGGTGATTAGGGTTCTCAGGTGAATGTCAAAGTGGGATTGGGGAGACCCCTTTTCTAGTTTTAGTTATATAAGGTAGGCCATGCCACATCCCAAGGGAGTTGCGGTGTGGTGAGTGTTGTGAAGTTTTCTCTTTGGAAGGGGTGGAGAGGATTCACCATAGACCAAGGGTTATGACATGGAGGTCTCACAAGAGGCATGGGAGTAGGGTGCTTTCGTGGGGAGTATAGTATTGTGGAGACTGAGTTATACCATGGTTTTTCTTTCAGGGTAAGGATCATACCCCAAAAGGTGTAATTCATTGTAAATGGTCATCGAAAGGTAGGTTAATCACGATACCTCATAGAGGAGGCTTGAAAATGGATCTCGGTCTATGCCACATCCAGATTCTGAGGAAATAATTTTCACCGCAACCCAAGGGGTTGCATCAGAAGGAAACCTTGGGTGAGTGGATTTGAATTATATCCCTTATGTACACTCCTAAAAGGAAATTCCACATTGTTTTTTAAAAATAGGGGAAGACCCACCATTTTTGGGTTTTTCTTATTTCTGTTTTTTAGGTTTAGAGGCACTCTAGGAGGGAAATTTTAGTTGGCTCCTCCCCCAATATTCCCCCATAAAACCACATTGTAAAGGGGTGATTTTGTGGCATTTCCATGATAGATTTGAGTTATATCTCTCCCTTTTTTGTCATCCATTATTTCTTCCCCTTCACTACCCCTATGATTTATGAGATTTATGATAGGGTTTCAATAATGATTTCATTATATATTAGTTTAATATTTATAATTTAATAGGAATTTTTCATGTATTGTCTAGAGGGAATCCCAAAATGATGAAAACATGAGGTTATAAGCAATTTAAATGGTCAGAAAATGCCTAGTGAGTTTTTAGGTGATTAATCTTCATTGGTTTGAATTTAATAACTAAATATATTGATGACATGGCATGGGATAGGGACTTGAGTGAGGATAAAACTTTGAGTGAGTAATAGAGGGGATTGGTTAAGGATGGGTGGAGCTCATCATGGATAGTAACTCAATGAACGAGGTAGGTGGTCCCTATAATATAAAATCATATATATTTTTCTCAATGATAATGTACTCTTGTATATTTTTATGGGACTGAGTGAGAAGATAGGAACTGAGACTACCCTAAGTAATGAGATAGGGTGACTTTGAGAATCGTATGGTAGCAATAAGTTCACCCCTACACTTTAGGAAAATTGCTATCTCCCAAAAACCATGTCTCTAAGGGGTAAAGGTTATAGTTGATTTCTCAAGTAGGTACTTTGAGTCAGGATGAGTTAAGGGTATCCTAATTTTATTCCTCGGCCTATTTGGGTATACATGAGAGGCTTATACCTACCATTGGTGGGTGAGACTATTATATATATCACTCTTGATGAGTGAAACCATCTAGAGAGTGGAGTGGACTGTTTAAATATTACATGAGAGAGATAATTACCATGGGGATTTATGTGGGTTTGAGTTCTCTCCTGAGGGGGTGTATGATAGGACCCAAGTATGGCTCATGGGGATTGTCGAATTTATTATCAAGTAGAAATGTAGAAGTCTTAGACAAAGGTACTTGGGATGGTCCCCAGTTATCAAGATTAGGTCATGATGTGAGAACTGGATGAAGATGGGACTACCTTTGAGGATGGGGTTAGAAAGAGCCTATGGGTTGAGAAGTCACTATGGAGTGGAGAGGTTAGTCGGTATAGATGAATAGAGATCATGATGGGTTAGAGGACCCTATTGGATCCCCTAACAGATGAGGTGATAAGGACTATAGGAGAGGAATATTATTATTGGGATGGATGGATGAAGAGGTACATTGAGGTATGGGGATAAGTGTTGAGTGAATAGAACCCTCGTGATGAGATAGTGAGATTTTGAGATGATATTTTAGCATTATTTTTTATTACATGTGTGTAATGGCCATGTGAATGTGATAGGTCAAGAGTATCAGTGTTTCTAGTGATAATTATGAGGCCTAGACTCACCATCAGTGATAAGGTGTTGCGAGAACCCTACCTTGAATGAGAAGGTAGATGTTGTGATTTGATATCAAACATAAATTGAGGAATAAGGTAGTTATCAAGATAATTGATTTACCTTGAGAGATAATTTATTGACTTAGGTTATCTTGAGAGAGAATATGGTTCTAGGTTGTGGTGTGGCATATTACCCTACCTTTATTAATGAGGTAGTGGTTAGGTAAATTGAACCATCATGAGTTAGAAGATATTGGAATAAAATTTATTGAGTAAGAAGGTTGGTATAGGTATTTATGTGGTATTGGACTCTATATTGAGTGATAAGGTAGTGTTTGGGACATAGAACAAGTCCCTACCTTGAGTGATTAGGTAGCGGTCAAGACTTGATGAGTGACCTCTCTTGGGTGATAGTATATGGTTACATTCTAGGACATAAGATCCTACCCTACTTCTTAAAGTAGTGGTTAAGACTTGGTGACACCCAAATTTGATTCTTCATCTATGGGTTGTATTATAAGGTACAAGGAAAATTGATTCAGGATTAGGTTGAATCACATATAGTCGAGTGTTTTGGTGGCCCTATTAGTACATGATGGCCCAATATATGTGTACGTGGTGGAAACATGAGGTGTATTTTTCTAGGACCCGAAGCAAGTATGGTTGGGTTTCTCAATGGATTGTTCAGTACATACTAATCCAACATAAATGTTTATTTCTATCATTTTTTCCTTAGGCATACACATATATAATGTTGTATATTAAGGTAACTTGGTGTGACCCTATTAATATGTATTCATAACACCTTGAATAGGAACTTTTGTATGAGTGTTGAACTTATGTCTATTTTATAGTTTGAGTATAGGTTTTGTAGTGGATCTGGCTAGAGAATCTTGATATGGATTTAAAGACTGATTTGGTGAGGCATGGGGATGGTATTAGATCCTCTTGTATATTTTTTTTCTTGTTTATATTTTGTTTTTGTAATTGGAACAAGGGGATATCGGTGGGATGTATGTTGTATGACTTATTCATGGTATATTTGTTATAAAATTTATGACTGATTTTGTGTATTATGATTATTATTATAGATTATTTTGGTTATTTACACTATTTTATTTCTTTTATCCAAGGTAATAGTCTCCCAAATTCATGGTTTAGGAACTCACTACTAGTCAAAAGCCTCTAGCATATCGAGGTGCATGCTTAAGGCCATGTATCCCTCCAACTTAGAAAAGTGATCTAGGATGGGGTGTTACAAGTGGTATTTGAGTGTCCTATTTTTTCTTGATATTTGGGATATGTTAGATAGGTAATAGTTATGTTTCAAATATTGTGATTGAATTTGGATTAGTGTATCATGAACACATTTTTTGGTGGTAACTATTGGTTACCAAGGGTTACGAGATTGTTGTTATTGGTTTTTGTTATTATGGTTGAGGTGTTTACTCGAATATGATGTATTTATTGGTAATTTCTATTTATAGTTTTTTATCATATACTATTGGAAAGAGTCTTGTGTATATGTATCATATTTGGAATATAGGATTCATGTGAAATATTTTTTATTATATACTATTGAAAAAATTGATGGTAAAGGGTTTCTCTATTTAAAGTGTTGACGATAACTTATATGGTGTTTTCTCATATAAACTATTAGTGAAATTATAATTAGTTAAACCATGACATTTTCTCTATAATATAGGGTTGTTTAGATCTTGTTGTAGGACATTCTTCAGTGAAAATTTTGAAAATCCTTGGTGTAGGGATGTATAGTGACCCTAGGTGGGGTTGGTGTAAGAATTATATTTCTTTGTGGTGAAACCCATGTGGGTTATTGGGATAGTATATCAGTTAATTAAGTTTCAAAAATGACCTATCTGGTTTTTTTCCATATATTTTATTGGTTTAAATATACTTAACTAAACCAGGTGGTTATATTGATTCCCCTGAGAAGGTTCATGAAAGTTTTGTAGAATTCCATGTGCTTCATATAGAGGATATTTTTTGGATGGTAGAATCGGTTGGAAAAATAGAACTATAGATCGATGTATAAAATGATTAGATCTAGGATATATAGAGTGTGGGTTGATGCTTGTGATTTTGGAATGATTCGTGGATGGTGGGTGATAGTGTGGTGGACCTTGGCATGAATGAGATGCCTCAATCTTGTTGGGGAACAAAGAATGGCATAATTATTTTGGTTATATGGGACTAAAATGAATGAGGAGTGTGTTTAGTGGTTTATTCATGTGATCCTAGGTCCAATCAGACATGACTCATGGGATTGTGAGTTGGGTTGTGTGATCGAGTTGTATGGGATATTGCACACATTGGGTTTGACTGAGATCAATTTAGATGATGGGTAAAAACCTATGAGAGTTTTATTTACAGGACCACTCCCCCATTAGAGGAGGAGAGTATAGAAACACATACTTTTAATACATAGACATTAAATCTTATTATATGAATATTAATAACATATCATAAAAATCCATGATATAATCATATAGGTGTAGTATATTTGGAAACTTTGACACATAAGAAACTGGTTTTTAAGAGTCTCTCATTAAGTTCTTCATAACTAGAACCCTTCTTAGCCATATCATTCTTAAAATATTTATTCATAACCTAGGGAAAAAATAAAAGAAAGGGTGAGATTATATGATAATTAAGGGTAATGAAGGGATATGTTAATGATTGCATAAGCATTACATGAGAATAAGAGTATGATAACATGATCTTAACATTTGAAATCCACACCCTATATATCATAGATAATAATATTGAATCATGGAATAATTATTGGAAGTTAATAAGTCATGAATCATAAAGGAATAAAAGAACATGATCCATGATAGAATAACATTGTCATATGATAAGGATTTTTGGTATACACATAAGCATATAAAATCATTTCCTTAATAGTCAAGGATCATTTCCAAGACTATCATACTGGATTATGTTCACTATCCAAAGCATCATAGTAGTCAAGGTTATCTCTTAAGACTATCAAAGTGGATTGGGTTCACTCCCAAAACCATTTTTGTAATCATGGTTCACTCTTAGGACTATTAAAGTGGATAGAATACCTTACTAGACTAGGTTCACTCTCCGTTATAGTCCTATTAATCTCATGAGATATTTATCTTTACCCAATACATTAGAGGGATATATAATTCTATATCCACCCATCACATAAGTAAAATCATACATATGTATGTCATAAGATCATAAAAATTTTATCATATTATAACCCATGAAAATAAATTGGTTTCATAAAAATTTCTTCATAACATAGCCAAATGAAATGAAATGGGTTTCTTTAACATTTCATCACTTTATCATGGCATAACCCATGAAAAGGGAACATGTTTCGAAATCATATTTTCATCATAAAAATAAATTATACATAGAAAGAATATGTATGGTATCCTTGTATCATATACCTAGTAAATCATAAGTAGCATCAAAGTATGTTATCATAGATGAAAATTTTCTTTAATGGAACACTGTAAAATTTCATGAAGAAAATATCTTTTTCACTTTGAAATAACCTTTTTAAAACTATAAAATTTTCCAAATATTAAGGAAAACATTTTCTTTAAAAATAAAATTATAAAAGTATAATGTATTCTTCAAATCATTAATCATTTATTGTGGCAGGAAAATCTCATTCATTCCATATACATTAAAATAAAACATTCCTTTCATACTTATTCAGAAAATTCAAAAAGTACCTCATTCAGAAAATAAAAAGAAGATTCATTTTAAAAAATTTTCTAAAAATTAATACATGGATAAAAATAAATTTAAATAATAATATTAAAATATTAAAACCCTTATTTAAAACATTTTTAGAAAACATGGATATAGAAGAAAAAGGCTTTTCGACCGAATAGTGAAATAAAGTCAATTTTCCTTAAAAAATATTTCTGGTATCTTGAGTACTTAAGGTGAGTAAAATGAAATTAAAACATTTATTCACAATAAATAACCATAGGATAATAAAATTCATGATTTTAATTAGAGTTAGATAATAATAATTCATCATCAAAAACTTAATCATAAATAATCTTGAAAAACAATGAGATTGTAACATAAAACACTTACCACATTGGTTACATTTAAATTATGAGATACATAAAATAAATAACATTATATGGGTATTTAAATCCTATAAAATTAATAATAATCATAACAAAATATATTAATATTCATTATACACACCACATAAAAGAAACAATTAGTGGATATGGCATGTGTCTCACAGAAAAAGAAACTGAGATAAAAATCCATTACCTTAGGTCCGACTTCCTTTATAAATGTTGGAACCTCAGGTATAATAAATATATATATATATATATTATAAATATATTATTTAACCATAATCATATATATCATACCATATATATATTTAATTATAACATTTTTTCACTTTTTTATTAATAATTCATTATTAAAATCATTATTCTAGGTGATATCTGCTTCGTTTTTTAGGTATGTTTTGGTTCATTAGTTTTGGTACATGTAATTTGATAATGGTTACATCATATAAAAAAATTTAATCATGTGATAATAATAATAATAATAATAATAGATATATTATATACATATTTAGAATCATTTATAAAATGTAGCGACATACAAATGAATTACACTGTTAATGGAGAAGATAGACGAACATACGCATGATTGTTGTTTTCACTTTCAGATAGATGGAAAAAATAGAGGTAAATAATAATTAACTTTTCCAGAATAATTATTATATAATTTTTATCATATATTTTCATTAGATCTATCTTTATTACCATCCAAGTAAAACATAAATGAAAAACAAATTACATTGTTTCGTGGAGTTGGTAATCAACACATACGCACAAGTGACATTATTATTTTCCAATGGTTTGGAAGGTAATATTGTAGATATTATATTATCATTAAATAAATATAATCATTTAATAAATATAATATTTACATATATATACTTTAAACCCATCATAATAACCATCTATTAAATATGGTTATGGAAAATGAATTGCATCACTGCATGGAGATGGTAAGTTGTATGTACGCACGAGCGATGCTTTCACTTTTCATTTGATGGAAAGGGTGAATAAAAGTGTTTTAATAATCATATTGATATTTTAGTATATTAATTATGATTAATTTAACATTTTATTAAGAATATAATATATTTATAGGAGGTAAAAGTATAATTAGAAATAAAGAGATTGGTTAAGGTGATTACCTCTTATTTGAAACAACTCCTTTAGATGTCCTCGTAAGGGCCCTACGGTTGGTATCTTGGGAAGAAAAAAACCTATAAAATGTAAATAAGGGAGTTTAAAAGGTGTTATTTTAATTTATGTTCCATCTATAAGACTCAGTGTGGTGTGAAGAAGAGAAAAGATAGGTTCCCATTTATAATTGAGGTGAGGGGTACTTTTAGAATTTCTTAACATATTAAATTATAATAAATTCACTATCTACACCAATGCCTAAATAATTCAATGTATTAAAATATAAGATATTAATTTGATTTAATACCATCAAAAAATAAAATTTCGATAGGTTTTTTTTCATTTTAAACCTTATATTTTTTATTAACCGCTTGGTTAATGAATTTTAGCCAAAATTGCAATAAAATCTTTTTTACTCTTAAAGGGTTATAATTTTATTTATAAGATAATAATTGGCTCAAAATTCCCAATTCATGAAATTTTAGACCATATATTATCTATATTTTTATATTTCAATATTATTATGTTTTTTAAATAATAAAATAAAATATTATTTTAATAAAATATCAGTAATGTTAATTTTGAAACTATTCATTTACTTAGACTCAAAATTCATAAATAAAAAGTTAACATTTGAATATAATCTTTTAAAAAAACACATATATATCATATTAATAAATAAAATTTGTGTAATAGTATAAATCACTCAAATTATATTACTTTTAATATTTTAAAATGTATTTATTATTTTTTTATAAATTGAAGAAATATTGTGTCACCATTGAAAATCATTTAATTATATAATTAAAAAAATTATAAATAAATTTCCATAATGAAAATAATTTCATGATAATCAAAATATACATTTATATCCATTCATAACTTTCTTTTTTACGTATGTGAACACAAAAATATATTTAAAACTAAGAGAGTGACATTTTGAAACTTTCTTTACTTTAAATATTATATAGGTCATTTTCATGGAAAAGTGTCCATTGAAAAAATAAATTTCAAGAATAATATTATAAAGTAAAAATTAACTCATTCCAATAAGAATTAGGATAAAAAAAATTGCATTATCGCTTATTTTAAACCAAGATTAACCTGATTTACCCTTTACCGATGTGATAAATTCTACCACGATTACTATTCATACTTTTTAAAAAATAAAAGGGAAATATTTACCAAATATGAACCTATAAAAATATGGATTCCATTTTATTAAATTCAATTTTTATAATTAGAATAAATTTATTTTAAAATAAAATGCAACACACGACAAAAAATGCTTTTTAGAAAAAATACATTTTTTAACCATAAAACTTCGTTTATTATTATCAAATGCCTAGAAAAATATTAAATAAATTTTAAAACATTTTATTAACTATATAATATATAAATTTCATTAAAATAATTCAAAAATAATTATTAATTAAGATAATAATACATTATGCGCATAAAATAGTTTTTCAGAAAAATGTTTCTTTAGATTTCAATTGGTTTTAATTTTTATTTATAATTAATTGATAACCAAAGAATTAATATTATACATATATAAACCATAAATTTTTCATAATTTAGTTAGTCCTATTAATACCCTCCAATTCCAATGGGTAGGTGATAACTATCACATAATATTTTAATAGTATATCATGATTTATTTAGACATGATGTTGTGTGTAATGAAAGATATCAAAGAAATTATGTTATTTAAAAAGAAATGTATTATAAAATATCAGGGTTTTACATTATACCCCTTAAAATTAATTTCACCATCAAAAATTTTCACTCTAATACAAAAAAAAATAGGGTATCCATGTTTCCATACATCCTCAGGTTCCCAATAAGCTTCTTAGAATTTTTTATTTATCTAGAGAACCTTCACCAGGTGAGTAGTCTTGTTAAATAGAACTTTGTCTCTATCATCCAAGATTTACACTGGTTGTTCTTAATAATAAAATTATTCTCTAATAGTATGACCTTTATGTTTATTACATGTGATGGATCAAGTATGTACTTACACAGGATAGATAAATGGAACACATTGTGAACTTGAGAGAGGTTTGGTGGAAGCACCAAGTGATAAGATACCATACCTACTTGATCAATAATATGAAAAGTTCCAATATAACTACATATTATCTTTACTTTCTTCAAAAATCTCATAATATTTTTTCATGCATAAATTCACAAAAATAACTTCTCACTAACTTCATTTATAGATCACCCTAACGATTTTCAGCATAACTTTTCTATAGACACTGAGCTGCCTTGATGTTCTATTGAATAGAACTAAATTTATATTATATTTCCTCAACTATATTGAGTCCAAATAGCTTTATTTATCAAAATTCCTCCTAGTAGGTTATAGTTCTACACTTATTTTCATAGAGTTCTTCATAAGGAGTAATCTGAAATATCTAGTGAAATATATTTATGGTGGAAAATTCAAATAAAGGAAGGCATTGATCCCAACCAACTTTGAAATCCATATAATAATATATCAACATATCCTCTAAAGTTTTAATTTTTCTCTCAGACTGACCATATATTTTAGGATAATACACAGTGTTGAAACTCAAATCTATATCCAAATCCTGTTGAATACTTCTTTATAACCTCAAGGTAAACCTTAGATCCAAAACAGATACAATAGAATGTGGTACTCCATGAAACCTTACAACTTACTTAATATAAATTCTATAAATATAATCAAGAGGTGAGTCTTATTAACAGTAATTAACTGTGATGAGTTTTTATGCTGATCAACTATAACCCAAATAAAATTGTGGCCTTTAGAGGGTTTGGGTGTCTGGTGAAAAATTCAATGGTGTTGTATTCCAATTTTCATTTAGGTATGGGTAATGGTTGTAACATCACCTTATACTTTTGTCTCTTAGCCTTAATGTTTTGACATACTATGCACAAATATGCACAATCTGCAATATCTATCTTCATGTTTTCCCATCAGAAATACTCTTTCATATATCTATACATCTTCATACTTCCGGTATGAATATAGAATGATGAACCATGAGGTTTATCCAAGATCCCCTTCATCAATTGTGGTATGGACGGAACACATACATGTTTCCTAAACTTTATCATTCCATTATAATCAAGGTTAAATTCATGAAAATTTCTCACCTTCTTCTTTAGTTATGCATATTTCTTCTAATACTCTTTAATATTCATTTGGATATATGTTTAAACACTAATTTGAGAAAGATAATATTTCTCCCCATCCTTCAATATTTCAAGATCCATCCTTTTCATATATAAAATTGTTGAATATTTTTTTATTATCATCATAAATAAGGTTTAATGATCCTTTTTGACTTAGATAATATTTTACCTTATTCTCTTTCCTAGGGTGGTAATGTTTTGAGCATTCATAATATTTAATCAGCTCTAAACATCTTCTTTAGATCATATTAAACTTTTTCTATGTGAATATATACTTTAAACTTTTCTGATTAGTATATATATCAAAATTTTCCCCATAAACATAATTCCTCCATATCTTTAATGAAAAAAAATACCACAACTAACTCCAAATCATGTGTTGTGTAATTTTTCTCATGAGACTTCAATTGGAATGAGGTATAAGATATAACCATATCATTATACATGAGAATGTATCTCAATACCTTCTTATATGCATCACTGTATATTAAAAACCCTTCTCCACTATAGGGTAAAGTATGCATAGATACACTGACCGACCTTCTCTTCAGTTCCTTGAAATTTTATTCACATTAATCAGTTTAAAGGAACTTGACACCCTTTTGAGTTAACATGGTGCTTATACTAGATATTCGGGAGATATTATCCACAAATCACCAATAATATCCATCCAAACCCAGAAAACTAAGAAACTTAGTAACTTTGGTTATTCTAGGACAATATTTAATAACCTCCATCTTTGAAGGATCCACCGATATATCCTCACTTGAGATTATATGACCCAAAAATAAAAAATTTCATATCCAGAATTCATACTTTGTAAATTTTTCATATAGATTATCCTTACTTGGTACATTCAACATAATCCTCAAGTGATATTCATTCCCTTCCTTCCTCTATAAATAGATAAAAATATAATCTATAAATACTACCACAAATTGATCAAGGTGATATCTAAAGACTTTATTCATTAAATTCATAAATATTTTTGGGGAATTAGTAAAACCAAATGGCATCATTATAAATTAATAGTTTCTATACATTGTATGTAATTGTTTCTTGTGTATATACTCTATATTGAACCTTAAATGATGATATAAAAAATGAATATCAATATTGGAAAAGTATTTATCTACGCAAAGTTTATCAAACAACTCATCAATACGAGATAGAGGATACTTATTCTTGATAGTGATCCTGTCAAGTTATTGATAATTAGTGTAGATTCACATTGATCCATATTTTGTCTTAAAAAAATAAATGGTTCACCCCATGTTGATTCACTTGTATGAATGAATCTCTTATTAATATTCTTTTGGAGTTTCTTTTTCAATTTATGAAACTCAATCGGGGTTATTCTATATGGAGACTTTGAAATGGGTGTAGAACCAGGTTCGAGCACTATCAAAAACTCGAATTCATGATTTGGTGTGTGGCCAGTAAATTATTTCAAAAATGCATCAAAAACCCCTTAAAATAGGAATATCTTTGATGTTGATTTTCTCTCCAACCATCTAAGAAAAAAAACCATTTTGAGTTGGAATCAAGACCCATATAATGAATTTAATTTCAATCAGAAGTTCATATTTATCATCACATTGATAGATGATCATAGGTTGATTTGGAATGTCAAAAATGACTTCCCTTACACATAAATTGATGTAATGTTTATGTAAATAAATCCAATACATGCTTAAGATAACATCAAATTTAACCATAGTGAGAATAATAATATTTGAAAGAAGTATATTCCCACAAACTACAACTAGATAAGAATCATAGACTTGAGATGTGATCATCATACCATTAGGATTTTACTTCTAAATCAATCTATAATCATTGAGTTGGTATTTTTATAACCTTATAAAATTATTCAAATATAAAAGGTAGGATAGATATATAATCAAATAAGATGTTATCATTTCTAGAGTGGATGGTTAATGTACCTTTCACCACTTCGTTATCGTACTCCACATTTCCAATAGTGATAACATAAGTTTTACCTTTATATATAGGCTTAATAGGTTGTTTATTTTTATCATAATCATTAACTTTCAGTTTTGAGAATTGGTTTGAATAATTCCTATACTCATTTCATTTGAAACACTAGAGTGTGGGTATTACTTTCTATTGATATATATCTTTATTCATATCATTAGATACCTTCTTCCCATCACTTCAGTATTTTATTTCTTAATGACCTTACTTTCCATACTTAAAACACTTATTAGTCCCCTTATTAAAATTTCCACCATGTTTCCTTCAATACTTTGATCATAAGGGAAATCTCATATTCTTCTCTTCATGATTTTTAGGATTTTCTTTTAATTTCATCTTTCTTTTCTTATCAAAATCGTGTGATTTATGGGTAACTACAATCTGTATTTCCACCTTGATAGCACATATAATGATTTATCCATAGATACAAAAGTATCTTATGGATAATTTCTTTTAGAGACTTTATCTTAATTCAATGGAGAATTGATCAACCTTAATTTTCTGTAGGACGATAATACTAGAAGTGTACCTCTTAAGTCTCATAGAATTTTCCCCATGGTTACCAATAAATTCATCATCCTTCGGCTTTATCTCAATGAATTCCTTATCCATATTCATATAAAGAATATGAGGAAAGTAATTATTGGGAAATAATCTCTTAAACTCATCCCACTCTATGGAGTCAATTTCTTATTATTTCCTCATATTCTTAAGAAGATTCCACCATTGATCTGCTTCACCTTCAAAATTATAGATATCCAAAATAAATTTTTCATTATATACACACTATAGAATGAAAAATATATTTTCAATCATACTAATCTATTTCTCAGAAACTATTTGATCAATTTAACCACTAAAAAATGTATAAATTTCCTCATAAAGGACCCAATAGGATATTATTCCCTCATTTTCTCATTTAGAAGTCCAGTATGATTCGTATATTAAGAAAGTTATATGGGAATAGAAATATTATTTTTCATTCCATCTCCCATAAAAAAATTATCATGAGAATAATCATTACATTATCTATCGTATTTAACATTAACATGATTCTTCTAGGTTCCATCCAATGAGTAAAACCAAAAAAAAGTACAAGCAACAGTAATCATAGTGAGAAACCACATAATCATGAAAAATAGTTTATAGGATATCTAAATCAAGACACCTTATTTTAAATAAATGACATCTCAGGTTTAAACAAGGTTATTTGTGATCATTACTAAAACTTTAGGATGTTATCCTGTACTTATAATTATCTACAAGGTTCTCACTAAAGTTTTTTCATCTTAGTTTTAAAATATTAAATAAAACTTTATATAATTACAACTATAGAGATTCATACTTTTCATAAAAATATATTACATATTATTAGTTTAATATTAGTTACATATCATAATGACCACATCATAATCTTAGAGTTCTAGTATCCTTGGAAACTTAGACACATAAAAAACTAGTTCATAAGAGTATCCCATTAATTTCTTCATAAATATCACCCTTCTTATACATATCATTCCTAAAACTATTCTCCATAACCTTTTTAAACAAAAATAATAAATGGTGAGCTCATATTCTTAGTAAGGAAAAACAAGGTAGATATCAATGATCACGTAAGAATAACATGAACATAATAGTATGATAACATGATCTTAACATTTTAAATCCATACCCTTTATATAAAAAATCATAATCTTGAGTCATGGAATAATTATTAGTGTTTTATAATATATATATCATAAATTAATCAAAGAACATGAGCCTTGAAAGCATAAAATTAGCATAAGACATGGAATTGTGGCATACACATAAGCATAGAAAATCATTTCCTTAGTAGTCAAGGTTTATTTCCATGACTATCATAGTGAATTGGATTCACTTTCCAAACCATTTTAGTATTTAAGGTTCACTCCCAAGACTATTATAGTGTATTAGGATCACTCTCTAAACCATTTTAGTAGTGAAAGTTCACTCCCAATACTATCATAGTGGACAAAATCCCTTACTGAACTGATTCCACTCCCCATTCCATTCCTGTTTACTTTATGAGATATATGTATTTGACCAATGCATTGGAGGGATATATAATTCTAGTCCCACCTATCACATAATGAAAATCATACATATATGTGATAAAAGAGAATAAAAATTCATCATACCAGAACCCATGAAAAGAAATTGGTTTAATAAATATTTCATAATTGTATAACCAATGGAAAATAAATGGGTTTCATAAACATTTCATCAGTACATCTTAGCATAACCCATGGAAAAGGAATGGGTTTCATAAAAATATTTTCATCATAAACATAAACCATCTAAATAAATAATAAGGATGGTATCTATGGATCATATCCCCAGTAAATCATAAGTAACATTAAAGGATTTTATTATTGATGAAAATTTCCTTTAAAGGATCACTAGAAAATTTATTGTGTAAAATATCCTTTTCACTATAAAAATACCTTTTTAAAACTATAATATTTTACAAATATTAAGGAAGACTTTTTATTTGAAAATAACATTCAATAATTGAATGTAATATTCAAATCATTTATCATTCATAAAAATAGGAAAATTATGTTTATGATATATACCTTAAAATAAAACATTTCTTCTACACTTTTTTAGAAAATTAAAAAAGTGCCTCGTTCAGAAAACAATAAGAAAATTAATTTTAAACCATTTTATAAAAATTAAAACATGGGAAAAAATGAATATAAACATTAATAGTATAATAGTAATAACCTTCTTTAAAACATTTTTATAAAACATAGATATTTAAGAAAAATGATTTTTGACAAAAGAGAGAAATAAAATCGATTTTCCTTAAAAAAATTATTTTTAGTCTCTTGAGTGCTTAAGGTGAGGAAAATTAAAGGAAAAAAATTATTCTCAAGAAATAACCATAGGATAATAAAATTAATTATTTTTTTATAGTTATATCATAATAATTCATCACCACAATCATAAAAAATCCTGATAAATAATGAGATTGTAACATAAATCCCTTACCACTTTAGTAACATTTGAAGCATGAGACTCATAAAAGAACTAAAATTAAATGGATATATAAATCCTCATAAAATTCATAAGAATAATAATAAAATAAATACATGGGTATTATATACACCATGTAAAATAAACAATTAGTGAATATGGCATGTATCTCACAGAAATAAAAGTGAGATGAAAATCTCTTACCTTAGGTCTGACTTCCTCTATACACATGGGAACCTCCTATATAATAAATATATATTTATTATAAATATAATAAAGAACCATGATCATATATATAATTCCATATATTATTTAATTATAGACTTTTATCACTTGTTTATAAATAATTCATTATTAAAATCACTATTTTGGATGATATCTGCTTTGTTTTTTAGGTATGTTTTGGTTCGGCGGTTTTGGTACTTGTAATTTGATCATGGTTCCATAATATAAATAATTTTAATCATATTATAGTCATAATATATATATATATATATATATATATTATACATATTTAGAATAATTTATAAAAGTTATATATAGAAAAATGAATTACACCATTCATGGAGATAGTAGATCGTACGTACGATTGAATGTTGTTTTCACTTTTTGATGGATAGAAAAAAATAAAGTTAAATAATAATTAAAATTTATATAATAATTATTATATCATATATATCATATATTTTCATTAAATATATCCTTATTACCATCCAAGTAAAATGGAAATGAAAAACAAATCGCATCGCTTATTGGAGGTGGTAGTCCACAACTACACACGAGCAACGTTATTATTTTCCAATGGTTTGGAAGGTAAGAAGATAAATATGATATTATCATTAAATAATTATAATTATTTAATAAATATAATATAACCTTTAAACCCAACATAATAGCAATCCTTGAAATATGGTTATGGAAAATGAATTGTATCGTTACATGGAGACGGTAAGTAGTACGAATGCACGAGCGATACTTTCACTTACAATTTGATGGATAGATGGTGGATAAATTTTTTTCATAATCATAATAAAATTAAAGTATATTTAATATTATTAATTTAAAATATTTATATGTAGTAAAATAATAATTAAAAATAAAATGACTGGTTAAGGCGATTACCACTTCTTTGAAACAACTCCTTTAAATCTCTTATTAAGGGCCCCATTACTAATCTTTTGGGAATAAAAATATCCTCTATAATGTGGATAATGAAGTTTAGAAGGTATTATTTTAGGTTATTTTTATATATAAGATTAAAATTGGTGTGAAGAAGAGAAAGGTTAGGTTCCCTTTTATAATTGAGGTGAGGGACACTTTTGGAATTTATTAATAGATTAAATTATAATAAGGTAATTATCTAGAAACATGCCTCCAAAAGTAAATGTATTATAATATATTATAGTATTTTCATTTAATATTATAATAAAAAAAATTATAGTTTTTTTTATCATTTTAAACCTTTTATTTTTTATTAACCGCTTGGTTCATCAATTTTTACCTTAACCAAGATAACGACTTTTTTACTCTTATAGGATTAAAATTTTAATTATAAGGTGATAATTGGATCAAAAATTTACAACGAATGAATTTTTAGACCATATATTTTTCTCATTTTCATATTTCAATATTTTTATTAATTTTAAATAATAAAATAAAATATTATTTTGATAAAATATCACTAATATCAATTTTGATGCTATTCATTTACTTTGAATTAAAATACATGAATAAAAAAGTTTTAATTAGAATATAATCCTTTAACACAATAATAATTTTTCATATTCATCTATAAAATTAGTGTAACACTATAACTCACTTAAATTATATTACTTTTAATGTTTTTATATATATTTACTATATGTTTTTTTAATTTAAGAGATATTTCACTAGTGTTGCATAATAATGTAAGGTAGTTATATAATTACGAATAATTATAAATAAATTTACATAATTAAATTAATTTCATTATTATCAAAATATAAATTTATATTCATTCAAAACTTTATTTTTTCAATATTAATATAAAAGAGATATTTAAAACTAAAAGAGTGACATTTTGTAACTTTCTTTACATTAAATATTATATAGGTAATTTTGATGGAAAAGAGTCAATTAAATAGATAAATTTCAATAATAATGTGATAAGGGTCAAATTAAATTAATCAAATAATAATTAGTATGAGAAATTATGGCATTATCACTTATTTTTAACCTAGATTTACCTAATTTACCCTTTACCGATGTGATAAATTTTACTACAGTTACTATTCATATTGACCAAAAATAGAAAAGTCTTATTTATTAAATTTGAACCTCCTAATTATAAATCTGGAATCCATTTTATAATATTAAATTTCTATAAGTGTCATATGTTATTTTTAAAATAATAACGCAACATACGATGAAAATCGTTTTATAGAAAAAATGCATTTTTAAGCATAAAACTTGGTTCTTTATTATCCCATTCCTAGAAAAATATTAAATGAATGTTAAAATATTTTATTAAATATATAATATATAAATTTAATTAAAATCATTCACCAATAATTATTAATTAAGATAAAAATACATTGTACATATAAAAATAGTTTTTCTAAAAAATGATTATTTTATTTTCAATTGGTTTTTATTTTCATTTATTATTAATTTATAACCAAATTATTAATTTTATACATATTTAGACAATAAATGTTTCATAATTTAGTTATTCTTATTCATACCCACCAATTATAATTTCTAGGAGATAAATATCACATAATATTTTAATAGTATATAGAGGTTTGTTTAAACTCGGGGTTGCGTGTAACACAAGCTATCAAAGAAATAAAATTATTTAAAGAGAAATATATTATAGAATATCATGGTGATATATCTTGTTAGAGTATTAATTACTTTAAAGAAAATTATTATTGTACAATGTAAATTGTGTATTGGTTTCTCGTGGTGCATGTTGGCTTCTAGATTGGTGAGTGGTCATGTACTAGCCGAGGACTGATGTGATTAGTGAGATTATTAAGGGAATAGTGTCTCAAATTTTCTTTGATAATTAGAGGTTTTAAATCTATAATTGATGGTGAAATAATGTATGGATTGAGGTATTGTGGTATGTTTGATCTGAGTTGGTCCTTGACAAGGGTTGTCATGGTGGGAAAGTGTGTCTTGGGAAGAGAGACATGTGTATAGTGATGGAACTTATTGGGCATCATGCATGAGGATAATCATAAGGTAAGCTATATAGTTGGGAGTGAACCATTGATTCTTTGATGTTGTAACACCCAATCTAGATGAATTGTGATGTATTTTGATGATGGTGTTCCTATTGAGTTGCAAATGGGCAGTGTTTGGTGTTTTATGCTGGCACTCGGGTATGAGTTGGATAGTAACATAGATTCATTATGTTCAATGAGGAATGCATGATGGTATATGGATACCAGGTTTTTTGGTTTAGTGGGGTGATGATAAATTTCTCATATGATGGGGTGTATCGTATCGACCACAGGGATACAACCCTTATGTTGGAAGAGTCATGAATGTGATTAGACTACTTAGTGGACGATTGAGATGGAATCAAAATGTTAGTGTATGGGTAGATTAAAATTTATTTGGTTCCCTATAGAATATTGGATTTTATATTTTCATGTTTTTTGGGTTTAATTATGAGTATTATCATTAGGCTTGGGATGGAGTTGATTTGATCTAATAGTTAGTCAGATCAAGTTTGCATCAGTGCATGTGGGTAGAGCATGATAGGTGGTTTAGCAGCTTGGGGATTCCACTATAGAATTAAATTGATTGTTAAGTTTGGACTTTTGTGTGTGTTTTTAATGATCTTTTGATTCCTCTAGGATTTAAGGATTATGATCAAGTGATGTGATAATGTTCTGATGGTTACGACCTATAATTTTTGGTATAGGTTGGATAGAGGAGGACCAACCACTGATTTTTCATGTAATTTAGTGTGGTGAGGTGGACACTATATTGATAATGTAAATAGACCACTCTAGGTGTTCTTTTGTTAGTTTATTCCTATAGTGAAGATATCTAGGGTTCATAATCGGCCTTTGGGATAAAATCTCTCTAGTTGGGAGAACCATATTCTCAAGGATGAATTGGTTGATGGTGATTTGACATATTGGGATATATGGATGTATTTGAGAACTATATTGGTGCTTGATGATAGTGATGAGTGGGTAGCTTATTTTTTGATGAATTGAGAACCTTGGTGTTTTTATTTTTGTAATAGAATCTTGTTTGGTGTTCATGGATATAACTTAGTAGGTTAATGGTGAATTCATAGCTGAGGTAGGTTGGGAGGAATTGTTGGAGGACAACCATGGATTCTTGATCTTGAGAATCATTATTTTTGGGAGTTTGTAATGGCCTGTGGATTTTCATGTCATTAGTTTAGAGGAAATTTTATTTTTTATTCTAGAGCAGGGGTTGTTTCGTGAATTGGGACTTGGATCAAAATTATAAGGATTTTAATGTATATGAGAGATATTTTTTGATGTGGATTGAGACCCAAGAAGTTATTAAATTTCTCGGGTGATCATCAGAGTGGGTTCAGGGTGACCACTTTGTTGATTTTTGTAGTATTTAAAAAAAATGCCACATCCTAGGGTTGTTTTGGAATAGATATTTTTATGGAGTTTATTCTTTTAAAGGGTGGATAGATTTCATTATAGACCAAGAGTTTAACCATCAAGGGATCCCACTAGGTAGGGGAATTAGGAACTACCAGAAGGAGTGTTGTGTTGTGGATCTGGGGTGGCATTATGGTAGTTCTTATAAGGGAAGGACCGTGCCATAGTAGGTGGGCTACATCATGGAGGGTCTTAAATGACTGGCCCATAGAGCAGCCCCATGAAGGAGTATTGCACTTTCAATCTTAGGTTTCACCACAACTAGAGGCTTTTATGGAACTTTATGTCACAAACCATGGATTTGTGCCATAGGGAAACCTTGGTTGAGGGGATTTGGGACATGGCACATATGGCTACTCCAGAAAGGGCCTTCAACCTAGTTTTTAAAAAAAATAATTTTTCCTTTAATTTCAGGATCAACCTCCCTTAGTTTTTATATTGAGAGGCGTTAAAGGAGGTCCATTTCAGCCAAACCCTCCCACTCCCTTCTCCTATTCAATACCCTTTTAAAATGGGTGATTTGGGTCATTTCTATGGTGTATTTGAGGTATGTCACTCCCTTAATTGTCCTTCCTTTTTTCACCTTCACTATCCCTTTGATTTTTTAAATTTTGGGATAGGGTTTTGGTGTATATTTTACCAAATAATAGTTAAATTGTCCTAATTTGATCTGTATTTTACATGGATTTTCTAGAGGGGATCCCAAAAGGATGAACGCATGAGGTTTTATGTGATTTCAGTGATACAACCATGCTAAATAAGTGTTTAGGTGATTATTAATCATTAAGTTAAATTGAATAATTAATTAAAAATTATTATAATTAATTATTTTGATGTTGTATCATGAGATTTGGGCTCCAATGATGATACATGCTTGGACGAGGCATGGACAAGCTTAGTAGATGATGGGTAGATATTGGCATGGATGGAAAATTTTTATCATGGTAGGTGGTCCCTATAGTATAAAATCATATGTTTTTTTATACATAATCATTAATGAATGAATTTTTTCATGGATAGGTTGGACAAATAGGGATTGATAGGACCCTGAGTAAAGAGAGATGGTGGCTTTGAGCCTCCTCAATTTGGGACAAATGTACCCTTAAAATTTAGGTAAATTGGGATCACTTGTTGATTATGTATCTAAGTGGTAATGGTGAAATTTTAGTTTGTGAGAACCTCATGTAGGTCCTTGGACTCGAGATGATTCACAAGTAGTCTAGGTTTATTCCTTAGGCTTTTTTGGTAGGAATGAGAGTCTTGGGACTAGTAGTGATGGGTGACGAGGTCATATGTATCCTACTTGATGATTGACACCCTCTTGGGGGTATAGTGGATACTCGGTGTATTCTATGAGGGGGAAGAGTAATTTGGGGCTTAATGTGAGTTTAAGAGATCAATTAAGGGAGGTGGATGATAGGACTCAAGTATATATCATGGGGTTACCAAATGTCTTGGCATTGAGGATGCTAAGAGGTTTAAAGAGAGGAATCTTGGAATGGTCCCTGATTAGTAGGACCAAATCGTTACATTAGAATTGGATATGTATGCTATCTACCTTTGAGGACAAGTTTAGTAAGAGACTATAGGGTGAGAAGTCACAATGGAGTGATGAGGGAAGTATCAATGATAATTGATCAGGATTGGTTATAACACCCTAGTAGATTCCATGATAGGTGAGTTAATATTATAAAGAGGACACACATATTATACCAGGTAAGATGGAAGATAAATTAATTCAAGGTGTGGTCATAGGTCTTGAGTTATTATCACCCTAGTGAAGATCCAGTGATCTTGTGAAATGTGTTTTGTTTCATGTTTGATATTGCATGTGTGTATTGACTATGTTAGTGTGATTGGTAATAGATCTTAGTATGGATGATGATAAATCCTGAGGTCTATCCTCACATTAACTAATAAAGTGCTGTAAAAACCCTACCTTGAGTGATAAAGTGTAGATTTTGAAGTGATATTGGACCTACCTTAAGTGATAAGGTAGTGGTCTAGATAATGGACTTACCTTGAGTGATAAATTGTTTTCATGGTTAATAACGAGTGAGAAGACCAGTCTAGGTTATGATGTGACATCAGAACCTATATTTAGAAATAAGGTGATGGTCAAGTAAAAAAACCTCATCTTGAGTGATAAGATATTTTCATGGACCTCCTTGAGTGAGAAGGTTAGTGTGGGGATTTATGTATAACAGGACCCCATTGTGGGTGATAAGGTAGTGGTCGATTCGTGGAATGAGACCCTTCCTTGAGTAATAATGTATTGATTATGGCTTAATGTTTGACCTTCATTGAGTGAAAAGGGGTGGTTTAAGTCATGTATGCAGGACACCTCCCTTCTTCTTAAAGTAGTGTTTAGAACTTGGTGACACCCTACCCTGAGTCTCCAAGTATGGGGTGTCGTCTAAGGAATTATGTGGCCATATTTTGGATTAGTTAGAAGCATATATGGTCGGGTGTTACAGTGGAATGGTTATAACACAATGACAAAATGAATGTGTGTTTGGTGGAGGTATAAGTTGGATTCCATCATGGGATTAAGAAGGTATGGTTGGGTGTTGTATTGTCATAGTCTGTGCATGATGACCCAACATGCATGTATATTTATGTCATTTTTTTACACATGCATACATGTACATGATGGCATATATTATGGGAACTTTGTGAGACCCTATTGAGATATAAATACTATTTCAATGAGAACATGTTGTGAAATGGATCAGGATGGATCATATCAACAGGGATATAGATATTGGTTTAGTGAGGCTCGGGGATGGTAGTAGAGCCTCTTCTATATTTTGTTTTCTTTTATTTATTTTATTTTTTTGATTATACCAATGAGAGATCAGTGAGAATTATATTGTATTACTTCCTCACGGTAAATTTTTTATAGCATGTTTTGTAATTGATCATGTATACTCTAATTATTTGTGTAGATCAATTTGATTATTTCTACTATTTTCTTACTTTAATTCGAGGGAATAGTCTCCCTGATGTATGGTTTAGTACCTCAATGAAAGTTAATAACCTTTGTAATATAGATATATGTGATTGATTTCATGTAATTGTCTATATTATACCAGTGATCTCGGTCGGTGTGTTTCATTCTCATCTAGAATCATGGATAAATCATCATCTCGTGATATTTATGACTTGAATATCATAATAGAATCTTCTGGATTGAGTCATCAAAAATATCAAATTTCTCTAACTAGTTAACCTTTCATGATGATTTTTTACACTTATATATCTTATGGGAATACCAATTAACCCTTATGCATCAACTTAATATCCTTTATATATCCTTTGAAATATTTATATCACCCTTACACATCCTCCTACAAACCCGTATATTTGTACTAGAAATATGGAGTTATCCTTCTATATCATAGTGTTTCTAGGGTGCTTTTCTAAATCTTTATCCCTATAAGTATCCTTACAGACCTCTATTATAACCTTTATGTATCAAGAAACTTAATCTTACGTATAAAAGTCTAACTCTTAAATTTTCCAATTTTAATTATGAAAGTTCTAGGAAACCCATACATATTGCCTCTACTTATAGGAAATCATTACATATTTACTTTTATATATAATCTCATAGTCACTCTTACGTATCATCCTAAGTAGCCTTATGTATCTTAGTGGTTTCCAACACTTTTCCAATATTATGTTTCTAAGAAATCCTTATGTATTCCATTCCATTTCTAATTTTTAGCTTCAACTCTGAATTCTGAAACTTCTTCAAATATCCTCAAGGAATATTCAATCACTCTAAAAAATATACAAAAACTTAAATGGATTTGTTTATATATCAAACCTTTTCATAAATATTCAGCTTGATCAGTAAATCATCTTGTAGTATATGAACTCTTCTTGAGTGTTTCAATAAAGATTCACTACTTAAATTCATTCCTAGACTCTTCCTAAATAATTTTCCTCAATTTATGGTTATTTGTTAATTAAAAATTATTTTAGCACATATCTCATACTATATATACTATTCAAAACTAAAACAAATTTAACATCTAGGTGTGTTAATCATATAAAAAAACCTTTATTCTTGATAACATAGGGATGATTGTTCACTTCAATTCTCATCCAACTTCACTCAACTCCTCTAGCATCCCACTTCTCAAACTCATCAAGAACATGTGGTACATATTTATCTATTTTCTATATATATAATTAATTATCAATGATTCATTACAAAACTATTGATATAATCATTATATGCTTGGGTTGCTCCGTGAAAAGAAATAAAAACTTCATTTCCTTATTTTCTAATTTGTACAGTGGAACCATCTCAGTTTTCCTTTTCTAGTATATGTATGAGAAGCATTGAAATATTCATTTTTATTACCAACATATGAATATATCTTTATCAATATATAAAATGGTAGGAAGATTCAATACAAGTGATCCATATGAACTCTAAGATTCATCTCAAAGTTTATCATCTTCATTAATTTGTCTCTTCATCATCACCCAACTTTATCATATATTGACTTCACTCCTTTTTGACACATTGAAAAAAATGAAACCAATGAAACTCTATTCATCACAATCTAATTGGTCACTTAACTATCCAATTGGTGTGATTGAGTATTTACTGGTAAGAGTTATAAATATCATCCTTCAAACTAATTTATTGATATTAGACATGGAAATTAATAAAAATGTGCCTATTATACTAGGAAGTATATTTTTGGATTTATTAGGTGCATTGATTGATGTGACCAAAGAAAAAATTACTTTTCAAGTGGAGTAAGAAATGAAGATATTGAATATATTTTATAATGTGGATAATCCCTATATTTTATATGATTGTTTTTTAGTTGATGTGATTTACAAGGAGGTGAAAATTGAGTTGCATACTCAAACTAAGAATGAACAAGATAAACTAGAGGAGTTTAATGGAAAAAATCAGATTAGACATTAGCTTGTGTGGAATCTAACATAATAAATGAATGGATCAGTGAATGGAATTTAGAAGAATTCCATAGAGAATAATTGTATCTTGATAACACATTAATACTATAATTTTTAAAGAACCCACCATGTCTATAATTAAAGGTATTGTATTTAAAACTTAGATATGCCTATTTGGGTGTAAAAGAGAATATTCATATTATTGATTCAGTTTTATTAGAGGATAAATAAGAATAAAAATTACTTGAAGTTATAAGAAGGCATAAGACAACTATCTCAAGAACCATATATGACATAATGGGGATAATACCAACAATCTATATATATATAATTATAATAGAATATGAGGTTAAGATAAAATTTGAGTTCCAAAAAAGACTAAATAAAAACATATAAGAAGCATTCAAGGATAAGATAATAAAATTTCATGATGCAAGGATAATACATCAAATATATTATAGTTCTTGGGTGAGTCAAATACTTGTGGTTCCAAATAATGGTGGTATTAATATCATCACAAATGATAAAAATGATTAAATTTCAATAAGAACTATAATTAGATAAATATTTTTCATATATTATAAAAATTTCAATAAGACCATAAGAAAATATTATTTCTATTTACCATTAAATTATCATATACTTGAAAGGATTTAAATACATTATAAATTTTTCTTTCCAGATGGATATTTAGGATACAACCAAGTACCTATTTTTTATGGTTATCAAGAGAAGACAACATTTACATGTCTTTATAGAATATTTTCAAACAAGAGAATTTTATTTGGAATGTTTGGAACACCTATGAATTTTTAAAATTTATAATTTCTATTTACTCATACATGGTGAAAAGAATAATTAAAGTATTTATGGATTAATTTTTTATAATAGTAATTAAATTATAAAACTATTTGTAAAATATATCAAAAGTTTTAGAAATATGTGAAGAGAAAAATTTAGTCCTAAATTGAGAGAAATGTCATTTCATGGTAATAGAACGTATATTACTTGGAAAAATAATCTCAAGAGATGGAATTTAAGTGGTCAATGAAAAAATAAAATTAATTTCATCACTACTTATACCAATATCAGTTAAGGAAATGAGAAGATTCCTTGAAAATTCTTGGTTTTATAGAATATTTATCGAGGATTTCTCTAAGATTTCATGACCAATGTTCTCACTTCTGGGAAAGGAGGAAAAATTTGATTTTAATGAAAATATCTAGAATGTTTCAATATTTTAAAAAAAAATTAGTATCATAACATATCACAACAATTGATTAGAATAAAACTTTTGAAATCATGAGTGATGTTGTTGACTTTATTTTGGGGGTTGTTCATAGGAAGAAGAGGGAGAGGAATAAATTTTTCATTTACTATGAAAGAATGTTATTGAGTGGATAAAAACTCAATTATATAACAATAGATAAGGATCTATTATCAGTGGGGTATGTTTTGGTGAAATTCAGGATATATCTCATTAAAATAAAAGTAGTTTTCCATACAAACAACCCAGATTTGAAATTTTTTCTATCAAATAAGTAATATAATCCTCAATTGATTAAATGTATTTTTCTTCTATAATATTTTGATATTGATATTAAATATAATAAATTAGATGAGAACCAAGGGGATGATCTCCTATATAAACTTTAATATATAAAATAATATCATACTCGTCTTATTGAGGGAGAGTTTCTAGATAAGAAACTATTTCCAGTAACAACCAAATGACTACCATGATATCTAAGTTTGTTAATTATATTTATACTAGTAAAAATCCATAGGAGGTTACATGTAATGAGAATAAAAGCTTTGGGTTATATGTGAAGTGATACCTATTATTTCTATATAAATAAGGGGATAATAGGATTCTTAGAATATTTGTTCTATAAATAGGAAGTTCTGTCAATTATTATCACTTTTCATGCATTTCCATAATGTGGAATATATAAAAATATGAATAAAATATCTAAGGTTATTAAAAGTGGGTTTTATTATTCCAAATTATTTAGAGATATAAGAGAATTTATCAATAACTATAATAGTTATCAATGAACAAAAAAAGTAAGGAGAAGGTAATAAATTCCCCAATTAGGCATCTTGGAAGTATAAATTTTTTATTCCTAGGATTTAAAGATTATGGTACCATTAAAATATCATCATAATGAATATATCTTCATGATAGTTAACTATTTATCAAAAAAAATTGAATCCATTTTCCTTCCATGTAATTTTTTATTTTCTATGGTTAAATTTTTTAGTAAATATATGTTCTATATATATGAATTTCCTAGATCCATAATCAGTGATAATGGGGTATATTGTCAAAATTATCAATTTATAATTATCTTATAGAAACATGGACGCAAACACAAGATGATAATACTGTATCATCTACAAATAATTGGATAATCTGATATTACAAACAGGGATTTGGAGGGAATTTTAGAAAAAAAAATAGTGAGTAGTTGAAGGGAGGATTCAACTTATAATCTAGAAGATTCTTTTTAGGGATACATAACTATATTTAAAACTTTAATATAAATTCCTCCCTATATTATTTTTTTTTGGAAAAATATTCCATCTTTTGGTGGATATTGAACATAAGGCCTTCTATGTTGTAAAGGTTGTTAACATAGACTACATGAATGCTATAGAGAAGAATATTTTTTACTTGAATGAGTTGAAGGAAAAATAGAATAGAATCATATGATAATTATAGGATTTTTAATAAAAATTTCAAGTTCTTCCATGATAGGATGATTCAAAGGATTATCTTTAAAGAAGGAAAATTTTTCCTTTTGTTTAAATCAAGAATGAATCTATTTATGATGAATATTAAGTATAGATGGTATATACCATTCAAAGTTGTTTAAGTTAATTCAAATGGATCTATGAAGATTACTTGAGAAGATAGAGATCCATTAACTATGAATATATTACGACTAAAAATGTAATTTTAAGGATTAAAGGTGGATAAATATTTCAATTTCAAAATTAAATATTGAAGAGATGAAGTGATAGGTTGATGGATATAAACCAAGTTCTCTTTGGAGGCATCCCAATCCTTATAATATTTTCATTATCATTTTTATTTTAATAATAATAATTTCAACCACTGATTTTGTTTCTTACATTTTTCACGATGGATAAGATGAAGAAAATTGAAGACCAATTAAATTAATAAACCCCATAAGAAGAAGTTTCAAGTATGGTGGTATTTATTTATCCTATCTCTTTCATTTAAGTTTACTATTATACCACAATTTAAATTCCTTAAATCTATTTATATTGATTTCTAAATAAATATAAAGTGTGGGGAAGTGTGGGGTATGTACTTATTTAGAATACCACATAATAATTACATAAATTAGTTCTCTAGGAGATAGATCACATTAAAAACATTGAATCTCATGTCTATGATCTTGGTTAGTGAAGTTTAAGAGGAAAATATTTTAATAAAATTATAATATGACATGTTTACATTGAAATTTGAACATGGATTTTGTTTAAATATACACAATGTGGGAATAAAACCTCAGGGATCCAAATCCAAATAAAATCATAGAATTCCTTTTAAACTAGAGAAAAATGGGCAATTGAATATCACTCGAAATTTATAATATGATTAGGCACAAGGTGTGTGAGTGAAAATAAATCCATTAATAAGAGTGAAAATGAATTATTTGAGATGACTACCCTTATCCTACATTTATACATTATTTTTCACAAATGACCTTGGGGAATCCTTATTTAAGGGATGGTTTAGTTCCATAATATCCACACTCAACTGATAAGTTCTTATCACATTAAAATGCTAAAAAATAGAAAAAAATTACAAGTCTCTAGTTTTAAAAAGTAATGTATGGTGTGGGTAATATTAAACCTAGATGAGGGAGAAAATTGAGTTATAAGGTTTTCATTTGAGTTGAATCAAGGAAGTGAGAAACTAAAAATGTGTGATACATGTGAAATAAATGGATCCTTGAAATTGCTGCTTGTGGGAATGATGATTCTACTAAATTATGTTATTCTAAAAATATAATTTTATTAGAATCAAAATTGAGATGATTGGGGTTCTTTTTAAAACATTTTTAGATACATTACTTGAGGATAATTAATCACTCCAAATCTATCATTGTTGTTAGTTTTTTATTTTGTCTTTTATGTATTTTTATTTTATTTTTATATATTAAATGATAGTTTATATACTTTTGAATGTTTTTGTAATAAGATTTTATTTTTTAAATCCATGTATTGATTTTCATTCATTCATGTTATTATTTGAATCTTTATATTTTCAATATTAATCACTAATTTTTAGAGGTGTTTGGATTTAAGGGAATAAGATAGGTAAGAATAAATTAAAGATGGAAAATCCTACATAAGAATAAAAATTGGGATTAAGGCTACATTGGTGAGAAACATATCATGTTTTGGGAATATTAGGTCTATTTTTTACTACAAATATATCCTTAGACCTTGATCTATAGGTCATAAATACACCAATGTAAAACTATTGAGAACCATTATCTTTAATCAAGGCTAACATCATATCACATGAGGGGGATTTAGAATACATTAAGAAAAATAGAGTCTAGTGTCAGAACTTTAGATTATGCTAATTCTCTAATTTGATCCTATATTTATCACTATGAGGTTGTTTCCAATCATCAATGGATGTTACATCAGTGCACAAGAACTATGCCTTCTCTAACATAGTGTGGAGGATGAACTCAAGGTGTCGCTACTGCCAACGTTGTTGTTAAACCCTCTTGAGGATGATGTTGTATTTTTTGTACATAATTTTTATGTGATCCATTTTATTGATGTTTGTGCAATAATTAGTGATTATTATCATTAGTTTCATACAAATATTTTTATTTTACCTTTAATCTTGAACCACCAATTTATCACTTTTTGGTGAATTATTTGGATTTAATGAGATGAGTTGGATAATGGATGAGATAGAATTTGATGTCATACTTGATAAGAAAGGTATCTAAGAAATTAAAAAATGATTTAATAATTCTAAAAAATGTGTGGAAAGGGTATAGAATTCATGAAGTTGATACACTACCTATGTTAGTTTAATAAATCCACTGGTGTAAAGTTTAGATAGGGTGTCATAAGGTTAAGAAAATTGTTGCATGTATTTTTAGGATAATACAAGTGGTTCGTAAGGTTGAGATATTGTCTTTGTAAGGTTGATACAATCCCTCATATAGTTACATCAATCCATTACTTTAAGATTTCTGAGAAGTAAAAGATACACATATGAGTCATCTGAGGATCTATGTATGAGTAATTGCACCTTTGTATGAGTCATTTTTCTAGAGGACTTCATATGATTGATCTTGCTTGAATATGAGCCTTATTATGAGTAAACCAAACTCTTTATGAGTAATTTGGATGGATGGAGTATTTGATTCATGCACTTGGTGATATTCATAGTTTACTAAGACATGTATATTGTGATAAATATCATAATGAATATTCTGAAAAATAGTTATTAATAAATATGATTATTTTCCAAGATTTCAATGTCTGAATTATCATGATGATGCTATTATTGATTTAAGTAGTTATGATATAGGATGTTTTGGAGTAATTTAGGCCTCAACATGAGGTTCCATGATCATAGTAGGTTTTCTATATGCCATGATGTAGTTAAAATTATTAAAATACATGATAAATGGGAATAAAGAGACATTAAATTACTGATATCACATGGAAGTTATAAGGTTGATTATATAGGACAAGACATCAGGATAATTGAGGTATAGAAAGTAAGTAGAATGAATAATATAGTGTTTTGATAATTTCTGTATCTTGGTGAAAAAATTCTAGAGTGTTGTGAATAGTCATATAATATTGTTATGAGAAGAATAATAATAATATCATTTGTTTTTGAGTCCACTAGATCTCTTGATATCTATTATTAATCTATCTTTATATATCTTCTATTATTTTGATTTAATAATAAGGTGTTTTTTATTCACTGGTTGGTTCCAATGTATTTTAGTAGGTATAAGGTTATACCCTTTCCTATTTCTATCTTGATAATAAAATAATATTTGTGGTGGGGTAAAAAGTACCACACACCATAGATGTAATCATCCCTGGGGAGATGAAACTAGTTAACAAACATATCATTATTTTCATTTCTACTATGAATTATTTTTTTATGAGATTACTTCTAAATAGCATAAGGGAATACAAGTTTTTGAAAAATAATATTAATAATAGATTCACCCCTACACTCCCCCCCCCCACCAACACACCCTACACCCACCAATGATTACCATTACCTGTTTGATCCTTTTTAATTGGTATCAGATATAGAAATATATTTTAATATATTTTTCTATTATTCTATGGAACACTACAACTCATTTAATCAGAAAGGGGTTACAAGATTTTATAACAAAGGTTTTAACTTATTAAAGGAGAGAATGATGACTTATTTGTTATCCATAGAAGGGATATTCTTGATTCTTCTTTTTAAGGTTTCACAGTGCTAAAGGATATTTCTACATGGCCTCCAACTGATTAGAAGACTATTGAAATTGATGTAAAGTTCATATATGCATGAATCTTTTCATTATCTGAGAACTAATTAACTAAGGTTATGGGATATAAAATTTCCAATTAATGAAATATAGGAAAAAATTCATAGTATATATGAAGGGGAAAAAATTTGGAGTATGGAAAACTATAACTTTATAGACAAAAAATTTAAGATATAAGAATATTGGATGATAAATCTGTTGATAAATTTTTTTCATAAGAAAAAATATTATAAGTTATATTAGAGGTTTTGGAGAAAAACATGATGATTATATTATGGTCAAGAAGCTCATGAGAATAATTCCTAAAAAATTTGATTCCAAAGTCTCAGATTTGGAAGATAGAGATATTTGTGAATTCAATATTTATGAAATTCATAGCACTCTCACTAATTATGAAATGAGAAGGGGGAATTCTCTACAAAGAAAATAAATTTAATAGAATTAAATTTCCTTCAAATATCTAAAAGATTTGAAAATTGAATATGAAACAAACCTATATAGATAGAGAAGAAAATATATATAATTATATTAATACACTTTATCTCATGTCAAGAAAATTTACCGGAGGAATTGCTGGTAAGTATAAATGGAAATTATCCTTTAAATAATTCAATTATAAAAAAGTTATCCATTTCTCTCTAAAATTTATTAAGAAGATCAAAAATGAATATGAAGATGAGGAAACTGATAAATTTTCATCCTATGAATAAATATCACAGAAGATTATTCGATGAAAATTTAAAGGTAAGAAGAAAATCACTCCAAAGTGTTTCAAATTTAACTTCTTATCAATTTATAAAGAGGTTTTTGACTGTGATTATTGTAATGATAATGAGGATACATATATAGAATCTTATAATAAGGTTCTCATAAATTAAGATATATTTAAGGGTGATTGATTAAATGATAACTCATATGATAAAAATGGGTTTTTCTACTAAAGATGGTGAATCTTTAAAATAATATACAATGAGGATAAATATTAATATTTGTATGAATGAAATTAAAATATTGATAAATTATAATTAACATCTTGAGAAAAATTCTAAATGGAATAATAATTTTATACTAAGAAACAAAATATTATTAATGAAATATAAAAATTGAAACTTGATAATGAAGAAAAGAACAAGATCATTGATGATATAACCTCCACTATTATACTTTGGAATAAGAAGGTTGATAAATTGAAGAAAAAATAATTGAGTTGGAAAACGTGAAATATAAATAAAAATATAGATTTATAAAGTCTGTTGATGGAAGAGGTGAATGTTATAATAAAAATAAATCTATCAATTTTTATGTTTAAGTTGTTGAAAATGAAATTAAAATTATTACTAATGACTCATCTCAAAATTAAATTATGATCTCTTAAGATTTCATACAAAATAGTAATTTTTTTAACTAGAGAACTATAAGAAATGTCAAAATATTCTCATATATAGAAATATAAAACTTTTGATACAATTTTCATATCGGTCTTAGATATATAGAGATGAATCATAAATAAGGTTTGGTGAAAAATACACAACACAAGCCTAAAAATGAGTAGAGACAAAATTATGTGCATACAAAAAATCTTTACCAAATATGAAGGTTTCATAGATATTGTTGGTGTTGTGATGTTCATAGAAAGAAATAATAAAATTTTAGGTACAATATGTATCTATCTATTCTAAGGAAATAGAATACATTTAGGGGGATCCATTAGTAGTAACAAGTGAAGAACATTTTCAGGTATCAACAGCTAGAAAGGAACATTAAGATGAAAAAAATTGAATGTATGCAAGAAAGTTATGGAATATGTGGTGATAATAGACATATATAGAATGATTTTGTTTCATTTACACCAGCATAATAAAATCATCATCATAAAGTAATAAATATTCAGAATCAAAATTTGTAAGCTCGTGTCATAGAAATTTATTTTAAAGCTTGCAAAACCAAGAATCCGTGGATTATGGATAGAATTTTTTCTTCTAATATGACTCGATATCTAAAAAACCTGAACAATGTGGATAAATTTTAGGGTAGAGATATTAATTTTGGTAATGAAATCTTGGTTAAAATTAAATTTTTTATCATTGATAAACATAGGAAAAACCAAATCAATCCCTGTAATGTGCAATTTTTTATGGTTTAAATAATAACATACTAAGTGTGTCACAAATTTGTGATGATGGAAATGAAATGGTTTTCATGAGAAATGGATTCCTTTTTAGGGAACTAAAATATGGATTTTTTATCTACAAGGGAGTAAGAACTCACAGGAACTTGTTTCAAATTGGAGATGTAAAATCAAACTATTGTCTGAGTTTGAATGTTTAAAATAGTTTTTGACATAGAATATTGGGTCGTATTGGAATAAATAAAATTAGGAAGTTGATCTAAGGAGAAGAAATTTAAAACATTTCCATATTGAAGTAAGACATTATAAAAATATGTGAAACTTATTTGAAAATAAACGAATGGTGAGAAAAACCCACAAAGGAGTTGGTATTGAAATAGAGAAACCATTGGTACTAATATATATTGTTGTGGGTTTCCCAATGAAAAATAATTCACCAAGTGGGGATATGTGTTTCATTAATTTCTTTGATGATTTTACCAGAATAAAATTGATAATGTTCATATCCCATAAGTATAAATCTCTAGAGAGATTTAAAATCTTCATGAGGTTGTATGAATAATAAATAGTATTCCTTTAAAAGGTTGATATCAAACAATGGTATTGAATATTCCAATAAATAGTTCTTGGAGTATTTATAAAAACATGGCATTAAACATGATTTTAGTTCTCCATACACCCCTAAAAATGGTGTATCTAAAAGTAAAAAAATTAAAAGACTTATTGGTGTGGCCAGAATTATTCTTGGTGATCTTGATACTTCAAATTTCTTATAGATATAGGCTATTTCTATAGCTATGATTATTCAAAAAATTAGTTTTTTAGGCCCAAATCTAACATGTCTCCATATTAAATGTGGTTTAGAAATAATCCAAATATAAATAAATTTAGAGTGTTTTGGATCCCATGATTAATCAAAAGGAAAGAAATAACTATAACCAAGTTTGATGAGAAATAATACAAAATAATATTCATTAATTATACACCATATGAAAGTTTTCATAGATTTTGAAACAAAATTTAAGAAAAAATTATTGATTATGATGATGTTATAGTTTTGGAAAATAAAGAATATGTCAAGATTTATATTATGTTAGGCAGTGAGGATGATGTTTTTGATTTTTTTTGTTTTCCAATGATTCCACCAAGGCATGCATCTGGTGTTTTGGATGGAATGGTCCATGTCCTTGGGCTAGTCAAAACCCCTCCTGGTTTCCCCAAGTTCCAGCTATCCAAAGGTCGGTGTCCACTATCACTATGGTTGATGATGTCATCTCCTTGATCAAAATGAGATGATAGGATGTCAACTCTTCCTTCCATGGATTACTCCTTAGAGATCATCACCTAGTTGGGGTATACCTTATAGATCTAAGACATGTTTATGAATCTTGTTCCGAACACCATATTCTCATAGACACCAGTCAATTTCACCACTTGTTGCCGTGATGGGGTGGATACCTTAAATCAAAGATGATGATGATGTTGGGTATGGTAGGGGTCTATGAAGTCATTGTATACACTGGGAATTTTTGAAAGTCTTATTCATTTGATATTGTGAGGGAATCTTACGCATTTGATATAAGGCTTATCAGGTGAAAACTAGAGGCATCCCATGATATCTACAGGGAAACCTAGATTTTTTATATAAGGAATCCAAGACTCGTCACCCTAGTAATCCTATGTTCATCACACATGGTGACTAACATTTATTGTTTATTTTGTGACACATCTGACACTCCTCATGCTAGAAAACTTATTATTCCCACTTAAGGATTTCTATTATAAGGAATATCATGATCATAACATGATTTAGGTACTCAGGTTATTAACCTCAATGGGTATATAGATTTTAATCTCTTCACATACACTTCTTAGGATCATCACCTAAAGAACTCTAGGATCATCACCTAGAGCTAAGGATTTTGATGTATCAAGAAGGGTCACAAGTTTGAATCTGAGTGAGTTGTTCTGCATATTTAAATTCTAGTGTAGATGATCCCACATATGCTCATCACGTATGTTTCGATCATGGGTTTAAAGTCTTGTGGGGATGTTTCCCATGTATTTTCATCACTACTAGGTCGGGCATAGATTTAGATTCCAATGGGGACTTTATATTTGTATGATTGTGTTGGGATAGCAGGATTGAATCTTAAGAATACATAATGCATACCCTATTAGGAGATAGGCGTCAAAACTTGAGTAGTTTAATGTCATAGTTTAAGGTTATGTGAAATGACTAGTCCATTCAGTTTAACATCAGGTGTTAAGGACACGCGTGTTATAAAAGGAGGGACAATAAGGGATAGTGTGGGAAATACGTGTAGAATTTTCCCAAGATATAAAAGGTGTCATCTCAAGATCATCGCATGCAGAATCCCATGATCATCACACATATTGAGGCTATAGTTTAACATTATGTGTTTAAAATGTTGTTATTCATTTTAATGTAATAAATCCAGTACATTAGGTTGTTTAGTTTAAATTCTTACAAATCAGATGTTTTTGGGGGAATACACATGGATCTACCCATGTGCCGCTAAGTAGAAATCATAGTGTGAGTGGGGCTTATAAAAGTGTGCTTCATAGGTGCTATTAAGGATCAGTGATGGTATGTGTGGGTATTACATGAGTATGTTACCCAGGTTTTTTTAAGGAGAAGAGATGGTGTGTGTGGGGACTTTCTGAGTGTGCTACCTGGGTGTTGTTAAGGAGTAGAAATGGTATGTGTGGGTATTACATAAGTGTTCTTCCTAAGTGATTCTTAGGAGTATTAATGGTATGAATGGGTGTTATGTGATGGTATTACTTGGGTGCTTCTAAGGAGAAGTAATTGTATGAGTGGTTCTTACATGATTGTGTTTCCCAGGTGCTTCTAAAGAGTATTGATGGTATGTGTGGGTCTTACAAAAGTGTGTTTCATAGGTTCTTCTAAGGATCATCGATGGTATGTGTGGGAATTATGTGAGTGTATTTCTCGGTGTGGTAGGGAAAAATATCATACTCACCATATGAACCATATTATTCAAGGCATCTTGTTTTCATCATATTGGGAATCTTGGGATCATCACTCAAGGCATTGTAACTCGTAACATAGGGTAATCTATGGTTTAACATCATACATCAAGGATTTTATGCTAAAACTTGTATCATCATGAAGCTATGAAATTGTGTGTGAATAATATGCATTGATCTACCAATTCTTTATTTCATATGCCAAGTAATCAGGGCATCTCAACCCACAATGGGTTAGGGAATATAATTAGGGATTATATCTAAGGAGGAGGCCTATAAAGACTGTTTGGGAGAATTAAAGATACATGTGGGTCTTTTTCACTAGTATTGCCTATTTTTTCTTCCTCATCTCAGATAATTAGGGTATTTTATCCCTGTAATGGGTTAGGGAACATGATTGGGGATTAAACCTAAGGAAGAGGCCCATGGGGTCTGTTTAGAAGTAGCGAGGATACGTGTGGGGATTATACACTAGGGATTCCCATTATTTCTCCCTCATATTAGGTCGTAAGTTAATATCAACCCACTAATGGGTCGGGGAATATGATTGGATATTACACCTTATGAGGAGGCCCATAGGGGCTATTTTGGAGTAGCAAGGATGCTTATTGGGATTATACACTATGGGTGCTCAATCCTTCTTCCTCATGTTGGGTTATGATAGAATCTCGGCCAGTTGATGGGTAAGGGAATATGATTAGGTATTATACCTTATGAGGAGGCCCGTGGGGAGGTATAATGGAGTTTATTTCCATCCATAGAGGTGGAAAGTGTTGTAGGATTAGGATCAATCCTATAACATGGGCTTCCTATATATCCCACTGAAGGGAGTTAGAACCCATATAGTTTGGTGCCACTTAATGTAACATGTTGTACCTTTTATGGTCATGTGACATGGACCATAATGGTTCCTTTTAGGTTCATGAAGTTTCTTTTTTTGGACCGTTATGTTCTATGTGGTTTAGAGTCATATAAGAGGGGATATGGGGGCATCTCATGCTTATCACATGAGTTATGCTATGCTCAATACATAAAGCATATTGTGCCTATCGCATGAGGAATCATATGCTCATCACATAGGGTATACTATAGTTTAACATCATATAGTGAGGAAAAATGGATGGGATATTCCTAGTGATGGATGGTGTTGGACTTACACTGAAGCAACCCTTTATTCTTCAACCTGGAATATGTGTTAGGTGAGGATATTTTAGGAATACATTAGGAGTATTTTGACTTAGGATATTTTATGGAACCAAGAGTTATATCTCAACTTGTATTACATGAAAGGTACCATGAATAATATCTTGACTCAAGGTGTTTCAGGGAGTGGATATGAGTATCTCGACTCATGGTATTATATGGGTTTGATTTTGGGTTTTTACATGTTACAAATGAAAATTTTCCTTGACCCAACATGAAAATATTTTGGTGAGACTCTTTATTTTTCATGGGGTTTAATGAAGAGAGATAAACTATGAAATTTTTTAGGAAAGTGAAACTATTCACTATTTTATGTAACTATGCACTATGTCACGCAACATTTCATTATGTCATACATCTCCTGGTGTTACATGAAAAGAAGTTTGTGCAAGGAATATCCTACAAGAATGATTTTGGAAAACACTATGTCACATGAATTTGGAGTTGTGTGAAAATTATATGGCATAAAATTTTATAATTTTATGAAATTATTTTCCCCATGGATAAAGTTTTGTGAAAATGCCTCAAAAAATCCCATGTGTTGAAGAAATTCACAAGGTAATTTTTTTAAATCTTGTAATTTTTGGGTTGTGCACAACTCACAACACTAAGTTTCATGATAGAGATATTTAACATTGGAATTTTAAATTTTCCCCCTAAAATGAGGGTTGATTCTATATTAATAGGTATTTTGGTTGTGTTGTGAAACTCTTCCTATGTCACACAACTTTGGGTTGTGTCATGAAACTTTTGAGTTTGCCTGAAAATGGATTTATTTTTTGGAATCCATCTCGTGTATGAATAGAGATTTCACATTTTACATCTCCTTTCATACACAACATAGTTTCATGACTAATGGAGTTTCATTCACTTTTGTAAAGTTTCATGAAATTCAATACTTTTCTTTAGAATCACCTTGGCTGGACTTTTTCTGAAGTCTATATTCTAAATATCATAACTTTCGATTATTATGACCATTTGGGATCCCTTAATATTTAAATCGAATCCTGTGAAATGATATATGCTTCTAATTAGGTATTTTCAACATTAGGAATTTTTTTTAAATGCATTTTTCAAAACTAAAAGTTGGATCTACAGAAATAAAGGAATAAATTTTACAACCTTGGTAATATGATATATATTATTCATATACTGGTGATGGTGAAGGAAAACAGAATCTTATAGGTGTAGTTTCAAGGTATAAGAATCATGTGGATACTGAAAATATAATTGGTGACCAAAATTGGGGTGTTTAGACCTGAAGAAAAGATGTAGGAATTATTCACACTATCCTACTTTCCAAGATATAACTCAAAAATATTAAACAATTTTTTTAACACAAGGATTGAATCTAATACATGAATAAATAATTTGATCAAATAAAAAATAATGATACATGAGAACTTGTTCCAATAACTATAGAGAAAAAAATATTGGGATAAAATTGGTTTTTAGGAACAATCTAAAATAAATGAGAGGTGTTTCTTGAAGAAATTCTAGACTTGTATTAAAGGGGTAGTCTCAAATTAAAGGTATTCATTTTGATGTGACATTTTCCCTAGTATCTAGGCTTGAAACTATTAAAATATTTCTAGCAATTTTTGTTAAATAAAACTTCACATATTTTTAGATGGATTTAAAGTCTGAATTATAAATAGTGCGCTCAATGAGGAAGTTTATTTAGAATAGCCTGAGTGATTTTAGTTTGATGATGATAATAGTAAAGTTTGTAAATTAAAGAATGCACTCTATGGACTGAAACAATCTCTAAGGTCCTGGTACTTCAAGTTATATGAATACTTGATAATCATGGAGTTCAATAAGGTATAGGTTTGAAAAAAATATATATATAATGAGTATATTAATACCACATAATCCCTTATGATAGTGTATTTTGATGACATAATATTTAATAGTGATGATAAGAAAGTGTGTGAATATTTCTCCACATAAATGAAGATTAATTTTAAAATTTATCTTCTTAGAAAAATGAGATACTTCTTTGGATTAAAAATAACCCAAACTACGAGTCATGTTTTTAATTAACAATTAAAATATACTAAACAACTACTAAAATTTTTTGTAATGGTGTAATAAAGAGGAGTATTTACTCCTATATATATGGGAATAAATATTCAAAAAGATGATAAAGATATAATGGTAAATGAAAATGAATCTATACAACTTATTTGAAGCCTTTTGTATCTAACTTCTTTAGGGTAGGATATAATTTATTCTATCACACTTCGTTTTAGGTTTTAGTATAATTTGAAATAATATTATATACTTGCAGCTAATAGAATTATCAAATATATTTCAAATACTCTCAACTATATTCTATTGAACATAAAATAAGGTAAATTAAATATGATAAGGTTTTCATATGCTGATTGAGAAAAATATGTGGTTGATATAAATTCCACTCCAGTTAGAGTATTCTTTTTTTTTGTCAAAAATGTGATGCATGTCACTCAAAGAAATAGTCACATTGATTAAAACTAAGGTAGAATATGTGATTTCATCATAAACAGCTACTCTAATGATGTGTATGAAGACTCAACTTGAGCATATGGATGTACTAACTTCATACCCCTTTTATTATCAATTGTGATAATCAAAGTGAAATTAATTTTTCTAAAAATATAGTGCACCATTCATTGTCAAAACACATTGAAATTAAATATTATTTTCCAAAAATTAATTTTTTCTATCTAAGGAACAAGTTTTTTATATCTTAACAAATCCTCTCACAGTTTAGTTGTTTGATAAGTTGAGTCTATAAGTGGGAGTGAAACCGAATATCCAACATTAAGGTATGAAAATTTCTAGGTTTCGTCCTCTACATTGTCATATTTAATTTTTTAAGAGATATTATATACAGGGGAGAATAAGTATGGCCAAGGTATGGAAGGGATCTGGACTTTATAAGGTTGATTCACTATCTTCATAAGGTTGAGACAGCTGGCAGCATAAAGTTCATATAGGTAATTATAAGTTTGATACAATTGTTTTATGTCTACATAAGGTTAATATAAGTGGTTTGTAAGGTTGATATAGTTGGTGATGATGTTGAGACTTTGGCTTCATAAGGTTAATAAAATCTCTCATATGGTCAAGTTAATCTGAGGTTTTGAGATTTCTAAGAATTATGAGATACAAGTGTGATTAATCTGAGGATCTGTATATGATTGATTTCACCTTTTTATAAGTCATTTGGGTGGATAACTTATTATGAGTGATATTTATTGCACATGATTCTCCATATGAGTAAAAAAGACTTCATACAAGTCATTTGTCTTAATAGAGTGTATGAATCATGTTCTTGTAGAAGTTCAAATTTTTTTGAGACATGATTTTTTTGATAAATTTTAGAATGAAAATTATAATAAATGGTTATTATTTAAGATAAATATTTTCCAATATTTTAATGTATGAATTATCAGGATGCTATTATTCAGTATTTAATAAGTTTTAAAGGATGAAATTATGAGGATTTTGGGCCACAACATGAGTCTCCATGATCATAGTAGTTTTGATGTATGTCTTCATTAAATTAAAATTACTTAAATGCATGATAAATGAGAATAAAGGTTCATGAAATTACTGATATCATGTGGAAGTTATGAGGATAATTCTATAGGTTGTTACTTTAGTAAAATTTAAGTGTTGTGATTTATGGATATTATATTCACAGGGTTTAGTGAATATATGAGAAAGGAAAGATAAAGAATGATATATATTTTTGATAATTATTATATCTTGGTGAGAAAAAATTTTGAGTACTGAGAATAGATAAATAATGGTGTTGTGAGAAGAAGAAGATCATGTGTTGTTGAGTCCATTGGAGCTTATGATCTCTATTGTTTATTTTTTTTTCTAAAATGTAGTATTTTTTATCTTAAAAAAGCAAGTTTTTTATACTCCACTAGTTGGTCAAGGTATCTTATAGCAGGTACAAGTCTATACCCTTTCATGTAGCTATCATGACAATAAAAGAATAGTTGTGTGAGAGTGGGATAAAAACCACCACACACTAGGGACATAGTCGTCCATTATGAGACAAACATCATTAATAAACATTTTGTTCTTCACATTTCTATTCTAAGTTATTTTGTTTTATGGTATTACTTATGAATAATAAAGGGAATACGTGTTTTTGAAAATGAATATTAATCATTGATTCACTCCCCCCAATGGTTACCATCACCGGTTCGGTTCTTTTAAGTTGTCTCATGGAATCCAACATGGAGTACTCTCAGGATCCAACATATCATGGGGGTATAAAACAAGAGGAAAAATCAAGGAAAACCCTTAATGTTGTGATACTCTACTTATAGGAATATGATAATTCGAGTAGTTTATATTACATTTCAAATATAATGTGACTCAAATTTCATTACAAGTCTACCCCCACACCAACATGTCCTGCATCATTCCCTCAAGATACACCAACACTCCAAAGTAACCCTAAGAACCAAAATGATAGACTATATTACTAATAAAATTTAATTTAAAGCCTCAGTATAGGCTATATTGACTCCAATTCATTCTTAGGGCTCTCATTTTAGAATTTACTACTTGAACAATAGTACAATATTATATGTGTACTATAAGTTTTCATGTGACATAAAATCATTGGAAACTAATTCCAAACACTTAATAAGTAAGGTGGTAAGATATATTAAGTATCATGGGTCATTTATCAATGGTTATTACTCATAAAGAATACGAATGGGTTGTGGGAACCAAAATAATCTTCATAAAACATATCTAACCAATTTAGTTAATCAATGATCAAATGGATATATGTTTCTTGATCCTAGAAAGAGTAAAGGAAGCCCACATGGGAAAGGGGTGTGAAGATTCACCAAATAGAATGAAATTTGTAAACACGTGTAATGATATTGATGATCAATGTCCATATGTAATGATCACATAATGTGAAATTAAATACATATTAAATATCCAATATATTAGGGATAGAGAGTTTATATTTTGGAAGTATTAATTGGTGATAAAAGGAGAATTGATATCTTAAGAGATTAATCCATTGGTGGAAGTAGCACCAATGAATATTAGATAAGATTCTACTTATTTAATATGTTTTGATTTTTTTTATCATGATTATGTATGGTTAATAATTAAGTGGGGTTAAAAAAGGTTTGGTTGTGAATTTTTTTCTCATTGCTTAAATGAATTGTATTTTTCCTATATTTTTCTTTTGTACTTAATGATTTTTTATCCTAATAAACTAGTAGATGAACATGTAGGATAGGGTTAATAAATAAGAGTTTAAATCCAATACCATGCACTTATATTTGGGAATTAGTTTTCTAAATCACAAGAGTGTCTAAAGAGGTGAAGTTATACATTAATCACATACCAAAAGAGCTTAATTATCTTGGTGTAGTCAGTATAGGAAACCCTAAAGGTTCCTATGATTACACTAATAATTTTAAGACTAAATTGAAAGATAACTTGGAAATTAAGAGTGAGTGTTCTAGAAAAGAATTTATGAATTCGTTCATAATAAATATGAAGCAAAAAAACTATTCCCAACACTCCCATTGTTTCATCATTTGATTTTAAAAACTTTTTTATCATTGATATTGTGTCAATCCTCTAAAAAACATTATTTTTCTACTATATGTGTTTTTGATACTTGTTAATTTGATTAAAACATCATACACACACCAATTATTAATTTTTGAACCAATGTAAAATGCACCCTGAGGATTGTGTCATGGAATTAACTATCCTCCTGTATCGATGTTAGGAATCATGTTGTGAGCCTTATGGTTCATATTGTGAGGCCATGTTATGAGTCTTATCTAGGGTGAGGAATATTTCATGTGTATTTTAAATATCATATGGGAACCTCCCCCCTAAAAAATCATTTTTCAATGATGGGTATTGATCCCTAAGGGAAAAAAAGTCATGACACGGTAAGATAGAGTGGACAATATCTTATATGGGGGGAAGGTAGGGCCTATAGATTGTTATTAGAGATTAAGGAATTGGTTAAAATCACTCATTTAACATTGAGGGGGATATTTATTATTATAAAATATCCCTTAAGTGTGTTTTTAAAATTTTGGGGTTGTTTTTATTCACAAATAATTTTAAAAAATATATAAAAAGGGTTAATCTTGATGAATTTATGAATAGATATTTTTTATAAGTGTTTGGAGTTGTTTTTATGATGGTTATGGAATTTTAGATTAAATGGAGAAGTTGTATGAAAATTTATATTAAAGGAATAACTTTAACATAATAATTATATGAAACTACATAGTATTTATGTGGAGGAAATTTTATAGAAAATGAATGAATCTCACAAAGGAAACAATTTATGGGAATGAAAATATTTTAATGAATGAAAATATTTTCTTGAAAGGTAAATATCATATTGAACATAGAGGAATATATTTGTGAAAATAATGTGGAATAATCATGTAGACCATAGAGGAAATAATTTTCATAAATAAATTGAAAGATTTATACTGATTAAATTTTTGAGTGGAGGAAGAAATATCAAAAAGGAGAATATTTTTGTGAAGGGTGAACATCATGCGGAGCACATAAGAAATACTTTTTGAAAGAGTGGAATAGGTTCTTGTAGGACAAAAAAGGAAAATCTTATGTGGTCACTATAAATCATGGAAGAGAATGAGAATTTTTAAACAAAGTGGTTTTACACAAAGGTAAAAAATGTAATCTTATGTGAAACGTGTTTTCCCTAGTCCTTTTCCCATAAATAGGACCCAAATCACACCATTAGATGAGAAGAATGCATTGGAGGAATATTAGGGTGAATAAATCACTTCATTTATGAAAAGGGGGATTCCATGTAGAAACTATGTGAAAAATAGTATATCATGAAGAAATTACATAGTAATAAAATTATCACGAAGAAATCACATGGTAATTAGACCATTATAAAGAACTTATGTTGTTAATAGGCTATCAAGAAGAACTTATTTGGTAAGTATACTATCATGAAGAACATACATGGTAATCAGGGTATCATTAAGATATTATATGGTTAGAAGATCATGAAGAAACCATATAAAAGGTAGATTATGAAGAAACCACATGGAAGTTAAATCATGAAGAAACTACATTCAAGGAATATTACAAATAAATTACAAGTTAACTTTTATGAAGACTGAATTTTACATAAAAAATAGAATTTTTTAAGAGAAAATATTACGTTTTAAAGGGGAATTCATCTCATTTATGAAAAAGGAGCTTCATATCGCACCAATTTTAGTGTGAACTAATTCAAAGTAGATTTGGGTCATCTTATGATTCTTCTATAGGATCAGTGAGTTATCGTTAGTTTATATAGTATTGAATTATTAGTTGTAATTGGTTTTAAACTAAGGGTATAGTGATTCTTCTCTTAACATGTAAACTATAGTAAAATTTAGTTAATTTTGGTATATGGATACATTATCCTGTATATTCTCCTTAGACGTGACCCAGTTTGGGTGAAATAGGTAAAAAAAATTGTATATATTGTATGATTTTATTTTATCTATAGATTATTATGTGATAAAGAGAGAGGTGTGTTTTGTTTAATGGTGTAATAAGATTAGTAGTTCAAAACTTCCATACCTCAATTTACCCCCTCCCATATCAGAGTATTTTTCCTAGTGTTGAACCAACAAGTGGTATTTGAGAAAGGTTAAAATATGTGTAATTATTCTCTATTAGAAGTTATGGTAGTAGTGAATCACAAAGGTAGTTCAATGTTAGATGAAATTAATTTTCAACTATAGAATAATTTGATACAACACTACTTATGGTCTTTAGGAATGGATATTTATATAGCTTATATTCATGGAATTTTGGTTAACATAGATGGTGTATCTTTATCATAGTGAGACTATAAATATTTGGATGTTTATGCTAAAGTAATCAATGACTTAAGAAAATTTTTATTCAATGTTATTTACATAAAGGTGATGTCATGTAAATCCTCACATGCTATGTGTGAAAAGTTTATCAATATCTATGAAGGAAACATTAAGGTGTGTGAAGCTAAACTAAAGGTTCTAGGAAAGAAGTCTAAGGATTTGTGGATTCACCCAAATGAATCCATTGATTCATTTTTAAATTGGGTGAATGATATTGTAGATTACATTCATGGTCTATGAGAAACTATTTATGGTGTCAAAAATGTGAATATAATTCAAATAATATTTCCACCTCAATTCAATCCAAAAGTTTTATTTCTATAAGATAGGGATGAAAAATATATCACATTATATAACACTATAGTTGCATTTGAAATAAGTAATAATGAAAATGTTACTATTGAAAAAGGTAAGACTCAAGAAGTGGAATCCAAGAAATAAAGAAGCTCTCAGTGGAAGATGATCCTGAAGAAAGGAAACTTTATGAATTTGTTTCATTCCTATATTAAATTTAAAATAGGTGAAATAAAAATTCAAAGAAAAAATTCCAATTAAGTACCCATGATAAAATTTTTGAATAATGTGAGAGTTAATAGGAATACTAAGTATAATTTCTTAAAAAATAAGAATATTCTTCTATAAGAAGATAAAAATTTAAAGGATCATAAGTAGAAGAGATTAGGGATTTCAAAAACCTCAATGAATAATTTCTTGTGGTTATTATAAATAAACCATAAATTGTGGAATAAAATAATTATTATGAAGTATAATTATATGGAATATTTTTCCTCAAAGTATATTTAGAGGTTTTACATGATGAGATAGGTGTTTAGAGAGATAAAAAGAAGAATGAAAATAGATTGGTTCATGGTTCCACACTCTACATGTAGAAACAGGAAGAAGATAAGTCCAAGTTGAAGTCAAAAATTAAAAATCTAGAATTTAAAAATCTAAAAATCTTAAAAACACTTGTTGAGTACTAGATCAAGATCAGAGAGTGGGATCAGATTATCAATGGGTTTAATAACATAATGAAATATAGATTCAAACACATTGAAGATATTGAGGTAGGAATCATTGATCAGTGGTGAAAAATAAAAGATCATGAGAGACTCTTGATTCTAAACATGACATTGGGAAATCAAATCAAACATCTTGTAAAAAGGGATAAGGAGAAGCATATAGGTACAATAAAATATTTAGAGAATTTTCAATTAACACAAATGATTTATAAAAATGAAAAGGTTAATTTGGTAATTGATCACAAGAAGAAGGAAATGTAGGTTTATCCTAGGCCACAAGCAGCTACCCTATGTATGGAGTTTTATTTGGGTGTTACTTAGAATCCAAACACTAAAAGTACCAAAAATACCACTGGTTTTGTAGAAAAGATGCATAATAGTACACCATAGATCAGTTTTTATTATTGTGGAAAGATATAACATTAAAAAAATGTGTTTTATATAGACAAGAGGTTTTGTAGGGATTAAGATAAACAAAGGAAATCAATAAAAGTTCAACATTATTGGTATGCTTTCAATGGATACTTATTCTGGTATAGTGGATATAGACATATGGATAGGTATTAATCATCGATGATGTAGAGGATTGTTCCTATGGAGACGCAAAGTGGTTGTAAAAAATAATTTAAGGAATCATTAAGTGGGGTGAAAATAAAAAATAAATTTATTTCTTTACAAGATGAGGTTGTTCCATAATATTCAGAGGATGATAAAATGTATAAGTAATCACCGATGTATTCAAAGATATAGATCAAAAATAAAAGATCTTAGAAGGAAGTGTTTTTGGATATTTACCTAAAATATATGGATTAAACCAGGGTGTGGATCTTTGATAGTAGATTCACTTTCCATTTGATACGAAATAATGATCTTATCATAAGCATCAAGTAATAAAAGGAAGGCATCATCATATTGGGTAACTATGGATGATTAAATATCATTAGTTCTGAAAAAGAAAAATTGGAAGAAAAAACATGATATATTCATATTTTTTTAATATTAAAGTCCTTAGTCGCAACTTTCTAAGTGTAATTAAACTATGTGACTCAAGGTATGCAATAAATTTTTCCGAGAATACATGTATCATCAAGGGAAAGTATGAAGAAATTTTAATGCAAGGGAAACACATGAAGTGGAATATCAACCTTATCAGTGGATAAGATGTTGTTTTCTTTATATTCATGTAAGATGAAAATATATTGTGGTGTAAAAGGCTGGTCTATTTGATCCAAAAATCCTTGTAAGATCTTATGAAGAACGATGGATCTCATGATATCTCTAGTATCTCACAAGATCATACTAACATGTACAACATTTTTCAAAATTGAAATATTATTCGTAAGAGCTAAAAGAAAAAAGGTAAAGAAGTCAAAAAAAATCTAGAACTTGTTAACATTGATGTTTATAGGTTGATATCACCAAGAACCACTGACAAAACGAGGTGTTATATACTATTAATTAGTGATTTCAATAGGATGACATGGTTGATTGTGATCACCCACAAGTACAAGGAGTTTAATTGTATTATTCAATATCATAGGAAGGATGAAAATATTCTTGGGTACAAAATTCTAAAAATGTAGAAAGATAATGGATTAGATTTTACCAACATCTAAGTAGAAGATTATCTTTAGAAGAATGGGATAAGGCATCAAGTCTTAGTGGTGAGAACTCTATAGTAAAATTGTATTGTAACATCTATGATCTGGGTGTCGCCTAAAGGTGCCCCGAGCCAGGTTGATCACATGACCTTAAGAATATTTCCCCAAATGACAGAGGCTACTAACTAGCAGTGAGGGCCAAAGTGTGATATTGGGGAAACTATGCCCTCATTGGCAGAGTATACACAGTGGAAAACAAATATTAACAATAGTGGAAGCAATAATACCAAACAAAAGTAAATAGTGGAAGACTAATATTAATAAAACAAGTGGAGCATATATATATAAATGATGCATGTCACATGTGTCTAGAAAATCATCCAAAATAGGTCCCAAAGATGAAAATATGATACAATCTAATACAAAGGAAAAGCAAGTAAACTCCAACAATATAGCAAGCTTCATCTTGGTCCCATGCTCTCCAGCTCCAAGAGCAATCAAGTACCTAATGAAGAAGGGTTCTTTCCCTTATCTATACATGTAGCCACATAATATTTTTGGGTCTAAAATCATGACCCAAATAGGGTGTGAGATGAATCCTAGCAGGCAACCACCAAAAGATTTGTGCCTTACTATCAGTGAGTATATATAACAGGTTATATGCAAGAATGAAGAAATAAACTATAAAGTACTCAAAATTAAACAATCATATAGTTATCAGTTACATTCATTTAACATTTATTATTCATCCGTTGAATCATGTAACCCTGGGATCTAGAATAAGATCTATATACCTCATGTAAAGTAACAAAACATATGTCTCATAAGACCATCTAAACAATCAAGTAAGACTAGATACAATCTTGTGCTTTCACTTGGAAGAATTGTCACAATCATTAAATTATTCACAACAACCCTCTGGGAAATATCTCACGGTCTAACCCCTTTGTTTAACAACATAAATTAATTTAAATAACTACCATCTAGGAAATCTCTCATGGTCTAACCCTTTGGTCAAATATCTACACCAAGGATCTCATGGTCCTGTGTAAATAAATAGGAAACCCCCTCAGTCTCCCTAGTCCAAGGCTCTCACATTACATTGTAAAAACAGTGCACATGTCATATCAAACAGCTCATGCAATCTAAAACTATTACATGGCTAAATATTTAAAATTCATATCACATGAATTTCATATAAGAAAACAAACTCCATCCTAATCAAACAAGGTATGGAAAACAAGGCACGCCTCATAGGAAACCTAGACCAAATAGTCATAAATAATAAAACAAGGGAAACTCACCCATGAGGTTTCCCTTAGACAAGGTATATAACCTTAAACATAAGCAACAACCCTTTATCAATTAATAAAACCATAAAAAATAATAAATATGGTTAAATTCAAAATCAAGCAATACCCCAAATGTGGGTATACATCACTTTTAGCATATATAATCCAAGAAAAACAATGAAAGGCGCAAACCACCTACCTTTGTGTCATACGATTGATATACTTGAACGTCAGCCCTTGAATTGGCCTAGATTGGTGTAGATCTACAAAACAGTGAAAAAATCCCAACCTTTAATAACTCACAAGAGAGGATGAATCAGGAAGAAAGGATCTATATGGTTTGAGAACTAACCAGTGGGATTCTAATTTACCTGATAGTGTCTCGATCAGATCTCAGATGGAGAATTAGGAGGTCGAACTTCGTTTGTCATTCTGAAGCACTCCTGTACAAAACACGGGAGGAAGAAGGTGTTTTCGGACATGAGACTCAACCCCACTCCAATATATCAAATAGAAATAAAATTACATGGCATTTTCATTAACACTACATGTCGTGTAGTAGCCTTAACTGGACCCCAACTTAAGTAGGTCTTCCAGGTCACTACATGCCCATGTATTTGATCGTTACATGGTCAAAATGTGGATGTAAGTGGCAAGATAGATTTAAAAAAATCCTATTTTTCTTCCTTTTTCCTCAAAACAGCACAAATATAAGATTCATACATTAAAATAAAATTTGGGTTCTTACAAACTTCCCCCATTAAAGAAATTCGTCCCCGAATTTCCCTTCTAAGAGTGGTGAAGAAGAAACTGTGAACAAATCTAGCTATTGTGATCACACATAGGTCTCCCTCTCTCAAGTCTCATCATGTACTCACCTATGTTGCCATAGCACCAGTACTAGAGGAATAGACCAGCTATGTAGAACCTTCATGTTGTGATCCACAATCCAAATAGGGTTCTCCTTGAAGGATGAATCCACCTCTAACTCAATGTTCTTGAGTTTAAAAACATGAGACGGGTCTGAAAAGTAATGTTGTAGCTAAGAGACATGAAAGATGTCAGGCATAGCCCAGTACCTTTGAAGTAATTGCAACTGATAGGTAACTGTCCTGACTCTCTCCAAAACCTCAAACAGCCTGATGTATCTTGGGGAAAACTTCCCCTATCTCTTAATACTCTTATGTACCAACCTCGGTGTGACATGTAGGAAAACCTAATATCTGACCTCAAACTCCATATGTCATCTCTTTCAATCATCATAAGATTTTTGGAGACACTTTGTAGCATACATCCTCTTTAGAATCAAATCCACCTGCTCATTGGTCTCCTAAACAAGACGAGCTCCCAACATAGCTTCCTCTCCTACCTCTAGCCAACATAGGGGTGATCGGCATGGCCTATCATACAAATCCTTATAAGGTTCCACCTGAATCATTTCCTAAAAACAATTATTATAGGAAAAATCCACCAGGGGTATGTGTCTCTCCTAAGAGCCCCCAAAATCTTGGACACATTCTCAAAACATGTCCTCCAAAACCTAAATCGCGCACTCAGATTGGCCATCCATCTGGGGATGGTAAGCTATACTCAAAAGTACCTATGTACCCAAAATCCCTTTGTAGTTCCTACCAGACACAAGAAGTAAACTAGGCATCCCTATCTAAAATTATGGAGTACGGAACCCCGTGAAAACATATTATCTATCATATGTACAAATTTCCAAGCTCATCAACGCTGAAGGTTTCCTCGATCGGCAGAAAATGTGAAACCTTCATGAGTTTTTCAACAACAACCCATACACCATCATTTCCTTGATGTGACCTTGGTAAACCCATCAAAAAATCCATCACAACATCATTTCACTTCGTCTTGGGAATGGGTAACTGCATTAAAATACTTGTTTGGTCACTGATGCTCTGCCTTCACCTGCAGATAGGTGGAACATCTCATAACAAAACCAGCTACATCCCTTTTCATTCCTGGCCACCAATACTGACGATGTATATCTCGATACATCTTGGTGACACTAGTATGATCTACCCATATTGAGTCATGAAAATCTCACAAAAAATCCTCGTGTATGTTTATTGACACCCATATGCACCTATGAAAACACAAAACCTCGTCCTCACCTATAGTCCACCCAGGAGTAGGGTCCTCGCCTAACCCACTCTCCCATAGGATTAGGCCTTCAGAACTTGATAACTTCATAATTCGCACTTGATCCAGTAGAGTAGAGATAACATCTATAGAAGAAAAAAATGTCTGCCCCTATTTATTGTGCTCATCCAAATGCATCTTAGTGAATAGAACCATAATCTTCCACTCACTACTGGCATCCTAAACTACCTATATCTGAGTACTTCTACTCAAATCATCAGCCACTACGTTGCCTTTTCTAGGCGTGTAGGCAATCTCAAAGTCAAAAAACTGAAGGTACTCAACCAACCTTCATTTTATCAAATTCAGATCATGCCAAGTAAAGATACACTTGAGGCTTTTGTGGTAACTGTATACCATAAAATGCTCTCCCAAAAGATAATGTCTCCAATAGTGCAATGCATTCACAATTACATCCAACTCGAGATTGTGCATCGGGTAATTCCTCTCATGTTGCCTCAACTTCCAATAACCATACGCAATGACTCTTTCTCCCTACATAATCACTACTCCCAGCCCAATACATGATGCATCGTAATAAACTGTGTAACTCTTTCCTGGCTTCGGCAAAATTAGGATCAGTGCTGAAGTCAATCTCCCCTTCATCTCCTAAAAGGCTAAATTGTGGGAATTGGTACACAATTAATTCACACCCATATTAGTTAGGCCCTTAAATAGTGCTGTTAAGCATGAAAGGTCCTAAATAAAGAATTTTTAGTAACCATCCAGCCCCAAAAAACTTTGTACCTCAAAGACCTTCTTCGACTGCTCCCATAAAACTACTGCTCTCACCTTCTTCGGGTATACTGATACTCCTGTCTCTGAGATGACATGACCCAAGAAATGAATTTGGTCCATCCAAAAGTGGAAATTTGAGAGCTATCATATAACTAATGCTCTCTCAATATACTCAATATGATCTCAATATGGACTACATGTTCATGTCGAGTGTGTGAGTACACCAAGATATCATCCATGAAGACTACCACAACAGAATCCAAGTAAGGATGGAACACTTGGTTCATCAATTCCATGAAAACTGTCGATGCATTTGTGAGACCAAATAGCATAATCAAAAACTCATATAGACCATACCAACTTAGAAAGGTTGTAATAGGTATATCTGATGGTCTAACATGAAATTTATGATAAAATGATCTCTATTAAATCTTCGAGAACACTCGGGCTCCTTGAATCTGATCAGATAGATCATCAATCCTTGGTAAGGGATATCGATTCTTGACCATCAACTAGTTTGACTTCCGATAATCCACACAAAGTCTGAGGTTAATGTTCACATTATTCACAAAAAGGACAGGTGAACCCCAAAAAGAAGTATTGGATTGGATGAAACCCTTTTCCGATAACTCCTATAACTACTTCTTGAGCAATTGTAACTCTAGTGTATCCATCCTATAAAGAATAATGGACACTGGTGCTACTCCTAGAACAAGATCAAAAAATAAATCTACCTCTATCTCTCTGGATGTAAACCTAACAATTCAACTAAAAATACAACCCTGAAATGATCCACAACTAGAGGAACGTTTATCTATGAAGTCCCCTAGTCATTCAAATATAAACTAGAAATCTGGGTTATAAAACCACCTAACCTATGATGCTTGGGTCTATCTCTGCTCACCTAGACATCCCATTTTCCCTTGTGTAGAAAAGATTCACCCTCTGATGATGTGAAACTCACCCTGTGGTGATAGCAGTCAACAAAGTCTAGAAGGAGACTAACAAGTCCATTCCGAGAATGACATCAAATATTGTAATCTCTAATACATAAAGATCCCATAAGAAGTGACACCCACCAAAATCAAGAGATAACTCCTTACACTAACGTACACTAGCCATCCTAATCCCCAACGGAGTGTCTAGTGTCATAACATCATCAAAAGTAAATATACAGAGCCCAAGGCTCTACACAAAGGAAAAATATATAAAACTATGGTAAGCCCTAATATCAAGAAAAAAGATAAAAGTAAGGCAACTAGAATCATACCTTTTATAGTAGAGGGTCTGAGATCCTACTCCTGTTGGGTCTATTCCATTGCAAAAGTCTGACCTGTACAACAGTCCTATGAACCTGCCTGGCTACCCAGAGCTAATCCACCATGTTGTTGCTGAAAACCTATCATCTGAATACCATTGCCATGACCACCTCCTTGGCCTGAATGGCCTGAAGAACTCCAGTTCCCTAACTGATGAGGAACTGGTGGCCCCACTTCTATACATGGATTCATAACAGATCCCCTCTCACTAGCTGCTGGTGAGAACATCCTGCAAAAACGCTGAAGATGACCCATTTTTTCATAACATCAGCACTCAACTGGGTCTTTTAGGCACTATGGTCTCATGTTCCCACTCTTCACGCACTGGTAGAACCTCACCTAGCTACCTGAAGGTGCTACTAGAATTACCATGCAAGGGCTCCCTAAGGCGCTTCCTGCTATCTATCAAAGGAGTACCATCCCTAGATGTTGAACCACCCTGGATGATAGCACCAAACACCCTAAGATTTTTCTTGGTAATCAGTGCATGTTTTACTATATCATTCACAGAAGTAAACCATAAAACATTCAAGTTTTTCAAAATAGGGCTACACGTCAAGTAAAAATACTACACGGCGTGTTCCCTTAATCCATAAAATGGGCGTGTACCTCTTCCATCCAGGTCGTGTAACACCCCATACACACGGAGTGTTCGTCCTGAGATACGGTGTGTACTTGAATACTCCCTCCTTACCAGGTACTTCTACACACCTAAAACTACACGGTTCTACTAGTGTAACTCTGCACGACGTGCACACTCTAGACACGGTGTGTACAACAAAAGTTCCATCAACCCATGTCATTAGTCACATATCTGGATACATGGTTGATTTCATCACGACATGTACTCTAAGTACACGGTGTGTTCTACCAAGAGTTTTTCAACCTCGTGTCTTTGCTCACACAGTCAGTCATATGGTCAAAAACTATACGACATGTACATATGGTACATTGTGTGCACTTAAGAAAAGTCATTTCTTCTAGAATAGAAGAAAACATGGCATGTGTTCATAACATCACACGCTGTGTTTTTTGGGTTTTATGGAAAGTAAGCCTTTAAAACTTCTCTAGAACCACAAAATCTTGAAATTTGGCCAAGTCATGCCAAGTTCCAATCTGTGATAGCACATACTCTTTGTGAATCAAAGTTTTACATCTTTATTCATATCATATCTTAATAGAATTCAATTAAAGTTCAAACTTGATCCAGAAAATTCTGATCCAAGAGGGCCCATAACACCTAAGGGACAAATCTTGGAATCCACCTAAATGAAACTTTACATTTACCAATAGCCTATCAAAATAGTAGGTATTTATATCATGGAATCTATCACAACAACATTTATATCTAGCATGACATCAATAACAACATCATGCAATTAGTAATTCTCTCTAAATGGCATGGTAAGAATGCATTGAATTTGATTTCTAACAAATGAATATATGATGCATGAGATGTAATACCCTCATATAATAGGGTTTCAACAAAATAGAACCATAATTATATCAATACTAACAGCACAAAAACAAGTGTGTCACCCAACAGTGAAATCGAATCAACTGTAATAGTTCAAAATAAAAAAATTACAATTCAATTCAACGTAATTTGGATTTCCCATGTACAAGGGGTAGCTACTCCTAAGCATAGCTAATTAACAAACTCAATTTCCTTCATATCCCTTTCTAATGTCACTAAAAAGTAATAAAAATCAGAAAAGAACCTCCTTTGATACCACTTTGTAATGTCTCGGATCTGGGTTCTACCCAAAGGTGCCCCGAACCCGGTTGGTCACATGAGCTCAAGCACATTTCCAAAAATGCCAGGGGATTCCAACTTCAAGTGAGGGCCAAAGTGTGATATTGGGTAAACTATGTCCTCATTGGAATAGTATACATAGCGAAAAACAAATAGTAACAATAGCAAAAGTAGTAATTCCAAACAGAAATAAACAGAGGAAGACTGATAGTAATAAAAAAACTGGAGCATATATATATATATATAAATTATGCATTTCACATGTTTCTAGGAAAGCATCCAAAATAGTACTGAAGCTATAAATACAATACAATTCAATACAAAGGAAAATCAAGTAAGCTCCAACAGCATCGCAAGCCTGAGCTTGGTCCCATACTCTCCAACTCCAACAGTAATCAAGTACCTGATGAAGAAGGGTGATTGACCTTATATATACCTACAACCACATAATATTTTAGGGTCCAAAAGCATGACCTAAATAGGGTGTGAGATGAATCTCAGTAGGAAACCACTAAAAGATCTGTGTCAATCTATCAATCAATATATATAACAGGTAAAATGAAAGAATGAAGCAATAAACTAGGAAGTACTCAAAAGTAAACAATCCTACAATTTTCAATTACATTAATTTAACATTTATTATTCATATGTTGAATCATGTAACCCTGAGATCTATCCTAATCTCTATATCCCCCATGTAAAGTAACAAAACATACATCACATAATACCATCTAAACAATCAAGTAAGACTGAATCCAAGCTTGTGATTTGGCTTGGAAAACTTGTCACAGTCATTAAATTATTCACAATAACCCTTTGGGAATTCTCTCACAGTCTAACCCCTTTGTTATAATAGCATCAATTCATTTAAATAATGACCCTCTAAGAGATCTCTCACGGTCTAACCCCTTTGGTCAAATATCTACACCAAGGCTCTCACAGTCCTGTGTAAATAAACTGTAAGCCCCCTCAGTCTCCCTGGTCCAAGGCTCTCATGGTCCATTAGAAAAATAGTGCACATATCAATCTCATTTAATCTAAAATGATTGCATGGATAAACATTCACAATGCATGTCGTAGTTATTTTATATAATCAAACAAAATACATCCTAATCAAATAAGGCATGCCTCATAGGCAACCTAGACCAAATGGTCATGAACAATCAAACAAATAAAATGCACCCATGAGGTGTCCCTTAGAAAAGGTATCTAACCTTATGCATAAGAAACAACCCTTTATCAATCAATCAAACCATATCAGGTAATAAACAGGGTTACATTCCAAATCAAGTAATACCCCAAACGTGGTTATGTGGAAATTTTAGTATATATAATCCAATACAAACAACAAAAGGTACAAACCACCTACCTCGATGTCGTATGATTGATATACTTGAATGTTGGACCTTTAATCGGCCAAGATCGGCATATATCTATAAAATGGTGAAAAACATCCAACCTTGAATAACTCACTAGAGAGGATGAATCCGGAAGAAAGGCTCTAGAGGGTTTGAGAACTCACTGGTGGGATTCCAACTCACCCTATTGTGTATCAATTAGAGATCAGATGGAGAATTGGGAGGTTGAACTTCATCCATAATTCCATAGCACTCTTGTACAAAACACGAGAAGAAGAAGGTTTTTCCAAACATGGGATGAAACCCCACTTTGATATATCAAATAAAAAAGAAAATTACATGGCGTGTTAATTAACACTACATGTCGTGTAGTAACCTCAACCAGACCTTGAATTAAGATGTTCTTCTAGGTCACTACATGGTCATGTATTCGTCTATTACATGGTTAAAACGCCTCTGTGCACGGAAATCTAGGTACACGACGTGTACTCATAAGTACACAGCGTGTACTCAGAAGTATAATACATGTACTTAGAGAATCCTATTTTTCTTCCTTTTTCCTCAAAACAACCTGAAGACAATATCCAGACCTTAAAAGAAGATCTAGGTTCGTACATGTATATTTTATAGGAGAAATAGGTTCATAAGAAATATTTCTAGAAGGATTATTATTGATAAAAACCTATTAGATGTGTTTTTGGAAGGAATCATTAATGAAATCGATCTGTATTACTAATAGATATTTTCTATTTGGGGGATAACAAAAGTATTCATATGATATGTGGTACAAGAATATTAATAAATTGAAATAATTTTGAAACTTTATAAGTAAGTGCTCTATTTTCAATAAGGATAAATATGGGAAGTTTGAATCTCATGGAGATGAAGGGATTTTCATTGGATACTCATCCAAGATCAAGGAGTACAAGTGTTTCAATAAATTATTTAAAAGGATTATCGAAATCCAAGACATCATTGTGGTTAAAAATGATCAAGATATTCAAAAAAAATAGTAAGAAATTTGTGGTGGAAAGTGATAGAGATTTGAGCATCTCAATAGGAGAACAAAGGGCTTATGTTGATTCTGAAGAAGACACCAATGTTTAGTAGAATAAAGTTAGATCAGTAGCTATATAGAATCTAAGAAACATAGCTGAAATTAATGAATGTAATATCATTGGTGATTGGATATCCCTAGTGCAACTAAGTATAATGAATCCTTTATATAATACTTTAATCATATCACATGTATATCCAAATTATTTTGAATTAGATACTAAGAATGGGAATTAGGTTAAGGTGATGCAAGAATGGATTGACCATATCGAGAAGATTCAGACTTGGGAGATTTTTTTGAAGTCAAAAGTTAATAATTTCATTATGACCAAAGGGATTTTATATAAAAAAATAAATGAAGATATAATAGTGATTCAAAACAAGGAATGACTTGTGTGCAAGGGATTCTCCCAAATTTAAATTATTAATGTTTATGAAGTATTTTATCATATGGATATGTTAGAAACAATTTGATTATTCTTAATCATAGTTTTGTAAATGAGGTTCAAGGATTTTCATAAGAAATTCAAATCAACATTCCTTAATGTATTTCTTAAATAATAGGTGTACATTGAGTATCTAGATGGGTTTTTAGTGAATTTTGTATGTATGAAATGGAAAATTCTCATAGGAATTTTAAGCTTCAAGTTTAATGGATGGTTCAGTTTAAAAAAATGAGACTAAAAAACATCATTATAGAAGTTTAGAGATATTAGTTTCATGTTTTGGGATGATTTTCATACTACAGGAGGTGTCCTAAGGGATTAGGAGGACCCAAAAAGGGATCAGGGTGATTTATAAAACCTAGGCTACTATAAACTACTGGATATCCATTGGGATATTTAGGGGGAAATTATATCCTCTCTTAGGTTTAATAGGGGACCCCCTTCTTTTCTTTTGTTTATCTCAACTGGTTTGGAAGGTTCCTCCCCTCCCCTCCCTTATTTTCCCATAGATTGGGATGGATTTCTTAGGTGATTTTGGTGATAATTCAAGGTATGAGGTCCTCTACTTTCTTTGTTATATATATTTCCTCTTCTATGGTGATTCGATGTTGTTTTAGTTTAGGTTATAAGTGTTCATTTCAATACAGAATGGTGAAATCCCATGATTTTGAAGGGGATTTCATGTATTCTAGGTAGAGGACATACTTAGATGATGTATGGGTGTGGTTGTTTATGGAATATCCAAAGGTAAATCACACCAAATAATTATTTAATAATTTTAGTTTAAATTTAATTAAATTGAAGATGGATATGGTTCTGGAACTTAGGGGTTTTTATTGAGTTGGTATCGGGAGTCCATTGTACACCTCTCAAGGGATTTTGGCTTTAGTTCTAGCATGACACAATGATTTGGTTAGTTTTTTAGAATGTGTTCAGTTTTAATTAAAATTTTAAATTAATTGAATTTGATATAATTAATCTTTTGAGATTATTGATGTGAGATAGAAGATTGGTGGGTGATGCAAGATGAGACTGGGCATGGATGGGTCTTGATGATCCTTGGAAGAAATTCCAACCCATGGAAATTCATGGGAAAGAATCTAATTGAAGTAGGTGGTCTCGTGTATTACCTCTTTAGTTTTTATGCATTTTATTATTCATGTGTGTGATATGAAATGTCCATCTATGATATTAGACCAACCTAGTTGGTTAATTTCTTTAATTTATTAGATTAAATAAAATTCCTTAAATAAGGAAAAATTTTGAGATCTATGTTGGACCCTCATGTATCGGCTAGTTTTCCTCAGCCACTGATGGCTCATGACATGAGAATAAATGTTTACTAGTATCCCTAACATAAGAGAATTGATGTGCATCTGGGTATATGGGAGAGATATAGTAGAAAGGTTGTCTTAAGAGGGTCATATCTTGACTATGAGATGCCACCGTGCCTTGAGCTAGGTGGGATGGCCATAGGGTGAGAAATTATCTCCCACTAGAGTGTGACTTCCTAATTAGTGGACCCCATATAGATTTGGTGGTTAGGTTAGGTTTGAGGCCCAACCTAGTTGTGATAGGGAATGTGAGATAGGATTAAAGGACATCACTCTAGTGATGCTAGAGTGTCTAAACACTATTAATCCAATGAGGCCCTAGGATGTTTATGACACTATTGAGGTTCATGATGCCCTCTAAGTGATGGGTGATAACCCATGAGACTGTATAAGTCTTGGTACCCCCAAGAGGGTTACCTTACCTACACGATAACCATTAGGACCCTAGTTGTGACATTGAGAGATGACCTTGAGATGGTGTATATTGATATGGGTAGATATGGTTATGGGTGGAACCTAGAACCTAAACCAACCTATAATCCCAAAGGGTTTGTGATTAAATGGATAGGATTGTGAATTCATCCATCCCCTCCCATTCTTAATTTTTGATATGATATGATATTTTTCGGGACTCCTATGAATCGGTCATTGGGCATGACATTGTTGTTATTTCCCAAGATGCTCAAAAATAACATGATGACATGGATGAGACCTTTGGATGCCCAATGTATTGGGATTCAATATCACATATTATTTAGGGGTGGATTCCTAGCTTAACTAGCATACAGATATATGGTTGATGTAGGAATGGATTTATAGAGGTGGTACATAGGATCCAACATCATAATTATATGACTATGTATATACAGGAATCCCCTAAATAGTAGGGATTCCTTTGATACATTGATACCATTGTGAATTCCTAGGTGTTGAGATTCAGATGGTGATACTAATAAACCATTGTGAATACCCTTGGTGATCAGGATTTTAATAGTGGTATGATATTACATGTGATTGTATATCTCCAAGCATAGATATTGGACATCCTAAGGGTGATTGGTGTATCCCCTCTATTGATTCCTAGGATTCCCCCTAGGATCGAGTGGACATACCATTGATAGTTTGGATAAGGATATTTGATTTATTGGATGTCCATAATTTTAATTGTGAGATCCATAGATGGTATTCCCTTTAATTGTCTAGTTCACCTAGGAATCAATCACTCTTAGACATATATTATTTCCTATGTATTCCCCCACTTAGGAATTATATGTTGACCTGAAATTGAGAATGCCCAGTTACCACCATGGGGTTAATACTAGGGGCTTGAGGATAAGGGATTCCTAGTGATACCCCAGGGCCCACTACTCATCAGTGGAGGTGTGAGAATGGGTCCCCGGACTGTGGACATAGGTTCCCCTAAAGCAATGCTTATACTTAGAGATATTCTGGTATTGGTTGAGGAAATCATAGTCAATTAAGGTCACTGACCTGGGGATCAATGATTATCTTTGGGAATGGCCTAGGTTATATGTGTATTCCCATGGGTAGGTGGTGATACAATAGAGGTTTGTTCATCATGAAGTTCTCAGAGACACTCTATCATTATGTCGAAGGAGGTATTGCGGTGGTGTATTCATTTATTTGATTGTTTTCTGAAATTTATTTATTTATTTTAGATTATCATGTCACGTTCACATATCGAAAAAAAATATTAGTACAATACTATATTGGTGGTTACCTAATTAATTTTTCAATCATGCCCTTCTAATCCCACCATTTCACATGGATACCCGAGAAGCTATCACATGGTTATTATAGGCACAGGTTGGGCCAAGGCTCTAGATAAATTGGTCAAGAGGGATTGATTTTATGATATTGGAGATCATTATATGGTATATCTTCAAGTAATCAGGTATCCATTATATTTATTTTCCTTTTTTACTAGTTTTTATATATAACCGGCCTAGTGGGTGGTCAATGTATGTTTGGTATAGTTGTTCATTCCTTTATTACATTTCATTTATTATTAGTCTTATTAATATATTTAATACTTTAACTTTAATTTTATTTATGATAGATTATATTTATTTATATTATATTATATTTTACCATATGATACATGGGGTATATCCTCCCCATGATACCTTCTTAGACCCCCGCTTCTAGTCAGTAACCTCTGACATTCGGGTAGGTGTGCCTGAGGTCATGTGTAAAACTGGTCTAGTTACTATTTATAGAGTGAGTTAGATGAGGTCATCACGAAGTGGTATCAGACCTATTTTATCTTACTATTAAGAGTTGTTAGATTAGATATATAAGATATTTTCATATATTGTGATGGAACCAATACTAGTGCATCGGGAACACCTTTCTCAGTATAAGTCCAAGTTTCCATGGGTATATGATTGATGTTCTTAGATTTTGTTGTGATGGTTATTTGTGATTTTCACCTAGCATGATGCAAATGGTGTTTGAGATTTAGGATTTATGGTTTATAAACTCTATCTATTGTCATTTTGATAAGATTCTAGTTATTAGATGTTTGACTCTTGGCCTATAGAGGCTAGGGGAATCTCGTGAATCATATCAAGCATATAGAATCTACATTACATAGGCCTGCTAGTGTGACTATCATTACTGATGAATTAGGATTATCTATTTAAAGTGTTATGAACTATTAATATAATGTTTTCCAATATTATTACTTATTATCATTATAATCAATTGGGTCTCCTTTTATATATATGTTTTATTCTAGTGGTTGGTGTTATGGATCTTATGGCGATGACGGTGATGTAGTCCCTTCAATGGGAGATGGGTGGATACCATATGGGTTAGTAAAGGGGAATTTTAAATACTAAATATGAACCCCTTTAGGATGATTATTTCATGGGTTTGGTAAAGTAAAGTACCAGTAATAAATTATATGGTGTTTCCCCATATAGATTGGAATAGTATACTCTTTAGCTAAGCTTGTGGTTATAGTTTTCCTTTGATACTGATTTTCTTAGGATGATTCAAACTATATGTATGTATAAGTGAGTAGTGACCATATCCTATAGGATGTATTCTAGCATGTAGATACTCAGTGAGGGTGATATTTCCATAGGTTTGGTTATTATAAAGTTTTAGTAACAACATATATGGTGTTTTACCAAATATATTGGAATGAAATTATATCTAACCAAACCTTGTTTTTTTATTATTTTTGATGGATATTATTAGTGTGATTATGGTTGTATGTGTGTATTTATATTTTGTGAATGGATCCTCCATGGAGCATTTAGATGTGTAGATACTAAAATAGGGTGTATTTTTACCCTATAGATTCAGTTATTTAAAGTGTCAATAGAAACCTATATAGTGTTTTCCCATATATATTGGAATGAAATTATATCTAATAGAACCTCATGTTTATTGTTACTTAACATGGATCATCCTAAATGATGTTATGGTGAATCTCCCTAGGTTTTTTATTCTCAAGGGAGCAGTTCGGGGTATTGATTCTCAATGAGATTCAGTGCCTTGGTAGGCTATTGAGAAGGAATTTGATGTCATTATATTGTTAGAACCTCGATAGGGCATTGGAATGTGGTACCATGAAACTTTTTGAGATTGGTGTGTGGATAAAACTTAGGGATATGTGACCCATTTGAGTTTTTTCATGGGCTAGGTGGGTGAAACTAGAGGCCTTGGATGATGAATTTATGATTAGTGATTTTATTTCTATTATTATGAGATGGAAACCTGTGAGTGGGTTTATCTAGGTTTATGGGTGACTTTGAGGTAGGAAGAAAGAGTGATTTCTTTAGGTTATTATATCGATTCATGGGAGGTTCTGTCAAATTTATGATAAAGTCATGTTTATTCCTTGGGGTGTTCTAAGATCAAGAACCTTGGGTTCTAACATCATGGTTTTGAGGTTGGCTTGGAAGGGAAGGACTGTTTGAGTTCTTGTCCCTGTTATTATAAAAAAATTTAGTGCGTGGTGAGAGATAATTTGGATGATCATGACTTAGAATAGTTTTTTATGGTGGGTAAGTGTATATTTTTTTCAACATGGGAAGGATTTTGGGCCTTTTGATGAGAGCATCTGGGATGATATTGGCTTAATGAACTGGCATGTCACGGGGCATGACCAGTCAGTTTCAATGATGTGGGAGTGTGTGTCGGATGAAAGATAGTGTGGTATGGGATTTTACACATACTATCTAGGAAGAGATTATTATAGTATGTGTTATTTTCATGTGGTACCCATTTAAGTTATAAATTAGTAATAACCATGATTGTTTTAGGAATCAATGAAAATATTGATGAGATGCTTATGAGTGTGGTGACCCAAAGCTTGGATGGAATTAAACATGGCTCAGGATGAGTAACATTCAAAGAGTTGGATATTTCTAAATTTTGTGGGTGTCATTTTCAGGATTTGGGAGTGGATAGTGGTAATAGTGTGATAATTTTCGGGAATGATTAGGTTTGTCCATGCTAGTCATTATTTTCATTGATGGATGGGGCATGGGTTGTGGTAACTGAGAACTTGGCTTGTTAGTGGATGCTCCTATAGTGGGGAGCTATATGTTGGTCATGGGTGAGTGGAACTGACTATGGAGTGGTCATGGTTGCGTTGAGATATCAATTTATAAAAAATGTGATCTACACTCTGCTTCCTTAATGAATTTCATATGGGAAACTAGATTCGATGAAGAATTGCGATTGAGCATTGACTTAGGGTTTGAGATTGAATCAAGGTGATTTGAGGGAAACTAGATTGGAGTTGTGTTGGTGATTTTTCCAGAGCATGAAAATGGTTTTGGATGGTTGAGTATCTAATTGATAAATATCATGAAGAGTTAAGCATGGACTTTAGTGAGCATGTTTGGGTGATCCTAAAACACCTATGGGTATAAAGGCATCATGATATAGGTTTTTTAAAGCATCAACAATTGGAGCCAAGAATTTTGAGAAGGGTCAACTAGAGGAGTTAAAAGTGGTGTTTTCAAATGGTATGGAATATGGGGAGCTGGAAACTACATCTAGTACATAATTTTTGGTGCACTGGGTTGTTTCAGGCACTAGATGGGGATTTTTTATGGAAATATCTCATGCTCATGTAATGCTTATATGAGGGAGGCTCATCTGTTTATTTTTTAATTTGAGAAATAAGAAGGAAAAAAACATTAATATGGTGTTTTATTGTATGTTTGGGTATGGTATGATCGAAACCATGCTGGGTGCATCGATGGAGAATTGGTATGGAACTCCAATTCATAGATTCTAATGGTTGTAGCACCATAGATTTAGAATGAGAAGTTATGATTTAATCCCTATGGTGGGGAGCACCATAGGCCAAGTGATGTTTTGGATAAGGACATGATCATGTTTTGGGATATATGAGCTCAAGTAAGTGTCATCTTAGTATTTTAATAAAGGTTACAAGCATTGGATAGTGGTTTGGTGGTTTAAGAACCTTAATTTTGAGGTTGTGATTTAAAATCTCATTCAGTGGTTTGGGAATGGAACATTCCATTTGAAAGGAATTTTATGATCGAAGCGGGTTAGATGATGTGGTTGGATGACCACCGAGACTTCTTGAGGATGATAAATGTTATGGTGGGGAGTTTTTAGTTGCTCATTTCCATACAAAATAGAAAATTTTCATGGGAATTTGAAACTTTGATTTAGTAGATGGGTTAATTTTATAAATGGGACTCAAAATACTATTCCAAAATTTTGGAGATATCAATTTCATGTTTTGAGATGATTTTTGGGATTTGGTATGTGTCTCAAGGTCTGGGGAGGGACCCAAGATGGATCTTTAGTGGTAAAGATTGCATTCTTAACCCTCATTTAGTTTAAGAGGGGTATCCCCCTTCTTTTCTTTTATTTATCTCACCTATCCAGGAGGGTTCCTCCCCTCTCCTCCCTTTTTCTCATTTATCTTGGGGTGGATTTCTTGGGTGATTTTAGTGATGATTCAAGGTATGAGAACCTCTCCTTATTATGTTTTATCTCATTCCTTCCCCATGCCAATTCATTTTTGTTTTGGTTTAGGTTGGAAGAAATGATTTTATTATATAATGGTGAAATCACCCAATTTTGAAGTGGATTTCTTATATCTTGAGTAGAGGACATCCCGATATGATGTCCGGGTGGGTTCATTCATCGAATCATCAAAGGTACGTCATATTGTGGAATTATTTAAAGGTTTTTATTTAAATTAAATTAAATTAATGATGGAGTTGGTTCTAACACTTAAGGAATTGGATCAAGTTGGTGTCGATAGTCCATTGTGAAACTCCCATGGGCTTTTAACTTTGGATTTAGTGTGACATGATGAATTGATGAGTTTTTTCTGAATATTATCATTTTTAATTAAAATTTTAAGTTAATTATATTTAATATAATTAATTTTTTTGATCTTCTTGGTGTGATGTAGAATCTCAGTTGGTCACATAAGCTGGGATCATTCATGGAAGCATCTCAGCAGGCCTTGGCAGACCTATTGGTCCTTGGAAATTTATGGGAAAGGATATAATTAAGGTAGGTGGTTTTGTGTACTACCCCTTTGGATTTTATTCATTTTATTATTAATTTTTGTGATATGATATGTCCCATCATGATGATCGACCAACCCAGTTGATTAATTTAATGAATTATGGAATTGGAAAACATTTTTATGGCATTATTGGACCTTATTAAAATGGATAGTTTTCCTCATCCACTGATAGTTGGGTACTAGATGATAGATATTTACTAGATTCCATATCATAGGATACCTGATATACCTCTTGGTAGATGGGAGATGTGGACTAGAATGGTTAACCCAAGTTTTTCATAGCTTGATTATGAGATTCCACAGATCCTTGAGCTAAGTGAAATAACTATGGGGTAAGTACTCCTCTCCCACTATAGTGTGACTTCTAGGTGAGTAGACTATGTAGAGACTTTGGGGTTATTTTGGATTTCAGTACTAAAATAATATTGATGGGAAAAGTGATATGGGATTAAATTCCATCAATTCAATGATGCTAGAGTGTCTAAAATCTATGAGGCCAATAAAGCCCTGGGATATTTATGACACTACCAAGGTGTGCGATACCCTTTAAGTGATGAGTGAAACCCTGTGAGACTGTATGAGACTTAGTACCCCTTATAGGGTTCCATTTTCTATTTGATTAATATAGGTACCCCAGGGGTTTCTTTGAGATATAACCCTAAGTGGGTGTACGTAGTTATGGGTAGAGATGGTTGTGGGTGGAACCTAAAACCTGAACCAACTTGTATACCCAAAGGGGTTGTGATGATGAGTATGGGATTGGGTTTTTGGGAATCCCCTACCATATTTTTATTTTGTTATGATATGATATTATATTGCTCAGGATTCTTAGGAATTTGTCATTTGGCCTAACATTGTTTTGATTGCCAAGGATTCCCGCTGTGTTGGGATCTGGTCACATGAATTATTTGGGGTTTGATACATAGCTTAACTGGAATCCGGAGATATATTTAGTGTAGGATTGGATTATCTGAGGTAGTACCTAGGATCAAACATTAGAGTTATGTGACTACACACATAAAATAATGATCGAGATGGTGGAGATTCCTTTGATGCACTGAAAACATTGTGAATGAACATGTGCTGCGATTTGAATGGTGATACCAGTGGACCACATTGAATGTTCAAGATGATTGGTATTCAAATAGAGGTATGAGATTTTGGGTGGGATTATATTTCCAAGATTGGATGTTGTAAATCCTAAGGGTGATTGTTGTATCCCCATGATTGATGAATAGGATACCTCCCCTAGAATTGTGTGGACGCACTATTGTTAGTTTTCCTAAGGAGTTGTGAGTTATTGGATGCCTAAGATATTGACCATGGAATATAGGTAGGTTAGTCCATTTTATTTTATAGGTTTAATATGAATATTTTACACCTATATATATAGTATTACCTAGGGATTTCTTATCCTAGGAATCAAATGTTGTCCTGACATTTAAAATGCCTAGATACTATCATTAGGTTCAGTATAAGGGCTTAAGGATGAGGTATTCTTGGTGACACCCTAAGGCCTGCTACTTATCAGTGAAGGTGTGATCATGGGATCCCCTAAGCATAGAGTAAGGTTTCCCTAAGGTGATTATCATTCTCATAGACGTTATGGTATTGTCTGAGGCACGTATGGTTGATCAAGGTCATAGACCTGAGGATTGATGACGGTCTTTGGGGATGGACTGGGTTATATGTGTATTCCCATGGGGTTTTGGTGATACTCTGGAGGCATGGTCATTGTGACGTGATCAAAGACACTTCATAATTGGGTCCAACAATGTATTGAGGTGGCGTATTTTTTATTTGATTGTTTTTTAAAATTTATTTACTTATTTTAGCTGATCATGTCACATGCACATATATCATAGAATTTGATGATTAGTACAGGACCACATTGGTGGTGCCCTAATGAGTTTTGTAAGCATAACCTACCCAAGCTTCCATTGCACACAGGTAATCGAGTATCTCTCACATGGTTATTGTTGGCACAGGTTTTGCTGAGACTCGAATGGATTTCTTGAGTAGGATAGATAGAATGAGATCAGAGATCAAGATGTGGAATGTCACAAGGTATTTAGGGATAAATATTCTTTATTTACCTTTTTAAACTAATATATATATGTAATTAGTCGAATGGGTGGTCAATGTATGTTTGGTATGACTATTTAGGATTTTAATTCATTTCATATATTATCAGTTTGTTAATATATTTTCAACTTCTATTTTCACTTTATTTGTGATGGTTGATATTTAATTATTTAATACTCTAGTGTTCCCTATAATATAGGGGGTATAGCCTCCCCATGATACCTTCTTAGGCCCCAAATTCGAGTTAGAGACCTCTAGCATTTAGGGAGGTGTGCCTAAGGTCACATGGTGAATAGGCCTAGTTATAGTCCATAGAGTGATCCTGGTTAAGACATTATATTTTTCTTGTGCATGAAGATAAAAACAAAATCTATCAACTAAAGAAGGTGCATTATGGGTTTAAGTAAGCACAAATATCATGGTATTCCAAACTATATTAGTACTTAAATAAGCTCATTTTTCAACATGGTAGATTTGACCATAATCTTTATTTAAAAAAGGAGGGTGATCAAAGGATGATGGTGCTCATATATATTGATGACATAACACTTTTTGGATAAAATGAAATTCAATAAAAGTAGTTTTTAAAATTCATGAAATGCGAGTTAAAAATTTTGATGATTGCATACATTTTTCCTTGGCATGAAGTTGATAAAAAGAAGGCATGGAACATTTATCTCAAAATATAAATATACCATGTAGGTTTTTAAAATATTTAGAATGGTGGATTCCATGACAATAAAAATATCAGTTTCTACCCAGATGAACTTTTCAAGGGATGATGATGGAAAATAGGTTAATATCCCATAGTATAAGTAGATCATTATGGGCCAATTATACCTAAAAATAAAAATAAATGGAATTGATTTTTTCACTTTTCAAGATAAAAGGTACTAGATTGATCCCAATAAAATCCACTCATGAGAAGTAAAGAGAATAATGCGGTATATTAAAGTCATGGTAGATTTAATTTTTATTTATAATGTAAAATATTAGCAGGAATTATTAGCGTATACAGATACTTATTGTTATAGTTAAACATATAATAGAAAGTTAATATTAGGTGATTGTTTCTGCCACACCACCATGATTTCATGTTTTGGGTCAGTATAGAATTTATTTCCAAAGGTAGTTAGTCACTGAGACTTTACCAGCAACACATTGGTTGTGCATTGGTTAATAGGATGGGATGTTGAGATCATATCAACATTTTGGGGGAGAATTATTTCCTACATTGGGACTCTCTTAAATATATGATACATGTTCATGAATCCTTCCTAGTAATTATAACAGTTACCCTTAAGAAATTGATTGAATGATAATATGAATATAAGAGGACACTACACATTGGTATTATATTGTCTCTCATTTGACCAAAGTATCCAGTCACTTTATAGTTTGGATCCATAAAGGTTGGCACTATATAATTTATCAATATCCAGAGATGCATTGGGATCCTATGAAAAGAGGTAGGAAGTGTTTTTTAGTTATGATTGGGCCCATGAAAGGGTATTCCTATAATCCTAGGGAAGGTAATCAGAACCCATATAGGTCGGTACTACTTAATGAAACTTGGCATATCTTTTAAGGTCCTATGATAAATACCAAAATGTTGAATTTTAATTTCATGCATATATGCTTGTTTACAAGTAGATTAAAGTCATGTGTATTGGACTAATAGGTGAAAGGTACAAATAAATTGGTTTGTGTGGAACTTATGCATGAGCATGCCTTTCTGGTAAATCATGTCCATTGGTAACAAGAGAGGGTGTGATTAGGTAAAACACCTAATGGGAGGCCCATATGTGTGAAAGAATAATTAAATGGATAATTTAATCTTCTTTGAGTTAGTCTATGATGGTATCTCATTCTCATCACAAAAGGAATCATAGGCTTGTCACATATTGTGGTTGGTTTCTTAACCTTGTCACGTGAGAATGCCATTCAAGTTTAGAAGATACCAGTTCATAAGGGAGAGATTAGAAATAATGGTACTGGGATTGAACCTCAGAGAAATTTATTACATATATCGGTTAACATGAATCAAATCCCATGTAGTTTGAGTTACATAGTTTAAGTTTATATGATAGTATCAGTCCATGAATTTTAACATCATGTGATAAGGAATCATGTATCATGAAATGGGAAACAATAGGAGATAGAGTTTTTATTATGACACTACTGAAAAATAACATTTTAACATCATTTATTTTTAATTTTAAATGTTGTTTAAAAGCTTAATTCATTTTATCCAATGTTAAAAGTAACATTTCAACATCATTTTTTATAAATGATGTTGAAACATGAATTTAACGTCAGTTTTATTAATATCTAACATTGAAAGATTTTTTGTATCAGAATTAATGGAACTTTTGACATCATTTTTCATAGAAAATGACATAGAAATTAACCTTTTATGATGTTTATAATTAAACAAAACATCTAAATACTAAAAAATGACTTTGAAAATGCTTTTTGATGTCGACTATTAAGGAAACTGACATCAAAATGCCTTTTTGATGTTGATTTTCTTAATAACCAATGTCAAAACATATTTTTTATTTTAAAAATAATAATTTAAATGAAATACCACATCCCAATTAATATAAACCACTAGAATTAGAAAACATCAAATAGAAACTAGAAACTATAATATAAATAAAATAAAATCACAATTCTAACTGGTATACAACATTTTTCAAGATAATACGCATAAATGAAACTCTTACATATTCATCTATAAATGAAAAAATCCTATAAAATATTTTTCAAATAAATATCTATGGTGTTTAAATTATTCATTCAAATATGATTTAACATCATCAAAAACCTACAAAAACAAAAATTATTATAAAATTTACAATGCAACATATTTGTTTAAAATATAAGTTCTATAGTGGAACTAAACTTATGAAAATAGATCACCATTACAATCATGATAGTCATAAAAAAGAATCATAAAACATAATATCCACACTAAACATGTCCTATTTGATTATTACACTGCATTTATAAAATAACACTTTAAAAATTAAACACAAAATATATGTAAGATAAAAAAAATTATTAACTATACTATAAAAGTTATCTACCATCACTTGTATGTAATTAATTTCATTTGGTAATTTATTGATAAGTTATGTTAAACGTATTACATGATCAGTTTTTTTTGTATATATTAATTAATAAATCATATGTAACATGAAAAAAAATTAGATTGAATAACTAATAAAATTGTATGAAACTTTCAAATTCAACAAGTCTTAAAAATTGTCATGAATGTCACCCAGTAAAGAGCAGAAGAAATATGTTTTGAATTCATATGGTAAGAATATTCATAACATATAATGTCTAATAAATAATAAATAGTCTAATAATAATGATATTATAATTAATAGTAATTCATAATTATATATAACTTCTTACCCTTTAAGGAATATAACAAACCAAGACTTAATCTCCGTATTTTAAATCTTATGGATATATATTTCACTCTAACATTATTCCTCGTGTATTGAAAATACATTGAGATATATTCTATATCTATAAATACATAAAAATAAATTCCATCATATTATATATAAAGCGTATGTCGATACCTAATTAGATAATTAATAAATTAAAAAACTATAAGTTGTATTTATTTTAAAAATAAAAATTGGAATTTGAAATTTACCTACATAGAAAAAAACTGCAACATGGGTACGGAAAGCTCAACACCAATAAAAACATTCATGATATATTTTTTAAATATTATTAATATATATCCTCTACCATATATGGTGGAAGTCATTGAAAACTAATAATAACTATCTAGCATAAAATAATTCATTGCTAATTTTGTTAAACTTTCTGAATTTCCTAGAGATTCTCATCCATTATAATTTTAAAAAAATTAATAAATTCATATAAAATTAAATGTGTACATAAATTTTACCTTGGAGGTAACCCAGTGAATACCCATCTAAAACTACCCAGCATGTATTATACTTGTATATACTTTATTCTTTAAGAAATGTAGCATGCACGCAAAATTATAATTATAATACAGCCCATACATGATGTGAAGATCTTTGAACATTATGTAGATATTAATTAAAAATTTATATATGTGTGTGTGTAAAACACCTATCACATGTTGCATCCTAGATTTACGCTCACGCGAAGGTACATGTCTCAAAGGTTACATAATATAATAATAAATTTAAATCTGCGTAATCTGAAAAAAGTACATAGCGTGTAGATCCAAATACATGGTGTGTACCCTCCTAACCATCCATTTGAAGTACACGCCTAGGGAAATGGTGTGTGATGTATAATTTACAAATCTTCAGAGTACACGGTGTTTCCAGTGAGCCAAACACCGTGTAGACTCCACGTTACATGGTCACTAGTCAGGAAAGTCATGTATGGGATACACGACTTGACCCTAACCCAAAGGGACTACACATCATTTCCAATGGGTCACACGGTGTGTAGTTTGTCTGACCATGTGCCAATATATCTTAGTCAACATGTGGTGTAAGAATTAACTACATTGTGTGTCATTAATGCACACAGCTTAATTACTCCTGATGCGTTGAACAAAAATACACGGTGTGTGATCTAGATTACACATCATGTATGGCAGATTACACAATGTGTAACTCTGAATACATGGTTTGTAATATCGCATTACCTGGACAGAATCATCAGTTCCTCTTGATGAGATCATCGACTTAATTTTAATCATAAAATTATTCATTTTTTGTTAGACCTGTGAGAAATGATAAATGAGGAACAGATCTTAAAATTTAGATTACACAAATGATTAAAATTGAATTGAAAAACTAAATTATTAAAGAATACAACATCAACGAATTATTTAAATAATTATAAATGAAAATATTCCCACTCTGATACCAATTTTAGGTTCTGTGTATAGAGGAAGTGTGGGATGGGTGGTGCCCAACTTTGATTTTTTCCATATTCAATGAACAGTCCGGGGTCAATACGACGATGAGCACCGGTACCCACAAAATTGAATCAAGGATTTAGGAAAATAAATATAAACCCATAACCAAGAGATAGGATCGACATATTTTGTTTATAATTAATTTAATTAAACTAAAGAAATACCTCCAAGGTTTTCTTTCTTCATTGATGTGTCTGACCACAGATTTGTGGTGCGCATTCATTGCATTGTAGAGATCAAGATTAGATCTCCTCTAGTAGTGATCCACACATACTCCATGAATCTCTGGACATCACCAAATGACTCTCTAGGTTCTAGCATAGAATATTCTTGTGCTTGCGTCGTCCACCTTCAATCGCCATGAAATCTGATTCCAAATTATTCTTTGATTCGGTGGTGGATGGCCACTCTCATTATTGAGAACGTTCTTGGGGAAATAATATCTCTCGAGGATTAAGATATTTATCCAAAATGTTGGGCATAACCATTGTATCTAGCATTCACTTTCCCCAAGCTAAATGAGAAAATAATAACATAACCGGTAATTTAATTCACTGGGTAATAATAAATAATTAGCACAAGTTTCATTACTTGTTTTATTATTCCATGTGAAACCCCCATGTCAAATAATAACGGTAATACAATTATTTCCATGACATGTGCTTAACTTGAAAGTTATATTTAAATATTATTTAATCAAATAATATTTAATATTATTTCTCACTGAACCCTTAAACTCAGTCCACCCATCCTCTTTAATATTTATCGGGCCTTGAATAACAAATATTTATTTATTAAATAAATATAAATTCATTATTCACCGATAAATAAATATTTCATCCACAAAATATTATCTCTAATAACTAGCAATTAAATAAATGTGATCATAAATACATGAATAATTATTAAACCACAACCAGGAATAATATTTATTCAACTTGTTAAATAATAAATTATTTAACTGATATTCCGGATACACTTAGTGTGTGACCCTCCAGGCCTCTTTCTTAATGACATTATTTGAACCTTCCTAAATTCCAAGGTTAGCATCTAGCAACATGTTAAGGCACCCATAGAGAAAAAATTTAATGCCACAACAACCTTTCACCTCATACAAACACTTATCGTGTAATATAATCCCTTTGTATCGATATCTCCAATCAAGTGGGTTGCATGTATGTGCCATCAACCCATGTTCTTGATTTCTCATTCTTTGAATTCTAAGAAATTGAACATGCCTATATAAGACCATGGTCATGGATTTATTTAGGTTATATTGTTTCCATCAAAGGACCTAAGATATCAACTTTCATTATAAAATAAGAGGGACAAATCCTTTCTCGCATTATTCATTAATGTAGTATTACTCGTAATGTGCCCAACATATCCTACCTCGCCGCGAACATATGTCGTCACGGTTTTTGATAATATATCTAAGTGTGCAAGTCATAATACCCATTAATAATAATCATAAATTATTAGGAACAATACACACATCCGCAGATAGGAACATCCAAAGACACTTATAAATGTGGATTTCCTACTGGTGGGTCTTGTTCTCATAATATCCTCCTGGACATTACTAAGGGCGTATATCCTGAGAAGGTGCCTCAAAGTCCAATGAGCCTCTACCCATGATAGCTTGTATCATTTTCATCCCTTAAAATTATATCATCCAGCTACATAAAAAATGTTCAAGAATAGTGTCATGGCACTTCTGGGTTCTCATCATAGCAGGGACCTGCTATGACCGTTTAGTGCGATAGATACTCTTAGAAAATTATCACATACAATGTCATGTAGAAGAAAAATCATGATGTGATAAGAAGTTTATTAATATCCATATAATGAATATATGTTTATCATAAATTAAAAAAGAAGTTGGTTCTAGGGAATCAGCTCCAATAATCTCATCCCACTTCCAAGTTGGAACTGGAAGTGGATAAAGTGAACTTGATGGTCTTTGTTGCTCGGCCTTAACCTACTAGAATGTATAACAATGAGAGAAAAATTCAGCAATGCCTCATCTCATACCTAGACACCATAATTTATGCTACATGTCATAGAAAATCTTCATGGTTTCTGGGTGCACTGTCCACTGGGAATTATAGAAATCCCTCATAACATCTTTCCTAGATGATAACAGAACAACAACAAAAATATGATAACATAGAATGACCTCCATAGATAACAACCACTCAGTAATGGTTTCCCCGCTATAAAGAGAGTCTCTAATGATACAAAACTCATCATCAAGCTATTTTTTCTAAAGAATCATCTCGAGAAGAGTGGATATTGAACATGATCCTTCTCAGACATAGAGTAAACAAGGATATCATCCACAAAGACTACCATGAAGGTATCAAGATACTCATGGAAAATCATTTTCATTAAAGCCATAATTACTTTAGGATCATTGGTTAGACCAAAAGGAATGACAAGGTACACATAATGGTTGTAACTTCTTTGAAAGGCAGTTTTCTGAATATCATATTATTTTATTCTCAACTGATGGTAACCAGATAGAATATAAATCTTTGAGAACCACTTAGCCCCTTTAAATTGGTCAAATAGATCATCAATCCATGACAACATATATCTATTATGTACTATGAATCTATTTATTTTTTGGTAATAAACAAAGAGACGAAGTGGCCCATCATCTTTCTTAACAAATAGAACAGGCACCACCCAAGGTGATGCACATGGGCGTATGAAGACTTTCTATAAAATTTCATCTAGTTAATTCTTGAAATATTTAATTTTAGCTGATTTAATGACGTAATAAGGATAGATAATGTTTGGTTACCTAGAACTAAATCAATATAAAACTCTACCGCCCTAACTAGTAGAAAACTAGAGAAGTCTAAAGGAAAAACACCAGGAAACTCGACGACAATTGGAGGGAGATCACCGCACAAGGATTCCAACTATGAATCAAAAGAGAACAATGATATCACTTTCCCTAACTTTGGATAAAATTTTCCATCTCTACTCAACCTTAGGACCCATTCTCCTTGAATTATATGTAACATCCCATCAGGTGTAGTGATGGAGATCCGTCGAAGATAACAATCAATTCAGGATTTAATATAAATAAGCTAATCTATCCCAAAAATTATGTCAATATGTTTCATGTTGAGAACCATAAAATCCAAAGCAATATCAATATCTAATAACAAGAAAACACAAGCAGCACTACAGATACACTATTATCTTTTTGTTCAGAGGGTTGTAGTAATATCCATCACATAAGATAAAAGATATATATGAATATTAAGAAGATTCACAATACGGGGTGAAATAATTGACTGAGATGAACCAGTATCAAATAAAGTAGTTTCTAAGGATGAATTTTTACTGATGGTACCTCTTACAGTCACTAGACCCATATCTTTTTCTTCTGGATACTCTTTCACTGCGTGAAGAAACTTTATTTCAGATTATTGTGACTGTAACCCCTTTTCTCTTAAAGCATATGATTTCACCATAGTTTTAGTAGGTGTTGATGATCTTGTGCCACTATATAGAATAGAATAGTCCAAGAGGAAATTATGAAGGTGACCTAAGCATCCATATAAAACACATATCTTATTAGCCTCAATGAAAACTCGTTTTGTGTGACTAGGTTTTCCATATTTGTAACAAATAAAAGGGCCTCTTATAAGAACTTTAGGAGGTATATAAAAACCCTATTGTCGAGAACCACTATGAGAATCATCACTCTCATTATTTCCTTTAAAGGAATTCACAGAACTTCCACTGGGAGAAAACGGAACTCCTTTAAACCCTAAATTTCTAGCTAGGTCCATTTCAACCATCAACACTCTAACCATCACATCAGAAAAAGAAGTAAGCTTCAACAAGAAAACCTGGGAATGAATATCATATCAATGTTCCATATCAAATAATTTAGTCTTAATCTTTTCATTCATCACAACTTTATGTGAAAACTTCACAAGCTCAATAAATATATTTGTATATTCTATCATAGTTCTATCAGCCTGCTTGAGTTTGAAGAACTCTACTACCTAAGACAACACCATAGACTTTGGATATAACTAGTCAGTGAAAAGAACATTGGATTTTTTCTACTCTAAGGTCTCTTGATTCCTTACCATCACCATCATGTCCCACCATTTCCTTATAGGTCCCTCTAGTTTGAATCTGGAACATTTCACCTTGATTTCATATGAAGTCTCCCAGAAAACAAAAAAAATCTTGATATCTCTGAATTAATCCTAAACCTTTTTTGGATCACTTGATCTTTAGAATGCTGGAAGATTTTGGTGAAGGAACTCCTGGGAATGATTTCGTAAAACATCCCTTTGAGGTTCCACAGCTAGAGCCTGAATGGTAATGGTTGAAGGTTCATGTCCTAGAGCTTGGATAGAACGCATGACAACCTCAAAAAAAATATGGTACATGAGAGGATTCACTCATTGAGGTTCATCAACATCTTCCTCCTGGATCTAATTTTTATGTCTTTTTGGAGGCATGCTACTACACAACATCCACATAAAACATTAAAGATATCATATTAACACTCAAACAAGAGAAACAGGGAAATTAATCCCAATATATAGATAAACAAGATTTGGATTCCATCCTATCCAAATCAAAAATAGGTAAAATACTAGAACTAATCCTCAAGACATATTTCCCAAACCACCCCTGGTGACTTGAGTTGTATTGTTGTGAGATATGGTTAGGAACTCAATCAAATCTACCTTCTAAGTCCTAACAAGATTACTCAAACTACATACTAACATCAAGGCAATATGCTTAACCTTCACCTCTGATGCCAATTTTTCACGAACCATCCCAAATACCCTAATACCTGATCTCACGCTGACATATCTCTAAGGGAATTCCTGATCACCATGGGTTGGCGATTAGTATCTGGAATCATACAAGATAAATAGGCAATGATTTTTTCCACAAAAACAATAGAAGCAAGTGATACAAGTCAGTATGCATACAAGAAGAAAACTCCATAGGGATAATTCTACCATAAGTCAAATAGGTATAAAAAACCAAAAGTACAACCATAAAGTACCATAAAATAGGATAAACAACCCAAGTCCCAGTGGACACAGCAACTCAATCTCAAAGATCAACAAAAAATAACCACCTCTAAGTGGAAATTTTCCCTTGATTGAACCTAGAAGAAGAAAATATACATACACCCTAAGGAATGAGTAGGGTGTGAGCTAAAATACCAGTAGGGTCTCACCAAGGATTCTATAAAAATATTCCACAAGTAATTAACCAAATAAAGATTTCAATTTTAAATAAATAGATATGGAATTTCAAAATCATATTTAAAACAAATAATGCATTACATTTAAAATGATGGAAATATTTATAAACAATGGCTTAATAAACATTTTATATAAAATGGTTTATATAAATTCACAAGGAATGTGTAAAATATTTTAAAAATAATGGCATGTATATCAAAGCATTAACAATGAGAAACATAGTCATCTGCCAAGAGGTACAATAGTTCTACATTATGGGATCCTAACACTATAATATGATGAAAAAGAAAATGTTCACACACGTCCCTCCAACCCTGGCCAAATAAGATTAACCAACATCCCACTAGGGATAAGATCTTTTTATAAGTTTATGTTAGAGTTGTGATGCCCCAATCTGTTTCTAGGTAAATTCCAACCTAGCGTGTTTGTCCCAAATAACTCACTAACTACCTAGTCTTGCATGTTCTCAAACAATAATTAATAATGGGTAATTTATTTCAAAATTGTTTAAAATACAATTCAACCCATTTCCAATTTTAATATGCTAATTTTTGTTTAACAACCAAAACATTTTTTAAATCAAAACATGACTTTTTCTAGGATAAACCCAATAGGTTTTTATCAAAATAATTTAATCCATTTTTATCAAATCCAAATTTGAAATCAATTTCACAAATAAATTTCACAATTTAATTCCATAATTTAAATTCCAAAAATTAAATTCCATAATTTAATTTTGTGATTTTCCATCAAATTCCAAAAATGCACCCCGATTCAATGGAATTGAGGGTTTTTCCAAAATATCAGGAACGATCTAATTCAAATCCAAAATTCAATGGAATTGTGTTTTTAACAAACCAATTGAAATTAATTAAATTTAAATCAAGCAATTTAATTTAAATCAATCAATTTAGGGTTAATCAAATGGAAAATCTTAAATGAAACCACCTACCGTAGATCACGGGATCATGAACACAACACCCGCAATGGGAAACTCCAGTGAAGAACATTAGAAAATGATATATGAGAATAAAAATTAGATTCAATATCTAAAACAATGGGTATTAGATCCTCCAATAATATAGAGATATAATAAACCCTTGTGAAGAGAGAAGAGAGAGTGGGAGAGAAGGAATGGGAAATGAAAACTTAAAGGTAAAGGACATAACAGAGATCACCTAACTTCTGTCCACCTTATAAGGGGTTTAGAGGGGTCAAAATTAGTCCTTGAGATCCCTATAAACCTTGTAAATTATAATAGGGAGAGTTATGGTTGAGTGGGGGTCAAAAATTAGGGTTTGGGATTTTTTTTAAAAAAATGGATTAATTAAAAATCGTGTGCACGGTTAGCTAGGCAGGGTCGCACGGTTAAGAAAACCATGCACCCTAACCATACATCCCCTATTATAGGGTTTCATGGTTTATTCTTGTTGGGATCATAGTTTTTAAAATCATGTGTCAACCATGGAAATCCTCATTTCCTGGGTTTGCACGGTTTTCACTAGTAGGCCGCATGATTTGGGAAAACTATGCACCAACCATACACATCCAAAAATCCCTCAAAAATTTCTAAAAAATTACCCATAGCACCCCTATATGATACCTAACCAAATAATGTTAAAAATAGGGGTTTAATATTACCTAAAAATAGTAATAGGATTTTATGGGGAGCTAACTCCAAACATATTCTCATTAATATTAAGTCAAATATTTCATTCAAACCATATTTTTTATTTTTTTTTATTTATAACAAAGTTCCAATAAATCTGTCACATATGTTTTTTTTTCAACATGCATAACATCAATGTTATGATTTAAATCTAAAAATATTCAATAATTTATATCTAATAAGTTGTATTTTTTATTACATTTATTTTTTTGATGCCCTGAACTTCCTATCTTTCCAAATGTGACATAAAGGCTTTTCACAAAATCATAATGTTCTTCAGTTGAAAATGGTTGTGGGGAAAACCATACTCTTATATACCATTAAATTACTTTTTTAATATTTAATAAGGATAATAAAATCAAAAAATATATTTTATGTCCCATGTATATTGTCTTTCACCCATTCTGAAATTGATGATATAAAGTCCTTTCTTCACAAATTAGACATGCCTTATGACCCTTAACATTGTACCCAAACAAGTTTCCATATGCAGGAATGTCATTTATAATGAACATTACCAAATCACATAAGAAAAAATAATATTTATTTCCTGTATAAAAAATTGTAACACCTTCTTCCCATAGAAATTTAAATTCATCAATCAATGGTGATAGATAAACATAAATATCATTTCTGAGATTTTTTTGTCTATAAATTATCAAACTCATCATAGAATATTTTTTCTTCATATATATTTGTGGGGAAAAGTTGTACATTATTAACATAACAATACATAAGATATATTGGCTATTGAGGATCTGATATATATATTCATTTAAACTAATCAAAATCTCGTTATGGTATTTCTAATTTTATTTCCAAATACAAGAAATTTTTTATCAAATCTCTTCCATTATGGTGAATTAGAAGGGTGATGTGGGTTTATATTAGATATTATCTCATATATATGTCATCTTAGCCTATTTTAATCATTTGAATTTTTAAATAGATGATTAAAATGAGGAATTATTAGAAGATACCATATTGATTTAGCAAGAGATTTGGTGTATGTTCTTGATAATGGATCACAGTAGGATTTCTCATCCATTTTATATCATAATGTCATGTATTTAATATATTATAATAAACTTTCATATTTATTCCCATATAACACACATTCATTAGTAAAATCATTTATTTTCTTATTTCCTAATCACATTGGAAATAATATTTTGTTTTCATTATAATTGGAATCTATAAGTTTTTTTCTTCTCGAAGTAACTCTTTCGTAAGTTAAAGTAGTTCATAGAAACTTTTTTTGATCCAACCATTTTTTTCTCTCAAGTTATGAAATCTCAGAACTACTGATAACACTATGAATTTAATGCAACAAGATAATATTAGTTTTTATATATCATTATATAATCATTCAACACTTGATGTTTTTTTAATGGTTTCAACACCTACATCATGAATTAATTATTTAATATAATACTTTGTCTCATGTTAAACATCATCATCAACATTTAATATTGACTTAATTTTTATTTCACCAAGCCATATCCAACATGTATAACTATGGTTAAAGCCATATAAAATCATATGCTCTTTGATTTCTCTATACCCTAACTTTTTCATATTCTAACACTTCATGCATGAACAGAAAATTAAATCATTCTTTTCAAGATTTAATTTGGAAAATTCCAAGAAATAATAAACCCATTTATTCGCAAATGGCCCAAAGGCCTTCTTTTTATTTTATTATAGATAATCCCCCTTTTAAGGGTTAAATGGGAACCCGTACATGACCCATAGGCCCAAGGCACAAGGCCCGACATGACCCACAATACATGACCCAAAGGCCCAGAGGCATACCATGCCCATTACATGACCCATAAGCCTAGCCCACTAGAACTGACCCACCCCAGCGTCTTGAATCATTGATCTCCTTATCTCCCCAACTTTCATTGTTGATCGGCTAGCATTGCCCCATACAAAGTTGCACGGTGCCTGGTCCCGATGGCGGCTGTCATACCCTCTCATTCTTCCAATCCAGTTAGCTCTGCATCTGGTGGCTGCTACTCATGTTGCTCTGATCCTTTTTTGGGGCATGTTTTGTGTGAACTAGGCTACTCCATGGTCTACGTGACCCGAATACCCTGTGGCCCGAAGGCCTTTGATGACCCGAAGGCCCTGGAGACCCGTAGGCCCAAACCGGTGGCCCGAAGGACCAAATCGGGTGAATAGTTCTGGCTGCTACAGTACCGAATAGTAACTGCTACAGTAACTACTATAGTGCTGCTACAGTGCCCCGAAAATTCGCCTCCACCTGGTTTTAAACCCGGGTCTCTTGGATGCCAAGCAGGAGCCCTTACCACTCAGGTACGAGCTCGTTGGCATAATAAACCCATTTATTATATTAATAACTAGTTCTTCATGTATTTATCTAATTATGATCCATTAATTACCTAGAATTACAATATAAAAGACGAATCCATTAAAACATATAAATGTTTAAACATATATATAAACATATAAATTTAAAACATATAAATATAAAAAAAAATTATTAAATTTAAAACATTATGATTCAAAATATATATACACATATATAAAACATATAATCAAATAAAACAATCATTTAACCATTTATTCGAAAACATTTAAACAAAACAAACAATTATACAAAAAAACATTAATACAGAAATAAATATGATATGATATAATGAATGAACTAACCATTAATTCATATACATGTAATCAAAACAAACAATAAATTAAATATTTATTCATAATAATTTAATCAAAATAAAAAATTATACAATATACACATTAATACAATAAATGAATGAATATAATATAATAAATGGGTAAAAATTTTGTATCAAAAATAAATAAATGAATACGATTTTAAAATATTAAGCATTTAATAACTCTTTTAAGAAATGAAAATAAAAATTTAACTAAAAAAATGTAGATATTGATAGTGTATCTATGATGAATAGATACAAATAAGTAGTAAATTAATATTAAATGGGAGTACAATATAGATACAATTTAAAAAACTCAATTATTTAATAAATCTTCTAAATAATGAAAATAAAAAATTAACCATGAAAAATTTAGATGTTGATAATATATATACGAATAAAAAAAATTAAATGAACTTTTTATTATATGAAATTAATTTGAAATGCAGTCAATAATAAATAAAATAAAACAATTTAAAAATCAAAAACATGTAATAAATCTTCTAAAAAATAAAATAAAAAATTAACTCACAAAAAGTGTAGATGCAGAAAGCATATCGTTGAAGAAAAAAGGTAAAAAAAAGTAGCAATAAACCTTTATATTGAATTCAATTAGGTGGTAGAATGGTTGAAAAACAAAATCATTGATAGAAATGGTGGAACTTAGAGGAGAGATGAGTAATGAATTGAGGTCAATGAAATGAAAAAAAAATTAATGAATTGATAATTAATTGAGTGGAAAGACACATAATCATGGAATAAAAAGAATGAATTGGGATGAAGTAAGTCAATAAAGGTGTTTAAAAATCATGGAAGTTAGGGTTTGATAAAATAATATCAGTAGAATGAGAAATTTGAGTCTTGTGAGTTTTAATTTTTTTGAAAGTTTTTAACATTGATTCCTTTAATAAAAAATGTTATGACTTGGTTTTTAATGTCGATTATGGGAGTTAATAATGTCAAAGCCCAAAATGATGATGTTTTTACTTAGGTTATTAAGATAACCAACATGAAAACTCCAAAAAAATGAGGTTTTCAAATCAATTATAATAATCACCATCATGAAAACCTCCACCAATGGGGTTTTAATGTCGGTTCCTATAATAAGAAATGTGAAAACCCACATAATTAGTATTTTCACATTGGTTTCTAATAACCGACATTAAATACCCAACATGAAATCTACTTTTTCTAGTATTGTACATTGGGATTCTCTTTCTATTTAATCTAACATCGGATTCAGGTGAATGAATTTTGGGAACAAGATGCTGGATCTCTACTCAAGGAAAATGAGGAAACCATGAGGAGTATCTCGACTCAAGGAATATTAGGGAATCAAGAGGGATATATTGACTCAAAAAAAATGAGGAAACCAAGATGAGTATCTTGAATCAAGGTTTTTAGGGATAAATGTGGGGGTTATGGGTATCGCAACCCAAATTGTTCCTGACCAATCCTGAAAAGTTCATGGTGTGACTCTAAAATTTTCATGGGGGTATAAGGGTAGATCCCCTATGTTATGGAATGGAGTGGTAGGGAAGGGATCCCAATTAGGGGGGTTGTATAAATTATATCCCTAGTCATGGAACTAGGGTGAAGTGGAATATAGGTTATGGTACTAGGGTGAAATGGCACCCAAGTAGGAGACCTGGGTGAAGTAGAACCCTAATATGGAGGCTTGGGTGAAGTAGAACGCATGTTATGAGACTATGGTGAAAAGTTTCATTGTTAGGAGACCTAGTAAAAGTGTTTCCCTAGTATAGAGGTTTAGGTGAAGTGGTACCCAGGTTATGGGACTTGGGTGAAATGGGTCCCAGGTATGAGACTTGGGCAAAGTGGTGCCCTGGTATATAGGATTGGGTGAATTGGAACCCAAATAGGAAACCTAGGTGAATGGATTATTAAGTGTCCTAGTTATCAGGTATTTAGTATCTAGGTACCTGAACTATGATAATTAACTACTATGTGGTGACTCCAAGGTGGTTTATGCTTAAGGCGCATAATGCTTAGGGAACGACTCCAATAAAGAGATCCTGGGTGCAATCATTTCTATCCCTCCTCCTTAGATTTGGATTAAAAAATCACCTTTATGGGTCTAAGGTAGACTTGGGCATACTAAAATAATCTCTATGCACTCAGGTGTTTGTGGTTGTACTTCTTTATTTTCATTCCCCCAAAATGGGATGCATGATAGTGTATTTATAAGAAATCCCTAGATTAGACATATAAAAATAGATTGTTCATGAATAAGGTACATGTGAATTAGACTAGGGAATCCAAAAATTAGTTATGGTGTGTGAGACTAGGCCATGTGTGTGGTAGAGTTCACGATACAAGGTCATGTGAGTCAAGACATGTGGGACTAGGGTGCACGTATGGAGTTTACCTTGGTGCGAAACCAGAATTTGGAAAAAACTCCTTCCAGATTCAAATTTCCATAACTTTTGATTCATATGTCCATTTTATCTTCATGAATAGTAATATTGAATCCTATAAAATAAAATATAGTATTATTTGTAGGTATCCTCTATAGAAGGTGTTTTTTGAGGCCAAAACATATCCAGAAAACACTCAAAATGGGTTTTGTAGTTTTGATATCCCGTTTCATCATCAATGAGTGATATACATTTCCTAATCCTAGTGGGAGGTTCTCACCACCACATCACCAAACTGGGAAATGGTTTGAGGAATCTTTATCCCTCAGTGAGTGAGCATTCATGTGGAATATAGAGATCTCATTTTTATCTTCTCCATGTATAGAGATACTTTTTTCCCACACTTAAATTTTGTTTTCTAAATGAGGACCATATCATAGATTACACATAAAAGTGAATGGAATGTGTTTTTAGGTTCAAATAGTGGTTAATTATAAATTATAGGATTTTTCATTTATTGTCTTAGAAAAAAAGAAGATTGTATTTTATAGAGAACTATAGAAGCTGAATATATTACATCCACTCAATCTTGCATGAAATTTTTATAGACGTAGAAAAAACTTGAGGATATGTAAGTTGACATGAAGTAAACTATCAGAATGAAATGTGACAATTCAAGTTCTATCAAACTTAGAAGATATATTTTCAATAATTCTAGGATGGAACATGTTGAAATTAAGTATCACTTCATCATGGAAAATTTTGGTCATGGGTTATTGAAATTAGAGTATGTGCCAATGTAAACTCATGTTATGGATATCATGATAAAGGCATTACCCAAGGATACATTTTAGAAGCATTGAATAGACCTTATATTCCAGTCAACCCCCCACATATAGATAGTGTCAATATAGAAGCCACACTCCTTAGGGTATTTTTTTTATCCCCTCATGTGCTTCAATCCAAAAATGAGATACCTTTAGGATCATTGAAAATTGGGGAGAGATTGTTTTACCCTTAGAGTCAAAGGGGGGGACTGTCTTCAAAAAGATGAAATAGGGGGAGAATACTTCAATGTTAAATCAGGGGGATACGAGATGAGTAGAGAGAAACATAGTTATGTCTAGTGTGGATAACAAGCACCAGGTGGATATTGAGATAAGTAAAATGATTCAGTGATGAGCATTACATGTTACTCTTGTTTATCATGGTTAAAATGACTCATGTAAGCTTAGGGAATATGTTGAGTGGATATTTTATCTCTATATGTATTTTTAGAGGGTTGATGGTGTTGTGATTTTTCAACAAGTTATTTAAGGAGATATAAATTTTTTCAAAAAACTCAAAGGGATTGATTGTTAGAAAAAATACCTCAAGTGTGTATTTTGAGTTTTTGGGTGTTTTTTGTTTATATAGAATGTTGAAAATTTTATAAAAAAGGTGAATATTTATGAATTCATGAAGATATGGTTTCTAAAATTTTTTTGGAGTTAGTTTTGTGATGGTCATGAAATTTTCAATTCAAAAAATAAGTTTTATGAAAAACCCAGAGTAAAGGAATAATTTTTTCATAATAGTTATGTGAAACCACCTAGTATTTTTATGGAGGAAATTTTAGAGAAAAGTAATGGATCACACAAATGAAAATATTTTCATAAAGGAAAATATTTTCATGAAGGATGAACATCATGTGAACCAAAGATGAAATATTGTTTGAAAATAAGGTAGAACAATCTTACGGACTATAGATGAAATAATTTATACAAAGATGAAACAATAGTTATGTGGATGAAATTTTAGATCAAAGAAATAAATATCTCAAAGGAGAATATTTTTTCAAAGGAAAATATTTTCACAATAGAAAAAAATTTCATGAAGGCTGAACATCATACAAATCAAGGAGGAAATCATTTTTGAAAAATAGTTGGAGGGTATTACAAGACAATATATATATATATATATTATCTATAAATCATGGAAGTAAATGAATTTTTTTATGAAAATTTGTTTTATATGAAGGAAAAAAATGTAATCTTATACAAAGTCTATCGTTTGGGATCCTTTACCTATAAATAGGCCTCTAGGAACTTCATTATAATATGGCATTGACGAAATTTTAGAATGAATAAATCAATTTATTTATTAAAAATGGGATTTAGTAAAGAAAATACATGGAAAGAAATATACCATGAAGAACTTAAATGGTAAGAAAAATATCATGAAAAAACTATGTGGTAAGAAGACTATCATGAATAAATTATGAGAAAAGCATGCTATAGTGAGAAACTTACATGATAAGAAGACTATCAGGAAGAATTTACTTTGTAAGAAGGGAATAATTAAGAAATCACATGTTAATAAGATCGTGAATAAACCATGTAGAAGTTAGATCATAAAGAAACTATACTAAAGGTAGATCATGGAGAAACTATGTGAAATACTGATCATGAAGAAATTACATAGTCAATTTGATGTGAACTGAATTTTACATGAAATAGAGTTTTCAAATAGTAACTCTTATGAAATAAATGGGAATTCATCTCATTAATTAAAATCGATCTTCATGTAACTACAATGTTAGTGTGAACTATTTCAGTAGTAGTGAGTTCACTTCAGCTGAGAGAGTAGTGCATTCTGAAATGTAATTTATTATAAACCATGGGGATAATGAGGTCACTTTGAACTTGTAAATAATAGTTCACTTTAGTAAATTTTGGTACACTGGCACATTTCCATGTGTATTCTCCTTGGACATATCCCAATGTGGGTTAATCAAGTAAACAATTATGTTTCTATTACATTTTTTTATTTAATTTTTAATTATTTAGAGATAAATAGAGAAGTGTGTTTTATTTCAAAATGAAACAATATTAATAATGGATTTGTTTAAAACATTCATACCCTAATTCACCCCTCCCTCTTAGGGAATTTTCCCTAATGTGGGACCAACATTTCTCTTCTAATGAACACACCAGTAGAATTAATTAGTGAATTTAACTTATTTTTCTTTCATATAGGACCTTGGGAAACTCTATTTGATTTGATGAATGTCCATAATCACCTACAGGGAGGCATTTCAATTCTCACTTCACTGTTAATCATTTAGCAATATGTCATACTAAATTTCAAATTTATGTTAAATTTCTTTTAAATCCTATAAAACTTTGAGGTGAACCTCATATCTTGATCAGATACAACAATAGTGGAATTTCATATAGCCTTTACACTTCTCTAATGTATATATTCCCAAGTTGATTGAGTGAGAAGTCTTCTTGAATAGAGATGAAGTGAGTAGACTTTATAATATGATCCAATTCAACTCATATGGAATGGGTTACTTTAGATTTATTCAAAAGACCTAAGAAAAAATACATGATAATTTTTTCTCATTTCCATGTTATTATGTAAAATATTTGCATCATCCCCTTGTACTTTTTTCATTTGGCCTTAACGTGCTAGCATACCAAGAACTATGGTGTATATTTAAAAACATTATTCTTTATATTGTCTCACCATATGTTTTCTCAAATATCTCTATGCATCTTTTTGATTCCTATGTGGATAAAGAATGTTGAGTTATGGGCATTATCTAATAGCTATTTATTTATCTCAGATTTAGGTGGTACATATAATGTTGTACCAAATATTACCACTCCATCTTTATCAATGTTTAACTCTAATATTTTCTTATTATTACTTCTACAATATTTTGTATCACCACATTATCCATTTGAACTTCCTTAATCTTCTCTAGGATAAATGGTTGAGAAATCATTTGATATAGGTGGGATGATATCCCACCCTTTTTAATTTTCATGGCCATCCTTTTCATATATAAGAAAAATAAATCTATTTTAATCCTTATCATGGGTAATATTGAATAATATTTCTACTTAGATCATATTCTTCTTTATTTTACTTTCCTTTTGATAATGAATTGAGAAGTCATTTCTTTGATCATATCTAACCATCCTCATTAACACTTATTGAGGTTATTTTATGTCAATATTTAATTTATAATTTTATGATAAGTATATATGTAATACCTTTCTCTATAGAGGTAATTCCTTCAAATATTTAAGGTAATGAATATTTCTTTCAACTCTAGATCATGTGTTGGGTAATTTTTTTTGTTTTCTTTCAACTATCTTAAGGCATTATCTATCACTTTATCATTTTGCCTGAGTACACAAATCAAGCCCTTGTTTTAACCATCGTTGTATATCAAAAATACTTACTCACTTGATTTTAGTGTGAGAATAATGATTAGCATATTCTTTAACTTCTTTAAGTTCAATTCACATTCATCTATCCACCAAAACTTTACTTGTTTTTAAGTTATATTGGTTAGTAGTTTTGAAAATAATTAAATTTCCTCACAGACCATCGATAATATTGATATGGATTATTTTTCACCTGTTTTCCATATCATTTTTATATTATTTTCATTTGATTTTGTGCTTAAATTTGTAATTAGATGCTTAATTCTTTATATTTTGATAAACAGTGTGAAAATGTTGAATTATTTGAATTGTTAGTTGAAATAATGATTTTTAGTGTTAATATGGTTTTCATTGAATAATTGATTGAAAACTTTATTTTTAGTGGATTAAATTATTTATTATTCTTCATTTTAATTTTTGAATTTATTATGGTCAATTTCATAATATTTTTGGAATATTAATTGAAATATTGTTGGTTGATGAAATTGGATGTTTATATAACATGAAATCATTTTTTTGGTTGATTAAATAATTTTGAAATTATATTTTGAAATGGAATTAATCATTTGAATTTTCAAAATTGAATTGTATTAAAATTTTTAAAATATATTATGAATCTAACATTGAAGTCAGTTTCTTGAATTAAATTTTCTATTCAGATCTTTATTGATTTTTTAAATGGATTCTAACTGAATTCTGATGCAAAATTTTCAGTGGGGGTATATTTTTCAAAAATAAAAAGGGTTATGGTATTATTTTTTAGAGTAAATGGGTGGGGTCAGTTCCATTTGAATTGGTGTGTTGACTTTGCAGAAAAATTTCCACTTGAAGTAGTGCTTTGAAGGGAATAAGAGAAGGCCACTTCAAGTGGAGTTCTTTAGAGAAGCCCAAATTGAAAGGATTTATTTCATCTGGAACCCTTTGATTTCAATTTTTTAGAAGGGTGCCACTTCAAGTGGTGCCCTCTGCTTCCAACTCCTATAAAAGGGTACACTACCCCCTATCGACTCCCAAATTCCCCTCTCATTCTCACTACACCCTCTCCACTCCCAATTCCCCAACTCATTCTCACTCCACATCCCAAATCTCCCACTCCCTAATCACATTTCGATGGGTTTTCAACGGTCCTCAAGAGTTGCTTCAAATTTTTCAGCTATCAAAATTTTGAGGTATTTCAATTTATATTTATTTTTTAAATGTTTTAATTTTTGTATTTAATTGTTTAGTAGTTTGTTTATTTTAATATTAATTTTCGTTTTTAATTGTTTATATACTTCTATAGTATAATTTTTTATAATTACTAATTAATTATAGATAGTTTTTTCTTAATAGTTTATAAAATTTAATTAGTAAGTAATAATTAATTAATTATAATTATTAATTAATTAATTTTAATTAGTAATTAAATAATTAAAATTAGTAATTAATTAATTATTAATTAGTTTTCATTCGTAATTTAGTAATTTTAATTAGTAATTTATTAACTATAATTAGTAATTATTTATTTATAATTAGTAATTAATTAGTTTTAATTAGTAATAATTAGTAGTTAATTAGGTGTAATTAATACTTAATTAGGTGTAATTACTACTTAACTAATTGAAATTAGTTAATTGTAATTAGTAAGTAATTATTTATTTATTAATTGTAATTATTAAATAAATAACTGTAATTATTAAATAAATACAAGTAATTCATAAATAACTATGTGTAATTAGTAATTAATTATTAATTAGTAAATATTATTAGTAAGTAATGTGAATAATAATTAACAATTAAAAATATGATTAAATATAATAACTAATTAATTATACTCAAAGAGGATCGAGTGTGAGTTGGAGATAATAACTAATTACCAAGATAGTGTGAACCATGGGTTAGAGCTAATAACTAATTAATTGTATATTTATCTATAATTAGAAATTAAATGATTAATAATTATTTATAATTAATAAGTAACTAATAATTATTTAAATGTAAGTACTAAGTAAATAATAATAATTTTTTTGAACAAGTCTGGTATAAGGTGCTAAGGCCCAATCCCATTTATTAAAAAAAGTACAATTGGGAGAAGGGGTCAAAAATAGAATCAGATCCATCAACAAAAAAACCAAAAGATGTAAAAAGACACAATCATCAAATACCCAAATAGGAACTAAAAATCAAAATTAATAGCATGGGTTAGATTAGGACCCCGCCAACCCCTCCCATGAGGGGCTCTTCTCTGTGGATGTTTTCCATGCTTCCAGGTCTTCACTCACTGCCAAGTCTCGTGGCCTTCATCTAAATATGGTTTAGCCAAGTCCATTGCACTTATTTCCCTAGATAATAATCCATAAATATTTATTTGATCTGATGATCATCCCTAGTTCCCATGGAATTTTCAAAATCCCCCTCCTTGTTTACTACCTCCAAGAGCACCTCCTTAGATAAGTCTATCGCTCCAAAAGGATTAGAAGTGGCCACAACAATTCCCTAAACCTCATCACCAGAATCATGAGTTTTATCAGCAATATCCAGGGAAGCCCTTCCCTTATCATCCTTCCTAGATTGTTGTCCAGGTCTCAAACTAGTATCCCCTCCAGAATCCACCTCCAAGGGAGGGGCACCACCTTGGATACACCGTCCTCTCTGAAGGCTCTTAGTCTGAGCATCATCAGCATTCTCAAGGGAAAATATTTCCTTCTGACTCTCACTTTTTAAAGAATACTCCTTACCACCAGACCTAGAAAAAACACGGTTTTGAATCAAATGATCCCATGTACTATTCATCAAGGCATCCATACCTTCATCCAAATTTAAATTGGTGTCTTGAACCAAAAGTGTGGCATTTTTAGGTCTAACATTTTTGTGCAAACCTCCTGCACCACTAGGTGAATTCATGTCTATTGACTCCTCTACATTCATAACAGTAGGATAGCTACTTCCTTTGGGGTGATCCACCAAAGAATGTACAAAATTATGATAATCAAGAGGGGAGGATCCATCTGCCAAGATCCTGGAGTACATGTCAACTAGTCCAACCAAAGTGGTGTTATCTGCCCTTAGATTCAAAACATATGAATCCTTGGACAACCCCTTCTCTAGTGCAGAATTAGTTAATTCCCTAACTTGAATGAAATCCCTAGTATTTGAGAATAAAGGTGCCTTGGTGTCCAATTTATGCTTGCCTTTACATACTCTTGAAGCAATCATTTTCTCTTAAATGATTTTAATTAGTAATTAATTAATTATTATTTAATTATAATTATTTATTAATTAAGTTTATTTAGTAATTAATTAATTTTAATTAGTAAATAATTTAATGCAATTAGCAATTAATTAACTGTAATTATAAATTAATTATTTGTAATTAGTAATTTATTAATTATAATTAGTAATTAAGTAATTAATTAATTGATTGTAATTAGTAACTAAATAACTATAATTAGTAATTACATAACTAGAATTAGTAATTAATTTAGTATTAATTAATTTTAATTAGTAATTAGTTAACATTAATTAGAAATTAATTAATTCAAATTAGTCAAACAACAAATTAATAATGAAATGGTATTTAATTTTAATTAAAAATTAATTAAAAAATAATTAATAAGTAATTAATAAGTAAATAATTAATTAATTAATGATTAAGGAATGATTAAATTAGGATTCAGTAATTCTAAACTACTGAGTAAGTAATGATTAATTACTTATTAACTTATGATTAACTTAGGATTAATTGGGGATTAAATAATGAATAGATATTGATTAACTTTATATTAACATTGGATTAACTTGGGATCAAAGAGGGATAATTGCATGACAATGAGGCTTAACTTCACACCCAATTTGTCACTCTCATGAGATCTTCTTTTGATGATGCATACCTTTAGGAATAATAAAATTAGGACTTCAAAATGGCATATCATCATTGAAGATAAAAGAAAAATTATAAAATTTTAGCAAAGTGAAGATTGTGTGGTTATCTGAGTAATGAAATATTTTTCTGGATATTACAAGTGGATGTGGCTCTAGATTATATGTACCTAGGGGTAACAACCCCAAAAACACCATATTGATCTAGACTCGATTGGGAACTGATGCATGACAACGGGCCTTACTACATACCTAATTTGAAACTCTTCGGGGATATGCTTTAGATGGTGCGCATTCTCTTCATAAACTACTGAACATACCTTTAGGAAGATTAAAAATTATACTACAAAACATTAGTGTCATCTTTGAGTATATAAGAAGATGTTATAAAATATAGGTAAAGTGAAGATTTTGTGAGATTCCTTAGAAATATTGAAATATTTGAAATTCATATTTTGTTTCTCTGATAATATTTAATTAATAACGATATTTTATTTTGGATAAAAAAATATGGTTATCTATATTTATTGAAATGGTCAAATAATTGAGACTGAACAAGGATGTAGTTATAGTATAAGGCCAGAAATAGTTGTGTTGCTTAGAGAGTGTACAAATTTGGAATCTGTTTAAAGAAAAATTCATTTAAGGTTCAAAATTATGGTGAATCAAGTGATAGAGTACATCATATACAGGTATCTAAAATTTAACGATAGGTTATAGCATGTAGCCTATCTAGTAATGGATGATGATGATTGGGAACACATATTTTCATTGGTTACGTATCAAATTAAAAATCAAATGATGGAGTTGTATGTCTTCATAGCTATATTGTAAGTTTCATCGACATTGGAAGTTGGTCCATCACAACTTCATGATACAATGTCACATCCTTATGCTATAACACCTTAAGAAGTTCCATAAGAAATGGTAGTTGTTATTTCATATCCTCAAACTACGGTTTTATATCCTCAAGTTATGATTTTCCCATGTATAGTCCTCCACATAATTGATATTTGATGGTTGATAATTTTTAAGATGATAATAATTCAGAATAAGAAGACAGTGAGGAAGTTGAAGAAGAACAGAATGTCACCATAAAATTGTGTCAAGCATGTCATGCCTTCATTCGACCATATTGCTAATTGTGTAGGGTGTTTCAATGCCCACTTGAACATTTTTTGCCCATTCCTATGAGGTAAAACTGACCATTGAAAATCCCTATACCATTGGCATCATAGTCGATCGAAGGCATGAAATGATTGATACAATTTTATTTGTAAATTATTAATCCTAGTACATAATTTCTAGGAATTCTTGGTGGCACAAATTGAGTGTTGGATGAAGGTGTTATGTATATTGGAAGAGAGTTTGATAGAAAAGAGTCAATGAAAAATATGATAAACTGATATCATATTGCAATACATTACAATTATATTGTATAAGAGTCAAAGAGAACTCATTATTTTATCAAGTGTGATAAATATGATTCATATTTTCATATGCATTTACAAGATATAATTGATAACAATTTTCACTATTAGTGCATTTCTAGATTTACTCCACACACATGTGTGAACCCAATCTTGTCACAAGATCACTCATCATTAGATGTTGAGTCTGTTTCAACTATTATTGTTGAAACGTTAAGAGCATGTCAAGATGTACCTATTATTCTAGTGGTGGAGAGAATCAAATAGTTGTTTGGGTATCAAATCTCTTACTAAAAGGCATGGGTAGCATAACAGATGGCTATTATGAAATTTTATGATGACTTTGATGACTCTTATAAAATTTTACCACAACTTATATAGATTTTACATCACAATAATCAATTTATCTATCGGTTACATACTATTTAACATGTTAACTGACACAACCAAGTTGATCAATCGATGTTTGTGTTTGATAGATTTTTTTGGAAATTTTTACCATGTGTGGATAAATTTAGACAATGCAAGCAGATTATACAGATTGATGGAAAATTTCTGTATGGAAATTAAATCAGAACATTATTTATTTCCACCACACATGATGGTAATTGATCCCCTATACCTTTTGAATTTTCTATTTTTGAGAAGGAGAACTTCTCTTCTTGGAGCTTATTCATGCCTCTCCTTAGAGAGTTTGTTGCAGGGGTAGAAGGGATTTTTCTTATTTCATATCAACATCGAGAAAACAAGGAGGTAGTATAATCTAAGGATCTTTCATAGAGACAATATTATGCCCATCATCAATACTTTATTTGATTCATTTCTAGAAATATGTGAAAGAAGTTCAAGGATGAGTCCTTGAATAAAGTAATCATAAAAATTGGCATGAATATCCTTTTTTTTAAAAATTGTCATTGTTGTTATCATATGTGTTTATATTAGTTCTTTTTTTTAGCATACGAGCCTCAATAAAAAAGGATGGAGGAGAGTCTCGAAGATATTCACAAAGATAATCTGAAATTTTATGATTACATGATTGAAATTCCAAAGTATAAATGGTCATTGTAATATGATGATGGGTGGAGATATGGACATATTACGACCAACATCATAAAATGTATAAATGGATTTTTCAACGAAGTTTGAAAATTACCCATCACAAGTAATTAAGAATATTTTATTATATGTTAATTATAAGATCTATAATTATAATATAATATTAGTGTAATTTTTTAAATTTAAATTACATGTTTGGTATAGGAGACCTTCTGTGGCACTATAAATTATTTTTTGGGACAAGGAAAGCAAGTTAAAGAGGGTCTGAATAGAGGGATACGATATGGTCACCATTTCCAGTGTGAGATATATAATGTTCTTTGGGAGGATTAAACATTTCAATTCCATTCATTTGATCATGTAGAGAATATATTTTAGTTTGTTAATCCTTGTGATACTATGACTGGTAGTAGTGGTCGTGTGCTAGTCATTTTACTGGAGTTGTGTTATTGTGGTTGTGGTAATTTCCAATAATTACAATATCCTTGTAGACATGTGATCACATCATACGCTTTTGTACACTTATCTTGGGAGTAGTTTGTTGATCCAGTTTATCAACTAAAGAGTATTGATGACTGCTACAGTTATCCATGGATGTATATTGGGAAATATCATAATTTTGGTCTGTCTGATGGCGCACCCACGCTTCTACTGAACATGACTAGGTTGCGGCCAAAAGGAAGGTCAAAGTTGACTCATATTTGAAATGAGATTGATTGGCCCAATGAATGGGAACATGTACAAAGGTACAACATATGTATCTAGGAAGGTCACATGAGGACACGTTAGCCTAGACATATAGGGAAATTACCTAATAGTTTAAATGATTGATGTAATCTATCAGTTAATGTAAAAGTATGTACATGTAATTATTATTTTTATTATCATCATTTGTTAGTATGAGTGGAACAGTCAATATGGGGTTGAATTCGGTTTCCAAATAAAAGTGTGTGTTAAAACAATTTAGAACTAAAATCCCTAATTTATAAAAATGTCTAGTTAACTAAAACTATATAATTATATAATTTGATATTTCAAAAAGGTTCTCAATGGTTTTATCAGAACTTATTAATAAAAAGTGTAAAAACCCTTTCTAACTTTTGAAACTAATTTACAGTAGCATGCCTATTTTTCACTATTGTTCTCTATAAAAGTATGTCACCTTTTATCCAAAAGTGTGTATTTCACTTAAAAAGAACTCCATCTCAAAGTACATATATGATCACTTGAAATAACATACTTTATTTATACAAAAAAAAGAAAAAAGAAACTTAGAAAATCTTTTATACCAATCATAAAACTAGGTATCAATTAAATAACTTTCAACATTACCTAGATTTATGATTTGGTATAAATGATTTTTTATGTTTCTAATTGGTTTTTCAAAAATGAAGTATGCTATTTCAAGTGATTGCATATGTAATTTGAGATGGAGTTCTTTCTAAGCGAAAGATGTGCTTGTGGAAAAAGGAGTTTTTTCATGTGCATGCATGTATTTTTGTTTTGTTTGATTACATTTTATTTTATGTTTTTGAATAATCCAAAACCCTCTATTTATTTTATGTGAAAATAGTTCTAACTAGATATCTATATTTTTACTATATATTGTTTTATTGTGATTGTAATTTTATAATTATAGTTTTATATGAAAAATAATAGGTATATATTTATTTTATTCAACTATATAAAGGTCTAAATCAATCTCTAACATGTTCACATGTTGTCCCAAACTTGTTGTATGCTTTTGGTTTCAAGAATATTTTTAGTTTAAACTACTTAATAGTTTTATTTCATTATTTAAGCATAACTTGAGTTATATAGATCATATTATCACATAAATTATTCCATTGGATAGGAAATATATTTATAAGTACTTAATTTAGCTAAAACGAAGTTTGAATTTTTTTTAAATAGTGTAAAAAAGCCCGAGTTTATGTAACAATTTTGGAATTTCTATAATTCAAAATCTTTTTTATTTCAATGATATCTCTTTTGATATACATCATAATCAAATGTTTTTTAGTTGGAAATATAATAATTTTTTTGCATTTAATTCAACTTCATAAAATTCTAAAAATTTCATTTATATGACTTAAAAGTTGATATAAGTTCTGTAACATTTCAATTAATTTTTTTGACGCTCTAGTTTATATATTTCAATTTTTTTATGATATATCTTGATATACATGTCAGATTGAAGTGATTTTTAATCTTTTGGAAATCTATTGAAATTTTATACGTTTAAGTATTTTGAAAAAACATGTGATTCTATCGTTTAGATGGGATAAAAAATCTCAAAATCATGTGTATCAAGCTTTACATGAAATGATAAAACATTGTTCATCATCTTCTTCCAACTTAGTAGAAACTCTAGTTCACCTCCTCGACAGGGCCTTATCAACCCTGCATATTTAAATGGAAGCACATCCCTTCGCTATGCACATCCTTGTAATTATTATGTTGGTGTGTATTCTATTTTTAGTAGTGAAAGAAATTTCAAAAATATTTGTAAGTACAAATGTTATGTTTGGTGCCTTTGAAATTATTTGTCATTAAATGTTTTTACGAAATTCCTTTTATTTTCAATTATTTTTTATATGTTTATTCAATGTTTCAAATTTCATTTATATTGTATTTATACTTTATAATTTATAGACTTTCAAGGTCACATACTTGTAACATTATTATGTTTCATTTATGTGACTTTGAAAGCGTATAAATTATAAAGTATACATATTATCTAAATGAAATTTATCACACTAACTAAACATATAATAAATTATTGAAAAATAAATAGAAATAAAAAATATATTGTAAACGTAAACTAATTTACATGAAACAGATATTATTGTCTAAAACCATTACATTTAAATTTTAAATTTATAGGCATATTTTATATTAAATAATATATTAAGAATTACATTATTATGAAGTATTATCATTTATGTTATTATTATTATTAAAGGTTATTAATTGAATTATTAATAAATATTAATTATATTATTAAATATTTACAATAATTACATTAATAAATATGAATAATAATGTCAATAATATTAATAAAGTAGTTAATAATATAGTTAAAAATAAATCATAATTAAATTAGTAATATGAAAATATAATTAATAGTGATAATGTGATTATTAACAATTTATTATATTTTTTAAAATATTTTAAATTTATTTATTAATAAAAATTTATAACTATATAAATATAGATTTATAAATATAGATTTAAAATTATATAATTATAAATAATTTCATATTTATAAATATATTTGAAGAATTGTAATTATGTATTTATAAATATAATTATAAATATATATTTATAAATATTAATTTATTTATATAAATATATATTTATAAATGTATATACAAATATATATATATATATATACAATTATAAATTACTATATATAATTTAAATATATTTATATATAAATAAATTTAAAGAATTATAAATATATATTTATAAATATAATTATAAATATAATTATAAATATATATATATATATAATTATAAATATATATTTATAAATATGAATTTATTTATAGTTGTAAATATATAATTATAAATATAATTATAAATATATATATATATATAAGTATAATATATATATATATAATTATATATAATTATAAATATAATTTATATATATATTTATTATTTATATATATATTTATATTTATATAAATATTTTTATATAAATATTTTTATATAATTATAAATATATAAAAATATGAATTTATAAATACAATTATAAATATATATCTATCAATGTATTTATAAATACATATTTATAATTCTTGAATAAATTTATTTAATTATAAATATATTTATATAATCATATATATTATAAATAAATATAAATGTATAAATTTATAAATTTTAAAATATTATTTGAACCTGTCCTGATTAATAATCACGTAATAATTGTAAATTTTATTTTCTTATATAATTAATAATTAAAAATATGATTTATAATATACTCCGAATAACGCAGACCATGGATAAAATCCATGGCCCTGATAAAATTATTCTAAAATAGAAAGTACAAACAAGTAGAGCGGGGTTTACAGTGCTTAAGAAGCATCACCAACATTTATTCCACATTCACCTTCTTTTAAGTATATTACACCTTCCACAAGAGCCACCACGACCCCTCAGATGTATGTCTCTCTTCCATTGTTTAGGATCCTACTAGTTGTCCTTCTCGTCATCCATGCTTGATGATTCATCTTTCTCATTATGTGGCAGAATATCACCAATTCCATGAATATTGTCAAACTCATCACAGAAGACTTCCTTACTATTAGATCTATTTAAAATATCAAGTAATGAAATTTTATTAATATTGGGACTAGAGATTGATGATACCTCCTCAGTCACCTTCCCTTCCAAAGTGTCACATGTAGTTAGACCACCCACTATATCCTCAAGACTAGACTGCTCTTGATCATGTGATTCTAAGGTCTGTATAGTCAAATCCTGCCTAGGCATAGGTGAAGGAGTCTTGGGTTTTCTAGAAGTGACCAGGTGAAATCCATCTGCATCCATAAGGGTTGAAACCCCTTGAACTGAGGTGGAAGAAACATTATAAGAGGGTTATTGAGTAGTCTGCCCTTTCTTGCCCATCTTCTCCCTAACTTCCATAGGGACAATCATTTTTTTAGAATCCTGAGAGTCCCTACTCCCAAGATTTCCCAAAAAAACATCATTATCATGAACCTACATGGTATTGGAAGAAGTAAGTAAGACACCTCCATTGGGGTAATCCATATTGGGGTCAAAATCCGCAGAAGGGGCACTTGCAACTTCCTAGGATCCTTTTAGCTCACATGTGCAAGAAGCAGCAGGGTCATCCTCTAACCCCTGCATTGGCAGTGGCCATGACTGTCTCACCAGTGAGGGATTACTCCTTGAAGTAGTATCATGTGATTCTATAACAATTGAAGATATAGGCACACTCACCTCGTGACCAACCTGTCTACCACTGTGAGGATCTTGAGTGATCTACTTAAATTTTAATGAAATTTCAGTATACATTCTATGATTTCCCTTTCGAGCCCTTGAAATAATAATTTGTTCCTACATCATTATTAGAAAAGAGGCTTTTAGAAACCGCCAAAATACATCGTTAAAGGCCTATAGCGGTTGCCTAGCATCTGTCAAACGGCGAACGCTTTAGGCCCATTGTTGTTGCCTATAACATCCTCTGTTTGGCGGACACTCTAAATGGGTTTGGGATCATCTATAGCGACCGCCAAATGGACGTCATTATAGATTATCTTGATTTAGTCTACAACGGCCACCATTTAGCAGGCGGTATAGACTCCTTTAGCATTGGCTATAGTGACCTCCAAATGGCGGTTGCTATAGGTTTTTTATTTTTATTTTTAAAAAATCACAACAACATTTAAAAATCACTATTTCAAAAACACAAAAAATATTTCCAAAATATCTAAAACCACAGACACATAAATATCTTTGTATCATCATCTTCTAAGCTCCACATCTATCTTTTAATAAAACTGCATGACAAATTTTAATAAAATAATAAGTTTTTAAAAAAATATCCCACCTAATAATTGAAATGAGATAAAATATTTCAATTAAATATTATTAAAATAGATCAATATTATTTGATTTTGAAAATATATTAATAATTTCTAATCATTTTTTAAAAAAATTCAACCGCTCATTTTATCGTTCTGAATAGACTGCATGTTCAATTGATGTGTCAATTGTTTTCACACATCAAAAATATTAACAATTTGGTTATCCTATGATTTCATGTTATTCTAAGGTTTTTTTCTATGCATCTGATGGTTAAACACAAGTTTTGGTGTTTTATGACACTAAAAGTGCATTTTCCATTATCTCTGTCAAATAGAAACTTTGATGGATGTATAGTTTGTTTGAGCATTTCACAATTCATTTCATAGTTTTTTTTGTCTGATTTCATGGCATTAGAAGGTCATTCCGCTGGTTTTTACCTCTAAACGCACCTTTTTAAAGGGCGTCAAATATTCAAAAAACCACATATTCAATCATTCTACACAGACCAAACGTTTGATTGATGTATTGTCTACTTGACCATTTCAAAATTCACTCTATGATTATTGTCGTCTGATTTCACAGTATTCGAATGTCGTTTGGTAGGTTTTTACCCCCAGATGCACCTTCTTAAAGGGCGTTAAATATTTAAAAACTGCATATTCAGTAATTCTGTGAAGAACTCATGTCCGATTGATGTGTCATCTGATCTTACATATCAAGAATAATAATAAGACATTTTTCCTATGATTTCAAGTCATTCCAAGGATGTTTTCTATGGATATTACTGTTAAACACGTGTTTTGGTGTTTTATGACACTAAAAGTGAATTTTAGGTCATCCTGATCAAATGGTACATCCAATTGACATTATGTATGATCAACCATTTCAAAATTCACTCTACAATAGTTTTCATCTGATTTCACAGCATTCAGTTGTCATTCAGTTTGGTTTGACCCCCAGACGCACCTTTGTAAAGGGCGTCAAACCTTCAAAAATCATATATTTGGTAGTTTTGGGAAGACCGCACACCCAATTGATGTTTTATCTATTTGTTAACATCATGAATAATAATAATAATAATAATAATAATAATAATTATAATTATAATAAGTTGTTTTTTCTGTGATTTTAAGTCATTATGAGGTCATTGGCTCTGGATCTGACTGTTAAACGCACATTTTGGTGTTTTATGTCACTAAAAGTGCATTTTTGGTCATCCCAAGAAAATAGAACCTTGGATTGAAATTTCATCTACTCTACAATTTAAAAATTCACACTACGATTTTTTTCTTATTATTTCATAGCATTCATATGTTGTTCAGTTGGTTTTTACCCCCGGACGTGCCTTTGTAAAGGGTGTCAAACCTTTAAAAACCGTATATTCGGTAGTTTCGGGTAGACTACACATCTGATTGAGGTTACATCTTCTAATTTATATTAATAATAATGATAATATGGTTGTATTGTGTTTTAAATTCATTATGAGCTCGTTAGCTATGGATCTGATCATTAAACACGTGTTTTTGGTGTTTTATTACACTAAAAGTGTGTTTTCGGTCATCCCGGGAAAATGAGACCTCTGATTGATGTTATGTATGCTCTAACATTTCAAAATTCACTCTAGGATTGTTTTTATTCGAATTTCAAGACATTAATATGTCATTCTATTGGTTTTTACCCCCAGACACACCTTTTTAAAGAGCGCCAAACCTTTAAAAATGACATATTCGATAGTTCCGGGTAGACTGCACATCTGATTGAAGTTTTGTCTACTCATTAACATCAATAATAATAATAATAAGATATTTTTCCTATTATTTCAAGTCATTCTGAGGTAGTTTTCTATATATATGATTGTTTATGTGCGTTTTGGTGTTTTATGTCACTAAAAGTATGTTTTTTATCATCCTGAGAAAACAGAACCTCATATTGATATTCTGTCTACTCAACCATTTCACAGTTCACTCTATGATTATTTTCGTCTGATTTTATATCTTTTAGAAGTTGTTCGATTGGTTTTTACTCCCAGACACACCATTGTAAAGGATGTCAAACCTTTAAAAACTATATATTCGGTAGTTCTGGAAAGACCGCACATCCTATTGATGTTATGTCTACTTTTTCACATAAAGAATTGTAATGAGATGGTTTTAATATGATTTCAAGTCATTCTGAGGTCATTAGTTATGGATCTGACCGTTAAACATGCATTTTGGTGTTTTATGACACTAAAAGTGAGTTTTTGGCCATCCTGGGAAAACGATACCTATGATTGACGTTCTATCTGCTCGACCATTTCACAATTCACTCTATAGTTATTTTAGTCTGATTTCATGGAATTTGGATGTTGTTCATTTGGTTTTTACCCTTGGATGCATCTTTTTAAAGGGCGTCAAACCTTTAAAAACCACATATTCGGTAGTTTTGGGCAGACCACACATCTGATTGATGTTATGTCTACTCATTCAGATCAAGAGTAATAATAAGATGGTTTTCCACTAATTTCAAGTCATTCTAAGGTTGTTATCTATGTATCTAATCGTTAAATGCGTGTTTTGGTGCTTTTTGACACTAAAAGTGCATTTTCGGTCATCTCAAGAAAATGGAACCTCTAATTGACGTTTTTCTACTTGACCATTTCAAATTTTACTCTATGATTTTTTTCGTCTGATTTCACGACATTCAGATGTCGCTCAGTTGGTTTTTACCCCCAGACGCACCTTTTTAAAGGGCGTTAAACCTTTAAAAACCGCATATTCGATAGTTTCAGGAAGACCACACATCTAATTGACATTTTTTTTGATCTTTCACATAAATAATAATAATAATATGGTTGTCCTGTGATTTAATGTCATTATAAGGTCATTTTCTATATATATAACCGTTAAATGTGTGTTTTGGTGTTTTATGTCACTAAAAGTATGTTTCTAACCATCCCGAGAAAAAAACACCTCATATGGATATGTTGTCTACTCGGCCACTTCAAAATTCACTCTAAAATTGTTTTCATCTGATTCCATGGCATTCAGATGTCGTTCGGTTGGTTTTTATGCCCGGACTCTCCTTTGTAAAGGACACCAAACCTTTAAAAACTGTATACCCGGTAGTTCCGGGAATACCACACATTTGAATGATGTTTTTTATGATCTTTCACATCAATAATAATAATAATATGGTTTTTCTATGATTTGAAGTCATTATGAGGTCATTAGCCATGGATCTGGCCGTTAAATGCACGTTTTAGTGTTTTATGTCACTAAAAGTATGTTTTCAATCGTCTTGGGAAAACGGAACCTCCAATTGGAATTCTTTCTACTCAACCATTTCACAATTCACTCTACAATTTTTTTTCTAATTTCATGACATTCAGATGTCATTCTATTGGTTTTTACCTCCGGATGCACCTTTTTAAAAGGCATCAAACCTTTAAAAACAACATATTTGATAATTCCAGGAAGACCTCACATATGATTGATATTTCGTCTACTCATGCACATCATGAATAATAATAAGATATATTTTCTATGATTTCAATTCATTTTGAGGTTTTTAGCTATGGATCTAACCGTTAAACATGTGTTTTGGTGTTTTATGTCACTAAAAGTGTGTTTTCAGTCATCTCGGGAAAACAACCCCTTCGATTGATGTTCCATCTACTCGACCATTTCAAAATTCATTATTATATTGTTTTCATCTGATTTCATGGTATTCGTATGTTGTTCAGTTAGTTTTTACCCCCCGACAGACCTTTTTAAAGGGCATTAGACCTTTAAAAACCATATATTCGGAAGTTCCAGGAAGACCGCACATCTAATTGACATTTTGTGTGATCGTGCACATAAATAATAATAATAATAATAATATGGTTTTATTGTGATTTCAAGTCATTACGATGTCGTTAGATATGGATCTAAATGTTAAACGTGTGTTTTGGTGTTTTATGACACTAAAAGTGCATTTTTTGTCATCCCAAGAATACGACACCTCGGATTGACATTCTGTCTACTTGAACAGTTCACAATTCACTCTACAATTTTTTTCATCTTACTTCACGGTATTCAGATGTCGTTCGGTTGGTTTTTACCCATGAACGCATCTTTGTAAAGGGCGTCAAACCTTTAAAAACTGCATATTCGGTAATTCTAGGAAGACAACACATTTGATTAACGTTTCGTCTGCTCGTGCATATTATGAATAATAATAAGATGGTTTTTCTATGAATTTAAGTCATTATGAGGCCATTAGCTATGGATTTGACCGTTTAACGCAAGTTCAGGTGTTTTATGACACTAAAAGTGCATTTTCATTCATCCTAAGAAAATGATACATTTTATTGATGTTCCATCTACTCAACCATTTTACAATTCACTCTACAATTGTTTTTGTCTGATTTCATGGAATTCAGATGTCATTCAGTTAGATTTTACCCTTGGACTCACCTTTTTAAAGGGGATCAAACCTTTAAAAACTGCATATTCCGTATTTCCTAGAATACTATATATTCGATTGATGTTATTTATACTCTTACACATCAATGATAATAATAATATGGTTTTCCTATAATTTCAAGTCATTTTAAGGTCTTTTGCTATATATATGACTGTTAAATGCGCATTTTTCTGTTTTATGTCACTAAAAGTGTGTTTTCAGTCATCCCCAGAAAAAACAACTTAGATTGATGTTATGTATACTTAAAAATTTTACAATTCACTTTCTTATTGTTATCGTCTAATTTCATGGCATTCAGATGTCGTTCGGTTGGTTTTTACCCCTTAACACACCTTTGTAAAGGGCGTCAAACCTTTAAAAATCGCATATTCAATAGTTTTGGGAAGAACTTACATCTGATTGATGTTCCATTTTCTCATGCACAACAGTAATAATAATAATATAGTTTTCTTATGATTTCATGTCATTCCGAGGTTGTTAGTTATGGATCTGACTGTTAAACGTGTGTTTTGGTGTTTTGTGACACTAAAAGTGTGTTTTCAGCTATCTCGGGAAAACGACATATTTTATTGAAATCCCATCTGATCAAATATTTTAAAATTAACTCTACGATTATTTTTTTCTAATTTCATGGCATTCAGATGTCATTCGGTTAGTTTTTACCCCCAGATGCACCTTTTTAAAGGACATCAAACCTTTAAAAACCATATATTCAGTAGTTCTGGGAAGGTCACATATTTGATTGATGTTTCTTCCAATCATGCACATCATAAATAATAATAATATGGTTTTCTTATGATTTAAAGTCATTCTGATGTCATTATCTATGGATCTGGCCATTAAACACGCGTTTTGGTGTTTTATGTCACTAAAGGTGCGTTTTCAGTCATATCAGGAATATGACACCTCAGATTGACATTCCATCTACTCAAACATTTCAAAATTCACTCTACGATTATTGACGTCTGATTTTATAGAATTCTGATATCGTTCGATTGGTTTTTACCCCTGGACGCACCTTTTAAAAGGGCGTCAAACCTTTAAAAACAACATATTCAATAGTTCCAGGTAGACCACACATCCGATTGATGTTCCGTCTACTCATTCATATCAAAAATAATAATAATATATTTTTACTATGATTTTAAGCAATTTTTATGTCGTTTTCTATATATATAACTGTTAAACGCCCATTTTGGTGTTTTATGACACTAACAATGTGTTTTTTGTCATCCGGGAAAACAACACCTCTGGTTGATGTTCTATCTACTCGATCAATTCAAAATTCACTCTATGATTTTTTTATCTTATTTCATGGTATTCATATGTTTTTCTCTTGGTTTTTACCCCCAACACCTTTGTAAAGGGCGTCGAACCTTTAAAACTGCATATTTGGTAGTTCTAGGCAAACCGCATGTCTGATTATGATGTTGTCTACTCTTATACATCATGAATAATAATAAGACATTTTTCCTGTGATTTCATGTCATTCTGGGAATTTTTTCTATATATATGACCATAAAATTAGCGTTGTGGTGTTTTGTGACACTAAAAGTGTGTTTTTGGTCATCCTGGCCAAACAACACCTCCAATTGACATTTTTTATTCTTTAACATTTCACAATTCACTCTACGATTGTTTTTTTGATTTCGTGGCATTCAGATGTTTTTTGGTTGGTTTTCACCCCCGGACGCACCTTTTTAAAGGGCGTCAAACCTTTAAAAACCGCATATTCAGTAGTTTCGGGAAGACCGCACATCCGATTGATGTTATTCCTACTCATTCACATTAAGAATAATAATAAGACATTTTTCCTATGATTTCAAGTCTTTCTAAGGTCGTTTTCTATATATACGACTGGTAAACACATGTTTTGGTGTTTTGTGACACTAAAAATGTGTTTTCAATCATCCCGATAAAACAGACCCTCCGATTGATATTCTGTCTACTCAACCATTTCAAAATTCACTCTATGATTGTTTTTGTCTGATTTCAAAACATTAAGATGTCGTTCGATTGGATTCTACCCCCGAACGCACCTTTTTGAAGGGTGTTAGATCTTTAAAAACCATATATCCAGTCATTCCATGAAGACCGCACATCCAATTGATGTTTCATATGCTTATACACATTATGAATAATAATAAGATAGTTTTCCTATGATTTTAAGTTATTCTGAGGATGCTTCCTATGGATCTAACCGTTAAACGCGCGTTTTGGTGTTTTCTGACACTAAAAGTGCGCTTTCAGTCATCCCGGCCAAATGATACCTTTGATTTGTGTTTCAACTTCTCAAAAATTTCAAAATTCACTCTATAATTGTTTTTTTCTAATTTCACAGTATTCTGATGTCGTTCAGTTGGTTTTTACCCCCAGACGCACCATTGTAAAGGGCGCCAAACCTTTAAAAACCGCATATTCGGTTGTTTCGGGCAGACCGCACATCTGATTGATGTTCCTTCTACTTTTTCACATCAAGAATAATAATAATATGGGTTTCCTGTGATTTAAAGTCATTCGAAGGTCATTAGATATGGATATTACTGTTAAATGTGTGTTTTTGTGTTTTATGACACTAAAAGTGTGTTTTCGGTCATCTCGGGAAAGCGGTACCCCCGATTGACGTTCTGTCTACTCAAACATTTCACAATTCACTCTATGATTATTTCTATCTGATTTCACGGAATTCGGACATCGTTCGGTTGGTTTTGACCCCCTGGGTAATTTTAAAGGATGTCAAGTCTTTAAAAACCATATATTCAGTTGTTCCGAGCAGAACACACGTCTTATTGACAGGCCGTCTACTCATACACATCATAAATAATAATAAGATGTTTTTCCTATGATTTCAAGTCATTTAGAGGTCAATTTATATGAATTTTACCATTAAACGCACATTTTAGGTTGAAGATAAATCATGATATGGATGTGTAGAAGAAAAGTATTACTATAAGTGCTAGTTTTGTTGGGGATGCAAGTGGTCAGAATGTGGTTGTTCATAAGATAGATTCTGATGGATAGAGGAATGAATTGGTTGTGCAGGAAGGTCAGGCTCGATCCACATCAGGTTTTCAGAAGAACCAGGGCATTGCTGAAGGGATTTACTTTCTAAAAATAATAGATTATTAATTAATGGATTGTGTAGGTATGCATTCTGAAACATAAATCTAACACTTTTAAGTGTTCCAAAAATTATAAAACAATAAGTGAAAATTAGACTAATTCAAAACTGATAATGTATCATCAAGCATCGTTATGTAAGTAATATCAATTCAATACACAACTCGTTGTACCTAAAATTTTTTGAGAAATTAAGAGGCGCAACTTTTTATGTATTTGATCCCTAGTTAAGGCCTTAAAATCAAAGATCTTTTTGCCAACATAATTTATTTTCAAAACCATCAAAAATAAAAAAAAAGGAATGTACTCATTTTGTGAAAAAAAATTATATAAAATTTTCACCCAAGAGAAAACTTTGATAATTAAATGAAATGTTTATAAATTATGGAAAATCAGAATCTAAATTTCCAACAATGTAATCATCAAGAACTAGGAAAACTATGCTCATTGTCAAAAAATTAAGAGATGTAAAATCAAAAACTAAATACCCAACACTTCACTCCATGCAGTGAAAATTATTACTATGTTGGTGAAACCTTTAGATTTTGACATGTTATCATATAAGCAGAAAATTATGAATTGGTCCAATTCCACATGGGCTCCAAGACACCCAACACATTGTTTTTAAAAAATTACATAACCCTACATGTAATTTTAAATTGAAAATTAATTGTCTATCAATTTAGTTAATAAGATCTTCAAAGAAATACACTCATTGACACCTAGTAGTGATCCACACACAATCATGTTGAGATGATTTATGGAAATATATAGGTCTTTAGAAGCTTTCAAAAAGAATGGAAATTCTAGATGTTCTGTTTACAGACATCGCTTCCCGCCTCCCACACCAAAGGTAAAAAGTTTTGATATGAGCTATTTTACTAAATCCCCATAAAGAGGACCAAAAAAACAGTACGCAGTAGAAAAAACATACATAGAAATGCAAACATGTAAACACAGGCATGCAAACTGACAAACATCATATTCCAGAAACAATATAAAGGCGATTATTAATCTCACCTTGATTTAATCAATAACTAAACTTCTTTGAAAAATTACAGATCCTCCTGTAAACAATATTTCATCAATAATTTATTGATTAACCATTATTAAAACACAAAGAGGTATAAATAGAACAAAAAGGTTGGAGAATAATTATTAATTCCCAATTCATTTATGATATTAAAATGGTAATATAAATTCCCTCATGCATGAGGTTCATCCTCATCTGGATCACCAATATCACTGCGATGTCCACCATCTATATCTGGAGCCTATAATATATATAAATATTATGTATCTTAAGCATATCAATAAAAGTCAATGTGAGTATGATTTATTTTCTTTTTTACCTATGTCACCATTTATGTACCATCAACATGAAGTTGCATCGTCACTTCATCAATATGTGTTGATATATGTGATAATCTCTCCTCATACTCTGCATGTAACTGCTGAAATCGCTCATCCATATGGTGTTGCATAGCCTTCATGGCAGCATCTATCTCAACTATGTGTGCATCCCTACATCTCTTCATGCACTCACCACCTCTTCTCTAAAAACTACACATCATGGGACACCAATGCCATAAGTCAAATAATATCCATGATCGTCACACCCCATGACATGTTGAAATATCTTATCTCTATGCACAATACTGCGACGTTGGTCCTCTAGAAGCTCTGCTAACTCAGCGTCAAAATGAGCCTATAACATATATATAATGAATTAATGAACAAATATGAATAATTTTTATGGAATAAAAATACATTTGTTACTAAATAATTTGCTTACTATAACATCAGCAACATCAAGATCACCCACCCTACGAGTCCTCACTCATATTGACATCTGATTGGTCATATCACCTTGCTGGTGTAACTATAATAACAGTTTCCACCAAATAAATATTTATATTCATGTTATACTACAATATTTTTAATACATAAATGAATAGTGAATTATAAACTTACATCATGTCTGAGCTGTGACACGTGTCGTGTACCATGTTTGGAAGGCATGCCCTACATTGCCTGATTACATGAATAAAGAGCAGACTCGTTCTACATTCAACATATTCAGTTAATAGTGTTAGTTCCACTAGGTCAAATACCCTGAGAGGGGTGGTGAATCAGGGTATGACAAATTAAAACTCCTGGACCTTCGAATCTTGTTTCGTTGTTAAAAAAATACACTTTTATCTTTCTCCCATAGCTATATATGAGCATAAATAAAATCATGCACAGGTCACAACAATTTTATCTGGTTCACCCTCATTGAGCTACGTCTAAGGAGCATACAACAGCGATGTGCCGATGTACCAAATCCACTAAATATCATTACTAATTACAAGGTTTGGGCTGGATCACTTATATGCTCAGGCTCACTGCCTTTACAAGATTTAGGGTATGCTCGCTACATTCGCAAAGGTCACTCCCAATGTCTCTTTCTCTGGCTCACTACTGGTTGAAAGGATCATCGTCTTCCTCTTCTTTCACTCACTACTCTTGGAAGGTATTCACTCATAGTTTATGTACCTGTAGGTCCCTTCATTTTCATTAAAGCTTGCATCCTCAACTATAGGTGGATGCTCTGTTAAAGTGTCTTTTTCAACCATAGATGAAATCCACTTTTCCGCGTACTATAAGATAAGTGGAAATTACTTCTGCGAACTATTTTAGTGCATTTTCATACTTTATCAATCCCTCTGTGAACTATCTTTATCTTCTGTGAACTGCATAGTGTATATGCTTTGTGGACCACCTATTACACGAACCACCTCTGCTTTTACCACCATGTACCGCCTTTGCGTACTGCCTTTGCGTATCGTCTTTGCGTACCACCTTCGCGAACTACCTATGTGTACCACTTCTGTGTACCACTTCCGTTTCTATGGAATTCCTTCTTCCATAGACTACTTCTCCCTGAAAACCACTTCTTCCTTTGTGGACTATTGTTCTCCACAAATACCCTTTCATAGAATCTCTTCTGTGAACTATTTCACCATTCACGAATTCCTTCCTCATGAACCTCCTTTGGACTTAACTGAATTCCTGGAGCAAATATGTTTTCTTATGAAAATAACTCTTAGTAATTATGGGATTATCACTCCTTATATATGCAAGTAGATCCACAAAATCCACTAATCCAAGATTTCCCAAATCTCCACTATGTACCGCTCCTTCCGCTAATTGTTTCCCAACACGGTCTTTGTATTGTCTTTCTTCCTTCGTAGCGGCCCAAATCACCATATTGTTTTCACCAACAACACCATTCATGGATTCTAAAATCACCGCCTTGTTTCCATGAATGATAATTCATAATGCGTGCCACAAGCCTCCTATGAACTGCATTCCATCCCACGAACCGCTTTTGCAAACTCTTTGCCTTCCACAAATCGCAATCCTCCCTGCGAACCATTTTGTCTTCTATGAACCATTTCATGTACCTCCTTTGCAATCCGCAAACTGTACTTCATGGTCCTCATATTGTTCACTCCTATGTGAAAATATTTCTTTTCCAAAAACCAAACTCCCAATTTTGAGACCCAAATATTTGGCAAACACTGAGAAACTATGCCACCTTAAACACCTGCTTTGACAAACACCATTCATGCTCATTTGCAGTCATCTGTCCTTATCAACAAACATAATCACACTCAAAACATACCAAAAGGACACCTTGAGGGATTTTTCCCAAAAAATATACACATGAAAAATTATTCATTTATATATTAAAAGAAATAAATTTTACCATCGTTACCCCACTCGACCAAAACACAACCAAATCCTACCACTGCATGGGAAGAATGCCCGAAGGGACTCACTGTATAATGTTTGGAACACCTGCAAATGGTATTCAGTGATCTCTCTTTACCCTTAACTTGTAATACTTCCATAATTTTTGGAATTTGGTGATACATATTGCCCGAAACTCATCTGGACATGATGTCAATTATCCTGTTAAAAAAATAGTCAGCAGTTGCAATAATAATAAAAACAATGCCATGAAAAATTAAACATTGAATTTACCTAAACCTCCCTCCATAATTTATCAATCGTATCTTGGGGGAAATAAGTCCAATCACGAGTCATTAGATATAATCTGTGTGGTTCTCATATCATATGCCCAAACTAATGAATCAATGCACTTGCACCTTCTCCAACTAAATGAAATGTGTCATAAAATAACACATCCAATTGGGCTCTGGAGTTCTAGGATCGAACCCCTCTACCAGGACCCCTGCATCTGTCAGAAGAGGCACCAGATCCTGATAAATAGAAATTCATAATGCAATTAAAATATAACTAAATTTTTAATTAAAAATTAGAAATAGTTAGGGAAATGTACATAGAAAATTACAATAAATTAATTTAGAAAAATGAAAACATATATACTGAAAACATCAAGTGAACCACTCTGACCCCCCTATGACATATCTAAATTATTAAAAAATATAGTTAAATCAATCAATTTTTATACATATAATTCATAAATATTTTTATAAACATTAACTGAGAAAAAAATTACAATCTTTCACTAATCATGCAAGTTTATCATATCTCCTTTAATTGTCTCTATGGCCCATTGTATATCTTCTTATCGTACATCTATAATTTTTTGGTCAAGTGTTTGATTAGGAAAGGCGACAACATCTGGTTCCTCTCGATCAATCAGAAAAACCCCTATTCTAGACATTTTCACCACAACATTATAATTATAATCAATGCCGAAAAAGTAAACTTGCTCTGCTTGTGATATTAGTATGAAGGGATCATTTCTTACTCAATCATCTTTATATAGCATATTGTTAAAGTTTACTAACATAAATTGGAAGTGATCAACTTTTGTTCCAGAAACTGAATCGACCCAATCACGCATTAACAATATGTGTTTTAAGACACGACCATAAATAACCTCAATAATATCCCTCAACAATCCATAATAATAACCTGCATCAACAAAAGAACAACCAACACCATTTTTCTATGTGGATCGGTTCACATCAACATCACTAATATGGAATTAGAATTTGTTAGCATCCAAAGACATGTAGCGATGAGCTATAACAAATGGGTCATCAATTAGTTGGTTGAGTTCTCCGCTCACACTACGAGTACTTAAATCACACGTATTTTGAATCTATAAATTTCACATAATTCAATGGACAAAGGATTGTGAAAATACAACTAAGTTTCACTATAAAAATATTAAATCAAATATTTATACATACGTGAGTCTTGAACCACTCATGAAATGTGTTGAAATGATGTTTTTGGATTTTATGGTCAGTTTCACGAGGCCTTTCACATTTCAACTCAGTGATATGCGTCATAAATAACAACATAATAAAAGGTAAGTAATAAAATAAAAATAGAAACATAATACATAATAGATCAACTGTGAAACTTACAATATCAATGGAATAACTGATGGAGTTTTGAACAACACATATCTATGAGATTGAGCCCACTCATCGTTGTGCATATCAAATGTTATCCCTTCTCCAATTGGACTCTCTTCATTCTGGGTGGATTTATCCAAATTTGTTTCAACCTCATCAATATATGAAGCACAAAAATTAGTACACTCATCCATTAAATATCCCTTGGCAATTGAAGCTTTCATATGATCTTTTTTGCGCACATATCATTTCAATGTATTTAAGTATCGATCTATTGGATACATCCACCTGAATTGCATGATACCACCAATAATGACTTCACAAGTTAAATTCACAGTCAAGTGGCCCATGAAATCAAAAAAAGATGACGGAAATAGTTTCTCTAGGTGACATAGTGCAAGCACAATCTTATCCTGCTGATTTTTCAAATCACTCATGCGATGATTCCTAGAACATAGCTATCTAAAAAAATAGAAACTTCAATCAATGGATTAACAAATTGGGTAGGTAATAAATTGAGAATTGATATAGGGATTAACTTTTGAAGCAGAATATGATTATCAGGACTTTTCAACCCCTGTAACATCATTCTCATCATATTGATATGCTTGGAAATATTAGAGAAATAACCATTTGGCACCTTGACGGTCTTTAAAATTGATATAAATGTTTGTTTTTATTTTTTACTCATTGTGTACTATGCAGTAGGCATGTATGCTCGATTATCATCACCCAACTATAAATGTAAAGGTTTTATCAATCTCATTTCTTACAAATCATGTTGAGCGTTGGCATTGTCCTTTGATTTCCCCTTGATTCCTAAAATGGCGCACAATATATTATCACGTATATTTTTTTCAATGTGCATCACATCCAAATTATGTCTTAAAATATTATATTTCCAATAAGGAAATTCGAAAAAAATATTTTTTTTCTTCCAATTATGATTGCATTGTCTATTTGCAGCAGGAATAGAAGGCAATGCAGGAGCTAATAAATCTTGAAAATCATACATTGTACGGATGCTTTCTTGATCGAGTTATGCATGAATTTGAACCCCAGACACTATTTATGGTGATGGTTCATGCTCACTATTCCCATCAAATGACACACTATCTTTTCTGAACCTTTGCAACGGAGGAAGAAAGCATACGTGACCAAGATATTCCCACTTTCTATAGTGCTTAATCCATATAGATTTCTTACTTTTATTACAGCAAGGGCAGACAAATTCATCTTTTGTACTCCAACTTGATAAGTTAGCATACGCTGTGAAGTCATTAATTGTGCATAAAAAAGCGGCCCAGAGTCTAAAAATTTCATTAGTTTCCCAGTCAATTCATTACACCATCTACCCAAAATTCTTACAGCTCGTTAATCAAAGGTTGCATATAAACATCGATTTTATCGCCAGGTCCTCTTGGTCCATCAATTAGAATCAAAAGTAATAAAAATAGTTGCTTCATAAATACTCATGGGGGAAGGTTGTATGGAACCAACGCCATCGGTCATGTATTATGTGTCGCACCAACCATAGACCTAAACGGGTTAAAACCATCTCCTTCCAAACCTAATCGAACATTACGATCATCCCGGGAAAAGTATGGGTGTCTTTGATCAAACTCTTTCCATGCCAAAGAATCTGTCGGGTGAGTTAATTTATCAACCTCTTGGTTTCTCTATGAATTATAGGTCATCAATTTAGTAGTTTTAGTTGACATGAAGAAACTATTCAGTCTCGATTTCAGTGGGAAATAATGCAGCTGCTTAGCAGAAACTTGTTTCCCATGATTCAAGATCCTGCCAGGAAGAATCTAACTACCTTGACTAATCACATTGGCCTTCTCCCTAGATGAATAGAAAATAGTATAAGTATTTAATTGTGTGTTCTCTTTTCTAAACAACATAAATTTATTACAACACATGTAACGCCCCGACCCCAGTTACCCAGAGTCGGTGCATTATTGCGTAACATTGGCATGATCACAAAAGATAAAGTCTCGAAAGACCGATTAGTTTAGTAGCCTTGGAAACACTAGATACATTCATAAATGTTACATTAAATCATAAAGTGAAAAATCACAATAACATAGTCTCCATAGTCCACACTTCTATCCCCTTCAGACTATCCCTGTAGGTCAGTCATAAAATATTTCTTCACATCCTGGGAAAAATAAAACATTGAAAGGGGTGAGCTCAGATGCTCAGTAAGGATAACAATATAGCGGAAGATTTTATAAATAAACATAAACATTTAATGCAATGTATAACTAAACCAAAGCCTTTTAAACATGAACTTCAGCATAATATGGAAAAAGTAAAATGAAATAATTCCATTTACTTATTCACATGGATATTCTACTGGTTGAATAATCACATGCAATATCAATAACCACTTTCATAATGATGGAATGCATAATGCCAGACTATCATAACCACGTATCCAAGGCCTCGTTCCAAGACTACAAATAAGATTTTTTTCAAGGCCTCATTCCAAGACACTAGTTTATCTCATGAGACCTGTCAATGCATCAAGGAGCTATAGCGGGCTCCACCCGTCACTTATTAAGTCCAATGCATTCCTCATATGAACAGGTTTAAACATATCATAAACCATAACATAATCATATCACATAAAACATGCATAAAGGAAACATAACATTTTCACATTTCAATCACAAGATATCAATACAACACATTGATATAATAAAAACATTATCAAAACTATTTTCAATACCAAAATAAAAGAAAATTAAAACTTTGTATTTATTTTTTATTTAAAAAAAATTATGGCTTGTAGAGGAAGCTGAAACTCAAATAATGGTCACGGCGGTGGAGAAGTCGTTGTCGCCGCATACGTACGACAAAAAAACATTCCTTTTTTTCGTTTAGTAAAATGCTTCGTATAAAAAGATTCCTTTTAAATAAAAGTAAAAGTCAAAGGGGTTTATACACTGTATAAAAGAAAGTTGTGTATAAAACAAAATATTCCTAAATGAAAGGAGATTGAGACGAAGTCCCTTACAAAGATCATTTTTTAAATAAAGTAGAAATATTATGTGTATTCACTATAAGTACACAAAAATAAAGTACAAATATAAGATAGAACATAATAATATCATGACATAATTTGAAAGTAGGAGATTAACCCAAAGAATCGAAATTGGGTTAAGAGGTTCCCTGACCTCGTGTCTGACTTGACTCGATCATTCCTTAATCTCCTGAATAATAAACTAGAGTTAATTTCTATTTTCTTAAGAACCTTTTTCATGTTAATTATTCCTTTTATATCACTTATTACCATGTTATGAACATTATGTAATTATTTAAGTTAATAACGGTCATTTTGTCGATCTTTGGTACTTGAGTCAAAAATAAACTTCTTATAATTACAAGTTGTTCATGTGGTAAAATATCCATTATATCCAGAATTATATTCATGATTTAGATATCATATATATAATATATTTCCAGTATATACATGCATTTATAATATTACATAACATTTAGAGGTAAGAAATGAAATGCACCATTCATGGAGACGGTAAGCCGTACGTACGCATGAACGCTACTTTCATTTCTATTTTGTATTTAATGGAATTAAATTATAATTATATAAAGGTATACTATAATTATATTATAATATAATATATAATACCATTTAATCCATCCTTTATACATCCCAAATATGGCATTAATGATTCAAATCACTTTGAGGGGGCAGTAGTCCGTACTTCCTAAAATGAAATTATCGCATTTACCCATTATGGAAATCATAAAGGTATGTCATAAATGAAAAATACAGAATCATAAGGAAAAAACATAATATATATCATATATAAAAATAGTTTCATCATAATGTACACCATGAGAGGTTTTAAAAGAAGATTGAACAATCATCATTTCGTGAGGCAGTAATTCGCTGCCCACAGAAACAGTATGTTCTTTAACCATTAGACGAAGGTGTGTGTAAGTGTAAATAAAACCATTCTCATAAAAACATCCAAGTATATTGAGGATACTGTTGTTGTTACAAAATAAAGTAATAAAAAGATTTTAGGGGGTTGGAGAAGCAAAATAAAACAAAAGAACACAAGAGAAGACATTACCTTAAAATCGGGTAACTCTTTTTGATTTGATCCAAAGGCTTACTTGGGAAGACTTCTGCCCAAAGTGAGGATTCTAGAAGTAATAGAGGTAAGTTGGGAGAGTATTTGGACAGATTTTGGCCAAGCCAAATGGCTTGAAGGTGTGAATAAGTTGGTATATGTGGGGGCCTTTTATAAGAGGAGAGGAGGGGCACTCTTGGAAAGTCATGAAATGTTACATTATTATGAAATGTTTTTCGGATTTTAAAGGTCCCACAATGATATATTTCTAGGATAAGGTGATAAGGGTTCGAAATCTACTCATCCAATCAGTTTTTGACAAGTGTAAGCCTTATATTTTACATTATCTTTTCATTTTATTTAAATCGTTAATTAATGAGGTAATCGTTGCATCATCATTGTGTCAGAAAATTTTTAATTTATTTAATGTCTAAAAATTATAAAACAATTACCATAATGTAGGAAATATTTTTAGCTTTCCAATTAATATTTATAGTCAAAAAGTTAACTTATATAACCCCATGTAATAATTGTTTTAGTAAAACAACACATGTTTGTGACAATTTTATTTTTACTTTAAATAAAAAGTTATTAATGTCATTTTCTTACCCATGTGGCTCCATGGGGTCCCCAAGTTGACCCATGGATTATATTGGTCGTCCATGACTCATCCAATAAGTGTAGGACAAGTGTCAAGATATTTTTATATTTTTATAATATCATTTTTACCTTAAATTTCACTAATTATCTTTAATCGCGATTAATTATACTTAAAAGTTACTATTCACCAAAAATTATTTTAATCCTATTGAACCACATTTTAATTCCTAATGACAACCATGTATGTCGTATTTTTGAAAATCAAATCACAGAAGTGGTAATGTTTCATTTAAACGAAAAATCAGTTTTTTAACTACCACTTAGTGGTTTCACTATTCATAAAAAATTGAAATTTTTCAGAACAATGCCAAAATTTCGCCCTAAGCTATAATTGATATTCCGAATTCAAAAATGATGTCTATTTTACAAAATTACAAACATATAAGTTGAATTAATTAATTTTATAATTAATTCCCCTTGTCACAACAAATAGCGTGTTTTTAAGAAACAATATATATCAAAAGATTGACAATTGTTTATGTCCAATTTCAAAGTGAAATTAATTATAATGAACACCATTGGATAAAATGGTAAAAATATATTCTAATTATAATTTAAAACCAATAAATAGTATAATTTATCACTATAAATTATTTTGATTAAAAAGTTGTTTTTAAGTATTTTTCACTATTCATAAAAAATTGGAAGTTCTCAGAAAAATACCAAAAATTCAACATAGGCTAATTTCGATATTCCAAATCCAAAAATGAAGTCCATTTTGAAATATAAAATATATATAATTTCAAAAGGTGGGTATTATTATTCATAATGCCTATTTTGATTGGTTGCGGTGTGTTAGAATCTCGAACTTGCGTACAATGCAAGCTATTTCATTATTGAAAGAGAAGCGTATCGTGGAAGCTCTGGGTGTTACAACACACATCAATGGTCTCATATGTAAAACCAATGTCATCAGTCAACTTGAAAGCTTGATAGAATGACTCTGGAATCTTCGCTCCAGGAGGGAATACCTTCTTCAACAATACCAACAACATGTCAAATGAGGTGTCTAACCACTGATTCAAGGCCTTCAGGTGTATCAATTCAACGATGGATGACAATTTACTAAATTTAGTGCATCCATTATATAATTCAGTACGTGAATCATCAAGAATTTCAAAGAATTTCAATACTTCTCTATCTGCAGAAGAACGAGGATTACTCCATCCGACATCATCATTTATGAAATTACTGTCCTCGGGTTGAAGCTGACGCATCATATCATTGAGCATTATGTTCATCAGATAAACTATTCTCGAATCAATATCCATATGAATACTTTCTGATTGGTGACATGAAACAAAGTCATCTCAATGACGTGTCCATGTCTTGTAGTTTTTAAAAAACCCATTCAAAAATAGATGTCCTCTAACACTATCTCGTTTGAAAAGATATCTATTTTCACATTTTTTGTTTAGAAACTAATCAAATCGCTTTGAAATCTGCTGGTGAAATCCATAAATCACTTAATCCCCTCACAATATTTAGCAGAAAACCTATCTAGCATATCAATCCAGCTCTTATCCATATTTGTATTAAATAGAAAGCAAATAATTGAAATATCTTATTTAAATTCTAAAAAAACTCATATCATTAAAAATTACGAACCAATGAGTTCAAAGCTATTTTTAAAGACAAATAAATAAAAGACAATAAAGGGATATTGGAGAAGATATTTGAATAGAAATTATGTACATTTCAAGAATATAACAGTTTCTATATTTTAATATTGGATATGAAAATATCTTTTGGAAGATGTTTAACTTGCATTGAATGGCGATCTAAAAACCGAAATTTATAGGCTTTCCAATATTCAAAAATATAAATTATCTCATCTTATGTTAATGGAGGATATTTAAATGATGTTTCTTTGAAGAGAATATAATAATGAGAGATTGAGAAATACCAACCATGAATAACTTCTAAATAATAATGAATTGGTATTCTTGAAGAAAGGAGAGTATACTCAGGTATATGAATATGAAGGATCATGGTATACATTATGATCAAGAGTTCTTTTATACAAGACATCTATAGACTTCATCTATGATTGAACTCTGGGCTAGATGATAATATCAATCTATTAATGATGAACCATATTGGAGATTCATGAAGATATTTTTCATTGGGTTTTAACACCAATGTGTACAAGATGGATCCAGTATAATTAATGATTTCCCTATTAGCCTCACATCTATTGAGAAATATTTTCCCATTATACTTGTTCATAAAAAGAATATTGAATTTGATAGAAAGTGATGGAATTCTATCATGGTATCCCTATCAAAAAATAATTTTAACAAAGTGAATGTATTAAAGTTTATAAAGGATATTTTGGATAATCTTGAGAATATCCATGAAACAAATGTTAATGTAAAAAAATCCAAACTCAAAAAAAGAGTGATAGGTTTGAAGATGTGAAAATGGATTATGATGAAACCATTTATGAATTTTTATAAAGTTGTCATTGAAATTACATAAAACATCAACAGATTTGGAGAAAAATTAGAGGACTCCACCATGTTGAAAAAACCCATTATGGTTTGTTCTTAATAGATTTGATACCAATGTTTTCTCATTTAAAGAAAGAGATTTGAGTCTACTCTCTGACGATGAACTACAAAGTACACATGATACATATGAGATAAAAAATCCATTTCGTTTAAGAAGAAGTTCAAATAAGAGAATGACATTTCATTCAAGACAATGAGAAAACCCAAACTGAAGTAGAAGAAAGAAGATTTTACTAGTAACTCTAAATATGATGAAGAACAAGATAGAGTGTTAAAAAACCATGTCTCTCAATCAAAAAATTTTGAAAAAAGAAGGATGAAGATACAAAAGTAAAGGTTCTTTAAAATTCTTCAATTGTTGTAAAATTAGAAAATTAGAATTTAACTATCCAATGAATAAAAATATTGAAAATATAGATGATGAGAAAGAACGAGACATGACTAAGAAAATTTTAATATATAGCTTTGTTGCAAAAGGAACCATTGTTCTTGTAGAACACACACCATACGCAGGCAATTTCAGCACTGTTGTCGTTCAATGCTTGCAAAAGCTGCCTTCAAACACCAGCAAGTGTACATATTCATGTGATGACCATACATTTAACTTTTTGATTGATAATGGTTTTGTTTTCCTTGTTGCGAATGAGTCTATTGGAAGAAGTGTGCCCTTTGTGTTTCTTGAGCGATTGAAAGATGATTACAATATTAGGAGTGAGGGACCACACCCTCTTAGCACCGATGATGGCAATGATGATTTATTCGAAGACTGGTTTAGCATTGCATACAATCTTAACATGGAATTTAGACCAAGAATTAAGGAGCATATGTAGTATTGCGGGAACCATCTAGAAGAAATGAGTAAACTGTCCAAATTAAAAACTCATATTGCTGAAGTCAAAGAAGTAATGTGAACAACTTACCTAGAGGGGACTCGACCGCGGGTAAATGAGGGTGACCGGATTTGGGATCCAAGACGAGGCGTAGGGGCTCAACGACAGGGGTTTGATGACGGGGCTTGATAGGGGGCGGGGTGGCTTGATGGGGACGGGACGACTCGACGGAGGCGAGAGGGTTGGTCGACGGGGCGCGATGAGGTTGTGGGGGGTTCAACAGCGGCGGGACAGGAGGGCTCGACGACGGGGCATGACGGGGCCAGGAGGGCTTGACGGCGGCGAGACGGTCCGACGACGCTATGCAGAGGCAGGGGGTTGGGGTTGCAGGGTCGGATCGCGGGAGAGGATCGTGGGGTCGTGGGAGGGTGAACGAGAGGGGAGAGGAAAAATTGAGGCGGGGGGTTAATAAGTACATCGACCGCTAAATAGTGGTCACTAATAATATCAACAACGACCACCAAATGGCGGTCGCCCCGAAACAGCCAGCCACAAAAACTTAAATTTATACTAGTGCCTTACGTGCTGATTAGCCTGTTCTTGAGCATAATCTTCATCAATGGGTTGATTATCCACCCTTTCCTCACCTAAGTCACCACCACACAGAGAGTGGTTCTCCAGATTTGCATTGGTCATGCAATTATATATTTATATAAGTATATGTATAATTATATAAGAATATTTACAAAATTATACATATGTTTTTTAATATATAACTATATATAATTACAAATATAATAAATATATTTATTGTTTAAATATGTTTATTATAATTTTATAATTATTTAAATATATAATTATTTATTTATAATTATATAAATATTTTAAAAAAAAATTATACATACATGTATTTATATTTATATTTATATTTATATTTATATTTATATTTATATTTATGGGATGATTTGATGCTCACCCAATATCAAGCCAGCGCCAAATCACAAATAGGCAACCAACAAGCATAAGAATAAATTGAGGGTGCAAGTTATCATCTCCATGCCAAGCACACGCCACGTTCTACGGTAAGATTAAACCGGGAATCGAGGGGATACGTATGATCTATCAGATATTCAGATCGAGCCACTAACGGTGAATCCAAACCATACAATCGGAGATATGGATAAACGACGAAGATGGAGGTTTATTTGTCAGAACTGGTTGAAGCCCATGAACGATGAAGGATCCATTTGCCCGATCGAAGACTGAAGAAGCCTTTGTTGAATCAGAGACGTCTAAGCTCGGGTGGAGATTGATAAAAGACGCCAAACGAACCATATCCGCTTCGCCGAGTGCCGAGTGGGAGCTCCGACCATCTAACGAATGCTCAGTGCCGTTGAAGATCCGTTGTTACCGGTGACGGTGTTGATGAAATCTGTTGAAGACGAAGACAGCCGAGTGGGGACACCGACAGACTGATCCAGATTCATTGGTCGCTCGTCCGATTTGTAGAAAGAGCTCGAGTTGTGTTCGAGGGAAAATGGACATTGAGCTTAGTTGAAGAAGAAACTGTCGAAGGTGAGATCTGAGTGGGAGTCGAGGTCTTTTGTTCGCAGGGTGTTTGTATTTGAAGGTTTTAGTTTGATGGTTGAATACGGGAGATTTGGTATGCAAGGGGAGGGTGGCACCGGTGCTGCGACGGTTCGCACCTCAAGTGTTCGACAAAATGATTCAATGAAGTTCCAAACCTTTGGATGAACTAATAAAGCCGACCGAGCCGTAAGAACAGGAGACCTAAAACGGATTGCATGTGCGAACTGATGAAGTCGTCTGTAAGTGATTACAAAAGGTTGACTGATGAAGCTCGGTAGAAACAAGTTGATTTTCAATAGATGGATGGATTGAGATGATGATCATTAGGCAACGTCAAGTACACTTCACGGTTTTTACATTCATGATATATGCAATTGCAAGAATAGAAACCTTTTCATCAATCTAGTTATTCTGGTCTCCCATAACTCATTAATTGTTCATTGTCATTTCTTATCTGCTTCCTCTTGCTTCTCCAAATTGTTTTCTTGTGCATCATTTCACTGTTATCACACAGTTTCATCAATCAACTCCTGTCCTTGCTATTGTTAGTTTAGTTTAGTAAAGATTTCTAAAATCCCAAAACACATCCTCCATTAATTATGAGATTTGATCCTACCACTGCTTTACTAGGTTTGTGTAGGTATAAAAATAATTTTGATTGCTCAACAACTAATCAAAAATTTTGTCATCATTATCGAGATAGACATCAGTGTGTTATGATAAAAAAATAAGTCAATTTTTCTTTGCTGTTTGTAGTTGTTTCAAGTGCTGTAAAACATTGTTGTTAGCTGTTTGATTGTGCCCTTTTTCTAAAAACATCGATTGTTTGTGTGCTAAACATAAAACCGCTTTCATTGTATTTACAAGCACACTAGGAAAACACCCTTAGCTGAGCTAAAACCTTTCATATTTAAGATTGAGAAACATTGCAGTGCCCTTAGGAGAGAAAATAGGTTGAATATGGAAAACTTAGGTGAGAGGCCTATGAATCAAAATGAACAAATTTTTCAACCACATCTTACGGATGAAGTCATTGAGAGGCCTAGAGTACAAATATCAATCATTTTAGGCAATCCATTTTGTATTAGGCTTTCCGAAAGAGTTAGAAACTACGAGCTCAAGCAATCTTACTTGTCACTACTACCCTCTTTTACCGGTTTTCCTAATGACGACACTTTGTTTTCATTAAAGACTTTTATAATGTAGTTCAGTAGTTTCCTCTTCAAGGCATGAATGGGGATGAGTTGAGGATGTGGGTCTTTCCATTTTTCTTGAAGAACAATGCTAGAACTTGGCTCCTTCAGCTGGATGAAAATAATTTTGACACATGAGATCAACTTGATAATGCCTTTGTCATAAAGTTTTATCTCAAGAGGTTGGTGAGAGAGCTTAGAAATAAAGCCACTGGCTTCTTTCAAGATGAGAGTGAGTTGTTTCATGAGGCATGAGATAGGTTTATGCACTTTCTCAGGCAATGTCCCCATCACCAACTTCCTTCCCATATTTTGATGGATGCCTCTTATGAGGGTCTTTTACAATATAGTCAAAACTTGGTAGATCAACCAGCTGGAGGCAATTACACCGGAAAGATTGATGAAGAGCTAAGAGAAATATGCAACACACTTTCCCAAAACTCTCGACACAAGTCACGTTGGAGAAGAAAAGTCAATAGGGGTGAGAAAAACATTGGAATGGGATAGGAAATGAATGCCCAACTTACTGAAATTCAAAAACATCTTTAAACATTAATGACTCAAAAGTGTCAAACATGCCAGTTTTCAAAAGATTGAGAGGCCATTGAGTGTGCACTGTGAGTTTTGTGGAATGTATGAGCATGCTAAATCATTTTCCCATTCTCTTCATGTGTGTATAGCATATTGAGTGTGCTTATTGTAAGGTCATAATTATTCTCGAACCCTACCTTTGTGTTTTCCGGTGATTAGAGTTATCATGGAAATGATGGAGGGGAGATGCTGCTGGAGCTGGAATTTCAACTGGATGGGATACATAGTGGCATGGTTGGTTCGGTTGCGATGTGGTGTAGTTTTGGGGAGTTTGGTTTAATTTCTATGAATGGGCTTCACGAAGTGGCCATAGACTCTGCAACATGGAGCCCCGAGTGTCTGGTTTAGTGGTTCTTCTATTTTAGGGGTTGTTGCAGCGTAGTTCTTGGTTGCTCCATGGAGCCCCAGGTGGCTAGTTTTGGGGGTTCTTCGATTTTAGGGGTCATTGCAGTGTGGTTCTTGGGTTGCGTCGTGTTGCCCCAGAGATCGAAGTCCTTGGCTCTGCCTTTTCAGGGACTGTTGCGGCGTGGTGTCTCGGCTGCGTCGCAACCCTTCCCCAGGTTTATTGGATCATGGGTAGATAAGGTTTATTGGATCATGGGTAGATCGAGTATTAAATAGGGGAGATGAGGGGGGATTCACTTTGTGATTTCCGAAAGGTGGCTTGACTCAGACCCATTCTGGCATGGCCACCTTTTCTGTGCTGTGGTTTTTGTATAAATTCTGAGTATTGCTGTGTGGCCATCCCTGCTGCGCTGTGGTTTTTGTAAAATTTCAGCATGTATAAATTTGGAAGTCGCATCAAATTCCTCTTATTTCCTCCCCCTTCCATTGAACCCTAGGTGACATGGGGAGCCCCTTTAGATACTTTTAAGCCCCCCATGCTTGGCTTTAGCCCCTAACTTCTAGAGATCGACTCATGGGTGATCCGAGGTGAGTTTTCTTCTTCCCTTGCTCTCTCCCATTCCCTCGTGCCATGTTATGGAAACTTCATTTTTTTTTGGTTTCTAAGGTGTCTATTGATGGCATATTCTTGATGGAATGTCATCCTTTTGGATTGTGGGTTCCTCGCGGGATATGTGATTTGGAAATCCATGTCTATTCTTCTATTCTTATTTAGGGAACATTGGAGGCTTCGTATTGAGGCAGGGGATTTGAGATCTTTCTTTTATTTATGTGAAAATGTGGGATTAACATGCTTTATCTTATTAGATAGATGGTGGAATTGACTCAAGGAAGGTAATAAACCAAAATTAAAGAATTGAAAAGGGTGTTGTGATTCACATGTGATTATGTTTATATTTATGATGGTTACCTCGTGTGATTTTCTTAGTAGTGTGGATATTGATTATTGCAATTGATGTTGTTCTATATTTTATTTGACATTCTGAAATTGGTTAGCAACATAATGATGGTAAGATGAAGTGAATAATGAATGAGGCACATGATTGAGTTTATCAATCCTTATTAAAACTTCTTGACATGAAAAGTGTTGCTTGGAGTGAGTTTATTGGTCGATTATAGCCGTTAGCCGTTGATTATTAGGTTTCTTTTCATTGAAACCGACTGATAATGAATCGGTTAATTCAAAATGGTAATGTAAAATTTTGTTTGTTATAAATAAATATCTAAGGTTATTTTAAATCCTCATCTCGATTGTTATCTGTTGTATGCTCTGATGTTATGGCCTTGGTCGCCCTTGAGTTTGGGAAGTGCAGTCTGGACTCCCTCATTGGGCTAGAGCACTCTACCATTTCCTTTGCAGGTCATTTGGGATATGGCTGATTTGGAGGGATGACAACATCGGGAGGGACCATGCTTGCATGGGATCGCCGAGTGTCCAACTTAGGGATGGTGGTTGTTGTTGTTGCGTGTATGTGGTAGTTCCTGCTCTCTCCGGTTTTTGTTTGGGTTTGTTTGGATGTCTTGTTGGACCTTTTGGTTTCTCACTTTTTCCACAAAAGTGTTTCCTTAATAAAAAAAATAATTGTCAGTCAGTGGATGCTGTCGGGATAGGTGGCACAGGTTGAGAGTTGGGCTTGCATGTCTGCAAGTTCGTTGTGATGGGGTTATTGTTGGGATAGATGACATAGGCTGAGAGTAGGTCTTGCCTGTTTTCCTCTTTGTTGTGATGTTGGGATGATCAACATGGACTGAGAGTTGGGCTTGCCCATTTGTTTGTTGCTTGTTTATTGTTGTGCTTAGTTTTTCTTGTCGTGGAATGATTGTTCCCTTTGAATACATCTTTTCCTTTAGATTAGATTTTGTCGAGTCATAGAATACCTGGAATCATGGAATGTTAATGAATTTTAATGAATTGATGGAGATGGTTGTCGATGATGGTAATGATATTTTAAATGGAAATAAAGAATTGGTTGGGATAAATGCTCTATGAGCATGGGATGAAAACAAGAATTGAAATAATGATTGTGAAAGAACCTTGGCTTTTGATGCATTATTGTAAATGTTTGAGCTAGAATTTATAATCGGGCATGATAAAGAAAGTGTTAATTATTAAATTACTAAATGATTAATGATGTTGAATCTTGGTGCTTGTGTTCTTAGAATGATATTTGTTTTCTAGTCCTAGGGTGACAACTGAGTTTTCATGTGAGACGTTAGTTATAGTTCAAGTTTAAGGTAGAATAGTTTCTGTTAGATCGTTTTTGTGCTATACTGTAAAGACCCTGACCTCAGTAGCTTAGAGCCGATGGTTACTTTACTACTTTGGTTTAAGATACAAGTAATCACATCCTGGAATACTGAATAGTTTAATAGTCTTGGTAAACTAAATACATAATTGAATATCACTTTAAATTTGAAAACATGAAATACAACATAGTGAATGTAAAAATTCTGCATCCTTGAACTCATTCAAAGATTCATTCTTCATATCCTAGAGAAAAGAAACAAATTAAGAGTGAGCTTAGATGACCAGTAAGGGTTACGTACAATGGAATCTATCATGAATCAATAAGGCAAGATAAATAATTGAAAACACATGTCATTTAATCAATAATCTGAACATGAAGAATAATATGACAGAATGATCAAATAATTTCATATAAATAATCACATGATCTCAAAGTTAATCCATGGATAATATCAATGCGGTAATCTTATGGATAATAATAACTGAATTCTCAATAAAGGATATGCTTAATATTGGATGTTATGATATCAGATATCATGATGTCTATACCATTAAGACCATGCGCCAAGACAGTTTAATCGATGAGTAGTATACACCAAACCCATTTAAATAAGGCTAACCAACTGATTTGTCTCATTAGACTACTGATGCATTGAGAGACTATCTATAATTGGGACCCACCTGTCACTGCATGCCCAATGCATTCCTCATATATCAAATGATCAATTTAATTCATGAATAATATTGTAAGATCTCATCTTTTTTAGGTATTCCCATCTTTGAGTTTTTTGTTTGAGCCTTGGTGGTCGTGGCTTGTTCATAGATGGAGAGCCTTTATTGGGGAAAATGACATAATGTTCGGGGATATGTTTGTTTTGAATTAATGGAGTCAGGGTATAAATGGTTCAAGTGTTTCCATGAGTTCTTGGTAAGTTGAGAAGCCTTAAAGGGGGTTTAGGTTTTAAAAGGAAACCGAGCTGAAAAACTGTCTGCAAAATAATTATACGTTGTGTAATTTTAATACACATCGTGTAATAATTGACAGACACATGTTGTGAATGGTTACAAACCATGAACTAATACATGACATGAAAGGAATATATGTCATGTAATATTTAATCGGAATAAATAATAATCCGAGGCGATGAGTTTTTTGGCGTATCCCATTAAAAATAATTACATGACGTGTAACTATATTACACATCGTGTAATTCCCTGACCTATAGTTTTAAAGTTTGCAGTGCGGTTGATTTTCATTTCATCTCGCGTGCAACTTTCTCCTCTCGACCCTAAGGCACCTTCCAGGCGATCATGGAGTGCCAACCTCCCTTCCGGACGTCCCACTTGTGTGATCAATTCCTGGTAAGTGGTTTTGATCCAGTTTTCCCTTCTTTCCCTTGTTTCTCTAAACGTTTCCGTGTAATATCTTGATAGTGTGCTTTGTTGGTTTTGATCTTGATCAATTTTGATCTAGACTCCTTATGATCATCCACACATTCTTCATCGTGGGCATTTTCCATTAAAAGCGTTGTTTGATCATCAGTTAAAGGCAGAGAGTCTAAACCTAAACCACATGGTTTGATAACTGTTGAGTATATGCAATATTGCAATTGTGCCAACATACGTGCGCCTCATTTGATTAAATAACGAATTGAATTGTTCCTTGGAGTCCCTTTGGATCCAAATGGTTCTTGACCCGACTTGTGGCTACCTTTAGGTGAGAGAACCCTTGAACATAAATGAATTGTTTAAATGGCTTAAAGTGTGTTTAGCATGACATGGATTGTGAGTGATTGCTTGATATAGATTCACCCCGACTTGGCTTGTTTGTTGATATAATTGGCGTGTTATTGGTTATGACCAATTGATATATAAAATGTGTATTTGAAAGATGAATGATAATTTTCATAATTAACCATTTAGCCTGATGATGTGATATTGTGATATCCTTGTTGTTCTGACATGTGTTGCGATTTAAATGCTAGCTCAGTGAATCGTGTTGAAATGATTATATAGAGGGCTATGCCCAGTTGACATACTGAGTTGCTTATATAGTGGGCTTGACCCAGTGTCTCGTGTTGAAATGATTATATAGAGGGTTTGACCCAGTGACTCATGTTGAAATGCTTATATAGAGGGTCATGCCCACTGACTCATGTTGAAATGCTTGTATAGTGGGCTATGCCTAGTGACACATGTTGAAATACTTATATAGCGGGCTCAACCCTTTTTAAATGATGAAATGCTTATATAGCAGGTTTGACTTAGTTTTTTTGTGGTTTATACATTGGTTATAGGGTTATGGTTGGCATGGTTGTATGACATGCTCCGAGACATTTTGGCATGGCACCAAGAGAGGTTATGTTTTACCATGGTTATATGGTTATGGTTGGCATGGTTGCAAGACATTCTCAGAGATATTCCAGTAGGGTGCTGAAGTAGTTTGATGTGGTATTAATTTAATTGCTTAATTAATTAATACATATGTTTATTGTATTATTGCATACACTTGTTATCAGTCTGGTTTGTTTAGACACGGTGGTGTTGACCTACTATGTTATACTCACACCCTATTCGGGCCACCATTTGGAACCCGAGAAGATTATATGGATGCAGGTTTAGATAAGGGAAAAAGACATTTTCGTTGATTGTTTTCTTGTTGGATGAGCTGAAGTTTGGAGATGAGACCGACATGGGGTTCAGTACTGGAGAATTTTGAGTCTTTTGTTGAGTTTACTAGTTTTTTATATTGTATTACTTCTAGCATGGCTTTTAGTTAAATTCTAGCACATCATTACATTATTCCCTTACTATTTATAGGGTTTTTAGTTGGCTTTTATTGTTGATATTCCATCATATGGTATTGTTTCCATTGTTTCCACACTCTGATATTTATATTATCATTACTAGTATTAGTTTTTTCCACTGTGTTGTAACTCTATAACCAGGGGGTATAGTCTCCCCACTATACTTATCACACCCCCGCTACTAGTCAGAAACCTTTGGCATATGAGGAGGTGCGATTGAGGTCTCGTAACCAACCCGTTTCAGCTACGTGAGTGAGTGCTGGATCGGGGGATGTTACAAAGTGGTATTAGAGCCATTTTTTTTCTATTTCTTTACTATTTAGGAAATATAGAAAGGAGACTAGGATGCGTCAGGACTTAGTAATGATCTTGTGCATGAGAGTAGCTAACCCATTTATGGGGGAAATCCAAGTGCACAGGGGTGGGTTTCTATTTATACTGTGCTTGTTACAGTCGATGTTATTTCTCCCTAAGTGAATCACATGTTGTGTGATGTTATGGTTTTATGATGTTATTGGTTTTTGAGGTTTATACTCGTGACCCAGTATGACACGAGATTAGTATGCATGCATCATAATAGGCACATAGGGATATATACTGACATGCATTGTTCATGATAGGGACATATTTATTTTTCATGTGATATATACTTTCCTATTGAACTGTGATATGAGATATCTATTATACCTTCTAAATGAAATAAATGAATGATTATGTCATGCTAAAATATTTGTAATCCATGTTTAGAGAGACCATGAGTCGGTGGTTCTCTATTTTTTTCACTCGTGGAGGTTGACCTTGTTGTTATAACTAGTGTTCTAAGGAGTGTGTTTGTCATGTAGAGAAAATGCCTCCTCATCATCTTCGAGTCGAGTATTAGGAGAGTGACAATCACCACGCTCCTAATGCAGCTGAACCAGATCTTCCTATAGTTTCTTAGGATCATATAGATGTTAATCTTTGTGATGGATTTTCAATGGTCATGAGATCCATGAAAAGAGAGACCATTCACATCGTGCCTTCAATGTCTGAGTTGATGAGAGAGTTTCAGCAGAAACATCCACCTACGTTCACTAGGGAGGAAGGCCCTCAGGCATCTGAGTTCTGTATTGAGTCAGTCTAGAAGTTATTTAAGCATCTTGAGACACCCACAAATAGGAGAGTGAAGCTTGCTGCGTATATGCTTCATGGACTAGCCACACGTTAGTGGGACATTCTGGAGTAGGTAGGGAAATTAGAGGAGTTATCCTAGAAGGGATGCAAGACGAAATTCCTGGGCCATTTCTATCTCCATACGTTGAGGGGCGAGAAGGCTTGTGAGTTCATGTACCTAAAATATGAGGACTTGTCAGTGTTGGACTATGTCGAACATTTCACTAACCTGCAACGCTCTGCGCCATCTTTGGAAACTGATGAGATCTCTATGGCAAGATGTTTTCATGATGGTCTTCGCTATGAGATCAGGTCGCAGGTAGACACGTTCCGTCTGAGCAGTTTTGCAGACGCGATGAATCAGAAACTCATCACGAAAGAGAATATGAGAGAGGACCCGAGCAGTGGCCATGCTTTTTCTGTAGGGAAAACTGTGAAATATTCTTCTAGTAGAAAAAAGAATCACTATGACAGTTTTTTCTAGGGTAGCAGCGGTCAAAGCAGTCAGGGAAGTGGACAACCATCTTAGGATCGTGTTCTGTTGTAATGTTATCGATGTGGAAATATGGGCCACGAATGGCCTCAGTGTTTGTAGCCCACTTTGGAGTGTCATGTTTGCGGCATATTGGTCCACCTAAAAATGTTTTGTAGGGGCATGAAACAACAAAGCAATGGTAGGGGGAACAAGATAGGTACCAAATTCTAGAAAGGAATTGACTAGCCTCAACAGACATGTAGCTTGTCACAGACCAACCCGGGTCGACCCCGGACTGGTCACTTGAGCTGATACGCGACAAGTCCCGAGAGGTGTTTTCGATCCTCTTGGGCTGGCAGCAAGCACTGGGGCATCAATAGAGGACAAAAGGGAACAATTTCACCCAATGAAAATAAATAAAGTAGTGAAAATAAAATAGAACAATGCAAAACAAATAAATGACACGAAAAAGGAAGAACAACCAACAACAAAAAACTAACCTGACCACGACCAAAACTCATTGTGACCCTGAGAGTTGCTCACCAATCCACGACCAACTCTCGCCCATGACGAGCAAGCTCGAGTCGAACCTGCAACAGAAACTAAAAATAGGAAAACACTATAGGCATGAGTATTAAAACTCAGTAGGTGTGCCCAACAAACTATCCCCAAAGCACTACCTTTAAATAAAGAATTTATAAATTTCAGGTTTGAACTAAATTATATAAAATATGGTTTTCCACACACACTTTCATCTCTAAAAAAAATAACAATCGATTTCCCTTTTTAATTTAAAAACAAGTTTAATGTTTGAAGCAAAAAATTGAATTACACTTTAAAACATTTTCGCAAACAATTTAAAATCTAAAAGTTTAGTTGTTAGTCAAGAGAAAAAACACACACAATGCACAACACACAATAAGGGCAATGGAAAAGTAGCAAACAAGACCAGCAACCAAACTAGGCCTCTCAATCATCCACCACATCCAAATAAGTACTAAAGAAAACATGGCTCGAACCTAGGAGCTTGTGAACAATCCAAAACGTACTATGCATGTGACTCATTCTAAATGCATGCCTACTCTCGATGATGTCATAACACCCAAATGCCCGGTGTTTCCCTACCTGACCTAACCGAGGGGCCCAATCCCCTAGTAGAGCAAAGTCCATACTAAGGGCCACTAGCCAGTGCATATTCTAAACTAGTGAAACAATCGTTCTCAGAAGATTCACTTAGTATGCCATGTTCCCATGTCAACACGTATAATAAAAAAAGGGTGAGTCAACAATGTCAAACAAGCAACAATTCCAATGCACAAACATCACACACAAAAACACACACAGACAACGTACATATCAAGGTTACCCTCGAGTCACTCCAATGAGGGTTTTCAAAAAATTTATTTTTATTAAAGTACCAAACAAGCCTTAACCAACTTTAAAGAAAAATATCATTTCTCAAGAGAACCAAAACACTTGCTCACGTGTTAGAAGAAATCATTTATCATAAAACCAAAACCACATTTGAAAATCCGTGAATTGTGTTCAAATTCCAAATGGGAATTATTTCACTATTGTGCGTCAATTCACCAAGAAAATATTTCAAGTGTCGTGTATAAAATAAACAGCTTCGTCTACATCAAGTAATTATTCCAAAAATAATTATCTAATTCTATTTCTCATCTATTGAAAATTAATGAAATATTAAACAATTAATAAATTCTAAATTTAACGGCGAATGTAGTGGGGGACCTACCTCGACTCACACCTCGAACACGCTGGCGCGCCGTGCCTCGCACAGGTGCACAAGCATGCGCAAGCCAACAACTGCAGTATCACAGAATTACCTCGCCAATGCGCTACAATAGATGCACAATAACTAAAAACACATAACCGCTGACTTAAAACAATCCAAACGAACAAACAATGCAAAGACCACCTAGACATGCTTTCAAAACACAAATCACACCATCTGTACTATTTAATAAACCACTTTAAAATTTATAAAACAATTCCAAAGAGACCCATGGATTTACACACCCAAAACCCCTTCAAAAACCTATTTTATAGTCAACCGCAAAAAAAAAAACAATTTCCAACACTATTCCCACTATTCACACATTTTATAAAATCACATACACAATTCATAAAATACATTCAAGGGGCATAATAAAGGGGTACATCAAACCAATTTCTTTTTAGAAAACCAACTTTCAAACCACCCACATCACGAATCCATTTAAAACAATTCTCCACCCCACCTATATATTTTATCAAACACCTTGCACCCTTTATAAAACAAAAATACGAGACCCATCATGGGTTGATGCGTGATATACAACCCATCCCCTAAAAAACACTTTCCAACACCCGCACACTACAATCTTTAAAAAAAATGCATTTCGCACCTCATATACAACCCATATCACTTAAAAAAGAAGCAAAACAGGCATACTAAAATCATTAAACGATGTCATGGGTGACTATTTAATCCTCAATAAATGCGAAAAATACAAGAAAACAATGTAGTTATAAATTCAAAGGGCAACACAAAGAAATCCAACCTCAAACGTGGACAGACCCCCCGAAGGCGGTGCGAAACCTCATTCGCACCGCAAGCCAAAACCAACATACACAACAAGATCGAACACACCAAAAATTATGATTTAACCCCAAACAATAAACCCTAATAATGGAGAACACCAAAACAACAATACCTTACCAAAAAGGGGGAGAACTATCACCAAAGGGAGAGGGCTTCGCGTCGGCAAGCAGGGGCCACACCGGCGAGGCGAGGGCGGCCAGACAGGGGGGTACACCAGCAAGAGGTTCACGCGGTCTAGTTGTCCGGAGAGAGGAGGGCCGCGGGTCGCTGGGGGGGGTGAGGCTAGATGAATAGCAAGCGAGGGAGGCGGAGGGCATGTGGCGGGGACCGGCTGGAGGTCGTCGTCGCGGAGGGGAAGGCCGACTGAAGGGGGATCATCACGGTTGGCATACTTGAAGGGGCAGGGAGGCGGACGACCAAGCAGACGAGGGGGGGGGGGAGCTTGACGGTGGGATGGGGGTCGGTGAGGGGCGCGACCAGTAGGGAGGGGGAGCTCGGGTCGTGAGGGGGGTGAGGGGAGAAAGGGGCGATGAGAAACCCTAAAGAAACCCCAAAAAAACATAAATAAATAAATAAAAACCTAATAAAAAAGATTACCACTAATAATAATAATAAACCTTCACAATAATAATAATAATTATAATAATAATAACATAAAAAACAAAATTATTTATAACACTTGTTTAATTCTTAATAATAATAATCTTAATAACATCATTAATAATAACAAAAATAATTATCATTTCATTTTTAATAATAAAAATAATTATATTATTATTGCGACAACAATATTTTTAACTTCCATTTTAATATTCATTTAACTTTTAGTCTGCCCCACATATCGGGCGAGTCGTGCGGTGACCAAGGTGTTACTGTACGGTCCCTCGATCGTGTTCTACTTGAGCACAGACGCTACCAAACCCACATATGTGTGCTTTTCTCCACAAAAATCAAAGTTTTCATCTGGGACTCAACCCAAACCTCGATAAAAATTATTTACGGCCAAAGAAATAATAAAATAAAATAATAAAATAGGTTGGGGTGTGACAATTCTCCCCACTATAGCACTTTCTTCCCCTGAAAAGCCACAAAAAGATCAAAACCCAAAGATAAAACTTTTTAAGTGTCACGCACCTCCTAAAGTTTAAGCGCCTCCAGTGGATCGATCCAAATAGACACTGAAATATCATGGAACACAACTCATCCTCAAAACACAAACACCTTAACCACTACAAAAAAAACCCAGACCATCCATTTAAACCAAGGAACGAACGAACTTAAACCACATCCAACAATTATTCCCATAATCTTAGTCCAAAGAAACTGTTGGGTGTACTCCAATCCCAATGTTTACTCAAGAGGAAGAACATAGGATTAGGTGGTTCCACACAAGAACACCCACCACCAAACGATACATGAAAAGAAACTATGATACTGACACAGAGAGGTCCGAACGGACTCCCCACTATAAGGATCGACCTAACACTAAATTACTTCAGGTTCAACTCTATGAGACCCATTGTGGGTCTCCCCACCATAAGAACTGACGAGGCTAACCGAACTTTAAAACTTTCCATACAGACCAAAAACCCCCACCACGAGGGGGAGAGGAGAAGGGCCCGACAAATAGATCATCAAAACTACCTCCATCGCCATATCAACAATGTCGCACCCTCGGAAGAACACAAACCATGCCACACTAAGGATGAAGGTTAAACCAAGGCCCTTTTTCACTATTGGGGTTCACTTGACTACGTGCCAGCTTCACTCTGGGACCTATAGCTGGAGCACTGATTGTTGAAGCATCTCCCGCCTCGCAGTCAGGTTTCAAAAATTCCCAAACATAACACACGAACCAAAATTTTACCACACTTCCATTAAAACAAAGTTTTTAAAGAGCCTCAGACCACTCGGGATTCAGCGCACTTCTTGGAAACACCTCGGCAAAATCGTTGTAAGTGACCCAGACATCCACAAGCATGGCAGGGTCTCAGAGCACTCAGGCACGTCGGCTTCTTGTGACCCTTCCTACCACACTGGTGACAAATCATGACATTGCACTGTAAAGAAGATGACTAAAAGTATGAAGGCCTCTTGATTCCTCTATTATTACCACCAGCATTAGGTCACTTCCCATTATTCCTACCGCCATCCTCTGCACTGCTTCCCAAGGATGGGGGAGGATTCACTACCTCATGTCCTTGATTCACGCTCAAATTTACCCCAAGAGATAAAGGTTGAATGATCCTTGTAGTCTAGCTTGGGTTGTCGAATCCACTGAGACCTAAGAAGATACCTAAGATACACAACCTATGAGATGAATTTTTGGTTATGAACTGGCCAACTTCGTTTTGATTTTAGATGGTTTTAAAGAACACTAATAAACCTAAGTGAATTCAATTCAATGAAAATGGGTTGATCTTAGGATTATGCTTGGGGTGGATTGAATGAATTTTACTTCTTTAGACAATTTTGGTTTTATTAATTCTTGATGAATCCATTCTTCAAAATAACACTACCTTCATCATTTTCTGGTTTGATGCTAAGTAAACTCAATTTCTAATTCCCTACACACTTAGAAAACCAAATTCATGATCTCTCCAAGGTATATGGTCATTTTAGTACTTGGATTTAGCTTCCTCAAACATAGTGAAGATAAAGAGTGGAAATAAATGAAGAATGGAAGTCTTAAATTAGTTAGCCAATTAATAACAATTTGTTCATAAAATAACATTCAATCCAGCCTTTGCATCTTCCTACAATAAACCCATTAAAGGGTTATCCCTCCATTGATGTTATACTCTCAATGGTGGGCAGAAGATGACTTACAAGAATTGGATTGAAGAGATTAAAACTGTGGAAATAACGAGCACTCTTCCATGTGTGTGAACGAAATTCACACCTATGTGTGAAATAATTCACCACAAAATACAGATATCACTATGATTTGTGATTATATAGTTTTAATTAAATAAATGGGAATAATAGAAGATAAATATATTGATTAAGAACATACAAATACAAAAAAAACTTACATGACAATTGAAAACATTACAAAGGAACTTTGGCACAATAACATTACATCAAAAACAAGAGGTCCCTTCCCCCTCACCACCAATACCTTAAATAGGTAATTGGGAATCCTTATTCCGATCCTCAATCAATATATTCCCAATTATTAATTTAATTTTGGCCTTAGGGTGGTGGAAAGTAGTGGAGAAATTGATTCCCTCCTTGACTTTTTATCCTCCTTGTCTCTCCTGGAAAAATCATCCGGTATGGGGAATCATATCACTGAATCTTGGTAGTCCATAGAAGAGTATTTTGTGTCTCCAGATTCCTTATATACTTATGTAAAATTTGGTCCCATTTGGGGTTGTGGATCAGGAGTTATGGTCGATTTAGTGGGCTAATATTCTGGGCCATAGATTCTGGCCCATATTTTGATATTCTATTTGGTCCACCTTAATAACCACCATGGAGGCCGAATTAGCACTGTCTCCTAAAGAAAGATTTGTTCCTCTGTATTTATTCTACCATCCCCTGAAATTTGGGCTTCATTGGGCATGTATTGGGGGTGCCACATTCTCATCAGTGGGATGGTGTCCAATCTACCTTCTTCAGAATTGTTTCCTTTCATTGCAAAATATCCCCATCATACTTTATGAATACTCCATTGATCCCTGGATGAAAAATGTTCATATTGAAGTGTAGATCTATTTATCAAACTATAAAATTAAAATATGGATAATTACATTCCTTAAAATCAGATGAATCATTGGGCCTAAATTGTTGTACATTAGGCATGAAGTGCACAAATGATGAGAATGGATGTTCAAAATTGAAATCCACTAACTCATGCCCATAAGATCAAAAATGAACATTTAATACCATTAAAATGTAATTAAAATATGTGTTTTTATTGGCTAATCACACCCCCAACTTGAGATTTTCTATTCTCGAGCAAATAATTCGAAGATTATATTTGAATTCGTTTTTTTCCAAACACATTATAAAAAATAGTGCTCACAATGTAAACTACAAAAAAATATATCTTTATAACCTATCAAAATAATTTAAAACAAGATAAATTTAAAATATGATCCCAATCCCAATCTCATTCCTTTGATCAAATCCATCATCATACTTCATCCAACTCAATTAGGTGAAATGATGTGTTGTGAATCACAATAGATATGGGGGTTCATTTTCATTCAAGGGGGAAATCATGGAAGCACTAGGTGGAATCACATTTAATCCTAACATGAGTATTTTTTTTTATTTTTTTTCAATGTTTCCATATTAATTGAGATTGCAGTTAATTAAATTAACCCATGTATCAAGACTTTTCTGATGACTCCCAAGCTCAAAGGCCTTAGGGAACCAAGTGAAGCCCACATACTCGGGCATTATCTCGAGTTAACTTGATAAAAAACAAAGTCATATTACCATAAACAATGATAAAGTGAAAAACTCAGGGCTAAACAACTCTGGAGTCCCGATCCCCAAGTACAGAAAGCCTTTTATTTTATTAATTCATTGCTCTACATGCAATTTTTTATTTTATTTTATTAATTTTTGATTTTTTTGAATACTCATATTATTCATAAAAATCAATCCAGCCTATGCTATCTATTATGGGACCCCAAGAATTCAAATTAGTACCCCACAGTCTAGAGGACGTGCATTGTGGCATTTTGATTTAATAGATGAAAATAAAAATGATGAAAATTCTCATTGGAAAACCAAAATTCCAAAATCAATGCTTGTAAACTTAATCATGAATTAAATTAAGATTCAAGGAAATAAAAATTATTTTATATGTAGTTTTAATGTGAGAAAAGATGTTATTATATTAATGATAAAGAAATTTTACTTCTTTTTTTTCTCATTGTTTTGTTAACAAACATTTTGTTTCCACACCCCCCCCCCCAACTTAGAATGAAACTATCCCTAGTTTCTTAAAAAGAAAAGAGAGGAGAAAGTAGGTGGGGGGGGAATGATTTGGAAAGGGTATGGAATAATTTCACCTGGTGGCTTCATAATTATGATTGTGGTGCTCCCAAATCACTCTTTGTTCTCATGGGGGATGTAGGAACCTCCTTGATTAAATATGTATTACCCAAAATAGTCCCTAAACCATACAAACAAGAACAAACCAGAAAAAAACAACACAAAAATTTATTTAATACCAAGGCTCATCATTTTTATGGTTTTCCTTTTATTGTTTTTTTTGTTTTAAATCAAACTGATGCTACATTGTCTTCTTTTTAATTTCTGGGTAAGGTGGTACTCAGGGATCATACCGCATGACATGAATGAATACAGTGCTCCCCTTTCATACCCATCCATACTCATAAGAGAAGAACATGTCAACAGTCTAAGGTAGAATAAAATTATATCAAAATGATCTACTAATACTATTTGAAATATAAAGTTGATTAAAACAACAAAATGATTGGAAACTTGAAAACCACGGGTTGCCTCCCATGTAGTGCTTCTTTTAACATCGTTATCTCGACTTGGACCCCTAATTGATTAATTATTTTCCTCATCTAAGGTAGTTTAACACAATTCTTCATCAACTTCATGTTTTTGGAATGGTTCTATGAATGGTTTGACTCTATGACCATTAACTTTAAATGTTTGACCATTGGTGGGATCTTGAATTTCAACAACCCCATGGGGGTACACCTTATGCACTATGTATGGACCTTACCATCTAGACCTCAATTTTCCTGGGTGTAAGTGAAGTTTAGAATTATATAAAAGAACAGGTTCTCTCGGTTCAATGTGTTTGGTTTAAAGGTTTTGAGATTGGTAGGCTTGTACTTTTTCTTTATTAAGCCTTGAATTTTCATAATCCTCTATCCTAAGTTATTCAAGTTCATTTAGATCTAATTTCCTTTCTTCTTCAGCCAATGAGAGGTCATAATTCATTTTCTTAATTTCCCAAAAGGCCTTATATTCAACCTCCACTGGAAAATGACATGCTTTACCACAAACCAACCTATATGGGGACATTACTAAAGTGGTTTTAAATGCAGTTCAATAGGACCAAAGGGAATCTAAGAGTTTGTTTGACCAATCTTTCCTATATGGATTAACAGTTTTCTCAAGAATTTGATTAATTTCTTGATTGGATAGCTCAGATTGACCATTTGTTTATGGGTGGTAAGCAGTGGACACTTTTTGAGAAATTACATAATTTTCCATGAGTGATGAGAATGGATGATTGCAAAAATGAGTTCCACAATCACTAATGATAATCCTAGGAATTAAAAATCTAGAGAAGATGTTTTCTTTTAGGAATTTAATCACAATTTGATGATCATTGGATTTTTTGAGAATGGCCTTAACCCATTTTAAGACACAATCAATAGCTAAGAGAATGTAAAGATATCCCCTAGAGTTTGGGAAGGGACCCATGAAATCAATTCCCCAACAGTCAAAGATTTCATCCCCTAAGATGGGAGTTAGTGGCATTTGATTACTTTTTTTGATGGACCCCACTTATTGACACTTTGTAAAACTTTGAAAAAAATGTGTAGGAGTCCCTTTAGAGGGTGGGCCAGAAGAGACCACACTGAAGAATATTAGAAGATGTTTTCTTAGAGGAAAAGTGACCCCCACATGCCTCGCTATGACAAAATTTAAGGATGGACTATTGTTCAGATTCAGGAACACACCTCCTAATGACTTGGTTAGGACAGAACTTATAGAGGTATAGATCATCAAACACATAGTTCTTGACATCAGAAAGGAAATTCCTTCTAGCTTGAGTCCCTAATAATTTTGGAATGACCCCTGTAACTAAGAAGTTGGCTATGTCAGCCTACCAAGGGCAGTCACTCATGGAGTATAGGTGTTCATTAAGGAATGAAGCAGACACATAGAGGTGAGAAAAATTGTCATTAAATTCTATCATAGAGAGGTGATTAGCTATAACATTTTCAACACCCTTTTTGTTCTTGATTGTGAGGTCAAATTCTTGTAATAGAAGGACCCACCTAATCAATCTAGCCTTATATTCTTGTTTTTGGAAGTGGTATTTCAGTACAAAATGGTTAGCGAACACAATGATGGGGGATCCTAATAGGTAGGACCTAAACTTCTCTAAGGAAAACACAATATCAAGTAACTCCTTTTCAGTGGTGGTGTAGTTTATTTGGGAATCATTTAAGGATTTGATTGCATAAGCAATTACATAAGGAGTTTTATCACAACGTTGTCCTAACAAAACTCCTACAAAAAAGTTACTAGCATCACATGTAACTTAGAAATGAAGGTTCCAATTTGGAGATTTCATAATGGGAGGATAGGTGAGAGAGTATTTGAGGGTTGAGAATTAACCCTTACAGCTTTCTGTCCAAACAAATGGAGCATCCTTTACTAGGAGAGCACAAAGGGGACAGGATATTGAACTAAAGTCCTTGATGATTCTTCTATAGAAACTAGCATTTACTAAGAAAGACCTCACTTCCTTAACAGTTCTAAGTGATGGAAGGTGACAAATGATGTCAACCTTTTCTTTATCAACTTTAACCCCCTACCTGAGACTATATGGCCAAGGACTAACCCCTGTTTAACCATGAAATGACATTTTTCTCAGTTTAGGACCATATTCGTTTCTTCACATCTAGACAAAAATCTCTCCACATTCTTAATACATCCCTCAAATATACCCCCAAAGATATAGAAGTCATCCATGAATACCTTAAGAAAATCCCTACCATGTCTGAGAAGATTTCCATCATGCACCGCTGGAAGGTTCCAGGGGCATTGCATAACCCGAACAACATGCATTTGAAGGAAAAGGTGCCGAATGGACAGGTGAATGTAGTCTTCCCTTGCTTCTATAGGGAGAACTCAATCTTATTGTACCCTGAGTACCCATCTAAGAAACAATAGAACTCATGAACTTCCACTCTCTCAAGGAATTGGTCAATGAATGGTAAGTGGAAATGGTCCTTCTTGGTGAATGATTTTAGCTTCCTATAGTCAATGAAAACCCTCCATCCACTACTCACCCTAGTTGGAAGAATCTCTCCATCCTTATTGGTTATCACTGTGATTCCTGCCTTCTTGGGAACCACCTAGATTGGGATCACCCACTCACTCTCAGTTATGGGATAGATGATACCAGCTTTTAACAATTTCATAAGTTCCTTCCTTACTACCTCCATGATATTAGGATTGAGTCTCCATTGAGGTTGACTACATGGCTTTGAATCAGATTCTAGAACAATCCTATGAGTCCTGATTAGATGGCTAATCCCAGAAATATCAGACAGGGTCCAACCAATGGATTTCTTATGTTTCTTAAGGACATCTATAAGCATCATATCATGATTGGATTCAATAGAAAAAGAAGTGACAATAAGATGTGCTTGATTTTCCCCTAGGAAGGCATACATGAGTGTAGTGGGAAGTTCCTTCAATTCAAGATCAGTTTTTTTTAGAATTTCATTAGAATATTGGGACATTAGATCAAGATCGATTTTGTTTCTTAGAGTTTTAGATAGAATCAAATCCCCATGAGTAGAAGTTTTAGCTACAATATTGGTTTGATCAGATTTAGGGAAGGAAGTTTTATTGGTCTCCATGAAAGTGGTTTCTTAAAAGGTTTCACTGATTGTTGGACCTAAGAATTCATCATAAGAGAAATTTAAAAATAATTCAATCCAAGGAGATAAAATTCCTTTATGTGAATAAAGGAAATAAATATCATCCTGACTTAAACATCCATCAAATATTCCTTGATGTTCTATGGATTCATTATCAATGCTTCCTATCATGTTTACTTCATGAATGTCCTCGTAATCTCCTATTTGTGAGCTTTCATTATAGATGTTAAAGTCTAGACTCATGTTTCTAAAGGTGATGGTCATGTTCCTGTTTCAAACTCGGATAACAGAGTTGATTTTTTTAAGGAAATGATGAACAGGATGATTGGGTTTTGTTCCTTATTTCCTAAGTTTGGATGATTGTCAAGGATAATGAAGTCAGTAGGGTAGATGAAGTTTTCAACCTTTACCAGAATGTCCTTTAAAATCCCCTTTGGAACCCCAATGCTACGATCAGCAAGTTGAAATGTGAAAGATGTGGGTTTGAGCTATTCTAGGCCAAACTGGCAGTACACAACATAGGGGATGAGATTGACACTAGCACCTAGGTCACACAAGGCCTTGACAACTTTTCTCTCTCCTAGTTTAACATTGATGTAAGGTCAACCCGAGTTTTTCAACTTAGGAGGAATGGTCCCTTGAATAGTGGTACTCACATTAGCAGCCAAAAGGTCTTGGTTTTTATGTGAAAATTATCTTTTAAAAGTGCACAAGTCCTTAAGGTACTTTGAGTAGGCATGTGTGGTTTGGATTGCATCGAGAAGGGGAATGTTCAACTTGAATTGTGAGAAGATTTTCCTCAATGTTTAACTCGATTTAGGCTTGGTTTTCCCTCTCATGTGTTGATGAAATGGTGCAGGTTGTGGGGTTTTTTGTGTGAAACTTGACTCTCCCCTTACTGTTTGTTGTGGAATGTCTTGTGCAGGCATGGATGCCTTTCCAGTTTTGATAGTTTTAAGTTCTTGTTTTAGGGAAGAGACTTTCTAGTTCATCCTTTCCATTTGTTTTCATAGTTGTTCTAGTATGATTTTTGGAATAGTTTGGGCTGATTCTTGAGAAGATTGGTTTATCCCAAGGGGATATTTTGGAGGTGGGATGGTTTGTTGAAAATGGACCAGTGGCTGTTGGTATTGGATAGGTTGGGTTTGGAGCTGGTTATGGGTTTGGTAGTTCTGATGGGGGTAAGGATTTTGTCCCTGTGGTTGGCTAGTTTGTTGGTTATCTTTCCAGTAGAAGCCTGGGTGGTCATTATACATTGGGTTGAAGGTGTTTTGGTATTGAGGCTCTTAAAAGTTCAAAGCATTTACTTCCTCTGGGGGTCCTCCTAAAAGAAAATCCTTGATGGATGGAATGGTTGGGCAGTTTTCTATATTAAGTTCATGTTTGTCACAAATTGTGAAAACATGGTCTACAGTTTGGATTTCATGGACTTTTATAAGGTCTATCTCTTCAACCTTCCTAGAGAGCACTGCGAGTTTAGCACTAAGGCTTTCCTCTTCTCAAAGTGTATGAATTATAGTAGTTCTTTGTGTCTTTTCAGAATAAGGTGAAGTTCCCCATGTTTGGTTTTGTTCAGAAAGGCTTTCTAGATACTCATAAGAATAATTTGGGGATTTTTTTAAAGGTTACATTACATATCATTTCAATGAATTGTTTGTTCCTTGGGCCCAACCCTTCATAAAAAATTCTCACTTATTCAGGTATAGAAAAACCATGATGTGGAACCATGTTTAGGGTGTCTTTGAACCTCTCACATGTTTCATATAATGACTCTCCCTCTTTTTCAAAAAAGTTTTTAATGCACTTTTTAAGTGCAATTGTTTTGTGACGAGGGAAGTATTTTTTGTAGAATTCTATTTGCAATTGGTCCCATGAGTATATTGATGCAGGTCTCAAGTTGTTTAGACAACATTTAGGTCGATCATTCAATGAAAAAGGAAAGAGCCTCATCTTAGCTAATTCTAGTTGATGTAGGTGACACATGGTTTCTACTATGTCAATGAACTCCTTAACATGAAGGTAGGGCATCTCAAACTCCATCTCGTGAAAGGTTGGAAGATGGTTTAGGACATGGGGTTTAAAGATGTAATTGGTAACTCCTAGGGAATTATGTATAATGCATTAGGGGGAATTGGTCCAAGCTGGAGTGAGGTAGTCATTCATGGTTTAATTGACTACATTCCCTAGGTTTGGAGCTTCTTGATTTTGGTTTCCCATTTAATTTATCCCAGGATTTACAATTTGATTTCTTGGAAGACCCTCCATTAGAATTGATTAAATTTTTGATTTTGAAGTATCAAGAATATTATGATCTAATTGAAACAATCCCATAGGTTCACTTGACTCCCCTATCCTAGTAATTTCCTCCCTAACTAGTCTGTTTGAATTATCGTGGGTGTAGGTGGACATGCACCAAAAGGGAAAAAAGTGAGAAAGGGACAAGTTAAGAGATCTTGGGTGAGAATAGAAGAATGGGGGTGAGGAAACACAGTTTTGGTCTAAGGTACTTACTTGGTCCCTGGAAATAGTGCCAAAATTTTATTCACGCTCAAATTTACCCAAGAGATGAAGATTGAATGGTCTATGTAGTCTAGCATGGGTTGTCGAATCCACTGAGACCTAAGAAGATACCTAAGATACACAACCTATGAGATGGATTTTTGGCTATGAATTGAACAAATTAGTTTTGATTTTAGATGGTTTTAAAGAAAACTAAGAAACCTAAGTGAATTTAATTCAATGAAAATGGGTTGATCTTAGGATTTTTCTTGAGGTGGATTGAATGAATTTTACTTCTTTAGACAATTTTGGGTTTATTAATTCTTGATGAATCCATTCTTCAAAATAACATTACCTTAATCATTTTTTGGCTTGATGCTAACTAAAATCAATTATTAATCCCCTACACACTTAGAGAACCAAATTCATGATCTCTCTAAGGTATATGGTCATTTTAGTACTTGGATTTAGCTTTCTCAAACATAGTGAAGATGAAGAGTGGAAATAACTGAAGAATGGAAGTCTAAAATTAGTTTTCCAATTAACAACAATTCACTCATAAAATAACATTCAATCCATACTTTTCATCTTCCTACAATAAACACATTAAAGTTTTATCCCTATATTTATGGTATACTCTCAATGGTGGGCGGAAGATGACTTACAAGAATTGGATTGAAGAAATTAAAACCGCGGAAATAACGAGCACTCCTTCGTGTGTGTGAACGAAATTCAAACCTATGTGCAAACTAATTAACCAAAACATAGATATATCACTTTAATTTGTTATTATATAGTTTTAATGAAAGAAATGGGAATAATAGAAGATAAATATGTTGATTAAGAACATAGAAATACAAAAAAGAAACTTACATGACAATTGAAAACATTACAAAGGAACTTTGTCATAATAATATTACATAAAAAACAAGAGGTCCCTTCCCCCTAACCACCAATGCCTTAAATAAAAAATTGTGAAGCCTTAGGATGAGCCTCAACTAATGTATTACCAATTATTAAATTAATTTAAGCCACAGTGTGGTGGAAAGTAGTGGAGAAATTGATTCCCTCCTTGAATTTTTATCCTCTTTGTCTCCCCTGAAAAGATCATCCTGTATGGGAAAGAATATCGCAAAATATCGGTGGTCTATATAATATTATTTTGTGTCCTCAGATGTCTTCTAGACATCTGTTAAATTTTGGCCCATTTTGAGTTTTGGATCTAGAGTTATGGCCGATTTAGTGGGCTAACATTCTGGGCCACAGATTCTGGCTCATATTTTGATATTCTATTTAGGCCACCTTAATAACCACCATGGAGGCCAAATTAACACTGGATCTTGATGAAATATTTTTTCCTCTATATGTATTATATCATCACATGAAATTTGGGATTCATTGGGCCTGTATTGTGGTCCCCACATTCTCATTAGTGGGCTGGTGTCCAATTTGTCTTCTCCAGAATTGTTTCCTTTCATTGCAAAATATTCTCATCATCCTTTATGAATAATCCACTGATCTGTGAATGAAAAATGTTCATATTGAAGTGTAGATCCATTTTCCAAAATATAAAATTAAAATATGGATAATTACATTCCTTAAAATCAGATGAATCATTGAGCCTAAATTGGTGTATATTAGGCATGAAGTGCACAAATGATGAGAATGAATGTTCAAAATTAAAATCCTCTAAATCAGGCCCATAATATCAAAAATGAACTTTCAATACCATTAAAATGTAATTAAAATATGTGTTTTTATTGGATAATTAGTCCTCCTACTAACTCAGCTTCATCCATAAAGGCTTTCCCCACAACATCTGAGAAGGTGGTTAGGTTGAGCTCTGCCACTTTCGACTGCAGTTCAGGTCGGAGTCCAGACTCAAATTGTTAAGCCTTCCTGGGATCATTTTCAACAAACCATTGGTCATACAGAGATAGGTATAGGAAACGTCGATAGAATTCTAGTACTGATTCAACACCCTGTAGAACACAACACAATTCTATCTTCTTCCTCAGCTTCGTCAACTCAGAGAAATATTGTTGGATAAAAGAAGACTTGAAGAACTTCCATGTGAGATATGATTGGGGCTTGCTTCGAGACACATAATTCCACCATTTCTAGGTTGGACCTTAAAGCATAAAGGTATCTAACTTCACCTTCAATGACTCAAGAAACCCAATGAAACTGAAGTTCCTCTCAATCTTCTGCAACCACTCCTCCGCCTCAAGAGGATCTTCTTGACCATAAAACAGGGGAGGGTTCAACTTTTGTAATTCCAGAACATAGTCTATAGGATGATCAACTGAAGGATTTTCTAAGGGTGCACCATCCGAAATTGCACCTTGGGCATTCATCAAACCGTCGTGGGGTGAACACTAAGGAACAAGGAAATAAGGAACTTAATCAAAACATGGTCACTACCATTTCAAATTAAAATTTTTACCATTTTAAAAATAAAACTTTACAAAACAATTCTTAGAATTAAAGAAGAATCAAATGATTCAATAAGAGAAACTAGTGTCGATGGGTGACTCGGACATATGGTTGGCAGCCATACACCGGTCATGCCACCATTACAAGGATCACTCTAGGGTAATGTTCCTAGATCCATATGGCTTTCCAGACCATGCGATCTCACATAGGTCACTTTCTTGGCTCCCATTTCATTTTCAAATACCAAAAAACCCATAAGAATCAAAGTAAATCAACAAACCCAAACATCCCATGGTAACCCAAGGTTCGGAATGAGCATGGGTTCATGGCGTCCTTCCCATTCCTACACCTCAAGTCCCAAAAATCCTACTCCTTCTACCATGACAACCCCAAATAGAAATGGGCTCTATGAAAAAAAGGTCCTCTCAAGATCCAACCTACCTTTGATACCATTTTTTCATGAACCAACCCGGGTTGACCTTGGACCGGTCACCCGAGCCGATTTGCGACAAGGCCTGAGAGGCGTTCCCGATCCTCCCGGGCTTGCGACAAGTGCCAGGGAATCAATAGAGGACAAATGGGAACAATTTATCCTAATGAAAATAAATAAAGTAGTATAAATAAAATATAATAACGCAAAACAAATAAATGACACGAAAAAGAAAGAACAACCTACAACAACAAACTAACCTGAACACGACAAAAAATCCTCGCGACCCTGAGTGTTGCTTACCAATCCATGACCAAATATCACCCACGACGATCAAGATCGAGTCAAAACTGAAACATAAACTAAAAATAGGAAAACACTATAGGCATGAGTACTAAAACTTAATAGGTGTTCCCAACAAACTATTCCCAAATAACTACCTTTAAATAAAGAATTTAAAAATTTCAGGTTTGAACTAAATTATATAAAATATGGGTTTCCACACACACTTTCATCTCTAAAACAAATAACAGTCCATTTCCATTTTTATTTTAAAAACAAGTTTAATGTTTGAAGGAAAAGGTGCATTGCATTTTAAAACTTTTTCTCAAACAATTTAAAATATAAAAGTTTAGTTTTTAGTAAAGAGAAAAACCACACACAATGAACAAAACACCATAAGGGCAATGAAAAAGTAGTAAACGGGACCAACAACCAAACTAGGCCTCTCAATCGTCCGCCACATCCAAATAAGTACTAAAGAAAACATGGGTCGAACCTAGTAGCTCATGAACAATCCAAAATGTACTATACGTGTGACTCGTCCTAAAGGCATGCCTACTCTCGATGACATCATAACACCCAAACACCCGGTGTTTCCTTACCTTGCCTAATTGAGGGGCCTAGTCCCCTAGCAGAGCAAAGTTCGTACTAAGGGCCACTAGCCAGTGCGTATTATAAACTAGTGCATCAATCGTTCTCAGAATATTCACTTACTATGCCAGGTTCCCATGTCAACATGTATAATAAAAAAAGGGTGAGTCAACAATGTAAAGCAAGAAACAAATTCCAATGCACAAACATCACATACAACAACTCACACAGACAACACACATAGCAAGGTCACCCCTGAGTCACTCCAAATAGGGTTTTCAAAATAATTAATTTTTATTAAAGTACCAAATAGGCCTTAACAAAATTTTAAAAAAATGTCATTTCTCAAGAGAACCAAAACACTTGCTCACGTGTTAGAAAAAATCATTTATCATCAAACTAGAACCACATTTGAAAATCCATGAATTATGTTCAAAGGCCAAATGGGCATTCTTTCACTATTGTGCGTCAATTCACCAAGAAAATATTTCAAGTATCATGTATAAAATAAACAGCTTCATCTACATCAAGTAATTATTCTAAAAATAATTATCTAATACTATTTATCATTTATTGAAAATTAATTAAATATAAAAAAATTAATAAATTCTAAATTTAAAGGCGAGTGCAGTGAAGGACCTACCTCGATGCACAGCTCGAAAACACTAGTGCGCCACGCCTCGCACAAGCGCACAAGCATGCACAAACCAACTACTGCAGTATCATGGAATTAACTTGCCAATGCGCCGCAACAAACACACAACAACTAAAAACACATAACCACTAATATAAAACAATACAAATGAACAAATGGTGTAAAGAACACCTTGAAAAGATTTCAAAACACAACTTGCACCATCTGTAATATTTAATAAAGCACTTTAAAATTTATAAAACAATTCCAAAGAGACCCATGACTTTACACACCCAAAACCCCTTCCAAAACCTATTTTTATTGTCAACTGAAAACAAAAAAAAAACAATTTCCAACACTGTTCTCACTATTCACACATTTTATAAAATCACATACACAATTTATAAAATACATTCAAGGGGCATAATAAAGGGGTACACTTAAAATCCAACCCATTTCTTTTTAGAAAACCAACTTTCAAACCACACACACCACGAATCCATTTCAAACAATTCTCCACCCCACCTATATATTTTATCAAACACCTTGAACCATTTTTAAAACACAAATACAAGACCCATCATGGGTTCATGCATGATATACAACCCATCCTCTTAAAAAACACTTTCCAACCCCCGCACACGACAATTTGTTTAAAAAACACATTTCACACCTCATATACAACCCATATCACATAAACAAGAAGCAAAACAAGCACACTAAAATAATTAAACAATGTCATGGGTAACTATTTAATCCTCAAGAAATGAGAAAAATACAAGAAAACAATTTAGTTCTAAATTCAAAGGGAAACACAAAGAAATCCAACCTCAAATGTGGACGGACCTCCTGAAGCCAGTGCAAATCCTCGTTCGCACCGCAAGCAAAAACCAACATACACAACAAGATAGAACACACCAAAAATTATGATTTAACCCCCAAAAATAAACCCTAACAATAGAGAAAACTAAAATAAAAATCCCTTACCAAAAATGGGGAGAACCATCACCAAAGGGAGAGGGATTCGCACTGGAAAGTAGGGGCCGCACTAACGAGGTGAGGGAGACCAGACAGGGGGGGTGCACTGGCAAGAGGTCTACACGGTCTGGTTGTCCGGCGAGAGGAAGTTTGTGGTTCACCAAGGGGGGGGGGTGAGGCTGGATAAACAGTGAGGGAGAGAGGCAGAGGGCGTGTGATGTGTGGCGGGGACTAGCTGGAGATTGTCGTCGCGGAGGGGAAGCCCGGCTAAAGGGGGATTATTGTGGTTAGCCTGCTCTAAGGGGAAGGGAGGCAGACGACCAAGCGGACGGGGGGGGGGGGGGGAGAGATTGGTAGTAGGATGGGGGTTGGCAAGGGGTGAAACCAACAGGGAGGGGGGAGCTCGGGTCGCGAGGGGGGTAAGGGGAGAAAGGGGCCACGAGAAACCCTAAAGGAACCCAAAAAAACATAAATAAATAAATAAAAACCTAATAAAAAAATATTACCAATAATAATAATAATAAACCTTCACAATAATAATAATAATTATAATAATAACAAAAACATAACAAACAAAATTATTTATAACACTTGTTTAATTCCTAATAATAATAATCTTAACAACATATTTAATAATGAAAAAATAATTATCATTTCATTTTTAATAATGAAAATAATATTATGATTATTGCAACATAAATATTTTTAACAGCCATTTTAATATTCATTTAACTTTTAGTTTTCCCCATATACCGGGCAAGTCGTACAGTGACCAGGGTGTTGCTGTACGGTCCCTCAACCGTGTTCTGCTTGAGCACAGACACTGCCAAACCCACATACATGGAATTTTCTCCACAAAACTCAATGTTTTCATTCTAGAATCAACCTGAACCCCGATAAAAATTATTTAAGGCCAACAAAATAATAAAATAGACCAGGGTGTGACATAGATGGAGTTCCATGAGATGTTCTGGTCGAGGCAGGGGATGTGGAACCCCAGTGTAGGAATGACAGTAGTAGGCAAAGGGTATAGATCAGGGGAGTCTGGAAGGAGCCTAGGCCAGAGGGGCTGGTTAGCTGCACGTTATGTAGACTACTCCGACTATTGTGGATTCATGACTGTCTTCTGTCAGAGGTATGATTCTTGTATCATCTACCCCTTGCTTGTGTTTTGTTTGATACAGGAACATCAAATTCCTTTCTATCTATTATTTTGTAAATGGTTTGGTCTTGGATGTGGAAATATTGGATGGTGTTTTGACCATCGACACATCATTGGGAGTGTGGTCAAAGAATATCAAACATTACAAAGCATGTTTTCTAGAGATTGGTGGTTACTGTTTCTTTTGGGAACTATTAATGATGAAAATGACATGCTTCAATTTGATTCTGCATATGGATTGGTTATTTCTATAATAGGCTCATATCGACTGTTACCAGTGGAGAGTTACCTTTTTATCTCTAGAAGGAGGCAGCTATTCTCACTAGGGTGAGTGAGAGTTTCAGGATGGTCATGAAGGACCAATTTAGTGAATATTGGATTGTCTCATAACTAAAATATATAGTCTTTCTCTAGATGATGGGGGGATATAGCATAAATATTTTCATCTAGTGGTAGAAAATTTTCAGAATGTCTTTACTGATGAGTTCTACAACTTACTACCTGAGAAAGAGATCGAGTTAGTGTTGGGGACATAGCCAATTTCTATCCCTCATTACAGAATGGAACCAACAGAGCTTTGGGAGTTGAAAGTCCATTTCGAAGAGCTGGAAGCTAAATGTTTCATATGACCAAGTATATCTCCTTGGGGTTCTCTAGTTCTCTTCACCAAGAAGGATAATGTGACTTTGTGCTTGTGTGAAGATTATTGGAGGATGAACGAGATGACAGTCAAGAACTGATATCCTATTCCATACATCAATCATATTTTTGATTAGGTGAGGGGTGTTAAGATCTTCTCCAAGAATGATCTGAGATTAGGATACCATCAATTGAGGGTGATACCATCAAACATAACTCGACCATCTTTTAGTAGCAGGTATAGATTGTATGAGTTCATTGTGATGCCTTTTGGTTTGACTAATGCACTGACAATATTCATGTCCATGATGAATAGGATCTTCCATCCTTTTGTGGACTAGTTTGTGGTGGTTTTTTCGATGACATCTTAGTGTACTCCCAGTCAAAAGACGATCATTCCAAACATCTTGACATTGTCCTGAGTATATTGAGAGAGCATCAGATTCGCACAAAGCTAACCAAATGTAGTTTCTGTATAGATAAAGTGCATTTCTTGGTCCATGTCATCTCAGAGGCAGGAGTATCAGTGGATCCATAGAAATTTGCAGCTGTAATATCTTGAGATTATCCTAAGAATATCTTTGATATTTAGAGATTTTTGGGTTTAATAGGTCATTATTGGCACTTTACCTAGAAATTTTCCCATTTGGAATAAAAAATGTTAGGGATGAATAATAAAGGGGTGAAGTTTGTTTGGATAGATGCTTGTGAGAGATATTTTTAGGAGTTGGAAGGAAAACTGACCTCAACACCTATCCTCACATCACCTGTCCTAGTTAAAGAATATACCATGTACTGTGATGCATCCAGAGTTGGACTTAGAGAAGTTCTGATACAGGAGGATTTAGTGGTTACATATGACTCTAGACAACTGAGACCACATGAGAGAAATTACCCTACTCATGATTTGGAGTCAGCAGTAGTGATACATGCCTCGAGAAGCTAGAAAAATTAATTCATGGGTTAGTGGTTTGTGGTATACATGGATCATAAGAGCCCCAACTACATATTTTCTCAGTAGGACCTAAACCTTTGACAATGGAGGTGGGTTGAGTATCTACAGTCTTTCGACTTCAAGTTGGATTATACACCATGCAAGGGAAACATCGTTGCTGATGTATTGAGTTGAAAGATGAAGGTAGAGGAAGTGCATGAGTTTTTTAATGAGTGGAGGGTAATGAACCTCTTTACAAACATGCATCTATATGTTTAGGAGTCACATGGACGAGTATCTATGACTTCAAATTCTATTATACCTATGCTTCTGGACTATATTAAGGCTAAAAAGTTATCTGATTTTAAGGACTTAGTTATAAGAGGCAACTTATATAGTGGGGAGACACCATCGAGATGGTCTCTTGGATGTGGAAATTCTATCCTTTTCCATGGATGAGTACAGGTTCCTATGGGCTTGCGTGAGGAGCTGATGAAAGAGTTTCATGCTTCTAGATGGGTGGTACATCCTAGTTTGACAAATATGTATCATGATCACCATGATAGTACTGGTGGTTAGGAATGAAGAATGAGGTGGCATGCTTTGTGGTGATATATTTTATTTTTCTTCAAGTGAAAGCTATGCATCAGAGGATAGATAGGATTTTACAGCCTTTTCCCATTCCTGAGTAGAAATGGAATGATGTCACTATGGATTTTGTGATAGGATTACCAAGGAAAACCCATAAGAACGGTATTGTATGGGTGATTGTGGATTGAATGACGAAGGTATCCCACTTATTAACCATTAGGTATACATTCAAAGTTGATTATTTAGGAAGTATTTATGAGTGCGAGGTGGTTCGGTTGCACGATGTTCCAAGGAGTATCATTTTAGACAAAGATCCTTGCTTCACATTGTGTTTCTGGAAGGGTCTTCATAAGGCTCTAAGATTTCAAGTTCTTTTGAGTATGACCAATTATCCTTAGATTGACGGTAAATCTGATAGGACTATTCATGTTCTGGAGGATATGTTACGAATCTTTGTTTTGGATTTTGGTAGTTTTTGGGATCATCATATAACACTCATGGAGTTTTCATATAATAAAAAATTCTAGGAATCAATCTATATGACACATTTTGAGGCTTTACATGGAAGGACGTGTTGTTCGCCTCTATTGGTTGGAGGTAGGTGAGTCAGTGCTTGTTGGGACTAGTCTCATACAAGAGACATCTGAGTAAATTTAGTTGACCAAACAATGGTTGGTGATTGTGTAGAGCAGGTAGAAATCATATGATGACCATCAGAGATGACCTTTAGAGTTTGAGGTCGGTCATCATGTTTTCCTTTAGGTTTCACCTAGTTTGGGACAATGCTGTATTAGAAAACAAGGAAAGCTAGCACCCAGGTTTGTCGGGCCATTTGAGATAGTGGATAGGGTTAGTCTATTGGCATACCGTTTAGCCCTTCTAGGGTGTTACAATGCCATGCATGATGTGTTTAACTTGTCTCAACATCATAGATATTATTCAGACCTTTCTCATGTGATAGATGTAGTAGACATTAAGATTAGTGTTGATGCATCATATGAGGAGCATCCAATATGGATTGTAGACCATAGTGAGAAGTATCTTTGAGGTAGGAATATACCATTGGCTCGAGTGTAGTGGAATAATGAGAAAGTTTAGGAGGAGACCTGGGAGAGGGAGTCTGATATGTGAGTACGGTGGCTATACTTGTTCACTGAGACCCCACAATGATGATTAGAGCAGCTCGGGGATGAGATTTTATATAGTGGGAAGGTTGTAAGATCCCATATTTTTCCAGGTTCCCAATTTGAGTTTTTTGTTTGATCGTTGGTGGTCGTGTCTTGTTTAGATATGGAGAGCCTATTTTGGGGAAAATGAACTAATGTTTAGGGATATATTTGTTTGAATTAATGGAGTTCTGGTATAAATGGGTCAACTTTTACCATGGGTTCTTGGTAAGTTGAGAAACCTTAAAGGGGTTTGGGTTTTATACTGAAACTGGTCTGAAAACTATCTGCATAATAGTTACACATCGTGTAATTGTAATACACGCCATGTAATTGTTGCTAGATACATGTTGTGAATGGTTACAGGCCATGAAATGATTCACAACATGAAAGGAATACACGTCATGTAAGTATATTACACATCGTGTAATATATAATTGGAATAAATAATAATCTGAGAAAAAGGGTTCTTCAGCGTATCCCATTAAAAATAATTTCATTAAGTGTCACTATATTACATGTTTTGTAATTTCCTAATATGAAGTTTAAAGTATGTCGTGTGGTTGGTTTTTATTTCATCTCATGTGCAACTTCCTCCTCATGACCCTATGGCACCTTCCAAGCAATTTTGGAGTGCCAAACTCCCTTCCAGACGTCCCTCTCATGTGACCAATCCCTAGTGAGTAGTTTTGGTCCATATTTCCCTTCTCTCCCTTGTGTCTCTAAATATTGTGGTGTAATCTCTTGACCGTGTGTATTTTTGGTTTTGATCTTGATCAATTTTGATCTAGAATCCTTTTTGCGATCATCCACACCTTTTTCCTTGTGGGTTTTTTCCATTGGAAGTATTGTTTGATTGTCAGTTAAAGGTAGGTGGTCTAAATCTAAACCCTATGGTTTGATAATTGTCAATTATATGCAATATTGCAATTTTTCCAACATACTTTCACCTCATTTGATTAAATAATGAATTGAATTTTTCCTTGGAGTCCCTTTGGATCCAAATGTTTCTTGACCTCGCTTGTGGCTACCATTCATGTGAGAAAACCCTTAAACATAAATGAATTGTTTAAATGGTTTAAAGTGTGTTTATCATGACATGGATTTTGGGTGATTTCCTGATATATATTCACCTTGGTTTGGCTTGTTTGTTGAGATAATTAGTATGTTATTGGTTATGAACAATTTATAAATGAATTGTTTAACCAATGATCTTGATGATGTGATATTGTGATTCCTTACTGTTATGAAATGTGTTGTGATTTAATTACTGTAATTCTTATATAGGGTGTTGGCCCAATGAATCATGCTAAAATTATTATATAATAGGCTATACCCAGTTGACATGATGAAATGATTATATAGTAGGCTTGGCCCAACGACTCATGTTGAAATGATTATACATCGATCTTGGACCTGTGACTCATGCTGAAATGCTTATATAGTAGTCCATGCCCAATGAATCATGCTAAAATTCTTATATAGTGAGATATACCTAGTGACACATGCTGAAATTATTATATAGCGGGCTCGAACCTAATTAAATGCTGAAATGATTATATAGCGGCTTCGACCCAGTTTTGTGTGATTTATACCATAGTTATAAGGCTATGGTTGGCATGGTTGTAAGATATGCTCATATACATTATGACATGGCACTGAGGTAGGTTATGTTTTACTATGGTTATATGGTTATGGTTGACATGGTTGTGAGACATTCTTAAAGAAATTTTAGCAAGGTGTTGAAGCAGGTTGATTTGGTATTAATTTTATTTATTAATTAATTAATAAACATATTTATTGTATTATTTAAAACCCTTGTTATCAGATTGGTTTGTTTAGACATGGCGGTGTCAAACTACCAAGTTATACTCACATACTATTCGGGCCACCATTTAGTATTCAAGAGGATTATATGGATGTAGGTTTGGACAAGGGAAAAAGTCTTTACTGTTGATTTTTTTCTTACTCTATGGACTGAAGTTTGGTGATGAGACCGACATGGGGTTCAAGATTAGGGAATTTTGAGTATTTTTTTGAGTGTGCTAGTCTTTTATTTTTTATTTATTCTAGCATGGAGTTTAGTTACATTTCGGCATGTCATTACATTATTCCCTTATTATTTATTGGGTTTTCAATTAGCTTTGATTGATGATATTCTGCTGTATGATATTTTTTCCATTTTTTCCACACTCTAATATTTATATCATCATTATCGGTATTATTTTGTTCTGATATGATGTAACTCTACAACTAGGGGGTATAGTCTCCCCACTATACTTTCACACCCCATTTTTAGTCGGCAACCTCTGACATATGGGGAGGTGTGCTCGAGGTCTCGTAACCAACCCATTTTAGCCACATGAGACAGTGCCAGATCAGGGGACATTACAAATATGCCTTATCAACAAATATATATACCAAGTAATGGATATAAATTTATCAATATTTCCCCGGTTAATCAAATAAAATTTATAATAAAACTCATTATGTAAAAATGGTATATGTTTTAGGCAATAATCATATCCATGATACAAATAATATGAATATTTTTGAGATATGTAATGTCTAATGATCATAAGAAAGTGAATGTTTCAAGGGAAATTTAATGACTATAAAAATTAATCCAGAAAGTGAATTTCATTACTTTTCCTGACCAAATAGATCACAAAACATCTAGAGAAATAACATGGATGGTATCGTTGCAACATATAACAATTTATTTTCATTGATGAATTGAAATACCATAAAAATATCATTAAAAACATTCTTGATGAAAATTAATTTTCACTTCAAAAATCACTTTTAAAAATTAGATATTTCCATAATATTAGGAAAAACATTTTATTTGAAAAGAACATTGTAATATTGCAAATGAAGTTTCAAATCAATGATATACATGATGGCGGGAAATTTCTGTTCATGCTAAGTATGTTAAAACAAATATTTCTTTCACATTTTTGTAAGAAAAGTCAAAAAGTACCTTGTTTGGAAAAAGAAATGAAGATTCCTTTTATTTTTTTTGTAAAAATTCAAACATGGGTAAACATATCTTTTAATAAATTATTGAAGAATATTAAAAGTATTCTTTAAATTCTTTTAAGGAAAATATGGATATGGATGAAAAGTAATTTTTGACCCAAAAGAGAAATAAAGTTTCCTTTACTTAAAAAACATTTTCTCAATCATTTTAAGTACCAAATAGAGGAAAATTGTACCATTTCTTGAAAATTTCATGAATAAATAAAGTAAGATAAAATTAAAAGGGTTCATTATACAATGGTAAAATAATTTCATTCAATGGAAATTCAAACATAAATAATTCCAATTAAAATGAGATTGAAGAATAAACCCTTACCACTTTGGTAAATTTTGAATCATAACCCTCATGAAATAAATTACTTCAAATGAAACATTAAATACCATGAAAATAAATATATTCATGATATAACATATCAAATGGGAAATAGATAATGCAGCACCCCAAATATTATGCACTTGACCCTTTATTTATGTATTTTAGTGTATATAATGTTTGGGTTAAGTTTCGGGAGGTTAGAAGGATTTTTTGCATGATTTGAAGGATTTTATGGAGGTTCATAGTTTAAGGATGATTATTAGGAACTATACAACACCTCCAGGAATCCATGTAAGGGAAAATAATGAACACTGGAAAGATCACAGTTGACACATAGTTTGGCCAAACTGTATGGATGCCAAAGAGAAACTGTGAACCTTGAAATAGTAGGGAAATGCATGTTTGGTGAATGTATTACCTAATTTTGTGATCCAACCATGCGAGGTGTGGTTTGAGATAGTATCTCGTGCACGATTATCCAACAATTTACCAAACCGTGTGATATAACCATACACCATGAAATTTTAGATCAAAAAGTTGTGTATCTAATTCAGTTTACCTCCTTAATCACTCATTTCCCCCTAATATCACCATAAAATGAATTCCTTTTCTTACCAAGGCTTTAGAGGCAATTCCCTTTGATTTATGATCATTTTTTCATCAATCCAAAGTTTTTCGAAGATCTAGATTTTTTGGAAAGTTCTCATTATTCATCATTTTTCTCATATCCAAGGCTTCTCTATCTTTTGGAATCGTTGATATAATACTTTGGGGATATATCTATGTTTTATGGTGTAAATATTGATGATACATTATTGTTTTGGTTGAGGGGAACAAGATCTAAGGTCATATCTAGGAGATCCCAGCCGAGTTGTTGAAGTTGTTGTTCCGTTCTTTGTTTTCACCAACGTTTGAGAGGTAGGTGGATTCTCTATAGATTTCCACTTAATTATAACTTGAATCATTGGTTTCAAATCGATTTAATTGCTTAAAATTATTGTGAAACCTTGTTTTATTTTATAGAAACCTATTTAGTGATGTTTTCTTGGAAATTGTGGAAATTGGTTGGTTTTATGGAAAGTGATTTTGGTTCATGATTTTAAAATAATGGTTTTAAAATTATGGTGTGGTTTTGATACATGGAAATTTGTTTGTATAAAATATTTCAATAAAATAAATGTTTTATTGAAATGGATTTGCTTGATTTTTAGTATACATGGTTGGAGTAATTTCATTTTCCTTAAATGTAACCCTGGGGAAGGGGAATGTTCCATTGGGACACTTGGTTTTTGTTACCTTTTGACAACTTGGTAGACCAATGAGAGACCGCTCATGAATATGGAATAGTCACCTCAGAATACAGGTATGGATATGTAGACGTGTGGAATCATAGAATGGGTATTCCAAATGGAATTGTAAAATGCTTTAAAGGCTTGAGTTTGATTGCTTTCCATGGAAAACTATTTTGGATTGGAAAACTATTTTGGATTTCATATAAATTATTTTATATAAATTATGATATCAAGATTTATCCTAGTGGCATGAGTATAGAATTCAAAGGGGAAATCCTACTGAGTTTTTACTAACCCCCTACTTAGGAACTGTTTTGCATTTATAGATGTCATCTATCAAAACATAGGTAAAGGAAAGGTGTATCATTCCTTTAATGACACTTCTTGATACTATGGGAATCACTTATTGGGTTAGAGCTTGAAGCAGGCTAGAAGTTTCCAGTTGGATATCTTGGTGTCTTTCAGTTTTGTTGTCTTTTGACTCCTTTGGTCATGTCACTTGGTTATTTATTTATACTATGATATGGTTTTAGTTTGATTTGGTTTTGTTTGAGTTGTATTTTTTACTCATGCATCATATAGAGGTTTTATTTTTATGATTATCATGATTTAGTTATTTTATCATAAAATTTAAAATCATCCTCCTTTTTTTTATGAATCCCTTGACATTTATTTCAAGCCTTTGGTGTCTTGAGGATGTTACCTAAGGATAGTAACACCCGCCACCTCTTCCCAAGATAATGGGTGAGGGGATGGATGTTACAAATGGTATAAGTTTATTCTATCCTTAGGTATAAGTTATGTTTAGTCTTGAAAAGTTCCTCCGTTTCTTGGGATGGTAGCATGTAATAGGATTTATGGAACTTGAAATGTATAATACAAAAAGGTGTAGCTAACCTTTTTTATTTTGAAATTAAAGTTACCATGGAATTTGGGTACATGAGTGTTTTGGGAAAATTCTAGAAGTTTTCACCTCATCATCATGGGTTTATTCGATGATATGATAATAACATGAATTGATAGTAATGAATTCCCCCTAAGAGTGTATAATTCATTTGAGTAATGATTTATGATTTGGTGTTTTTTTTTGATTTTTGAAAATAGTTTAAAAGGGTTTTATTTTCAAAAGCATGGAGGAATTCTCAAAAATGGATTCAAAGAAAAAATTGTTGAATTTTGGAAATAATTATTGGGATACGCATGATGTGGAAAATTTTCAATTTCTATGACTTCAGTTACTAGTAAGTGAGATTAAGTAGAGCCTATTTTGGTTATAGATAATGGCACCAAGTAGGCATCAAAGAAACCGAACAGAAGAGGCTACTGAGAATGTGGTTACACCAGAGCCATAGGTGAACCAACTGTTGGTCCAAATTATTGTCCAAGTTTTTTAAGCCATGGATAGAGGGAATATAAGGGATGAACCAAGGCAAGAAGATCATTCAATTCAGTTCCAAAATCAAAATACACCATCTTTTAGGGTGATTCTGAATTGAAAAAATCATAAGTGTGGCTAAATAGGATGAATAAAATCTTAGATTTCCATGAAATACCAGTTGAGTGGAAATAAAGTTGGTGATGCATATGATAGATGAGCTATCACGCCAGTGGTTGGATTTAGAAGTTCAGGCTAAGTTAGACCAAGGAATGGCATGAGAGGATTTTAAATAATTGTTCAGAAAACTATCCTATCCTCACACGTTCATCTAGAATAATAGAATTATTAAATTTGAATCATAATAATCTCTTAGTAATAGAATATGCATATAAATTTATGAATTTAGTTATCTTTTCACTGGAATTTTCTACAATTTCATCCTTTAATGAACTCATTTTTGAGTCAGGGTTGAAACCTAAAATTTTATCAATTTTTTTGATTTGTATAATGGATTATACAAAGATGGTCAATAGAGTGATGATGGTGGAAATATAAATATTTGGAAACACTATTGGAGGAATCATGTTTATTCATACATGAATGAATGGGAGCTCCAATGATGGAAATAAGAAGAGTAAGGACACCTATTCTCAAGGGGTGGTATAACTCAGAATCAGACTATGGGGTTGGTCAACCTCCCCCCCTAACTTAAGGGTAAACTAGGATATTTTTAGTATGATTATTTTGAGCATATGAAATGATATTGTATGGAAACACCTAGAACATGTCACAATTGCAACTATATGGGGCATCTTTGGTGTTATTGTCATAGTTCTCTAATGTTAGGTTCTAGGGAAATATCTCAATATTCTTAGGTATTGTATGATTTAATGGTATTAGTAAAACATAATCATTCTCATCAGTAGAATCATGCAAGGCATGAAAATTATAGGAATACCATGACTCTTTAATTAGTGAAATGTCAATAGGGTAATAAAGATAAAGGTTCAGATAGTAAGAAATTGAATGGAGCTAAGAAAGTGATCATAGATGATCAATCGGGACCTTCAGTGATGATAAGTATGATAATTTTGAATTATAACCTTATAAAATATTTGTTTAATATGATATCATCCCATTCATTTATTGTTTCTTGTGTTTTTCATCTGATGGGTTTACATGTTGAGATGTTGTCTTCTGTTTTGAAACTCCAAAAATATTTTGGAAAACAAGAGTGTTAAGCCTTGAAATGCACAACGTGCTTGATAACAATCAATGGGAATGAGTTAGTATGGTATTTATCTATGATAGAGATGGATGTATATGACTTGATTCTAGTAATGGATTGGCTGATGAGCTTTGAGGCCCATATCAATTATTATGCACAACAGGTGAGTTTCAAATATTTGGATGCTGTAGGGTATCTCTTTAAAAGAGATTGGGCAGTGTATATAAGTAGGGTAGGACCCTTATCATTTTTGTTTGGAACTATCTCTTACCAATTGACAATAATTTCTATATCATCGGTAGATGAAATAAATAATAGAGGTTTTCCTACTATAGCGGACTAGTTCCTTGATGTTTTTCTTGAAAATTTATTAGGTTTTTCACCCAAAAGAGAAGTGAAGTTTATGATTGATCTCTTACGAGGGACAAGTACTATATCAATTCCATATTATCAAACATAACCAATAGAATTGAGGTAATTAAAGGATCACTTGGAAGATTCATAAAGTAAAGGATTCATCTAATTGAGTACATCTCTAGGGGAATCACCTTTTTTTTTGAAAAAAAAGATTGAACTCTTAGGATTTGTGTAGATTATTGTAATCTTAACCAAGTTTTGATAAAGAATAAATATCATCTTCCACACATTGATTACATGTTTGATCAATTAAGGGGAGACTAGTGGTCCTATAAGATTGAATTTTTTTCATGATATCACTAATTGTGAGTTTGAAAGGAGTATATTCCAAAAACAGATTTCAAAAGTAGATATGGACATTATGAGTTCATTGTTATGCCTTTTGGTATTATGAATTAACCAACTATATTTATGGAATTGATGAATCATAATTTAAAATGTATCTGGATTCCTTTATAGCGGTGTTTGTGGATGATATACTGGTGTATTCATAGAAAAAGTCCAATCATGAACAACACTTGGCTACAGTGTTGAGTAATTTTCAGGAGCATCATATGCATTCCAAGTTATTAAAGTGTGATTTCTGGATACAAGTGGTACGTTTCCTTGGCCATGTCATTTATAAAAAAGGCATTTACGTGGATCCTTAAAAGATAGAAGCTGTTATCTCTTGGAAACAACATAAGAATGTTTTTGGGATATGTAGTTTCCTTGGATTGATGGGATACTACAAACATTTTTCATGTGTCTTTTCACATTTAGCATCACCAATGATAGATTTGATGAGGAAAAGTGTTCATTTCAAATGGAATGAGTAATATCGAAAATCCTTTCACGTTCTTAAGATTATACTTACAACAGCACCTATTCTCATGTTTCCAATGTTTGGACAGAGATATGTAGTTTATTGTGATGCATATGTATTGGGGTTTGGATATGTTCTCATGCATGGAGATCATGTTGTTTCTTATGGTTCATGGATGTTACGATTGCATGAGAATAACTAACCAAGACATGATTTGGAATTGGATATTGTAGTCCATGATTTGAAGACTTGACCTTATTATATTTTTGGTGAGAAATTTATATTGTTTATGGATTATAAGAGTTTGAAACAATTTTTCTCATAAATATATTTTAATCTAAGTCAAAGAAAATGGATGAAATATTTTCAAATGTTCGACTTAAACATGATGTATTCACCAATTAAGGGAAATTTTGTGGTGGATTCATTAAGAAGGAAGTCCTATAATCATTTGGATAAATAAGATTTGGATCAGTGGAAATTGATGTCGGTCCTAATATACATGCACTAGAATTGTATCAACCAGGGTGATGTTTTATATTTCTTTATAGTTTCATTTTTTCCTGATTTGTTTGAGCAAGTTAGCAAGGATCAGATATCCTATATTGAATGTGTTACCATGAGGTTAAATCTCAATGGTGGGGAGACCATTGAGGGATGGAAGATAATTGAGAGTTTGGTTTTAAGGTCTATATATCAGATCATGGTACCTTTGGTTTGTAAAGTATAACTTCTTAATACTTACCACCATTCAAAATGGGCTGTTCATCCAGGAATCCAAAATATGTATAGAGTGATGAAAGCGTAGTTTTAGTGGTTTTTCATGAAAAGGGAAGTGGTAGAGTTTCTTTGAGATTCCTCATATGTAATCAAGTCAATTAGGAACACCAACATCTAGTGAGCATGTTTCAATATTTACTAAATCTCATTTGGAAATGGGAGCAGATAACCATGGATTTTGTGATGAGTTTACCAAGGACGATTTGGAAACATGATGCCATATGAGTAATTTTAGATCAACTCACCAAGCCATCTCATTTTATCCCTATTTATGAAACTCATATGGTGGAGGAATTGTCCAAAATATATATTTGAGATGATGTAAAGTGACATGGAATTCTAGTCTCAATTATATCTGACCAAGATCCCAACTTTACATATCTTTTTGGAAGTCCTTACAGCAAGACCTTCAGACTTAGTTGACTATGAGCATGACATATCATCCTCAAATGAATGGAAAATCCAAAAGGATGAACCAAACATTGGAGGACATGATTAGGGCTTGTGTAATGTATTTTTGTAGCTCATGGGGGGAACACATACCGTTAGTGGACTTCTCATACAATAACAATTATTAGGCCTCAATATATATGGATCCTTTTGAATCATTTTATGGTCATCCTGATCTTTCTTCACTTTATTGGGTGCAGACAGGTGATACTTCACTGGTTGTACCCATCCTTGTTCAAGAGACAATAGAAAAGATTAAATTGATTAAAAAGAGTATGGAGACTGCTCAGAGTCATCAAAAATCTTATGTGGATCATCATCAGTGACTGTTGTTGTTTGAGATGAGTGATCATGTGTTCTTGAGAATCTACCCAAGGCTTGGGCATTGTCGTTTTGGGAATCATGTCGAGTTATATCCTCAATACACAAGCCCTTTTGAGATACTTGAATGGGTTGGTGAGGTGACATATTGGTTGGATTTTCCACCAAAGTCTAGTAAAGTGCATAATGTGTTTCATGTATCTCAATTGAAAATTTATCAACCCGATCTTGACTATATGATTCAATGAGATAATGTTGACCTAGAGTTGTATTCTATGCTTATTCATGTGTCAGTATATATTGTGGATAGGAAAAAGAAATTATTTCATGTAAAAATCATCAGTCTAGTGTGAGTTTTATTACAACATTGTTGGATTAAGGAAGAAACATGGGAGGATGAAAAGGAAATGTTTGAGAAATGGCCCAAACTCTTCCAAGTCAGAGAGAGTTTTCTACTTTTTGGGGATGGAAATACCAATGGTGGGGAGAATGTAACACCCTTTGTTTCAGGTACTTGACCCTTTATTTATGCATTTTAAGTATATATAATTTCCATGTTATGTTTCGAGAGGTTCAGAGGAGTTTTAGAATGCTTTGGAGGCTTTTCCGGAGGTTCACAGTTTGAACACGGTTAGTAGAAACCATGAAACACCTCCAGGAAACTGTGTAAGGGAAAACAATGAGCACCAGGCAGGAACACAGTTGGCGCACGGTTTGGCCAAATCACTTAGACTCCCAAGAGAAACCATGCACCCTGGGATAGCGGGGAAATGAACAGTTTGATCATGGTTTTTCAAACCGTATGAGCTAACCACATGAGCTGTGGTTTGAGACAATATCTTGTGCATGGTTAGCAAACAATTTGCCTAACTGCGAGCCCTAACCATGAAATATTAAATTATAGACCAGAAAATTGTGGTTATAATTTAGTTTACCTTATTAATAACTCATTTCCCCTATAATACCACCATAACATGAATTCCTTTTTCTCCAAAGGCTTGATAGGTGATTACCTTTTATTTGAGAACACGTTTTAGGCGATCTGAAGTCCATTAGAGATCTATATTTTCTGATAAGTGCTCAATCTTCTCTCTCTCTTGGAATCATAGATCTAATATTTTGGAGATAGTTCCATGTTGTGTGATGTGAATCTTAATTAGATATGATTTTTTTGTTTGAATGGAATAAGATCTAAAGTTGGATCTAGAATATCTAAGTTGGGTTGTTCAATTTATTATGTCGTTCTTCATTTTTTCCAAATTTTGAGAGGTAGGTGGATCCCCTCTCAATTTACACTTGATTAGAAAATGAAGGATTGGTTTCAAATTTATTTAACTGATTCAATTTTTTTTGAAACCCTTTTTTGATTTTATGGAATCCTATTTAATGTTTTTTCTTTGAAATTGTTGACATTAGTTGGTTTTGTGGAAAGTGATTTTGGTTCATGATTTTAAAATTATTGTTTTTAAAATTGTGGCGTGGTTTTGATACATGATTTTTTTTATAAAAATGTTTTCAATAAAATAAATATTTTATTGAAATGCATTGGCATGGTTTTGGAATACATGGTTTGTGTGAGTTCATTTCCATTAGACGTGACCCTATGGAAGGGGTGTGTTCCATTGGGGAACCTGGTTTTGGTTACCTTGTGATGACTCAGTATATCTATAAGAGACCACTCATGAGTACTAAACTATCACTTATGAATGTATGTGTGAATGTGTGGAATCATGGAATGTGTATAAAAAATGTAAATGTGAAATTCTTTAAAGGATTTTGTTTGATTGTGATCCATAAAAAACTGTTTTGGATCAGAAAACTATTTTTTCTTTGATATAAACTATTTTATATAAATTGTTTTATATAATTTTTTATCATAATATTTATCCTTGCGGAATGAGTAGGGAAGTTATTTGGGATATCTTACTGAGTTTATAATCACCCCATTCTTGGGTACTATTGTACATTTTTAGATGTCATATATTGGTATACTAGTAAAGGAAAGGTATCTTAGTTCTTTAGTGATGGTTATTGATAGCATGGGAATTGATTTTTGAGTTGGAGTTTGGGGCAGGTTGGGAGTTTCTGGTTGGATGTATTGGTGTCTTCGAGTTTTTTTATCTTTTGACTCCTTTACCTTTGTCACACAGTTTCCACTTTGTACTCTGATATGGTTGTGATTTTATTTGTCTTTTTTTGAGTTTTTTTTATACTTATGCATCATATATAGGTTTTATTATTATAGTTATCATGGTTTGTTTGTTTTATCTAAAAACTGAAAATCATCCCCCAATTGTTTATGAAGCCCTTTGAATTTATTGCCAGCCTTTGTGGTATACTGGGGATTTCAAATAAGGCTAGTAACACCCACTGCCTTTTTCCAAGCCAATGGGTGTGGGGTGTTATGTTACAACACACCTCATAAAAATAAATATGTGCACAATACCAAATACGTCTCAATGGAGAAGAAATTGAGATGAAAACTCTTACAAAGATCATACCATTGAACCGAGAATTAATCAATGAATTGATTATGTGTATCAAATTTAAATCCATATAAAACAAGATGAAATAAAACATTAAATAATCAAAAGACATTACACACATAATCTTATAATTTCAAATACAATGAAAAAGTAATATAACCCAATGAAAAGAAATTGAATTATGAAATTTCTTACCCCTTGGTAACTTTCAAGTCAAATCACCTTGGATGAAATAATTCAAATTGAAACTTAAAATACCATCAAGTATGAATAATTTATTTTAATACATGTAAAAATTAGTATTATATACACCATATATAAGAAATTATGTACATAACATTAAAATATGAATCAATGAATGGAAATTGAGATGAAGTCCCTTACCATATGTTTCCCTTTAGTTGAACATGATTTAACCTCATGAATAATGGTTCTAAAAATGTTATTGATTTATTAAAAAACCATATTCATATTTATAATGTCATATATGATCTTATTATAACATATTATCACCTGTTTTTTTAATAATATTTCATTATTACCATTGTTTTGGCTCTTAAATGCTTCCTTTTCTCATGCATGTTTTGTCATGAAAATTTTAGTTCTTTTGAATAGGATATAGATCCATCATCTAAAAAATTATATTAATGTTTTAAATTTCATATTTATTCATTATACACATTTTTAAAACCATTCTAAAAAATTTTACATGGAAAATGAATCGCATCACTTCGTAGATACGGTAGTCCAAACATACGCATGAGTGACGATATCATTCCCTTAATGGGTGAAAGTGTAAGGAATTGGATGATATGTTAATTTTAAATAATTAATATCATGTAATATTTATCATATATATTAATTATTTAAATCATTATGACTATCCATGTGATTTGGTGATGGAAAACAAATTACATTGATTTACTAGGCGGTAGTCCACTGTACACATGATTGATGACTTTGTTTCCCATTTGATGGAGGAGAAGATAGATAAATATTATGCTATAAACATAATTAAATCTTAGTATATGATATATAATTATGTTATTATATTGAAAATTTTAAGACATAATTGAAGGTGGAAAAGACTATTTAAAAAATGAACTTAGTAATGATAATAACATTTTCTTAGAAGAACCTCCTTTTCATATCTTATTAAGGACCCTAGGGTTGGTTTTTTGGGAATACTGGTAGCTCTATAATGTATATAATTATGTTTTGGAGAGATTTTAGTGGGATTTGGTTGATCTAAATGGCTTGAGAGGAGTGAATAAGTGAGGGGAGGGGTGCCCTTTTATAATTGGGGAGGAGTGACATTTTTGTAAACACCCCAAACTATTCAATAATGGGAAGTCACTATCACCCCAAGTGACTAAAAATTTGATAAATAATATATTTTATGTAATGTAATATTGAGACACACCACCTGAAAAAATATGTTTTAACCATGTTATTTCCTTATCCTTTAAGTTTACTTACTTTTACCATTTTATTTTTCACCACAGTAATTAATTGTTTAACCTAGGTGATTTATCCTTTAAGACTAAAATAAAATGATCATTACTAGATAATTTTCACTCAATAATTATTAATATTAAATTAAATTTATCAAATAGAAATTACATGTGTGTGTAAAAGTAATTTTAACACAAGTGAAAGTAACACATAAAACCCCATTTTAACCTTAATCGCAGTAAATAAATTTTATTGTATTTACTAATCATTATGAATAAAAATTGAGTTCTAATTATTATATAATATTAATTATTCCAATTAAAAAATTTTAATACATTTTATTAAATTAAATTAAAAAATGGTAGAATTTAATTTAAAAATAAATCTGCAAATCGTACTGAAAAACAGTTTTTCAAGAAATGTATTTTTCAAGCATAAGATGATATTACATTAACTACTTGACTAGTAATCATCATTAGATGGATTAAAATTAATATATTTAGATATATAATATAAAAATTTCATTTAAATCATTCCTCATTATGGGTAATTTTAATTAATTAAAATGGAGAAACATTATGTACTTAAAAATAGTTTTCAGAAAAATGTGTTCTTAAGCCTAAAAATAAATTTATACCAAAATCAGGTATAAATATGATTAAAATGAAATTAATTTTATTAAATATAACTTAATAATACTTATTTTACTTTTAAATAAAACCAAAATAATAATTTAAATTTAATATTACTTTATTTTATGAAAATATATAACAGTATTTGAAAAATCGGTATTTTTCACTATTCACTAAAAAATAAACCTTTTCAGAAAAATATAAAAAATTCACCATAAGATAATTTTGATATTATGATCTCAAATATGATATCCATTTTATAATATATATATATATTTTTAATTTATTTTTAAATTAATAATATTTTCTCATAAAAAGCAATAAAAACCATTTTGAAGAAAACGTATTTTTAAAGAATGAAATGATTTTACAAAATATTTGAGTGATTATTTACTAAGAATTTATAAATAAATTTTTATTGATTATCAAATCTCTCTCTCTCTATATATTTCATAGTTCATTTAATCCTATTAATACTCTCCAATTCATTAGCTAGGTTTATAACGATCATATTTTAAAAATATATTTCATGATTATTTAAGATCTGTATTGGGCGTTGTATATGACACAAAACACAATTTTCTTCTTTTAAAATATATGGGTGTTAAATTTTACCAAAATTCAATAAATATTTTCCTTTCAAATTGAATTTTCACTTGAAAATCAATGGTTTTACATTTGAAAATTTCTTTACAGAAAACCCACACCATAAAAAGGGTTAGTAAAACTCCATCTTAAAAGAGGGAAATGGAAATGATAAGGCCATATATAATATGACATATCTAGGTTTATAAGTAGGATAATATTAGTGGGAAGTGAAAATATGGACATTGAAGAAAATTATAAATAATTATGGTGGGTGATAAAGATCATTGATCATAATAAAGTGAATGATTGAGAGAAAGTTAATGAAAAAAAAACCATGAATTTGTGATGGGTTAAAAGACCATTGATTCATAGAATATGAAGGTAATATGATAATTTTTTTTTGTTTTAAGATCTTTTTAATAGATTTGAGGTCTTATTTTACTACCAATATAGAGAACACTAGAAAATAAACTTATTTGATATCTTTCTATTTCATAAGCACAATTATATCCTTTGGTTGTGCTTTAATCAATACCAATTTCATATATTAATCCAAGGAATAAATATCCAATATGAATTTGTTATGACTGAAGTAGTAAAATTAAATTTTAACAGGACATAAGTTCCATAAAAGAGTGAAAATTCCTTATATATGTATCTAAGTATTTAACAAAGCCAAAATGGTTAGAACAAGTTATCCAATATAATACATTAATCTCTAAAACCTCAATAATAACACCCAAAATTCAACTTAATCCATTCCATAAGTATCTATCAGTAAAATCATTTAATTAAAAACAATATCATACTAACCATTACATCATTTAGGCTAGTGGTACACCCTCTACCCTTTTTACCCTTTGGTTGTGGGTTCAAGCCCTGTGACCTTATCGGATGTGATGGGTTGTCACCTGACATGTAGGTTGTCATTTTTCCAAAACTATATTAATATAATTCCTATAACATTACAAAATTTTAATGACCCATAATTACCAAAAAATAAAAGATAAGATAAACCTTAAAGGTTACCAATACTTATAATCTTATGACTACAAAATGTAAAGGCATTCTTAAATAATTTTGTTACTAAAACATATGCTAAACCAATGAGTTGTATTGCCATAAATGTCTCTCAAAATACCCTTAATATTGATAAAAAACCTATCACATAAAACCTCAAAATATGGGTATTTAATACATTTAACTTATGATTAAATTTAAACTTATAAACTCATTAAGGTATCCATAATTCTTGATTTAATATTATATGAAGACATATATGATTTGAAAATTAACACAATTCTTAGATATTTAATGATTCTTATAACAAAAATACCATTGGTAAAAAATAATTCTACAACATAGTTATTGAATACCAATACATAAATATTTCAACCCATTTACATCAACATAGGTCCTTACTTGGTATAGGAGTTAAAATTTAAAAGAGGGCATTGAATCGAATAATTCTCAGGTTCCCCATATTCAAGAAATGAACTATAAATGAATATGTAGGATGAAATTTATTTCTCTCCGTTGAACTCATAACTTTTTCTATGTAATTAATTTATTTATTACCTTTTTTTACACACATAAAAAATTTTATTGTTCCTTTGAGAAATTCAACCAGGTGTCACTTTCCATATTTCAGACATGAAGGAAATCAAGCCATCTTTCCTCCATGGTCTCCACCACTCGAGATATTAGTAGAAACTACAATTATATTCTTTGGTTAGTATGAGAGTTGGTTAAGGTATAAGTTTTAAATAATATTTTAGGATAATTGATTAAGCATAATAACGATATCTTTCACTCCAGTCATCATCCCATTTGGTTTCTCATAATCACCACATTGTCCAACATATCCAATGCTAACATGATTCCTTAGGGTTCTACCCATTGAATAAAACAAAAAATAATAGTGTGAGAAAAAATAATCATAGTGGATAACCATGTAATCATTTATAGGATTTCTAAATCATGACACTTTCTTTTCAATATAAGAAACCTTAGGTTTAACCTAGGTCATTCATTGTCATTATCTATTCAAATCCTTCAAAATGATTTGTAAATAAAATATTAATTATCTGAAGCATATCCCTCAATAGTGTCAAACATGGAGTGTAGTAAGGCCTGTTGCTGTGCACCATGTGACGATGGAGTCAAATCCCAATGCGACCCTTTTGGATTTATTACCCCTAGGTACAACTATTCTAGAACCACACACACTTTTAGTATCCAGACATAGATGTATTACTAGTAAAAACCACATAATATATTCCTTACCAAAAATTTAAGATGTTTTATATTCTTATCCTGAAATAATATAATAGGGTTATGTTTCCTAATATATGTTTTCCTACATTTTATTCCCAATGTTTCTACTAAAGTTCCTCTGATACCAACTGTATAGACCCTGACCCCAGTAGCCAAGTGTTGGTGGTTACTCTACTACTCTAGCATGAGATACATGAAATCACATCCCAAATGATCAAATAGTTTAGTATTCTTAGTAATATAGATACATAATTTAATGTCACTTTATATTTTAAAACATGAAATACAACATAATGAAGGTAAAAATTCTACATCCTTGAACTCATTTAAAGAATCCCTCTTAATATCATGGAGAAAGGAAACAAATTAAGGGTGAGATAAAATATTGAGTAAGGGTTATATACAATGGAATCTATCATGAATCAGTAATTCATAATCAATATGGAAAGGTAAATAACTAAAAACACATTCCATTAAATCAAAAAATTGAGCATGGAGAATAATATATCTGGAATAAATGATGATCAAATAATTACATATAAATAATCACATGATCTCAAAGATAATCCATGAATAATATCAATATAGTAATATTATAGATAATAATAATTTAATTCTCAATGAAGGATATGCTTAATATTGGATGTCATGATCTCAGACATCGAGATATCTATACCATCAATACCTTGATTTAATATAGTTTAATCGATGGGTAGGTAAACCCATTTAAATAAGTATATACAAATGATTCGTCTCATGAGATTACCAATTCCTTGAGGGGATATCTGTAACCGGGACCAACCCATCACTGCATGTCCATTTCATTCCTCATATATCAAATGACCAATTTAATTCATGAACAATATTCCTTATCAAAAAATATCTATACTGAATAATGGATATAGATTTATCAATATTTCCCCAGTTAATCAAACAACTTCCATAATAAAAAACCATATGTAAACATGGTATATTATTTAAAAAATAATCATATCCTTGATATAAATAATATATATATTTAAGAGAAATGTAACGTCTAATAATCATAAGAAGTGAATGTTTCAAGAGAAAGTTAATGACTACAAAAATTAATCAAGAAAGTGAATGTTAATATATTCCATGGTCAAACTAATCAATAAGAATCCAAATAAAGAATAATTATGATATCATTGAAATATATAAAGGGTTTTTTTAATTTATGAATAGAAATACCTTAAAAATATCATTAAAAACATTCTTGAGAAAAATATACTTTTCACTTTGAAGATCACTTTAAAAAACTAAATATTTTTAGAATATGAGAAAATTTCTTCCTTGATAATAACTTTATAAACTTGTAAAGTAATCTTCAAAGAAATGAGTAGTCATGATGGAGGGAATATTCCATTCATTCAGAGTATGTTAAAACAAATATTCCTTTCACAATTTTATATGAAAAGTAAAAAAGTACCTTGTTTGGAAAACGATAGGAAGATTAATTTTTTTGGTAAAAAGTCAAACATCGGTAAAAATTTACTTTAATAAATCATTAGTGAATTTAAAAATATTATTTAAAACATTTTAATGAAAATATAGATATGGAAGAAAAGTCATCTTCGACCCAAAAGATAAATAAAGTTTCATTTTCTTAAAAACAATTACTCAACCATTTTATGTACCACAAAGAGGAAAATGGTACTATTACATGAAAATTTTGTAAATAACCAGATGTGGAGAAAATTAAATGGTTTTATTATAAAATGATCAAATAATTTATTTCAATGGAATTTCAAACATTAACAATCTCGATTAAAATGATATTGAAGTATAAAACCTTAACACTTTGGTAACTTTTGAATCATAACCACCATGAAATAAATAAATTCAAATGAAATATAAAATACCATGAATATAAATATACTCATGGTATAACATATTAAAAGGTAAGTAGGTACACCTCATAAAAATAAGTAGGTGCATAATACCAAATATGGATCAATGGAGTGGGAATTAAGACAAAATATCTTACAAAGATCATACCGTTGAAGTGAGAACTAATCAATGAATTTATTATGTATATCAAATGTAAATTCACATAAAATAAGTGGAAATAAAACATAAAGTAATAAAATATATTAAACACAAAATATTATAATTTCAAATACAATGAAAAAGTAATATAACCTAAAGAAAAGAAATTGAGTTATGAAATTCCTTATAAGTTGATAACATTCAAGTAAAATAACCTTTGATGAAATAATTAATATTGAAACATAAAATACCATGAAGTATGAATAATTCATGATATTACATCTAAAATTGACATTATATACACTATATAAAATAAATTTGGTAAATAACTTTAAAATATGCATTAATGAAGGGAAATTATGATGAAGTCCCTTGCCTCACATTTCCCTTTAGTTAAACATGATTTAAAATCTAATATAATAGTTTTAAACATGTTATTGATTTATACTAAAACTATATTCATATTTATAATATCTTATATGATCTTATTATAAAATTCTATCACCCATTTGTTAAAAATATTCCATAGTACCATTATTTTGGGTATTAACTACTTCATTTTCTCATGCATGTTTTGTCATAAAAGTTCCAGTTCTTATGAATGGTATATAGATCCATCATATAAAGAATTATATTAATGTTTTAAATATAATATTTATTCATTGGATACATTTTTAAAACCATTATTTAAAGTTGGGCATGGAAAATGAATCACATCGCTTCATGGAGACAGTATGACATATGTACGCATAAGTGAAGATATAATTCCCTTAATGGGTGAAAGGGTAAGTAAGTGGATCATATGATAATTTTATAGAATTAATATAATGTCATATGTATCATATATATTCATTATTTAAATTATTATTACTATCCATGTGATTCAGTGATGGAAAACAAATTACATCGGTTCGCGAGCCGACAATCTTCCATACACATGAGTGATAAATTTATTTCCCATTTGATGGAGGAGGAGATGGATAAATATTATGATATTAAAAAAATAAAATCTAATTATATGTGATATAATGGTGTTATTATATTTTAATTTTTAAGTTATAATTAAAGGTGCAGAAATAAGAAGTAAAAAAAGTGGGAACCTAGTAAAGACAATAACCTTCACTTAGAAGAACCTCCTTTGGATCTCTTATTAAAGACCTTCGGGTTGGTATTTTGGGAATAAAAACAGATATATAATTTATATAAGGATTTTTAGAGATTTTTGTAGGGTTTGGTTGAGAAAAATGGCTTTATATGTGTGGATAAGTGAGGGGAGGGGCTGTCATTTTATAATTGAGGAGGAGTGACATTTTTTTAAATACCCAAAACTATTCAATAATGGGAAGTCACTCTCACACCAAGTGCATAAAAAATTGATAAATAATTTATTTTAGGGAATTTAATGTTGTAAAAAACCTCCAAAACAAAAAAACATGTTTTAAACATGTTATTCCCTTATATTATAAGTTTACTTACTTGTACCATTTTATTTTTTACTATGGTAATTAGTTTTTTTAACATAGGTAATTTATCCATTAATAATAAAATAAAATTAGCCTTACTAGATAATTTGGAATAAATTATTTTTAATATTAAATCCAATTTATCAAATAAAAATTCGATGTGTGTGATAAATTAATTTTAACACAAGTGCATGTAATATGAAAAACCTCGTTTTAATCTTAATCATAGTAAATAAAATTTAGCCTCTTTACTAATAATTATGAATAAAGATTAGGTTTTAATTATTATATAATATTAATTATTATAATTAAAAATATTGAATCATTTTTATTAAATTCAATTCACCGAAGTTGTATAATTTACATTAAAAATAAAAATGAAAATCACGTCTAAAAACGTTTTTTCAAGAAATGTATTTTTCAAGCATAAAATGATCATACAATAACTATAGAACTATTAATCATAATTAGATAGATTTAAATTCATATATTTAGATATATAATCTATAAATTTAATTTAAATAATTCCTTATTATTTGTTTTTTAATTAATTAAAATTGAGAAATGTTACATGCTTAAAACCAGTTTTAAGAAAAAATGCGTTTTTGGCCTAAAAATAAACTTATTCCAAAATTAGGTATAAATATTATTCAAATTAAATTAATTATATTAAATATAATTAAATAATACTTATTTTAATTTTAAATTAAACACAAATCATAATGGGACTTTAAAATTACTTTACTTAATAAAAAGAAATAACAATATTTAAAAAATTTGTTTTTTCACTATATTCTAAAAAATCAACCTTTTCAAAAAAATATCAAAATTTTACCATAATATAATTTTGATATGATTATCTCAAAAACTATATCAATTATATTAAATAAAAGTTTCTAAAATTTCTTGAAATTAATAATATTTTTTCACAAAATGCAATAAAACCCATTTTTGGAGAAAACATATTTTTGAAGGATAAAATGGATTTACAAAAAAATTGAGTGATTATTTACTAAGAATTTATCAATAAATTTGTTTTTATTGGGACACACACACACACACACACACACAGATATATATATATTTCATAATTCAATTAATTCTATTCATACCCCCCAAATCAATGGCTAGGTTATAACAGTCATATTTAAATAATATATTTCATGGGCCATTTAAGCTCAACGCTTCATGTCATATAAGTTATAGAACAAAATATTTTTCTTTTAAAATATTGAGGTGTTTCATATATGATCATTATTTTCTTATATTTATTATACTCCCCTACCTGAGTTAGTAGGGACAACTGACACCCATATTGGCCTTGGGTTTCAGGTGTTTTTCCCAACATCTTGGATGTTGAGGATATGAATAACTGACTAATTTACCTCCCCACTCTCTCTTCTAGAAATAGAATAATATATAGTATATTATGGGATGGGATGAATTAAATTATAGGGTATGTGATCATATGGGTTATGATGTCTCTTAATTTTACCATAAATTTATGTGCAGACTATAACAACTTAAGATTTTAACATGCATACGTATCCTAGAGGTAATGCCTATGGTTTTTATTTGTGTACTTGTGAATAAGGTGTAAGGGATTTAGGTATAGTGCATGATTACATGTGATGGATTTATTTTGATCTTACTTTTTTATTATAGATTTTATGGGCCGCACGGGGTGCATGGTGAGATGATGATATGGTTGTGATATGGTTTCTTAGATGGGAAAGGTGACTCATGGAAGGGATGGGAGCACCAGAATGTAAGATATTGGGGGTGAGGAAGACTAGTTTAGTGGGAAAGTGGATGTGGGTTAACTTTCTTATATATATATATATATATATATATATATATTCCTTTTCATCATTTTAATCACTTCTATGTGATATTTAGTGAGAAATACTTGGTGAGGATGAGAACATAGTTTACCTATTTAGGTGGTGAGATAATTTCTCTATTTATTCTCCAGGCTTTAAAATTATTATTTTTAATTTTAACAAGTGGTTTTAGGGAGGATCCTACTGAGTATACCTATATTATCACCCTATATATAAATATGATTTTTAGGTATGTAATAATTATTTGTAGATTTATTTGGGTGCTACTAGATAGTGTAAATTTTTTATAAGTTGTTGGAGTTTTTGGTCACCACCTAGGCCCTTATCATAGTGTATTTTTAGTTTTTTCTACTTTTTATGACAATATATTCTTGTATTGGGATTTATTATTCATTGTGTATGGAGTCTATTGGTGATTTATCTTATTCATAGGATATATTGAGGTTAAATCCTACCAATTTTATGAGTTTCATACCATCTGTGATAATTTCCAACCCATATCCAATTTTAGTTAAGCTTTGGGGGTTACTCTCGTCTTCATTGCTAGCCTAAGAGGGGTACGTGTAGAGGGGATTCATGATAGAGAAGTATGAAATCTTTTTTTGAGAGATAGAATGGATCATGGGGATGGAACTAGTTAGTATTACATGGGTCAATATGGAAACAATTTCAATTGAACTTATTATACAATGTAAGAAAGGGAGACTAGCTAGGACACATGATTTTAAGGGGTCATATGATCTAATGCAAAGACATTAAATTTACTAAACGTGATAAGTGAGGTGATATTACTTGTAGTGTATAGACCTAAGTAAGGATTATGCATCATGATTGTATGTGACTATGTTTGAATTAGGTGGATGATGGGAATTAGGATGAACCTTAATTAATTAATCTAATATATTCTATATTATATGTTTAGGAGTCCCTTGTTATTTTTTAGGAATGGATGCAGGTTTATGTCCCTATTAAGTTCATGTTAATAAGGTTCAATAGGATATTCTAGCATATCACCGTAATGATGAATTCAAAAAAGATGATGATTAGAGGAAGACATTTTGAGAGTTTTAGCACCAGAGCCTACAAAAGTATGATGGATCAATTTTAGACTGGGAGACCAAGGCTTGGTCATTAGAGATAGATATTAACTTCAGTTTTATTTGAGATATAAGGGAGTATTGGGTTATGTTGGATAACAATATGTTTCATGGAGCTTCTTTACTATGGTGGGTTTTTCCCTTAGTGATCATGAGGAATATATAGTCTTAAGGGAAACTTTTCATGATTAGTTCTAGGTTGGGTTTCTTTAATCGAGTGTGAAATCATATTGCCGATAAGAGATTCATACTCTCCCCCATGGGAGTAATATCATGTGATAGTTTAATATTCAGTATAATAACCTTTTATGTTATGCCTTGAACCTATTTACAGATGATCAGGCTAGGGTGAGGCATCCTGAGGACGTGTTGCATCCGTAGATCTAGTGACAAGTCACCCCATTCACATTGACGATGTATCTCAAGGTGTTGGTGAAGGTAGGTATTATTGATAGGATATTGGATAAGACTGGATCCTCATAAGAGGTGATTACTTAAGACTCTCCATATAGTAAATATGTGACTATAGATTCTCATTTTCTTAGTCATATGAGGTTTTAGATGATAAAGAGTTGGTTCCAGTCCTCTTCATCTCGTTTCAGTAGAGCTAGAAGTTATATTACCCCTACTGAGAGATCAAATGTGTTTTTTTATTCATAGGTCATGTCCATTAAAATTTATAGTGTACGACATTTCTCAATGATTAATATAGAGCTGATGTCTCTCTTTAGGATCAACCATTTCAATGGTTTCCTTGGAGGTAGTAGCAAAAAAAACAACAAGGTGTTGGAGTTGGTTCCATATAACTAGATACTTTATACTTAATATTACTAAATTTTTCAAGTATTTTAATATTAATAAATGAATTATCATATATTGATTTTTATTCTTTATAAAAGTTTTTTTGTGATAATGTCCTTAGAGTACTTGTCACATCAAAAGGTCATAGAATTTCCCCACTATGATGAAAAACTTGAAGTGCCATGAAAATATTATAAGAAATATAGGTCCTATAGTTGAATGTATTCATTTTATGGTAAATAGATTATTTATACTATCTTGTTATTGATTCTTTCAAGAGGATGGTGATTCATCTCATGAAGTTCACACGTGGTAATTTCTAAGAATGGATATTATAAGGGAATAACCATAAGTAAACATACCACATGTTTTTTTGTTTCATTGTATATTTATATTTGAGTGTGTGTGTATTGGTCTTTAGTCTTGAGATTATTATTAATTCATATCATGAGCCATGTAATTTGATGTATTTACTAAAACTATGATGTTCTATATTCATTAGGAAGTAAGATAATTTATATGTTTCATGAATGATATTATATTAATGGATAAGTCAATAAAGTATTTGTCCCTTCCAAGATTGTAATATGATATCTTGGACCTTTGATTGAAATAAAATCATTGAATTAAATTATATGGACATGGTGATTGACATGTTTATTTCATGAATCCAAAGAAATATATATTGGTCTTCTAAGTTGAAATTGTCACGACCCGTCCTCGGGGCCCGTTCCATGACTACCCCAAGCCCGCCTCCCATAGGTCAGGGGCTGGAAACTAGCACCAAAGGCGTAAATCCCGATAAAAGGGAAGGCATTGCCTTTATATAAGTAAACAACACAACAGAGTACGCAAACTGAGGTAAATAGTAAGTAAACTGAGTACAATAGTAAGTGATGGAAAGTAAATGGGCCAGTATACAAACCCAACTGAAAGTGCAGTACAACTAGAAGGAAAGTACAACAACTAAAAAGTAAAGCAGCAACCACGAAGTCATCCTCCGGAACTACCACCTGAAGGGTGAGTACAGATAGTCTCGTCGGCTCCCCGAGTCCGGCCGCCCACTCCGTGTACGTCCCGCCTGATAGTCCACCTCTGGGTATCGTCCCGCTCCACAAGCCTCAACCACAATCAGCGCTATCCGTCGTCTGCAACCAACACAATGTAGTGCAGGCATAACCCATGCAGGGGTGAGTATACGATACTCAGTAGGGACCCCGAGACTCCGAAGGCCTCCCATAATCCACGAAGGATAAACCACAAAGGAAAGATACAATCACGAAGTAACAACCAACACTACTTAGGTATATGCCCATACATATACCTAAGTCATCAATTCCAGTTCGGTTCCAACATCCAAGCCCAAGTTCGATATAGTCCACACAGGAAAGTACAACCCAATCCACACAGGAAAGCACAACCCAATCCACACAGGAAAGCAAGTCAATCATATCGAAGATAATGATTGAAAGTCAAGACTCAGATCACACAGGTATAATACTTCTGAAGAGAGGTGGAGATGATTAGATGTACCCTCTGAATCATCTCCTCTATTGATCCCATGTAGGATCCTAGTACAGAAGTTGGCACTACCGAATCCACGGAGGATCCAAGTATAGTAGTCATCGCTGCCAAACCCACGAAGGATCCAAGTACAGTCGACAACAGTGCTGAACCCATAGAGGATCCTAGTACAGAAGTCATCGTCGTCGAACCAACGGAGGATCCCCGCAGGGTAGACGTCGTCGTCGAACCCACGGAGGATCCCAGTACGGTAGACATCGTCGTCGAACCCACGGAGGATCCCTGTACGGTAGACATCGTCGTCGAACCCACGGAGGATCCCTGTATGGTAGACATCTTTGTCGAACCCACAGAGGATCCTAGTATGGTAGTCGTCCTCGTCGAACCCACTGAGGATCCTAGTACAGTAGTCGTCCTCGTCGAACCCACTGAGGATCCTAGTATGGTAGTCGTCATCTTCGTCGCAGCCAGCTCTAGGGTTCCCGCACACAGAACGCTCGATTCCAGGAGGGTCCTCTCCATGAGCCAAGGGGGGGTCAATACATAAACTGTCACGAAGTCCTGATTTGATGTATCACCAAGTTCTGTCTCGTCAAAAGGAACTCAACGCGACAAACGGTGCGTCAATCGGAGGCCCGGTCTGAGAGTTATAGGCTATTTCGTCCCAGGGGCCCGACTGGTTTTTAAGATAAAACCAAACCGGCCGTACTCCAGCCGCATCCAAACCTCGAGTAGAGTAAGAAAAAAGAACCTTCTCACAAAGAGGAATCCAACAAAGTCGACGACACGTCAATCGGACGTCCGGAGCTCAAGTTATAAGCGTTTCCGCTCCGAGGGCTCGGTTGGTTTCGTGTTCAAACCAACCCGGCCATACCCAAAGTTCTCTGAAACCTTGAGTGTAATATACCGAAACGACCGTCTCAATCCAAGGATCCCAACTCAACTAACGGTGCATCATTCGGAGGTCCGTAGCCTAAGCTATGGTCATTTGAACGGATCTTTCCGAAATTAGGGGGTTTGGGCCCGGTTCGACCCGACCCAATACCCCCTGGGTCGGTCCGAACCAGGCGACCCGACCCGGGTTCGGGTCTGGCCCAGTTGGGTGCAGCCCGGCCCGGCCGGCAAGGCCCGGCCTAGCCAGCGCGGCCCGGCCCAGCCAGCGCGGCCCGACTCAGTGCGGGGGTCCGGCCCAGCGCGGGCGGTCCGACCCGGCGCAGGCGGTCCGACCCGGCGCGGGCAGCCTGGATCGTGTGGCCGGCGGCTCGGCCTTCGGCCAAGCAGAAAGCGGAGGGTACTGCCCCCCTTGATTGAGAAACGGTGGCCCCTCTTTGGGGGCCCGCCCTGGCCACCTGCCAGGGGTTAAGACCCCCAGACTTCCAGAAAAATGCCGGTCGTAATGGCCGGCCGGTGTGCCGTCGCGGGACCCCCGCGGGTCCCGCATTCTGATGCACTGGTGGCCGGTAGAGTCCGGCCACCCTCCTCTACACCGCCGCGACTTTAGTCTGTGGCCCCTGTCAGACCGGCGCGGCGCCGCCCGCGCCCGCGTGGCTGGCGGCTCGGCCTTTGGCCGAGCGGAAAGCGGGGGGGCGCTGCCCCCCTTGATTGAGAAACGACGACCCCTATTGGGGGGCCCGCCCTTGCCACCTACCAGGGGTTAAGACCACCGAACTTCCGAAAAAAGGTCGGCCATAATGGCCGGCCGGTGTGCCGCCGCGGGACCCCTGCTGGTCCTGCCTTCCGATGCACTAGCGGCCGGCAGAGTCCGACCACCCTCCTCTGCACCGCTGCGAACTTAGGCTGCAACCCCTATCAGACCGGCGCGGTGCGACGACACCGCGCCCCTCCGCCGCGGCCTGCTCTTGGCCGCGGCTTCCTTTGGCTTCACTGGCATGACGCGACGGTGCCACGCTCTTTCACCGCGGCCCGCTCCAGCCGCAGTTCCCGCATTCCCGCGTGGTGCCATTGCACTGCACCATCTCCGTTCCAAACCACGATGGTGATCAACATCAAAAGGGGAGGAGGTTCGGCCGTGTTCCTGCGGTCCGACCTCCTCCTGTTATATTGATAACAGGCGGCCAAAAGAAATTAACGATGAATGTCAAATCAATCTAAAACGTAAAAACAACCCCTACCTCAAATAAGTTCAAGGAAGCTAGCGTCGCGGAATACGGCGTCGCGGGGTGAGGTTCCGTATACGTCGACGGAGAACATCTGTGGAAGAAGCGGCGTCTCCCTTTCTTTGATGAAGAGGGAAGATGGAAAGGTGTGACGATGTTCTTCGCGTTCTTCAACGAGGAAGATGAAGTTCTTCAAAGTAAAGAACTCTCCTTCTCTCAATTCTCCACACAACACAACAACCCCAAAATAAAATAAGGCTTTGCCTTATTTTATTTACACATGTCAAAATTTTTAAAATTTCAAAAGTTGAATTCACCTAATTAATTAAACTTGTGTTGTCAAATTAATTAGGTGTTTACTTGGCATGCATTAATGTGGAAGAGTAACATAACTCAAGTGGAGGGGGTTAGAGGTGTTAAGGAATTTGAAGGGGTGGGGATCGTGTGGGCCCCACCTCACTAATATCCTATCAGGAGGAGTTAGGATTTTAGTGGGTCCCACACCAACTCCCACACATGGGGTTTAACCACCTATAAGTGAAATAAAATTGTAACACAATTTTATTTCTCTTTATACTTAATCAACAATTTTTTTTAACAACTCTTCCTGAGCAAATGCAACTCCAGTAATGGTCTTCTTAAGCAATTATCGATGCTGCGGTTTCATCAGTGCCCTCAGATCTTGATTCCGAGCAACGGTTCAAAAGTTAGAAAAACCCGCTCGTTCGTTCACTGAACGTACCTAAGCTAAACTTCAGAAATTGATTCCGGGCACACCGGGCCTCATAATCAGGTGCCGTCAGAAAATACGTACTCGTAAAATACCAAAGAATTTAAGAAAAAATTTTCCTTGAAATTTACGGGTCTTTACATTACTCCCACCTCAGGGATTTACACCCCCATAAAGATACAACATAAACTGGGGAAACAAATGAAGGTACTGAGAACGCATCTGAGCCTCCCGCTCCCATGTTCTCTCCTAGAGGTTCCCGTGCTGCCATCTGATGCACACAAGATGAATCGACCACCCACGTAGGACCCACTCCTGTTGATCCTTGATATCCACCGGGACCTCCACAAATGTCGCCCTGTCATCGATGTCCAACTCCCCATGGTCTATGATATGCGTCGGATCATGCACGTATCTCTTCATATGAGATACGTGAAAGATGTCGTGCACCCGGTGCAACTGAGGTGGAAGAGCCAGGCGATAAGCCACCTCGCCTATCCTGCTGAGAACCTAAAATGGTCCGATGAAGCACGGAGTTAACTTTCCGCCCCGGCCGAATCTCTGTAATCTACATCGAGGTGAGACTCGTAAGAAAATGTGGTTGCCATCCTCGAACTCTAGTGGTCTCCGCCTCCTGTCAGCATAGGACTTCTGTCTGCTTTGTGTAGTCCTCATCCACTCCAGGATGATCTGAACCTTCTCTGACGTAGCCTAAACCATCTCTGGTTCTACACGTACTCACTCCAACACTATCCACAAGGATATCTAAAAACACGTCCAGCTATTGCCTCGCCACTACTAACAGATGAATTCCCGATCTCCTACCAAGTGCTTCCGCTACAACATTCCCCTTCCCAGGAGTATAAATTGTCTCGATGTCATAGTCCTGGAGGAACTCAAGCCACCACCGCTATCTCAGGTTCATGTCCTTTTGAGAAAAGATACACCAGAGACTATTAAGTTGGTGATAACCATAAACCGTTCGCTCGTTGAACAATGGGTGAGACTAAACATTTCTAAGAACTCAAATCCACCCTTCTTCGTCTACAATCTACATGAGATACTGAGATTCCTCTTCTACCGAAAAAGAGAAATCTGGTCTCATCCCCTGAATGAACCATGTCCTTTTCCTAATACAGTCAATCCTATCATGAATGGTACTATTTCATGCCATGGACGACGTCGTAAGGCCTCAACGCTACTACCAAGAGATCCAACCGTTACTCTCACCTCCAAGGGTCGAGTCACACTGTCAGCAGTAGTGTGTGGTCACTAGGTCTCCTCCAGTAGGAATCTCGAATGTAAGGGTCAAGTCAACGGTTTTAACCGGAACCTCTCAGTATCCACTACATAAAAAGGACAGGGAAGAAAATGTCACAAGAACAACTGTCTTTTATTACTGCAGATCAAGGTACAAAGACAAAAAGCATCCACAAACAAAACATCAACAAAGTTAGAAGCAACATGAAAAAAGTCTCTATGTCTAGAGCTAGTCCTGCTCCTATCCATCTGCTCCTGGAGCTCCATGGTCGTAGGCCTCAGCTGCCTGAAGATGAGCTCTCCCCTGTCGACCCGTTCCCTACGGTCGGGGTGGTCTTCCTGGTGGTGGTGGTGGTTGGGCCTCAAAGCGTCGCCCACCACCCGCTGCTCGGCCAGCTCCTCTGCCTCATCCGCCTACTCCCTGTGGACCGCCATGGTCAAACCTCTATCTGGGAGGTCCCTCTACCACCTGTTGCTCATCTACAGGGCAGGTCGGGTAGTCTCGATCCATGTGACCCTACCCACCACACGCATAACACTGTCTTCTCCTCGTGTGGCTGGCTCTATTTCCTGTTCCCCACACAACCGAACCTGTATCCTGAGATTGATCATCTGATGGTCTGGCCTGCTTGGTCCTCTGTGTCATCTGTCTACTGTCGGCTGCAGAAGACTCTGTTGTGGGTCTTCCTACGGAGGGTCTCGCCACTGGTGACTGCTTAGCGAGAAAACTCTCCACTTGAAGGGCTCTCTCCAGCACCCTCGCCTACGTCGGGATGTTGAGGGAGATCATCGAAGCCCTGATCTCATGCCTCAGTTCCTGCTCGAAGGTCCGGGCCCTAAAAAATGGGTCCCGTACCATATCAGTGGAGTAGCGCGAGAGGTCGGTAAATCTCATCGAGTACTAGGCTACAATCATACTTCCCTGCCACAGCTGTAGTACCTCCTGGATGCACACCGCACAGAGGGTGGATGGAACGAACTCCGAGCGGAAGAGGCTCTCAAAGTTCTTCCAAAGAAGAGATGCCTCGTCGTGCACCTGAAGCATCAGGATCCACCATCTACCTACTTCTGCGTGCAGGAGACTCGCCGCAAGGATCACCATGAGGTCAGCTGGTGTCCCTACTAACCTGAATACTCGAACAACAGCCTCCAGCCAATCCTCGTCTGCCTGAGGGTCCGTCTCCCTGCGGAACCTGGGCGGTCTCTGACGCTGAAACTCGTGAAGTGCAGTCAGGCGATGTGCACTCTCAGCTGCTGGGGATGGTGGCATCAGTGGCTCGGCGGGTAGAGGTACCACCGATGCCTCCACTGTAATGGGGCCCTTCACCAAGGCCTCGTCACTCGGTGGGCTGCCATCTCACACAAATCTCAGAACCCTAGCTGGCTACCGTCATGGGGCCATCCTGAAAAGAAATAGGTGAACCACGGTCAATACAGTATACCTGGTGAGATGACATAAGTAATCACAAAGAAAACTTTAAAACACACATGCAATCAATGTTTTCATGCATTGAGTCGGAAATCAGAAGTCAGGGTCCTGGTGTATGGATATGTCGGCCACCATACCAACACCGGACTCCCTGGACTGATAAACACACTCAATACCCTTAACACTATTTCTTCACATAGAAGAACGATCAGAGTCCTGATTTCTGCGGTAGAACTGAACTCCTCTGATACCAATTTGTCACGAACCGTCCTTAGGGACCATGCCGTGACTACCCCAAGCCCGCCTCCCATAGGACAGAGGCTAGAGACTAGCACCAAAGGCGTAAATCCAGATAAAAGGGAAGGAATTGCCTTTATATAAGTAAACAACACAACAGAGTACGCAAACTGAGGTAAACAGTAAGTAAACTGAGTACAATAGTAAGTGCTGGAAAGTAAATGGTCCAGTATACAAACCCAACTGAATGTGTAGTACAACTGGAAGTAAAGTACAACAACTGAAAAGTAAAGCAGCAACCACGAAGTCGTCCTCTTGAACTCCCACCTGAAGGGTGAGTACAGATAGTCTCGTCGGCTCCCCAAGTCCGGCCATCCACTCCGTGTACATCCCGCCTGATAGTCCACCTCCGGGTACCGTCCCGCTCCACAAGCATCAACCACGATCAGCACTGTCCGTCATCTGCAACCAACACGACGTAGTGCGGGCATAACCCGTGCAGGGGTGAGTATACGATACTCAGTAGGGACCCCAAGACTCCGAAGGTCTCCCAGAATCCACGAAGGATAAACCACAAAGGAAAGATACAATCAAGAATTAACGACCAAAACTAATTAGGTATATGCCCATACATATACCTAAGCCATCAATTATAGTTCAACTCTAATATCTGAGCCCAAGTTCGATCTAGTCCACACAGGAAAGTACAAACCAATCCACACAGGAAAGCACAACCCAATCCACACAGGAAAGCAAGTCAATCATATCGAAGATAATGATTGAATGTCAAGACTCAACTCACAGAGGTATACTAATTCTGAAGAGAGGCTGATATGATTAGATGTAGCCTCTGAATCATCTCCTCTATAAATCCCACGTAAGATCCTAGTACAGAAGTCATCACTGCCGAATCCACGGAGGATCCAAGTATAGTAGTCATCGCTGCCGAACCCTCAGAGGATCCAAGTACAGTCGACAACGCTACTGAACCCACAAAGGATCCTAGTACAGAAGTCATTGTCTTCGAACCCACGGAGGATCCCAACACGGTAGAGGTTTTCGTCGAACCCACGGAGAATCCCAGTACGGTAGACATCGTCGTCGAACCCACGGAGGATCCCTGTATAGTAGACATCGTCGTCGAACCCACAGAGGATCCCTGTATGGTAGACATCATCATCGAACCCACAGAGGATCCTAGTATGGTAGTCATCCTCGTCTAACCCGCTGAGGATCCTAGTACAGTAGTCGTCCTCGTCGAACCCATTGAGGATCCTAGTACGGTAGTCGTCATCTTCGTCGCAGCCAGCTCTAGGGTTCCCGCACACAGCACACTCGATTCCAGGAGGGTCCGCTCCACGAGCCAAGGGGGGGGGGGGGGTCGATACATCAACTGTCACGAAGTCCTGAGTTTATGTATCACCAAGTTCCGTCTCGTCAAAAGGAACTCAAACACGACAGACGACGCGTTAATTGGACGCCCGGTCTGAGAGTTATAGGCCTTTTCGTCCTAGGGGCCCGGTTGGTTTTTAAGATAAAACCAACCCAAATGCACTCCAACCGTGTCCAAACCTCGAGCAGAGTAATCCAAAATAACCATATCACTAAGAGGAATCCAACAAAGTCGACGACACGTCAATCAGCCGTATGGAGCTCAAGTTATAAGCGTTTCCGCTCTGAGGGCCCGGTTGGTTTCATGATCGAACCAACCTGGTCGTACCCAAAGTTCTCATAAACCTTGAGTGTAATATACTGAAACAACCGTCTTGATCCAAGGATCCCAAATCAACTGACGGTGCATCGTTCAGAGGTTCGTAGCCCATGATATGTTCGTTTGAACGGATCTGTCCGAAATTAGGGGGTTTGGGCCCGGTCCGACCTGGCCCAATACCCCCTGGCGCGGCCCGGCCTAGCCGGCACGGGGGTCCGGATGAGCGCGGGTGGTCCGGCCTGGCGTGGGCGGTCTGGCCCGGCACGGGCGGTCCGGCCTGGCACGGGCGGTCCGGCCCGACGCGGGCAATCCGGCCCGGCGCGGGCAGTGTGCCCCGGCCCGGGCGATCCGACCCGGCACGGGCGGCCCGACCCGCGAGGCCGGCGGCTCGGCCTTCGGCCGAGCAGAAAGTGGGGGGCGCTGCCTCCCTTGATTGAGAAACGGCAGCCCCTCTTGCGGGGCCCGCCCTTGCCACCTGTCCGGGGTTACGACCCCCAGATTTTCGGAAAGCGGCCGACCATAATGGCCGGCCGGTGTGCCGCTGCGGGATCCTCGTGTGTCTAGCCTTCCGATGCGCCAGCGGCCGGTAGAGTCTGGACACCCTCCTCTGCACCGCCGCGACCCCTGTCCGACCGGCGTGGCGCGACGGCACCACGCCCCTCCGCCGTGGCCCGCCGCGGCCGCGACCCTCCATGGTGCTCCGGCACGGCGCGACGACGTTGCACCCCTCCGCCGCGGCCCGCTCTTGGCCGCAGCTTCTTTTGGCTTCACCGGCATGGCGCGACGGCGCTTTGCTCTTTCGCCGCGGCCCGCTCCGGCCGCGGTTCCCTTGTTCTCTCACGGTGCCGTTGCACCGCACCATCTCCGTTCCAAACCATGACGGTGATCAACATCAAAAGGGGAGGAGGTTCAGCCTTGTTCGTGCGGTCCGACCTCCACCCGTTATATTGATAACAGGTGGCCAAAATAAATTAACGATGAATGTCAAATCAATCTCGAACGTAAAAACAACCCCTACCTCAAAGAAGTTCGAGGAAGCTAGCGTCGCGGAATACGGCGTCGTGGGGTGAGGCTCCGTATACGTCGACGGAGAACATCCATGGAAGTAGCGGTGTCTCCTTTTCTTTGACGCGGAGGGAATATGGAAAGGCATGACGAAGTTCTTCACGTTCTTCAATGAGGAATATGGAGTTCTTCAAACTAAAGAACTCTCCTTCTCTCAATTCTCCACACAACACAACAACCCCAAAATAAAATAAGGTTTTGACTTATTTTATTTACACATGCCAACATTTTTAAAATTTCAAAAGTTGAATTCACCTAATTAATTAAACTTGTGTTGTCAAATTAATTAGGTGTTTAGTTGGAATGCATTAATGTGGAAGAGTTACATAACTCACATGGAGGGGGTTAGAGGTGTTAGGGAATTTGAAGGGGTGGGGCTTGTGTGGGCCCCACCTCACTAATATCCTATCAAGAGGAGTTAAGATTTTAGTGGGTCCCACCCCAACTCCCACAAATGGGGTTTAACCACCTATAAGTGAAATAAAATTGTAACACAATTTTATTTCTCTTTATACTTAATCCACAATTCTTTTAACAACTCTTCCTGAGCAAACACAACTCCAGTAAAGGTCTTCTTAAGCAATTACCGACGCTGCGGTTTCATTGGTGCCCTCAGATCTTGATTCCGAGCACCGGTTCAAAAGTTAGAAAAACCCGCTCGTTCGTTCACTGAACGTACCTGAGCTAAACTTCGGAAATTGATTCCGGGCACACCGGGCCTCGGAATTAGGTGCCGTCAGAAACTGTATACTCATAAAATCCCAAAGAATTTAAGAAAAAAAATTTCCTTGAAATTTACAGGTATTTACAGAAATCACCTATATGTAGCCTTCTTGATAAGATATCAATACAAAGAGATTATATTATATAGTGGTAATTTTTATGTGGTTTTTTTCATTTTTATATTAACTTATTCCTCTATGGATTCCTTTACATGTTTCTAGACATTGATATTGGACTTTAGGTAATCCCACCTAATTTCATTGAGGGAAATTTCAAGACGGTCAAACACTTAGTGTTTTCATTAATCTCATTAAATAATATTTATATTTAATAGTTGGAACAAATATTATTCATAATATTTAGAGATAATATTTATTCAGGATTTACCGATCACATTTATTCAGTCACTAAGTATATGTGATTTGAATATTTAAATATATTTTTATTCACAATACCCTCAAATATAATTTTTATTTATCTCTTGTTTTATCCACAATGTAATAAATCATATTTATTTATTTAGATATGTTAATATTAAATTAATATTTATTCACAAGACTATAAATATAATATTTATTTATTTATCAATTAAATAATATTTATTTATTATTCATGGTTTGGTAAATGTTGAGGAAGGTGGTCGCGCTGAGTTAAGCACCCAGTAATGAAAATGATATATAAAATATCATTTAAATAAATATTAATTAATTAATTTATATTTATATTATCCGTGAGATATGTGTGAGTTAAATAAATAATAATAATAATAATAAATATGGGATTCTCTAAGTATTAAGAGATTGGATAAGGGACTTTGTGCAATTATTAATTCTCTAACCTAGCTCTATATATATCAAGTTATATCATCTCTATAAAATGTGTGATAATCATTTCTTTATGCACAAAATTTCCCCTCCCTAAATGATTCTTTATATGAACATATCTAGGATTTTTTTCTCAATCCTGAGATAATCATTCCACCCTCTTCCTCCCTCTTGAGAATGAGAGACCAAGAGAGAGAAAATCCTCAAGCCCGAGGGATTGTGTTGTGATCTTGAAAAAAAAGATGAAAAAATCATCTAAACTAGCACTTGATGTTCTATTGGAATTGTTCATAGATCATGGTACATGTGTGGATCACCGCTATAGGGATTCTACTTTGAATATTCTTAGTGAAACGATGGTAAAAAATGAACTAAATTTGAACAATCAACATCTATATCGAAAAAATAACTCAAGAATATGGTATTTTCTTATTATTAAATTAATTATAAATTTAATAGGAAATATCCCCTCAATGGTTCCAAGATTCTTTCATTATGATTATTCATATATAGTCTTGATATATGTTTTTATTTATCATGTTCTTATGGTTTATTTGTCAGATTTAATGAAAAATAATCATTAGGAATGGACACCATCAGCTTCCTTTGTGCCGAAAATCTTTAAGTGGCATCCGATAGGTCACTTTAAAATTGATAATTATTTAATTTTTTGATCAATATATTCATTTATTATTGGGTTTTCATTTTATTTTATTCATTATTTAATATAAAAGTCAGTACATCTTTTTTTTTCACTTGTATATATCTAGTAAAAGGTTAAGAACACATGAAGAACATCTGATGAACCCATATAGAGGTGCTAGAGATTATGGATGGAAAACATGGGAATATAAGGTGTGTAATGAAAATGTACACTTTATGTACTTAGATTAATTACACCATGAAAAGCCATATGATTCACCTCTAGCCATGTGGAAAAAGGACATGGTGTCATTATACCTCGTGTGTTGACTAGGACCAGCTGACACATGATTTAATAAGATACATAGTATATAGCTAGTGTACACATTTTTCAACCCCACATTGGTTTCCCAATGAAATTCACGGAAACCACATGGTCAAATACATGTCATGTATTAAATACATGATGCGTTGGGGTTGTCAAAATGTGTAACATAGGACAAACATAATCACATGGAGTATAGATGTTGTACATGTTGCATAACACGTTTTATCTCATGGATAATACATGACAAGTCCCTAATCATGTAGTGTGGGATTTTCTATAGGGGACTATATGCCGTGTATTTGGAGTAAATTCCATGCAATTTGTGCTTGTTTATATGGAGTACATTCCAAGATAGGTTGTACACCACATAATTAATTTAAATGGAAATAAAATTAATTATGGAATTAAACCAAACTACATGATGTGTAGCTGGTGTATACACCATGTTATAATGTTTAAATAATATTAAATAAATAATTACTTCCATGTTAAATTTGGAACTATGCACCATGTATAGTCATCATTACACACTGTGTTCTCTACATGAATTAAAAGTTATACATACTGTATAAATTAACATGTGTATGTATATCATTGATTTATAGTACACACCAAGTAATTACATGACACACTATGTATTCTATATGTAGTGTGATTGTATGGTATATGATAATGACTATAATTTTAGTATTTTGGATGGCTACATGTCATGTTTCCTTGAAGTACACACAGTTCACATAATTAATTTTAAATAAAATTAATTAATTTAATTTGCTTAAAATTATTTTGGATGAGAACCTCTAAGAATGTTTGGACAGACATTAAGATAAATGAATGAATGAATTAATAAGATAATTAATTTATTAATTTGGGTAATTTATCTTGAAAAATAATGATTTAAATGAATGATAGCTAGTTTTTTAAATGCATATTCATTGCATGTATGTGACTGATCATGAGTTTTACCGACCGATTCATGTGTTTTATTTCAATTGAATTTAATTATTTTAATGAATTTTTAAATGTGATTAATTTCTATTAAATTAAATATGATGGAATATGAGTCACCCTCACACCTTTATTATATAATAATTGTGTTTCCATAGTTTATTTTATGCCTCCCATTCCCTTGCTTCCCATCACATGCATATGAGTAAAAATATGTAAAGGATGGGGCTCTAAGGAGATGAGGTAGTTCAAAACCTAATACCAGGTGAAACCGACCAAGAATATACCAAGGTTGATAGTGGAATGTTGCAACTCAAGCCAATCCCAAATCAAAGAGTTTCCCCCTAGAGTCATAGGTTGATTTATCATCCACTCTATAAATCAACCACTAGAAAGATCATGATCAAGTCAATTTTTTTTTAGAGTTTATGGTTATTTATTTTATATGATGAATATTTATATTATTTTAAACATAATCACATAAACTAATTAAGATAATAATACATACAATATAAAGTAAAATAAATGTATTGTGAATGAATATTTTATCATAACATGGTTAATTAATTATGTGAAATACATATAATATTAAAAATAAATATAAAGGATAAATTAATGATATTTATGAATAAATAAATATAATCCCTCAATTTAATATTAATTCATAAATCCGTCAATTACTTGATTTAGAAAGGAACCATAGAACTAAGTGTTGGGTTTTCCCTTGTCAGGATACTTACTTTTATTAGGGAGTTCTAATGACAGTTTTGGTGTGACTTAACAAAATTGAAATCAAGAGGATAATCTATTTTTAGACTTTTTTAGATTGTTGTAAAGTGTTGAAGAAATCCAAACCAGGATTTCGGGATTGAGGAGTCAACTCAAAGGATCAAAGAGTTGGAAACTATCAATTGGAAAGACCACCTACCTAAATACCTTTGAGTAATTGACCATACCCTTATCTGGGTTATATGAAAGTAAATATGGATCCTTACCATTATAATTTCCACACGATAAGAAATTCTAATTCCAATGGTGACACTTATTGAGACCTAATAAAATAGTGGGATACTAACAATATAATTAAAATTATTTCATATCACATGTTTTTCTAATCAAGATAAAGTAAAAAATATTATTTTATTTATTATAGTGTAAAATAGAAATTTCATCCATATCCTTATGATCCATACTAAATATACAAAATATTATCTCAGGTAGTAACATCTAAGAGTAGTGTAGGTGCTTATTGCTCTATATCTAGAACAAAATATTTACAAGGTAGATGCCCCATTTTTGATTCGTCTACTAATGAAGCAAGTGAATAGGAGCCTCTATCTACTTAAAACATTTGAATGATACACTAGACATCCAATTTTTGATTCTATCATCCATAATTTTTTAATTACTTATGTCTCATAAGAACATGGATGTGTATAGCATGCTCAAATATTTTAGTGTTTTTTATTTGAATATAGGTATATAAAAGAATTTTGAGATCTGAAAGGAACTCTTTACATGAAAACATAGAGAGGTAATGAAAAATGTCCCTTATTTGGTCAAAATTATTAGCTAGATTGATCATATATACATTCTAGGGTTTAAATTTCTTGATGAATTATGCATTAATCTCATACTTACTACACCCCCTCAGAGATTCTCTATCTTTATTGTAGATTTTAATAAGAACAACATTGAGAAATATCTCTTAGATCTTCTTAAATTACTTCACCAAGTAGATAAGGACATGAAGCTTGATAATCCTTCTTCTCTTATAGTGAATAATAGGAAAGGAAAGGAAAAGATCTATAAGACTGATTCTAAGTATAAAGAATCTTTAAAATTCCCTTCCAAGAAGAGGAATATCAAGGGGAAAGAAAGGTAACATGATGCTGTCTATTTTTCATGTTGTAAGAAGGGCCACATGAAGAAAAAATTCACCATAATAAATAAGTATGGGGAATCTTCAGGTGCATTCATAATTGAGTGATATCTATCTATTTCTATAAATTGGGTATTAGATACAGTTGGTGGTTTTCATATTTGCATCTAATTAAAAAAATAGATTAAAAATATTTGCATGAGGTGAGGTGGATCCGAAATCCAATAATATATCTAGATTCATTGAAGTAGCTATTAGAGACCACCACCTTACATTTATTATAGGATTGATCTTGGTTTTATGGAACTATTATTATATTCCAACAATTATGAAAAACATTATTTATGTATTTAGTTTTGATATAAATGGTTTTATTTTCAAATTTGGGAATAAAAGATAAAAATTCTATAAATATATCACATATTATGGTATGGAATATCTTAACAGTGCTATTTATGTGTTGGAATATGAAAAATATGTATTGTAAATTGATAACAAATCTAGTTTTCATGAATCATATCACACCTAAATATGACATCACCACTTAGGTCATGTAAATGAAAATCATCTAAAAAAATTATATCGAGATGGGTATTTATATTATTTTTAACTAAAACCACTTGATATGTAACACCCCGAGCTTCCATGATACGCTTCTCATTCAATAATGTAATAGCTTGCATTGTACGCAACATCGAGTTCTAACACACTGCAACTAATCAAAGTAGCCGTTATGAATAGTAATAACCACTTTTTAAATTTATAAAAATTTTATATTTCAAAATGGACTTCATTTTTGTATTCGTAATATCGAAATTATCCTAAGTTGAATTTTTTGTAACTTTCTGAGAACTTCTAATTTTCTATGAATAGTGAAAAATACTTAAAAACAACATTTTTAATAAAAATAATTTATAGTGATAAATTATACTGTTTAGTGGTTTTAAAGTATAATTATAATATATTTTTACCATTTTATCCAATGGTGGTCATTATAATTAATTTAACATTGAAATTGGACATAAACAATTGCCAATCTTTTGATATAAATTATTTCTTAAAAACACGCTATTTGTTGTAACAGCGGGAATTAATTATAAAATTAATTAATGCAACTTATATGTTTGGAATTTTGTAAAATAGAAATCATTTTTGAATTCGGAATATCAATTATAGCTTAGGGTGAAATTTTGGCCTTGTTCTGAAAAACTTCAATTTTTGATGAATAGTGAAACCACTAAGTGGTAGTTAAATAACTGATTTTTCGTTTAAATGAAATATTACCACTTCTGTGATTTGATTTTCAAAAATCCGACATACATGGTTGTCATTAAGAAGTAAAATGTGGTTCAATGAGATTAAAATAATTTTTTTTGGTGAATAGTAACTTTTAAGTTCTTAATCGCGATTAGAGGTAATTAGTGTAGTTTAAGGTACAAATAATGTTTTAATAATATGAGATGAGCATGAAACTTGTCCTACTCCTATTGGATGAGTCATGGCCGACAAAGACAACCCATGGGTCAACTTGGGGACCCCATGGAGCCACTTTAGTTGGAAAATGACATTAATATATATTTATTTAATGTTAAAATTAAATTGACACAAACATGAGTTATTTTACTAAAACAGTTTTTAAGTGGGGTTACACAAGTCCAAATTTTGATTATAAATATTCATTAGAAATCTAAAAAGATTTCCTACATCATAGTATTTTTTTTATAATTTTTAGACATTAAATAAATTAAATTAATTATTACATCATGATGATGCAGCGATGACCTCATTATTTAACGATTTTAATAAAATGAAAAGATAATGTAAAATCCAAGGCTTAAACTTGTCCAAAGACTATTGGATGGGTATATTTCGAACCCTTATCACCTTATCCACGAATTATATTAGTGTGGGACCTTTAGAATCCGAAAAGCATTGTGTAATAATGTAACATTTCAATCTTTCCAAAAGAGCCCCTCCTCTCCACTTATAAAAGGCCCCCACCTCTCCCACCTTATTCACACCTTCAAGCCATTTGGCTCGGCCAACCTCTGCCCAAATACTCTCCCAACTTCCCCCTCTTACTCCTAGAAGCCTCACTTTGGGCAGAACTCTTCCCAAGAAAGTTTTTGGCTCAAATCAAAAAGAGTTACCCGATTTTGAGGTAATGTCTTCTCTAATGTTGTTTTGTTTTATTTTTCTTCTCCAACCCCCTAAACTCTTTTTATTCATTTCTTTTGTAACAAAAACAGTGTCCTCAATATACTAGGATGTTGTTATAAGAAGTATTAGAGCTACACTTACACACACCTACATCTAATGGTTAAAGAACATACGGTTTCTGTGGATGGCGAATTTCTGCCTCACGAAACGATAATTGTTCAACACTCATATAAAACCTTCAAAGGTGGACATTAAGATGTCACTATATTTATATATGATATAAAATATGTTTATGTTTTACTTAAGCTTCTGTATTTCTCATTTATGGAATAATTTATGATTTCCATTATGGGTAAAATGCGATAATTTCATTTTAGGAAGTGCGGACTACCGCCCCCTCAAAGTGATTTGAATCGTTAATGCCATATGTGGGATGTATAAAGGATGGATTAAATGGTATTATACACTATATTATACTGTAATTATATTATAAATTTATATCATTATGATTTTATTCCATTAAATACGAAATAGAAATGAAAGTAGCGTTCATGCGTACGTACGACTTACCGTCTCCATGAACGGTGCATTTCATTTCTTACCTCTAAATGTTACGTGACATTATGAGTGAATGTATATACTGTATATATATTATATATATGATATATACATCATGAATATAATTCTGGATATAATGGATATTTCACCACATGAACAACTTGTAATTATAAGAAGTTTATTTTTGACTGAAGTACCAAAGATCGACAAAACGACCGTTATTAACTTAAATAATTAAATAATGTTCATAACATGGTAATAAGGGATATAAAAGGAATAATGAACATGAAAAAGGTTCTTAAGTAAATCTAAATTAACTCTAGTTTATTATTCAGGAGTTTAAAGAACGGTCGAGTCAGGACAGGACGCAAGGTAAGGGAATTTCTTAACCCAATTTTCATTCTTTGGGTTAATCTCCTACTTTCAAATTATGTCATGATATTATTATGTCCTATATTTTATTTGTACATTATTTATGTGTACTTATAGTGAATACACATTATATATGTACTTTATTTAAAAAAAATGATCTTTTTAAGGACTTCGTCTCAATCCCCTTTCATTGAGGCATATTTGGTTTTATACAAAACTTTCTTTTATACAGTGTATAAACCCCTTTGACTTTTACGTTTATTCAAAAGGATTTTTTTTATACGAAGCGTTTTACTAAACTAAAAAAAGGGAATGTTTTTCTTTCCGTACTTATGCGGCGACAACGACTTCTCCGCCGCCGTGACCATTATTTGAGTTTCGGCTTCCTCTACAAGCCATCACTTTTTTTAATGAAAAATAAATACAAAGTTTTAACTTTCTTTTATTTTGGTATTGAAAATGGTTTTGAAAGAGTTTTTATTATATTAATGTGTTGTATTTATATCTTGTGATTGAAATGTGGAAATGTTATGTTTCCTTTATGCATGTTTTATGTGATACGATTATGTTATGGTTTATGATATGTTTAAACCTATTCATATGAGGAATGCATTGGACTTAATAAGTGACAGGTGGAGCCCGCTATAGCTCCTCGATGCATCGGCAAGTCTCATGAGACAAACTAGTGTATTGGCACGAGGCCTTGACAAAATTTTATTTGTGGTATTGGCACGAGGCCTTGGATACGTGGTTATGATAGTATGGAATTATGCATTCCATCATTATGAAAGTGGTTATTGATATTGCATGTGATTATTCGACCAGTAGAATATCCATGTGAAGAAGTGAATGGCATTATGTCATTTTACTTTTGCCATATTATGTTGAAGTTCATGTTTAAAAGGCTTTTGTTTAGTTATACATTGCCTTAAATGTTAATGTTTATTTATGAAAGCTTCCGCTATATTGTTAACCTTACTGAGCATCCGAGCTCACCCCTTTCAATGTTTTAATATTTTCTAGGATGTGAAGAAGTATTTTATGAATGACCTGCAGGGATAGTCCGAAGAGGATAGAAGTGTGGACTATGGAGACTATGTTGTTATAGTTTTTCACTTTGTGATGTAATGTAACATTTATGAATGTATCTAGTATTTCCAAGGCTACTAAACTAATCGGTCTTTCGAGACTTGATCTTTTGTGATCATGCCAATGTTACGAAGTAATGCACCGAATCTGGGTAGCTGGGGTCGGGGCGTTACAATTGGTATCAGAGGCAGTTTAGTACTAACCTTGGAAGCTAGATTTAGATAAACTCTGATTAGAGCACATAGCCCCAATATAGAATTTAAGGATTAGTATAGAATAACTTCATAGAATTTTGGTATTATAGAGATTTTGTGAGTTTTCCGAGCAATACATCCCTGTCTGGATACGAGCAAGTAGAGGCGGCTCTGGCACAGGTGTACCTAGGGGTTAAACCCGAAAACACCGCTTTGAGCTAGACTTGAACGGGAACTGGTGCACGACAACGGGCCTTGCTGCACTCTTGGTTATGACACTCCCGGGGGATATGCTTAGGATAATTCTCATTTTCTTTACAAACCACTATGAACGAATATGAGTATATACTTCCTCAAAGAAAACCTTTTTATGATTATGGATTATATCCATAAATAGTTCAATTTATTTTAAGTATTTTATAAGTATTAAATTATGTATTTTGATTCATAAACTAATCTAGTTTATGGCATTGTATAGAAATGGTGCCCAGTAGAAGGAATGTGAAATCCATCAATACGTATGATCCAAAGAGTAAGAAGGATCATATCTTTCATGGTATTAAGCCAACATTTAGAAGGGAAATATTCTCCCATGTGTTGTCAACATATGAATAAATAGTATCATGTGTTAATAAGATAAGTAGAGAATTCTCTGAGTCTTATGGATTTGAAGGGATGAAAGAGAAGAAAAGGATGGAAGAGAGAATGATGGATAAAGGGATGAGGGAAAAGAAGAATTTTCCAATATGTGATAACTGTGGGAAGAAACACCTTGGAATTTGCCTGAAAGGATTGGGATTTTATTATAAGTGTGGAGAAAAAGGACACCAAGTGCGTGACTGCAAGGGTAAGAAAAAGGTTTCAAATGTACAATGCTTCATCTGCAAGGAGTGGGGACACTACGCAAACCAATGTTCAAATCATCAGAGTATGCCCCAAATGATGTTATTGGATAATAATCAAGTTATGATACTACCACAGATGAGGAGGAATGATTAGAGTTCTTATGTTGTTGTTAAAGAATTTTGTAATTTGAGTGTTGTATCAATGATGTACTTGTTATAATAATTATGGAGTATATAAGGATTGTACTGCAGTACTATTTCATCTAGGACCTGAGATTGTGTGGAACCAAGAAAAGTGACTCCACAGTAGGTTAAATTTTTGGAAAATATATGGTTGAGAGAAAGATAAACCATAATATGGTTCTGATACCAAGATAGTGATTTTGGAATAAGACATGATTGATTCGGATAAATTATGTTGGATATTCTTAACATCCTTGAAACGGATTAATGATTTGTATACATTTTTGGATAGAAGGAGTATATCTAGTTTTCTATAAGGAATAAGGGATAATGAATGTAATCAATAAGGATTTATGGTAATACAGTATGTTGCAGTGTTTTAAAATAATACATGATGAAGGTGTTCACATGTTGTTATGCAGAAAAAAAGGAGCTTCATTATGTTTACCTTCCTCATAAAATCTGGACTGTGAGTTGGACAAAAGTATTTTGGATAACTATAAAGGTTGGAATGGATTATATTTTACATTGGATACTATTGTTAAGGTTATTTTTGGATATTTATAAAAAGGACAACACGCAGACCGAGTGACAACCCATCGCGTCGGACAAAGCTGTGGGAATCGAACCCACAACTATAGTGCGATTGGGATTAATCGCCTACCACTGGACTACGTGAAGTCCCTGGTTTTTACAAAATAGTTTTTCTAATCTAAATGGTATGTGTTAAAATTTGGAACCTTATACAATTAGGATAAGTATAATATTTTTGAGTTCTATTATCTTTTTGAGTGAAAGATGAGTTGAAGGTTGAAACTCTAATTGTCAAGCATAAATATATATATACCTATCTCTTTTTCAATGAATAAATTAATTCTTAAACTTTAGTAAAGGGATATTAAAACAAAAAAATGTGTTATCCTAATACCTTATGTCTTGTTGAACTGATGATATTTTAAATCAACATAGATTGAAGTCTTTGAGGCCCAAAATTTGATAGTTGATTGTGATTGATGACCTCAATCACTCCCTACAAATATTTACATTTTTCCTCCAATTATATGTCTTTAATTGCCACCAATGTTCTCCTAATCGAGATCATAATTGGGTGGTGACTTTTTCATTTCCCTTTGCCTCTTATTAAGGCTAAATTTTATTAATCTTATTTCCGATGTGGGTTTTCCACAAAGGTATTTTCTCTTTTCAACCTATTATTTACAAAGAAAAATTTCAAATTGCGAGGACGCAATTTATTGAAGGAGGGAAGAATGTAACACCCCGAGCTTCCATGATACGCTTCTCATTCAATAATGTAATAGCTTGCATTTTACGCAACATCGAGTTCTAACACACTGCAACTAATCAAAGTTGCCGTTATGAATAGTAATAACCACTTTTTAAATTTATAGAAATTTTATATTTCAAAATGGACTTCATTTTTGTATTCGTAATATCGAAATTATCCTAAGTTGAATTTTTTGTAACTTTCTGAGAACTTCTAATTTTTTATGAATAGTGAAAAATACTTAAAAACAACTTTTTTAATCAAAATAATTTATAGTGATAAATTATAATTTTTAGTGGTTTTAAAGTATAATTAGAATATATTTTTACCATTTTATCCAATGGTGGTCATTATAATTAATTTAACATTGAAATTGGACATAAACAATTACCAATCTTTTGATATAAATTATTTCTTAAAAACATGCTATTTGTTGTAACAACGGGAATTAATTATAAAATTAATTAATGCAACTTATATGTTTGTAATTTTGTAAAATAGACATCATTTTTTAATTCGGAATATCAATTATAGCTTAGGGTGAAATTTTGGCCTTGTTCTGAAAAACTTCAATTTTTGATGAATAGTGAAACCACTAAGTGGTAGTTAAATAACTGATTTTTCGTTTAAATGAAATATTACCACTTCTGTGATTTGATTTTCAAAAATCCGACATACATGGTTGTCATTAAGAAGTAAAATGTGGTTCAATGAGATTAAAATAATTTTTTTGGTGAATAGTAACTTTTAAGTTCTTAATCGCGATTAGAGGTAATTAGTGTAGTTTAAGGTACAAATAATGTTTTAATAATGTGAGATGAGCATGAAACTTGTCCTACTCCTATTGGATGAGTCATGGACGACCAAGAAAACCCATGGGTCAACTTGGGGACCCCATGGAGCCACTTTAGTTGGAAAATGACATTAATATATATTTATTTAATGTTAAAATTAAATTGACACAAACATGAGTTATTTTACTAAAACAGTTTTTAAGTGGGGTTACACAAGTCCAAATTTTGATTATAAATATTCATTAGAAATCTAAAAAGATTTCCTACATCATAGTATTTGTTTTATAATTTTTAGACATTAAATAAATTAAATTAATTATTACATCATGATGATGCAGCGATGACCTCATTATTTAACGATTTTAATAAAATGAAAAGATAATGTAAAATCCAAGGCTTACACTTGTCCAAAGACTATTGGATGGGTAGATTTCGAACCATTATCACATTATCCACGAATTATATAAGTGTGGGACCTTTAGAATCCGAAAATAATTGTGTAATAATGTAACATTTCAATCTTTCCAAAAGAGCCCCTCCTCTCCACTTATAAAAGGCCCCCACCTCTCCCACCTTATTCACACCTTCAAGCCATTTGGATCGGCCAAACTCTGCCCAAATACTCTCCCAACTTCCCCCTCTTACTCCTAGAAGCCTCACTTTGGGCAAAATGCTTCCCAAGAAAGCCTTTGGCTCAAATCAAAAAGAGTTACCCGATTTTGAGGTAATGTCTTCTCTAATGTTGTTTTGTTTTATTTTTCTTCTCCAACCCCATAAACTCTTTTTATTCATTTCTTTTGTAACAAAACCAGTGTCCTCAATATACTAGTATGTTGTTATAAGAAGTATTAGAGCTACACTTACAGACACCTACATCTAATGGTTAAAGAACATACGGTTTCTGTGGATGGCGAATTTCTGCCTCACGAAACGATAATTGTTCAACACTCATATAACACCTTCAAAGGTGGACATTAAGATGTCACTATATTTATATATGATATAAAATATGTTTATGTTTTACTTAAGCTTCTGTATTTCTCATTTATGGCGTAATTTATGATTTCCATTGTGGGTAAAATGCGATAATTTCATTTTAGGAAGTGCGGACTACCGCCCCCTCAAAGTGATTTGAATCGTTAATGCCATATGTGGGATGTGTAAAGGATGGATTAAATGGTATTATACACTATATTATACTGTAATTATATTATAAATTTATATCATTATGATTTCATTCCATTAAATACGAAATAGAAATGAAAGTAGCGTTCATGCGTACGTACGACTTACCGTCTCCATGAATGGTGCATTTCATTTCTTACCTCTAAATGTAACGTGACATTATGAATGAATGTATATACTGTATATATATGATATATATGATATCTACATCATGAATATAATTCTGGATATAATGGATATTTCACTACATGAACAACTTGTAATTATAAGAAGTTTATTTTTGACTCAAGTACCAAAGATCGACAAAACGACCGTTATTAACTTAAATAATTAAATAATGTTCATAACATGGTAATAAGGGATATAAAAGGAATAATGAACATGAAAAAGGTTCTTAAGTAAATCTAAATTAACTCTAGTTTATTATTCAGGAGGTTAAAGAACGGTCGAGTCAGGACAGGACGCAAGGTAAGGGAATTTCTTAACCCAATTTTCATTCTTTGGGTTAATCTCCTACTTTCAAATTATGTCATGATATTATTATGTCCTATATTTTATTTGTACATTATTTATGTGTAATTATAGTGAATACACATTATAGATGTACTTTATTTAAAAAAAATGATCTTTTTAAGGACTTCGTCTCAATCCCCTTTCATTGAGGCATATTTGGTTTTATACAAAACTTTCTTTTATATGGTGTATAAACCCTTTTGACTTTTACGTTTATTCAAAAGGAATTTTTTTATACGAAGCGTTTTACTAAACTAAAAAAAGGGAATGTTTTTCTTTCCGTACTTATGCGGCGACAACGACTTCTCCGCCGCCGTGACCATTATTTGAGTTTCGGCTTCCTCTACAAGCCATCACTTTTTTTTAATGAAAAATAAATACAAAGTTTTAACTTTCTTTTATTTTGGTATTGAAAATGGTTTTGAAAGCGTTTTTATTATATTAATGTGTTGTATTTATATCTTGTGATTGAAATGTGGAAATGTTATGTTTCCTTTATGCATGTTTTATGTGATACGATTATGTTATGGTTTATGATATGTTTAAACCTATTCATATGAGGAATGCATTGGACTTAATAAGTGACGGGTGGAGCCCGCTATAGCTCCTCGATGCATCGGCAGGTCTCATGAGACAAACTAGTGTATTGGCACGAGGCCTTGACAAAATCTTATTTGTGGTCTTGGCACGAGGCCTTGGATACGTGGTTATGATAGTCTGGAATTATGCATTCCATCATTATGAAAGTGGTTATTGATATTGCATGTGATTATTCGACCAGTAGAATATCCATGTGAAGAAGTGAATGGCATTATCTCATTTTACTTTTGCCATATTATGTTGAAGTTCAATTTTAAAAGGCTTTTGTTTAGTTATACATTGCCTTAAATGTTAATGTTTATTTATGAAAGCTTCCGCTATATTGTTAACCTTACTGAGCATCCGAGCTCACCCCTTTCAACGTTTTAATATTTTCCAGGATGTGAAGAAGTATTTTATGAATGACCTGCAGGGATAGTCCGAAGAGGATATAAGTGTGGACTATGGAGACTATGTTATTATAGTTTTTCACTTTGTGATGTAATGTAACATTTATGAATGTATCTAGTATTTCCAAGGCTACTAAACTAATCGGTCTTTCGAGACTTGATCTTTTGTGATCATGCCAATGTTACGAAGTAATGCACCGACTCTGGGTAGCTGGGGTCGGGGCGTTACAATTGGTATCAGAGGCAGTTTAGTACTAACCTTGGAATCTAGATTTAGATAAACTATGATTAGAGCACATAGCCCCAATATAGAATTTAAGGATTAGTATAGAAGAACTTCCTAGAATTTTGGTATTATAGAGATTTTGTGAGTTTTCCGAGCAATACATCCCTGTCTGGATACGAGCAAGTAGAGGCGGCTCTGGCACAGGTGTACCTAGGGGTTAAACCCGAAAACACTGCTTTGAGCTAGACTTGAACGGGAACTGGTGCACGACAACGGGCCTTGCTGCACTCTTGGTTATGACACTCCCGGGGGATATGCTTAGGATAATTCTCGTTTTCTTTACAAACCACTATGAACGGATATGCGTATATACTTCCTCAAAGAAAACCTTTTTATGATTATGGATTATATCCATAAATAGTTCAATTTATTTTAAGTATTTTATAAGTATGAAATTATGTATTTTGATTCATAAACTAATCTAGTTTATGGCATTGTATAGAAATGGTGCCCAGTAGAAGGAATGTGAACTCCATCAATACGTATGATCCAAAGAGTAAGAAGGATCATATCTTTCATGGTATTAAGCCAACATTTAGAAGGGAAATATTCTCCCATGTGTTATCAACATATGAAGAAATAGTATCATGTGTTAATAAGATAAGTAGAGAATTCTCTGAGTCTTATGGATTTGAAGGGATGAAAGAGAAGAAAAGGATGGAAGAGAGAATGATGGATAAAGGGATGAGGGAAAAGAAAAATTTTCCAATATGTGATAACTGTGGGAAGAAACACCTTGGAATTTGCCTGAAGGGAATGGGAGTTTATTATAAGTGTGGAGAAAAAGGACACCAAGTGCGTGACTGCAAGGGTAAGAAAAAGGTTTCAAATGTACAATGCTTCATCTGCAAGGAGTGGGGACACTACGCAAACCAATGTTCAAATCATCAGAGTATGCCCCAAATGATGTTATTGGATAATAATCATGTTATGATACTACCACAGATGAGGAGGAATGATTAGAGTTCTTATGTTGTTATTAAAGAATTTTGTAATTTGAGTGTTGTATCAATGATGTACTTGTTATAATAATTATGGAGTATATAAGGATTGTACAGCAGTACTATTTCATCTAGGACCTGAGATTGTGTGGAACCAAGAAAAGTGACTCCACAGTAGGTTAAATTTTTGGAAAATATATGGTTGAGAGAAAGATAAACCATAATATGGTTCTGGTACCAAGATAGTGATTTTGGAATAAGACATGATTGATTCGGATAAATTATGTTGGATATTCTTAACATCCTTGAAACGGATTAATGATTTGTATACATTTTTGGATAGAAGGAGTATATCTAGTTTTCTATAAGGAATAAGGGATCATGAATGTAATCAATAAGGATTTATGGTAATACAGTATGTTGCAGTGTTTTAAAAGAATACATGATGAAGGTGTTCACATGTTGTTATGCAGAAAAAAAGGAGCTTCATTATGTTTACCTTCCTCATAAAATCTGGATTGTGAGTTGGACAAAAGTATTTTGGATAACTATAAAGGTTGGAATGGATTATATTTTACATTGGATACTATTGTTAAGGTTATTTTTGGATATTTATAAAAAGGACAACACGCAGACCGAGTGACAACCCATCGCGTCGGACAAAGCTGTGGGAATCGAACCCACAACCATAGTGCGATTGGGATTAATCGCCTACCACTGGACTACGTGAAGTCCCTGGTTTTTACAAAATAGTTTTTCTAATCTAAATGGTATGTGTTAAAATTTGGAACCTCATAAAATTAGGATAAGTATAATATTTTTGAGTTCTATTATCTTTTTGAGTGAAAGATGAGTTGAAGGTTGAAACTCTAATTGTCAAGCATAAATATATATATACCTATCTCTTTTTCAATGAATAAATTAATTCTTAAACTTTAGTAAAGGGATATTAAAACAAAAAAATGTGTTATCCTAATACCTTATGTCTTGTTGAACTGATGATATTTTAAATCAACATAGATTGAAGTCTTTGAGGCCCAAAATTTGATAGTTGATTGTGATTGATGACCTCAATCACTCCCTACAAATATTTACATTTTTCCTCCAATTATATGTCTTTAATTGCCACCAATGTTCTCCTAATCGAGATCATAATTGGGTGGTGACTTTTTCATTTTCCTTTGCCTCTTATTAAGGCTAAATTTTATTAATCTTATTTCCGATGTGGGTTTTCCACAAAGGTATTTTCTCTTTTCAACCTATTATTTACAAAGAAAAATTTCAAATTGCGAGGACCCAATTTTTTGAAGGAGGGAAGAATGTAACACCCCGAGCTTCCATGATACGCTTCTCATTCAATAATGTAATGGCTTGCATTGTACGCAACATCGAGTTCTAACACACTGCAACTAATCAAAGTTGCCGTTATGAATAGTAATAACCACTTTTTAAATTTATAGAAATTTTATATTTCAAAATGGACTTCATTTTTGTATTCGTAATATCGAAATTATCCTAAGTTGAATTTTTTGTAACTTTCTGAGAACTTCTAATTTTTTATGAATAGTGAAAAATACTTAAAAACAACTTTTTTAATCAAAATAATTTATAGTGATAAATTATACTTTTTAGTGGTTTTAAAGTATAATTAGAATATATTTTTACCATTTTATCCAATGGTGGTCATTATAATTAATTTAACATTGAAATTGGACATAAACAATTACCAATCTTTTGATATAAATTATTTCTTAAAAACATGCTATTTGTTGTAACAACGGGAATTAATTATAAAATTAATTAATTCAACTTATATGTTTGTAATTTTGTAAAATAGACATCATTTTTTAATTCGGAATATCAATTATAGCTTAGGGTGAAATTTTGGCCTTGTTCTGAAAAACTTCAATTTTTGATGAATAGTGAAACCACTAAGTGGTAGTTAAATAACTGATTTTTCGTTTAAATGAAATATTACCACTTCTGTGATTTGATTTTCAAAAATCCGACATACATGGTTGTCATTAAGAAGTAAAATGTGGTTCAATGAGATTAAAATAATTTTTTTGGTGAATAGTAACTTTTAAGTTCTTAATCGCGATTAGAGGTAATTAGTGTAGTTTAAGGTACAAATAATGTTTTAATAATATGAGATGAGCATGAAACTTGTCCTACTCCTATTGGATGAGTCATGGATGACCAAGAAAACCCATGGGTCAACTTGGGGACCCCATGGAGCCACTTTAGTTGGAAAATGACATTAATATATATTTATTTAATGTTAAAATTAAATTGACACAAACATGAGTTATTTTACTAAAACAGTTTTTAAGTGGGGTTACACAAGTCCAAATTTTGATTATAAATATTCATTAGAAATCTAAAAAGATTTCCTACATCATAGTATTTTTTTTATAATTTTTAGACATTAAATAAATTAAATTAATTATTACATCATGATGATGCAGTGATGACCTCATTATTTAACGATTTTAATAAAATGAAAAGATAATGTAAAATCCAAGGCTTACACTTGTCCAAAGACTATTGGATGGGTAGATTTAGAACCCTTATCACCTTATCCACGAATTATATAAGTGTGGGACCTTTAGAATCCGAAAAGCATTGTGTAATAATGTAACATTTCAATCTTTCCAAAAGAGCCCCTCCTCTCCACTTATAAAAGGCCCCCACCTCTCCCACCTTATTCACACCTTCAAGCCATTTGGATCGGCCAACCTCTGCCCAAATACTCTCCCAACTTCCCCCTCTTACTCCTAGAAGCCTCACTTTGGGCAGAACTCTTCCCAAGAAAGCCTTTGGCTCAAATCAAAAAGATTTACCCGATTTTGAGGTAATGTCTTCTCTAATGTTGTTTTGTTTTATTTTTCTTCTCCAACCCCCTAAACTCTTTTTATTCATTTCTTTTGTAACAAAAACAGTGTCCTCAATATACTAGGATGTTTTTATAAGAAGTATTAGAGCTACACTTACACACACCTACATCTAATGGTTAAAGAACATACGGTTTCTGTGGTTGGCGAATTTCTGCCTCACGAAACGATAATTGTTCAACACTCATATAACACCTTCAAAGGTGGACATTAAGATGTAACTATATTTATATATGATATAAAATATGTTTATGTTTTACTTAAGCTTCTGTATTTCTCATTTATGGCATAATTTATGATTTCCATTATGGGTAAAATGCGATAATTTCATTTTAGGAAGTGCGGACTACCGCCCCCTCAAAGTGATTTGAATCGTTAATGCCATATGTGGGATGTATAAAGGATGGATTAAATGGTATTATACACTATATTATACTGTAATTATATTATAAATTTATATCATTATGATTTCATTCCATTAAATACGAAATAGAAATGAAATTAGCGTTCATGCGTACGTACGACTTACCGTCTCCATGAACGGTGCATTTCATTTCTTACCTCTAAATGTAACGTGACATTATGAATGAATGTATATACTGTATATATATGATATATATGATATCTACATCATGAATATAATTCTGGATATAATGGATATTTCACCACATGAACAACTTGTAATTATAAGAAGTTTATTTTTGACTCAAGTACCAAAGATCGACAAAACGACCATTATTAACTTAAATAATTAAATAATGTTCATAACATGGTAATAAGGGATATAAAAGGAATAATGAACATGAAAAAGGTTCTTAAGTAAATCTAAATTAACTCTAGTTTATTATTCAGGAGGTTAAATAACGGTCGAGTCAGGACAGGACGCAAGGTAAGTGAATTTCTTAACCCAATTTTCATTCTTTGGGTTAATCTCCTACTTTCAAATTATGTCATGATATTATTATGTCCTATATTTTATTTGTACATTATTTATGTGTAATTATAGTGAATACACATTATAGATGTACTTTATTTAAAAAAAATGATCTTTTTAAGGACTTCGTCTCAATCCCCTTTCATTGAGGCATATTTGGTTTTATACAAAACTTTCTTTTATACGGTGTATAAACCCCTTTGACTTTTACGTTTATTCAAAAGGAATTTTTTTTTATACGAAGCGTTTTACTAAACTAAAAAAAGGGAATGTTTTTCTTTCCGTACTTATGCGGCGACAACGACTTCTCCGCCGCCGTGACCATTATTTGAGTTTCGGCTTCCTCTACAAGCCATCACTTTTTTTTAATGAAAAATAAATACAAAGTTTTAACTTTATTTTATTTTGGTATTGAAAATGGTTTTGAAAGCGTTTTTATTATATTAATGTGTTGTATTTATATCTTGTGATTGAAATGTGGAAATGTTATGTTTCCTTTATGCATGTTTTATGTGATACGATTATGTTATGGTTTATGATATGTTTAAACCTATTCATATGAGGAATGCATTGGACTTAATAAGTGACGGGTGGAGCCCGATATAGCTCCTCGATGCATCGGCAGGTCTCATGAGACAAACTAGTGTATTGGCACGAGGCCTTGAAAAAATCTTATTTGTGGTATTGGCACGAGGCCTTGGATACGTGGTTATGATAGTCTGGAATTATGCATTCCATCATTATGAAAGTGGTTATTGATATTGCATGTGATTATTCGACCAGTTGAATATCCATGTGAAGAAGTGAATGGCATTATCTCATTTTACTTTTGCCATATTATGTTGAAGTTCATGTTTAAAAGGCTTTTGTTTAGTTATACATTGCCTTAAATGTTAATGTTTATTTATGAAAGCTTCCGCTATATTGTTAACCTTACTGAGCATCCGAGCTCACCCCTTTCAATGTTTTAATATTTTCCAGGATGTGAAGAAGTATTTTATGAATGACCTGCAGGGATAGTCCGAAGAGGATAGAAGTGTGGACTATGGAGACTATGTTATTGTAGTTTTTCACTTTGTGATGTAATGTAACATTTATGAATGTATCTAGTGTTTCCAAGGCTACTAAACTAATCGGTCTTTCGAGACTTGATCTTTTGTGATCATGCCAATGTTACGAAGTAATGCACCGACTCTGGGTAGCTGGGGTCGGGGCGTTACAATTGGTATCAGAGGCAGTTTAGTACTAACCTTGGAAGCTAGATTTAGATAAACTATGATTAGAGCACATAGCCCCAATATAGAATTTAAGGATTAGTATAGAAGAACTTCCTAGAATTTTGGTATTATAGAGATTTTGTGAGTTTTCCGAGCAATACATCCCTGTCTGGATACGAGCAAGTAGAGGCGGCTCTGGCACAGGTGTACCTAGGGGTTAAACCCGAAAACACCGCTTTGAGCTAGACTTGAACGGGCACTGGTGCACGACAACGGGCCTTGCTGCACTCTTGGTTATGACACTCCCGGGGGATATGCTTAGGATAATTCTCGTTTTCTTTACAAACCACTATGAACGGATATGAGTATATACTTCCTCAAAGAAAACCTTTTTATGATTATGGATTATATCCATAAATAGTTCAATTTATTTTAAATATTTTATAAGTATGGAATTATGTATTTTGATTCATAAACTAATCTAGTTTATGGCATTGTATAGAAATGGTGACCAGTAGAAGGAATGTGAACTCCATCCATACGTATGATCCAAAGAGTAAGAAGGATCATATCTTTCATGGTATTAAGCCAACATTTAGAAGGGAAATATTCTCCCATGTTTTATCAACATATGAAGAAATAGTATCATGTGTTAATAAGATAAGTAGAGAATTCTCTGAGTCTTATGGATTTGAAGGGATGAAAGAGAAGAAAAGGATGGAAGAGAGAATGATGGATAAAGGGATGAGGGAAAAGAAGAAATTTCCAATATGTGATAACTGTGGGAAGAAACACCTTGGAATTTGCCTGAAGGGAATGGGAGTTTATTATAAGTGTGGAGAAAAAGGACACCAAGTGCGTGACTGCAAGGGTAAGAAAAAGGTTTCAAATGTACAATGCTTCATCTGCAAGGAGTGGGGACACTACGCAAACCAATGTTCAAATCATCAGAGTATGCCCCAAATGATGTTATTGGATAATAATCAAGTTATGATACTACCACAGATGAGGAGGAATGATTAGAGTTCTTATGTTGTTATTAAAGAATTTTGTAATTTGAGTGTTGTATCAATGATGTACTTGTTATAATAATTATGGAGTATATAAGGATTGTACTGCAGTACTATTTCATCTAGGACCTGAGATTGTGTGGAACCAAGAAAAGTGACTCCACAGTAGGTTAAATTTTTGGAAAATATATGGTCGAGAGAAAGATAAACCATAATATGGTTCTGATACCAAGATAGTGATTTTGGAATAAGACATGATTGATTCGGATAAATTATGTTGGATATTCTTAACATCCTTGAAACGGATTAATGATTTGTATACATTTTTGAATAGAAGGAGTATATCTAGTTTTCTATAAGGAATAAGGGATCATGAATGTAATCAATAAGGATTTATGGTAATACATTATGTTGCAGTGTTTTAAAAGAATACATGATGAAGGTGTTCACATGTTGTTACGCAGAAAAAAAAGGAGCTTCATTATGTTTACCTTCCTCATAAAATCTGGACTGTGAGTTGGACAAAAGTATTTTGGATAACTATACGCTTCTCATTCAATAATGTAATAGCTTGCATTGTACGCAACATCGAGTTCTAACACACTGCCACTAATCAAAGTAGCCGTTATGAATAGTAATAACCACTTTTTAAATTTATAGAAATTTTATATTTCAAAATGGACTTCATTTTTGTATTCGTAATATCGAAATTATCCTAAGTTGAATTTTTTGTAACTTTCTGAGAACTTCTAATTTTTTATGAATAGTGAAAAATACTTAAAAACAACTTTTTTAATCAAAATAATTTATAGTGATAAATTATACTGTTTAGTGGTTTTAAAGTATAATTATAATATATTTTTACCATTTTATCCAATGGTGGTCATTAGAATTAATTTAACATTGAAATTGGACATAAACAATTGCCAATCTTTTGATATAAATTATTTCTTAAAAACACGCTATTTGTTGTAACAACGGGAATTAATTATAAAATTAATTAATGCAACTTATATGTTTGGAATTTTGTAAAATAGACATCATTTTTGAATTCGGAATATCAATTATAGCTTAGGGTGAAATTTTGGCCTTGTTCTGAAAAACTTCAATTTTTGATGAATAGTGAAACCACTAAGTGGTAGTTAAATAACTGATTTTTCGTTTAAATGAAATATTACCACTTCTGTGATTTGATTTTCAAAAATCCGACATACATGGTTGTCATTAAGAAGTAAAATGTGGTTCAATGAGATTAAAATAATTTTTTTTGGTGAATAGTAACTTTTAAGTTCTTAATCGCGATTAGAGGTAATTAGTGTAGTTTAAGGTACAAATAATGTTTTAATAATATGAGATGAGCATGACACTTGTCCTACTCCTATTTGATGAGTCATGGCCGACCAAGACAACCCATGGGTCAACTTGGGGACCCCATGGAGCCACTTTAGTTGGAAAATGACATTAATATATATTTATTTAATGTTAAAATTAAATTGACACAAACATGAGTTATTTTACTAAAACAGTTTTTAAGTGGGGTTACAAAAGTCTAAATTTTGATTATAAATATTCATTAGAAATATAAAAATATTTCCTACATCATAGTATTTTTTTTTATAATTTTTAGACATTAAATAAATTAAATTAATTATTACATCCTGATGATGCAGCGATGACCTCATTATTTAACGATTTTAATAAAATGAAAAGATAATGTAAAATCCAAGGCTTACACTTGTCCAAAGACTATTGGATGGGTATATTTCGAACCCTTATCACCTTATCCACGAATTATAGAAGTGTGGGACCTTTATAATCCGAAAAGCATTGTGTAATAATGTAACATTTCAATCTTTCCAAAAGAGCCCCTCCTCTCCACTTATAAAAGGCCCCCACCTCTCCCACCTTATTCACACCTTCAAGCCATTTGGCTCGGACAACCTCTGCCCAAATACTCTCCCAACTTCCCCCTATTACTCCTAGAAGCCTCACTTTGGGAATAACTCTTCCCAAGGAAGCCTTTGGGTCAAATCAAAAAGAGTTACCCGATTTTGAGGTAATGTCTTCTCTAATGTTGTTTTGTTTTATTTCTCTTCTCCAACCCCCTAAACTCTTTTTATTCATTTATTTTGTAACAACACCAGTGTCCTAAATATACTAGGATGTTGTTATAATAAGTATTTGAGCTACAATTACACACACCTACATCTAATGGTTAAAGAACATACGGTTTCTGTGGATGGCGAATTTCGGCCTCACGAAATGATGATTGTTCAACACTCATATAACACCTTCAAAGGTGGCCATTAAGATGTCACTATATTTATATATGATATAAAATATGTTTATGTTTTACTTAAGCTTCTGTATTTCTCATTTATGGCATACTTTATGATTTCCATTATGGGTAAAATGCGATAATTTCATTTTAGGAAGTGCGAACTACCGCCCCCTCAAAGTGATTTGAATCGTTAATGCCATATGTGGGATGTATAAAGGATGGATTAAATGGTATTATACACTATATTATACTGTAATTATATTATAAATTTATATCATTATGATTTCATTCCATTAAATATGAAATAGAAATGAAAGTAGCGTTCATGCGTACGTACGGCTTACCGTCTCCATGAACGGTGCATTTCATTTCTTACCTCTAAATGTTAAGTGACATTATGAATGAATGTATATACTGTATATATATGATATATATGATATCTACATCATGAATATAATTCTGGATATAATGGATATTTGACCACATGAACAACTTGTAATTATAAGTAGTTTATTTTTGACTCAAGTACCAAAGATCGACAAAACGACCGTTATTAACTTAAATAATTAAATAATGTTCATAACATGGTAATAAGGTATATAAAAGGAATAATGAAAATGAAAAAGGTTCTTAAGTAAATCTAAATTAACTCTAGTTTATTATTCAGGAGGTTAAAGAACGGTCGAGTCAGGACAGGACGCAAGGTAAGGGAATTTCTTAACCCAGTTTTCCTTCTTTGGGTTAATCTCCTACTTTCAAATTATGCCATGATATTATTATGTCCTATATTGTATTTGTACATTATTTATGTGTACTTATAGTGAATACACATTATAGATGTACTTTATTTAAAAAAAATGATCTTTTTAAGGACTTCGTCTCAATCCCCTTTCATTGAGGCATATTTGGTTTTATACAAAACTTTCTTTTATACGGTGTATAAACCCCTTTGAATTTTACGTTTATTCAAAAGGAATTTTTTTTATACGAAGTTTTTTACTAAATGACAAAAAGGGAATGTTTTTATTTCCGTACTTATGCGGCGACAACGACTTCTCCTCCACCGTGACCATTATTTGAGTTCCGGCTTCCTCTACAAGCCATCACTTTTTTTAATGAAAAATAAATACAAAGTTTTATCTTTCTTTTATTTTGGTATTGAAAATGGTTTTGAAAGCGTTTTTATTATATTAATGTGTTGTATTTATATCTTGTGATTGAAATGTGGAAATGTTATGTTTCATTTATGCATGTTTTATGTGATACGATTATGTTATGGTTTATGATATGTTTAAACCTATTCATATGAGGAATGCATTGGACTTAATAAGTGACGGGTGGAGCCCGCTATAGCTCCTCGATGCATCGGCAGGTCTCATGAGACAAACTAGTGTCTTGGCACGAGGCCTTGACAAAATCTTATTTGTGGTCTTGGCACGAGGCCTTGACTACGTGGTTATGATAGTCTGGAATTATGCATTCCATCATTATGAAAGTGGTTATTGATATTGCATGTGATTATTCGACCAGTAGAATATCCATGTGAAGAAGTGAATGGAATTATCTCATTTTACTTTTGCCATATTATGTTGAAGTTCAAGTTTAAAAGGCTTTTGTTTAGTTATACATTGCCTTAAATGTTAATGTTTATTTATGAAAGCTTCCGCTATATTGTTAACCTTACTGAGCATCCGAGCTCACCCCTTTCAATGTTTTAATATTTTCCAAGATGTGAAGAAGTATTTTATGAATGACCTGCAGGGATAGTTTGAAGAGGATAGAAGTGTGGACTATGGAGACTATGTTATTATAGTTTTTCACTTTGTGATGTAATGTAACATTTATGAATGTATCTAGTGTTTCCAAGGCTACTAAACTAATCGGTCTTTCGAGACTTGATCTTTTGTGATCATGCCAATGTTACGAAGTAATGCACCAACTCTGGGTAGCTGGGGTCGGGACGTTACATGATTTCTATCATTCTTGTTTGTAAGGAAAAATGATCAAAGATCCATTTAGTGTAAAAGGTGAAAGTACCACAATGATTATTGAATTGGTTCATACAGATGTGTGTGGTCCATTTACTATTAAATTAAAGGGTGGATACTCATATTTCATAACTTTTATTGATGGATTTAGTAAATATAAAAATATATTATAAATGAGGTATAAGTTAGAATCCTTTGAGAAATTAAAGGAGCACAAGAATGAATTTTAGAATACACTAAGTAATAAAATAAATAAACTTCACTCAAACCACAGTAGTGAATATCTTTACCAAGGGTTCATTCATTTTCTATAAGAGTTTGGGATAATATCACAAATCACTCCTCCTTATACACAATAATGTAATGGTGTAAGTGAAAGAAGGATCCACACCTTGTTAGACACGGTGAGAAAATTTTGGAGTCATGTGATCTTTCCATTATCCTTTTGGGGATGCACATTATAGAAATATGAGAAAATACTAAACAAAGTACCAAATAAATAAAAAATTGGCATCCCATACAAAATTTGGTGTGGAAGGAAATCAGTGTTGTATAACTTATGTATATGGGGATGTGAAGTGTTTTAAGGCCTCTTTAGGTGAAAAACTAGAAACCTTAGGTTCAAAGTGTATCTTTATAGAATATCCCAAGGAAATAAGGGGATATTAACTATATTTCACCTTAGATAAAAAGGTAATAGTGGAAAGAAATTCCATATTTATTAAGAGTTAGAACATTTCCAAAATAGATATTATCACGGCACGTACCTCAGGGCCCATGCCGTGACTACCCCAATCCCACCTCCCATAGGCCAGGGGTTGGAGACTAGCGCCGAGTAGGAATATCCCATAAATGGTAGGAATTTTCCTAAGTACCTATACACATGCACTCATATCCAAGAAAATGCACTAAATTGAAAATATTGATTAAACAGGTATGCACGCCACTAAGACAACCACTGAGAGCAACAATACAAAACAGTAAAGTAAATGGGATAGAATAAAATCCCAACTAAAATAGAAAAGTACAATCTCCTATATCTCATCTTCAAAAATCCCTACCTAAAGGGTAGGTACAACAAGATTTCTGAATGTTGCTAAAGCATACCACGTCTATAGGGTCACCCTAAAGCACCATATGTCTCCAGACAACCAAGGACTCCATCAAAGCTATCGATCGTATGCACAAGACACAACACGTGCGGGCGAAGCCCGTGTAGGGGTGATTCATAACCCATCATCTGGGGCCCATGATATGACTACACCAAGCTTTCCTCCCATAGGCTAGGGGCTGGCGACTAGTGCTGAGTAGGCATATCCCAAAAGGGGAGGCATTTGCCTAAGTACCTATACACATGCACCCATCTCTAAGCAAAAGTACTGAATTGAAAATACTCAGTAAATAGGCATGAACACCACTAAGGCAACCATTGAGATCAACAATAAAAAACAATAAAGTAAACGGGATAGAATATAATCCTAACTAAAAAAGAAAAATACAAGCTCTTTGATCTGGTCCGTAGAAAAACCCTACCCGAAGGGTTGGTATAGTAATCTTTCTAAATGTCGATGAAGAGTACCATGTTCATAGGGTCACCCTGAAGCAACACCTATCTCCATACCACCAAGGAATCCATCAAATCCCTCAATCATCTACACAATACATTACACATGTGGGTGACACATGTGTAGGGGTGAGTAAAACAATATGCAATAGGGACCCCATACCAAAAAGATAAAACACAAATCAAGACACAAGAAAAACTACCGAAGAGGTACATGAAGTGTAGCCTCTAAGAAGTACAGTTAAGAGAGTCAATAGATTCATCTAACACTATGATACATATACTAAGAATGTCTAGGAATATCCAAATACAATGGGAAAAACAGTCTTCACAGGATACCTACTCCGCGTCTTCACAGGAGACCTACTCCGTGCCCTCGCATGAGACCAACTGTGATCCATTTTAGGAGACCAAATCCATGCTATCATAGGAGACCAACTCCACATATTCATAGGATACCAAATACACATCTTCACAGGTGACCAACTCTGCATCTTCATAGGAGACCAACTCTATGACTTTACCATAACCAGTCATAGGATTCCATCCTTAGTGCGCTTGCTCCGGGAGAACCTACTCTTTGATCCAATAGGTCATACTAAAACCTAAAATAAAGGCTATGTGGAGTATCCCAAAAGGACCGCCTCATTGTGAGGGTCCCAACACCATAAACAGCTCGTCAAATGGACCTACGGTTTGGAAGTTATGGTCATTTAAGTAAAAAAAAGGGCTGGTGGGGTTTTGGCCCATTCCGACTCGGTCGGACCAACCCAGCCCGACCTATTGAGCACGACCCAAACCAACCCTACAGGCCCGAACCAACCCGCCCTGGCTAGGTCTGTTCCACCAGATCTAGCTCCACCTGCTTGAGTGGTCTAGTTTGTCTACCCGGGACACAACATGCACCGTTTCCCTTCCTGGTCAATGTGATCAACTGCCGCATTTAACATGGTCAACCCCTGCATGACCTGCCCCACAATAGTTGTCACGGGGTCCCACTATGGTCCCTCTAGACTGCAGGACTCTACCACATGATGTATCCTCCTTCCACATCTATCCAAGGCCCACCTTCGTGCTGCAGGTTACTCCCACCGGGTGGCCGTGCCACCGGTGACTCCTCTTCTTCAGGCTGCCATCGTCACCATGTTGGTCCGTTCTTTGAACCGAGAATTCCATTGCAAACCTCCAGTTATCACCATCACTATCATGGGATCAATATTGTATTGTCATCGCTCTTGGGGTCCGGTTACTCTTATAACCTCTCAGTAAAGCCCGATGCGGCCATGTGGGTCTGTTGGCGAAGAACACAAGGATGAGGATAGGAAATAATGAATCAAAAAGGAGGAACATACCTCGATCGATGATCATGTCAATCATGGTTTTTTCCTATTAGAATGGAAGTTTATAATCCAATAAAAAATTCAAGATCAATCTCCCATATCCCAGTAAACAGTTAAAACCCATCCCACAACAATTACCGATCCGTGGGCCAATCTATTTATGGATTGGTCTATATTCATCGTATAATATCAAGAATGGGGGAAAGGAGAATAAAAATAAAAATAACACCCTACCTAGAAAGAGGATTATTAGGAGGAGATAATTTTTCTTTTATGGTGATATTTCCATGAAATTCCTCGATCCATCAATCATAAACATTCGTCGATGCTAGATTTGAGCTCTGATCTCCAAACCGTCATCACCAATGAGACACCTTCCTTCTCCATGACTTAGGGAAACTTCTGGGCTCCAGAAAAAATTCTCCAGTGTTATGAATTCTAACACTGATCCCTACCTCTTTTCAATGAATGAAATACATTAACACATTTCACTATTTCCACGATGCTATGTTGCAGCATCACTGAGTTGCCACATCACAGTGCTACTGAGTCACTGCATAACATTGAAGAAATAAAATAAAATAAAATAATTTTTTATGTATATTTTATTTTTCTCTTAAAACTTCCATAAATTAACTTTTTAAACCGACCCATGCCGACTGATGTTAGGCCTCTCACAGGGTAAAATTTCTTTTCTGAGCTCAACGGTGCCCTCATATTTTTGATCTGGGCACCTATTTAGAAGTTACTAAAACTGAACACATGCACTATTTTTAATAAACTTTAAAAATAGTTTAAACATTTATTATGGGCACCCCGGGCCTTAGAATCATATTCCATCTCCTCACCTGGTATCTAAATAATCCCATATAATTTTCAAAAATTTATCACGGAAAATTTGGGACATTACATTCTCCCCACCTTAGGGATTTACATCCTGGAAAGCTAAAACAAGGGCTAAAAAACAAATGTGGATACTGAGCATGAATCTGAGCTTCCCGCTCCCATGTTCTCTCCTAGAGATTCTCGTGATTCCACTAAATGCACACTAGAGGAATTGATTTCCCATGGAGGGTCCTTTTCTGTTAATCCTTGATCTCCACTGGGAACTCCTCAAAAGTCACCTCGTCATCAACATCTAGCTCACCCCAGTCAATTATGTGTGGTGGGTCATGTACATATCTCCTTAGCTGGGATATGTGGAAGACATCATGCTCCCGCTCTAACTGCGGATGTAGAGACAAGCAGTATGAAACCTCTCCCACTCTACGCAGTATCAGAATAGGTCTGATGAACCTCAGATATAACTTGACACCCCAACCAAATCTCTATATTCCACATTGAGGAGAGACCTTAAGGAACACATGGTCCCCCTCCTTGAAATCCAAGGTTCTCCATCGCCTATCATTATAGGACTTCTGATGACTCTGTGTAGCCTTCATCCACTCCTGGATGACCTGAACATTCTTTGTAGTAGCCTACACTAGCTCTAGGCCAATGAGTTTTGACTCTCTAGGGTTAGTCCAGTAAAGTGCCGACCTGTAGGGTTGCCCATACAAGGCCTCAAACGATGCCATACCGATGGTGGAGTGGTAGCTATTATTGTATGAAAACTCAACCAGAGGTAGGTGATCCTTCCAACTATGTCAAAAATTGAGGATGAAAGTATGTAGCATGTCCACTAGGACCTGAATGGTTCGCTCCGTATGACTGTCAATCTGTGGGTGGAAAGCTGTGCTTAAGCACAGCTGAGTCCCAACTGACTCTTACAATCCCTTCCACAACTAGGATGTGAAACAAGCATCATAATCTGTGACTATAGTAGATGGGAATCCATGGATTCAAACTATATTTTGTATGTAGAGGCATCCCAAGATCTCTACTGAACCCTATTCCCAAATTTCTAGGTAGCAGTCCAACTTGGTGAGTCGGTAAACTATCAACCATATGGTATCATACCCCATGGATGTATGTGGTAAACTCATCATGAAGTCCATCTATATTCTATCCCACTTCCACTCTGTAACCTCAAGGGGTTGATTTAAACCTGCTGGAACCTGGTGCTCAGCCCTCACTTGCTAACATGTGAGGCACCTAGAAACAAACTCTGACACTACCTTATTCATCCCTAGCCACTAGAAGTGACTTCAGAGGTCCTAGTACATATTTTCCACACCTGGATGTACCGCCAAAGTGGATGTATGGAACTCCATCAACACCTCATCCCATAACATCGTTGGTATAGCTATGCGTCCTTTGAAAAGGATGACATGCTCCCCACCTTTCAAATATCTAATAGGGGAATGCCCTATGGATATCTAAGCACATGTAGTCTCACAGATGGTATCTCCAAGCTATACCTACTTGAATCACTATAAGAGTGGAGGGTTAACTACCATCGACTAGAGATAATAGGATCTATCTCCATCTACGAAGGATATTTGAAGTGAAGACAACTACTCTAAGGCCTCGTTTCAAAGCTATGAACTCGATCTCTGGCTGAGAGCATCTGCCACCACGTTCCCCTTCCTAGGAGTATAGACTATCTTGAAGTTATAGTCCTAGAGGAACTCTAGACAATTCCTATATCTCAATTTTAGATCCTTCTGAGAAAAGATATACTTGAGCCTTTAATGTTATGAGTAGATGATAAACTGCTCACCCATAAGGAAGTGTCTCTACATATTCAATGTGAAGACTACTACCACCAAATCTAGATCATGGGTTTCATAGTTTTTATCATGTGGTTTAAAATTTCATGAATCGTAGGCAATCACCACTTTCCCCTGCATCAGGACACAACCAATCCTGGTCCCTGATGTGTTGCAAAAAACCATGTACTCGAAACCCTCCTCTAGTAATCTTAGGATGAGAGTGCTCTTCAAACTCTGCCTCAGCTGTTAAAATATCTATGGACACTTCTACTTCATTATGAAGGGTTTCCCCATTCATGTCAAGGTAGTCATGGATGCTGATACTTTGGAAACATTGGGAACAAACCTCCGATAGTGCCCAACTAGCCCAAGGAAACTCCGCACATTAGTAATGTTCTTGTGTGGCTCCCAAGAAAGAACCACCTCTATCTTCGATGGATCTACTGCAAATACAGCCTTCCAAATGACATGTCCTATAAATTGGACCTCTAATATCTAGAACTACCACTTCGGGAGCTTCCCTTAAAGCTAGTTTTCTAAAAGTAAGTCTATGACCATCCTGAAGAGTATCATGTAATCCTTCTCAGATGATGAGTACACTAGGATGTCATCAATGAAGACCACTATAAACTAGTCTAGGTAAGGATGGAAGATCCTATTCATGAGTCCGATGAACACTTCTAGGGAATTTTTTATGCAAAATAGAATCACTAAGTACTCATAGTGGCTATAGAGACATTTGAAAACCATCTTTAGAATGTCCTCATCCCGCACCCAAAGATGGTGATCACCTGACCTGAGATCTATCTTCAAGAACCATCTTGATACCTTCAACTGATCTAAGAGTTAATTAGTCCTCGTTAGTGGATACATATTCTTCACAGTCACCTAATTTAGGTGTTGGAAGTCCACACAAATCCTCAAGCTCCCATATTCCTTCTTGGAGAAAAATACTAGGGATGCCCATGGTGAAACACTGGGTCTCATGAATTACTTCCTCTACAAGTCCTCCAACTATACCCTCAATTTACAAAGCTCTGCAGGAGTCATCCAATATTATGGTGTAGATATCAGTGCCTTCCTAGGGTATAGGTCAATGTAGAAGTCTACCTCCCTGCGAGGAGGTAGTCTTGGAATATATTATAGAAAGATGTCCTCGTACTCATCCACCACTGTAGAAAATTGAGGACTTGTCTCATCCAATACACTAAGGGTCATGATATCAAATTGATGTGTGATCGGATGCACCCTACCGTGTTTGAGTCCATATTATGCTGCCCTGGTTTCCTTTTTTCCGATAAAGGAAAACCTATTCCCATATCCATGGACACACTGGACTCTGCACCTAATATAGTTGATCTGAGCATGAACCGTGGATAACCAATCCATACCCAAAATGACATCTTCAGGCCTCAACGCTGCAACCAATAGATCCCAACCAAAACTCTTGCCCCCAAGATTAAGGGAACACTATCGACACCAGTGTGTGATCGTCGAATCTCCTCCCCCAGGAGTCTCTAAGCATAGGGATTGAGTTAATGATTCTAATGGAATCTCTATGTCCCGAAAAAGGGTCATAGAGAGAAAAGAGTGAGTGAAACCCATGTCTATCAAAAATACAGTTAGGGTAGAAAAAGATACAGATCATACCTATAATAATCATGGGAGTATTAGGATCATAAGCCTCAATCACCTGGAGCTGGACTCAATACTACCCACCGGCTCCCTGAGCTTGTGGTGGACCACCTAGGGGTGGTGGTGGAAGTACCTCAAACCTCGGTCCACCTCTTGTTTCTCACCATGATCCTCTCCATATCATTCTTTTAGAAGGCCTCCCTATTCCTACCTATGCCACTACCTCGATAGTCCCTCGACTGTATCCTGGCTGGTCGTACGACTGGTCAGACAATCTCTCACCATATGTCCCCAACCACCTCACATGAAACACAACCCTTCTCTCAGTCATCCTGCTCTTACCTGGAAGCCCCGCACCACTTATATTGTGTCCTGGGGTCCCCCCATAGATTGTATAGTTCTCTTAGCCCCTAAATTAGATTTTGGCTACCTTCTATCAATGACCCAGCTACCTGACGCCCGGTGGTAGATCCCACTACCAGTGCTTACTATGCAAGAAATATCTCTACTAGTAGATATATCTCCAGCACCCCAACATGCGTAGGGATGGTAAAGGATATCATCGATTCTCTAATATCTTGGAATAGTCTCCGCTCAAAGGTATGAGCCCAAAATAATGGGTCCCGCACCATGTCTGTAGAGTAGTGAGAAAGATCTATGAATATCGCTGAGTACTCTGCCACCGTCTGGCCACCTTGCTGCAGATTCAAGAGCTATTGTATACGTATAGAGTGTAAGGTCATTGGAAATAAATCATCTCTGAAGATACTCTCAATGTCTATATAAGAGAGGGTCACCTCCTCATGCATATAGATCATCAAGCTCCACCATATCCCTATCGAGCCCTGTAGAAGACTCACGGCTATGACCGCCATCTGGTCAAGAGGCATCCTCACTAGGTATAACACTCGTGTAACCACCTCCATTCAATCCTAGGATACCTATGGATCTATCACACCTCATAACCTGGGAGTTATCTATCTATTAAACTCATGTAATGTACTGAGCCTGCGTACATCCTCTACTAGTAATGATGATAGGAACTACTTCTCTTCGGGTGGTGGTATCAATGGTACACCACCAAGAGTTTCTATCTTTGGAAATGGTCCCTACACCGATTCCTCATCGCTCAACGAACCATCATCATGGTTTCACCCTGGAATTCTGGCTGGTTGCCTATGTGGAAGCATCCTAAAACAGAACAAGATGTATCATGGTCAATAATGTATACATGTTGAGCAGACTCTAACTCAAGAAGGACATGAGAACACACTCAATTACTATATTATACATGAAACATTAATTTCCCATATAACTAGTGTTTTCATGTACTGAGTTAGAAAGTAGAATTCAATTTCCTGGTGTATGGATATGTCGGCTGTTGCACCAACACTGGGTTCCCTGGACTGAAAGCTGAACTCAAAACACTTAACACTATTGTCCCAAAACAAAAGTAAAACCGAACTCTCTTAATACCAATCTATCATGACTCGTCCCCCAGGTACCATTCCATGACTACCCCAAGCCTACCTCCCATAGGGCAGGGGCTAGCGATTAGTGCCGAGTAGGCATATCCCAAAAAGGGGAGGAATTTTCCTAAGTACTCATACACATGCACCCATCTCCAAGAAAAAAAATGAAATGAAAATAATGAGTAAAGAATTATGAATTCCACCAAGACAACCATTGAGAGAAAAGATACAAAATAGTAAAGTAAATGGGTTAGAATACAAGCCCCACTGAAATAGAAAAGTACAAGATCCTAGATCTCATACACAGAAAAACCCTACCTAAAGGGTTGTTACAGCAAGTTGTTTGAATTTCACTGAAGCATACCGCATCCATAGGGTCACCCTGAATCAGCACCTGTCTCCAGCCCACCAAGGAATCCATCAAAGCTACTGATCATCTACATAAGACACGACATGTATAGGTGAATCCCATGTAAGGTTGAGTAAAACAATACTCAGTAGGGACCCCAAACCACAAAGTAAGACACAAGACATACTACCAAATAGGTACATGAAGTATAGCCTCTAATAAGTACATTCAAGAGAGTCACTAGAGTCATCTCAAACTAGGATACATATATAAAGAAATTCTAGGCCTATCTAAATCCAATGGGACATACAGTCTTCACAGGAGACCTACTCCGCATCTTCGCAGGAGACCTACTTTATTCCCTCACAGGAGACCAACTATGCACCCTCGAAGGAGACCAACTCTGTGTCTTCGTAGGATACCAACTCCGAGTATGAGAACAAATCCATGTCTTTGTAGGATACCCACTCTGTATCTTCAAAGGAGATCAACTCTGCATCTTCATAGGAGACCAACTCTGGGTCTTTGACACAACCAGTCACAGGATTCCGTCCTTAGTGAGCTCGCTCTGGGAGTACCTACTCTTTGAGCCAATAAGTCATATTATAACTTCCACAAAAGGTTACGTAGAGTATTCCAAAATTATTTCCTCATCGTGAGGGTCCCAAAGATGCAAAAAGATCATCAAATCATTTTATTGTTTGGAAGTTAGGGGAATTTAAATAAGAAAAGGGTTGTTTAGGTTTGGTCCGACCCAACCCGTTGGGCCCGACCTAACCCGCCCGACCCAACCCGACCCTCTAGATCGACCTGGACCGATAGGATTGAACTGCTGGGCCTGACCTACCTCACTTGAGATGGCCGGTTCATTGACCTAGGTCGTGGTGGGCACCGTGTCCCTGCCTGGTCAACACAACCGACAGTCACATTCAATGCGGTCAGCTGCCGCGTGACCTACCCCACAATAGTTGTCACGTGGTCTCTCTAGACCATGACCCTCTGCTACATGAAATGACATCCTTCCACGTTCGGCTAAGGCCCACCACCAGTTGTTGAGCTGGTAGCACTGTCCACCACCCGCGACTGCTGTGCTGTGGGTTCCTCCCGTAGGGTGGCCGCGCCGCCGTGTTCTACCGCACGGTGGCGGCGGCAGCTTCTCTACTGTAGGTCGCCACTATCACCGTGGTGGTCCGTTCTTCAAACTGGGAGTGCTGTTTCAAACCTACGGTCATTAACATCACTTCCATGGGATCAATATCATTTTAACATTACTCTGGGGGTCCGGTTATGCTTAGAACCTCCCAGAAAATCCTGATGCGACCACATGGGTCTGTCGGTGAAGAATGCAAGGATGAGGATAGGAAATCATGAATTAACAAGGATAAATGGATCTTGATCAATGTTCATGTTGATTTTGGTTCATTTCCATTATAATGGAAGTTTATAATCCAATAAAAAATTCATGATCAATCTCCCATAACCCTACAAATAGGTAAAACCCATCCCACAACAATAACCAATCCATGGGAAAATCTGTTTGTGGATTGGTCTGCATTCTTCAAAGAATATCAAGAGTTGGGGAAAGGAGAATCAAAATAAAAATCACACCATACTTATAAAGTGGATTAGTTAGAGGAGAGAATTCATCGTTTATGTCTATCCATCCATGAACATCCTCGATCCATCGTTCATCAGCGTTCGTCGTTCGTCGATTCTAGATCCAAGCTCCGATCACTAAATTGTCATCTTCGATGATAGAGATTACTTCTCATTGCCTTAGGGAAACTTCCAGGATCTAGGAAAAATTATCCCGCATTATGAATTCTAACACTCTTCCCTACCTCTATTTAATGAAGGAAACACGTTAATTCATTTCAACATTGCCATGACACTGTGTTGCAACGTTGCTGAGTCACCGTATGGTAGTGCTACTGAGTCACTGTGTAACATTGAAGAAATAAAATAAAATAATTTTTTATGTATATTTTATTTTTCTCTTAAAACATCCATAAATTAAATTTTGTAGCAGACCTACGTCAGCTGATGTTAGGCCCCACCTAATGTAAAATCGCTGTTCTGAGCTCAATAGTGCCCTCAGATTTCTGATATGGGCACCCATTTAGATGTTACTAAAACCACACACACATGCTATTTTTAATAAACTTTAAAAATAGTTTGAATATTTATTTCGAGAACCCCGGGCCTTGGAATCACATGCCATCTCAGCTCCTTGTCTTGAAATAATCCCATATAAATTTCAAAAATTTTATATGGAAAATATGGGACATTACAAGTGGGAGTAAGATAAATTTTGAAGAAGTCATGACTCAAAATATACAAGAGTTGGTACAAGAATAGATTCTAAAAATCCCCATAGAATAAGAAATTATAGGGACACAAGTGCAATGTAGGATCACTAGAGAGGTTATAGAACTAGAAATATATGGTTTTCTAGTCACTAAGGATAGTGACTCGTTATTAGTTGATAATAATGAACCAGTTACCTATAAGAAAGAAAGAAATGACACATAAGTTGATTGATGGAAAGAAACCATGAATTCTAAGTTGGATTCCATATACCAAAACCAATTCTAGATTTTAGTTAATCATCTTGTGTATGTAAACAATATTTGTTTAAAATGGGTATTCAAGAAGAAACTAGACATGGAAGGTAGATTTTACACCAATAAAGCTAGACTGGTTGCAAAATAGTTTAAACAATGTTAAGGCATTGACCACAATGAAACATTTTCACAAGTTTCTATGATTAAATCCATAAATATTATAATTATCATAGTATCTTACCATAATTATGATATTTATAATATGGATGTTAAAATAACCTTTTGTAAGATCCCATTTCAGTGTGAGTTATAAATTTATAAAGTAATTTTAATTTTCATGTATTGGACAAGTCAGATTTTGATTGGAGTTTTGGAACATAATTCCAAAGTTTAAAATCCCTAAAAATGACTAATTTAGACTAATAATAAAGTTTCTTATATGGTTAAAAGATGTTTATATAAAACCTATATTTTTGATCTTAGAGGTTGAGGTTTTGTAAATAAATATTGGGTCGCACAAGTGATTCATGGTTATTGCTAACTGTGCACCCCAACCATGCATCCCAAAATTTATAGGCACACAAGTTGAGAAACCATGTGTCTGATCTCAAGAGACCATGAGAATTTTTTTAGTTAATTATAGACATGTTTCACAGTTTTCAAATGGAATATTAAACCATGTGTTGTAACCATGAGAGTTTTGATAACTTGGATAGTGGGGGTGCATGGCTTGCACATGATTTGGCCAATCGTATGAATAAACTATGAAATCCATTTTAAGAGATAAAATTTCCATTTTCCCTCCTAGTATTTTAAGAGGTAATCCACTCTTTTTCCTCTCTCTCTCTCTCATGTGTAGACAAAGGGATTATCCCCTTTTGGTTTCCTCTTCCCCCTTGATTTTGAGTGACTTTTGAAGCCATTTTTTGGTGATTTGTGGTAAGATTTGAGTTCCATTGGTCTCTACTCATATAATTCTCTTAATTTCTCTAACTTTAGTTTCCATGTTTAGGGTTTTGATTTATTATTCCATTGGATCATGGTGGAATCTGATACCGATGATGGGGAATCCTCTCTTCCTAGGAAGAGGATGTCCTGAGGTGTCATTCGCAAGTTGATGCACATCATTTTGGTGGGTTATGCCTCTCTTATGAATTTTATTATAATTTTGGCCAAAATTAAATTAATTTAATAACTATTTTGTCATAATTTCATAGTTATTTTTTCAATTTTGAGGTTGGGTGTATTCTGTGGGTTGTTTCCAAGTATTTAGTTGTGGTTCCAGCATGATAGGGTTGGTCAATGAGAATTTGGGCATTGTGCCTATTTAAATAAAATGGTTTAACTAATTTTTTTTTGAGTTTAATTAATTAATTATAATGCAATTATGATTGATTAATTAAGGTGGTTTGGTTATGAGATAGGTCCACTAATGTCTTGCATGAGGCTGGATAAACTTGGATGGGCCTTAATAGCTACTACCGGTTCATGATGATAAAAGTTGAAATCTCCTTAGAGGAAAGTGATCTTAGATACTTTCCCTATGATTTTTTTTGTTTGTTATGGTTGAATATGAATGCTTAGGATTACCACTGAGGGTGATTCCCCTGATTAATTTACCTTAATTAAAATATTAAATTAAATTTGTTAATTAAAATAGGAGAATTCCAGGGGTAACGAACAACCCATGTGTGCTAGTTAGATGCCTTAGCTACCAATGGTCAAGGCCAAAACCTTTATGACACTGGGAAACCTACATAACTCTTAGGAGGTGAGGATATACTATTTGATACCTATTTTTCCACATGTAGGGGCTTGAGATGTCCCCAAGATAGAGGAAAAGACATGATAGAGACCCTAGTCCATGTAGGATTTTAAGGACCCCTTTTTTACCTTGATCTATTTAGGATCATTGATACAAGGATGAGAAGACTAACTATATTCCATATGATGTGACCTAGATAAATTGGGGATACCTTAGGTAGACCAAGATCGATTTGGGTGAGTGTACCAACCTAGAGTGACTGTGATGACCGAGATGGACTGCACACCATCTCTTGATTGTTTATGATGTGGTAATACCCTGCATATCCATTAGGTATGTGTTACCTTACTGGTGATTTGTGGGATGAGACATATTCATACAGTGGGTGTTTCCTCAAGAGAATAACTGTGATTAAGGACCCAAGAAAGGGTGTCTCTGATGTACTAAGACCGAGGGGACCTAGTGGGTGCCTCATTAATAGACCAAGCCTAAGTGGTTAAGTATGACCTTGGGTAGTGATGGTTGAAAGTGGAGTATAGAAAATGAACCGATGTGTAAACCAGAGGGGATATGAACAATAATGACCAAGGACATTTCCTTAAATCATGTATTAAACAATATGACCACTAGGGATAGTGTAATAATAAGATGGGTTCTAGTGTTCATCCAACCCTCTGAATTCATGTTAAGTACCAATTAATTTATCAATTAAATTATAATTGAACAAAATTATATAATTATAAATGAAATGGTATTTCTTAAGGGATATGTCCCCCTCACATAATTTTATGGATGGGTGATAAGGGCATTGAGGGACCAACTCTACCTACCTATTTTATCATATATCATTTCCGACCGAATCCTGAATATGAAAAATTAGTATGTTTTATATATTTATAATAATATTTATATTTATACTTATGTAAAAAGATGTATGAAATGGAATAATTATCATTTTGGATGGCTGAAAGATTGGGATCCATCTCTTAATTAATGAAGATGGTCGTTAACTGCAATTTAATGTTTTAAAAAAGTAATGATGTTTGTAAAGCCTTGGATGCTTGGTGATCTTAGGATCTAATATTAGATGTTATATTTAATGGAATGCCCAGTGAATCTAGTAATCCTCACTGTATCAGGAAAAGAGTAGGTTTCTGAGTGTATATCGTAAATCCATCTTAGTTAGAATATCACCTAGGATTACTAGAACCCTATGATCTAGATGATTCTAGCAGTTCTTGGGTGGAAAAATTTCCCCAAGCATTGGATTTTTATTAAATCCATGATATTTATGATGATAACCTCAATTAATTCAATTGATACTCTCTATGATTGGGTGGATGCACTGAGAATTAATTACCCATAGCTATCTGGGAATAAGTTGTAGAGCTGATGATTGATGGATGTCGAGCTATTATCTCAGATCAGAAGATTATTCCTTATATATTTCCTAAGGGTAATCACCTTAGGAATTATTTTAAATATCCAAGTCTTGGATTACTATGGGTTAGGACCCAAAAACTTGACATTAGAATAGAATAGGAAACACTAAAAAATTGTCTAGGTTCTACTGGTTACTCACAGTTTGATTGGTATTTCAAGGCTCCTACTCGATTCCTTACTTACAGGATGTCCAATTGATACTTATAATTATACCCTATATTTAGAGGAGGTGAGTATGGGTGATCTTGTGGATAGGACTTGTATCCCCTTGTGGTGATGTAGCTTGTTTAGATACATTTCTAGTACTGGATGATGTAGGTATGGTCGCACTGGGGGGAAGCCATCAAGCCATAGATACAACATTAGTTATTTGATTTTTTTAGAAAATAAATATTATTATCATTATTCAGTTGAGTAGTTCACATGCACATACATTGTTTTTATTGGCTATTTATGGGACCAAATTGGTTGTTACCTACTAGGTTTTTTACTTATACCCTGATCGGTCCACCACTGCACTTGGGTACCCAAGAAGATGTTCACTTGGTTATAGGCATGGGTTTTGGGATGAGGCATGGGATATCATGATCGATCGGGATAAATCAAATGTGTATATAGAGATTTGGAAGAGGAATGGGTTGGGGTTATGAAGGATCCATCGTCTTTATTTTATTTTACTTTTGTTATGTATATGTAACCAGCCCAGTGGGAAATTTGATGTTTTTATAACATGGATGTTCGAGCCCTTATGGATTTTCATTTATTATTCAGTTTATTTATATTTATCGCATCTTCTTTCTGATTAATTAATTTTTTATATGGTGTTTAGTTATTTTATTCTTACTGATCACTCTGATATAGGGGGTATAGTCTCCCCATAGTACCACCTTAAGCCCCTTCTGCTAGTCAAAAGCCTCTAGCGTATGGGGAGGCATGCCTGAGCTCATGTGGTAAACCTGATCAAGTTACTATTCACAATATATAGAAGCAGTGACTTTACAAAGTGGTATTAGATCAATTTACTTTGTCGTTGTATTACTACTTAGGACATGGTAGAAATCAGCATTCATAATGTGTTAGAGCATGTGATGGATAAGGTGTTGGTGATTTGAGAACACTTGTTACGATAAGAATTCAATGTTACTAGGGATATGGGATTGATGTTCTTGGATTGTGATGTTATAGTTTTGTATGATTTTCACTTTAAACAAAACATGTGGGTTTTATTTAATGATTTATTATGGATTTATAGCTCTTGGACTACTAGAAAGAGGCCAATGATTTTATTTTGTCTCTTGGCCTAAGGAAAGAGGTATCTCATTAATCATACTAGGAATATAGGATTCACATGACATATAGGCATTATAGTGTACAATTTTATTAATGATAGAGTATTAGTTTCTTAAATTCCCAACAACTAATCATATAGAATTTTCCCATATCAATACTTAGTGGAATTTTACTCTGATGGGATGAATTGAGTATAGATTTACTTTCTAATGGAAGGTCATGTGGATCTATAGTGATATGCTCATTGATAATTAGGATGATTATTTAGTCTTGATGAAAAATAGGTGTAAAAACCCTGGTGGGTTAGAGTAGCATATAATACCCTTGTGCTAAACCCCTTGGGGGTGTTTTTTATTTAGGTTTGGTCATTTAAAGTAACCAGTAACAACCTATATGACATTTTACCACATATATTGGAATGATATTCTACTTAATAAAATTGTGGGTGGGTGTTTCCTTGGGTGCATATCATTTGGAATGATTCCATGTGTATACCATTGTCTAGTGAGACACCATCATCCATGGAGAAATCTCATTTGTAGATTCTTAGAGAGTATGGGAACCCTAGTCGTGGTTGGTTTGAAATGTGAATCCATCATGTGTGCGACCCGTGAGAGATTGGTTGGGCATGTCGATGTCGTGGGTTCTAATATGGGACCATGGATGATACCCCATGAGTTGAGACCTTCTGGGAGTTTTAGACTAGGTTTAGGAGGTGAGACCTAGTAATCCTAATATGAAACTTGACTGGTAGGTATAGGTGGGAGACCTAGGGAACCTTAGTCAAATTTGACCCTAGTGGTAGGTTTTTGGTTTGATCAAGGGTTACCATGAGAGGGGTTGTCCTGGGATTTGTGGTGCCTTCATAGGAGGTGAGTGTGGTTGTAATGACCCGAAATTTTGAATAAATCTTGTTTCCTAATTTTGTGTGTTATTTAATTTTTATACTCAACAAAACTATTTCATTTGATAACATAAGTATAATTAAAATGAGATCATTGAGTTTTGACTGTTATATGAACATTGGTCAATATGACCGCTGGAACTAAACGTTTTGATTATTGTCTCTAAATACAAGTGATCTTGGTTAATTAATATAGAAAGAAGATTCGATGGCCTCATACAGTAGTCTCGGGCCAATCGAAGCCCATCTAACAGAACTTGGGAAGGAGGTAGCACCACTGGGCTTTGATCTGGACCAATCCCAATCCGAACTTCATCGTGTGAAGCTAGAACGGAATCGCCTTCGTTAGAAGTTCAAACTGATAGAAATTACTACTCATGCAATGTTGGCTGAGCCGCCCTCAGATTCTCTCACCTTAGCACACCTTACACTTAGGTCCTATGCTGGGGTTTTAAGGGGCTATTTAAGGAGACCATAACTACCTTGTGTAATCCTTTGTTTTAAATAAATTTTTTGATTTCTTCTTATGATGAAGTTTCTGAATTTTCAAATGTCCGGATAAATATAGTATGCATATTTTTGATGAATTTTAGAGAAATGATATTTTAAAAATGTTTATGTAAACCTTAAATAATTAAAAATGGGTAATGATTTTCAAAAAATGGTCTTCTACAATTATGCTCAGTACGAAATTTAGAGTCTAATAAGATCAACTTAATTTTTGATGAATAGTAAATTATGAATAGTGATTTTATGATTAGGATTAGTAATGTGACCAAATGGATTAGTAATCTCACTTAAAGAAATTATTAATATAATCTAGGCACCATGATTAAGTAATGTGATTCAATAAAATGGTTAAATAACGGTTTCATAAATTATTAGTCAAGTATTAGTTTTTTTGGGTGAATAGTGTTTTTTTAATTAAAATTAAATTAAAAATATTTAGAAAATTATTTTTATAAAATGGACTTTATTTTTGAATTCAAAACATCGATATTATGCTAAGGTAAATTTTGAGGATTTTTCTGAAAAAAATGAATTTTTGATGAATAGTGTATTTATTTAAAAATTAAATTAAAAATATTTAGAAAATTATTTTTATAAAATGGAGTTCATTTTTGGAATCAGAGCATTTATATTTGGTTAAAGTTAAAATTTTTTTTTGAGAAAGTTGAATTTTTGATGAATAGTGAAAATACAGTTTTTAAGTTACGGGTGTTTAATGACATCATTAAATGATTTATTAAGTATGTAATCAATATGGTCGACTTATGAATAGTGAGATAAGGTATGAGGTGTCCCAAGTGGCCAATACTATGGGAAAATACCATGGGCAAGCCCATGGTTTTGCCAAAACCACCAATGAGGTGTCCTTTGGCCATTAATGCCTTGTCCCCTCACTTTCCCTATAAATACCAAGCCAAACTCTCATCCATCAGACTCCAAAATCATCATCAAAGAGGTTCAGGTCTCCTTACCTCCCAAGGAGTCCTCCCAAGGTGCCCCCAAGTCCTCAAGGTCCCAACCTTTGAGTTTTAAGAGTTACGTTTAAGGTAAGGGATCCTACCTCTCTCTTTCTTTTCAAGTAATCTCTTTTATGTCATTTCTTTTATGCTCCATGCTCTTATGTTAGAGGATGTTCTTTTATATTACTCTTAATTCCCTTTTCATGTTCATATGATGAGAGACCCCCTATTTCCCTCATCAATTCATTTTAAGAAAGTTTAAGTGGCGCCGTTAGGCTGCCGAATTTTAAGGGATTCGTTCACCTTTCTTATTTTTCAAAGTTCTACTTTCATGTCAAGTCTTTCAAGTTCCTTTTTATTTTGTTGGGGTATGATATCTATATCTATCATACTGATCTTTTATGTTCATATGATGAGAGACCCTATTTTATCTCGTCAATTCACTTTTGTTGAAGTTTAAGTGGCGCCGTTAGGCTGCCGAATTTTAAGGGATTCGTTCACCTTTCTCATTTTTCAAAGTTCTACTTTCATGTCAAGTCTTTCAAGTTCCTTTTTATTATGTTGGGGTATGATATATATATCTATCATACTGATCTTTTATGTTTATATGATGAGAGACCCTATTTGATCTCATCAATTCATTTTTGTTGAAGTTTAAGTGGCGCCGTTAGGCTGCCGAATTTTAAGGGATTCGTTCACCTTTCTCATTTTTCAAAGTTCTACTTTCATGTCAAGTATTTCAAGTTCCTTTTTATTAATTTGGGGTATGATATCTATATATATCATACTGATCTTTTATGATCATATGATGAGAGACCCTAGTTGACCTCATCAATTCATTTTTTTGAAGTTTTAAGTGACGCCGTTAGGCTGCTGAATTTTCATAAGAGAAATCTTATTTTTGTCTTCCTTCCATGTTTTTCAATTCATATGGTATGTCTTTAAAATTTCATTACCATGTTCTTATATCCATTATATTATGTCCCTCTACTATGTTATTAATCATTTATGAGTGGGTGACTCATGTCCCCTCTCTTTTCAATGTTTTCTATAACCCTGTAACATAGCCGTTATGATGCAGAATTTTCATCTCAAAATTTCTCTCTCTTTTTCTCAAATTCTTTTAATTTATTAAGTGAATACTCAAAGATCTTTTTCTATATGGGTATTAAAATATATATCAAAATGTTCTATTTTAATTCTGGGATTTACATACATGAAACCCACTTTCCTTTTTCATGGGTTTAAAGTGACATAAAGATCATGTCTTTAAAGCAGTTTTTAAAACGTTATGATTATGAAAGGAAAACCATTTCTTTTATGATATATGGGTTGTTTATGAAATGTTTGATGATGATATATGTGGATAACATGATAATAAATACAAATTTAAGGGTGCACCCTGATAGCACTCCAATGCATTGGGTAAAGACTTAATCTCTAGAGATGACCATTTTTAACGACGCCTCGGTGAATAACCTTGGTAATTTTTAATGACACCTTGGGGATGGACCTTGGTGAGACGGAAATTATTGTCAATATTAAATGTTATAGCCACATCTTCAAGTTATGAAACACGTTATTTTTATTATGACATGCCTCATTATTTTTTTCTCATGCCTTAATGTTCTTTTTCATGACATTGTTGATGTATCTCAAGATCACATGTTAAATGTTTCCCCTTGTTTCCCTTACCAGGCCTTCTGCTCACCCTTTCTTTTGATGTATGTCCCCAGGTTATGAGATGCAGTAATGAACCTAGGATGAACATAAGGAGAATCCTTTCAAGTGTTTAAGAAGGATGTTTTATGTTTTCATGTTTTAAGTTCCTGGTTTCCAAGACACTAAACCTTAAAGATCCCTGGTTTTGTAAAATGTAATGAAAAGTTATGTTATAAAAAGGAGGGATGCCATAGTTGGTATCAAAGGATGGTTTAGTTATTTGTGGAAATTAGGATATGAAAACTCTAGGAATAACCCTATAGAAAATTTTAAATATAGGAAATATTTATGGTATTTTGGTGAGTATTGAGTAAGAGATTGCCAAGCAAATACATCCCTGTCTGGATACGAGCAGGTAGAGGTGGCTCTGGAACAGATGTACATAGGGGTAAAACCCGAAAAAACTGCTTTGAGCGAGACTCAAACGAGAAATGGTACACGACAATGGGCCTTGCTGCACTCTTGGTTACGACACTCTTGGGGGATATGCTTTGGTAAATTCATAAGCTTAGTATAAACCATTATTTAAGGGACAAAAATAAAATAAAATAAATATTCACATAAGAATATATGATCATGGATAACCTATATTGGAACCTAGGGGATCACAAGTTAGGATATACTTTTATTATACAAGTTTATCCTTCTATTGTTAAAGTTTCCTTTTAATTATTATTGGCTAAGTATTTAAGCCCCTAATTATACGTTCTTTTCTTAGTTAATGGCGGGAAATGGAATAGCATGTCCCAACAATGAATGTGATAGGAAATGTGACGATTGCTCTATTAATGTGATAGAGATGACGAAAGATCAAGTTGAACATATTGTGATTATGCCAAACCAGCTATAAAAAATCACAATTAATAATTGGTACCTAGTTGAATGCCCAAATTCATCAAGGAAGAAGAAGACAAAGTCTCAAGGATGTTCATCTGATAAAGTTGATAAGGGAAAGAAGAACGAATTTCTTTTTTGAAAAAAGTGTGGGAAGAGGCACCAAGGACAATGTCACAAAGGAACTGGGAGATGTTTTAAGTGTGGGAAGATAGGGCACAAAGTATCCAATTGCTTTAAAAAAATGGATAATGTGATGAATGGAGATAAGGTTCGATCTAATGTACCTTATACATTTTGATGTCATAAATGTGGAGAAGTTAGACATTATCCAAAACAATGCTCTCTTGGAACGGATGGGAAGCATGATGAGCATCAACAATCTTCAAGGACAAGGTAACAATGCAAGTCCTATGCTAAGATGGATCATGATGAATGAAGTACATGTAACTTCTTCTCAATAATTGTCTATGTCATGTTGTATTTTAGTTCGTGCTCTATGAGCATATCTTTTATGTTTTCTAAGATCATCGAGTCACTACCTAAGATTATTTTATATCATTAAGGAAAACATCTATTGTTATGTACCACATGTTGATGTAGTGAAGCTGTTCTTATTAAAAAAAGGGTGATTAGGGGATTAAAAGATGATTATTATTTTGGAAGACGTTCAATATTTTGGGAACCCTATTTGATCGAGGTAAATAGATTACTATGGTATTTTATTTGAGGAGTAAATGCTGACTTATATTTTGAATAATCGATGAATTTAAGGTGAACTTATAGTAATTTAGGCTACATATGGAAATGATTAACCTATCTTGGGGAAAATGTGATTAGGTTAGTTACTTTTATTATAAGATGATAAGAGTGGTTGATGTTGTTTAGATATGAATGATAAAGTATATCTTGGAAGACTATGTTATGAGATCATTCTTATAATTGGGTTTCAATATTAGTTTGGTTTATTTTGAGGAATTTTAAGGATAGTTATTTATGGAATGGTCTATGATGAACTTTTGGTAGTACCATGGAACTGTGAAGATTTAAAAGTAGTTTCCCTTCCTATGGGATTATTTCTTTTTGAAGAATTTTTTTATCTTACCCTTTCTGTTTTTGGGATAATGTTTAAGGATAGAAGAAATTGATAGTTAATCTTTTGCGGATTATGTGACTCTCAAGAAGACGATTCTTGTGTTTTGATGAGACCAAGTGTTTTGAATGCTCATCGTTTGGAGAAAAGATTAGTTTCGGTAGAAACTTATTAAAGGATGAAACTCTACTTAAAGGTAGGTATATTTCCTTATGTTTTTGTTCTATGTAGTAAATGAATTCCTTAAAATTATGAAAAGGAACGTAAAACAAAAACATTGTTGGTTTACGTTTCCTACTAGGTAATCAAAGACCGTTTACACAAATCATAAGTTTGTGATTTTCTTGTGGTTAAATTTATCCTAATCATGTTTTCTATCACTCTCCCTCAGAACTTGACCCTTTGTTTTCTCCTCCATGTCCATGTTTTCCTACATAGAGTCCTAGTGTGGGTTAACTCAAGTGACCTTTGTACTTCCGTTTTTTTATTTTAAAGTAATAGTTTTACTGACTCCTTTTCCGATGTGGGACTTTCAATGAAATTTTAAAACCCAATTTTAAAAATTGCGAGGACGCAATTTCTTAAGGGGGGAAGATTGTAATGACCCGAAATTTTGAATAAATCTTGTTTCCTAATTTTGTGTGTTATTTTATTTTTATACTCAACAAAAATGTTTCATTTGATAACATGAGTATAATTAAAATGAGATCGTTGGGTTTTGACTGTTATATGACCATTGGTCAATATGACCGTTGGAACTAAACGTTTCGATTATTGTCTCTAAATACAAGTGATCTTGGTTAATTAATATAGAAAGAAGATTCGATGGCCTCATCCAGTAGTCTCAGGCCAATCGAAGCCCATCTAATGGAACTTGGAAAGGAGGTAGCACAACTGGGCTTTGCTCTGGACCAAACCCAAGCCGAACTTCATCGTGTGAAGCAAGAACGAAATCACCTTCATAAGAAGTTTAAACTAATAGAAATTACTACTCGTGCAATGTTGGCTGAGCCACCCTCAGATTATCTCACCTTAGCACACCTTACACTTAGGTCCTATGCTGGGGGTTATAAGGGGCTATGTAAGGAGACCGTAACTGCCTTGTGCAATCCTTTGTTTTAAATAAATTTTTTGATTTCTTCTTATGATGAAGTTTATGAATTTTAAAATGTCCGGATAAATATAATATGCATATTTTTGATGAATTTTAGAGAAAGGATATTTTAAAAATGTTTATGTAAACCTTAAATAATTAAAAATGTGTAATGATTTTCAAAAAATGGTCTTCTACAATTATGTTCAGTACCAAATTTAGAGTCTAATAAGATAAAATTAATTTTTGATGAATAGTAAATTATGAATAGTGATTTTATGCTTAGGATTAGTAATGTGACCAAATGGATTAGTAATATCACTTAAAGAAATTATTAATATAATCTAGGCACCTTGATTAAGTAATGTGATTCAATAAAATGGTTAAATAACGGTTTCATAAAATTATTAGTCAAGTATTAGTTTTTTCAGGTGAATAGTGTTTTTTAATTAAAAATTAAATTAAAAATATTTAGAAAACTATTTTTATAAAATGGACTTTATTTTTGAATTCAGAACATCGATATTATGCTAAGGTAAATTTTGGGGATTTTTCTGAAAAAAATGAATTTTCGATGAATAGTGTATTTATTTAAAAATTAAATTAAAAATATTTAGAAAAATATTTTTATAAAATTAAGTTCATTTTTGAAATCAGAGCATCGATATTTGGTTAAGGTGAAATTTTGGGATTTTTCTGAGAAAGTTGAATTTTCGATGAATAGTGAAAATACAGTTTTTAAGTTACGAGTGTTTAATGACATCATTAAATGATGTATTAAGTATGTAATCAATATGGTCGACTTAGGAATAGTAAGATAAGGTATGAGGTGTCCCAAGTGGCCAATACCATGGGCAAATACCATGGGAAAGTCCATAGTTTTTCCAAAACAACCAATGAGGTGTCCCTTGGCCATTAATGCCTTGTCCCCTCACTTTCCCTATAAGTACCAAGCCATCCTATCATCCATTGGACTCCAAAATCATCCTCAACGAAGTTATGGTCTTCTTACCTCCCCAGGAGTCCTCCCAAGGTGCCCCCAATCCCTCAAGGTCCCAAACTTTTAGTTTTAAGAGTTACGTTTAAGGTAAGGGATTCTACCTCTCTCTTTCTTTTCAAGTAATCTCTTTTATGTCATTTCTTTTATGCTCCATGATCTTATGTTGGAGGATATTCTTTTATATTCCTATTACTTCCCTTTTCATGTTAATATTATGATATACCCCCTCTTTCCCTCATCAATTCATTTTAAGAAAGTTTAAGTGGCGCCGTTAGGCTACCGAATTTTAAGGGATTCATTCGCCTTTCTCATTTTTCAAAGTTCTACTTTCATGTCAAGTCTTTCAAGTTCATTTTTATTATGTTGGGGTATGATCTCTATATCTATCATACTGATCTTCTATTTTCATATTACGATATACCCTATTTGATCTCGTCAATTCATTTTTGTTGAAGTTTAAGTGGCGCCATTAGGCGGCCGAATTTTAAGGGATTCGTTCACCTTTCTCATTTTTCAAAGTTATACTTTCATGTCAAGTATTTCAAGTTTTTTATTACATTGGGGTATGATATCTATATCTATCATACTGATATTTTATTTTCATATTATTAGAGAACCTATTTGATCTCGTCAATTCATTTTTGTTGAAGTTTAAGTGGCGCCGTTAGTCTGCCGAATTTTAAGGGATTCGTTCACCTTTCTCATTTTTCAAAGTTCTACTTTCATGTCAAGTATTTCAAGTTCATTTTTATTATTTTGGGGTATGATATCTATATCTATCATAATGATCTTTTATTATCATCTTACAAGAGACTCTAGTTGACCTCATCAATTCATTTTTTGAAGTTTTAAGTGACGTCGTTATGCTGCCGAATTTTCCTAAGAGAAATCTTATTTTTGTCTTCCTTCCATGTTTTTAAATTCATATGGTATGTCTTTAAAATTTCATTAACATGTTCTTATATCCATTATATTCTTTCCCTATACCATGTTATTAATTATTTGTGAGTGGGTGACTCATGTCCCCTCTCTTTTCAATGTTTTCTAAAACCCTGTAACATAGCCGTTATGCTGCAGAATTTTCGTCTCAAAATGTCTGCATCTTTTTCTCAAATTCTTTTAATTTATTAAGTGAATACTCAAAGATATTTTTCTAAAGGGGTATTCAAATATATATCAAAATGTTCTATTTTAATTCTGCGATTTACATACACGAAACCCACTTTCCTTTTTCGTGGGTTTAAAGTGACATAAATATCATGTCTTTAAAGCAGTTTTTAAAATGTTATGATTATGAAAGGAAACCCATTTCTTTTATGATATATGGGTTGTTTATGAAATTTTTGATGATGATATATGTGGATCACATGATAATAATGAAAAATTTAAGGGTGCGTCCTGATAGTGCTCCAATGCATTGGGAAAAGACTTAATCTCTAGAGATGACCATTTTTAACGACGCCTAGGTGAATAACCTTGGTAATTTTTAATGAAACCTTGGGGATAGACCTTGGTGAGACAGAAATGATTGTCAATATTAAATTTTGTACCAACATCTTCATGTTATGAAATACGTTATTTTTATTATGACATGCCTCATGATTTCTTTCTCATGCCTTAAAGTTCTTTTTCATGACATTGTTGATGTATCTCAAGATCACATGTTAAATGTTTCCCCTTGTTTCCCTTACTGGGGCTTCTGCTCACCATTTCTTTTGATGTATGTCCCTAGTTTATGAGATGCAGTAATGAACCTAGGATTAACATAAGGATAAGCCTTTCAAGTGTTTAAGAAGTATGTTTTATGTTTTCATGTTTTAAGTTCCTGGTTTCCAAGACACTAAACCTTAAAGATCCTCGGTTTTGTAAAATGTAATGAAAAGTTATGTTATAAAAAGGCAGGATGCCATAGTGGTTTTATTTTTGAAACAAGATTGGTAAACTTTATGTGTTACTATGTTTATTATGGGGCATGAATATTCCTGTGGTTTTCAAAGAATAACCTAGGGTTCTTGGATATCAATGATGGATTCGATGGGAAGGACTATCCGGGTGCCTTCCCCTATTGGCTAGTGAGAATGATTTTACTAGAATGGTTAGAGAGAGGGTGATAATCATGACTGCAATGAATTTGAGTAGAGGATAATCATGCATAAGAGGTTAAAATGACTTAAAATGAGAATGGGAACTTTTATTTTTTGGATGACACCATGAGTTGAGCGATCATGTGATAAATCATAGCATGGGTAAAGTGCCCAATTTTTAAGAGAATTTCTTAGGGGGATCCTTTTTTGATGAGAATGATGTGCTATAGATCATGGAAAACATGGCCTTGGTGGTGTGAGACTCATAAGAGTGTGAGTTAGGTGTTAAAAGTGGCGACGACTGTGAATGGGTCAAGGGTTGATGGAAATTAATGGGAATCCTATGGGTATAATGAATCAAATATTGGAATGAAATAAAGGAATTTCCCCTATTATAAGGGATTTTTTGGAAATAGATCAGGTTTCATAAAATTTTTAACTCATGGGTGAACCTTGAAACAATTTTTTAGGGAGAATTGGTGTGAGGGGATGCTAGTAAATGAGCATGGATCATAAGGAATGACACACATTTGGTGATAAATCCTTATAAAGTGGCACTCCAAAGTGAGTGGTGTTAGCCATGCCAATCATTATGTCTAGTGATGGATGGGCTGCGGATTTTAGTGATCAGGATATTATTACGGTAGTTGAAAGAAAAAAATTCTCCTAAGGTGGGGAGAGTGATGTCGATCATGGGTGTGTGGCCCTCATGTTAGAAGGGTCATGGGATCGACCATTGGATTTTCATTTGGAATTTGAATTCCAATGGATAAATGGAACCGAGTACTACTGGATTCATTAGGGAATGACATGTACTAATTTGGATGTAGTATTATATAGATTTTATGTGTTGGAATTTGGATCAAAGTGGCTTTAGTGGAATTCAAGTAGGTTAAAAATAAATGGTTCTCCAATGTTCTTGGTAGGGCATAATGAAAAAAATTTGAAAGTGGATGTTCTAATGAGGAAATGTTACTAGAATTCAGGTATGATCTTTGGTGAGCATGCTTGGATGATCATGTGATGCCTATGGGGATAATGACACCAGAATCATGTTTTGGTGATGCGTTGATAGCTAAATCCAGGTTTTTTTTTTGAAAAAAGTCATCCATATGCGGCTCAACTTCCATTCTCTATCATAATTATATGTGTTTGGTGAGTAAAAACACTGATAAAACTATTGGGATGAGACAAGTTCTATTTAAAGGTCGGTCAAGACTTTTCATGGAAAATCCGATGTGACAACATTGATCTAGTTCATTTAGAATTCAACTATTTAGATCATAATCAAGAATAGGGAGATGTGCTCTCCTATTTTAATGGCGACAATGTGTTTTAAATTATATTGGATGTGTCATGGGAATATTCTATGAAAGTCTTGGCAAGTAATTACAACAGTGGGCAGTATCGTGGCCTAGAAATTTCCCTTCTCATGCTAGGTCCTATGGCGGGGAGCACCATAGGTCGATTAGTGAATGAGATGACGACATGGTCATGTATTAGGATATAAGGGCTCGAGTAAGTACTATATTAGTTTTCCAATGTTGGTTTCAAGCATTATCTCAATTTTTACCGTTTTAAGCATTGTATATTCAATGCGATGATTTGGAAATGCATTGGGAATTCAGAGGTAGAAAATGACTATTTAAGCATGAATTCATGACCATGATATGACAATATGTTTGTTTTGATGACCATTGAGGATTATTAGGGTGATAATTATTAATATGGGTAGGTTTTAAGATCCCATGTCTGTATGAGTTGGAAATTTCTAAAGGAATTCTAATTTTCAAGTACTAGATAAGTTGTATTTTTATCGGATATTTGGAACAGAATTCCAAAGGTTTTAATGCATCAAAAGGCCTAATTTAGACTTGAAATGAAGTCCCTTATAGGTTTTATAGGTTTTAGAAGTGTACAAGGAGTTTAGGGATTGGATTTCATGGTTTTATAAATATATATTGGGGTTCATAGTTTGCTCATGGTTAGTGCTAACCATGCACACCAACTATGCATCTTAGAATGCATAGGTTCATGGGTTAAGAAACTATGAAACTAGTCCTAGGAGACCATGTTATTATTTGTAGTGAATTTAAGACATGTTTTACAGTTTTTTCATGGTTTATTAAATCATTCATTGTAACCGTGCGAGGTGGGATGCCTTGGATAGTGGGGCAACACAATTGGTGCATGGTTTGGGCAATTATGTGACCAAACCATGTGACTCATTTAATGAGGGAATATTACCATTTTACCTCAAAATATTTTAAAAGGGTATCCCGTATGTTTCCTCCTTCTATCATATATGTCCAATAGGAACCTCCCCCTTTGGTTTCTTCTCCCCCCCTTGGTTTGGGGTAGCTTTTGAAGCCATTTTCAGTGATTTGTGGTAAGATTCGATCTCTATTGTTCAACTCTCATCTACTCCTTTGTCTTTCTCTAACATTTTTTCCTAGTAAGGGTTTTTATTTATAATTCTAATGAATCATGGTGGAATTAGATATTGGTGATGGGACTTCTAATCTATCTAAGAGGAGGATGTCTTGAGGTGCCGTCTGCAAGTCACCGTGCATCGTTTTGGTGAGGTATGCCTCCGTTATAAATTTTATTATGGTTTTTGATTAAATTAAAATAATTTAATAATTATTTTGGGAAATAATTCTTATTTATTTTTCCTATTTTGAGATTGGGGGTATGCCATAGGGTTTTGGAGAGCATTTGATCACAGTTCCGGCTTGATAAGATCATCTAGTAAAAATCTGGGCATTATTCCTATTTAACTAAAATTATTTAATTAATTATAATTTGTTAATTTTAATTAATTAATTGTCATGTAACTATATTTAATTAATTTAGGTGGTTTAGTAGTGATACAGGGCCACATATGGATTATATGATGTTGGAAGATCTTTTATAGACCTTGGTAGTTGTTTCCAACCCTTGATGATAAAAGTGGAAAGATCCTTAAAGGTAGGTGGTCTCACATATTTACCCTATGAAATTTAAGCTTTGTTAAGGTTTCTTGTGAATTCTCAGGCTCACCACTAAGGGTGACACCCCAAATTAATTTTCATAAATTAAATCCTTTAATTAAATTAGTTAATTAAAATGGATGGACATGAGGAGTCATGAACAACCCCTATGTGCTAGCAGGATGCGTCAACCATCAACGCCTAATGTTGGGACCTTTATGATACTAGGTGGCCTCTAGGATGTGAGGTTAGACTATCAGAGACGCATTAGAACATGTGTAATGGATTGATACTTGATACACCTCTATTCTGGAGGTGATGGTGGACTAGAGACCTTAGGCCTTTTAGGCCTTTGAGGACCCTTTTTTTTCCTTAAGATGTTTGGGCTTATCGAGAAAAGGATGGGATGAGTGGACCTCTTCCATATGACATGACCAGACCGTGGTGGTAAGACCTTGGGTAGATTGAGATTGCGTTGGGTGACCAGACCAACCCAGAGTGACCCTAAGGACCGATATGGGTCATGGAACATCTATTGATTGTTACTAATGTTGTCAGTCCTTATATAGTCGATAGGGATATGATACCCTAATGATGTTTCCATGGGATGAAACTTCATGGTGCGTCGGGTGTTTCTAAGAAACTGTGACTGAGACCTAGGACCCAAGAGATATTGTCTCTACTATACTAAGACCAAGAGGGCCTAGTGGGTGTCTTGTTGAACGAATGACCCTAATCATGTATGTATGACCATCGGTAATGATGGTTATGGGGGGGGGGGCTATAACCCAAATCAAGGTGTGATATTGAGGGTTTGTGGATAGGGATGACCAAGGGTATTCCCTTGAAGCATGGATTATACAGCATTAATAATAAGTATAGTGTTATAATAAGATGGGTTCTAGAATTCAACCTACCATACAAATTCAAGTTATGTACCAACTAATTTATTAATTAAATTGCAATTGACTAGACATAGATTATTATAAATGAACTATTAGTGCTTGAGATATGTGACCCATACTTTTACGGTTGGGTGACAAGGGCACCCAAGACCTGGGCCTACCTACCTATTTCATTGGATTCCGATTTTAGGTGAATCATAAATGTGAAAAATCAATATGTCATATATATTTATTATCATATGTATATTTATACTTGTGTATCTAGATGTATGGAATGAAATGAATATCAACTTGGATGCTTCAAATATTGGGATACATCTCTTAATTTAGAAAGATGGTTGTTAAATGTAATTTTAATGTTTGAACAAAAAGTAATTAACACTTATAAATATTTGGATTCCTGGTGATATCAAGATCCAATATTCGATGCTACATTTATTGGAATGATTAGAATCTTTGAGATTATTCTCTGTATCCTGAAATATAGGAGGCTACAACATGAAATTCATAAATTCCTCTTAGTTATCATATCACCTATTATTCTTAGTACCGTAGGATTTAGATGATATCAGAGGTTACTGGGTGGATACCTTTTCCCCAAGCACTATATGTTTATGACATCCCTAAGGTTGATGATGATTTTCTCTATTGATGCTTTGGATACTCCCTAGGATTGGGTGGATTCACTATGATTGCATTGTCTAGAGTTTTCTGGGAATTGGTCATAGATTAAATGATCGATGGATGTCAGTTTTTTCAGCTTGTATTGGGAGAGTATTACTTATATATTTATTAAGGTTTATATACTTAGGAATTATTTATAGTTTCCAATTCTTGGTTTCTGTTTCTGACACTTTCACCGGGGTGTGTGCATCTGCCCGTGGAGAACGTGCAACTGTTTGTTGCCCCGCATTCCCACTTTCCAAAGGCGGGTTACATCTATTACCTGTTTAGGGATGTTTTCTCCTTGATTGAAATAGGATGATGGGATGTCGATTCTTCCTTCTATGGTTTCCTCCTCAAAACTCGTCACCTAGTCCGGGTCTCGCTTATAGATTTAAGACGTTGTTCGTGAAACTCTTCCCAATGCCATATCTTTATGGACACCAGTTAATTACACTACTTATGTTGGGACATTCCAAGGGTTCCGGTCAGGGAAGTAACCTTCAGTCGGGGGATTAGTCACGTTGGACATCACTGGCATGTTTGGACGCTGGAACACTAGTGAGTCTGGGTTTCTTCCCCTTATTATAGGGCTTTTAGAGGGCACGAAAGCCTGATTAATCTCACATCGAATGTGGGTAATTACATTCCATAGGCATGTATATGAGGTTTTCCTCAGCTTCCTATGTTTAACACATGGTATTCTGCGAGTTTAACATCTAGAAGATATAGATCAAACTGATCAGAACACTGACTAGAGTGGATCAGATGGGTGTGACCCCTGGAGAAAACACTGATGCTAGGAGGTGAATTGGAATGATCTCACCAGGATGTGGCGGCCCTGGTAAAAATCAGGATGGATTATGGATGTTTAAATAAAGTGGATGGAGAATGATATGGAGTCCACTTGAGGGTGGCGGTGATGTTGGGCTTGAGCCTCGAAGAGACCTCCTACGTATCCCTGTGGCAAGGAATCAAAGTCCGCATAGTTCATGAAGTGATGGGACACCTAAATAGGTGACCTGTATAGATGGGACCTAAAGGAAGTGGAACCTCCAGGTTGTGTCATGAAATTAGGGTGCATGTGAAGGACAATGAACCAATGACATTCTGGGGATTACGCATGATTAGCGGCCTGAGAGTTGGTCTAATGCCACCGGGACGGACTAGCGGTATGGGTCCCAACATAAGGGACGACAACGGCTTACCGCCGGGGTCAGATTGACAACAACTTACCATTTACATGGACTCACAACAGATTAAAACTATATGGGGTCACAACGGCTTACCAATGGATGGGGTCACAATGGATTACTGCTGGATGGGGTCACAAAATCTTACCGTTGGATGGGGTCACAACGACTTACCACTGGATGGGGTCACAATGGATTACCACTGGATGGCGTCACAACGACTTACCAGTGGATGGGGTTACAACAGCTTACCACTGGATGGAGTCATAATGGCTTACCACTGTATGGAGTCACAATGTATTAACATTGGATGGGGTCACAACGGCTTACCGCTGGATGGTGTCACAACGGCTTACCGCTGGATGGGGTCACAATGGCTTACCGCTGGATGGGGTCACAATGGCTTACCACTGGATGGAATCACAACGCCTTACCACTAGATGGGGTCACAATGGCTTACCACTGGATAGAATCACAACAGCTTACCACTGGATGGAATCACAACGGCTTACCACTGGATAGAGTCACAATGGATTACCATTGGATGGTGGATGCAGTTTAACGTCGTGCAGGACGAAAAGGGGGCATGTAGTTTAATGTCATGCAGGACAAAGGTGGTCCGACGTGAAGGGTTTCGGAACCAGTGGTTGTTGGGATTGAACCTCATGAAGTCTTTCTATGTACCTTTCCTTGGAAAGGATCAAAGTCCACATAGTTCCAGAGTGAGTTGGCAAACCGATGTGAAGATGGTCAGGACCAATGGGTGTTGGGATTGAACCTCAGGGAGGCTTCCTACATACCTTGCCTTGACAAGGATCAAAGTACACGTAGTTAGGGAGTAAGAACTGACATGAAGATGGTCGGGACCAATGAGTGTTGGGATTTAACCTCAGGGAGGCTTCCTATATACCTTTCCATGGCAAGAATCAAAGTCCACGTAGTTCTAGAGTGAGTTGGCGAACCGACGTGAAGATGGTCGGGACCAATGGGTGTTGGGCTTGAACATCAGGGAGGATTCTTATGTACCTTTCCTTAGAAAGGATCAAAGTCCATGTAGTTCAGGATGGTGTGTGGGGATTACACTCTAGGATTCCCAGAGAGGATGTCATGGTCAATGCTTACTCTAAGCCCACGCGAGTCATGCTCGGTGTGAGAAACAAGAGGCAGAAAAGGCCTGATGATCACATCATGGAAGGAGCATCCGTGGGAAGTGGAATGGGGTGTTGACATGTGGTTAGCATCCCAAAAAGGAAACAAGGGCTTATGCGTGGTCCACATCCCATAGAGCAAACATGGGCTTACATGTGGTTAGCATCCCAGGGTGATAGAGATTGGGACTTACTCTAGGGTGGAGGCCCTGGTAGTGACAAATCCCAATAGGAGAGGGATGGGATAATGAATGTCCCGATTACCATCTCTCCTTTGGTCTTTGGCAAGGAAGAAGATAGGAGGAGTAGGGGTGCTTCCTTCTACAAGAAAAGCTAGGGGTTTACACCCAGGTGGTTTCCCTGTCCCCATGGAAAAATGCCGCTCCAATAAAGAGGATCTCATTCCATGCGAGGAAATATTTCACTTCCGTAGAGACAAGTGGGTGCAGAGACTATCCAAGATGAGGCACCCTACGTATGATTCATGGGGAGAGGCCACAGTTTATCATCATGTGTTGGGGACTATGGTTCTTGGTAGTTTAACATCCTGTAGCTCGGACAATGGGTGGTGCGCTCTGCACCCCTAGGACTTTCATAACTGATACCCGCCTGCCCTTGAGGGAAGGAAATCATTAGTAATGCCATGGATAGGGGGTGCTATGGAGCGATCTATTGAGGGGTCCACGTTATCATGGATATGTGAAGAAGCAATATCTGTTAGCATGCTTATGTGAAGAAGCATGAGGCGAGGAAACACAATGTGAAGTACCGTCTAAGGGACATTGAAATTGATCCGTGAAAATATGAAGGGCCGAATGGGAAAAGGAGTTGCAGAGAAAAGGGGTTCATAGGTAAAATCCTTGTGATGCTCTGGTACTCCATGAAGTAGAGAGGCTTTGCGAAGGAGTGTGCTTTGCGAAGTGAAGTGGTCTAGTCTAGGCATAGGAAAGAGGTGTATATGGAAGGTGCTTCGTGAAGTGGAAAGGCATTTACAAAGAAATTCCTCACGAAACAAGGGTGCCTTGCGAATCATAACATTGTGAAGCAATGTGCTTCATGAAGCACAGTGACCACGCCTTAGCATGCGGGTCACATGTGCATGAAGGGTACTTCGAGAAGCATAAATGCTCCGCAATGAACCAAGTCTCCTTGGGGATCTCCTTCCTTAGCGGAGGCCCAGGGGCTCCACAAAGGGCATCCCTCTTTGAAGGGGGGGGGGGAATTCATGAAAAAGGGAAGGCATGTCGTGATGAAAAAGTAACTTGAAGAGATCATGGTTCGTAAAGTAGATAATGCTTCTCGATTTGGGAGCTAAGAAGGTGAAAGGTTAGAGGATATATCCTTTGGGCTCGAGGGGAGCCTAGTATTTATAGGCAAGAGGCACCCCTAAGTATAGCTCGCTCAGTGCGAAGACAGAGCTTGATCCGCGGTGGGTTCATGAACGTCAAAGGGATTTGAAGAGCATCCCACCTCCTTGCTCTACGGCGGGTTCAAAAATGTCAAATCCTTAGGCAGAGCATCCCGCCTTCTCGCTCAGAAGTGGGTTCAAAAACATCAAAGGGGTTTGCAGAGCATCACGACTCCTTGCTCCGCAGCAGGTTTGCGAATGTCAAATTAGTTCGTGGAGCATCCCACCTCCTTGCTCAGCAGTGGGTTCATGAAGGGGGAGCTCTGCGTCGGCTGTGGGACCATGGGGACTGCACGAGAGGTCTTTGCGAGGTATCCCCTAATGATTTCTCTTTGTTCTTTCATTTCCTTGATTTTGGCATCAAAAAATTCCCCCCCTCAGACTTGGATCTGAGGAAAAAACGAGGGTTAAAGTCAGAGGGTCAACTGCAAAAATTTATCAGCCAATCGTGAAGGTGACTTGCGAAGGGGTCTTGTGAGGCGGAGATGAACGTGCAGGATGGTGCCCCGCAAAGCTCCCCATGTATTGGACGCACCGCGAAGCACCTGGGGTCCTAACCTATAAATTGGGGAGCTGACCTCTCTTTTTTCCTTTCTATTCTCTGTGTTTTTGTCTTGTAGCGCTCTCGATTCATGAAGCTCTGTGTACTCCACGATAGCTCGCTGTGAATTGGGCCTCCTTCTTCATGGTGCACAGGGAGTCTTTGACTTCGTGGTGGAGTGCTTTGCAACATGAGGTTGAAGGTTGGGGGCAGGGCTCTGTGAATAGACTTTGCAAATGGTCTTCTTGAACTTATTTTGCGAAAGATCTTCGCGAACCAAACCCAAAGAACACCCAAACTTCAAAACTGAATGGCTCACCAGGAGGCATCCAGGGGGGTCCTTGAGGACGTTGCCCAAAGGGACGATATGGAGAATATCTTGGGTATAGGGGAGTTGATATGGATCCACTCTGACCACGATTCGCTGGTGGAGCTACTGTTGGAAATCTAGAGGAACTATCCGCTGTGTAAAAGGTTTCCGTTGTATGGAATTGGGATGAGGGATGATGTATTCATCCCTGGTGAAAGTAGGGATGAGCCAGATTACTGGTTCAGAAGCATGTAGTTCCAGCACCAATGGTTTAGGGCAGCTGATGGACATTCCCGGGTGGATTTCACACTTGTTTTTGCTGATTTCCTGTACAACCATCTGAACAATGTTGACGGGAAGGAGTTTCAACCGGAGACATCCCCCCCTCTGCACCAAACGCTCTTGAAGGTGGCCCTGAGGAACCCAAGGAAGGGATGGTCTGATGAGTGGGATATACACTAGGGTAGCAACTTTACAGAATACTGGGCCTATGCCTACTGGGTAGGTGCCTCGTGTGTAGATGAGGCATATGTGGAGGTAGTCATCGAGAACCAATACCTTCCATTTGCACCATGGGGAGGTTGGCATCAGTTTATGCGATGTGCACCAGATCTTCGGGGTCCCGATACTGGGGGTGATGTATGATGAATTACTACCTGTTATGGGTGCGTGGGAGGATCTGAAGCTAATGATGCCACTGGAGATGGCACCGATGAAGCTGGTACTGAGAGAGGAAAAGGAAGCAGTGAAAGACGTCCACTTCAGACGGTGGTTCAAACAGTTTCTAAACATCCTGAAAAATAGACAGTTTCTAGTGAGGCCTCGTACTTTCCTGAAGGGGTCTCAATGGAGCAAGGACCACTCTTACTGGTGGCTCCTAGAGGTCAGCCTGTGGAAAAACTGGGGGTTCAGTGTTAGCATTGAGAAATGACTGGTAGTCAGGTTAGCGACATTCATCTCAGCTCTCATCTGTGGTTGGATCCTGCCGGTGAGGGATACAAACATGGGCATGTGACCAAGCAAATTTATCATGGAATCCATGTTGGCGACAAGAGGGTGGGTGAACCTCGGAATCCCGATGCTTTCCAAACTGTACAAGATGCTATGGAATATCAGTGAGGGGAATAGGTCACATAGGATATGAAGGGCATTCCACCTTCTATATGGGTGGATAGAGGTACACGTCAGGGGGGGTCTATGAATATCTGAAGCCCATCTCCCCTCCAGGATCGAACTTCTTCCCATCCATTACGAATGCTGCTGGGAGATTTTCGGCCAAGCTAACTGTGCAAGTGGTACTGAACCATGTATGGAAGGTAGAGGAATTCAACTTTCATCTGTTTCTATTGCCAACAGATGCTTTCACTGATGATGGTCAAGGAACGAAAGACCACTGGTCCTATCTCCTGGATTTTCAAGGTGGAGTCATAGTGGAAAGAGTAGAATGTGAGCCTCTCTGTGAGCCGTACACCCCTCACCGATTCTCCAGGAAATTTTAGTGTATGTAGTGGCTGACCCCACAGGTCTAGTTAGGGGTGCTCCATGAGGAACATCCATGTGTGATGAGGCATATGTGGCTCATGTTCACACGGGAGGATAGAAATATGTGGAATGAGTTGCTTCTACCCATGGCTCTCTTCGGGTTGGTGAAGGATTATGCCAAAACCTGGGAGGCAGCCTACTAGGGGGAGATGCTGAAGTAGCCAACCTTTCAGGACAGTGATGGCGTGCCTCCCCAACCTCGAGGCCGGGGTCATAAGGCGTCAAGGACATCCAACGGTGGCAGGGATATCATGGCGGTGAGGCTCGTACCGATTGAGGGGGAGGCAGTGGCAGCGAATCCAGCAACGGAAGTAGACCCGGTGGTCCCAGAAGAACATATTTATCTAGAGGGGAGGCCACTGAGAGTATTCTGTATAATATTCACCCAGGATCTGGGTAATCGACTGTACCACATAGACATGCCGGAGAATGCTACCTTCCCAGAGGCCTGGGACATTTGGGATGTCAACAGGCAATTACTCGGCCTTTCTGAGATGTGGCAACACTTAAACCATCTCAGGATGGACTTGTTGGGAATTTTCCCTGTCAGGGCCGACTTTGCAGTATCCTAGGAGGAGGAAGAGCGATACCTAACTGAGTTGGAGGATTTTGTCCACTCCCGGGGCGCCCCACATCCAATGACAGACCGAGTTAAGGTGTTATTTTATCGAACGACCCCTCCGCAGTTATCAACTGTTGAACTCAGAGAGCTCTTTCCTCTTCTGGAGGAATCATACGAGTCCTCCTGGGTGGAGGAGGCCATTAGAGGGATCCCATTTGAGGAGGGAGAATTCAGTGATCAAGGCTTAGATCTTGAGGAATTTGTAGAGGACCTTGAGGTAACATCCCAAGACCCTTCCTTAGGGTCTGTTTCCAGTCATTTTGAATTCCTTACTAATATTTGAACTATACAAGAGAAGCACATACACCGAACTCACTCCTTCCCTACACCAGATGCAGATGCAGGGCCTTCGGGGTCCGTGCCTGCTGCTATAGAGATCAGTGCACCTGGTGGGGCTAGGGAACCTGAGATGGCTCCATCAGAGTCTTCATACTTCCCTATAATATACGAAGGGACACCTCTCGGGGTCCCCACAACAACAGACTAGGAACGATACCGAGAGTTAGACCTCTGTAAGTTTCCTTCGCACAATTCATGACTACCACTCATTAACCAGGCTAACAACATATGTGCCCCTATTTGTATGCATAGTTGTTCAAATGGAGTGGGCTTCCTTAGAGAGGTTGTTTGGGACATCTGGCGGGGCCTTTCCCAGGGGAATGTTAGTGATCGTGGAGGCGGAGATTCAAACCAACCAAGCGGTGACACTTTCGATCACTGGTGGGACCGTTAACGGGGCTGAACCTGAGATCATTGATGTGGGATCTGATGATGAGGATCGATCAGATAGCCCATGCCCTACCATACCTGATCAAACAATAGATGTGGACCCTGATGACGAGTTCTTGGGGGGAGTTCCCCACACATGAGCCTTCCAACCACACCGACTGAGATGAGTCGACCTCTGATGAAGAGGATAGTAAAATAGTCTATCGCCGATCATGGAAGCTGATCAAGTGCTTCATTGATGACACCCCCAATTGCAATTGATGGATGAGATGGATAGACTTCATTCGTGGCTGCATGAACTATGTGCTGGGGGAGTGGATTCCTAGTGTCCCCACATGCTCGTTTGAGATCTTATGGCGGAGAAGATTTGAGATTATGACTGTGGCCTCGGTGTGGGCTAGTAGCGGAAGAAAAAGATGAAAATTAAGAGGCTCTAGGAGGATGAAAATGAGGTTCAGTGGATACATGTCCGGGATGATGAGCACTCAGCCTCCCTCAATGCACAATCAGAGCTAATGTTGCGATTGAAGGCCCATATAGCAGTGGTCGAAGAACGCATGATGCAAGCCTCTGCCGAAATGACCGTCATTTGGACCGACGTAGAGCCGTCCCAGATCATGGCTGACGAAGTGTGCACCATCACTGCTGAGGAGGAGCAGGATCTTAGTAGGCGACAAAAAATCCTGGACGCCACAAGCTAAAGGGTGGCAGAGCTGTAACACTCTTTGGATGGGGTTAACCTGTCTATTGGAGGGATAGACCATCGGGTACTATAATGATTACAAACCCTGAAATGTACTTTCATGCTTTGATTGTTTTATGCCAGATTCATGCACGAGTTCCATTATTTTTATTGGTTTATTGAATTCCCTTCATATTCATGGAGTGTCCAGCGATCAATCCCTAAGTTCACATGGGTCGGGCCCGGTGTGAGAAACAAGGGATGACCACCTTATTATTCCACCAAAATGTAAGAGTGAAAACTAAGATTCGGGCATCCAGGGGTTTTGAACAACCAATTCAGATTTTTGGGAAAAAAGGGAGAGGCCCAACTAGAGGATGAAGACTTCAAATAGTCGAATCATCACTTCCCCAGTGTGCACTAGTGCATGAGTGGGGTAACGCCAGGGGCGTTGGAATTAATCCAAACATAGGGGAGTGGAATGTGTGAATCACAATACCCAAAATTCAGAACACTATAGAATGGAGTGACAATGAAGAATAACTGTTGACCAAGTTTGAAATATAGTATCCTATTACGTTAGCCTAAAATGGGGATAACAAATGAGGGACGACTACTAACCATGTTCGAAACACGGGGCCTGGCTCGAAATGTGATCCATTTGTCTTCTAGAACATTGGCCCAGGACAGTAGGCAAGCCATAGTCCGAACATCCATATTGTTATGGGGTTCCCTTAGATGTGAAAGTGGAAGAGGGTCTGAATGAAGGGCACGCAAAGCATGGAGTTGGAGTGATGGGTTGTTCAAATGGAGTCCAAAACTCTTGAAATCACGCCACCGTGATAAAGGAACATTAGGTGGGAATATCCGTCTGATCATGAATCAAACATACTTATGAGAAGGACCTCTTTGGCAAGGGATCTGGTGCATCCCATGATTAACATGGGGCATCCTGAACTTATTCAGGGTAGAATCGCAGTTTAGTGTCATGTATTGAGGACATATGGACTCGTGTAGTTTAACTTCATACGATAGGATGAATGGTGAAAGGGGAAATCCTAGGATGGGAGTATGTGGTGCAGTATCTATAAACCCGATGTGAATGAAGACATAAGAAATCTTCACCACACCACATATTCCCAAAATAAAATCTTTAAGTCAAGGGAAAAAAAGTAAACATTAGGTTGGGCCTGAGACAAAGTGCACGGGCCTTCCTACGTATCTCATGAGGATGGGAATCAAACCGTACGTAGTTCTTGGGGTGTCATGGTAAATTACTAGTGCCAGGGATGATAAGGTCATGCAGGTCTGGCCCTTGCACCTAAGGCAATGGAATTTTATAGATTTTTTTGTCCTTTAGGATGAATGTGTGTTTTTTTGTGAAAAGATAGACCTAGGATAGAAAGTCTAGGCATCGACACAAGAATAAAGACGTGTTTAGGCATTGCCAAATGGTTTGGTGTGTGACCGATACCAAACATGATGTCCCCTCGAATGAGGACACCACAATGCAGTGCCATTTTTCATCGTATGGCCAGGACGATAATGTCATTGTTTAGGGTCATGTGATGGGACCAACCATGCATTTTAATGTCGTGTAGTATAGACACAATATTTTAATGTAATTTGGGACTAGGAAACATTGTTTAAAGTCATATGGCTCAGACATATGTAGGAGATATGACGTTTAGGAGGGAATGTGCACGGTGTGATAAAGCATACCTGACGTGAATGAGGACGAGGTCCACATCATATCGTGTGCGATTCTGAGGAATAAACCTTTTGCTGAGGGGCCATAAAAGGTTAGAGGATATGGGACAGGAGAGGCTAGCTCTCAGTTGAGTTGGACCCGAAGACGAGATGTCTGGGTGTTCCTACGTACCCCATGAGAATGGGAATCAAGATGTACGTAGTTCGAAAAGAGATATTAGTTTAAGGTTTTAGAGCTCGGACCGTGGAGAAGTGGAATCCTTCCAAGTAAATGAAAACCACAATCCAATTCCTAAGCCCACATGATTCAAACTCGGTGTGGGAAACAAGGATGGAAGAGGTTTTTTCAATAACTGGAATGCACACTAAATGGAAGTCGGTGCAGAGCCCTAAATAATGCCTTATAGTGGCATTGTCCCCCCTAACATGCAAATGCACACTGAGGGATAGTGCCAAGAGTGTCTAAATACTATTTGAACTGATGGGGTAGAAAAATAATGTGAATCATGTAACCAAAATTCAAGGCTTGAAGGGGTTGGCGTGACAATGGAGGACAACTGTTGACCATGTTCGAAACACATCATCCATATCATGTGGCCTGAGATGGGAACAAAAAATGAGCATCAAACACTAAACATATTCACAACGTGGGACTTGTATTGATTTATTATCTGAAACCCTTGTGGACATTGGCCTGTAATGGTAGGAGAGCCCTTAGGCCTAGTATCCATGATATTTTGGGGTCCCTTCAGATGTGAAAGATAATGAAATCCCAAATGAAGGGGAGAATGAAGCCTGAAAAATGGGTGAAAGCATGTCAAGGTAGAACCTGACACTCCAGGTTCTAGACCAGAGTACTAATGGGCCAATTGGTGAATCACCGAAGAGGTCCGAGGGACCCGACTTAAGGGCAGCTGACTTAAAGAGATGAGAGTAGGGAAAGGGAGTGAAGGCCGCTTAGGAGAGAGAGGTATGCGGTGTGGTTGTTATAAACCCGATGTGAATGAGGACATAATCCCATACCACACCGTATACCCCTCTTCTGGAAGAATATGGGCCAAGGGGCCAAAATGATAGGGAGGTTTCTAAGAGATGGGGCTGGACCCAAAGATGAAATGTTTAGGAATTCCTAAGTATCCCATGAGGATGAGAATCAAGCCATACGTAGTTCTGGGGGTGCCGTGCAGTTTAATGTCATGATGGTAAGGATGAAGATAGGGGAAAGGTATCTCATCCAGGGATGTGTACGAAACGACGTGTAACCCGATGTGAATGAGGGAAAAAGCCTGCACCACACTATACAACCCTAAGTGAGAACTTGGGTTAGGGGCTCGAGAAGGCCAAGGGGCTTGAGGTTGGGCCACAGAAATAATGTCATGGACAGGTTGAAGTTTAACATCTTTCAGTGAGGTCGAGGGTGATCTTAGTTTAGGGTCATAGAGGTTGGACCGTACATGCGTAGTTTAATTTCATATGCGTGGGACAGAGAGGGAGAATCATTGTGCCTATAAAAGACCACAAAGTGGAAATGATGATAGAGGACAACTATTGACCAGATTCACAACACAGTATCTACCCTTTTGTGACTAGAATTTAGGGCAAACAATTGAGTGTCGACTGTTGACCATAATCGGTACACTGGACTTGTATCAATTTGCTTCCTGCAATCCTCAAGGACATTAGCCCGTAATGGTAGGAGGACCCTTGGGCCGAGCATCCATACCATTTGGGGGCCCATTTGGATATAGAAGGTGATGGAAACTCAAATTATGGGGCTCGCGAAGCACGACATGGCCGATGATCACGACATGGATGATAAATAAAGGGAGAGATGTCTCAAGGGGATATGTGTAGCACGGTGAAATAGCTCGTCATGATTGAGGACGTGAGTCCATACCGCACCACACAATACTAAATGAGAACTTGGACCAGGGGGGGCAAAGGGGTTGAAGGAGTCGAAGGCTGGGCATCCCGTCCAACTGTATCCATATGACCTCTCATGCGGTCATTTCCTTCATATCTCCTAATCCCACATGAGTAATGCTCAGTGTGGGAAGCAAGGAGTAGGACTAGGCTCTCCCCATCACATAAGGGTCCGACTACTGGAATTACACTCCCGCTCGAGGAAGACTGATATTTGGAGAGAAGAAAGGGAAGAATGAACCACTACCCTCCATGTTTGGGACATATGGGGGTGGTGAAAATGAAAAAGGATAGTTTTTGACCAGAATCAAAACACAACATCTATATCGTGTGGCCTGAAGTGGGAATGACAAATGAGTACCGACCACTGACCATATTCACAACGCGAGACTTGTATCGATTTGTTTTCTAACACCCTTGGGGCCATTGGCTAAAAACTATAGGATATCCCTTAGGCTAAGTATCCTTATCATTCGAGGGCCCCTTAGGATGTGAAAGATAATGGGAACCCAAATTATGGGGTGGGTGGAGCATAAATGCACCCGTGCAATTTCAAATAAAGTTAGACAAAAAAAGAGATAAAGATCTTCAAGGGAGAGGGATACATGGTACGATCATGATTAACTTGACGTGAATGAGGGTAAAATCCAACACCATAACATGTATTTCGTCATAATGGGAGGTCCCAAAGTTTGGGGATGGGCCTACGAATGAAATTTCCAGGTGGTCCTACGTATCCCATGAGGATCGGAATCAAACCACCCATAGTTCTGGAATGGCCACACAATTTAATGTCATGTGGTAAGGACGTGGGAGGATTAGAAGAATGGAGGAGGGAACATGGTGAAATCATCATAAACCTGACATGGGCGGGGCTAAAGAAGCCTATACGATGCCATGTGGGATCCTCCAAAAGAACTATGCCCAGGAGGGGATAGTCAAAGTGGAAACTAGGGCTGGACTCAAGACAAGGTGTCTAATAATTCCTACGTAACCCATGAGGATGGTAATCAATCCAAACATAGTTCTTAAGATGAAATTTAATGTCTTGTAGGATGACACACAATTTAATGTCATGCAGGACATTTCACAGTTTAAGGTCATGCAAGACTGTAATGCAGTTTAGGGTCGTGTGGGACCATCACGTAGTTTGGGGTCGTGCAAGACCGTACAGTTTAAGGTCATGCAGAACTGTGATAAAAAGGAGGCTCAGTCAAAGTATTGCTTGAGTAACTTTTCATTGGTGGGAGGAGTTATACACTCACCATCCATTGTAACCAGTGAGTATGATCCATTGGAGTAAACCTTGTGAACAATGTAAGGTCATTTCCATTTGGGTTCCAACTTGGGTGGTTTCCTACCAGGTATCATTGGTTACCTTAGGTCCAATACCAAGTCACCTTGCAAGAAGGTCCGAAGGCGAAATTTCTTATTGAAAGATCTACCTATCTTGTTTTGGTGCCTTTACAGATTGTGCAGAGCACAAAGCCTGTTCTTTTTGAGCACTTCCAACTCAACCAGATGGATTTCAGCTACTTTATCTGGTGTTTTTTGATTATAGACAGCTGTGCACAATGAGGAAAATTGAATCTTGATGGGTAGGATGACCTTTGTCCCATACACCAAGGAATATGGGGTCACCTGGGTGGAATTACGAGTCATCATCTGGTATTCCCAGAGGGCGTTGGGGAGCATGTCTAGATAACTCTTCTTATTCTGACCAACTATTTTCTGCAGAATGTTATAGAGGGTTTTGTTGAACACCCCGATCTTTCCATTTTCTTGCGCATGATAGTGGGAGGTATGGTTAGAATGGATGTTGTGCTTAGCATACAATTTCTTCACCTCAGCTACTCGGAATTTCGTACCATTATCGGTGAGGATAGCGTGGGGGACTCCAAATCGATAGATGTTGTTGGACCTCACAAATTCAATGATGGAGCAGGCCTTGACCTCCCTGAGTGGGACGGTCTTTTCCCATTTGGAGAATAAATCTATAGCAGTTAGGATGAACCTGCATTGGCAAGCTGTCGCTGGTAGATATGATCCCATAACATCGAGTCCCCAAACTGCAAATGGACAAGAGTACTTGGTGGAGTGGAGAGGCTCTGGCAGCCGATGAAAGAAGTTAGCATGAATCTGGCATGCATGACACCTTTTGGAAAACTCGATGCAGTCATGATTCATAGAGGGCCAAAAGTACCCCAGTCTCTGGATCCGATGAGATAGTTTTGTCCTGATTTGATGAGCCCTGTAGGAACCTACATGAACCTCCTGTATGACCTAGGAAATATCGACTCTTGAATGCAATGAAGAATAACCCCATCAAACCCGCACTTATAGTGGATTTTCTCATGACTAGGATCGTCTTGGAGGGTAAAATGTAACGCATAACGTCAGATTCGCTCGTGCTCGGCTATATCTACTGGGAGATTACCATTCTAAAGATACTCAACAAAGGGGGCTCTCCAATCGGGAGTCACTTCAATCACTGCATCCAGGGGACCTGGGGGCCCTAATGTGGAGGCTCCAGAAGTAGGGTGGATCACCTGCAGGCCATCATCATCATCTGGGGTGACAGGAGCAATGAATCTCTAGTGTGCGATGTGGATAATCAGATTATCCTGCTCGGGCTCCGCAAGTAATGTAGCATGGCCGGCCAGGGCATCAGCTCGACCATTCTGAGATTGAGGAACATGAGTAACTTCTGCACGAGATGGGAACTAGGACATTAGCTATAGAGTACGCTCCAACAATGGTATGAGCTCTGTATTTCTAATGACATAGTCACCATTGATATGCTGATGACTAGTTCAGAGTCCCCTTTCACATGAAAATGGGGCACATCAATCTCGAGGGATAACTCGAGGCCAATGATGAGAGATTAATGCTCTACCTCATTGTTGGTGCAGCCTTCTAAAAACAGGAATGAGTATGGAAGAATGGCTTGTGCCAGGGTAATGAAGACGATACCTAGGCCTACTCTATTGAGCCTGGGGTCATTGAGCCTTCTGCCGGTGGGGCTCCAGGAAACACCATCGAAGTGCATCTGCCAGCCTGACGTGGCTTGGTCTACCAAGAGGATCACCTCATTAGGGAAATAGAGATCCAAGGACTGATCAACAGGAGATGGATGGGCAGCAAGGAAGTCTTCCAGTGCTTGAACCTTAATAGCCTTCTGAGTGACAAACCTGATATTGAACTGTTGGAGGATTACCGCCCACCGAGATATATGTCCTGTCAACATGGGGTGGTTTAGGATGTAATTCAGAGGGTCTACTCATGACACCAGTTGTACCTCATGGCGCTTCAAGTAATGTCATAATTTATATACTACGAATACCAACGCAAGGTAGATCTTTTCGATAGGGTAGTATCTAGTCTCCGTATTGAGGAGCATGAAACTGAGGTAGTAAAAGCCATTCTCCGTCCCCTCATTATTCTTCTGGGCGAGAAGGGTGCCGAGAGATCACTCCAATGCAGTCACATAAAGGACCAGTGGATTTCCAGAGACAGGTGGCATTAAGACTATAGGAAGGAGTATATAATTTTGATTTCCTTGAACACAGTCTGACATTATTCATCCCACTCATAGAGTGTAAATTTCATCATGATCCGAGAAAAGGGCTTACACTTGTTGGCCAAATTCATGATGAATCGTCGTTTTTAGGATAAGTGGCCATGAAAGCCTTGAAGTTCCCAAATGATGCTCGGAGGAGACATCTAGATAATGGACTTAATCTTTTCTGGGTCGATCTCAATGCCCCTGTATCTAAAAACTAAGCTGAGAAACTTTCCATAGGTGACACTAAAGGCACACTTCAATGGGTTTATCTTCAGGTGATGGGAACAGAGGAAGCCGAAAACTTTCTCAAGGTCTTTGAGATGGTCCTGATGCTGGAGAGATTTGACCACCAGATCGTCCACATAGCATTCCACCAAGGTTTTGAGGATCGACTTAAATATGTGATGCATAGCCCGCTGGTAGGTGGCACCTTCATTCTTTAAACCAAAGGGCATGCATTGGTAACAGAAAGTACCTTGTGGTGTCTTGAAGGCTATGAAATCTTTACCCTCAGGGGACATTTAGATCTGGTTATACCCGGAGTACCCATCCATGAAGGAGAGGGATTGGAACCTAGCTGTGGCTTCAATCAAAAGTTCCATCATAGGAAGGAGAAAATCTTCCTTCAGACAGTGACGGTTGAGATCCTCGAATTTGATGAAGAATCTGATTTTTTCATTCTTCTTCCTGACTAGAAAAATGTTGGCTATCCATTTGGGGTACTAGAACTCCTTGATGAAATTGGCTCTGATGTGCTTATCAGGTTCCGCCTCTACCATGGCACTGTGAGAAGGGTGCATCTTTTTGGGAGGCTTCTTGAACCCATGATTATTTGCCGGGAGACCAAGGAGGTGGGTGGCTACCTGAGGATCTAGTCCTAGTATCTCATCATAACTACAGGATAATACATCACAGTGCTGTTTTAGGAAGTCTATGTACTGCTGTTGCTCCTCGAGGGGTATAGCGACACTAATCAATGTGGGTCTCGGGTCTGCCTCGCTGCCAAGGTTCACCTGTACCAACTCATCAACCGTAGTAGAGACACCCTCTTCAAAGGCAGGAGGAGCCTCCTCTAAATCCTCTTCTTCACTCATAGAGGGGGAATCCTTGGTGGTAGGAGTTGCTTATGAGTTAGTATCTCCCGATTGAATGCTAGTACCAGCCTGATTGGAAGTGGACACTGCATCAGAGTAATCCTATACTGCCACGACCATAATGATGAAGGCTGTTGATCCAATCCCATTTGGTCATTGGCCCAAGGGGATACGTTCGATGATATCAAAGAAATAGTGGTGCGTCATCTTGATCCAGTTAATCCTAGCCAGGTGAAACAAGAAAGTATGACTTATTGTCGTGGCCATGGGGCGGATATCTTGATATCTTATAGGAGTAGGAGGCTCTGGGATCACCTGAGCCTGATTTTTATAGGAGTATGAGGTGATCTTCTGGCGTCTCTTAGGCCTGGGAATGTGTTCCCACCCCATTCCAGAAATAATGAAGCATTGTCCCATGTCTGGGGTCATAGCCTTCAATCGGTGGATTGGGAAGATGTAGGCGTCATCTATATCTGTCCATGGGTTAGTTGCAGTCGTGGCATGATCAACCTCGTTATATTGAATCTTCTTGTCTTTTCTCTTGTAGTAGTCGACATCAAAATAGCGGGCTTCATAGGAGGCAAAGGGAGAGGAATCATCTTGAATCATTCCCACTCAACCATCAAGGGAGTACTTGTGGCACTGGTGGTATGATGAGGGAACCACCACATGCAGGTGGAGCTGAAGCCTTCCCATTAATGCATTCTAGGTGGTTTCTTGGGAGACAACCATTAATTCGGTGCTAGAAAGTAGGCCACCGAACTAGATCTTCAAGAAGATCTTACCGACCAATGTCTGTTCCATCCTGTCATAACCTTGGATTCTTAGGTCAGAGGGACTCAAATCATATTCGGACAATCCTAGTTTTTACAGTGTCTGAGTTGGGATAAGGTTGATTCCATATCCCATGTCAATGAGACAACAACGAACCTCCACACCATTGAACTAGACAGTGATGTACAGTGGGATATTGTGCCCCTGTATGGGAGGGCCTTCATCTTCTCTAGAGAATGAGATGATGGCCTGTCATTCATCATTCTCGACCGCCTCATCATGAAAGGATTCTATAGATGCTACCTCCTTTTGAAACTAGAGGGGGCTTCTTAAAGCCTCAACGAGGGCCTCACACATATCTGATGATAGGAGAAGGGCCTCAAGTATGGAGAGCCTTGATAGAATGATGTAATGATGCTTGAGAACATATTACTTCTATGAGATGTGTGAACTTCTACTTACAGGAGGTCGCTCTATGACAGGAGGTATGGTGGGCCCTACCGACTAGACCGGTGGCTGACTGGTACTAGGAATATCCAACTACTCACTAGTTGAAGCCTGCAGAGTGGCTACCAGATGAGGTCCAGACAACTGAGACTGGCTTGTAGCAGGGCATGGCTAGTCACGACACAATTGAGGTGGATCTACCTAATCAAACAATATGAACAACGGCGAAGGAAGACCAAATGTCACTAGATAAGAATGCTGTGTATGCTAAGATCTGTGATGGGCCTACTACCTAGTTTTGGTCGCATGCATAGTCTGGTTGGAAGTACTGAATGAGGCACTCTGATGAACCATATAGCCGTGAGTCCGTCGATGCTGACGATGGCTGGGGACGTTGGGAGGATCCACCTGGCGCTTCTCATCATCAGAAATCATGTAGGGGTTTACCAGCTCTATAGTATTAACCGAGGCATACCCTTGACTGTCACTTAAAGAGTCCTCCAATACTAGATGGATTCTAGGAGGGAAAATCATCTACAGAGGCATGAATTTTCCAAGAGTATGGTATGAAAATGGAATTGGCGGGGGGCTTTACTTTCCCTTACGTTTCCAGTGTTTGCTCTTCTGGGAAGAGGACGACCGAGACGACGATGCAGAAGTGGTGGCTGCAGCTTCTGAAGGATCTAAAAAATTTTGGTGCACTCAGATGACACCATGGGAATAAGCGACTGTTTTACGATCCATCCAGTTGTCATACTTCTGGGACCCATGATTGGAAACCTGATGCCACTCACCCTCGTTGTGGCTGCTGCTCTCTGGCCTCACAAAGACACATGACACCTATGCCAGAGTTGGACCTAAACAGACTATGTTGTTATCTACCTAGTCTTGAATCCAGTCATTGAACACATATCCCTGCTTGAGAGTGTGCCCCAGGATCCAGTGATAAGGTTAGTAATTAGGGAGATCAGTGAGTTTCACCTATTCTGGCCTCCTACACTTAGGAAAATGTAGAATCCCCTGCTCTAAAGCACTATTGAAGTAACCAGGGACCTATGCCTCGTTGAACGAGTAGGTATAGTTTCTCCTATCCAGAAAGGGGTCCTTTTGAGCATTACCCTGATGAGGAGCTGGTGGAGCTTATCGAGGAGGTGTAACTTGGTTATCTCTCCTGGGTGGTGGCGGCGCATTGCGCGGGGGCACCTTCCATTTCTGAGGTGGGCACTGTTGGGCCTGTGGCTGCGCCTGAGGTGGAGGGCCTCTATGAGGATGTAGAGGTGGCTCTATTAGCAACAACTCTAGTCACCTGGGGGCCTCTATTTGGGACACTACAACGGGATCGGCTTTGGAGGCCCTTCTCATGGGGATTGTAGGAGGCAATAGACGTTCTTGCTTAGCTTGCTGTAAGGCTTCCTCTAGGCGCTGGCCCTTATCAGACAAGTCTCAGAATCCCTCGAGATAATTATGAGTGATCAGAGAGGGGAAAAATTCCATATTGACATTCCCGATGCACATCATCAGCAATTTCTCCTGAGTCAGTGGAATGTCAAGGGAATATATGAGTCTTTTCCACCAGGAGGCAAAGGTAGCGACGTGCTCATCCGGCCTCTGCTTGCAGTTGAAGAGGTCCGTGATACTCATCTTCCAAGGGGTGGAACTGAACTGGTAGAGAAATTATCTATGGAGGTCTTCCCAGCCAGATACTGATCTGATGGGGAGCTATTTATACCAGGACCTTCCAATGTATGTAGGAAACATCAGAGTTTAGTGGCCTCCTGCTGTGCTGGAGTTCCCAACATGGGACCACATCTTGAGATAAAGTTGGTTAGGTGCTGTGGTGGGTCCCCCATCCCATTAAAGGGGGAAAAGGTGGGATTATTGAAACCCAAGGGTGTTGGAATATCATCCACCCATGAGGGATATGGCTTTCCATCAGGTGGGATTACCACCTATCATGTCTCTAAGGCTCCGAGATGGGCGATGAGTGCTGCCATTGGATCATTCGGGCGGGGATTCCTATCTTGATGGGGATCCCTGATCACCAGTGCGTTGGCGGGTTCTTCAACATGATAAGGAACCCCAGTGGCTGGTGGAACTATCTGTGGGGAAGTTAGGGGAATTTGAGATGGGTTCTGAGGATTGTCACGCCATTTAGGAGGATTGGGAGAGACATACCGTGCCCTATTTCCATAAGTTCCAACCTCAATCCTATCTATGTGGGTAAGATAGTCAGGGTCACTTGGACGAAATTCTCCAAGGAGAAGTTGTGCCTACCACTACTGCCCCAGCCTAGGATCAACGTAGTCAGACCGTCTCTCTAAAACTAATTTAGCAAGGAGGTCTTCGACCACCTTCTTCTATTCGGTGAGTTTCTAATGCAAAACTGATTTTTCAGGGTCATATTCCACCTTATGTACTAATCCAAAAGGGTCGGAGGGTTTTCTGGCTTTGAGGTATTCCTTGCCCTTGTTGGGATTCTGGCTGAGGACTAGCACCTCGGTGGGCACAAGAAGACCCAGTAGATTCTTATGTTGATGAGTAATCCTACCTGATGGATCCAAGAAGTGTGAAGCTCCCTCTAGGGGTAGGTCCTCTCCAAGAAGCTCTAGCTTGTTCTCGCCTTCCGGAAGGTTGTCCATGTTAACCGAAACCCTGATTGGAGGCATATCCTATATGTATCCCAACAAATCAGGTTATCACTGAATATGAATGAAGAGAAGGGCAACATACTACCCCCATCCATGGATCTGTATGTGTGGAGAAGCCTCTTTGATAATCCTATGGAGTACCCCAAATCTCTAAACGCACCATTGCTGGAGGGCCCTATGGCGACCAGGTGAGTCAGGGTGCTGGGCCACAGGGAGTGCGGCCAAATCAACCAGACTAAATTGTTCGTCAATATCCTCAAAATGCTCTTGGATCTTAGGGTAAGCCACTCACTGATGATGAAAATGGAAATGAGTCACCCATAGGGTTTGGAGAAAACACTCAACTTCCTCTTGGGTGAGGGATTCTGATGCACAAAAATTTGGCGCTGCTACTGGCCAAAACATCTCAAGGAAGTGGTCTGCTGTGAGGATATTCCATAAGCTCTTGGGCTCGGATTCAGGGTCTGCCCCTTCATTTCGCCACTCGTTAATCGTAGGCGGCTGGGGAACATGTAGTGGTAATGAAGAAGACCGCTAGGACGGTAGGCTGGCTGGTGGAGAATACAGAGAGCGAGCTGACAAACCACCACATCTCAAGCTATCCTCTGAAGATTCTAGTGACTTAGCCACCACATCGCTGTAAGACGGGCTGACGACCGTAGTTTCTGGCACAGGGGATATGGCTACTGGTGGTGGACCACACTACTACTCATCCACCATTGGTCCCCAGAATAGATCTCCATGATCTCTAGTCGAGGTAGATAATGCTTCTGATGATGATGCTGGTGATTGTATGGCCGTAACCTATGGAGTTGCCAAATTTTCGTCCTCTTGAATATACTTGCAGAGGGAGATGGGAATATGATGGACCTCACATTCTGGAAGTATCAGGCTAATGTGCCTTGTTCTTTCCCCGACCCTCGACACGGAGGATCTCGGTGAGGGATCCATCGCTGAGTAGTATTCTGCCTCTGATTTTGAGAAAAAAACCGATTTGATATCAGTCGGAATCTTGTCAGTGTTCTTTTTATGGAGGGGATGACCCAACCTCCTACCCCGAGATGGTTTTTTAGGATAGAGTAGATTTTCAGCATGAGGGGGACCTTCAGTCGTACTGGTGTTGGGGTGAAGAGGATTCCCACCTGAGTAAGCCAGGGTGTGAGGAGCACTGGGACAAACATCAAAGGGGACATGGGGAGGACCTTAATGGGAAGTTCCAAAGTGGGTAGGACCTCCACTCAAGCCGATATAATAATGTGTAAGACCTCCATGCTTGCTTCCCCTGGTGACATCAGTGCGAGGAAGGTCCTCATACTGGTCAAACCGAACACGGGTAGGAGTTCCGTGCTGGGTGCTGGGGAAGTGAAGCTGGCCTTCACCCATCTGATTGCTGAGGTGAGAAGGATCTTCTCCAGCTGTTTTGAGAACATGGGGAGGCCCCCCATACTGGAGATTGACTGGGTGTGAGACATCCCCACCCTGGCTGTATGTTCCAGGAGGAATGACTCTATAATCAATGTAATGAGTACATGAGAGGCTTTTGTGATGAGTGTCACCATCATGGGGAGGTCCCTCATTCAGACTGAGGGTATCATGAGGCAAATCTCCAGGATGATCTTGGAATCATGGAAGACCCACGTTCTCCATGGTGGTGGTATGGGGAGGGCCTCCGTACTGGCGGCGACCACTACCTGTACCATCGGCTGAGAGAGTTGACTTAGTCCGCCTGTGGGGAGGTTTGGGACTCGATCTAGGCTGATTATACAAGTTCCTCTACTCAACATACACAAGGGGTTAATGATATACATTGGTGGTGGTCCAACCCATAGTAGCTGCTGACGTTGATGCCCCTTGGTGGGCATCCTCCTTAGCCTGTGCCCGACTCTAGCGTCAGGTCAACCAGATAGGGGCCAACGATGCAGGCGCATGGCTTACCAGCTCCTCGACTCATGATACTAGATGGAGGCGCTGGAACAGCCTATTGGGAGCCCTCCTTGGGGGCCCCTGAAACGGGATCCCAACCGGGCTGGCCCAAACATCTCCTACCTCATCGGTGCAGGGGAGAGAGTCATCGAGGTGTTCTGGGGAGAGGCTCCCGAAATGATTGTACGTTGGAGTGGAGAGAAGTGGATTCCTGTGCGGACCTTGGGGGAAGCGGTGGTGACAAGGTGCAGATGCCTCTAGATCCTGGTGGGCCATATCTCGAGTCAGGATAATCCCCTTCTCCTCGTACTAGCATACGAGGTATTTGATCACCCTACGCTAAATGAATTCAGACGAGGATATGGGGCATGGCCCCCCCCGATATTTGTAGATGTGGGTATTGTCGCAAAAACGGTGGAGCCTCGCGAGACTACCGCATTGGCATTGACCCTACCCCTGCATTGGTGGACGGGCGGTGATCAAATTCGTGCAGTAGGTTGGTTCCTGAAAAGTAGAGTGATTAACCCATTAGTGCTGAATGGAAAGGAATCAACGAACAGTGCCCCAACTTCATTCTTTATTCCATGGTTGGTAAGATGGATCCACACTGACAACGTTGTATACTGAGATGTCCAATGGTTTAACTGCCCAAACTTCTGGTGTTTTTTCACACCAGGCCTTGTATTTTCTTGGAGGGACCCGACTCCAGATAGCTGGATCCAGTGACATGCTAATCCACTAATGTCTCAAACAATACTAATCTCCATATTGAAGATAATAACTTCACATCGGGTTCACCATTTCTATTTAAGACTCTTTTTCTAGGGTGCGCACATCCGCCTGTGGAGGATGCACAACTGTTTGTTGCCCTGCATTCCAACTTTCCAAAGGCGGGCGACATCCGTCACCTGTTCAGGGACTTTTTCTCCTTGATCAAAACGGGATGATGGGATGTCGGTTCTTACTTCCGTGGATTCCTCCTCGAAACTCGTCACCTAGTCCAGGTCTCCCTTATAGACTTAAGATGTTGTTCATGAAACTCTTCCCAACACCATCTCTTCATGGGTACTAGTTAATTACACTACTTCTATCGGGACATTCCATGGGGTCCGGTCAGGGCAGCAACCTTCAGTCAGGAGAGTAGTCACATTGGACATCACTGATGTGTTTGGATGCCAGAACACAAGCGTGTCTGGGTTTCTTCCCCTTATTATAGGGATTCTCGAGGGTGCAAAATCCCAAGGAATCCCATGTCGAATGTGGGTAATTACATGCCATAGGCATGTATCTGAGGTTTTCCTCAACTTCCTATGTTTAACATAGGGTATGTCGTGAGTTTAATGTCTAGCGAAGATGGATCAGAATGATCAGAACACCGACTAGAGTGTATTAGATGGGTGTGACCCCTGGAAGAAACACTAATGCTAGGTGGTGAATTGGCATGATCTCACTGGGATGTGGAGGACCTATTAAAAATCAGGATGGATGATGGATGGTTAAATAAAGTGGATGGATAATGAGATTGAGTTGACTTGAGGGTGAGGGTGATGTTGGGCTTGAGCCTTGAAGAGACCTCCTACGTATCCCCATGGAAGGGAATCAAAGTCCACATAGTTTGTGAAGTGATTGGACACCTAAAGAGGTGACCCGTATAGATGGGACCTGAAGTAAGTGGAACCTCCAGGTTGGGGAATGAAATTGGGGTGTGTGTGAAGGAAAACGACCTAATGACATGCTGAGGATTACTCATGATTAGTGGCATAAGAGTTGGTTTGATGCCACTGGGACGGACCAACAGTATGGGTCCCAACAGAAGGGATGACAACGGATTACCGCAAGGCTCGAATTAACAACGGCTTACCGTTGACATGGAATCACAATGGCTTACCGTTGGATGGGGTCACAATAGCTTACCGTTGGATGGGGTCACAATGGCTTACCGCTGGATGGGGTCACAATGGATTACCGCTGGATGGTGTCATAATGGATTACCACTGGATGGGGTCACAACAGCTTACCACTAGATGGGGTAACAACGTCTTACCACTGGATAGAGTCACAATGTCTTACCGCTGGATGGAGTCACAATGGCTTACCGTTGGATGGGGTCACAACGGCTTACCGCTGGATGGAGTCAAAATGGCTTACCGCTGGATGGCGTCACAACAGCTTAACATTGGATGGGGTCCCAACGGCTTACCACTGGATGGAATCAAAACATCTTACCATTGGATGGAGTCACAATGGATTACCACTGGATGGGGTCACAACGGCTTACCGCTGGATGGAGTCACAATGACTTACTTCTGGATGGAGTCACAATGGATTACTACTGGATGGGGTCACAACAGCTTACCACTGGATGGAATCACAATATCTTACCACCTGATGGGGTCACAATGGCTTACCTTTGGATGGTGGATGCAGTTTAACGTCGTGCAAGACAAAAAGGGGGTATGCAGTTTAACTTCATGTGGGATGAAGGCGGTCCGATATAAAGGGGGTTGGAACCAGTTGCTGTTGGGATTGAACCTCAGGGAGGCTTCCTATGTACCTTGCCTTGTCAAGGATCAAATTCCATATAGTTCCAGAGTAAGTTGTCAAACCAACATGAAGATGGTCGGGACCAATGGGTGTTGGGATTGAACCTCAGGGAGGCTTCCTACGCACCTTGCCTTGCCAAGGATCAAATTCCATGTAGTCCGGGAGTGAGAACCGATGTGAAGATGGTCGGGACCAATGGGTGTTGGGCTTGAACCTCAGGGAGGATTCCTACTTACCTTACCTTGGCGAGGATCAAAGTCCACGTATTTCCAGAGTGAGTTGGTGAACTGACATGAAGATGGTCAGGACCAATGGGTGTTGGGCATGAATCTCAGGGAGGCTTTCTACGTACCTTGACTTGGCAAGGATCAAAGTCCACATAGTTCAGGATGGTGTGTGGGGATTACACTCTACACTTCCCAGAGAGGATGTCATGGTCGATGCTTACTCTAATCCCATGTGAGTCATGATCGGTGTGAGAAACAAGAGGCAGCAAAGGACTGATGATCACATCGTGGAAGGTGCTTCCGTGGGAAGGGGAATGGGGTGCTGACACGTGGTTAGCATCCCAAAAAGGAAATATGGGCTTACACATGGTCCATAGACCAAAGAGGAAACATGGGATTATGCATGGTTAACAGCCCGGGGTGATTTAGATTTGGACTTATTCCAGGGTGGAGGCCCGGGTGGCAACAAAGCCCAATGGGAGAGGGATGAGATAATTAATGTCCTGATGCCTATATCTCCTCTGTTATTTGGCAAGGAAAAATATATGAGGAGTAGGGGTGCTGCCTCCTGCAAGAAAATATAGGGGCTTACACCAAGGTGGTTGCCCTATCCCCATGGACAAACACTGCTCCTATGAAGAGGATATCATTCTGTGCGAGGAATGATTTCACTCATGTAGAGACCAGTGGGTGTAGAGACTATCCAAGGTGGGGAACCCCGCATATGATGCATGGGGCGAGGCCACAGTTTAACATCATGTGCTGGGGATGATGGCGCTTCGCAGTTTAATGTCCTTCAACTCGGATGAAGGGTGGTGCGCTCCGCACCCCTAGGACTTACATAACTGATACCCGCCCTCCTTTGAGAGAAGGAAGACATCGGCAATGCCTTGGATAGGGGGTGTTATGGAGTGATCCATTTAGGGGTCCACATTAGCATGGCTATGTGAAGAATCAAAAGATATTAGCGTGCCTATATGAAGAAGCATGAGGCGAGGCAACGCAATGTGAAGTACTGCCCAAGGGACTTTGAAATTGCTCCGTGAAAACCTGAAGGGACATAAGAGTTTCAGAGTAAAGGGGTTCATAGGTAGAATTATTGTGAAGCTCTGGTGCTCCATGAAGTGGAGAGTCTTCAGGAAGGAGTGTGATTTGCAAAATGAAGTGGTCTAGTCTAAGCATTGGGAATAGGTGCATATGGAAGGTGCTTTGCAAAGTGGAAAGGTATTTGCGGAGCAATGGCTCGTGAATCAAGGGTGCCTTGCGAAGCATAACATTGTGAAGTAATGTGCTTCGCAAAGTACAGTGACCATGCCTTATCATGCAGGTCACATGTTCATGAAGGGTACTTTGCAAATCATAAACGCTCCGCGACAACCCGAGTCCCCATGGGGATCTATTCCTTCACAGAGGGTTGGGGGCTCTATGAATGGAATCCCACTTTGAAGGGGGGCCTAATTAATGCAAAAGGTAAGGCACTTCATGATGAAAAAGTACCTTTAAGAGCTTATGGTTTGCAAATCAGAGAATTCTTCACGATTTGGGAGCTAAAAGGTGAAAGGTCAGATGATCCATCCTTTGGGCTTGAGGGGATCCCGGTATTTATAGGAAAGAGGCGCCGTGAAGCAAATCTCACTCGGTGGGAAGATGGAGCTTGCTCCGCGATGGGTTCACGAATGTCAAAGGGGTTCACGGAGCATCCCACCTCCTTGCTCTGTGGCAAGTTTGAGAATGTCAAATCGGTTTGTAGAGCATCCCACCTCCTCGCTCCATGGTGGGTTCGCGAACGTCAAAGGGGTTCGCGGAGTATCCCATATTCTTACTCCATAGAGGGTTCACGAACATAAAATCAGTTTGTAGAGCATCCCACCTCCTTGATCCATGGCGAGTTCGCGAAGGGGGAGCTCTGCCCCGGCCGTGGGGCCACAGGGGCTGCACGAGAGGTCTTCGTGAGGCAGCCCCTATTGGTTTCCCTTTGTTGTTGCTTTTCCTTGATTTTGGCGTTAACAATTGCCTATGGGTCAAGACCTAGAAACTCAACATCAGATTGGAATAGGGAATTCCAAGAAGTATTCTAGGTTCCCCTAGTTACTCAAGGCTTGAATGGTATACTTAGGGATCATAGGATCCTACTCGATCCCTTACTTAAATGATGTCTAGATGAAATCTAGAATTATACCTTATATTTAATGGAGGTGAGAATGGTTGATCCAAGGGCTATGAATAGTATCCCAATGTGGTGATGTAGCTTACTTAGAGACATCCCTGATGTTGGTTAAAGTAGGTATGGTTGCACCGCTGAATTCATCAGGCCCTATATATTGTTGGTTGTAGGTACAATGGAAGTGTGCATTGGTGGGTGATATATTAAAATTTATTTTAATAATAATTTACTGAAACCAAGAGCTAGGATATTGCACATCAAATTTATAATTAATTTATTTACTATCTAAAGAAATAAATACTTGGGCTTAAGAACTTTCTTTGTTAATGATTGCTGATCATCTAAAATAGACCTTCTGAATTTCTTTTGTTGTGATTGTGAGGATCTAAGGGTAGAATGCCTCTAGAGGTGATCCAAACATGCTTTAATAGTCTCTGAGAAACACCACTCATTCTTCAGGTGCTAGCGTGGTGAATCGAATTTCTTGCATTGTTCGTTCTTGATCATTCATTCTTTGGTCTTAAAGAAATTATCTCTTGGGTTTCTCGTTCTTGAGAGGGAGAGAGGAGGAGAAGTCGAGAGAGAATTCGTTATGCGCAATAATTATCTATTCCCAAACTTGAAATTGGGTTTGAATGAATTACACAATAGACGTAGCCATCTATTTATAGAGATGAGATTTTAGTTACAAAATTTAATTGCATAACAAACATTAAATATAATTATAACCATTAATGAAATATGATGCCAAATAATAATAAAAACATTATTATTATTTTGTGGTGTGCCAACTTACCCAAAATGGATAAATAATATTTACCAGCTCTTAAATAATTATTTTATCACCAAAAACAATCTTGGTTTGTTCAAACTCCTCTTGTATTTATTGAACACATGAATAAATATTTTATTCTCTTAAATAAATATTTTACTCACAAAATAGTAAATAAATATTTATTAAATATTCAATAAAATAAATAAATAAATTTTATTCATAATCCGGTGAATAAATATTTATTTAATTTATGAGATCAATAGAACTTAAATAAAATTATTCCTCAATCTTGAGAATAATATTTATTACATTAATTAAATTCAAATATAATTTAATCGAGACCACTAGAGACACTTAGTGTGTGAGCCTCTAGGACTATTTCTCATTAGAATTAGGCAGGCTTGCCTAAAGTCCATGATTACTATCTAGCAATGGGTCAAGGCACCCAAGAGAAAGAACTTAAAGTCTCAATGATGATAACCATATATAAATACTCACTATGTAATATAATACATTTATCACAAAATATCATCAAGAAAGTTTCATGATGGTGTCATCAAACAATATGCTTAATACATCATTCTTTGAATATATGAAATAAACTCATTGTTACACCATGGACATTGAATTTAGGGTGATAGTTCTATTTCAATCAATGGGAAAAGATAACAAATTCCATAAATATGAAAGGGAGAAATCGTTTATTGACTTATCCATTAATAAAATTTCATTCATGATGCACCCAACATACCCTACTTCCTGCCAACATATGGTGTGATGGTTTTCATCAGCAAATCTAAGTGCATGAGTTGTGAAATGAATTAATGATAATCTTAAAGTATAAGGACCATTACACATGCTCACAGATAGGAATATCTGATGACACCAAAACATGCGAAATTCCTATTGGCATGTCTATTCTTATAATCTCCCATCTTGAAGATTACCAAATGAGAAATTCATGAGAAGAAGTCTCATATTCTTACGAGCACTCGCACCTGACAGTCTATATACTATGTGTCCCATCATATTATGTTATCCAACTATAGAACTATATTAAGAATATTTTCATATCACTTTAAGGTACTTATCATATCATGGAACTACTGTGACCTTATCAATGCAACAAATACTCTAAGACATTATTACATTATGGTCATATAGAGAAATGAACAATATGTAATAAGATTTTTAATTTAATATTTAATAAATAAAATATTCATGTAATCAAACTATAAAAAGTTGGTTCTAGGACACCAACCCTAACAAACTCCCACTTGGACTAGATCCAACTACCTAGGAATTTCAGTCCACTGGACCTCACATGATAATCATGTTTCTGTTGAGTCAAGGCTTTACTAAAGGGGTCCACTATATTTTATTCCATAGAAATAATACTCATTGAAGCTTCACATATCTGAGAAAAATCCCTCAAGAGATGATAATTTAGAAGTACGTGCTTCATCCGCTGATGTGACATTGGTTGTTTAGTGAGATCCACCACTATAGTATTATCACTATAGAGCGTGATGAGATATGTACTGTAAGGTACCAAATCAATCTCTTGGATGAAATTTCACATCCAAACTACTTCTTTATCTTCCTTAGAAACTGAAATATACTTGGAATTTTCTATAAAATCTATGACCACATCCTTCTTTGAGCTCTTCCAGCTCACTACACCTCTATTAAAATGAAAATGTATCCCATTTGTGACTTCATGTAATCTTGATCAGCATAGAAACTAGAATCTGCATTTACTCTAATGACTATTTCCTCTTCTCCTCCATAAACCAAGAATGTATCCTTAGTATGACTCAGATACTTAAGGATATTCTTGATTACCATCCAATGGTGGTCACCTAAATCATCTTGATATTTTCCTATCACACTTAATTCATAGGAGGCGTCTAGTCTAGTACATAGCATAACATATATGACTGACCCAATCAGTGATGCGTATGGAATCATTTACATTCTATCTATTTCCTCATGGGTCTGAGGACACATTTTCTCAGAAAGATAAATGCTAGGTGATTTTGGAAACAATCCCCTCTTGGATTGTTCCATACAAAATATCTTCGGTATCTTGTCAAGGTATGTACTTTGACTTAGGCCGAGTAACCTATTAAATCTATCATGATGGATCTTGGTCCTAATAATATATGTTTCCTAACCTAATTCTTTCATGGAAAAGAATTTATTCAACCATGCCTTAATATATTTTAATAATGGTATTTCATTTCCATAATTAATATGTCATCAACATATACTACTAAGAAAACGACTGCACTCCCACTAAACCATTTGAATACACAAGGCTGAAATTCATTATTTATAAAACCAAATTCCTTTATGGATTCCTCAAAATGAATGTTCCATGACCTGTATTCTTTATTTAATTCATAAATGGATTTTTGTAACTTCCATATTCTATTTGAATCCTTTGGAGTCACAAACCCTTTAGGTTGTGTCATGTAGACATATTTCTGAAGGTTCCCATTAATGAAGGATGTTTTGAAATCCATTTTCCAAATATCATAGTTAGGTTAATCCACAATTGAAAGTAAATTATAATGGATTTCATCATTGAAACTGGTGAAAAGGTTTCATCATAGTCAATACCTTGATGCTTTTTAAACCCTTTTGCAACCAGTCACACCTTATATGTACTAACTTGTCCTTCCACGTCTCGTTTCTTCTTGAATAACCATTTTCAACCAAAAATATTTATAACCACTGGAGGATCTACCAAAATCCAGACTTGGTTTTGGTACACAAAATCCATTTCAGAATTCATGGATTCTTACCACTTGGAAACATCTATGCCACTAACTACTTCCTTATAGGTTATAAGATCATTATTATCAACTAATAATGATTCACTATCCTTGGTAACTATAAAACCATTATATTCTGGTCCCTAACCTCTCTTGTACTTCTATTCAGTTCTTGTGTCTTTGGAATAGTTTCTTTGTCCATGGGGATTTGTGGAATCTAATCCTTTACCAACTCTTGTATGCCTTGAGCCTTGACTTCATCAATGTTTATCTCAATCCCAATATCTCTTTTGGATATGTGCTCCCTCTCAAGGAATATGAAATTTATTTTCACTATAACCCTTTTTTGTAAGGGGTTATATAGGTAATATCCCCCTGTTTCCTTGGGGGTATCCTATATAGGTACACTTTGTGCCTTAGGGTATAAGTTTATTACTTGAAGAGGCCTTAACAAACACTCCGCTTCCCCAGACATGTAAATTCGATAACATGGGTTTTCTTCCACTCCAAAATTTGTAAGGAATATTATTTATTTATTTAGTTGGTACTTGGTTTAGTATATATGATTTTGTTTGTAACATATATACCCAAAAGGATAATGGATGACTTGCGTGACTCATGATTGATCTCACCATGTCTAAAAAGGTGCGGTTCCTCCTTTATCTTACACTATTCCATTAAGGAGTGTAAGGAGGAGTGGGTTGGGATAGGATCCCAAACTCCCGTAAGTAATCAAAGAAGTCTTGATTAAGATATCCTCCACCTCAGTCTGAGCGGAGTTTCTTAATCTTCCTACCAAGATAGTTATATACTTCATTCTTATATTCCTTGAATTTATCAAAATAATATGACTTATACCTCATTAAGTAAATATATATGTATATTCTAAAATCATCATTAAGAGTTATGAAGTATGAGTACCCACCCCTTGCTTCAACAGGAAATGGTCCACACACATCAGTATGAACTAATTCAAGAATCTCTTTAGCTCTTTCACCTTTACCACTAAATGGGGCTTTATTCATTTTCCCTTGTAAATATTAGTGACATACACCAAGTGGTTTTAGTTATAAAGAATCTAAATATTCATCTTGATGTAATTTTTTTAAGTGTTTTTCATTTACATGACCTAGCCAGTGATGCCAAAGTTGGGTGTGTTATGAGTCATGTGAAGTAACTTCATTATCTATTACCATTACTTAGTTCATGTTATCCAACACTTAAAGACAATTATGTAAATGTTCCTTACCACAAAAAATTCTAACTTTATAAAATAAGAAAAGTTTATTTCAAAATTTGAAAATTAATTCATTTTCATATAGTTTGGATACAGAAATAATATTTTTGGTAACTGAAGGAACATAATAACAACCCATTAAAACCAAGATCATTCTGGTCGACAATGTGAGGTGGTAGTCCCCAATAACTACAACAATAAGTTTATCTCTGTTGGATTCTCTTAGATCTACCTCCCCTCAGTCAATTTTTTTGAATCTAATTGGATCTTGTATTTGGATACATATGTGAGCACCACAAGCTATATCTAATACCCAATTTATAGAAATAGATAAATTGAACTTGATAATAAATGAACCTGAAGCTTCCCCTTTCTTATTTATATGGGTACTTTTTTTTCTTCTAGTGGACCTTCTTTCCATATGTGAATTGCTTCCCCTTTGGTCTTCTTATTCTTAGAAAAGCATGAAGAATATTTGGGCTTAAATATCTTTACTTTCCCTTTCTGTTTGTTCACTATAAGGATATAAGGATTTTCACAATTCATATCTTTATCTACTTAGAGAAGGAGGATAAGAATATTTGATAGAGACTTCTCAATGTTGTTCATATTAAAATTCACAACAAAACTAGAGAATCTCTGAGGGAGTGATGCTAGAATGAGATTGGTGCCCAGTTCTTTGGGGATTTTAAACCCTAGAACCTATAGGAACTCAATGTATCAAATGAGTTTGACTATGTGAGGCCCACCTTGGGAACCCTCTCAAAGATTACTCTGAAATAGAGCCTTGTAAATATCAAAATGTTCTTATCTAGATCTCTCCTAGTAAAGACCGTGGAGGTGCTCAGGCATGCTATACGCATCCATGTTTTCGTGAGACATCATGAGTTCACTAGACATATATTAAAGCATCAAACATTTAACATATACCTAATCATTCATATGTTTTTTATAGACTAGGAACTCTTCATCACTCGCCTCTTGAGTAGGCAGATCAGACATTGAGGATTCTAGCATGCAAGATTTCCATTCACGGCATAGAAAAAACCAAATAAGGAATATAAACAACTCCTGGAAGTTACTACTAGTGAGTATATTGTTGTTATCCAATATTGATCATAGGTATAGTGAGCTTGAAATTTTATCCTATAATCAAAAGAGTATATTATTAGTACTTTTCTTGATTACATATTTTTTGAGAAATAATTAATTTATTTTATTAAATATCCCTCTATTTTATCAAGTCCTAATAACCCTCACCTTTGAACTTGGAATGTATAGTTTCTAAGACATTCTAGTGGAAAGGATCCATCTTCCCCTTCACAAAACCCCAACAAGGGTTGGTCAAGCTATTTTGAAGGTATTCAGGTCGACAAGTCTTTTCCAACTGTGGGATTGTAGCTCCTTGATCCATTGAGTGGACTCCCCAATCTTGAAATCATGAATTGGATTTTATCAACACTTGCCTCCAAATTAAACCCAGTCTAGAAAGGGATACTCATCTTGATGTAAAATGGTTAAGTGAACCTGAAACTTTCATAATAACCCCCTTATAAAAGTATGTGTCCCAATAAGGGCTGGTAAAACACATAGTTCTATTGAGTTTTGTTCCTAATCAAGTAATATAAGACTTAGTCTGACTTAACATTAGATTTATTTATTTTGTCTTATTATACATAAATTTTTATCTTGATTTATCCGTTACATGTCTTGTTAATATTTAAGTGGATGTTTACTTAAATAATTAACCATGTTTGGATAAAACATTTATGTATAATCAATTTTATTTAAATTCTATTTTTGAAAATTAATTAATTCATTTATGTGATTGAGGTCTTGCATCAATACATATAATTTTAATGCATTAGACAGAAAATACATAAATAATTAAATGACCTGATCATGATCTTATCTAATGGTTGATTTAATGAGTGGAAATTAAATCAACCTATGACCTAGGGGAAATAACTCCTTATTTCGTACTTGGAATGAGCTACAACATTCCATGTGTCCACCTATGTATCATCTATTTGGTGTCATTATATCCCCATATTGAAACATCCCCATGTGCCTTGGGATTCTCTATTAATTAAAAATATTTATTACTCACATGTGGGTGAGGGGAACCAAAGGATTGGTTAAATGGAATTAAATAAATATCTTTGGACACACAGGTCCTACATAATAATATTGGGAGGGATGACTTGCATGTCATATTTTAATTTAATATTAAATAATTACAAAACCATGAAATAAATTTAATTAAACAAACACCAACACATACATAGGTTTTGGTCAAGCTCATGAATGGTCACACATGCAACGAATACGCAAGATTAAACAACTAGCATTCATTTCATTATTCATTATTTTATTATTTAAGATAAACACACTTGTATTAATTAATAAATTAATTCTATTTGATCTTAATGATAACTAATATTATTTGGAGATACCAATCATAAATATAATATATGGAAAATAAAAAGCAGAACCAATAATGACATATTAATTGAAATTAATTAATTGAGCATTTAAAATTCTTTAAAACCATTATTAAATTTTCAAACACACAATGGTGTTCTAATCAATAAAATAAGGTTTTAATGCTGCAATTTTAAATTTAATGTAATTTTAATTTTTTACATTAATGGGAGAATACACGATGTGTACATGTAGCTACACATCATGTACCTCGGTTTCCTTATATCCAAGTCACATGCCTAGGGTTTTGGTGTGTTGACTTGGTCAGACTACATGTTGTGTACATGCCAATTACACACCCTGTATCTTCTTTCTGTGTTCCAGGTTGGCCCGATCAACACATGATGTGCAATAAAAGTACCACATGTAATTAATTACTTGGCACATATAGATACATTGTTCATGGGTATACAACGTGTGATCTGGGCACATGCCATGTAGCCCAGTTTTACTGGAAAATGATTTGGAACTTCCCAATGGCATCTCCAGTCATTCTTCATTTATCATTAAAACTTTAATAAAATGAAACACTGAACAAACATGATTAATATATCGATAACATGTTAATTAAAATTGGATTAAAGAATGAATAACATGAAATAAAATCTAAACACAATTTCACCTAGATCAACAATCAAATGAATAAATATAAATTTAAATAAGACCACTTTGATACCACTTTTTGGTTCTGGACATAGTAGAAGCATGCGTTGGTGGGTGATATATTAAAATTTGTTTTAATAATCATTTATCGAAACCAAGAGAGAGGATCTTTCACGTCAAATTTATAATTAATTTATTTAATATATGAAGAAATAAATACTTGGGATTAGTAACTTTCTTCATTAATGATTTTTGATTATCTAAAACAACCCTTATGGATTGAATTCATTGCTCTTGCGAGGATCCAAGGGTTGAATCCCTCTAGTGGTGATTCACATGTTCTTCAACGGTCTCTGATAAATTCCACTCATTCTCCGAGTGCTAGAAGGGTGAATCGAATATATTGAATTGATCATTCTTTATCACTCATTCTTTAGTCTTAAAGAAATTATCTCTTGGGTATCTCGTTCTTGAGAGGGAGAGAGGATAAGGAGTTGAGAAATAATTTTTTGTGCACAAAAATTATCTATTCCCAAACTTGGAATTGGTTTTTAATGAATTACACAATAGACGTAGCCGCTATTTATTGAGTAGGGATCTTAGTTAAAAAATTTAATTTCATAACTACTATTAAATATAGTTATAACCATTAATGAAATCCGATGACACATAATAATAATAAAAATATTATTATTTTTTGGTTCACCAACTTGTGCAAAATGGATAAATAATATTTACCGACTCGTAAATAATTATTTTATCACCGGACAAGGTCTTGGTTCATTCGAACTCGTACTATATTTATTGGACACCAAAATAAATATTTTATTCAATTAAATAAATATTTTATTCACAAACTAGTAAATAAATATTTATTAAATATTTAATAAAATAAATAAATATATTTTATTCACAATCTATTGAATAAATATTTATTTAATCTATCCAATCAATATAACATAAATAAAATTATTCCTCAGTCTTGAGAATAATATTTATTCCATTAATTAAATTCAAATATAATTTAATTGAGACCACCAAAAACACTTAGTGTGTGACCTTATATGATTCTTTCTTGTTGGCATTAGGCGGGCATGCCTAAATTCTAAGATTACATTTTAAAAACGAGTCAAGGCACCCAAGAGAAAGAACTTAATGTTGCAATGATGGAAACCACATATGAACGATCACTATGTAATATAATCCATTTGTCACATAATCTCATGAAGAAGGTTTCATGATGGTTTCATCAACCTATATGCTTGATACATCATTCTTTGACTATTTAAAATAAAATTGTCATTACACAATGTCTATGGAATTTAGGGGATGATTTTATTTCAATCAAAGGGATGAGATATAACCTTCCATAAATATGGAAGGTAAAATCATTTCTTGATTTATCCATTAATAACATGTCATTCATGACACACCCAACGGTCCCTACTTCCCACTAACATATTGTGTGATTGTTTTCGTCAGCAAATCAAAGTGCGTGAGTCATTACATGAATTAATGATAACCTTAAAGTCTAAGGAACATTACACACACCCACAGATAAGAATATTTAATGACACCAAAACATGAAAAATTTCAATTGGTAGGTCTGTTCTCATAATCTCCCATCTTGGAGATTACCAAGTGCGAAGTTCATGAGAAGAAGTATCATCTACTTACGAGCATTCCCACCTAAAATTCTATATACTATGTGTCCCATCAAAGTATGTTATCCAACCATATAACTATATTAAGAATATTTTCATAGAAATTCAAGGTTCTCATAATATTGGGGAACTACTATTACTTTATCAATACAAAAAATACTCTAGGAGATTATTACATTATGGTCATGCAAAACAATTAAAAATATATAATAAGATGTTTAATTTAATATCTAATACATAAAATATTCATGTAATAAAAGTAAAAATAGTTTCTTATAAGACACTAAATCTAACATATATGAAATTAATTATTTAATTTATTTCCATTAGATAAATATTATTTTCATTATTTGGTTGAGTAGTTAACATGCACATACAATGCTTTTATTGGCTATGTATGGGTCTACATTGGTGGTTCCCTATTGAGTTTTTCAATCACAACCTAGTTAGGTCACTATTTCACTTAGGTACCTGAATAGAAATTCACTTGGTCATGGAAAAAGTTTTGGTGTAGGGCCTGAGTTAACATGATCGAGTGGGATGAATCATACGTGTACATAGAGATTTGGAAAATGGTTAATGGTTTTTGTGGAGCCAATGCTTTTATTTTCTTTTTTACTTTTGGTATGTATACATAATCGGTTTAGTGGGAGATCTAATGTATGTATTACATGGATTTTCATGATTTTATGGATTTTAATTTATTATTATTTTTTACATTTATTGCTTTATATTTATGATTATTTACTATTGTGGAAGGTGTTTGGTTATTTTATAATTATTTCACACTCTGATATTAGGGGTATAGTCTACCCACAATACCACCTTAGATCCCAATGCTTGTTGGAAGCCTCTGGAATATGGGGTGGCATGCTTGAGGTCACATGGAGAAACCAGTCCAGTTACTATTCATAGTAAATCGAGGCAAGGACACTATTCCTTTCTTAAAGAGAACCTTACAGAAGATGTATATATGGAACAACCAAAAGGGTTTATGAATATAAAATATTATGATAAGGTATTAAAGTAATAGAGATCAATTTATGGATTAAAGAAAGTATTTAAGTCATGAAATATTCACCTTAATGAAGCTATAAGGTAATTTAGTTTCCTAAAGATCAAATATGATCCTTTTGTTTATAATCGGTTTAGTAGGAGTGACCATTTTGTCCTAATAGTATATAATGATGACATATTACCAAATGGAAATGAGATATTGGTCTTATAGTTCATTAATATGTGGTTGAAAACATGTTTCTCAATGATCGAATTAGGTAAAGCATAAAAATTATTAGGATTAAGATCCATAGTGATAGATCCAAGAGGATTCTTGGACTAAGTCAAGACACATACATTGATAAGATACTGATGTGATTTAGTATGGAATAATCCAATAAGGGATTATTTCTAATCCAAGAAAAAGTGTCCTTAGGAAAAAGAGGAGAGATATAGGATGATAATGATCCCATACACATTAGTTATAAATTTAGTCATGTATTTAGTTCTAGGTACTGGGCTGGATATTGCCCATGCCTTGAGTGTGGTAGGAAAATATCAAGCTGATCTAGGAGATCTCCACTAGATGACATTCAATATTATCTTAATGTAACTTAACCATAATAAGAATATGTGTATAAATTTTAGAGGAGATTAGGATCTAGTCATCAAGGGACATACATTTCATAGTTTTAAAATAGATCATAATTATTTGAAATCAGAATTAGGATGTATATTACCCATTTATGGGGGAGTTGTGATATGGAAGATCTCAGAGTACATAGCGGTCAATGATTCTACAATAGAGTTTGAGTATATTGTGACTTCTGATGAACCAAATAATTAGAATAGATATAAAAATTCATCTAAGATCTTGATGTGGTACCTAGAAATAATGATCCTATCACACTATATTGTGATGATACTGTAGTAGTGGATCTTTCCAAGGAGTCAAAGTCACATCAGTTGATGAAGTACATACTTCAGAAGTATCATATTTTGAGAGTTTTTTCTCAAATAAGCGGGGTCATAGTTAACATAGTTTATAAGGAAGAAAAAGTGAAAGACCCATTGAATAAATATCATTCTAAGTTGATTCTTGAATATCATGTGAGAGATAAAAAACTAAATTTTATTAGTGGTTGGATCTAGTGTAAGTGGGAGCCTGTTAGAGTTGGTGCCCTAGAACCAACTACTCTGTACTTTATATCCCCTATTTATCTAAGGATTTTATTATTAATAAATATATTCTCACATATTTATTATTATTTTGTAAACATTTGTTTTAATATTTTACTTAGAGTACTTGTTTCATCTGCCAACGAGCCTGTACCCATACAGGCTCCTACATGGTATTCAAAAGACCTAGGATCAAATCCGGATAGGAACGAATTTCTGGGTTACTGTAGCAGTACTATAGAAGGGCACTATAGAAGCACTGTAGCAGTGTTGGAACTGTAGCAGTGACGACACTATAGCAGTAGATCCACTATAGTAGGAACTATAGCGGCAATGGTACTATAACAGCGCGAGTACTGTAGAAGTATTGTTCATCTAGGGGTCCTTTGGGACAAAAATTGGGCTTTCATACCTTGTATTCAGGCCACTTAGCCTTGGGCCTTCGAGCTATGTAATGGGTCTCCCTCTACCCAAACTAAAGAGGTATTTGCTTTAATAATAAATTGAGGCATCGACCCTAACCTTTAAAAAAAATTACTCTTTTTCATCAAAATATCATAAGAGATCTCCATTATGATGAGAACCATGAAGTGTCATGACAATTTTCTAGAACATATAGGTACTATAATCGAATGATTTTATCTGAAGGGGAAATTGATATATACTATTAGGTGATTGATTCTTATAAGTAGATGAGCCTTCATATAATGAAGTTATCACTTGGTAATCTTCAATATGGGAGATTATAATCACATACCCCTAAGTAGGAATTCCACACATTGTAGTGTCATTGGATATTCCTATATGGGAATGTGTGTGTTTGTCCTTAAACTTGATATTATTATTAATGCATATCAAGAGTCCCATTCTTTGATGTTTTTACCAAAACTATGATTCTACATATTTACTATTAATTAAGATATATTTGGTGCATCATGAGTGATATAGAAATAATGAATAAGTAAGGAAATGATTTGTCCCTTTCAAGACTAGAAGATGTATCTTGAACCTTTGATTAAAATGTAAATATAAAATTAAATTCCTTATCCATGGTTATTAATAGGTTAATTTCAGGAATTCAAAGAAAGATATATAAATCTTATAGTTTTATGACATTTATATCCAACCTACTTGAGAAGATATCGAGATAAAGAGATTATATTACACTATGAGAATTTGAATGTGGTTGTTGTTTTTGTGACATTAACTTATTCCGATATGGGAAAATTTATGGGTTTCTAAACATTGATATTGGTCCTTAGTAAAGCTCGACTAATTCCATTAAGGTAGAGGCCTTCAGAGTGAAATAATTAGTTTTTCTATTGATATAATCTAAAAACTATTTTTATTTAACTTCTGAAATAAATATTATTCTTAAGACTAAGAGATAATATTTATTCAATATTTACGGTTAAAACTTATTCAGCCACTAATTATTTGTGAGTTGAATATTTAAATAAATATTTATTTAAAAGTCTATCAAATAAAATATTTATTTATCTCTTGTTTTATTCACAAGGTAATAAAAAATATTTATTTATTTAGTTTTGTGAATATTAAATAAATATTTATTACTAAGACAATGAATATAATATTGATTAATTTATTTATTGAATAATATTTATTTATTATTCAAGGTTTATTAAATGTTGAAGAAGGTGTTCAGGTTAAGTTAAGCAGTTAGTAATGGAAATGATATACTAAATACCATTTAAATAAATTTTAATTTATTTATTGATATTTATATTATCCTAAAGACATGAATGCGATAAATAATAATAATAATAATAATAATAATACTATATACAGGGTTCTATAAGTATTAAGATATTTTTATGTCCTATGTGAAATTATTAATTCTCTAAACTAACTCTATATATACTTGGTTATATAATCTTTGGAGAATGTCTGAGAATAATTTTATTATGCACAATATTTCTCCTCCCTAGAGAATTATTTCTATAAAGAAATTTTATAGGGTTTTATCTCAAGCTTGAGAGAATTATTCCACCATCTTCCCCCCTCTAGAGAACGAGATAAAAAGAAAGAGACAATACCCAATATATAGGAATTGTTTTTTTGTTCAAGACATACAATGAAAGACATACAAATCATCTTCTCTAGAATCCAACATTCCATCACTATCATTTGGAGATCATAGTGCATGTGTATACCACTGAAAAAGGGATTATAATTTGGGTCCTCCTATAAAAATAATAAAAAAACATGAAAAGGTTAAAATTATCAATATCTACATAGAAGAAAGTACTCAAGACTGGGGTATTTTATTATTATTAAATAAATTATAAATACAACATGGAAGATACTCTCTCTAGTTTTAGGATTCTTTTATTATTATTATTCCGATATAATCATGAGACATGTAATTATTCTTCATTTTATTATGGTTTATTTATCATATTCAATTAAAAACTATCATTGGTAATTAACTTGAACAACTTTTTCTACACCTGGAACCTTCACAGGGGGCCTAGGTTATGGTTGGCAGAGAGGGGATGGGGTAAGTAGAGGAAAAATCAGTGATTATCCTTGTTCTTAGAGACAAAGAGTAGTTCATGGATTTAATGTGGTAACCAATAGGACCAGAGAGGTTGTAGAGAAGGAAAGGCTTAAATTAATTCCTCATAGTTTCTTGATCTAGGATATCCAAACATCATTCAAGGTATCATCTATGTATATTCCACTTTGGTGTATGGGTTTTTTAAATCGAGATATATTAACTTATTTATTACATTTTCACTAGTACATGCTCTAAGAATTGAGGTGGGGATAATTACAGTTCCCTTGAATTTGAAAATGCTTGTTGGAGGTCAAATTAGATTATATGATATATATAGAGATTATGAGATGATTCTAGGGAAGTATCATTTTTCTAGAGATTTCATATGTTTTAAAATATGACCATATGACACCATCATCATCATGGGCCAATTGTATTTCATGCTAGATATTATTTATTAATTTAGTGTGTGAGTAATATTCTATGATCTTGACGGTGAGAATTCCATGTTCATTAGTGAGAAAGATCCATGAATGTGATAGATGTATACTGGGTCCCTATATCTTTTGATGGCCGAGATGGTGTAGAGTTCCGTGGAATTTTAGTTAGAGGCGTTTCCCAAGGTTTCTTAAGGGTCCCTTGATGGATTTTTTTAAGAGGTTGTGATGTTTCCCCCTCGATGTTAGATCGATTTTGGGATAGAGTTGCAGTTAGGTGTCACTCCGATATTGATGTGTCTATATAGGATGAAATTATTTATGTTATGAGAGCAATGAATTTAAATCGATGATCTTCTATAGATATATTTTATTTATCACAGTGTGTTTCATGCCTCATTAATATTAATTTATTTTATTTTATATAGTTTTATTCATTATAAAAATATTGAGAAATTTTTCAATGAAAAAGGAAATAATTTTATTCTTATAAAATTCATTTTCATATATTATAAGGTTTTATTTATAAGACTAATTTATAAAATTTAGAATTTTAATTTGATAAAATGAACATCATTTTTTAAATTATCATATAAAAATTATCTTACGGTGAAATTTTGATATTTTTTTGAAAAGATTGATTTTTTCAGTGAATAGTAAAAAATATTGATTTTTATAAAATTGTCATTTCTTTTAATTAAATAAAGTTATTTAAAAGTAAAATTTTATATTAAAGTAATATGAGTATCCTTTAATTATAAATAATCTAATTTATTATATAGTAATCATCATTATATATTATTTTGATATAAGTTCATATTTGGGTTTAAACACATATTTCTAAAACTGTTTTCATTATGTATTTATCATTAATTATTTTATTAAACTTACAGAAATTGAATATTTAAAAATAGATTCAATATTTTGAATTATTAATTTAAAATTTGGTAAAAATACTCCTTTTATTTTTGGTAATTACAAATAGTAACCGTAATAAATATTTTTCACCTTAGTAAGGGTAAATCGGGTAATTAAGGTAATAAATAATTTGATAAGGCCTAAAAAAACTCCATAAAACTTGTGTTTATTTTATTTGATAAGTTTTATTCTAAAATTACCATAAAATTAAAAAAAGTTGGAATTTTCTTGTCTCTTTACTTTGATAATGACCTTAATATGATTTAAAAAAAAAAATAAAAACAAAATTCCACCCTCTTTATTTTAATATCATTAATATTTTTTCATAAGGATAAAAAGTTGTTATATTTAGTTATATATGGTTATTATAAATATGAAATATTTTTTTATCATGTTAATTAATCTTTAATTTTTTAGTGATGGAATAATTACTTTAAATGCTTATGTAACATTGACACAGTGCTTGTGAAACCAGTAGAAAAATCAAGTAAATGATTTTAAAATTATTAAAAGTAATAAAATTTGGATGAATTATATTTTATTATGATTGTTTTAGATAAATATAACACATTAGAGATATTTTAAAAGTTTATATTATAACCCAATTACTATCTTGATGTCATTAAACTCAAACTATGTGAATAGTCCTGAAATGACTATAATGGTATATTATATTAAATAATATTTTATTTAATAATTTAAAATTAATAAAAATAATATTTTAAACAATTTATTGTTATATTATTGAAAATATAAACCATATTTCAATCATAGTACAATTTTCATTTTACAGTAACTTTCTTGACCCCTAAATAGTAAAAAAAACTTTGATATTACGATGATAATAAAAAGGTTTAATGAAGGTTAAAACTAAGGGATAAGAGTGAAAAAATCACCTAGAATTGTCAAAATTTTATTGTATAAGATTTTTTCAAAAAATAATAATACTATATTCTCAATATATCAATTTTTATCAACTCTTCCATGAAAATTAATTTATATTAATTTAATACTTTATGATATTCTATGAGTGCCCCTCCCCTCACTTATAAACGGGAACCTCCTCTCCTCTCTTACTCACACATTTTAAGAAATATAGTTCAACTAAGCCAAAAAAAAATTTCTCCCCAAAATGACTTACCATATCTTAGAGGAATTGGTCTCACTAAACCTAGAAGTTTTAAGGTGTAATCCAAAGAGGTTATCTGAGGAGAAGGTATAAGTCATAATCAACTTATTTCAAGTTTATTTATTCTTCCAACTCATTCATATATTCTTTAACCATGATGAAATAATAACATCAGTATCTTTAATATAATTTTTTTTATTCTATAACTATTTTCATCTTCTTTTCCATCCTTTGGGAAATTAAAACATCACTTCTATGTACGTGTGGATTACCACCTCCATGAAGCGATGTGTTTCATTTTCCACCACCACCTCTCATAGATGTTTATAATAAAGGATTTAATATATATATATATATGTGATATTCATTACATTATTATCATTATATAAAGATTATATATCATATATTTTCATACCTTTCCATCTATTGTAAAATGATAACATCATCTATTCGTACATGTTGATTACCACCTCCAAGAAACGATGCGATTCGTTTATCCTGTACTCATTTCATGGACAGTTATAAAATTGTTTTTAATGTATAAAAATTATAATTAAGTTAGGATTATAATTATATAGTTTATGGAAGAATGAAAACCTTGACCATGGCCATCCCATCGAAGCTATTTTGGGATTATGAACTGAACATCCCCAAAACATCCGATGTAAACTTAAAAAATTAAGTATATAAATAAAACATGAAAATAAATGACATAAATGGATAATGATAATGGAATGAAAATTAAATTAGGTTTTTAATAAAGTAAATATCCAATATAATTTTATTATTCAAGAGTTAAATAATGTATGATGCTAGATGATATTTAAGATAAGAGGCTTTCTTTTAGAAATACTCTTTTAAATTTTCCCTCACAACCATTTTTTATTCAATGTCCTTGTTATTTTAAATGTTTCAAGAAAATTATTATTTATACTCCAATGTTTGATAAAGTTAATTTTTAACCATATTATACTTTCTTTATAATGGTTTGAAAATGAACCTTTTTAACATTTTCCTTATGGGTCACTTTTGACACTTTTTACCATAGTGTAAAATAATGTATTTATTTAGAATATAATAAATGAATGAAATTTAATGAAGTTATAAATTTTAATTGATTTGAAGAAAAATATACAGTTAAAATAAATCATTTCCAAAATATTTTGTGAATTTTTCATTTTAAAGAATTTTCAAAATAAAGGGGTATTTCTCCCTATTTTTAGACCGAATTGGAAAATGTTTTTCTTATGGGTTGGAAATATTTTTTCAAGGGTTTTATGATGAAAGGGTATAAGATTAATTTTTTTTGTTTATGATATGGTAATTGAGTATTATATATGATTATAGGTGATCCTGATACAACTTATACATTGGGTGATCCTGATACAAATTATACATCTTATACAATGAGTGAGCCTAATATAACTCTCAAATGCATTGGGTAAGGTTACTTTACATTAAAGGAAATAAGAAGAGAGTTAACTAGGGAGGTTTCTCCTATAGATTTACTAGGTTCCATTTATTTTTTACACTAGCTAAAATGAGTTATGAATGTGATGTTCTAAGTTTTCCATAAGGTATTTTTAATTTATTTCTATGAGTTTAAAGGTTATATTTAATAAAAAAGTGTGTTTTTAATGTGGACATGATTTATTTTATAAAATCCAAGAAAAATGTAGAAAATATAAAAATTTAATGGGTTTTTATATTTTTCTATGGACTAACATATCTATTTCTTTTATATACCTTATTGGTATTTTTTGTGTTCATACTAAATTTTCTAATATTTTCGACAAGGTTTAAGTATGATAAGGGATAAACAATAAATCCAGTTTAAAGTCATAAATATTTTTCATGAAAATAAAATGTGTTTCATTTTAAAAGAGTTATATTGTGAAAAAATGGACACTCAGTGGAAGTTTTTAATTTTTAATGTATTATTTTTTAAGTAAGAGTTATGAATTAATTCACTAAAACTCTAATCCTAAAATGTCTTTGAGAATGTAATAAAGTGAGGCATATTATTAAGAAAATGGATTATATAATTTTTCAAGATTAGGTTCTTATATTTTTTATTATAGAAAATGTTTAAACAACTTTAGAGGTTAGTATAATATTACTAGAATAAACTAGATAGATTTTAATTTTTTTATGTTGAAATTATAGAGAATTTGAAGATTACCATGTTTATTTATCTAATATATGTATGTTCAGAATAGTTTTACACAAAAGAATAAATAGAGATGAATTAGGAAAGTATCAAGAGGAAAATATCCTTCCAAATCAATAACTTGGAATGATTGGAATTAAAATTGAGCAGTTTCTTGTAGTGATGGATCAGTTGACACATGATATAATGGTGGTGGAATATATGTTATAGAGAAATAAGATTTACCAAAAAGGAACATGTTGATAGTTGATCATTTTATAAAACAGGACCCTCTGAATTTCAGTGGATCTTTAGATCTAGTGGTAACTGAAGTATTGATCAATGCTCTAGAAAATATGTTCAAATTCATGGGATGTTTATAAATTTAATAGGAAACTCTCTATATTTATCAATTTTAATATGAAACTAATTTATGGTGGTATTTGTTTAAGAATATAAAATAGTCAGAAGTGGTTTATTACATGGAATGGAATATATTTATAATATTTTAGTGGAGAAATATTTACCCAAGTCTATTCAAATTAATATGGAGAAACTATTATTGGAATTAAGAAAAAATAAGGAAGATTTAGTAGCCATGTATGAAGTATATTTTATGATATTTTTTAGGCGTGAATCAAATTTTATTAAGGTAATTGATAGTAAAATTAATATATTTTACTCAGGATTTAAACCAAGTTTTTGAAGATCATTCTCCTCGCAATAATTTAAAATCTATAAGAATGTTGTTTGTTGTGCTGAGAAAGATGAGACAGAGTTTGCTGACACATATGTTCCTGATGATGATAAGAGTAAGAAGTGGTCAAGGTGGCAAGAAATGGAGGAGCATTCAACTAATAAATCTAGAGGTAATCCTCCAACATTTTTCAAGTGCATTAAAAAACATCTCAGAGAATGTTTTATAAGATCTAGAAAGTGTTATTGGTTTAGTAAGTCTAGTCATAATTCTCATGACTACAAAGAAAAGTGTCATGAACTTTCCAAGAATGTGGTAAAAGGCATCCATACATTGGTGAGATATTTTAATTGAAATGAGTTAGGGAATTATGCTAATATGAGTACTAATTTAGTTACACAGGGTAGAAATCATCAAAATCGAAATAAAAAAGTTGTGTAAAAATCAGTTGATATTACTACGGTTGATGTTGAGCCATCTAATGAAGTGGGGACAAGAATGTTACTTGTTTATTAAAATTATATTGATGTCCTTTTTAACTCTAGATCTTTACATCCCTTTATTTAAAATAATTTTTTAAGTAAAATGTGAATATCACTTCATGAACATAATATAGAACTTTTGGTGAAAAATCATGGTGAAAGTATTTAAGTAACCAAGATTTATAGGAAACTACTATTTTTATCAGTGGGATGTTATTTCTTGAAAATCTTGTTGAAATGACCATAGTATAGTTTGATATTATTTTGGGAATGTATTGAATTTAATTTTATTATGATAAGATAGATTTAAATCTAATAAATTTATATTCAATTATTTCATACCTTTGATAATATATCAAGAAGCTGAGTAAATGATTAAATATGATAGTGAAAGTTACCTAGCTCATATTGATAAAAAGAAATTTTTTTTAGATAGTGATGTACCTATTGTAAATGAAATTATGGATATATTTATTAATGATTTTTCTATTGTTATTCCAGATCAATAATTTGATTTTAATGTTGAATTAGTTCTTGATGATAATACAATTTTAAATCCTCTTTATCAAATGGATCAATTAAAGCATTTGGAATTTAAAAATAAGTTTCAAGAGTTTCTAGATAAAGGGTTCATTTATCTGATCACATCACCATGTAGAGATCCCATGTTATTTTATAAAACTAAATAGGGTTCAATGAGGCTTTTTATTTATTATAGAGACTTAAATAATATCATTTCTAAGAATAAGTATTCTTTTTTTCACATATCTATGATTTTTTTGATTATCTCCAGGGAGCACAATATTTTTTGAATATTGACCTTAGTTCAGGATACCATTAATTAAAGTTGAAGGAAGAAGATATTCCAAAGTCATTATTTTTGTACTAGATATAGATATTATGAGTTTGTGGTTATGCCCTCTATGTTTTATAATGCACTGACTATATTCATGGATATTATGAATAGGGTTTTCCATAAATATTTGGATAAATTTTTGTTTGTGTATATTGATGATGTTTTGGTATATTCTAAAAGTAATTAGGATCATGAAAAACACCCAAGTATTGTTTTTAAAACCCTTAAATAAAAATTATTATATTGAAAATTTAGTAAATGTGAATTTTACTTACAATATATTTCTTTCCCCATACACATTATTTATAAATATGTCATAACTATTGACCATACTAAAACTAAAGTGGCTGAATAACGGCGAAGACTAAAAACATTTATTGATATTAATAGTTATATTATATTAGTGGGTCACTACTGGAATATTGTTGAATTTTTTTCTTAGTTATCTAGACCACTGTCTAAATTAACTAAAAAATGTGTTAAATTCATCTAGATAAAACTGTGTGACGATTGTTTATAAGAAATAAAATTAAGATCGGTTAATGATATAGTTTTGTCCCTGCCATCTAGAAATATTCAATTTTTATCTACAATGACGATTCTTTGAATGGATTTGGTTGTGTTATGATATAGAATAATCTGGTAATTGATTATACTTTATGTAAATTGAAACCTCATAAGATAAATTATCTTACATATGATCTAGAACTATCTAATACTTTTTTCATTAAAAATATGGAGGTATCATTTATATAGAGTAAAGTGTGAAACATATTGATCATAAAAATTTAAAGTATATATTCACTCAGAAATAGTTGAACATGAAGAAAAGAATATGGATAGAACTGATAAAAAATTATGATTATATGATTTAATATCATCTAGGAAAATAAAAAAATAAGTTGATGCTTTGTGTTGAAAAGATAACGCATCATCAACCATGTTATGTCTATAAAATGATCCTTTAGTAAATGATTTAATTAATTACGGACTAGAAATTCAACATGTAGTAAATTCCTATGTTTTGTTAAGTTTTAGTAAAATCATCATTATCAAAAAAAATTAATAAAGATCAAAAGGAAGTTTTTTTTGAAGGAATGGTGGAACTGGTCAATAAAGTTATGTTACCTGAATTAAACATTGAAAAAGAAGGTGTTTTTAGATATAGAAATTATTTGCATGTTTCAGATATCTACCAATTGTAAAATAAAATTTCTAAGTGAATATCATAACTCCCTCTTTTCTATTAATCCTAAAAATAATAATATTTTCAAATAAATTCAAGAGTATTACTGGTGGTATGGAATGAATAAAGATACGATAGAGTTTACCAAGAAATTCTTGACTTATCAATAGGTAAAATCCAAAAGGGAATTAACTAAAGGGATAATTTATCCTTTTCTAGTTCCATAATGGAAATTGGATAATATATGCATGGATTTCATGGTGGTATTTCCAAATACATATTGAGGTAATAATGCGACTTGGATTATTATTGGTCTATTAACTAAATTTTCATATTTCCTTCTTATACTAGATACATTTTATTTAGATTATCATTCGTGACTGTATCTCAAAGGTATATTTATATTACATAGAGTTCCTCTCTCCATTGTAATTAACTATTATCATAGGTGTATTTCTAATTTTTAAAAATTCCATTAGAATTCACTGGGTATTGAATTAAATTATAGTAAAACTTTTCATCCTAAATCTAATGGACAATTAGAGTGAATTATTTAGACTTTAGAATTTATGTTTTGATCTTGTTTAATGTATTACTAGGGAGCTTTGTATCAACATAAGTATTTAGTTGAATTATCTTATAATAATAGTTTTTATTCCACTATTAAGATGATACCTTTTGAGGCATTATATGAAAAGTGATGTTAGAATCCATATTTTTTGGATGAAATAGGTGAAAGGAAGTTATTGGGATTAGAGTTTTTATAGGAAATATTTGAGAAGGTAAAGATGATTTAGAATCAACTGAGAGAACCTCAGAGTAGACAAAATAGTTATACAGATAACCAGGGGAAAGATATTTCATTCAAGGTAGGCAATCATGTTTTCCTTAAAGTATCTCCATGAAAAAGTGTCATAAATTTTGGTAAAAAATGAAATTTAAGTTCATGATTCATTATAACATATGAAATTATGGTGAACTTTTGATCAATTTCTTATCTAGTAGCTTTCCTATGAGTTTATCCAAGGTACATGATCTGTTTCATGCTTCATTATTAAGGAAATATGTGCCATATGCATCTCATGTTTTGAGTCAAAAATTAGTTAAGTTATAATAGAACCTTTATTATGAGGAAACAATTGTTCTTGTTCTTGAACTAAAAGAGTAGGTGTTTTAGGAATAAGGTTATTCATCAAGTTAAGGTTTTGTGTAAAAACCATATGAGTGAAAAGATGGATTTTTTTTCAGAGAGTATTAATAAATGATGTTTTTTTAAGTGTCATTTATTTTCATTATATAAATTAATTTAAAAGTAACATTTGATATTAAATTAACCTAATTATACTTTAATTATAAACAATCTAAATTATTATATAGGAAGCATCATTATACCAAATTTTTATATACGTTTATTTTTTGTCTTACAAACGCATTTGTCTAAAAACTATTTTTCATTGAATTTTGTGTTTTAATATTAAATTAATTACTACCACTTATAAAAATTTAATCTTGAAAAATTTAATCCCTATTTGGTATTATTAGGTTAAAATTTGGCAAAAGGACCCTTTTTTAGTCATTATTAATAGTAATAGTAGTAAATGTTTGTCATGTCGGTAAGGGTAAATCAGGTAATTAAGGATAAAAATAATATGATAAGGCCTAAAAATATCTTTAACACTTGAATTTATTTTATTGGATAAGTTTTTTTAACTATGACCATAAAAGTTTCTGAATTATAGAAATTTCTTGTAACTTTAATTTGATAAAGACATTAATATGATTTTAAATAAAGAACAAAAACAAAATTTCACTATTTATTTTAATATATTTAATATTTTTATTGGGATAAAAAGAGTTTATGTTTATTTATAAATTTTTGTTTGAAATATGAATATTTTTTATCATTGTAATTCATTTTTTAATTTTTAGTGATTGAATAATTACCTTAAATTCTTACACAACAATGAAACATTTCTTGTGCATGCAGTAGAAAAATCAAGTAAATGATTTTAAAAACTATAAAATTAATATAATTTGGATAAATTATAGTGTATCATTATTTTTTAGATAAATATAAAATATTATGGATGTTTTAAAAGTTTATACTCTATTTCCATTACTATCTTGATGTTATTAAAGATAAAATATGTCAATAGTCCTAAAATGACTATAATGGTATATTATGTTAAATAATATTTTATTTAATGATTTAAAATTCATAAAATATTATATTTGTACAATTTAAAGTGATATTATTTATCATATCAACCCTGACCAAATTATTAGTAAATTTTCTCTTTATAGTAACTTTCTTGACCCTTAAAGAGTAATGTTTTTTTGATATTGTGGTAATTGTCAAAACTATTAATGGGGGGGGGGGTTAAAAATAAGAGATAAGGGTGAAAACATCACCTAAACATATCAAAATTTTATTTTATGAGATTATTTAAACTAATAATTACCCTATATTCTAAATATATAATTTTTTTCACTTTTCCATGAAAAATTATTTTATATTAATTTAATACTTTTGGTAATTATAAGAGTGACCCTCCACTAACTTATAAAAGGGAACATCCTCTCATCTCTTCCTAAACCTTTTTAGCGCTCTATTTTTTTATAAACCCTTACAAAATATTTTCCGAAAATCTCTTCTCTTTTCTTATAATCCCTATTCTTACCAAAATGACAAACCTAGAAGGTTTACGATATAGGCCAAAGAGGTTATTTGAGGAGAAGGTGTGAGTCCTAACCAACATATTTTTAAGTTTACTTATTATCTCTCTTCCTTCAGATATTATTTAACCATGTTGAAATAATAAAATTAGTATATTATGTGCAATTAAATTTTATTATGATTATGATACAATGATTTCTCATCTTCTTTTCCATCCTAGGGGAAATAAAAATATCACATGTGCATATGTATGGATTACCACCTCCACAAAGAGATGTGTTTTTTTTCTATCATTGCCTCCCATGGAAATTTATAATGATGGATTTAATGTATATATATTATATTCATGAAATTATTTTCATTATATAAAGATAATATATCATCTATTTTCTTACCCTTCCACCCATTGGAAAATGATAATGTCATTCACACGTACGTGTGGATTACCACCTCCATGAAGTGATGTGATTCGTTTATAATGTAAACCTTTCATAGAAGGTTATAAAATTGTTTTAATGTATAAAATTTATAATTATTTCATGATTATAATTCTATATATTATGTAAAAATGAACCCTTTGACCCTAGTCATCCCACCAAAGCTGTTTTGGGATTATGAACCAAACATCCCCAAAACAATTGACGTAAACTTAACTGATTATGTAACTAAATAAAATATGGTAATAAATAAAATAAAAGGAATAATAATAAATTAATGAAAATTTAAAAATTTTATTTATTAATTAATTAACTAATATAATTTTATTATTTATTATTTAAATAATGTATGCTGCTACATGGTATTTAATGTAAGAGTATTTCTTTTAAAAATATTCTCTTAAAGTTTCCCTTACAACTATTTTTTCTTCCTTGTCCATGTTCTTTTAAATGTTTTCAGAAAATTTTTATTTATGATTCAATGGTTGATAAATTTTATTTTATACAATATTGTACTTTCTTTACAATGTTTTAAAAATAAACTTTTTATCATTTTCTCTATGGGTCACTTTGAGCTCTTTTTTACCAAAGTGAAAAATAATGTTTTTGTTTATCATATATGACATAATGGAATTTACCCAAATTATTAATTTTCATTTATTTAAATATTAATCAATAATTTTACATGGTTATTTTCAAATGAAATAATTTCCACAATACTTTGGAAATTTTTCATTTTAAAGAGTTTTTAAAATAAAGTTGTATTTATCCCTATTTCAATACAAAAAATGGAAAGTTATTTACTTATGGATTTAAAAGAGTTTTTTATGGGTTTATGATGAAAATACATATGATTAAAAATGTTTTTTATGATATGTTACTTGATAATTATATATGATGATGGGTGATCTCGATATAGCTTATATGGTGGGTGAGCATAATAGAACTTATATGATGGTTAATCCCGATACTACTTATATGGGGAGAGGGAAAATACATATTTTATGATGGGTGAGACAAATAAACATCCCTAATGAATTTTGTAATGTTACTTGTATTTAAGGGTAATAAGGATTTTATTAATCAGGAATTTTTTTTATGAATTTAACCAAGATCTAATATTTCTGACATTTGTTAACAAGGGTTATGAATACAATGCTCTAAGTTACCTATAAGGTTTTTTATTTTATTACTATGATTTTAAAGGTTATATTTTCGAAAAAGTGTGTTTTATAGGTGAATATTATTTATTTTATATTCTCCATTAATGAGGCAGACAAGTTATATATTTTATGGGTTTTCATATTTTTCACTTGACTAACAGATTTTGTTCTTTTATATGCCTTAGTAATATTTTTGTGCTCATAACATATATTTAAATGTTCTTTATAGGGTTTAAGGATGAGTAGGTAAAAAAACTATTTTAAGTTGAAAGTCATGAATATTTTTTATGGAAATAAAATGGTTTTCATTTTAAAAGTTTTATATTGTGGGAAAAATAGATTCTGAGTTGAAGTGCCTAATTTGTAATGTATGAGTTCTTCATGTAATAATTGTGACCAAATTATCTAAAAATATAAACCTAAAAGGTATTTGGAAATGTAATAAAGTGAATTATAGTCTTAAGACACTATATTATGTAATTTTTAAGGATGGGTCCTTATGTTGATGACATGTTTGATTAGATGAAAGGAGCTACCTAGTTATCAAAGATCAATTTGATGTCAATATATCATCAGATTCAAGTGAAGGATGACGATATTCTGAATATAGTCTATATATGTCATTATGGTCCCTATGAGTACATGGTTATTTCATATAATGTAACAAACACTCTGAATGTGTTCATTATATTGATGAAATCTGAGTTTTTTGAGTTTCTATATCAGTTCATATATTGTTTATTGATAACATACTTGTTTATTTATAATCAGAAAATATTAAAAACTAACTTTAGGACACCCATAAATCGAGAACCTGAGATGTCCCATGACATACCTGAGGCATGTTCTTGATTTCCTTGGGTTGTAAACTAGTTCTAGGGAATCAGATGTAAACTAATGAGAATGATTTCTCCTAAAAAATATAATTAAAACATAGTGGAATCTCTATAAAAATTTCAGTAAGACCACTTTATATATAAAATGTCCATTCATTAGTAGAAAAGAATAGTTTAACAATAATAAGAACCAAATAGAGTATAAAAAATAAAAGAACTTCCAACTCAAATAAATACATACAAATAATGAGAGAATCAGTTTGATAATGATTCAACTTAGATGACATGACAACAATATTAAAAAAAGATAATTCCCAAAATTATCTTAATGTGACTCCAAAGGGTCACCATCCAACTTTATTGCCACATGAAATCCCCAAGAAATCAGAATTCATTCTTGAACCTGAAATTAAAATATATAGATAATCATGAGAAAAAATCTTAGTAGGCATGCCAAGAAACTACAACCCATGTATTACTTTTAAATAAATGATCCATTTTAATCTAGTTTGAAATATATTTTATAAACATTATTTTTTTATATTTTAATTTTAAGACAAATAACTTTAAATTTCCATTAATTATTTAAAACTATTTTCACTTAAAACAAGACTATAAGCACTTTAAAAGTGGTTTTCCTTAAAACTTAAATATGAAAACTTCCTTTGAAAGTTATATATATATATATATATATAATATTGTTAAGAAGTTCCAAAATCATTTCTCATAAAAAATTAAATTTTAATTTTAATTTTAAAATAAAATAGTACAATTTAAATTAGGAGAAAATATAATAATAATGGTGAAAAAATATAAAATTCATGGGAAATAGTAAACAATAACTAGTTTATTATCACAGTAATAATAGTAAAGTAGCTATTATAAAACAACCAAGTACCAATTATCATGATAATAATTAGGAGTTGAGGGGAAATTATATAGCATACTAAATCATGTTCCATAATATTAGAATAACTGATGTAAGCCAACCTCCCTAGATCTCAGATGTACCCTACCTAGCCTAAATGAGGGGAAAATCTTAAAGTAGGGAATAATCCATAAAATGGTCCACTATCCAGAGTGTAATCCTAATCCTTTTTACCATATTCTCTTGAAATTCCAACTAGCTACTATTAGTTTACCATGATATATAAAGTAGGGTGTGATATAATACATAGTATTAAACAATAATATGAATATAGATACATAATATGTTACATGAAACATGAATCATAAACAAGGCCTCACCCTCAAGAACCCCATTTTAGGAATAATCCCCCTTTATTTTAATAAGTAAAAATATCATAAACATGTCCTATACTTGAGAAACTTCCCTCTATTTTAAAAATAGAAAAAAGTGTAATGTATAAGAGTGTGTTTTATTAAGAAAAAAAATACTTGAATGTCTCGATTAATTATCTTAATCATTCTTTAAAATGTAAAATTTATAAAAATAATTTTTAAAACTATTTACTTAACATTTAAAAGTATCTAAAAATTTTAATAGTCTAAAATATCATTTTTAAATAACCAATCCCAACTTAAAAATTAAAATTAACATTCATAAACCATATTGAAGAGAAAAATACCTCTTGAAATTTCAAAAATCACTAATAAATTTTATTAAAGAATTTCATCAAACAATTGGTGTGTGTGGTTAAGTAAAGTATATTTATACTATATTTCTAAATTGAAAAATATTTTATGTTAAAATTAAAATCAAGTAAAAATTGATTTTCCTCACAAATAATCCTCATACACATGTAATACTATTTTTTGATACCCAAAACATGAATTCAAACAAGTAATCAATCATGGTTTTAAAATTTAATGGTAATACAAGGGGAAACCTACTCAAAATTTTCACATTAAAAAATCAAGGTGATAATCCACCCTTAAAAGGAGATAACGATCCTTAAGTAACTAAGACAAAAAACTAAAAACATAAAACTCCCTATTAAAAATCAAGAAGAACTGAAACCTAGTTCATCGATACCCTCATGGGGAATAAGTAAAATGGGAGAACAAGAAGAGAGGGATAAATAGAATAAATGCATTCATTAACTTGAAGAAACATTAAGAATATAGGGGGGAATCCATAAATTGAAGGAGAAAGAAAGGGGAGTTTCCCAGGGATCTCCTATGGTTGGGATGCATGAGGGAAGGGAAAGAAAAACCCCAAAAGGGGATTTTTAGTCTATAGGGGTAAGTGAGGAATTTATCCATTAAAAAAATAAAATATAAACATATCATAACAAGAGATCATGCACAATGGTGCATAACCCCAACCCAAAAAATGCTACATAATGGCCCTCTTGTTGTGGTATGGAGGTTCCTTGAGTCACATGGCCACTACTCCTAGGGCTCTAGGCCTACATTGTATAGCCTAAATACTATAGTGTTGTACATAAATAAGAGGGAGCATTACAGCATGGTCTCCTTAGGCCACACTATAGATTATTGTACCTATGTAAGGGTAACACTGATTACCCTTATGCATCATAGGCTCCCTATGATGTATCCCTAAGTGTTAGCGCCACAACCTACTGCATCACATACCGTGTAAGGGTAACATTGGTTACCCTTATTCCATGGAGAGACTTGGCCCTTACACAAACACCCATATACAACACCCACTATGATTTATCCTAAGGTCTACAATGAGGTCCTCCCTCGACAACACCACTATAGTGAAACGATGCTTGCTATAATGCGATCAAATAACATAAAAGGGTATTACGACATAACCTCACTAAGATAGTTTTTGGCCAAATAAAATATGAAGTTATCCCCTTTAACACCCAAAAAATATCTAAATAACTATAATGACTAATAAATAAGAGAAACCAATTTAGAAATCAATAATTAAGAAAAATAATAGTGAAGAGGAGATTAGGGTGCGATAATTATCCCCACCATAATAGTTTTTTCTACCATAAAGCTTTAGTGAATGTATATAGTCATTAGAAAGGATAAGACTAAACCTTTACAATGAATATCAATTCTCAAAAACCAAGGAACACCACAACCACCATTTAAATAAATCTTAAGTTTAAATGAGCCCAACCATATTCTAAATTTAATCCATTTCCTGAAGAACTGTGAAGGTCACAAATGACATTCAGACACTCACCCACTAATGTAAATGATCGCAAGGGCCTCCATACTAGATCTATAGAATAATAAAGGTCAGACTAAGTATGGTGGTATCCCCACTATATTATAATTCAATTAAAACATCAATCAAAAGTAAGGAAAGCACAAAGAGGAGAGACTCTACATGATCTTTACTAACCAATAGATACCACTAATGGAATGAATAGATTCCAAAAAACCCATTAATTATTCAAAATTTCCATAAGAAGGCACTAGACCCAATGAGGTTAATTTTTTAAAAAAAATACAAAATATCTAGAATTAATATAATATCAAATACAGAATAAGGAATAAAAACTAAATAGAATATAAAAAGAATAATGTGGAATGCCTTGAAAAACCACTTAATCAAAATTAGGTTCATAAAATTGGTCCCTTTAATCCTTTGAAGGGATAGATCAATCCCCAATCATTTTTTACATTTTTCATTTACAAAACCTCTGTAGTGAACCAAATGTACACAACCATAACAAGTTTTCAAAGCTTTCTAACTATGGTCTTCTTATAACCTGTCTTGCTGCAATGATGGAACACTGGTGCCCATCCTTAGAAAAACATGATGAGATATTGGAAGGCCTATTAATATCACTTATTATATAAGAGAACCTAGTACACTCCACATTAAATTTACTAGAGTTACCCTCACTACTCTCAGGAATTGTGGAAGTGGAATTCACCTCAATCACTCTTGTAAAGACTGCATCAACCCAAACTACCTACCCCTCCACTTATATATATGAGGTCAGATAAAATTGTAACAACCTTGAATGAATATTAGGATGAAGGCCTCTTTTTAAATTCAAATAATTTAAGTAATATCCCAAGTTGAAATAAAGAATATAAGGGACTATGTCAATGAAATTGCGAACATACTCCAATACCGATCGATTTCCCTTTTAGAGGAAATATAATTACATCACCTTATCCACCTTCACATCCTTATAAAAATAATTCTTGATTAATAAAGGCATAACATTATCCTTGGAAAGGTCCTCTCATGGCCTAGTTTAAACAATATAATTTCACTAATTCCAACTCAGAACCTCATGTATAAATGTTGTGAAATTGATTTTGAGAGACATACGATTTTCAATAAGACCATAAATCCTTTCAATATCCCATAAACACTTTCCCACCTTACAAGGATATAGTAGGCCATAAAAGAGGGGAATATTCAACTTTCAGTGATCTAGAAGAAAATCTTTATATTGATCAACTGAAGGGTTTATATAGTAACATGATATTCTCATACATATATATTACATATTTTAGATGAATATTCAATACATTAAACAAACATATGCCTAAGGACTATAATAGTTTAGTGTATTTGGAGACTATGTACACAATATTATAATTTGGTGAGAGATATTCAACATCTCCCATAAATATATTCCCCTTTATTACTCTTAAGAAACATACCATAATTAAAATATTTATTCATAACCTAGGGAAAGAAAACATAATAAAGGGTGATCTCAGATGCTCTTTAACGATAAAAAAGTGATATACATATGCATAACATGAAAATAAGGGTATGAGAACATGAGAATAACATTTTAAAATCATAACCTCCATATCAATGATCATAATATTGAGTCATGGTATAAATAATGGAATTTTCTAAGACATGAATCATAATAGAATCAGATAACATGATCCATAACAGCATAAAATTAGCATAAGACATATTTTTGGCATACACATGAGCTTATAAAATTGGGAACATGTATAAATAGAAATAGGTTCAATCATTATGTTAAAAACATGAAATTAAGAACTTTTATAAATACATGGACATGATATAATGTCCATGCATAACGTTAGGGACATGAAAGACATGTCCATTCATAACACTGTGAACATGTAATAAAGTTCCTTTATAACATTGTAAATATGTAATCAGGTTCATGGATAACATTGTGAACATGTAATCAGGTTCACACATAACATTGTGAACATATAATCAGGTTCACACATAACATATTTACTCATGATTTATCCATATTTACCTAATGCATTGGAGAGAGATATAGGTCTCACCAGTCACATAACAATAATCAAACATATGTGTACCACAAAATCATAAAAGATAAATCATATCATTACCCATGAAAGTTAATGGGTTTCATAAACATTTCATCAAATAATAACCTTTGTAAAAGAGTTAGGTTTTATAATCATTTCATTATTTCATCATCGCATACCCCATGGAAAATGAAATGGGTTTCATAATAATTTTATCAGGGTATAACCTGTGGAAGAGAAACATGTTTCATAAACATCTTTTCATGATAATACATTTTGAGAAAGAATAATAATGGTATAATTGGTTCATATCCCTAGTAAATCATATGTTTCATCAAATTATATCATCTTAGATGTATAATAAATTTTAAAGAACACTTAGAACATTTCTTGAGAAAATTAAATTTTCTTTGAAAATCACTTTAAAAAAATCATAAAAAAATTTGAAAAAAAATTTATTTTAAAATAACCATGAAAACATATAAAGTAAGATTAATATAAAATAATGTTTATGATAGTAGAAAATTAAATTCATTCCATACATGTTACAAAAAATATTCCTTTCACATTTTCTGTAAAAGACAACCGAACATTGTTTAGAAAGTGACATTAATATTACATTAATTTTTTTTAAAAGTAAGACATTGGTAAAATGTATTTAATAAATAATTTTAATAATTTAAAAAAATATATAAATTTTTTAGAAATCATGGTTTTGGAAGGAAAAGGGTTTTCAAATGAATAGAGAAATTAACATGTTTTTTCTTAAAAACATTCTTTTGAACTATTTAATACATAAATAGAAAAAAGATGAAGGGAAAGAATGTATTATAATGACATAACAATAGGATAGGAAAATTAATGAGTTTATTTAGAGATATATTATAATATTTTATCATTATAAGTATAATCATAAACAATCCAGATAAATGATGATATTTTATCATAAAACCATTACCACTTTGGTAACATTGAGTCATAATCCCCATAAAATAATAACATTAAATAAAACAAATAATGTTATGAGAATAAAAATATTTATGATATTACATGTAAATTTAGTTTTATATAAACCTCATAAAATAATATAGGTTAATAACATAACATATGTCTCAAAGAACACAAATTGAGATAAAAATTCGATACTGCTTTGATAAATTTTGAACTGTAAACATATTGAAAGAGAGGTACTGAAATGGATATGTAATTTAGAATAATTGTTATAATAATAACAATAAAATAAATTCATGTAAATTATACACACCATGTAAAATAAATAGGTGGTGAATATGGTATGTGTCTCATAGAAGTTAAAAGAGAGACAGAAATCCCTTACCATTTTAGTAATCTTTTCAATCATAAGACACAATAACACATAAAATTAAATTAAAATTTAAATATCATGAAAATTATGATATTAATGATATAAAAATTCAAAATATAAGTATATACACAACAAAAAATATATGATTGGTAAATTTTCATATGTCTCCCAAAAATAAAAGAGAGACTAGAAATCTATTACCTTAAGTATCAACTTCCTTCACACACATTCAAACATTATATATAATAAATATATTATAGAAAAATAATTATATATATATATATATCATATCATATATTATTTACTTATGACCATTTATTACCCATTTATTAACAATTCTTTATTAAAATTGTGTTTTGGGTAATAACCACTTTGTTCTTCGTATATGTTTTGATTTGTTATTTTTGGTCTTATTAATTTAATCAAAATTAAATAATATATAGAGTAAAAATAATGTCATAATTATCATATTTATAAATAAATTATACTTTTAATACTAACTGTGAAATATGGTTTTGAGAAATGAAGTATGTTACGATCATTGAGATGATCGGCTGTGTGTATGCATGAGTAACATTTCTATTTTTCAAAGATCATTATGAAAAAGAAGAAATTAATATTTTATATTTATATAATGATAATAATATAACATTATTTCTTTAAATGTACTTATACATATCATCAATGTGGTGTGATGATGAAAATAGAGAGTCACATTGCTTCGTGAAGGCGATAGTCCACACATACACAAACAACGTCATTATCTTTTAGTGAGTGAAATGGTAAGAAATAAAATGATATATTATAATTTAAAAATGATAAATATTTTAGGAATATAATAATTATGTCATGTATATCACATATATTCATTAAATTTCTCCTCATTATCTTTCATATAAATCATTAGTGAAAAACGAATCACATCGCTTTGTGAGGTGGTAGTCCGCCGTACGCACGAGTGATGTTATCGTATCGCCTACAAATTGGAAATTAAAAAGATATATATGATATAATGACTGTAGATGTATAATTATGTTATAAATATCATATATATATATATTATATCTTTCATCATACCCAACTATAAGAGGTGGTAATAGAAAAATGAATGACATCGGTTCGCAAGACGGTAGTTCACCATTCACATGAATAATGATTTCGTAACCCATTTTATGGAAGTTGGGATGATTTTAGGTAATTAAATTAAAATAAAAACAGCTAATAATATGTAATATATTTATTTCATTATATAATAATAGTTTAATAATAATTTAAGGATGTGGAGGAAGAAATAAAATAAAAACCCTTGATGAATAACCTTACATCTTCCTTAGGTAACCTCCTTACATTTTCACAAAATACCGGGGTGTTACATTATAACCCCTTAAAATTAATTTCACCCTTGAAATTCATATCACTCATCAATGGTTTGACATTTTAAAATTCCTTCATAGAATACCACATTATAAAAAGCGTTAATAAAACATCTTATTTAAAAAGAAAAAGGGTGCAAAATTCATCTAGAATAACACATAATAGGTTTACAAATAGGAAAACATAAGTGGGAAGTAAAAACATGGACATAGAAGGGAAACTAACACCCAAATACTAATGGAGAGTGATAGAGAACATTTTCAGGAGAAAGTTAACATTCATAAATCCATAAACCAAAGAGGCAATAAAAATTTCATTGATATCATAAAAAAATGATGATAACAAGATTTTTTTTATTTCAATATTATTTTAATAATGTTTAGTAATTACTTTTCCATATCGAATGATAACATATTAAAATGTACTTACTTGATATCTTTTTATTTCATAGGCACAATTTCATCCTTTGGTTGTGCCTTGATGAATTTCCACTTTATCTCTTAATCAAAGAAATGAAGATGATTTTTTTTAATTCTCAAAGCACTAGTGCATCTTAAGATCCAAGAAAGAATGATAAGCCCTTAATTATATCTCTAGATGTCATCAAAACAAAAATGGTTATCATAAGTTATCCAATAAGGATAAATCATTATATAATGAAATAATTCATTAGTCAATAGAACCACATCTAGAGTTCAAATTAAACCATTTCATAAATGGTTAACCTTATAACCCTTACAAAAGACTAAAATATATAAATTTAGAAATAAGGTCACTAAATTTACAAAATAAACTCATCATTAACCTACCAAAAAATATGGAGTATCTCTTAGTCATTACATATAAAACTTGTGAATACCTTTATCATGTATTCTCTTAAAACATGACAATAATATAAATTACCATAAAACCTCAATGAAAACATTCATTCTTCCTAATTCATTGAATAAAAATAAAAATTATTGAATATATTACATAGATATAATAATGTTATAAACTCCATTAATGATAACATAAACCAACTTATCAAAAAATCATTTATCAGTTCTGAGGTCATCAATACTATCCAATTTACTTTATCCATATCAATCATTTCTTTATCCAAAATAAACACCATTTTCTTAACATTAGGAACATATTAAGGGTTATCTTTCCTTAATAATAAAATTTCAATAAAATATAAGCTTTCCATTAAATAATTTTTATAGTTCATCAACCCCATTAAACATATTCTTGAAAATCCTTAATGAGAAACCTATACTGAACAATACTTGTATATATTTTCATTTATATAATACGATTTTGTAATTCCAATACATAAATACTTCAATAATTCCACCTCATCCTAAGGCTGTTAATTATACTTCATCATATTATTCCTTAATACCTCATTCCTTTAATATTTCATTCGTAGTCTCATCATTATCAATAGAAAAACCATTACTCATAAAACTTAATGATTCTATTCATGATCTTTCCCCTTAAGATATCGATTTTTATAATGCCCATACTTTCTACATTTAGAAACTTTAATAATTTATAATACCTTAGGGAGACCATTATTCTCATCAATTATGTTAACCAAACATTACATTTTTCCTTTGAAGTTACCTGATTTGTGTCTTTCCTTTCCACACCCAAATATTCTTCTCATCCCTCTAAGACATTACCTTGAGTATTTATTCCCACATTATCAACATATAGGAAAAAAAATCTTCTTTCCTACATGGTCTATATTTACTAAACTCTAAGATAACTCTATCCTTCTATTATTTAGAGAGTCCGAGAGTTGGTTAAGGTGCACATTGTTAATCATGTACTATGATAACTGATTAGGCATAATCACAACATCATTCACTATAGTAATCATCCAATTTTGATTCCTAACAGTAGATTGTACATCACATTTAATGTTAACCCAATTTATTTTGGTTCCCACCATTGACTAAATCCAAAAATCAAAGTGTGGGAAATAATAATCATAGTGGGAAACCACATAATCATGAAAAATAACTTATAGGATGTCTAAATCATGACACCTTCTTTTAAATATATGACACCTTAGGATTATACTATTTCATTCATAGAAAATATCTATTCAAATCCTTTACGATGGTTCATAAATATTTTTTGAATTTTCAAAGTATACCCCCCAGCAGTGTTAAACCAATTGTGCAACAAGGCCTGTTTTCGTACACAAGGTGATGACCGAGTCCATATCAATGCACCCCTTTCAAAGTTATTGCCACTAGGTACCCATATTATAGACCCACATCCACTTATAGTATCCATAAAGGTATGTAATTTATTACAAACTACTCAATCTATACTTTACCAAAATTCTAGGAAATTTTACTATACTTTGATACATCCTTAGACTTATCCTTAGATACATCCTTAGATATATCATTAGAAATATCCCTATTTATATCTCTAAATTTTTGTCATCCTAGTTTCCAAAGGATAACTAAACCTTTACTTTGATATCAACAATAGAAAAATAGGCTTCTCATATATATATATTACATATTTTTAGATGAATATTCAATATATTACACAAACACATGACTGAGGACCATAATAGTTTAGTGTATTTGGAGAATGGGTACACAATCTTCTAATTTGGTGAAATATATTCAATATCTCCCATAAATATCTTCCCCTTTATTACTCTTCACAAACATACCCTACTTAAAACCTTTCTTCATAACCTAGGGAAATGAAACATAAGAAAGGGTGATATCATATTCTTAGTAAGGGTAAAAAAGGGAAATATATAAGCATTACATGAATATAATGGTATGATAACATGAACATAATATTTGAAAATTATACCATGCATATCAAAGATCATAATATTAAGTCATGGTATAAATATTAGAAGTTTATAAGGAAAGAATCATAATGGAATCAAAGAACATGATCCATGAGAGCATAACATTAAAATAAGACATACATTTTTGACATATACACATGATTTTAACATTGTGAACATGTATAAATAGAGATAGGTTCACTCATTAAGTTAAGGACATGAAATTAGGTCCTCACATAAACTTATGGACATGTATCTAGGTCCATGCATAACATTATGAACATGAAAGATAAGTCCATGAATAACACTGTGAACATGTAATTAGGTTCATGCATAAAATTGTGAACATGTAATCAGGTTTACACATAACGTTGTGAACATGTAATTGGGTTCACACATAATATTATGAACATGTAATCAGGTTTATTCATAACATATTTTCTCATGATTTATCCATATTTACCCAATGTATTGGAGGGAGATATAGGTATCACCTGCTATATAATGAAAATCATACATATGTGTGCCAAAATATCATAAAACATTCATCATATCATAACCCATGAAATTAAATGGATTTCATAAACATTTCATCATACCATAAATTGTATAAATGAGATAGGTTTTATAATTTTTTCATCATTTCATCATATAATCACCCATGAAAAAAGAGGATTTCATAATAATTTTATCATGGTATAACACTTAGAAGAGAAACAAGTTTCATAAAATTATTTTGAAGATCAACCATTCAGAGAAAGAATAATAACTGTATACTTAGTTTATACACCAAAAAAATCATAATTCACATCAAAGGTTATCATATTATATGGAGAATGATTTTGAAATATCACTTGGAACTCTTATTGAGGAAAATAAATTTTCTTTAAAAATAACTTTTTAAAACTAAAGATTCATGAAAAAATTTGAAAATAATTTTACATGAAAATAACCTTGAAAATTTATAAATGAATATTCAAATCAAATAATGGTAATGATGGAAGAAAATCATGTTAATTACATAAAAATTTAAACAAATATTCCTTTCACATTTTTAGTAAAATAAAAATGAGTATTGTTTGGAAAATGAGATGAAAATTCATTTCAAAAAATAATTTTAAAATTAAAAAATGGGTAAAAATATCTTAAACAAATAATTTTAATAATTTTAAAAACGTTTTTTATTTTTTAGAAAACAAATTTTTAAAAGAAAAAGGGTTTTAGACCGAAGAGATAAATAAACATTTTTTCTTAAAAAATTATTTTTAACTCTTGAGTATATAAAGAGAGAAAAATGAGGGGAAAAAATTTATTATAATGACATAACTAGTGGAGAATATAATGCCGCTTTGTTTTTCATATATATTTTGATTTGTTATTTTTGATCCTATTACTTAGATCATGGTTAAATAATCTATAGAATAATAATAATGAAATAATAATCATATTTATACATCAATTATAATTTTAATACCAATCATGAAATATTGTTTTTGAGAAATGATGCACGTTACAATCATGGAGATTGTAGGTCGTACTTACGCATGAGTAATGTTTCTATTTTTGAATGATCATTATGGAAAGAAGGAAAGTAATATGTTATCTTTACATAATGATCATAAAATATTATTATGTCTTTAAATATACTTATAAATATCATCCATGTTGTTAGGTGATGAAAAGAGAGAGTCACGTCGCTTTTTGAAGGCAGTAGTCCACACATACACAAACAACGTTATCATCTTTCAGTGAGTGAAAAGGTAACAAATAAAATGATATATTATATTATAAGAATGATAAATATGTCATTAATATAATAATTATTTCATTTATATAAAATTTATTCATTAAATGTATCCTTGTTATCTTCCATATAAAGTGTTAGGGAAAAGCGCATCACATCCCTTCGCGGGGCGGAAGTCCACCGTACGCACGAGCGACATTATCGTATCCCCTATGGAATAGAAAATAAAAAAGGTATATATGATATAATTAATAAATATTTATAATTATATTTTAAATATCATATATACACTTTATATTTATCATCATACCCAACCGTGAGATGTGGTAATGGAAAAATGAATGACATAGGTTCGCAAGGCGGTAGTCTGTCATACACACGAGTGATGATTTAGTAACCCATTTGATGGAAGTGGTTATGGGTGTAGGTAATACTATTAACATAAAAAATATTATTATATAGAATATAATTATGTTATTATATCATCATGGGTTAATAAAAATTGATGGAGGTAGAGGAAGAAATAAAATAAAAACACTGGATGAAGAACATCACCTCTTCCTCAGGTAACCTCCTTAGGTTTGCACTGAAATCCTTCCAAGGTTAGATTTATGAAAAAAATAAGGATTATAGGATGATACGAGGGAATTTGGGAAGTTATTTGGGTTTTTTCCAAGAATAAAGGTTTTAAGGTGCAAAGAAGAGAGGAGAGAGTGTGGCCTTTTATAAGTGAGGCAGGTGGTACAGATGTAATATTTTGAAAAGAAAAAGTTTTACATGTGTTATTATAATAGAAAAAGGGTAAAACATGGATTATTATAGATAATTATATTTTATAATTTGAAAATATTTCCAATAAAAATATTTCAGATAATTTTTTAGGTCATGTTACCCATTATAGGTTCGTTTATCCCTTGATAAATCCATTTTTACCTTAATCATGGTAAATAATTTTTTTATATTTTTAATATTAATTATGGTAAAAAATTAAGTTGAAATTATTATATAATGAAAAATTATTCTAATTCCAAATATGGAATATATTTTTCAAAATTACATTCACACAAGAGGAAAAATTTAAATTTAAATTAATAACACCGACGCGATGAGAAATCGAGTTTTCGAAGAGAAAATGTTCAAAATTTACAAGGTTTTTATATAAAAATTAAACATGAAAATAATTATGATAAACTAAATTGGATTATTAGATATATAATTAAACAAATTTTAATTTAAAACCAATTTAAAATATAATTTAACTTTATAAATAATTTAAACGAAAAGACAGTTTTCAATTAAAATTTAGTGTTTTCACTATTCATTAAAAAATTAATCTTTTCATAAAATTCATAAAAAATCACCCTAAGATAATTTTGACATGTATATTTAAAAATTAAAATTTATTTTTTCAAATATATATTCTAAAATTTTCAAAAATTAGTTTTAAAATAAGTGCGCAAAAAGTTGACAAAACCATTTTTTTAGAAAAATGAAATTTTTATGGGAAAATATGGATTTATTATTATATCTTGTCTAGAAAACACATAATATTTATGTTAAATAGTTTATTGAATATATAGTATATAAATTTCATTTAAACTATTCACCAAAATTGGTTTGTTTAATTTAGTGAGGTAAAACATGTTTCTTTTCATAAAAGTCATTTTTTAGAAAAAGATTTCCTTTTTTAAAATTGTTTTTATTTTCATTTTTAATTAATTGGTAACTATATAATTCCTTTTATATACATGTGTAAACCAAATATTTTCATAATTTAGTTATTCTTATTCATAATTACCATTCCAATGGCCAGGTGGTAACTGTCATATAATAATATTTTAATAAAATGACATGTTTTATTTAAAACAAGTGTTGCGTGTAATGAAAGATAAACTCAGTGTTACATATAAAATAAAATGTAAAAATATTTCATTTATTTGAAAAAAACTATTTCACAAAGTTTAGGGGTGTTAGATTTCACTTTTGGATAACCACCCATGGATTTATCTTGAAAATCCATTGAGACATGATGAGGGTGTACTCGAAATAAAAATAAAGGCACAAAATCAATCAATAATCATCCAAACTCAAACCATATCCATCCAAAAGTAAATTTAAAAAAAAAATAACACTCAAAAATACCAAACCACAACCACTTAAATGAAGTTTAAATATTTTTTTAAACCAATTTCCAAAATCCCACATCCCGATTTAAGAAATCATAAAACATAATTAAGAAATAATTTAAAATTTTCCAAAAACACCTTATTAATATCATTTACTCATTTCTATTCACTGAGTTAATTTTAATTAACCATAAAAAAACTACTTTTAAAATCTCCAAATTTCACATTTTACCTGTAAAACCCAATTTCTATCGTGAATACCCTTCATGATTTTAAAATCCTAATTCCTTTATTCCTAAAACCCACATTTACATTTTCAAATACATAATAATCTTCAACCCATTTTAAAATTTTATTTTTTAATTTCAAAAAAACTACCACCATTTAAAAATCAAAACTCTATTTCAAAATATCATCAAACCTAAGGAGAATATCTCAACACACCACACAACATAAAAATTTTATTAAGAGGGAATAGTAGCCATGTATAACCTAAATACATGGCTGGGAAAATAATGAGTTAGTCATTTAGTTTCCATTGGGAGTTATACCAAACCATGCGCTCGAGCTCCACATGGTTTTTCCAAACCATGGGATATCATCTCGTAACACCAATAAAATCCTAATATCATAAAATAAAATGTAAAAATACTTTAAATAATCTATATATAATTAGAATAAATTTATAAAACCATTAATATAGAAAAAATATGCTAGAAATAACTAAAGAAAACTCAAAAACCATGACTCAAAACAAAAATTACCTTAGTAATTCAATGCTCCGAAAGAGAAGGAGATCATGAGGATGTACTAGAACCTACCTCGTGAGTTAACAAATACCTATATCCAATATACCATTACCTAAAAAATAATAATTAAGTTATATAACCTAGTACCTCTTAAGAATCTATGCTATGATACGATTTGTTTACAAACAAACTCCAAGCCAACCCTAAACTAGGTAACCAAGTTGGCCCATGACATACCCAAGGCATGTTTCTAAACACACCAATCTGGAAACTAGTTCTAGTGAATACTATATGAAAACATGGAAATGATTTCTCCCAATAAATATAAATACAATATAGTTGAATCTCTACTGAAATTATAGAATGAACACTTCATACATCGGAGTTCTATACGCCATCATAAAAAATAGGTTTATATTATGAAAAAACAAACAGAGCATAAAAAATAAAATAACATACAAATAAAATAAAGTTATAAAAATAATAAAATAATCAAATACAAAAGGGTCTGATTTGACTGAATGATAACAACATAAAATAAAGATAATACCCAACCTAGTCTACACATGACTCTGTAAGTCACCATCCAATATCAAATCCATAGACCCTCCCTAAGAAAGAAAAATAGTATCCTATACCAAAAATTAAAATATATTGATAGGAGTGATCACAAATCTCATTAGGTATTCCAATAAACCACACCACATGTATTTCAATTACATTATTACTTTAAAACTAGTTACTCTTAAAAAATAAGTATAAGCACATTAAAAGAGGTGGTCCTTAAAATATAAATATAAAATGTGGTGTTATTGAAAAATTCATTTTAAAGGTTCATGTGTGTGTGTATATAATATAGTGAAGAATTTATAAAACTATTTTTTCAAAAAACATTAAATATATAGTTTTATTTTAAAATAAATGATTATAATGGAAATAAGGAGAAAATTTAACAATAATGATGACATTAGAAATTAGTTAAGGGAAATTGGAAACAATAACTATTCTATTATCATACCAATAAAAGTAAAGTATCCAATATAAAACAACCAAATAATAATGATCATTAGGATACCTAGAAGATGAGGGAAAAATCTTGAACTTATTAAAACATGATCCATCATATCGATGCACCTGATGCAATCCAGCCAATCTAACACCCAGTCATACCCTAACTAACCTAAATGAGGGGAAAATACCAAAAGTTGGTTGTAAACCATATAAAGGGAAACTAGTGATAGAAAAATATTATCTAGTGAAGAATGTTCTCTTAAAAGTTCCACTAGATACTCATGGTTTCCCATAATATATAAAATGTAGGAGGGTGAATCAATAAGAAGTTTCAAATAATAACATGAAGATAGATACATAATCCATTACAGGAAATGAGAATTATAAACAAGGCCTCACCCCCGAGAACCCAATTTTAGGAATATTCCCCATTATTTACATAAACAACAGTATCATACATGTTTTATATATAAGGGGAACTTCCCTTAATTTTGAAAATAGGAAAAATGAGGGGAACATCCAAGTGAGTGTTTTATTAAAAAAACCATCCCTAAAAGTTCCAATCAGGCCTCAAAATCATTATTTGAAACTTAAAATTTATAATACTAATTTATAAAAAAATTACTTAACATTTTAAATCATCCAAAAAAATTAATAGCATAAAAGACCCTTTTTAAAGAACTAAGAACACCATACAAATTCAAAGAACATTTAAAAACCGGATTGAAGACTAAAGCAACTCTCAAAATATTAAAACTCACTAATAAAGTCCATTCATGCATTTTATCAAATATCCAATTTACATGATTAATTAAAATATATTTCTACTATATTTCTAAATTGAAACATACATTACATTTAAATGAAAATAAAGTTATTATTTATTTTCCTTTCAAATAATCATCATACATATTTAGGAATATTATTTTATATCCAAAACATGAATTTAAATAAGAAAGAAATCATGGTTCTAAAATTTATGGCTAATATAAGGGAAAAAATAAATCAAATTGTTACTTTCACAAAAGTAAGTGCTAATCCACCCATATAAGGTACAAATGATCCTTAAGAAAAAAAGGTGAACCCTAGAAACAAAAATCCCCTTATTAAAAATTGATTGTAATCGAACCCTTGACCACTGAGACCCATATAAATAAAAAGAAAGAGAGGGGAACAAGAATATAGAATGAAAAAGAAGGAATTAGGGCCCAAACTTTAAGAAACACCAACAATAAAAGGTATGAAGACAAAAATAAAATGATAAATATATGATAGTTTTTTTTATGGATTTCCTCTGGTTGACATGCATGGGGTAAGGGGAAGAAAGACCATAAAGGTGATTTTATGTTTACAGGGTAAGTAGAGTAATTTATCCTTTTTAAAAAATAGTACATAAATTGATTAAAACATGGTCACACGCATCATTTCATAACTCCTTATCCTAGTAACTCCTACAGTGTGGCCCTCTGGCTATGGAGTAGAGTTTTCTTGAGTTGTAGGGCCACTACTCCTAGGGCCCCATTCTTACATGTTATAGCCTGAAGGTTGTGGCGTGGTCTATTAGAAATAGGGAGGTCTATGATGTGGTCACCCTATTACAAAATTTAAAAAACTACACCTATAAAAGGGTAACACTAGTTACCCTTACATTGTGTAGGTTCCCCATAGTGTATCCCAATGGGTTATGTCATTTTTTATTGCAGCACATGCTATGTAAGGATCATACCGATTACCCTTATGTAGTGAAAACAATCGACCCTTATTCAAACGAACCTATACAAAACCCACCACATAATATACTAAAGGATGCATTATGATCCTTGGAAACACTAGCACAGTGTCATGATTCTAGTTATAGTATGGACAACCAGTAGAAAGGGGGGATGTGATGTCACCTCCATAGGTTACATCACGACATACTTTAGTCTGCAGTTTTGGAAGATAGTTGGACCCCAAATTACCCCAAAAACATTTTAAGAATTATTAATACCATGAAAAAAGATTAAAAAAAATTATAAATCAATAATTAATTAAAATAATAGGGAAAGTGAAGTCAAGGTGTGACAGAGTAGGAGTATGCAGAGAATTTAGGAGTTGTTCCAGAGGTTATTCGATGTTATCATCTATTTAAGAAGCCATTGAAGAGTGAGTTCTAGGCCTATGATGTATATTTACTAGGATATGTTGTATCTCATTATGTATTATTAATGTATCATTTAAATATCAAGGTAGTGGTTTCTTGGGTGTCCCTCAAGATTATTGAGAAGGTTCATAGTTTCCTAGCTATTGTAGGCTATTACAGGAGGTTTGTGCCCAATTTATCTCATATTGTGACACCTATGAAAACCTTGACCTAGAAGGATATGGAAATTTTATGAAATGACCTATTCCATGAAGCTTTAGAGTATTTTAATGGGAATATTTTTAGAACTCATGTTCTTCATTTCCTATATAGTGTTGTGTTTGAGGTTTATTATGACATTTTGTGTATTAGTTTGTGATTTTTTTTGATGTATCAGAGAGATATTATCTATTATGGGTCTCATAATTTATATAATCACAATCATAAATATGCTACCCATTATTTTAGATTATTTTTATGGTGTTTTATTTGATGTTTTGGAGAAATTACCTCATAAATGAACTCTTTTTGGTCTTCATAGATATCAAGAACTTTGGTTATACCTTCTCCAAGCATGATTTAAACTTTTGGTAGTGAAAAATGATTATATTATTTTAGGATTACTATTTTTATATTTATTATTAACTGATACAATTAAATATTATTGATGAAAAAATGAGTATAAAATCACATGGTAATATTGTGCATGAGTCTAAATACTCTTGGAGAGTAATGGAGGAGAGTGTAGTGATTCACCTTGGTGTGGGTGAGGTAGATGATAGATGGTGTCTCTACTAGATTACTGTGAAATAATATTTAGTATATAAGTTAGGGGAAACCCATTTGGGGGATTCAAAGGTGGAATTTTTAGGGTGATTGAGTTGTTTATTATGATTCCCCTAAGGGATGGTCTGAGGATAGTCAATAATGAGTGTTGTTCTTATAGAGTCTCTTCATTCCGTTGGATATGAAAGAGGTGGTTCATCATGAGTTACAAAGTTTTCCCTTAGTAGTGAATCATGTAATGTAAAATATGTATTGGTACCTTATAGTTCAATTTTGGAGGTATGGTATAGAGAGATCAATTATAGAGTTTCTGTCTTTATGTTTTATATAAAAAAAGGTGAAGGATGAGAATCATGTTTCTGGTGGGATTCTTCAACCATTGGATATTCCCCTGAGAAATTGGTAAGAAACTTCAATGGATTTATTCACTACTTTAACTTAATAATATGGTGGATATGATGTTATTTGGGTGATTGAGTGCAACTTGATGAAGTTTTATAACTTCATAAAGATTAAGGAATTGATCATATATTCTGAGGATTTATGGGTTTCTAAAGATGACCATCTTTGATCATGTTCCCAATTTCATCTAATTAGTGTATAGGGGTCTCCAATATGCATTTTGATATTATTTATTACTTAGAAGAAATTTCTATCCATATATGGATGATCAGAAAGATCCAATTATCCTGACTTTGGAAGACACATTGCATGCATAAATTTTTAATTTTGGAGGATCAATGGTGAATCACATATTTTTGGTTAATTTTTATTATAATAATTGTTATCACTCTACCATTTTTATGTATTTATTTAAATCAATTTATGGTATATCATTTTTATCTTCATTATATCAGAATAAGTTTAGAGATTTAGATATTCTCAGGTCAAAATTGGTGTAGAGCATGATAGAGAAATTATAGGTGATTCACGAGCAGATGAAGGTGGAACATGATCTTAAAAATTACTATTCTAATAATAGGATGAGTCCTATAGATTTTAATGATGGAGATCATATGTTCTTAAAGTTATCTCCTCATCAAGGGAAATGAAGGTTTGGTTATGGGAGTAATCTCTCTCCATAATTTGTTTGGAATTTTGAGCTATTGGAGCGCATTTATGTTGTTTCATATAAGTTATAACTACCCACATAGATGAAAAAGTATATATTATTTTAAAAATATCATATATTCATTAGTATATTCATGATTGTTCTCATTTCATTGAATAATGAGAGTTAAAATTTGATGATGACGTGATGTTTGAGGACTGAACTATTGAGATTTAGGAAATTCTGGAGAAGGTATTTCATAGCTGTGCTATTCCCATGGTTAACTTATTATGGTGGTATTATGTATTAGATGAGTATAATTGGGAACATGAGTATCAAATGTGTTCTCAGTATAATAATTTGTTTGAAGCTAGTTTTTTATTGATATGATATTTGTAACCATGATTTATTTATGAGATAAATAATTTTGTTTGGTTATGTGATATTTTCTTATGGTGGGATGGTTTTTATTCTTTGATAGATAGATCCTTTAAAGGTATCCCATGGGATTTTTTTACTTGTCCCTTCCCATACCTTCATTCATAGGTTTGGTTTTGACTCTAGAGGAAAAGAATCATTTAAGAAGCATCTGATGCAAATAACCAATTCTTACGGATCCTTTCCTTTCAATTTTTAGATAATTGGAGGCATCAGAGAGAGGAAGGAGGGGAGATTATACTAGATATATAATTTCATCTATAGGGGACAATTTTTGGTGTGGTTGGTTTGATTTAAACATGGTACTATTTTGGTAATTTTGGTTAAGTTTTTTGTGAATGTACTTCATAACATGGAAAAAACTTTCATGGAATTGAGCCTCAAGTGGTTGGTTTAGTGGTTCTTCTATTTTAAGGTTTATGGTAGTGTGGTTCTTGGGTTTCACCATAGATTCCCTAGGGGATAGATTTTTTTGGTTTTTCTATTTTAGGGGTTTCTGTGGTATGAAACTTGGTTGCATTGTAGAGTCTCAAAGATCGAAGTCCTTGGAATTTCCTTTTTGGGGACCTTTACAGCGTAGTGTGCTGGTTGTTCCACAAATCTTACTTAGGTATATTGAATTAGGGTTTTACTAAGTATTAAATGGTGGATATAAGGGGGGATTCACACAATGGTTTTATTAAGGCTTTACATGGACCTGTTTTTGCATGGCCACCCCTACTACACCATATTTTTTGTAAATCATCCGACCATTGTGGAATGGTCATCCCTGTCACATCATGATTTTTTTAAATTATATCCTATATAAATTCAAAAGTCACAAAAAAATTCTCTCATTGAAACCCTCTTCCTTAAAACCCCAGGATACTAGGGGATCCTCTCTGAAGACTCTTAAACCCCTTTTTATGTATTTATCCTTTTCAATTTAGAGATCTTCTCGTGGGTTATCCAAGGTGTGTTTATTTATTCACATTTGGTTCTTGCTCTCTCCAGTACCATCATTCCATTCTATTTCAATTTTTTTCTTCACTTTTCAAGGTTTATTATTGATGATTTATAGTAGATTCTTGGTGTAATTTTATTGTTAGAGAGTTTAGGTTCCTTGTGGGAGAAGTGATTTTGGGATCTATGTCTATTATTCTATTCCTATTCAGGGAACATTGGAGGATTTCATATGAAGGTAGGTGATTCAATATATTTATTTTGTTTGTGTGATAGTGGGGGATTAACATGTTTTATCTTATTTTATAGATGGTGGTATTAATATAAGGAAGATAATAAACTATAATTAAATAATTGGAATATTTGAAAGTGGTGTTTTGGTTCACATGTAATTATGTTTATATTTATGATGGTTGCCTAATTGGATTTTCAAGATAGTGTATAGTTTTATTATTGTGACTAATGTTGTTCTATAACTTATTTTACATGATAAAGTTGGTAAAAAAAAGTGAAAATGGTAAGACAGAGTAAATAATGAATGAAGCACATGATTTAGATTATCATGCTTAAAGTTGCTTAACATGAAAGGTGTTTCTTTGAGTGAGTTAATTAGTTGATTATATATATTTTTAGCCACTGATTATTAGGATTCTTGTCATATAAACTTAATCATAATGAATTAGTTAATTCATGATAGTAATGTAATATATTTTTTATGGACATAAATGTTTGAGGTTGTTTTAAATCCTAATCATGATTTCTATAAGTTGTACATCCTAATGCTATGTCCTTAGTGGACCCTTAAGTTTTTTTTGTCTATAAATATGGTTTTATATTATGTATATTCCTTATAATGATATATAACTTACTATGAATTAACGTGAAACCTGGTAGGGTAGATAATTTAATGGGTAATGGGTTATTTGCCTTCTTTTAATGGAAGTGGTTTGATATGGATGATTTCGGGATAGATGGAATAAGTTGAGATCTAGGGATTACATGTTTACTTATCTATTACGATTATGTTGGTTTTGTGATATATGGTATAGGTTGAGAGATGCACATTCATGTTTTTTATTTGTTATGTTTTTATGTTGGTTGGCATGGGTTAATAGATGTGCTTTCTCATTTATTTTTTTCTTATTGTTTGTTTTTATGCATAGTTCTGTTTTCTATAGGATTCTTATTCCCTTAAGGTATATCTATTCATTAAGACTAGACTTGGTCAAGTCATATAAAATCCCAAATAAGGGAATTATAATGAATTATAATGAATTAATGGGGATGGGTGTTGATGATGGAAATTATATAATAAATGGAAATAGAGAATTGGTTGGGATAAATTCTATAAGAGCAAGGGATGAAGCCTAGGATTTAAATGACGATTGTGAAATCACCTTGTATTTTGATGTATTAATGTAAATTGTTGATCTAGAATTTATAACTGGGATTTATAAAGCATATATTAATTATTAAATTACTAAATTATTAATGATGTTTGATCTCAGTGATTGTTTTCTTAGATTGTGATCATCTTTCAAGTCATAGTGGTGGTTGTCAGGTTTTCATGTGAGACATCAGCCATCGTTTAAGTGTAAGGTAGAATAGTTCCCTTATGTTGGTATTTTATATACTATCATTATGATATACTATTTATTATGCTACACCACTTTATTTGGTAGGGAAAGTTTATGTCCATATTTTCCTTGGGTTCCAGGTGTTTTTCTTGAAATCTAGGATACAAATGGATGTCTACTCTCACAAATTTCTTTCTCTTACATATATAGAATAATATGTAATAATGGTAAGGTTGTTATGAATTATGGTATATGGTATGTGCTCATATAGGATGTTATGGATCTTAGTTTTACCATATATGTATGTGTGAACTATAAATTGTTAAGGTTATAGCATGTGCATATATCTAAGATATAATGTACATGGCTATTATAGTTGTAGTTGTGAATGAGTTATGATAGCTTGAGGTATAGTTTAAGATTACATAGGTGGTAATGTATTTTAGTCTTGATTTTTGGTTATTATTTATATGGGCTACACAAGGTGTAGGATGAGATGATGATGTGGTTGTGACCTAGTTTCCCATATGGGATGGATGAATTACAGAGGGGATGGGAGCACCAAGATGTAATACATTGGGAGTGAGGGCATATAGATGAGTGGGAATGTGGATATAGGGTACCTTTCTTATATATATATATATATTTGTGTGTGTGTGTGTTTTTCTTCATGTCACTCACTTCTATGTGATACTTAATGAGTGATCCTTTGTGAGAATGATAATATAGTTTTCTTGTTTAGGTGATGAGTTGGTTTCTCTATTTATTCACTGGGATTTAGTATGCTTATTTTAGATTTACATGAGTGGTTTCAAGGATGATCCTACTAAGTATAACTATATTCTCACCCTATATATAAATATTATTTTCAGGTTCATAGTAGTTGGTTGGTGACAGATATGGGTGATACTTACTTTTTTGTGGTTGTCGAAGAGCAGTTGGAGTTCATGGTTGTTTCCTAGGTCTTTCTCATATTGTATATTCAGTTGTTTTTTCTTTTGTTGACATTATATTATTATATTTGGACTGTTTATTTATTATTTATGTAGTTTATTAGTGGTTTCTCTTATTACTAGGATATACTTAGGTTAATTAATCCCATATTTATTATCAAAAACTCCCTCTATTGGAACCTCTCCTAGGAAAACAATAAATAGAAAGAGTAACCCCCTGAGTCCTGCCACTAGTAGGTCCTAGGGTGGCGATTAGAACTAAGGGTGTAAAACACAAAAATGGGAGACATTACCCTAAAAATATAGAAATTATTGAGATATGAGATAAAAAACCACCAAGAAAATCATCACATAATATAAAATAACAAAAAATCTAAAATGTATATCAAGAAATATAAAGGAAAAATCCAAAAATAAAATAACACCCAGGGGGAAAAAATCCTAAAGTAGAAACTCCACAACAACCCCAACCTCCAAGCTAGAAGTGTTCAAATCAGTCTCTGAATCCCTATTATAAAGTTAAAAGAAGTTTATATATATGTTGGATGATCATAATTTGTATATTCTGTATGATCATACTGTAGGTACCTCATGAAAATGTGAAAAACTATACTAATGCACCAGTGAATAAATACCAGAAACCAACATGAACCTAAAATATGTCAACTAGATATCTCAGCCACATCAAGGCTCACTAACCAAATAAAACAATCAATAAATAAGATAATATAAAGGAAAAAATAGATCAATGCACTCCACATCCACTTCCCCACTAAATTTCTTCTCTCACGCCCCAACAAAAATTGTCTAATTCCCACACCTTCCATGCATACCAATCATCACATATCAAACTATATCTGATGTGGTTTGGGTCACAACCCTACCCACCCCATCCTCCCATGAGACCCATAATCTATTTCTGGAATCATTCATCATCCATGAATCACCTTTCATTGCCACATCATTATATATATAATCTTATATCTAATCACAACCTCATAAACAAAGAACTTGGGTATTATGAACATTAAGGGCATAAACCTTGTGCCCTCCTCTCACCATGCATGACCACCAATATATATCACATCCTATCATTTCCATACATATCTTCCAATTTCATGATCATTGACTAGTACTCTAAGAAAACTATATATCATCTTTATGCAATGATACCAATGGGAGAGTGGGGAAGAGGGGGTAAGCATCCATATGTTCCCTCACCATCATAGATGATTGGGAAAACATCCCCAAAACATTTTGGTATCAGTAAGTAGTACCAAAAATGGTGGGGTACATATAGAAGTAACCTAAAAATATAAATATAATAAATAACACCCAATACTCAATCTAAGGGCTAAAATTGAATGATACTAACATAGTACACATAACTACCACGCAATTACATGAAATTCACCACCAATAACTGCCTCTACTAGATGTAACTCACCACACAAAATATCCACAACACATCCTACACTTTACTTTATTTATAGATTCAACCCATCTCCATATTCACTGAAATTACTAACCAAGTTCTATTTAACATCCATTTAATTATATTTTTAATAAAAAACAACTCTCAAGAACACCCTATGTTTAACTCTACCATTTCCCATTTCATTACAACCCATTTTTTATCATTCAATTCATTAATCAATTTCCACACTATTAATTGTATCCCATAATTATTCAATTTCCTGCTCATGTTGTTACCATTTCAACATTACCAACCACATCCCATAGCTACCAAGAAACTATAGTACATATTAAAACATAACATAACAACCCATCTGCCTCATAATAGAAACACCACATATCATACACAAACCATAACTCTAGCCCAACTACCACACAAAAAAACCATCAACCAACAACCACAACTCAACCCTCTACACATCCCTTTCAAAAAAACTATAGCTTCACTTCTTCAACAAATTACACACATGATCTGATCACCACCATCACCATAGAATCCACATAAGGTTCACACAACCATAATAGAAACACAAAAAGCACACCTACATGCATAAAATATTATAGATACCATAGTTTATACTAGTTAAGTTCAAGGGGGTTTCCATAATATTTTATTATCTCTTACATGGGTGGTTTCACACAATTTCTCAAATTCATGAATATTTTTTTATCCATATATAATTGTTTAACATTTTATAAATAATGATCCTAATGAAAAAAAAATTTTAGTGGGTTCTCATATCCATGGAGACCACAACATAGACAAGGATCAATAATAACATAAATATTTTAGAAAAGGCATCAAAGAGACATGATCTCATATATTTTTTCTGAAGAGGGGCACCTTAGACAAAGAGGCAAAGGATTATTCATTGAAAAAACATGAGATTACGAGAGTCTGAAATAATGTATTTTACAATAATATCTTTTATAATGGTAAATTAAATTTGAAGGGGGGGTCATAAAGCTAAGTGTGGTCACTGTAGATACTTTTATTAGAAATCCCCTCAACCACATAATTTTCCACCTAGTAGACATGAGTTACAATTTAGTTGATGTTGGAGAGAAATATCAAAAACTCTATCCATGGAGCACTGAGACTCCATGTGATGTGTATTGTGCTATTTCTAATGGCTTGAGAATTTTTTGTGGAATTACTTTGTAGCTATAAGTTGTCCCAACCATTGTGTTTGGAAAAGTAGACCACATTGATGATTCCAAGGATTTAAGCCTCAAGAGAATAAGTAAGACACAATACCTAAGGATCATCCAAGAAATTTTCCACTATAATATTGAAAGATAGAATCACACCCCGAGGGACCAGGGTTCCCCTTTTTTAGGTTCCATCTGAGTTTATTTTAATCAAATTATGAAAGGGAGGCTACCAAGATACTTCAAGAGTTTTAGTAGGAGGTTTAAAATTACTATAAATAGAAAATATTCTCAACATAGTTAAATCATGAATTTTATTATGATAGTATCCAATTTGAAGTGATTTTGTCTCTTAGGTTTTAACAAAGGTCCTTATAAGGGTAGATTGAATTTTAAAGGGATTACAGTTATAAAATAAGGAATTAAAGACAACCCAAATTAATCATAGAAGTTCATCCACCATTGTATGTAATATGTTACACATTTGGTGAGATAATACAGTTTCTTTACAGGACTAAAAACATTTACACGAGAGAGTAAAAATGCGTTTAAAATATTTCAAAGAGATTTAAAACTTGCTTTTATAATTCCGAAGCCATAACATAGCTAAGGAACAATTGGTTGACATAGTACCTATGCTAGATCCATAAAAGTTGATTTCTGACCTGATCAAAAATGCCAAAAAATTAGCTAACCTTAGGCTTCCTATAAAATATTGGAATAATAATGTAGGTGAAGGTAAATATCCCCTCTATTATTTTAATGAATGTTAGAATGACAACTTTCCTAGTAGGGGGGATCCACTTCCTAAAGCAGATAAAGGACTTGTCCCATTCTATAGTCTGTCCTAAAATTATTTCATAATGTGAGAGAGATTATTTAAAATTATGAATGTTTCTCTTAATTCCCTAAAGGAAGAGAGTGATATCCTTTTTATAGATAAGATGAGTTGGGGATGTAATGATCCTAGAAGATTTTATGGTTTTGAGCTTTCCATGGTCCACCATGTGAGTAAAGAGCTTATTAAGACAGTCTTCAGCATTAGAAAATAAGATAGCTGAGAGTGGGTTACCTAGGATTACCCCTGGACCATTTAAAGTATCTATTGGGAGACACGTTGATGAGTACCAATTTGTGGATATAACCAAGGATACATTTCAACCAATTTATGGAAGTAATATTGAAACCAAAAAAATCTAACACTATTCAAATAAAGTTCCAATCCATGGTGTCAAAGGACTTCATGATATAAAGTTTAATAGAAATGTTTCCACCTCTATTTAATCTTTTGAGAATATTTACATAATATGTAGCTATTAAAATTCAATATTTAATGTCACTACCCTTTAAAAAACCAATATAATTCCAAGAGTTTATTTTTTTGGAGATAGGGGAAAACCCATTAGTAAGGAGGTTTGTAATGTCCCAACCCTAGAAGCCCGGATCTGGTGCATTATTATTTTTTACATTGGCATGTTTATAAGGAAACAAATCCTAAAGGACCATATAATTTATTAGTTTTGGAAATCTAGATTACATAGATGATACCCATAATACACAAAGAAATGAAAATAAAGCGTAACATAAGTAAAGACTCACAATCCTTGAAACTCATTCAAAGGGTAACTCTACATAACACTGGGAAATAAAAAATAATAAGGGTGAGATCAAATGATTAGTAATGGTAAGTAAAGAGGAAGAAATAATGAATTTATGAGAGTAAATCAACATGGAACGGTAAATAAACGATAACACATTCCATTCAACTAACTAGATAAGGAATAATCAATATAGAAAGGTAAATAACTAAAACACATGACATTTAATCAATAAATGGAGAATTAATTGCACCTATAGATTTTATCATTTGAAAATCTCATGGATAATAATAATAATATTATTAACTGTAATATCTATGAAGGGAATGCTTAATTATTGGATGTCATGTATGAGGTACATGAAAACCTATACCATCAATAACTTTCACAAGATAGTTTAAAAATATGGGTAGAAACCTATTTAATTTGGAAAACTTATTTGTCTCATGAGAACCTGTTGATGCATCAAGAGGCTATATAAAGTCTGGGACCCACCCACCATTTCTAGTCCAAATAATTCCTCATATCAAATAATCAAAATAAATAACATGCCTTAACAAATGACTATATTGAATAAAGAATTCATATTTATCTATAATTCCCGAATGGTGGATACATAATAAAAATGGTTGTTAATGTTGATGAATGCAAATACTGTTGAAATATTATTAAAACATTTTTGAGTAAAATAATCTTTAAACATTCCAAAGTGTCCCATACCACTTTGAAACATTTGAATCATAATTCCCATGAAGGATAATTTTAATTGAAACTTATAATATCATGAAAATAATGATATTCATGATATAACATGTAAAGGGTAGTATATAAACCTTATAAAATAAACTAGGCACATTACATTACAATATGCCTCAATGAAATGAAATTGTGATGAAATCCCTAACCTTGTATTTCCTATTTTGTGTAAACATACTATAACAGTGTATAATAGTTTTAATAATGTTACTAACTTGTTTCCAAACCATATTAATATTTATGATATCATATATTATCTCTTTATAATATCTTATTACCCATTTTTTAATTATCTTTCATTATTTTCACTACTTCAGATGTTATTTTCCTAGTTTCTCGAGTAAGTTTTGACATGTTATTTGTCATTCCTATTACTTAGTATATGATTTAATTATATCCAAAATATAAACCATGATTTAATTATCTAATATATTCAGTATGTATATATTTATAATAATCCATAACATCTATAGATAGGAAATGGAATGCACCTTTCATGGAGATGGTTGGCAATACGTACGCATAAACACTACTTTCATTTATTTTTCATATTAAAATAATGAGAAGTAAATTATATATATATATATATTATAATTCCATTATCATATTTATATATTTCAAAAATTATTATTAAAACCACCCTTTGTATATTCCTTGTATAGTATGAATGAATCATGTTGCTTTGAGGAGGTGGTAGTCCACACTTCCACAAACAATGTTATCTCATTTACAAAAAAATGGAAAGTATAAAGGTATGTGTTATAAAATAATTCAAGATTAATAAATACATAAATATTATATATATATATATATATAATATAAAATAGTGTTTCCATCATAATGACCAACCATGAGAGTTGGTAAAGGAAAAACGAACGACATCGTTTTGCGAGGCGGTAGTTCGCTGTACACGAATAGTAAATTCATTACCCATTTGATGGAAGTGTGTATAGGTGTAGGTAAAACCCTTAACATAACAGTATAAAAGTATATTTAGGACACTATTGTTATTATATAATCATGTAATAATAATAAATGAATTAGTGGGAAAATAAATAAAACTAAAGTGATCGTTGAAGAACGTTACCTCTTATTTTGGTAACTTCTTTTGGTTTATACCAAAATACTTACTTATTTTGATTTATTCTAAAAGTGAGGCCGATATTATGAGTGAAGGGAAGTTTTAAACATAATTGGGTAGGTTTTGGTCGAGCTAGAAGGCTCAAAATGGCGTGAGGAAGTGAGGGAGGAGGTGCCCTTTTATAATTTTGGTGAGGGGTACTTCTGGAAACTCTCAAACTATTAAATTTATATAAATTAATTTTCTGTTAAAAATGGATCCAAACTAAGTTATTTATAATATAAGACGAGTATGGGTCTAAATCCTCTGAACCAATAATTTTTTGACAAGTTTCGGTCACATTATTACCCTTATATTTTGGATTTAACCCTTAGTTAAAACTTTTAACTCTTAGTGTGACAACTTAAATTTTTACTCTTTAAGGGTTGATGTATTTACTATAAAATGATAAACGGACACTAAATGAGTTATTTATGATATTTTGATACTTATATCAATTATTTGGATTAATTTTATATTTAGATATTTTATATCATCTAATAAAATATTATTTATTTTAAAATATCAATAATGTCAATTTTGACAATATTCGTTATTTTATCTTATACAAAAATAAAAAAAACATGATAAATTTGAACAAAGACTTATAAAAAATTAATATAATATAAAATTCATCAATAAAATTCATGTATGACATTAAATCTCTCAAATTTTATTTATTTTAACATTTTTAATATCATTTATTTGATTCTTCCATTAATTAAGAAATGCCAACGAGCTCGTACATGAGTGGTAAGGGATCCTTCGTGGAATCCAAGAGACCCTGGTTCGAAACCGAGTAGAGATTAACTATTCAGAAACTAGAAGATATGTTAATATCATGTTTAATGTAATTTAAAGGAGGATGGGATCGACATCTTCCTATGGTTGAATTATCTTATAATAACAGTTTCCACTCGAGGAAGATATTGATACCATCATCCTTGAAATTACATTGGGCATGATCTTAAAATATCTTACAGTGTCTGAATAGTTGGCTCAGATATTCCATCATTTTGAGGATGATAGGCCGTACTGAAGTTCAGTTCAGTATCTAGAACATGTTGAAGACTCTTCCAAAACTTAGAGGTGAATCTTGGATCTTGATAGGATACAATAGTTAGTGGTACTCTATGTAGCCTTTCCACTTACCTAATATATATTCATTCCATTTGATCCAATGATAAATCCTACCAAAGTGCAATGAAGTGTGCAAAATTTGTAAGATGATCCACAACAATCCGTATTGCATTGTTTCCTTTGTATGTCTTCAGAAGTCTTGTGACAAAGTCCGTGGTGATGTTCTCCCATTTCCATACTGGTATGGGCAATGGTTGCATCGTCCCCTTAGACTTCTGCCGCTCTGCCTTCACTTACTGACACACCAAGCACTTTGATGTATACTTAGAGATCTCCCTCTTCATATTATCCCACCAATAAAGATCTTAGAGATCTCAATACATCTATGTGTTTCCAAGGTGAATAGAGAAATTTGAACTATGTGCATCATCCAAAAGCTCCTTCTTAAGATATAGACTTGATAGAACACATAGTCTTTTACCATATCTCACAATTCCTTCTTCATTAACATTGATCTTAGAGGATTTAACTTTTCTAATAGCTTCCACTTTATCCTCAATTTCCACATCATCCTTTTGAGCATCCTTTAACTTTTACAAAAGAGATGGTTGAGAAATAATTTGTGAAAGGATTGATGATGTTCCCTTCTTTACGATTCCCATGTCCATCTTCATCAAATCTAAGAAGATTGGATCCTTTTCAATTCTCATCAATGATAGAATCACTCGGTCTTTTCTACTTAGATCATCCTCCACCTTATTTTATTTCCCAGGGTGGTAATAGATTGAGCATTCATAGTCTTTGATCAGATCTAACCATCTTAGTTGGTGGATGTTCAACTCTTTCTATGTGAATATATACTTGAAGATTTTGTGGTCCGTATATATTTCACACTTCTCCCCAAAGTGATAATGTCGCCATATTTTCAATTCAAAGATCACAACCTCCAACTCTATATCATGCATGCGATAGTTTTTCTCATGGATTTTCAGCTTCCATGAGGCGTAGGCTATCACTTTTTCATTCTTCATCAACACACAACCCATGACCTTCTTCAAAGCATCACTAAATACCAAAAAAAGTTCTCCACCTATGGGTAAAGTGAGCACAGGCATAGTGATAAGCATCCTTTTCAACTCCATGAATCTTTTTTTTCGCATTCATCACTCCAAGAAAACATTACCCTCTTCCGAGTTAGCTTGGTAAGAGGGTTGGACAATTGTGAGAAATTTCCCACAAATAGTTGATAATATCTAGCTAACACCAAGAAGATGTGGATAATCATTACTGATGTTGGCCTTGTGATTCCATCAATTGTAGATTTCATGGAGGGATCCACTAATATCCCATTGCTTGTGATGATATTACCCAAGAATGAGACCTCCTTCAACCATAACTCACACTTGTTGTACTTTTCATAGAGCTTCTCCTTTCCTAAGGTCTCTACTACAGTTCTTAGATTCTCCTCATGATCCTCCTTGCTTTGGAGTATATTAGAATATCATCTATAAAGAATACCAAAAATTTGTCAAGGTAATATCAAAATACTATATTCATCAAGTCCGTGAAGATTTATGGAGTATTAGTGAGTCTGAAAGGCATTACTATGAATTCACAGTGCCTGTATCTTGTACAAAAAGCAGTCTTGGGGACATCTTCCTTCTTCACCGTTACTTGATAATATCCCAACTAAAAATATACCTTGGAGAAGTATTTTTCTCCACATAAATGATCTAACAAGTCATCAATTTGTGGGAGATGATACTTGTTCTTTATCATGATTTTGTTAAGCTCATGGTAATCGATGCAAAGGCACATTAATCCATCCTTATTCTTGACGAAGAGGACTAGTGAACCCCATAGTGAAGCACTTGGGCGTATAAACCCTTTATTCCGATTCTCTTGTAGTTGTTTCTTCAGCTCCTCATGATCCAGAATAGCCATTCTATACAGATTCTTGGATATTGGTAATGCCCTAGGTATAAGATCAATTGAGAAATCAACATCTCCTCTCAGAGGAAGACAAGGAAATTACTATGGAAACACTTCAGCAAATTCCCCCACAATAGGCATGTCTTCAAGGATGGTTTCCTCCTTATAATGAATCATATGATCCAGATATTCATTTTCATAGGTAATTAATATCCACTCTAGAGATGATGGAGTGAACGAATATTCATCTTCCTCCTTGCACTTGTACATAATCAGGGGTCGATTCTCTACATGGAGAGTGATTTCCCTCTCATGGAAATTTATGTCTACTCTATATAAGTAAATCAAATTCATGCTAATAATTTCATCAAATTCCACTAGAGGGAGTATGATGAGGTTTACTGGAAAGTTGAATCCACTGATTATGACCGGGGAGGAGTTATATTCATGGGATGCAATGATTTATCCATTTCCCGTACTCACCGACATCTTTACTTCCATGATTTGTGGGGGTGTTGGGATTATTCTACTAAACCTTTGAGATATAAAAGACTGCATAGAGCCTGAATAAAAAATTACATTCTCTATTCTTGAATGAATAACTAGTGTACCTGTCACCACTTTGTTTTCAGGGTTCACTTCAGCGATAGTGATGAAAAAAATCTCACCCTTTCTACCTTAGAGGTTGTTGGTTGCCTTCGAAAACCCTTATCTTAGGGAACTAATTTTCTAGACGCCCTAGTTCTATGCAGTTGAAGCAATGAACAACACGTTGATAGTCAAATGAAGCGTTCCTCTCCTCTTTCACAGCTGTGGGTTTTTCTTGTCAGTTGTTAATAGCTATGTGTCCTTATCTTCCACACCTAAACCATTTCCGTGTCCCCTTCAGGAAATTTCTTGGGTTCTTCTTTCCACACCTTTGGCCAGTGGGGTGTTGGATCTTCTTAGCATCATTGGATTTATCCATAGGACTGCCAGAATTGAAATCCACTTTACACTTTTAATCCCCATGATACCCCTAAGATTCGTCGATCTCCATTTCGACCTTAAGGGCACATCGGATAATTTCCTCATAGCTATCGAAGTCATAGATCGCAACGGATTTTTGGAGGCTAAGTTTTTTTCCACAAAAAAAGCGGCCCCCTTGCATTTGGGGGTAATGACAAAGCCAGAGGCGTATCGGGAAAGACTTGTGAAGTTTTCCTCATACGCTCCGACAAATTCGTTGTATTTTTTCTTAAGGGAAAGGAAGTCCCTTTCCATCTTAAGTTGGAGGGTACGTGAGAAATATTTCTCAAAAAACATCTTCTAGAAATCCTTTCATTATAATGCCTCGATCTCCTCCTCAGGCTTCATATTTTTGATCAATGTCTACCATTGATCAGCTTCACCCTCCATATGATAATCATCCAGGAGAACCTTCTCTTTTTCAGAAAATTAAAGGATGGAGAAGGTCTTTTTAGTGGAGTTGATCCATTGTTCTGCGATTGAGGGATTGGATGATCCATTAAAAGTAGGAGGCCTTTGTATCATTAAGCTTTCGATAGCAACATGTTCTTTTTTAGGGGGGTTGAACGTTCCTCTAGACCAATGTTTCTATTCAAATATTGATTTAACCAAGAGAGAATCGTGAAAAAGTTTTCAATTCCCACTCCCATCGCATTGGTCATCTCATTAGCACAATCATCACATTGATCTTCACATCGGTGGTTAGCCTGAGTCCTCCTATTACCAGCCATAGGCTGGAATAAAAGGAAAAACATAAAGGGTAATCCAAGGACAAAATAGATGGCTTATAAATATCCTTTATTTTCTTAAATTATGAATCTATAGGCTTCAATCTATGTTATCCATGATCTACTTTCTAACATATATTCTTAGGGGAATTTTTTATTTCCCTTAATAATGGTTCATACTAAGCTTTTGAATTTACCAATGCATATCCCCTGTGAGTGTTGTAACCAAGAGTGCAGCAAGGCCCATTGTCATGTACCCGGATACCCCGAGTTAATCCCGAAACTCCTTGTTAGGGTTTTCACCCCTAGGTACATCTGTGCCAGAGCTGCCTCAAACATGTAATGACCCAACCCCAGAAGCCTAGAGTTGGTGAATTATTTTAATACATTGGAATGATTACAAGGAATCAAGTCCAGAAGGGCAGATCGATTTAGAATTCTTGGAAATATATTACATACATCAACTTCACATTAAAATTTCATACATAAAATAAAACATAAATAGTTCTTTGAGAATTCCATTATTCCCTTTTAGTTTAACCCTACATATTAATCATAATACACTTCTTAGAAATCCTAGGAAAATAAAACATAAGAAAGTGGTGAGCTCAGATGCTTAGTAAGGGTAAACAATTTAGCGGAAGATAACATAAACAATAGGCATGGTGAATAATTAAAAACACATGCCTTTACAAATAATAAACATGAACAGTTTATGGAAAAAATATGAGCTTAGTAAATAATTCCATAATAAAACATAGTCATGGTCATTCTACTAGTTGAATAACCACATGAACCATCAATATTATTTTCATAATGAGGGAATGTATGATTCCGTTCATTCTGAAACATTTTTTCAAGGCCTTGGCCAAGGCGTGTAAAAATGATTAAGGCCTTGGCCAAAACCATATATTAAATTGGGAAAGGCCTTGGACAATTCAATATCAAATTGTCTCATGAGACCTACCGATGTATCGAGGAGCTATAGCGGGCTCCACCCGTCACTTACTATGTCCAATAGATTTCCCACATGAAATGGTTGAAACATAACATAAACATTCATATTAAAACTGGAATACGAAATGTCAATACTTTTTCTATAAACCATGAATGGTATAAAAATAACACATCCAAATTCAAACATATCACAAAACCTTAAATACAATATGGAAGATTTTTATCATAATAAATCAACTTCAAACAAGTTTAAATTCCATCAATGGATGTTGACATAGATGAAAGTGATTTTTAAAACTCTTTGAGAGAAATATCTATTTTTCATGAAAACATTTAAAAGTAACACAATTTTGAAAGGAAGACATTTAAAGATGTTTTTGAATCAAAGTTTCCCATACCAATTTGAAACTATTTAATGGAATTAACATTTTAAAAACATTAATGTCCATATAAATAAATCCTTAAAAACTATTTTGAAAACATGGACATTAATGAGAATGATTTAGAAGAATAAATATTTAAAACATTTAAAATGATGTTTTAATAAAAGAGTCCCTTCAAAATAATCTCTTTAAATACTCTTTTATGAAACATGGACATGGATAATAAATATGTCCCAGTAAAAACTTACCCATAAACTATCTCGAATAATAATGAGATTGAGAAATTAACCCTTACCTTGCACTTTCCTTTGGTCGAGGGTACATTTAACCTCCTCTATAATGACCATAGTATGTTATTAAATTATACCAGAACCATATTAATATTTATTCTATCATACATGATTCATTTATGACTTTATACTACCCATTTAATAATGATTTCCATGTTAAATTGACATTTTGGGTAATACTTTCTTTCTTTACCGTACATGTTTTAACTTATTATTCTTGATTGTATCATTTAAATCATGCTTTAAATACTTACAGAATATAAAACTTGATTTATATATTATATATATTTATAATATAAATATTTATAATATTTATATATATATATATATAATGGAATACACCGTTTATGGAGACAGTAGGCCGTACGTACGCATAAACACTATTTCCGTTTTCATATCGTATTGAACGGAAGTAAGTGAATAAGATATATGTAAGTACATAAATATATACATATATATATAGTAGAATTATTATGTCATATATCACATACTTATTAATAATATATATTTTTATAATCATTGTTGAATGGTGAACGTGGGAATGAATCTCATCGCGTCGTGGAGACGATAATCCGTACGTACGCACGAGCAAAAATATCCTTATATTGGTGGTTAAATCGTATAAAATTGGATTATATTATATATAAAAAATCATTAACATGTTATATTTATTATTTACATCATTTATACTCATTATTATACCCATCCAAACAATTAAGTGTTTGAATAACAAACTACACCACGACGTGGAGACGGTAAGCCGTACGTACACACGTATGGTGATTTTGTCATTTATAGGATGGATAGAATAACGAATATGGTTGTACCATATTTATAGTAACATAACAGTATGTATTAGGTACTGTAGTTATTATTTTGGTATGGAAAAAACAAATAAATAAGAACTGGAAGAATAAAAGAACTTGAAAGAGGGTGGTGAAATATTACCTCTTCTTTGGGTGTTTCCTTTTGAGTTGATCAAAAGGGCTCATTAGGTTGTCTTTTTGATAAAATTAAGGACTCTAGGTTTATGTGAGGGAATTTGGAAGGATATTTGGGTATGGTTTGGCTGAGCTAAATGGATTTGGAGGTGTGATTTTGAGAGAAGGGGAAGTTCCCTTTTATAAGAGGGGTGAGGTTCACTTTAAGAAAAGATTAAAATATTAATTTATTATACAATAATTTTTGGTTTATAATGGCTCAAAATAAATTTATTTCAAGACTTAGGTGGTAATGGGTCGAAATAATCTCAACAAATAGGTTTTAGACAAGTTTAGGTTACCATTTAACCTTATCTTTTAGATTTAATTCTTAGTTAAATAGTTTAACTTTTACCGCGTCTTCTTGTATTCTTACACTATATGGTTAATAAACTTACTATAAACTTACAAGAGAACCTAAAGTGGTTCATTAATGACATATAAAATATTATTTAATATCTTTGGCTGAACCTTATATTTTTAGGAATATTATATCAACCAATAATATAGTATTTTTTAAAAAAATTAATTTATGTCAATTTTCACACTATTTGGTATTTTGTTTTTTGTGAAAGTCATAACAAACTTATCACTTCGAAAAAATTATATAATCAAACCCAAAAAGTCATATTAACCTAGAAAATTAGTTGAATTCATAATAAGTCTCAATTTACATTTATTTGGATATTTATAATATAAATTTTGTTAATATTTCATTAATAAGTTAATTACTGCATCATCATTGTGTCATAAATAAATTAAATTATTTAATGTCTAAAAATTATAAATAAAATACCATTATGTAGGAAATACATTTATATTTATAATGAATATTTATAGTCTAATTTACATTGTGTTTATCCATATATAAAAAATGGTTTAGTTATTAAACATTGAATTTAACACTTTTAACTCTTCTTTAAATAAAATAATGATAAATGTCCTAATCTAATCCAAGTGGACCAAATAGGATCATATTTTATTCCTAATGTTGTTTTTACTCGAATTTAACTTATCCAATAGAATTAAGATATGTGTTAGGGTAATTATAATATCATTTTTACCCTTAATTACCCTATTTACTTTTAACCGCGGTAAAAAAGTGAAAAGTTACTATTCAAAAAAAATTATTTTAATCTTATCAATCCACATTTTACTTACTGATATTAACCGTGTCTCTCGTATTTTTGAAATTCAACTCACAGAAGTAGTAAAATTATGTTTTATGCTAATTTTCAAATCCTTCTAGAAGGTGGGTAAAAGACGGTAAAATGTTCAATAAAATTTTATATATCTAAACTTATTATAAAATGACTCCAATGAATTACATTGAACTTATATAAGTATTATATATCTATTCTTACTTAAAATAAATTTAAATAAAATAAATAATTATTTAAATAAAAAGTTGGTTTTAAATAATAACGCAATGTTTTTCACTATTCATCAAAAATAGAAAGTTTTCAGAAAAATACCAAAAATTTACCCTAAACTAATTTTTATATTCAGAATTCAAATATGAAGTCCATTTTACCAAATTCAAAACATATAAGTTTAATTTATTAATTTAAAATTAATTCCCATTATCAAAACCAAAAAATGGGTTTTTAAAAAAGTAAACACTATTAAAAGATTGACATGTGTTTACGTCAAATTTAAATATGAAATTAATTATAATGAACTAAATTGTATTAAATGATAAAAATATAATCTAATTATACTTCAAAACCATTCAAATTCATGATTTAACACTATATATTATTTCTATTAAAAAAGTTGTTTTCAATTAAAACATAGTATTATTCACTATTCATCAAAATATGAAAGTTATCAGAAAAGTAACAAAAATTTATCCAAACTAAATTTTTAAGTCCCTTTTCTAAAAAATAATTTAATTTCACTAAATTTAATATTAAAAGAGTCAAATATTGGATTTAAAAAGGGTTCTCCATTAAAAGGCGGAAAAATGTATTTTTTGAAAAATACATCTTTTATCTTAAAAATTTAATTTTTCTTATATTATGTCTAAGAAACACAAAATATGAATGTTAAAATTATATAGGATATATAAAATTTAAAATGTGGTTAATACTATTCATAACCTCTTTTTTGAATGGCAAGTTTGGTAAGTCGTGGTGCGCTCAAACTTAATATTGCGTGTAGTGCAGGTTATTGAAATACTTTGAAGAGATAACATACTATGAAATCTTGGGGTGTTAAATTATCCCCTCCTTTAATAAATTACACCCTTCTAATTTGAATTTTTTTTTTAAAAATAAAATTTTAAAATATAAAAATACTTTTGTGAAAAACCCACTTCGGAAATTGGGTTCATAAAATTTAGTCTTAATAAGAGGGAAAAGGAAATGAAAAAGTCACCACCAAATTATGATCTCGATTAGGGGAAAATTGGTGGCAATTAGAGACACATAATTGGAGGAAAAACGTAAATATTTATAAGGATTTATTGAGGTCATCAATCACAAAAAAGTGTAAAATTGAGGGCCTCAAAGTCATCAATCTATGATGATTTAAAATATCATCGATTAAACAAAACATAAGGTATTAGGATAACACATTTTTGGTTTAACGATACCATCCATAAAAATTAAGAATTAATTTCTTCATATAATAAGTATAAAAAAGAATAATTGACAAGTAGAGTTCCATCCATTAACTAATTTCTACCACAAACTCATCTTTCACTCCAAAAGATAATAGAATACAAAAATATTCTACTTATCCTAATCGTATAGGGTTCCAAAAAAATGAATTTATAATTCATCTGTTATCCCATTTTAAAAAACTACATTATACAAACCAAAACATCACTTGGTCCAGTTGTAGGTAATGCACCCTTGTCGCCCTTCGGTTTCAGGTTTGAGTCTCGCGGCCTTACCGAACACGATTGGTTGTCACCCGACCTCTGGGTTGTCCTTTTTATAAAAATCAAAAAAAATATATTAAGAAGTTTTTTTAACCTTAAACAATAGTATCCAATGTTTAACTTAATTCATTCTATCCTTTATACTTATCCAAAATAAACCTATCCAAACTTACAGTAAAAAATTTATAATGAAGGTAAACGCAATAAAGATCATTTTTTCCATGTAATAACATGTGAATAACTTCATCATGTATTATTTTAAAATGAGGTAACACCCTGAATTACCATAAAACCTTATTGATTAAATTCATGATCCCTTATTCCTTATAGAATACTGGATATACTTCTTATATTCAAAAATGTTGTAAACTCAAACAATGATCGAATATACAAATCATTAATCAATTTCAAGGTAGTCAAGAATATTCAATATAATTTATCCAAATCAATCATATCTTATTATAAAATCACTACCTCAGTATCAGAACCATATTATGGTTTATCTTTCTCTCAAACATATATTTTCCAAAAAATTTAATCCATTATTGAGTCACTTTTCTTGGTTCCACACAATCTCAAGTCCTTAATGAAATAGTACTACTGTAAAATCCTTATATACTCTATTATTCTTATAACAAGTACATCATTAATACAATACTCAAATGACACAATACTTTAATAACAAAATAAGAAATCTAATCATTCCTCTTCATCTTCAGTAGTATCATAACTTAACTATTATCCTATAGAATCATTTGGGGTATACTCTGATGATTTGTACATTGATTCGTGTAGTGTCCCAAATACTTACAGATGGAACATTGTACATTTGAAACCTTTTTCTTACCCTTTCAATAAAATAATAGGTGTCCTTTTTCTCCAGACTTATAACAAATTCCCATTCCTTTGAAGCATTTACCAAGGTGATTCTTTACACAGTTATCACATATGGGAAAATCCTTCTTTCCCCTCTTCCCTTTATCCATCTTTCTCTCTTCCATCCTTTTCTTCTCTTGATTCCCTTCAAATCCATAGGACTCAAATAATTCTTTATTTATCTTATTAACACTTGATACTATTTCCTCATATGATGAGAATATGTGGGAGACTATTTCCCTTTTAAAGTTTGGCTAAATATCATGGAAAATGTGATCATTCTTAATCTTTCGATCATGCGTATTACTGGAATTCTCATTATTTCTACTATTCACCATTTCTTAATAATTGAATACACTAGGTTAGTTTATGAATCACAATTCATAAATCCAAAACATGTAAAATATCTAACGTAAGTTGAAAAGGTTATTCATATAATCTATAATCATAACTTTTTTTCTTTGAGGAATTATTTACTCCTGAATCCATTATAATGGATTGTAATGAAAATGTGAATTATTCTAAGCATATCCCCCGAGAGTGTCATAACCAAGAGTGCATCAAGGCCCGTTGTTGTGTACTAGGATACCACAGGTCAAGCCCAAAACTCCTTGTTAGAGTTTTTAATCCAAGGTACATCTGTTCCAGAGCCGCCTCTACCTGCTCGTATCTAGACAGGGATGTATTTCTTAGAAAATACACAAAATATCTACATTCCCAAAATTATTGTAAGTTATTCTATACTAATACTCAAATTCTATCTTAGTGTAATGTTCTCTGATCATAGTTTTTCTAAATCTAGTTTCCATGTTTATTACTAAACTTCCTCTGATACCAATTGTAATGCCCCGACCCTAGAAGCCCAGAGTCTGTGCATTATTTTAATACATTGGAATGATTACAAGTAATCAAGTCCTGAAGGACCGATAAGTTTAGTATTATTGGAAATATATTACATACATCAACTTCACATTACAATTTCAAAAATAAAATACATCATATATAGTTCATTGAGAACGCCATTATTCCCTTTTAGGTTAACCCTGTATATCAATCATAATACACTTCTTAGAAATCCTGGGAAAATAAAACATAAGAAAGGGGTGATCTCAGATAATCAGTAAGGGTAAAAAATTTATCAGAAGATAACATAAACAATATGCATGGTGAATAATTGAAAACACATGCCTTTACAAATAATAAACATGAACACTTTATCGAATAAATATGATTTGAGTAAATAATGACATAATAAAACATAGTCATGGGCATTCTACTAGTCAAATAACCACATGAACCATCAATATTATTTTTATAATGAGGGAATGTATAATGATAGACATTATGAAACATGTTTTCAAGGCCTCGGCCAAGATGTCTAAAATTGATTAAGGCCTCATCCAAAACCATATATCAAATTGGGAAAGTCCTTGGACAATTCCATATCTAATTGTCTCATGAGACCTACTGATGCATCGAGGAGCTATAGCGGGCTCCACCCATCACTTACTATGTCCAATAAATCCCTCATATGAAAAGGTTGAAACATAACATAAACATTATTATTAAAACTAGCATATGAAATGCCAATAATATATCCATAAACCATGAATGGTATAAAATAACACATCATCATCATCATCATTATATTTTTTATTAATAGCAAGAGAAAACAAAGAAGCAAACACAAAAGAAGCGAGAGAGACCCATCCCCTCCCCCCATTATCACCAACCTTATCTAGGGAGGCCTAAAATAATGTAGACTGAGCATATCCCCTTAATATATTCAATCCCCTATGCCTTGATGCTAGCTACATTGTGAAGGAATACCTCCATCGAGATGGAAACATCCACTGAATCCAAGTAGTCTGCAACTTTGTTACCCTCCCTCTATGTATGAAGCACCTGAGCATGCTATTAAGTAACTTTATGCATTTTCTGGTAATGTAACAAATCGACCAAGGCACAACTCCATATCCTTTCAAGGAATTATGTACAATCATGGAGTCCTTATCCACTTCAGAAAGATCTAACAATTTTTGCCTACATAACTCAAGACCAACATGCATCGCCACTGCCTCCTCTTGAAGGGAGGTCCCCGACCCAAATCTGGATGAGAACGCCAAGTATACCGATCCACTACTATCTCACACCACCCCTCCTCCTCATGCATAACCCAACATGAAAGAACCATCTATGTTCATCTTTAAACCTGTATCAGGTACCCGCTAGCATACCCATTCACCCCTCCTATTACTGGATGTAGAGACCTCTCCACCACTTGCCTAAAATCTGCTCATAGAAGGTGCATTCTTCCAGACACCAACAACCTTATTAAAATCAATCAATAAATTCCTAGCCCATGTGATGATAGACTGGGTTTTCACTGGCACTCCCTCATGCCTCGACCTATTCTGTGCCTGCCAAAGACACCAACACCCTACATGCATCACCACCGATCATGCCGCCCTCGCATGACCCCCATCCCCTGTGGCTTAGAACCATATGTCAACAAAATGATGGCTATCCCCAGCCGTGGTGAGGAACGCCGTGAATTCCCCAAGAACCTTCCATACCTCATTGGCCCATTCACTACCAAAACATAGATGTGAAATGGATTCCTCACTATGAATAGTACATCGCACACACCTGGATGTCAGATGAATACCACACCTACAGATATTGTCGTCAGTCAGGAGTGCGTCTTTCCTTATCCTCTATGTGAAGAAGTTATACTTGGTGGGAATATTTTTCACCCAAATGATCTCATCCCACTCACTGTTCTCCACCTGTCCTTGTACAATGTGACAAAAATATTTGGATGAGAAATGGTTCGAGGAAGAAGCAGTGAAGGCACAATGGTCCTCCTCTTCATTAACATCGATGAGACATAAAATCTTCTACTGCTCCTTATCCAACAGCGTGTCGATAAATTCGGGGAACCGACTCGATTCCCTAAAGGTGATATTGGGGATGGGACACCCTCGAAACCTGAGCAGTGATCTGCACCAGTTCTGGTTCCAAAAGGAGACTTTGCCTTCCCCCCTAATCCAACGGGAAAAAGGCTTGAGAACAGAAATAATGGGGCCAACCATCGACCATATTGGAGAGCGATGACCCTGATCAGGATCCCGAAGGCAAGATGTGTACCTGTGAATGGTAATACCCTAAATCTTATGACGTTCTAGCACACTCCAAGCAAGACTCACATGCATGTAGTATAGGGTATATTTCAGGTTCCGCACATTAATGCCTCCCTCACACACAGGCTTCGCCATTTTACCCCAAGAAACCCAATGCCTCCTACCCTCCGCACCTAGATCCCACATAAACTTTGCCAGCATCCTATCAATATATATGATCACTCCTTTCGGAAACATGATGGATGAAAGAACATGAATAAGAGAGGCCATAAGGACACCGTTAATGATGATGATCCTTTCACTAAAAGGCAAAAATTTGTTCTTCCAGTTCAGCACCTTATCAGTGATCCTGGAGAGAAGGTCATCAAAGTCTCTAATCCTAATCCGATTGTACTATATAGGTGATCCACGATAAGACATTGGGAATTAACCCCTCTTCATACCCAGAAGCCTACTGATAGTCTCCACCCTCACCGAGGAACACTTGTTAGAAATGAAGAATTCACTCTTGCACTTGTTAATAATCTGGCCACTCCATCAAGAATACTCACTCAAAACTATTTTCAGAATGTGTATTGATCTACTTAAATCATTTAGGAACATAATGGAGTCTTCATCAAACATGAGGTGAGAGATGTCCAGAGCCTTCATCTGATGACAGTACTAAAGAATCCCTCCTTCATTAATGTTCCTCTGAATTAGCCTACTCAAAACATCCTTCATAAGAATGAATAGAAAAGGCGATATGGGATCCCCCTGTTGTAGGCCTTTTGTGGCCTTGAAGAAACCATAATATTTTCCTATGAACGTGACATATAACCACGAGGAGATGAAGCAGCGAAAAATGATATCTACGTTCTAGGGAGAAAACCCCATGCCTGACAAGACTCTGATAAGGAAGCTCTATTCGACCCTATCATATGCCTCGTTCATGTTAAGCTTAATGACCAAGTTTGATTCATGTGTTTTGAAGCCGATATCACTGATAATATCCTGATCTAGGGAGATTTCTTCTTGTATCGAACGACCCTTAATAAACTCATGTTTTTCCAAGGAGACCCACCTGAGGATATGCATCGCAAGCCTGGAGTTAATGATACCAGCCAAGAATTTGTATGGGATGTTGCCCATGCTCACTGGGAAGTAATTTGAGATTAAATTAGGGCTCTTGGTCTTAAGAAGTAGAACCATGTTGGTGGCAGAAGCAACTCGAGGTAAGCCGTACGTATGCACAACATGGAGACGGTAAGCCGTACGTATGCATGTATGGTGACTTTGTCATTTATAGGATGGATTGAATAATGAATATGGTTGTACCATATTTATAGTAACATCACAATATGTAGGAGGTACTAGATTTATTATTTTGGTATCGAAACAACAAATAAAGAGGAACTAGAAGACGCAAATAACTTGAAAGATGGTGGTGAAATTATTACCTCTTCTTTGGGTGTTTCCTTTTGAGTTGATCAAAAGGGATCCTTAGGTTGGCTTTCTGATCAAAGTAAGGAATCTAGGATTATTTTAGGGAAGTTGGGAGGATATTTGGGTAGGGTTTTTTTGAGCCAAATGGCCTTGGAGGTGTGATTTTGAGAGAAGGGGAAGTGCCCTTTCATAAGAGGGGTGAGGGTCACTTTAGGAATTGATTAAAATATTAATTTATTATACAATCATTTTCGGTTTATAATGGATCCAAATGAATTTATTTTGAGCCTTATGCGGTTATGGGTAGAAATACTCCCAACCAATAGGTTTTAGACAAGTTTAGGTTACCATTTTAACCTTATCTTTTAGATTTATTTCTTAGTTAAATAGTTTAACTTTTACCCCGTATTCTTATATTCTTACACTATGGTTAATAAACATACTCTAAAATTTTGAGTGAACCTCAATTAGTTCATTAATGACATATATAATATTATTTAAGCCCTTTTTCCAAACATTATATTTTTAGGAATATTATATCAACCAATAATATAGTATTTATTTTAAAAATTAATTGATGTCAATTTTCACACTATTGGGTATTTTGTTTTTTGTGAAAGTCATAACAACCTTATCACTTCGAAAAAAATTATCTAATAAACCCTATCATGTAATATTAACCTATAAAATTAGTATAATTCATCATAAGTCTCAATTTAGATTTATTTGGATATTTATAATATCAATTATTTTAATATTTTATTAATAAGGTAATTATTACAATATCATTGTGTCATAAATAAATTAAATTATTTAATGTCTAAAAATTATAAATAAAATACCATTATGTAGGAAATATTTTTAGCTTTCTAATAAACATTTATAGTCGAATTTATATTTTGTGTAACCCTATATAAAAAATGGTTTAGTTATTAAACTTTTAATTTAACACTTTTAACTCTTTTTTAAATAAAATAATAATAAATTTCATAATCTAATCCAAGTGGACCAAAGAGGATCATATTTTATCTATAAGGTTATTTTTAGTTGAATTACACTTACCCAATAGAATTAGGACATGTGTTAGGGTAATTATAATATCATTTGTACTCTTAATTACCCTATTTACTTTTAATCGTGGTAAAAAATTCAAAAGTTACTATTCACCAAAAATTATTTTAATCATATTGAACCAAATTTTACTTACTTATATTAACCATGTGTCTTCAATTTTTGAAATTCAACTCACAGAAGCGGTAAAATTAAGTTTTATACTAATTTTCAAATCCTCAGAGAAGGTGGGGAAAAGACGACAAAAAGTTCGATAAATTTTTATATATCTAAACTTATTATAAAATGACTCCAATTAATTACATTGAACTTATATAGTTATTGTATATATATTTTTACTTAAAATAAATTTAAATAAAATAAATAATTATTTAAATAAAAATTCGGTTTAAAATAATAACACAGTGTTTTTCACTATTTATCAAAAATTGAAAATTTTCAGAAAAATACCAAAAATTTAACCTAAGATAATTTTGATATTCAGAATTGAAAAATAAAGTCCATTTTACCAAATTAAAAACATAGAAGTTTCATTTATTAATTTAAAATTAATTCCCGTTGTAAAAACCAAAAAGCGGGGTTTTAAAAAAGTAAAAACTATCAAAAGATTGACATGTGTTTATGTCAAATTTAAATGTGAAATTATTTATAATGACATAAATTGTATTAAATGATAAAAATATAAACTAATTATACTTCAAAACCATTCAAATTCATTATTTAACACTATAAATTATTTTGATTAAAAAAGTTTTTTTCAATTAAAACATAGTATTTTTTACTATTCATCAAAATATGAAAGTTATCAGAAAAGTAAAAAAAAATTATCCAGACTAAATTTTTATGTCCTTATTCTAAATAAGAATTTAATTTCACTAAATTTAATATACAAAAGTGTCAAATATTGGATTTAAAAAGGGTTCGCCATTAAAAGGCGGAAAAACTACATTTTTTGAAAAATACGTCTTTTATCTTAAAAATGGAATTTTTCTTATATTATGTATAAGAAACATGAAAGATGAATGTTAAAATTATATAGGATATATAAAATTTAAAATGTGGTTAATAATATTCATAACCTCTTTTTTGAACGACTAGTTTGGTAAGTCGTGGTACGCTCGAACTCGGTGTTGTGTGTAGTGAAAGTTATTGAAATACTTTGAAGAGCTAACATACTATGAAATCTTGGGGTGTTAGATACCTGATCATATCTAGAAAGGGATATATTTTCTTTATAAACCACTTACTCAATACCCACAAAAAATTAGGGATTTTTTATTATACTTAGTCTTGTCGCTAAGGCTTCACTAGGTTTTTCTAATCCTAATCCCAAAAATAACTAAACCTATCCTCTGATACCTACTGTAACAACCCTGATCTTTATTACACACTTAAACATGATTTATTACATAAACTCTTCACTTGATACAACATGTAATATTGAGAGGTATAGTGTCTTTGGGGCTTAGGAACATTACATAACAACTTAAAACATGAAACATAACATCTTATTGAAAGCTTCCTTTACATGACCACTGCATTCCCTCATACTTAGCATTGCATGGGATAACCTGAGGACATGCATAAAAAAAGGGTGAGATATAAATCCCGGTAAAGGAATAAAAATGGAATAACATGAGGAATACAATATATGTTACATGATAGGAATATTAATGGATCACAATAGAAACATGAACATAAAGGCATGATAAAGCATGAAATTCATAACAGGGAGATATGGAACAACACTTAACATGGAATTAGCATGAGCCAAGGATCATTGCACAAGGAGCATGAGTAAAACCTCATTACACATGAATAATGAGTAAACCCTAGTTTCACTAGAATTATAATGGGTCAACACTCATTGCACATGATGTATCACAATACTATACTTTACCCAATGCATTGGAGCGCTATGAGGGTGCACCCTTCTTAAACATTTCATTTCATGTATAAGTGTGCCACATAGATCATAAAACATGGATTCATTAAACATCATCATTTATTCCATGATAAAGGAGTGTGGAATTCATACATAAAACAATTTAAACTATAAGTAAATGTGCATAAAGGTGAATAACCTTGATAGAGAAGTGGGCATGTTATTCACTACACAATGACTTTGTCTTGGAGAATTGTGGTGCAATTTTGGCAGCGTAACGGCGTGACATAATAACTCATAAAAATGGTTGATGATAGAGAAAGGGGTGTCTCATCATATGTAAATTAAAGGGACAGTAATGGGTTCATATAGATATATGTCCCAACAATTGTAATTTAATTTTGATTCATTATACAAAATAATTACTTGAATGTAAATGAGGAGAGATAAATTCTGTATGGAATTTCGGCATGGTAACGGGTTTACATGTAAGGAATTAATGAGAGAGAAAGGGGATATATCATTATTAAAACATGAATAGGGATGTTTTGGAGAGTTGTGAAATCATACACCAACGTTTATAACTGAAAATAAAAGGGAATGATAATATAAGGAAACCTGGACATAAATAAGGAAAGTGAGAATCCCTTACTTGGAAGTGTGATCCCAAAAGCTTCGGAGAGCCTTGAGAGATTATTATTGGAAGATTGGGGAACCTTGGGATGAATATAGAGAGAGGACGATAGCGTTTGGTCTAACTACAAAGGATTTTTGTGAATAGGAAGTGGGAGCATGGGTGGGTTTATATAGGAATGGAGAATAAATTCTTTATTATTTAGGTTTGGGACACCTCACATTAAACTAATAAAAACCAAAAAACAGACCATGGTTTTTGGCCAGGTTTTTTTCCAAAGGGGAGTGTAAAATAATATTTTATAAGGCCAATGTCCTAACTTCTTGAAATAATAGGGTTGCTTATTTTGAGGTGAGTCAAACTCTCAAGGAAAACAATTTAAAAAGATAAAATGTTTTATAAGCCTTGAAGGGTCCACTTAAGCTTTGTAAAATAAATCAAACAAACCCAAAATCACATTATTTTAATGGTAAAACATATATTGGCATAAAATAATGTTTATAGTATTTTATTACATAACCATTGGTTCATTATGATGTCATAAAACACATTATATGTTTAAACGATATTTAATTTTTACCAAAAAATTCGACTGTCTCATAAAATTATGAAAAATTAATCATTGGATAATTTTGACATCCTGATTCCAAAAATAATATTCATTTTATCTAAATAATTTTCTAAAAATGTTATTTTTTATTTTTAAAATAAAAACCGACATTTATCGAAAATTCATGGGTTTTGACATAAATAACTTTCAAACCTTAATTAAAATTGTATTCATAAAAATTATACGATCATTTATAATTAATAAAAAATAATTTATTAATAATAAGATTTTATTAAATATTATTTAATTCATAAATCCATGAATTCATCAAAATAGATTACTTAATTGAATATTCACTAAAAATACTATTTGTGCTTTAAAAACTATTTACAAAGTAACAATAATAAAATGAATGTATATTCTCTATACAAGAATAATGTACATCATGTACTTTGGTTATGGTATGTGGAAGTGATAGTCGATAGGCCACATACCCGACACGAACAAGAATCTTGAAGGGGACGATGTACCTAAAACTTAACTTCTATTTCTTTCCAAACGTCATGAACTTATTCCATTGAGATATGCATAGAAATACCATGTATCCAACTATAAAATAAAGGTCTCATCGACAGTTATCTACATAACTCTTGTATCAAATCTGGGATGCCTTGATATGCTGCTAAATGGTTTTCACCTTCTCCACCATTTCTTTGACCATTTCTGGTCCTAGAAGCTTATGATCACCAACTTCATCCCAACATTCCAGTGTTCTGCACCTCTTCCCATATAGGGCTTCATAAGGTTCCATTCGGATGCTCGAGTGGAAACTATTATTATAGGAGAATTCAACCAGAGAAAGATATTGATCCCATCCTTCTTTAAAGTCCATTAAACATGATCTTAACATATATTCCAGTGTCTGAATAGTTCGCTCAGATTGGCCATCAGTTTGAGGATGATAGGTTTTACTAAATTTCAGTTCAGTATCCATAGCATGTTGAAGACTCTTCCAAAACATAGAGGTGAATCTTGGATCTCGATCGGATATAATAGATAGTGGTACTCCATGAAGCCTTACCACTTACCTGATATATATCTGTGCCAATTGATTGAATGAGAAATACTACTGAATTTCAATAAAGTGTGTATAATTTGTAAGATGGTCCACAATAACCCAGATTTCATTGTTGACTTTGGATGTCTTCAGAAGTCTGGTGACAAATTCCATGGTGATGTTCTCCCATTTCCATGCTGGTATGGTCAATGGTTCCATCATCCCCTTAGACTTTTGCCTCTCTGACTTCACTTACTAACACACCAAGAAATTTTATGTATACTCAGGGATCTCCTTATTCATATTATCCTACCAATAATGCTCTCAGATATCTTGATACATCTTTGTGTTTCCGGAATGAATAGGGAAATTTGAACTATGTACATAATCCAAAAGGTTTTTCTTCAGCTCCGAACTTGATGGAACAAATAGTATTTTTAAAAATCTCACAATTCATTCTTCGTTAACATTGAACTCTGAGGATTTCCATTTTCTGATAGCTTCCACTTTATTCTAAATTCCCACATCATCTTTTTGAGCATCCCTTAACCTTTCAAAAATAGGCGGTTGAGAAATCATTCGTTAAAGAATTGATGATGTTCCCTTATTTATGATTCCTATGTCCATATTCATCAAATCTAAGAAGATTGGATCCTTTTCAATTCTCATCAATGATAGAATCATTAGGTACTTTCTACTTAAAGAATCCGCTACCTTGTTCGCTTTCCCAGGGTGGTAATGGACTGAGCAGTCATAGTCTTTGATCAGCTCTAACCATCTTCATTGGCACATGTTCAACTCTTTCTGTGCGAATATATACTTGAGGATTTTGTGGTCCGTATATATTTCACACTTCTCCCCAAAGATATAATGCCACAAAATTTTTAAATCGAATATCACCACAGCCAACTCCAAATCATGTGTTGGATAATTCTGCTCATGAACTTTCAATTTCCTTGAAACATAGGCAATGACTTTGTCATTTTTCATCAACACACAGCCTCGGACCTTCTTCTAAGCATCACTGAATACCAAAAAAAGTTATCCACTTGTGGGTAAAGTGAGAAAGAGCGCAGTGATAAGCCTTCTCTTCAACTCCTTGAAGCTTTCTTCACATTCATCACTCTAAGAAAACTTTACTAACTTCTGAGTTATCTTGGTAAGAGAGTTGGAAAATCATGAGAAATTTCTCAAAAATCTTCGATAATATCCAACTAACCCCAAAAAGCTACGGATTTCTATTACCGATGTTGGCCTTGGATATCCCTATATTGCAGCTGTCTTCGACGGATCCATAGATATCCCATTTTTTGTGATGATATATCCCAAGAATGAGAAATCCTTTAACCAAAACTCACACTTGTTGTACTTTGCATATAGCTTCTCCTTTCGCATGGTCACTAGTACAATTTTTAGATGCTCCTCATTATCCTCCTTGGTTTTGGAGTATATTAGAATATCATCTATAAATACTAGCACAAATTTGTCATGGTAATATCTAAAGGCTCTATTCATGAAGTCCATGAAGATTTATAGGGAATTAGTGATTCTGAAAGGCATTATTATGAGGTTCTTATAGAAGTTCAATCCACCGATTATGATAGGGGAGGAGTTGTATTCATGGGATGCAATGATTTCCCCATTTTTCATACTCACCAAAATCTTTACATCCATGATTTGTGGTGGTGTTGGGATTGTTCTAATAAACTTTAGAGATATAAAATAATGTTTAGAAACTGAATCAAAAAGTATGTTTTCTATTCTTGAATGAATAACTAGTGTACCTGTCATCACTTCGCTGTCGGGGTTCACTTAGGTGGTAGTGTTGGAAAAATTCCGCCCTTGCTGTTTGGGAGGTTGTTGGTTGCTGCCAAAAACCCTTGGATTAGGGCACTAATTTTCAAGATGTCCTAGTTCTTTGTAGTTGAAGCAGTGAACAACATGTTGAGAGTCGAACATAGTGTTCCTCTCCTCTGTCACAGCCATGAGTTTTTCTTATCGGTAGTTAATAGCTAGCTGTCCTTCTCTTCCACACTTAAAGAATTTCCTCACCCGCTTTAAGAAATTTCTGGGGTGCTTCTTTCCACACCTTTGGAAAGTGGGGTGCTAGATCTTCCTAACACCATTAGATTTATCCATTGGACCGCCATAATTGAAATAAACCTCATGCTTCTTATCCCCATGATACCCACAAGATTCGTTGATCTCCATTTTGACCTTGAGGGCACATCAGACAATTTTTTCATAGCTTTCAAAGTCATGGATTGTGAGGGCTTTCCGTAGGCTAGGTTTCAGCCCACCAAAGAAGCGACCGACCTTGCATTCGGGGGTAATGAAAAATCCAGAGGCATATTGTGCCAGACTTGTGAAGTTTTCCTTGTACACTCCATTAGATTATTCATCTTTTTTCTTGAGGGAAAATAAGTCCCTTTCCATATTAAGTTGGAGGGTGTGTGGAAAATATTTATCAAAAAACATATTCCATAAATACTTCCATTACAATGACTCGATCTCCTCCTCATGCTTTATATTTTTTATCAATGTCATCCATTTATCAGCTTCACCCTCTATACAATAAGCAGTTAGGAGAACCTTCTCTTTTTCAGAACATTGAAGGATGGGGAATATCTTTTTAATGAAGTTGATCCATTTTTTGGAGTTTGAGGGATTAGATGATCCATTAAAAGTAGGAGGCATTTGTCGCATGAATCTCTCGATAGTGACTTTTTCTTTCTTAGGGGGGGTTGAACGTTCCTCTTGAACCATGTTTCTATTCAAATCTTGAGTTAACTGAGAGTGAATCATGACAAAGTTCATGATTCCCGCTCCCATCAGATTGGGAATCTCATTAGCACAGTCATCACATTGATCTTCACATCGGTTATTAGCCCGAGTCCTCTTATTACCAGCCATTGGCTAGAATAAAAGGAAAGTTAGGGGTAACACATAAAGGGTAATCCAAGGACAAAAACAGAGGACTTATAAATTACTTTTATTCCTTAACTTATGAATCTGTAGGCTTCAATCTATTCTATTCACAATCTACTTTCTAACATATATTCTTAGGGGCATATTTTTTTATTTCCCCTAATAAGGGTTCATACTAAGATTGTGAATTTACCAAAGCATATCCCCTAGGAGTGTCATAACCAAGAGTGCCAAAAGGCCCATTTTCATGTACTAGGATACCCTGGGTCAATTCCAAAACTCTTTTTGGGGTTTTTCACCCCTAGGTATATCTAGGCCAGAGCCACCTCTACCTGCTAAAATCCAATCAGGGATGTATTTGATTGATAAAACACTTACTAAATACCCACCAAAACTTAGGGATGTTTTTATTATACTTAGTATTTACTCTAAGGCTTCACTCGGGTTTTCTAATCCTAATCCCAAAAATAACTAAACCTATCATTTGATAACAACTATAACAACCCTGCTTTTATTACACACTTAAACGTGATTTATTATATAAAACCTTCACTTGATACAACATTGAAGATCGAGAGGTCTAGTGTCTTTGGGGCTTAGGAAAATTACATAACAAATTAAATAATAGAATGCAAAATCTTATTGAGAACTTCCATTACATGACCACTAGATTCCCCCGTACTTAGCATTTCATGGGATAACTTAAGGACATGAATAAGAAAAGGGTGAGATATAAAGCCCAGTAAGGGAATAAACATGGAATAACATGTGTAATACAATATGTGTTAGACAATAGGTATATCAATAGAGAACAAGAGAAACATGAACATAAAGTCATGATAAATCTTGATAATCATAACATGGAAATGTTGCAATAACACTTAACATGGAATTAGCAATAGCCAAGGCTCATTGCACATGAAGCATGAGTAAAACCTCATTTCACATGAATCAAGAGTAAACCCTCATTTAAATTGAATTATAATGATTAAAAACTCATTGCACATGACTTATCATGATATTATACTTTACCCAATGCATTAGAGCGCTATTAGGGCACACCCTTCTTAAACATTTCATTTCATGCATAAGTGTGCCACATGGATCATCAAACATGGATTAATTAAATGAAATCATTTTTCAATGATAAAGGAATTTGGAATTCATACATGAAACTCTATAATCAATAAGTAAATGTGCATAAATTTGAATACCCTTGATAGAGAAATGAGAATGGTATTCACTGCACAATGACTTTGGCCTGGAAAAACATGGTGCAATTTCGGCAGCATAACGACGTGACATAATAATTCATAAAAAATGGTTTATGAGAGATAAATAGGTGTCTCATAATATGTACATGAAATGGATAGTAATAGGGTCATATATATACATTTCCCAACAGTTGTAATGTAATTTAGATTCATGATACAAAAGAATTTCTTGAATGTAAATGAGGAGAGGGAAATTCCTTTCAGAATTTCGGCATAGTAACGAGTGTACATGGGAGGCATTTAATGAGAGGGAAAGGGGTATCTAATCATTAAAACATAAAGAGGAAAGTATGGTGGAGGTGTTAAATCATTACCCAACATTCATAATCTAAAATAAAAGTGAAGAATAATATTAAGAAACTTGGATAAAAAGAGAAAGGTAGGAATCCCTTACTTGGAAGTGTGATCCCAAAGGATTGGGAGGGGCTTGAGAGAGGATTATTGGAAGCTTGGGGCACCTTGGGAGGATTATATAGAGAGTAGGGAAGAGTTTGTACGAACTCCAAAGTCTTTGAGTTAAGAGGAAGTGGGATCTTGGGCGGGTTTATATAGGAAAGGAGAGGGAATTCTTTATTATTTAGGTTTTGGGACACCACAAATTAAACTAATCAAAACCACAAACTAGCCCATGGTTTTTTCCAATGGTTTTTTTCCAAAGTTAAGTAGAAAACAATATTTTATAAGGAAAATGTCCGACCTTCTAAAAATAACAGGTTTTCTTATGTGAAGGTGAGTCACACTTTTAAGGAAAATAATTTAAAAAGACAAAATGTTTTATAATCCTTGAAGGGCCCACTTAAGCTTTGTAAAATAAATAAAAAAAACCCAAAATAAAATTTTTTTAATGTTAAAACATATATTTGCCTTAAATAATGTTTATAGTATTTTATTACATCACTACTGGGTCATTATGATGTCATAAAACACATTATGTGTTCAAACAGTATTTAATTTTTACCCAAAAATTTGACTATCTCAGAAAATTATGAAAAATTAACCATTGGATAATTTCAACATCCTGATTCCAAAAATAATATTCATTTTATCTAAATAATTTTCAAAATATTTTAATTTTTACTTTTAAAATAAAAACCGATATTTATCGAAAATTCACAGGTTCTGACAAAAGCAGCTTTCAAACATTAATAAAAATTACAATTACATCCATAAAATTATACAATAATTTATATTTAATAAAAATAAATCTAATAATAATAATAATATTTTATTAAAATATTATTTAATTCAAAAATTCATTAATTCATCAAAATATATTTCTTAGTTTTAATATTAACTAAAAATACTATTCGTGCTTGAAAAACTATTTAAAGTAACAATAATAAAAAGAATGTATATTCTATATACAAGAATAATGTACAGAATCGTAGTACTAGGGTATTGTTACATAACCCATTAAAACACCCACATAAGACCTTAGGGTAAGGTTCACGATGGTGACAAACTCTTGGGGTGGCTCAGATAACATTGCTCGAGTGGAAATCTATATCAACTTCCACTTATCTCATAGGATATTTCAATAAAGATTAATGTATTCAAGCTCAGCTTGGGATTGGTCAAGAGGGAAGCCCAATTATGCCACCTCCTTTCTGAGCTCTGACAAATGAGATTTGTATGAGTCAAGTCTATTGGATGAGTCCATCGCTTCCTTTGTCTGAGTAAATTGGATTTTTTAAAGCCCTATATTTATACTAATAATGTGATCATTATTCAAAATCTATATTATAAATGTTCACAATTCCTAATGGTATTTTAAAATCCAAAACATAGAACCAAATAAGTGCATATGTTTTACATAAACATAAGAATACATTCAAATAGACCAAGAGGAATTTTCATTAATGATTTTTTGGGTCGTTACAATCTTCCCCCCTTAAGAAATTTCACCCTAGAAATTTTCTTTTCCCACACTAAAAAATGTGGGTAACTCTACTTCATCACTTCCTCTAATTCCCATGTCGCTTCTTTAAACACGTGGTTTCACCACAACACCTTGACGAGAGGCATTGTCTTATTTTGTAGACCTTTTTCTCTATGATCTAAGATCTTCACTGTTTACTCCTCGTAAGAAAGATAATCTTATATATGTACTACCTTTGAAGAGAGTGCATGTGAAGGTTCTGGTATGTACTTATTTAATAGGGATACATGAAAAAAATCATGTACTTTGGCCATGGTAGTTGGAAGTGCTAGTCGATAGGCCACAGCCCCGAAACGATCAAGAATCATGAAGGGCCGATGTACCTAGGACTTAGCTTCCCATTCTTTCCAAGCCTCATGAACTTATTTCATAGAGATATACGTAGAAACACCATGTATGAAAATTTAAACTCAAGGTCTCGTCGATGGTTATCTGCATAAATCTTCTTTTAACTTTGCACTACCTTGATATGTTGCTGAATGGTTTTCACCTTCTCCTCCATTTCTTCAACCATTTTAGGTCCTAGAAGCTTACTCTCACTAACTTCATCCCAATACACCGGTGTTCTGCACCTGTTCCCATAAAGGGCTTCATATAGTGTCATTCAGATGCTTGAGTGGAAACTGTTATTATAAGATAACTCAACTAGAGGAAGACATTGATCCCAACCTCCTTTGAAGTCCATTGAACATGCTCTCAACATATCCTCAAGTGTTTGGATAGTCTTCTCAGATTGGCCATCAGTTTTAGGATGATAAGCTGTACTGAAGTTTAGCTTAGTATCGAGAGAATGTTAAAGACTCTTCCAAAACATTTAGGGAAATCTTGGATCTCAATTGGATAAAATTGATAGTGGTGCCCCATGCAACCTTACCACATCTCGGATGTAAATCTGTGCCAGTTTATCGAATGATAAATCCTCCCGAATTGCAATGAAGTGTGCATATTTTGTAAGAATATCCACAACAAACCAGATTACATTGTTTCCTTTGGATGTCTTTGGAAGTCCGATGAAAAAGTCCATGGTGATGTTCTCCCATTTACATGCTGGTATGGGAAATGGTTGCATCATCCCCTTAGACTTTAGCCTATCTGCCTTCACTTTCTGACACACCAGAAACTTTGATGTATATTTAGAAATCTCCTTCTTCATATTATCCCACCAATAATGATCTCAGATATCTCGATACATCTTTGTGTTTCTGGGTGAATAGAGAAATTTTAACTATGTGCATCATCCAAAAGTTCCTTCATCAGCTCTGTAATTGATGGAACACATAACCTTTTCCCAAATCTCACAATTCCTTCATCATTAACATTAAATACTAAGGATTTCCATTTTCTGATAGCTTCCACTTTCTTCTGAATCCTCACATCATCCTTTTGATCATTCTTTAACCATTCTAAAAGAGACGGTTGAGCAATCATTTGTGAAAGGATTTATGATGTTCCCTTTTTTATGATTCCTATGTCCATCTTCATAAAATATAAGAATATTGGATCCTTCTAAATTCTCATTAATGATAGAATCGCTGGGTCTTTTATAATTAGAGCATCCGCCACCTTGTTTTCTTTCCCAGGGTGGTAATGGATTGAGCAATTATAGTATTTGATAAACTCTAACCATATTTATTGGTGCATGTTCAAATATTTCTACATGAATATATACTTGAGGATTTTATGGTCCATATATATATTTCACACTTCTCCCCAAAGATATAATTCCACCAAATTTTTAAATCTAATATCACAACAGCCAACTCTAGATTATGCGTTGGATAATTCTACTCATGAAATTTCAATTTCCTTGAAGTATAGGTAATTACATTGTCATTTTTCATCAACACAAAGCCCATTCCCTTCTTCGAAGCATCACTGAATACCACAAAAAGTTCTCCAATTATGGGTAAAGTGAGCATGGGTATAGTGATCATCCTCATTTTCAACTCCTTGAAGCTTTATTCTCATTCATCACTCCAAGAAAACTTTACTCCCTTCCGATATAGCTTGGTAAGAGGGTTGGAAAATAGTGATAAATTTCTCACAAATCATCTATAATATCCAGTTAACCCCCAAAAGCTACAGATATCTGTTACCGATGTTGGCCTCAGCCATCCCTCTATTGTAGTTGTTGGAGAGATCCACAGATATGTCATTTCTTGTGATGATATGGCTCAAGAATGATACCTCCTTCTACTAGAACCCAGACTGGTTGTACTTTCCATATATCTTATACTTTCGCAAGGTATCTAGTACAGTTCTTAGATAATCTTCATGATCCTTCTTGGTTTTAGAGTATATTAGAATATCATCTATAAAGACTACCACAGATTTGTCGACGTAATCTCTAAAGACTCTATTCATCAAGTCCATAAAGATTTCTGGACCATTGGTGAGTCCTAAAGGCATTACTATGAATTCATAGTGCCCATATCTTGTACGAAAAGTAGTCTTGGGGATATCTTCCTTCTTCACCCTTACTTGATAATATCTTAACCACAAATTAACCTTGGAGAAGTATTTTGCTCCATATAGTTGATTGATAAATTCATCAATTCATGGGATATAATACTTGTTCTTTATCGTGATTTTTTTAAGCTCACGATAATCGATGAAAGGGTGCATTGACCCATCCTTCTTCTTGATGAAGTGGACGGGTGCACCTCGTGGTGAAGCACTTGGGTGTATAAACTCTTTATTCAGATTCTCCTTTTGTTGTTTCTTCAGATCCTCAAGATCCACAACCACTATTCTATACAGTCTATTGGATATTGGCATCACCCTAGGTATATGATCAATTGAGAATTCAATATCTCTTCTAGGAGGAAGACCAGACAATTCCTTGGGAAACACTTCAGTGAATTCCCTCACAATAGTAATGTCTTCAAGGATGGTTGCCTACTTAGACTCAATCATCTGAGCCAGATACGCAAGCTCAGAGGGAAGTAATATCCATACTTGAGATGATAAAGCTAAAAAAGATTCATCTTCCTCCTTGAACTTGTACCGAATCGGGGGTTGATTCTCCACATGGAGAGTGATTTCCCTCTCACGAAAATTTATGTTGGCTCTATATAAAGAAATCAAATTCATGCAAATAATTAAATCAAATTCCACCAGAGGGAGTATGATGAGGTTTTCTGAGAATTTCAATCCACAAATTATGACAGGGGAGGAGTTATATTCATGGGATGCAATTATTTCCCCATTATCCATACTCATCGACATATTTACTTCCATGATTTGTGGTGGTGTTGGGATTGTTCTACTAAAATTTCAGGATATAAAAGAATACGTAGAACATGAATCAAAAAGTATGTTCAATATTCTTGAATGAATAACTAGCGTACCTATCACAACTTTGTTTTCAGGGTTCACTTCAGCGGTAGTGATGGAAAAAGATCACCCTTGCATCCTTGGAGGTTGTTGGTTGCCTCCAAAAACCCTTGTCTTAGGGAACTAATTTTACAGATTATCTAGTTCTTTATAGTTGAAGCAGTGAACAATGCATTGAGAGTCGAATGAAGAATTACTATCCTCTGTCGCAGACACGGGTTTTTCTTGTTGGTAGTTAACATCTAGGTGTCATTCTCTTCCACAGCTAAAGAATTTCCTCGCCTCCTTCAAAAAAATTTTGGGGTGATTCTTTCCGCACCTTTGGCAAGTGGGGTGATGGATCTTCTTATCACCATTGGATTTATCCATCAGACCACTATAATTGAAATCCACCTTATGCTTCATATCCCCATGATACCCCTGAGATTCACTGATATCCATTTTTACCTTGAGGGCACATCAGACAATTTCCTCATAGGTTTCGAAGTCATGAATAGCCAGGGATTTCCAAAGACTAGGTTTCAGTCCACCCAAGAAGCGGTCAACCTTGCATTCGGGGGTAACGACAAAGCCGGAGGCGTATCGTGCAAGCCTTTTGAAGTTTTTCTTGTACGATTTGATGGATTCATCCTATTTTTTCTTGATAGCAAGGAAGTGCCTTTCCATCTTAAGATGGAGGGTGCGTGGAAAATATTTATTGAAAAACATCTTTATGAAATCCATCCATTCTAATGCCTTGATCTCCCCCTCAGGCTTCATATTTTTGATCAATTTCCACCATTTATTAGATTCACCCTCTATACGATAAGCATCCAGGATAACCTTCTCTTGTTCAGAACATTTAATGATGGAGAATATATTTTCAATGGAGTTGATCTATTTTTCGGTGATTGAGGGATCATATGTTCCATTAAAAGTAGGTTGCCTTTGTATTATCAAGCTCTCGATAGCGACTTATTCTTTCTTAAGGGGGGTTGAAAGTTCCTTTTGACCCATGTTTCTATTCAAATCTTGCGTTAACTGAGAGATAATTGTGACAAAGTTCGCGATTCCTACTCCCATCGGATTGGGCATCTCATTTGCATAGTCATCACATTGATCTTCACATCGGTTGTTAGCCTGAGTCCTCTTATTACTGGCCATTGGATGGAATAAAAGGAAAGTTAGGGGTAACACATAAAGGGTAATCCAAGGACAAAAATGGATGACTTATAAATAGATTTTATTTCCTTAACTTATGAATCTATAGGCTTCAATCTATGTTATCCATGATCTACTCTCTAACAAATATTCTTAGGGGTTTTTTTAATTCCCTTAATAATGGTTCATAATAAGATTGTGAATTTACAAATGCATAACCCCCCGGGAGTTTCGTAACCAAGAGTGAATCAAGTCCCATTGTCGTGTATCAGGATAACCTAGGTCAAGCCCAAAACTTCTTGTCAGAGTTTCCACTTCTCGGTACATCTGTGCTAGAGCTACCTCTACCTGCTCACATTCAGACATGGATGTATTTGCTTGATAAACCACTTACTCTATACACACCAAAACATAGGGATGTTTTTATTATACTTAGTCCTATTTCAAATGCTTCACTTGGGTTTTCTAATCCTAATCCCAAAAATAACCAAACCTATCATCTGATACCAACTATGAAAACCATGCTCTTTATTACACACTTAAAACCTAATTGATTACATAAACTCTTCACTTGATGCAACATGTAAGATTGAGAGGACTAGTGTCTTTCGGGATTAGGAACATTACATAGCAACTTAAAACATGAAACACAAAATCTTTATTGAAAACTTACTATACATGACCACTACATTCCCTTGTACTTAGCATTGCATGGGATAACCTGAGGACATGCATAAGGAAAGGGTGAGCTATAAATCCCAGAAAGGGGATAAACATGGAATAACATGAGGAATACAATAAATGTTAGACAATAAGAATATCAATGGAGCACAATAGAAACATAAACATAAAGGTATGATAAATCATGATAGTCATAACATGGAGATGTGGAAACAATACTTAACATGGAATTAGCATGAGCCAAGGTTCATTGCACATGGAGCATGAGTAAACCCTCATTACACATGATGCATGAGTAAACCCCCATTGCAATTGAATTAGTGTGAGTCAAAACCCATTTCACATGACGTACCATGACACTATAATTCACCCAATGCATTACAGAACTATCAAGGCCACCCTTCTTGAACATTTCATTTTATGCATAAGTGTGCCACATGGATCATAAAACATGGAATCATTAAAGATCGTCATTTAATTCTATGACAAAGGAATGTGGAATTAATACATGAAACACTATAATAAATAAGTAAACATGCATAAAGTTGAATACCCTTGATAGAGAAATGGGCATGGTATTCACGACACAATGACTTTGGCTTGGAAAATCGTGGAGTAATTTTGGCAGCATAACGACATGACATAAGAATTCATAAAAATGGTTGATGAGAGAGAAAGGGGTGTCTCATAATATGTACATGAAATGTACAGTAAGGGGGGTCATATAGATAATGTTCCCAACATAAGTAAAGGAATTTTAGATTCATAATATAAAATAATTACTTGAATGTAAATGAGGAGAGAGAAATTCCTTACGGAATTTCGGCATGGTAAGAGGCGTACATGGGAGACATTAATGAGAGATAAAGGGGTATCTAATCATTTGAACATAAATAGGGAAGTATGGGGGAGGTGATAAATCATACCCCAACATTTATAATTGAAAATAAAAGGTCATAACAATATTAAGAAACTTGGATAAAAAGAGAAATGTAGGAATCCCTTATTTGGAAGTGTGATCCCAAAGGCTTGGGAGAGGCTTGAGAGAGGATTCTTGGGATCTTAGGGATCCTTGAGAGGATTCTAGAGAGAGGAGGGAATATTTTGGACGAACTAAAATGGCTTTGAGTGAAGAGGAAGTGGGATCTTGGGTGGGTTTATATAGGAAATGAGAAGGAATTCTTTATTATTTAGGTTTGGGACACCACACATTAAACTAATCAAACCCACAAACCAGCCCATGTTTTTTGAAAAATTGGAGTTGAAAATAATATTTTATAAGTCCAATGACCAAATTTTTTAAAATAGCAGGGTTGCTTATGTGGAGGTGAGTCACACTCTCAAGGAAAACAATTAAAAAAGCTAAAATGCTTTATAAGCCTTGAAGGGTCCACTAAATCTTTGTAAAATAAATAAAATAAACCCAAAATCAAATTATTTTAATTTTAAAACACATATTGTCAGAAAATAATGTTTATATTATTTTATTACATCACTATTGGGTCATTATGATGTCATAAAACACATTATATATTTAAACAGTATTTAATTTTTACCCAAAAATTCGACTGTCTCAGAAAATAATGAAAAAATCACCTTTGGATAATTTTGACGTCCTGATTCCAAAAATTATATTTATATTATCTAAGTAATTTTATAAATATGTGAATTTTTACTTTTAAATTAAAATGTGACATTTATAGAAAAAACATGGGTTTTGAAAAAAACAGCTTTCAAACCTTAATAAAAACTACAATTGCATTCATAAAATTATACGATCATTTATATTTAATAAAAATTAATTTAATAATAATAATAATATTTTATTAAAATTTAATTTAAATCAGAAATCTATTAATTCATCAAAAATAGATTTCTTAGTTGAATATTAACTAAAAATACAATTTTCACTTTAAAAACTATTTACAAACTAACAATAATAAAAAGAATGTATATTATCTATAAAAGAATAATATACATAATCATATTACTAGTGTATTATTACAAAACCCCTTACAACACCCATATAACACCTTAGGGTAAGGTGTGCGATGGTGACAAACTCTTGGGGTGGCTCAGATAACATTTCTCTCTCTTCATTTACATTCAAACAATTATATTGTATTATGAATCTAAAATTCCATTAGTTATGTTGGGAAATTTATCTATATTACCACATTAATATCCATTTAATGTACATATGATGAGACACCCATTTCTCTCTCATCAAACATTTTTTTGAATTCTTATATCATGTTGTTATGCTGCTGAAATTACATCTTGATTTTCCAAGCCAAAGTCATTGTGTCGTGAATACCATGCCCATTTCTCTATCAAAGGTATTCACCTTTATGCATGTTTAATTATTGATTAGAGAGTTTCATATATTAATTCCATATTACTTTATCTTTGAATTAAATGATGATATTTAATGATTTCATGTTTTATGATCCATGTGGCACACTTATGCATGAAATGAAATGATTAAAAAGGGTGCGCCCTGATAGCGCTCCAATGCATTGGGTAAAGTATAGTATCATGATATGTCATGTGAAATGAGTGTTGACTCATGCTAATTCAAGTGAAATGAGGGTTTACTCATGCTTTATGTTCAATGAGGGTTTACTCATGCTCTATGTGCAATGAGCCTTGGCTCATGCAAATTCCATGTTAAGTGTTGTTTCCACATTTCCATGTTATGATTATCATGATTTATCATGAATTTATGTTTATGTTTCTCTTGTGATCCATTGATATTCCTATTGACTAACATGTATTGTAATCTCTATGTTATGATTTTTTTATTCCCTTACTAAGATTTATAGCTCACCCTTTTTTTGCATGTCCTCAGGTTATCCTATGCAATGCTAAGTATGAGGGAATGTAGTGGTCATGTAAAAGAAGTTTTCAATAAGATGTTGCATTCTATGATTTAATTTGTTATGTAATGTTCTTAATACCTAAATACACTAGACTTATCGATCTTCTATGTTGTATCAAGGGAAGGTTTTACGTAATAAATCATGTTTAAGTATGTAATAATGAGCAGGGTTGTTATAGTTGGTATTAAAGGATAGGTTTAGTTATTTTTTGGGATTAGGAATAGAAAACCCTATTTAAGCCTTAAAAATAATACAAAGTATAATAAAAACATCCCAAAGTTCTGGTGAACATTGATTAAGTGTTTTATCAAGAAAATACATCCTTGTTTGGATACGAGCAGGTAGAGGCAGCTCTAGCACAGATGTACCTAGGAGTGAAAACTACGATAAAGAGTTTTGGGCTTGACTCGGGGTATCCTAGTACATGAAAACGGGTCTTATTGCACTCTTTGTTATGAAAATCTTAGGTTATATTCTTTGGTAAATTAACAAGCTTAGTATGAACCATTATTAAGAGAATTTTAAAAAATTCCTCTAAGAATATATCTTGGGAAGTAGATCATGGATAACATTGATCAAAGCCTATAGATTCATAATTTAAGGAAATAAAAGTTATTTATAAGTCATCTGTTTTTTTCCTTGGATCCCCCTTTATGTTTTTAATTGGTTAAAGTACTCATCTTAGGTCTATATTGAATAAGGTAGAACCAGAATCAAAAAAAAAACTGAAAGGCATGGTTATCGTCCATTATTCTATTCATTCTTTTATATCCCGAAAGATTAGTAGAACAATCCCAACACCATCAAAAATCATGGAAGTAAAGATGTTGGTGAGTACAGAAAATGGGAAAATCATTGAATCCCATGAATATAACTCCTCCCCTATCATAATCGGTGGATTGAACTTCCCGTAGAACCACATCATACCCCCTATGGTGGAATTTGATGCAATTATTGGCAAGGATTAGCTTTTCTAATATAGACACAACATAAATTGTCGTGAAAGGAAAATCACTCTCCATGTGAAGAATCGACCCCCAATTCTGTACCAGTGCAAGGAGGAAGATGGGTCTTATTTAGCTCTATCATCTCAAGCATGGATATTATTTCCCTATGATCACGCATATCTGGATTAGATGATTGAGTTTAAGAAGGAAACCATCCTTGAAGACATGCCTATTGTCAGGGAATTTGCTAAAGTGTTTCCCAAGGAATTTCCTAGTCTTCCTCCTATAAGATATGTCAAATTATCAATTGATATTATACTTGGGGAGTTTCCAATATCCAAGACTCCATATAGAATGGATGTTGTGGAGCTTGAAGAGTTAAAGAAAAAACTACAGTAGAATCTGGATAAAGGGTTTATACACCCTAATGCTTCACCATGGGGTGCATCAGTCCTATTTGTCAAGAAGAAGGATGTCTCAATGCACCTTTGCATTCATTATCTTGATCTTAACAAAATCATGATAAAGAACTAGTATCCTATCCCACAAATTAATGAATTGTTCGATCAGCTATGTGGAGAACAATACTTCTCCAAGGTAGATTTGTGGTTGGGATATTATCAAGTAAGGGTGAAGAAGGAAGATATCCCCAAGACTACCTTTTCTTTCAATATATAGGCACTAGGAATTCATAGTAATGCCTTTCCAACACACTAATTCTCTAGAAATATTCATGTACATGATGAATTGAGTCTTTAGATATTACCTCGACAAATTTTTGGTAGTCTTTATAGATGATATTATAATATACTCCGAATCCAAGGAGGATCATGAGGAGCATCTAATAACTGTACTAGAGACCTTGTGAAAGGAGATGCTCTGTGAAAAGTACAACAAGTGTGAGTTCTAGTTGAAGGAGGTCTCATTCTTAGGCCATATCATCACAAGCAATGGGATATATATGGATCCCTCTAAGACAGCTGCAATAGAGGGATGGACAAGGCCAACATTGGTAATGGATATCCGTAGCTTCTTGGGGTTATCTTGATATTATAGATGATTTGTGAGAAATTTCTCATGATTTTCAAACCATATTACCAAGCTAACTCGAAAAAGAGTAATGTTTTCTTGGAGTGATGAATGTGAAGAAAGCTTCAAGGAGTTGAAAATGAGGCTTATCACTGCACCCATTCTCACTTTACCCATAAGTGGAGAACTTTTTTTGGTATTTAGTGATGCTTCGAAGAAGGGCATCGACTGTGTTTTGATGCAAAATGATAAAGTAATTGCCTATGCTTCAAGGAAATTGAAATCTTAGGAGATGAATTATCCAACACATGATTTGGAGTTGGCTACGGTGATCTTTTCTTTAAAAAGTTTCTGACATTAACTCCTTGGGAAGAAGTATGAAATATATACGGACCACAAAATCCTCAAGTATATATTCACATAGAAAGAGTTCAACATGCACCAACGAAGATGGTTAGACATAATCAAAGACTATGACTACTCAATCCATTACCACCCTGGGAAAGTGAGCAAGGTGGAGAATGCTCTAAGTAGAAAGGACCCAGTGATCCTATTATTGATGAGAATTGAAAAGGATCCAATCTTCTTTGATTTTATGAAGATAGACATTGGAATCATAAAGAAGGAAACTTCATCAATCCATTCACTAATGATTGCTCAACCGTCTCTTTTGGAAAAGTTGAAGGATTCTCAAAAGGATGATGTGGGAATTCATAAGAAAGTGGAAGCTATTAGAAAAGGGAAATCCTTGGATTTCAATGTTAATGAAGAAGGAATTATGATATTTCGGAAAATACTATGTGTTCCATCAAGTCTAGAGCAGAAGAAGAAACTTTTGGATGATTCAAATAGTTCAAATTTCACAAGTCACCCAGGAAACACAAAGATGTATCGAGATCTCCGAGAGAATTATTGGAGGGATAATATGAAGAAGGAGATCGCTTAGTATACATCAATGTTCCTGGCGTGTCATCAAGTGAATATAAACAGGCAGAATTTTAAGGCGACGATGCAACAATTGACCATACCAGTATGGAAATGGGAGAACATCACCATGGAATTTGTCACCGTACTTCCGAAGACATCCAAATGCAACAATGCAATCTGGGTTGTTTTGGATCGTCTTACAAAGTCTTCACAATTGTAACGCCCCGACCCCAGCTACCCAGAGTCGGTGCATTACTTCGTAACATTGGCATGATCACAAAAGATCAAGTCTCGAAAGATCGATTAGTTTAGTATCCTTGGAAACACTAGATACATTCATAAATGTTACATTACATCATAAAGTGAAAAACTAATAACAAAGTCTTCATAGTCCACACTCATATCCTCTTCTGACTATCCCTGCAGGTCATTCATAAAATACTTCTTCACATCCTGGAAAATATTAAAACATTGAAAGGGGTGAGCTCAGATGCTCAGTAAGGATAACAATATTGTGGAAGCTTTCATAAATAAACATAAACATTTAAGGCAATGTATAACTAAAACAAAAGCCCTTTAAACATGAACTTCAACATAATATGGAAAAAGTAAAATGAGATAATGCCATTTACTTATTCACATGTTTATTCTACTGGTCGAATAATCACATGCAATATCATTAACCACTTTCATAATGATGGAATGCATAATTCCAAACTATCATAACCACGTAGTCAAAGCCTCGTGCCAAGACCACAAATAAGATTTTGTCAAGGCCTCGTGCCAAGACACTAGTTTGTCTCATGAGACCTGCCGATGCATCGAGGAGCTATAGCGGGCTCCACCCGTCACTTATTAAGTCCAATGCATTCCTCATATGAATAGGTTTAAACATATCATAAACCAAAACAAAACCATATCACATAAAGTATGCATAAAGGAAACATAACATTTCCACATTTCAATCACAAGAAATAAATACAACACATTGATATAATAAAAATACTTTCAAAACCATTTTCAATACCAATATAAAAGAAAAGTAAAACATGGTATTTATTTTTCTTTTAAAAAAAGGTATGGCTTGTAGAGGAAGCCGAAACTCAAATAGTGGCCACGGCGGCGGAGAAGTCGTTGTCGCCGCATACGTACGACAAAAACATTCCCTTTTTTCATTTAGTAAATGCTTCATATAAAAAATATTCCTTTTGAATAAACGTAAAAGTCAAAGGGGTTTATACACCGTATAAAAGAAATTATGTATAAAACCAAATATGCCTCAATGAAAGGAGATTGAGACGAAGTCCTTAAAAAGATCATTTTTTTAAAATATAATAGATCTATTATGTGTATTCACTATAAGTACACATAAAGAAAGTACAAATACAAGATAGGACATAATAATATCATGACATAATTTGAAAGTATGAGATTAACCCAAAGAATGGAAGTTGGGTTAAGAAGTTCCCTTACCTCATGTCTGACTTGACTCAACCGTTCCTTAACCTCCTGAATAATAAACTAGAGTTAATATATACCTTATTAAAAACCATTTTCAATTTCATTATCCTTATTATATCACTTATTACAATGATATGAACATTATGTAATTATTTAAGTTAATAACGGTCGTTTTGTCGATCTTTGGTACTTGAGTCAACAATAAACTTCTTATAATTACAAGTTGTTTATGTGGTAGAATATCCATTATCTCCAGAATTATATTCATGATTTAGATGTCATATATATCTTATATATCCAGTATATACATTCATTTATAATATTACGTAACATTTGGAGGTAAGAAATGAAATGCACCGTTCATGGAGACGGTAAGCCGTACGTACGCATGAACGCTACTTTCATTTCAATTTCATATTTAATGGAACTAAATCATAATTATATAAATGTATAATATAATCCCACTATAATATAGTGTATAATACCATTTACTCCATCCTTTATACATCCCACATATGGCATTAACGATTCAAATCACTTTGAGGGGGCGATAGTCCGCACTTCCTAAAATGAAATTATCGCGTTTTACCCATAATGGAAATCATAAAGTATGCCATAAATGAGAAATACAGAAGCATAAGTAAAACATAAACATATTATATATCATATATAAAAATAGTGACATCTTAATGGCCACCTTTTAAGGTGTTATATGAGTGTTGAACAATCATCGTTTCGTGAGGCAGAAATTCACCATCCACAGAAACCGTATGTTCTTTAACCATTAGATGTAGGTGTGTGTAAGTGTAGCTCGAATAAATATTATAACAACATCCTAGTATATTGAGGATACTGGTGTTGTTACAAAAGAAATGAATAAAAAGAGTTTAGGGGGTTGGAGAAGAAAAACAAAACAAAACAACATTAGAGAAGACATTACCTCAAAATCGGGTAACTCTTTTTGATTTGAGCCAAAGGCTTCCTTGGGAAGAGTTCTGCCCAAAGTGAGGCTTCTAGGATTAAGAGGGGGAAGTTGGGAGAGTATTTGGGAAGAGGTTGCCCGAGCCAAATGGCTTGAAAGTGTAAATTAGGTGGGAGAGGTGGGGGCCTTTTATAAGTGGAGAGGAGGGGCACTTTTGGAAAGTAATGAAATGTTATTCTATTATACAATGCTTTTAGGATTCTAAAGGTCACACACTTGTATAATTATAGGATAAGGTGATAAGGGTTCTAAATCTCCTCATCCAATAGGCTTTGGACAAGGGTAGGACTTGGATTTTACATTATCTTCTCATTTTATTTAAATTGTTAAATAATGAGGTCATCGCTGCATCATCATGATGTCATAAATAATTTAATTTATTTAATGTATAAAAATTATAAAAAAAATACTATGATGTATGAAATCTTTTTAGCTTTCCAATTACTATTTATAATAAAAAATATGACTTGTATAACCTCATGTAAAAATTTTTTTAGTAAAACATTTCATTTTTGTGTCATTTTTTACTTTAACATTAAATAAAAGGTATTTATGTCATTTTCCAATTAAAGTGGCTCCATGGGGTCCCCAAGTTGACCCATGGATTGTCTTGGTCGGCCATGACACATACAATGAGGGTAGGACATGTGTCAAGCTCATCTCATATTATTAAAATATTATTTTTACCTTAAACTACACTAATTACCTCTAATCGCGATTAAGAACTTAAAAGTTACTATTCACCAAAAAATTATTTTAATCTAATTGAACCACATTTTACTTCTTAATGACAACCATGTATGTCGGATTTTTGAAAATCAAATCATAGAAGTGGTAATATTTCACTTAAACGAAAAATCAGTTATTTAACTACCACTTAGTGGTTTCACTATTCATCAAAAATTGAAGTTTTTCATAATAATGCCAAAATTTCACCCTAAGCTATAATTGATATTCCGAATTCAAAAATGATGTCTATTTTATGAAATTCCAAACATATAATTTTCATTAATTAATTTTATAATTAATTCCCGCTGTCACAACAAATAGCGTGTTTTTAAGAAACAATTTATATCAAAAGATTGACAATTGTTTATGCCCAATTTCAATGTTAAATTAATTCTAATGACCACCATTGGATAAAATGGTAAAATTATATTCCAATTATACTTTAAAACCACTAAATAGTATAATTTATCACTATAAATTATTTTGATTAAAAAAGTTGTTTTTAAGTAATTTTCACTATTCATAAGAAATTGGAAGTTCTCAGAAAATTACAAAGAATTAAACTTTGGATAATTTCAATATTAAGAATACAAAAATGAAGTCCATTTTGAAATATAAAATTTCTATAATTTTAAAAAGTGGTTATTACTATTCATAACAGCTACTTTGATTAGTCGCGGTGTTTCAGAACTCGAAGTTGCGTACAATGCAAGCTATTGCATTATTGAATGAGAAGCGTATCGTGGAAGCTCGGGGTGTTACAACAATTTATTGAAATTTGGGAGGATTTATCATTAAATCAACTGGCATAGATATATATCATGTAAGTGGTAAGGATACATGGAGTACCACTATCTATTGTATATGATCAAGATCAAAGATTCACCTCTATGTTTTGGAAGAGTCTTCAACATGCTTTGGATACTAAACTAAACTTCAGTACGGCTTATCATCCTCAAACTGATGGCCAATCTGAGTGAACTATTCAAACACTGGATGATATGTTAAGATCATGTTCAATGGACTTTAAAGGAGGATGTGATCAACATCTTCCTTTGGTTTAATTATCCTATAATAACAGTTTTCAATCGAGCATACGAATGACACCTTATGAATCCCTATATGGGAAGAGGTGCATAACATAGACATATTGGGTTGAAGTCAGTGAGAATAAACTTCTAGGACTAGAAATGGTTGAAGAAATGGTGGAGAAGGTGGAAACCATTCAGCAGTATATCAAGGAATCCCAAATTCAACCGAAGAGTTATGCAGATAACCGTCGATGTGACCTTGAATTCAAAGTTGGAGACATGGTGTTTTTACAAATATCTCCATGGAATAAGGTTATGAGGTTTGGAAAGAAGGGGAAGTTAAGTCCTAGATACATACACCCCTTCGAGATTCTTGATCGTGTCTGGGTTATGGCCTATCGACTATCACTTCCACCTACTATGGCCAAAGTATATGATGTCTTTCATGTATCCCTCTTAAGTAAGTACATAAAAGACCCTTCACATGTACTTTCTTCATAGGTAGTATAGCTAGAGGATGATCTTTCTTACGAGGATCAAATAGTGAAGATATTTGATCGTAGAGAAAAAATTATACAAAATAAGACAATTCCACTCATCAAGGTGTTCTGAAAAAAACCACACGTTTAAATAAGCGACGTGGGAATTAGAAGAAGTGATTAAGCAGAGTTACCCACATCTGTTATAGTGTGGGAAAACGAAATTTCGAGGGCGAAATTTCTTAAGGGGGTAAGATTGTAACGAACCAAAAATTCATTAATGAAAATTACTCTTGGTCTATTTAAGTGTCTTCTTATGGTTACGTAAAATGTATACACTTATTTGGTTTTATGTTTTGGATTTTAAAATAACATTAAGAATTTTGATCGTGGATAATATAGCCGTTGAATAGTGATCACATGATTAGTATAAATATTCGGTTTTAACAAATCCAATTTACTCAGACAAAGGAAGCGATGGCCTCATCCAATAGATTTTCCCCATACGAAGCCCATTTGTCGAAGCTCGGAAAGGATGTGGCGTTATTGGGATTCTCTCTTGAACAAGCCCAAGCCGATATTGAATAAGTTAATCTTGAGCGAAACCACCTATAGGAGAAGTGGAAGTTGATAGAGATTACCACTCAAGTAATGTTATCCGAGAAACCCCAAGAGTCTATCACCATCGCGCACCTTACCCTAAGGTATTACATGGGTGTTTTAAGGGGTTATGTAACAAGACCATATTAATATGATTATGTAAATTATTCTTGTATAAATATTATACATTCATTTTATTATTGTTACTTTGTAAAGAGTTTTTAAAGAGAAAATAGTATTTTTAGTTAATTTTCAACTAAGAAAACTATTTTGATAAATTAATGGATTTTTGAATTAATTAATATTTTAATAAATTATTATTATTATTCTTAAATTAATTTTATTAAAGATAAATGATCATATAATTTTTATGAAAGAAATTGTAATTTTTATTAAGGTTTTAAAGCTGTTTTTGTCAAAACCCATGAATTTTAGATAAATGTCAGTTTTTATTTTAAAATTAAAAATTCACATATTTAGAAAATTATTTAGATAAAATTAATATTATTTTTGGAATCAGGACTTTGAAATTATCCAATGGTGAATTTTTCATAATTTTCTGAGACAGTTGAATTTTTGGGTAAAAATTAAATACCGTGTAAATATATAATGTGTTTTATGACATCATAATGACCCAGTAGTGATGTAATAAAATACTATAAACATTATTATTTGGAAAATATATGTTTTATAATTTAAATAATTTGATTTTGTGTTTGTTTGATTTATTTTACAAAGCTTTAGTGTACCCTTCAAGGCTTATAAAGCATTTTAGCTTTTTAAATTGTTTTCCTTGAGAGTGTGACTCACATCCACATAAGAAACCCTATTATTTTAATAAGTTAGGCCATTGGCCCTATAAAATATTTTTTTCCACTCCCCTTTGAAAAAAACATGGGAAAAACCATGGGATGGTTTGTAGTTTTGATTAGTTTAATGTGTGGTGTCCCAAACCTAAATAATAAAGAATTCTCTCTCCTTTCCTATATAAAACCACCCAAGCTCCCACTTCCTCTTCACTCAAAGCCTTTTGAGTTCATCCAAACTCTTCCCTCCTATATCTATAATCCTCTCAAGGTTCCCCAATCTCCCAATAATCCTCTATCAATCCTCTCTCAAGCCTTTGGGATCACAATTAAAAGTAAGGAATTCCTACCTTTCCCTTTTTATCCAAGTTTCTTAATATTGTTATGCCATTTTATTTTCTATTAAAAATTTTGGGGTATGATTTTGAGACTCCCCAATACTTTCCTATTCATTTTTTAATTATTAGATACCAATTTCTCTCTCATTAAATGCCTCTAATGTACACCTGTTACTATGCCGAAATTCCGAAAGGAATTTCTCTACCCTCTTTTACATTCAAGTAATTATTTTGTATCATGAATCTAAATTCCATTAAAATTATTGGGACATGTATCTATAAGACCCCCTTATTATACATGTCATCTAAATATTATGATATACACTTTTCTCTCTCACCAACCATTTTTTATGAATTCTTATGTCATGTCGTTATGCTGCCGAAATTGCACCATGTTTTTCCAGGCCAAATTCATTTTGCAGTAAATACCATGACCATTTTTTATATAAAGGTTATTCACCTTTATGAACATTTACTTATTGATTATAGAGTTTCATGTATTAATTTCACATTATTTTATCTTCGAATAAATGATTATGTTTAATGAATCTATGTTTTATGATTCATGTGGAACACTTATGCATGAAATGAAATGTTTAAGAAAGGTGCGCCCTGATAGCACTCCAATGCATTGGGTAAAGTATTGTATCATGATATGTCATGTGAAATGATTGTTTAATCATGATAATTCAAGTGCAATGAGGGTTTACTCGTGCTTCATGTGCAATGAGGGTTTACTAATGATCTATGTGCAATGAGCCTTGACTCATGCTAATTCCATGTTAAGTGTTGTTGCCACATTTCCATGTTTTGATTACCATGATTTATCATGCCTTTATGTTCTTGTTTCTCTTGTGCTCCATTTATATGCCTATTTTCTAACATGTATTGTATTCCTCATTTTATTCCATGTTTATTCCATTTCGGTTCTTTATAGCTCCCACTTTTTTATGCATGTCCTTAGGTTATCCTATGCAATGCTAAGTAAGAGGGAATGTAGGGTCATATAAAGGAAGTTTTCAATAAGATGTTGCGTTCTTTGATTTAAGTTGATATTTAATGCTCCTAAGCCCTAAAGACACTATACCTCTTGATCTTCTATGTTTTATCAAGTTAAGGGTTTATGTAATAAATCATGTATAAGTGTGTAATAAAGAGAAGGGTTGTTATCGTTGGTATTAGAGGATATGTTTAGTTATTTTTTGGGATTAGGATTAGAAAAACCTAGTGAAGCCTTAGAGACAAGATTAATCATACTAAAAACATCCATATGTTTTGATGAGTATTGATTAAGTGGTTTGTCAAGCAAATAATTCCCTGTCTAGATACGAGCAGGTAGAGGCGGCTCTGGCACATATGTACCTAGGAGTGAAAACCCCGACAAGGAGTTTGGGGCTTGACCCATGGTATCCTGGTACATGACAACAAGCCTTACTAAAATCTTGGTTACGACAATCCCAGGGGATATACTTTTCTAAATTCACAAGCTTAGTATAAACCCTTATTAGGGGAATTAAAAAAATGCCCCTAAGAATATATGTTAAATAGTCGATCATGAATAGCATAGATTGAAGCCTATAGTTTCATAATTTAAGGAAATAAAAGCTATTTATAAGTCATATGTTTTCCCTTGGATTACCCTTTATGTGTTACCCCTAAATTTCCTTTTATTCCAGCCAATGGCAGGTAATAGGAGGATTCAGGCTAACAACTGATGTGAATATTAATGTGATGACTGTGCTAATAAGATGCCCAATCCGAAGGGAGTGGGAATCACGAACTTTGTCATGATTATCTCTCAATTAACTCAAGATTTGAATAGAAACATGGGTAAAGAGGAACATTCAACCCCCCTAAGAAAAAACAAGTCTCTATCGAGAGCTTCATGAGACAAAGGCCTCCTACTTTTAATGGATCATCTGATCCCTCAATCACCGAACAATGGATCAAATCCATTGAAAATATCTTCTTCATCCTTCATTGTTCCGAACAAGAGAAGGTTCTCCTGGATGTTTATCGTATGGAGGGTGAAGCTGATCAATGGTGGAAATTGATAAAAAATATGAAGCCTAAGGAGGAGATAAAGACATTGTAATGGAAAGATTTCCAGAAGATGTTTTTTTGATAAATATTTTCCGCGCACCCTCTGGCTTAAGATGGAAAGGGAATTTATTACCCTAAAGCAAAAGGATGAAGAATCTATCAGAGCGTATGAGGAAAAATTTACAAGGCTTGCACGATACGCCTCTGGCTTTGTCATTACCCCCGAATGCAAGGTTGAATGCTTCTTTGGTGGGCTGAAACCTAGCCTACAGAAATCCCACGCGATCCATGACTTTGAAAGCTATGAGGAAATTGTCTATTGTTCCCTCAATGTCAAAATGGAGATCAAATAATCTCAGGGGTATCATGGGGATAAGAAGCAGAAGGTGGATTTCAATTTTTGCGGTCCGATGGATAAATCCAATAGTGCTAAAAAGATCCATCACCCCACTCGCCAAAGGTGTGGAAAGAATCACCCTAGAAATTTCTTGAAGGGGGTGAGGAAATGATTTAGGTGTGGAAGAGAATGACACATAGCTGTTAAATGCCTACAAGAAAAACCCAAAACTACGATAGAGGATAGGATGTCTCCATTCGACTCTCAACGCATTGTTTATTTCTTCGACTACAAAGAACCAGGGAATATTGCAAATTAGTTCCCTAAGCCAAGGGTTTTTGGAGGCAACCAACAACCTCCATGGCAGCCAAGGGCGTTCTTTTTCCATCACTACTGCCAAAGTGAACCCCAACAACGAAGTGGTGATAGGTACGCTAGTTATTCATTCAAGAATAGAGAACATACTTTTTGATTTAGTTTGTACACATTCTTTTATATCGTGAAATTTTAGTAGAACAATCCCAACACCACCAAAAATCATGGAAGTAAAGATGTCAGTGAGTATGAAAAATGGGGAAATCATTGCATCCCATGAATATAACTCCTCCCCTATCATCATCGGTGGATTGAACTTCTGGATGAACCTCATAGTAATGACTTTCAGATTCACTAATCCCCTAGCAATCTTCATGGACTTGATGAGTAGAGCCTTTAGATATTACCTCGAAAAATTTGTGCTAGTATTTATAGATGATATTATAATATAATCCAAAACCAAGGAGGATAATGAGGAGCATCTAAGAACTATTCTAGAGACCTTTCGAAAGGAGAAGCTATTTGTAATGTACAACAAGTGTAAGTTTTGGTTAAAGGAGTTCTCATTCTTGGGCTATATCATCACAAAAAATGGGATACCTGTGGATCTGTCAAAGATAACTACAATATAGGGATGTCCAAGTCCAACATCAGTAACAGATATCCGTAGATTTTTGGGGTTAGCTGGATATTATCGAATATTTTTGAGAAATTTCTCATGATTGTCCAACCCTCTTACCAAGCTAACTCGGAAGGGAGTAATGTTTTCCTGGAGTGATGAATGTGAAGAAAGCTTCAAGAAGTTGAAGACAAGGCTCATCACTGTGCCCGTGTTCACTTTACCCACAAGTGGAGAACTTTTTGTGGTATTTAGTGATGCTTAGAAGATGGTCCTAGGCTGTGTGTCGATGAAAAATGACAAAGTCATTGCCTATGCTTCAAGGCAATTGAATGTTCATGAGCAGAATTATCCAACACATGATCTAGAGTTGGCTGCGGTGATATTCAATTTAAAAATTTTGTGGCATTATATATTTGGGGAGAAATGTGAAATATATATGGACCACAAAATCCTCAAGTATATATTTACACAGAAAGAGTTGAACATGTGCCAATGAAGATGGTTATAGCTGATCAAAGACTATGACTGATCAATCCATTACCACCCTGGGAAAGCGAACAAGGTATCAGATGCTCTAAGTAGAAAGGACCCTATGATTCTATCATTGATGAGAATTGAAAAGAATCCAATCTTCTTATATTTGATGAAGATTGACATAGGAACCATAAAGAAGGGAACATCATCAATTCTTTAACGAATGATTGCTCAACTGTCTCTTTTGGAAAGGTTAAGGGATGCTCAAAAGGATGATGTGGGAATTTAGAATAAAGTGGAAGCTATCAGAAAATGGAAATCCTTGGAGTTCAATGTTAACAAAGAAGAAATTGTGAGATTTTGAAAAAGACTATGTGTTCCATCAAGTTCGGAGATGAAGAAAGATCTTTTGGATGATGCACATAGTTCAAATTTCCCTATTCCCCTAGGAAACACAAAGATGTATCGAGATATCCGAGAGCATTATTGGTAGGATAATATGAAGAAGGAGATCCATGAGTATACATCAAAGTGCCTGGTGTGTCAGCAAGTGAAGGCAGAGAGGCATACGTCTAAGGGGGTGATGCAACCATTGCCCATACCAGCATAAAAATGGGATAACATCGCCATGGACTTTGTCATAGGACTTCTGAAGACATCCAAAGGAAACAATGAAATATGGGTTGTTTTAGACCATCTTATAAAGCATACACACTTTATTGAAATTCAGGAGGATTTCTCATTCAATCAACTAGAAAATATATATATCAGGGAATTGGTAAGGCTACATTGAGTACCACTATATATTGTATGTGATAGAGATCCAAGATTCACCTCTATGTTTTGGAAGAGTCTTCAACATGATACAGATACTGAACTGAAATTTAGTACAACCTATCATCCTCAAAATGATGTCCAATCTGAGTGAATTATTCAGACACTGGAATATATGTTAAGATCATGTTCAATGGACTTTAAAGGAGGATGAGATCAACATATTTCTCTGTTTGAATTATCCTATAATAACAGTTTCCACTCGATCATTCGAATGGCACCTTATGAAGCCTTATATGGAAGAGGTGTAGAACACTGGCATTTTGGGATGAAGTTGGTGAGCATAAGCTTCTAGGACCAGAAATGGTCGAAGAAATGGTGGAGAAGGTGAAAACCATTCTGCTGCATATCAAGGCAGCTGCGAGTTGACATAAGAGTTATATAGATAACCATGGATGTGACCTATAGTTTATAGTTGGATACATGGCATATCTATGCATATCTCTATGGAAGAAGGTCATGAGGTTTGGAAATAAAGGGAAGTTAAGTTTTCGGTACATCGGCCCCTTCAAGATTCTTGTTCGTGTCGGGGATGTGGCCTATCGACTAGCACTTCCACCTACCATGACCAAAGTACATGATGTCTTTCATGTATCTATCTTAAAGAAGTATATACCAAACCCTTCACATGTACTCTCTTCAGAGTTAGTACAACTAGAGGATGATCTTTCTTATAATGAGCAACCAGTGAAGATCATAGATCATAGAGAAAAAGTTCTACGAAATAAGATAATGTCCCTCATCAAGGTGTTGTGGAAAAGCCACAAGTTTGAAGAACTTGTGTGGGAATCAAGGGAAGTGATGATGAAAATTTACCCAAATATGTTTTAGTGTGGGAAAATAAAATTTCGAGGGAAAAATTTCTTAAGGGAGGAAGATTGTAACGACCAAAAAATTCATTAATGAAAATTCCCCTTGGTCTATTTGTTATGTAAAACGTATGAAATTATTTGGTTCTATGTTTTGGATTTTAAAATACCATTAATAATTTTTACTCTTTCTAATATATATGTTTAACAATGATCACATGATTAGTATAAATATAGGGCTTTAACAAATCCAATTTACTCAGACAAAGGAAGCAATGACCTCATCTAGTAGACTTTTCCCATACGAAGCCCATTTGTCAAAGCTTGGAAATGAGGTGGTGTCATTGGTATTTTCTATTGACTAATCCCAAGCTGAGCATCAACATGTGAATCTTGAATGGAACCGCCTATGGGATAAGTGGAAGTTGATAGAGATTACAACCCGAGTGATGTCATCCGAGCCACCCCAAGAGTCTGTCACCATCACGCACCTTACTCTAATGTCTTATGTGGGTATTATAAGGGATTATGTAACAAGAACCTATAACTATGATTATGTACATTATTTTTTTATATAATAAATATTATACATTCATTTTATTATTGAAACATTGTAAATAGTTTTTAAAGAACAAATAGTATTTTTAGTTAATATTCAACTAAGAAATATATTTTGATAAATTAATGGATTTTTTAATTAAATAATATTTTAATAAAATATTTTTATTAATAAATTACTTTTTATTAATTATAAATGATCGTATAATTTTTATGAATACAATTGTAATTAAGGTTTGAAAGTTGTTTTTGTCAAAAACCCATTAATTTTCGATAAATGTAGGTTTTTATTTTAAAAGTAAAAATTCACATATTTAGAAAATTATTTAGATAAAATGAATATTATGTTGGGAATCAGGACATCAAAATTGTCCAACGGTGTATTTTTCATAATTTACTAAGACAGTCGAATTTTTGGGTAAAAATTAAATACCGTTAAATTATATAATGTGTTTTATGACATCATAATGACCCAATAGTGATGTAATAAAATACTTTAAACACTAAGTTCGGACATTATATGTTTTACCATTAAAATAATGTGATTTTTGGTTTATTTTATTTATTTTACAAAGCATAAGGGGACCCTATGAGGCTTATAAAACATTTTGTCTTTTTAAATTGTTTTCCTTGAGAGTGTGACTCACCTCCACATAAGCAACCCTATTATTTAAAGAAGTTAGGCCATTGGGCTTATAAAATATTTTTTTCCACTCCCCTTTGAAAAAAACCATGGGCAAAAACCGTGGGCTGGTTTGTGGTTTTGATTAGTTTAATGTGAGGTGTCCCAAAATTAAATAATAAAGAATTCCCTCTCCTTTCCTATATAAACTCACCTAATCTCCCACTTACTGCTCACTAAAATACCTTAGAGTTCATCCAACCTCCTCCCTCCTCTCTCTATAATCCTCCCAAGGTGCCCAAATCTCCCAATAAGTCTTTCTCAAGCCCCTCCCAAGCCTTTGGGATCACACTTCCAAGTAAGATATTTTTTCCTCTCTCATTTTTGTCCAATTTTCTTTAAGTTGTTATGCAATTTTATTTTCAATTACAAATGTTGGGGTATGATTTCACACCCAACCATACATATATATTTATGTTTAAATTATTAGAGATACATTTCTCTCTCATTAATTCCTCCCATGCACACCCGTTACTATGCCGAAATTCCGAAAGGAATTTCTCTCTCCTCATTTACATTCAACCAATTCTTTTGTATCATGAATTTAAATTCCATTAAAATTATTGGGACATGTATCTATATGGACCCCCTTACTGTCCATTTAATGTAAATATGATGAGACACCCCTTTCTCTCTAATAAACCATTTTTTATGAATTCTTAGGTTACGCCGTTATGCTACCGAAATTGCTCCACATTTTTCCAAGCCAAAGTCATTGTGTAGTGAATACCATGACCATTTCTCTATCAAGGGTATTCACCTTTATGCACATTTACTTATTTATTATATAATTTCATGTATGAATTACACATTACTTTATCTTGTAATAGATGATGATGTTTAATGAAGCCATGTTTTATGATCAATGTGGAACACTTATGCATGAGATGAAATGTTTAAGAAGGGTGCACCCTAATAGCACTCAAATGCATTAGGTAAAGTATAATATCATGATACTTCATGTGAAATGAGTGTTGAATCATTATAATTCAAGTGAAATTAGGGTTTACTCATGATTCAGGTTCAATGAGGGTTTACTCATGCTCAATGTGCAATGAGCCTTGGCTCATGCTAATTCCATGTTAAGTGTTGTTGCCACATTTCCCTGTTAGGATAATCATGCAATATGATGCCTTTATGTTAATGTTTCTATTGCAATCCATTGATATTCTTATTTACTAACGTGTATTTTAATCTACATGTTACAACTTTTTTACTCCCTTACCGGGCTTTATAGCTCACCCTTTTCTTATGCATGTCCTCAGGTTATCCCATGCAATGCTAAGTATGAGGGAATGTAGTTGTCATGTAAAGGAAGTTTTCAATAAAGATGTTGTGTTTCATATTTTAAGTTGTCATGTAATGTTACTAAGCCCCAAAGACACTAGACCTCTCAATATTCCATGTTGTATCAAGTGAATAGTTTTGTGAAATAAATTATGTTTAAGTATGTAATAAAGAGTAGGGTTGTTATAATATTATAACGACCCAAAAATTCATTAATGAAAATTCCTCTTGGTCTATTTAAATGTCTTATTATGGTTATGTAAAATATATGCACTTACATGGTTCTATGTTTTTATTTTTAAAATACCATTATGAATTGTGATCATTGCTAATATAGGCGTTGAACAATGATCACATGATTAGTATAAATATAGGGCTTTAACAAATCCAATTTACCCAGACTAAGGAAGCGATGGCCTCATCCAGTATCCTTACCCCATACGAAGCCAATTTTTCAGAGCTCATAAAGTAGGTGTCTTCATTGGGCTTCGCTCTTGACCCAGCCCAAGCTGAGCTTGAATACATTAAGCTCGAGTGGAACCTCCTACGAGAGGAGTGGAAGTTGATAGCGATTACCACTCGAGCAATGTTATCCGAGCCACCCCAAGAGTCTATCACCATCGCACACCTTACCCTAAGGTATTATGTGGGTGTTTTAAGGGGTTATGTAACAAGGCCCCATTACTATGATTATGTACATTATTCTTGTGTATAGAATATAAATTCTTTTTATTATTGTTACTTTGTAAATAGTTTTTAAAGCACAAATAGTATTTTTTAGTTAATATTCAACAAATTAATAAATTTTGATGAGTTAATGGATTTTTGAATTAAATAATATTTTAATAAAATATTATTATTAATAAATTACTTTTTATTAATTATAAATGATCATATATTTTTTATAAATACAATTGTAATTAAAGTTTGAAAGCTGTTTTTGTCAAAACCCATAAATTTTCGATAAATGTCAGTTTTTATTTTAAAAGTAAAAATTAAAATATTTAGAAAATTATTTAAATAAAATGAATATTTTTTTAGAATCAGGACATCAAAATTATCCAGTGGTGAATTTTTCATAATTTTCTAAGACAGTCGTATTTTTGGGTAAACAATTAAATACCATTTAAATATATAATGTGTTTTATGACATCATAATGACCCAATAGTGATTTAATAAGATACTATAAACATTATGTTATGACAATATATGTTTTACCATTAAAATAATGTTATTTTGGGTTTGTTTGATTTATTTTACAAAGATTTAGTGGACCCTTCAAGGCTTATAAAACATTTTGTCCTTTTAAATTGTTTTCCTTGAGAGTGTGACTCACCTCCACATGAGCAACCCTATTATTTTAAGAAGTTTGGCCATTGGCCTTATAGAATATTGTTTTACAATCCCCTTTGGAAAAAAACATGGGAAAAAACCATGGGTTGGTTTGTGGTTTTGATTAGTTTAATGTGTGGTGTCCCAAACATAAATAATAAAGAATTCCGTCTCCTTTCATATATCAACCCACCCAAGATCCCACTTCCTCTTCACTAAAAGAATTTGGAGTTTGTCCAAATTCTTCCCTCATATCTCTACAATACTCCCAAGGTGCCATAATCTTCCAATAATCCTCTCTCAAGCCCCTCCCAATCCTTTGGGATTACACTTCCAAGTAAGAAATTCCATCCTTTCTCATTTAATCCAAGTTTCTTAATATTGTTATGACCTTTTAATTTCAACTATAAATGTGGGGGTATGGTTTATCACCTCCCCCATAATTCCCTAATTATGTTTTAATGATGGGATACCCCTTTATCTCTCATTAATTCCTTCCATGTACACCTGTTACCATGTTGAAATTCCGTAAAGAATTTCTCTCTCCTCATTTACATTCAAGAAATTATTTTGTATTATGAATCCAAATTCCATTAATTATGTTGGGACATGTATCTATATGACCCCATTACTTTAAATTTCATGTACATTTGATAAGAATCTCCTTTATCTCTCATCAACCATTTTTATGAATTCTTATGTCACGTCGTTATGCTGTCGAAATTACACTGCGATTTTTCAAGCCAAAGTCATTGTGTCGTGAATATTTTCCCATATCTCTATCATGGGTATTAACCTTTATGCACATTTAATTATTGATTATATAGTTTCATTTATGAATTACACATTCATTTATCGTAAAATAAATGATTATGTTTATTGAATCCATGTTATATGATCCATGTGGCACACTTATGCATGAAATGAAACGTTTAAGAAGGGTGCACCCTGATAGCACTGAAATGAATTGGGTAAAGTATATTATCATGATAAATCATGTTCAATGAGTGTTGAATCATGATAATTAAAGTGAAATTATGGTTTACTCGTGCTTCATGTGTAATGAGGGATTACTCATGCTCCATGTGCAATGAGCCTTGGCTCATGGTAATTCCATGTTTAATGTTGTTTCCACATTTCCATGTTATGATTATCATGATTTATCATGTCTTTATGTTCATGTTTCTCTTGTGATCCATTGATATGCCTATTTTTTAACACGTACTGTATTCCTCATGTTATTCCATGTTTATTCCCTTACTCAGCTTTATATCTCACCCTTTTCTTATGCATGTCCTTAGGTTATCCAATGAAATGATATGTATGAGGGAATGCGGTGGTGTTCCACCTCACCCCTTGAAAGGTGGATTATCAAAAATCAATAAAAAGAGAAGGCCATTGGTCCATTGTAGGAGGGAATGTGGTGGTCATGTATATTAAGTTTTCAACAAGATGTTGTGTTTTATGTTTTAAGTTGTCATGTAGTGTTCCTAAGCCCCAAAGACACTAGAACTATCGATCTTCCATCTTGTATCAAGTGAAGAGTTTATGTAATAAATCATTTTTAAGCATGTAATAAAGAATAGGGTTGTTATAGTTGGTATTATAGGATAGGTTTAGTTATTTTTGGGATTAGGATTAGAAAACCCTAGTGAAGCCTTAGATACTAGAATGAGTATAAAAAACATCCCTATGTTTTTGTGAGTATTGAGTATGTAGTTTATCAATAAAATACATACCTGTCTAGATACGAGCAGGTAAAGGTATCTCTAGAATAGATGTACCTAGGGGTGAAAACCCCGACAAGGAGTTTCAGGCTTGACCCAGGGTATCCTGAGACACGACAACATACATTGCTGCACTCTTGGTTACAATACTCTTAAGGGATATGATTTGGTAAATTCATGATCTTAGTACAATCCATTATTAATGGAATAAAAAATCCCTTTAGAATATATGTTAAGAAATAGATTGAGGAAAACCTAGATTTAAACTTAAGGAGTCACAAGTTAGGATATACTTCTCCTTTACAACTTTATCCTTTTATGATCAATGTTTCCTTTTTATTATCCATAGATAATTATTCAAACCCCCTAATTGTATTCCATTTTTTCATACTTAAAATATGGAAGGAGAAGATCACGAACAACTATTCTCTCTCTTCCTGAAGATCTACTTGGAATGATCATCCTGAAGTCATTCTCAAATGACTTTGAAACTTTTTCAAATATCCAAGTTGCCTACAAATAACTTTATGAGGCATCCAATACCTCTAACATTTCAAGATTCTTTCAAGGATAAAGTACATTATATTGGGGAAAATTTCTCTCTCAACTTTCTTACCATTCTAAGAGTGGGAAGTACCATCAGGGTCTTTTCAAATTCTTCTCTTTATTTGAAAATTATGAATCCCTAAAATATTTTATAGATGCTGAAAAAGAGGGAGACCTCTGATATGCCTATATGTATGAAATTATAGATTTTTGTCTATGGGGAAATACAAAAACTTATTTACCAAAGCCCTATTTTGAAATATTTGAATATGAATCAGAAAGACAATTTTTATAAAAAAACAAGTTCAAGAAGATATTAAAAAATTATATATAAGAAATAACTTTTTAATGAATTATCGATGCTTCTGTCGATATAAACCAAGACGCATGAAGTGTTTTTGGGAAAAGGAAGTAGATGATTTTGAAAATACCCTGAGGTACCATTATGACACATAAACCCTTTCCATATGAAGTCAATGATAATAGGAAATAATGAAGACATCGTCGAGCAAATGAAGGAAAAGTACCCGCACCTGTTTATGGATTTGAATGTAAAATGAAATTTCAAGGGTGAAATTTTTTAAGGGGGGAAGTTTTTAATGACCCAAAAATTAATTAATGAATATTCCTCTTGGTCTATTTAAATGTCTTATTATGGTCATGTAAAACATATGCACTTACTTGGTTATATGTATTTGTTTTTAAAATACTGTTATGAATTGTGATTTTTACTAATATAGTCGTTGAACATTGATTACATGATTAATAAAAATATAGGGTTTTAATAAATCAAATTTTCTTAGAAAAAGGAAGCGATGGCCTCATCCAGTAGACTTTCCCCATACGAAACCCATTTTTTGGAGCTCGGAAAGGAGGTGGCCTCATTGTTATTCTCTCTTGAACAAGCCCAAGCCAATCTTGAATACGTTAAGCTCGAGTGGAACTACCTATGAGAGAAGTGGAAGTTGATAGAAATTACCACTTGAGCAATGTTATTCGAGAAACCCCAAGAGTCTGGAACCACTATGCACCTTACCCTAAGGTCTTATGCAGGTGTTTAAAGGGGTTATGTAACAATACCCTAGTACTAAGATTATGTACATTATTCTTGTATAGAGAATATACATTCATTTTATTACTGTTACTTTGTAAAGAGTTTTTAAAGCACAAATAGTATTTTTAGTTAATATTCAACTAAGTAATCTATTATGATGAATTAGTAAATTTTTTAATTAAATAATATTTTCATAAAATATCATTATTAATAAATTATTTTTTATTAAATATAAATGATCGTATAATTTTATGAATGCAATTGTAATTTTTATTAAGGTTTGAAAGCTATTTTTGTCGAAACCCATGAATTTTTTATAAATATCGGTTTTTATTTTAAAATAAAAAATTCACATATTTAGAAAATTATTTAGAAAAAATGAATATTATTTTTGTAATCAAGATGTGAAAATTAACCAACGGTGAATCTTTCATTATTTTCTGAGACAATCAATTTTTTGGGTAAAAATTAAATACCGTTTAAATATATAATGTGTTTTATGACATCATAATGACCCCATAGTGATGCAATAAAATAATATAATTTTTTTTTTCAGAAAATATATGTTTTAACATTAAAATAATTTGATTTTGGGTTTATTTTATTTATTTTACAAAGATTTAGTGGACCCTTCAAGGCTTATAAAGCATTTTAGCCTTTTAAATTGTTTTCCTTGAGAGTGTGACTCACCTCTACATAAACAACACTATTATTTTAAGAATTTTGGCCATTGGACTTATAAAATATTATTTTCAACTCCTATTTTTCAAAAACCATGGGCAAAAACCATGGGCTGGTTTTTGGGTTTGATTAGCTTAATGTGTGGTGTCCCAAACCTAAATAATACAAAATTCCTTCTCCTTTCCTATATAAACCCACCCAAGATCCCACTTCCTCTTCACTCAAAGTTTTTAGAGTTAGTCCAACCTCTTCCATACTCTCTATATAATCCTCCAAAGTCACCCCAAGCTCCCAAGAATCCTCTATCAAGCCTCTCCCAATCCTTTGGGATCACACTTCCAAATAAGGGATTCCTACCTTTCTCTGTTTATCCAAGTTTCTTAATATTGGTATGCCCTTTTATTTTCAACTATAAATGTTGGGGTATGATTTAGAACCTCCCCTATACTTACCTATTTATTTTTTAATGATGGGATACCCATTTCTCTCTCATTAATTCCTCCCATGTACACCCATTACCATGCTGACATTCCGTAATGAATTTCTCTCTACTCATTTACATTCAAGCAATTCTTTTGTATTTTGAATCCAAATTCCTTTACTTATGTTGGGACATGTATCTATATGACCCCCTTACATTACATTTCATTTACATATGATTATACACTCCTTTCTATCTCATCAACCATTTTTATGAATTCTTATATCACGTCGTTATGATGTGGAAATTGCACTGCGATTTTCCAAGCCAAAGTCATTGTGTAGTGAATACCATGAGCATCTCTCTATCAAGGGTATCCACCTTTATGAAAATTTACTTATTGATTATAGAGTTTCATGTATGAATTCCACATTTCTTTATCGTGTAATAAATAATTATGTTTATTGAATTCATGTTATATGATCCATATGGTACACTTATACATGAAATGAAATGTTTAAGAAGGGTGTGCCCTGATAGCGCTTCAATGCATTAGGTAATGTATAGTATCATGATACATCATGTGAAATGAGTGTTTAATCATGATAATTAAAGTGAAAATATTTTTTACTCGCGCTTTTTTTGAAATGAGGATTTACTCATGCTTCATGTGCAATGAGCCTTGGATCATGCTAATTCCATGTAACTGTTGTTGCCACATCTCCATGTTATGATTATCATTATTTGTCATGAATTTATGTTTATGATTCTCTTGTTATCCATATGCCTATTGTCTAACATGTTTTTTTTATTCCTCATGTTATTCCATGTTTATTCCCATACTGGGCTTTATAGCTCACCATTTTCTTATACATGTCATCAGGGTATCCCATGCAATGCTAAGTATAAGGGAATGTAGTGGTCATGTAGAGGAAGATTTCAATAAAGATGTTGTGTTTCATGTTTTAAGTTTTTATGTAATGTTCCTAATTCCCAAATACACTAGACCCCTCTATCTTCCATGTTGGATCAAGTGAAGTGTTTATGTAATAAATCGTGTGTGTAATAAAGAGCAGGGTTGTTATAGTTGGCATTAGAGGATATGTTTAGTTATTTTTGGGATTAGGATTAGAAAACCTTAGTGAATCCTTAGAGGAAAGACTAAGAATATTAAAAACATCCCTAGGTTTTGGTGCATATTGGGTAAGTGGTTTATCAAGCAAATACATCCCTGTATAGATACGAGTAGGTAAAGGCGGCTCTGGCACAAATGTACGTAGGGGTGAAAACCCTAACAAGGAGTTTCAGGCTTGACCTGGGGTATCCTGGTACATGAAAATGGGCCTTTCTGCACTCTTGGTTATGACACTCCCGAGGGAAATGCATTGGTAAATTCACTAGCTTAGTATGAACCATTATTAAGGGAATTAAAAAAACCCCCTAAGAATATATGTTAGAAAGTAGATCATGGATAACATAGATTGAAGCCTATAGATTCATAAAGGAAATAAAAGCTATTTATATGCCATCTATTTTGTCCTTGGATTACCCTATATGTGTTACCCCTAAATTTCCTTTTATTCTAGCCAATGGAAAGTAATAGGAGGACTCGAGCTAACAACCGATGCGAAGACCAATGTGATGAATGTGCTAATGAGATGCCCAATCCAATGGGAGTAGGAATTGTGAACTTTGTCATGATTCTCTCTCAGATAACTCCATCTTTGAATATAAAAATTGGTCATGAGGACCGTTCACCCCCCCCCCCCCAAGAAAGAACAAGTCACTATCGAGAGCTTCATGAGACAAATACCTCCTAATTTTAATGGATCATCTGATCCCTCAATTGTCAAACAATGGATCAACTCCTTTGAAAATATCTTCTCTATCCGTCAATTTTCCAAACAATATAAGGTTATCTTGGATGATAATTATATGGAGGGTGAATCTGATCAATGGTGGACATTGATCAAAAATATGAAGCCTGAGGAGGAGATCGTGGAATTGGAATGGAAGGATTTCTAGAAGATGTTTTTTGATAAATATTTTCCACGCACCCTCCAAATTAAGATGGACAGGGACTTCTTTTCCCTCAAGAAAAAAGATGACGAATCCATTAGAATGTATGAGGAAAAATTCACAAGGCTTTCATGATACGCCTACATCTTTTTCGTTTCCCCCGAATGCAAGGTTGATCGCTTCTTTGGTGCGCTGGAACTTAGCCTGCGTAAAGCCCACACGATCCGTGCCTTCGACAGCTATGTGGAAATTGTCTGATGTGCCCTCAAGGTCGAAATGGAGATTGGAAAATCTCAAGGGCATCATGGAGATAAGAAGCGTAAGGTGGATTTCAATTCTGGCAGTTCGATGGATTAATACAACAGTGTTAAGAAGATCTAGCACCCCACTTGCCGAAGTTTCAGAAAGAAGAACCCCAGAAATTGCATTAAGGGGGTGAGGAAATTCTTTAGGTGTGGAAGAGAAGGACACCTAGATGTTAACTGCTGACAAGAAAAACACATGGCTGTGATAGAGGATAGGAACACTCCGTTCATCTCTCAATGCATTATTCATTACTTCAACTACAAAGAACCATGACATATTGAAAATTAGTTCCCTAAGCCAAGGGTTTTCGGAGGCAACCAATAACCTCCAAGGCAGTAAGGGTGAACTTTTTCCATAACTACTACCGAACTGAACCGCAAAAATGAAGTGATGACATGTACACTAGTTATTCATTCAAGAATAGTGAATGGAATTTTTGATTCGGGTTCTTTGCATTCTTTTATATCCCGAAAGATTAGTAGAACAATCCCAACACCAAAAAAAATCATGGAAATAAAGATGTTGGTGAGTATGGAAATGGGGCAATCATTACATCCCATGAATATAACTCCTCATCTATCATAATTGATGTATTGAACTTCCCGAAAAACCTCATCATACTCCCTCTCGTGGAATTTGATGCAATTCTCAGAATGGATTGGATTTCCTTATATAAAGCCAACATAAATTGCTATGAGAGGGAAATCACTCTCCTTGTGGAGAATCGACCCCCGATTTTGTACAAGTAGAAGGAGGAAGATGAATCTTCTTTAGGTCCATCTTCTCAAGTGTGGATATTACTTCCCTATAAGAATTCATATCTTCCTCAGATGATTGAGTCTAAGGAGGCAACCATCCTTGAAGACATGCCTATTGTGAGGGAATTTGATAAAGTTTTTCCCAATGAATTGCCTAGTCTTCCTCCTATAAGAGATGTTAAATTCTCAATTGATCTTATACCTGGGGTGATGCCAATATCTAATAATCTATATAAAATGGCTATTATGAAGCTTGAGGAGATGAAGAAAAAAATATAGTAGAATCTAGATAAAGGTTTTATACGCCCAAGTGCTTCACCATGGGATGCACTAGTCCTCTTCTTCAAGAAGAAGGGTGGGTCAATGCACCTTTGTATCGATTATTGTGAGCTTAACAAAATAAAGATAAAGAACAAGTATCCTTTCCCATGAATTGATAACTTGTTTTATCAAATTTTTGGATCATAATACTTCTCCAAGGTAGATTTGTGGTCAGGATATTATCTATTAAGGGCGAAGAAGGAAGATATCCACAAGATTGCTTTTCGTATAAGATACGGGCACTATGAATTCATAGTAATTCCTTTCAAACTCACTAATTATCTATAAATATTAATGGACATGATGAATAGAGTCTTTGGAGATTACCTTGAAAAATTTGTGGAAGCCTTTATAGAAGATATTCTAATATACTCTAAAACCAAGGAGGAGCATGAGGAGCATCTAATCACTATACTAGAGACCTTGTCAAAGGATAAGATCTATGAAAAGTATATAAAGTGTGAGTTCTACTTGAAGGAGGTCTCATTTATGGGCCATATTATCACAAGAATTAGGATATCTATAGATCCCTCCAAGACATATGCAATATAGGGATGGATGAGGCCAACGTCGGTAACATATATCCGTAGCTTCTTGGGGTTAGCTGGATATTATCGATGGGTTTTGAGAAATTTATCACAATTTTCCAACCCTCTTACCAAACTAACTTGGAAGGGAGTATATTTTTCTTGGAGTAATGAATGCGAAGAAAGATTCAAGGAGTTAAAAAGGTGGCTTATCACTACGCCTGTTCTCAGTTTACCCACAACTGGAGAAATTTTTTGTGGTATTCAGTGATGCTTCAAAGAAGGGCCTAGGCTGTGTGTTGATGAAAAATGACAAAGTCATTACCTATGCTTCAAGGAAATTGAAAGTTCAAGAGCAGAATTATCCAACACATGATTTTTAGTTGGCTGTAGTGATCTTATTTTTAAAAATTTGGCATCATTATCTTTTTTTGAGAAGTGTGAAATATATACGGACCAAAAAAGACTTAAGTATATATTCACATAGAAATAGTTGAACATGTTCCAACAAATATGGTTAGAGATGATAAAAGACTATGACTGCTCAATCCATTACCACCCTGGGAAAGTGAACAAGGTGGATGATTCTCTTAGTAGAAAGGACCCAACAATTCTATCATTGATGAGAATTTAAAAGGATCAAATATTCTTAGATTTGATGAAGACAGAAATGGGAATCATAAATAATGTAAAATCATCAATCCATTCACAAATGATTTCTTAACCATCTTTTTTGGAAAAGTCAAAGGATGATCGAAAGGATAATGTGGGAATTTAGACAAAATTGGAAGCTATCAGAAATAGGAAATCCTCAGAGTTCAATGTTAATGAAGAAGGAATTGTGAGATTTGGGAAAAACTATGCGTTCCATCTTGTCCGGATCTAAAGAAGGAACTTTTGGATGATGAACATAGTTCAAATTTCTCTATTCACTGAGGAAAAACAAAGATGTATCGAGATATATGAGAGCATTATTGGTGGGATAATATGATGAAGGAGATCGTAGAGTATATATCAAAGTGCCTAGTGTGTCAGCAAGTGAAGTTTGAGAGGCAGAAGTCTAAGGGGATGATGAAACCATTTCCCATACCAGCATAGAAATGGGAGAACATCAACATGGACTTTGTCACCGAACTTCCGAAGACATCCAAAGGTAACAATGCAATCTGGGTTGTTGTGGATCGTCTTACAAAGTCTACACACTTTATTGTAATTATGGAGGATTTCTCATTAGATAAACTAGAACATATGTATATCAGGTAAGTGTTAAGGTTGCATGAAGTACCACTATCTATTGTATCTGATCGAGATCCAGGATTCACCTCTAAGTTTTGGAAGATTCTTTAACATGCTCTGGATACTGAACTGAACTTCAGTATGGCCTATCATCATCAAACTAATGGTAAATATGAGCAAAATATTTAGACACTGGAATATATGTTTTGATCATGTTCTGTGGACTTTAAAGGAGGATGGGATGAACATCTTCTATATGACCTATCATCCTCACACTTTATTGTTACTTTGTAAAGAGTTTTTAAAGCATAAATAGTATTTTTAGTTAATATTCAACTAAGTAATATATTTTGATGAATTAATGGATTTTTGAATTAAATATTATTTTAATAAAATATTATTATTAATAAATTAATTTTTATTAAATATAAATGATCGTATAATTTTATGAATGCAATTGTAATTTTTATTAAGGTTTGAAAGTTGTTTTTGTCAAAACCCATGAATTTTTGATAAATGTCAGTTTTTATTTTAAAAGTAAAAATTCACATATTTAGAAAATTATTTATATAAAATGAATATTATTTTTGGAATCAGTATATCAAAATTATCCAACAGTGAGTTTTTCATAATATTTTGAGACAGTCGATTTTTTGGGTAAAAATTAAACACTGTTTAAATATATAATGTTTTTTATGACATCATAATGATCCAATAGTGATGTAATAAAATAATATAAACACTATTTTTGTCCAATATAGGTTTTACCATTAAAATAATGTGATTTTGGGTTTGATTTATTTATTTTACAAAGCTTAATTGGACCCTCCAATACTTATAAAACATTTTATCTTTTTAAATTGATTTTTTGAGAGTGTGACTCACCTCCACATAAGCAACCCTATTATATTATGAAGTTCGGCCATTTTCCTTATAAAATATTTTTTTCCACTCCCCTTTGGAAAAAACCATGGGCAAAAACCATGGTTTGGTTTGTTGTTTTGATTAGTTTAATGTGTGGTGTCCAAAATCTAAATAATAAAGAATTCCCTCTCCTTTCCTATATAAACCCACCCAATATCCCACTTAATCAACATTAAAAGCCTTTTTAGTTCTTAAAACCTTTTCCCTATTCTCTCCATAATCCCCCCAAGGTGCCCCAAGCTCCCAAGAATCCTCTCTCAAGCCTCTCCCATGCCTTTGGGATCACAATTCCAAGTAAGCGATTTCTTCCTTTCTCATTTTTTTCAAAGTTTCTTTAGGTTGTTATGCCCTTTCATTTTCAACTATAAATGTTGGGTATGGTTTCAAACCTCCCCCATAATTCCCTCTATAGGTTTTAATGATGGTATATCCCTTTCTCTCTCATTTATTCCTCCCATGTAAACCCGTTACCATACCGAAATTCTATAAGGAATTTATCTCTCCTCATTTACATTCATGCAATTATTTTGTATTGTGAATCCAAATTCCATTAATTATATTGATAAATTTAACTATATTACCCCTTACTTTCTATTTAATGTACATATGATGAGATACCCCTTTCTATCCCATCATCCATTTTTATGAATTCTTATGACACGCCGTTATGCTGCCGAAATTGCACCGCAATTTTCCAAGTCAAAGTCATTGTGTAGTGTATACCATGCCCATCTCTCTATCAAGGGTATTCATATTTATGCACATTTAATTATTTATTATAGATCTTCATGTTTGAATTACCCATTCTTTTATTGTGGAATAAATGATTATGTTTATTGAATTCGTGTTATATGATCCATGTGGCAGACTTATGCATGAAATGAAATGTTTAAGAAGGGTGCACCCTAATAGCACTCCAATGCATTGGTTAAAGTATAGTATCATGATACGTCAAGTGAAATGAGTGTTTAATCCTGATAATTCAAGTGCAATGAGGGTTTAATCGTGCTTCATGTGCAATGAGGGTCTACTCATGCTCCATGTGCAATGAGCCTTGACTCATGCTAATTCCATGTTAAGTGTTGTTGCCACATTTCCATGTTATGATTATCATGCCTTATCATGAATTTATGTTAATATTTCTCTTGTGCTCCATTAATATGCATATTGTATAACATGTATTATATTACTCATGATATTCCATGTTTATTCCCTTACTGGGCTTTATATCTCACCCTTTTTTATGCATGTCCTCAGGTTATCCTATGCAATGCTAAGTACGAGGGAATATAGTGGCCATGTAAAGGAAGTTTTCAATAAGATGTTGATTTTTTTGATTTAAGTTGTTATGTAATGTTCTTAATCCCAAAAGACACTAGACCTCTCGATCTTCTATGTTTTATCAAGTGAAGGTTTTATGTAATAAATAATGTTTATATATGTAATAAAGAGCATGGTTGTCATAGTAGGTATTAGAGGATAGGTTTAGTTATTTTTGGGATTAGGATTATAATCCCCATAGTGAATCCTTAGAGACAATACTAAGTATAATAAAAACATCCCTAAGTTTTGGTGGGTATTGGGTAAGTGGTTTATCAATAAAATACATCCTTATCTAGATACGAGCAGGTAGAGGTGGTTCTGGAATAGATGTACCTAGCAGTGAAAACCCCGATAAAGAGTTTTGAGCTTGACCCAGGGTATCCTGGTACATGAAAATAGGCCTTAATGCACTCTTGGTTACAACACTTCTAAGTGATATGCGTTGGTAAATTCACAAGAATACTATGATCCATTATTAAGGGAATTAAAAAAATCCCCTAAGAATATATGTTATAAATTAGATCATGGATAACCTATATTGAATCCTATAAATTCATAAGGGGAGAAGATTGTAACGACAAAAAAATTCATTAATGAAAATTCCTCTTGGTCTATTTAAATGTCTTCTTATGCTTATGTAAAACCTATACACATATTTGGTTCTATGTGTTGGATTTTAAAATACCGTAAATTATTGTGACCTTTGGTAATATAGCCATTAAATAGTGATTAGATGATTAGTATAAATATAGGGATTTAACAAATCCAATTTACTTAGACAAAGGAAGAAATGGCCTCATCTAGTAGACTTTCCCCATAAAAAACCCATTTTTCGGAGCTCAGAAAGGAGGTGGCGTCATTGGGCTTCACTCTTGACCAAGCCCGAGACGATCTTGAATACATTAAGCTCGAGTGGAACCACCTAAGAGAGAAGTGGAAGTTGATAGGGATTACCACATGAGCAATGTTATCCGAGCCACCCCAAGAGTCTATCACCATCGCACACCTTACCCTAAGGTCTTATGTGGGTGTTTTAAGGGGCTACGTAATAAGAAACTCGTACTACGATTATGTACATTATTCTTGTATAGAAAATATACATTGTTTTTATTATTGTTACTTTGTAAATAGTTTTTATTGAAAAAAATAGTATTTTTAGTTAATATTCAAACTAAAAAATCTATTTTGACGAATTAATGGATTTTTGAATTAAATAATATTTTAATAAAATAATATTATTATAAATTATCTTATAATCTTATGAATGAAATTGTAATTTTTATTAAGGTTTGAAATATGTTTTTGTCAAAACCCATGAATTTTCGATAAATGTCATTTTTTATTTTAAAATTAAAGATTCACATATTTATAAAATTATTTAAATAAAATGAATATTATTTTTGGAATCCGGACATCAAAAATATCCAACGGTGGATTTTTCATAATTTTCTGAGACAGTCAAATATTTGGGTAAGAATTAAATACCGTTTAAATATATAATGTGTTTTATGACATCATAATGACCCAATAGCGATGTAATAAAATACTATAACCATTATATTCAGCCATTTTATTATGCTAAATTGATATTCCTATTGTGTAACATGTACTATATTCCTCATGTTATTCCATTTTTATTCCCTTACTGGGCTTTATAGATCGCCCTTTTCTTGGGCTTTATAGATCGCCCTTTTCTTGGGCATGTCCTCAGGTTATCCTATGCAATGCTAAGTACGAGAGAATGTAGTGGTCATATAAAGGAAGTTTTAAATAAGATTTTTTGTTTTATCTTTTAAGTTGTTATGTAATGTTACTAATCCCCCAAAGACACCATAACTCTAGATCTTATGCGTTGTATCATGTGAAGAGTTTATATAACAAATCATGTTTAAGTATGTAATAAAAAACAGGGTTGTTACTATAACAACCCTACTCTTTATTATATACTTAAACATGATTTATTACATAAAAAACTTCACTTGATACAATAGGGAAGATCAAGAGGTCTTGTGTATTTGGATCTTAGTAACATTAAATAACAACTTAAAACATGAATCCCAACATCTTTATTGAAAACTTCCTTTACATGACCACTACATTCCGTCGTACTTAGCATTACATGGGGTAACCTGAGGACATGCATAAGAAAAGGGTGAGATATAAAGCCCAGTAAAAGAGTAAACATGATATAACATGAAGATTAAAACACATGTTAGGAAATAGGCATATCAATTTATAGAAATAGAAACATGAACATAAAGGTGTGATATAACATGATTATCATAACTTGGAAATGTGGCAACAACACTTAACATGTAATTAGCATGAGCGAAGGAACATTGCACATGGAGCATGAGTAAACCCTCATTGCACATGAAGCATGATTAAACCCTCTTTTCACTTGAATTATCATGAGTCAGAACTCATTTCACATGATGTATCATGATACTATACTTTACCCAATGCATTAGAGCGCTATTAGTGCGCACCTTTCTTAAACATTTTATTTCATGCATAAGTGTGCCACTTGGATCATAAAACATGGATTCATTAAACATAATCATTTATTCCATAATAAATTAATGTGGAATTCATAAATGAAACTATATAATCAATAAGTAAAAGTGCATAACAATTAATACCATTGATAGAGAAATGGGCATGGTATTCACTACACAATGATTTTGGCTGGGAAAAACGTGGTGCAATTTCGGCAGCAGAACGACGTGACATAAGAATTCATAAAAATGGTTTATAAGAGAGAAAGGGGTGTCTCATCATATTCAAATGAAATGTACAGTAAGGGGTGTCATATAGATACTTTTCCTAACAATTTTAATGGAATTTAGTATCATGATACAAAATAATTTCTTGAATGTAAACGAGGAGAGAGAAATTTCTTTAGGAATTTCAGCATAGTAATGGGTGTACATGGGAGGCATTAATGAGAGATAAATGGGTCTCCAATAATTAAAACATAAAGATGAAAGTATGGTGGAGGTTATAAATCATACCCCAACATTTTTAATTGAAAATAAAATGGCATAACAACTTAAAGAAAATTGGACAAAAATGAGAAAGGAAGAAATTCCTTACTTGGAAGTGTGATCCAAAAGGCTTGGGAGGGGCGTGAGAGAAATTTATTGGGATCTTGGGGAACCATGGGAGGATTATAGAGTAAGTAGGGTAGGGGTTGTTCGTACACCAAATTATTTGAGTGAAGAGGAAGTGAGATCTTGAGTGGGTTTATATAGGAAATGAGAAGGAATTCTTTATTATATTGTTTTGGGACACCACACATTAAACTAATCAAAACCACAAACCATCCTATGGTTTTTGCCCATGGTTTTTTCAAAAGGGAAGTGGAAAGAAATATTTTATAGGGACAATGTCCTAACTTCTTAAAATAATATGGTTTATTATGTGGAGGTGAGTCACACTCTCAAGGAAATCAATTTAAAAAGCTAAAATGTTTTATAAGTATTGAAGGGTCCACTAAAGCATTGTAAAATAAATAAAACTAAACTAAAATCACATTATTTTAATAGTAAAACATATATTACCTGAAAATAATGTTTAGAGTATTATATTACCTCACTATTTGGTCATTATGATGTCATAAAACACATTATATATTTAAACAGTATTAAAATTTTACCCAAATATTCGACTATCTCAGAAAATTATGAAAACTTTAACATTGGATAATTTCGATGTCCTGATTCCAAAAATAATATTTATTTTATCTAAATAAATTTATAAATATTTTAATTTTTACTTTTAAAATAAAAATTGACATTTATCGAAAATTCATGGGTTTTGACAAAAAACAACTTTCAAACCTTAATAAAAATTACAATTACATTCATAAAATTATACGATCATTTAAATTTAATTAAAGGTAATTTAATAATAATAATATTTTATTAAAATAATATTTCATAAAAAATACATTAATTCATCAAAATATATTTCTTAGTTGAATATTAACTAAAAATACTATTTTTGCTTTAAAAACTATTTACAAAGTAACAATAATAAAAAGAATGTATATTATCTATACAAGAAAAATGTATATAATCATATTACTAGGGTCTTGTAACATAACCCTTTAAAACACCTGTATAAGACCTTAGGTTAAGGTGCGCGATGGTCACCGACTCTTGGGGTGGCTCAGATAACATCGCTCGAGTGGTAGTCTTTATCAACTTCTACTTCTCCCATAGACGGTTCTTCTCAATATTAACATTTTCAATCTTGGCTTGGGATTGGTCAAGAGAGAAGCCCAATGATGCCACCTCCTTTCCGAGGTCTGAAAAATGGGCTTCATATGGGGCAAGTCTACTGGATGAGGCCATCACTTACTTTGTCCGAGTAAATTGGATTTTTAAAAGCCCTATATTTATACTAATCATGTGATCACTGTTCAATGACTATATTAGATACAGTCACAATTATTAACGGTATTTTAAAATCCAAAACATACAACCAAATAAGTGCATAAGTTTTACATAACCATAAGAAGACACTTAAATAGACAAAGAGGAATTTTCATTAATGAATTTTTAGGTCATTAAAATCTTCCCCCTTAAGAAATTTCACCTTTGAAATTTCTTTTTCCCACAGTAAAATAGTTGTGGGTAACTCTGCTTTATCGCTTCCTATGATTCCCACATTTCTTCTTCAAACTTGTGGTTTCTCCACAACACCTTGATGAGGGTCATTGTCTTATTTCATAAAAAGTTTTCTCTACAATCTATGATCTTCACTTGTTGCTCCTCATAAGAAAGATCATCCTCTAACAATACTACCTCTGAAGATAGTACATGTGAAGGGTCTGGTATGTACTTTTTTAAGAGGGATACATAAAAGACATCATGTACTTTGGCCATAGTAGGTGGAAGTGATAGTCCATAGGCCACAACCCCGACATGATCAAGAATATTGAAGGGGTTGATGTACCTAGGGATTAACTTCACTTTCTTTCCAAACCTCATGACTTTCTTTCACAGAGATATGCATAGAAACACCATGCCTCTAACTTTGAAATCATGGTCTCGTCGATGGTTATCTGCATAACTCTTCTGTCGACTTTGGGATGCCTTGATATTTTGCTGAATGGTTTTCAACTTCTCCACAATTTCTTTGACCATTTTAGGTCCTAGCAGATTATGCTCACCGAATTTAGCCCAACATGTCGGTGTTTTGCACCTCTACCCATACAGGGCTTTATAAGGTGCCATTCAGATGGTTGAGTGGAAATTGTTATTATAGGAGAATTCAACCAGAGGAAGATGTTGATCCCATCCTCCTTAAAAGTCCATTGAACATGATTTAACATATCTTCCAGTGTTTGAATAGTTCACTCAGATTGGCCATCAGTTTGAGGATGATAGGCCTTACTGAAGTTCAGTTTAGTATCTATAGCATTTTGAAGTCTCTTCCAAAACATAGAGGTGAATCTTGGATCCCGATATGATATAATATATAGTGGTACTCCATGCATCCTTACCACTTCCCTGATATATATCTGTGCCATTTGATCCAATGAGGAATCCTCACAAATTCCAATGAAGTGTTCAGACTTTGTAAGATAATCTACAACAACCTAGATTGAGTTACTACCTTTATATGTCTTCGAAAGTCTGGTGAAAAATTACAGGGGGATGTTCTCTCATTTACATGCTATTATGGGAAATGGTTGCATCATCCCCTTATATTTATTCCCCTATTCCTTTAATTGCTGACAAACCAGGAACTTTGTTGTATACTCAACAATCTCCTTCTTTGTATTATCCCACCAATAAATCTCTCAGAGATCTTGATACATGTTTCTGTTTCCTAGGTGAATAGATAAATTTGAACTATGTGCATCATCCAAAAGTTCCTTCTTCAGATCCTAACTTAATGGAACACATAGTATTTTACCAAATCTCACAATTACTTCTTTATTAACATTGAACTCTAAGGTTTTCCCTTTTCTGATAGCTTTCACTTTCTTCTGAATTCCCACATCATCATTTTGAGCATCCTTTAACCTTTCCAAAAGAGACGGTTGAGCAATCATTTGTGAAAGGATTGATGATGTTCACTTCTTTATGATTCCCATGTCCATCTTCATCAAATCTAAGAATATTGGATCCTTCTCAATTCTCATCAATGATAGAATCAATGAGTCCTTTCTACTTAGAGAATTTGCCACCCCGTTCGCTTTACCAGGGTGGTAATGGATTGAGCAGTCATAGTATTTAATCCGATCGAACCATCTTCATTGGTGCATGTTCAACTCTTTCTATGTGAATATATACTTTAGGCTTGTGTGGTCTATATATATTTCACACTTCTCCCAAAAGAGATAATGCTGCCAAATTTTTAAAGTGAAGATCACCGCAGCCAACTCCAAATCATGTGTTCGATAATTCTGCTCATGAACTTTCAATTTCCTTCAAGCATAGGCAATGAATTTGTCATTTTGCATCAACACACATCCCATGCCCTTCTTTGAAGCATCCCTGAATAACACAAAAATTTCTCCACTTGTGGGTAAAATGAGCACGGGCGCAGTGATAAGCCTTCTTTTCAACTCCTTGAATCTTTCGTCACATTCATCACTCCAACAAAATTTTACTCCCTTCCAAGTTAGCTTGGTACTAGGGTTAGAAAATCGTGATACATTTCTCACAAATCGTCAATAATATTCAGCTAACCCCAAAAATCTACGGATATATGTTACTGATGTTGGCCTTGGCCATCCCTCTATTGCAGCTGTCTTGGTGGGATCCCCAGATATCCCATTGCTTGTGATGATATGGCCCAAGAATGAGACCTCCTTTAACTAGAAGTCACACTTTTTGTACTTTTCATAGAGCTTCTCCTTTCGCAAGGTCTCTAGTACAGTTCTTTGATGCTCCTCATGCTCCTCCTTGGTTTTAGAGTATATTAGAATATCCAATATAAATACTACCAAAAATTTGTCAAGGTAATCTCTAAATATTATATTCATCAAGTCCATGAAGATTTCTAGAGCATTAGTGAGTCTGAAAGGCATTACTATGAATTCATAGTGCCCGTATCTTGTACGAAAAGAGTCTTGGGGATATCTTCTTTATTCACCCTTACTTGATAATATCCCAAATGAAAATATACCTTGGAGAATTATTGTGCTCCACGTATCTGATTGAACAAGTTATCAATTCATGGGAGAGGATACCTGTTCATTATCGTGATTTTGTTAATCTCATGATAATCGATGCAAAGGCGTATTGACCCATCCTTCTTCTTGACGAAGAAGACTAGTGCACCCCATGGTTAAGCACTTGGGTATATAAACCCTTTATCCAAATTTTCCTGTAGTTGTTTCTTTAGCTCCTCAATCTCCACAACATCAATTCTATATGGATCCTTGGATATTGGTAACGACCCAGGCATTAGATCAATTTAGAATCCAACATCTCTTCTAGGAGGAAGACCAAACAATTCCTCGAGAAATACTTCAGCGAATTCCCTCACAATAGGCATATCTTCAATGATGGTTTCCTCCTTAGACTCAATCATATGATCCAGATATGCATGATCATAGGGCAGTAATATTCAAACTTGAGATGATGGATCTAAAGTAGATTCATATTCCTCCTTGCACTTGTTCAAAATCGGGGGTCGATTCTCCACAGGGAGAGTGATTTCCCTATCATGACAATTTATATTGGCTCAATATAGGGAAATCCAATCCATGCCAAGAATTGCATCAAATTCCACCAAAGGGAGTATGATGAGGTTCTTCAGGAAGTTCAATCCACCGATTATGACAAGATAAGAGTTATATTCATGGGATGAAATGATTTCCCCATTTTCTGTACGCACTGACATATTTACTTCCATGATTTGTGGTGGTGTTGAGATTGTTCTACTAAACTTTCAGGATATAAAAGAATGTGTAGAACCTAAATCAAAAATCACATTCTCTATTCTTGAATTAATAACTAGCGTACCTTTCACCACTCCATTTTTGGGGTTCACTTCGGCAGTAGTGATGGAAAAATATCTCTCTTGCTACCTTGGAGGTTGTTGGTTGCCTCTAAAAACCCTTGGCTTAGGGCACTGATTTCCAAGATGCCCTGATTCTTTGTAGTTGACGCAATAAACAATATGTTGAGATTCGAATGGAGCGTTCTTCTCCTCTGTTGAAATCATGGGTTTTTCTTGTCAGCAGTTAACAGCTTGGTGTTATTCTCTTCCACACCTACATCATTTCCTCTTCCCCTTCAGGAAATTTACAAGGTGTTTTTTTATGCACCTTTGGCAAGTGGGGTGTGGGATTTTATTATCACCGTTGGATTTATACATCAGACCACCAGAATTGAAATCCACCTTATGATTATTTTCCCCATGATACCCCTAAGATTCGCTGATCTCCATTTCGAACATGAGGGCACATCAGACAATTTCCTCATAGCTTTCGAAGTCATAGATCTCCAGGGCTTTCCACAGGCTAGGTTTCATCCCATCAAAGAAGCGGCCAACCTTGCATTCCGGGGTAACGACATAGCTGAAGGAGTATCGTGAAAGCCTTGTGAAGTTTTCCTCATACGATCCGATGGATTCATCGTCCTTTTTCTTGAGGTCAAAGAAGTCAATTTCCATCTTAAGCTGGAGGGTGCATGGAAAATATTTATCAAAACACAGCTTTTGGAAATCCTTTCATTCTAATATCTTGATCTCCTCCCCAGGATTTGTATTTTTTGATCAATGTACACCATTTATCAGATTCATCCTCCATATGATAAGTATCCAGGAGAACCTTCTCTTCTTCGGAACATTGAAGGATGGAGAATATATTTTCAATGGAGTTGATCTATTGTTTGGTGATTGAGGGATCAGATGATCCATTAAAAGTTGGAGGCCTTTGTCTCATGAAGCTCTCGATGGTGACTTGTTCTTTCTTAGGGGGGGTTGAATATTCCTCTTGACCCATGATTCTATTCAAAGCTTGAGTTTATTGAGAGAAAACCATGACAAAGTTTTCTATTCCCGCTCCCATCAGATTGGGCATCTCATTAGCACATTCATCACATTGATCTTCACATCAGTTGTTAGCCCGAGTCCTCATATTACTGAACATTGGCTGGAATAAAAGGAAAGTTAGGGGTAAAACATAAAGGGTAATGCAAGGAAAAAACAAATGACTTATAAATAGCTTTTATTTCCTTAACTTTTGAATCTATAGGCTTCAATATATGTTATCCATGATCTACTTTCTAACATATATTCTTTAGGGATTTTTTAATTCCCTTAATAATGGTTCATACTAAGCTTGTGAATTTACCCACACATATCCCTCATGAGTTTCATAACCAAGAGTACAGCAGTGCCCGTTTTCATGTACTAGGATACCCCGGGTCCAGCCCGAAACTCCTTGTTGGGGTTTTCACCCTTTGATACATCTGTGCCAGAGCCACCTCTACCTGCTCGTATCCAGGTAGGGATATATTTTCTTGATAAACTAGTTACTCAATACCCACAAAAAATATAGATGTTTTTATTATACTTATTCTTGTCTTTAAGGCTTCACCATGGTTTTCTAATCTTAATCCCAAAAATAACTAAATGTATCCTCTGATACCAACTATAACAACCCCTCTCTTTATTACATACTTAAACATGATTTATTAAATAAATATCTTCCCATGATACAACATGGAATATAGAGAGGCCTAGTGTCTTTGGGGATTAGGAACATTACATAGAAACTTAAAAAATAAAACAAAACATCTTCATTGAAAACATCTTTTACATGACCACAACATTCCCTCGTACTTAGCATTGAATGGGATAACTTGAGGACATGCATAAGAAAAGGGTGAGATATAAAGCCCGGTAAGGGAGTAAACATGGTATAACATGAAGATTACAATACATGTTAGGAAATGAGCATATCAATGGAGTGAAAGAGAAACATGAACATAAAGGCATGATATATCAAGATAGTCATAACATGGAAATGTGGCAACAACACTTAACATGAAATTAGCATGACCCAAGGCTCATTGCACATGAAGCATGAGTAAACCCTCATTGCACATGAATCATGAGTAAACCCTTGTTGTAATTGAATTAGCATGATTAATCACCCATTTCACATGACGTATCATGATACTATACTTTACCCAATGTAGTGGAGCGCTATCAGGGCACACCCTTCTTAAACATTTATGCATAAGTGTGACACATGGATCATATAACATAGATTCAATAAAAATCATGATTAATTCCATGATAAAGGAATGTGGAATTCATATATGAAACTATATAATCAATATTTAATTGGGAATAAAGGTGAATAACCTTAATAGAGAGATGGGCATGGTATTCAATACACAATGACTTTGGCTTGGAAAAACGTGGTTCAATTTCTGCAGTATAACGGTGTGTCATAAGAATTAATAAAAATGGTTGATGAGAGATAAAGGGGTGTCTCATCATATTTACATGAAATGGAAATTAAGGGGGTCATATTGTTACATATCCCAACATAATTAATGGAATTTGGATTCACAATAAAAACCAATTGTTTGAATGTAAATGAGGAGAGAGAAATTCCTTACAGAATTTTGGCATGGTAACAGGTGTACATAGGAGGCATAAATGTGATAGAAATGGGTATACTATCATTTAAACATAAATATGAAATTATGGTGGAGGTGCGAAACTATACCCCAACATTTTTAATTGAAAATGGAAGGTCATAATAACTTAGAGAGAATTGGACAAAAATGAGAAAGGTAGAAATCTCTTACTTGGACGTGTGATCCCAAAGGCTTCATAGAGGCTTGAGAGAGGATTATTGGGAGATTGGGGCTCCTTGGAAGGATTATAGAGAGAGGATGTAATAATTTTTACGAACTAAAAAATCTTTTAGTGAAGAGGAAGTGGGAGCTTGGGTGGGTTTATATAGGAAAGGAGAGGGAATTCTTTATTATTTAGGTTTAGGACACCACACATTAAACTAATCAAAAACACAAACCATCCCATGATTATTGTCTATGGTTTTTTCCAAAGGGGAGTGTAAAACACTATTTTATAAGGCCAATGGCCTATCATCTTAAAATAATAGGGTTCTTATGTGGAGGTGAGTCACACTCTCAAGGAAAACAATTTCAAAAGACAAAATGTTTTATAAGCCTCGAAGGGTCCACTTAAGAATTTTAAAATATATAAAATCAACCTAAAATCACATTATTTTAATGGTAAAACATATAATGGCCGAACATAGTGTTTATATTATTTTATTACATCACTATTGGGTCATTATGATGTCATAAAACACATTATATAATTGAACGATATTTGATTTTTACCCAAAAATTCAACTATCTTAGAAAATTATGAAAAACTCACCGTGGGATAATTTTGATGCCCTGATTCCAAAAATAATATTAATTTTACCTAAATAATTTTTTAAATATGTGAATTTTGAATTTTATAATAAAAAAGCGATATTTATCGAAAAAACATGGGTTTTGACGAAAAAAGCTTTCAAACCTTAATAAAAATTACAATTGCATTCATAAAATTATATGATAATTTATATTTAATAAAAATTAATTTAATAATAATAATAATATTTTATGAAAATTTTATTTAATTAAAAAATCCATTAATTCATCAAAAAATATTTTTTAGTTGAATATTAACTAAAAATACTATTTGCGCTTTAAAAAAATATTTACAAAGTAAAAATAATAAAATGAAAGTATATTATTTATTATATAAAAAGATAATGTACATAATCATAGTGCTAGGGTCTTGTTACATAACCCCTTAAAACACCCGCATAAGGCCATAGGGTAAGGTGCGCGATGGTGAAAGATTCTTGGGGTGGCTTAGATAACATCGCTCAAGTGGAAACCTCTATCAACTTCCACTTATTCCATAGGAAGTTCTGCTCAAGATTAACATATTCAAGCTCAGATTGGGCTTATTCAAGAGATAATCCCAATGACGCAACCTCCTTTTCGAGCTCTGATAAATGGGCTTCATACAGGGAAAGTCTACTGGATGAGGCCATCACTTCCATTGTCTGAGTAAATTAGATTTGTGAAAGCCATATATTTATACTAATCTTGTGATCATTGTTCAATGGATATATTAGAAATGACCATAATTCTTAATGATATTTTAAAAATCCAAAGCATAAAACCAAATAATTTCATACGTTTTACATAACCATAAGAAGACATTTAAATAGACCAAGAGGAATTTTCATTAATGAATTTTTGGGTCATTACAATCTTTTCCCCTTAAGAAATTTCACCCTCAAAATTTCTTTTTCCCACACTAAAAAAATGTGTGTAACTCTAATTCATCACTTCTTCTGATTCCCACGCTGCTTCTTCAAACTTGTAGTTTTTCCACAACACCTTGACGAGGGGCATTGTCTTATTTTGTAGAACTTTTTCCCTATAATCTAAGATCTTCACTGGTTGATCCTTGTAAGAAATATCATCCTCTAACTGTACTACCTCTAAAGAGAGTACACGTGAAAGGTCTAGTATGCACTTATTTAAGAGAGATACATGAAATAAATCATGTAATTTGGCCATGGGAGGTGGAAGTGCAAGTTGATAGGCCACAACCCCAACACGATCAAGAATCTCTAAGGGGCCGATGTACCTAGGACTTAATTTCCCTTTCTTTCCAAACCTCATGACCCTATTCCATAGAGATATGTGTAGAAACACCATGTCTCCAACTTTAAACTCAAGGACTCATCGACGGTTATCTTTATAACTATTCTGTTGACTTTGGGATGCCTTGATATGCTGCTGAATTGTTTTCACCTTCTCCATAATTTCTTCACTCATTTAACATCCTAGATATTTACTCTCACTAACTTCATCCCAACATGCCAGTGTTCTACAACTCTTTTCATACAAGGAATCATAAAGTTCCATTTAGATGCTCGAGTGGAAACTGTTATTATAAGAGAATTAAACCAGAGGAAGATGTTGATCCCATCATCTTTTAAAGTCCATTGAACATGAACTTAACATATCCTTCAGTTTCTAAATAGTTCTCTCAGATTGGTCATTAGTTTGAGGATGATAGGCCATACTGAAGTTCAGTTCAGTATCGAGAGAATTTTGAAGACTCTTCCAAAACTTAGAGGTGAATCTAGGATCTTGATTAGATACAATAGTTATTGGTACTCCATACAGCCTTACCACTTACCTGATATATATCCGTGTCGGTTGATCCAATGATAAATCCTTCTAAACTGCAATGAAGTGTGTAGACTTTGTAAGATGATCCACAATAACCCAGATTGCATTGTTTCCTTTGGATATCTTCAGAATTTCGGTGACAAATTCCATAGTGATGTTCTCACATTTCCATGCTGGTATGGGAAATGGTTGCATCACCCCATTATACTTCTACCTCTCTACCTTTACTTACCGAAAAACATGCACTTTGATGTATACTCACCGATCTCATTCTTCATATTATCCCACCAATAATTCTCTCGGATATCTCGATACATTTTTTTGTTTCTTGGGTGAATTGAGAAGTAGGAACAATGTGCATCATCCAAAAGTTCCTTCTTCAGCTCCAGACTAGATGGAACACATAGTCTTTTCCCAAATCTCACAATTACTTCTTCAGTAACATTGAACTCCGAGGATTTCGCTTTTCTGATAGCTTCCACTTTCCTCTAAATTTCCACATCATCCTTTTGATCATAATTTAACCTTTCCAAAAGAGACGGTTGAGAAAACATTTGTGAAAGGATTGATGATATTCCCTTCTTTATGATTCCTATGTACATCTTCCTCAGCTATAATAAGATTGGATCCATCTCAATTTTCATCAATGATAGAATCACTGGGTCCTTTATACTTAGAGCATCGGCCACCTTTTTCTCTTTCCCAGGGTGGTAATGGATTGAGAAGTCATAACCTTTGATCAGCTCTAACCATCTTCATTGGCGCATGTTCTACTCTTTCTCCATGAATATATACTTGAGGCTTTTTTTGTCCGTATATATTTCACACTTATCCCCAAAGAGATAATTCCACAAAATTTTTAAGCGAAGATAACCATATTCAACTCTAGATCATGTGTTGGATAATTATTCTCATGAACTTTCAATTTCCTTGAATCATAGGCAATGACTTTGTCATTTTTCATCAACACACAATCCATGCCCTTCTTCAAAGGATCATTGAAAACCACAAAATGTTATCCACTTGTGGGTAAAGTGAGCACATGAGTAGTGATAAGCCTTCTTTTCAACTCTTTGAAGATTTTTTCGCATTCATAACTTTAAGAAAACTTTAATTACTTCCGAGTTAGCTTGGTAAGAGAGATGGAAAATCGTGAGAAATTTCTCACAAATCGTCGATAATATCTAGCTAACCCCATGAAGCTATGGATATCCATTACCGATGTTGGCATTGGCCATCCCTCTATTGCAGTTTCCTTGGAGGGATCCACAGATATCCCATTTCTTGTGATGATATGGCCTAAGAATGAGTCCTCCTTCAACCAGAACTCACACTTGCTGTACTTTGAATAGAGCTTCTTCTTTCACATGGTATCTAGTACAGTGCTTAGATGCTCCTCATGCTCTCCTTGGTTTTGGAGTATATCAGAATATCATCTATAAACACTACCACATATTTGTCGAGGTAATCTATAAAGACTCTATTCATCAAGTCCATGAATATTGTTGGAGTATTAGTGTGTCCAAAAGACAATACTATGAATTCATAGTGCCCATATCTTGTATAAAAAGCAGTCTTGGGGATATCTTCCTTATTCACCCTTACTTGATAATATCCTGACCAAAAATCTATCATGTAGAAGTATTGTGCTTCATGCAACTGATCAAACAATTAATAAATTTGTGGGATAGGATACTTGTTCTTTATCATGAGTTTGTTAAGATCACGATAATTGAAGCAAAGGCGCATTGAACCATCCTTTTTCTTGACAAAGAGGACTGGTGCACCCCATGGTGAAGCACTTGGGAATATAAACCCTTTATCCAGATTCTCCTATAGTTATTTCTTCAGCTCCTAGAGCCCCACAACATCCATTCTATAAAGTGTCTTGGATATTGGCATCACCCCAGGAATAAGAACAATTGAGAATTCAACATATCTTCTAGGAGGAATACTAGAAAATTCCTCAGGAAACACTTCAATGAATTCCCTCACAATAGGAACATCTTCAAGGATGGTTTCCTCATAATTAATCATCTGAGCCAGATATGCATGCTCATAGGACAGTAATATCCACGCTTGAGATGATGGACCTAAAGAAGATTCATATTCATCCTTGCACTTGTACAGAGTCAGGGGTCGATTTTCTACATGGAGAGTTATTTCCCACTCACAGAAATTTATGTTGGCTATATAGAAGTAAAGCCAATCCATGTTGAGAATTGTATCAAATTTCACCATAGGGAGTATGATGAGGTTCTTCGTGAAGTTCAATCCACCAATTATGATAGGGGAGGAGTTATATTCATGGTATGCAATGATTGAACCATTTGTCATACTCACCGACATCTTTACTTCCATGATTTGTGGTGGTGTTGGGATTGTTCTACAAAAATTTTAGGATATAAAAGAATGTGTAGAACCTGAATCAAAAAGTAGGTTCGCTATTCTTGAATGAATAACTATCATACATTTCAAAAATTTGTTGTCGGGGTTCACTTTAGCAGTATTAATGGAAAAAGATCGCCCTTGCTACCTTGGAGGTTGTTGGTTGCCTCCGAAAACCCTTGGCATAGGGCACTGATTTGCAAGATGCCTTAATTGATTGTAGAACTATAACAACCCTATTCTTTATTACATACTAAAACAAGATTTATTACATAAACCCTTCACTTGAAAAAACATGGAAGATAGAGAGGTCTAGTGTCTTTGGGGCTTAGGAATATTACATAAAAACTTAAAACATGAAACACAACATCTTTATTGAAAACTTACTTTACATAACCACTACATTCCCTCGTACTTAGCATTGCATGGGATAACCTGAGGGCATGCATAAGAAAAGGGTGAGCTATAAATCCCAACAAGGGAGTAAACAAGGTATAACGTGAAGATTACAATACATGTTAGTTAATAGTAATATCAATGGATCACAAGAGAAACATGAACATAAAGGCATGATATAGCATGATTATCATAACATGGAAATGTGGCAACAAAACTTAACATGGAATTAGCTTGAGCCAAGCCTCATTGTGCATGGATCATGAGTAAACCCTCATTGCACATAAATCAAGAGTAAACCCTTGTTTCACTTTAATTAGTATGAGTCAACACTCATTGCACATGACATATCATGATACTGTACTTTACCCAATGCATTAGAGCGCCATTAGGGTGCACCCTTCTTAATCATTTCATTTTATGCATAAGTGCGCCCCATGGAACATAAAACATAGATTCATTAAAAGTCATCATTTATCCCACGATAAAGGAACGTGGAATTAATACATGAAATTCTATAATAAATAAATAAATGTGCATAAAGGTTAATACCCTTGATAGAGAAATGGGCATGGTATTCACTACACAATGATATGGGCTTGGAAAAACGTCGTGCAATTTCGGCAACATAACGACGTAACATAAGAATTCATAAAAAAATGGCTGATGAGAAAGAAAGGGGTGTCTCATCATATGTACATAAAATGGATAGTAATGGGGGTAATATAGATACATTTCACAACAATTGTAATGGAATTTATATTAATGATACAAAATAATTGCTTGAATGTAAATGAGGAGAGAGAAATTCATTTCAGAATTTTGGAATTGTAACAGGTGTACATGGGAGGCATTAATGAGAGATAAAGGGGTATCCCATCATTAAAACATAAAGTGGGAAGTATGGGGGAGGATTTAAATCATACCCCAATATTTTTAATTGAAAATAAAATGGCATAACAACTTAAAGAAAATTGGACAAAAATGAGAAAGGAAGAAATCCTTACTTGGAAGTGTGAACCCAAAGGCTTGGGAGGGACTTGAGAGAGACTTCTTGGGATCTTGGGGCACCATGGGAGGATTATAGAGAGAGGAGTGAAGAGGTTGGATGAACTCCAATGGCTTTGAGTGGGGAGGAAGTGGGAGCTTGCGTGAGTTTATATAGGAAAGTAGAGGAAATTCTTTATTATTTAAGTTTGGGACACCTCACATTAAACTAATCCAAACCACAAACCAGCCCCTAGTTTTTGCCCATGGTTTTTTCCAAAGGGGAGTGGAAAAAAATATTTTATAAGTCCAATGGAAGAACTTCTTAAAATAATATGGTTTCTTATGTGGAGGTGAGTCATCCTCTCAAGGAAAACAATTTAAAAATATTAAATGTTTTATAAGTCTTGAAGGATCCACTAAAGCTTTGTAAAATAAATCAAGAAAACCCAAAATCACATTATTTTAATGGTAAAACATATATTGGCCGAGAATAATGTTTATATTATTTTATTACTTCACTATTGGGTTATTACGATGTCATGAAATGCATATTATATTTAAATGGTATTTAATTTTTACCCAAAAATTCAGCTATCTTAGAAAATTTTGAAAAATTCACTGTTGGATAATTACAATGTCATGATTCCAAAAATAATATTAATTTCATCCAAATAATTTTCTAAATATGTAAATTTTCACTTTAAAAATAAAAATTGACATTTATCGAAAATTCATGGGTTTTGACAAAAACAACTTTCAAACCTTAATAAAAATTACAATTGTATTCATAAAAAATATACAATCACTTATACATAGAAAAAGTAATTTAATAATTATAATATTTTATTAAAATATTATTTAATTCAAAAATCCATGAATTTATCAAAATAGATTTCTTAGATGAATATTAACTAAAAATATTGTTTGTTCTTTAAAAACTATTTACAATGTAACAAAAATAAAAAAAATGTATATTCTCTATTCAAGAATAATGTACATAATTATAGTACTAAGGCCTTGTTACTTAACCCATTAAAACACCCACATAAGACCTTAGGGTAAGGTGTGTGGTGGTGACAGTCTTTTTGGGGTGGCTTGGATAACATTGCTCAAGTGGTAATCTCTATCAACATTTAGTTCTCCCGTAGGTGGTTCCGCTCAAGCTTAACATATTCAATCTCGGATTGGGCTTGGTCAAGAGAAAAACCCAATAACACCACCTGCTTTTTGAGCTTCGACAAATGGGAGTCGTATGGGGTAATTCTACTAGATGAGGCCATCACTTCCTTTTTCTGAGTAAATTGGATTTGTTAAAGCCCTATATTTATACTAATCATGTGATCACTGTTCAAAGACTATATTAGCAATGGTCACAATTCTTAACAGTATTTTAAAATCCAAAACATACAACCAAATAAGTTCATACGTTTTACATAACCATAAGAAGAACCTTAAATATACCAAGATGAATTTTCATTAATGAATTTTTGCGTCATTACAATCTACCCCCCTTAAAAAATTTCACCCTCGAAATTTTCTTTTCCCACACTAAAATAGATGTAGGTAACTATGCTTCATTACTTCTTCTTATTCCCACATCACTTCTTCAAACTTGTGGTTTCTCCACAACACCTTGACTAGGGGCATTGTCTTATTTCATAAAACTTTTTATCTACGATCTAAGATCTTCATTGGTTGCTCCTCGTAAGAAATATCATCCTCTAATTGTACTAACTTTGAAGAGTGTACATGTGAAGGGTCTATTGTGTACTTCCTTAAGAGAGATACATGAAAGACATCATGTACTTTGGCCATGGTAGGTGGAAGTGATAGTTAATAGGCTACAACCCCAACACGATCAAGCATCTCGATGGGGCCAATGCACCTAGGACTTAACTGCCCCTTCTTTCCAAACCTCATGACCTTCTTTCACGGAGATATGTGTAGAAAAATCCTGTCTCCAACTATGAACTCAAGGTCTCATCGATGCTTATCCGTATAACTCTTCTGTTTACTTTGGGCTCCCTTGATATGATGCTGAATGGTTTCCACCATCTCCACCATTTCTTCGACCATTTCAGGTCCTAGCAGCTTACACTCACAGACATCATCCTGATATGCCGATGTTCTGCATATCTTCCCATACAGGGCTTCATAAGGTTCCATTCATATTCTCAAGTGGAAACTATTTTTATATGAGAATTAAACCAGTGGAAGAAATTAATCCCATCCTCCTTTAATGTCCATTGAACTTGATCTTAACAAATCTTCTAGTTTCTAAATATTTTGCTCCGATTGGCCATTAGTTTGAGGATGATATGCCGTACTGAATTTTAGTTTAGTATCCATAGAATGTTGAATACTATTATAAACCATAGAGGTGTGAAAGAGAACTGTCGTGGGCACCCTCAAATGAGTAGTGTTATTTTGGGGTACTTAGGTGTACCAGAGTGGCTGACCAAGGTCGTTTCTCAAAGGAGGGAGTGAATTAAAACAACTTTTTAGAGGTATTCTAAAAATAAAATAAAAGAGAATAAAAACACTAATTGAAAGAATGGGGGTTGGTTATAGTTTATAAATCTAGAGGAAGTTTTATGGAAGAAGATTGTATTTTTTTGTTTTTCGTTTTGAAATGAATTTCGATTAAAATGACACAACAAGAAGATGTTTTTTAGACAATATTTAAAAGAAGTAATCGATCTAACTGTAACTCTTCAATCAATTATTTATCATTATCATTTCAATTAACATCCAATTAATTATGATCCCTTAAATTGTTAACCCCCAAACCCTATGATAATTAACCTTACTATAAAGATGAAGTGAATTAAACCCTAGGTTATCTTCAGAACATGTAATCGCAGCACCCTGCTTTGATTGATGTTCTAAGGATAGATTATGGTCAGTGGTAAATTAAGGCACATATCCATTCTATAAATGAGGACTAATTGATTTTATGGATTATGTTTGAACTCTACAAATTAATCCCATGTGGTTTTGAATTACCGGTTAAGGTTGTGCTCTCACATTTCACACAATTCCTGACCTCGTGTGTTTTGTATTAACTATTCAATTGCTTGCTTAGTTTCATTTAAATTAAAAAAATAAATTGATAGATCATAATATGTGAATTACAGTATCTCATTGATTCAAAATAAATGAATGAATAATGATAGAGGTCGATCGATTACTAAAAAGAACCACTCTTCCATGGGCGGTGTAGTCATCGTAGAAACGTTTTGTATCTGCAAAGATTTAGAAAGGGTAGAACCCAATAACTTTTCTACTCTTGATTCCAGCCCAATTAGTAAGATTAAGAGAAGAATAAATTTAAACAAAAAAAAAATAAGAAAATAGATTAAATAAAATAAGGACAAAGAAGTTTATTATGAAAATACAAACATTACAACATGAGGAAGAAGAATAGGGCTTCGACGAAGGCATCCTTGCTTCAAGAGATACCCTTATTGAATTGCTAGGAGAATTGGAGTGGAACCTAATCTCTTCTACCATAAACTTCCTAATGCACTTCCCCAACACCACAAAATGAGAAAAAAACCAATTTATAGAGTGCTGGGGAGGCTAGGATCAAAGTGGTTTCAAGTGTGAATGGGGAATCTAAGACAAATATTTTATGCCAACTTGCACCGCCCATTTGACCACAAAACGCGTGAATCAGCTGTCCTTCCAGAAGGATGATCCTCACGAAAATGATTCATGAAGACTATATCAAAATTTGGGCCTTATCCAATCACCGATGAAGATGTTATGGCCCAAATACAGAACCCATGTCCATTCTGCTGAGTCCAGCCCATCATTGACTTAATGGCCCATTTAGTACATCCAAATGAACTTTTTTAGCTCTAGTGTCTTGAATAAAAGTTGTAGAAAATTAAGTTATGAACATTGTTACAAAATATTAAGTCCAAATAAGTCATATTGAAATATTTAAGTGAAAAATACTACAGTGCATTTTAAAAGGGTAAAACTGGAATTTTAATCAAATTTTCAAATGAATGGTCTAATCCCAAATATTTCATAAATGAACATATTTAGCACAATGTGAGGAAATTATGTCATTTTTTATCAATAAAATATTCAAAAAAATAGTGTTTTATCAACTCCCCCACACTTACCCTTTTTCACTCCTGGGAAAAACCTCATATCAAGTAAACATCAATATAAAATCAAAACCAATTTTAAAACACATATCCTTGAGATCAAACAATTACACACCAAGAAACAAAAGATATTATGCCTCATAAAAAATCATTATTTAAAGTTATTAATTTATATCATTCAATATATTTCCACTTTATTTATCCTCCCATGCACAAAATACTTACCTCACTTCAATTTTCTCTTATCATACAAATGTCATTTTTTTGCAATGTTTTTCTCATCCAAACTCATAAAAGGGTCACCATAGGCTTGATAAATTCCTACATCTCTACTAGATTGGAGTCAAGGAAATATGTTTATCATGAGGACTTTTCAGGGTTGTTCTATGTATTTCAGTTGGTAGGATTTAGATGTGAAAAATTCTGAGGCTGAATGAGGAGGGCTTAACTCTTTTTGAAGAAAAATTGCATTAATCTGATTTTTAATTAAATATGGTCTCCTCATAAATCGACATAGCATTGATCCATGTTAATCATCCTAAAAAATAAACAAATTTTCACACCATTCAACATTTCAACAGTAAAAATGTCAATCTTCTCGAACATGATTTTCTTAAAAGCTCAAGATAGGCACAACTTTCCCCTTTATTAGAGGCTCCAGAAAGGCACAACTTCTTTTATCATGAAAGATCCAGAAAGGCACAACTTTCAATATAATGTTTTTTTCAGTAGAAAAAACATCTCTTCAGAATTTAATTTTTCACCCGAAGTATCACAAAATGTGGTAGAACAACACAAGACAGCTTCCCCCACACTTAAGCTCAACTAGATTATGAAATTTAACTTTAAGAGTTGGTTGGATAGGGAAAATTGGATTGTAATGTGGCTAACCTAACAAGATGTTCATTCCTTATAAGTGATAAAAGGATTAAATGTTCAAGGTAGGAAATTATAAAAAGGATTATTTTAAATAGGGGATTTAATACCAAACAAATTCCTCATTCATTTAAACATAAGTACCTCAAACCCTCAAGTTTTGACAGGAATAAATCAAATTATGGTTAAATCAAGCATGGTTTTGTTCTCTCAAGATGTGAGGTGAATGTAAAGAATATGAAAATAATGGTTTATAAGTCTCACAGGAAAGTGGTTTAAAATATAAATACAGTGAGATGGGGCATGGGATTCAAAATTTAGTGTACTTTTCATGAAATTACTAAATATTTGAACTTGAAACAAAGTCATTTCAGCATTCATTTAAGCTTATTTTCAAGGGATAAATTGTTTCACTTATTGATATGGATTTAAAAATGGTTATGAGAATCATTTCATCTCAAAAGTATAAAAAACACACAGAAAATTGAAAAATAAATACACAAAATTTAGAAAAAACAATTTTTTTTGTTTTGTTTTTTTAAAACAGGAAAACAATTGAAATTACTAAACTAAAAGGTTCCCTCCCCCACACTTAAAATATTCCATTGTCCTCAATTTGAACCCATGAGATAATATATGCACATGAAATGTATAATTTTAAATAGGACAAAGAACAAAAAAGTTAAAGGGTTAGGAACAGCCTGATGTGCTCAAGTGATGATGGGGTCATGCAGTGTGATAAAATACACTGCATTAGTAGGAATTCACTCAATGTATCTCTTAAAACATTTCCCATTAAATGTAAAGCTCCTTCTTGTGTCCTCTTGTGTGATCTCCACTGCACCATAAAGAAAAACAATAGTCACAACAGAAGGACCTAACCATCTGGAATGCAACTTACCAGGAATCAGCTTCAGTCGTGAACTGTAGAGAAGGACTTTATCTCCAACCTGAAACTCCTTTTGTTGGATCATTCTATCATGAGCGGATTTTTATTTTTACTTATAGATCCTTGAGTTCTCATATGAAGACAATCGAATCTCCTAAAGCTCTTGAATGTTTAGCTTCCTTTGGATTTCATCTTGGGCCAAATACATGTTGCATTTCTTTATATCCCAATAAGCTCGATGCTCAACTTCCTCTGGGAGATGAAATGCTTTCCCAAAAACAATCCAAAATTGGGACATACCAATGGGTGTCTTGTATGATGTCCTATAATCCCACAATGCATCATCCAAGCGCTTTCTCCAATCTTTCCTATTTGGTTGCACAGTTTTCTCTAAAATTTTTTTTAACTCACGATTTGAAACCTCATCTTGGACATTTGTTTAGGTGTGTTATGGTGTCGATGTTTTGTGTGTCACCCCATACTTCCAAAGGAGGGAGGAAAAATTCCGATTACAGAAGTGTGTCCCTTGGTCACTGATGATGGCCTTCGGTACTCCAAGCCTGCAAAAAATTTGCGCTTTGACAAAGTCCACAACAACATGAGAATCATCAGTCCCGGTGGCCTTCGCCTCCACCCATTTACTCACATAATCAACAACAACCAAAATGTACAAAAAACCTAAGGAACCAAGAAAAGGACCCATAAAATCGATGCCCCATACATCAAAAATTGCACAGAATAGTATGGGTTGTTGGGGCATCTCATGCCTCCTAGAAATGTTCCCAGTGTGTTGGCAATGAGAGCATGACTTACAAAACATATGGGCATCATGGAATAAGCTAGGCCAATATAATCCAGAGTCCAAAACTTTCTTAGCTGTCTGTTGGGGTCCAAAGTGTCCACCATAAGCAAGTGTATGACAAAAATGTAAAATATACTCCAACTCATGATCAGGAACACACCTCCTAATAACTTGATCACTACACATGTGCCAGAGGTATGGATCATCCCAAACATAATACCGAGACTCACTTTTTAATTTTTGGACTTGATGTTTCTTTGTATTTGTAGGGATTTCAGAGGCAACAAGGTAGTTAACTAACTCTGCATACCAAGGATGCGTACCTGAGATTGAATAAAGATGCTCATCGGGGAAAGTGTCCCGAAGTGGTACCTGGTCCAAGGTGTCATCCTCTAGTGTGTGAGTAAGCCTACTCATGTGGTCCGACACCAATTTTTCTGACCCCCTTTTTTCCTTTATCTCAATATCAAATTCTTGAAGAAGGAGCATCCATTGGATCAGCCTGAGCTTTGCATCTGGATTCTTTAAGAGGTACCTCAAAGATGCATGGTCAGAAAAAACAACTACTTTAGAGCCTAATAAATATGAACGGAATTTATCTAAAGAAAATATAACAGTAATAATTTTTTTTTCTGTGGTTGTGTAATTTGATTTGGATGAATCCAATGTCCTAGATGCATAGGAGATCACATGTGAACGTCCCTCCACCCTCTGAGATAAGATGGATCCAATCGCGAAGTTGGAGGCGTCACACATAAGCTCAAAAATAATCTTCCACCGTGGAGGCTGTATGATAGGTGGAGTGGTCAGACACTGTTTTAGCTCATCAAAGGAATTCCTACAAGAAACATCAAACACAAAATCAGAATCCTTTTGAAGAAATTGTGACATAGGAAGAGCAATCTTACTAAAATATTTAATGAAGCACTGATAAAATCTTGCATGCCCTAGGAAAGTTCTAACATCACACACACATGAAGGATAGGGTAAGGATGAAATAATGTCTATATTAGATCTATCAACCTCTATCCCATGTTTTGACACTACATTCCCTAAGACAATGCCATGCTCTACCATGAAATGACACTTTTCAAAGTTCAGGACCAGATTCTTCTCAATACAATGATTCAATACCTTTCCTAAACTATTTATACATTCATTAAATGAGGATATATACACTGTAAAATCATCCATAAATACCTCCATGCAAGTCTCAATAAAATCATAAAAAATACTCACCATACATCTCTGGAAGGTAACTGGGGCGTTGAAAAGTCCAAATGGCATCTTTCAGTAGGAAAACATACTGAAAGTACAAGTGAATGTTGTCTTCTCTTGATCCTCTGGAGCAATAGAAACCTGAAAATATCGAAAAAATCCATCCATGAAACAATAATGTGTTTTCCCAGCTAGTCTCTCAAGCATCTGATCAATAAATGGGAGGGGGAAATGGTCCTTGTGAGTAGATTGATTTAGTTTCCTATAATCAATACACACACACCAACTGTTTTTCACCCTCATTGGAACTAACTCGACTTTCTCGTTTTTAACAACAGTAACACCACTTTTCTTTGGCACAACCTGAATAGGACTTACCCACTGAGAATATGAAATGGGATAGATTATACCTGCCTCGAGAAATTTTTCAACCTCTTTTTTAACAACCTCCAGAAGGGTTGGATTGAGTATCCTTTGTGGTTCCCTCACCGGTTTAGCCTCATCCTCCAAAAGAATCCTATGCATGAAAATGGAGGGGCTAATACCTGATATGTCAGCCAAGGTCCACCCAATTTCCCTAATGTTCTCCCCCAAAGATTCAAAATTTTTACTTCATGTTCAAAAGAGATATTTTTAGTAATGATAACAGTTAATTTATCACCACTCAAAAAATATGAGTATTTGAGATTTGGTGGAAATGGCTTGAGTTCTAGTGTAGGGGGGTAATGTATGGATGGAGACATAGAAGGAACTGAAATATGTGCACAAAGAGCTTCAACATCAGAATAGAAATCATCACAATCAGATAATAAAGCATCAAATCCATCAGCATACTCAACAACCATGTTATAATTAGAGTTCACATGATCAAAATCAGAATATGATTCAATTTCAAAATCAAATATTAGAGAGCTTGTTCCTTAGAAATGGGTGCGGAAGTTCTCTTAGACATTAAATCAGAACCAATACTCATAATCTCACTAAGAATAGGATAATCAAATTCCATGGGGTTTTTACTTGGTGGTTTAAAATGGGAGATAAAAAATGAAGAATGATCCTTTGAGGGGTACTTCATGGAATCCATAACATTAAATATCCCAACTTCATCCCCAAATTCTACGGAAAGTGTACCCTCGTTGACATTTATGATAGTTTTTTCAGTTTTGAGGAATGGTCTACCTAAGAAAATGGGGGCATGAGAACTTACCTAATCATACACCATGTTAAGCACATTGAAATCTGCTAGAAAGATCATGTCTCTTACCTAGACAAGTACATCCTCAAGGACTCCTGCTAGATATGTCGTAGCTCTATTCGCCAACTAAACCACTACTCTCATTGGTTTCAGCTCACCAACCTGAAAAGAAGAAAATACAGAGTGAGGCATCACATTTATGGAAGCTCCCAAATCACAAAGTGCATCCGAAAAGTGCAACTCCCCTATGGTGTATGGGATGGTGAATGTCCCTAGATCCTTGCACTTTTTCAGCATTTCTAGAGTTGGTGTAATGAGTGCTGACACATTCCTTCCAAGATTTATCCTCTCATTTCCCTTGAGACCACTTCGATTGGTACAAAGTTCTTTTAAGAATTTCTCATACCTTGAAATTTGCTTAATAGATTCAAGTAGAGGAATTTTGATCTTCACACGCTTGAATGTGTCCAAAACCTATTTTTCATTGCTTCTTCAGCCATCTTATTAGTTTGAAAAACCTTGTTTGAAAAAGGAATGGGTTTATGAGGAACATCATCAATATTTTTATTACCTTTATCTTTCTCCTTGGATTTCTCATCAGTTGGTATGGAATTGGGATTTTTTGGAGTTGAGGTGAATCTCGGTGGAATGGTAGGTGGAGATGTATCATTTGTTGGATTCCCACTTCTCAATGTTATGGAACTGACATTCCCCTTGGGATTTGGAGTAGTTTGGGATGATATATTTATAGAATTCTTACTTACCAGTTCATGGAGGGCAGTGGCAATCTGGCTCATTTGAGTCTTCAACTCCCTCAGCTCCGAACCTTGACTCTTCAGCTCATTTTGTTTTTTTAAGAACAATTTGTTTCAAAAGGTAATCAGTGTTAGAATCTACCTTGGATAGGGGATTACCTTACTGTTGGTTTGTTGATGCTTGAGATTCAAATCTCCTTTGGGGTTGTTGGAAACCCTGCTAGTAAGGTGGAGGCTGCTGGAAGTTTTTTTGAAAGGGTGGCCTTTGTTGTTGTCCAGAGCCATACCTCATGTCCGATTGTTCTTTCCACCTTTGGTTGTATGTTGGATAAAACTTCTTTTGGGGATATGGTTGTTGTTGTTTTTGCTGATATGGTATCCCAGGGAACACTGCTGCACAATTTTCTATTTATTTGAGTTTTGGGAAATAGTCAGTTGGGTGGATTGTCTCAGTGAAAATACCACAAGGCCTTGAAGGAGGGGGTTGGGATGTATTTTGTGCCAAAGAAATGTATCTCAACATAGTTGTCAATTCTTATAACTTGGTATCAATAAAATGACTTTCAAGAGAAGATGGACTTACCTGATGTACTCCCCTGACATGTGGTGTACCTAGATCGCCAAATTGTTGGGAGTTTTGGGACATTTTGTCAATCAACACACATGCAAATACTGGTGTCTTGTCTACCAATTCTCCTCCAACTACAGAATCCACCATGCTCCTCTCCATAGGTGTGAGTCCTTCATAAAAGTATTGGATGACGAGTTGCTCACTAATTTGGTGATGTGGGTAGCTTGCACACAACTTCTTGAATCGTTCCCAGTACTCATACATTGACTTCCCTTGGGCTTGCTTAATCCCAGATATCTCTTTATGAATGGAAGTGGTCCTTGATGCTGGAAAAATCTCTGCAAGAAAAGACGTTTCAAATCGTTCCAACAAGTTACATCTTTGGGTTGTAAATAATACATCCAATCTTTCGCAGCTCCATCAAGTGAGAATGGGAATGATCTTAATTTGATTTGGTCTTCAGATACATTTCTTGCTTTTGAGGTTGAGAAAACCACATTAAATTCTTTAAGGTTTTTATTGGGATCCTCACCTGAGAGGCCATGAAATTTTGGAAGAAGATGAATTAATCCAGATTTCAATTCAAAGTCTGATTCAAGATTTGGGTATGCAATACAATTTGGTTGATAGTTAATATTAGGTGCAACCAATTCCTGAATGGTTCTATTAAGTTCATTTCCATTATTTTCAGACATTTGTTCTTGTTTTATGGTTTAATTTGAATTGATTCCAATTTCAATGTTCTGAAAGTAGAGGAATTCTCCAACTGTTTGAATATTGAAACTTCTCGTAGACTAAGAATGTATGATTCGATCCCTAAGGCTACGTTCAATCTCAGGGTCAAGATATAAGAGATTTTTGGGATTATTTCATGTCATAAATAAAATAAAAGTGAAAATAAAGAAATTGGACCATAGTAAAATTAAAATAATAAGTTTTAGTTGATGGTCCAAAAAGAAGTAGATGAAAATAAAAGAAGAAGAAAAAAAATCATATTAATTAAAGAAGGAATAAAAAAGAGAGGAAGAGAATAAAATGTAAAATAAAATAAATACCTCTAATTGGTTGAAATAATTACTTGCCTCCTCGGAAACAACGCCAATTTGAAAGAGCACTGTCGTGGGCACCCTCAAATGATTAGTGTGATTTTGCGGTACTTAGGTGCAGCAGAGTGGCTGACCAAGGTCGTCTCTCAAAGGAGGAAGTGAATTAAAAAAACTTTTTAGAGGTATTATAAAATAAAATAAAAGATAATTAAAACACTACTTGAAAGGATGTGGGTTGTTTATAGTTTATAAATCTAGAAGAATTTTTCTGGAAGAAGATTGTATTTTTTTTGTTTTTATTTTTGAAATGAATTTCGATTAAAATGACAGAACAAGAAGATGTTTTTTAGAAAATATTCAAAAGATTTAATTGATCTAACTCTACCTATTAAAACAATTATTTATCAATATAATTTCAATTAACATACACTTAATTATTATCCCTTAACTTGTTAACCCCTGAACCCTACGATAATTAACCTTACCACAAAGATGAAGTGAATTAAACCCTAGGTTATCTTCAGAACATGTAATCGTAGCACCCTCCTTTGATTGATGTTCTAAGGATAGCTTATGGTCAGTGGTAAATTAAGGCACATATCAGTTTTGTAAATGAGGACTAATTGAGTTTAGGTATTATTTTTGAACTCTACAAATTAATCCCATATGGTTTTGAATTACCGGTTAAGGTTGTGCTCTCACAGTTCACACAATTGCTTGATTAGTTTCATTTAAATTAAAAAATAAATTGATAGATCATAATATGTGAATTATAGTAGCTCATTGATTCAAAATAAATGAATGAAGAAGGATAGAGTTCGATCGATTACTAAAAAGAACTACTCTTCCATGGGCGGTGTAGTCATCATAGAAACATTTTGCATGTGCAAAGGTTTAGAAAGGGTAGAACCCAATCACGTTTCTAATATTGATTCCAGCCCAATTAGGAATATTAATAGAAGAATAAATTTAAACAAAACAGAAGAAAAGAGAAGAAATAAAATAATAACAAAGAAGTTTATTATGAAGATACAAACATTACAACATGAGGAAGAAGAACATGGCTTTGACGAAGGGATCCTTGCTTCAAGATCAAACCTTATTGAATTGCTAGATAATTAGAGTGGAACCTATTATCCTCTGCCCTAGACTTCCAAATTCACGTCTCCAAAACCTCACCAAATGAGAAAACACCAATTTATAGAGTGGTGAGGAGGCTAGGTTCAAAGTGGTTTCAAGTGTAAATGGGGAATCTCGTCCAAATATTTTATTCCAACTTGCACCGCCCATTTGACCACCAAAACGCATGAATCAGCTTCCCTTATAGAAGGAAAATTCGCGCGAAAATGATTCATGTAGGTCCTCTCAAAATTTGGGCCTTCTACAAGCACGGATGAAGAGGTTATGGCCCAAATACAGAACCCATGTCCGTTCTGCTGAGTCTATCCCAACATTGACTTAATGGTCCATGTAGTCCATCCAAATGTACTCTTTAGCTCTCGTGTCCTGAATAAAAGTTGTATAAAATTATGTTATGAACACTGTTAAAAAATATTAAGTTCAAATAATTCATATTAAAATATTTAAGTGCGAAATACTACTGTGAATTTTAAAATGTTAAAACTGGAATTTTAATCAAATTTTTAAATGAATGATCTAATCCCAAATATTTCATAAATAAATATATTTAGCACAATGTGAGGAAATTATGTCATTTATTATCAATAAAATATTCAAAAAAATAGTGTTTTATCAAGGTGAATCTTGGATCTTGATCAGATACAATAGATAGTGGTACTCCATGAAGCCTTACCACTTCCCTGATATATATCCGTGCCAGTTGATCCAATGAGAAATCCTCCCGAATTGTAATGAACTGTGCATACTTTGTAAGAAAATCTACAACAACCTAGTTTGTATTGTTGCCTTTGGATGTCTTTGGAATTCATTTGACAAAGTCCATGGTGATGTTATCTCATTTCCATACAGGTATGGGAAATGGTTGCATCATCCCCTTAGACTTCTGCCTCTATGCCTTCACTTGATGACACACCTAGCACATTGATGTATACTCAGCGATCTCCTTCTTCATATTATCCAACGGTGAGTTTTTCATAATTTTTTGAGATAGTCCATTTTTTGGGTAAAAATTAAATACATTTTAAATATATAATGTGTTTCATGACATCATGATGATCCAATAGTGATGTAATAAAAAACTATAAACACTATTTTTGGCCAATATACCATATGAAATGAAGAACATGAAAGGAAGACAAAAATAACTATTTTTGTCACATTACTAATCCTAAGCGTAAAATCACTATTCATAATTTACTATTCATCAAAAATCAAGTTGGTCTTATTAGACTCTAAATTTCTTACTGAACATATTTGCAGAAGACCATTTTTTGAAAATCATTACACATAATTAATTATATAAGTTTTACAAAAATATTTTAAAATATCCTTTTTCTAGAATTCATAAAAAATATGCATACTATATTTATTCGGACATTTGAAAACTCATAAACTTCACCATAAGAAGAAAACACGATTTTATTTATCTCAAAGGATTACAAAAAATAGTTACAGTCTCCTTACATAGCCCCTTATAACCCCAGCATATGACCTAAGTGTAAGGTGTGCTAAGGTGAGAGAATCTGAGGGCGGCTCAGCCAATATTTCACGAGTAGTAATCTCTATTAGTTTGAACTTCTTGCGAAGGCGATTCCGTTCTAGCTTCACATGATGAAGTTTAGCTTGGGTTTGGTCCAGAGGAAAGCCCAATGGTGCTACCTCCTTCCCAAGTTCTGTTAGATGGGCTTCGATTGGCCCGAGACTACTGGATGAGGCCATCAAATCTTCTTTCTATATTAATTAACCAAGATCACTTGTATTTAGAGACAATAAATGCGACATTTAGTTTCCAAAGGTCATACTAAATAACGGTCATATAATAGTTAAAACCCAACAGTCTCATTTTAATTATACTCATTTTATTAAATGAAAAAGTTTTGTTGAGTATGAAATAAAATAACACACAAAATAAGGAAACAAGATTTATTCAGAATTTCAGGTCGTTACAATCTTCCCCCCTTAAAAAATTGCGTCCTCGCAATTTTTAAAATTGGGTTTGGAAATTTCATTAAAAGTCCCACATCGGAAAAAGTGTCAGTAACAGTATTACTTTAAAACAAAGAAAAGGAAGTACAAAGGTCACCCGAGTTAACCCATACTAGGATTCCATATAAGAAAACATGGACATGGAAGAGAAAACAAAGGGTCACGTTCTGAGGGAGAGTGATAGAAAACATGATTAGGAGAAAGTTAAGAATAAGAAAATCACAAAGTTATGATGTGTGTAAATGGTCTTTGATTACCCAGTAGGAAACACAAACCAACAATATTTTTATTTTATGTTCCTTTTCATAATTTTGAGGAATTCATTCACTACATAGAATGAAAACATAAGGAAATATACCTACCTCCAAGTAGAGTTTCATCCTTTAATAAGTTTCTACCAAAACTAATCTTTTATCCAAACAATGACCATTCAAAAACACTTGGTATCATCAAAAGAACAAGAATAATCTTCTAGAGAATCACATAATCTACAAAAGATTAACTATCTATTTATTCTATCTTTAAGCATTATCCCAAAACAGAAAGGGTAAGATAAAACAACTCTTCCAAAAGAAAGAACCCCAGAGGAAGGGAAACTAATTTAAATCTTCAAAGTTCCACGGTACTACCCAAAGTTCATCATAGACCATTCCATAAATAACTATCCTTAAAATTCCTCAAAATAAACCAAACTAAGATAGAAACCCAAATACAAGAAGGATTTGATAACATAGTCTTCCAAAATAAACTTCATCGTTCATCTCCAAACAACATCAACCACTCCTAACATCTTATAACAAAAGTAGCTAACCTAAACATATTTTCCCCAAGATAGGTTAATCATTTCCATAAGTAACCTATATTACCATAACTTCACCTTAAATTCTTAGATTCTTAAAAATATAAGTCATCCTTTATTCTTGAAATAAAATACCATAGTAATCTATTTACCTCGATCATATAGGGTTCCCAAAATAGTGAACGTATTCCAAAATAATAATCATCTTTTAATCCCTTAATCAATTTTTTTCTAGAATAATAGCTTCACAACATCAACATGTGATACATAATAATAGATGTTTTTCTTTAATGATATAAAACCATCTTAGGTAGTGACTCGATGTTCTTAGAAAACATTAAAGATATGCTAATAGGATATGAACTAAAAAAACAACATGACATAGACAATTATTGCAATGAAGTTACATGTAATTTAGTCATCATGATCCATCTCAGCATAGGAATTGCATTGTTCCCTTGTCCTTGAAGATTTTTTATGCTCATCATGCTTCTCATCCCTTCCAAGAGAGCATTGCCTTGGATAATGTACAACTTCTCCACATTTACGACATTGAAAAGTATAAGGTATATTATATCAAACCTTATCTCTATTTATCACATTATCCATTTTTATAAAGCAATTGGCTAGTTTATGCCCTATCACCCCACACTTAAAACATCTCCCGGTTCCTTTATGAAATTCTCCTTAGTGCCTCTTTCCATACTTTTTTCACAAAGGAAATTGGGTCTTCTTTCCCTTATCAACATTATCAGATGAGCATCCTTGAGAATTTGCCTTCTTCTTCCTTGATGAATTTGGGAATTCAAGTAGGTACTAATTATTAATTGTGATTTTTGATAGCTGGTTTGGCATAATCACAATATGTTCAACTTGATCTCTCATCATCTCTGTCACATTAACAATGCAATATTCACATTTCCTATCACATTGATTGTTGGGACATGTTCTTCTATTTCCTGCCATTAGCTAAGAAAATAAAGTATAATTAGGGGCTTAAATACTTAGCCAATAATCATGAAAAGGAAATTTTAATCATAAAAGGATAAACTTGTAGAAGAAAAGTATATCCTAACTTGTGATCCCCTAGGTTTCAATCTAGGTTATCCATGATCATAAATTCTTATGTGAATATTTATTTTATTTTATCTTTGTTCCTTTAATAATGGTTCATACTAAGATTATGAATTTACCAATGCATATCCCATAGGAGTGTCATAACCAAAAGTGCAGCAAGGACCGTTTTCGTGCACTAGTTCTCATTCGAGTCTAGCTCAAGCAGTGTTTTTGGGTTTTACCCCTATGTACGTCTATTCCAGAGCCACCTCTACCTGCTCGTATCTAGTCAGAGATGTATTTTCGTGATAAACAACTTACTAAATACTCACCAAAATACCAGGAATATTTCCTATATTTAAAATTTTCTATAGGGTTATTCCTAAAGTTTTTATATCATAATTTCCACAAATAACTAAACGATACTTTGATACCAACTATAATATCCATCCTTTTTATCACATAAACTTTCATTACATTATACAAAATCGAGGATCTTTAAGGTTCAGTGTCTTGGAAACCAGGAACTTAATACATGACAACATAAAAAATTATTCTTAAATACTTGGAAGGATTATCCATTTGTTCATCCTAAGTTCATTACAACATCTCATAACTTGGGAGCATACATCAAAGGAAAGGGTGAGCAGAAGGCGCAGTAAGGGAAACAAGGGAAACATTTTACATGTGAACTTGAGATACATCAAAAAGTCATGAAAAATAACTTTAAGGCATGAGAAAGAGATCATGAGGCATATCATAATAAAAATAATGTGTTTTATAACTTGAAGATGTGGCTAAAAAATTTAACATAGACAATCATTTCTGTTTCACTAAGGTCCATCCCCAAGGTGTCATTAAAAAATTACCATGGTTATTCACCAAGGCATCGTTAAAAATGGTCATCTCTAGAGATTAAGTCTTTACCCAATGCATTGGAGTGCTATCAGGGAGAACTCTTAAATTTTCCTTTATTATCATGTGAGACACATATATCATCATCAATCATTTCATAAACAACCCATATATCATAAAATAAATGGGTTTCATTTCATAGTCATCACATTTTAAAAACTGCTTTAAAGACATGATCTTTATGTCACTTTAAACCCACGGAAAAAGGAAAGCGGGTTTTATGTATGTAAATCCCCAAATTTATAATAGAACATTTTGATACATATGTGAATACCCCTATAGATGAAAGATCTTTGAGTATTAACTTAATAAAATAAAACAATTTGAGAAAAAAGAGAGAGTCATTTTGAGACGAAAATTCTGTAGCATAATGGCTATGTTACGGGGTTTTAAAAAACATTGAAAAGAGAGGGGACATGGGTAACCCACTCATAAATGATCCATAAAAAAGTAGGGGGAAAGAATATAAAGGATTTAAGAACATGGTAATGAAATTTGAAAGATATGAAATATGAAATGAAGAACATGAAAGGAAGACAAAAATAAGATTTCTCTTATGAAAATTTGGCAGCCTAACGACGTCACTTAAACTTCAAAAAAAAAATTAATTGATGAGATAAAATAGGGTATATCATCATATGAACATAGAATATCAGTATGATAGATATAAAGATCATACCCCAAAATAATAAAAAGTAACATGAAATACTTGACATCAAAATAGATCTTGAAAACGAGAAGGGTGAAAGAATCCCTTAAAAATTTGGCAGCCTAACGACACCACTTAAACATTCTTAAAATGAATTGATGAGATAAAGAGAGGGTCTATAATAATATGAACATGAAAAGTACATTAGGATAAATATAAAACAACATCCTACAACATAATAACATGGAGCATAAAAGAAATGGCATAAAAGAGAGTACTTGAAGAGAAAGAGAGAGGTAGGATCCCTTACCTTAATATGTAACTCTTAAAACTCAAAGTTTGGGACCTTGAGGGATTGGGGGAACCTTGGGAGGACTATTTGGTAGGTAAGGACACCATAAATTTGGTTAGGATGATTTTGGAGTCGAAAGGATGAGAGAATGGCTTGTTATTTATAGGGGAAGTGAGGGGACAAGGCATTAATGGCCAAGGGACACCTCATTGGTGGTATTGGAAAAACCATGGGCTTGCCCATAGTATTTTCCCATGGTATTGGACACTTGGGACACCTAATACCTTATATTACTAATAATAAGTAGACCATATTGATTACATACTTAATACATCATTTAATGATGTCATTAAACAACCGTAACTTAAAAACTGTATTTTCACTATTCACTGAAAATTCAACTTTCTCAGAAAAATCCAAAAATTTTACCTTAACCAAATATCAATGCTTTGATTTCAAAAATGAACTCCATTTTATAAAAATAATTTTCTAAATATTTTTAATTTAATTTTTTAATAAAAACAATATTCACCTGAAAAAAATAATACTTGACTAATAATTAATGAAACAGTTATTTACCTATTTTATTGAACCACAATACTTAATCAAGGTTCCTAAATTATATTAATACTTTCTTTAAGTTATATTACTAATCCATTTGGTCACATTACTAATCCTAAGCGTAAAATCACTATTCATAATTTATTATTCATCAAAAATCAATTTGATCTTATTAGACTCTAAATTTCTTACTGAACACATTTACAGAAGACCATTTTTTGAAAATCATTACACATCATTAATTATTTAAGGTTTAAAAAAATATTTTAAAATATACTTTTTCTAGAATTCATCAAAAATATGCATACTATATTTATCCGGACATTTTAAAACTCAAAAACTTGACCATAAGAAGAAAACACAATTTTATTTATCTTAAAGGATTACACAAAATAGTTACGGTCTCCTTACATAGCCCCTTTTAACCCCAACATAGGACTTAAGTGTAAGGTGTTCTAAGGTGAGAGAATCTGAGGGCGGCTCGGCCAACATTGCATGAGTAGTAATCTTTATTAGTTTGAACTTCTCGGGAAGGTGATTCCATTCTAGCTTCACACGATGAAGTTCATCTTGGGTTTGGTCTAGAACAAAGCTCAATGGTGCTACCTCTTTCCCAAGTTCTGTTAGATGGGCTTTAATTGGCCCGAGACTACTGGATGAGGCCATCAAATCTTCTTTATATATTAATTAACCAAGATCACTTGTATTTAGAGACAATAAATACGACATTTAGTTTCCAAAGGTCATACTACCTAACGGTCATATAATAGTCAAAACCCAACAGTCTCATTTTAATTATACTCATTTTATTAAATGAAAAGGTTTTGTTGAGTATGAAATAAAATAACACACAAAATTAAGAAGCAAGATTTATTCAGAATTTCAGGTCGTTACAGTATCAAAATAATGGTGTACATAGATGGTTAAAAAATAGAGTGTCAGTTGGTATTGCATGAACATGGCATCAGAATTAGTTTTATCATATTGAGTGTACCACATGGTTTAGTTATTGGATGCATAGTTTTCTATATATGTTTAGGAATAATTTATTTATCACTACTATGTAATAAATTTAGGAGGAAGAATAACTTACAAGAAATAAATTGCTTTGAATATAAGTAACATAGTGAAAACATAGAAGCATGTTGGTGAAGTTTCCTAATGTTGTTAAAAAAACATTGTTATATCATTATTCTATTCAAGGATCACATGAATTGTTAATTGAATATAGTGATATGTAATTGAATGATATTAAATTCTTACTGTAACCACAAAAAGTATTATTTTTAGTGGTTTGTGTGGTCTTGGATTAATTCTAAACCATTCCAAGGACTAACTACTCTTATGGAGTTGTAAACCTTGTAAATACCCATGTTCCTATGGTTGTTATTCTTTTTTGTTGTCCAAACGGTTCATTTCTCACTAATCATAGGTGAAGTTTGTTTCTTGAGAAAGAAAATATAAAAAAAAGAAGATCATTGATTCACCCCTCCCCTTTTAACTGATCATATAGATCCCAATTAGTCTTTTTAAGTGTTATTAGAGAAAAGGTTACCTTTATTGACACTTTTATAAAGTCTATTGAGTAGGATGGTTTCCATGGATGATCAAAACTCTATCAATATTAAGTGGATACCAATTTATAGTGGGGAAAACTATCATATATATATATATGAGGATAAAATATTACCTTATCATATATACACTGGTTATAAAGTTCTTAATGATGATAATGACAGTTTCTATCAACCTACTAAGGGTGTTCACTTAACAGTCATTGATAAATATAATTTAGTGAATTATGGTTATTATTGGAATCTTATACATTCCCCACTATCTAAAATTGAATTCCCAAGGGTTAATTTTTTGGAACTATTAAAGGAATTAAGAAAAAGTTGAAAAACATTCATGAAGGAAATAAAAAAGTTAATAAGGAAAAATTGCATATTTGGATATTGAAGTATGAATATCCTAAAATATGTGAATATGAATATGTTATTGATTTCTTTAAAAAATTTAAGGACATTTTTATCACTATAATATATTTCAGTGAGAAGATTCAGTTATTGGTGAAAATATTCTATGAATTGTTTCAGATAAATTTGATGACAATGTATTATCATTAGAATATAGATATCTTAAAACTCTATCTATGGGTGATCTACATATCATTCTCATAACTTATGAAATTATCATATAAAATTATATGAATAATAAAGAAAATTTTGATTGAGAAATTTTTTTAACGCATTTAATTAAGAAAAATATTAGAAATTTATCAAGGAATAAGTCAATGACTCTAGAATCAAAGGCGAGGTATGTACAATTTTTAATGAATTTATGTCTTTATTTTATAAAAGGGTAAAAATAGGAATAAGTAAGTATAAATAAAATCTACCACTGAAGTACTTTAGTTTCAGATCCATTGAATATTTTAAAGAAAATTTTCCATGATGGAAGGAAGATGAAGAAATTGATTAATAAGATGGAAAGTTAAGAGTATCCCTAAAGAAGAAATAAAAAAAATTGAAATTCTATTCAAAGGAAAGGGATAATAATTTATCTAAATATAAAAGTAGAAGTTTTTTAAAAAAATATGAGGAAAATAATGATAGTGAGGTGGAGGATGAAAACTTTAGTGATGATTATACTAAAAAATTACTTATTGAGAAATTGAATGATGAAAATATCAACAGTGATGAAAGCATTGGATCTAAAGAATAATAAGAGGATAATAAAACAGATTTTATGCTTAAGTGATAGTTGAATGAATTTATTAAAAATATTGTTATACTTAAAAAGGAGAACAAGATGACAAAGAGTTTAATAAATAAATTATTACAACAAAAAATCAAGAATATTTTCTAGAGGAAAAATTCAAGTTTTTAAAATATATTAATAATCTAAAGGAGTTACATGATAATAAGAATAATATGAACATCAAACTTGATGAAAATAAAAATGTGGAGGGAAAGAATTTAATATTTTTCAATAAAAACCTGTTGAAGTTGAGTGAGAAATAAAAAACTTCCAAAACTCAATTTTAGAAGATGGTGAAAGTTGTAAAATGTTTAAACCTCAAAATGATTATAAAATATCATACTCAGAGTTTAGTAATAATGTTTAATATGTTCAAATGAAAAATCAAGTTGAGAAGACCATTTATGTATCCAAAACAATTAAAGTTGAAAATCATGAAATTTCTAAGGTTTTAAAGTCTAAACCTAAAGATACTACTACTAGAGATCTTGTAAAGATTAAGAAGAAATTCAATTAAAGGAATAATATTTCAACAGTCTATTAAAACTTTGGTATAAAACAAAGTTCCATGGTGGATGTTAAGAAATATGCTGGAAAGAAGGTACATAGTTTTGAACAATATGTAATTTATAAAGGAAAATATGGTTTTTATGGATATTTCAGGCACTATGGTGGATTTGGAAATATGATAATATGTTAAAGTTTAATCATCAATACTACTATGAATACATAATTAATTTTAGGTGGAGTTTGAAGGGGGAAGTCATCCACTTAAATTAGAAAACCTGAGAAAGTCAGTTTGAATATTGAAAATAGATTCTATCCTATGGAATTTTTTTTGTGAAAGAAGCTATCAAAATAGAAATATTGCTAACAGATTTATTGTTATGTTACTAGAGAAACAAATTATATATATAAAATCTGAAAATCTACCTGAGAAGGAATAAAAAGTCAAGGAAGATGGCTTAGTTGTTGAAACATATCTCTAACCTATAAAAGGATAATGGACCTAGATATTGGATAGTGGATGTTCTTCATATATGAATGGATATTTGAAGTTGATGAATAATTTAAAATATTATAAATAACTTTCTATGAAATTTTTAAATAATGAGTCTGTAGGAATCAAAAGCATTGAATATGATATCATTGGAAAAGAAAATTTAAAATCCTAAAGAGGATTATTTGATAATGGATTGAAACATAACCTGTTAAGAGTTTGAAATATCTATGATGAAGGATAAAATGTTTTTTTCCAAAGATATTGTTTTTTTAAATCCTTAAAAATTGGAAATTTATTACAAGAGGGAAATGAACCAAGGGAAACTTGTTTCATGTTAGTGATGCACATAATTCATGAATCTGAGCATGATGGAAGAAAATAAGATTTGGTATAGGAAGTTGGGGCATATGTTCCATAGGAATATTGGGAAGATGATAAAGAAATAATGTATTTATAATATTAATTACATGATAATAATGAGAGACTGGTGTTTTTCCATATGCAAGAAAGGGAATATTACAAACACAGTACATAAGAAATTTGAGATTGATTTAACCCAACCCTTGAAGATAATACATTCAGATATATATGTACCCATGATAAATAAATCAACAAATAATAATAAGTGATTTATTTATATTATCAATGATTTCACTCACATTACATGCATTGTGTTTTTGAAACATAAGTTCGGGATCTCAATTTTTTTAGATTTTTAGAAGTGTTGAAAAATAATGTGAATATTCAATGAAGAATATACCAATTGACAATGGTTTCAAATACACAAATGGGATGTTTATAGAGATTCTTGAAAAAAACAAAATTCATCATGAATTTAGTTCACCATATACATGAAAAAAATGGTGTTACTAGAAGGAGAAATAAAAGGTAGGTGGATATGGAGCGAACTATATTAATTTAACATGATACTTCTTGATTACTTTGGAAGAAAGTTATTAAAGAAATAGTTCATATTCAAAATTGATGTTTCTACAAGAAATATTATGATATAAATCCTTTTGATACATATTAAAAAGAAATCCCAAGTTTGAAATATCTATTGGTTTTTTTAATTATCTACATTATCAATGTCAAAGGTGAAAATATTGGGAAGTTTGATCAAAGAGTGTTGATGGAATATTTATTAGATACCCTCATCATTGTAGACAATACATATTCTATAATAAATAAATAGTAAATATTATTAACTCTATAAATTTGAAAGTTATGGAACATTTTAATAGAAAGTTTTTATAAATAGCTGTAGATATAGAATAAAGTGAATATGAGTTTATTATTAAAAGACATAACAATGTTTTAGACCCGAGTAATAATATAGAAAATGAATAGGATGGACATATTGATTCATCTATTCAAGTGTTTAGGAACAATATTGTTTATATCATCCAAGGCTAAAAAAATAGTTGGAGATACAAAATAAATCAAGATTAATAGGTTCAAACAAGAAGAACATTTAGGTTAGTTTCACATAAATCCTTATGTTCATAGGTTGATCCAAGTTATGTTGAATAAGATTTGTAATTTCAAGAGAGGATTGATTCCATTAATAATGAACTGAATCAGATTGATAAGAATTATACATGGGAACTTGTACCCAAAACCAAAGATAAAATCATGATTGGTACAAAGTGGATGTTCTAGAATAAGTTGAATGAATAAAATTCATAATAAATAAATCAAGACTAGTTTGTAAAGGTTACTCAGTGGTTGGAAACAATGATCTCAATAAGAAATTTTCTCTAGTAGAGAGACATAAAACCATCATAATATTTCATACCATTGATACAAAATGATAATATAAGATATTTTAAATGGATGTCAATTCTGTTTTTTCTTAATGGGGATCTAGAAGAAGAATTTTTCATCGAACAACCAAGTGGTTTCTTACTTGATAAATAATAAAATATGTTTGAAAATTAAAGATATATTTTTTTGTATTTAAAAAAGACCCAAGATCTTGGGGCAATAATCTAGATACTTTCTTAAAAAGTCTTAAGTTTATAAATGGAAGAGTTGATAATAAAAACTACAAAAATTAAATTCAATAGGGTTTTATCATTATGATTGTTTATGTTGACGATATTATATTCATAGGTAATGATGAAGAAATGTGAAAAACATTTTATAAGGATATGAATGAGTTATATAAATTTTCCATGATAGGTAAAATTAAATACTTTCTTTGATTAAAAATATCTTAAATAAATAATTACATTGTCCTATTTCAGGAAAAGTATGATAAGGAACTTCTATAGAAGTTTGACATGAAAGATTCAAATCCTGTTTACACACCCATTTAAATGGGAAAACTTTTGGAAAAAAACATCAAAGGAAAGGAGTTTGATCTGAAATATTTTCTAAATTTGGTTATAATCAAGTTATATCTAATGTATTCAATGCCAAATATCGTGTATGTTGTTTCATTATATTCCAGATATGAAAGTACACCAAAGGAATCTAATAATATAGCAGAATAGAATCCTTTGATTTATCAAAGGAAAAATTAATTCCAGAATAAAGTATGAATTTATAGGAAAGACTAATCTATTTGGTTATACAAATGAATATTGGATAGGTTGTGTTGATTATTGAATATACCCATTTAGTAGAGTTTTATTTTTGGAAAAATGATGTGTGAGTTGGCATATTAAGAAACAAAATTCAGTAGATATTAACACTATAAAAGTTGAAAATGTCGCTTCAATGTAGTGACCTTGAACCTATTATCCTGGAGTCAGTGTCTTCTTTATTACATTGTCATGAGATAAACATAATCACATCCTAAAAGACTTAATAGTTTAGTAGTCTTGGTAAATTAGATACATACATGATTCCCATATTACATTTGAAAACAAAAATTACAATATAATTTTTTTTTCAAGAATAACATGATTCAATTTAGAAAATACTTTCATATCAATCATAGTACAATTCATCGAATCCTTAGGAAAGGAAAAATATAAGGGTGAGATCAAATTTTTAGTAAGGGTTACATACATCATAAGAAATCAGGAATCAATAATCATAATCAATATAAAAAAGGTGAATAATTGAACACACATTCCATGTAATCAATAAACCAAGAAGGAAGTCCATCTAGATATAATATCAATAAAAAATGTCATGGATAATAATTAATATGGAAAGTTAAATAAATAAAAACACATGAAATTTAATTAGTTACAAGACTATTATAATTGGATAAGGAATAATCAATATAGAAAGACAAATAACTGAAAACACATTCTATTTAATAAATAAATGATAATTAAATGGGTCCAAAGATAATATCATTGTGAAAATATAATGGATAATAATAACTAAATTATTAATGAAGAAAATAATGAATTATTGGACTTCATGTTTCCCAGGAACAAGATATCTCTACCATCATAAACTATCCACATGATATTTTAAAACTGATGGGTAGAAACACATTTAACTAAGGCTAGCCAACTAATTCATCCCATGAGACTACCAATGCATCGAGAGGATACCTATAACTGGGCCCCACACGTGTCTTGATTTTTCAAAGAATTCTTCATATATTGAATAATAAATTTAATTCATAAATAATGTAGATTCTCATCAAATATCTATATTGAGTAAATAATACTGATTTATCAATATTTTACCAGTTAATCAAGTAACATTCAAAGTTACTACAATATCAAAAAATGATACATTATTTCAGTAATAAACATATCCATGATAAATAATATGGATATTTATGGGAAATTTAATATCCCCAGTAAAGTGAATAATTTAATGGGAATTTAATGACTATGAAAATGGATCAAGGAAGTGAATGTCAATACTTTCCTTGGTAAAAATTATCATAAACTATCTAGAGGAATAATAAAGATGGTATCAAAACAATATATACCCATTGGAGTAATAATAAAGGGTTTATATCATTGATTAATAGAAATACTAAAAAATATATTTAAAATCATTCTTGAGGATAATATCATTTTCATTTTTAAAATCACTTTTTTAAAACAAAAAAAAATTTGAAAATACTTTTATTTGAAAAAATACTTTTAAAAAATAAGAATTTACATAATATTACGAAAAATATTTTATTTAAAAATATACTTGTAAATTTAAAATATAAGCTTCAATGAAATAGTTTTCATGACGATGGGTAATTTCATACATTCCATACAAGTTAAAAAGAACATTCCCTTTTCACTATAAAAAGGTAATAAAAATGTATTGTTATAAAATTAAAAATAATATTCCATAAAAAAAGTTTTTTAAAAATTTATAATGGGTAAAATTGTGTTTAATAATTCATTTTTATGTGGTTAAATGTTTTTGAAAATATTTTTAGAAAACAGGGTTTTTGAAGAAAATGAATTTCCAACCAAAGAGAGGAATGAAGTCAAATTTTCGTAAAAATATTTTGTCAATTATTTTAAGTACTAAAGAGTGAAAAAATGACACTATTACATGAACATATCTTTAATAACCTGAATAGGATAAAATTAAAGGTTTTATTATCCAATTATAAAATATTTTTCTTTTAATGGGAATTCAACTATAAATAATCCCGATTAAAATGAGAGTGTGAGTTAAACTATTAAAATGATAATAACATTGAAGTGAGAATTAGTAAATGAATATATTATGTGTATTAACTATAAATCCACATAAAAAAGTGGAAATAAAAAAAATATATATTCAAAATTAGGTAGGCACATAATCTTAGAACATCCAAGATAATGAATGAGTAATATAACCTAATTAAAAGAAATTGAGTTATGAAATTATTTACCACTTGGTAACTCTTAAGTCAAATCCCATTAGGTGTAATAATTAAAAATGAAACTTAAAATATTATGAATTATTAATGAATCATGATACTAAATGTCAAATGGTCTGTATATACACTATATAAAATAAATTAGTTGCATAACATTTTAATATGCCTCAATGGAATGAAATTGAGATGAAATCCCTCACCTCATGATTACTTTTAGTTGAATGTGATTAAAAATATTTTATATTGGTTTTAAACATGTTATAAAATTATTACATAACCATATTAATATTTAAAATATCATATAAGATCCTTTTATAATATTTTATCACCCGTTCATTAATAATATTTCATTTTTTTCATTGTTTCATGTGTTAATTCCCTTATTTTCTCATTCATGATTTGTCATGAAAGTTGTGGTTATTGTGTATATTATATAGTTTCATCATCACCATAATATGTATAATGACATAATTATCATATTTTAATTCAATTATAATTTTAAAAATTATCATGAAATATGGTTATGCAAAATGGACTATGTTACAATCATGGAGACAACATGCCATACATACACACGAGTAACATTTCCATTTTTCAACCATCATTATGGAAAATAGGTAAGTAATATTTTACATTTCCATAATGATAATAATATCATATTATTTATTTAAATATACCTATATATATTATCTATGTGGTGAGGTGATGAAAATACAGTCTTATCTCTTTTTGAAGGTGGTAGTCCACAAGTACACAAATGATGTTATCATCTTTCAGTGTCAGAAATAAAATGATATATCATATTTCAAAATTGATAAATATTTCCTAAATATCATAATTATTGTAATTTATATCACATATATTAATTGACTTTATCTTTATAACCTTCGATGTAAAGCGTTAGTGAAGAACGAGTCACAACGCTTCATGAGGCGGCAGTCCTCCGTACACATGAGTGACGTTATCATATCCCATACAGAATGGAAATTAAAAAGTTATATATTATATAATGACTAAATATATATATTTATATTATAAATATAACATATATTCTTTATATCCATCATCAAATCAAATTGTAATATGTGGTAATTGAAAAATGAATGACATTGGTTCAGGAGGCGGTAGTCCACCTGACACACAAATGATAATTTTGTAACCCATTTGATATATTTGGAGGTGGTTTTATGTAATTAACTTAACATAAAAAGATATAATTATATTTATGATACCTATTATATCATATCATCATGTTTTAAAAATAATTTAAGGAGCTGAAGGAAAAAGATACCATAAAAACGATCTTTGAAGAACGTTACCTCTTCTTTAGGCATCTTCCTTAGGTTTTCACCAAAGCCTTACTAGTATGGATTTATGACAAAAATAATGACTATAATATTATAGGATAGGATTTTGTAATTTATTTGGTCAGGTATTTGCTGAACCAAAAATGTTTTGAAGGTGTGAAGAAAAGAAGAGAGTGGGTGACCTTTTATAGGTGAGATGATTGGCACACATGTAATTTGTGAAATAAATGAATTATAAAGTTGTTTTTTCATATAAAAATTATCAATTAATGAAAATGTATCAGTAATATATGGTATAAGGTTATAGGTGAGATGATTGGCACACTTTTAATTTGTGAAACGAATGAATTGTAACCATGTTTTTTTCATATAAAAAGGATCAAATAATGAAAAGGTATCAGTAATATGTGGTATAAGGTGTAAATATGGACATAATATAAATTTTATACATGTTTTTAGGACATTTAACCCCTATAATTTTAGTTTAACCCCCGATAAATCAGTTTTTACCTTAACCACGATAATTATTTTTTCCTATTTTCACTATTAATTTTGATAAAAAAATAATTTTACATTAATATACATTATAAATTTTACTTATTAAAAATATGTAATCCATTTTAAAAAATTCAATTCCTATAATTGGAAAATTTTAATTTAAAATTAATCATGCAGGCATGATGATAAAATTAGTTTTTTAGAGAAAATGTTCAAAAGGTTAAAAAAAAATATATAAAATTTCAATATGAAAATAGTTAAAATTTTATAAGTTGGGTTAATTGATATATAATTTAACTAATTTTTATTTTAAAATAATTTAAAATATAATTCAACTTCATAAATAATTCATATGAAAAGACATTTTTCAATTAAAATTCAATATTTTTAACTATTCATCAAAAAATGATATTTTTAGAAAAATTAAAAAAATTAAAACTAAGATAATTTTTATATTATGGTTTAAAAATATACTTAATTTTACCAAATAAACTTAATAAAAGTGGTAGAAATTAATTTTAAATTATGAGCACAAAGAGAGACTAAAATGTCCTTTAGAAAAATATCATTTTTTCAGAAAACATTTCTTTTTATTTTGAATGACTATTATTTTATTTATAATTAAAAGATAAACAATGAATTTTTTTACATGTGTAAAACACATATTTTCATAATTTATATAGTACTATTTATACCCACTAATTTAACGGTTAGGTTATAACTATATACTATATTATGATTCATTTAGACTCGGGGTTGTGTGTTCCACAAGCTATCGAAGGGATTAAATTTAAAGAAATATATTTATTGGGTTGTTTAAGCTTGGTGTTATGTGTAACATATGATATCAAATATAATTTTCTTATTTTATAATTTTAGGGTGTTAAATTGTCCCCACTTTAAATAAATTCCATTCTCACAATTTAAAATTAATCTCGGTAATCCAGGGTTTAACATTTAGAATGACATTATTGATGAAAACACATCATAAAAAGGATTAATAAAACATAATATTAATAATATAAAAAGTTAATAAAAAAATACATATGTAATAACAAATAACTAGGTTTCTAAGTAGGAGAACATTGGTGTCAAGTAACGATATGGGCATGGAAGAAAATCATAAATATTTACAAAGAGTGATTGAGGTCATTGGTCACAAGAAATTGAATGGTCAATGAAAAATTAAGGGCCTCAAATCCATTTTTTTATGATTTAGAGGACCTTTTTATTCATAGGGTATGAAGGTATTAGGATAACATTTTATTTTAATATACTTTTCCTAGAGTTAGGGGTTCTTTTACTATATAATAATTTAAGGAAATATAATTACTTGATATTTTTCTATTTCATAAGAATAATTTCATTCTTTGGTTGTTCTTCAATAAATTTACAATTTATCCCTTTACTCCAAGAAATGAATATCTAAAAATGATTTTTTATGCCTAAATCACTAAACTTTACTATTAACGGATCATAAGATCCAAAAAAGAGTGGAAAGTCCTTCCATCCTTCTCTAACTATTTTAAAAAACCAATATGGTTAACACATGTTATCCAATGTAATAAATAAATTTCTAAACCTAAGAAGTAAAAACATCTTTTCATCATTAACATTCACTTTTCAAATAATTTAGTTAAAAATAATGACATATTAACCAAGACATTGTGTAAGCCTGGGGTAGGTGATAAAACCTTATCGTACTTTAGTCATGGGTTCAATCCCCATGGCCTTCCTAGATGCAACATGTTGTCACACAACATGTGGATTATTCCTTCTTCTAAACTATATTGATATAGTTCCTAAAACATTAAAAAAATATTACAATAGACATCTTGGAAATAAAACTAATCATTACATAACCTTTTTATAATGGTTTTTAATATAATTTCTCCCACAAAGTCTAATAATCTTAATTGACTATTACTATAATTTCATTAATGACCATATTAACCCTAAAGGGTATCAATACCTTTAAACTTATGTTTATAAAATATAAAGGCATTATTCCTCAAATAAAATTTCAATTAAAAATATACTTTCCCTAAATTTCTTCAAAATGTCCTTAATCTTGGTATAATCCCATCACATAAAACATAAAAATGGTGTTTAAGACATTAAAATTATGATCAAACTTAAACTCATAACCCGTAATGGTATCTAGAACACTTATTCTAATTAATAGACACATGTTTATAAGCATCAATACAATCCTTCTATGTTTTGTGATTCTTATAAACAAAAGACCATCAAAAAAATATTTCTAAAATTTAATTTTTTGGATACCAATACATAAATACTAAATCTAGTTTATTTCAACATATGTTCTTTCTTGGTATAAGGATTGACCTTTATAAGTGGGAATTGATTCATATAATTCTTAGGCTCCCCACATTTAAGACAATGAACTATAACTGGATCCTTAGGATGCGATTTATTTCCTTCTATCATACTCTTTATTTTTTATCAGGAATTCCTTATATTATTCCCTTATTTTCCTAACATAAAACATTTAACCATTCATTTAAGACACCTTCTTTTCATTATAAGACACCTTAGGTTTAAACTAGTTCATTCATTCTCATAATCTATTCAAAGCCTTCATAATGGTTGGTAAAAGAAATGTGAATTATCTTGATCATAACTATCCAGGAGTGTCAAACCAAGTTCATAACCAGGAATGTTTTCATTCACCTAGTGATGATCGGGTCAATCCCAATGTCCCATTTTTAGTGTTATTATCCCTAGGTACCTATATGCTAAAACCACATCCACTTGTAGTATCCATATATGTAACACCCCAAGATTTCATAGTGTGTTATTTCTTCAAAATAATTCAATAACTTGCACTACACGCAACACCGAGTTCAAGCGCACCATGACTTACCAAACAAGCCGTTCAAAAAAGGTTATGAATAGTATTAACTAAATTTTAAACTTTATATAATCCTTATAATTTTAGAATCCATATTATGAGTTTCTTAGACATAATGTAAGAACAAATTCATCTTCAGTATTGTAGTTTTACCAACTTTTAATAGTGAACCCTTTTTAAATAAAATATTTTAAACTTTTTGACTAAATTGGGACATCAAAAAATTTAAAATAAAACATCCCAAGCTTCCACGGTACGCTTTCCTTTGAATAAAACAGTAGCGTGTGTTGTACGCAACTTCGAGTTTTAACACACACCACAACCGATCAAACTAGCCGTTATGAATAGTAATACTTAATTTTTTGAAATTATATATATTTTATATTTCAAAATGGACTTCATTTTTGGATTCGGAATATCAAATTTAGCCTAAGGTGAAATTTTGGTACTTTTCGGATAACTTTCATATTTTGATGAATAGTAAAAATTACTAAATTTTAATTAAAAACAACTTTTTTAATCAAAATAATTAATAGTGATAAATTATGAATTTGAGTGGTTTTAAAGTATATTTAGAATATATTTTTACCATTTAATATAATTTTGGTCATTGGACATAATTTTACAATTAAACCGAACATAAACAAGTGTCAATCTTTTAATAGTTATTATCTCTTAAAAACACGCTTTTTGTTTGGACAACGGGAATTAATTTTAAATTAATTTCTGCCACTTCTGTGTTTTGAATTTAGAAAAATGGATTCCATATTTGGAATCAGGATGTTCAAATTGTGTAAATAGGTAACTTTTATTTTTAGACATTTTGAATAATTACTGCGGTAAATATTTTATTTACCATGGTTAAGGGTAAATCCGGTAAATAAGGGTTAAAAAATAATATTATAATAATACTAAATTACCCTAAAACGTGTCGTAACCCTATTGGTTGATACATGGTCGACCATGGGCATCTTTGGGTCAATTTTGGGACCCCATTGATCCACTTGTAAGTGATAATGACACTTTATTTTAATTAAGTTAAAATGAATACAAAAATGGCATAAGCTTACATCTTTTAAAAGAACAATTTTTACATAGGGTTATACATGTTGGATTTTCGATTATAAATATTCATTAGAAATCTAAAAAGATTTTCTACATAATGATATTTTATTTATAATTTTTAGACATCAAATAATTTAAATTATTAATGACACAATAATGATGCAATGTTTACCTCATTAATAAATCATTTAAATAAATAAGATTATAATGATTAAAATATTATCTAAAACCTGTCCAATTCTTATTGGTTGATGTTACTTAGAATATTAGTCATCTTATATTCGACCTCAATGATTTTTGGACCATTATAAACCGAATATAATTATATTATAAAGTAATACTTTCACTCTTTCCTAAAGAGCCCCTCCTCTCCCTTATAAAAGGAGACCACTTCTACTCATTCCTCACACCTCTCAAGCCACTTGGCTCGTCCAAACTCTGCCCAACTAAGCTCCCCACATCCCTCTCCTCCTCCTTGAAGCTTCCCCTAAGGCAGAAAGCATTTCAAGAAGTCCTTTGGTTCCAACCAAAGTGAGTTACCTAAATTAAAGGTAACATTTTCTCTTAAATTATTTTCAATTATTTTGCTTCTCCAACCCCCAAACTCTTTTTATTTCCTTTCTTTTGTAACAAAACCAGTATCCACAATATACTAGGATGTTATTATAAGAAGTATTCAAACTACACATTCACACAACTCCATCTAATGGATGATGAACATAATGTTTCTGTGGATGGCAAACTAACGCCTCACGAAACAATGATTGTTCAAATACATCTTACCGCCTCTCATGGTGGCCATTAGGATGGAACTATAATTAAATATGATATTAATGATATATATTTTATATATAAGCTTCTGTAATTCCATTTTATTTCATACAATTATTCGTTTCATGTTGTATATACATACGATAATTTCATTTGAGGAAGTGCGGACTACCGCCCCCTTAAAATGATATGACTCGTTCATACCACACATGGAACGTATAAAGGATGGTGTTAATGAACTTAAGTAACATATATAGAATATTATATTTTACTGGAATAGTAATATACATATGTATCATTTGGATTCGATTCTTTTAAAATAAAAATTAAATGGAAGTAGCATTCGTGCGTACGTACGGACTACCGTCTCCACGAACGCGATGTGATTCATTCTCCATCGTATCCATTCAAGTATAATTATCATTTGATGATTTAAAAATGATGTTTAAGGACTTGATACCATTCTGGATATGAATAATATACATCCCATTAATAACGAATATGGCTCACATAACAAAGAATATAAAGTAAAATGAACCCGTTAACACCTGAAATGACGATAATTCTAAGATATTATTAACAAATCAATGTTAAAAGATCATATATGATATCATATTAAATTAACTGATTCTTGTATTATTCAATAACAATTATTTCACCATTATAAAGGAGGTAAACCTACCATCGACCAAGGAAAAAGTACAAAGTAAGGGATTCTCTTATCTCACTTTCAATTTCGTGAGATTTCCATTATTCGCCACTAAATTATTGAAAGTTGTGTATTGTGTATGGCCATTTGATATATATTATCATGATTCTCTTTATATTCATGTTATTCTTTAAATCATTTGGTGGTTATTAACTTTTGGCCATACGACTCAGTCGATTAACGTGGTAAGGGATTTTCTAATCTCACTTTTAATTTCGTGAGAATTCCATTGTTCACCACTTAATTATTGCATGTGGTGTATGTGTACTACCCATGATTGAATTCATTGTGTAATATACTTTAATTTATGGGTATTTACATCATCATGGTATGATACTTCTTTCATGGGTGTATGTTTCGAAAGTTACCTAATCCATAAGGGAATTTGAACTTTCAATTTCCACTCATTTGGCTTTACGCATATTTCATTGATTATATTACCCCAAGATTATGTGTGAAATCACTATTCATTTGATTATGTCATAATTTCCACTCCCCTTCCTGTGGATATAAGTTTGATACACATAATAACTCCATTGATAATTCTCAAGTCATTGATATGAATTTGATAAGAGTAATTTTAACTCATTCACCATTTGTTGAGTTAAACATCCAATTCGTTGGTGTTGTTTTTACAAGAATATGTGTGAATATCCTTTGATTGTTTTACACTGAATATCCAATCATATTTAGTGTATTTATATTTGTCACACATAATTATGTCGTTGATTTATCCTTAACCTAAGGATACGGCCTTTATGAGAGATTTCATCTCAATTTACATTCCATTGAGACTTCTTTGTTGATATACACCAAATCACTTTTATGTGGTGTATATAATGTACTTTGACATAGTATATCATGAATCCCTTTATTCTCATGATATTACAAAGTTTTGATTACCCCAATTATTTGTATTCAAGTGTCTCTTTTGGTTAGAATCTCTAACTAAAATAACATTTTTAAATGTTTTAAAGACTTATTCTTCTAAATCTTGCTCATTAATGTCCATGTTTTAAAAATGGTTTTAAGGATTTATTTATATGGACATTAAAGTTTTAGAAATTAAAACTCCTTTTAAAAAGTTTCAAAGTGGTATGGGACACTTTGATTCAAAAATCTATTTTTAAATGGCTTCTTGACAAATAGTGTAACTTTTAAATGTTTTCAAGAAAAGGGGGATATTTCTCTCAAATAGTTTTGATGATTATTTTCATCTATGTCAACATCCTTCATTATTCATGATTGAGGTTAATGTGATACAATAAAATCTTCCATATTGTATCAAATGAGTTATATTTGACTGTGGATGTTCTATTTTTATACCATTCATGGTTTGTGGTTAAAGTATTGACATTTCGTATGCTAGTTTTAATACGAATGTTTATTTTATGCTTAAACCTATTCATATGAGGAATGCATTGGACTTAATAAGTGACGGGTGGAGCCCGCTATAGCTCCTCGATGCATCGGTAGGTCTCATGAGACAAACTAGTGTCTTGGCACAAGGCCTTGACAAAATCTTATTTGTAGTCTTGGCACGAGGCCTTGGCTATGTGGTTATGATAGTCTGGCATTATGCATTCCATCATTATGAAAGTGGTTATTGATATTGCATGTGATCATTCGACTAGTAGAATATCCATGTGAGTTAGTAAATGGCATCATTTCATTTTATTTATGCCATACCATGTTGAAAGTTCAAGTTTCAAAGGCTTTTGTTTTAGTTATAAATTGCCTTAAGTGTTTATGATTATTTATGAAAGCTTCTGCTATAATGTTATCCTTACTGAGCATCCGAGCTCACCCCTTTCAATGTTTTTTTTCCAGGATTATGAAGAAGTAATTTATGAATGACCTGCAGGGATAGTATGAGGGGATATGGAGACAAAATGTTTTTTTTATGATGTAATGTAAAAATTTATGGATGTATCTAGTTATTCCAAGGCTACTAAACTAATCGGTCTTTCGAGACTTGATCTTTCTCATGATCATGCCAATGTTATGTAATAATGCACCGACTCTGGGTAACTAGGGTCGGGGCGTTACAGTTGGTATCAGAGGAAGTTTAGTACAAACCTTGGTAGCTAGATTTAGATAAACTCTGATTAGAGCACGTAGACCTAAGATGAACTTTGAGGATTAGTATAAAAGAACTTCCTAGAATTTTGGTATTGTAGAGATTTTGTGAGTTTTCCGAGCAATACATCCCTGTCTGGATACGAGCAGGTAGAGGCGGCTCTGGCACAGATGTACCTAGGGGTAAAACCCGAAAACACCGCTTTGAGCTAGACTCGAACGGGAACTGGTGCACAACAACGGGCCTTGCTGCACTCTTGGTTACGACACTCCCGGGGGATATGCTTAGGATAATTTACATTTTCTTTACAAACTGATTTAAGTAATATATACATAAGATGAGAGTAAATGACCTTGGTTAATCCTAATATGTTTCAAATTGAGAATATGGTGACATTTTAATCTCTAAATGATTTTACGACTACTATTACTCACACAATGCTTTCTGGTTTTAGTCAATGGCTGGATTCCAAGGAAGTCATAGTGACTTTGAGAATGATGTACAAGGTGGGAACGGTGGTGGAAATGAGCAACAAAATGGAATGTTGATAGGCGTAAAAGATATCGTCTTTATGCCAAATCAGTTTTCCAAAAATATGATCAACAATATATATATTAACCAACTCCCAGACTCAACAAGGAAGAGAAAGGTGATAAATGATAAGATCTCCAGCAATGGAGACCATGGAGAAAAGAAAACTCAATTTTCATCATGCAGGAATTGTGGAAAGAGACACCCAGGAAAGTGTCTCAATGGGACAACGAAATATTTTACGTGCGGGAAGGAAGGACATAAAGTGAAGAATTGCCGAAGAAAAATGAAGAGTACTATGGAAGAAGATAAAAATGGTCCCAAGAGTCCATTTACAGTCATTTGCCGTAAATGTAGGGGACCTGGCCATTACCCGAGTGAATGTCCTATTTTATAGGATATTTTCATGCTCAAAGAAGAAGCTATGTGGAAATAAATGGTTGGAGAAAAATTTAAAAAGTATTAGCACTCCTTGTTGATGGGTTTACTTTGGAATAATTTTCTCTGGTATTTGTAACCCCTCAGTTTGCCATGTGAGAATGATATTTGAGGAATAATTGTCTCTTCTCTTGTGGATATAGGTATAAATAACCATTTGGTTTTATATGATCATTGGGGTTTGAGAAAATGATAAGTTATTATAATTTGGGATGAAAATGCAAAGTATGATATAACATTTGTGGTTAAATTATGTTATTTTGAAAAATTTATCTCATTTTGGTAATATTATAGAATATAGTTTTTGAAAAAGGACAACACGTAGACCGTGTGACAACCCGTCGCGTCGAACAAAGCTGTGGGAATCGAACCCACAACCAAAGTGCGATTGGGATTTATCGCCTACCACTGGACTACGTGAAGTCCCTGGTTAGTATGACTATTTTTTTTTGTTAAATGATTTTATTGATCAATAATAAGATTATTTGGGTTCTTATGTCTTATCAAATGAATACCCTTGGTATAGGAAAATGATTTGGTGATTAAGTGATAAATGTTATTTTGGAAGATGTTCGTTTTGTTAGGAACACTATATGCCCAAGGAAAATAGAATACAATGAGGTTTCATTTGTAGAGTAATGGTGGATTTTTATCTAAATTTTTATTGATGATTTATAGTGATTTGGGTTATTTATGGAAATGATTAACCTATAACAGAGAATATGTGATGATGTTAATTAATTTTAAGTATGTGACTTTAAGAGTATTTGATGTCATTTGGAGATACAATGTAACATGGGAGACTACATAATCAAATTCTTCTATGTTTTGGGTTTCAATATTAGTTTGGATTATATTAAAGGATTTTTAAGGACAATTGGTTATTGAATGGTATCTATTTAACTTTGGGGTATTGTTGGTTTAATTTTAGAAATTAAGATTAGTGCATATTTATCTCAATGAATATCCTTTTGGGGGATCATTAGATCATTCACTAACCATTTTGGTTTTGATTAATCTTCAAAGACAATGTAAATATATGGTTTATCCTGCATGGATCATGTGATTCTATAGAAGTTTATTCTAGCTCTTCCAGTGTGACCAAGTCTTCTTGAATACTCATCGTTTAAAAAAAATTGAGTTAGTGGTGGAAATTTATTAAAGAATGAAAATCTACTTAAAATTTAAGTATATCTCTTAATGTTCTTAGTCAATATCATAAATGAATTCCTCTTCCTTATGTAATGTAACTTTAAAAAAAAAATGTTGTCCTAGATGGTACCTTAAATCATCACTAATTTATGGCTTTGGGATTGTTGGCCTTTTCATAGCCATGTTCTCTACCACTCTCCATCAGATAATTGATGGTTAGATTTCTCCTCCATATCCATATTTTCCTACATGGAACCCTAGTATGTGTCATTTTTGGTAATCTTCATACTTTCCACTCTATATTTTAAATAGAGGCCTCATTAATTCATTTTTCGATGTGGGATTTCAACTAAGATATTTTGAAATTTCAAAAATGTGTGATCCCAATACCCTATATTTTGTTGAACCGATGGTACTTCAAATCATCATAGATTGATGAGTTTAAGGACCTCAATTTTATACTTGTTTGTGATTGATGACCTCAACCACTACCTATAAATATTTACGTTTTTTCTCCAATTATATGTCTCTAATTGCCACCAATGTTCTCCTAATCGAGATCATAATTTGGTGGTGACCCTTTCATTTCTCTTTTCCTCATATTAAGACTAAATTTTAGTAAACCAATTTTCGATGTGGGTTTTCCCACAAATATATTTTCTATTTTCAACCTTTTATTTTCAAAGAACAATTTCAAATTGCGAGGACGCAATTTATTGAAGGAGGGGAGAATGTAACACCCCAAGATTTCATAGTGTGTTATTTCTTCAAAATAATTCAATAACTTGCACTACACGAAACACCGAGTTCAAGCGCACCATGACTTACCAAACAAGCCGTTCAAAAAAGGTTATGAATAGTATTAACTAAATTTTAAACTTTATATAATCCTTATAATTTTAGAATCCATATTATGAGTTTCTTAGACATAATGTAAGAACAAATTCATCTTCAGTATTGTAGTTTTACCAACTTTTAATAGTGAACCCTTTTTAAATAAAATATTTTAAACTTTTTGACTAAATGGGGACATCAAAAAATTTAAAATAAAACATCCCAAGCTTCCACGGTACGCTTTCCTTTGAATAAAACAGTAGCGTGTGTTGTACGCAACTTCGAGTTTTAACACACACCACAACCGATCAAACTAGCCGTTATGAATAGTAATACTTAATTTTTTGAAATTATATATATTTTATATTTCAAAATGGACTTCATTTTTGGATTCGGAATATCAAATTTAGCCTAAGGTGAAATTTTGGTACTTTTCGGATAACTTTCATATTTTGATGAATAGTAAAAATTACTAAATTTTAATTAAAAACAACTTTTTTAATCAAAATAATTAATAGTGATAAATTATGAATTTGAGTGGTTTTAAAGTATATTTAGAATATATTTTTACCATTTAATATAATTTTGGTCATTGGACATAATTTTACAATTAAACCGAACATAAACAAGTGTCAATCTTTTGATAGTTATTATCTCTTAAAAACACGCTTTTTGTTTTGACAACGGGAATTAATTTTAAATTAATTTCTGCCACTGCTGTGTTTTGAATTTAGAAAAATGGATTCCATATTTGGAATCAGGATGTTCAAATTGTGTAAATAGGTAACTTTTATTTTTAGACATTTTGAATAATTACTGCGGTAAATATTTTATTTACCATGGTTAAGGGTAAATCCGGTAAATAAGGGTTAAAAAATAATATTATAATAATACTAAATTACCCTAAAACGTGTCGTAACCCTATTGGTTGATACATGGTCGACCATGGGCATCTTTGGGTCAATTTTGGGACCCCATTGATCCACTTGTAAGTGATAATGACACTTTATTTTAATTAAGTTAAAATGAATACAAAAATGGCATAAGCTTACATCTTTTAAAAGAACAATTTTTACATAGGGTTATACATGTTGGATTTTCGATTATAAATATTCATTAGAAAGATAAAAAGATTCTCTACATAATGATATTTTATTTATAATTTTTAGACATCAAATAATTTAAATTATTAATGACACAATAATGATGCAATGTTTACCTCATTAATAAATCATTTAAATAAATAAGATTATAATGATTAAAATATTATCTAAAACCTGTCCAATTATTATTGGTTGATGTTACTTAGAATATTAGTCATCTTATCTTCGACCTCAATGATTTTTGGACCATTATAAACCGAATATAATTATATTATAAAGTAATACTTTCACTCTTTCCTAAAGAGCCCCTCCTCTCCCTTATAAAAGGAGACCACTTATACTCATTCCTCACACCTCTCAAGCCACTTGGATCGTCCAAACTCTGCCCAACTAAGCTCCCCACATCCCTCTCCTCCTCCTTGAAGCTTCCCCTTAGGCACAAAGCATTTCAAGAAGTCCTTTGGTTCCAACCAAAGTGAGTTACCTAAATTAAAGGTAACATTTTCTCTTAAATTATTTTCAATTATTTTGCTTCTCCAACCCCCAAACTCTTTTTATTTCCTTTCTTTTGTAACAACACCAGTATCCAAAATATACTAGGATGTTGTTATAAGAAGTATTAATTCTACACATTCACACAACTCCATCTAATGGATGATGAACATAATGTTTCTGTGGATGGCAAACTAACGCCTCACGAAACGATGATTGTTCAAATACATCTTACCGCCTCTCATGGTGGCCATTAGTATGGCACTGTAATTAAATATGATATTAATGATATATATTTTATATATAAGCTTCTGTAATTCCATTTTATTTCATACAATTATTCGTTTCATGTTGTATATACATACGATAATTTCATTTGAGGAAGTGCGGACTACCACCCCCTTAAAATGATATGACTCGTTCATACCACACATGGAACGTATAAAGGATGGTGTTAATGAACTTAAGTAACATATATAGAATATTATATTTTACTGGAATAGTAATATACCTATGTATCATTTGGATTCGATTCTTTTAAAATAAAAATTAAATGGAAGTAGTATTCGTGCGTACGTACGGACTACCGTCTCCACGAACGCGATGTGATTCATTCTCCATCGTATCCATTCAAGTATAATTATCATTTGATGATTTAAAAATTATGTTTAAGGACTTGATACCATTATGGATATGAATAATATAAATCCCATTAATAACGAATATGGCTCACATAACAAAGAATATAAAGTAAAATGAACTCGTTAACACCTGAAATGACGATAATTCTAAGATATTATTAACAAATCAATGTTAAAAGATAATATATGATATCATATTAAAGTAACTGATTCTTGTATTATTAAATAACAATTATTTCACCATTATACAGGAGGTAAACCTACCATCGACCAAGGAAAAAGTACAAAGTAAGGGATTCTCTTATCTCACTTTCAATTTCGTGAGATTTCCATTATTCGCCACTAAATTATTGAAAGTTGTGTATTGTGTATGGCCATTTGATATATATTATCATGATTCTCTTTATATTCATGTTATTCTGTAAATAATTTGGTGGTTATTAACTTTTGGCCATACGACTCAGTCGATTAACGTGGTAAGGGATTTTCTAATCTCACTTTTAATTTCGTGAGAATTCCATTGTTCACCACTTAATTATTGCATGTGGTGTATGTGTACTGCCCATGATTGAATTTATTGTGTAATATACTTTAATTTATGGGTATTTACATCATCATGGTATGATACTTCTTTCATGGGTGTATGTTTCGAAAGTTACCTAATCCATAAAGGAATTTGAAATTTCAATTTCCACTCATTTGGCTTTACGCATAATTAATTGATTATATTACCCCAAGATTATGTGTGAAATCACTATTCATTTGATTATGTCATAATTTCCACTCCCCTTCCTGTGGATATAATTTTGATACACATAATAACTCTATTGATAATTCTCAAGTCATTGATATGAATTTGATAAGAGTAATTTTAACTCATTCACCATTTGTTGAGTTAAACATCCAATTCGTTGGTGTTGTTTTTACAAGAATATGTGTGAATATCCTTTGATTGTTTTACACTGAATATCCAATCATATTTAGTGTATTTATATTTGTCACACATAATTATGTCGTTGATTTATCCTTAACCTAAGGATACGGCCTTTATGAGAGATTTCATCTCAATTTACATTCCATTGAGACTTCTTTGTTGATATACACCAAATCACTTTTATGTGGTGTATATAATGTACTTTGACATAGTATATCATGAATCCCTTTATTCTCATGATATTACAAAGTTTTGATTACCCCAATTATTTGTATTCAAGTGTCTCTTTTGGTTAGAATCTCTAACTAAAATACCATTTTTAAATGTTTTAAAGACTTATTCTTCTAAATCTTGCTCATTAATGTCCATGTTTTAAAAATGGTTTTAAGGATTTATTTATATGGACATTAAAGTTTTAGAAATTAAAACTCCTTTTAAAAAGTTTCAAAGTGGTATGGGACACTTTGATTCAAAAATCTATTTTTAAATGGCTTCTTGACAAATAGTGTGACTTTTAAATGTTTTCAAGAAAAGGGGGATATTTCTCTAAAATAGTTTTGATGATTATTTTCATCTATGTCAACATCCTTCATTATTCATGATTGAGGTAAATGTGATACAATACAATCTTCCATATTGTATCAAATGAGTTATATTTGACTGTGGATGTTCTATTTTTATACCATTCATGGTTTGTGGTTAAAGTATTGACATTTCGTATGCTAGTTTTAATACGAATGTTTATTTTATGCTTAAACCTATTCATATGAGGAATGCATTGGACTTAATTAGTGACGGGTGGAGCCCGCTATAGCTCCTCGATGCATCGGTAGGTCTCATGAGACAAACTAGTGTCTTGGCACAAGGCCTTGACAAAATCTTATTTGTAGTCTTGGCACGAGGCCTTGGCTATGTGGTTATGATAGTCTGGCATTATGCATTCCATCATTATGAAAGTGGTTATTGATATTGCATGTGATCATTAGACTAGTAGAATATCCATGTGAGTTAGTAAATGGCATTATTTCATTTTATTTATGCCATACCATGTTGAAAGTTCAAGTTTCAAAGGCTTTTGTTTTAGTTATAAATTGCCTTAAGTGTTTATGATTATTTATGAAAGCTTCTGCTATAATGTTATACTTACTGAGCATCCGAGCTCACCCCTTTCAATGTTTTTTTTTCCAGGATTATGAAGAAGTAATTTATGAATGACCTGCAGGGATAGTATGAGGGGATATGAAGACAAAATGTTTTTTTTATGATGTAATGTAAAAATTTATGGATGTATCTAGTTATTCCAAGGCTACTAAACTAATCGGTCTTTCGAGACTTGATCTTTCTCATGATCATGCCAATGTTATGTAATAATGCACCGAATCTGGGTAACTAGGGTCGGGGCGTTACAATATAGGTATGTATTGCTCATAAAATCCACATAATCACTTCCTTACCAAAACTTTAGGATGTTTTAATACTTATACTCAAAGTTTTTCATAGGATTATGTTCCCTAATATATGTTTTCCAAAATATAGTTTCCAAGGATTCTACTAAACTTCATCTAATACCAACTATAAAAACCCCAAACCCTGTATCCTAGAGGCAACATATTATTTATTACATTGACATGATATATAAAGACTCACATCACAAAGGGTAAAATAATTTTGTAGTCTTAGTAAAATAGATACATACATGATTCCCATATTACATTTGAAAACATAAATTACAACATATTTTTTTTTGAGAATAACATTTTTCACTATATCATATCCTTTCATATAAATCATAGTATACTTCATGGAATCTTGGGGAAAGGAAAAAAAATATGGGTGAGCTCAAACGATTATTAAGGGATAATTACAGTGGAAAAAATCATGAATCAATAAACATAATCAATATAGAAAGGTAATTAATTGGACAAACATGCCATGTAATTAATAAAATGAGAAGTAAGTGCATATATAGATAATATCATGGAACACTTATCATGTATAATATTTAATATGAAAGGTAAATAACTAAAAACACATTTCATTTAATAAATAACATAAATATCTTAATTGGATAAGGAATAATAAATATGTATAAGTAAATAAATAAAAACACATTCCATTTAATCAATAACTGGGAATGAAATGCATTTAAGGTCAAAAAATATAAATTATTTTATAATATTCTAAATATTCTAAAATCATCATGTGGTATAAATAATATCATTGTGAAAAAAATCATGGATAATAATAACTATATTATTAATGAAGGAAATACTTAATTATTGGACGTTATGTTTCCCAGGAATACGATACCTCAGCCGTCAATATCTATCCTCACTACTAGGATTTTACCCTTTACCAACGGTTCTGAACCATTGGTAAAGGCTAGGAAACCGTTGGTATATTATATACCAATGGTTTCCCAAAACGTGTCCAAGTAAGCCATTTGTATAGGCTTATACCAACAGTTTTGTGTAAACTATTGGTATATGTGTTAAAGTAAGAGATATACCAACAGTTTAACAAACCATTGGTATATGTTACCCTTATACCAACGGTTTAGAACCGTTGGAATATAGTTTAAAATATACATCCAAAGGATATACCCACGGTCTTTAAAACCATTGGTAGAAGTTTATACCAACAGTTATAGCAAAACTGTTGTTATAATATACATCAAAGGGCTATACCAATGGTTTTGAAAACCATTGGTATACATATGCTGCAGCTCCACAGCAGCAGCAGCCAGCAGCCACCTCCAACCTGCAACTTGCAACTCTCCATGACCTATAAGAACACATACACCCATAATCCAAAATGCTACATGGGATGTTTAAAATTCATACAGAATTCAGAAATTTAGAAATTTAAAATTCATTCTTCACTCCAACCACAACACAAGAGAAAAATCCATAATCTAAAACATCTATAATACAATACATCCAGAATTGAAATGAAATAACACCCATAACACCAATACAAAATTAAAATCCAATACATCTAGAATCCAATACACATAACAATATTCAAAATTTAGAATTCATTACCAATACAGCCAGAATCCAATACATCCATAATTAAGAAATTTAGAATTGAAAAGCAATAACACCCATAATAGTATTCAAAATTTATAATTCACTCCTCACTCAAACCACAACACCAATACACACAAGAGAAAAAACCTACATGTTATTGTAAGCACATGGGATGTTTACACATGGACTTGGGTTGACTATCTTAAAACCAATAGAAAAACCTGGGTAGAGTGGAAAAAGATCATGATACCCATAAGATAGAAAATGGTAGTGGTCATATTATTAGACCTAGGATGAGTTATATAAAGCACATGGGATGTTTATATTCCTCTAATGACTATGTATCCATGTATAAATGGTTCATGATGTGTTAGTAGGAAACATTGGCCAATCTCAACATATGAGACGGGTTACCGGAATAGACTACATGTTTTTCATATACTTTTAAATTTGAATAAGGGGGTATGTGGCTAATTATAATTTGGTCTCCTGGGTGTGATGTGATATGAATCCCCATTTTGGGTAGTGGGTATGAATATTCAATTATGTCTTTGGTATTGGGTGCCCAAAGGGACTTTGGTTTGGTCCTAGAACCCACTGTCTGAGGATGGGATTGGCGTATTAAATGTCATGTGTTTTTGAATCCTCACATGAAAATTGGATTGTGTGAGGCAGGACCGTGGATCCTTTTGCTAAAGTATTGACACAATCCGAATATTTTTGGTCGGTTTTTTGTATGCAAGTTGTTGTTTTCTGTTAAAATCTTGTCCATTTCAAATTAAAGTGAGACAGTTTGAGTGGTATTGGCCACACCGTGCCTCGGATTGAGGCAGGGTTGACTCTTACATGTCACAAATGACCCATGTATTGTTTTCATAAAGTATCAATAGAATCCGAATGTGTTTGGTCAGTTATCCGTATGCCAGTTGTTGTTTTCATTTAAAATGTTGTCCATTTCAAATAAAAGTGAGACACTTTGAGTGGTACCAGACACAACGTGCCTTATATTGAGACGAGGTTTACTCTTTCAGGTCACAAATTACCTATGGATCCTTGTTCTAAAGTATAAACACAATCAAAATACGTTTGGTTGGTTTTCCAAATGTCTGTTGTTTTTACTTAAAACAATGTGCATTTTAAACAAAAGAGAAACACTTTGAGGGGTACCGGCCACACCGTGACTTGTATTGAGGCAGGGTTGACTTGTACACATCACAAATGACCCATCGATCATTGTCCAAAAATATAAATACAATCAGAAAGTGTTTGGTTGGTTTTCTGTATGCAAGTTTTTGTTTCCACTTAAAATCATGTCAATTTCAAATAAAAGTGAAACAGTTTGAGTGGAACCGGCCACACCGTGCCTTATATTGAGGATGGGTTTACTTTTAAACGTAAAAAATGATCCATTTATCATTTTACTAAAGTATCAACATAATCCAAATGTGTTTGGTTGGTTTTCCGTATGCAATTTGTGGTTTTCAGTTAAAATCTTGTCCATTTCAAATAAAAGTGGGACAGCTTGAGTGGTACCGACCAAAATGTGCCTCAGATTGAGGTTAGGTTAATTCATACACATCAAAAATGACCCATGGATCGTTTTCCTAATGTATCAACAGAATCCGAATGCTTTTGGTCGGTTTTCCATATGCCAGTTGTTGTTTTCACTTAAAATGTTGTCCAATTCAAATAAAAGTGAGACACTTTGAGTGGTACCGGCCACATCATGCCTCGGATTGAGGTGGAGTTGACTCTTACACGTCAAAACTGAACCATGGATCCTTGTGCTAAAGTATCAACACAATAAAAATATGATTGGTCAGTTTTCCATATGCCAGCTGTTTTTACTTAAAATAGTGTCCATTTTAAACAAAAGAAAAACACTTTGAGTGACACCGGACACACCGTGCCTCAGATTGAGGCGGGGTTGACTCGTACAAGTCACATATGACCCATGGATCATTTTACTAAAGTATCAACACAATATGAATGCATTTGTTCTGTTTTCTGTATGCCAGTTGTTGTTTTCACTTAAAATGTTGTCCATTTCAAATAAAGGTGAGACACTTTGAGTGGTACCGGCCACACCGTGACTCGTATTGAGTCAGGGTTGACTCGTACATGTCACAAATGACCCATGGATCCATGTTCTAAAGTATAAACACAATCAAAATACGTTTGGTTGGTTTTACGTATGTCTATTGTTTTTTTACTTAAAATAGTGTCCATTTAAAACAAAAGAGAGGCCCTTTGAGTGATACCAGCCACACCGTTCCTCAGATTGAGGTTTTGTTGACTCATAAACATTAAAAATGACCCATGGATCGTTTTCATGATGTATCAATAAAATAAGAATGCGTTTGGTCAGTTTTCTGTATGCAAGTTGTTGTTTTCACTTAAAATCTTGTACATTTCAAATAAAAGTGAGACAACTTGAGTGGTATCGGCCACACCATTCCTCGAATTGAGGCAGGGTTGACTCTTACACATCAAAAATGACACATGGATCATTCTCCTAAAGTATCAATAGAATCCGAATGTGTTTGGGGTGTTTTTTGAATGCAAGTTGTTTTTTTCACTTAAAATCTTGTTTATTTCAAATAAAAGTGAGACAGTTTGAGTGGTACCGGCCACACTATACCTTGGATTTAGGCGGGGTTGACGCGTACACATCACTAATGACCCATGATTCATTTTCCTAAAGTATGAAAATAATCCTAATGCATTTGTTTGGTTTTCCATATGCCATTTGTTGCATTCACTTAAAATGTTGTCCAATTAAAAAAGAGAGAGACACTTTGAGTGGTACTGGCCACACCGTGCCTCATATTGAAATGGGGTTGACTCGTACAGGTCAAAAATGACCCATGGATCCTTATGATAAAGTATCAACACAATCCAAATACGTTTGGTCTCTCTTCTGTATGCCATTTGTTTTTACTTAAAACGGTGTCCATCTTAAAGAGAGCATATATTGGGATCCAAGATGCCAAATAAAGAGTGAGATTGTCTCCAGAATCAAGGTAGTTGGTCCTTATCCATTCGTGAATTGTCATTATGTTTTATATATGGTGAATCGCCGCACACCCAATGTTGGGATGTCGGGTCGGGGGGTTGTCTGGGGTCTAGGGAGAAGGGTGGGGGGATTTCCAGGGTCTAGAGAGGAGGGTGGGGGCTGTCTAGGGGGCTGTCTGGGGGGCTGTCTAGGGTCCAGGGAGGAGGGTGAGAGGCTGTCTTAGGTCCAAGGATGAGGGGGGGGGGGTCTGGGGTCTAGGGAGGAGGTTGGGGGGTTGTACGGGGCACAAGGAGGAGGGTGGGGGCTGTCCATGGTCCAGGGAGGAGGGAGGGTTGTCCGGGGTCCAGGGAGGAGGGTGGGGCTGTCCGGGGGGGGGGGGGGGGGCTGTCTCCAGGGAGGAGAGTGGGGGGATGTCCAGGGTCGAAGGAGGAGGGGGATGTCCAGGGTCCAAGGAGGAGGGTGGGGGATGTCCGATGGGCTGTCAGGGGTCCAGGGAGGTGGGTGGGGGGCTGTCCGGGGGGTTGTCCGGGGGCTGTTCGGGGGCTGTCCGGGGTCCAGGGAGGAGGGTGGGGGGCTTCCGGGGGGTATCTAGGGTCCAAGGAGGAGGGTGGGGGGCTGTCCGGGGGTTGTCCGAGGGGCTATCTGGGGGGTTTTCTGGGGGTTGTCCGGGGTCTAGGGAAGAGGGTGGGGGATATCCAGGGTCCAGGGAGGAGGGGGGCCTATCCGGGGTCCACGGAGGAGGGTGTGGGGATGTCTGGGGTCTAGGGAGGAGGGTGGGGGGCTGTCCGGGGTGGTGGGGGTGTCCGGGGGCTGTCCAGGGGTTGTCCGGGGTCTAGGGAGGAGGGTGGGGGGCTGTCTGTGGGGGTGTCCTGGGGGTTGTTCAAGGGTTGTTCGGGGTCTAGGGAGGAGGGTGGGGGGGGGGGGGGGGCTGTCCCAGACACATGAAATGGTATTTAAATATTTTCTATGTGAATTATTTCAAGGTCAAAAAATTAATTTCAACATATCAACTTCTAATCAGACCATCAATTTTCTAAATTCCACTAAAAATTACAATTTCATTAAAATAGATAAAAAATAAAGATAATGTGACCTACATAATCACACATATATTCAGGCACAATAAATCAACAAACATTAAAGGTCAGTAATATTAGTAAAAAATGTAATGAATCAATCTGTCCCTTATCACCATCACTATCATCACCATCATCGTCACCCTCACCCTCATCCTCATCAACATCCCTATCATCACCCTAGCCCTCCTCGCCCTCTTACTCAGCCTCGGGCTCCTCATCACCCTCCTCCTCCGCCTCGGCCTCCTCCTCGGCCTCCTCCTCCGCCTTGGCCTCCTCCTCTCCCTCCTCCTCCTCTGCCTCGGTCTGCTCCTCACCATCATCTCAACGGCCACTAGAACTACCACCTGGTGAACCATATATAGTATGCATTGATGACATATATTCATCGCAAGAAGTGTTGGCCTCTGGTGGAAGTGTTGGACGTAAAACATCCATCAGTTTCATAAATGTTGTGCTTTCCCTAGCAGAGTGTTTTTCTGTCTCTATGGCCCCTTTTTCATCCTTTTCGTCTTGTGTCTTAACCTACTGCAACTTGGTGGCACTACAAATCGTAACCGAGGAGGGCCAATACCTCATCGGAACTATAATCTTCCCAGGTCGACATCGTACTCTACTAGGGTGTTCATCTTCCAACACCTGATGTAAGTGATCGTTTGGCCCAATATTGTCAGGTTCCTAGGCATCAAGGGACTATAAATCATCCAGTTAAAAATATAAATAGATTATTAAGTTAAAAAATAGAAATTAAAATATTAAATCTACAAAGTAAAACTTACAATCTCTTGTTGAGTCGGTTCATTAACCACACTTCCATCTTTCTTCTTTGTACTCGAGGAAAACAGTTTTGCTCGAGGCACATGTCCTTCTATATTCAATTTATGCCTCTATAATGACATTGAATGTAGAAAATCATAATTAAAAATAAGATACCAAAAAAACATAGTTATTTCATAACTAAAATTATATAACAACTTTAGCAATCGAATAAATTATGGAGGAAGCAATCGAAAGTTCAAGTCATAAAGAATGATTATAAATTGTCATACCTGTTGTCTCTCATGATCTGGCATCATAGTATGTCCCAATGTGTGGACGTATTTATTAGCATCAATGTTTTTTTTTATTTCTTGAAGATGCATCCTAAATAAATTTCAATAATTAGTACTAACAAAAAACATAAAAATTTTCATTTAAATACTTCTAATTTGATTAATACTGTAAATTGGCTAGTCGCCCAATGAGTAATCATATGTCGGTATTGTTCTAATGGAAAATCATCCACAACATGGACCGCCTCTAACTCTGTGCCCACTCTAGCATGCCATCCAATGTACAAATCATGCTTATAATCTCTCCAAAGCTCGCATAAATCCTTTAGACGTGCTGGTCATTCACCCTCACCATCGGGAAAATTAAACCGCAGATAAAACCAAAATATTAATTCATATAAATACAAAAATTAATATATTGCAATAAATACAACTGTTTTTTACCCATATCACTACCCATGATTTATCCTTGACTTCATTTGGGTGCTGTCTCCATGAGAACGGGCTGACAAGAATGATGTTGGAGTTTTTGGAAAGCGTCGAAAAAAAACTCTGACATTGCTGCCCTGATTTTTCAATCATTTGACTATCTTCATTGTTTTCCACCATCAATTGTGTGCGGCGATTCCACACTGAACGCATGCGTGTATGACCCCGCCCCCACCTCCTATCAGTATATGTATCTATTATGAAAGAAAAACAAATATTTTATTAATACTTGTTATAATGAAAATAAATAATGGTGTAACAATTTGTTAGGGTTGTATAAGTATACCTATAGTAGTCTTATAAATGGGCGCCACTGGATCCACAAAAACTGAAAGAACACCCTATACAGATGGAGTGGGTCCCAATGTATGCTCCGTAGGGACAGACTCTGGAGGATCAGTAGTCGAAGAAGATGGAATATAAAATCCCGGAGAGAATGAAGTAGAAGTAAAATAAGATGATAGGGATGGCTGGCCAAATACTGGATGGGGAGTGGGAATCATCATCGGATATGGTACAGATGGGTGAGGAGGCTCAGATGTAAAGGGTGGTGAAAACATGGGAGGTCTAAATATCCCGTGTGTCCCTAACGGCACACCGAGATTAGAATGTGGGATGGATGGTATGTCAGTGGGAGGGGCAAGGTCTAATCGGGTACGACGACCAGATCGTCTAGCTCCCGTACCACCCCCACAGATGAACACCCTGAGTACTGGGACCACTACTAGGCTGCTCATCAAATAATTGTCACCTAATAGATGGATCCTAAAAAAATGTTTAAAAAAAATTAATCACATGAAATTATATATTATTTAAATAAATATATTTTAAATAAAATACTCACTGCAGGCACTAGTGGTGGAATGCCTAGCTCAGCCATGCGCCGAATGTTGTCCATAATCTGTTTTCATCGCCTCTCTTCAATTGGTTTCATTTTCCTGCATTTGCAAACAAATATGGAAGTAAATAGAAAAGGATAACTAATGTGTAACCCAAAAAACAAAATAAATGAGAGGGAATATGGGGATTCTGGGATAATTTAACTAACCATTGTTTTAGGTGAGCTTGAACAAATATATAATGAAGTCAATAAATCGTACAAGATGTAATAAAGAAATTTAATTTTTAGTAGGATTATTATTTACTAAGTGTCATAAGTCTATTAAAATCATGGAACATTGATTCTACCAGATTCATAAGTGGTGAATAATTTGTCAAAATTAAGGAAAATTTTAATTTCTTTAGCTCAAGGAGATGATGTAGGTTTCAATACATGTTTTGCAGAAGAATACAAACCATCATTTTCATTACCTGGTAAAATGTTAAAGAGAGGTATTAGAGTCATACAAATTTTATACAAATCACATTTGAAGCATTTAAATGTTCACCAATTTAGAAATGTTGGTTTCGTAGGTTTAAATACAGATCAATTCCAAATTACAAAATGAAATTCAAATAATAATTCCAACCAATAAACATTGAAAATGAACATAACAGTCAAATTGGATACAACATATTTGTAATAAATATAAAATCAATTTGAATAGTACCAACCTTAACAACCCAACTCGAGGTAAACCAAAAGAATTGAGAACATGGATGGATGATTCTATATATTTTTCACCACAAATTCAGGTTCACAATCAACTCTAAAAATTGAGGTACTAGATTCATCAATAGAAATAAATGGATTGGTTCCAATGGAAGTAGGGATAGTGTCAATTCTTTCATCACCATCATTAAAAATATTTCTTGGAATTACTTTAAATATGACACCAAATTCAGGTCGAAGTTAGTATTTGACATAAAAAACTTTTTTAGACATTGATTCTAATACATATGGTGCTTCAGTAGCAAGAGTGTGAGTCATATTAATTACTTGAAATCCAAAATCATCAATAAATGTGTCTTGTCTCGTCATCGAATCAAACCAATGGAATTTCATCATCGTGACTCGTCCATGAGTGTAATAATCCAATATTACTATTTTTTCAACGACTCCATAATAACACACATTTTCAAATCATGGTGTACTATCTGATGCACTAGCATAACAATCTATTGTGGAAGTAACCATAACACCATCATGTTGGGTTCTCATGTTATTTTCTCATTCGGTGACAATAAATTTGTTCCCATTGATAACAATTGATTTACAGTCACGAACCACAATATTAGGACCAAAATCCAAAGCTATTATTTCCTCAGAGACAGAGTAAGTAGGAAAAATAAATACCTGAAATATATATGAATATTAAACTTAATTAAATAATTATTTAATTAATTTAAACAGTAATATATTTACCTTCAATTTTAACAAAGAAAAAAACTCTTTTCTATATAAATACTCCCTCCTTCTCAAAGATAACGAATGATGCTTCCTATTTATCATTGTTTTATGTTCCAAGTAGATGAAAATTATGAATATATTAACAGATATATATGTAAGATATAAATATTCAATTTATTTACCTGATGTAGTCATCAAACAAATTACAGTTGAACAAAACTGTGCGATGTTCCATCTCCCACTCTTCAAGGCTTAATGTATTCAATTTATATTATCCATGAATTCCTCCTGTTTGAGGAAGTGATGGAAAATAGCGTTCAATTTTCTCATACTATTCTTCTTTATTTATCACTGGTCTGTTCATTCTTGTAGTAATATCAGACAAATATATTGAGCAGAAATCCATACATTCTTGAGCCAAGTAACCATTCATGATAGAAATTTCGGGATGATTCCTGTTTCGGACAAAACACTTTAATGTATACATATTTCTATCATTTTGATACATCCAAAAAAAATAAATAGGTCCTCTGAGAAGTATTTCAGTGAGAATATGGACAGTCAGATACAACATGCATGTGAAAAATGATGGAGGAAATATTTTCTCCAACTCACACTAAATTAATGGGGGCATCTGTCAACAGTTTTTCCAAGAAAGACTTGGAAAACTTATTAGCACAAATATCTCTAAAAAAATGGTACAACCGAATAACAGTCACCCTTACATTATTAGACAAAAGATGACAGATTTCTATTGGAATCAACTCATGTAGAGGAACATGATAATCATTAGTCCCCAAAGATTTTATCATCAACTCTCTTCTATTGAACGGTTTAAATATGTTGCTTGAATATCCATCAGGAACTCTAATAGTCTCTAATAATTCCATAAATTGTTTTTCTTCTATATAGGTTTCATCACATAAGAAGCACATGGAACTTTCCATTTATTTTCACTGATATGCACGGGATGCAATTTTGGGCTAATGCCCCAATCCACCAAGTCACACCGAGACCGTAAACCATATTTTGTCTTTCCCTTAACATTTAGAAGTATCAAAAGTATAATTTCACATATATTCTTTTCAATGTTCATTATGTCTAAGCAATGATGTAACAAATTGGTTGACCAATAAGGCAAATCAAAAAAGATATTCCTTTTCCTCCAATTTTAATAGATTTTAGTGGAAACATTCTTTCTCTTTCCTGATTTCATTTGACCCTTCTCGAATGAAAAAATGAAATCTTTCAATTCATTAAGCACCTCAGTTCCAGACATATGCTGAGGTGGATCATTGGTCTTTATGGTATTATCAAATATTCAACGATTATTTCTATATGGATGGTCCATTGGAAAGAATCGTCGATGTCCCATAAAACTGAAACTACAATGATGTTTCGGTCCTCTAGATCGTGTATTCTTCATAAAAACAGGACATGATAGTTTTCCCTTCGTGCTCCATCCAGACATCATTTCATAAGACAGAAAATCATTGATCGTTCACATAATCGTAGCATGCATATGAAATATGTCTTTCGAATATGCATCGTATGTGCACACACCCACCTCCCAAAGAAGTTTCAACTCTTTTATTAAAGGTTGAATGTATACGTCAAAATCAATGCTAGGATTAGAAGGGCTAGATATGAGTATACTCATGAAAGTGAAAGGTTTTTTCATACACAACCATGGGGGAAGATTCTAAATGTGTATAAAAACTGGCCATGTGTTGTGCGAGGTAAGCATCTGCCCAAATGGATTAAAACCATCGCATGAAATACCCATCCTCACATTATGCACGACAGCTGCAAAATAAGTATATCGAGCATCAAATATCTGCCATGCAATTTTATCTGCGGTGTGAACCAACTCATCATTATTTTTCTTTCTCTCGGTATCATGACATCTCATTTTTATTGATCTTTAATTAGACATAAAATGATTCTGGAGTCTGAAGATCAATGGAAAGTGCCACATTACTTTTTGTGGCATGCAGGATGGTGTTCCATGAGATTTTGACTTCTAGCGGGATGTGACACATTTTATACAGTCATTTCGTTTAGTGGTTTCCTCCCAGAATAAACTGCAATCTTTCAGGCAAGCTTAATTTTTTTTCTTGAAAATCAAAGTTCCTCAACTAACTTCCATGCCATATAGTGGTTTGAGGAAATATCTGCATCATCTAGAAGTAAATCCTTCAAGAAGGTAAGAATATAATCATTTTTTTTGTATTAAAAAACCCATACATAGTTTTCCCATGAAACAATTGGATTAAAAATTCCAGCCTTTTCATTTTATCGCATTTTCGATATACTGGAGTCATGGAAGAATCATTCAATTTTTTCATCCTGAAAACATAATCATTTTCATTAGACGCATCATGTGTACTCATATAGAAGTCTTCTTGGGTCAGAATCCTTTATTTTTTATGATGATGAATAAACGGAAACTGGCCATATAACAAATTCTCCACTCCAGTCCTCTCATTTGGATCATTAGAAATTTTAGATTTCATTTTCTCTCCATTTTCTTGAAAACCATATTTGGTTATGTGGTAGCTAACTTCTTCACGGCTAAACCAAGGTCTTCCAAAACAAATGTAACATGGGAAGTGTGTGCGACCACTATCTGAAGCATTGTGAAATGAAAAATTGAAAAAGCTCTCCAAATTGTTTTGAAAATCGCTTGAGATCCAATCGGTTTCATACATCTAACTTCTATCCATTCTGTAAAAAAATAATTTTTATAAGTCATTTCTTCAAAAGAAATTCAATAAGATTGAAGTTTCATCAAAAATATATTTAAGTAAATGAGAATTGTTCACTTTATATGAAACCATAATTGACACACTACTTTATAGGAAAATCATAATATAAAAGACAACACAAAACTATATTTATAACAAAATGTCTTTGAATAACTATACATGAGTGTACAAGATCATTTACACTTATGGAGAAGAATTATTCAAGAGTTGACTAAATTTTAGAGCGATGAAATTTTATATTTTAGTAGATAATTTGAGTGATCACATACATTACCCAAGGGGGAGGGAGTGTCCGGGGGGGTGTGGGGTGTCTAGGGGGTGACAGGGCTATCCAGGGGGATGAAAGTGTCTAGGGGTTTGGGGGCTATCTAGGGGGTTGGGGTGTCCAGGTGGGCGGGCTGTCCACGGGGGTGGTCAGGCTGTCCAGGTGGTAGGGGTGTCCAGGGGGCTGGGAGGGCTATCCAAGGGGGTGATCGGGTTTCCAGGGGGTGGGCGGGACTATCTAGGAGGTACGGGGTGTCTACGGGGTGGGCGGGGTGCCCATGGGGGTGGTGGGGCAGTCCAGGGGGGTACGGGGTGTCTAGGGGGTGGGCGGGCTGTCCAGGGGGTGGGCGGGCGGGCTGTCCACGGGGGGTGGTCGGGCTGTTCATGATGAAATAGTGGGTTCCCTAGACCCAAATATGTATTACTTTTGATTACCGTATCATGTGTACAGTTTGATATGCATGATGATATCTTACCATTATAGTGCAGACTTTTCTACGTCCACTATAATAATGGTAATGTCCAAAGGATAATTGTCGTGTCAAGAGGTTATAGCAGATCCCAGGCTATAATGAGAACCTCAGAATACAAATACATTGATCTTAAATATATGTTCTATAGTCTAGATACATCTTACTGACTAGACATAGTAGATGTCTGACTATCTAGTGCTGGGGGCTCATAAGAATTGAGACTTCTTCTCATGAAGTTCACACTTGGTGATCTCTAGTAGTGAGATCATGAGGATAGACCTGCCAATAGGAACACCACATGTTTTGGGTGTCATTGGTTGTTCCTATCTACAAAAATTTGTATTGGTCTCCTGACTTGAGACCATTACTAATGTATATAACTTAATTACATACTTTGATGCAAGGCGAAAACCATGGCAGTAATGTCGTGACGAGGTAGTTTGTGTTGGGTGCGTCGTTCGTGATATGACGTTGGTTGAATTGTCAAGAAAGAATTTGTCTCTTCCATGTTTAGGAAGTTGTATATCTCAGGCCTGATTGATCAGGATAGTGCTGCCTTCATAAATATTTGGCCAAAGCAGTATAAAGGCAAATCCATTCGGATAGATCAACAAATAATAAAGCAAGATAAGGATGATGACACAAGAGTGCGTCCTGCTTTATGAGATATCAAATGACAATGAGACTATAGTACACAGTCAATGTTCGTAGGATGGTAGTTGTTGCTATGAGTATCCTTATCTCTTTAGGGGCCATGATGAGTAGCTAGACTCTTCTCTTGGTCTCTGGATTTTATTCACTACTATCGAGATAAGGGCCTAGAGGGTCACACACAACAGCGTATTAAAGAATCCGCTCTATCCAGTTGATTAGGTATATGGACATAGTGGGCCCCGCCACGGGGTCCGAGCGTCGTCCAAGTTGTCGATAACCAAAATAATTAAATAAATTCATTAATATTCAAGTTACGAATATTTGGTATTGAATTTATTTAATGTATTTACGAGTTTAGTAAATAAAAGAAAAATATTAATCGAACAAATATTATTTAATATTAAAGGTTCGTTTAATATTAAGCGGGACAATGAGTCTAGTTAAATGTCTCAGTTTTATCACGTAATATATTATATATATATTAAAAGTATGTGATAAAATATTAAATAATATTGGCGCAGTTTAGTCCGTGGAAATTATATATTTAGAGAACGTTGATATTAACGGGGGATGAGGAACCCTACCGGGTATTTATCAATGTGTCTATAAATAAGAGAGGAGGATCTCTCTCTTTGGTGTGCATATCACTGTTCATTCATTTATGGAATGAAAATTGAGAGCCTCTCTCTCCTCTCGCTTCTTAGAGAGAGAAGATGATGATCCAAGAGCTCGGATCACGTTCTTCCTCACGCATCACAAGATCAATGATGCAATGATCATCAGGATGTCGAAGATATTGTTGAATCGCCGCGCTAGTACCCGGAGTTCGATGATCGGCGTTCCCGCAGATTTTTGGAGCACGTGTGGACGATCTAGAGGGATCCTTCTTTGGATCATTCAAGCGACGATCACCATCGGCTAGCAGTAGTCGACCGCACCTTCGGATATGAAACACGTATGTTTTCATTTTAATTTTGTGCTCTTAATAATCTATGCAAAATCCTCAGATCTCTCCGGAGCTCGGATCGTCGGCGACGACAAGTTACGTCGTCCCGCCGACAAAAGATTTTAAAACCCGCGGCCCACCGGCTTCCTTTGTGGGCCCCAGAAACCTAACAGTGGTATCAGAGGGAGTCTCATAGATTTTCTGAGCCAAATAAAATTAATTTGCATAAAATTAAGTAGAGGGTTTAAAAATGGTTAAAATGGATTGAACTGCGTCTCAATCCAATTCCGAACGACCAAGATATGGTCATTCGAAATTTCTGGAATGGATCGTGTTCGTGTTTTTACTTGAGTTTTAGAGTTTGTTGATTATTTCCATTTATCAGAAATAATGCAAGTTTCAAGAAATTGTAATTATTATAATTATAATTATTATAATTATAATTATTATCATTATAATTATTGTAATTATAATTATATATATAATAATAATATTATAATAATTTATTATTATTATATATATAAAGGCTAATTATTGCATTTAGAAACAAAGGGGGGGGGGAGACTTGATTGGAGGTCAAGTATTCAAAATAAAAAATAATATATAAAGGAAGAACCCAAAGGGGGTCTTCTCGTGTGGAGACCCGGCTGCAATTTGCAACACACACAAAAAAAAATAAAAAAAATGGGGTGGAAGGGGGTTGCTGCATGGAGAGAAAAAGGAACAAAAAAACAAAGGGAAGGGGGCTGCCGCGTTGAAAGAAAGACATCAAAAAAATGTAAGTAGCAGGGGGTCCGAGAGGACCCCCTCACTCCTCCCGCACGGCGCACTGTAGCGCCATTGGGTGTAGCACCCAGCTCCGGCCGCCTGTGTGCCCACCTCCAGCACGACCCCCTCACCTGACTGCTCACCGCCGGAACACCGTACCTGGGCACGCTGCGCACAGTGCCCCACCGTCGCCTGCTCCGCCTCCCGTGTAGTACCAGGGAGCCGAAGGCCCCGCACGCCCCCCCATGTTGACCCACTGTAAACACGCCGGCCCACCGCTTCTCCCTCTGCCTGCGCCTCTCCACCGCAACCCGACACCCCGAAGGCCGGAGCACTAGGCCCCGACCAGGCCGTCGCCTCTAGGCCGGCGCAAGCCGCCAGCAGCCTACTGGCAGCCTTCCATGGAACGTCCCGACCTGAACCGGAGGACTCCTGCCGTAGCGCCGCACCACCCCTCCGTAGCAGCTGGTCAGGCCTCCCATGTGGCGTCTTGAAGTCTGCAGCCACATACAGACCTTTAACCCTCCAGCCAGCTCCTCCTATAGTAGGGCTCCACCTCCTGCTCGCCAGCCTCGGTCCGCTACTGTTCCTCTTATTGGGAACACAGCCTAGGAGACTCGTTGTACCGTCCGGCGCCCCTGGACGCCGCCACGGTTGCCCTTGCCGGCCAGCTGAGCTGCCTCCTTGGGCGACCTTGTGAAACCATGGCCCAAACCGATTGAGGTAACTCAACCAAAAAAAACCCATACAGGGCCTCAGGAGGGCCTTCCTAATCCAGAATGGGTTTCGGCGGACCCTCCTGGCCCAGAAAACCAAGAACTGGTTTGGTCCGACCCATTACGGGTGTGCGCGGGTCCGACGCAACCCGCAACGGGACATAGCGGGTGTTTCAGGTTTGAAGTTAATTTCAATTAATATAATTAATTAATTTAATTATAGTATTAAATTAAATTAATTAATATATTAATTGCGGTTGAAAATTTTAATACCCGAGAAGAATTAATTTAATTTTAATTATTAAAATTAAATTAATTAAAGGACCAATAATTAATTAAATTATTTGAATTTAGTAATTAATTTAATTTAATTATATATCCCTCATAAGTATTTATGCATTTTAATTTTTTTTATCGCGCTTTTATACCCGACTACTGGTCTTGAGCACTGGCCCCGTATGTCTGGTTTTAAATTATTTATTTAATTAATTATTTTAAACTGCGTGCGATGTCTGTAATTAATTAAATGACGGTCTGCGCATCATATTTGTTTTTGGTTAAAATGTATAAGGTCCTGCATGCACAATTTACCTCATGTAAATTTATACCCAAGTTCCCCTCACATGCGCGCGAGTATCTTTGTACTTCGGACGAAGATGACGAGCGACGTCGACCCCGCCAAGACGAGGTGGAGCACATTGATCAAGACGATGCAAGACAATGCAAGATGACACATTTACCTTGCCAAGACGAGGTGGTACTCCAAGACGTGATGTGGACTCCGCCAAGACGAGGCGATGCTCCAAATGAGAAGAAGACATACAACACGGGTTGAGCTGCATCTAGTGTCAAGTTTCGACACAGGTATGATTCCCCTTAGGTTGTTTAGATGCTCAACACTAGTCAGGTAGTAGTTTTACATTTATGTATTTATTTATTATTTTATGAATTTTAGAACAGAGGGGAAAACACATAAATTAATAGATAATAAAATTCATAAAGAAGCAGCATGTGTTTTTCTATTAAAGTTCAGTTGTGAGCGCGACAACGTAGATGAACAAGATTAATAGAAATTAATTACATTCGTCGAGAGAAAAACATAAAACCCTCAAATAAAATATTAAGTCACAAACAGCCTTCCATCATTCAAGTTTGAACAAAATCGGGTGTTTGAGGTGCTGGTTCATGCCTCAGCTGAGGGTTCCTCTTACTACTGGGGAGTTCTTATTTGTGTGGTGGGTCGACTTAACTAAAATTGCAACAAATATATAGCCTTAGATAGTTTGTTGAAATTTTAGAGTCAAGCATTGAGTAAATCAGTAAATGATTTTTGAAGTTGGGACTTCACTCAATAGATCAAGGAACCACAAGATAATGTGGTTGGCCTGCCAAAATACTACCTTAGACCCTCAAAGTAGTGGCGTAGGCCTAGCTTGTAGACTATGAGGGAGGTTCAGGGATCCTTTCCACTAGAATACTCAAGAGTATTCTGATTCTAGTACAGAGGGTTCCTAGAATTCCAAAAATTTGTAGGAGACATTTAATGATTAAATAATCAGTAATGTCACATTAGGTAATCACATAAAAGTACAATTTGCTAAAGTATATTTGTAGATAATGGAAAGTAATACCATTATAAAACTGCGATAAATATTAGACAAAGTTATTGTATAAACTAAGAATGAATTTTCTAAATGTAGTATAGGCTCTTGCGCACATTACTACCATAATGTAAATTCAAGGTGCTTGTGTCCCAACCTGTTAAGCCACCTTAAGAAGCGAGGGTGTAAAACTGCTTACTGGAGACTCATGAATCAAGAAAATGATGGTTCTTTCGTAATGATATCATCAAAATCTGATGTTAGTTGTGACTGCTACATCATGACATGGATGATGTTACATGTAGTCTCATCTCCAAGATCCTTTCGAGGAGAAAGCGAAGCAAGATTTGAATGTGATGGTTGTACTCAGTTTGTGTAAAGTGAAAGATAGTTCATAATATTTCATGTCATCCCATTCCTATACCTTTTACACCCAATTACTATAGTTTCATTTAAAGTTACAAATGAACCGTATAGATTAATCAATTCATTACCATTAAGGTAACATTTTCCAAGTAATAAGAACATTGGAGATAATTCCATCTTTTATTCTTATGGAGAATATATTGAAAGACAAGGCAGAAAGGCATATGGAAAGTTATGCCAAAGGCACCTTTGTCATGTCCTTCAAAGAAAAGTGGTTGGTTAGTTAATAGAAGGTTATTTGCATCACATAATGAAATGAATTCATGGAAGTTTAAAAATCAAATACAAGAAGCAAGTACCCTCTTCTCGTTCAATTTATATTCATCAAATAAAAGTAATGTTTTCTCGAATAATTCTTGCGTATTAAAATACAATATGATTTTCACATATATGTATTGAAATAAAATAACCAAGTAAGTAGTGAAACATTGCTAGAAGTAAAGTATCTTCTCCAAGAAGCTGATAAAGGGTTATTCCTAAGTCAGCATGGAGAAACACATAACTTCGACTTTCCAAGTGATTGATTCAAATTAAACGAGTTATGGAGTATAACCAAAAACATTTATCTCATGTGCCCATTTGAACATGATGAGACATTATTCCATGTTCTGGAATGAATGTTGTTTGAGGTAACATACTCAACAAATAGTTCACTATTATTTGAATCAATATCAATACATGATGAATATAAAATGTATGACCTACCCAGTTGTGGCAATGTGAATCTTTGTCAATTAAAACTAAAAGTGGACGTAAACTATATACCCAGTATATTATTTAGGCTCAGCACAACTAAACACATATGGTATTATTGACACCCTTAGTTTAGACAAAGAAACCTTTATAAATAAAGGTATGCCACAAATCCTTCTGAGGTTAGTTCAACAAGACAATGTGAACTATTCCAAAGAATGAAATAGGTAAAGATACTTTATAAGTTTCCTTTAAGTCATTAAGGAATAGTGAAGTATAAGTTTGGTCAGAATATATGAGTTGCTTCGGATCAGCAGGCCGAAGAATATCTTGACCAAGCAATCATCGATCAAGATAATGTAGTATGGCATAATTCCGAAACACATGTTACCTTATCTGCATCACCATATTGATGTTCATAAGGAGGATCGATGATGAGTTTTACATATTAACATTGATCAAAAAACATGCAGTTGGGAGAAATTCCTAAACGCATATGTTACACACCAAATTTATGATGTAAGTTGTATCAATGTTGCAACTTGCAGAAACTTCCATCATATTTCAAAATGTGATTTTCAAATAACAGCATAATCTCATAACTAGTACGACAAGTAAAATGATAAATGGATATCATACGAGTCATAGTATGATGGAAAATCCATTATGTCATAGGAGATGTTTAGATGCAAAGCATTTGTTAGAATTTAAACAAACCTTCATCAAGATTAAACACGTTGTGCATCTTAGATAATTATCCTAACAGTTGCTTAAGATATTACCAAAATCCCTAGGATAGAAAAGATATAGTCAAGTATTAGAATACTTTTATATACAGGGGAGCACATCTCTATTAGAGATAGTTTGATCTGAATTGACTTGGACTTAGTCAATGCTCGGGATGCACAAATGGTTGGCATAGGGAACAAGTTCCACAAGTACATGTGGAATAGGAATGTTCCAGAGACACATACTGCGTAGGAAGTATGAATCCATGGTGATGGTTTTATATTCACTATAGTCGGTGACATATATTATTCATTAAGAATAATAAATCCTAAAAGTAAATAGTATAAGGCAACAAGCTAAGATTGACAAGATCAACTAAAATTCAATAATGGATTCCATGTATCAAATTGAAAAGGGGATTATAAATTGAATACTACGGTGGTTATTCAAATGAAATGATACATGGATGGTACAAGTATGGTACCAATAAGGCTCGACTGGTTATACCAAATCTGTATGCCTAAATCTATTGGAATTTTACTTATCATAGCTGAACTTATAAGATCTTTTTATTGGTCATTGGATGTCAAGATCATCTTTCGTGGAAGGTGTCTATACGACACAACCAAAAAGAGATGATGACATCAGATGATTCCAATAAAGGTTGCAAGTTACTGAAATCCAGTTCTGAATTAAAGTAAGAAACAAGATCTTAGAGCATTCATTATAAATTAATCTTTGCCTTGTGTCTACCAAAGGTTAGTGGGAGAGCCAATGTTTTCTAAGTGAAATATGTTCGGAAACATATGGAAAATAGATTTTGATCTTAAAATTAGATAAGATCAGGTTAGAAGAAATTATCCAATGATTGACTTCTAGAAGTAACCTAAGTTATAGGGAACAGTATCCACTGAGGTAGATCCGAAGGTTGCTTGGTCCTAGTCAATCATACATATAGTGACATTGTATTGAAAAACACAAGTTGAAACAATTCAAGTTCTGAATTGTTTCCAATGTCACATGGCTTAATCTCTCTAGGTTAACATGTTCGGAGCATGTGTAGAGATTAAATTTTTGAATTGATACCATGTGCTTTAGCGATGTATCAATCACATATTCCATAATATGTACTATAATTGATACTGCCAGGATATAATTTATTATAGGCAGATATCAATTATTTCTAGGATCACTGAAAGTGATGCAGTCCAAACTATCCTCTTGTACTTCAGCAAGTACAAATGATATGTACCTGGAATATGGAGAGGAAGGTATACTAGTTATGGTGGGACACATACTAGTAGTCCTTAGATCAATTCGATCTATTATCACAGTTAGGCAAAGGAGATGAGCGAGTCAAGCTCATAAAAGCTTTTGGTAGCCATACCTACAAATACCGAGTACGTTGAAGCTTCTAAGGCAGCTAAGAAGCAGTTATAAATCGTAACTATTTGTCCCAATTCTTGGATTCTCACATAGTGAGAAAAGTATTATCATAATGAGAATTATGATATAATTACTAGCAAAGTTTTCAATTTATGACAATGGACTAAAGTAATATACTCGGGGATACCCTATCTTGAGAAGTTTTACTCAATCATATGAGGTCACATATAGTAGATATGCCACGCAACGAAAACGTGGCATACCCAACAGTTAAAGCAATTACTCACCAGAATCATGGTATTTATCATGTGAGTAGCTAACAAGTTTTGTTAGCAAGTTGGCTCTAGTGCAAGTGGGAGTGTTGAAATAATGGGTGCCCTAGACCCAACTATGTAGTACTTTTGATTACCGTATCATGTGTACAATTAGATATGCATGATGATATCTTACCATTATAGTGCAGAATTTTCTGCGTCCACTATAATAATGGTAATGTCCAAAGGTTAATTGTCATGTCAAGAGGTTATAGAAGGTCCTAGGATATAATGAGAACCTCTGGATACAATGACATTGATCTTAAATATATGTTCTATAGTCTAGATACATCTTACTTACTGGACACCGTAGATGTCTGACTATTAGGTGCTGGGGGATCATAAGCATTGAGACTTCTTCTCATGAAGTTTGCACTTAGTGATCTCTAGTAGTGAGATCATGAGGACGGACCCACCAATAGGAACACCACATGTTTTGGGTGTTATTGGTTGTTCCTATATATGGACATGTGTATTGGTATCCTGACTTGAGACCATTACCAATGTATATCACTTAATTACATAATTTAATGCAAGGCCAAAACTATGGCAGTAATGTCATGGAGAGGTAGTTTGTGTTGGGTGCATCGTTGGTGATATGACGTAGGTTGAATTGTTAAGAAAGAATTTGTCGCTTCCATGTTCAGGAAGTTGTATATCTCAGGCCTGGTTGATCAGGATGGTACCGCCTTCATAAGTCTTTGGCCAAAGTAGTAGAAAGGAAAATCCATCCAGATAGATCAACAAATAATAAAGAAAGATAAGGACGATGACACAAGAGTGCATCCTGCTTTATGAGATATCAAATGACAAACAGACTATAGTACACAGTCAGTGATCATAGGATGGTAGTTGTTGCTATGACTATCCTTATCTCCTTAGGGGCCATGATGAGTTGCTAGACTCCGCTCTAGGTCTATGGATTTTATTCACTACTATCGAGATAAGGGCCTAGAGGGTCACACAAAACAACGTATTCAAGAATCCACTCTATTCAGTTGAATAGGTATATGGACATAGTGGGCCCCACCACGGGGTCCAAGCATTTTCCAAGTTTTCAATCACCAAAAGAATTAAATAAATTCATTAATATTCATGTTACGAATATTTGGGATTGAATTTATTTAATGCGATTACGAGTTTAGTAAATACAAGAAAAATAATAATCGAACGGATATTATTTAATATTCAAGGTTCATTTTATATTAAGTGGGACAACGAGTCAAGTTAAATGGCTCAGTTTTATCACGTAATATATTATATATATATTACAAGTATATGATAAAATATTAACTAATATTGGCACAGTTTAGTCCGTCAAAATTATTTATTTAGAGAACATTGATATTAACGGGGGCCGGGGAACCCTACTAGGTATTTATCAACGTGTCTATAAATAAGGGAGGAGGATCTCTCTCTTTGGTGTGCATATAACTATTCATTCATGTATGGAATGAAAATTGAGAGCCTCTCTCTCCTCCTGCTTTAGAGAGAGAGAAGCTGATGATCTAAGAGCTCGGATCACATTCTTCCTCACGCATTGCAAGATCAACGATACGGTGATCATCGGGACGTCGAAGATATTGTTGAATCTCCGCGCTAGAACCCGAAGTTCGACGATCAGCATTCCCGCAGATTTTGGGAGCGCGTGTGGATGATCTAGGGGGATCTTGCTTTGGATCCTTCAAGCGACGATCACCATAGGATAGAAGCAGTTGACCGCGCCTTCGGATATGAAATGCGTACGTTTCCATTTTAATTTTGTGCTCTTAAAAATCTACGCAAGATCCTCAGACCTCTCTGGGGCTCGGATTGTCGGAGACGACATGTTTCATTGTCCCGCCAATGAAAAATTTTAAAATCCCTTGCCCATCGGCTTCCGCTGCTGGCCCCAGAAACCTAACAGTCCACGGGGGTGCAAGGCTGTCCAGTGGGGTTGGGGGTGTCAAGGGGGTGGGGGGCATCCAGGGAGATGGGGGTGTCTAGGGGGTGGTGGGCGGGGGTCCGGGGGGGCTTTCCACAAGGGTGGGGGGCTGTCCAGCGGGGTACAGGCTGTCCAGGGGGTGGGTGGGCTATCCACGGGGGGTGGCAGGGCTGTCCAGGGGGGGTTGGGGGTGTCCAAGGGGATTGAGGGGCATTCCAGGGGTGGGGGTTTTCTAGGGGGTATGAGGTGTCCAGGGGTTAGCCGGGCTATCCAGGGGGTGGTGGGGCTGTCTAGGGGGGTATGAGGTGTCCAGGGGGGTGGGCGAGCTGTTCACAAGGGTGGGGGCTGTCCACGGGGGAAGGGGGTGTCCAGGGGGGTACGGGGTGTCCAGGGGGGTGGGCGGGTTGTCCATGGGGTGGGGGGGGGGATTTTCCAGGGGGGGGGGGGGGTACGAGGTGTCTAGGGGGGTTTGAGGGCTGTCCATGGGGTGGTGGGGCTGTCCAGGGGGTCGAGGGGTCTGGGGGGGGGGGTTTCCAGGGGTGGGGACTGTCCAGGGGGTATAAGGTGTCCAGGACAGCCCACCCCCACCCCCTTGGATAGCCCCCCCCACCTGGACATCCCACCACACCCCCCAAGACAACCAACACCCCCTCCCCCACCTGGACAGCCCACCCCCACCCCCTTGGACAGCCCACCCCCCTTGACAGCCCACACCCCCACCTCCCTAGACAACCAACACCCCCTCCCCCACCTTAATAGCCCACCCCATCCCCCTTGGACAACCCACCGCCCTTGACAGCCCACACCCCCTCCCCCTCCTGGATAGCCCACCCACCACCACCTCTGGACAACCCACCCCCTCCCTGGATAGCCCACACCCCCTCCCCTATATCCCCACTTGACATCCCCCTAGACAGCCCCCTACCCCCAACTAGACACCCCCTTTGGACACCCCCCTCCTTGGACAGTCCATACCCCCTCCCCCAGAACAGCCCACACCCCCCTCCCCTGCACCCCCCACCTGGACCCCCCCCCCCACCGGAATAGCCCACACCCCCTGTAGCCCCCCACCTGGACACGCCCCCCACCTGGACATCCCCCCCACCTGGACAGCCCACCCCCTCCCTGGACACCCCACACCCCCTCCCCCACATGGACACCCCCACCCTGACCCCCTCGGAAAACCCACACCCTCCTTGGGGAAACCCATACCCCCCTCTCCCACACCCATATAGCCCCCCTACCCCCCTGTAGCCCCCCTACCCCATGGACAACCCACCCCCACCTGGACAACCCCCCACACCTGGAAAACCCCCTTCCCCACCTGTATCCCCCCTTAGGGTATTTTTATTTAAAATCATTTTATTCATTAAAAAAACCAAAATATCATGCATTATCCATTTCAATAAACAAAAAAAATAAATCCCCACTAAACATAATACATAAAACCCCACTAAAAAAACATAAAAGAAACATAAAACAAACATAAAAAACCTTTATCCCACTACACAAAAAACATAAAACAAACCCTTTACCCCCTACACTAAACAAACTCCACTAAACAGACTATTTATGATGTATGAAGTGTAGAAAAAAAACATAAAACAAACAAACAAAGGGTTCGGTACTCCAATAGAAATAACTCTAATTTAGTATAAATCAAAACATCAAACATAAAATAAAAAGAGGAAGAACACTAAAACTAAAGTAACACTTACTAATTTGAAGTGTAGAAATAAAAATTTGTTTTATTGAAGAAGGATCTTCGGCTGGAAGATGTTTCGCAACCGAGAATATGTCGGGAGGAGGTATGGATTACGTCTGCAATAAGAGCTACTCGGAGCTCGGGTGCTGGGTATTTGGGGGAAAACATTCCCAATAATTTTTACAAACTGTTGGGAAATCTTACCTTTACCAACGGTTTATCAAAACAATGGGTATATCTTAGAGAATATAGTTTTTTCCCAAATAGTTTTAGAAAACCGTTGGGAAAGATTAGGAATAAATACACATTGCCAATGGTTTGTTCAAACCGTTGGCAAATGTCGCTTCTTTTAAACTACAAAAATGGTTTCCTCAAACCGTTTCTATATTACTATTGGGAAAACACCAAGTTCTAGTAGTGCCTCAAGATAGTTTAAAACTGATGGGTAGAAAACCATTTAACTAAGGCTAGTGAACTGATTCATCCCAGGAGACTGTTGATGCATTGAGGGGCTATCTATAACCAGGCCACACTTGTGTCTTGCATGTCCAAAGAATTCCTCATATATCTAATAATTGATTTAATTCATAACCAATGTTCCTTTTCATCAAATATCTATATTGAGTAAAGAATATAGATTTATAAATATTTTCCTAGATAATCAAATAACTTTAAAAGTAAAAAATATATGTATAAATGATATATGGTTTATAAAATTAACATATCCATGATAAATATTATCGACATTTTGGGGAAATTTAATGTCCATAGGAAAGTGAATAATTCAAGGGGAAGTTAATGACTATGAATATAGATCAAGGAAGTGAATGTCTATACTTTACTTGGTCAAATTGATCATAAACCATCTAGAGAAAGAATAAGGATGATATCAATAAAATATATACCTATTGAGTATGAATAAATTTATATTTTCATTGATGATTATAAATACCATAAAAGTATATTAAAAAAAATCTTTGAGAAAAATATCCTCTTCATTTTGAAAATCGATTTTTTAAAACATAAAACATGTTGGAAATTCTTTTCATTGAAAAATAACTTTTAAAAAATAATAATTTACAAAATATTAGGGGAAAAAATTATTTGAAAATATTTTTGTAAACTTACAAAATAAATTTCAATGAGATTTTGATCATGATGGCATGTATTTTTGTACAAGTTGGTAAAGTTAAAAAGAACATTCCTTTTGCACTATAAAAAGTTTAGAAAAGTGACTTGTTCAAAAAATGACAAGAATGTTACTTTAATAAATTTTATTAAAAAGTAAAAATGGGTAAATATTTCTTTAACAAATCATTTTAAGTGGTTACAAATTATTTTTTAAATCATTTTTAGAAAATATTGTTTTGGAAGAAAACAGATTTCTGACTGAAGAGAGAAATGATGTTAAATTTTCTTAAAAACATTTTCCCAATAATTTTAAGTACCTAATAGTATAAAATGGTTATATTACTTGAAAATATTATGAATGAAAATAATATTATACAATTAAATTGTTTATTATCCAATGATCAATTAATTTTCTTCAATATAAAATTCAAGTATAAGTAATCCTGATTAAAATGAGATTGTGAGATAAACCCCTAAAATGATCATAACATTGAAGTGAGAATTATTCAATGAATATATTATGTGTATCAAATATAAATCCACATAAAACAAGTGGAAATACAAAAATAGATATTAAAAGTTCATTACACACATAATCTTAGAATATTAAATATAAGGAAGGAGTAATATAACCCAATGGAAATAAATTGAGTTAGGAATTTATTTACCACATGTAACTCTTAATTAAAATATCCTTAAGTGTAATAATTAAAATTTAAACTTAAAATTCCATGAATTATTATGTTATCAAGATATTAAATTTAAAATGGTTAGTATATACACCATATTAAATAAATTAGGTGAATAATATTTCAATATGCCTCAAGGAAATGAAATTGAGATGAAATCCCTTACCTCACATTTCCTTTTAGTTGAATGTAAATAAAAATCATATATAGTAGTTTTAAACAATTTATTAGCTTATTAAAAAAAGATATTAATATTTATAATATCATATATTATCCTTTTATAGTATCTTATCACCTGTTCATTAATAATCTTTCATTGTTTTTTTATTTCATGCGTTGATTGGCTTGTTTTATCATTCGTGATTTGTCATGAAAGTTATAGTTATTGGGTATATTATATAATTAAATAATAGAAAAATTATAAAACATTAGATAATTATCATATTTCAACATAAAAAATACCATTAAAACTAATCATGAAATATGGTTATTAAAAATAGGCTATGTTACAATCTTGGAGATGGTTGGCCATACGTACGCTTGAGTAACGTTTCCAATTTTAAACGATCATTATGGAAAAGTGGTAAGTAATATTTTACCTTTATAGAGTGATAATAATATCATATTATTTATTTTAATTTACTTATATATATTATACATATGGTGTGGTGATGAGAAGAGGGTCACATAGCTTCGTGAAGGCGGTAGTCCACACATACATGAACGTTGTTATCATCTTTCAGTGTAATAAAAAAATGACATATTATATTTTCAGAATAATAAATATGTAATTAATAAAATTTTTATGTCATTTATATCACATTTATTGATTATATTTATCTTAATAAACTTCCACATAAAGAATTAGTGAAAAACATATCACATCGCTTCGTAGGGCAGTAGTCTGCCGTACACTCAAGAAACATTATCATATCCCTTATGGAATGAAAGGTAAAAATTTATATATTAAATAATGAATAAAGAGGTATAATTATGTTATAAATATCATATATCAACTTTATATACATCATTATACCCATCCTTGAGAGGTGGTAGTGAAAAAAAATGATATCGGTTCACGAGGCAATAGTCCTCCGTACACATGAATAATGATTTCATAACCCATTTATAGAATTGGAGATGGATTTAGGTAATTAAATTTACATAAAAACATTTCATTATATTTAATACTATGATTATAATATATTATAATGTTTTAAAAAAAATTTAAGGAGTTGGAGGAAGAAATAAAATAAAAATGCTCATTGAAGAACATTGCATCTTCTTCAAGTATCTTCATTAGGTTTGAATAAAAGCATTCATAGGGTAGATTTATTCAAAAAATAAAGATTATAGGATGATATTATGGAATTTTTAAATTTATTTGGTTAGGTATTTTCCTAACCAAAATGGTTTGAATGTGTAAATAAGATAGGAGAGGGGGTGTCCTTTTATAGGTGAGGTGAGTGACACAGTTGTAATTTTTGAAAAGAATGAATTCTACCTACATTGTTTTCATGTAAAAAGGATCCAATAATTGAACATATTCGATCCTAGAAGGGATTATTTCAAAATATAACCATAAAATATATTTTAGATAATTTTTTAGGATATTTTATCCCTTATCATTTTAACCCTTGATAAATTAGTTTTTAGCTTAACTGCAAGAATTAATTTTTACTATTTTCACTATTTATTTTGGTAAAAAATTAAGTTTTACTTATTAAAAATTATAAATTATTATGATTATAAATATATAATCCATTTTATTTTCAAATTCAATTCATATTATTGGAAAATTTTAATTTAAGATTAATTTGGCGGACGCGATAAGAAAACATGTTTTTTAAAAGAGAAAATGTTCATAATTTCACAAAGTTTTTATATCAAAATTCAATATAAAAATGATTAAAATGAAATAAATTGGATTAATTGATATATAATTGAACTAATATTTTTTTTAAACCAATTCAAAATATAATCTATCTTGATAAATAATTTAAACCAAAAGTTAGTTTTTAATTAAAATTCAGTAATTTTCACTATTCATCAAAAAATGAAAATTTTCAGAAAAAATTCAAAAAATTAAAATTAAGATAATTTTAAAATCATTATTTCCAAAATTAATTTAGTTTTATCAAATAAATTTTATAAAACTAGTAAAAACTAATTTTAAATTATGTGTGAAGAGTGACTAAACCGCCTTTTAGAAAAAATATATTTTTTCGTAAACATTTATTTTGATTTTAAATTATTATTATTTTATTTATAATGAATATAAAACCAATGATTTTTTTCAATATTTAAACCATATAATTTTCATGATTTATTTAGTACTATTCATACTTTCTAACTTAATAACTAGTTTATAATGATATACTATCTTACAGTTCCTTTGGAATCGGGGTTGCGTGTTCCGCATGCTACAAAGGGATTAAATCTTAAGAAATATATTTTTTAGGTTTTTAAATATATGTGTTTCATGTCAGATAATCTATATAATATAAATTTTCTTTTATAATTTTGGTGTGTTACATTCCATGAATTTTTTAATACAACTAATGTGGATAAAGACCCAATTGGAATATTTATAAGTTTACATAAAGTTACACCTTATCTTGTTTTGTGATAATAAATTTTCTTTAAATATAATTAAGTATCAAGTAAAAAATTCTCATTCTAAGAATAATAATATTCAATATAACTTCATCAAAAAGTATATGGAAATAAATTAACAAAATCTAGAGTTTGTTCCTATAACAGAGGAAGTTATTGATATATTTACTAAACCATTACTTAAAGAAACATTTCATAAGATGCGGTTGATTATGGGTTCACACAAAAACTATCTTGAATAATAAATTATGTTATATACATTCCCTCTCCCATATTTTTCTTTGTATAGTATTTTTAAAGTGGGAGAAATGGTGTAACAAAAATCTATTCATTGGCATGTGCTTTACTTTTTAAGGAAGATAATATATTTAGAGGAGTTTTTAAAAGGTGTAAGCTACGATGTCAGTATGTGTGAAATTTTTTAACTATCTATTAAAGTGGTTTTAAGAATTTTTTTATAGGTCGAAAGTTAAAATTGAAATAAGAAGTTCCAGAAGTTTTCATTAAAAGTTTCATAAAAAACTACTTGATGGACAACATGGTATTGTTGTTCAATGATTATTACATTATACACAAATTTAGATTATGTAGGATTAGATTTATCAATTAAGTAATCAATTTATTGAGTTTCAAAGTTTCATTTATTTTTATTCCTTGGTTGAAAACCAAAAATAAAAGGGGGCATTGTTGGCACTAAGATTTTTTGTGGTGTGATTATATTTAGAAGAAGCGGTTTTTTCAAAAGGAAGGATTAATTAAAGTGTTTTTTGTTATCAAATTTAAAAAAAATTAACATTATTGAGAACATAAATAAATTAACTTTTTGTGTCACAAAATTAATCTTACAGATTCCACCTGATTGAGGATAACGGATAGAGTCTATCAGACCAATGTCAATAGACAAAATATCGAGCAAAATGTTTATGCAATTATGATAATATGTTCCATCAAATAGAATGTTTAATTGTAGAGACCCGTATCTTGACGTACATGAACATTACATTACTTTTGCAGAATACTTAGTACATAACAAAAACACACACACAAGGACCATAATAGTTTAGTGTCTTTGGAAACTCGGAATATAATCTTCTAATCGTGGTGAAAGATCTTCAATATCTCCCATAAATATCTTCCTCTTTTTGTTTACCTAAAACCATTATTTATATCCTGGGGAAAAGAAAACATAAAAGGGTGAGCTCAAATGCTCAGTAAGGGTAAAAAAAAGAAATATCAATCACATCATATTCATAAGAACATAACATTTTGGAAATCTTAACCTGCAAAAGAGATCATAATTTCATAACATGGAATAAATCATGGCAGTGAAATGTAATCACAATAATCATAACTTAAAACATGAAACTTTGTGGCATACACACATAATCATAGAGAATCATTTCTTCTTAGTCAATACTCATTGCCAAGACTATCTTAGTGGACAAAGTCCCTTTCTGAACCGAGTCACCCTCGTTTCAGTCCTGTTTCACTGAATCGGTATAACCTACCGTTCCAGCCATGTCTATCTCATGAGATATAAAATCATTACCCAATGCATTGGAGGGAGATATAGGTCCCACCCATCTCATAATGATACCATTCTTATGTGTGCCACAAAATCATAAATCATACATCATTGCATAACCCATGTAATAAAAATGGGAATGTTAAACATCGTGACATCATAAAACAATTCATATAAGATAAAGGAATTCATAAAAAATAATTCCATCACAACATAATCAAATCAATGTAATAATAGGGATAAAAACATAACCCTTTATTATCTTAGATGGAAAATAATTTTGATAAAACACTTGAACTCCATTCTTGAGGAAAATATCCTTTCTTCTTCAAAAACACTTTTCCTTTCTTATTATGTCATACAATTTTAAACTAAAAGAAGTTGATTAAAAATAAACTTGAAAACTTGTAATGTAAGCTTCTTGGAAATAATGTTTTAAAAATCCATTCATTCTGTATAAGTTAAAAAAACATTCTTCTCGTACTTTTGTCGGAAAAGTCAAAAAGTACCTCGTACGAAAAAACGACAAAATATTCCTTTCATATATTTTACTAAAAACTCACCGAAGGGTAAAATTGGATTTAAATAATTTTAGGTGAATGGAAATGATATTAAATATTGAGGAAACATGGACGTGGATGATAAAATACACCCCAGTAAATTTCAAAGTATAAACAATCTCGGATAAAAATGAGATTGTGATATTTCCCTTACCTTAGGTCCGATTTGCTTCGTAAGTGTCTGAACCTCCTGTCTAATGATTTAAATAATGTCACTGACTTATTACAGAATCATATTCATTGTTATTATATCATATATGGTTCACTTATGGCTATATATTACCCATTCTTTTGTAAACTCATGTTAAAGTAGCGTTTTGGGTAAAATCGTCTCATTTGTCATTCGTGTTTTAACTTGTAATTATTCATATGATTACTTAGATCATTATTAATTAATTATAGAATATAAAACATGATTCATATATGATATATATTCATAATATACATATATATAATGGATCGATAAATGGAAAGAAATACACCGTTCATGGAGACGGTAGGCCGTACGTACGCATGAACGTTGTTTTCTTTTCGTTATTGAATTGAGTGGAATTAAGTAGATGACATAAATATATACACACATAAATCCATTAGCTTTATAATGTCATATATTTCATTATTATCACTTATATATACTTTATAATCATTCTTAAATGGTTAACATGGAGAATGAATCTCATCGCGTCGTGGAGACGGTAGTCCGTACGTACGCACGAGCGATGATATCATTTCCATAATTATTGAATTGAATTTGAGTGGATGATACAATATATCAGAATCAATATGATGTTCTAATAACTATGTATAGTTATTCTTTACACCATTATACCCATCCATGTAAGGTGGTGGTGGAAAATAGATTACACCACGGCGTGGAGACAGTATTCCGTACGTACGCACGCGCGGTGATTTCTTTTTCCGTAGGATGGATAGATGGTGAAATAGGGTTGTTTCATACTTATAATAACATATCAGTATATGAGTGATACTGATGTTATTACTTCATAATGAAACAACCTAAGAAGAAGATGTGGAAGAATAAATAATGATGAAAGAATCGGTAACAGACATTACCTCTTCTTTGAAGTGCTTCTTTGAGACCTCCTTTTAGGGCACTAAAATGGGTCATTGAAGAAGACCAGAACCTCTAGGATGATACTAGTGAAGTGTATAAGAGATTTTTTCAGGGGTTGGACGAGCTTGAATGCTCAAATTAGTGTGAGGAGGAGAGGGAGGAGGTGCCCTTTTATAAGGGAGGAGAGGGGTACCTTTGGAATAACTAAAAATATTATTTTATTATAAAGTCATGTTCGGTTTTAAATAGCTCAAAATTGATTTATTTCGTGGCTAAGGTGGGTATGGGTCGAAATACTCTCAGATAATAGAATTTAGACAAGTTTAGGTTCCTATTTTAACCTTATCATTTAGATTTAACACTAAGTTAAATAATTTTACTTTTACCGTGTCCTCTTGTGTTCTTACACTATAAGGTTAATAAACTTACTATAAGAAGCCAAACGAACCCCAAATTGTTTATTATTAATATATATAACCTTATCTAAGTCATTTGGCCGATCCTTATATTTTTAGGAATACAATAACAATTAATAATTTAAAATTTGTTTTAAAAACTATTTTATGTCAATTTTGACACTATTTAGTAATTGATTTTTGTGAAAATCATAACAGAATTATAAGTTCGAACAAAGTAACTTAAATCAATAATAACATGTCATAGTAACCTAGAAAATTAGTTTAATTCATAAAAAGTCTCAAATTACATTTATTTTGGTGTTTATAACATCAATTATGTCAATATTTCATTAATAAAATAATTACTCCATCATCATTGTGTCATAAATAAATTAAATTATTTAATGTCTAAAAATTACAAATAAAATATAATTATGTAGGAAATCTGTTTATCTTTCTAATGAATATTTATAGTCTAATTTATCTTATGTATAACCCCATATTAAAAATTATTTACTTATTAAACTTTGATTTTAACTATTTTAACCCTTCTTTAAATAAATTAATAATAAATGTCCTAATCTAATCCAAGTGAGCCTAAATGGTCATATGTTATTCCTAAGTTTGTTTTTGGTCGAATTACACTTATCCAATAGAATTATGACATGTGTTAGGGTAATAATAATATCATCTTTACACTTAATTACCCTATTTACTTTTAACCGTGGTAAAAAAAAGTAAAAAGTTGCTATTCGCCAAAAATTATTTTCATCTCATTGAACCACATTTTAGTCCTTGATATTAACCGTGTCTCTCGGATTTTCGAAATTCCACTCACAGAAGCGGTAAAATTAAGTTTTATGAAAAATTCAGTTTTTTAACTACCACTTAGTGGTTTCACTATTCATCAAAAATTTAAAGTTTTCAGAAAAATACCAAAATTTCACCCTAGGATAATTTCGATATTCCGAATCTAAAAATGAAGTCCATTTTGAAAAATAAAATTTATAAAATTTCAAAAAGTGGTTATTACTATTCATAACAGTTAGTTTTAATAATAGCATATTGTTGTTTAGTGAAACTCGTTATTGCGTACTACACACGCTATCGAGGAAGGTCGCGATTGCGTGTAATGCAAGGCAAATCAAGGATGCGTGTTGTGAAGCTCCTTTTGGTGTAGCATACAACACAAGACATTAATGAAATTAAAAAGAATATTTTTCATAAAATCTCGGGGTGTTACATTCTACCCCCCTTAAAATGAATTTTGCCCTCGAAATTCGTCAGGGTTATAAATGGTTTACTATTCGAAAGTTTCTTTAATAAAAACCCACATCGTAAAAAGGAATACAAAAACCACTATTTAAAAACAAAAGTATGAAATGTAATGGTTACCCAAATAAACTAATCACTGGGTTTCCACATAGGTGAAAATATGGATATGGAAGAAAAATCTAACCATCATGTTCTGATGGAGAGTGGTAGAGAACATGGCTATGGAAAAGCCAACAATCACAAATCCATAAATTTGTGACGATCTAAGGTACCATCTGATTAATCAGATATAAGAGCACTAGGACAACATTTTTGGTTTTCAAGATCGTTTCCCTAAAGTTGAAGAATTTGAATTAGAATAAATACTTACTTTATTTTGGTACAATATTACTGTTGTTCGTGCCTTGAACAATTTCCACTTCATCTCTTAAATAAATGAAGTTGAATTTGTTATTCTTGAAGTGTTAGCAGATCATGTGATAGAATGACGGGTCATTCCATCTGTCTCAAACAAAAGGTTAGCAAAAGTTACTAAAGATACATAAGTCATTCTATAGAAAGATTAATCATATATGGTTCCTAAAATGGACTTATACTTCATATATCATACTGCTTAATATAATAAAACTAGTTTCTACTAAACAGGGACTTCCTGTAGGCCAGTGGTAGGTGATAAAGGCCAGTCGCACTTCGGTTGTGGGTTCGATTCCCATAGCCTTGTCTGACGCGATGGGCTGTCACCCGTCCTGCAGGTTGTCCTTTTTCTAACGCTATATTACTATAATATCCCATCAATAATATCGAAAAACGTTTTATTCTAACTTATGTCCAACATAATCCATTCTTATCTTTAGGATTATCTAAAATACTTCGGTCCAAGCTCATTGTATAAAGAAAATGATTACTTGAAATGTCACAGAACAATCACGTGAATGCCATCATTTATCCCCCATATATCATAAGATATATCTTGTTGGTCAAATTACAAACATGTGAATACCTTAATCATGTATTCTCTTGAAGAATGAATACCCATTGAACCTTAGTGAAAACATGAATGCAGTTAAAAGTTAACACCTTCCACATACCAAAATCCTCAAAATTCTATATACTCAAACCATGATATCACTTAGTCCTTATATCAATCATGAGCTCATGAATACTGTTAAACATTTCATTTTCTCTTTTTCCCTTCATTATGCGCATATCATATTATTTCCAAAAATATCTCAATCACTTTGAATACCACATTAGACCAAAACATAAATATTCCAATTTTCCACGATACTATATACAACATTATTTTGGAATCCCATTACATAAACACTTAATCATTCCACCACATCGTTGTCATATTCAACATCGCCAATAGTGATCGCATGTGAATTCCCTTTGTCCTTTGCCTTAAGTGGTTTCTCATGTTGATCATCACTAACCCTTGGATTAGGGCATTTATTAGCATAATGACCCATTTCCTTGCACTTGAAGCATTGAAGTGTTGGTGGTGCATTCTATGCAGTGTTTTCTTTATTCACATCATTAGAAACCCTTTTTCCATTACCTCAACACTCAGCTGCTCGATGACCTTCTTTTCCACATTTAAAACATTTTCTAGTCCCGTTAATACAATCTCCACCATGTTTCTTGCCACACTTTGAGAATAATGAAACATTCATCTTCTTTTCACCATTATTCTGAGATTTCTCCTTGAACTCCATATTTCGTTTCTTGTCAAAACCATGAGATGGATATGTAACACCAACTTCCATTTCTACTTTGATAGAACAACGCACAATTTCTTCATAGCTACTGAAGTATCTTATAGCTAATTCCCTTCGAAGACTTGGTTTTAAGCCACTGAAAAATCGATCAACTTTACTTTCAGGTTGGATGATAATGCCAGATGCATACCATGCAAGTCTTGTAAAATTCGCTTCTTATATACCAACAGATTCATCATCCTTTTGCTTTAGTTCAAGAAACTCCTTCTCCATCTTTGTTCGAAGAATACGGGGGAAGTACTTACTGAAAAATAAGTTCTTTAACTTGTCCCATTCCATGGACTCAATTTCATCCCTTTGCCTCGTATTCTTAATAAGATTCCACCATTGATAAGCATCACCTTCCAAACGATACACTGCTAAGATGACTTTATCATGTTCAGAAAATTGAAGAATTGAAAATATCTTTTCAGTGGTACTGATCCATTGTTCCGCAACAAGTGGATCAGAAGACCCACTGAAAGAAGGTGGACGTTGCCTCATGGAATCAATAGAATATTGTTCCTTTCTCTACTCATTTGGAAGTCCAGAATGATTCATATCTTGTGTAAGTATAGCAATAAGATTTTTCACTCCATCTCCCATAACATTTGTTTGTTCAGGAGGACAATCATTGCATTGTCCATTGCATTGATCAACACGGTTCCTTCGGGTTCTAGCCATCGTCTAAAACCCAAAAAGAATAGTGTGAGAGGCAAAAATCATGCTAGGGAAAACAACATAATAAAGGGGGAGTACCTTCAATATCTAACATCTTAGGTTTAATTCTATGATCATTAGCGTAATTCTAGTACTATAACCTATACATATACTTAACCTTAGGGACATCCCAAGTCATACCTTAGAAATATCTCTAGGGATCTCACTAACGTTTTCACATCCTAGTTTCCAAAGGTTGACTAAACCTTTCCTCTGATACCAACTGTAGAGACCCGTATCTTGACGTACATGGAAATTACATTACTTTTGCGGAATACTTAGTACATAAAAAAAACACACACACAAGGACCGTAATAGTTTAGTGTCTTTGGAAACTCGGAATATAATCTTCTAATCGTGGTGAAAGATCTTCAATATCTCCCATAAATATCTTCCTCTTTTTTTTTACCTAAAACCTTTCTTTATATCTTGGGGAAAAGAAAACATAAAAGGGTGAGATCAAATTCTCATTAAGGGTAAACAAAAGAAATATCAATCACATCATATTCATAAGAACATAACATTTTGGAAATCTTAACATGCAAAAGAGATCATAATTTCATAACATGGAACAAATCATGGCAGTGAAATGTAATCAGAATAATCATAACTTAAAACATGAAACTTTGTGGCATACACACATAATCATAGAGAATCATTTCTTGTTATTCAAGACTCATTGCCAAGAATATCTTAGTGGACAAAGTCCCTTTCTGAACCGAGTCACCCTCGTTTCAGTCCTGTTTCACTGAACCGGTATAACCTACCGTTCCAGCCATGTCTATCTCATGAGATATAAAATCTTTACCCAATGCATTGGAGGGAGATATAGGTCCCACCCATCTCATAATGATACCATTCTTATGTGTGCCACAAAATCATAAATCATACATCATTGCATAACCCATGTAATAAAAATGGGAATCATAAACATCGTGACATCATAAAACAATTCATATAAGATGAAGGAATTGATAAAAAATAATTCCATCACAACATAATCAAATCAATGTAATAATAGTGATAAAAACATAACCCTTTATTATCTTAGATGGAAAATAATTTTGATAAAACACTTGAACTCCATTCTTGAGGAAAATATCCTTTCTTCTTCAAAAACACTTTTCCTTTCTTATCATGTCATACAATTTTAAACTAAAAGAAGTTGATTAAAAATAAACATGAAAAATTGTAAAGTAAGCTTCTTGGAAATAATGTTTTAAAAATCCATTCATTCCGTATAAGTTAAAAAAACATTCTTCTCGTACTTTTGTCAGAAAAGTCAAAAAGTACCTCGTACGAAAAAACGACAAAAGATTCCTTTCATATATTTTACTAAAAACTCACCGAAGGGTAAAATTGGATTTAAATAATTGTAGGTGAATGGAAATAATATTACATATTGAGGAAACATGGACGTGGATGATAAAATACACCCCAGTAAATTTCAAAGTATAAACAATCTCGGATAAAAATGAGATTGTGATATTTCCCTTACCTTAGGTCCAATTTGCTTCGTAAGTGTCCGAACCTCCTGTATAATGATTTAAATAATGTCATTGACTTATTACAGAATCATATTCATTGTTATTATATCATATACGGTTCACTTATGACTTTATATTACCCATTCTTTTGTAAATTCATGTTAAAGTAGCGTTTTGGGTAAAATCGTCTCATTTGTCGTTCGTGTTTTAACTTGTAATTATTCATATGATTACTTAGATCATTATTAATTAATTATAGAATATAAAACATGATTTATATATGATATATATTCAGAATATACATATATATAATAGATCGATAAATGGAAAGAAATACACCGTTCATGGAGACGGTAGGCCGTACGTACGCATGAACGTTGTTTTCTTTTCGTTATTGAATTGAGTGGAATTAAGTAGATGACATACATATATATACACATAAATCCATTAGCTTTATAATTTCATATATTTCATTATTATCGCTTATATATACTTTATAATCATTCTTAAATGGTTAACATGGAGAATGAATCTCATCGCGTCGTGGAGACGGTAGTCCGTACGTACGCACGAGCGATGATATCATTTCCATAATTATTGAATTGAATTGAAGTGGATGATACAATATATCAGAATCAATATTATGTTCTAATAACTATGTATAGTTATTCTTTACACCATTATACCCATCCATGTAAGGTGGTGGTGGAAAATAGATTACACCACAGCGTGGAGACGGTATTCCGTACGTACGCACGCGCGGTGATTTCTTTTTCCGTAGGATGGATAGATGGTGAAATAGGGTTATTTAATACTTATAATAACATATCAGTATATTAGTGATACTGATGTTATTAATTCATAATGAAACAACCTAAGAAGAAGAAGTGGAAGAAGAAATAAAGATGAAAGAATCGGTAACGGACATTACCTCTTCTTTGAAGTGCTTCTTTGAGACCTCCTTTTAGGGAACTAAAATGGGTCATTGAAGAAGACCAGAACCTCTAGGATGATACTAGGGAAGTGGAGAAGATATTTTTTCAGGGTTTGGCCGAGCTTTAATGCTCAAATTGGTGTGAGGAGGAGAGGGAGGAGGTGCCCTTTTATAAGGGAGGAGAGGGGCACCTTTGGAATAACTAAAAATATTATTTTATTATAAAGTCAAGTTCGGTTTTAAATAGCTCCAGATTGATTTATTTAGTGGCTAAGGTGGGGATGGGTAGAAATACTCTCATCTAATAGAATTTAGACAAGTTTAGGTTCCTATTTTAACCTTATCATTTAGATTTAACATTAAGTTAAATAATTTTACTTTTACCGTGTCTTCTTGTGTTCTTAAACTATAAGGTTAATAAACTTACTATAAGAAGCCAAAAGAACCCCAAATTGTTTATTAATAATATATATAACCTTATCTAAGTCATTTGGCCGATCCTTAGATTTTTAGGAATAAAATAACAATTAATAATATAATATTTGTTTTAAAAACTATTTTATGTCAATTTTGAGACTATTTAGTAATTGATTTTTGTGGAAATCATAACAGAATGATAAGTTAAAACAAAGTTAATTAAATCAATAATAACATGTCATATTAACCTGTAAAATTATTATAATTCATAAAAAGTCTCAAATTACATTTATTTTGGTGTTTATAACATCAATTATGTCAATATTTCATTTATAAAATAATTACTACATCATCATTGTGTCATAAATAAATTAAATTATTTAATGTCTAAAAATTACAAATAAAATATCATTATGTAGGAAATATTTTTAGCTTTCTAAGGAATATTTATAGTCTAATTTATCTTATGTATAACCCCATATTAAAAATTATTTACTTATTAAACTTTGATTTTAACTATTTTAACCCTTCTTTAAATAAGTTAATAATAAATGTCCTAATCTAATCCAAGTGGGCCTAAATGGTCATATTTTATTCCTAAGTTTGTTTTTGGTCGAATTACACTTATAAAATAGAATTAGGACATGTGTTAGGGTAATAATAATATCATATTTACACTTAATTACCCTATTTACTTTTAACCGTGGTAAAAAAAAGTAAAAAGTTACTATTCACCAAAAATTATTTTCATCTCATTGAACCACATTTTAGTCCTTGATATTAACCGTGTCTCTCGGATTTTCGAAATTCCACTCACAGAAGTGGTAAAATTAAGTTTTATGAAAAATTCAGTTTTTTAACTACCACTTAGTGGTTTCACTATTCATCAAAAATTAAAAGTTTTCAGAAAAATATCAAAATTTCACCCTAGGATAATTTCGATATTCCGAATCCAAAAATGAAGTCCATTTTAAAAAATAAAATTTATAAAATTTCAAAAAGTGGTTATTACTATTCATAACGGCTAGTTTTAATAATAGCATATTGTTGTTTAGTGAAACTCGTTATTGCGTACTACACACGCTATCGAGGAAGGTCGCGATTGCATGTAATGCAAGGCAAATCAAGGATGCGTGTTGTGCAAGCTTCTTTTTGTGTAGCATACAACACAAGACATTAATGAAATTAAAAAGAATATTTTTCATAAAATCTCGGGGTGTTACATTCTACCCCCCTTAAAATGAATTTCGCCCTCGAAATTCGTCGGGGTTATAAAGGGTTTACTATTCGAAAGTTTCTTTAATAGAAACCCACATCGTAAAAAGGATTACCAAAACCAATCTTTAAAAACAAAAGTATGAAACGTAACGGTAACCCAAATAAACTAATCATTGGGTTTCCACATAGGTGAAAATGTGGATATGGAAGAAAAATCTAACCATCATGTTCTGATGGAGAGTGGTAGAGAACATGGCTATGGAAAAGCCAACAATCACAAATCCATAAATTTGTGACGATCTAAGGTACCATCTGATTAATCAGATATAAGAGCACTAGGACAACATTTTTGGTTTTCAAGATCATTTCCCTAAAGTTGAAGAATTTGAATTAGAATAAATACTTACTTTATTTTGGTACAATCTCACTGTTGTTCGTGCCTTGAACAATTTCCACTTCATCTCTTAAATAAATGAAGTTGAATTTTTTATTTTTGAAGTGTTAGAAGATCATGTGATAGAATGACGAGTCATTCCATCTGTCTCAAACAAAAGGTTAGCAAAAGTTATTAAATATACATAAGTCATTCTATAGCGAGATTAATCATATATGGTTCCTAAAATGGACTTATACTTCATATATCATACTGCTTAATATAATAAAACTAGTTTCTACTAAACAGGGACTTCCTGTAGGCCAGTGGTAGGCGATAAAGGCCAGTCGCACTTCGGTTGTGGGTTCGATTCCCACAGCCTTGTCCGACGCGATGGGATGTCGCCCGTCCTGCAGGTTGTCCTTTTTCTAATGCTATATTACTATAATATCCCATCAATAATATCGAAAAACGTTTTATCCTAACTTATGGCCAACATAATCCATTATAATCTTTAGGCTTATCTAAAATACTTCGGTCCAAGCTCATAGTATAAAGAAAATGATTACTTGAAATGTCACAGAACAATCACGTGATTGCCATAATTTATCCCCCATATATCATAAGATATATATTTTTGGTCAAATTACAAACATGTGAATACCTTAATCATGTATTCTCTTGAAGAATGAATACCCATTGATCCTTAGTGAAAACATGAATGCAGTTAAAAGTTAACACCTTCCACATACCAAAATCCTCAAAATTCTATATACTCAAACCATGATATCACTTAGTCCTTATATCAATCATGAGCTCATGAATACTGTTAAACATTTCATTTTCTCGTTTTCCCTTCATTATGCGCATATCATCTTATTTCCAAAAATATATCAATCACTTTGAATACCACATTAGACCAAAACATAAGTATTCCAATTTTCCACGATACTATATACAACATTATTTTGGAATCCCATTACATAAACACTTAATCATTCCACCACATCGTTGTCATATTCAACATCGCCAATAGTGATCGCATGTGACTTCCCTTTATCCTTTGCCTTAAGTGGTTTCTCATGTTGATCATCACTAACCCTTGGATTAGGGCATTTAGTAGCATAATGCGCCATTTCCTTGCACTTGAAGCATTGAAGTGTTGGTGGTGCATTCTCTGCAGTGTTTGCTTTATTCACATCATTAGAAACCCTTTTTCCATTACCTCGACACTCAGCTGCTCGATGACCTTCTTTTCCACATTTAAAACATTTTCTAGTCCCTTTAATACAATCTCCACCATGTTTCTTTCCACACTTTGAGCATAAGGAAACATTCATCTTCTTTTCACCATTATTCTGAGATTTCTCCTTGAACTCCATCTTTCGTTTCTTGTCAAAACCATGAGATGGATATGTAACACCGACTTCCATTTCTACTTTGATAGCACAACGCACAATTTCTTCATAGCTACTGAAGTCTCTTATAGCTAATGCCCTTCGAAGACTTGGTTTTAAGCCACTGAAAAATCGATCAACTTTACTTTCAGGTTGGATGATAATGCCAGATGCATACCTTGCAAGTCTTGTAAAATTCGCTTCGTATATACCAATAGATTCATTATCCTTTTGCTTTAGTTCAAGAAACTCCTTCTCCATCTTTGTTCGAAGAATACGGGGGAATTACTTACTGAAAAATAAGTTCTTGAACTCGTCCCATTCCATGGACTCAATTTCATCCCTTTGCCTCGTATTCTTAATAAGATTCCACCATTGATCATCATCACCTTCCAAACGATACACTGCTGAGATGACTTTATCATGTTCAGAAAATTGAAGAACTGAAAATATCTTTTCAGTGGTACTGATCCATTGTTCAGCAACAAGTGGATCAGAAGACCCACTGAAAGAAGGTGTACGTTTCCCCATGGACTCAATAGAATATTGTTCCTTTCTCTGCTCATTTGGAAGTCCAGAATGATTCATAGCTTGTGTAAGTATAGCAATAAGATTTTGCACTCCATCTCCCATAACATTTGTTTGTTCAGGAGGAAAATCATTGCATTGTCCATTACATTGATCAACACGGTTCCTTCGGGTTCCAGCCATCGTCTAAAACCCAAAAAGAATAGTGTGAGAGGCAAAAATCATGCTAGGGAAAACAACATAATAAAGGGGGAGTACCTTCAATATCTAACATCTTAGGTTTAATTCTATGATCATTAGCGTAATTCTAGTACTATAACCTATACATATACTTAACCTTAGGGACATCCCTAGACATACCTTAGAAATATCTCTAGGGATCTCACTAACGTTTTCGCATCCTAGTTTCCAAAGGTTGACTAAACCTTTCCTCTGATACCAACTGTAGAGAACCGTATCTTGACTTACATGGACATTACATTACTTTTGCGGAATACTTAGTACATAACAAAAACACACACACAAGGACCGTAATAGTTTAGTGTCTTTGGAAACTCGGAATATAATCTTCTAATCGTGGTGAAAGATCTTCAATATCTCCCATAAATATCTTCCTCTTTTTTTTTACCTAAAACCTTTCTTTATATCCTGGGGAAAAGAAAACATAAAAGGGTGAGCTCAAATGCTCAGTAAGGGTAAACAAAATAAATATCAATCACATCATATTCATAAGAACATAACATTTTGGAAATCTTAACCTGCAAAAGAGATCATAATTTCATAAATGGAATAAATCATGGCAGTGAAATATAATCACAATAATAATAACGTAAAACATGAAACTTCGTGGCATACACACATAATCATAGAGAATCATTTATTGTTAGTCAAGACTCATTGCCAAGACTATCTTAGTGGACAAAGTCCCTTTCTGAACCGAGTCACCCTCGTTTCAGTCCTGTTTCACTGAACCGGTATAACCAACCGTTCCATCCATGTCTATCTCATGAGATATAAAATCTTTACCCAATGAATTGGAGGGAGATATAAGTCCCACCCATCTCATAATGATACCATTCTTATGTGTGCCACAAAATCATAAATCACACATCATTGCATAACCCATGTAATAAAAATGGGAATCTTAAATATCGTGACATCATAAAACAATTCATATAAGATAAAGGAATTCATAAAAAATAATTCCATCACAACATAATCAAATCAATGTAAAAATAGGGATAAAAACATAACCCTTTATTATCTTAGATGGAAAATAATTTTGATAAAACACTTGAACTCCATTCTTGAGGAAAATATCCTTTCTTCTTCAAAAACACTTTTCCTTTCTTATCATGTCATACAATTTTAAACTAAAAGAAGTTGATTAAAAATAAACTTGAAAAATTGTAAAGTAAGATTCTTGGAAATAATGTTTTAAAAATCCATTCATTCCGTATAAGTTAAAAAAAACATTCTTCTCGTACTTTTGTCAGAAAAGTCAAAAAGTACCTCGTACGAAAAAACGACAAAAGATTCCTTTCATATATTTTACTAAAAACTCACCGAAGGGTAAAATTGGATTTAAATAATTGTAGGTGAATGGAAATAATATTACATATTGAGGAAACATGAATGTGGATGATAAAATACACCCCAGTAAATTTCCAAGTACAAACAATCTCGGATAAAAATGAGATTGTGATATTTCCCTTACCTTAGGTCCGATTTGCTTCGCAAGTGTCCGATCCTCCTGTATAATGATTTAAATAATGTCATTGACTTATTATAGAATCATATTCATTGCTATTATATCATATACGGTTCACTTATGACTTTATATTACCCATTCTTTTGTAAATTCATGTTAAAGTAGCGTTTTGGGTAAAATCGTCTCATTTGTCGTTCGTATTTTAACTTGTAATTATTCATATGATTACTTAGATCATTATTACTTAATTATAGAATATAAAACATGATTTATATATGATATATATTCAGAATATACATATATATAATGGATCAATAAATGGAAAGAAATACACATTTCATGGAGACGGTAGGCCGTACGTACGCATGAACGTTGTTTTCTTTTCGTTATTGAATTGAGCGGAATTAAGTAGATGACATACATATATATACACATAAATCCATTAGCTTTATAATGTCATATATTTCATTATTATCGCTTATATATACTTTATAATCATTCTTAAATGGTTAACATGGAGAATGAATCTCATCGCGTCGTGGAGAGGGTAGTCCGTACGTACGCACGAGCGATGATATCATTTCCATAATTATTGAATTGAATTGGAGTGGATGATACAATATATCAGAATCAATATGATGTTATAATAACTATGTATAGTTATTATTTACACCATTATACCCATCCATGTAAGGTGGTGGTGGAAAATAGATTACACCACGGCGTGAAGACGGTATTCCGTACGTACGCACGCGCGGTGATTTCTTTTTCCGTAGGATGGATAGATGGTGAAATAGGGTTGTTTCATACTTATAATAACATATCAGTATATGAGTGATACTGATGTTATTACTTCATAATGAAACAACCTAAGAAGAATAAGTGGAAGAAGAAATAAAGATGAAAGAATCGGTAACAGACATTACCTTTTCTTTGAAGTACTTCTTTGAGACCTCCTTTTAGGGCACTAAAATGGGTCATTGAAGAAGACCAGAACCTATAGGATGATACTAGGGAAGTGGAGAAGAGATTTTTTCAGGGGTTGACCGAGCTTGACTGCTCAAATTGGTGTGAGGAGTAGAGAAAGGAGGTGCCCTTTTATAAGGGAGGAGAGGGGCACCTTTGGAATAACTAAAAATATTATTTTATTATAAAGTCAAGTTCGGTTTTAAATAGATCCAAATTGATTTATTTCGTGGAAAAGGTGGGGATGGATTGAAATCCTCTAATATAATAGAATTTAGACAAGTTTAGGTTCCTATTTTAACCTTATCATTTAGATTTAACATTAAGTTAAATAATTTTACTTTTACCGTGTCTTCTTGTGTTCTTACACTATAAGGTTAATAAACTTACTATAAGAAGCCAAACGAACCCCAAATTGTTTATTATTAATATATATAACCGTATCTAAGTCATTTGGCCGATCCTTAGATTTTTAGGAATAAAATAACAATTAATAATATAATATTTGTTTTAAAAACTATTTTATGTCTATTTTGACACTATTTAGTAATTGATTTTTGTGAAAATCATAACAGAATGATAAGTTCGAAAAAAGTTAATTAAATCAATAATAACATGTCATATTAACCAATAAAATTAGTGGAATTCATAAAAAGTCTCAAGTTACATTTATTTTGGTGTTTATAACATCAATTCTGTCAATATTTCATTAATAAAATAATTACTGCATCATCATTGTGTCATAAATAAATTAAATTATTTAATGTCTAAAAATTACAAATAAAATATCATTATGTATGAAATATTTTTAGCTTTCTAATGAATATGTATAGTCTAATTTATCTTATGTATAACCCCATATTAAAAATTATTTACTTATTAAACTTTGATTTTAACTATTTTAACCCTTCTTTAAATAAATTAATAATAAATGTCCTAATCTAATCGAAGTGGGCCTAAATGGTCATATTTTATTACTAAGTTTGTTTTTGGTCGAATTACACTTATCCAATAGAATTAGGACATGTGTTAGGGTAATAATAATATCATCTTTACACTTAATTACCCTATTTACTTTTAACCGTGGTAAAAAAAAGTAAAAAGTTACTATTCACCAAAAATTATTTTCATTTCATTGAACCACATTTTAGTCCTTGATATTAACCTTGTCTCTCGGATTTTTGAAATTCCACTCACAGTAGCGGTAAAATTAAGTTTTATGAAAAATTCAGTTTTTTAACTACCACTTAGTGGTTTCACTATTCATCAAAAATTAAAAGTTTTCAGAAAAATACCAAAATTTCACCCTAGGCTAATTTCGATATTCCGAATCCAAAAATGAAGTCCATTTTGAAAAATAAAATTTATAAAATTTCAAAAAGTGTTTATTACTATTCATAACGGCTAGTTTTAATAATAGCATATTGTTGTTTAGTGAAACTCGTTATTGCGTACTACACACGCTATCGAGGAAGGTCGCGATTGCGTGTAATGCAAGGCAAATCAAGGATGCGTGTTGTGTAAGATCCTTTTGGTGTAGCATACAACACAAGACATTAATGAAATTAAAAAGAATATTTTTCATAAAATCTCGAGGTGTTACATTCTACCCCCCTTAAAATGAATTTCGCCCTCGAAATTCGTCGGGGTTATAAATGGTTTACTATTCGAAAGTTTCTTTAATAGAAACCCACATCGTAAAAAGGAATACCAAAACCAATCTTTAAAAACAAAAGTATGAAACATAACGGTTACCCAAATAAACTAATCACTGGGTTTCCACATAGGTGAAAATATGGATATGGAAGAAAAATCTAACCATCATGTTCTGATGGAGAGTGGTAGAGAACATGGCTATGGAAAACCCAACAATCACAAATCCATAAATTTGTGACGATCTAAGGTACCATCTGATTAATAAGATATAAGAGCACTAGGACAACATTTTTGGTTTTCAAGATCGTTTCCCTAAAGTTGAAGAATTTGAATTAGAATAAATACTTACTTTATTTTGGTACAATCTCACTGTTGTTCGTGCCTTGAACAATTTCCACTTCATCTCTTAAATAAATGAAGTTGAATTTGTTATTCTTGAAGTGTTAGCAGATCATGTGATAGAATGACGGGTCATTCCATCTGTCTCAAACAAAAGGTTAGCAAAAGTTATTAAATATACATAAGTCATTCTATAGCGAGATTAATCATATATGGTTCCTAAAATGGACTTATACTTCATATATCATACTGCTTAATATAATAAAACTAGTTTCTACTAAACATGGACTTCCTGTAGGCCAGTGGTAGGCGATAAAGGCCAGTCGCACTTCGGTTGTGGGTTCGATTCCCACAGCCTTGTCCGACGCGATGGGATGTCGCCCGTCCTGCAGGTTGTCCTTTTTCTAACGCTATATTACTATAATATCCCATCAATAATATCGAAAAACGTTTTATCCTAACTTATGTCCAACATAATCCATTCTAATCTTTAGGCTTATCTAAAATACTTCGGTCCAAGCTCATAGTATAAAGAAAATGATTACTTGAAATGTCACAGAACAATCACGTGAATGCCATCATTTATCCCCCATATATCATAAGATATATCTTGTTGGTCAAATTACAATCATGTGAATACCTTAATCATGTATTCTCTTGAATAATGAATACCCATTGAACCTTAGTGAAAACATGAATGCAGTTAAAAGTTAACACCTTCCACATACCAAAATCCTCAAAATTCTATATACTCAAACCATGATATCACTTAGTCCTTATATCAATCATGAGCTCATGAATACTGTTAAACATTTCATTTTCTCGTTTTCCTTTCATTATGCGCATATCATCTTATTTCCAAAAATATCTCAATCACTTTGAATACCACATTAGACCAAAACATAAATATTAAAATTTTCCACGATACTATATACAACATTATTTTGGAATCCCATTACATAAACACTTAATCATTCCACCACATCGTTGTCATATTCAACATCGCCAATAGTGATCGCATGTGACTTCCCTTTGTCCTTTGCCTTAAGTGGTTTCTCATGTTGATCATCACTAACCCTTGGATAAGGGCATTTATTAGCATAATACCCCATTTCCTTGCACTTGAAGCATTGAAGTGTTGGTGGTTGCATTCTCTACAGTGTTAGCTTTATTCACATCATTATAAACCCTTTTTCCATTACCTCGACACTCAGCTGCTTGATGACCGTCTTTTCCACATTTAAAACATTTTATAGTCCCTTTAATATAATCTCCACCATGTTTCTTTCCACACTTTGAGCATAAGGAAACATTCATCTTCTTTTCACCATTATTCTGAGATTTCTCCTTGAACTCCATCTTTCGTTTCTTGTCAAAACCATGAGATGGATATGTAACACCAACTTCCATTTCTACTTTGATAGCACAACGCACAATTTCTTCATAGCTACTGAAGTCTCTTATAGCTAATGCCCTTCGAAGACTTGGTTTTAAGCCACTGAAAAATCAATCAACTTTACTTTCAGGTTGGATGATAATGCCAGATGCATACCTTGCAAGTCTTGTAAAATTCGCTTCGTATATACCAACAGATTCATCATCCTTTTGCTTTAGTTCAAGAAACTCATTCTCCATCTTTGTTCAAAGAATACGGGGAAAGTACTTACTGAAAAATAAGTTCTTGAACTCGTCCCATTCCATGGACTCAATTTCATCCCTTTGCCTCATATTCTTAATAAGATTCCACCATTGATCAGCATCACCTTCCAAACGATACACTGCTAAGATGAATTTATCATGTTCAGAAAATTGAAGAACTGAAAATATCTTTTCAGTGGTACTGATCCATTGTTCAGCAACGAGTGGATCAGAAGACCCACTGAAAGAAGGTGGACGTTGCCTCATGGACTCAATAGAATATTGTTCCTTTCTCTGCTCATTCGGAAGTCCAGAATGATTCATAGCTTGTGTAAGTTTAGCAATAATATTTTTCACTCCATCTCCCATAACATTTGTTTGTTCAGGAGGACAATCATTGCATTGTCCATTGCATTGATCAACACGGTTCCTTCGGGTTCCAGCCGTCATCTAAAACCCAAAAAAAATAGTGTGAGAGGCAAAAATCATGCTAGGGAAAACAACATAATAAAGGGGGAGTACCTTCAATATCTAACATCTTAGGTTTAATTATATGATCATTAGCGTAATTCTAGTACTATAACCTATACATATACTTAACCTTAGGGACATCCCTAGACATACCTTAGAAATATCTCTAGGGATCTCACTAACGTTTTCGCATCCTAGTTTCCAAAGGTTGACTAAACCTTTCCTCTGATACCAACTGTAGAGACCCGTATCTTGACGTACATGGACATTAAATTACTTTTGCGGAATACTTAGTACATAACAAAAACACACACACAAGGACCATAACAGTTTAGTGTCTTTGGAAACTCAGAATATAATCTTCTAATCGTGGTGAAAGATCTTCAATATCTCCCATAAATATCTTCCTCTTTTTTTTTAACCTAAAACCTTTCTTTATAACCTGGGGAAAAGAAAACATAAAAGGGTGAGCTCAAATGCTCAGTAAGGGTAAACAAAAGAAATATCAATCACATCATATTCATAAGAACATAACATTTTGGAAATCTTAACCTGCAAAAGAGATCATAATTTCATAACATGGAATAAATCATGGCAGTGAAATGTAATCACAATAATCATAACTTAAAACATGAAAATTTGTGGCATACACACATAATCATAGAGAATCATTTCTTGTTAGTCAAGACTCATTGCCAAGACTATCTTAGTGGACAGAGTCCCTTTCTGAACCGAGTCACCCTCATTTCAGTCCCGTTTCACTGAACCGGTATAACCTACCGTTCCATCCATGTCTATCTCATGAGATATAAAATCTTTACCCAATGCATTCGAGGGAGATATAGGTCCCACCCATCTCATAATGATACCATTCTTATGTGTGCCACAAAATCATAAATCATACATCATTGCATAACCCATGTAATAAAAATGGGAATCTTAAACATCGTGACATCATAAAACAATTCATATAAGATAAAGGAATTCATAAAAAATAATTCCATCACAACATAATCAAATCAATGTAATAATAGGGATAAAAACATAACCCTTTATTATCTTAGATGGAAAATAATTTTGATAAAACACTTGAACTCCATTCTTGAGGAAAATATCCTTTCTTCTTCAAAAACACTTTTCCTTTCTTATCATGTCATACAATTTTAAACTAAAAGAAGTTGATTAAAAATAAACTTGAAAACTTTTAAAGTAAGATTCTTGGAAATAATGTTTTAAAAATCCATTCATTCTGTATAAGTTAAAAAAAACATTATTCTCGTACTTTTGTCGGAAAAGTCAAAAAGTACTTCGTACGAAAAAACGACAAAAGATTCCTTTCATATATTTTACTAAAAACTCACCGAAGGGTAAAATTGGATTTAAATAATGGTAGGTCAATGGAAATAATATTACATATTGAGGAAACATGGACGTGGATGATAAAATAAACCCCAGTAAATTTCAAAGTATAAACAATCTCAGATAAAAATGAGATTGTGATATTTCCCTTACCTTAGTTCCGATTTGCCTCGTAAGTGTCCGAACCTCCTGTATAATGATTTAAATAATGTCATTGACTTATTACAGAATCATATTCATTGTTATTATATCATATACGGTTCACTTATGACTTTATATTACCCATTCTTTTGTAAATTCATGTTAAAGTAGCGTTTTGGGTAAAATCGTCTCATTTATCGTTCGTGTTTTAACTTGTAATTATTCATATGATTACTTAGATCATTATTACATAATTATAGAATATAAAACATGATTTATATATGATATATATTTAGAATATACATATATATAATGGATCGATAAATGGAAAGAAATACACCGTTCATGGAGACGGTAGGCCGTACGTACGCATGAACATTGTTTTCTTTTCGTTATTGAATTGAGTGGAATTAAGTAATGAGATACATATATAGACACGTAAATCCATTAGCTTTATAATGTCATATATTTAATTATTATCACTTATATATACTTTATAATCATTCTTAAATGGTTAACATGGAGAATGAATCTCATCGCGTCGTGGAGACGGTAGTCCGTACGTACGCACGAGCGATGATATCATTTCCATAATTATTGAATTGAATTGGAGTGGATGATAAAATATATCAGAATCAATATGATGTTCTAATAACTATGTATAGTTATTCTTTAAACCATTATACCCATCCATGTAAGGTGGTGGTGGAAAATAGATTACACCACGGCGTGGAGACGGTATTCCGTACGTACGCACACGCGGTGATTTCTTTTTCCGTAGGATGGATAGATGGTGAAATAGGGTTGTTTCATACTTATAAAAACATATCAGTATATGAGTGATACTGATGTTATTACTTCATAATGAAACAACCTAAGAAGAATAAGTGGAAGAAGAAATAAAGATGAAATAATCGGTAACAGACATTACCTCTTCTTTGAAGTGCTTCTTTGAGACCTCCTTTTAGGGCACTAAAATGGGTCATTAAAGAATACCAGAACCTCTAGGATGATACTAGGGAAGTGGATAAGAGATTTTTTCAGGGGTTGGCCGAGATTTAATGCTCAAATTGGTGTGAGGAGGAGAGGGAGGAGGTGCCCTTTTATAAGGGAGGAGAGGGGCACCTTTGCAATAACTAAAAATATCATTTTATTATAAAGTCAAGTTTGGTTTTAAATAGCTCCAAATTGATTTATTTCGTGGCTAAGGTGGGGATGGGTCAAAATCCTCTAATATAATAGAATTTAGACAAGTTTAGGTTCCTATTTTAACCTTATCATTTAGATTTAACATTAAGTTAAATAATTTTACTTTTACCGTGTCTTCTTGTGTTCTTACACTATAAGGTTAATAAACTTACTATAAGAAGCCAAACGAACCCCAAATTGTTTATTATTAATATATATAAACTTATATAAGTCATTTTGCCGATCCTTATATTTTTAAGAATAAAATAACAATTAATAATATAATATTTGTTTTAAAAACTATTTTATGTCAATTTTGACACTATTTAGTAATTGATTTTTGTGAAAATCATAACAGAATGATAAGTTCGAAAAAAGTTAATTAAATCAATAATAACATGTAATATTAACCTATAAAATTAGTGTAATTCATAAAAATTCTCAAATTACATTTATTTTGGTGTTTATAAAATCAATTATGTCAATATTTCATTAATAAAATAATTACTGCATCATCATTGTGTCATAAATAAATTAAATTATTTAATGTCTAAAAATTACAAATAAAATATCATTATGTAGGAAATATTTTTAGCTTTCTAATGAATATTTATAGTCGAATTTATCTTATCTATAACCCCATATTAAAAATTATTTACTTATTAAACTTTGATTTTAACTATTTTAACCCTTCTTTAAATAAATTAATAATAAATGTCCTAATCTAATCCAATTGGGCCTAAATGGTCATATTTTATTCCTAAGTTTGTTTTTGGTCGAATTACACTTATCCAATAGAATTAGGACATGTGTTAGGGTAATAATAATATCATCTTTACACTTAATTACCCTATTTACTTTTAACCATGGTAAAAATAAGTAAAAAGTTACTATTCACCAAAAATTATTTTCATCTCATTGAACCACATTTTAGTCCTTGATATTAACCATGTCTCTCGGATTTTCGAAATTCCAATCACAGAAGCGGTAAAAGTAAGTTTTATGAAAAATTCAGTTTTTTAACTACCACTTAGTGGTTTCACTATTCATCAAAAATTAATAGTTTTCAGAAAAATACCAAAATTTCACCCTAGGCTAATTTCGATATTCCGAATCCAAAAATGAAGTCCATTTTGAAAAATAAAATTTATAAAATTTCAAAAAGTGGTTATTACTATTCATAACGGCTAGTTTTAATAATAGCATATTGTTGTTTAGGGAAACTCGTTATTGCGTACTACACACGCTATCGAGGAAGGTCGCGATTGCGTGTAATGCAAGGAAAATCAAGGATGCGTATTGTGCAAGCTCCTTTTGGTGTAGAATACAACACAAGACATTAATGAAATTAAAAAGAATATTTTTCATAAAATCTCGGGGTATTACATTCTACCCCCCTTAAAATTAATTTCACCCTCGAAATTCGTCGGGGATATAAATGGTTTACTATTCGAAAGTTTCTTTAATAGAAACCCACATCCTAAAAAGGAATACCAAAACCAATCTTTAAAAACATAAGTATGAAACGTAACGGTTACCCAAATAAACTAATCACTGGGTTTCCACATAGGTGAAAATATGGATATGGAAGAAAAATCTAACCATCATGTTCTGATGGAGAGTGGTAGAGAACATGGCTATGGAAAAGCCAACAATCACAAATCCATAAATTTTTGACGATCTAAGGTACCATCTGATTAATCAGATATAAGAGCACTAGGACAACATTTTTGGTTTTCAAGATCATTTCCCTAAAGTTGAAGAATTTGAATTAGAATAAATACTTACTTTATTTTGGTACAATCTCACTGTTGTTCATGCCTTGAACAATTTCCACTTCATCTCTTAAATAAATGAAGTTGAATTTGTTATTCTTGAAGTGTTAGCAGATCATGTGATAGAATGACGGGTCATTCCATCTGTCTCAAACAAAAGGTTAGCAAAAGTTATTAAATATACATAAGTCATTCTATAGCGAGATTAATAATATATGGTTCCTAAAATGGACTTATACTTCATATATCATACTGCTTAATATAATAAAACTAGTTTCTACTAAACAGGGACTTCCTGTAGGCCAGTGGTAGGCGATAAAGGCCAGTCGCACTTCAGTTGTGGGTTCGATTCCCACAGCCTTGTCCGACGCGATGGGCAGTCGCCCGTCCTGCAGGTTGTCCTTTTTCTAACGCTATATTACTATAATATCCCATCAATAATATCGAAAAACGTTTTATCCTAACTTATGTCCAACATAATCCATTCTAATCTTTAGGCTTATCTAAAATACTTCGGTCCAAGCTCATAGTATAAAGAAAATGATTACTTGAAATGTCACAGAACAATCACGTGAATGCCATAATTTATCCCCCATATATCATAAGATATATCTTGTTGGTCAAATTACAAACATGTGAATACCTTAATCATGTATTCTCTTGAAGAATGAATACCCATTGAACCTTAGTGAAAACATGAATGCAGTTAAAAGTTAACACCTTCCACATACCAAAATCCTCAAAATTCTATATACTCAAACCATGATATCACTTAGTCCTTATATCAATCCTGAGCTCATGAATACTGTTAAACATTTCATTTTCTCGTTTTCCCTTCATTATGCGCATATCATCTTATTTCCAAAAATATCTCAATCACTTTGAATACCACATTAGACCAAAACATAAGTATTCCAATTTTGCACGATACTATATACAACATTATTTTGGAATCCCATTACATAAACACTTAATCATTCCACCACATCGTTGTCATATTCAACATCGACAATAGTGATCGCATGTGACTTCCCTTTGTCCTTTGCCTTAAGTGGTTTCTCATGTTGATCATCACTAACCCTTGGATTAGGGCATTTATTAGCATAATGCCCCATTTTCTTACACTTGAAGCATTGAAGTGTTGGTGGTGCATTATCTGTAGTGTTTGATTTATTCACATCATTAGAAACCCTTTTTCCATTACCTCGACACTCAGCTGCTCGATGACCTTCTTTTCCACATTTAAAACATTTTCTAGTCCCTTTAATACAATCTCCACCATGTTTCTTTCCACACTTTGAGCATAAGGAAACATTCATCTTCTTTTCACCATTATTCTGAGATTTCTCCTTGAACTCCATCTTTCGTTTCTTGTCAAACCCATGAGATGGATATGTTACACCAACTTCCATTTCTACTTTGATAGCACAACGCACAATTTCTTCATAGCTACTGAAGTCTCTTATAGCTAATGCCCTTCGAAGACTTGGTTTTAAGCCACTGAAAAATCGATCAACTTTACTTTCAGGTTGGATGATAATGCCAGATGCATACCTTGCAAGTCTTGTAAAATTCGCTTCGTATATACCAATAGATTCATTATCCTTTTGCTTTAGTTCAAGAAACTCCTTCTCCATCTTTGTTCGAAGAATACGGGGGAAGTACTTACTGAAAAATAAGTTCATGAACTCATCCCATTCCATGGACTCAATTTCATCCCTTTGCCTCGTATTCTTAATAAGATTCCACCATTGATCATCATCACCTTCCAAACGATACACTGCTAAGATGACTTTATCATGTTCAGAAAATTGAAGAACTGAAAATATCTTTTCAGTGGTACTGATCCATTGTTCAGCAACAAGTGGATCAGAAGACCCACTGAAAGGTGTACGTTTCCTCATGGACTCAATAGAATATTGTTCCTTTCTCTGCTCATTTGGAAGTCTAGAATGATTCATAGCTTGTGTAAGTATATCAATAAGATTTTTCACTCCATCTCCCATAACATTTGTTTGTTCAGGAGGACAATCATTGCATTGTCCATTGCATTGATCAACACGGTTCCTTCGGGTTCCAGCCATCGTCTAAAACCCAAAAAGAATAGTGTGAGAGGCAAAAATCATGCTTGGGAAAACAACATAATAAAGGGGGAGTACCTTCAATATCTAACATCTTAGGTTTAATTCTATGATCATTAGCGTAATTCTAGTACTATAACCTATACATATACTTAACCTTAGGAACATCCCTAGACATACCTTAGAAATATCTCTAGGGATCTCACTAACGTTTTCGCATCCTAGTTTCCAAAGGTTGACTAAACCTTTCCTCTGATACCAACTGTAGAGAACCGTATCTTGACGTACATGGACATTACATTACTTTTGCGGAATACTTAGTACATAACAAAAACACACACACAAGGACTGTAATATTTTAGTGTCTTTGGAAACTCGGAATATAATCTTCTAATCGTGGTGAAAGATCTTCAATATCTCCCATAAATATCTTCCTCTTTTTTTTAACCTAAAACCTTTCTTTATATCCTGGGGAAAAGAAAACATAAAAGGGTGAGCTCAAATTCTCAGTAAGGGTAAACAAAAGAAATATCAATCACATCATATTCATAAGAACATAACATTTTGGAAATCTTAACCTGCAAAAGAGATAATAATTTCATAACATGGAATAAATCATGGCAGTGAAATGTAATCCCAATAATCATAACTTAAAACATGAAACTTTGTGGCATACACACATAATCATAGAGAATCATTTCTTTTTAGTCAAGACTCATTTCCAAGACTATCTTAGTGGACAAAGTCCCTTTCTGAACCGAGTCAACCTCGTTTCAGTCCTGTTTCACTGAACCGGTATAACCTACCGTTCCAGCCATGTCTATCTCATGAGATAAAAAATCTTTACCCAATGCATTGGAGGGAGATATAGGTCCCACCCATCTCATAATGATACCATTCTTATGTGTGCCACAAAATCATAAATCACACATCATTGCATAACCCATGTAATAAAAATGGGAATCTTAAACATCGTGACATCATAAAACAATTCGTATAAGATAAAGGAATTCATAAAAATTAATTCCATCACAACATAATCAAATCAATGTAAAAATAAGGATAAAAACATAACCCTTTATTATCTTAGATGGAAAATAATTTTGATAAAACACTTGAACTCCATTCTTGAGGAAAATATCCTTTCTTCTTCAAAAACACTTTTCCTTTCTTATCATGTCATATAATTTTAAACTAAAAGAAGTTGATTAAAAATAAACTTGAAAACTTGTAAAGTAAGCTTCTTGGAAATAATGTTTTAAAAATCCATTCATTCCGTATAAGTTGAAAAAACATTCTTCTCGTACTTTTTTCAGAAAAGTCAAAAAGTACCTCGTACGAAAAAACGACAAAAGATTCCTTTCATATATTTTACTAAAAACTAACCGAAGGGTAAAATTGGATTTAAATAATTCCAGGTGAATGGAAATAATATTACATATTTAGGAAACATGAACATGGATGATAAAATACACCCCAGTAAATTTCAAAGTATAAACAATCTCGGATAAAAATGAGATTGTGATATTTCCCTTACCTTAGGTCTGATTTGCTTTGTAAGTGTCCGAACCTCCTGTATAATGATTTAAATAATGTCATTGACTTGTTACAGAATCATATTCATTGTTATTATATCATATACGATTCACTTATGACTTTATATTACCCATTCTTTTGTAAATTCATGTTAAAGTAGCGTTTTGGGTAAAATCGTCTCATTTGTCGTTCGTATTTTAACTTGTAATTATTCATATGATTACTTAGATAATTATTACTTAATTATAGAATATAAAACATTATTTATATATGATATATATTCAGAATATACAAATATATAATGGATCAATAAATGGAAAGAAATACACAGTTCATGGAGACGGTAGGCCGTACGTACGCATGAATGTTGTTTTCTTTTCGTTATTGAATTGAGTGGAATTAAGTAGATGACATACATATATATACACATAAATCCATTAGCTTTATAATGTCATATATTTCATTATTATCGCTTATATATACTTTATAATCATTCTTAAATGGTTAACATGGAGAATGAATCTCATCGCGTCGTGGAGAGGGTAGTCCGTATGTACGCACGAGCGATGATATCATTTCCATAATTATTGAATTGAATTGGAGTGGATGATACAATATATCAGAATCAATATGATGTTCTAATAACTATGTATAGTTATTATTTACACCATTATACCCATCCATGTAAGGTTGTTGTGGAAAATAGATTACACCACGGCGTGGAGACGGTATTCCGTACGTACGCACGCGCGGTGATTTCTTTTTCCGTAGGATGGATAGATGGTGAAATAGGGTTGTTTCATACTTATAATAACATATCAGTATATGAGTGATACTGATGTTATTACTTCATAATGAAACAACCTAAGACGAAGAAGTGGAAAAAGAAATAAAGATGAAAGAATCGGTAACAGACATTACCTTTTCTTTGAAGTACTTATTTGAGACCTCCTTTTAGGGCACTAAAATGGGTCATTGAAGAAGACCAGAACCTCTAGGATGATACTAGGGAAGTGGAGAAGAGAATTTGTCAGGGGTTGGCTGAGCTTGACTGCTCAAATTGGTGTGAGGAGTAGAGGGAGGAGGTGCCCTTTTATAAGGGAGGAGAGGGGCACCTTTGGAATAACTAAAAATATTATTTTATTATAAAGTCAAGTTCGGTTTTAAATAGCTCCAAATTGATTTATTTCGTGGCTAAGGTGGGGATGGGTCGAAATACTCTAATCTAATAGAATTTAGACAAGTTTAGGTTCCTATTTTAACCTTATCATTTAGATTTAACATTAAGTTAAATAATTTTACTTTTACCGTGTCTTCTTGTGTTCTTACACTATAAGGTTAATAAACTTACTATAAGAAGCCAAACGAACCCAAATTTTTTTATTATTAATATATATAACCGTATCTAAGTCATTTGGCCGATCCTTATATTTTTAGAAATAAAATAACAATTAATAATATAATATTTGTTTTAAAAACTATTTTATGTCAATTTTGACACTATTTAGTAATTGATTTTTGTGAAAATCATAACAGAAAGATAAGTTCGAAAAAAGTTAATTAAATCAATAATAACATGTCATATTAACCTATAAAAGTAGTGGAATTCATAAAAAGTCTCAAATTACATTTATTTTGGTGTTTATAACATCAATTATGTCAATATTTCATTAATAAAATAATTACTGCATCATCATTGTGTCATAAATAAATTAAATTATTTAATGTCTAAAAATTACAAATAAAATATCATTATGTATGAAATATTTTTAGCTTTCTAATGAATATTTATAGTCTAATTTATCTTATGTATAACCCCATATTAAAAATTATTTACTTATTAAACTTTGATTTTAACTATTTTAACCCTTCTTTAAATAAATTAATAATAAATGTCCTAATCTAGTCCAAGTTGGCCTAAATGGTCATATTTTATTCCTAAGTTTGTTTTTGGTCGAATTACAGTTATCCAATAGAATTAGGACATGTGTTAGGGTAATAATAATATCATCTTTACACTTAATTACCCTATTTACTTTTAACCGTGCTAAAAAAAAGTAAAAAGTTACTATTCACCAAAAATTATTTTCATTTCATTGAACCACATTTTAGTCCTTGATATTAACCGTGTGTCTCGGACTTTTGAAATTCCACTCACAGAAGCGGTAAAATTAAGTTTTATGAAAAATTCAGTTTTTTAACTACCACTTAGTGGTTTCACTATTCATCAAAAATTAAAAGTTTTCAGAAAAATACCAAAATTTCACCCTAGGCTAATTTCGATATTCCGAATCCAAAAATGAAGTCCATTTTGAAAAATAAAATTTATAAAATTTCAAAATGTGTTTATTACTATTCATAACGGCTAGTTTTAATAATAGCATATTGTTGTTTAGTGAAACTCGTTATTGCGTACTACACACGCTATCGAGGAAGGTCGCGATTGCGTGTAATGCAAGGAAAATCAAGGATGTGTGTTGTGCAAGATCCTTTTGGTGTAGCATACAACACAAGACATTAATGAAATTAAAAAGAATATTTTTCATAAAATCTTGAGGTGTTACATTCTACCCCCCTTAAAATGAATTTCTCCCTCGAAATTCGTCGGGGTTATAAATGGTTTACTATTCGAAAGTTTCTTTAATAGAAACCCACTTCGTAAAAAGGAATACCAAAACCAATCCTTAAAAACAAAAGTATGAAACATAACGGTTACCCAAATAAACTAATCACTGGGTTTCCACATATGTGAAAATATGGATATGGAAGAAAAATCTAACCATCATGTTCTGATGGAGAGTGGTAGAGAACATGGATATGGAAAAGCCAACAATCACAAATCCATAAATTTGTGACGATCTAAGGTACCATCTGATTAATAAGATATAAGAGCACTAGGACAACATTTTTGGTTTTCAAGATCGTTTCCCTAAAGTTTAAGAATTTGAATTAGAATAAATACTTACTTTATTTTGGTACAATCTCACTGTTGTTCGTGCCTTGAACAATTTCCACTTCATCTCTTAAATAAATGAAGTTGAATTTGTTATTCTTGAAGTGTTAGCAGATCATGTGATAGAATGAAGGGTCATTCCATCTGTCTCAAACAAAAGGTTAGCAAAAGTTATTAAATATACACAAGTCTTTCTATAGCGAGATTAATCATATATGGTTCCTAAAATGGACTTATACTTCATATATCATACTGCTTAATATAATAAAACTACTTTCTACTAAACAGGGACTTCCTGTAGGCCAGTGGTAGGCGATAAAGGCCAGTCGCACTTCGGTTGTGGGTTCGATTCCCACAGCCTTGTCCGACGCGATGGGATGTCGCCCGTCCTGCAGGTTGTCCTTTTTCTAACGCTATATTACTATAATATCCCATCAATAATATCGAAAAAAGTTTTATCCTAACTTATGTTCAACATAATCCATTCTAATCTTTAGGCTTATCTAAAATACTTCGGTCCAAGCTCATAGTATAAAGAAAATGATTACTTGAAATGTCACAGAACAATCACGTGAATGCCATCATTTATCCCCCATATATCATAAGATATATCTTGTTGGTCAAATTACAAACATGTGAATACCTTAATCACGTATTCTCTTGAATAATGAATACCCATTGAACCTTAGTGAAAACATGAATGCAGTTAAAAGTTAACACCTTCCACATACCAAAATCCTCAAAATTCTATATACTCAAACCATGATATCACTTAGTCCTTATATCAATCATGAGCTCATGAATACTGTTAAACATTTCATTTTCTCGTTTTCCCTTCATTATGCGCATATCATCTTATTTCCAAAAATATCTCAATCACTTTGAATACCACATTAGACCAAAACATAAATATTCCAATTTTCCACGATACTATATACAACATTATTTTGGAATCCCATTACATAAACACTTAATCATTCCACCACATCATTGTCATATTCAACATCGCCAATAGTGATCGCATGTGACTTCCCTTTGTCCTTTGCCTTAAGTGGTTTCTCATGTTGATCATCACTAACCCTTGGATTAGGGCATTTATTAGCATAATGCCCCATTTCCTTGCACTTGAAGCATTGAAGTGTTGGTGGTTGCATTCTCTACAGTGTTTGCTTTATTCACATCATTAGAAACCCTTTTTCCATTACCTCGACACTCAGCTGCTCGATGACCTTCTTTTCCACATTTAAAACATTTTATAGTCCCTTTAATACAATCTCCACCATGTTTCTTTCCACACTTTGAGCATAAGGAAAAATTCATCTTCTTTTCACCATTATTCTGAGATTTCTCCTTGAACTCCATCTTTAGTTTCTTGTCAAAACCATGAGATGGATATGTAACACCAACTTCCATTTCTACTTTGATAGCACAACGCACAATTTCTTCATAGCTACTGAAGTCTCTTATAGCTAATGCCCTTCGAAGACTTGGTTTTAAGCCACTGAAAAATCGATCAACTTTACTTTCAGGTTGGATGATAATGCCAGATGCATACCTTGCAAGTCTTGTAAAATTCTCTTCGTATATACCAACAGATTCATCATCCTTTTGATTTAGTTCAAGAAACTCCTTCTTCATCTTTGTTCAAAGAATACGGGGGAAGTACTTACTGAAAAATAAGTTCTTGAACTCGTCCCATTCCATGGACTCAATTTCATCCCTTTTCCTCATATTCTTAATAAGATTCCACCATTGATCAGCATCACCTTCCAAACGATACACTGCTAAGATGACTTTATCATGTTCAGAAAATTGAAGAACTGAAAATATCTTTTCAGTGGTACTGATCCATTGTTCAGCAACAAGTGGATCAGAATACCCACTGAAAGAAGGTGGACGTTGCCTCATGGACTCAATAGAATATTTTTCCTTTCTATGCTCATTCGGAAGTCCAGAATGATTCATATCTTGTGTAAGTATAGAAATAATATTTGTCACTCCATCTCCCATAACATTTGTTTGTTCAGGAGGACAATCATTGCATTGTCCATTGCATTGATCAACACGGTTCCTTCGGGTTCTAGCCGTCGTCTAAAACCCAAAAAGAATAGTGTGAGAGGCAAAAATCATGCTAGGGAAAACAACATAATAAAGGGGGAGTACCTTCAATATCTAACATCTTAGGTTTAATTCTATGATCATTAGCGTAATTCTAGTACTATAACCTATACATATACTTAACCTTAGGGACATCCCTAGACATACCTTAGAAATATCTCTAGGGATCTCACTAACGTTTTCGCATCCTAGTTTCCAAAGGTTGACTAAACCTTTCCTCTGATACCAACTGTAGAGACCCATATCTTGACGTACATGGACATTACATTACTTTTGCGGAATACTTAGTACATAACAAAAACACACACACAAGGACCATAACAGTTTAGTGTCTTTGGAAACTTGGAATATAATCTTCTAATCGTGGTGAAAGATCTTCAATATCTCCCATAAATATCTTCCTCTTTTTTTTTACCTAAAACCTTTCTTTATAACCTGGGGAAAAGAAAACATAAAAGGGTGAGCTCAAATGCTCAGTAAGGGTAAACAAAAGAAATATCAATCACATCATATTCACAAGAACATAACATTTTGGAAATCTTAACCTGCAAAAGAGATCATAATTTCATAACATGGAATAAATTATGGCAGTGAAATGTAATCACAATAATCATAACTTAAAACATGAAAATTTGTGGCATACACACATAATCATAGAGAATCATTTCTTGTTAGTCAAGACTCATTGCCAAGACTATCTTAGTGGACAAAGTCCCTTTCTGAACCGAGTCACCCTCGTTTCAGTCCTGTTTCACTGAACCGGTATAACCTACCATTCCAGCCATGTCTATCTCATGAGATATAAAATCTTTACCCAATGCATTGGAGGGAAATATAGGTCCCACCCATCTCATAATGATACCATTCTTATGTGTGCCACAAAATCATAAATCATACATCATTGCATAACCCATGTAATAAAAATGGGAATCTTAAACATCGTGCTATCATAAAACAATTCATATAAGATAAAGGAATTCATAAAAAATAATTCCATCACAACATAATCAAATCAATGTAATAATAGGGATAAAAACATAACCCTTTATTATCTTAGATGGAAAATAATTTTAATAAAACACTTGAACTCCATTCTTGAGGAAAATATCCTTTCTTCTTCAAAAACACTTTTCCTTTCTTATCATGTCATACAGTTTTAAACTAAAATAAGTTGATTAAAAATAAACTTGAAAACTTGTAAAGTAAGATTCTTGGAAATAATGTTTTAAAAATCCATTCATTCCATATAAGTGAAAAAAACATTATTCTCGTACTTTTGTCGGAAAAGTCAAAAAATACCTCGTACGAAAAAACGACAAAAGATTCCTTTCATATATTTTACTAAAAACTCACCGAAGGGTAAAATTGGATTTAAATAATTGTAGGTCAATGGAAATAATATTACATGTTGAGGAAACATGGACGTGGATGATAAAATACACCCCAGTAAATTTCAAAGTATAAACAATCTCAGATAAAAATGAGATTGTGATATTTCCCTTACCTTAGGTCCGATTTGCTTCGTAAGTGTCCGAACCTCATGTATAATGATTTAAATAATGTCATTTACTTATTACAGAATCATATTCATTGTTATTATATCATATACGGTTCACTTATGACTTTATATTACCCATTCTTTTGTAAATTCGTGTTAAAGTAGAGTTTTGGGTAAAATTGTCTCATTTGTCGTTCGTGTTTTAACTTGTAATTATTCATATGATTACTTAGATCATTATTACTTAATTATAGAATATAAAACATGATTTATATATGATATATATTCAGAATATACATATATATAATGGATCGATAAATGGAAAGAAATACACCGTTCATGGAGACGGTAGGCCGTACGTACGCATGAACGTTGTTTTCTTTTCGTTATTGAATTGAGTGGAATTAAGTAATGACATACATATATATACACATAAATCCATTAGCTTTATAATGTCATATATTTCATTATTATCGCTTATATATACTTTATAATCATTCTTAAATGGTTAACATGGAGAATGAATCTCATCGCGTCGTGGAGACGGTAGTCCGTACGTACACACGAGCGATGATATCATTTCCATAATTATTGAATTGAATTGGAGTGGATGATACAATATATCAGAATCAATATGATGTTCTAATAACTATGTATAGTTATTCTTTACACCATTATACCCATCCATGTAAGGTGGTTGTGGAAAATAGATTACACCACGGCGTGGAGACGGTATTCCGTACGTACGCACACACGGTGATTTCTTTTTCCGTAGGATGGATAGATGGTGAAATAGGGTTGTTTCATACTTATAATAACATATCAGTATATGAGTGATACTGATGTAATTACTTCATAATGAAACAACCTAAGAAGAATAAGTGGAATAAGAAATAAAGATGAAAGAATCGGTAACGAACATTACCTCTTCTTTGAAGTGCTTCTTTGAGACCTCCTTTTAGGGCACTAAAATGGGTCATTAAAGAATACCAGAACCTCTAGGATGATACTAGGGAAGTGGAGAAGAGATTTGTTCAGGGGTTGGCCGAGCTTTAATGCTCAAATTGGTGTGAGGAGGAGAGGGAGGAGGTGCCCTTTTATAAGGGAGGAGAGGGGCACCTTTGCAATAACTAAAAATATCATTTTATTATAAAGTCAAGTTCTGTTTTAAATAGCTCCAAATTGATTTATTTCGTGGCTAAGGTTGGGATGGGTCAAAATCCTCTAATATAATATAATTTATACAAGTTTAGGTTCCTATTTTAACCTTATCATTTAGATTTAACATTAAGTTAAATAATTTTACTTTTACCGTGTCTTCTTGTGTTCTTACACTATAAGGTTAATAAACTCTCTATAAGAAGCCAAACGAACCCCAAATTGTTTATTATTAATATATATAACCTTATCTAAGTCATTTTGCCGATCCTTATATTTTTAAGAATAAAATAACAATTAATAATATAATATTTGTTTTAAAAACTATTTTATGTCAATTTTGAAACTATTTAGTAATTGATTTTTGAAAAAATCATAACAGAAAGATAAGTTCGAAAAAAGTTAATTAAATCAATAATAACATGTCATATTAAACTATAAAATTAGTGTAATTCATAAAAATTCTCAAATTACATTTATTTTGGTGTTTATAACATCAATTATGTCAATATTTCATTAATAAAATAATTACTGCATCATCATTGTGTCATAAATAAATTAAATTATTTAATGTCTAAAAATTAAAAATAAAACATCATTATGTTGGAAATATTTTTATCTTTATAATGAATATTTATAGTCGAATTTATCTTATGCATAACCCCATATTAAAAATTATTTACTTATTAAACTTTGATTTTAACTATTTCAACCCTTCTTTAAATAAATTAATAATAAATGTCCTAATCTAATCCAAGTGGGCCTAAATGGTCATATTTTATTCCTAAGTCTATTTTTGGTCGAATTACACTTATCCAATAGAATTAGGACATGTGTTAGGGTAATAATAATATCATCTTTACACTTAATTACCCTATTTACTTTTAACCATGGTAAAAATAAGTAAAAAGTTACTATTCACCAAAAATTATTTTCATCTCATTGAACCACATTTTAGTCCTTGATATTAACCGTGTCTCTCGGATTTTCGAAATTCCAATCACAGAAGCGGTAAAATTAAGTTTTATGAAAAATTCAGTTTTTTAACTACCACTTAGTGGTTTCACTATTCATCAAAAATTAAAATTTTTCAGAAAAATTCCAAAATTTCACCCTAGGCTAATTTCGATATTCCGAATCCAAAAATGAAGTCCATTTTGAAAAATAAAATTTATAAAATTTCAAAAAGTGGTTATTACTATTCATAACGGCTAGTTTTAATAATAGCATATTTTTGTTTAGGGAAACTCGTTATTGCGTACTACACACGCTATCGAGGAAGGTCGCGATTGCGTGTAATGCAAGGAAAATCAAGGATGCGTGTTGTGAAAGCTCCTTTTGGTGTAGAATACAACACAAGACATTAATGAAATTAAAAAGAATATTTTTCATAAAATCTCGGGGTGTTACATTCTACCCCCCTTAAAATGAATTTCGCCCTCGAAATTCGTCGGGGTAATAAATGGTTTACTATTCGAAAGTTTCTTTAATAGAAACCCACATCGTAAAAAGGAATACCAAAACCAATCTTTAAAAACAAAAGTATGAAACGTAACGGTTACCCAAATAAACTAATCACTGGGTTTCCACATAGGTGAAAATATGGATATGGAAGAAAAATCTAACCATCATGTTCTGATGGAGAGTGGTAGAGAACATGGCTATGGAAAATCCAACAATCACAAATCCACAAATTTGTGACGATCTAAGGTACCATCTGATTAATCAGATATAAGAGCACTAGGACAACATTTTTGGTTTTCAAGATCGTTTCCCTAAAGTTTAATAATTTGAATTAGAATAAATACTTACTTTATTTTGGTACAATCTCACTGTTGTTCGTGCCTTGAACAATTTTCACTTCATCTCTTAAATAAATGAAGTTGAATTTGTTATTCTTGAAGTGTTAGCAGATCATGTGATAGAATGACGGGTCATTCCATCTGTCTCAAACAAAAGGTTAGCAAAAGTTATTAAATATACATAAGTCATTCTATAGCGAGATTAATCATATATGGTTCCTTAAATGGACTTATACTTCATATATCATACTGCTTAATATAATAAAACTAGTTTCTACTAAACAGGGACTTCCTGTAGGCCAGTGGTAGGCGATAAAGGCCAGTCGCACTTCGGTTGTGGGTTCGATTCCCACAGCCTTGTCCGACGCGATGGGCTGTCGCCCGTCCTGTAGGTTGTCCTTTTTCTAACGCTATATTACTATAATATCCCACCAATAATATCAAAAAAAAATTTATCCTAACTTATGTCCAACATAATCCATTCTAATCTTTAGGATTATCTAAAATACTTCGGTCCAAGCTCATAGTATAAAGAAAATGATTACTTGAAATGTCACAGAACAATCACGTGAATGCCATCATTTATCCACCATATATCATAAGATATATCTTGTTGGTCAAATTAAAAACATGTGAATACCTTAATCATGTATTCTCTTGAAGAATTAATACCCATTGAACCTTAGTGAAAACATGAATGCAGTTAAAAGCTAACACCTTCCACATACCAAAATCCTCAAAATTCTATATACTCAGACCATGATATCACTTAGTCCTTTTATCAATCATGAGCTCATGAATACTGTTAAACATTTCATTTTCTCGTTTTCCCTTCATTATGCGCATATCATCTTATTTCCAAAAATATCTCAATCACTTTGAATACCACATTAGACCAAAACATAAATATTCCAATTTTCCACGATACTATATACAACATTATTTTGGAATCCCATTACATAAACACTTAATCATTCCACCACATCATTGTCATATTCAACATCGCCAATAGTGATCGCATGTGACTTCCCTTTGTCCTTTGCCTTAAGTGGTTTCTCATGTTGATCATCACTAACCCTTGGATTAGGGCATTTATTAGCATAATGCCCCATTTCCTTGCACTTGAAGCATTGAAGTGTTGGTGGTGCATTCTCTACAGTGTTTGCTTTATTCACATCATTAGAAACCCTTTTTCCATTACCTCGACACTCAGCTGCTCGATGACCTTCTTTTCCACATTTAAAACATTTTCTAGTCCCTTTAATACAATCTCCACCATGTTTCTTTCCACACTTTGAGCATAAGGAAACATTCATCTTCTTTTCACCATTATTCTGAGATTTCTCCTTGAACTCCATCTTTCGTTTCTTGTCAAAACCATGAGATGGATATGTAACACCAACTTCAATTTCTACTTTGATAGCACAATACACAATTTCTTCATAGCTACTGAAGTCTCTTATAGCTAATGCCCTTCGAAGACTTGGTTTTAAGCCACTGAAAAATCGATCAACTTTACTTTCAGGTTGGATGATAATGCCAGATGCATACCTTGCAAGTCTTGTAAAATTCGCTTCGTATATACCAACAGATTCATCATCCTTTTGCTTTAGTTCAAGAAACTCCTTCTCCATCTTTGTTCAAAGAATACGGGGGAAGTACTTACCGAAAAATAAGTTCTTGAACTCGTCCCATTCCATGGACTCAATTTCATCCCTTTGCCTCGTATTCTTAATAAGATTCCACCATTGATCAGCATCACCTTCCAAACGATACACTGCTAAGATGACATTATCATGTTCAGAAAATTGAAGAACTGAAAATATCTTTTCAGTGGTACTAATCCATTGTTCAGCAACAAGTGGATCAGAAGACCCACTGAAAGAAGGTGGACGTTGCCTCATGGACTCAATAGAATATTGTTTTTTTCTCTGCTCATTTGGAAGTCCAGAATGATTCATAGATTGTGTAAGTATAGCAATAAGATTTTTCACTCCATCTCCCATAACATTTGTTTGTTCAGGAGGACAATCATTGCATTGTCCATTGCATTGATCAACACGGTTCCTTCGGGTTCCAGCCATCGTCTAAAACCCAAAAAGAATAGTGTGAGAGGCAAAAATCATGCTAGGGAAAACAACATAATAAAGGGGGAGTACCTTCAATATCTACCATCTTAGGTTTAATTCTATGAGAATTAGCGTAATTCTAGTACTATAACATATACATATACTTAACCTTAGGGACATCCCTAGACATGACTTAGAAATATCTCTAGGGATCTCACTAACGTTTTCGCATCCTAGTTTCCAAAGGTTGACTAAACCTTTCCTCTGATACCAACTGTAGAGACCCGTATCTTGACGTACATGGACATTACATTACTTTTGCGGAATACTTAGTACATAACAAAAACACACACACAAGGACCATAACTGTTTAGTGTCTTTGGAAACTCGGAATATAATCTTCTAATCGTGGTGAAAGATCTTCAATATCTCCCATAAATATCTTCCTCTTTTTTTACCTAAAACCTTTCTTTATATCTTGGGGAAAAGAAAACATAAAAGGGTGAGCTCAAATGCTCAGTAAGGTTAAACAAAAGAAATATCAATCACATCATATTCATAAGAACATAACATTTTGGAAATCTTAACCTGCAAAAGAGATCAAAATTTCATAACATGGAATAAATCATGGCAGTGAAATGTAATCACAATAATCATAAATTAAAACATGAAACTTTGTGGCATACACACATAATCATAGAGAATCATTTCTTGTTAGTCAAGACTCATTGCCAAGACTATCTTAGTGGACAAAGTCCCTTTCTGAACCGAGTCACGCTCGTTTCAGTCCTGTTTCATTGAACCAGTATAACCTACCGTTCCAGCCATGTCTATCTCATGAGATATAAAATCTTTACCCAATGCATTGGAGGGAGATATAGGTCCCACCCATCTCATAATGATACCATTCTTATGTGTGCCACAAAATCATAAATCATACATCATTGCATAACCCATGTAATAAAAATGGGAATCTTAAACATCGTGAAATCATAAAACAATTCATATAAGATTAAGGAATTCATAAAAAATAATTCCATCACAACATAATCAAATCAATGTAATAATTGGGATAAAAACATAACCCTTTATTATCTTAGATGGAAAATAATTTTGATAAAACACTTGAACTCCATTCTTGAGGAAAATATCCTTTCTTCTTCAAAAACACTTTTCCTTTCTTATCATGTCATACAATTTTAAACTAAAAGAAGTTGATTAAAAATAAACTTGAAAACTTGTAAAGTAAGCTTCTTGGAAATAATGTTTTAAAAATCCATTCATTCCGTATAAGTTAAAAAAAACATTCTTCTCGTACTTTTGTCGGAAAAGTCAAAAATTACCTCGTACGAAAAAACGACAAAAGATTCCTTTCATATATTTTACTAAAAACTCACCGAAGGGTAAAATTGGATTTAAATAATTGTAGGTGAATGGAAATAATATTACATATTGAGGAAACATGGACGTGGATGATAAAATACACCCCAGTAAATTTTAAAGTATAAACAATCTCGGATAAAAATGAGATTGTGATATTTCCCTTACCTTAGGTCCGATTTGCTTCGTAAGTGTCCGAACCTCCTGTATAATGATTTAAATAATGTCATTGACTTATTAAAGAATCATATTCATTGTTATTATATCATATACGGTTCACTTATGACTTTATATTACCCATTCTTTTGTAAATTCATGTTAAAGTAGCGTTTTGGGTAAAATCGTCTCATTTGTCGTTCGTGTTTTAACTTGTAATTATTCATATGATTACTTAGATCATTATTACTTAATTATAGAATATAAAACATGATTTATATATGATATATATTCAGAATATACATATATATAATGGATCGATAAATGGAAAGAAATACACCGTTCATGGAGACGGTAGGCCGTACGTACGCATGAACGTTGTTTTCTTTTCGTTATTGAATTGAGTGGAATTAAGTAGATGACATACATATATATACACATAAATCCATTAGCTTTATAATGTCATATATTTCATTATTATAGCTTATATATACTTTATAATCATTCTTAGATGGTTAACATGGAGAATGAATCTCATCGCGTCGTGGAGACGGTAGTCCGTACGTACGCACGAGCGATGATATCATTTCCATAATTATTGAATTGAATTGGAGTGGATGATACAATATATTAGAATCAATATGATGTTATAATAACTATGTATAGTTATTCTTTACACCATTATACCCATACATGTAAGGTGGTGGTGGAAAATAGATTACACCACGGCGTGGAGACGGTATTCCCTACGTACGCACGCGCGGTGATTTCTTTTTCCGTAGGATGGATAGATGGTGAAATAGGGTTGTTTCATACTTATAATTACATATCCGTATATGAGTGATACTGATGTTATTACTTCATAATGAAACAATCTAATAAGAAGAAGTGGAAGAAGAAATAAAGATGAATGAATCTGTAACGGACATTACCTCTTCTTTGAAGTGCTTCTTTGAGACCTCCTTTTAGGGCACTAAAATGGGTCATTGAAGAAGACCAGAACCTCTAGGATGATACTAGGGAAGTGGAGAAGAGATTTTGTCAGGGTTTGGACGATCTTTAATGCTCAAATTGGTGTGAGGAGGAGAGGGAGGAGGTGCCCTTTTATAAGGGAGGAGAGGGGCACCTTTGGAATAACTAAAAATATTATTTTATTATAAAGTCAAGTTCGGTTTTAAATTGCTCCAAATTGATTTATTTCGTGGCTAAGGTGGGGATGGGTCGAAATTCTCTCATCTAATAGAATTTAGACAAGTTTAGGTTCCTATTTTAACCTTATCATTTAGATTTAACATTAAGTTAAATAATTTTACTTTTACCGTGTCTTCTTGTGTTCTTACACTATAAGGTTAATAAAATTACTATAAAAAGCCAAACAAACCCCAAATTGTTTATTATTAATATATATAACCTTATCTAAGTCATTTGGCCGATCCTTATATTTTTAGGAATAAAATAACAATTAATAATATAATATTTGTTTTAAAAACTATTTTATGTCAATTTTGACACTATTTAGTAATTGATTTTTGTGAAACTCATAACAGAATGATAAGTTAGACAAAAGTTACTTAAATCAATAATAACATGTCATATTAACCTATAAAATTAGTGTAATTCATAAAAAGTCTCAAATTACATTTATTTTGGTGTTTATAACATCAATTATGTCAATATTTCATTAATAAAATAATTACTGTATCATCATTGTGTCATAAATAAATTAAATTATTTAATGTCTAAAAATTACAAATAAATTATCATTATGTAGGAAATCTTTTTATATTTCTAATGAATATTTATAGTAGAATTTAGCTTATGTATAACCCCATATTAAAAATTATTTACTTATTAAACTTAGATTTTAACTATTTTAACCCTTCTTTAAATAAATTAATAATAAATGTCCTAATCTAATCCAAGTGGGCCTAAATGGTCATATTTTATTCCTAAGTTTGTTTTTGGTCGAATTACACTTATCCAATAGAATTAGGACATGTGTTAGGGTAATAATAATATCATCTTTACACTTAATTACCCTATTTACTTTTAACCATTGTAAAAAAAACTAAAAAGTTACTATTCACCAAAAATTATTTTCATCTCATTGAACCACATTTTAGTCCTTGATATTAACCGTGTCTCTCAGATTTTCTAAATTCCATTCACAGAAGCGGTAAAATTAAGTTTTATGAAAAATTCAGTTTTTTAACTACCACTTAGTGGTTTCACTATTTATCAAAAATTAAAATTTTTCAGAAAAATACCAAAATTTCACCCTAGGCTAATTTCGATATTCCGAATCCAAAAATGAAGTCCATTTTGAAAAATACAATTTATAAAATTTCAAAAAGTGGTTATTACTATTCATAACGGCTAGTTTTAATAATAGCATACTGTTGTTTAGTGAAACTCGTTATTGCGTACTACACACGCTATCGAGGAAGGTTGTGATTGCGTGTAATGCAAGGCAAATCAAGGATGCGTGTTGTGCAAGCTGCTTTTGGTGTAGCATACAACACAAGACATTAATGAAATTAAAAAGAATATTTTTCATAAAATCTCGGGGTGTTACATTAATGAAGTTAAATTAGTCTATGCTTTATTATTTCCAAAGTTTCAAGCATCATGATTACTAAAAATTCACATGATCCATGTTTGTGTACAAATGGAGAGTTTGATGTTTCTATGTACAAATATTTTCTATGAAGTTTTGTGAAGTTCACTGGACTGATGCTATCCAATAAAGGTGTGATTGTAAAAATTTAATCTGTGAGGCAATAAAGTTTCAAAATCAAAGTTTTAGGTTTATCAATATTTAGACCATCCATAGCAAAAAAAATATTCTTCAAACTTTTTTGAATTCTATTGAGTAGTGGAAGGTTGAAGGAGTATCAAACAAAGGTTTTTCGAAAATGTTGTATAATAGAGTCTATTATATGGAATACTAAAAATCCATCTATCAAAGTCCACTGGAGAGACCAATGGTGAAATTTTATTGGTCAGAGAAGTTCTTATATTGCTCAGAATAAAACTATATGAACTTTTACATGTTAATTGGACAGAAGAATTTTTTCTTATGTATGATGTCTACCGACAGACTTATACAAGGATATGAGGTTATAAAGTGTCATAATTCTTAGATAGAAGTATCCTTATCATCAGATAAAAGAAGTGACTTATGAAATATTTACTAATTATTCCCAAAATATTGTAAAGGAGCACCAAATAAAGTTTCAATAGATAGAAGATATGTTATAAAGTTGTATCAAGTGAAAGGTTTGACTATATTTATGTTGTTTTTGTAAATTATATAACATAAAGATGTTGATCTGGATGTTCAATGCCCTAATAATCATAAGGAAAAAATCATTATTCACACTGAGATCTAAGGAAGGTGTGAAGAAGTTTGTAAACATAGAGTCTTAATGAATGTTCCCATATTTATGGAAATTTTAATTTGGTTAAATTCATAATGGTTGAGTGGGATGTTAAAAGTTTTAGTGGGGTATTTTAATTTAAATTTCACACACCTTCCTTAAGTTTTGGAGGAAATCATCCAATATAAAGTGGTGAAGATGCGTCGAGTTTTAGTGTGGAACTTTTGTTACTAGGAAAAGTGCTACAGAAGTCAATAGAAGATTAGTCTAGTAGTGTGAAGAGGAATTGATATGAATGATACTATAAAAAGTTTCTTATCAGTTGTAATCAGATGAACAATGTGTAGAGATAATCAGGCAAATAGAGGGTAAGTTAGTATCCAAATAACAGGGCATTAAGACTATTTTCATCAAACTAAGTGTACTAGATGGAACAGTGATTGAGAAAATAGTGTCTTATGTATTTCTAAGAAGAAGTTCTTTCTTTCAGCTATGCAAGAAAGTGAATAGGAAGAATAAATTTCAAGAAAGTAAGTGTGATGAATTCAAGATTCATAGTGACAACTTTGAAGTATGTTGGTGAAGGTTCTTATGGTTTTAAAAAAACATTATTATATTAGTGTGAGGATAACATGCACACTCAATTTTCCATAGTGTTATACAATTGAAAATATATTCCCTACTTATTGTAAACACCTGAAGTATTAGTTTTGTAGTGTGTTTTGTGGTCTTATATTACTTCCAATGCATTCTAGGACTAGACATTATTATTGTTTAGTGAACCTCACTTGTTTTTGGTTTTCTAGTAGGGTAATTTATTACTAATTATAGGTGAAGTTTTTTTAATAACAAAGAAAACATAAAATGATAAGATCACATATTCACCCCCTCCCCCTCTTAGTAATCACACATATCCTGATTAGTCCTTTCAATTTCATAAACATGTGATTATTTTGAAATTTTTTTTAAGAAAGTTTCATTGAAAAGGTATGTTTTATAATTCTCTTGATCTTGATTAATAAAACAAATCCTAATATAACAAATGGAGAAATTGAATTAATCAATGACATAAGAGGAGAATTTCTAATATGTTATGAGGTTTTTATAAAAGATACTATTTTTGAATTTACTAATTCATGTATTCAAATGGGTGCATGAAGTTATGGTTGAAATTAATATCTTATCTCAATTGATATCACTTTCTATATACAAATATTGTTTGAATAACCCTTGAAGATAGTTTTTGTGTTATCTCATTTTTCCTGGTATCATTTTATTTTATAAGGGGGATATCTTTTGTCTATATCAAACCCCATTGTTTTCTATATCGAGCATCACTCAAGTAGACTTAGAGTGGAAGGGTTAATGGGAATTTTCTAAATATAAATTTATATCACTTTCACAAGTACATAGTATTTATTTTTAATAAGGATGAGTGATTGTAAAATGAAAATTTTGAAGAGAAAGTGGGATAGAATGAAATGAAATTTTATGAGCTAAGATATAAAATATTGAGAAATCATTTTATTTGGGTATTTCAAAAAAGGGATACATTTTAGGCCACTTTGTGTGTGTTATATAAAATACAAATAATTAGTTATCTCAAGGACTTCCAGACACCCAATAATAAAAAGTTATACTAGAGGGACTGCTAGACCAATCTCAATGGTGAGCCAGCTAGATAGGAGTGGCAATGTGAAGGAGGTAGATACCCTATTTAAGTCATCATATGTGTGGGAGAGTGCATGGTTATTAGTCTACACTATGTGTGCCAATCATCATAGGTGTGTGAGAGTGCATGGTTCTTAGTCTACACTATGTGTGTCAGCACAACACACCCCCAAAGAGAACTAACTCCAACCAGATTTCAATGAGTTTATGAGAGGCATTGTGGCTTATAAAATAGTTTCATATGGGAGGATACTTCGATTTGGGATCATGTTTTAATCATATTGTTCTTCATTTAATATTGTGGGTGTACATATGCTAAATTACTTGGGATGAAGTCATTTTCCATATTCATATTCCATAGTAAATTGTTATAATGTGACACCAGCCGCTCTTATTCCATGATTCACCATTGATGAAGATTAAAACTATATAATAAAAATTATGACTAACATTTGAGTTCTTGAAATATAATAGGGATTACATGATCACATGAAGAGTGATAAGATAATGTGAAATATATATATCATGTAGTATGTGAATATGATAAGGTGAAAACGAAGGCCAAAATGAAGGAGATGGAAAAGGAGAAGAGAGTTAGTGAATTCCAAGAGAAAAAGGGATATTTATAGTTGTGTCTATACTTTGATAATAGTGCATGGAAAATTATCATGGTCAATAGATTTTTTCATGTAGACAATCCTTGAGATTATTCATGTTGTTGATCCTCATGATTAGTCAATCTATTCAGTTGATCCCCATGGTCTGTCGATTTTTTAGGTGGCCAATTTTTGACAGTATTCATGTGGTCGATATTTGAGATTGATCCATATGGTCACCTCACAAGAGAATAAAAATAATTGTTTAAAAATTAAATGTGTAAAAATGATATTCCTCCAGTTTTGTAAACATCATGTGCATAAAAATCAAGAGTGTAAACATAATTCATGTTTATATTGGGATTCCCAAGCATAAATAACAGTAGAGAATCTATGTGCCACAAATCAATGAGAGGAGTTCACGATATTTATTGTATGTTAAATTAGATGGTTCCATGTGTATTGTTCATTAATGAAAAAAAGTATCATGAGTTTTTTCATCATGATCTAGGATATAATTTTGAATAATGAAGAATATGATTCAATAAGAAGGTTTATTCTATAGAATATAAAAATACAACTATCATGAAAATATTTTTCAAGCGTCCATAAATATGTTAATATGAAATTTTAATGTATGAAATTTAGTGGGGATATAAGTAGATGATTTCATGGAGTAGTATGAAGAAACAATTGCTTCACATTTGATGTAATTATAGTTTATAAAGAACATTCATAGAAATAAGAGAAATAATTACAAGATTAAAGACGAAATAAAGGTTCAAGAGATTTGACCCTTGAATTGATGTTCCAAAAACCTTAATTGTTCATGTCATGTATACATTAATATATTTAAAATCATTTTTAATATATCCAAGGTTCATGTATTGAAGGATACGATTAAGGTTTTAAGGAATAATACCACAATTTATTCTTAGTTACATATAGTTATCTATAGTTACATGATGAAATTATAGTGAATTTGAAATACTGTGAATAATGGGATTTAAAATTTATACGTTTCTAAAAGACAATTATTGTACATTATCATATATATATAAATATATATATTATTTCGGGTTGAATATAATATTATTTTTTTGTTTTATTATATATGTGAGTGGAATTATATGTGAAAAAGTAAAATAATTATTAGACACTACTATTTTCTTGAATAAGAACCATGTGTCATAGATAGAAAATAACAACTAATTCAGATCATGTTCACTGAAGTGAAAGAAGAAGAGAACAAGAGAAGACAAGGATATATTTTTTAAGGATTTACAACATATAAAGAAGCATTATATAAACAATTGTTCACATAGTAGAATAAAAAATAACAGATAAGTTAAATAAGAAGAGATCGAGTTGGTCATGAAGTTCATAAAAGAAAAAGGTGTTTTAAAATTTAGTATTTGTGTACAAAGAAGTAATATTTTCTAATAAAAAAGTTAGTACTTTGTTTATATGAATAGGAAAGAAGATGTTGTGTGCACACCACTATATATATAAAATAAGATGAAGTGTGTCTTGCATGATATTATTCAAGTAAGACAAGAAGAATAAGAATAAAAAAATAATAACATCAATAACTTCTTAGAGTTAGAATGTTGTGATAGAATCTCTAGTTGTAACACCTAAAATTCAATGTAAAGGATTGGTATTCAACTATGTGTGTAAAAGAACAAATCAAGATGTTCTATATTCACACTATTATACTATTGGTAGACTATAATGTAACACTCATAGGGTTTTACTAGTTGGTTCTGTGACCCCATGTTTTTTTAGATCACATAAAAGATAAACCTTATCATATTGACAGTTTTACATTGTATGTAATATCCTAGACTCTATGAATTTATGTTCTTGTTTAAATTTTTGTTTAAATACCTTAAATTTTGATAACTAAATGTTTACCAGGTGAATGAGGAGGCTCAGGGGTGTCTTGGGGGTTTGGAACCAAAAGAAAGAGCAATTTGATCCATCCTATGCATGTTGCATAGTTGGCACATGGTTAGAGTAAACTGTGTGCCCAAACTGTGTTCCAAAATTGTGTTATCCATAAGGAAGGGGTTCACGGTTAAGAAAACTGTGCAAAAGGGAGGCGAAACCATGAGGTCTTTGCTAGAGGGATTTCACATAGTTGGCACACAAATTTTCAAACCATGCAGAATCCTTAGGTAACTGTGTGACTTAGTCTATATTGGATAGGGGATGGCATATAATTGGCACATGGTTTGGAAAACCATGCTGCCAAAGTGTGTGTCTCATTAAAAGTTGGTTTTTATGGTTTTCCCCCTCAATATTTTAATTATGTCACCTAATTTTCATACCCATTATCCCCCTTACAACCCTAGTGGAAAACTAAAATGACATGAGCATCACGACAGTGGTTCTCCTCAGATTTAAGGTAGTTTGGAGTGCCGTTGGGTGCAGATCGAAGCTCCCAATAAGTCTAACTCTCCTATTGATTCTATTTTCCATATTAGGTCTTGTGATTTTGTTATTATTCTTCTGAATCACTAAAACTCTATTTGTTTCATGGATCTTATGTTGGGGCTTCAAATAGTTCTTGAATACAGGTATAAGTCTAAGGTAAAGGGTGCATTCATCTTTAGATTTGAGGTGGGTGGTCTACAAGTTATATCCCATAGTCTTGAAGTTGATTTGTGCATGTGTGATTCAATTATTGCTTCTCTCATGTTGTGAAATTGATGCCTTTAGTGATATTTGGTATAATGGTTGGGTAAATATTGAAATGAATCCATCATGATCCCTATGGGATGCATCAAGGATGATTATACCAGATTAGATCCACCCATGGGGTGTTCCAACATTTCCAAACATGGAAAAATTGTAATGTTAAGCATAGAATTTACTTATGATAAAGTAGATCCCATTATGAACACGTTGATATGTTAGTTGAGTTGAAAATGGGATATTTATATTCATTTATATACTTTGATAATGGAATAAGGTATTGTTTAGCTAAATATGAAATGGGTTGGGTGAAATAAAGTGATTGGGCTAAATGAATTATGAATTGTGCTTGAAATTCATAAGTGGGTTAATGTGTGTGGAAGTGATGAACTTTTTAAATGGGTAATTTTTTATGAAATAATGAATATTTTAAATGGTTTAACATATGGGAATTTATATGTATGTTAAATAGGCCAAAATATGTCAATTTTTGACTATGATAATGGGTCAAGGCATGAAAAGGGAAATAGGTTAAAGAGATATGCCAAGTAAATGATAAATGAGAAAATGGGTTAAGGCTTGATGATGATTTAAATGTTTAATGAAATGTTAATTGTAAATGTTATTCATATTGGTTATGTATGACTTGTGACATGGTATATGTGGAAAATGGATAAATAAGCATGTGAACATGGCTTGGTAGTATGTGGGGTATTGACTTCAGATTCCACACCCACAGATCGGGTTGGGATGAGGCTCTAAACCCAACCCCTAGAATGCACAAGTTAGGGAGTTGGAATAAGGATCTATTACCCTAATGATTTCATTGGATGAGACTACCTGGACTGAGGCTCCAAGGTAAGTGTGATGTAATTGATTGTGAAATGTTTGTCCCTTAGTGAAATTTGGAACTTGATTTATCCCCATATGCATGTTAATTGAACAGCTTAGGTTATTATATAAATAATGTAAATACCTAACCCATCGAACTTTTGATGAAACTTAATTTAGTAAATAAGATTGCATATGTGATGAAAATGAAAATAATGATGGAAAATAGTTAAAGTGAAAATTATCAACTAATGGAAGCTAAGTTATCTTTTGATTTACATTATCATTTATTTTATAGTTTCATTCACTATATTTTTATATTAGATATTTATTAGACACTATGGTGGTGGAGTACTAAGTTGTACTCACACCCTGCTCAGGCTGCCATTGGGTACCTGAGTAGATTTCATGGTTGCAGGTTAGGAAAAGGGAAAATCCCCTAAACTAGGGAGTTGAGTTGGGCTTAGGATGTGAATGGATGAGGATCCAGACATGGATTCATGACCTATTTTGGGTATTTAGTTGGTTTTATTAATTTTGGGGTACTTTATCTTTTGGAACAATTAGCATAACATGTCATATTAATTATTGGTTGTGGTTTGTACCCTATTTGGAAAAAGGTTAGTAATGCATGTTTCTGGTTTTTTATTCATTGTTTCCTTTATTTCATATGTTATTTGTTGTAGATTACTTTGGTAAAGACGATATAGTCTCCCCACATGATCCATTAGACCCGCGATCCTAGTCGGCAATCTCTAGCATATGAGGAGGCATGATTTAGGTCATGTGGCGACCCAACTCAGGGCACCGATTTAGTGGATTTCAGGTCAGAGATTTTACAAAGTGGTATCAAAGTGGTTCTTTTTTATGGTATTACTATTTGGGATGGTAGAATATAGATTAGGATGTGTCTATCCCTAGAAATGAGATCTTTCATGGGAGTATATAACCCATATATGAGGGAAAACCCAAGTACCCAGGGTGGGAAATTGTTGTTCTTGATATTTGTTGTTACCATTTAATGATATTTCACCATTGGGTGATGCACATGCGTGTGATTTGACTATTTTATGATGTTATTATTATGGTCTAAACAATATGAGGTTGTTCATTACTTCATTGTTATAGGAACCTAGGGATATGGGTGGGATGAATCATGATAGGGACACACAAGATGGGTGTGTGAGACATGAATGGTAGGATTCATTTTACCTTCTTTAAAATTTGAAGAAAATGGTGTCTAAATAAGATGAATAAAATGGATAATTTTAAATAATTTATATTAATGGTTAAAGAATCATGTTCTTAAGGAAATGTTATAAGTGGGTTATTTTTTTTGGATGTAATAAAATTATAAGGATGAAATGGTGACTAAAATAGAAATATTTACATTGTGATGGTAAAATGGTTAAATAACTGTCCTTAATGAAGGTTTTGAATGAGTTAAAATATTTTTTGTAACATGTTACGATATGGGAAAGGTTCCTAAGGGGAACGATTTTTATTATGAAAGTGGAAACGGTTTAGAAAGAGTATGTATAATGAAAGAGTTGTATCTATGTTGGTTGGATTACCGAATGTTGATTGTGACCTGTAGTAGGAATGGTTGAGGGTAATATTAGAGATGTGATCACATATGTTGAGAAATTGTGTGGAGTGGGTTGATTATGAAAGGTAGTGTGTTTTTCATTGTGGTCTACACAGATTGTACTTTCCTTGAAATGTTTGTTGATGATTTTTTTTGAAATATGAATTCGAATAAGTAGGTATTTTTGAAATGTTTGTAAAATGGAATGTTTTAAAGTGTGAACTTTTGGGTTTTCAAAATGGTGAAGTTAATTATAGTATAATGTGTAATGATGGGACTTTCGGTGAAGAATGGTATTGTGTATTCTTTGTGTTGTTTATCTAGGTACGGGTGGTTTGGGTAGTGAGAGTTCCTTAGGATGAGTCCTTGATTATATGTCGGGAGACATTGGATTTAGGTCATGAGGCCTTACTAGGTTTGATGTATAGTAAAAGGGATTTTCTTATTGTACCCTCTGTAGGGTTTTAGCCTTAGGGTCAGAAGATTTTGTATAGTAATGTGAGTGTATAAATCCTTGTGGGTCGTGTTCGTGCAAGGGGTATGTTATAACTTAAGGATGTTACCAAGGATTATGGTAGCCTTTGTGGGTTGGGAACTTGTGAGTTTTGATTTGGAACTTAGAGAGGGTGTTTGGATCGTAGTGTTGATGTATGTGTGTGAGTATCATTGGTGAAGAAACTAGAGTAAATGGTCACTTGGTGTGCTAGGCGTCGGGTGTATCAAAACGAGAGTAAGAGTGATGCTCATGAAGGTCTTTTCTGTGGATTGATTTGTATAGATTAGAAAGAGATCCATCATATGTTTCATATCATGGATCTAGTTTAGGGAGATGTATTATTCAACCTTTGAGGTGACCCATGAGAGAAGTCATATGAGGTTTCTAGTTCTTTCAGGTGTGTATTTCACAGGTGGATGTTTTAGGATTTGGAAGTGGCACACAAAGAGTGTTTCCTAGTGTGGGTTTTTCCTAGAGGGTTAAGTAGGAATGTTGATGGTTTTAGTGATGCGACTCGAGCTATGGTTATATGTTTACAGTTTTAAGAAAATTGAGGGTATCCTGAAGGGAAGTTAGTCTGTATTGAAAGTGCATTAGGATATGAAGCATATGTGATGGCTTTAGTAGTGGAATCAAAGAACGATGAGTGTTATCAAGTTTTTGGTAAAAGTTCATTATTACAGCTTGGTTTCTTTCTCATGGTGACACCTGAGTGCTGGAATAGGTTGTAAGGTTGGTTTTGAAGGGTTGGATCATTTGAGTGTCTGACATGTTTGTTTTGATGATATTAAATGGTGACCTCGATGATTATTTTTAGTAGAAGAGACAAGGGTGACCAAAGTGTGGATGGATGCTTTTGTTATGAAGGTGAAACCTAAGGTGAGGGAGGTCATGTGGTGGGTCTTGTTTTTATGAATGGTTTGGTGGTTGGGTGATATGTAGAGAATTCCTTTAGGCTATAAAACAAGGAGGCATGGTCCAGTGAGTAAGCAGGCATTTGGGCCAGGCTCTGGTGGTGTTTCGCTTGTGTGATATGAAGTTGGTTTCAGTGTATGGTCATAGGAAAGTCCAAGACCTCTAGAGATATGTGTAGGTCTAGATGGTGTCACATTCTAGGAAAGCACGATGACATATGGGATACATACACATGTGTCTTAGGAGTAAGTGCTTTTCATTTTCTTTGAAACCAGTGCGAAGAACTGGTTATAGGAGTGAATATTTGGTTCTAGATTGGTGTAATGGTTCTTTGTGTTTCAATTATGAATCCCTAGAGTCTTTCTTATATAAATTGAGAGGTGTGGCTTTGGTAGTGTCAAAGGAAAATTTGGTTCATGGCCACTTGGTGGAGAGTTGTGAATCGGTGGTGAGTTTGGTTGGTAACCCCATTTTAGTGGTGGTTTTCTTGTGTTGATGAGACCTTACAGGAAAGGAAGCCTGAAACTTTTGATAGGTTAAGGTTTCCCTATACTGGGAGGTTACAATGATATTGCCTAATTTTTGGTGGTGTTCTATGATGAATTATTAGCATAATTTTAGCTAAAGGTGATCATTCCCAATATCTTGACATTGTCCCGGGTATGTTGAGAAATATATGGCTTTATGAATAGAGACTTAAATGTGTCTCAGTTGGAGGTGGTAAATCATGGAAGTCACAATCATGGAGTGGTGTATGGGGAGCTATATGGTGGTATTTACACAATCGACCATTTATGGGTGAGGTCCTCAGGATGTACCGGGTGTCGATGAACACCTTGGGTGCATCTTCAAAAACTATGAATGGGTATTAGGTGATTTTGATTTTTTTTACAGGAAAATCAAAATGACCACATCCATGTTTTTGGATTCATATTAGGATTGAAGTGTGAGCTGTGGTGGTTGGAATTTCTTTTGGAAACTGGTAATAATGATAATACAAAGGTGGTGAGTCATAATTCAGTCATGGATATGTGGATCAGATTGTGGAGTTGATGTGGTGGCATTGAGATACTAATTGTAATCCTTGGAGGTGCATGTTAAGTTCCTCAGAAAAGGCCAGGTGGGACTTGGATGTGGTGGTTGAATGAGCCAAGTGTTGTCTTGGGGTTAGGGTGGTTCTAAATGGAATTCAATATGCTCATGTTAAAGTCCTTAAAGTGTGTGGTAAGACATGTCAACGGCTCATGAAACGTGAGTTTGGGTTCTAGACCTCCTAATAGGTTTGGAATGGACTTTGGTAGGTATGATTGGGTGACCATGAGGTGTCCTTAGGTGTGAAGGAATCTTGGTCAATTAAGGTGGTGGAATTCCTATATTGAAGCCAAGAACTTTTTGGGTGAGCCATCCAAGGGATAGCTCAGATCAGCTAGGGACAAGGGATGAATGTGGCGAGCTGAAAACCACATTTAGCAAATATTTTAGAGGGAAAGTACATTTCAAAGTTTGAAAATGGGTGTTGTGTAAGAACCTTTTCATCAGTAGTCAATGTATGGACAGTGAAACTGCTTGTGTTAGGAATGTTGATTGGTGTGGTAGAGCATGATGATGGCTTGGAGATTAGTGGATGCCTTGATGGTCAAATTTTACCTGAAGTTAGGGAATGACCCCAGTAGGTGCGTTGGATTATAGTGATTGGACTTAAGTCTGTAATAACCTTAGGAAGATAAAAATGGGTTAGCATCCCAATAGTGGAATGTGGATATTCTAGGAAAAACCATTTAGGGGTGGTTTGACATGATACAGTAAAAATAACGGATGTTGAAAGTTGTGACCAACCTCCATTTTCTGTTTTTTTTGTGGAAAGGGACTTTCAAGATTGAAGGAAAACTTGAATGAGTTAAAGTTTTTCTTAGGAAGTGAATGGACAATGTAGGGATTTCCTCTAAGAATGTTTTTACGGAAATTATGGATGCCAATACGGGGTGAAGTACTTATGGATGTTTAGGCATGGTGAGTTGGGAACATGTCAGGTATATTGTAAAAGTTGAATTGATGTTCTGGTGGTATTTTTTAATATCCGATGTGCTAGCCACTGGAAGATGGTGAGGGTAAGCTAAAGTGTGTGGTGGGGATCACCATAGTGGGAAGGTGGTTGGTTGATGATGTGACTTGTGTTTCAGGTGGAAGGGACTTGAGTAAGTACCATTTTAGTAATTTGGACATGATAATGAGTGTTGGAACGAGCTTTGACCAGATGAGTACCTTGAGATGAAGGTTATACTTGGATTGTGCTTCATATATTTGAATATGTAGTGATTCCATTGGGACTCAAGTTGGGGACCAACATTGGTCAGGAAATGTGGTGGGAAAACTATGTATTCCTTGGGTAAGACTAATCTTGGGTCACATTTAAATTTTGAAAAGGGATTAAGATAGAACCAAGTGAATTAGGTCATGAGTTGAGGAGAGGGATGGACTGGTAGAGTGCTGATTGGATTTTACTAAGTGGTATGACGATATGTATGATGCCTCATTATGTTGTGTTTTAAGGAGAATTTCCTAGGATTCCTTATAGAGTTATTGTGGTTTATGTATGGTTAGAAGTTGATGTATCCTTTGAGGAGCATTTGATTCATTTTTTAGATCATACTGAGAATTCTTGTGAGGCAATGTTGTGCATTTATTTTATATTTTGTGGAATTATGGTAAGGTTTAGGAAAAGACTTGGGAGAGAGAGATGGAAATACAAGTCTGGAGTCCAAATTTCGTTTCCTTGGAAGATCAATGATGCTTGGAAGTCTGGATCAAGGATGATCAATTTTAAGGTGGAGAGTTTTTAATATCCCAAATTCTATGGAGGAATATCCTTGTTTAATTTTTTGTTTAAATCTCTTTAATTTGTCTAATTATATGTTTATTGGGTGTATGAGTTAGCATAGGGTCATCCTGGGGGTTTGGGACCCAAAGGAAAGGGAATTTTGGCAATCATGTGCATGTTTCATGGTTGGAACATAGTCAGAGTAAACCATGAACCAAACCATAGTAGCTATGAGGAAGGGGCGAATAGTTAAGAAAACTATGCAAGGGGGATGCAAAAACATTCAGTCTTGGACAGAGGCGCTCTGCACGGTTCGCACACAGTTTTTCAAACCATGAAAAATCCCAGGGTAACCATGCAACCTAGCCCCTCTTGGATAGTGGCTAGAGCATGGTTGGTGTATGGTTTGGAAAAATGTGTAGCCAAACTGTGCGTCTAATTAAAAGTGAATTTTTATGAGTTTACCCCCTCAGGATTGTAAGGTTCTCACCTAATTTTCTTCCCCATTCTCTCCTTTTAAACCCTAGAGATAATCTAAAACTAACCAAGCTTCCAAAGGGTGGTTTTACTTTTATTTTAGTCTCTTTGGAGTGCCATTCGGTGCAGATCAATGATCCTTATAACTCTAATGCTCCTCTTGCTTCTATTTTATAGATTAGGAATTGTGGTTTTATTATTCTTCATATGAAGCCCTAAAACCCTATTTTTCTTGTGGATATTATATTGGGGATTTAAATTGTGCTTGAATTAGGATCTAAGTATAAGGTTATGGTTACGTTCATCTTTGGATTTGACGTATGTGGTCTAAAAGTTCTATACCATATTCTTGATGTTGATTTGTGCATGTGCGGTTGTGTTATTGCTTTCCTCTTGTTGTGAAATTAATTCCTTTAGTTAGATTTGGTATAATGGTTGGATAAATGATGAAATTAACCTCTGATTATCCTTGTGGGATGTATATAGGATGATTAGACCAAATTAAGGCCAAACATGGGGTGTTCCAATATTCCTAAACATGAAAAAATTGTAATGTCAAGCATAGAATTTACTTGTAATAAAGTGCATCCCATGATGAACAAGTTGTGATGTTAGTTGAGTTGAAACAGTAGATATTGATAGTAATTCCTATAATTCTATATTGGTATAAGGGATTTTCTATATTAATATGAAATTGGTTGGTTGAAATAAAGTGATTGAGCTAAATGGATTAAGAATTGTACTTGAAATGCATAAGTGGGTCAATTTATGTGAAAGTGATGAACACGTTAAATGGGTAATTGTGAAATAATGAATGTGATAAATGGGTTAACATATGGTAATTTATGGATATGTTAAATGGGATATAATTTTTTAATTATTGACTATGATAATGGGTCAAGGCATGAACAGGTAAATGGGTTAAAAGAGATATTCTATGTAAATGGTAAATGAGAAAATGGGTTAAGGCTTGATGATGATTGATGATGATTGATATTTTAAATGAAATGTGAATTGTAAATGTCATGTGTATTTATTATGTAAGATTTTTGATATGGTATTTGTAGTAAATGGATAAATAAGAATGTGCACATGGCTTGGTGGTATGTAGTTTATTAACTTGAGGTTCTATGACCATGGGTTGGGTTGTAATAAGGCTCTAAACCTCACCCCTATAATGCTGAGGTTTGGGAGTCAGACCAAGTCTCTATTACGATTACAGTTTCATTAAATTAGACTACTTGTACTGAGTCTCCAAGGTAAGTGTGATGTAATTGATTGTGAAATTTTTATCCCTTAGTGAGATTGGGAATATAATTTATCCCCTTATTCATGTTAATTTACTGGATTAGGCCATTTTTTAAATATTGTAAATTCCTAACCCAATTAACTTAGGATGAAGATGAATTTAGTAAAGAAGATGGTGTAAGTGATGAAAATATAAAAAATGATGGAAATGGTTAAATTGAAAATTTTTAACTAATGGAACTCGAGTTGTCTTTTGGTTTAAGTTTTCATTTATTTTATACTTGCATGCACTATCTGTTTAGACTGGATATTTTGTAGACACCATGGTGCCTACCTAATGAGTTGTACTCACACCCTGCTTGTTCCACCATTGGGTATCCGAGAAGATTTCATGGTTGTAGGTTAGTATAAGGGAACATTCCCTAAGATATGGAGTTTAGTTGTGTATAGGATATGCATGGATGAGGATCCAGGCTTGGATTTAGGACCCAATTTTGGGATTCTATTGTTTGTCTTATTTTTGGGTTCCTTTATCTTTTGGAAAAATTAGCATGACATGAAATATTTATTATTGGTTGTGTTTTGTAACATGTTTTGGAAATGGTTAGTAATGAATATTTCTAGTTTATTATTCATTATTTCCTTTATTTCATACGTTATCTACTGTGTATTACTTTCGTGAAGAGGGTATAATCTCCCCACATGATCCATTAGACCCTCACTTCTAATTGACAACCTATATCATATGGGAAGGCACACTTGAGGTCATGTGGAGAACTAACTTAGGGCACCAGTTTAGTGGATTCTGGGTTGGGGGTGTTAAGTTATAAACTAATATTCTCTTTGGGTGTGTGTGTTTGGGTGTGTTTCCTGAAAAGATAAAGGTGAGAAGAGTTAACTTGAGATTCATTCACCTTAAATAGTGAAATATAAAAAAAAGTAAATAGGTATATAAAGAATAAATGTTTTACAAATTCAGGAACACTAAAATACTAATTCACACTCCTCGGTTTTGAGTTCAACCCAACCGGTCCCATCACTTTTTCCAAAGGGAATTTAAAGGGGATGATGCAATTTTTTGAATAAAATTTAATCACAGAAGGATAAAATAGACTTCAAAATTCATAATATATAAATTCAAATCGGTAAAATAGATAAATTCATGAGTGGTAAAGAAAAGGGTAAATTTTTATGTACAACTAAAATAAATACCAGAGAGATTGTGTAACACCCCAAGATTTTATGGTATGTCTTTTATTTATAGTTAATCATTTCGATAGCTTATATTTCACGTGACACCAAGATTAAGAGAAACCATGATATACTATTAATATTATTATTTTATATGAAATTATCTCCCAGCCATTAAATTGGTGGTTATCAATAGGATTAAATATATTATTAAAATAAATTATTTAATTAATTGGTTACCAAATAATTAAAACTAAATATAGAAACCAATTTAACATAAAGGAAATGTTTTTATAAAAATTATTATTATGCGCCAAATGTGCTTTATCCTAAAAAATTAAATTAATTACTATAAGTGAATGATATTAATTAAATTTATATATAATATATTAAATATAATGTTTAAAATTAATTCTATGTGATTTATAGACATGATATAAAAATAAATATGATTTTTATGTATAAACAACTATATTTTTATAAAGGCAATTTTGTCACCTTTTGATGGTGCACTTGTTTTAAAACTAGTTTTTTAAACTTTAATGATATATATTTTATAAATTAAACTTATTATTTTAAATCATAATATAAAAAACTACTTTTGTTTCATTTTTGGTATTTTTCTAGATAAGTTTCATGTCTTGATGAATAGTAAAAAAATATTTAATTTTTATTGAAAAGAGATTTCTCATCCAAATAATTTATAGCGTTAAATTTTATTTTTTATTTTTAAAAATTAAAATTAGATCACTTTTTTATCATTTAATCCAATTTAGTTCATTGGAATAAATTTTACATTGAATTTGGATATAAAAACATTTTAATATTTTGAACGTTTTCACTTTAAAAACCCATTCTCATTCCCAAAATGAGAAAAATTTTAAATTAATTAATGAAAATTATAAATTTTTTATTTTAAAAAATGGATTCAGTATTTTTAATAAGTGGGTAAAAATTATGTAAATAGTTCTATTTTACTTTTGGATATTATGAATAGCAATTTAAGTAAATTTTTATGAGCACATTTAAAGGTAAATTAAGTAATTAAGGGTAAATATAATATTATAAAATTACCCAAACACTTGTTATAATTTTATTGGGTGAGTGATTTTCAATAAAAATCATAATTTGGTTGATTTTATGGACTATTGGATCCACTTGGATGACTTTAAACCTTATATAGTATTTTATTTTAAGAAAATCCAAATATGTCATACTCATGTTTTTAATAAGTATTATATTTTTAACATATGATTATGCAGAACATATCTTCAATTATAAATAGTCACTTAAAATATAGAATATTTATATTCATCATTATAATTTATTTTTAATTTTTAAGAGATAAATAATTACCTAGAGACTTACACAATGATGATGTAGTAATTAATTAATTAATGGGAATATCAAAACAATGATTATGAAAATTTTAAAATAAATATAATTTGACATAATTAATTCCATCCAAAAATTTTATAGAAAATTTTACATTTTATGGATATATTAGAGGTTTATTTATAAGATATCTTGTTTTATTTATTTTATTTAAAAGTCAAATTGATGAATAGTATCAAAATTATCATTAATGTTATATTAAAAATAATAATATATTATTAAATGATATAAAATTCATAAAACTATATAATTCAAAAATATGATTGGAATAATGTGTAAAATTTCATCCATGACTCATTTATGGTAATTTTTTCATTTAATTGTAACTATATTAACCTTTAAAGAATAAAAATACATGTTGTCGCACTAAGAGTTAAAGAGATTGATTAAGGGTTAAAACCAAAATTTAAGGGCAATAATGTGGCCTAAAATTGTATAAAAATTATTGGTTTATAGGATTTAGACCCATTCTAATCTAGTATTCTAAATAAATCAATTTGTTTATATTTTTCATTGGAAATTAATTTTTATTAGTTTTATATTTTGCGAGTTTTCAAATGTCACCCTCACCTCAATTATAAAAGGGAACCTCCTCCCTCACTTCCTCACATCACTTTTAGCCTTATATATCGACTGAATCCTCTCCATTTAACCTAAAAAAACACTTATACAAGTTATAGAGGTCATGGTTTTCCAAAAATAACAACTCTAAATCCATTGAGAAGAGATTTAAAGGAAGTCCATCGAAGAAGAGGTAATTGTTTTACCAACTCATTCAAGTTCATTTCTTCTTCTACTTTATATAAATGTGTTGTTTACATAATAAATTGATAAATAAAGTCAAATATATATTATGATATGTTATTATGATTATGGGAAAACTATATTCCATTATTTATCCATCATATGAAAAATGAAAGAACCGCACGTGCGTACGTATGGCTTACCATTTCCACGTCGTGGTATAATTTTTTTCATCACCACTTTATTTGGATGGATATAATGATGGATATAATGGATATAAATAATAAATATGACATTATATTTATTATTTATAATTAATATAGTATCCTTTTACTTACCCTTTAACCATTAAGGGAATGATATCATTACTCGTGCGTAGATACGGTTTACCATCTCCACGACATGATGTGATGTATTTTCCATGTTAACCATTAACTAATGATTATAAAAATGTATATAATTATTAAATATAATATTTATGAACTTAATATAATTTTGGATATGAATTTAATATATCTTATGCCTAAGAAACAAGACTTACGTGACAAAACATGCATAGAAAAATGTAGTAGTTAACAACCAAAACAAGGGTAATAACAAAATATTGTTAACAAAACAATATAAGAAGATAATATATTATATCATAAATTTTTATATGTTTCTAGTACAAATTAATAACATTCTTTAAACCATTTTACAAGATGTTAAATCACCTTCAATTAAAGAAAATTACAAGGTAAGGGTTAGTTTCACAATCTCATTATTATCTGGGATTATTTATACATAAGTATCTATTGGGAAATATTTTTCATCCATGTCCATGTATCTTTAAAATTTTTGCCAAAATATTTTTAATATTATCCTAAAAATATTTAAATTCTTTTTTACCAATTTTTTATTTTTTATAATTTTTTATAAATTAATATTTTTTTCGTTTTCGAAACAAGGTAAGTTATGACTTTTTCGAAAAAAATACAGAAGGAATATTTCTTTAACTTATAAAGCATGAGTGATTTTTTCTTCGATCATAAATCCTTAATGTATTTAATATTCCTTCACAATTTTACAATATTATTTGGAATGAAAATGTTTTTTTAATTGCGCCACCTTTTAAATAAATCATTTCAAAGTAAAAAATGAGTATTTATATTAAGAAATTTTTAATGATTTTATTAGAGTATTTTCATCTATGTCAATATGCTTTTTTGGATATTATTATTGATTGAGTTTGATCTATTATGATACCATATAATTTATTTTATTGAAGGGTTTATGATCAGTTTGAATGTGGATGTGATATTTTAATAGCATTTATGGTTTATGGTTAAAGTATTCACATTTATTATGCTAGTTTTTCAATAAAAAGGTTTATGTCGTATATATTTTTATATTAATAATGAATTTGACTTAGTAAGTTATAGGAGGGGCTCACTATATCCCCTCGATGCATCGATAAGTCTCATGAGGGAATCTAGTTTGGTTATTGGCTCACCTTAATGTTTATGCTTATTTATTCATAATAGATTCTATTTTATGATTACTCTTACTAAGAATATGATCTCACCACTTTATTATGTTTTATTTTTCCCAGGATTCAAAGATATATATTATGACTGATATATAAGGTGAAGCTACTAGAATAATAGTGTTCTCAAAGGTTTTATTTGTTTTATTTTATATTTTAAATGTTAATGTAAGGTTCATGTATGTAACCTAGTTTCCAAAACTACTAAACTAACTATTCCTTAGGAATTAGAATTTTTTATATATGCCAATGTAATAAAGTGAGGCACCAGCTCTGGGATACTAGGGTTGGGGTCGTTATGATCGGTATCATAGGAAGTTTAGTAAACACATTGGGAACTAGATTTATACAAACATAGATTTGAGAGTGAAACCCTATGATGAAATTTGGAAATATATTAAAATAAAATTATCTTATGATTTAGAGATTTGTTATACCTAAATTTTCAATTTAGGTTATGTGATTCACTAGTTCTGAGATTATACATTTATTCTAATTATGTTATGATTTAATCTAGTGTATTCCATTTTTTAAGAAATGGATCATAATGGAAAGAATGGAAACCATATTAACACACATAATCTATGAAGGGATTGAACTCCTATGAAAGATAATGATGTTAGAGTTAGAGATACAAATGGTTTTGAAAAACTTATAACTATACTGATACAATCAACTAAGGTTATGGAAAATAAACATACCTGTATGGAGTAGCCTAACCCATAATATAGAGGAATAATTTTATACCACTTCATGAGAAAAAAACCTCTATCATTGTGGAGGGCGTGAATATATTTCCCCGCATTCCCTCTTTCCAAATGTGGGTGGCATTTGTTCCTTATTTAGGGAAGTTTTCTCCTTGATCAAAACGGGATGACGGGATGTCAGTTCTTCCTTCTATGGATTCCTCCTTGGAACTCGTTACCTAGTCTGGGTCTCCCTAAAATATTAATTCATGGTTCTTGAATCTCATTCCCAGTGCTATATCTTTTTGGATGCTGGTTAATTACACTACTTCCAACAGGACATTCCATGGGGTCTTGACATGGTAGCAACCTTCAGTCAGAGTAGATGACAACATCAGGCATGTCAGGGCATCTCTAGAAGCGTAGACATTTGGGAACCTATATTCTTCCTCATAAGAGGGAATCTCAAGGGTGCAGAACCTGAGGCATCCCACATCATTCTTGGGGTATCTTATGCCGGAGGCATGTATCTGAGGTTTTCCTTAGCTTCCCATTTTTAAGATATGGTATGCCACTAGTTTAACGTCTTTCAGAAATAGTTATGCCAAAGGTGTGTCATTAGAAGTTTTCCTCAGGCATATCATGTTTAACATGAGGTAGGCCGTGAGTTTAACGTATTGCGGAGATGGAATAAGGGTGATAAGAATGTCCCATAGAGACAGATCATATTGGAACATCCCGAGAAAGAAAACACCTGGAAGGTTTACCAAGTGGATTGATCAGAACACTCAATAAGAGCAAACCCAAGATTATGTGTCCCAGAAAGGGAAGATGTCACACCATGAAGGCTGATCTGGACACCACTAAGGGTTGATCGGGGAGTGCGCACTCTAGAATGGGGGAACACAAAGGTTTACGAGTGGTGGGTATTGAACCTCATGGAGGTTTCATATATACCCTATATAGACGATAGGGATCAAAAGCCACATAGTTCGAAGGGGTGATGAATCGAGGTGTACAAAAAGCACAAAACCCAGATTCATGCTGTGAATTATGCATGGAAAGCATCCCAAGTACTGATAGGAGTAGTGAGGAGGTGGATGACATGATCCCACTGAGATTTGGTAGCCCGTTTAAGAATCAGGATGTTTGATGGAGAGTTGAATGAAGTGGAGAGAGAATGAGATGGAACCGACGTGAGGAAGACAATGATGTTGGGCTTGAGCCTTGAAGAGACTTACTATATATCCCTGTGGTAGGAAATCAATGTCCGCGTGGTTCAGTGGGATGATGTGACACCTGATGAGGCGACCCGTGATAATGGATTAATGGATGGGATCTGGAGGAAATAGAACCCCCATGTTGGGTCATGACCTTCCCGAAACACATTGGCTCAGGGGAGAGATTAGGATGAGACCTGAGTGATGGGATTAAACCTCATGATGGATTCCTACATATCCCTGTGGTAGGGAATCAAAGTCCACGTAGTTCATTTGATTATGACTTACCGTCGATTGGGGACTTCAATGTCTTACCACCTAATTAGGTTGACAACGTCTTACTGTAGGATGGAATCACAACGGCTTACCGCTGGATAGGGGATTGACAACGGCTTACTACTGAATGAGGCGGAACCATGGGGAGGCTTCTTATGTACCCTGTCTAAGAGACAGTTATCAAAGCCTGTGTAGTTTGAATGGGTACAGTTTAACATCTTGCAGGATGAGGGTGGACTGACATGAAGTGATCGGGACCAGATGGGTGGTGGGGTTGAACCTCAGGGAGGCTTCCTACATACCTTGTCTTGGAAAGGATCAAAGTCCATGTAGTTTAGGAAGGAGTGGGAACTGACGTGAAGATGTTCAGGACCAATGGGTGTTGGGCTTGAACCTCAGGGAGGCTTCCTATGTACTTTGCCTTAGCAAGGATCAAATTCCACATAGTTCATGATGGGTGTTTGGTGAAACGACGTGAAGATGGTCGGAACCAACTGGTGTTGGGATTGAACCTCAAGGATGATTCCTACATACCTTGACTTGGAAAGGATCATAGTCCACGTAGTTTGGGATGAGTGTGGGGATTACACTATAGGCTTCCCAGAGAGGATGTCATGGTTGATGCTTACTACTCTAAGCCCACGTGAGTCGTGCTTGGTGTGAGAAACAAGAAGCAGCAAGGACCTGACGATCACATCGCAAAGGTGCGTCCATGAAGGGTGGTGAGTGCAACTTACATAAGGAAGATTCCTAGGTGCCGATATGGATTTGAAATGGATGGGGATTATGCAAGGAAGCTACCCGGGTGCCACTATGGAGTGGAAATGGTGCATGGGGCTTACGCAAGGAAGCTATCCGAGTGTTGTTATGGGGCGGAAATGGTGAATGGGGATTACGCAAGGAGGGTGCCCGGGTGCTGCTATGGAGCGGAAAAAATGGATGGGGATTATGTGAGGAAGCTTCCCAGGTGCCCTTATGGAGTGAAAACGGTGAATGGGGTCACACAAGGAGACTTCCTAGGTGCCGCTATGGAGCGGCAATGGTGGAAGGGGCTTATGTAAGGAAGCTGCCCGGGTGCCGCTACGGAGCGAAAATAGTGATTGGGGCTTACGCAAGGAGGCTGCCTGGGTGCCACTATGGAGTGGAAATGGATGATGCTTATGCAAGTAAGCTACATGTAATGTCTTCCTCATGTTTTTCCATGATGGCATCTCAACCCACTGGAGGGTTGAGGCCTTCACCTATGAGCTAGTGCACAAGAGGGATAATTCCAAGGGTGTTGGAATCAGTCCGAACAAGGGGAGATGAAAAGTGTGAATCACATGCCCGACATTCAAAATGTAGCGAGGGTGGCATGGCGATGAAAGATAACTATTGACCATGTTCGAAACACAACATCCAAATCGCGTTAGCATGAAATGGGGACAAAAAAATGGTGGTCGACTATTGACAATGTTTGAAACACAGGACCTGACTCAAAGTGTCATCCAAAGTCTTCCGAGGCGTTTTCCCAGGACGGTAGGTGAGCTGGTGAAGCATGGGACCAGGGTGTTAGGGGGTCCCTTCAGACATGGAAGTGGATGAAGATCCAAATTAAGGACACACAAAGCGTGAGGTGGAGTGATGGAATGTTTGAACAAATTCCATTGCTCTTGAAATTATGCCACTGTAATCATGGCATTAGGCATATTATGCTTGGAGCATAAGGCACATCTTGTTTAGAGTAAGAGACATCATATGTTTGGCACATAGGGTGTGCTATAGTTTATAGTCATGTAGAAAGGACTATTGGCATCTCATGCTCAGAGTATAAGGCATCTCTCGTTTAGAGAAAGTGGCATCCTATGTTTGGAACATAGGGTGCACTACACTTTATAGTCATGTATATGGGACTGTTGGCATCTTATGCTTGGAGAATAAAGCATATCTTGTTTAGAGAAAGAGGTATCCTATGTTTAGAACATAGGGTGCACTGCTGTTTATAGTCATGTAGATAGGACTATTGGCATCTCATGCTTGGAGCATAAGGCATCTATTATTTGGAGCAAGAGGCATCCTATGTTTGGAACATAGGGTGCACTACAGTTTATATTCATGTAGATAAGACTGTTGGTATCTTATGCTTGGAGCATAAGGAATCTATTGTTTAGAGTAAGAGGTATCCTATATTTGGAACATAGGGTACACTATAGTTTATATTCATGTAGATAAGACTGTTGGAATCTCATTCTTAGAGGATAAGTCATCTCTTGTTTAGAGCAAGAGGCATCCTATGTTTGGAACATAGGGTACACTATAGTTTATCGTCATGTAGATAGGACTGTTGGCATCTTATTCTCGGAGCATATGGCATCGCTTGTTTAGAGTAAGAGGTATCCTAGGTCTGGAAAATAGGGTGCACTACAGTTTATATTCATGTAGATATGACTGTTGGAATCTCATGCTTGGGGCATAAGGAATCTCTTATTTGGAGTAAGAGGCATCCTATGTTTGGAACATAGGGTGTACTACAGTTTATAGTCATGTAGATAAGACTGTTGGCATCTTATGCTTGGAGCATAAGGAATATCTTGTTTAGAGAAAGAGGTATCCTATGTTTGGAACATAGGGTGCACTACAGTTTATAGTCATGTAGATAGGACTATTGGCATCTTATGCTTGGAGCATAAGGTATCTCTTGTTTGGAGCAAGAGGCATCCTATGTTTGGAACATAGGGTTCACTATAGTTTATAGTCATGTATATAGGATTGTTGGAATCTTATTTTTGGAGCATAAGACATATCTTTTTTAGAGCAAGAGGTATCCTATGTTTGGAACATAGGGTTCACTACAGTTTATAGTCATGTATATAGAACTTTTAGGCATAAGGTTCCTGGTAAGGATGGTGTTGGGACTTCCACAAGGGTGACCCTTTCTGGTTCACCCTGGCATATGATCCAAGTGATGGGGTTTGGATGAGTTACTTGAGGAATGTTTTGACTCAAGGTACTCGAGTAATTGATGATGATAATCTCAAATCATGACATAAGAAATGAAAAAAGAGGAATATGTCGACTCAAGTTTTTTTTGGTGTATAGAGGATTATCTCGAATCATGGTATTCCATAGGTGGAAATTGGGTGCGCATAAGGGTGCAATAGAAAATGTAGATGTCCCGACCTGAAAATTTCATGGTGAGAATCTCCGTTTTTCATGGTGGTCAGTGACGAATGTGAAGGTACCGGCCTAGAGGGCAGAGACTGCAGCTCGGCACTAACCTTGAGTGGGGGTGCGGGGGCCGTTCCCCCGTGGTATGGACCAGAGGGCATGAAGGTAAGAGCTTCGTAAAGGATAGGTCTTCGCGAATTATCTTCACAGATGAAAGGGGCTCGTGGAGCATGGGGTCTTGTGAAGCAGCTTCATGGAGGAAAGCGGCTCGTGGATCATGGACGTGCAAAGCAAGAACTCACAGAGCACAAAATCGTGGAGCATGGACTCGCAGAGCATGGACTCATGGAGCATGGAATCCCAGAGCATGGAATCATGGAGCATGGACTTGTGGAGCATGGACTCACGGAGCATGGACTCGAGGATCATGGAATCGCGGAGCATGGACTCGCGGAGCATGGACTCACGGAGCATGGACTCACGGAGCATGGACTCGTGGAGCATCTTCATGCAGGAAAGCTGACCTATGAAAAATGGGAGATTGGCCGCCCAAGGGGCGGCATGACCATCGTATGAAGGAGGGTGAGTTGGGTATTTATAGGAAATAGGTTGCACGAAGCCGAGCTCACTCATCATGAAGACATGACATGCTCCACGATGGGTTCACGAACGTCAAATGGGTTCACGGAGCATCCTGCCTCCTTGCTCCACGGTGGGTTCATGAATGTCAAATGGGTTCATGGAGCATCCTGCATCCTTACTCCGAAGCAGGTTCATGAACATCAAATGGGTTTTTGGATCATCTTACCTCCTTGATCTGTGGCATCTTAGCAAAGGGGGAGCTTTGTGCTAGCCACGAGGCTCCGGGGGCTCCGATCAAGTTCATCTGCTTTGCGATAGCGGAGGGAGATTCACGAATGGGCTCCATGAACTAGTTTTCCAGCCCAACTTCAAATGTCCATAAATCCTAATCCGTAACTATGTTTGGGCCCTATGACCTATAAAATTTAAGCTTTCGAAACAAGATACGACCTTGGACCATTTATGGAAACATTTGGAAAATTTTGTGGATGCATTTTTCAGTGCCAACAGACTAAAAATCTATTTATAGCTGATAAATGGATAAGTTTTTTAGAAAAAATATTTCTCACATTGGAATGTAAGGAAAGGGAATTTTTTTTCATGATAGTTGATTATCTCTATGGAGATGCATATCAATGGTGTTCATTGATTCAAAACGCTAAATAAGATGAAGAAATAAAAAACATGGAATGAAAGGATTTTAAGGATATTTTCTTGGAAAATATTTCCCTCGTGAACGATGAGAATAAATGGGGAGAAAATTCATAAATCTAAGGAAAAATGAGGATGAGAATGTTATTAAATATGAATCCAAATTTACAAGGCTTCCAAGTCATGATGAAGACTATATATGTAACCTAAGGAGTAAGACTAATCATTTCTTTAATGGGTTAAATCCATTCCTAGGAAAGAAAATGGTCTACCGAACTTTATCATCATATGAAGATATAATCTCATGTACTATCAAGATAGAGGAAAAATTATATAAATCTTGTGAATTTAAGGGAAATAAAGAGAAGAAGATAATGTTGGAGAAAGAGATGGATACATGAAAAAATGGAAATGAGGATCTTCCCACATGTGATAATTGTGGGAAGAAACACCCCAATACTTTCCTAAAGTGAATGGGGGTTTTTTATAAGTGTGAAGAGAAAGTACACAAGGTTCATGATTTTAAGGGAAATAAATAAGTTGTAAATGTGAAATATTTCAATTGCAAGGATATGGGACACTACACAAATGAACGTCCCAAGCATCAAGGATATACAGCTCAGAAAAAGAAAAGTGATAATGGTCAAGAGTATGTTTTTACTAAATTTAAAGTGTAATAATGAATATATTTGTGTTTTTGGATTCAATAATTATGTTATGATATTCTGGTTATAAGAATAATGAGATATATAAGGATTGTACTACAGTACTTCTTCGCTACGAATTTGGAAGCACGCATGTTTTCATTAAGGTTTTAAGGTGATCAAGGTATTCATATTTTTGGTATGTGATAAAATGATATAAATTATATTATTTTGTGAAAATATTATGTTAATTTGATTTTGGAAATTTAGTGACCTTCCTTATAATTTTTTTTACTATGAATTTGGAAAAATAATTTTGGATTAGTCTTAAGGTTGGAATGGATTAAGTTGAAAATTGGATATTATTATTTGAGTATAAAGTACAATTTATCATATTGGGTAACCTATGATAACCATTTTGGTTTTAGTAAAATTTTAAAAGCTGATGGAATGACTTTTGGATCTTATAATTCATAAAAGTGATTTTGGTGTGAAAAAATCATTTTAAACTTTCATTTATAGGTGTAAGGGATGAAGTGAAAGTATATCGAATCACTACCAAAGGACGATATTATGATTATTAAATAGAAATAAATCAATTATGTTCTTATCCAAATAGTAAAATACTCCTTAAACTCTAGGAAAATTATTTTTTGAATAAAAAGTTATCTATTTACTTTTATTTCTAAGAAATCAATGATCTTTTAACAAATCACAAATTTATGGTTTTGTGATTGTGAAATTTTTCAAGTCTATGTTCACTATCACTCACCATCAGAACATTATAGTCAGTTTTCTTTTACATATCAATGTTTTCCTACATGTAACCATAAAATGTGTTATCTTAGGTGACCTTTGAACTCCCCTTTATTTATTTTAAAGTGGAATTTTCATTAACCCTATTTTTGACATGGGTTTTCAGAAAGGAATTTTCAGGTATAAACCATTAATTTTTTAAGTGAAGTTTAAAATTATGAGGGCACAATTTATTGAAGGATGGGACAATGTAACACCCTGTGATTTTATGATATGTATTTCTTTTATAGTAAATCTTTTTGATATCTTACTTTGCACGCAACACCGAGCTTAAAAAAAACCATGATATAATAATATTATTATTATTTAAAATGAAATTATATCCCAACCATTAAATTTGTGATTATTAATATGATTAAATATCTTATGAAAACATATTATTGAATTCATTAGTTACGAAATAATTAAAAGTAAATATAAAAACCAATTTAATATAAAGGAAATGCTTTTATAAAAACTATTATTATGAACCAAAGTTTTTTATCCTAATAAATTAAATTAATAACTATAAGTGAATAATATTAATTAAATTTATATTAAATATATTTAATATAATGTATAACATTCACCCAAGGCTTCAGATGTACCAGTCAGACTTCAATGGACAAGGCTTCAGATGAGGATTCAGGGATGGCACATTCACTAGAGCGGAGCTAACCAGAATTGGAAGAATGAGAGGGTATGGCTTTGCCATCGATACCAGGCTTGGACAGCTTTGCATAGGACAACTATCCTATTATCCCTGTGAAGGTGAAGTGTTGATATCATGACATTTGTTGAGAGGAGCGGTTCCAAGTTGTCTTTTCTGGGTGATTTCCTCTAAGACCTACGGGTTATGTAATTGTCTCTAATCCTTTGGGCCTTGTAAGGGTTCCATATCACCCCTTGAAAGGCGGATTATCAAAATAATAAAAAAAATGAAGGCCTTCGGGCCATTCCGACTAGTTTCATGTCTTGATGAATAGTAAAAAACACTGAATTTAAATTGAAAACATCTTCTTTGTCTAAATAATTTATATTGTTAAATTATATTATTGATTAGTTTAAAATTATAATAAGATAATGTTTTTATCATTTAATAAAATTTAGGTCATTGGAATCAATTTCACATTTAATTTGGATATAAAAACATTTTAATCTTTTGAAGCTTTTCATATTAAAAACTCATTTTCTCTTTCTGGAAATGGGATTAATTCTAAATTGATTACCACAACTTTAATATGTCTAATTTTTTAAAATGGATTCCATATTTGGAATCAGTGAGTCCAAAGTATCTAAATAAGTCCCGTATATTTTGAACATTATGAATAGTAATTTTAATAATTTTTATTAACACGATTAAAGGTAAACCGAGTAATTAAGGGTAAAAATAATATTATAAAATTACACTAACACTTGTTATAATTTTATTGGGTGAGTGATTACAGAAGAAAATAATCCTTGTTTTGATTTTATGTCCTCTTGGAGCCACCTGTATGACTTTAACCATTTTATAGAACTTTATTTTAATAAAATCCAAATATGTGATACTCATGTTTTAATGTATTATATTTTTAACATATTGTTATTCAGAACATATTTTAAATTATAAATAGTCATTTGAAATCTAAAAGATTTATATTAATCATGATAATTTATTTTTAATTTTTAATAAATAAATAATTACCTTAAAAGCTTACAGAATGATGATGCATTAATTATTTAATTAATGGGAATATCAAATAAATGAATATAAAAAATATTAAAATAACTATAATTTTACATAATTAATTTCATATAAAAACTTTATAGGTAATTCTTACATTCAAACGATATATTAGATGTTTTTGGTTCTAATATATCTTATTTTATTGATTTTTGTAGAATCCAAGGTAATGGATAATATCAAAATTGTAATTAATGTTATATTAAAGTAAATAATATTTTATTAAATTATATAAAATTTGTAAAAATATATAATTTGTCTTAAATAATTTTAATAAGGTTTAAAATTTCATCCATTACTCATTTAAGGTTAATTTGACATTTTATATTAAATATTTTAACCCTTAAAGAGTGAAAATACATATTATCATGATAAGTGTTAAAGAGATTAATTAAGGGTCAAAACCAAAAGATAAGGGTAATAATGGGATCTAAACATGTCTAAAACTTATTGTTTGAGGATATTTAGACCCATAATCATCAAATTTTATAAATAATTCACTTTGTATCCATTTTGAATTCGAAATTATTTTATATTAATTTAATATTTTGAGAATTTACAAAAGTGACCCTAACCTCAACTATAAAAGGGCACCTCCTCCCTCACTTCCTCAAACCACTTTGAGCCAGATAGCTCCACCAAAACCAAACCTATTATCCTTAAAACATCGTTATTCAATTTTTGGAGGTCCTCGTCTTCCAAAAAAACAAACTCTAAATCCTTTTAGAATTGATTTAAAGGAAGTCCATCGATGAAGAGGTAATTGTTTTACCAACTCATTCAAGTTCATTTATTCTTCTACTTGATATTAGTGTATTGTTAATATAATAAATTAATAATTAAAGTATCATATATATTATTATATTTTATTATGATTATGGAACAACCATATTCCAGGATTTATCCATCCTAATAAAATCGAAATAACCGCTTGTACGTACGTACAATTTACCGTCTCCACCCCATGGTGTATTTTTTTAATCACTACTTTATTTGGATGGGTATAATGATAGATATAATGGATAAAAATAATTAATATGACATGATATTTATTATTTATAACTAATATACCACCTAACTTTTTACTCTTTCACCGTTAATGGAATGATACTGTCGCTTATGCATACATACGACCTACCGTTTCCGCAATGGGATGTGATTCATTCTCCATGTCAACCATTCAAGAATAATTATAAAAATTTATATAATGAGTAAATATAATATCTATGAACTTAATATCATTATATATATGAAATAAATATATCCTAATCCAAATAAACATGACTTACACAACAAAACATGCATAGGAAAATGAAGCAATTAACGCCCAAAATAAGGGCAATAACAAAATTTTATAGAAAAATGTTATAAGAAGATCATATATGATATCATAAAATTGTATATGGTTATGGTATAAATTAATAACATTCTTTAAACCATTATATAGGAGGTTAAATTACCTTTAACTAAACGAAAGTTCAAGGTAAGCATTAATTGCACAATCTCATCATTATCTGGGATTTTTTATACATAAGTATCTACTGGGGAATATTTGTCATCAATTTCCATGTTTCTTAAAAAAAATTCAAAATATTTTTACTATTATCCTTAAATATTTTAAATTATTTTTTAACCATGTTCAAATTTTTATAAAATGGTTTGAAAGGAGTCTTTTTTTTCATTTTATAAATGCGGTACTTTATGAATTTTTTGACAAAAATACGGAAGGAATGATTTTTAACTTATATAGCCAGATAATATTTTTTCTCCATTATGAAACCTTAATTTATTGAAGCTTAATTTACAATATTAAAATATTATTTTCAATTAAAATATTTTCTTTTAAATTTTTACAACCTTTTAAATAAATGATTTTATTGTAAAAATGAGTATTTGTCTGAAGATATTTTTAATTATTTTATTAGAGTATTTTAATCTATTTCAACATACTTTGTTGGATCTTATTATTGATTAAGGTTGATATCTTATGATAACATATACCAAATATTATTGATGGTTCTATGATTAGTTTGACTATGGATATGCTATTTTGATACCATTCATGGTTTATGGTTAAAGTGTTCACATTTCTTATTATATTTTTATAATATGATTGTTTATGTTGTTTATATTTTCATATGAGTAATTCATTGGGCTTAGTAAGTGATGATAGGGGTCTTCTATATCCCCTTGATGATTCGTAGGTCTCATAATACCAACTAGTTTGGGTATTGGTTACGGCCTTAACCATTTACGTATGGAAGCTTGGCCAAAGACTTCAAGATATGTTTATGATGTTCGACATTATGAATTACCTCATTATGAGATTAGTTATTGATATTCCATGTGATTATACGATTAAGAAAATATAAATGTGATTATTTATATGGAATGGTTTTATTTTCATTTATTCTTGTCATATTATGATCAATATTATGTTTATATTGATTATGTTTCAGTTATACATATTTCCTTAAGGTTTATTCTTATTTATTCATAATAGATTATGTTGTAAGTTTACCCTTATTAAGCATATGATCTCACCCATTTCTTATGTTTTATTTTTCTAGGATTCCAAGATATATATTATGACTGATAATAAAGGTTAAGATAAGAGAATAATGGTGTTATAAAAGGTTTTTATAGGATGTATTTTATATTTTAAATTGTATTGTAATGTTCATGTATATAATCTGGTTTCCAAAACTATTAAACTAATCAGTCCTTTGGGATTCAAATCTTGTATCTATGCCAATGTAATAAAGAGAGGCACTGGGTCCAGGCTACTAGGGTTCGGGTTATTACAGAGTGTGATGGATATCACAACATAGAGTGGGTTTAAAACATGAGGAAATTATAGATAATAACATAGGAATTATAATATAAAAGTTTTCAATGATTCCAAATATGAAAATTTAGAAAATATTGAATTTGAAAAATTGGACAACAAGGTCCAAACAGATCTGGTAATTTATTATAATCTTGGAAACACCGAATACAAATGTAAAATGAAATGGGAATTAGTCAAGGAGATGAAGAAGAAATATTGTGGAAGAGAAATTTAAATGAATTAAAAATTATGCTCTACTCACCCCTTTTCCTAAAATGATAAATAAAAAGAACAATGATCCAAATTATCTCCATTTTCTTGAGAATTTTAATAATATTGATTCGATTTGTTATTTAATTTATTATTTGGTTAATATCCCTTCGTTTATTAAATTATTAAAAAGAATTTTCAACAATAAAAATACCTTGGAATAATTTTCAACCAAAAGATTGTCGGAGTTGTGTTGTGTATTTATTTAAAATAAAATTCCTCTAAATAAACAAGACCCTTAAATCTTGTATCACACCTTGGGAAATAGGGAGTATTGGATAATAAATTTGATTCTATAAACTTGGTTATAATATAAACCTCATCTCATAGAAACTGTTTCAATAATTAAAAATTATAGAAGTTAAACCAATTTTTTTCATTCTTTAACTAGATGATAGGTATATCAGTAACCCCACTGGGAGGGTATAATATTTTATAGTTAAAGTTTTTGAGCAGTATATAACTAGTGACTTCATAATTTTTGAAATAGAGTGTGGTAAAGAGGCTTTAATCATTCTTGGTAGGATATTTTTATCCATTGGAGGGGAAATAATTGATATTTCTAAGGGGAAGTTGGTTTTCAATGTTTGTGATGAAACCAAAGAGTTTTATTTTTCCAAAACTTCTTATAATTCCACACATAATGAAATTTATTCTAGAGTTTATTTTTCTAAGTATATTTTTTTTGATATCGAAGAATATTATTGTTATTCTTATTAAAAACCGATATAGAGTGAAATTTATGGGTTCCATATAACCCATTTTATAGAAGAATAATGCAGATCTATTTTTCATGGGTTAGTATGTTTTGAGAGTGTAATTCATCATGTAGAATTTGAGAAATAAGAAGTTCTAAAATGTGAACATATTTTCTCTCTTTAAAATCACTCACCTATAATGAATGATGATCTGTACATTGATTTAATACTTATTATGGATAATTTAACTTCATTTTAGTTATTTTAGGACTCTGAGAAGAGTATACTTTTTCCTAAAATTTATGTCTTTATATGTGAGCGTAAAATTTTTCTTAACAGTAAAATTATTTTTGGTTCATTTTATAGAAATTTTGAGTTGGTTCTAGTAGGTTGTGGACCTATTTCTGAGTGTTTTGAATCTAGTAAGGTGGTGAAATGTTATGAGAATAATTGTTCTTCATTAGGATATTTTCATAAATTTTTAACCTATTATAAGTTCTATTTGTGATGATTTGTACATGTAAATAAAGGTGGATAGTATGTTAACAGTTATAAATAATTTAGAAAATTATTTTCATTATATTATATTTGGGGGATTTTTGTAAAATAATGGAAATGTTTTCTTAAAATATTATAATGAAACACAGAATAAGAAATCAATACTTTCTAGTTATTATGGTTAGAATTTTTGGAAAGAAGTCTAATTGGGGACTTTAAATCTCGAACTGCATGGTAGAAATCCCATAGTTTTATTACTCATAGTAATGTTTTTATATATTATTTTTTTTATTTATAAATAAAATAAATAAAATCATTAATACATACTTTTCATGTGTATTCACTCATTACAATATCTTTAGAGGTATTTTAAATAAAATTTTGACATGTTGGTTGAGGAATTATTGTAAAACATTCATCAATTATGGCTTGTATTTTCACTACCATACATATTTTAACTCTGAATATGGTTTCATTATTTCAAAACTTATAATGCTGAAATATTTTTTTTATTTTTTTATCTTTTAGGATTTGAATGTAAGTGAAAAAGTTGATTAAAAATGACTAAAATAAGGGAGTGTTCTACTAAATATATCTTTTTACACCTACCTCCAATTTATTTTTGAATTGAAATTAAGAGTTTATATATGGTTTTGGTCTTCTGATATTTCCTCGGTTGGATACTAGTCTCACTTCACTTTCTTATGTTCAAAATATGGATATACATATTAATTTTTTGATTCTTATTTTTAACGATTAATCTGTCTATACATTTATCTGCTCAATTGGAAGAAACCAAATGGTTATTATTTGTGTTAAATGAGGATTCTTAGTTTTTTCCCTCACACTGATAGATTTATATATTTTTAATTTCCTACATTACTTTAATTTTAGTTTTATTTTATACTAATCATATTCTAATGTCATTATTTTTATCACTTTTTAGGAACTATATATTTTTTTAACAAATCATTATGTAATAATAAATTAAAATTTTCACATCTTCTGTAAGAGTAAGTTGTTCCCTGAATAAAAATAAACCTATTCCTATATAATAAAATTTAAACCTCATGTAAAAATAATTTATATGATTTAATTGAACCAAAATTTACACTCAATTATAACGATCTTCAAACCAATATTTTTAGGGGTAACTCTAGATTGATAAATTATACAGATCATGAATGAAACATGATTTGGTTAAACTTTAATAAATGGGATTCATGTCCAATCAAACTATTTTTGTTTTAAGGAGACCAATTTCTAGCTATACCTCTATATTCTGAAGAATATAAGGATTTAGTTATACTATAATTGATGAAGTTTTATGAACAAATGATCACCAATGTTGGAGATGGATCATTATATGATTTGAGACTAAGAAATGGGAGATTGAGAGGTCATTAAATCATAATTGAGTGATGAGAGAAGTTGAATGAAAACTAGATCATAGATAATGAAATAGATATACTAATTTTAAATGGAATAAGTGTCAATATAGTTCATTTGAGGCCAAGTCAATGAAAATCGGATCATAGATAATAACATGTTAGAGGAAATGAACATGAGTAGAACAATAGTTAATTTTTTTAATTAATTGATGTTATGCTTGTAGTTTTAATTCAACATGAGTAAGAAATTAATCACTTATCTAAGAATCGATAGATGATGATCAGTGAACATGTTTAAATTTAAGGAATTACATGATTCATAAATTATTGATGATTGATTATTTCAAATTTCTATGGGATAATTATTTTTTACATTAGGTGATGGTTGAAAAATCCTAACTTGATAAAAAATAATATAAAAAATATGGAATTTCTAATTTATAATGTGATAATTTCAATCACATTTTTCATGATTAACTAAACATTAATTAAGAAAATTTTATTTTTTTAAAGAACATAATTATTTTATCAAGAAAATTTAGTCTATAACCTTTATATTTCTTGAAGTTATCCCTATTGTTTTCTCTTATTCTCAAAACTGCTTCCTATACTTTGTTCTCTTCACTGTTTCAATTTTCATCACAATTCTTTTCCATTGTTTGTTATTGTTATTTTCTTTTCTAATAAAAATTCATAAAAAATCCATTGAGCATACATCCTTCCTCATGGGATTCCACCCTACATTTTCTATACTAATTAGAGTATGTATAAAAATAATTTTTACTATTTAGTAATTGATCAAAATTTTTCATCATTTATAATAAAGGAATTGATATATAGGATTAAAAAATGAAATAGAAACTTAAATAAATTGTAAAAAACCCAAAAAATACATTATTCTTTAAAGATCAATATAAAAAATATACTTGTTTTCTGAGTTTTATTTAGTCTAGAAACTTCTTATTTTGTGTATAGAGAACATAGGAAAATCAATTTACACTATATGTAGTCGTTTTGAGTTCATAATACTATTGTTTTTTCTACTTTAGAGAGTTTGAAATTGTTATTATTGTGACTTTTTGGTAGAAAATTTATTATTAGTTTATAAAATTTATTATTTTTTTCACTAATACTATATAAAATCAAAACAAACACCCAAACCTAATTTTGAAACCTTAAAGATAGACATTAAAATATACTACAACACCCTTAGAAAAAAAATCACATAAGGAAAGATTAAAAACTATGAATTGAAATTACAAACCAATTGTATGAATTAAACAAAAAAATAAATTTTTAATGAGTAAAATGAAATACCTAGACTTTTGAAGTTTCCAATTCCCATTATTTCAAGAATTATATCTTGTATAATGTTTTCCCCTAGGTCTAGGAAATATGAAATGAATTAGTATCATCTTCAATTATTGAAAACCTATAATATTCTACCTAATGAAGACTCTTTAGACATCAGTGGAAATTTTTATAATGTTATACAATAGCTTCCACTTCATGGGATTCCTGAGGAAGAGTTAGAAATGAGGTTTGTCACTTATATATAAATGTAAATTTTATAAGTTGGTTTTAGTAGATAGAGAAGTAAATAATTGATACTTTGGATCATTTCTTTAATTTCTTTATTATAAAATTTTATCCCAAGAGATTGACCACCACGGTTGGACATAAAATCACAAGTTTTATACAAGATTAGAGTGAGGTATTTCATGAGACTTAGAAAATATTTAGGGTTATCCTTAGTCAATGTACTAAGAATCTATTTCCCTTAATATTTTGATGGTTGGTTTCTACAATAATGTTACTATTTATTTGAAACTCTTGGTTGACCAATCTTCTGGTGATGATTTTTCTGATGAAATAGGTTATGAGATTAAATAGATTTGAAATACAAATAAAATCCCAACATAAAAGTTCTACGATAAGGAATTTATATAGTAGTGACATAGGATTACTTAGAAAAAGAAGTTCAAGATAAATGAATTTTTAATGAAAGTGTTAATAAAGTTTTAAATTAAAATTAGGAGTGGTAATTTATAGATAATTTCTTACAATATGGTATGTATGGGTATACATGGTTTTGTTTTCCCAATATTGATATTCTTTTATATCAAGTTTAAATTGATCAATTTTATTTTTTAAGAGTAGCAAATAGGGTAACATTGATCTTTTCTAAAATAATTATTACCACAGTTATAAAAACAACCCTAATATCTCTCATAGGGACCAAAAAGTTTTCAAAAAACCTAATGCCCTTAGATTTAAATGTCAACCCATTTTTTTTAAATATGGTTGATCTTATAGTCCTCAAGGTACTTTATAGGGGTTGATGAATCAAATAATGTATAAAATGAACCCACAAGATGTTAATCAAAAAGCTAAATTGGAATATCAAAGAGGTAAAATTATCTTCAAGATAAATAATTTGAAAATTAAATTTAGTGAAATGGACAGAAAATTAGATAGGATAAAAAAGGATAAATAACCAAGTAACACAAAAATTAAACCCAGAAAAAAAATAATGGCTACAATAATAATATGTGGTATCAAAAAAAATATAAACCTAGATAAGAACCTAATGAAGTTGAAATTGAAAATATAGATGAATCGAAGATTAAAAAACCTGAAAATAAAAATGATAAATAGGTAGAAAATAAGGTTAAAATGATCATATTTATTAAAATACATATGAAACTCAACAACTAATTGAGATGAAATGGAAAAGAAATAGGGTTTTAAAGATATTTTTTAATGAGGAAAATGGAGTAACCCATATGTCTTGTACAATAATACACTACCCACTCCCTACCCATAATTTAATAAATAAAAAAAATGATGAGTTGAATTATCTCAACATCCTTTAGATGTTTAAAACGTTTAATATAAACATTCCTTTTATTGAGACCTTGAGTAAAATTCCATCTCATTTAAAATTTCTTAAAAAAATTTTGTCCAATAAGATGAAAATGGAGTATTTTACCACTATAAATCTTATTAGGGAATCAAATTTTGTTCCACAAAGGAAGATATATTTAAATCTTCAAGAACCTAAAAGTTTTATCATTCCATGTAGGATAAAAGAAAGTTATGAGAAAAATTTTCTGTATAACATAGGTAATAGTTTCAATATGATTCATGAATACTTATTTTTAATATTGGGTCGTGGAAAATTTAAATCCAGTTTAGGTTATTTTCAATTAGCTGATAGTTACATTACTCAACCCATTGAAAGGGTAGATGACCTGTATTTTAATATAGGAAAACTCACTTTACCCATTTATTTCTTGTTTCTTTATATGAAGTGTGATAAAATGATATCAATCTTTTTAGACAAAGATTTTTTTACCACTAGAGGGGAGGTGATTGATGTTTCAAAGGGTAATATTATATTTCAAGTTATTAGTGAAAAAGAGGATTTTATTGTGTTTAAGAAATACACACCTGATAAGAGTTATATATTGATTGATGTGACTAAAGAAGTATTTTTTTCTGAGATTTGGAAGGATACACATGGCCCTTATGAGAAATTAATACAAGGAATAATTTATGAGTATATAAGGTTAAACTTTGGGGAATCTGAATCTACTAAAGTGTTAGGTTCATATGAAAAAACAAATTTATATATAATTCATTAGAATCAATAGATGGTGAAATTTTTTATGGTCTAATGTCTAATGGATAAATATAGACAATGGAGTAGTAGTGTTGAAGTCCAGATGACCAGATGATGTAGAATAAATAATGTGGATTAGTTTATATAACTATATGATGTTATTGGATGGTACATTCGGATAATACAAGTATATAAAATAGACTAAAGAATGAAATATAAGGAAACATTAAGTCAAGTAGAAGTAATTATATGATATCTTTGTCAGATAAAAATGTTAACTGGGTGATGAATTCGAGGTGGGGTAATTCTTTGACATAATAGAGGGTTTTTTCCACTGAGACTAGAAAAGGTGGAAATCATTCCCTAAAGATCAGATGGTGGCTACAACTGGGAACACCTACCAAATATTACTATATATAGTTGTGTGGATCACTTATTATGAGTGTATTATAGATCTATACTTTTAACTCCAAAGATTATAATCATCCTATAATTCTCTCAGATAATATTTAAATTATAATTCTACCATGGATTAAGATGCAAGTTTGAACCATGTAATCTTTGTTGTTATTGTTCCTTTTAGTTTTTTCTTTTTATCATCACTTCTGATATTTCTTGTCATCTTCTTCTAGGGGTTTTGTGTTGTGGTTTGGTGGATTGGGTACACTTTTCTTCCAAGTTAAAGTTATTGTATCATTAGTTCATATTTCAGAACTTTTTTTCTTTATAGTAAGTTCCTATGGAATAATATTTGGTAATTTTATCATATGGTGATCATGGAACTAACAAGTGGTATCATAGATAATGGTTTGTGTGTTTTCAGAATGACAGACCCTACCTAAGGTTATTTAGAGCCTGGTTTAGTATAATTTTTTCTTCCATAAAACTTATAAGAGAATATATAAGAAGTTATTGAAATTTCTCTTTATATTTTTTAGAAGTTTTTGGATTTCACAAGTTCTAGAGGGATAGTTTCATACAATAGTAAGGTTTGGTCAGTGATGTTTCATGGAATGGATTTTGGGTACCAGAAGATTATAATAAAGGATTTTATGTTATAATAATTCGATCTTTCATTGACTATATCTAAGACAAAAAAAAATTAAATGGAAAGAATTGGCAAGGATAAAAAAGAAATAATTTGTGATTATTTAGTTTTCACTCACTTAGAATGTGGCATTTAACATTTGGGTGGTGAAAACTTATTCCTGACTCATGAAGACTCACATTTACATATATTAGAATCCCTCAGTGATGAAATAAGTGTTCATGAGAAATAATATATTAGTAATGAGTATGTTAAAAGGAAATTAAAATTATAATCACATGAATTAATTCAATATTATTTACATTCATTTGGATTCAGTGAATATAAATTTCAGAGATTCGAAATGGGTGCAGTTGTCACTATCCTCACTCCATGAATCATGGGATGCGATGGTGATTGTTGTGAGTAATTCTTATAAAAAAATCTGACTTGAAGTTAACAGAGATACAATATTTTATCTATAATAAATAAATTAATTGGAATAATATTTAAAAATATTTTATAAACACATAGAATATATAAGTAAAAGGATGTGTCGCTACTTGGAAAAGTCATCAGAAGGGGAAAACAAGGAGAAGTTATGGTATGAGTAGCTCAACGTATGGTTCTCCTTTTTATTATAAATATAGGAGGAAAATCCACCTAAAAAGTATTATAGTGAATAAAGGGATAATTCTAGGAAGTATGTTTCTGAAAGTGGGCTGTGAATTCTATGTCAGAAGATAGAAGTGACTTACTCTTAAATGTTGCTAGTTTGTTGGGGGTCTTGGGTGATAGAGTTGGGAGATTCATTCCATTTTTTAGAACCAAAGGTATGTATTTTATGATTTGATTTTTCTCACTTAAGAGTTTTTTGGATGTCTTGTGAAGTTATTTAAAGAAATAATAAACAATTTTGAATTCTAGAAGTGGTAGGAAAAAACCAAAATGAAAGAGAGTACACCACATCCTGGATAGATTTTATGTATTAAAAATGGAAAAGTCTCTTGAATTTTGTAAGGTTCATTCAGTTATGTCTAAGGTTATTTTGGAGAAGCTACACGAATCAAGCCACAATCTATACCACAATGATTTTTGGAGTTTGATAGGGGTGACATCCCTCAAGGACAAAACCCTATGAAACCTACCATTTTAATAGTTGATAATCTCAAAGTTATTATTTGAGTGAGAAACATTTGAGAGTAGGGAAAGTAAGATAGTGTAGATCAGTACTGGAAGAATATGTGATGGGTTGCATAGAAGGAAGATCACTACGAAGGTTGGTATGATCATTTTTTAGGAAGGAAGGCCCTAATTGATTTATTCTAGGTATTTAGAAATTTTTTTATTATAAAGTATATACAGTATTAAGACATTGTCATTGTTGGATTCATATGAGTTAGTCTATGCTACAAGATTGGTGGCCATTCTATAGAGGTGATCAAGACCACTTTCAGTATCAATATTATTTTGTGGGTTTTTGCACCATAGAAGAAATACCATGAAATATAATGATTGGATAACAAGTAGTCCACATTTTAGAAAGATATTTTTTCATAGAGGGTATCTTTTAGAATGTGTGATAGTTAGGGTCTTTTCAAGTATATCGAATGATACACCATGAAGATGTGCTCCCCACCAAAACCTATATGCTAGTTGAAAAATATTTAAGTTAAAAATGACTCATCATTATATAAAGTGGGATGTTGTATCATGCTATATATATTCTATAGAATTTTAATAGGATTAATAATGTGGATATTTCTTGATTGTTTTGTGGATAATTAAACATATTAATCCACCAAATTTGAATTGAATGGTGTATATTTGATAGAATATTATTCAATGGAAGTATATAAAGTAAAATAAATAAGGATTTTAATTGATGTTTTAATGTCAAATATGAAATTAAAACAACCTTAGGATATAGATAAAGATGTTTTTTAGAATCAAAGGATCACGCATATAATGGAGAAAAGATAGAAATTGAAAATTCTGGATTAGAGATCTATAATGTTGAAATTATTGAAAATATGTTTTTGATTTCTTAAGTGTGATAATACTATAATAAATTAAACAGTAGGCCTAAAATAATATTATTATGTGTATATCTATGAAATATATAGAGGCTAAGACTATAATATCCTTAAAAACACCCTTTTTTATTTGGTGTTATTTATCATTATTTGTAATCTTATAAGATAGATCAGTGAGTCTATTTCATCATTGTATCCCTATTGCAAATAGTTATTTGAAGATAGTAAGAGGTCCGTGACCTTTATAGATCATTGATATATTATTAATGTTATAATAATAAACTAGAAAAGTAATGTTTAATTGAAAAATTAACACATCATTGATATGTTCTCCTTAGAGTATCCTTTTACAGTTAAACCAAGTAAAATTAGTTTTTTTTTATTTTTCTTTATTTTTCAATATTCAATTACGATTAAAAATTAGATTTAATTTGAATTTTATTTCATGAATAAAATATCCAATTTAATGTAAAAGGAAAAAAATAATCCTTATTACCCTAGTTCACCCCCTCTTAGGGTGTACTATAGGACCATGTTGTAAAAAGTGGCATCTAATCCATTGGTTGTTTTCTTAATTTAGTTGAGTGATTTCTGTAGTCATGGAGAATATTGTAAAAAATGATGCACCCTTATTCAATGGATGAAATTATTAGATATAAAATAATAGGATGAGATATAATCTATGATCTCTTGGGCTTGATGTATATTCTTTTTAAATACATGGTATATAAGTATTTTTCCTCACAGAAAGTTCAATGATGGAACATGGGGTTACTAAGTGATTATTCTATTAGTAAAAATGTGTTATCATGAGAGATTTATAATTAGATATATTTAAATGTGATGTACTACTCAATGACCAAAGTTTTTTGGGATAAAATTATTAATATATTTAAAGGTAACTCCAAAGTGAAGGAGGTAAAGTTTTATGTTTTACAGATCATATTTATTTATCTAAAGATGAATTCAAATGAAAATATAAATGGATTATTTAATCATATTACTAATTTTTGGTTCCATCTATGTAATTAGTTATGAGATCAAGGATTTAGATACCTAAAATAAGATCATTATAAGGATACCTTTTATATAAAATCCAAAAGCATCAGCACTAGAGGATATGGATCACGGTGAGCTGTCTCTTGATGACTTATATAAGAAGTTGGTTTTATTTGAGATGTGGGTGAATCTATGAAACTCCTTAGAGTATTTATATAAATAAATATCATTCAATGATATTGATAAGTAAGAAATTTATAAATTTAATAATTATAATGATGATAGTGACGATTTTTTATCACTCATTTCAATAAAGTTTAAAAGAGAGAAAAACATATTTTAGGGAAAGATGCCTCTTGATTAATAATATTGTATGGTGGTTGGGAACATCACTGCTATTTTTCTAAAGAAATTTGACGAAGAGGGTGGTGAGTACTAGTTTTTACAAAAATAGAATAAAATGTTTCCATTTAGAATGAACTTCAATTCTATAAATTCAATTGGAAATATGTTTTAGATTATGGTGAATGCTTTCAAATAAGAAGTGGAATCTAAAGAAGATACTTTAGAAATAATTTATCATGATTTTATCTTAGACTTAGTGGATGAAATTATGGCTTTAATAGAGAAGTATAAAACTAAAGAAGAAGGTAATGATCAACTAGAAGGAGTTGTAGTAATTCAAGTGGAGTTGGATGGATCCATTAAAAAACAAGACTTTCTTAGAAATAATAATAACAAAATTAGAGGTTTTCGAAGGAATTACCAAGCTATATTGATGAAAATGAAGCTGAAGTTAATCATCTTGAGAAATTATTAAATAATATAGGAAATATTTAGTTAAATCTAAATATTTTTTAAACTAAAGAGTAAAAATTAAAGAAAAAAATGAAAACATTGATGATCTTGATTTTTTCATCAATGTTTATGTAGATAAGATTGAAAATATTAAATAATTAGCTATCTATTTAAGAAATAAGGTTGAACCATAAATAAAAAATAGATAGTTTAATAAATAATATTTAGTTTGGAAAGTTTTAAGATGAGGTTTTGGAAGAGAGTGGAAAACATGGTATAAGAACATTTGAAGAAATTATTATTTCTGAAAGACCAAATGTCATGATTAAAACTAGTATTTATTATTACAATGAAAAATAAAAAAATGGAAATAATAATATCACATGGATGAAAAATAAAGAATAAATTTATCAACCAATTATAACTTATCAACAATCAAGGAGTCAAAAAAACCTACAGATATATGGAGAGGTGACAATAGCAAGACATTTACTTTTATGAATTTTTAGTTTTGTGGATTTATTTTCCCCACTGTATATTTTTATGGTGAATCAAAAAAAAATTCTCATAGGATAATCTATTGGAATTAAAAAAAGGATAGATAGTACATACACTACATATCAGGGAATAAATTCATTCTATGGTAATTATTTTAATTTTTCAATATTTAGATATAAAATAGTTGATTTCTAGAAGAGAAGAGGTGGATATTATTTTGGAAGATAAAGGAAAATAGGTGGAAGGAAATCCAATCGAATATATTTTAAGAAAAAAATTATGCTCTTGAAGAATAAGAATAAGAATTATTGGTTTCTGATAAAAATAATAATAAGAGACCAAAAAATGTCTTAAATAATTTGGGATTATCTTGTTAGGAAATGAAATAATATTGGGAAAGAAAACTTGGTTAAAATTTCCTTTAAATAATCAATGAATAGTAGTAAATGTATTCGAGAGAGTGGGTGTTCATCTCCTATGAAACGTAAAATGAAATTCATGAAAAATGTGAAGGTAATATTAGAAAGAACAATACATTTTAGAAATTATGGATCATTAATGATAAAAGGAAGCATAATGACTACATTATCTAGAGATGAGGTGATAAACATGAATAAACCTTACATAAATGGTTTATTGCATAATTTATCATGTTTTAGTCAACATTGTGACTCAATATTTGTGATCATGGTCAATAGGAAGGGATTAAACATGAAAAGAAATCTTGGAAACACTCTAATTAAATGTTGAATAATGAATGAAAATGTATATTAGGTTTATTATCAAGAAAATTCATATCTTCTTATTATTAAATAAGAATATATACTAGGGTACCAATGGATTGGGCAAGTTAATCAACAAAGTATAGAGTTTAAAAAAAATCAGATTTGAAGTGAATATTCCAAACTTAAATAAAAATCTATAAAATATTTTCGAAGCTTTTATGTCATGAATGATAGTTCAAAATCCATATCCTCTCAAGAAGAGGAGAGTATAATATTGTCTAAATTTGATTCAAATTGATGCGTGTGGTTTGAATTATTAGGAAGAAACGTGTGGTGAGATTTATTTCATCATATTTGTGGATGATTATAGTATGATGGGATGTTTTATGATCATACATTCAAAAATATAAGAGGTGGATTGAAAATACAGGTTTCTAGGAAGATTAAAAAATGATTAAGGAAGAACTATAAAAATTTTGAGATCGAACAATGAAATTGAGCATATATTTGTTGAGCTACAAACTTATCTAGAGAAACACAGTTTTAAATACAAAGTGTCTTTAGTGAGAACCACTCAATATAATGAGGATTGGGAAATAAAAAAGTTCATGGTCACAAATACGAAAAATTTGTTTTTAATAGATAATGACATCTCACATCACTAATGGAAAAAATAGTTTAATAGGTAATTTATACTCAAAATTGAGTATTACATAGTCTAGGGGTAGAGAACACACCATACAAAATGTGGCATGGAAGGAAAACCTATTTGAATCATCTTAGAGTATTTGGAAGAAAGTGTTTCATTATAAATAAATAAGTAAATAAAGGTAAGTATGGTGATATTGTGGATGAAAGTATTTTATTAGGATACTTAACAAAAACTAAGGATTACAAATGTTTCAATGAAAAGATCAAAAATATTATTGAGGGAAGTTATGAAAAGGTTGTATAAAATGAATCTAAAACATATTCTAGAATTTCAATTTCTCAAGAAGTCTTTGAATAATGTGAAGACACAAATATAGTTTTGTGAGAATACAAAATGTTAAGGATGATGATGATTCTAAGATTATATCAGTAGAATAGAAAATTGGATATATGATTCAATATGTGACTCATTCAAGAAGTACAATGGTTCAAGTTGATCCAAGAAATATCATTGGAGGAAAATATTCTCTAATATCGATTCAAATAAATAAAATTATATAGAACAATTCTCTATCTAAGATAGAAACTACTTCATTTGAAGAAGTATAAAATAAGTAATCATGGGTGAAGGCTGTGAAAAAATAATTTGATTAATTGATAAAAAATATGGAAGATTTTGTATAGACCTGAAAATCATAATGTTATTGGTACAAGTTGGGTATTCAAGAATAATATGGATGAATATGGAAAGTTAATCTGCAATAAAGTAATATTGGTTTGAAAAGGATATTCTCAGGTTGAATGTGATTATGTTTAAGATACATTCACACTGGTGTAAAGGATGGTGTCTATTAGATTCTTCTTATCAGTGGTTGTTCAATGAAATTTCAAAATGTTTCAAATGGATGTAAAGATAAAACTTCATAATGGATACTTGAATGGAGAGGTTTATATCGAACATCGGATTTTATTTTTTCTTGGAAATGATGATTCAAAAGTGTATAGGTTGAGAATATAATTATATATCCTAAATAAAGTCACATTTTTTAGTATGAATGGATAGATACTATCTTGACGCGGTTCTTGGTTTTAGTGTACAAAAAAAAACAACATATTCAATAGAAACAAGTAGAATTATATTGATAATTTTTCAAAATTAACGAGTTATAAGTTTAAAATTTTAATGAAAATATAGTTGACATATTTTATTAGGATACAATTTCATTAATATTGAAGGAATAAAATTATTTAACAGGTGAATTATGAAAATTAAATCTTGAAGAAATTTAGAATAGAGGTATACAAGTCTTTGTCAACACCAATAGCAGTTTGGAGTTTTTTGGGAAAGTATGAGGAAAATGAGGGGGTAGACTCAAATTTATATAAATGAATCATTAGTAGTTTACTCTATCTTAATATGACCAGGCCAGATATTTTCTATTCTTCATTCTTGGCCATAATATTTTAGAGTTTTCTTATTAAATAACATCTCATAGAAGTTAAAATAATAATTAGTTATGTTCAAGAAACATTACATTACATTTTTCTATTTAATTATGAAAAAACGTGGATTTATTATCATAATAAAATTCTAATTGAGATGGTGAAATTTTGGATTGAAACTCCACAATTTGTGTAAATTTTTATATAAGGAATATTTGTGCTGGTTGGTTAAGAAAAAAACATGATTGTGTTTCTTTGAGAAATTAAGTTGAAGAGTGTATTTTAGTCACAAAAGATTTTACACAACTTATCTGGATGAATAAATAGTTGAAATAAATTATTGAAGTTGTAAAATTACCAATAATGATTAAATGAAACCATAAAAGTGTTATTGAGTTGTCTAAGAATCTAATTCATTACTCTCATATAAATAATATATAAATCTAATTCCATTTTATAATAGATAAAGTGGAGAATAATTTAGTGAGGATGGAATTAATTAAAGAAAAATATTATGTGGAACATATCTTTATAAAACCCTTGTTGGATCTTGTATTTTAAAGGCATAAGTTAAACATCATATTTCAATCAATCATTTCAAACTACGGAGGTTCAGAAGAAACCCTCTATCCATTTTATATAATGTCATATATGTTTTTTATCTGATCTTGGAGAATTATATATTGTATTTGGTTTATAATATAGGGGAATATCCTATATAGGGTGAGTTAACAGAGATAGAAACTAATCTAAAATCCATAGACAACATCTTAAAAATTAATTCTTTCTCTTGTTTCCTAAACCAAGATTTGTCTCATGAAGGCTTAGAAAAAATATTAAAGGAAATTTTTGTGGTTTCTGGAGTAGTGTATTTTGAAGAAAGATTTAAATTTTATTGTCAAATGTTGAGTTATTAATAAAATATTATCATGTTAAGAAGAAGTTTTAAATAATTGAGAATTTCTATCAAAGTGAGTATAAAATACTTCCCAAGTTAAGAACAAGTTTGAAATAGTTTATAATTTCTAACAAAATACAAAGGGGGAAATGTTGGGACCAAATTTAGGTTTTTGATAATTTTATTTTTTGTAAATTAAGAGTTTTTAGATGTTTTTTTAAATACTTTTAAGGAATTTGTAAGAAGATTGAGTTCTTGAAGAGGAAGTAAAAAACCATGGTGTAAGGGAGTAAACCACACTATGGCCATGGATGAAGTCTAAAAAAGGGAATTGTATTTTAAATTTGATAAATTTATTCGATTGTACATAATTTTATTTTAGTGGAGATACATTTTTTAAGAAACTAACCACAATGTAGTGATGATTGAAGCATGAAAATAGAAATGGGATAGTACTCGAGTAACTTACTATATATGTTGGTGGATAAGATAAATGATTCCTGGTGAGTGAGAGGTTTTAGATAATATGATTAAAAATATTGTGTGAGTCCACACTAGAAAAATATGAACATTGTTATTGGGAAAAATTCCCTCAAGGTATCATTGAATCATTTTTAAGGTGATTCTATTTGTTGACAAAGTGGGCCCTCATGTTGTGTTAGTCGACAAAGCAAACCATGAAAAAAAATTTGTTGACAAAGGGGATTTCATGGTGACCTGTCGAGTTCAAGGGATGTTGTTAATGATCCATGATTGATTCAAGAACTTTTACAAAGGAATTGTCAATCTGGAGGTGGTTCAAAAAGAGCAGATACAAGGTGGTGTCGTTTTCCAGTGTTTGCCAAATTTCTGTACATCAAAATAGACAAGTGAAGAAAAGTTTTTTTGGAAAAGGGACTTGCACAACGGTGTCTTGGAGGCTTGGAAACTTATGCTCCATATGTTTTTCAAGATCAGAACATCAAAATATGGAAAAGGAAAAATGGGCGCCCAAGTTTTGGGTTTGGTCGCGTAAGTGACTAGGGTGGCTGGACTTGCACGCCGAGAGGAGACTTGTACACTGGTGCTCAAGGAGTCCAAATTCCTATAAATAGAGGTATATCCCTCCTCATTAAGAGTTGACTCCAACACTTAGAGAAAATAAAAGCTCCCATCGCGCGGGTGTAGTGGTCACGCAAGTGGTGGTGTGGTCGCGCAAGTATAAAGATATTCAGAAGTTGCATGCCAGTTGATAGTTATGCGCCCAAAGTGGTTTGGTCAAGAAAGTTTGTGAGTCGCCCAAGTTTAGAGTTGAAGAAGGGGGTGTCACACAAGTGGTTTGGTGACACTTGTGCACCAGGTTTTGAAGAAGCACGACAATTGATAGTTGCGCGCCAAAACAGGTTTGGGCGTAGAAGGTTGTGATTCTTGCAAGTTTGGAGTTGAAGAAGCGAGCGTCACACAAGTGGTTGAGGTGAACTTGTGCGCCAGCTTGGAGAAGTGCGCCAGGTATAGTTGAAGAACACCAGTCATTTCAGGGTTGCGCGAAAGCTAGAATATTTCCCGATACCTTCGGTTCAAAGTGAGATTCATCTATGGGTGAAAGTTAGACTTCAACAGAGCATCTATATACAACAGAGGATGTATTCATTAGTGGTAATGAAGAGACCTAAAGGTCTATATACTGTGATTGGATCCTTTCCAGAGCAGTGAGCAAAGGAAGAGGAAGAAGGTGATCCTCTCCACCGGCAGTGAGCCAGAGATAGAGAAACAGGGAGTGACTCTTGGGAAAGTAGTGAGCTGACCCTAAAAATTGTAAAGGCAGTGAACCTGGTAATAGAAGTAATATATCACGAACTTTGTAAACAACAATGCACTTTTAGTGGATATGGCACATCATCACATTGTCGGTGTATGCTCCTTGGACGTAGCCCAGTGAGGGTGAACCAAGTAAAAATCTATGTGTCATGTGCATGCTTTAGTTTTTGTTTTTACTTTGCTGTAGTAAAGAGAGAGAAGAGAGTCCTGCTTAAAAGTGAGACAAGATCAATAGTGGTAGTTGTTTTAATCTGTCATACCCTGATTCAACCCCCCCTTAGGGTATCTAGCCTAGTGGATCTAACAATTGTATTTTAATAAGATGTATATCATATGGGGAGGCACAATGTCCTACTAGGTGGGTAGAACCTATAGGATTTCTGTTAGGTCTTTAGAAAATTATGGCCTATAAAGAAGATCCATATTGAATCCATTTCTAGCATGGGATTCAGGAAAAGTATGCTATGATGTAAGACAAGTCGCCACACTATAGAGATGATCAAGGAAAAATTTGGTGTCACTGGTATTTTGAGGGTCTCCACCCCATGGAAGAAATACTATACTAAAGACAGAGTGAAGTAAAAGGTTTCCATTCTGTATAAAGAGATTATTCCATGGAGGGTTTGTTTTGGGAAATGTTGTTTTTAGAGTCCTTTTTATGTATACAAAATTCCACATCATGAGGTTCTTCTCCATGTTGAAACCTATGTATTAGTTAAAAAATAATTAGTTCAAAACCGACTCATCACACCATAGAGAGATATATTATGTCATGATATATAATTTTTTTATAATTAAAAAGTATTACTAATGTGGTTATTTGTTAAAGTTATAGTGATTAATAAAATATATTGAACTATGAAATTCAAATTTAATGATGGGGATTTGATTGAATATTATTAAAGGTAAGGATTTGAAGTGGAATAAATAAGGAAGTTAATTGAAATTTGAATTTCAAATTTGAAATTCAAAAAGTCACAATATATAGAGAAAGTGGTTGTGAAAAATTAACATATCACACACATAATAGAGAAATGAGAGAAAATAAATATTAGCTATTATAGGATCTAGTATGATGAAATTATTGAAAATATATCATTGATTTTTGAGGTGTGACTAGACTAGACTACATCAAAGATAAGGTTGGAAAAAATACTTTCCTATTCATATCTCTAAATTGTTTGGAGGTGAAAACTAGAACAACATGAAGAAAAACCAACCTGATTGGTTTTATTTATATTTGTTTGAAATATTGTAAGATTGACTAGTCAGTAGATTTCATCATTTTAACCCTCTTTAATTCAGTGATTAGAAGAGAGGAAGAGGTTGTTTACCTTTTTAGAAAAGTGTTATCTTCTTAGAGTTTTGATCATATAATATTGAAGTAGTAGTTAATCAGAAATTCAACACTTCATTTATATGTGAACCTTGGAGTATCCTTTTATAGGTGAAACAATTAAAATAAATGTGTTATTTATATATGCATATTTTTTCATTCATCTATGATTAAAAATTAGATTTTATTTGTCTTTACCAATATAAGGACAAGATACAATTTAAATTTAAAAGAAAAATGAGGTTTTATCTCCCCAATTAACCTCCTTAGGGTGTATAGTGGGATAAGGGTAAAACAAATTCTACATACAAGAGATAAATCATGAGAAATTATACTCATAGAAGGTTGGATAAGGTTCATTATATAGATTATAAGGCTTTAAAGACTATAAGTAAAGGTAGTGTTTCAATCAGGACAAGTAACACAAGGATGTTATAGTTTAAAGTTGTATGGAATATACTAAGGTTGATAAAAAATTTATTCTTGAAAAGAAAAATTAATGAAATGGGTTTTGGTACTATGTTATTGGATGATGTATGAAAAATTTTAGACGGATCTATATTTTCTTCAAATGTATTAAAGGATATAACCTAATACTTCACAAGAATATCATAAGGTGAAAATCATGTCATAAAAATTAATTTGTCTAAGTTATTGATTGAACATTTGGGACATATTAGTAATAAATTGATGAAACTGATAATTGAAAAAAGAATTTTGAAGATCAAAATCATGGATTATTGGAAATAATTTTTTCTCCTTTGGGAAGTAGTGAAAGATGTCTTTTCAGATATAAGGGAAGGATAAGAAGCATCAGAAGTAAAGTTTGTTCACACAGATGATTGAGGGGAAACTCTAGAGCATTCTCACAAGGGTTTACTCTTCTATGTGACCTTCATTGACTATGCCACACATAAAGTGTAGGTGTACATCATTAATAAAAAATATGAGGTCTTCAGAATCTCTTTCTTGTGGATTTCAATTGTGGAGAAAGAGTTCAGATACAAGTTGAAGTGATTATATTCAAACAATCGAAGAGTATATAGAAGAAGGGAGTTATTGAGGTTCTTCGAGAGGAATGAGATTATGTTTGAGAATACCATACTAGGGACTCTAGAAAATAATTTTTTTTTGAAGAGGATGAACTAGATATTTTTTGTATAATTATATAAGCCTGATTATTCAGTTAGGGTTTCTCAAGGTTTATTGTTTGGAGGCAGTAAAATGTGAAACTTAATTAATCTATTGAATTCCATCATCTCAAATTAGTAAGTAACTATCAAAATCTTGTTAGTTCGAAGGGGAGACCGACTTCACCCACCTCAAAGTCTCTGTTTCTCTTACATATGTCTATTTTTATGCAAAGTATAGAGATAATATTTAGTCTTAGTCTTAAATATGTTAATTGTTTTCTATGGTGACGATGTGTTTGTATTTTGAATCATGTAAAATGACTCTTGGAAAGTTATCAGAAGTTTAAATGTGATCTTCAATAAAGAGATCTTGTGGAAGGTTCAAAACATGGTTGAATGTTCTTATAAAATAAAGTTATCACTAGAATCTAAGGTTTACATGGATGGATGTCCAAAAACAACATGTTCCAGGTAATTTAGGAAGAATAATAGTTCTAGAAACAATAGTCCATCTATAGGATGCACTAGAAGGACGTCAATCTCTAATGGAGTTTCCTAGGTTAAATACACCAAAGAGATTAAGTATTATGGATGCTTGAGAAAAATATATAGAAGTTAATGTTCTATAAGTTACAGTACTGAAAGGAGATGACACATAAGGAAAATTATTTAGATCTACCAGAGTGAGGCACCCAATGAAAAGGTGTGAAAGAAATTTTCATTACCTACTTCTAATGGGTTATGGAGATCCCTAGATCCCGTAATAGGAAACTATTTTGAAAGGATCTGAATAGTGAGAGTTATCCAGGGGGGATAATATTAATTCTCTCTATGTTTCTAGAACATGGGAGATGATAGAGAGGCCAACCGGAAAGAATGTCTTACAAAAAAATTGGTTTATCAGATTAAAGAAGAAGTATATTATAGATAGAGGTACAAGGATAGAATCTTCATGAAAGTATTTTCATAAAATTAAATGAGTGGATTTATCAAATATTTATTCTTCATTAGTTAAGAACATAACTATCAGAAAGGTTTTAAGCATGGTTTCTTCTGAGAAATTTCATATAGATCAGATGGACATCAAGACAAAATTTATCCATGGATACCTTGGGGAGGAAATATTTATCAAACAAACATAATTCTTTGAGGTGCATTAGAACTGAAACCCTATGTATAAGATAAGAAATATCCCTTATAGCCTAATGAAAGCTCTAATATTTTGAAACCGTATTTTTAATGGGTTTATAGTTGAATAGAAGTTCATCCAGAGAATTGTTGATCATTGGATCTATTAGAATGTGTTCAATGATGGGAGTTTCATCATCCTTATTTTCTACATAGATGGCATAATAATTGTGTTTTTGGTAAAGGAATTAATAAATGAGCTCAATGTTGATTTTTTTTAAAATATTTGATATTAAGAATCTTGTCTCAGCAATATAGATTTTAATGATATGGATGGTGAGAGACTTAAATTACATAACATTATACCCATGATGATCAGATTGTGTTTGGATGGTGGTGGGGTGATTTAGTATAGGTGATGTGAAACCAATGACCACACCCCTGAATAAACACTTTAAGCTGAGAAAAGGAAGGAACTATGAAGAAAATATGAAGTTGAGTATATGGAGATGGTTTCATATGCATCAGATGTCAAAAGTTTGATGTAATATTTTATTTTTAGTCATTTGGACATTTCACAAGTAGTGTGTACTGTCAAGAAGTTTATGTAAAACCATATAAAATATAGTTTTGTGGCTGTGAATTTTATTCTAAAAAACATGAAGGATTTCAAAGACTATGATATTATATTTAAAACTAATTGGAATTTCCAAGGTTTTTATGTCTTGGAATTTGGTAGAGATTAAACAAACAGAAAATCACTTCTGGATACATGTTTACTTTTGATAGAATGATTGTGAGTTGGATGTTGAAACATAAACCAGTAGTTTAAATCTCAAAAATATAACTTTATTTCATTTCTTTGATGGAATCAAGTAGGATTTGGTTTGGCTAAAGGGGTTCATAGATGATTTTAAAAGAAACTAAAAATTTGGAGTGTTATTTTGGGATTCACATAGTGAAATCCACTGGACAAAAATTCATATGTTTCATTATTAGATGAAGTACATTCATCTAATATACCCATCAATGTAGAATTTTTTAGAGGATAAAGTTTTGGATATATTGAATATTAAATGAACTCAAAATCTAGTGAACATGTTGACAAAGGTTATGGCTTGAGAAGTGCTGAGGTGATGTTATGCCTTAGTCTGGATAGGCTGACTAGAAGGATGTGATAGAGGAACCATACAGCTGTAATGAAAATTCATATAGTGAATGGAGGTTTGTTGAAATCTAGTAGTGGAATTTGTAGTGACTCCTGAAAACTACTATCAAGTTTTAGATTATTAGGTTCAACTTTGAAAACCATTTTTTGAATAAGTCATTATAACCAATTGATAGAGAAACTTTGGGTGATATAATTTCTGATCAAATGATGGATAAGGTGGAATATGAATGGTGAAGTATCAATGCTCAGATGATACAAAGAAGATATTGTGAATTAGATGATACAACTAGATGATATCATCAGATATTTTAGTAGAATAATACAAGTGGATAATGCATCCAGAAGGAGGAAGTATAGAGAAAAGAAATGTTAAGCACAATTCATTATGTGAGATCTATTGTAGATAACACTATTGACTGAGTGAAGGAGTTCATGTGGTTGAAGTATTTGAATGAATGTAAGGTTAATTATTGGATATCATGCATGGTGGAGTTCATCCCTTAATGATAATATAGTAGAGACTACTAGACACGCCACTTGGATCTTACTATATCTAGTGGGGCGGACCACCCATGGTGAGTATGTTATAGAGTTTTACTTAAAACTCAATAGTTTTTTATTATCCTCTTACTATATTGTATAAAAGTAATGTAAGAATTCCCCCTATGAATTATGATGCTTGTATAAACCATATAAATCTATTTTGTTCTTGTTCCTTATAGTTTTTTTTTCTTTGGATTGTTTCTTATGATATTTATTATTTCCATATTCTTGTGGTTTTGCATTACGATGTGGTGGATTGGGTATACTTTCCTTCAATGTTCTAGGCATAATAGTGAAACTTTAAATTCTAAATCATTGTTTATGTGTGGTATGTTCTAATGGAATAACATTAGATGGTTTTATCGAACGATGACCATGGACTCAACACAAAGAACATGAAAAGATATAGAGGATTTATAATAGAATTAGGTAAATCATTGTTATCAATAAATAAGTCTTTTAACATGAGTAAATCCTCTTAATTAAAATTGATAATCTGAATGTTATTCCTTAGTCACAACCCCATATTTGTGAGAAATATATTTCCCTTGAAGCCAAGATTGACTTTGTATTATATATTTTTTATCTAGGAATCTATGATCCAATGATAGTATGTTTCTCACATAACACTAAGTGTTTCCAAGAATATAAAGATGATTATAATCCTAAGATAAGTGTCTATATTTTAGAAGATGAAAAAAATTCTCCACCATTACGAAGTCTTGAAAATGAGAATCTGGGAAAATTTCCAGAAGTGGAAATAAGGTATCTCCCTATTTTTAAGAGGACTTAAGAAGAATTGTTTTCAATTTTTGAGTTTAAGTATGAATTGATAGATAACAAGGAAGTGTATTCTTTAATAAATGAGGGAATGAACATATAGAGGAAACTTATACCAAGTGATTATGGGTAGTTTTTAGGGAAGTTTGGATGGGGACTTAAAACATAGAATTTCATGGGATGCAACCCATAATATTTGTACTTATAATAAAAATAATAAACTTTTGGTTTCTTTAGTTTAGTTTTTATTACTTTAAATAGACATATATCATCCCCTCCTTTTTCTTCTTGGAGTGATAATTTCCTACATTTAAATTCATTGATATAATATGAATGGAAGCCACCAAATATGGAATCTTATTGAGAATTTCATGGTGTATTTTCTGGTCTAATATGTTATTTGATGTGATGTTTGAGTTCTATTAGGTTGAAGAACATTACATAATCATTTTTATAGATTTATATATCATTGAATCACCTTTATAACTGAAAAGTTGGATGTATTTTATGGAATTTTAATACTTGTTTCAATGGTTCATATATTTGAATATTTATGTTTCAAAGAAAATAACTAGGATTAATTTTCATGTTAAAGGAGGTTGATTCTTAAGATTGGGTTTTATATAGTGATACTTTAAGGCTTCTTGGATTCAACAATTTTTTTCTCTTCACTTTAAGTCTAGTTGAGTTTTTCTTAAACATTAATATTGTAATATAATGTTAAATATTTCTATATTTCATATAATATAAAAAGAGAAACCATGATAGAAATGTATTATAAAAGGAGGGTGATCATCATGTATGGAATTCAATGGAACAAGCTACTATTGATAGGTGAGTCTTTCTTTTATTTTTTTCATATCTTTTTGAAGTTATCTTTTTAATTTGTTTCATGTTTCACATGTTTAATAAATATATATTTAGTTGAAATGAATGTTTAAGTGTAGTTGAAATGTGTTTCTTGTAAAATGAGTTTATTATATGTGTTTTGGTTATAGTTGAATATATTTTGACCTTTCACTATTAATATAACTAGAACATCCAAAATGATTTTAATATGTTACTTAAATATATAAAAAAATGTTTATTTTGAACTTAATTATTATCCCTTTTCATTCTTTGAGATACTAAAATTGTAAAATATTTTTTAATATTAATTTTTAATTGTTTTACCCACCTTAAGATCCAATATTGGGTTAAATGTTGAGTTTTAAGTGAGGGGTAAGGGTTTATCTTTGTGTGTTACACTATACCATTTATTTTTACTACTCAAGTTACCCTGGTATGTTTTTTGGAAGTTTCATATCTTTAATAATTTGGTTCCATAACTAGCAAGAAGTTATTCTTGGATAAATTTTTTACATATTTCTGTACTCTTGGATAATATTTTTTATTATTTATCTCAAGGAATACATTGATTATTTTTCATTTTTTTCATAATATCTATAACTATTTTTGATAAAAAATTATGATTATGTTTCATACTTTTAAATTATGATGAATTATCCTTGATCATCCAATACTATACCTATTCTTTTGTTCAACTACTTTTGATAAAAAAGATGAGTTATCCCAAATTCAATGGAAAATTCTATGGTCCTCCTAATATAAAAGGAAGTGTGTTGATTTATTTAGATTATGAAATGAATGGTTGATGTATATGTAGGTTTTGGATTAATTGGATTCATTTATATATTTTATACATGAAACACTTGGCAGACTCTTTTAAAAAGGAGTGGATCCAAGGGGTGATTAATCACACTTCTTTGTAAAATCTAAAGATGATCCAAGTGTAAATAAATGCAAGAATTTAATATAAAATCATTTTTAATACATGGTTATAAAATAAATTCATTTAGAAATTAAAATTATTACAGTACATTTTTTTTCTAATTATTATGTTGTATGAGTGCTCAATCATGATAAAAATAGAATTTATTGGGTAAATTTTGGAAAGTAAGTTCAGTCCTCCATTTTCACCTTCCATATAAGTTATTATTAATACTATTTGAACGAGAAAATGAATATTTTAATTGAAATTTGATTTATATAACAAAAAAAATAATATTGAATTTCATAGAGATATGATCATTTTTAAATTTTCCATTATCATGAAACTTGAATTCAATTTTTTTCCATCAATTAATTCCTTTTGAAAAATAATTTTTGATTGCTTGATTAAAATTAATGAACTAAGTGTGGGGGAATTTTATGTGAATTTATTTTATATATAGTTTCTACACTTTTATATCATTTTCTAAAAAATTTGTTCTTAAAGTCATTTTTACAGTTAAAATGTCCTTGTTTTTCCTATTTGTGTGAAAATATTGTTCTGGTTCAAAAGCAAGTTGAAATTATAATTTTTTGGATGTAATTAATCAATTGTTATTATTTTACTTTTCATATAGGTTGAGAGAAAAAATTTATTAATGATATTAGTGTTATAATTGAAATATTATTTTTAAATATTAAAAGTATTTGATGTATTTTGAATGATTGTGGAGTTAAGTGATCATTTTGAAAAAGTTTTTAATGATCAAATCAACTGAATAAAGAAATGTTATTAAAAAATATGTGATGAATTGGAATTAAAATGGAATCATTATTTTAGAGTGTTTTTTGAATTTTTAATTGTTAATCGAATTAATTTTATTTTTTATAATGGACTTGAGGGTGGGTTTTTTATATTGTTACTTGAAATTTTCAAACACTCATATAAGACCCATCAAATTTCTATAGAGGGTCTAAATTAAATTTTTTAGGCCAAGTTTCACTTGAACTTTGTGTCTAGTGGATCTTTTAAGCCAAGTTCCACAAGACCCATCAAATTTCTACTGAACCTTGGACTTGAAATTTTTATGGATCCTCTATGGCATGGGTGGAATTATGGTCCAGGGTAATATGTAAGAATAATTGGGTTTGATAACAGGTTACCTATGAAACGTTTTATTTAACATTTTATATAAGAGTAATTTGGTCTATGCATAAGTATAACCCCTCACTTATAGAATATATGTTTGGATTAATCTAATAATTATTTATAAGTTTAACCCAATCCATAATTTACACACTTGATTGTGAAGATATTTGAACATGTTCTAATTCCCTGCATGAATGTTGCATTTAAATTTATTTTATGTATATGAAATGGTATTTGACTATTCATGGATTAATCATGTTCTTTTTTTCTTCACTACATTGATCTACATGAAAACCTTAACATGGTAACTATTTATATTTATATTCATTTTAAAATTTACCTTGTATTTGTTTTACCCAAGAATGTTCATTTTCCTTATTTATTAAGAAGTTTAACCTGTATCATGGATTCCATTAATCCAACATCCCTGGATGTCCTCAGGTGTGTTTTTGGTGAGTCTTGGACACGATTTATACCCTTAATTTCTATTTTCATACCTACACATGTCATCCCAAGCTATGATACTTTGGTTAATCAAACTAGTTCTTTGATCTGGGTCATCCACATAGCTTATATCTTATAGCTTTATCCTATAATGCTTGACTCATCCCTGACATGCCATAATGGATCCACTGATTTTTACCTGGAAATAACATACTCTTTATCTCATTCTATGGGGATTTTCATCTAGTTTTCAAGAGGATTTTTAGAACTAGTTCTTATGGTGCTGGGAAAGAACTTGGAGAAGAGTGGGGAAACAATTGTTTCTCAGCCATACACATCCCCTTCATCGTTTCTTTGTCAATCACAAAAATCAGAGGCTTTTTCTGATGGATACTTAGTGGGTAATATGTAGATATTGACTTTAGGAGGAACACACACCATAAAGAAGATTCAATAATTAACATTGTTCCCCATTTCCATGTTTCAGTGAAGAAACATGGCACTGTGAGCTATTTCACATTTCATTCCAGTCATGTTTGATCTTTATCCTTTTTGGATATGTGTGGGAATCCATCCATGAGTGGATAGAGTTGAACCCTTATGATGGGATTCATGACCATGAACTGGTTCAACAGGTTCGTCCTCCTCAGAAAGTTTTTATGGATATTACTTCTTTTCATTCAAGCCTATACTTTGTTACCTATTTTTCACAAAGTGATAAAATTAATAACCTGGGTGGTGTTATTTCCATGCATGTAGGACCACCATGATCTGAATCATGTTACATCTAGTTTTATTTACTACTTTTTATTTATTTCTTTCTATTTTTGAATCAAAAATTTAAATCTTTACATTTTTGAAAAATGACTCACATTTTTAATAAACAAAAAAATTTTGTGACATCAAATTGTAACCCAAACATATGAATCAATGGATCCTTATATATTGTTTGGGGCAAAGACAATAAACTTTCCCCCAACAATTGGTATCAAATCCTACTAAATTGCAGACAATGGGGTCTATAAATTTTGATACTGATAAATTTGATGGTGAAAATGATTTCAATCTGTGGTAGATTAAAATGTCCACACTTCTTGATCACAACGAATTGATTGATGCTCTCAGTGGAACAAAAAATAAAGTAAACACCATTTCCAAATATGTATAGAATGTGATCACCTATGTTAATGTTTTAGAGGAGGTCCTTAGTAAATTCCATAGCTTGAAACTTTTTATATTTAAGGGATAAGGTTCTTATAGAGGTGGCATATAATTCATCTACTTTGGGTATTTTTATGAATTATAAATCCTTTATATGACTAAGTATCTTATTGGTACATTATATAAAACAATTAGACTGTACATATTTAAAATGAAACCTATAACTATATTTAGGTCTCACATTTATGAGTTTAATAAAATATTATTAGACCTTTCCAACATACGTATCAAAGTACATTATGAGGACCAATCTATAATACTTCTAACATTATTAAATGATTCAATTTGTTCTGTTAAATATTCTATGATGCATGGAAAATATAATCTTACTCTCAAAGAAGTTAAATCTAAATTATTCTCCAAATACCTTTAAAATAAGGGTAGTATTAAAGTTCTGTCTAAGGGTCTAAATGTTAGTGGTTGAATTGAGTCTAGGGGTATAATGAGAGATTAAATTTAATACAAGAAATAGAAGTCTAAATCCACGAACAAAGTGATTAAATGTTTTTAATATAAAAAAACAACCATAATAATAAAGGTGACTATAAATAGGATATTAATGACTATTCATTACTAATTGAATATGATTTTTACACTGATGATCTGTTGAATGTTTATGATTATTCCATCTCTCTATAATGGATCCTTGATTCTGAATAGTCATTCAACATGTTACCTAGGAGGGTTTATGTCACTAAATTGAGGGAAATTGAATATGGTGTGGTGTTCTTAGGGAATGATAGGAGTTTTCATGTTATAATTGTAAGCTTTATTTTCTTATAGCTTCATGATAAGGCTGTTAAAAATCTTTAATTGATCATATGGGTAACCAAAATAAAGAGAAACATTATTCACCTATGAGTCCTCGATGAAAGAGGTTAAACCTTTAGGTTATACTCAGGAAGTCTATGAGTTTTCTATGGATCTCTCGCTAATATGAAATTAAAACTCTATAGTAAACTCTTTATGTTAGAAATTAGGTTTTATAAGAATCAGTTGAATTCCTCTAGTGGATGAGGTTTAAACAATACCATCCTTATTCATATAATGATTGGTAACATAAGTATTAAAGGCCTTCAAGAGCATATTAAATAAGGTATCTTTAGTAATTTCACTCTTAAAAGTCTTTTATTTTGTGAATGTTGTGTATATGGAAGGTCCAGATGAGTTAGAATTAGTATTTCAATATATAAGGCTATATAACCTCATGAATGTGTCTACTATAAACTTTGGGGTCCTTCTTGGGTCTCCTTTTATGGTGGAGGATGCTACTTTGTGTCCTTTATTGATGAATATTCTAGGAAAGTCTAGATTTATACAATTAAAATTAATTCTGATACCTTTTATACTTCTGAGTAATGGAAATGTAGTATATATAGTTAATCTTGTAATAAAATAAAATCCCTTAGAATTGATAATGGTTTAGAGTAACTATCTACCGAATTAATAGAATTTTATGACTATGAAGGTAATGATACTAAACTATTGTGGAATCCCCATAATATAATGGTTTAATAGAAAGAATAAACAATACTATCATATAAAGGGTTTGATTTATGTTTCTCCATTCTAATCTACATAGGTCCTTCTGGGATGAGTATTCATCTATGACTTTCTACTTGATCGATCATTTACCATATTCTGATAATGCTCTTGAAAAACAATAAGAACTCTAGAAGGGTTCTCACCCTGATATTTTACACCTTGGTATTTTTGGATCCATAGCTTATGATCATACCCATAATGATAAGCTTTCTCCTAGGGTTGTGAAGTGTATCTTTTCGGGATATATAGATGGTGTTAAGTGTTGCCATTTATGTATAGACAAATCAGTTTATCTAAAGTGAATCAGTTTTCATGATGTAGTGTTCCTTGATTTTGGTATATTTAAAGATAAAAGTGTTGAGTTAGATGAGTCTTTATATAAGGATGGAAAGTCTTCATAAAGAACTCATGCACCAATAAGTGATTAATTTCATTTAGAATCTAAATACTAACACTAATCCAGGGAAAACTCCACCCCTCATCTTCGTTAGACTCATGATGAATTTGATACCAATTCAAATTCTAAACCTGAAGCTATAGAATAAGTTAATCATATATATTATCAGCTAACCCAAGTTAGATAGAGAATATTTATAAGGCATAAAACCTAGTTAATCTAAGATGATGTGGCTACCTATGCGTTTAATGTTTCTTAGGATCTATTCAGTGAGAAACAACAAACTTATAATCAAGTTGTTAAGTCCAAAGAGTCCAGAAAGTGGCTATTTACCAAGCAATATGAGATGAATTTTCTCCTTAAGAATAAATCATGGTTTGTTGTGAACAAACCTATTAAGGACAAAATTACAGGCTTTAAGTGGATATTCAAGAAAAAGGAGAACAATTCTAGAGAAAATAAAATCAAATTTAAAGACCAATTGGTTTCTAAATTCTTCCTTTAATGTGAAGGCATTAATTATAGTGAAATTTTCTCTCTTATTTTTAAGAATTCATCTATAAGGATTCTTCTATATTTTTCTACCAAGTTTGAATTTAATAGTGAACCATTGGATGTAAAAACTAATTTTTTACATGGTACTCTTGATGAAATAATTTATATGACTCCTCCTAAGGTATTTTAAAATTTGTTAAAACCTAATAATGTATTTATTTTAAAGAATTCATTATATGGGATTAAAAATTATTCTACACAATGGTATAAAAGGTTTTATTATTTTTTGATTATTTTTTTTCAATAAATCAAATTTGATGCATGGGTCTAATTTAAATGAGATAAATATGAATTTATTTACCTATTGTTATATATTGATGAAATTATATAAATCTATAAAAATATGGGGATCATAAATTATATCAAGACGCAATTCCATTCTATATTTTATATGAAGGATTTAAAAAATGATAATCAAATTATAGGAATGAACATAATTAGAGATATAATGGTCCAATCCTTGTATCGATCTCAACATGCACATATTATGAAAGTTTTATAAAAGGTACCAATTTTAGAACATTAAAGTGGTTACTGTTCCTTTAAGACATCATTTTAAATTTTCAATGGTTCAGTCCCCTAAAAAGGATGAAGAATCAACCTTTATGAATAAGATTCATGATGCTAGTGTTGTTGGAAGTCTTAGGTGTACTAATGTTTGTTCAATACTAGATATTCTATTTTTTATATGTACCTCGGGTAGTACATGAGCCTTTGCCCAGTTAGTAAGGACTCTGTAAGTGCATCCAAGAGACCAGGGATCAAATCCAAGCGGAGGAAGAATTTATGGGTACTGTAGCAGTAATGTAGCAGGTACTGTAGTGGGAGTTGTGCAGTACTGTAGCAGGTACTGTAGCGGGAACTGTAGTAGGCACTATTTGGTAGTGTAGCAGCCGAGAATATGCCCCTGTATGGGCATTCGGGCAACCGATTTGGTCCCTGAGTCCTTTATGGCCTTTGGGCCACCCAGGCCTTCAGGTTAGTAAGGCCTTAGGCCCACCTCAAGGCCTTCGGGCCACCTTAAGTGCAGATGGAAACCAGAAAACCTACAAGGAACAAACTCTACAAGGAGGATGAGTAAGGATCTTTCACCACAACATAAGCTAAACAGATTGCAAGAATGAGAGGGTATAGAACCTCCCATTGGGACAAGTCTATGCATGCATGGGAATGCCTAGACGAACAACAATGCAAAGGTGTAGATCTGATTTCATGATGAAGATGCTAGGGAGGAGCAGTTCCAAGTAGTTAGTCTGGGTTGTATGTAATGTTTGAAGCCTATAGGAAATAAATTCCTCTAAGGCCTATGAGCCATGTAATACTTCTACTCATGGGCCTTGTAAGGGTTCCACCTCACCCCTTGAAAGGTGGATTATCAAAATCAATAAAAAATTAAGGCCTTCGGGCCATTGGAGGATATGTACCTCGAGTAGGTTTATATGGAAACCTAGAAAGACTCATTGTAACACTCTAAAATGTATCCTTAAGTAAATTTATATGTCTACTAAATTCTGCATTCGATATAAAAAAAATTATAGTTTGGGTGATGTTATTGTTGGCTCTATTGACTTTGATTATATTGAAAACATTGACACTCGAAAGTCACTCACTATTTTAGTATTTCTGGAATATAGAAGACCGGTCTAATATGCAATCCAATGTTGAACTCTCCACCAGAGAGGTGGAGTAAATAGCCTTGTCTAAATCAATAAAGGAATCCATATGGTTATGAGGTTTGATTACTAAGTTATCATTGTCTGGTGATAGAATTGTATTCCACTGTGATAGCCAATATGCTCTTCATTTATCTAAAAATAATGTATTCCATGGTATATCAAAATACATTGGAATTAGACTTAATTTTCTAGGGATATTATATAATATGAGATAGTGTGTGTGAACAAGATACACCACATAGATAATTCAACTAATATTTTTACTAAGGACAGTCCATTGAATAAAATAAATCTTTGCTTAAATTTGATTAATTTGGTCCTAATTCTATAATGTAAGTTGTAAGAACACCATGATTAATTAATTTAATTTAAATATAGATATTTTGTTATAATTACCTTCATTAATGTCATATTTAAATTCATTTTATATGTATAAATTTATATTTAAATATTCATTCATAGATCCTTTTCTTTTTGTTATTCACTGCATTGATCTATATGAACCCCTTTGCATGGGCACTGTTTATATATGACATAATTTTACAATTTAACTTGTATTTATTTTAAACATAATATTCATTTTACTTAATATTTTATTCCATTTAACATGGATTATGGATATTATTGATCCAACAAACATAGATGGCCCCAGGTGTATTTGTTTAAAGAGGAATAGATCTGAGTCGTTACCCTCAAATCTATTCTCATTCCTCCACATCGCCTCAGATAACTGATCGGAATATTTGATCTGGGAAATCCTCATAGCTTTCATCCCCCATCATTCTCCCATACTACTTGACTCATCCCTGAGATTCTATAATTGCTATGTAGCTTCATCCTAGACTCTTAATCTCATTCAGTGTGTTTTTTCATCTGGGTTTTTGGAGGATCTGTATAAGTTTTTTATGGTTTTTTGGTAATTACTCAGATAAGAAGGGGTAAACCAAGGTTTCCTAGGAATCCACACCCCCTTCACCCTATTTATACCAATCCCCACAATTAGATCCTTATTCTGGAGGATACATAGTGGAAGATGGTTGGATTTTTTGTCCAGTAGGACCAAACACTAGAAATAAGTTTCAATCATTGATTGTGTTCCTTATTTCCAAGTATTTGTAAAGAAATGTGAAATTGTGAGCTACTTAATATTTATTTCTATTCATGCTTGAGATTTTATCCGTTTTGGGTGTGTGTGTGTGTTTGTGTCATTCTAGAAGTGGATGATATTGAATCCTCATGATAGGATTTATCTTCGCTACCTATATAGATATACTTATCCTATTCGTATAGTTTTCGTGTTTTTATAATCATTGTTTTCAAGTTTTTAATCTCTTGAATTTTCACTCTTTTTAATAAAATACATAAATTGGGGTGATTTTCTCACCATGTTCATAAGATCAACATGATCCAAAAAACATTATATTTGGTTTTATTTATTGTTTTCTATTTCTTTCTTTCTATTCATGTAATCCATAAGTTAGATCTTTAGAGTTTTGAAAATTGGTTCATGTTTTTGATAAACAAAACAAATGTGTCTTATCAATTTGTAACCCAACCATATGAATAAGTGGATCCACACCTATTATTAGGGATAATAATGGAAACATAAACCCCAAACATACTAAATTTTTTGAGGGATACATTCTAGATCAAGAAATTGTATTGATCACCGATGAAGGTTGATTTGGTCGAACCACCAAAAATAGAATTCAAGGATAATAAAAATAGATTTATTCCAAGGAAACTAATTGAAATATTTTCCTCCATATACCTAAGAAGCTAATGAATACATTATATCAAAGTCAATGAAGGATGAGAAACTGATGAATTACAACACTAGGGGGATCTTTTATTCATCTAAGACTATACAATAGGATATCAAGAGGTCTTCTAAGCATAAATATGTGATGATAGAAGATAAATGAAAAATGGGATCATATATAATGAAAAGGCCTACTGATGTTTAAGGTAGTCAATATTAATCCACCTCAGTTGAGTCTTAGTGAAGCTTAGGTCATCAAAGGGGTCCACTAGTGTCTTTGAGTGACATTATATTAATATATGATGAAGAATATTTTTTACTAGCTAAGACCAATGATACTTTTGTTCACATGAAAACTACTCAATGAAATGATTTTTTGGGGATTTGGGGTAATTGATAAAGTACTAAAGAATGAGGTTATCTATATTAAAAGAACATGGGAGTTTGATGCTAGTGAGTGAATGAATGTAGAATATGAATTTTTAACTTGGGAATAGTTTGAAGAACTAAGACAAGCTATGTGAGGCTTGACCGAGACAAGGTGTGGTCATGGTTCGATATTACTTGGATCTTGATTGATGGTTTCGGTAGAAGAAGAGTTTACATGAAGAGGGTGTCTATTTTTTAACCAATTTTGAAGCCAATATAGGAGGATTTTCTATGTCTCTAGTGAGTTATATAATATCTAAGGGTTAGTTCTTAAAAATATTTAGTTGAGGTAGATAAGAGTTTAAAGATAAAAAATAAAAAATAAAAAATAATAACAACAAAAAAAACAATGGGGAATTGATTTTTTTCAATTATACATGGATATATGGTCAACCACTTACATTATTAGATATTTATCAAATAAAAAAATGGTGGAATAGAAATATAAAAATGTAGGTGAGGACTTTTGATTTAAGGAAAAAAAATAAGTGTAAGAATTTTTACTAGAGGTGGTTGGAATTTACTAGATTTTGTTACAACGAATTGAGGTTAAATAAATAATTCACTAGATTTAGAAAATATTATATATAAAAATAGTATATTCTAATGGAGATTCAAACACATAAAAGGATATTCTATTAGAGTTGGAGTCATAGAACCAACTGAATGTGCTTTGGATTGCTTTTATGTTTTAAAAAATTAATATTAATTATAATATCTTATTACATATAATTCATAGTTCTATGTGACGTTAATTTGATAATGCCCAAGTGTATCTTCATAGTGAAAAGATCACAACAATTACTTATTATGATGAGAACCCTAAAATTCCATGATGATATTCTTAAACATTTTTTAATGGTTGGATAACATTATATGATGGGTCACAAAGTATTTTTACCATCAGTTACTCCTAATAAGATTATACTTTATCTCATAATGTTCTCACTGGGTAGTCTCCAAGATGGGATAGTATAAGAGTAGACCCGCCAGTAGTAATTCCACTTGTTTATGTGCCATTGGGTATTTATGTCCATGAGTTTCTATAATGGTTATTATAATTTAAGGTTATTACTAATGCATTTCATGAATCACACACTTAGATGTATTACTATAAACCACGATGATACTCGTTCATGGTGAAGTTGGGTACATTGGGTTCATCATGAATGGCATGTTATTAATGAATAAATCAAGGAAGAAAATTTTCCTTCCATCTTTATGGAAGTTTATATCTCATACCTTTGACTAGGATAGAATTTTCACATTAAAATTCCATGTCCATGGTGTAATGATGAGTTTATTTTATATAGTCAAATAAAGACATATCAAGAATATAGTTTGGTAACCAGGGTCTATAACCTACTTGATGATATATCAAAAAAGGGATTATATTACACAATGAGCACTCATGTGTGGTTGTCAATGTTGTGACATTAACTTCTTTCTTTTGGGTGTCTTTCCCCAATGCTAGATAGTAATCTTGGACTTTAAACAAGCCCTCCTAATTTCAATGAGAAATAATCCTAGAGTTTCACACACTAATTATTTTTTTAATCTCATCTAATTTCTATTTCAATTGATTTATTAGAAAAATATTATTCTCAAGAAAAAAATAATTTTATTTATTTTTTATTGATCTTATAAATTAAATCAATATTTATTCATAAGGTAATTATTTAATTATGTGAATATATAATGTTTATTTATTTATTGAATAAATATTTATTTAGATATTTGATAAATTACCATCAGGACTAGTGGACCAAGGTTGTGTTTAGAAATAAATATTAACTTTCAATCTGGTAAAATAATATTTATCATTGTACTAGTTTGAAAATTCCATAACAAAATAATAATAATATTATTATTACACATAATGGGTTTATATGAGGTTTACTTTTTTATTTAAGGTTTATTTTTTAATTAAATAATATTTTAAACCTAACTCTATCTCTGTAAATAAGAGAATATATCTATTGTGTAGAGTTTAACCAAAATTGGGAGTTATTGGGCACAATTATATCTATAGCTCTCACTAAATACTGAGGAATGATATAGAGATTCTCATTACTCTTTCATAATATCAAGAATGAGAGTGAAATGATGATTTTTAAAGACCAAAGGAATCATCACAGTGATCAATATGAACACTACTAGATGATCAATTCACTATGCTAACAGTCAACTGTTGGGCAAAAATCCCTCAAGGTAACATTGCAGCATTTTTGGGTTGATTGTGTTTGTTGACAAAGCAGGTTTCCATGGAGAATTGTCGAGTTCCCGAGAAGTTGTTGACATTCCATGTTGACAAAGAACTTTGACAAAGGAAAGGACGATCTGGAGGCGGTACAAAAGAGTAGTACAAGGTGGCGCCGTTTTCCAGTGTTTGCCAAATTTTTGGGCCTGAAAATCGCCAATGGAAAATGGAGTGATATGTTGTTGGCGAAGGTTGAGGAGAGAGAAATGAAGGAGGTGTGCGGAAAAATTAAGCGTGGCGCGCAAAACTAGAGGGTTGCGCGAAATCTTGAAGTGTGGCGCGCAAAACAGTGGGTTGCGCGAAATTATATTTCGCGCAAAAGATGTTTCAAGGCCGAAATCTTGAAATCGGTAAAGGCATGAGGCGCGCGAAATATTGGAGGCGTGCGCGGAAAATTGAAGTGGTGCGCGAAATAGCGGATGAAGTATTTCGCGCAAGAGGTGTTACGAGGTCCGAAGCTCGTAAAATGGCAAAGGCATGAGGTGCGCGAAATTATGGAGCAGTGCGCGGAAAATGTTTGTGCGCGGAAGATCAAAGCGGATTACGCGCTCAAGGAGGGTTTTTCGCGCGGGGTCGATTTTGCCTATAAATATGAAGTGACCCTCCTCCATTCAGTAGAGCTCAAGACATAGAAAATACCCGAGCTCTGGTGCGCGAAATTGAAGTTAGAAAGGGTGTTGCGCGTAAACTTAAAGTTTGCGCGTAAAGTCAGCTGTTGCGCGAAAAGCTAAGGCTGCGCAGAAAGTTTGTGTTGGCGCGAAAAAGGAAGGTTGTGCGAAAAGTGGATATCGCGCAAAAGCAGTGAATTGCACGCAAGGCAGTTTCCAGGCTGCGCGTAAGATTTGTAGGTTGCGCGAAAAAGGAATTTCGCGCAAATCATAGAAATTGCGCGCAAGACACCGTAAGGGTTGCGTGTAAAAATTGAGGTTGCCCGGTACATCCGGTGCAAAGTGAGATTCATCTACGGGTGAAAGTTGGACTTCAACAGAGCATCTACATACAGAGAAAGATGCATTCCTTAATGGAAATGAAGAGACCTATAGGTCTATAAACTGTGATTGGATTCCCTTCACAGAGCAGTGAGCTTAGGAAGAGGAAAAGGTGATCCTCTCCACCGGCAGTGAGCCAGAGAGAGAGAAACAGGGAGTGACCCTTGGGAAAGCAGTGAGCTGACCCTAAACCTTGTATAGGCAGTGAGCCTGGGCATAGAAGTGATCTAGCCCGAACATTGTAATCCACAGCTAGTGAAGTCTAGTGGAATTTGGTACGCACCGACAACTTGTCGGCGTATGCTCCTTGGACGTAGCCCTTAGCGGTGAACCAAGTAAAAATCTATGTGTCTGTCTGCTTACTTTTCTGCATTGCATTCAAAGCATCATCATCAGGTAAAGGAGACAAGTGATCATAGTAACCACACAAGTTCAAACAAAGTGACCCTTGTAACAAAGAGGTCAAGATCCAGTGGGGCAAGAAGAACTTGAAAAAGAATATCCATACCCTGATTCACCCCCCCCTCTCAGGGTAATAGGCCCATATTGGCCCTAACATCAACAATCCATTTTCATTGTTTAGAGATTATAGGGGGACTTATGGGTCACCAACAAAGGGATTCTAATCTTGTATCCTAAACAAGCCAAGATGGTTGACCAAAAAGGGTTTCATATGATAAACATGTTCATCAAATAAAAATATCAAGAATGGTGTATTCTTCCTTCAAATATATTTAAATTAATTATAAATTTAACATGAAATGGTATTATCTTGGTTTTGGTGACTTTTTTTCAATATCATTTGGGAAAAAATTATTGTTTAGGATGTTTATGTCTTGTAAAATATGCGAATGATCCATAAAATCTGACATCATTTGAGTTATAAATTGGCCCAATAGTCTATACTTATGCATTCAGAACCAACATGGTGTATAAGAGTGGTCACATTCAAATTTATAATTATTTATTTCATTTTTCATCATTACACAATTAGAAGTTAAATTTCATTTCATGTTTTATTATTTCTTTATGTGATCACTAAAATATCTTCTTCCTTCTTTTTTGTTTCTTACTTACATAACCAAGACCAGTTAATAATTAATGAAGATCACATATGAAGAAACCATATGGAGTTTCTAAGAACTCTTGCTGGATAAAATAGGGTAAAACAGTGTGTACTCCTTTTTCACACATTGTGTATCCTTGTTCATTACACCATGACACCTATGTGGACTCCAATTCATCATGTAATGAATTTACACTGCATACATTTAATATACCACATGTTGAACAACCAAGGTGGAACATGTATTTTTTATACTATATTCTATATACATTTCATATACTCTATGTAGTCCATGTGTTATCATGGGGGAAAACGTGGGGTCAAGATGTTTTATATAATTAATACTCCATATGTATTTAATACATGATGCATATAAGCTGGAATCTATGTAAATTTATGTATATTACATGTATCCTTTTTATATACCATTTTATTCATAAATGGCTACAAGAAGTGCATGTTGAATCCCATGGAATGTGAAATTCATTTCTAGTGAATCCAAGTACACTTTATGTAGCCAGTTTTCACACACTATGTACATGAATTATTTATATAAAAATATTTAATTTAATTAAATACCCCATTAAACCTCATAAACCAATGTTTTGTGTGTCATTAATTTGAAATTACACATTAGTCATTATGTTTTTATATTATACTAAATATTAATTATTTTCATGAAATATTAAAAACTATAAATTTGGCATGGTCATTGCATTCTTAAGACTCACCAAATTAAATTCTACAAGAAACATAATATTCATGTGTTATGAATTTGATAGTACACACCATGAAATTAAAACACATTACATATACACAATATGTTTTATGGGTAAATTGTATACAAAAAAGAACCATACTAAGTAGTTCAAATATGTAATTTCTAATTTTCTACCAAGTAAAAATCTATATCCTAATTTTATTAAACTTTTAATAGAATAAAATCATTTATTTTAGTTAAAATCATAGTGGATGGGAATATCCAGGATAATTGGATGAAATAATATAAAATGAATTAATTGATTAATAAGATAATTAATCAGATTAATTTGTGTGAATTTTATCACATTAAATAATAAATGAAAATGAATGATAGCTATGTATTTTAACCATGTAGTCATTTCATTTTTATGAATGATCACAAGGTTTAAAAAACTTATGTATATGTTGGTGTAATTTAATTTAATTTTATTTCATGATTTTATAATTATTTATTAATAAATTAAATATTATGGTTTGTGTGTCATCCCTCCCTCATTTACAATGTCGGACATGTATTTCCAAGTTTATTTTATGTAATTTACTTTAACTAATCCTTTAGTTCCCTTAACATGCATGTGAGTTATGAAATATATCAAAGAAAATGAGTATCTAAAGGTGCATCGAGTCAGTTAAATGTAGATATGAGGAAGATGTAGTTCAAGATGTAACTTATTTGAAACCAACATGAGTGATACACTGGTGGACAAATGGAATGCTACAACTCATGTCAAGGCAGACATAAGGAGTTTTCCCACATGGTTATAGGTTAATTTATTGTTTTATCAATAAATCAACCATTATATAATCTCATGATCATGTTATTTATTTTTTTATTTTATTCATGTATTATGTTTATTTTTATTTTATGGATTCAAGATCATGATCACAAAAATAAATAGACTAATATGCACAAATTGAATTAAAATAAATGGGTTATGAGTAAATTTTTATCGAAACATGGTTAATACCTAAAGTAAAATCAAATATATATTAACAAGAAATGTAAAGGATAAAATAAATATATATTTATTGATAATTAATAAAATACCTCAAATTAATTTTAATCCATTAAGCCTTCCATCATCTGAATTAAGATGAACCAATAGTTAAAGTGTCGGTTCAGCCTCCGTCGAGGGAAAATTTAATTAGCAAGAAGTATAAAATAAGATAGTAGGTCAACTTAACCAAATATATATTGGTTGTAATGGCGTTCATCTTTCCAATACAAATTTGGAGTAATGTTTTGAAGAAATATTAGTTAGGATTTTTGGATTGGGGTTTCCAACAAATGGTTCAATGAGCTTCAAGTTTGTTGTTGGAATGATCACATACCTAAATATTTTAATATATTTTTCCATGACCTCAATCTAGATTATAAGAAGGGAGATATGTACCCTTTCCACTATAATGTTAGTACATTGTGAAATTCTAATTTCACTGGTGAGGGACTTTGAGACCTAGTAAAATAGTGGGAGACTTAATAAAATTAAAATTATTATGTCTCACACAATTTTTAATCAAGAAAAAAGTATAAATAGTATACTATATTATTTTTGAATAATGAAAATTTTGTTAACCAAATTATCCCTATGATCAATTTTAGATAATAACTAGATTTGTATTCATAGTAACTTCTAGGAATGGTTTAGATTCATAGGGTTTGTATTACATCATGAATGGAAGTATTATGTGCTAGAATCCCCAATGCCCAATCCTCCTATAAAATAGGTGTGTGATCACTACAAGAAAACAGGCGTTTCAAGACGGTTTTTTCGCAGCGGTTTTAAAAACCGCCGTGAAATGTGCTAATTTTTTTTTAATTTTTTTTAAATTTTTTCGATGATTGGCGGTGGGTTTTTAAAAACCCGCAGTGAAATAGTGGCAGTTTGGGAAAAACCACTGTGAAATAGGGGCAGTTTGGGTAAAACCACTGCAAAATGAAAGGAAAAAATAAAAAAACACGAGAAACCTTGAAATCACTAAAATGACGATAACTTTTGATCCGGGAATCCGTTGGAGCGTCACAACCAGTCAAATCGAAGCTCATGAAGAGATATAGAGGTACGTATAATCAAAACCATGAGACAGTATAAGGTGCAGAAGATATGAGAGTTATAAGAAAGTTGAAAAAAAATTCCAACTTCAAACGGCCATAACGTTCGCTCCAGGTCTCTGTTTGGGCTCTACCACATATCAAATCAAAGCCAGAGAAGAGAGCTATGCAATGGTTGACATAAGCAAGCGTCTATCGTGTTTTCGACCCCAAAACCACTCTAAAAGACTCTGAAAACCCATTTACATCATTGGTGTCCCGTCGAACTTGTCTTCAAATAGACCTACCTTTTGATCCGCATGTCATTTCGGACACCTCCACCTTCCAGATCGTAGTTCGTTCCATGAGCTTCAGTTTGTCTGGTCGCGGCGCCAACATGGACTCTTGGATCATATGCTATGGCCTTTTTAGTAGGTATCGGGTTTGTTATGTTTTTCGATGCGTTGTTTCTAGCACCCGTTCCCCGTCAGTTTTTTTTAAATGGTCGTAACTTTTGATCCGCCGGTCCATTTGGTCTCTTTCACCTATCAGCTCGAAGATTGTTTTAGGATCTTTGATTTGAATGGTCGCGGATCATGAACAGACTCTCGGATCATAAGTTATCTCCGTTAATGAGAGTCCAATGTTTTTATCACTTTATTACCATTTTGACGGGTTTTAATGATTACTCCATTTATTACTGTTTATTTGGTTTTCCATGACTTTTTATCTTTATAACTGTTTTTTGTGGGTTATCATGATGATTATGTTGAATTCTTAAGGGGTTTTTCAGAGTTTTCACGAGTTTTCATGCGTTCTCATGCTTTCTAATGCTTCCCTCTTCATACTTCTCCATCCGTTTTCATGTGTTTTCATGATTTTTCATCCCTTATCACACATTTTCATACTTTTCCATGTGTTCCATATATTATATATTATACATTATACATTATACATTATACATTATATATTATATATTATATATTTATTATTATTTATTGTTTATTATTTATTACTTATTATTTATAATTATTAATTATGTGTTATTAATTATTGTTATTATTATTTATTTATTTATTATTTATCATTTATTATTATTTATTATTTATTATTTATTATTTATTTCATATTTATTATTATCTATTATTAATTGTTGTTTATTATTTATCATTTATTATTTATTATTTATTTAATTATAATTATTAATTATGTGTTATTTATTATTTATTATTATTTATTATTTATTATTTATTATTTATTATTTATTATTATTTGTTATTTATTTATTATTCTTTATTATTTATTATTTGTTATTTATTATTATTTATTGTTTATTATTTATTATTTATTATTATTTATTATTTATTATTATTTATTATTTATTATTTATTATTTATTATTTAATATTTAATATTTATTCATTATTCATTATTATTTTTTTATTATTATTTATTATTTAATGTTATTTATTATTTGTTATTTATTATTTATTATTTATTATTATTTATTGTTTATTGTTTATTATTTATTATTTATTATTATTTATACTGTATTATTTATTATTTATTATTATTATTTACTATTTATTATTTATTATTATTATTATTATTTGTTTATAATTATTTATTATGTGTTATTTGATTATTATTATTATTATTATTATTTATTTAATATTTATTATTATTATCATTTATTAATTATTTACTATTATTTATTGTTTATTATTTATTATTTATTATTTATTATTTATTATTATTAATTATGTGTTATTAATTATTATTATTATTATTATTTATTATTTATTATTTATTATTATTTATTATTTATTATTATTTAGTATTTAGTATTTATTATTTATTATTTAATATATATTTATTATTATCTATTATTAATTGTTGTTTATTATTTATTATTTATTATTTATTATTTATTTAATTATAATTATTAATAATGTGTTATTTATTATTTATTATTTATTATTTATTATTTATTATTTATTATTTATTATTTATTATTTATTTATTATTTATTATTATTTATTGTTGATTATTTATTATTTATTATTATTTATTATTTATTATTATTTATTATTTAGTATTATTTATTATTATTTATTATTTATTATTTATTATTTATTTATTTATTATTTATTATTATTATTTATTATTTATTAATTATTATTTTTTATTTGTTATTTAATATTTAATATTTAATATTTAATATTTGTTTATTATTTATTATTATTTATTATTTGTTATTTATTATTTGTTATTTATTATTATTTATTGTTTATTATTTATTATTTATTATTTATTATTTATTATTTATTATTTATTATTATTTATTATTATTTATTATTATTTATTATTTATTATTTATTATTTATTGTTTATTTATTTATTTGTAATTATTTATTATGTGTTATTTATTATTGTTATTATTATTTAATATTTAATATTTAATATTTAATATTGAATATTGAATATTTAATATTTATTATATGTTATTTATGATTTATGATTTATTATTGTTTATTGTTTATTATTTATTATTTATTATTTATTATTTGTTTATTATTATTTATTATTTATTGTTTATCCTTTATTGTTTGTTATTTTTTATTATTTTTTATTTATTTATTATTTATTATTTACTATCTATTATTTATTATTTATTCTTTTAATTTGGTAATTTTATTATTTTATTTTCATAATTTTATAATTTATGTAAATATTATTATAATTTATTTGTTATTTATTATAATAAATATTAAATAATAATAAATAACTCAATAAATAACTATTAAATCAATAATTATTAATTTTTAATAATTGGTTATTAATAAATGATAAAATAAATGATAAAATAAATAATAAAATAAATGATAAAATAAATAATAAAATAAAAATAATAAAAAAAATAATAAAAAAATAATAAAAAAATTAATTCAAAAAACCGCCGAGAAACGTTCTGCGACCGTTTTGAAAACCGTCGCGAATAGTTTCCCGACGCACAATTTAGCGGCGGTTTTTCAAAACCGCCGCCAATCGATTTAGTGGTGGTTTAAACCGTCACGAATCGAAAAAAAACTGCCGTTAAATCTGCATTTTGCCGTAGTGGATGAAGAGTTTAATGTCTTTGATAAACACCTGAGCAATGCAATTGATGTAAAATTTTTAAATCTTTCATCAATTTCTAATGAACACATGAAGTCGTATGAAAACATGGATTCCAACAATATACTCCAATATCTTCACGATCTTTATCATGAGGGAGAATTATTGGAATGGTTTGAGATATCTAAGGTGAAATTTATGATAAATCTTGAATAATGTGTACCAGTTGAACCTCATGTAGTCAAACACATTGGCTACATTGAGTTCTTTTAGGTTTTATGTTTTAAACTACCTGAAGAATGGTACACTGATATCATTTTTTCATATCTCACTTACAATTTCTCCAACCTTTTTGTAAATTTCAATATGAAAAAATAGGGAAACCTCACCCAGATCTTCTTACTACACTTTTCCAAATTGAAAAATGAAGTGTGAGAAACCTTTCATCCTTATGGTGAATAAAAGGAAATAACGTGAGAAAAGTTCCAATACTGACTATAAGTCTAAAGCTTCTTCACAACACTATTATAATAAGATTAAAATCAAGTGAAAAGAAAGGGAATATGACACTATCTATTTTTCATGTGGTAAGAAAGTAAATTTGAATATAAATTACGTAGAGGAAAAAAAGTAAGGGTAATATTATGGTTCATTTATCATCAAGTGAAATTTATCTATTTCTACTAATTGGGTATTAGATATAGAAAGTGGTTCTCATATGTGTATTCAAATACAAAAACCAAATAGATTCTAGATGATTTCCTGAGGTGAGGTAGATCTAAGAGAAACCAATAGATCCATACTTACTATTGTGCCTATTGGAGACTACCACCTCACACTTCCAATGAAAAGTATCTTAATTTTAATAGATTATTATTATGTTCTTTCAGTCACCACAAACATTATTTCTATATCTAGGCTTAATACAAAATGATTTATTTTCAATTTTGGTAAAAATATTACTTATTATATATATAAAACGTTTTTTATGGTAAGGAATATTTAAATAATTGTCTTTACATGTTATATTAAATAAACCAAGTAATGGGAATCAATAATTAAAATACTTCAAAATATTTATACCACACCCAATTATTGACTCACCAACTAGATCATGCAAACTAATTTTTTTGACCATATTACACCAGGATGGAGATTTTAATTCTTTTGAACTAAAACCGCATGGTTGATTTCATTCATGTTTATAAGAAAACATTTCTAAAGATTAATTTAATGGTAAAGGTGAAAGAGCCAATGAGCTTCTTGAGTTGGTTTCCACCAATGTGTGCATACCATTTGTAGTTAAATCCAAGGGTGAGTATTCGTTCATCATAATTTTTACTGATGAATTTAATATATATAGATATGTCTACTTAATGAGGTATAAGTAAAATTCCATTGAAAAAATTAAGGAATATAAAAAAGAAGTTGGGAATTATTTTGGCATGAAGATTAAGAAACTCCATTCAGATTGTGGTAGAGAATATCTTAATCAATACTTCATTGATTATTTACATGATTTTGTGATTTTTTTAAGTAAATCATCCTTACAGACCAAAATGTATTAGTATAAGTGAAAGGAGGAACCCCATCATATTTGACATGTTGAGATGAATGATGAGTCATGAGATTCTTTAATTATAATTTTTGGAATACACATTGTATACAACAACACACATTCAAAATCGAGTTCCAAATAAAATAAAAAATGTTATCTATATGAACTTTGGTATGGAAATAAACCAATGTTTTCACATGTATTAGTGTGAGAATGTTATGTGTTTGTAAGGATATTTTTGGAAGATAAAAATTAACCCTAAGGTACTAAGTGTATTTTTATATGATATCCCACAAAAACAATGGAATATTACTTAAAGAAACCTTTAGAAAATAATGTTGTGATTGATAGTCATCCCATATTCCTTGAGAGGGATGATATATCTAAAAGAGATAGTGGGATAGAGATGAAAGTTGATGATGTCTAGGATCAAGATACACAAGAGTTAGAACATGAAGAAATTCTACAAATCCAAATAGAAGGGAATGTTATAGAGACACAAGTACTATGTAAGAGTACAAGAGAGATTATAGAACCTAAAAGATATGTTTTTCTAGTCATCAAGGATAGAGACTAATTATTATTTGATAATAAGGATCTTTTAACCTATAATAAAGTATTAAATGAAATAGAATATTCCAAGTTGGAAGAATCTATGAATTCTAAAATGGATTCCATGTATCAAAAAAAAGTCTAGATTTTGGTAGATACCCTAATAGATGTAAATCCCATTGTTTATAAATGGGTATTCAAGGAGAAAATTGACATGGAATGATAGGTCAGTACTTATAAGGAATTATTGGTTTAAAAATGTTTTAAACAATGTCAAGGCATAAAATATGAAAAAAAATTCACGAATTTCTATGAGGAAATACATCATAATTATACCTACCATAGTATCTTACCATGACTATGAGATTTGGTAGATTGATATAGAAATATCCTTCCTTAATGGGAACATTTAGGAATATGTCTATATGACACAAATTGAGAGGCTTATAACTCCAAAGGATTTCAACAAGATTTGAAAGTTACAGAGATCAATTTATGGATTAAAGTAAACATGAAACTCATAGAACATTTTGTTTGATGAATCCATAATGACATTTGGTTTCATAAAGAATGAATGTGGTCCTTGTGTTTATAAAATTTTTATTTTGAATGAGGTTGTTTTACTAATAGTTTATATTAATGACATACTACATATTTGAAATGAAATACCAGTCTTACAGTCAATCAAAGCATGGTTGAACACATGCTTCCCTATAATGATTTTTTTTGAATAAACATATATTCTTTGGATCAAAATAAATCATGATAGATCCAAGAGACTTCATAGCCTAAGTTATAGTACATATATTGATAAAATATTAAAAATATTCTATATGGAATAATCTAAGAGGGAATTATTACCACTGTCACACGGAATTCATATTTCTAAGAAAATGTGTTGTTAGACACATGAGATGAGACATGGGATGTAAAAGATTATATACATGTTAGTAATTGGGTTATTCATGTATGATATGATATTTACTAGTCTAGATTTCATCTATGCCTTAATAATTACTAGAAGATCTCAAGCTAACCTAGGATACCACCATTATATGGTAATCAAGACTATCCTTAAGTATTTAAGGATAAGTAATTATATATATATATATTATCTATGAAGGAGATAATGAACTAGTAATCTAAGGAAATATAGATGATAGTTTCCAAAGAGATCAAGATGATCTAAAATCATAGTTAATGTACATATCTACTCTCAATAGAGGTTTTATGATTTATAAGAACTCAAAGTAGTTAGTGGTTATAGATTCTACAGTAGATTCCAAATATATTATGACTACTAAGGTAGTTAAAGAAGTAGTTAAAAGACACAAATTCATCCATGGAATTGATCTAATTCATATTATTAAATATCATATTACACTATATTGTGGTAATACTACAGTGATGGATCTTGAAAAGGATCCAAGATCACATTAGAGGAAGAAGTACATACTTCAGAAATATCATCTCTTGATGGATTTTTCTAAGATTGGTGAAGTCACAGTGGGAAGAGTATCCATGGAAGATAACATGATAGAACCCTCAACTAAATCAATAACTCAGCAGAAACATAATCATCATGTGAGATCTAATTCATTGAAAGTTAGATCTAGTCTAAGTGAGAGTCTATTGGAGTTGGTATCTTATAAAAAACTGTGTGTACTTTGGATTGGATATATATTCAATAAGTTAATATTAATTAAAATATATTATTACATACCATTTAGTTCTATGCAAATTTAATGTAATAATGTCCCAAAGTATCTATCATATTGAAAAGAGTATAGTAGTTCCCCACTATGATGAGAACCTTAAAATTCCATGAATATATTCATAAGCCTTGTTCTATGGTTGGAAACCATTCTATGATGGGGAACATTATATGTTGAATGTTAGGTGTGATTACTCATATAAAAATTACACTTTATCTCATGAATTTCACAATGGTAGTCTCTAAGATGGACGATTATGATAACAGACCCATCAATAGGAATTCCACATGTTTATGTTTCATTCTATATTTTTATCCATGAGAAAGTGCAACGATCCTTAGTCTTTGAGATTATTATTAATGCATTTCATGACTCATGAACTTTGATGTATTTTCATAAAAATGATGAAACCAGTTTATAATGAAGTTGAGTATGTTTGATGCATCATTAATGACATGTTATTAATGAATAATCTATGGATGGATTTTCCCTTCCATATTTAGGGAAGATGACATATTGACCCTTTTACGAAAATAGAACTATCAAATTAAAATTAGATGGTCATGGTGTAATGTTGAGTTTATTTTTGATAATCAAATAAAGACATATCAATCATGTAGGTTAATGACATGAGTTTGAATCCTACTTGATGATATATCATGAAAAAGGGATTACATTACACAACAAGTGATTTTTTATGGTTTTTTATTTTGTGTAATTAACTAATTTATCTTGGGATCCTTGATCCATTTCTAGATAGTAATCTTGAACTTTAAGAAATATCATCTAATGAAAAAGATAAATCATCATATATGGTCACACACTATTTATTTACATTGATCTTAATTAAATTTTATTTGAATTTAATTATTGGAATAAATATTATTTTCAAGACTGAGGAATAATTTTATTCAAGTTTTATTAATCACATAAATTTAAAAAAAATAATCACAAGGTAGTTATTTAATTACTCAGATATATAATATTTATTAATTAAATGAATAAATATTTATTCTGGTATTTGATAAATTCCAAGGAAGACCAGCAGACCAAGTTTGTATCTAATGATAAATATTCATTTACAAGATGGTAAAATAATATTAATCATTGTTCCAGTTAGCATATTCCATAAGAAAATATTAATAATAATATTATTACATGGAATTGGATAATCTAAGGTTTAATATATTATTTAAGGGACATTTAAATTAAATAATGTTTTAACCCTAACCAAATATCAATAAATAGCTGACTATGTCTATTGTGTATATTTTGAATGAAATATATAAGTTTGGGCACAATGATATCTAGAGCTCTCTCCCAATATCAAAAAAAATCTATAGAGATTCTACTTCCTCTATCATATTATCATGAATCATAGTGAAAGTACTATTTTTATTTCCCAAAGGAATCATTATAATGATCTAGAAAAACACCACAAGATTACCAATCTATAATTTTATCTCCTATAAATCCATTGGTGTTGTTTATAAATCATAGGAACACATGTGGATCACTACTATAGGTATTCTACACTTGGATCCAACAAGAGAAATGTTGATTGACTAAAAAGGGTTTTGTATGATCAATATATTCATCAATGAAATGTCTCAATAATGATGTATATTTCTTCTAATTTATTTAAATTAATTATAATTTTAATGTGAAAATATATTATCTTGGTTCTGGTGAATTTATTTTTCAATATTATTTGGAAAAGTTTCATTGGTCAGGATATTTATGCCTTGTATAATATGTGAATGATCCATCGATTCTAATATAATCTAATTTTGTCATTATCTTAATAGGTTCTTCTGCTATGTTCTAAAGCAACATATTCTTAGTATAAAAATTGAGACAAAGAGGAATATGTGAGGGGATAAGAATTCAATTGATTGAGAAGATTTATTTCTTATTCTTATTCTTTTCTTATTTGTTTCTACTATGTAATTTTTTATGATTTTATTATGATATTAAACAACATGTTATGTTGATATCTTTTCCAAGAGAATGGATTGAAATTGTTTTAATAATTCTTTTAATGTTCTTACACATATTTTTCTCTTGATTTTTTGATGTTCTACATTTACTTTTATTCTTATATATATCATCTTTATTTTTATTTAACAAAGAACCAACATGTGAAGTTTAATGATTAATATTTTCCCATATAATGAATCAATTATCACTATTAATAATTGATAGATTAAAAGTGGTTATTATAAGTCAAAAAAGTAAAATTTATGAATTAATTGATGTTCTATACATAGTTTTAATTCTCCATGAGTATAAAATACATCATTTTTATAAGAATCGATAGATAGAAAGTAGGGAACCTCCTTAAATTTAAGGTATTTGTTGAATTATTAAGAATTGATGATTGATTGCTTCAAATTTCCATGGGATATTTATTTATTATGTAAGATGATGGAGGAAAATTAATTATTTGATGAAATATAATATTTTAATGATTGACAAGAAAAATAATAATACAATTAAGATAATCATATTTACATTTTTTAATCAAAACTCAGTCAAGAAATGTTTTTTTTCAATAATAGAATTATTTTATCAAGAAAATATACTTCATAACCCATATTTTTAGCATTGATATCTAGTTTTTTCTCATGTTCTCAAAAACACCACATGTACTTTTTTACCTTTAATAGTTAAATTTCCATCAAAATTATTTTCACTTGATTTACTATTTTTTGGGTTTATCATAAGAATACCAAAAATCCATTAATCACACGTTTATCATGGGATTTGAACTTACTTTTCCCTATACTAGTTATATTCAATATATATTTTTTGTTGAAAGATTGATAACAGCGACATGAAGGGGGTGTGGGGTGGAAAACCATGGGAGGGAGTTGTTATTCAGTGTGGGGTGGGTGCATAGAGGCTTATAAACCCCCAAATGTTATCCCTTATCCGAATAATTATGTCTCTATACAACATTTTTCCACCCCACATCCCACACAAAACATCGAAATACCAATATGGTATCCCTTCATTCGCAACCACAATATGGAAAATATGATTAATTTTAAATATTATATAATGAAAATTAATCTATTTTAGGCAATAAATGGGTAATATTTAATTAATTTGATAAGGGAATTAAATGGGTAATATACAATTAATTGGATTTGGGATAGGGTATTATATAATTTGGTGTAAATGGGTTAGGGTTAGGGTTAGGATATATATAATTTAAATGAGGTAGTGTTTTGGTACCCTAAAATAATATGGCACCCTACCCATTTTCATCCCTAAGAGTAAGTGGGGATATTATTATGAAAATATATAAGATCAAACTAGGAATCAAGGGGATATATAAGATCTATCTGATACCCAGATCGATCCACTTAAATGGTAAATCCAAACTAGAATCCCAAATATATCCAATAAGGAACAAGATAAATACTTTTTTTTAAATTCATTGATGTTTATGAATGATGAAGGTTTATTTCATTTGACCAAATATTGATGTGAAAATTTGAATTGTTTTTATTACAAATAAAATATTTATTATTATATTATTTCTACATATTATTTTATTTTCATGATGCCTTTATTCCCATGAAAATTTATTTAATTTCCATTATTCTATTTTATTATGCAATTTTTGGTGCTCGCTTTGTGTTACCCTGTGTGCGGTCATCTGTGTTAGTATTATGTTTTGTTGGGATATTTCACATTAGACTTGTGCTAGATAGTTTTTTGTCTTATTATTTGTCATGGATTGATCTAATGTATTATTCAGGGTTTGATCCATATCCATTGATGGAGGATGATTGTGTGACTCTGTGGGAGTGATTTTTTGTTTCTCAGTGTGCTTCTTTTCTCACTGTATTTGGGTGCAATCCATAAAACAAACATTCCCATTATTTAATACATAAACATTATTTATTACATAAAATTTCTCTTCATAAAAATCCTAGGATTGATAGGTCTAGTGTCTTGGGAAATTAGGAACATCACATAAAAATTTAAAACATGAAATAAAACATATTTATTTCAAACTTCTTTGACATGAACGACTCATTCCTTCTAACTTAACAATGCATGGGATAACCTGAGGACATACATAAGAAATGGGTGAGCTATAAATTTAAGTGATGGAGTAAAAAAGTCATGACATAAAGAATACAATACATGTTAGTCAACATGCATATCAATAGAGAATAATAGAAACATTAACATAAATGCATGATATAACATGATTATCATAACATAGAAATTTGGAAAACAACATAAAACATGATATTAGCATGACCCAAGGCTCATTGCACATGGATTATCATGAGTAAACTCAAATTTCACATGAATTAGCATGAGTGAACCCTTATTTCACATGGAGTATCATGATACTAAACATTACCCAATGCATTGGAGCGCTACCAAGGCGCACCCTTCATAATCATTTCAATCTCATGCTTAAGTGTGCCACATAGATCATATAATATGGATTCATTAAAAATAATTATTTATTAAATGATCAAGTAATTTGGATTACATACATGTAAGTCCTCAATCAACATGTATATGTTCATAAAGGTTAATACCCTTGATAGAGAAATGAGTATGATATTCACTACACGATGATTTGGGCATGGAAAACCACGGTACAATTTTGGAAGCCTAAAAACATGACATAAAAATACTTAAAAATGTTTAATGATAATGAAAGTGGTCTCTCATAATATATACATGAAGTGGATATTAAGGGGTTCATATAAATACATGTCCCAACACAAGGAATTTGGAAATATAAGGTATATCACAATAGAGAAACTTGAAGAAAGAGGAGAAATGTAATAAATATCATTAAATTTCAGAATAGTAAAGGGTGTACATGGAAGGAATTAATAAGAGTGAAATAATACCAAAATTTTTTTAATTGAAAATAAAAGGGTATAACAAAATAAAGAAACGTGGATAAAAATGAGAAAGGAAGGAATCCCTTACAAAAATTCAGCATGGTAGCAGGGGTAAATAAGGGTTAATAAGAGGGATAAATGAGAGTTAAAGGGGATATAATCATTTATAAATAAAATGGTAAGTAATTAGGATATTTAATAACATACCCCAACAATAAATAAAATAAATTAGAAGTCATAATATGAAAAGAATTCTTGATGAAAGAGGAGGGTGAAAGATCCCTTACTTGAGTGTGTGACTTCAAAATCTTGAAGAGGGGACTATTGAGAGCTTGGGGTGCCTTGATTGGATTCTAGAGATAGGATGGAAGAGTAGGGACGTGATCCAAGTATTTTTAGTAAATATAAGTATGAGATTGAGTGGTTTTATATAGGAAAATGGACGGTAATTCTTTAATATTTCATAAACATAGGTTTTGGAATCTATATTATTCAATATTCAAAACCACAAAACATACCATGGATTTTTCCAATGGTTTTTGTGAAAGGGGAGTGTAAAAAATTATTTTATAAGTCAATGGGCCAAATATATTAAAATATCACCCTTTCTTATGTGGAGGTGAGTCACACTTTCAATGAAATGATCTTAAAATCATAAAATATTTTATATGTCTTAGAGGATTCATGAAGGCCTTATAAAATATATAAAACAAATCCAAAATAACATTATTTTAATGGGAAAACATATATTGGTCAGATAATACCCATTATATTATTTATTACATCATTTTGGGGTCATTATGATGTTATAGAACACATATTTTACTTATACAGTGTTTATTTTTTATCCAAAAATTCAACTATTTCAGAAAATTATGAAAAATTATCTGTTGGATAATTTCAACATCCTGATTCCAAAAATAATATTTTTTTATCTAAATAATTTTCTAAATATGTGAATTTTTACTTTTAAAATGAATAGTGACATTTATTGAAAATTCATGGGTTTTGACAAAAAAATGTTCTCAAACATTAATAAAAATTGCATTTGACTTAATAAAAATTATATAATAATTTATTATTAATAAAATAAATCTGATAATAATATTTTACTAAAATTTTAATTATTCCAAAAATTAATTAATTACTTAAACTAAATTATTTAAAAATACACTATCTGTTTTATCATATAAAAAATGTTCCTCTTATCAAACTGATTATTTAATCATTTAATGATAAGAAATTGATATAATAATCATCTATAAGAATTGTTTTTATATTATTATTAATAAAAACCTTAGTTTAATGTAATAATGTATATATTTCTCAAAAATACTTTTTTTACCTGAAAAATCAATTTATCAAATTAATCATTTTTTAAGAAATATTATTCCAATAAAGGAATTGATGGAATAATACTTTTATTTAAAATATAGATTACATAATAATTATGTAATAACTTATTACATAACCCCTTATAGAACTCATATAAGACCTAAGGGTATGGTGTGAAATGGTGACAAACTATTGGGGCAGCTCGGATAACATCGCTCGGTTGGTAATCTCTATGTACTTGAACTTCTCCCATATGAAATTTTAGAAAATCTTAACTTGTTGAAGGTTGGATTGGACTTGGTCAAGAGAGAAGATCAGTGATGCTACCTCCTTTCCAAGCTTTAACAAATGAGCTTCGTAGGGACCGAGTCTACTGGATTAGGCAATCATCTCCTTTGTGTTGAAAGGATTTTCTTTAAAAACTTATATTTATATAAGTCATGTGATAACTATTAAATATCTATATTATCAATGGTAATGATACTTAATGATATTTTAAACTTAAAAATAAAAATAAAAAAGAGTGCATCTTTTTCAATATATATAAGTCATTAAAATAATGGGAATTTTATTCGTAAATGATTAGGTTATTACAACATTCCACCCTTAAGAAATTTCTCCCTCAAAATTTACTTTTCCCATACTAAAAAAGACGAGGGTAACTCTTCCTCATCACTTCCTTAGGTTCCCATGTTGCTTCTTCAAACTTTTGGTTTCATGACAACACCTTAATGAGGGGCATCATCTTATTTCGTCAAAATTTTTCTCTACGATCTAATATCTTCAACAGATTCTCTTCATATGAGAGGTCATTATAAAATGGTAACACATTTAAATTGAGTACATGAAATGGGTCAGGTATGAACTTCTTCAAGAGTGATACATGGAATACATGATGTACTTTAGACATGTTTGGTGGGAGTGCTAGTCGATAGGCCACTGCACTGATGCGATCAAGAATCTCAAAAGGGTCGATGTACATTAGAATAAGAATTAACTTCTTCCCAAATATCACAACTCTCTTAAATGGTGATATGCAGAGGAATACCATTTCTCCAACATCAAACTCTAGGTATCATTGAAAATTTTCAACATAGCTCTTTTGTCGACTCTGAGCAGGTTTAATGTGCTGCTAGATGGTCTTAACCTTCTCCACCATTTCTTCAACCATTTCTTGACCTAGAATTTTTTTCTCCTCAAATTCATCCCAAAATGCTGGTGTTCATCACCTCTTCCCATAAACGGTTTCATAAGGATGAATTTGGATGATTGAGTTGAAACTGTTGTTGTAAGAGAACTCCACCAATGAAATATTTTGGTCCCATCCACCTTTGAAGTTCATTGAGAAAGCTATCAACATAACCTCAAGTGTTTGGATAGTCCACTATGAATGGCCATCAATTTGAGGATGATAAGCCATACTAATGTTCAGCTCAGTATTTAGAGCATGTTGGAGACTCTTCTATAACATAGAGGTGAATCTTGGATCTTGATTAGATATAATCAATAGTGATACTCCATTCATCCTTACCACTTATCTGATATATATCCGTTTTAGTTAATCCAATGAGAAATCCTCTCGAATCAAAATGAACTATGTAGTCTTTGTAATATGATCCACAACAACTTAGATATAATTTTTTCCTTTTGATGTGTTCATAAGTCTGATGAAAAAGTCCATGGTGATGTTCTACCATTTCCATGTTGGTATGGGTAATGGTTGTATCAACACCTTAGACTTATGCCTCTTAGCCTTTAATTTATGACATACTAGGAGCTTTGATGTATACTTAGAGATCTCCTTCTTCATGTTATCCCACCAATAATTCTCTCTAATATCTTCTTACATCTTTTTGTTTCCTGGGTGAATGGAGAAATTCAAACTATGTGAATCATCAAAAAGTTCTTTCCTTAACTCTGGATTTGGTGGAACGTATAGTCTTGACCCAAATCTCACAATTCCTTTTTCATTAAAATTGAACTATGAGGGTTTTGCTTTTTTGATAGTTTTCAATTTCTTCTAAATTACCACATTATCCTTTTGAGCATCCTTTAACCTTTCCAAAAGATATGGTTGAGAAATAATTTGTGAAAGGATTGATGATGTTCCATTATTTATGATTCCCATTTCTAGCTTCATCAAATCTAATTATATTGGATCCTTTTAAATTATCATCAATGATAGAAACTCCGGGTTCTTTCTACTTAGAGAATCTTCCACCTTGTTCTATTTCCCAAGGTGGTAATGGATTGAGCAGTCATAGTCTTTAATCAGCTCTAACCATCTTCATTTGCACACATTCAACTATTTTTGTTTGAGCATATACTCGAGGCTTTTGTGATCCATATATATTTCAATGTTCTCCCCAAATAGGTAATGTCGCCAAATTTTCAATGTGAAGATCACTGAATCTAACTCCAGATCATGTGTTGGATAGTTATTCTCATGAACTTTCAATTTCTTTGAAGCATAGGTAATGAATTTTTCATTTTTTATCAACACACATCCTAGGCCATTCTTCAAAGAATCACTAAATAAAACAAAAACTTCTCCTCTTACGTATAGTGTGAGAACATGCACAGTGATAAGACTCATTTTTAACTCCTTGAATATATCTTCACATTCATTATTCCAAACAAACTTGACTCCATTCTGAGTTATCTTGTCAAGAAGGGTTATCAATCGTGATAAATTTCTCACAAATCGGTGATAATATCCAGCTAACCCAAGGAATCTACAGATATCCATCACAATTGTTGGCCTTATCTATCCTTAAAATACATTTATCTTAGAGGGATTCACATATATATCATTACTTGTGATGATATTACCTAAGAATGATACTTCCATCAACCAAAACTCACACTTGTTGTACTTTACATAGAGATTATCCTTTCACAAGGTCTCTAGTACAGTGCATAAATGCACTTCATGATCATCATTGGTTTTGGAGTATATTAGAAGATTTCCTATAAATATTACCAAAACTTTTAGGAGGTAATCTATAAATACTATATTTATCAAGTTCATGGAGATTTCTGGAGCATTAGGTATTCCAAAAATAATTATTATGAATTCATAATGCATGTATCTTGTACGAAAATCATTCTTGGAGATATCCTTCTTATTCACCCTTATTCATCAAGTATTTTTCTCCACGTAGATGTTCAAACAAGTTATCAATTATTTTCAAAGGATACTTGAATTTATCATTGTTTTGTTGAGCTCATGATAATCATTTAAAAAGGTGCATTGACCCCTCCTTCTTCTTGATGAAGAGGACTGGTGCACCCCATGGTGAACCACTTGTGCGTATAAACCATTCATCCAAATTCTCCTATAGTTGTTTCCTTAGCTCTGTAAGATCCACAATAGATATTATATATAGATTCATTGATATTGGAAATTCTCCATGTATAAGATCAATAAATAATTAAACATCTTATCTAGGAAGAAGACCATGCAATTCCTCAAGAAACACGTCAGAAAATTCCCTCAAAACAGGCATGTATTTGAGGATGCTTCCTTCTTTAGACTCAATCATCTGAGTAATTTATTCATGCTTATAGGGATGTAATATCTAATATTTTGATGATGGTTCTATATAATATTCATCCTCCTCCTTTCACCTATACATAATTGGGGGTCGAATCTCCATACGGAGAGTGATTTCCCTCTCGCGGAAATTTATATTGGCTTTATAAAGGGAAAGCCAATCCATTCAAATAATTGCATGAAATTATACTATAGGGAGTATGAAAAGATTCATAGATAAGTTAAATACATAAATTGTGAGAGGGGAGGAGTTATATTCATGGGATGCAATAAAATCTCTATTTTCCATTCTAAATGACATCTATACTTCCATGATTTTTGGTGGTGTTTGGATTGTTCTACTAAAATTTTGGGATATAAAAGAATGCGTAGAACTATGGAAGATAAACCTACCTTTAAATTTTTGATTCTGGTTCTACATTATCCTATATAGAATTTGGGGTGTCTACTTTTAAACTATTAAACACATAAACAAGAATCCTATGACAAAAATGGACAACTTATAAATTATATTTATTTTCTTAACTTATGAATTTCTATGTTTTGATCTAAGTTATACATGATCTATTTTCTAATGTATATTTTTATGGGATTTTTTATTAATCCTTTAATAATGTATCATAATAATATTATAATTTAGTAAATCATATCTCACAGGAGTGTCAAACCAAGAGTGCAGCAAGGCCCGTTGTTCTGCACTAGTTCCTGTTTGAGTCTAGCTCAAAGCGGTATTTTTGGGTTTTACCACTAGATAAATCTGTGCCAGACCCACCTCTACCTGTTCATATCCAGACATAGATTTATTTTCTTGATAAAACACTTACTCTATACTCAAAAATATTTAGGGATTATTTTATTTTACTCAATATTATACCTAGGGCTTTCATTAGAGTTTTATAACCCTAACCCCAAAAATAACTAAACCTATCCTTTGATACCAACTATAACAACCCTGATCATTATTACACACTTAAACATGATTTATTACATAAATTTTAACTGACGAAAACTATGATTATTCATAGGTATAGTGTATTGGGAAATTAGGAACATTACATAACAACTTAAAACATGAGATAAAACATCTTTATTTAAAACTTCTTTGACATGACCGACTCATTCCTTCATACTTAACACTACATCGGATAACCTGAGGATATACATAAGAAAGGGGTGATATATAAATGCTAGTAAGTGGGTAAAAAGGAATGGAATTAAGAATACAATATATGATAGGCAATAGGAATATCAATGGATCATAAGAGAAACATGAACATAAAAGGAAAGATATAGCATAATTATCATAACATGAAAATGTGGTAACGACATACAACATGATATTAGCATGATCCAAGTATCCTTACACATGGATTTGCATGAGTAAACCCTAATTTCACAATAATTATCATTATTATACCCTCATTTCACATAATTTATCATGATACTGAACATTACCTAATGCATTGGAGAACTAACAGGGTGCACTCTTCACAATCATTTCAATCTCATTCTTAAGTGTGCCACATAGATCATATAACATGGATTCATTCAACATAATAATTTATTACATGATCAAGGATTGTGTAATATATAAATTTAATTACTCAATCAACAAGTATATGTGCATAAAGGTTAATACCATTGATAGAGGAATGGGTATGGTATTCACTACATGATGATTTTGGTATGGAAAACCACAGTGCAATTTCGGTAGCCTAATGACGTGACATAAAAATTCATAAAAATAGTTGATGAAGAGAAAAGGGGTATATCATAATATATAAATGAAATAGATAGTAAGGGGTTATATATATGCATTTCTCAACACAAGGAATTTGGAAATATAAGGGGTATCATAATAGAGAAAGTTGAAGAAAGAGGAGAAATGGAATAACTCTTACGAAATTTCGGCATGGTAATCGGTGTACACGGAAGGCATTAATGAGAGATAAAGGGGTATCTCATAATTATATCATAAATAGGGTAGTATTGTGGATGTGTTAAATCATACCCCAACATTTTTAATTTTAAATAAATGGGTATAAAAACATAAATAAACTTGGATAAAAATGAGAAAGGAAGGAATCCCTTACAAACAATCAGCATGGAAAAAGGTGTAGATAAGGGTTAATAAGAAAGATAAATGAGATTCAAAGGGGATATAATAATTTATAAATAAAATTTTATATAATTATGATATTTAATAAAAAATACAAACATATTAATAAAATAAATTAAAAGACATAACATGAAGATAATGCTTGATGAAAGAGAAGCGTGGAAGATGCCTTACTTGAGTGTTTGACTTCAAAAGAATAAAGAGGGACTTATAGAGATATTGGGGAGCATTTGGAGAATTCTAGAGATGGTAGGGTAGAGTAGGGACGTGATCCAAATATTTTGAGTAAAGAGAAGTGGTATATTGGGTGATTTTATATAGGAAATGAGAGGGTGTTCTTTATATTTTATAAACTTAGGTTTTGGAATCTATATAATAAAATATTCAAAGCCACAAAACATACCATGGTTTTTGCCCATGTTTTTTTCCCAAAGAGGAGTAGAAAAAATTATTTTATAAGGTAATGGGCAGGAATATATTAAAACATTTCCTTTTCTTATGTGGAGGCAAGTCACACTTTCAAGGAAATGATTTTAAAATCATAAAATATTGGATATGTCTTAGAGGATTCACTAAGGCTTTATAAATAAAATAAAAAAATATCTAAAATCACGTTATTTTAATGGTAAAACAAATATTGGGACTATAATACCCATTATAGTATTTTTTACATCATTTTGGGGTCATTATGATGTCATAAAACATATATTTTATTTATATGGTATTTAATTTTTTCCCAAAAATTTGACGGTGTCAAAAAAATATAAAAAATTCACCATTGGAAAATTTAGACATCCTGATTCAAAAAATAATATTAATTTTATCTAAATAATTTTCTAAATATGTGAATTTTCACTTTGAAAATGAAAATTGTCATTTATTGAAACTTCAAGGGTTTTGAAAAAAAAAACAGTTTTAAAACATTAATAAAAATTACATTTGAATTCATAAAATTTATATACTCATTTATTATTAATAAAATTGATTTTTTAATAATATTTTATTAAAATATTAATTATTCCAAAAATTCATTAATTCATTAAAATAAATCCTGTAAAAATACACTTTCTGTTTTATCATATATAAAATATAACTCTTATAAAACTGATTACCTAATCATTTAGAAATAAAGAATAAATAAAATAATCATTTATAAGAATTTTTTTATAGTATTATTAATAAAAACCATAATTTAATATAATAATGTATATATTTATCAAAAATACAATTTTTACCCAAAAAATCAATTTACCAACTTCATCATTTTTTAAGAAAAACTATTCCTATAAAGGAATTGATGGAATAAGAATTTTATTTTAAAAAAATGGATTACACAATAAGTAGCTAATACCATATTACATAAACCCTTATAACACCCACATAATACCTAAGGGTAAGGTGTTCGATGGTGACCGACTCTTAGGGCGGCTCAGATAACGTCACTCGAGTGGTAATCTTTATTAACTTGAACTTCTCCCATATGTGACTCTGTTCATGTAACATATTGATGATCAGATTGGGCTTAGTAAAGAGTGAATACCAGTGACACTACCTCCTTTCCAAGTTCCGAAAATTGAGCTTCGTATGGGCCGAGTCTACTGGATGAGGCCATCCTCTCCTTTCTCTATGTCCAAAGGTTTTTTTAAAAAACTTATATTTATATCAATCATGTGATCACTATTTAACGACTATATTATCAACGGTAATGATACTTAAAGGTCATTTAAACTCTAAAAAAAAGAGTTCATGTGTTTTCTATATCTATAAGTCATTAAAAGAAATGGAATTTTATTCATAAAAATCAGGTCATTACAGTCCACATTCCTTAGTTTTCTGCTATCTACTAATACTGTGTAGATGGGTTGGTTTGGATTTTGTTACACCATCCAGTGATTTAGTTTTCTTCCACATTGCTCCACTGAATGTGTGTCCACTACAACGCTCGAAGTTGACACTTCCATGTATCCTTAATTATTTTACCTATCTTTGAGGTCCCTATTTTGATTTTTAGGGAGGGAGTCTCTTCAATTTTTGGATTCCAGATCCAATATTTTAGAGAGATATTGAGAGAGAATATGGTCCAATATCTTTTCCTAGTACCCCCATTTACACTACTAGTATCCCCTTATAGTGGATAGTTTTATTCTTTCAAGCTACGGGTGGGTTGAAAAAGTGACTCAAAGATTTGAATCCCAAAAATAATCGATCATCCCTTTTATTGAGTTCTTATGGTTTCCTAGTGTATTCCATTATATGTAAGCCTTGAAGTTATTAATTTTTCAGTTATGTGTTTATTATTCTATTTTTATTTGGTTTTCCTAGGGTTACATGAGTGAGTATATCCAATTTGGAGGTGTATGTTTCCATCCACATATTCATCTTGGTTGTGGGTTGTCTAGAGTGATAGGGGCCTTATTCCTAGAAAGAATCAATGGCCCAATTGTGTTTTGAATTATTTATTTATCATCTTTATATGTAATCCCGTTTTTCTATTTCTCATGATAAGAAGATTATGCGGTGGTGTGCTTAATGTTCACATAGGACCAACAAGGCCTGAAGCATGTAAATACTTTGTTTTCTTTATATTTTCTCATTTTATTTTATCATTGTATTATTTAGTTTCCATTTCACAATTTCTGTTTGTTTTTTTTCCTATTCTTCCTGGTGCACATCCTTAAACTAGATCTTTATTTCATAATTATTTGAATGGGTTTTCATTATTCAGACCTACATCCACTCCAACAATTGGTATCAAAACTAGTTTATTGGGTTAGTGATTCCTTCTGTTATGTTTTAGTTTGAGTTGTTCTATGGTGACAATGATTTTAATTTATGTAGAGTGAAAATTTGTGCAATTCCTATACAAAATTGACTCAAGTATAATCTATTATGTCCCATTATACTTATATTTTCTGTGTCTAGTGAAGTTCAATTGTTCACCACCTATATAGATGTTTACTCTAACATTCTTGAGAAATCGCATCTTGTATTACAACTTTCCTTAAGAGATATGGTTCTGCATAAGGTAGCTAATTAAACCATAGCTGAATCCATTTGTTTAAAGATCAAACACCAATATATGACTATTCCATTTCAAGGTCATCTATATATGAAAATGAGACTTTATACATTTAATATGACTTTGGAACCATTTTCCTGGTTTACCCTGATGAGTTTAATAAGTTCATTCTATATTTATCTAACATAGATATTGAGATAAGAGATAAAGACATTTCCATTACTTAGTTAACCTACCTTGACTAGTCTTATAATAATTTAAATAATTCCATTATGCAAAGTAGTGAGTCCATTTCCTTTTAATAAGTTAAGGAAGTGGTGTTGTCCAGGGATCTTTAAAACCATAGACGGAAGGAAGAAGATAGTTTAGTCATGATCAAACCCTACTTAATGAATGTCTAGGGTTGGACCAAAAAATGTAAAAGGATAGGAAGGATAATAGTTTTTTTACTTTTTTGTGATATGATTATGGTAAGACCAACAACATTAAGAGATAGTGCCTTATGTTTAAATCGGGGGATAATATATCCAAGAACAATGTGGTCTTCCTTGGTTTTGACACTATCGATGTTTTGTAGTCTGTTTAGGATCTCTTAGAGTGGATTTATGTGTAGATCTAGGTTTTATTTATTAAAAATTTATAGGACTAGCCCTATGTATTATTTTCAAGGCCCCATAATTAGATGATGGGGTGAGGATAAGGCTGGTTTCTAAGATGTTTGGGCTCAAGTGGAGTGTTTTATCCAACTAGATTGTTTTGATTTCTTTCTATGTGTTTATACTACCTTGCTACTTTCACTTTTGAGTTTTTTATATTATCCATGTTCCATGATTACGTTTTTAGTTACTGAGGAAGGTTAAACTATTTGGTATTTGATGAGTTTCTAGTTTTTGGTTCCCTTGGTGATTTCACTGGCCTTTGTTTAGGTGGAGACTTAGGTAATGGTTGGTAAGCTTTAGTAAATTTTATTTATTATATTTGTCTTTTTAATTTTCAGAGAATATTTAGTATTATATTGAAATTGATTATAGGGCATGTATATGCAAGTGATGCCATGGAACATGGTATGGGATAACCATTTTGGGATGATTATGTTTATTTCTTATGTTTTTATATTTAGTGAAATCTATCTGAACCATATTATTGGATATGTTTTTCCTGTAAAATCATCAAATGTTTGTACATACAATTTGTTTGTCAAGTGGATTTTTGTGAAAATATTACATGTTTTTGTTTTAAATAAATACCTTATTTCATATAATCGTTTCCATGTATGATTTTATTTGTATATTTCATTTTTCCCAGGAAAATTTGATTTATTTTCATTTATTATATTTTATTATGGGATTTATGTTGTGTTGGATTTTTGTTCTCTTGTGTGCAAATGTCCTTGTTTGGCTCTTATTCTACTAGTCTCTCGTTTTCTTGACCTGTTCTAGATTATTTTTGTCTCATTACTTCCCATGGATTGATATATTATTCTAATTAGGATCGTATCCTTGGATGTTGATGGAGGTCAATCTATAAGTAGTGGGGTGTGTTATTATATTTCTCAGTGTTTTTTCTTCAATATTTAGGAATGATCCACATGCCTCGATTTTCCCCTTTTTGGTGTTGTTTGGTCTGTTGAATTTTGTTATGATAGCACGTGCTTTAGTTTCATTTTGTGAGGGCTCCAAAAAATGTTTCCAATTCACCACTTGAGGATGACATTGACTTTGCTGCATTATTGCACCTATCTTCAAGGAACCAGTTTTGATTCCAAGGTAGAGAATCTCTTTGAGTTTTAGCTTATTGATCCATTATTTCAGAAAGTTATTAGAAGAGAATAGAGTCTTGGGTATTTTATTGATGAAATAATTTTCATTATTGGTGTTCCCCTATGGTGGAGATTTTGGTTCTTATGAGCATAGAGTTAGAACATGATAAATGATCAAATATTTGAAGCCCTGATAGAGCTCATCATCCCCCCTATTGAGTGCTTTTGGGTTCTTAGTGTAAGAATGGGTTTTTAATATTTAAAGTTCTTTGTTATTTGGTTTTGTGTTACTTCTTATATTATTATTAATTTTTCCTAGGTTTGTGTGAGTGAATATTTTGGAATATATTTTTTGTTAAATAAAGTATAAGTGTTTGATATCTTTCTTAGCATGCAACCCTCAGTCTAATTGAATCGTGATATAGTATACCATCATAAAATAGCTTTTAAATTAGAAAGAATGAATAGTAATAACCACCGTATGGAAAATTTGTGTAAATATTTTGTAAGGTTTCATATTTTTCATGTATTATTTTTGAATATTAAATGGAATTATTTCGAGACCCTAACTTTCGATGTTGTACGATTCTGATTCCTGGAGTGCCTGGAATAAATGTTGGAGATAAATAAACTTTAAACAACATGCTCAAACGGTTTTCAAGAAAACATGGAATAACTTTTAATCCGGTGCTCGAATCAAAAATCTGAGGGCACTTTGGCATTCATAGCAGTGTATTTACCTTAAGAGGGGACTAACTTCAACTAGCACAGGTTAGCTTCAAGAGTTAGTTTTTGGACGTTTTAATGGAAATAAAAGTAATTAATAATTTATTTTATTTTAAAATGTTTCCTTTTTGTGCAGAAACACAATACTCTCCTATAAATTCATGCTTATAGGAAGTTCGCTTGGTAAGCTGCACTACCCTGCGAATTTTGAATTTTCCATTAGATCTTTGGAGGAGAACCCGTTGGTGGATGATGATGATACGATCAATCGACGCATCTCGGAATCAACAAACCTCTCCAAAGAATGTGATGTGATGATTGTTATTTAACCAAATAGAGGTAGGGTTTGTTATTTTTACTTAGTTCTTCCCCATTCTTTGATTAAACGATGAACATGGATCAACCCATGAACGGGTTGATCCGTAGATCATACGTTCTTATAGGAGGAATATTTTTTTCTATTTCTTTAGGGGATCTGATTCGGGGAATTAGTCCATGGTATATTTTTCTATTTTTTTGATTTTGATCCATTTTATCCTACTCAAGGGAGTGGATCGACATTATGATGAACGACGATGGAGGTTATTTCCTCAAATTTCTTTTGAATTTCTTCCTCCACCCTGCATTCTTTGCGTTCTTTGTGGGGTTATAAACAACGGATCGTTGCACATCCAGTTTGCAACGCAACAGTCCCAAATTGGAGATCAGACATCATGACAACCTAGAGGAGGTGTGACAACGATGGAGGGTGATGAATCATCTCAGATCAGGAGTGACCATTCTTCAAGTTTTCTTTTCACGAGCGGATCAATATGTGTTTTTGGGGTCAATCAAAGGCCCGAAAAAAATGGTGACAACTTCGAGATGTCAGGGAGACCTCAACCTTGGAGTTTCATGGTGATCAGATCACCGGAAGAAACTTCGGAGAATCGATGGAGGCACGGAGCGAAAAAGGGTCGGTTCTAGAAAATCCTGAAGAACACGACATGTTCTCCCAAAGAACACGCCATGTGGTACCAGCGAAGGTGGATAGGGTTTTGGGTGACAGACAGGTATCACACGGCATGTCTCCCCTATCACATGGTGTATTGGACCTTCCCCAAAGCTCGACATGTATTCTAAGAAGTACACGGTCACAGGATGGACTACATGGATTATCAACACGATGTGTAGACCTTACACGACATGACAGAGGCTAGTTATGCAGGTTACCCCATGTATTGGTTACATGGGATGTACAACACGAGTTAAATTCATGTACGGGCACACGACCGCATATACGGAGGGAACCCCAGTTACTTACACATGGCCACGTATACGGAGGGAACCCCAGTTACATGGACATTGTGTGTGGTCCGTAATACATGTCGTGTACTTACCTTTTTATAGGGAATGATCTTTCTGACTTGGGCCTTTTCACATGGGTAGTACTCAAAGTCGCGAGACATGGAGTGTTACCCTTCTACACACCATGTATATCCTGGAACATGGATTGAACCTCTTGTACATCATATATTGGATATGTTTCCTTTTGGATAGTGCCAATGTTTCTCATTTCCTTGAAGGTAAGTTATTATCTCCATTTACAGGAGTATGATACCTTCAGTAGGACTTCCTGAGATAGAGTCAGGTATCCCTCCGAGAGGCCTGGAGCATGATCCTCTATCCATTCTTGACCTTAGGTAGAGTCAGGTATCGATGTGACCACTCTTACAGGATGTTGATCCTATACTTAGCAGGTGAATCTGAATGAGTCACATTATCTTCCAAGGCCTTGGCAGTGATCCTCATTTATGTATCGTGATCTTTTCCCACTTAAGAGTGTTTTCTACTAGAATGAGTGTATCAATCTCTCGTGAAGTTTCCCGATGGAAAGTACTTCTCGGACGGATTTCATTAGAGCTATCAGACTTGTGGAGTGAGTTCTCCCCGATGAGTGCTTCATGGAACCTTCGAACTAAATCCCTAGCGTGGGTATGTGGTTGTGTAACTTGTCTCTAGAATTCAGGTCTCGGTTTTGAGTATATATGGATTGTGTTCTCCTATTACATGTTCAGTAGACATATACTATATAGATATGATTGTAGCTTTCATTTGTGTATTTCTTTGTGGTTTTTGGGGTCCTCTACAGAGAATTGTTATACTCACCCCTGCACAGTATTTTCCTGCACGTGTCATGTCTTTTGCAGAAGAGTATCCATTTTATGGAGTCTAGGATGGACTAGGGTATTACCGAGATTTCTGAGTTCCCTATAGGCCGAGGTGTTCTTATGGCTATGAGAAGAAGTCCCAGTACCTCTTTGTGCTTATAGGTTGGACTTTGTAGTTTGCATTCTCTTGTTTTTTGTGGTCTTGTACTTTGGCCCAGTTTTACATTCCATACTTTAATTTCATTTTACTCTGTCGGTTGGGTTAGTTGTATGCATGCATTTTGTTCCGTAGTGGTTTTTTAAAATTCATCATTTGTGGGCTTGGAGATGTGTGCATGTGTACAGGTACTTAGGAAATGCCTCCCATGTTAGTAATATGCATACTCAGTGCTAGTAACCAGCCCTTGACCTATTAGAGGTGGGATTGGGGAGTCGGGGTGTGGGCCCCACTAGGATGGGTTGTGGTAGAGTGGCATCAAAGATGGTCGGTTCTACCTTAGGACCAAGAGTTGGTGAGATTGGTTTGGGGGCAACAATGTTAAGTGTTTCGGTCTAGGATTTCAGACCAGAGACTCCAGTGTTGGTGCGGGCAGCTGGCTTATCTATACACCAGGACTCTGATAACATTATTTTTGACTCGGTGCATGAAAAAACTAATTGTGAGGAAATAAGAGTATGATAGATTCATTATATAGGAATGGGTTGTGTTTTCTATGTCCTTTGTGTCAGCTATCCAAATATACTCGTTAACCATGGTACATCTTATTTCCTTACAGGATGCCTCCACGATGCATACCCACTAGGATTCAATAGCGTGATCATGAGGATGACCTCCTCAGTGACGAGGCTTCGATATAGGGACCAGTTCCCTAGGAGTTACCTCCAAGTGGTGAACTTGCTATACCACCACCAGTGGAACAGCCCATGGTACCTGCAGTACCGATAGACGAGGGGCATAGGCTGAGCGTGCTCCATGAGTTCTAGAGAAAGAGAACCCTCAGGTTACGAGGTGAACCTAACCCTCAGGTGGCTGAGGACTGGATTGAGCTGGTGACCAGAGTTTTTCGTCTCATGAGGACACCAGTGGACCAGATGATGATCTTAGGAGCGATCCTTCTTCCAGGCTCAGTGGGACAATGGTGGAGTCTTACTACACAGACTCATGACGAGGAGACTGTTTCATGGATGGAGTTTGAGAGACTCTTTAGGGAGTAGTTCCCACTGGTTATGCTGTGAGCAGTGTGTATCCAAGAGCTTCCTCATCTCCAACCAGGCAGTTTGACAGTGGCTGACTATTCATTGAGGTTCACCAACCTCGCCAGGTACTCAATGGATATGGTCAAGGATAGTACTTCAGAGCTCAGACCTTCGAGCGAGGTCTACGAAGGGACATTCAAGCTTGTTTCATGCCTCTATGCATCTTGAATTATACTGGAGTTCTTGAGAGAGCCTTGGTGATCGAGAGATTCGTGGTGGAGTAGAGATAACTAATGATAGTTAGCAGTAGGTAGATAGGTGCGGAGACCTCAGAAGCCGGGATCTGATATCAGGTATAGGGATCAAGACATGGGAGATGTTATAGGAGGACCCATGACAGGGGTTTGGAAATCCAGGTCTCTCTGGATGGATGTAGTCAGCCTAGGGAGAGGCGATGCTACTCATGAGATGGTATGGGAAATCCTGCAAGATATTTTATGACCCATTGAGCTACTGACAGGGAGGTGGTGGATGGACCACCGAGGCAGAGACAATGAATGGAGCAGACAGACCCACCAGACAACGGACATGGCAGGGGAGTAGGGAGAGCTATAGGTGGTGGAACACGCTTCGATCTACTTCAACCACCACCCCCAGGAGGTCTGCACCAGACTCAGGGAGCTAGGGGATAATGGTGGGGACAACTGCATGCAGTCAAGGCATACAACCTAGGGACTCCAGGGATGATTTGAGGTATGATCTGTGTCTTTTCTACCATATATTTCATACTTATAGACTCGTGTTTCAATCATTCCTTCCTCACCACTTGTACTGTGCGAAAACTTGAGATTTCAGTAGAGTTGCTGACTCGAACCTTATGCTTAGAGACACCTATAAAAGGAGACTTGATGATCACACACCTTTGCAGACAATGTGATCTTACCCTTGTAGGTGACAGTTTCGGTTAGAACCTCTTGGTAGAAGCATCGAGGCCTTACGACATCATTCTTGGTATGGATTTTATATCTTAGGTCTATTCCTAGATTGACTACTTTAGGCATAGAGTATGGTGTGTCCACAGCGATGGGATGGGGTTTTCCTTTTTCGGTGAAAAAAAGACTCAGGCAGCATAGAATGGTCTTATGCATAGGAGGGTGAAATCGATCACTCATGAGTTGGCTAGCCTTACCCTCAGAGTAGTAGATGTTGTGAACTTCCAGTTCCCAGTAGTAGTGGCAGAGTACAGGCATGTCTTTCCCAAAGATGTTCTAAGACTACCTCCCCGCTATAAGATTGACTTGTTCATCGACTTACACCTGGGGATGACACCGATTTCCTCACCATCATATCATATGGATCCCGTAGAGCTTCGCGAGATGAGGGTGTAGTTGGAGGATTTACAGATCAAGGGTTTTGTGAGACCCAATGTTTCACCCTGGGCAGCCCCAGTTTTGATTTCCAAGAAGAAATATGGGAGTTTGAGGTTGTGCATGGATTACCAGAACCTGAACCAGGCAACAGTGAAGAACAAGTATCCACTACCGAGGATCGGCGACCTCTTAGATCAGCTAAGAGGGTAACAATGGTTCTTAAAGGTTGACCTTCGGTTAGGTTACCACCAGTTATGAGTACGGGATGGGGATATACCAAGGACGACTTTCAGATGCCGGTACGGTCATTATGAGTACTTGGTGATTCCTTTTGGCATGAAGAACTCCCCCACAGTGTTCATCATACTTAGGAACCAGGTCTTCCATCCATATTCAGATTGGTTCATAGTGGTCTTCATCGACAACATCCTTGTGTACTCAGTGTCATAGGGGGAGCACGCGAGACACTTGAAAATGGTTCTAAACATACTACGAGAGAGCCAAATTTGTTGGAAGTTCTTGAAGATCCAGTTCTGGATTTAAGAGGTCCAGTTTTTGATACATTTCATCTCAGCAAATGGAGTGGCTATGGATCCATACAAGGTGAAGGTAGTGTTAGTATGTGATCCACCTTGAAGCCGGATGGAGGTGCAGAGCTTCCTTGGGTTGGAAGGGTATTACTAGAGATTCATTCCTGATTTTCCCAGATATTAGTACCGATGGTAGCCTTGACCAAGAAGGGCAAACCCTTCATGTGGATGGAGAAGTGCCAACAGGTTTTCAAGAATTTGAGGTAGAGTTTGACGAGCGCCACAATTTTGAGATTTCCGGATGAGGGCATCATGTACATAGTTTTTTACGACGCATTGAGGACCGGGATTGGTTGTGTCCTGATGAATAGACATGCATTGATTGCTTATGGTTCATGCTAGCTTTGGACACACGAGAAGAACTATGTGACCCATGATCTTGAGTTGGAAGCGGTATTTTTCACGTTCAATACATGGAAACACTACCTTATGGGTGAGCATTTTATCATCTACTCTTACCAAAAGAGCCTCAAGTACATCTTCTAGTAGAAGGGTCTAAATCTGAGACAGAGGTGTTAGATAGAATTCCTCCAAGACTATGGTTTCTAGATCATCTATACTCCTGGGTAGGGGAACAAGTTGACAGATGCTCTTAGCAGGAGATAAATCTCGTGGCTATTGAGCGAGGTGGCAAAACAGTTGGCCTCCTTAAAGTTATCCTTCATGGACAGAGAGGATGAAACTTACCTTTAGTCGATGGTTGTCACCCCTCCACTCTTATATTGAGTTAGGGAGGCACAAATTAGGGAAGTTGACTGTGAGGTTTTATGTGCTCAGTTATCCTCAGGGCATTCCCATGATGGATATTTGTAAGGTGGGGAGAACATAGTTTTTTTCAGAGGATGCATTGATGTACCAGTGGTGTTGCGGGAGGAGGTCCTCAGGGAGTTTCATACATCCACTTTGGCAGTACATCATGGAGTCGAAAATATGTACCAGGATCTTCGACGACAGTTTTGGTGGACGGGCATGAAGAGGGTAGTAGCAGGGTTCATTTCTTGATGCATTACGTGCCAGCAGGTGAAGGATGAGCACTAGGTTCCAATGATATTAGCTCACCCTTAGAATTTATAGAGTTGAATTGGGATGGAATATCAATTGATTTCGTGACGGGATTACCACAGACGTCTAAGGGGCATGATTCCATCTGGGTGATCGTTGATCACCTCACCATGTCAACCCAATTCCTAGATATCAGGGAGTAGAGTTCCGTGGAGAGTTTGGGACACCTCTACATACATGAGATAGTTCGGCTTCATGGCGTCCCTTCAGCAATAATCTCAGATCGAGATTCCCCCTTCACATCTCATATTTTGAAGGTATTGCATGAGGCTCTCGGGACATAGATACGCTTGAGCCAACGTTCCATCCCCATACATATGGTCATATGGAGAGAACCATTCAGGTTCTGGCGAATATGTTGCAGGCTTATATCTTGGACTTTGGTCACAGTTGGGAGGACCACCTACCATTGGTGGAGTTTGTGTATAATAATAGCTACCACTCAAACATTGGTATAACACCGTTAAAGAATTTATATTGGAGACCATGTCGGTCCCCATTTGATGGACCGAACCTGGAGAGTCATAACTTACGGGTCCAGAGTTGGTGAAAGCTACCACTGAGAAGGTGTAGATCATCTGGGAGCATATGAAGACTGCACAAAGATGGAATAAGTCTTATGTTGACAGACGACATAGACCTATGGAGTTTTAGGAGGGGTTCCATGTATTTCTTAGGGTCTCACCTCGATGAGGGTTGTAAAGATTTGGATGGGGTGGAAAATTGTCTCTGAGGTTCCTCAGCCCTTTTCTGATACTACGCAAAGTTTTTATGGTGGCGTACCACCTAGATCTACTACAACAGTTGCACCGGGTATATGATGTCTTCCATGTGTCATAGATGAGTAGGTATGTGCATGACCCATCGCATGTCATCGACTAGGGAAAACTGGACATCGAGGATGGAGTGACTTTTGCTCAGTACCCAGTGGAGATTGAGGAACAGCTAGAGAGGATCCTTCATGGGTGATCGATTCCCTTGGTGCGAGTTCAGTGGTAGCACGAGAATTTTCAGGAGATCACGTGGGAGAAGGAGGCTCAGATCCGTGCCCAGTACCCAGATCCTTTTGAATTGCCTTTTGTTTTGGCTTTCCAGGACGTAAAGCCTGAAGGTGGGGAGAATATAATTTTACGGATTTTCTGGGTAATATGTTTAAATATTATATAGAATTATTTTGAGACCATAACTTTCAACAGCCTGTGATTCTGAGGCCCGGAGTTCCAGGAATAAATGTTTGAAATAAATTAAACTTTAAACAACACACATGAGTTGTTTTCCTGAAAAATGGAATAAAATTTAAACAGGTGCCCGAATCAGAAATCTGAGGGAACCATTGCATTCAAAGCAATGACTTTATCTTAGAGGGGTCTAACCACAACCGGTGAGGGTTAGTTGGAAGAGTTATTTTTTGGACTTTTTAATGGAAATAAAATAAATTAATAATTTATTTTATTTTAAAATGTTTTCTTTTTGCGCAGAAACCTAATCCTCGCTTATAAATTCATGCTTATAGAAGGTTATTAGGGTTAGCCGCATTACCCTACAAATTTAGAATATTCCATTAGAGCTTTTTAGGAGAACCCATTGGCGGACAACGATGATGCGATCGATCGACGCATCCTAGAATCATAAAACCTCACCAATGAATGTGGCATGGCGATCGTTCATCAATTGAATCGAGGTAGGGGTTTGTTATTTTGATTTAGTTCTTCCCCATTCTTCTATTAAATGACAAACACAGATCAACCCACGAACAGGTTGATCTTCGGATCGTACATTCTTGCAATAGAAATATTTTTTTTCTATTTCTTCGAGGATTCTGATTCGGGGAATTAGTCTATGCTAGATTTTTTTTGTTTGGATTTTTCTCTATTTTATCCTACTAACAGGAGTGGATCGACGTTGTGACGAATGAAGGAGGTGGTTCATTCCTCAAATTTCTTTTGAATTTATTCCTCCACCCTGTATTCTTCGTGTTCTTCATGGGGTTATGAACAACAGATCATTGCACATCCGTTTCACAAGGCAATGATCCCAAATTTGATTTCCAGCATCGTGAAGACCTAGCGGAGGTGTGACGACGATGGCGGGTGATGAATCAGCTTGGATCAAGAGAGATTTATCTTTGAGGGTTCTTCATGCAGGTGGATTGATATGTGTTTTCGGGTCCAATCGAAGGCCTGGAACAACGTAGATGCCTTCAGGATACCGGGGCGACCTCAAACTTAGATTTTCATGGTGATCAGATCACTGGAAAGAACTTCGGAGAATTGATGGAGGCGCGGAGTGAAGAACCATCGGTTCTAGAAAATCCAAAAGAACACGACGTGTTCTCCCGAAGAACACACCATGTGGTACTAGTGGTGGCAGCTAGGGTTTTGGGTTTCAGACAAGTATCACACAGTGTGTGACCCCTATCACACGACGTTTTGGACCTTCCCTAAAGCTCGACATGTATTTTGGGAAGTACAAGGACATGGGATGGACTACACGGCTTACCAACATGGCATGTAGACCTTAAGCGACATTGTAGAGGCTGGTTACATGGGTTACCCCATGTATCGGTTACACGGGATGGACCACACATGTTAAAGTTGTGTACGAGCACACAGTCGTGTATATGGAGGGAACCTCGACTACTTAGACACTGCGTGTGGTCCGTACTACACGTTGTGTACTTACCTTTTTTACACAGAATGTTCCTTCTGACTTGGGCCGTTCCATACGAGGAGTACCCAGAGTCGCGAGACACAGTGTGTGACCCTTATACATGTCATGTATATCCTGAAACATGGCTTGAACCTCTTGTCCACCGTATCTTGGACATGTTTCATTTGGGTTAGTGGCCCCTTTTCTCATTCCTATAAAGGTTAGGTATCGTTTCCATTTACAGGAATATGATCCCTTCAGCAGGACATCCTGAGATAGAGTCAGGTATCCCTCCAAGAGGCCTAGAGAGAGATCCTCTATCCATTATTGACCCTAGGTAGAGTCAGGTATCGATGTGACTACACTTAAAGGACGTTGATTCTCTACTTAGCCTATGAATCTGGATGAGTCACGGTATCCACCAAGTCCCTAGAAGTGATCCAAATTTGTGTATCTTGATCTTTTCCCACTTAGAAGTGTGTTATCCTGGAATGAGTGTATCTATCTCTCATGACTTTTCTCGATGGATAGTACTTCTCGGACAAATGTCATCAGAGCTATCGGACTATTGCAGTGAGTTCTCCCAGATGAGTGCTTTATGGAACATTCAAACTGAATCCCTAGTGTGGGTATGTAGTTATGTGACTTGTCTCTAGACTGCGAGTCTGGGTTTTGAGTATATCTGGATTGTGTTCTCCTATTACATTTTTAGTAGACATATACTATGTAGAGATGACTGTACATTTTCTTTTGTGTTTTTCTTTGTGGTTTTGGGGGTACTTTTCTGAGTATTGTTATACTCACCCCTACACATTATTTTCCCGCATGTGTCGTGTCTTGTGCAGATGAGAAAACTTTTGACAGAGTCCAGGGTGGACTGAGGTAGGACCAAGCTTTCTGAGTTCCCTATAGGCCAAGGTGTTCCTACATCTATGAGCAGCAGTCCCAGAATTTCTTTGTGCTTACAGGTTGGACTTTGTAGTTTACAGTCTCTTGTTTTTGGGGGGTTTGTACTTTGGCCCAGTTTTACTTGCCATACTTTACATTCATTGTACTCTATTGGTTGGGTTAGTTGTATGCATGCATTTTGTTCCTTAGTGGTTTTTTTCATTTGATCATTTTTTGTCTTGGAGATGTGTACGTGTGTACAGGTACATAATCCGTGCCACCCATGTTAGTAATATGCCTACTTGGTGCTAGTCACTAGCCCCTGGCCTATTGGAGGCGGGCTTGGGGAGTCACTATGCAAGCCCCACTAGGACGGGTCATGAAAGTTTTTATATAATTCAAATGTATGAATTAATGCATAATAAATATGTACTCAATTTTAAATAATGTCATTTTATCATTTAAAAATATGTTTCCTTCAAAAATGGTTTTACCACATTTTTTGTGTGAAAATTATAACTAATTTATTAATTTTTAAGAAATTCTATTTTAGGGAATGAATTTTCATGTTTTGAAATAATCATTATCTAAGGTTGAATTTTTGGGATTTTTCTAGAGAGATGTATTTTTCATTTAATAGTAAAAAATAATGATTTCTTTTAAAACTGTTATTTATTTTCATAAAATTAAGTAATTTAAAAGTATCATAAATTTTTTATATTTAAATAAGTGTCATTTAATTATAAATAATATAATTAATTAAATATATATTATCATTATACATGATTTTTGTATAGGTAATTTTTTTGGCTTAAAAAAATCTTTTCTAAAAACAGTTTTTATGTGAACAATGTGTTTTTGTCTTATTAAATTAAATCAATCTATAATTATTAATATTAATAATGAAATTTGTATATAAAATATTCAATAAAATATTTTAGCATTTATTGTATGGTTTTTATAAGGATATTAATAGAAGTAAATTTAGTTTTATGCTTAAAAAATGTATTTTTCTAAATCTTGTTTTCTTTACGTTTTGCATATAAATTTAAAATTAAATTCTAACACTTATAGAATATAATTCTGGTAAAATGGATTCCATAATTGGAATCATCATAATCAATATAATTTAATATGGTCAAATTAATATTTGGGAACAATTAATAGGAAAAATAGTAAAATTATTTAACCACAGTTATGTTTAAAAGGGTTTACTGGGGGGTTAAACCAAAAGATAAGGGTAGGAATTCCAATAAAACTTGTCTAATTATTATTTTCTGAAGATATTTAAATATTATATTATTCTAACTTCAACATATTTACTATTTGGATCCAATTTCACATGAAAGTGACCTTATATTATTTAAATCATTTAAGTAATTCTATGTATGTCCCTCCCCTCATCTATAAAAGGTAAGATCTTCTCCTACATTATTCACACAATTTAAGCCTTATATATTGGAAAATATATGATCCAAAACATTACTATAGTTATTAACTTCATCCTTGAAGAACATTCATTCTCTTAATATCACTCTTTCAAGGCTTAAGTGGTAACCAAAAGGTGGTCTCTCAAAGAAGAGGTCATGATTTTAACGAAGCTCTTTCAACTTTACATATTATTCTACCTTATTTAAACCTATTATATTAATCATGAAATTATTAATACATTATGATCAATATAATATTATTTTTTATGATTATTTCATATCCATTTCCCATTGTCTTTTCATCAAATGGAAAATGAAATTATCACTCGTGCGTATATGGACTACTGCCTCTACATAGTGATATGATTAATTTTCCATAACCATATTTAATGGTTTATTATTTTGATATATTTAATTATTATATATTATATTTATTACATAATTATTATTTTATAATTATAATATCACATTAACTTTCTTACAATCCCATCTGTTGGAAAATGATAACATTGCTCATGTGTATGTGTGGACTACCACCTCCACAGAGTGATGTGATTCGTTATTCATTTAAAATTTACATGGATGGTAATAAAGATATATTTTAAAAAATAATAATTATATTTATGATATAATAATTTTTATAAAAAGGAAAATTATTATTTATCGTTATTTTTTTCTATCAATTGAAAAATGGAAACATCACTCATGCATATGTAAGGACTACCATATCCAGGAAGTAACATAATTTATTTTTTATCACCACTTTATATTAATGGTTATAAAAGTGTATATAATGATTAAATATTATAATTATGACATTAATAACGTTATAGATATTATGGAACCATGATCAAAGTGTATATATTATAACCTTAAAACCGAAACATACTTGACAAGTAAAACAGTTGCCAGATTGAAATGAGGATTTTAATATTAAATTATTAATAAAAGGGTGTTGAAATGTTATAATTGGATTATTTATGATATTTTATGTATGAATATTATTCTTTTATATAATTTTAATAAATCTAAATTTATTATACTGAATGTTAGAGCGCTTATGAATCAAGTCAGACGTGAGGTAAGGGTTCTTCGTCTAAATAATATTTCATTGAGACACATTAGATACTATGAACCTATTTATGTTTATGAGGTCTATATACTGATTATTTGATATTATATATCATTTAAAATTATTAATCAATGGTATATAAAGTTATAATTAAAATTATTGAATCCACTGGTTTTTGATTAAAAAGTTTCCAAAGTGGTAAAGGTTCTTCATCTCAATATTGTTTTGTTTAGACATATTAGATATTATACAATTATTTATGTTTATGATTTTTATTACTTATAATATTAAATATTATATCATGGATACTTCTTAATTCATGGTTTATAAAGTTATAATTAAAATTATTTCATTCAAGGGTTTTTCATTCAAAAGTTTCCAAAGGGGTAAGGGTTCTTCATCTCAATATTATTTCGTTGAGACATGTTTGGTGCTATGCACCTATTTATGTTTTTCAAGAGTAAATAACAACCATTTGAAAATTTATATCATTGATCATTCTTAATTAATGGTATTTATAGTTAAAATTATAAATTATTTCATCCATGTAGTTTTGATTTAGAATTTACAAAGTTGTAAGGTTTTGTCATCTCAAATTCCCTTCTTTAGGACATATGTTCTATTATACACTGATAGTCTATTATGATGTTCATCTAATTACCCTTTTATATTTCATATAATGAATATATTTATATTCATGGTATTTAGTGCTTCATTTAAATTTATTTATTTCATGGGGGTTATGATATAAAAGATACCAAAGTTGTTAGGGTTTTGCATTACAATCTCACTTTTTACCAAGATTGTTTATGGCTAACTTTCCAATGATGATATTATATGGTCTATTTATCCCAAATTTTAGGGGTTTTATTACCTATTGTTTATTTAAGGAGATGAAAATTTTTCATTTCATTTTCATCTTTCAATGTACAAAAAATTCTAAAATAATATTTTTAATAGGAAAACAACTTGTTTTTATCTCCAGTCAAGAATATTTTTATATGATTTCAATATTTTATTAAAAATAATTGCAACAATATTTTTACTATTTAATGATTATTGTATAAATTAATTTCTACCAATTTTTTAATTTCTTTAATTTTTTTAAAAATTAATTTTCTTGTCGTTTTCAAAATGAGGTACTTTTGTTTACCAAAAATATTAAAGAAATATTTATTTTAACATACACTGCATGAGTGAGTTTTTCCCTCACCAAGACTTATCTTTTATTTGATGATTATTTTCAAATTATTAAATTTTATTTTTAAACAAAATATTTTCCTTGATATTTTCTAATTTTTATATTTTAAATTGGTGATTTCAAAATGAAATGGGTGTTTTTCCCAAGAGATATTCCAATGAAATTTTAAATATATTTAAATCTCTAACAACATCCTTTGTGGTTATTTTATGTTTTACTCGGGATATGATCCAATGTTACCATGTTTATTCTTCCTATAGATGGTTATTGATTATGATGATGAAATCATGATGAAATCACTTTTATTTTCCATGGGTTAAGATATAATGAAATGATTAATTTTTAATAACCTTGGTGAATTTATATGAATGGATTATAATTATGCGATGGGTGGGGCAGTTATATCCCTATAATTAATTGGGTAAGTATTAAATTTTTATGAGCTCAAAGGGTATATGGGAGGTTATCACAATCCCAAAAAAGGGTTCATTAGAGATTATATCATGCACAAAATAGGGCACACAAGTGTTTATCACAATAAAAAAGCATGTATAGGGGTGTTAATCCCAATACTAATAAGAGATGAATGTATTGGATGGTGCCTTGAAATAATATTTCTATGTTTTTCATTATGCTTCACTTTTTTTTCACTCTCTATGACATGTTCTTATACTTATAATATGATCACATGGGTTATTATCTTTAATTCTTTTATGATTTATGTCTTATGAACTGCCAAGACTTATTCCATAACTTATGATTATATAAATTGTTGCATATCAATTTTGAAATGTTATGATCGTGTTCTCATACCCTTATTCTCATGATATTCTCTATTATGATCATTGATTGATATCTCCCTTGTTTAATCTTACTGTGTATATGAGATCACCCGTTATTATGTTTACATTTCCTAAGGATATGAAGAAATGTTTTAATTATGATATGTCTAAGAAGGGTTCAAGTTATGAAGAACTCAATGGAAGATTATATAGATATTTTATATACCAGTTTTCTATGTATCCATGTTTTTAAAGACACTAAACCTTTACTGTTCTAGCATGGATCATAATAATATGTAATGAATATTCATCTAATAATATGTAACACATATGTATATAATTATTGGGTCTCTATAGTTGTTATAAGAGAAGGATAAGAAATATTTAGTGAGAACCATTAGGATAAGTCTAAGTATTGGAGAGCATCCAAAGTTATAGTAATGAAATGTGGGTTGTTTTCTTACTATGTGGATCAAGATGTGTAATATATGCAACTGTGGGTAAAAACTCTAAATATGGTATAGTGGGTATTAAATTGGTCATCATAAGTCCTTGAAGATTGTTCCTAAGACTATAAAATTTAATATACACACCTATAAGACATTCTTGGGTTAATTCACATTTAATTTATGAACCATTCTGAATTATTTTAGTAGACAATGGAAAAAAATAACCTAGGTTGTTATAGATTGAAGATAAAGGGTCATGGTTTATAAATAATATGAATAATGTTTCAATATTATATTATTACTCACTATTATTCCTCACATAATAATTTTTTTTATTTAATGGTTAGAATTAGGAGGTATCACGTTAACGATGAATGTGGAAGATGATGAAATAATTGTCCTCTTAAGAAACCAAATGAAATGGGAGATGGGATAAAAAAGATTTTGATTTTGACTAACCATCTATATCAATATATGTTTAATAATATAAACATATATGAGTTTTGTAATGAACCAAATTAGAGAAAAATGAAGATTCATGAAGACCATAGAGGAAAGAAGATTTGACTTCTTACTTGATGAGAATGTGGGAAAAACACCCATGTAAATGTATCAAAGTAATAGGAAGATCTTTTATACATAGAAAATAATGGAATAAAGAAGCTAATTTATAAGTAAAAATGAATAGTTCAATAGAGGGAAATAAATTACATCATAAGGTAGGATTTATATTTTAACATCTTATGTGCGTGGAAATGGGAATTATGTGAGTCAATGTTTTAATCTGAGGGATAACTCCTAGACTAAAGAATGGCCTCTGATATTCCAGTCATTACAGTGAAATTATTGAAGTTTTTATATATTAGGATAGAATAATTAAATTGTAGAAGTGTTTTATGAAATATATTCAGGTTATAAGAATAAAAAAACATCTAAGGATTGTTCTTTAGAAGTTTTGATTTAAGGATTTCCAAGCATTTTTTAAATGGTATCGATAACCTTGAAAAAGGATTTAGTAATCATGCGAAATTTTTAGAAAATAACCAATGAAGGGATGAATAACCTTTAATATGTGTATTATATTGATATAATAATGTTTATTTGGGATAAATAGTTTATTTATATTGATAAATTAAATTGGATAGTATTGGTGACCTTGTAATTCATTAGTGATTTAATGACAACGTTTTTATGTTATATTTGATGAAGTAAACTGCATTTTTGGATTTATGGTATAGATTTTATAGTCTATGATTTTATTTAAGGAATAATAATAGGGTTAATTTTTGGAATCAGATATGTTCTCATTGGATTTTTATGGTGATTCATTTTATTAGCATGTTTTAGGATGACATACGATCAGGGTATTCACATGATTAGTATATTACATTAAGATATACTTTACATTTTTAGGGATTAAATTTATATTGATTTCATTAAATTTTGTGACCTTTGTTTTATAAATTTTTTGTTTTAAAAACTATTTTTTCATTCTTTAAGGAGTTTTACAATTTATCTATTTTTTAAATAATTGAGTATATCTTTGGGTATTATTATTTAAATCTTTGTGATTAATCTTTAAGAATAAGGTTTATTCATATTAATTACCTTAGAATATACTAATAACATTTTTTCAATAACTAAATAGTGAAAGGAGGAATATATTTTTATTATGTTTTAGATCTTATGATCTATTAGAAGTTTATTTTTGTGTTTCAGGTATGAAAAAATAATATTTTTCATTTATCAATGGAGTATGAGATGAAAAGAGATGAAAACTAATTAAATTACACTACCAATGGATGAAATTATATTTTTTTTATTTGAATAAGTCAAGTAGTGTATATTTTATTGTACTACATGGTAAAATAATCTCTCAACTCTGAAAAAAGGACCTTGAATATGAATATATTATTCTTCATATAGTTATTGATGAATAATTGATGGCCATTTTCACCCCTCACTAATTTCTATTTTTTTGTCCTTAACTTTTTAATAACTATGTTATCTATCACTATCTATTATTATTTGGAATTATATTTATCCTCTGAGTCCATATTTTCACTTCTTTTTAATGTTCTCCTTATATGGGAACCTTATTATGTGTTATTTTAGTCAACCTTAATGTTTCTCACTTCCCCTTTTCAATGGCCGTTTTATTATCCCTTTATACAATGGGAATTTTCAAAAAAGGTATTTCAAAATGTTGAACACTTGATTAAAAATATAAAATTATTGTGAAAACTTTATTTTTCTTTGTGAAGGGGTAAAATGTAACACCTTGAGATTTTATAATATAATTTTCTTTAACAAAAGTGCAAGTGTTCAACAGCTTGCATGACACAAAACCCTGATTCTAAATAAACCGTGATATAGTATACAATTATAACTTAGCTGTTAAATTGGAAAGTATGAATAGTAATAACCCCATTATGAAAAATTTGTATAAATACATTATATAATGAAAATATATTTATTAATTCATAATAAATATGTACTCAATTTTTAGTAAAATCATTTTATGAATCAAAAATCTATTTTATTAAAAAATTGATTTTATCACATTTTTTGAGTGGATTTTATAAAAAATTCATACCATTTATATAAATTTTATTTAATGGAATGAAAATCGTTTTTTTAAATTAGTATTATCTTAGACAAAAATTTTGGTATTTTTCTTAAATGATTTATTTTTCACTGAATAGTGAAAAATACCGATTTCTTGTAAAGTTATCATTTCTTTTAATTAAATAAAGTAATTTTAAAACACAATTATGTATTAAATTAACATAATTATCATTTAATTATAAATTATATAATTAATTTCATATTAATAAACATTATACTTGATTTTGGTGGAAACTCATTTTTGCGCATAAAAAACAATTATCTAAAAACTATTTTTATGTGTGCATTGTGTTTTTAGGAAATTAAATTTATATCTATTGATCAATTTTTATAATGAAATTTCTAGATTATATATTCAATAAAACATTTCAAAATTATTTTTAATGTTTTCATAAGAAAATGAATGGACGCCAATTCATTTTTATGCTTAAAAAATACATTTTTTCTAAAACGAGTTTTATTTTAATTTTATGCATTTATTTAAAATTCAATTCTATAATGAATATAAATTGAATATATTGAAATTGATTCCACATTTTTAATTAGAATAATTAAAATAATTTAATATGATAAAATTAATTTTTTTGTCATAATGAATAGTAAAAATAGTAAAATTTAGTTACCACGGTTAAGGGTTAAATGGGTTCACTAGGGGAGGGGTTTAAACAAAGATATAATGGTAGGAATACCACCCAAAATTACCATTTTATTATTATTTTAATATATTTTAACCTTATTCTAATAACTTTAAATTATTTTCTATTTAGATTCACTTTCCAATGAAATTTACCTTATATTAATGAAATATTTTAAGTAATTTCTTATGTGTCCCTACCCTCACTTATAAAATGGAACTTATCCTCCCTTATTAACAGAATTTGAGAATTATATATATCATATAATACCTAATCCAAAAAACATCATATATTCCTTCCCTTCATCATTGATCCTATGGTATTCTTCTAATACCAATCTTTCATGGCATAATGGGTAAGCCAAAGGAGGACTCTCAATGAAGAGGTATGAACCTTAACCAAGATATTTCAATTTTATTTATTCTTGAACATTGTATAAACTTATTTTATCCATGATTAAATGATTAATCAAGTATAATAAATATAATTATATGTAAATATGATGATGACACAACCATTTCCCATCTTCTTTCAATCAAATTGAAAATGAAAGTATAACTCATGTGTACGTGTGGACTACCGCCTCCACATAGTAATATGAATCATTTTACATCACAATATTTTTTGGTTTTTTATTAACATATATTTAATGTTTATATATCATATTTATGAAATAATTATTCTTCTATAATTATAATATATTATCACATTCTTATGAACCCATCCTTGGAAAAGGATAACATCATTCGTGTGTACATGTGGACTACCATCTCCATGAACTGATGTGATTTGTTATTCATTTCTAATTTAAATGTATGTTAATAAGGATATATATAATGAATATATATTATATTAATAATATAATAATGATTCTATAAAGGTTTATTCTTATTAAAAAATATTTTTTTCATCAATCGAAAAGTGGAACCATCACTCATGTGTACATACAAACTACTGTTTCCACAAAGTGATGTAATTTATTTTTCATCAAAAAATTATATAAATGGTTATAAAATTTTATATATTGATTCAAAATTATACTTATAACATGATTAAAATTCTAACCATAACTTCCAAACTGAAACATATAAGAAAAATGAAACAGTTAACACCCAAAAACAAGCTTTCTAATAAATAATAATTAATAAATAGGTTTTAAAATTTTATAATTGGATCATATATGATATTATACTTATGGAAATTAATTTTTTTATAGAATTATAATAAATATAAATTTATTATATAGGAGGTTAGAGCTCTTACAAATCAAGTCAGACATAAGATATGGGTTCATCATCTCAATATTATTTCATTGAGGTATGTTTGATGTTAGGAACCTATTTATGTTTATTAGGTTTATATAATGTTCCTTTGACATGTTATATCATGGATAATTATTAATTCATCTATTTAAATTATGTCATCAAAGGGGTTTTGATTAAAAAGTTGCCAAAGCGGTAAGGGTTCTTTATCTCTATATTGTTTCATTGAGAAATGTGTAATGTTATGAATATATTTAGGTTCAAGATGTGTATATACTACTACCTTGACATTTTATATCATTTATAATTACTAACTCATGGTATATAATGTTTCAATTTAAATTATTTCAACAAAGGTATTTTTGATTAAAAGTTACCAAAGCGGTAAGCGTTCTTTATCTCAACATTGTTTTGCGGAGGCATGTTTGATGTTATGCACATATTTCTTTTTTCTGAGGAATATATAATAATAATTTGAAATTTAATATCATATATCCTTCTTAATTAATGGTATATAAATTTACAACATAAATTATTTCATCCATGGGGTTTTGATTCAAAAGTTACCAAAGCGGTAAGCGTTCCTGGTCTCAATATTGTTTCATTGAGACATGTTTGATGTCATGCACCTATTTATATTTATGATATTTATATTGAAACCCTTTGAAATATTATATCTTTTATAATTCATAATTCAAGGTATTTAAATTTATAATTAAAAATTATTTCATCCATGGTGTTTTGATTCAAAAGTTACCAAAGTGGCAAGGGTTTATCATCTCAAATTGTCTTCTTTAGGGCACATGTTTTATTATACACCTATCTTCTATTATGAAGTGTATATAATACCCATTTTATATGTAATATTGTGAAATTATTTATATTCCCAGTATTTTAAGATTCATTTGATGTTATTTATTTAATGGGGGTTATGATACAAAAGTTACCATAGTAGTAAGGGTTTTACGTTACAATCTAACTTTTTAACGAGATTATTTATGTTTAAATTTAAAATGATGAAATTATATGATATATCACTCCTAAATATTATTTATTTTATTCTCATATATTTATTTATGTATATTAAATATTTTCATTTCATTTTCATTTCTATAAATACTCAGAAAACTAGAATAATGGTTTTATAGGAAAGCCAACTTGTTTTTCTCTTCATTTGGGAATCGTTTTATTCCATATCCATATTTTATTTAAAAAAATTAAAGAATTTTTTTAAGATTCCCTAATGATAGAATAAATTAATTTTCAACTTGTTTTAATTTCTATAAAAAATGAAAAGGAATCTAATTATCATTTTCTGAACAAGGTAATTTGATTTTTTTTATCAAAAATGTGAAAGATATATTTATTTTAACATACACTTCATGGAAGAAATTTACCACCATTATTAATTACCTTTCATTTTAGTCATAATTGTAAGGACCCGACCCCAATTGCCCAGAGCCAGTGCCTTATTTGATTACGTTGGCATACATGCAAGGAAAACGAATCACGATGGACTGAGTAGTTTAGTATTATTGGAAACAAGTTACATACATAAGTTCAAATTTACATATTGAAAGGAAAAAACAACACTAAATTATTCCACTAGCAACATCATGACTCCTAGATTATGCTTGCATGTCATTCATAATTTACTCCTTCATATCCTGAGAAAAATGAAACATAAGAAAGGGTAAGCTCAAATGCTCAGTAAGAGTAAGCAATATAGTGGAAGATAATATAAACATTAGACATGGTGAATTATTGAAAACACATGCCTTTAATAATAAACTTGAACATATTATGGCAGGAATATGAGGTGAGTAAATATTAACATAATGAAACATAAACAAGGGTATTCTACTAGTCGAATATCCACATGAACTTTCAATTACTAGCTTAATAATGATGGAAGTTCATATTCCATAAATTATGAATCATTTTGTCATGGTCTCGACCAAGACATCTAGTGATTAAGGCCTCGACCAAAATCCGTATCACATTGGGAAAGGCCTCAGCCAATTGCATGTCTATTTGTCTCACGAGACCTACCAATGCATCGAGGAGATATAGTGGGCCCCAACCATCACATAATAAGTCCAATTCCTTCCTCATATGAGCGGGGATAAACATTAACAACAAATACATTCATATTGAAACTATCATATGAAATGTAACTATCTTTCCCCAATCATTAAACATCAAACACTAACCATTCAGAATAATATGGTGAATGGTTTTAGGATAGATCGTCCACAATAGAGTTAGTCATAAACCATTAAATAAAATATGTTAGATGAATTCATAAATGATTAAACCCAATAATACCATGTAATCAACAAGAGTGTTGAATTAGATGAAAACACTCTTATAAAATCATTAAGCAAATATGGAGATAAATACTCTTTTATTTTAAAAAGAAGAGTTATTTTGGAAAAATCTTTGTATAAAACCATAAGTGAAGTAATATAGTATTTTAATAATAAAATGAGTTATTTTATAAAGATAATGGTTTCAAAAAACAGATTATATAGTGCCCTTGAAAATAGGTAAGAATTTAAGAAATTCTCTTGAATCGAGCTTGTATATTTGAAACAATTTTAAAAGTTCCTTTTAAAACATAACTATCCATAAAATAAGGAATGATTATTATTTTTAAACATATATATGATAATCACACAGAACATATTATGAGTATATAACAATATATAAGAATTACATTGACGTAATTAGACGATGAAAGTATCTCGAATGAAAGTGGAAGTTCGGATAGAAAAACCCTTACCTTAACTCCAAACGTGTACCGATCTTGTACTTAAGCTCCTAGAATATGAAATTATACTTGTTAATAACTTATTTCAGAACCTATTAGACATTTATTTAGTTTACCATAATTATGGTTAGTTGATTTATGCCTTTATTGATAATTTATTGTATTGAATCTCGTCGTTCTGGAGTATTCGTTTCCTTTATTTTCATATTCAGTTCACTTGTTTTTAGGTAATGAAGATTGTGTGGAATGGTTATAAATCTCCAGGATTTTAATTATATATTATTAATGAACATATATAATTTATAATGGTCATTTCTATAATTTAGTTACATGTAATTAGGATGAATCATTAGATGACAACCACTTCGATTATTCGGCGATATTTGGAATATTATGAACTAGTTTTGTCATATAACTTAATTATATGTACATATTCTGGTTCCTGAATATTAATTAGGTTATAAAACATATATTATAGTCTGGTTAAACCATGAATATGGTTTCATTACCAGTAATGAAGAATAAATTGAAGAACGAAACTTCGTCGTCCACGAATGTTATAAACCGGAACCTCATGGACGTCGATTTCGTTTATAAAATAAAACGGAGGGAGTAAGAATATTTATGATGGTTCTTCCATTAACAGGATGTAAATCCAGAATATAGATGTTACTGGAGTTATCATGGTCATTTGGACAGAGGAGGCGAGGAGAGGATAGCAAAAGAAGATAAATTGAAATGAAACCAAATGAAAAAGAAGGGTGCTTTACCTCTTGAAATAACCTCCTTGAGAAACTCCTTAAGGGAAGGGGTTTTGGTCTTTTGGAAAGACTAAGAGATTCCTGGTCGTGGGGAGTGACTAGAGAAGGGTAATTGGGTAGAACATTGAGGAGATTCAAGGCTTATAGGAGTGAAGAGAAGAGAGAGTGGTGAGGGGTTTTTATAGTGGAGGAGAGGGGTAATTTTTGAATATTTAATTCATTATTGTATTATTTCCATCAAGAAAACCAATAGTATTGTTTAATGTGACCCCTAATAGTAATAAGGTCATGTGAGTTCGAACCAAGTGACCTTAAATCACATATTATGTCATAATTAGTGTATTTAACTGGAATTTGTATATACGGTATTTTATCGTATTTCACTATTCATAAAAAAATTCTAGAATTTCAGAACAATCCCAAAAATTCACCCCTTCCATTTTTTGACGTGTAGAATTCAAAAGTGAAATACATTTTTCAAAAATAATTTTCTAAATATTATTAATTTAATTGTTAAATAAGGTCATAGTTAATTCGAAAAATAACAATCTTGAAGTGCAATTAGTTTTATGTGACATTGAAAAATTAATTAAGATCTCATTATCATATTTCATTATGAAAATAAAATAATAATATTATTTACTATTCAAGGGGAATATTACTATTCATATTATTATTCATAAGGGTATGTTATTATTCACCAAAAATCAAGTTTGTTCTATCAGACTCCAAATGACTTACTGAACACAAATCTAGGTGACCATTTTTTGAAATTCAAAACATAGAAGAGGCAAAGTTGTGTTTAATGGATAGATAATAAAATTTCATTCTTTATTTATTTTCAAAACCTTGGGTTGTTACAATAATTTATATATTTTAAGGTTATTTTCAAATAAAATGTTTTCCTAAAAATTTTGGAAGTTTTTAGGCTTTAAATCGGTGACTTCTAAATGAAAAGGTTATTTTCCTAAGGAAATGTTCTAGTGATATTTTATGGTATTTTCATCCCTAAGAACATAATTTTATGTTTTTTATTCTTTACTAGGGATATTATCCAATTTTACCAATTTTACTATTTCTATGAATTGTTATTTATTATGATAATGTGATCTTGATGAACCCCAAATTATTTTTCACGTGTCAAGCTATGATGAAATGATAAATGTTTTCATGATATAGTAGTATAAATATAAATGGATTATGATTATGTTATGGGTGGGTCCATTATATTCATCCAATTAATTGGGTAAAATATTAAAGTTTCATGTAATCAAAGTGTATATAATTGGCTATTCCAAGACCAAAAGAGTGTATAAGGGAGGTTATCCCAAGATCGAATCAAGCACATGGGTTCTTATCTAAAGAATATCATGTGATGGATGTCTTGGTAGGTTCATTGACATAATATTTATATGATTTTTATTAGTAAAGACTTTGTTTTCTAATATCCAAGAAACATTCTTATGATTATGATATAATCTCTTGACTCATGATCTTTGATTCTTTTATGAATCATGTATTATGAACCAACAATATTTATTTCATGAATCATGATTATATGAAATTTTGGGTATGAATTTCATATGTTAAGATCATGTTCTCATACCCGTATATTCATGACATGGTTATATATGATCATTGATTAATATATCCCTTGTATATTCTTACTGAGCATTTGAGCTCACCCTTCTTATATTTCCATTTTCCCAGCATATGAAGAATGGTTTTAAGTATGATATCTCTAAGAAGGGTTATATTAGTGAATAAATTAATGGGATATGATGAAAATATTTTATGCACTAGTTGTTTATGAATCCAAGTTTCCAAAAGAGACTAAACTTGTATGGGTTTTCCATTGATTTTAATGATATATACTGAATTTTTATATAATAATATGAAATATTTATGTATATAATTCCTTGTTCACTATAGAGTCTATATATTTTTAAGGTTCAGGTTACCATCCTCAAACTCATCTTGACTTCAAGAACCTGGAATGACTAGGGCCTCATTATCAGATAACTTTCATGGTCCAATTTTGATTTTATTTATTTCTTATTCATCTCTAATTTTAATAATATTCTTTTATTTTTCATAATTGAAAGGTGATGTGGTGGTATTCAAACTATTCACGTAAGACCAATGTAGTCCAAAGCACATAAATTCTTAATGTTCTTTATCTCTTTGAATTTTATTTATCATTGTATGATTTGGTTTCCATTGTGTGACTTTTTTTTTGTTTTGTTTTATTTTCTTCCTAAATCACATCTATAGACATTATATTCCTTGTATCCATGTTGGTATAGGATTTCATCATTCAAAATTTACTTCACCACAACAACTGAGGAAGACATTATTGAATTAGAGATGCTAATGCTCAGGTGGAGATTGATAGAACAAGTTGAACAAACTATATCTCATATGATAAGTGTCAAATGGGATCTCTGACCATATGATTAACATTGCGTGATATTGAAGATCTATTTTCACTAATGATGGTGTTGCTGAAATCTATTGAATATGAAAATAACTGAGTGGGGATGATGATATACTGATCCAGATTCATTGGTCACCCATCCGATTTATATATAGATATCGAGTCATGTTTTGAGGGAAAATATACATATATCTTAGTTGAAAAAGACATTTTAAAAGCTAATATCCTAGTCTAAGTTGATGTATTTTGTTAATTGGGTGTTTTTATTTATAGTTTCTAGTTTCATGGATAAATATGGAATATTTTCTATACAAGGGGAATGTGACACTGATGTTGTGATGTTTTTCACTAAATGTGTTTGAGAAAATGATTCACTGATGTTCCAAACCCATGGATGAACTAATAAAAAAATGATCGATAAGAATAGAAGACCTCAAGTGGATTACTTTTGTGACCTGATTAATGCAATGTGATGCTCAATTGAGAATATGACCAAAGATTGTTCGAGGATGAAGGGAATTTCAAAGGTTTGAATAAATATTTGAGTTTTATTTTTTATACATTGTTGTGAGATTTAGATGAGTTGAATAGGGAATCAAAGATTTAGGGTAGATAAAATCGACTTAAGGGATCATAGGAGGTTGGAAAATTAATCTTAGTAGAAATAGTTTACACTAAGTGATAAATAGGGAACTGAGCATTGAAAGTTGAAGGCAGAATATGGCTAATAGGGAGAATAGAATCAAACTAGGAATGTTTTTTTAACACGTAGGGAGAAACACACATTTTTTTGTTAAGGAAAAACATCTCTAATTTTTTAAAGGGTTTAGAGGTAACCCTTACATAACCCATAAGACTAGTAGGTTGAAGTACTATTATAAGTTTATGGCAGAAAGTCCCTATAGTTTGAAAGTCAAAGGAGATGACCTGAAAGCACAAGTTGATTATCCAAACTCCACATCATGATCCCTTTATTCTCAATGCAATGCCCCCTCCTACCATTATCCATTTCATTGTGCTAACCCACTATGAATTCATGGAATAACACCCATACTTTAACCCATGTCTGGGTAGAGGGACAAATGATAGGTTCCAGTGCACCCATATCTCTTTTGAGCTGCTCACCCAGCAAGAACTACAAGTCCCTACGCCACATTGTCTGCCAAAATGCATTTCTTTTACTGTTTGTGTTGAAATAGTGGGTTCCCTAGACCCAACTATACAGTAATTTTGATTACCATATGTGTATATAGTTATATATACATGATGTATTCTTACCATTATAGTGTAGAATTTTCTGCGTCCACTATTTAATGGTAATGATCTAGATTAATTGTCGTATCAAAAGGTTATAACAGATCCTAGGTTATAATGAGAACCTAGAAATACAATGAAATTAATATTAAAGAAACAAAATTTGTTATAGATACATCTTACGAATTGGAGATAATAGATGTTTGACTATCATGTGCTCGGGGCTCATAATCATTGATAATTATTATCATGAAGTTTGTACTTGGTGATCTATGGTAGTGATATCATGATGACAAACCCACCAATAGAAACACCACATGTTTTGGGTGTCATTGGTTGTTATTATCTATGGACATGTGTATTGCTCTCTTGAATTGATATCATTACCAGTGTGTACCATTTGATTGCGTACATTGATGCAATGCAAAAAACATGGTAATGAATTCGTGGCGAGGTACCTTATGATGGGTGCGTCATTGGTGGTATGGCTTTGGTTGAATGATTAATAAAGGATGTTTTTATTCTATGTTTAGGAATTTTTATACCTTATACCTTGTTGATTAGAATCGTGTTACCTTCATAAGTCTTTGTTAAAAGAATTCCAAAGGTAAATCCATGTTGTTAGATCAAAAAATAATAATGCAATGAATGGGTGAAGACACATGTGTGTCCTGCTTTATGAGATATTTAAATACAAAGAGATTATAGTTCAGAGTCAGTGTTCGTAGGTTGATAGTCATTTCTATGGCTGTTATTATATCGTTAGGGTATTTTATGGGTTTCTAGACTTTGATCATGGTCTATGGATTTCATTCATTGCTATCAATATAAAGTCCTAGAGGGTCACACAGAATAGCATATTCAAGAATAATTCCTATTCAGTTGAATAGGTATATTAGATATGTTGGGCCCCACCATGGGGTCCGAGTGTTTTCCAAGGTATCGATCACTAAATAATATAATAAATTTAATATTATTGAAGTTTTGAATAATTAGGATTTAATTTATACAAATTATTTACATGTTTTATAAATATGAGAAAATATTATTTGAACAAATATTATTCTAATATTAAATGTTTGTTTAATATTAAGTGGGATAGCGAGTTGAGTTAAATGGCTCTGTTTTATCACATAATATATTATATATATATTTCAAGTATGTGATAAATGATTAATTATATTTATGGCATATATTAGTTCGTCATAATTATTATTTAGTGGTTGTTAAATTTTTATGGGTCGGGAACCCTCCTAAGTGTTTTGCATAATCCACTATAAATAGAGAGAGAGAGACACTCTCACCAATGAATTTTCATTCATTTATGAATAAGAGCCTCTATTTCTCCTCCCACTTTCTAGAGAGATATTATCTCCCTCTCAAGTGACGATCCATGTTCTGCCATCAAGAATCGAAGGCAGAGGATCATGGTGATCTTCAGAGCATTGAATATATCGTTGGATCACCGTGATAGCACTCGGAATTCAACGATCGACGTTCGAGTGGATTTTTGAAGTGTGTGGATGATCTATAGGGTTCCTTCTATGGATCCTTCAAGAAATGATCACTGTCGATGAGAAGAAGTCGAGCATAACTTCAGATCTGAATAGGTATGTTTATAGTTTAATTTTTGTGCTCTTTATAATTTATGTGAGACCCTCAGGCCTTATCAAATCTTGGATCGTCATCAACCACAAGTTCTGTCATGTCGTTGATGAAAAATATAAAATCTCCAACCCACTGGCTTCTACTGCGGGCCCCAGTAATGTCAATTGATATCAGAGAGATCGCTTAAATTTTCTAAGAATAATTAAAATTAATTTTCATAAAATTAAGTTGAGGGTTTGTAATCGGTCCCAACGGTTCAAACCGCATGTCCATCCGATTTCGAATGACCTTGTTATGACCATTATAAATTTTTGAATAGAATCAAATTTGTGGTTTTATCACGAGTATTAAAATTTTCAATCGATTATTTCTATCAAGGCTGCGGAGTAGCTTCCCGTGGATGCCTCCACCTGATCCAGTCAGTGCGTCTCCAGTCTACCGCAACATGATTCCCACACTGCTAGCCAGAGACCACTGCCACGGTACCTCGCCGGTGCACCTCCTAGATCCCACAAAACCCCATGCTGTGCCACAACTCTCGGTCTAGATCTGGTGAGCCCCTCACTGCTATGCATCCTACTGCCATCCAAATTTGCAGCCGGTTTCTACCCTGCCATGCTGGACCGCCCTACTACCTCACCTCTATAGCACCGACTTTCCCTCATCCCGACCACCTAGGTTCTTCGCATCTGCCGTTGCGGAACCACGATACTTACTAGTTTTCTAGAAGATTCATCCTAGGTAACTTACTCCCTCAACTAGTGACACCCTTACTCCAGCTGTGCTGGCCAGATCCAGCTCCCTCCCACCGGATCTTGAGCTGAAACCCCACAACCGTTTTTCCAGTGCACAACAAATCAGTGAGACCACCCTGAGGTACCTGGTTGTAGGTTTGATTATACCCTCATCAAAATGGTGCTTGGAAGGTCTTTCCAACAAATCCTAGGTCTGGACCTGATGTAGATTATCCCAACATGAGCTTTTTGAGGCCCAAAATGGGTTTTCACAGGTACGACGTGACCCGTTTTGGACATGCATTAGTTTTTTGGGGCCCAAGTTAACTTAATAAATATAATTAATTTATTTAATTCAAGGATAAAATTTAATTAATTTATTTATTATTTGTGGTTTAAAATAATAAATTTTATTGCCCGGGGGAATTTAATTTAATTATAGTATTAAATTTAATTAATTAATTAATTTAATTTTTTCAGAAAATAAAAATAATTATGAGACTGATAAATAATTAAATTATTTGAATTACTTAATTCATTTAATTTAATTAATCTACTCTCATACTTATTTAATTAAATTTTAATTTTATCAATCATCTTTACCCACAGACTGGTCTTGAGCACTGACCTTTTGTATGTCTGCATTTATTTATTTAATTAATTATTTTGACTATGTGAGATGTTTTTAATTAATTAAATAGTGGTCTATGCAGTGTATTTATTTTCATTTAAAATGTATAAGGGCTTGCACACCCAACTTTACTAGATGTATATTACACCCTAGTTCCCCTCGCTTGTGTGGAAGTATCTTTAAACATCAGATGAAGATGGTGTATGATGTGGACCTCGCCAATATGTGGTAGTATACATTGACCACGATGATCCAAGACATGACATGGATCCCACCATGACATGTTGGTAATCTAGATGAAAAAAGGACATACAGGATGGGGTGAGCTGCATTAAGAGTCAAACATTGACTCAGGTATGATGCCTCTAGGTTGTTTAGATGCTCAAGACCACTCGGGTAGAGGCTTACCTTTATGCATTTATTTATTGTTTTATGCATTTTATAACAGTGTGAGAAATAAATAAAAAAGTAAATAATAAAATGCATAAAGAATCAACATGTGTTTATATTAATGTTCAGTTGTGAGCACAACAACATAGATGAAAAAGATTAATAGAAATGGATTAAATTCATCGAGAGAGAAACACAAAAACACTCATAGAAATATAAAGTCTTAACTACTTTCCATCATTCAAATTTAACAAAACTGGGTGTTTGGGGGTGCCTGTCATGCCATAGCTGAGGATGCCTCTTACAAATATGGAGTTCTTATGAGAGTTATGGGTTGAATTAAGTAAATTATTTGTGAGGATTAGCCATAGATAACTTTCTATCATTTTAGAGGCAATAATTGGGTAAATAAGGTTTTGATTTTATAAGTTGAGACTTCACTCAATAGATCAAGGAACTGTGAGTTAATGTGGTTGGCCAGCCAAAATCCTAAATTGAACCCTCTAAGTAGTGATATATCCATAGCTTATAGACTATGAGGGGAGGTTCAAGGATCCTTACCACTAGAATACTCATGCGATAGAGTATTCCGATTATAGTATATAGAGTTCCTAGAATTTAATAAAATAGTGATACATTTTATGAATAAAATAATCAATAATTTCTATTTCAAAAATCAGCAAAAATTACCAATCTTTTAAAATTTATTTTTGTTGAATATGGATAGTGACACCTGTAAGATTGGTATAGAGTATGAGGTTTCCAACCTCTGATACCAATTGTAGGATCGAAATAGTGATGTAGATGCTCAATATACAAGAGGGGGGGTGAATTGTATACTTTAAAAATTCCTTTGGAACCTTTAAAGTTAGTTAAGAATAACTATGTTTACCTTAAGAGAAGGAAAGGGCTAAGTTTAACAAAGTTAAACTAAGTAGATTCACAACACCTCTAATTCCAAAAGCAAACTTGGAAATAGATTCCGAACGTAGGTTCCGGAAATATGGTTCCAGCAACTGAAACATAACAAAAGATTACAATATAAGATTCTACCTTAAAGCGTATAGAATCTAAATGAAATAGAGTACAAGTAAGAAAGTATAAGAAAGTTATACTTTCCTTATATTACAAAATGCAGCGGAATAAAAACAAGTAGTAAAACTACTAGTAACAAGATATAAGTCTTTTAACCCAAAGAGAAGGGTATCCAACAACCTTGGATAAAGGTCCCTTGATTTATACATTCAAGCAAGTCTGTCTTACCCACACCAGGGTAAGCCCTCGATACAAAGATCAGAGTCTCTGTCTTGCTATCCCCGCAAGCCTTCAACTTCATGGTAGTTGGCAACCTCTGTCTTCCTCAGCAAGGAAGCCCTCGAACTTCAAGGTAGTTGGCACCTCTGTCTCCCTATCCCCGGAATCCCTCGAATGTAATCACCAACATTCGGAGTCGCACGAAGATTTGAGAGTTAATAAGAGTCTCTCTATCTAGAAATCACTTCAAGCATGTAATCACATGAGTCGAAGATCAGTCAGCCTTTCAGCACTTTTATTAGCTACGAGCTCTTTCAAATGAGCTCCTATTTATAGGTAAGGTCGGCTCCTTCTCCAACGGTCATATTTTCCTTAAATATTGAAGGGACCTGTACACGTGCCACTTAGACAATGGTTAGTTTATAACAAAACAGACGACATCGTTTTATAACAAGTGTAACAGAATGTACGACATCATTTTAATTCTGACTCAAAGGTTCGGAATGAACGCTTCGGAGTAAAGGTTCGGAGTGTAATGAAAATAATAAGAGTAGACGAATTTTAGAAGTGTAAGAAATATAAAAGTTCAGAGTCTATCAAAGATATTTTTCGGAGTCTGAATTAATTCAGAGTGTATAAAACAAAGATACTCAAATTCTGTTTAATAGGTGAATTCGGAATGAGAATTCGGAATAGGAATTCGTCATCAGAAATCATAATGAGAATTCATCATCAGGATTCGTAATGAGAATTTGTCATCAGAATTCGTAATGAGAATTCGTCAATGGTCTTCGTAATGAGAATTCTTCATTGGAATTCGTATCCTGAATCTAGAATAGAACATAGTCAGAGTTCATATCCAGAATTCGGAATGAAACTTCCTTATATTTTTTATCCATAATCCGAATCCTAAAACAGAATTCTTTATATCAAAGTTTCAACGATTCCGAAAAAATAGAAATGAATCCGAATCTCATACTTAATAAAAATATGGATGAAAATAAGATAAGGATAAATTTTCTTATAAAAGATATTTTTCTTATAAAAGCAATTTCTTAAGAAAGCATTTTTCTTATGAAAGCAATTTTCCTTAAGAAAACGATTTTCCTTATAAAAGCGTTTTTCCTTAAGAAAATAATTTTCCTTGAGATAAGGTGTTTGTGATTTTCAAAACAAGAAGGAATGGAAAAGTCATAAGGAAAACCTTATTGACTCAACAATCTCCTCCTTTTTGGAAAGCACAAACATCCTTACGAAAAATAAATTCTAAGAAAAAAGAAAAACATTAAGTCTTATCTCCCTTTGCTTAAAGGATATTGATGAATACGACTAACTCCCCCTTAGGCTTTGAAACTCTAAGGATCGTATTTAGATTTTCGGAGTGATAGATAAGAATGTCTTCTTTAATGAAAAAGCTCCCCCTTAAACAAACTCTTATGAGTTTTTCTTTTCCTTAAGGATCTTTTTCTTCTCCCCCTTTGATAAACTCTTATTAGAGTTCTTCTTTTTCTTAAGGATCTTTTCCTTCTCCCCCTTTGTGATTTTCAAAAAGAATTGGAGGGAATGGAAAAAAAATAACAAAGTACCTGAAAAATTAGTAATGACAACAATAGAAATAACAAGCACGAATTTCATTAAATTTGAAATCTCAGCAACAAAAAGAATACAACAAAAAGATCGGATTTGGTTATTTCAGATCTTTTTCCTTCGTCATGAGCCCCTTTAGAATAGTCTTGATCTTCTTCAGGTCTTTATGATCTTCTTCAGCTTGCTTCTCTAAGACAACTATTCTTGCGGATTGAGCTTCAATTTTTTCTTCCTGGGCTTTCAGCTTTTCTTCCTGAGCTTTGATCTTTTATTCCTGAGCCTTCATCCTTTCTTCAAAATCAATCCGATGATCCCTTTCAAACTTCCAGTTTTGAGAAACGGAATTCAGCTTCCCATTCAGATCTCTCACTTCTTGAATCCGGAAGTTCTTTTCTTCTGTCAACTTCTCTTCAAAGGATACAGTTAACTCATTTATTTTCTTGTCCTTGGTTTCAAAAGCATCTTTAACATTGTCTTGAAACTCATCGAACAACCTCATCTCTTCCACGGTCTTCTTCGATCAGTTTGTCGTCCTCTTGCAAGATCTTCTATGAGCTTCGTAACCAACAAAAAACGTTTTGAACTGAGCCTCGATCTCAACGCACTTGTCCATAACCATAGATACGGAGTCAGTTTTCTGATTCAAAGCATGTTGGAGCATCTGACATCTTGAATCAATACTAGAGAATGTCGGAATGGTTCCCACCAACTACTTTAAGGACTGGACAACAAAATCATGCCCCAACGAGGATGACTCCGAATCCGAAACTTTACTTGGAGAATTTTCTTCCTCAATAAGCTCCAGCTTCCTTTTAGATGAATCACTAAATTCCCTTTTCTTGCAAGCCACTGATTTCGGAGTTTCAACAAGGAGTTGCTTTCCCTTGTCTTTTTTCGGAATTGATTCTTGATCAGGAGTTTTCTGCTCGCCAGTTGACACTTGAACAATCTCATCAACAACTTTCTGAACAACATCTTCCTCATTCTTATCCTTCTCTGGAGTTACTAACTTAGAGGATTCAGCCTCTGAAGTTCGGAGTGATAGATGTTCCGAAGGTGATCCTTTATAATCATCCACTTGTTTCAAAAGATCTCATGTTTCACCACTTCCTTCAGCAACTTCTTCTTCCTCACCCACTTTCTGAATCTGCTCGATTTTCTCAACATGCTCAGTTGTAGTCTCTTCCGGAAAATCATGGTTTCTTCCTGGAGTCTCAGGTAGAGATTCCAGGGAGAAAGATCTCGTAACTGGGATGCTTCCGGATACTATTTCATTAAACATTAACAACTCTTGGACTGCCTCAGCTTCTGTCATCTTTTTCTTGAGCTTCTTCTCCTTTGCTTGTTTTTCAAGCTCATCAGCAGTTCTCTCCTTTAATGCCTTAGCTTCCACAGGGTCCAATCTGAACTGCGGATCCCCTTCATTCCTTTTCCCTTTATCTGCTCCCCACTTCGAAACAACCTCATCAGGATAGGTCTTCTTCTTCTTTGGTTTGGGAGGTGCGGTTTGAGATTCCTTAGACTTAGGATCTTCGACTTCAGCTGCAGCTTCCTTCAACTTTCTTTTCTTTACTAGTTTGGATGATTCCGGTTCACCAGCCTTCAGAACCGCTTCTTCTTGATTAGGAAAATCAACTAACTCACCAATCTCCATGTTGAAAGCCACATCCATCCTCTTAAGGGTGTCATCACTAACCAACAAAATTTTACAAACCCTTGCCTTAGATCTGCAGGCTTCCTTGAAAGATTCTAGGCACCGAACTATCAACTTTGATAAAATTGCTGGGTACATTATGATTTGTGCTCTGAGATTTCCCTTCTTAAGATTCTCAATGGTTATAGGAATGTGCCTCATGAAGTTAAACTTTCTTAGATTTATCAGGAAATCTAAGATATAGATTTCACTCTTCTTCAAGCTGTCTTTATCACCTTTCCTCGGTACGATAAGTCCTTGCACCCAGAACTCTAGAATCCGGAAGTTTGTGGATAGACTTTCAATCTTCGGAGCCTTGTCATCAGCCAGTCCGAGAGTTTCTAAGGCTTTTTCCTTGTCGAAGCTACCCTTAGAGTCCGGAAATACATGAGAAATAAATTCGGCTTCTCCTTCATAGGACAACCCTACCAAGCTTGCTGCCTTCGTATAAGAAAGTTTGTAGGTCTTGCCATACGACTTGAAAGAAATTTTTTCCCTATTATCTTCCTGGAAGAAGGAAACTGTTTCATAGAACTCAACAAGTAACTCTGTAAAAACATCATCTTGAGTCCCCGATTTGGATACATCAACATCTTCCCAGCCATTCAACTTAATATTCTTTGAAATAAGAGAATCATAGTTGTTGAAGAAATCCGGATGGACTAACCTTTCTCTGTAAACTAACCATTGCAAAATAGGTTTAGTGGATGACATTTCTTGAGATGCTAACTCCGCAGACATTCGGATATGTAATCCTCTGAGAAGTTCAGAACGGAGACAATTGTAGTTCGGAGCGGCCTTAAAATAGAGGGGCAGAGCTTCGGGATGTGAGAGCTTGAAACCGATGTGGGACGAGTATTTGGGTCCCCTTTATATAGGCAATGAAACGACGGTTCGAATTCCTTGGTTGATCTAATGGTTAGAATGAGATGAGATCAGATCTGACGGTTGAAAAATTGAATCCAATCTTTTTGAGGTTTTTATTAAGACAAAGAATTAAGAAAACTATAATACGAAAACATAGTACAAGAAAATTCCAGCAAGTAAAATATGACTACGAAAACTTTAGTAGGGAAATCATACCTTTAGGATTGGCTGAGGAGGATTATTCGTAATGCATAATATAAAAAAATGATTATAAAAAAAACTTTATTATGAAAAGACAAACTTATCAAAAATTTACTTCGGAAAACAATCTCACTACGAAAAAAAACTCAGTACGAAAAAGTCAATACGAAAAACACATTACGAAAAAAAATCGGTACAAAAATCTTGTTATGAAACTGCCAGTACGTAATTTTCTATTCCGGAAATTTTTAATATGAACACTTCTATTCCAGAAGTCTTCTGTATGAGAATGTTCATTTTGGAAAATTTTAGTTCCGGAAGTTCCATTCCGGAAATTTTCTTTCCGAAAAGTTTGAAAACAAATTTTGAAAAACTTTGTTAAACAAACAATAAAATGTACTCCCCCTATGAAAAGGAGTTTATTACTGTAAGGAGATTTTTTTTTCAACAGAAAGTTAATTAAGAGAGATTACCTTACGGTTATCATTCCTATCTTCTGTTTAATATATTCAAATCTATCAGAAGGCAAAGATTTTGTGAAAATATCAGCAAGTTGATCTTGCGTTCCGATAAACTGAAGAATAATATCTCCTTTAAGTGTGTGATCCCTAAGAAAGTGATGCCTAATATCTATGTGTTTTGCATGGGAGTGATGTGCAGGGTTCTTACTGAGGGCAATGACACTTGTGTTATCACACAAAATTTGAGTTTTAGAAAAACTCAGGCCATAGTCTGTGAGTGTGTGTTGCATCCACAACACTTGTGCACAACAACTTCCAGCTGCTACATATTCAGCTTCAGCAGTGGAAAGTGCTACAGAATGTTGCTTCTTGCAGGACCAAGAAACTAAAGAATCTCCTAAGAAATGACAAGTTTTGGATGTACTTTTTCTATCCATTCTACATCCACCAAAGTCAGCATCAGAAAAGCTTTTTAGAACAAAATCATTTCCAGAAGTATAAAATAATCCTAGATCCATGGTTCCCTTAAGGTAGCGAAAAATTCTTTTTACTGCCTTTAAGTGAGATTCCATAGGATTGGATTGATATCTTGCACATAAGCATACTGAAAACATTATGTCTGGTCGACTAGCTGTTAAGTAAAGTAGACTTCCTATCATACCTCTAAAAGATGTTTGATCTACTGGTTTTCCAACTTTGTCAAGATCTAAAGAGTTTGAGGTACCAATGGGAGTACTTATACTCTTAGTGTTGTCATAACCATACTTTTTAAGAAGATCTTTAATATACTTATGTTGAGATATGTAGGTTCCTTCTAGTTTTTGAGAAATTTGAAAACCACGGAAAAAAGTTAACTCACCCATCATACTCATTTCAAAATCAGATTTCATTAGATTTGCAAAAGAATCAGTCAAAGATTGTTGAGTTGAACCAAATATAATGTCATCAACATAAATTTGAACAATCAAAACATTTTTCTTATCTTTCTTTATAAAAAGGGTTGGATCTGCATTTCCCTTAACATAGTTATTTTGAAGCAAAAATCCAGTGAGTCTATCATACCTGCTCGTGGGGCTTGTTTAAGGCCATACAAAGCTTTGGTAAGTCTAAAAACATGATCAGGATGTTTTGTATCTTCAAAGCCAGGAGGTTGTTCAACAAAAACTTCCTCTTGAACATAACCGTTAAGAAAATCACATTTCACATCCATTTGGAAAAGTTTTAAATTAAATAATGCTACAAAGGCAAGTAGAATACGGATAGATTCAAGTCTAGCTACTGGAGCATAGGTTTCTTCATAGTCTATTCCCTCTTGTTGATTATAGCCTTTAGCAACAAGCCTAGCCTTATTTCTTACTATGACTCCATTTTCATCACATTTATTTCTGAAAACCCATTTTACTCCAATAACAGAAGTTTCTTTAGGTCTTTCAACCAAGGTCCAGACTTTATTCCTTTCGAATTCATTTAGTTCATCTTGCATTTCTTTAATCCCATCATTATCACCTAAAGCTTCATTAGTGCATTTAGGTTCTAATTGGGAAATAAATTATAGATATTCTACTTCATTTCTTAAGGAACTTTTAGTCCTTACATGTTGGTTTACATCACCAATGATACTATCACTGGGATGATTCTTAAGAAACACCTGATTTGGGTTTTGTAAATCCTGTTCATCAACATAGGGTAGAAAGTCTTCTGGGGTAAATGTTTCAGAAGTATCTTCTAGAACATTATCCTTATCAGAAGGTTCTTCTATCAAAGGTTGATAATCAGTTTTTGAAAACACATCCGAAGATGTAAGTTGAGATGGTTTAAAAACAAAAGGATCTGACTCATCAAATTTTACATGTACTGTTTCCTCAACAGTGCAAGTATTTTTATTAAAAACTCTATAAGCCTTAGAAGTTGTGGAATAACCTAAGAAAATTCCTTCATCAGATTTTTGTGCGAATTTATGTAAGTTATCTTTAGTATTCAAAATTAATACTTTGCAACCAAACACCTTGAAGTAGGAAAGTCTTGGTTTTCTACCATTCCATAACTCATAAGGAGTTTTATTAAGAAAAGGTCTAATCAAAACTCGATTTATAGTATAACAAGAAGTACTTACAGCTTCATCCCAGAAATGTCTAGCAATAGAATATTCACTCAACATGGTTCTAGTTATTTCTTGAAGAATTCTATTTCTTCTTTCAACTACACCATTCTGTTGAGGAGTTCTAGGTGCTGAAAAATTGTGAGTAATACCTTTCTTACTACAAAAAGTTTCAAAATCTAAATTTTGAAATTCTCCTCCATGATCTTTATGAATAGTTTTCAATTGAAGGTTTTTCTCATTTTTAACTTGAGCTCTAAAACTTTTGAAATAGGAAAAAGCTTCAGATTTCTTTACTAGAAAATAAACCCAAGTAAATCTAGTGTAATCATCAACTAGAACAAACACATAGTATTTGCCTCCAATACTTCTAGTTTGTGTTGGACCAAAAAGATCCATGTGCACTAACTATAATGCATCGGTTGTTGAGACTTCACCGATTGACTTAAAACTAGATTTATGTTGCTTGCCATATTGACAAGGATCACAAACTTTAGAAGAATAAAATCTAAGCTCCGGTAGATCCTTAAATAGTTTCTTCTTAGAGAGTTTACATAGGTTTCTAAGAATACAGTGACCTAGTCTTCTATTCCATAACCAAGAATGATATTCCATTGCACTTAGGCAAGGTAAATCTTGGCTTCTAAGATCTTCTAAGTTCAAAGTGTAGACATTCTCTTGCCTATTGGCTGAGAGAATAAATTCTTCCTTGGAATTGTGAACTAAACACTTATCATTACTAAAATTCACAAGGTAACCTTCATCACATAACTGACTTATGCTAATGAGGTTGTCCTTAAGACCCTTAACAAAAAGAACATTTGAAATCAAGGTTTTACCAAGAAAAACAATATTACCAATACCAACAATCTCTCCCTTAGCATTATCTCCGAAATTTACCTTTCCTCCTTTCGTTTTGATAATCTTTTCAAAAAGGATTTTGTTACCAGTCATGTGCCGGGAACATCCACTATCCATGTACCATGTATAGTTGCTGGTACTCTCTTTATTTTCCTGTAATCAAGAAGAAAATTAGACTTTCGGAATCCAAACTTGTTTGGATCCGAGATTTCCAGACAATATAATTTTAGGAACCCACATCTTCTTAGAAAAGTAAGCTTTGTAAAATCCTAGAGATTGGGTTTTGTTTAAGGAACAATTCTTTGCCCAGTGACCACCACATTGACACTTGGTACAAAATGGGGCACTTTGAGGAACAAAATAATTATTACTGAAAATAGGTTTTGCATGGGTATAACCAAATCCGGATTTATTTCTTAAAGGTTGTATTTGGGAATACATCTTATCAAAATTTTCTTTACCATGGGTAAAGTTTGATAAACACTTCTTTAAGGAAAAAATTTCGGACTTGAGTTTTACAACCAAATTTTTATCCTCAAAATCATTAGTTTTAGAACTAGAGTTTGACTCGAAAACATTTTTCTTAGAAATTACTTTTTCTAATTCTTTAGAAAGTTTGTTCTTCTCAGAACTTACTTCCTCAAGATTTTTTGAAATACTTTCAAAATCAGCATTTTTCTTATTAAGATCTTTAGAAAGATCTGATATCTCTTTTGTAAGAATAGAATTCCTAGATTTTGCCTTATCAAGTTTCTTATTGAGTTTGGAATTCTCAATCTCAAGAAGTTCAGCAAACCTAGAGACTTCTTCATAAGTAGGTAAAGTATTTTCCTCATCAGAAGATGATTCTTCATCAAAAGAGTTATAATACTTACTATCATTAGAATTTAAAGAAACATTGGTCAAAGATTCAGCATTTCGTACCTTAGCCATAAGACAATGATTATCAATAGGTAATCTGGCTATAAGACCAAGATTCTTCTGTCCTGAAGATTCATAATCAGAAGATTCATCTGAAGAGTCACCACTACTGGCACTCCAGGTATCATTAGATTTCAGAACTTTCTTAGCTTTGGCTTTATAATACTTCTTTCTATTCCTGTCTGAATGCCTTTCTTTTCTTTCTTTCTTTTTGAGCATAGGTAAATCTGGTCTAATATGTCCATCTCTTTTACATTCATAACAAGTAACTTCTCCATCTTTCTTATCTTTCCTTTCCTTTTTCTTATACATAGATTGAAAATTTCCTTGTCTAGCTATCTTGTTCATCCTTCGAGCAAGATTGGCTAATTCATTTTCTGAGACTTCACTCTCACTTGATTCGGTTTGGAAAATAACTTTCTTAGACTTAGATCTGGTTACTCTCTCAGGAGTCTTAGCTTTCATCTGATTTGAAGTTGTAGTAAAAGAAACAGTACCATTTCCATTCTTTTTCTTGATGTTGTCAGTATCTCTCTTCATTCTGGTTTCATGTTGTAGAAGAGTTCCAAATAATTCATCAAGAGTAATTTGAGTTACCTTCCTGTTCTCATCTATAGCTGTTCTCTTGGACTCCCACTCATTGGGCATAGTGTCAATTATCTTGTCCACAAGAGATTCATCATCTAAACCTTTCTCTCCCATAGATTGTATACTGTTGAAAATAGTCATAAATCTTTGTTGAACTTTACAGATAGGTTCTACATAAGGAAAATTGAATCAATGATATTCAGCTCTAAGCATAGCTCTTCTAGTCTCAATCACCTTAGAAGTTCCAAAGTGTGTAACCTCTAACTTCTTCCATATTCAGTTAGCTGCTTCACAAGAAGAAATATGGCTATATATATTTCTAGTCATTGAACATAGTAAAGTGTTGCGTACCTTATAGTTTAGTTGATATTCTTGCTTTTCTTGATTGGTAAAAGATCTGACTTCCTTGTCAGGAATTTTATAATCACCAGTAAGCATAACAAAGTTGTCTACTCCAGTATTGATAACAAAAGTCTTCATACGATCTCTCCAGTATTCATAGTCATTACCATCAAATATGGGTGGTCTTGTAGGATTTAGATTATCAATTGATCCAACATTAATTCCTGCCATACTTAAAATAACTTTCCACACAAACTTGTTAGTAGAAAAGAATCGTAATAACAAAGTTCGGAATAGGAAAAGTTCGGAATGGAAATTCGGAATAAGATAGTTCGGAATAATAAAATGAGCAAGAAAAACTTATATGTGAGTACAAGTATTTCAGAGACCTGCTCTGATACCAAATGTAAGATTGGTATAGAGTATGAGGTTTCCAACCTCTAATACCAATTGTAGGATCGAAATAGTGATGTAGATGCTCAATATACAAGAGGGGGGGGGGGTGAATTGTATACTTTAAAAATTCCTTTGGAACCTTTAAAGTTAGTTAAGAATAACTATGTTTACCTTAAGAGAAGGAAAGGGATAAGTTTAACAAAGTTAAACTAAGTAGATTCACAACACCTCTAATTCCAAAAGCAAACTTGGAAAGAGATTCCGAATGTAGGTTCCGGAAATATGGTTCCGGCAACTGAAACTTAACAAAAGATTACAATATAAGATTCTACCTTAAAGCGTATAGAATCTAAATGAAACAGAGTACAAGTAAGGAAGTATAAGAAAGTTATACTTTCCTTATATTACAAAATGCAGCGGAATAAAAACAAGTAGTAAAACTACTAGTAACAAGATATAAGTCTTTTTACCCAAAGTGAAGGGTATCCAACAACCTTGGATAAAGGTCCCTTGATTTATACTTTCAAGCAAGTCTGTCTTACCCACACCAGGGTAATCCCTCAATACGAAGATCGGAGTCTCTGTCTTGCTATCCCCGCAAGCCCTCAACTTCAAGGTAGTTGGCAACCTCTGTCTTCCTCAGAAAGGAAGCCCTCGAACATCAAGGTAGTCGGAACCTCTGTCTTCCTATCCCTGGAATCCCTCGAATGTAATCACCAACATTCGGAGTCGCACGAAGCATTGAGAGTTAATAAGAGTCTCTCTCTCTAGAAATCACTTCAAGCATGTAATCACATGAGTCAAAGATCAGTCATCCTTTCAGCACTTTTATCAGCTACGAGCTCTTTCAAATGAGCTCCTATTTATAGGTAAGGTCAGCTCCTTCTCCAACGGTAATATTTTCCTTAAAGATCGGAGGGACCTGTACACATGTCACTTAGACAACGGTTAGTTTATAACAAAACAGACGACATCGTCTTATAACAAGTGTAACAGAATGTACGACATCATTTTAATTCTGACTCAAAGGTTCAGAATGAACGCTTCAGAGTAAAGGTTCGGAGTGTAATGAAAATAATAAGAGTAGATGAATTTTAGAAGTGTAAGCAATATAAAAGTTCGGAGTCTAACAAAAATATTTTTCGGAGTCTGAATTAATTCAGAGTGTATAACACAAAGATACTCAAATTCTGTTTAATAGGTGAATTTGGAATGAGAATTCGGAATAGGAATTCGTCATCAGAAATCGTAATGAGAATTCATCATCAGGATTCGTAATGAGAATTCGTCATCAGAATTTGTAATGAGAATTCGTCAATGGACTTCGTAATGAGAATTCTTCATTGGAATTTGTATCCTGAATCTGGAATAGAACTTAGTCAGATTTCATATCCGGAATTCGGAATGAAACTTCCTTATAGTTTTTATCCAGAATCCGAATCTTGAAACAGAATGCTTTATATCAAAGTTTCAACGATTCCGAAAAAATAGAAATGAATCCGAATCTCATACATAATAAAAATATGGATGAAAATAAGATAAGGATAAATTTTCTTATAAAAGCGATTTTGCTTATAAAAGCAATTTCTTAAGAAATCATTTTTCTTATGAAAGCAATTTTCCTTAAGAAAACTATTTTCCTTATAAAAGCGTTTTTCCTTAAGAAAACAATTTTCCTTGAAGCATGGGTATTAAAATGACTATAGGAAATTAAAGGTTCTGATGTCCCTACATGTTAATCCACTTCTGGAAGCATGGGTATTAAAATGCCTATAGGAGACTTCTGAATTAAGTATATGATGGTTCTATCAAAATGAAATCATTTATGTTCTATTTTAGTTGGGGTCGCTACATCATGACATGGATGATATCACATGTAGTCTCATCTCTGAGAATTTATCGAGGGGAAAGTGAAGCAAGATTTGAATGTGATGATTACACTGGATTTGTGTAAACATGAAAGGCGGATTATAATCTTTCATGGAATCCCATTCTTACACCATTTCACCCAATTACTCTAGTTTTGTTTAAGGATACAAACAAACATTATGGAGAAAGTGATTTATCACCTTTAGGTAAGGTTCTCCAAGTATGAAGAATATTAAATAAAGTACCGTCTTTAGTTATTATGGTGAATAAATTAGAAGACTACACGAAATGTCCAATGAAAAGTTACATCAAAATCACCTTCATACTGTTCTTCAAATAACAAAGGTTAGTTATTTAACAGGAGGTTATTTTCATCACATATTTGAAATAATTTATGGAGGTTTAAAATGTAATGAAATGAATTGAATAAGCAAGAATACACTTCTTCTTCAGTACATATTCATAAAATATTGATTATGACATACTTCTTGGGTATAAAATAGCATATTCTTTTCACATATGTGTATTGAAATATAGTAACCAAGTAAGAAGAGAAACATTACTAGGGGTAAGGTGTCTACTCCAAGCAGCTGTAAAAGGGATATTCATAAGTCAATGCTGAGAAACACACAACTTTCTATTGCTAAGTGTATGATTCAAGTTGAAAAAGTTGTTAAGTATAACCAAAAAATTTATCTCACATTCTTTATGGACATAATGAGACATTATTCTATGTTCAGGAATGAATGTTGTTTCTGGTAACATACTCATGAAATAGTTCATAGGTATTTGAATCATAGGCAATAAGTGATGAATATAAAAAATTTAGAATTTTACCTAGTTGTGGATAGATAATTCTTTGTTAGGAAAAACTAAAAGGACGTCAAGGATATACGTATTATTGTATTTAGGCTCAATACAACTAAACACCTTTGGCATTATCAACATCTTTAGTTTGAACAAAGAAACCTTTAGAAATAAAGGTTTGTCACAAGGCTTTTGGAATTAGTTCAAAAAGTGTGAATTATTCCCATGGAAATCTAGTGGCAAAGATACTTCATAATATTTCATTAAGTGACTAAGGAATGTAATAATGAAGTATATGTAAGGTTATGAGATATGAGTTACTTTGGATTGGCATGCCGAAGAATATCTTGACCAAGCATTCATTGGTCATGATAATGTATCATAGAGTAATTCCTAAATTCACATTACCTTTTATATATCACGAAAATGATGTTCATAAGGAGGATCAATGATGAGTCTTACATATTAACATTGATCAATAAAATGTAGCTTGGATTCATTACTAAACACACATTTTATACATCATAGAATGTTATAAGTAGTGTCAATGTTATAAATTGCAGTAACTTCCATCATATTTCATGGTGTGCTTTGAAAATAATGGTGAAAACCCATAACCAATATGCCAACTAAAAAAATGAAAAATGGGTATCATACGAGTCATAGTATGATGTAAATACATTATGTTATAGGACATGTGTTAAAGATGCAATGAGTTTGTTAAGATAAAAACAAACATTCATCAAGTTAAACACATGGTGAATCAAACTAATTATCCTAATAGTTTCTTAGGATATTATCTAAATCCCTATGATAAAAAAAGTAGTCAAGTGATAGACTGCACTTTTATAAAAGGGTTCACATCTCTATTAGAGAAAGTAGGAGTTATATTGACTTGGATTTAGTCAATGATTGATATGTCAAAATGGTTGGCACAGGAAAATGTTTCACAAGTTCACATGGAAGAGGCATGTTCTAGTGACACATACTGTGTAGAAAGGTTAAAAATCATGGCGATGGTTTTAAGTTCACTACGGACAGTGATATATTATTCATTATGAATAATAAATCCTACAATTAATTAATATATGGAAGTAATCTAAGATTGAAAATATCAAGTAAAATTCTATAATGAATTCCATGTATCAAAGTTAAAAGGGCATTATAAATTGAATACAACATTGGGTATTCAAGTGAATTGATACATGGGTGGTACAAGTGAAGTAACAATAAGTATTGATTGGTTATACCAATTTGGTATGCCTAAATCCATTAAATTTTACTTTTCATTGATAAATTATGAGATCATTTAATTGGACATTGGATGTCAAGATCATCTTTCATGGATGGTGTCTACATGATGCAACTAGAAAGGGATGATGACACCATTGGATGTCAATAAGGGTTGCAAGTTACTAAAATCCAGTTATTGATTAAAGTAAGAAACAATATCTTAAATCATTCATTGATAATGAATATTTTTAATATTTCTACTAAAGGTAAGTAGGAGAGCTATAGTTTTCAAGTGAAATATGATTGAAAAAATATGGAAAATAGATATTGGTCTTATAGTTAGTTAAGACCATGATAAAATTACTTCTCCAGTGATTGTATTAAAGTAGAAACCTAAGATCTAGGGAACAAGATATACTAAGTTATATATAATGGTTTCTTAGACCTATTCAATCGTACATACAATGACATTGTATTGAAAAATACATGTTGGAACGATTCATGTTCAGTATTGTTGCCAATAACACACGGCTTAATCTCTCTAGGTTGAGATGTTTAGAACATGTGAAGAGATTAAAGTTGTGAGTTGATTTCCATATGCTTCAGTAATGGATCAATCACATATTCCATGATATGTACAATAATTGATACTTCTAGGATATACTTTATAGTAGGCAGATGTTAATTATATCCAGGAGCATTGAAAGTGTAGCAGTCAAAACTATGATATTGTACTTCGACAAGTGAAAATGATATGTACCTGGTAAGAGGAGAAAAATGATACTAGTTATATTGGGACACAAACTATTATTCCTAATATCAAATAGATATTATATCGTAGTTAGGATAAGGTGATGAGTGAGTCGAGTTCATAAAAGCCATTGGTATTCATATCTACAAATACTGTGTATGTTGCAGCGTCTAAGGTAGCTAAGAAGAAGTTATTAAATGCAACGATTTGTTCTAGTTCACAGAATCTCACCTAGTATGTAAGGTATTATAATTTTGTAAATTATGATATTATTACTAACCATGATGTAAAGTAATGACAGTGGACATAAGGGATATACTCGAGGATACCATCTCTTGAGAAGGTTTACTCATGGAGATACAGTCGCATATAACAGAATTTCCAAGTAGTGGAAATGTGGAAGACCCAACAGCTAAAGATGTTACTCTGCAAAAACATGATTTTCATCATGTGAGTAGATAACAAGTATAGTTAGAAAGTTTCCTCTAGTGTAAGTGGGAGTGTTGAAATAGTGGGTGCCATAGACCCAACTATACAATACTTTTGATTACCATGTCATGTATACAATTATATATACATGATGTATTCTTATAATTATATTGTAGACTTTTCTGCATCAATTATTTAATTGTAATTTCCTAGATTAATTTTCATATCAAAAGGTTATAGAAGATCCTAGGCTATAATGAGAACCTCGAGATAGAATGAAATTAATCTTAAACAAAGGTCCTATGGTCTAGATACATCTTATTTACTAGAAATAGTAGATGTTTGACTATCAGGTTCAAGGGGATCATGAGCATTGAGACTTATTCTCATGAAGTTTGAACTTTGTGATCTCTAGTAGTGAGATCACGAGGACAAACCTGCCAACAGGAACACCATATGTTTTGGGTGTCATTGGTTGTTCCTAACTACAGACATGTGTATTGGTCTTCTGACTTGAGATCATTACCAGTGTGTATCATTTGATTGCATAATTTTATGCAAGGAAAAAACAATGGTAATGAAACCATGGAGAGGTATCTTGTGTTGGGTATGTCATTGGTGTTATGAGATTGGTTGAATAGTCAATAAAGGATTTGTCGCTTACAAGTTTAGGAAGTTGTGTATCTCAAACCTTGTTGATTAGGATAGTGATGCCTTTATAAGTTTTTGACCAAAGTAGTCAAAAGGTAAATCCATCCAATTAGATCAAAAAATAATAAAGAAACAAAAGGGCGATGAAACATGTGTGCATCCTTCTTTATGATATATTTAAAGATAAATAGATTATAGTACATAGTCATTGTTTTTAGGTTGGTAGTCGTTGTTATGCCCATACTTATCTCTTTACTGGCCCTGATGGGTTTCTAGAATCCTCTCTTGGTATGTGGATTTTATTCAATGCTATCTATATAAGGGCCTATAGGGTCACAAAAAATAGCATATTCAAGAATCCACCCTATTCTGTTGATTAGGTATATTGGACATGTTGGGATCCACCACAGGGTCAGAGTGTTGTCCAAGGTATCGATCACCAAAGAATTGAATAAATTCATTATTATTAAAGTTATGAATAATTGGGATTTAATTTATTTAAATGTATTTACAATTTTAGTAAATTCCATAAAATATTCTTTAAATGAATATTATTCTAATATTCAACATTCATTTAAAATTAAATGGGGTAGCAAGTCAAGTTAAATGGCTCAGTTTTATGACGTAATATATTTTTTATATATTAAAAGTATGTGAAAAATTATTATTATTATTTATGGAGTAGTTTAGTCTTTCATAATTATTATTTAGTGGATGTTAAATTTCTGGGGGCTGAGAACACTATCAGGTGTTTTGAATAATCCACTATAAATAGAGAGAGAGGCTCTCTCACCAATGAATATTCATTCATTTATGAATGAGAGACTCCTTCTCCTCCAAATTTAAAGAGAGAGAATCTCTACCTATAAAGTGATGACACAAGTTCCACCTTCAAGCATCAAAGTCATAAGATCGTGGTGATCTTTAGAGCATCGAAGACATCATCAAATCACCGTGCTAGCACCCGGAATTCAACGATCGACGTTCGAGTAGATTTTTGATCCACGTGTGGATGATCTAGAGGGTTACTACTATGGATCCATAAAGAAAATATCACTTTCGATGGGAAGTAGTCGAGCACATATTAAGATATGAATATTTATGTTTACATTTTAATTTATGTTCTCATTATAAATTACATGAGATCTTCAGACCTTAGCAGGGCTCAGATCGTCAACGAATACAAGATCCATCATGCCACTGATAAAAAATTTAAAATATTCGGCCCACCAGATTCTATTGCAGGCCCTAATACCATTAGTTTGGTCATCACCATTCACACAATGAATTTCCATCTATACCAAGAACCATAACACTATACTTCCCTTTTCAATTAAATAGATAGGAACCCCTATATCCCAACAGATTAGGAGGACATTTTCAAATGCACTTATTTCTCTTTCAAGATGTCTACCCAACAATATATCTTGAAGCTAAGATACAATACCTACCAGATGCACCACACTAATAAACTAGACACTCTACATCATCTGATGCTCTGTGGTGGCTCAGAGGACCCATGTCTCGAAGTCCTATGGTGCCTCGAAGGCCTTGTGGACCGTTAGACCAAACTAGAGGCACACATCCACAAATTAGATGAATAGTTATGCTACTGAAGTTCAAATACATAACATCTATGGTCTAGATAAAATACCTCTACATTAATTCTACTGTAACTTGAAAATAATTCTCCCTTAGGATTTGATCCTTCATTTCATGTAGTATTACATGCAGTTTTAACCACTTGGATGCCACCCCAACTACCAAAATGCATGCATGGGTAATGCTCAACTCCTAACGGAGGGCTGCGACCAAGCTTAGGGCACACTACACATTCCCTAGCTAAGCAATGACTTTGAATCACTATTTTTATAATACGAATAATATATTAAAGGATTGTACAAGATTTTTTTAAAAAAATTATAGATTAATTAATAGATGTTAGTTGATTGATTGGAAGGCCAATAGATCAGATGAATTAATGAATATTGTTTTAACTCCTTGATCTGGTGGTGACCAGAAGGAGTTGATCAGTAACTAAAGTTGGTCATCAATGATTTTAAAATATATTAGAAAATTATTATATAAAAAGTGGGATAGTGAGTATATTTTAGAAAAATAAGAATATTCTTGGATGGGAGAAAAGTCAAATATGAAGAATATATGAGAAGATAATCTCTTATCAGATAAGATTTTTTCCATTTATATGTTATTTTACTCTAATTTATTTATATCATATACTTCTATTGTAAGTTTATACTAAATTGAATATAATAAGCGTACAAAAATTTTAGGGGAAATAGTCTCACATAAAATTATTTTATTTTTACTTTTCTAGTTCATTTTTTTCTTGGTTGTGTGTTATTATTTCTTGAATTACCTCAATTCAATTCTTATTCTTATTATTTTCTATGAAAGAATAAATATGAGAAGGTAGAAAATAATATTTTAATTAGATATAAGTTCTTTAATTAATTTTAAATAAATAAATATATTGAGATGATGATCATTAGGAGAACAAAAATGTAAATTCTTCTTGATCTATTATCATTTTATAGTTTTTTCTTGTGGTTATTTTTTATATTTCTTCTCTAATTGAAAATTTAGTAATGGTGTACATGTTTTCTTTAAATTCATGGTTGATGAAATAAATCATGAACACAAATTCATATTATCTTTTAAGGAATGAATAATATTTACATTGGATAATGATTAAAAAATCATTATTAGATGAAGATAACAAATAAAATATGATTTTCAGGAAATAGAGAGATTATGTCAACTACACTTATTCATAGTATTTAAATAGTCATGATAATGTGGTTTCAATAATAGAATTATTTTCCATAATCTATTTAATCGACCTCACCTAACACATTAATCATTCACTTTCATTCCTTGTATGCTTCCTCTTACTTCTCCAAAGAGTTTTATTATTATTTATTTCACTATTATCACACACATTCATCAATAAATTCATGTCCATGCTACTATTCGTTAGTTTAATTTAGTATTTTTTTTCTTATAACACATCCACCCTTTCTCATAGGATTCCACCTTAACACTTCTTTACTATGTTAATGTTGGCATAAAAATAAATTTGATTGCTTAATGATCAATCAAGTACCCAAATAATCTAAGAGAACTAAGAATATCTATCATAGATTTGGGTAAAGTCTATTATTTTATCTCCTTTATCTTTGATGGATCCATAGATATCACTTTTCATATGGTAACATGCCCCAATAATGTTACTTTCTTCATCAAGTAGTCCCATTTTTTTGTACTTTTCTTCTATATTCTCCTTTTCATAGTATATTTAGAATAATACTTAAATTATCCTCATATTTTTAATTAATTTTAGAATATATAAGAATATTATCTATAACTAAAACTAAATATTTTCTAAGATAACCTATAAATAATCTATCCATCAAGTCCATGAAATTTTTTGGAACATTAGTCATTCCAAATGGAATCACTATGAACTTAGAGTGTCTATATCTTATGTGAAAAGTAGTATTTATAATATAATCACTTTTCTCCAACAATTGATGGCATCCCAATAAAAAATGAACCTTTTATAAGTACTTAACCCAACATAGTTGATAAAATTAGTCATCAATTCATTGCAGTGGATACTTATTTTTTATCATGATTCTATTAAGATTAAAATAATCAATACATAGATGCATTAACCCATACTTATCCTTGAAAAATAAGACCATGGAAAACTATTGTGAAGTAATGGGTAATATAAAAACCTTGACCATGTTTTCATGTAGTTTATTCTTTAACTGTTTTGCTCAATGGGGTCCATTATGTTGGGGAACTTTGATATGGACATAACTTCAAGTATAAGTTCTATTGTGTGGAGATATATGAGTTACTTGATTTCTAATCACATATACATAAACCTAATCGATAATGGATAATCTCAAATGCATGATCCCATAAACTCTGAAGAGATTAATTCTTTGAGTGGATAAGTTGGCACTGTCGGGGCTCGACACTCTTGATAATTTCAGTTCACTTTATAGTAATGGATTATGCATTATCACATTATTCTAATATAATATCTGTAAAAAATAAAAATAACTAGGGAAAAATGGGGGAAATTAGACTAATTGTTTTAAAAATTATGGATTATCACATAGCACCAACACGCACCGTGTAATCACTATGGGAGAAATGTTTCATGTTGTGTTGAATATGAAAAGAAATAATTTTATCAGGTAATTATGTGGTTTTTTTTTTGAATAATTTTTCAAAAAGGATGGTTCATATGTGGAGGATGTCACGTAGAGGTTCATACATGAGAAGTATTACGTGAGCACTCTTTTGTGAAACAAATCATTCTCAAGATATTTCATCAGGAGATATTTCCATAAATAATTGAATGAGTATCCACATACCCTATTTATAGTGGGATCAATCATCTCACATAAACCATGAACCTTATATAAGCACTACGAAGAAATTGTGTGAGCGGTGTTAATTTCCCAGAATCTACCCCTCATCATTCTGACCAGACCCAATTTTTGGTGCACTTTTTGATGATTGTGAAGTATTGATAATCAATTGGAAGTTTAGAAATTTAAACTTAGAAAAAATATAGAAATTTAAATCTCATCTCAAAGGGATAAAATATTTTATAATTGCATAAGAAATTCAAACACATATACTAACATAGTAGATAAACGTCATTTATAGAAGCCTAGTGTGATCGCTTCATATGGTTGTACTAACTTGAATGAAAAAGGCCATTCATGGAGGCCTAGTGTCATCACTTAACATACTCTTACTAATTTGGTAGATGAAGGAAATTTATAGAATCCTAACATGATCATTCTGTATGTGTGTACTCCCTTGGTGGATGAAGGTCATTCATGAAGGAGTGGAATGATATCTTTACACATGTGTATTCCATTTACAGACACATGCCCAACACAATAATTTGATTCACATATTCTCCATTTATGGACCAAATAATTTTTGGTGGTGGACTGATTCCAACCTTTATGATGGTATGGTTGCCTCATGGACCAGGTCAGATTCGCACACATGAAATTGGGTTCCTACATTGGTGTGTAATCCCTTCTTGGATAGACATCACTTGAGGATGCATGATTCTAATTCAATATAGATAAATTATCTCTATGAGTAGGGGTGTCCAGACCCAACCCAACCCAACCAACCCTAACCGACCCGGTCGGGTTGGGTCGGGTTCAAAAATCTATATGCACGGGTCAGGTTCTTTTGGGTCGACCCGTGGTCGGGTTGGGTCGGGTCACGGGTTGGAATAAAAATTAACCGACCCGACCCAATGAACCCGAAAACTACCCCATGGGTGATCCCATGCGTGATGAAGTTCACAACGACCAACATCTTGCTATAAACATCTCTGCAACTGCCTACTCCGACAACACCCCAACTGCTAGCCGCCTCACCTCCAACTAGTCGAACATCGTGGAGTTGATACAGCGTCAGGTGAACTATTACCGGAACCTTGACTGGGGGGAGAGAACGTTTAAAGATCTTAATAGCTGGTGGTGGAGCTTCATGATGAAGATCACGACCACCACGTCCTTCTTTGAAGGCCTCACCTGCAGCATCCAGAAACCAAGCGGCGGTGAAGCCGACCTCCGTGAACCACACTGAAAATCCCAAACATGTTAATACAACAGAGCTCTCCGAGCTGGGACTGAGCGACACAACCTGAACCCACTGCGGGCCACTGAGATCGACTGGTGAAGAACACCGATTGAAACCACCATCATCGGCCACCATGTGCCCGATGAAGCTCACTGCCGCTGGTGAACCCAAATCCAAACCCCCGAATCTCCCGTTGGAGCGTGCCCGATTCGAGGATGAACATCCACACCTCTGCCCCTCACTGTGTCATTCACAGACCTCCACCACTGAAGACGATCCACGACCGCCCCTTTTCTCTTAAACCTAAGACACATCTACCATGTTTGACCGAAGATCGATCCAGACCACCTTGCAGAAGAATTTTTTCCCTCACTAATGATCTGCAGAGCCGAAGTTGAGATCCAACAGCCACCGTGGGGGAGAAGGAGGATGCACCGTCAAGGCGAGCTGGAGGGTCGATTCCTCATTGGGTGGTGGGGTATTTGTGGCGTGGTGAGGAAGATAAAGTGGGGGGAAGGCGCTGTGCAGGCGTGGGATATTTATTTATCCATAGGCACAACGATTGATTTTTTTTCATAACCCGTTCGACCCAACCCAACCCAACCCAATCTGATACGGGTCAGGTTAGGTCGGGTTCGAACTTAAAAACATCATTGACCCGACCTAACCCGACCACTTTTTCTAGGTTCGGGTCAAAAGAATTGTCGAACCCGACCCATGGACACCCCTATCTATGAGAAAATCTATTTTGGGAATATATTTATTTAATGTCACCTATAAATACATAAGATTTCCATTTTTAGAATAAACATTTCTCTATTTCGAAGAGTACACTTCGATAAAGCGATGATTTTATCCTAGAAAAAAGTGTTTATTTACTCAAACAAGTGAACAAGACCCATTGGAAATTCATGTAAAAAATATAGAGAGAGAATAAAATAAGGTTCCATGAATCCCCTTTAAAGATTACACCATATGGAGCCCCGACCATTAATTTATTTCATGAATCCTTATCGCAAAGTTCATCTGTGAGGCTCCTTCATTGGTAAACTTCAGAGATGAAGTTCACGGAGTGTTACGAATGAGGATCCTTTCATGAAGTTCATACATGGATCCCCTTCATAGACGGTCATGTATGAAACTCCTTCGCTAAGAAAACCTATGAACATTGTTTTCATAGGAAATTTCATGAACTATTTGTGAACTGGAAACATTAAATGCCATTATATGTACATTGTCATTTTGCATGAAATTCAATGAGAAAATCATCATTCCTAAATTAAATTTTAACCTCCTTTCACAGGTCTATGTGCATAAATCATATGACCTAAGGATAGACACTTCCCTTAACAATCAATTTTTGGGTAATTGGACCTCTCTCACATATTTTCCTTTGCTCAAGTCATCTACCTAGGTTGGGATTGTAACAACCTGATATTTTATGAGAATTATTCTTTTTCATTTCATTGATGTCTTGTGTTGTACGCTACACCAAAATTATCTTGTGCTATATATAACACCGTATTAGCTTACAGTATACGCAACACTATTCTTGGCTCGTGTTACACACAATTTCATGTTCGTTTTGTAGAAATTATTCTACGCAACATTAAGTATATATTTTTTAATGTATAAATGAAATAATTTTTGAATTATGTTATATGAAACACCAAAGGGAGCATTCACTACATGAATCCCTTACTTTCATTGCATTACACGCAATAACGACCTTCCTCGATAGCATGTGTAGTACGCAATACCAGGTTTCACTAAACAACGATATATTGTTATAATATTATTATGGACTAGCCTTTATGAATATTATTAACTAAATTTTGAATTTTATAACATTATTATTTATCTTACACATTTTCTAGAACATGGTATGAGAACAAAATAAATTTTTTTGGGTAAAATAAGTATTTTTAAAAAAATGCAGTTTTGCCGCCTTTTGATGGCGCACCCACTTTAAATCTAGTTTTTGACGTGTTTATAAGTTCAATTTGACAAAATAAAATTCTTCTTTGGAATCAGAATATAAAAAATTACTTTGGATAAATTTTTCATATTATTCTGATAACTTTTATATTTTAATGAATTGTAAAAACACGCTATATTTTAATTAAAAACAACTTTTTTCATCGCAATAATTTATATGGTTAAATTATAATATTTAATGGTTTTAAAGTATAAATAGAATATATTTTTAACATTTAATATAATTTATATAATTACCATTAATTTTACATTGAATTCATAGGTAAAAACATTTTAATCTTTGGAAATGTTTTAACTTTTAAAACCATTTTCTTAACAACGAGATTAATTTTAAATTAATTACTGAAAATTATGTGTTTTGAATTTTGAAAAATGGATTCCATATTTGAATTCAGTGGGTCCAAATTATGTTAATAGGATAATTTTATTTTTTGATATTATGAATAGTAACTACGGTAATTTATATTTACTGTAATTAAGGGTAAATCGGGTAATTAAGGGTAAAAATAAGATTATAAAATTTCCTAACACCTGCCAAAATTCTATTGGATGACTAAAAATAGACTCATATCACCTAAGGGTCGGAATAGTTTCATTTTATGGACTTTTGACCATGAAAATAATTTAATTATTATTAAAACCAAAGAAAGTGACAACATGTCACTCTCTTAAATATTATAAGTATAATAATTTTAATTTAGTGATAAACTCCATGAAACTTTGAACATGAATTTTCTAAAGAAATATAATGAAATTATATACATCATGTGAATTTATTTATAATTTTTATGGATTAAATAATTATCATTAAAGGTGACACAATAGTGATGTTGAAATTATTTTATCAATTGAAATATCAAATAAATGGTTTTAAAAATATTTAAATATATATTGTATGAACTATTTAACATGTTCCACTAATTCTATAGATAAATATGACGTGTTATGAATCTATTAAATATTATATTTAGAACATTAATTCTATGTGGATTTTATTTAAATTCAAATGAATGAATAATGTCAAAATTGACACAATTGTTATTTTATAAAAATTACATAATATAAAATTGTTTAAAAAGCACAAAAAAAATTAAAAATTAAAAATTAAACTTTATATGGTCTAAAATGTCATAAAGTATCCAATTATGGACAATTAACAACACAGAAGTAATTATTTATAACAATTTAAAATTTTGAATCTTATTACGACAAATAAAATTAAATAGATTAAATAAGGATAAATCAAGTTGATAAGGTTTAAAATAAATTTCCAACATGTATAAATTTTATTTTTTGATGATATTACAACCCTATATCATCTAATATTTGAATATGAGTCATTTTTAGATGTTTTTATGTAGGGTTTAAATTTATTATAAATTAATATTTCTTATGTTTCCAAAGGTTCCCCTCTCCTCCCTTATAAAAGGGTACCTCCTCCCTCTCCTCTTAACAACACTTTGAGCCTTATAGCTCAGCCAAACCCTGCCCATTTATCTTATCCACTTCCATGGAAACATTCTGAAGGTTCTCGTCTTTTCAAAAGACCAACTCTAGTCCCTTAAGATGAAGCTTAAAGGAGGTGTGTCGAAGAAGAGGTAATCTCTTCTACCGATTCTTTCAAGTTTCTTTCTTTTTCAACTTCCTCTTCTTTAGTTGTTTCATTGTAAAGTAATAAAATCAGTATAAATAATATGCTGATATGATATTATAAATATGAAACAACCCCATTTCACCTTCTATACATCCTACGAAAAATGAAATCAACACGCGTGCGTACGTACAGAATACTGTCTCCACGCCATGGTGTAATTAGTTTTTCCACCACCACCTTACTTGGATGGGTATAATGGTGTAAATAATAACTATATATGGTTATTATAACATCATACCGATTCTAATATATTATATCATCCACTCCAATTCTATTCAATAATTATGGGAACGATATCATCGCTCGTGCGTACGTACGGATTACCGTCTCCATGAACGCGATGAGATTCATTTTCCATGAATAACCATTCCAGTATGATTATAAAGTATATATATAATAAATAATAATGAAATATATTAAATAATAATGATACTGGATTTATATAAATATATGTTTCATTTACTTAATTCCATTCAATTCAATAAGGAAACGAAAACAGCATTCATGCATACATACGGCCTACCGTCTCCAGGAATGGTGTATTTCATTCCATTTATCGATCTGTCATATATATTTATATGATGAATATATATTATATATAAATCATGTTTTAAATTATGGAATTAATTAAATCAAGATATAAGTAATAATATCAAGAACAACAAATCGAAACATGTACGATAATTGAAACAATTTTACCCAAAACGCCGCTTTAACATGGAATTTACAAAAGAACTGGTAATATAAAGTCATAAGTGAACCATATATGATATGATAACAAAGAATATGATTTTGTAATAAGTCAATGACATTATTTAAATCATTATACAGGAGGTTTGTATACATACAAAGCATATCAGACATAAGGTAAGGGACAATTATTCCAATCTCATTATTATCCGAGATTGTTTATTTGTAAGTATTTATTGGGGTTATGTTTATCATCCATGTGCATGTTTTCTACAAATGTTTTCATAAAATGTTTACTATTATTCCATGTATGTTTAAAGTCATTTTTACCCGTTTTTTACTTTTACCACATTGTATTGAAGGAATCTTTCCTTTGTTTACCATATAAGGTACGTTTCGACTTTTTCGGAAAAAGTACGAGAAGAATGTTTTTTAACTTATATGGAATGAATGGATTTTAAGTTTTTATAAAACCTTATTTCCTTGAAGCTTCCTTTAAAATATTTCATGATTATTTTCAACTAATTTTTTTTCTTTTAAAATCGCACGACATTTTGAGAAAAGAAAATAATTTTGAAGAAGAAAGGATATTTTCCTCAAGAATTCATTTCAAGTGTCCATTCAAAACTATTTCCCATATAAGGTGAAGTTATTTAGTCTAATTATGTTTCAAGTATAATTTCTCTATTATTTTCATGTTTTTATTTTTCTTATGATGAAATGTATCCATTTTTTTATATGTATTATGTTAAGATGGGATGATGTTTATGAAACCCATTTTATTCTTTGGGTTATGATGAATGATTTATGAATGTGTTGTGGCACACGATAGAATGATTTCAATATACGATGGTTGGGACCTATATTTCCCTCCAATTAATTGGGTAAAGATTTATATCTCATGAGATAGACATGGCTGGAATGACAAGTTAATCTGGTTCAGTGATATAGGACTGGAATGAGGAGTGAACTCGATTCAGTAAGGGACTTTGTCCACTAAGATGGTCTTGGCAGCAATGACTTGGATACTATGGAAATAATATCAAGTGCTTAATGGTTTTCCACAATTACATGTTTAATTACCATGCTATTTTATCATGATTGATGTTCTATTATGATCTATGCCTTATGTACTGCCATGTTTTATGTCATTGCTCAATATTTTGATGTTTAAACATTATGTTCATGTTTTTAAGTTCAAATGTATATGGTTTGTTTTATTTTCTCCATGCTTACCCTTACTGAGCATTTGAGATCACCCTTTATATATTTTCTTTTCCCTAGGATATAAGTAAACGTTTTAGGTAAGAAAACAAAAGGGGAAAATCTTTATGGGAGATGTTGAAGATCTTTCACCATGATTAGAAGATTATGTTCTGAGTTTCCAAAGACACTAAACTATTACGATCCTTGAGTGTTGGTTTTTGTTATGTATTAAGTATTCCAAAAAAGTAATTTAATGTCCATGTACGTCAAGGTTTGGGTCTCTACAGGGATCATACAAAATTTCTTCCTGGATTACCTTAACCACATTAAAATACTTGAAAATCCCATTCTAGTATGTCCTCCTCCACAGCCTTTTGAGATATATTATTAGTGATGGGAAATTACCTTAATTATATATGTATATATATATACATGATATGTATAGTATATTGTATTGTCAATATTCATGAATCATAGAATATATACATATACTAAAAAAATATCTTCTTATATATATATATATATATGAATTAAGCCAATTAATATGAATGAAATGAAATCATAAAAACATATAAAGGATCTCGTGCATGAAATGAGATTTCATGCAATAATTATTTACAGTTGATTATTTTATAGCCTCTATAATACATTTAGTTATAATTAATGACTAGTTGAGTCACACGACATAGAGTATGCCACTGATAATGGGTGGTTGAACACTCTCTATGAAAGGCTATTATTTAATAGTGAATTTTATATGATAAAATAAAAAAGGGATCAAATATATACAATGCATGTATTGGAAAATGTATTAACTCATGTGATAAATCACATTATTTAATACACATAGTGACCAAGTAGAATTCTTCGGGTATATATAAACTATACCTCTATACGATGTAGGGTATATTTTGGAATATTATTTATTTCTAATTGATACTGTTTGATCCCATAGCTCTCATATTTTTCCCTCTTTGCATCAAGAGATTCTAAAATGTTGCGGCAAGAGAGATAATCATGTTTCGAGCATCTAAATGATTCTATTGGCCCATGAATACTTAAAGATGTGGGAGGATTATGTATTGCACTTTAGTGATTGTCATAAATCATATTTTAAGTCATTAAAATGTGTTTCAGTAGCTTATATGATGAAAGGTATGATTTAAAGAAATTCATCCTTCTCTATTTATCATCGATTTCATATATTTCATGCATGAAGATACTTGGATTGGTTTATATTCAATTATATTGATCAAAAAAGTTTTGATTAAACCCTAAAAAAATAATTAGTAGTATTAAATCATCCCATGTGTTCATATTATTACAATGATTTTTGATATAAATAAAAACATAGAACCATTTTATGTCTTCTTAACATTACATTTAACATCAACTTAATGTTAAGAGAGGTATACAATGCATGAATTATATTATAAATAGTGCTTGGATTACTTATTCCATTTTTGTACTTCACTCAGGGTGGGGGGGATCACTCATTTATTACCATTTGTGCACATTAGGACTCTTGAATAATTCCCATACAACCGCCTCGCTAAAAGACTATGTGCCTCATGCTGCCCCACATGATGGATTTTCCCTAGTACCACCTCGTACTATTCTTGTGCTGACCCGAGTAGGTCCACTTTCTTTCTTATGATGGTCAAGGATTTCTTGCGTATTTATAGGTTCAATAAAATGTGGTATTGTTTGATAAAAGGTTTTTTATTATAAATTTAAAATTTCTTATAAATGATAAGTAATTATTTATAAATTGTAAAATTTATTGGGGGAATTAATTAATTTAAAAATGCTCATAATTTAATAGATATTCTATAATATTGAGATTTGATATTAAATACCTTTTCGTATGGTATGATTTATGGATTTTAAAGAAAATTTTTATTTAGTATTCATAATGGGTAATTTATAGAGCAATAAATTTAAAAAATAAGACATCATATAAAATTTTATGTTTAATAATATTAGGAAATTCTCATCATAATTTGAAATGTTCAAATTAAAAGTGGTCCTTTTTTGGAAAATTAATTAAACCTCATTAAAAATATTTTTGATTAATTGATACGATCAAAGGTTTAAATAATATTAATATATGATATTTTGATTACGTAAAATGTTTCCATAATAGGGAATTGAAATATAAAATATTTATTTTTCATAAAAAGTCAATTATTTAGAGTAAACTGTCATATAATGAATAATATTAAAAATTAATATTATGGAATGAATATAATGTGCTTGTATTTAAGATTATGGAGTGTCTGTAATACTCAACTAATTTATGTTTATAATTATTTTTAGTTTTATTAATTGTTTATTAAATATAATATCATGTTTAAATATGTGAAGTGTTCATTATTTTAACGTTTATTAACTAATGCTTTATTCATAGATATAATTTTTTTTATAAATTATGAATCTTTGTATGATTTAGTTTAACTTGTTTAAAATACTTCTAATAAATTTTTTATCCCTATATTTCTTTCTTGGTATGTTAACATAAGATTTAATTTTTTCTACCTTAACCAAAGTTTATGATTGAAGCTATGATCTTGAATTTAGTTATTGAATACATTTTATACAAATTATTAGTTAAATTTATAATAAATTGGCTTCTTTCTAGAGTAATGTATCTCTAGCGAGATAAAATTGGGGTAGGACTATCCACTAGCCTAGGGTCCTATAACTTGTTCTATAAAGGTGACATGTTGGATATCTATCACGCTTAATCATGTAGATATTGCCAATATCATTTAATTATAAGGATTTAGATGAATAGTTCATATACCTTATGAATGATATGCATTTGGATATGTGTAAATATGTTTGAATTCTATTTTTCGGTGAGTAATACAAACTGTAGGTTGTGTAAAGAGTTGCACATAAATATAAATTAAAAAATTGATTTAGAATATATAATATGATTCAAAAAAAATTATTTGAAGTGTGTATATAAAATTGTAATAAAATGATATAAGATGTTGAGAATAATTCCCCTTTAAATACAAAGTGTTATATTCCTTCTGAAGAGATACTTTTCAATATTTATATCATTTAACCTGATATGTTCTCCAAAATTAGGGTTCCCATGGATCATCTTCTATAAGGAAAGTAAGTAATGGGTAACACTAGACCATCCTTGGGTATGTTATTCAAAAGTATGTTTTCCCTAGATTGTCTTTTGTTAGAATATTATTGGAATTTTATTTGGGTTCTAGTTAGATAGGAAACCCTAAAAGTTATGATACTAGATGAATAGAGTTGATTTAATCCATATGATGGATTGGTTAAAGATTTAACCTCCCAACTCTCTAGTAATAACATATAATATGATTAGGATAATTCCATAAATAAATAACTAAGTAGTGAGAGAAATTACTTAGAAGATTCATTGCTGAGTTAAATATAGATCTTTTACCACTGATAGATATGATGAATTTAAAATGGGTTCGTGGAAGACCATTTAATAATAGTTCTTATTAAATGGTAATAAAACATGATACTCATACAATTAAAACTTATATTTTAGACAAATAGAATCATTATCAAATATCTTTACCTTGAGATCAATATTGGATAATTAAAGATTAAATTAAAGTATCTTTCTTAACATGTACTAGAACTTGAGAATAGTTATCAAGAAAGAAAGAAAAATCTTTGTGTTAGAATAGCCACATCCAAACAAAATAGATAATGAATTCTTCCCACATAGAGAGTTATATACATATGATAAGAATATAAAGTGTTCATTAGAGGTCTCCAAAATCTATATTATAACCTTGCAATTTATGTTGAAAATGAAACATGAGACTATAGATTCATATAACATGGAATAAAACCTAAAAATGATCTATTAAGACCAAGATGGGAATGAAAGGAATGATGTGTAAAAAGAACATTTTTAGTGAAAAATGATGGAAGGAATCTCAATATAAACTCATGTAATCAATATTCTGGGATGCATAAATGATTCAAAGAGTCTAAGTCCACCTCTTAAACTAGAACTTTCCATATATTTCATTTTAGAAAAATTTCTAGAAAAATTTCAATAGTTTGTTGTTAATTATAACATGAATTAATTTTTTAATCACTTTCTTGATCACCTTAATATATCAAGGATAATGAAGAAGTACATGGGTCGTCTAGTATTAAATTTCATAATGATGGTAAAGAAAATTAAGGTTACAAGTTTTGGTAGGAAATCTAGGAAAATATGTTGCGAAGATTTCACAAAAACTTGGTAAATAAAAAAAGTATAGTCAATGTTATCATTGTACCTATATTTTCCATTGAAGAAAGAGTTTTCCAAATTACCTAAAGGTTCATAGGAATCCATTTAGAGAGTCCACTCAAGTTATAAAGGTTATATAATTCCAAAATTATATTATAAAGGATATTTTATACCATCTATTATGAATGTTGTAAATATGCAACAGTTCAAAAGTAAAGGAATAATTAATGTTTAAAGATTGAGGTAATTTAGTAATATATTGCTAAATTAAATACTTGTATGTAAGTAACACTTTATGTTAGGATTAATTTCATGGTAATGCATTTGTTTGTATCCATTTTTCTCTCTTGAGTATATCTTTTTGAAAATATATTTTTAAATAAATTAGATAATGGTTTGTATACACATATGATTTTTCTAAGTTTAATAACACTCTTTCAAATGAGACAAGGATAATTTTTTTTATCTAGGATAAAAGTGTTTATCTGAATATAAGGGAATATGAACCTTCCACCCATTAGTGGAAATTTTAAAGTCTTTGTTTCTAGATTAAAATTATTTAAACACATATACTACCATATTTGATATAAATAGAATAGTTTATGTTTTAACAATTCATATTAAGAAGAAATAGGTGTTATTTCCTTTCAAAATATATTTTGTGTTGACCTCTCAAATTATGTATATGATTAATCCCTAACCGATGTTCATTATAGATTATTATGGGTTATGAAGAAATTTCAAGGTTAATATGGGTTAGATTCTTATTGAGAGATACATAACAGTCTCATGAGGCATAGAAAAAGAAAAATTTTACTTTTGTGTGCTTGATGAACCAATAATTATATCACATGAAGTTTCATAAATGGTGTATTTGGTATAATAGGGGTGCATGGATCATATTTTTGTTCAAAATACCTGTGGTTGAAGAGATACCTAGCATGTGAACCTTCATACTTTGATAAATTCATTACATAATTAAAAATATACTTTGATAATCAGGTAGTGGTTGGGTATACTGTTGATCATGTAATTGGTTGAAGTGAAACCAAGATAAGCTTTTACATCTCACAAGATGAGTACAACATCTAGGCCCATGATTAATATAGACTTGGAAGTGTGTGACTGCTCCTAGAAAGTATATATGATGTTATTTTTTTAGATGAGTGGAATGCAATGTGATTGTCCATAAATGTGAATAATATACGATGTATTAATCGACCAGAGCAGTCTATACTCAGAGTGTCTTGAATGTATGATTTAACTATATGGGTTTGACAAACTCTATTTTCCATGATCAATAAATGTCTTATAAAAAGGAAATGTATTAGAATTCACGATTCTGTAGGATAAAAACTAGTGGAAATAGGTATAGAGATACATTTTTTTGATGGAGATCATATGATGTATCTTTATAGCTTGAGTAACATTGATGTTTTTCTTGAGGCGTCACTTTTTTTACAATTGTGAATCCAATGAGTCTTATTTTTTATTAATGATACATAGTCTCATGGGGACACATGTTGTGGTTAACTTAATGGGGGTTGATTTTGACACAAATAAATACTATAAAATTATATTATAATTAATCCAAAAGTGTCACAGATGGGTATTCACAAGGTATTACATGTGATGTGATACAAGGTGAAGTTAATGATAGCTTTAAAAAAGTGTATTGTATTATAGTATAAAGGTTTTTGTATATTATTTCACAAGATATCACATATGACGTGATATAAGGTGAAATTAATGAAAGACTTTTAGGCTTTAGTATAAGTGATTGATTGATAGAGAATTCCCAAAAGTCTATATGTGTGTGTGTGTGTATTTATGATATATATGGTATATCATATTGTATTATATACATGAATCATATAATATAGTACAAATTCTATTTTTTTACTTGTATATATATGCATTGAGTATTTTTATATGATTTAAAGGAAATCCTAAAAACATATTAAGAAATCCCATGCAAGAAATGAGATTTAATGCAATTGTTATATAAAATTGATTATTGTATGACCTCACTAATACATGCGGTCATATATAATGACTAGTTAAGTTGTATAGAATAGAGTATTCCACTAATTATGTTATGTTTTATATGATAAAATGTGTAAGGAATTAAATTCATGGGATGCATGCATTAACCAATGTATTGTGATGTGATAAATCACATTAGAAATAATGATTTGAGGAGGGTCCACAAGTTCTATACAAACCCTACTACCATATGACCGAGGGATAGATGTGGTAGTATTCTTAATTCCTAGTTGATACTTTTTGATCCTATAGCTCTCATCATATTCCTTTTTTTTCATTAGGAGATTCCATCACATCAGGGTGGATATAATAATCTCATTTTGAGAATCATAATGATTCCATTGTCTCATGGATACTTTTGGAGGTGGGTGGATTATATCTAAAACTTTTGTGATCATTATCAAACATATTCAAAGGAATTAAAATTTATTTCAATGGATAATAAATAAAAGGTCTAATTTATAGAAGTTATTGATTATATGTTTATTTTGGATTTCATTTCTTCTATGCTTGGATATCCTAGGATTGATTTTTCTACTTTTGGTTAAAAAGGTGATAATTAAACCAATAATAAACCATAAATATAGACAGGAAAACTAACATTAAATCCTTTAATCAAGTATTTATTTGATAATCTTATTTTCGAAATTTTTCTTCCCAATATGACATGACTCTCAAGTTAATCAAAATCATACAATCCCTTGATAATGGGGGCCTTTATCATGAGGATATCAACGAAACCTACACTGGACCATGCTGCTTATCTTGGATACCCATATCAAGAATTCTATCAGAATGGAAACTTGGTGGATGCCTTTGGTCCATTAAACAATCCATGGATAGAGAAAGAGTCACCTACGCATAATCCATGGTATCTTCCTCACTGAACCATATAGTATGTGAGTCCACTCATCCTTTCTAGTCCAAATCCCCAATTAGAAGAAAGTAGACACACATACAGGAAATATATGTATATTCCCTACACATATACTTATTTATCTATAGTATCACTTGGGAATCCTCACTAGGTATAATACTTAACCATATTCCCATTTATGAATTAATCACTTTGACTGAACAATGAGACAAGGACACCCATATAAGGACCACCCATGTAGAAGCCTCAAATTATTATTTACTGATCCATATTCTATAAGATCCCAATCTTCCTTTATAATTTATCCACAAATATATAGGAGGTGGATATCCATATCTTAGGGTATAACATGAATGGAATCCAAATTATTTCTCAAAGTTTAATATTTCCTATGAGTCATATGTCCTCAATGGTCTATATTCCACATGATCACCTATCAATTATCAAGAAGTAGAAAAATATTTAGGCCTCCTCCTTATGTTTTATCCCCAGTCATTCCCTTATTAATTATCTCATATGAGTGATCCATTAGTGATACATACAAAAAATGGTAATCCCATGTGTAATCCCCACATCATCCTCATGAAGCCATATCCCCCGTGAAATCACCCTATAATGAGAATCCCATTTTTAAGACCAACTCATTCCCATGAGACCATATTCCCCATTAAACCATCCTCAATGGGTTATATTCCCTATGATCCATTAATACTTAATGGTCCATATTCCCTATTATTATTCATTCCTTCTACTATTTCATTACCAACGAGAAGGATCAAATAGAAAGGGATGTCCATACATAAGTCCCACAGATATATTTTTTAAAAACCTTTAACCTAGAATTCATAGCTGTCTGACTTTAAATTTCATAGCATACGTCCCCACTGAATGACATTAAATTTCATGGAATAGTCCAGTCACATGACCATAAAATATGAAAACTAAAACTATGTGGGTTTTTATTCTTATAAAACAAAGATAAATAGGATGCATCCTTGAGGTTCAATCCCAATATCAATAGTTCATGGATGAATGATCTTAAAACACACCACATTGGCCTTTATCACATGACCTTAAAAGGTACAATATTCCTAATTAACCAGCATTGAATAATGATGGATCTGATTCCCTTCATAGGGATGTATAGGAATCCCCTTTTGTAGGATAGATACCTACTCCATAAAACCTAATACCTCTCTGGATGGTGATAAGCCCCATAGTTCCCAATTATGTGTCTTTAAACTATAGATTAATCACCAATTAATATAAATATAGACAGCCTCTGAAATATATAGATTCTTTCATCAATTCATGTTGATGATTGATAACAAGTATGATAGTAACCAGTCATATTCTAGGATTTGGGAAGGATTCATCAACATAACTTAAATATATAATAGAACCCCATAGTAGGCAATAAGTCCCTATAAACAAGTGAGATGAGTTTGACATCACATCCTCTCAACCAGAACACATTCCAAATAATCACTAGTAAATATTTAATTACCACCAACCTTTATAAATAAGGTGTTCACTAACGTTAAACATCTAGGGGTTGAAATAAATTTTAGAAATTAAATGGTGAACCTAATATGAATTCCTATAACAATAAATGGTTTAATGACCTATGGAATTGGGAATTACATTCCCAAACAATTTCAAGGGTTTTCTTTGGAAAAAATCAGTTTCTCCCTATTGACAATATACATCCAAATAAAATTCTCTTAATTTGAGAATTTTAGAATGGAAAATATATTATCAGTATAATTAATCATTTGATTCATGATAAATGGAGAAAAATCACCAAAAGTGAGAGGTATTAATACTAATGACTCAAATGAAACTTTTTCTTTCTTAGGATAATTAGGGAACTTCTCATGGTTCATATTATTATTCATAACTTAAATATATTGGGTAAGTACCACCATATAGTTGTCAATGTTATCTCCCATCATATTTGGAATCTTGTTTGGGGGAATCATTACATTAACTATTATATTTCTTATTCATATGATTCCTCCTATTTCTAACTATTTACTAAAGAAAATTATTTTTTGAGATGGGAATACACAAATTAATAAGAATATGTTAGGAAAATTATAAACTTATAAAGAATAATTAATAAATAACTTTTAATTCCTAACCCATGACTTACTAAATTAAAATCTAGGTTACTTAGAGCGTATTTTATATTATGCTCACTGACCCGTTACCCAAAAATAAATAAACCTCACTCTAATTTTAACTAAAATTTCCTTCATCTCTAACATATAATATTATGTTATTTCTAATATAAATATCAACAAACATATCTTGAAATCTAGAGGTCTAGTGTCTTTGATAGGTTTAATACATAATATATCATTTTAAAAATAAACATTAATATAATTTATTTCCATATTCATATTATAATATTATATCTCATCACACTTCTATCACTTCATTAGATATCTGTAGGAAATTTATAAAATTAATGGGTGTGTTAAAAATACTAGTTATGTAATAATAAACATGTGGGTGATATATACGAGTCAATAAGAATAATATGTGATCATAAAGGTAGACAATCATAAATACTAACATAGGAAAATTTATTAATAGAAATTAAATCATAGGAATATAAAAAGCATGAAAATCATGAGAATGTTTCAAAAATATAAGACAATCATCAAAAACATAAGTTGAGGCTCAATGCTAAGATAACATAATATAATGTGATGGTATCACTGCTTGTGCACCATACATTTCATCTCATGATATGTAATCATTACCCAATATACCTATGGATGTATAATTCTAAAAACACAAAACTCATTGTAAAATTTTGTAACACCCTAAACTAAATCACCATGTTTGAGCTGGAGAGAAACATTACCTAAGAAATTCCTCCCTATATAACAAAGGCTTACAAATATAAGCGATGGTCTAATGGGAATCATAGGGTGACTATACCCTCAACCCTAGTGCATAAAAATATATAAATGAACAAACATTTAATAATACACAATCTGAGTATGAGAAAACCAGCAAACAAAACATTTGTAATGAATGAATTTGGAAATATTAGAATCTAATAGTCATGCATGAATATATGTAAACTGATCATCGACCAAGCCGATCACATATACAAAAAATAAAAGGACAAAATAAAAAATAGGCTCTATATACAACTCTATGACTAAAATTATCCAGAACTCGAAAATCATAATGATCTATCCCACTGAATGAAAAACACAAACCTCATCCCAACTTATACTAGTAGATAGTGAGGGATGCTCAGGAACCGATGTTGCATGACCACCCAAGTAGGGTGTGAGTACAACTCAATAGATCACCACCAAAATAGTCTAGTTCCTAACTAGTAAAATTTAATGTATGTTCATGTGATAATATCATCATGATAGAAAATATGAAAAACATAAACTACATAAGCAAAATAAGTAATTGCCAATTCATAAGCATGCAAAAACCTCCTATATATTGAGTAAACATGCACTAACCAAACTTCCACAAAAATTGGACACACTTGATTAAGTTCCATGACAAAAAAATATACATCAGCCTCCTAACATATCCCTATTGATGGGATAGTCCAAAAACAGATCTTTAAAATCTCCCTTGAGGGGATGAACTGTGTAAATACCGACCAAACGTCTGACACATCCCCATCAGGAGATATTCCACATGGATCAACCTGCATGATCAACTATAGATGATAGAGGAACAAAAAATGAAACACATAGTTTTAGGATGACATATCAATATCACATCATGTCAATAAAGAGTCATAAACATCAAAAATCCACATGTGAGAAACCGTGAAGCATAGGTATTTCGGGCTACAAACACACACACCACATGCAATAAAATATCAAGAATAGGTCTCACATGATACAGACATGAAATATATGTAATCAAACATAATGAATTGGTATCATGGGCTATAAACACACACCACATGCAATCAAATATCGACAATAGGTCTCACAAGATACACCCATGCAATATATGTAATCAAACATAAAGAATTGATATCATGGGCTACAAACACACACCACATGTGATCAATATCAATGTGGGTCTCAAAGGTTACATGAAAACACAAACATGTGATCAATATCAAAATGGGTATCATGGGACACTCATGCACACACATAAGATTAAATCCTTGAACATCGATAGTCAACATCAAGCCAGTGTGAAAGGGTCCATTGTGGACCTTATCAATTTTCTCAATGATATTAGAAAATATTAATCTAATTATTTAAGACATATATATAATTAATTAGTAACACACTACATAAAGTTCATAGCATAATTAAGAAGTAATTTTTATTATCATAAAGTGGAAAAACTCATATCACATTCTAGTAAACCGTGAAAAATACCAAAAGGTTGAGCACACAGGACCACCTACCTCAGCACAAAGCCAACTCCCATCCATTAAAATCCTAGTTTATTTGTCTAAGTTTTTTTAAGTCTATTCATCCTTCATAAATTTCTATGAAGTTTGGATATCATTGCCTTAATGTAACCATGAACAAAAATACATGAAAGGTCAATAACACTCTTCTGACATTATTACAAGAAAAATAACTTAGCCACAATGTCATTCAATGGAGCTCAGACACTCTCGACACACCCAAATCTTCATTGAAAACCCAAACAATGACACACGTTCATCATAACAAGACATCATATAGACATTTTGATCAAAATAACCACCATTATTAGACAATTCCACCAATATATGATATAATTTTGATCCTATTATTTAATTATGATCTATCCAAATATCAATAAATAATTAAAACAATAAAGGAGAAGAGGTACCAATGAGAATTGAGAAATTGAAGGAAAGAAATGGAAAATAATTACCAAGAGGAATCATCCATGATGAACGACACGATGATCATCCATTGCATGAGTAAGAAAAAGTCAAGATCAAAGAAAAAGGGAAGAAATAACCTAGATTTTCCAATAGTTTTCATCCAAATGCACCACAGATCAAGGAAAAATCATTGATGGAGGAGAGGTGGTGAGAATAGTAAAATTCCCACCAAAAATCTGAGCAAGGCATGTTTAACCAAAGGGGGATCTATGGAAGAAATACCTCTAGTCAAAAATTTCCTATAGTTCCATACCAGCTAGCCATTGGGCCATCGGCCACCAGGTGCAGGTTCACTGGGGTTGGTGAGCCTTACTGGGTAGAAGGCCTACTAGCCACCCCACTGTCTAGTGAGTGGTGGTAGCAAAAACCCCAGTTGCTCTGAGATTCCTCTGATAATTTTTAAAGATCCATGTCACCCACTAATATTTCTTTTACATTTTAAAATATCTCTTTAATAAGTTAAATTAGGGATCATCTTAGTTCAATAGCCGATTCTCTGAAGGATACATCCATCAAACCAAATGTTTAAATTCACTCCAAAATTCATAACCCACAATTACATGGGTTCGTATAATCTCCCCACCTTATAACTTCTTGTCCATGAGATGTTTTGGTAGCTTGAAAATCATACCTCTCGATCTACCATGACTTTTAACTATAAGGAGTCATCCATGTTCCATCCTATAATGGCAAAACAACACCTCAAGGCCACACTCATTATTGAATGGTGTCTTTAGCCAATTCCTCTAGGGCATCATAGTGCTCTCCACTATAAAAGAATATATAAAAAAATATTCTAATAGTCCAATGAACCATATAGTGTGGTTTATCTATATTATGATCAATCATATGTAAAACATATGTTAAATGTTGATACCAAAACATAATTATTGGTTTTGAGCTAAACCAACGATCCTCTAGTGACCAAACAAAACCTGAAAATTCCATCCATCCATATTAAGTAATGGTTGATCCTTAAACACCTCTATCATACTTGATACATTGATCTCTATGTGGTTCCAATACACCACATATGATTTCATATAGAACACCCATTAGTTTCTTTCTAGACAACATCCAATAAATTTATGTAGTAAAAATAACTAGCACTCCATAGAGACACTAATAATGATTTATTTAACCTTATAGGGAAAATTTAATCAATTCAACACCCCTACTTAAATCAAAATCGACTTCAAAGTAGTTTCCTCAGCTGATTCACTCACCACTTATATCAGCCATATGGATCTAAATTATTCTGCAATGCACGAATGATCTAACTCACTCTTGATTCATATTGATTTCAAACTGATTTTGATACCATATCTACACTTCATAAAATTCCACCCCTTAACACAAACCATGCATTCATCATGGAACTATAGAATCTTGAATATATTACACATCGGTCTTTGGAAGTCCCCATGACCGTTCAATGGTCAATCTTGCGTAGAACTACGACCCTTCCTATAGGAGGATAATTCACTCATGACTAGATCGATACTCCGCACCATATAAGTATCCTTATTATCACCTTGATATGCACTCATCAGTCTACCTGACCCCTAACTAGTCCATCATTGAATGTAATGAATAAATGTGACCGTCTATTGATACCCGATTGGAAAGAAATGTAACATACACTGCACACTCTTGTATTTTCCAAAAACAAAATTTACTACATTCAATGACCTATTCTTGATGTGGGATACATCATCTAGTATCTTATTTAAGGTTATGAACACTGACCGAGACAGTTCTATCCCCTCATGCAAGTCGTTACTCTAAACCATAAAATATGAATTGTTGAAAAACTTGAGTTAACAGCATAATGGTATTCTGATCCATTATTGATGTCATATTTATAAAAATTAAATCTCTACATGAATCAAACTATAGGTAAATTATCCATATGATCTTAACATTGAACACAACAGTTTTCAACTATAAGGGTGACCTTGAACTGAATTCATCAGTGTCCTACCACTACTACCTCTTCTGGGTTCATCCACAAAATTTGAAACATTCTCAATTGTAGGATCATCAACCCTCTCTAGTGATTCAACTGACCTTATTCATAACCACATCATGAATGATCCTGCATCAAGGCATTCCCACTAAGGAATGATAACACCACTCTTTACTCCAAAATAGAGTGATTCCCCATGATTCATGGGCCTCTAGGCCCAGAATCACTTTCCTCTTTAGTTGTCCATATAACAAAGAACCAACTCCACCAATATCAGGCACTCTCAATGATCCTCTTTAGAGTTGAAATCTTGTTACCACCATGTTTCATTGAACACCATGAATTTAATTGGTTTCAGTTCAAGCTATTGAGAATCCACCCATGCCCTAACCCTCCTAGGTCTTACCACCTAGGATATTCGCTTAACATCTATCGAGAGTCTCATTATGTACTAACAAGCCATGCATCCCCTGGTCTGGCCCTCAATTCCACACATGTCTAAGAACTCTATAACCTAATCTCATATCATGAATGGTATAACTCAAGGTTCTCTATAATTTACGTTTGAAAAGAGATTTTCAATCCCTTACTGTTTTCCATCCAAAGGATTATCACATAAACATGAAATCTTCATCAATGAATCCTACCCTTAAGGAAATAATTACTTAGGATATCCCTCCATATGATATATCCTCACTTAGGTTACCTTTACATATCCTGAAAGACTAACTCACCAGTAACCAAAGTCACATCCCTAAGGCCAAAAGGGTCTCATTAAGGATCACAAATCAAAAAAATTCATACAGGAACATCTCCACTAAACTGCCATGAAAACTTATCCCGTAGACAATACACCTAGATGGTCCATCTATAACTAGTTTGGTTAAAAAAAATATCAAGGAGTGATACATAGATAACTCAACATAGGCTATATTTGGCACATCAATTAACACGACCCATTTAATAGCCCACCAATAAAATATTCTTACTAAGGAAATTAATACCCAAAAACATCCTAACAAGGTACAACATATTGCTTTTTTATAGATAGTTTTCATCATTATTGTCACCATCATCATCACCCAAGTGTACCACCCCTTAGTATCACATGACCTTCTTTCAAAAGTATACATTCATAGTTTTTTAACTTAAATGAATGTCTCCATGAGAATATATGTGCAAACAAAGTACAATTTGTTGAAAATAAAGTATTTGAGTCATACGTCATTAGTAAAATCATACAAAATGTCATATATTTCATGTGAATACAACATGAAAAATATGATGCATGTGACCCCTATTGTAGATACAGATGAGAGTCAAATCCATATCAAATTACAAACCTGGTGAAATATTATAACCATAACAAGAGAAAATAAGAAAATTAATTTTATGACCTAGAAATATATACTTCCCTCAAGAAATGGGTTTATAATGCACCATACATATGATATTCACAAACTCCCAAAAGTTTATATTTTTCCTATATAACAATTCCAAAAATCAGGAAAAAAATATAGAACTGATACTGTTTTGTAACACCCTGACCCGAATCATTCAGTCTAAGTAGAAGTTCTACATTAACTTAGGCACACCTCACTATATTCTAAAGGCTTCTGACTAGAAACATGGGTAGAAAGGGAATCATGGGTAGACTATACCCTCCAATAGATTGAACAATAATATCTAAATAACCAAACATATTACAATATATAACCATAGTACACATAAACTAATAAATATACCATTTTTCATTAATGAATAAAAAAGGATCAAACCGTCTTCCTAAATATCAGGACACTAATTTCCCACCGATCTGATCACATATAAAAAAAAGAAAAGAAAAAAAGCATAAAGAGGCTTCGTGCCCAACTCCAAGACTAATCTTATCTTAGTCTCTAGACTCATAGAGAGATAAACCCCTCAACAGTCAACCCATGAATCATCCCAACCTACACCTGAAACAATTGAGGGATGCTCGTGTATCCAAGTTCCATGACCAACCAAGTAGGGTGGGAGTACAAATTTATAGTGATCTAAAAACATGGTCCAACACCTAATTGGTAAAATGAAGTTCATGTGCTTGTAAAATTATCATAAAGATAAAAAATAGGAAAAAAATAAATAGAACAAGCACAAAAAGTAATCAACAATGAACAATCATGAAATGATGAAATATATACTGAGTGATCATGTTCTATCCAAGCTTCCACAAACCCTAGATGCACCTACTTCAGCTTCAAGCTGGAAGGAATTTCCACAAGATTCTTGACACATCCTCCTTGACGGGATAGTCTAAAAACATGTCTAACACGTCCCTATTTAAGGGATAGCCTATGTAAATATTTAACAAACATATGAAACACCCCCATTGAGGGATATTCCATATGGGTCAATCTACAAGTGTAATTATAGATGAAAAAGGAACAAAACATGCAATATATTTTTATAGGATAATAGATCAATATCACATCATGTCAAGTGAGAGTCATAACTATAACAAATATGTATGTGAGAAAACATAAAGAATAGATCTCATAAGGATATAAAAACATATTGCGTGAAATCAAACATAAAACATAGGTATCATGGGAATCAAATGTATGCCAAATGTATTCTAACATAAAGTATAGGCCTCAATGATACACATACACACCACATGATATCAAACATAACAAACAGGTCTCAATGGATACAAATGCTTACCACATGTGATCAAACATCAAGTATAGGTCTCACATACTATAGAGGACCACCAAATGTGATCAATATCAACATTGGTCTCATGAGTCACACATGCACACACACATGTGATCAATATCAACATGGGTCACACTAGCCACTCATGCATACACATGAGATTAAAGCATTGACTAGTTGTATATGACATCATTCCAATGTGAAGGGGTCAATTTTATCCCATGGAACATTGTTCAATTACATTTGACATGGTTTATTTAATTGATTAATTAATATATATAATTAAATAATTAATAATTACATTAATTTCATAACAAAATTATGAAATGAGGGTTATTCACCTAATGTGGAAATACTAATATCACATGCCAGTAAACCAAGCATTATACCATAGGGTAAATAACATGAGACTTCCTACTCAGTACGAATCCAATTCTCATCCAAGCAAAGCCTGAATTATTTTTATAAGAATATCCAAGTCTATTCATCCTACTTAAAATTATATATGGTTCATATATCACTAATTAAATGAAACTATGACCAACCACTCATGGAAATTATATAAGACTCTTCTCAAAATTATTCTGGTAAAAAATACATAGTTGAAAAATTGTCTAACAAAGTTCAACCACTTCTGGGAAACTCAAAAAACATTAATGAAACCCCAAAAATTGATACATTTTCATTATAATAGGACATACTCTAGATATGTTATATATAAATCCCCATCATTATCTAATAATTCCACCACGATGCAGTAGAATTTCAATCCAATTATTTAATCAGGATCTAGCCAAATATCAATTAATGATCAGTAAGATGAAGAAGAAGTGGATTCAAATATAATTTAGAAACCAAAATATCACAAGGGATAACACATTACAAGATGAATCGTTAATGATAAATGAGACAATTATCCTATAGTAAACTACCCTGGGTTTTACTAACACATTACCCAATCTGACCCGCCACATGTCCTCAAATGCACCTTCCCATAATCCATAGGGTTCCAAATAGTGGGGAGGGTCTAAAAGATATAATGGAGAAACTATAACCCATGTTTAGAGTAAAATAAAAGAAAAAATAACCAAAAAATCCTTGGGGATAAACATCAGAGTACACATAATAAATAAAATGAAACAATATCATGCTATAGTAAATGTAATACAGTATACAACTATACAAACTAAAATCATGAAAGAAATTTGTATGTCAATCACCCACTAGGGAGATCACATATATAAAAAAAAATAAAAATAAAAACATCAGGCTCTAATTCCAACATTGATCCAAACCACATATTGGATCTCTAAGACTCCTGATCTACACTAGCCCAATCCTGAGACACCACATGAGAATCCTTTCTTGATGAAGCAAAATTGGGTATTTTCCTAGTCCACTGTACAACCTACTCTCTAACCTAAATATAATACCCAAATACTTCATAGTACACTATCTATTTAAATTAATTTATTAGATTATATTTCACACAACACAGACTTAGCTTGCGTTATACCCAAGATTGAGTTTTGGCGGAAAAAAAACAGTAGTATGATAATTATTTAAACGTTATATTTATTTATCAATTAAATATTGTAATATAAATTTTAAAAAATAATTGTTAAAAGTTATTTATAATGTTTTCACATAAATAAAACATATTTATAATGAAATGTATATGTTTTGTAAACATAGTTATACATTTAGAAAACCCATTTTCTTAAATGAACTACGTTTTATGTCCTTTTATGAATAATAATAAAATTAATTTTAGATACTCATAAAAATTGAATTTGGTAAAATAGACATAATTTTTGAATTTATAATATAAAAATTAGGTTAGGGTGAATTTTTGGAATTTTTCTAAAAACATTCAATTTTTGATGAATAGTGAAAAATACGGCATAGTAAATAAAAAATAAGATTTTTCATTTAAATAACTATTTTTAATTAAAATTGATCTTAAATTCACAATATATATATAATAAATTTAATAGTACAATATAATTCATTGGAGTCATTTTATAATAATATTAGATATATATAAAATTTCACTAAACTTTTTAACGTCTTTTACCCACCTTCAAGGAACATTTGCAAATTTTCATAAATTTTTTTTTACCGCTTATGTAAATTGAATTTAAAAAATAATATAGAAACATTTTCCATAAGTAAGTAAAATGTGATTCAACAGGATGAATTTTTTTTTGTGAATAACAACTTTGATATTTATTTACCATGGTTAAAAGTAAATAGGGTAATTAAAGATAAAAATAATACTATAACAATATAAATTATCCCAAAACATGTCCAAATTATATTGGATAAGTGTTTTTGAACCAAAATAAACCTTAAGACAAAAATATGATCCTTTTTGATTCACTTGATTTAGATTAAGTCATTTATTATATTTTATTTAATGAATAGTCAAAAGTATTAAATTCAAATTTTAATAACTAAACCATTTTTAATATAGGGTTATACATAAGATAAATTCAACAATAAATCTTAATTATAAATATAAAAATATTTCCTATATATTAGTATTATATTTGAAATTTTTATATATCAAATACTTACATTTATTTATGGCACAATGATGATGTAGTAATTACCTTATTAATGAAATATTAAAATAATTGATATTATAAATGTTAAACTAAATGTAAATTGAAACATTTTATGCCATAAAAGAATTATATAGGTGAATAAGACATGTTATGGTTGATTTAAATTATTGTTTTCATAGTAATCAAGTTGTGATGACTTTCACAAAAAACCAAATACTAAAAAGTGTCAAAATTGACCAAAATTAGTAAAAAAAATACTATTATATTAAATGATATAATAGTCCTAAAAATATAATATTTGGAAAAATTAATAATATAATGTTATATATGTCATTAATGAACCACTTGAGGTTGTCTTGGAAATTTATATTAACTATATCAACCATCTAGTATAAAAACACAAGAAGACATGGTAAAATTTACACGATTTAACTAAGAGTTTAATCTAAAAGATAAGGTAACTATTGTGACCAGAACTTTTCTAAAACCTATTGGTTGAGAGGATTGTGACCCATACCCACCTTAACATAGAAATATATCCATATTTATCTATTATAAAACTTAAAATAAATTTATAATAAATTAATATTTCAATCTTTTCGTAAAGTGCCCCCATCTCTCTTATAAAAGGGAACCTCCCTTTATTTTAATTCACACCACCAAAGACTTTTTTTCTCAGCCAAACCCTACTCAAATATTCTCCCAACTACCCTCAATTCATAATAGAGGCGTTAATTTGATCATAAATCCATCCTAAAGAACCCTTTTGATCAAATCAAAAGGAAGAACCTGAAGAAGAGGTAATAATTTCATCACCTCTTTCAATGTTATTTTCTTCTTCTACTTCCTATTTTTTTGTTGTTTCCATAATAAAATAATAAATCCAATACCTTATACCATCTGAGATGTTATTATAAATATGGTACAACCATATTTATCATTATATCCATCCTATGAATGACAAAGTCACCATACATGCATATGTATGGCTTACCATCTCTACGTCTTGGTATAGTATGTTATTCAACACTTCATTATTTTTATGTGTATAATAATGAGTATAATTTATGTAAATAATAAATATAACATGTTAATTATTATTTATATATAATATAACATCCAATTAAATATTATTTCACCATCAATAGAATGATATTTTCACTCGTGCGTACGTACGGCTTACCGTCTCCATGACACGATGAGATTCATCTTCAACAATCATCATTCAAGATTTTATATAAAAATATATATATTGATTAAGTATGAGATATATGAAATAATATTTATTATATAATAATATATATATTTATATAAATACATGTCGTTTACTTACATCCATACTGTACGATAAGAAAACAGAAACAACATTAATGTGTACGTACGAACTGCCGTCTCTATGAACAGTGTTTCCATTTCATATATCTATCTATTATAAATATTTATATTCTGAATATATATGATATATAAATAATGTTTTATATTCTATAAGTATGAAAATCATGATCTATTTGATACGATCAAGAATAACAAGTTAAAACACGCACGATAAAGAAATCGATTATTACCTGAAATGTAAATTTATTATGGAAATTATTATTAAATGGGTAGTATAAAGTAATAAATGAATAATATATGTTATAATAAATATGAATATTGTTCTAGTATAATCTAATAACATACTCTGGTCATTATAAAATAGGTTAAACATACCGTCGACTAAAGGAAAGTACAAGGTAAGGGTTAATTCCTCAATCTTATTAATATTTGAGATTGTTTATGTGTAAGTATTTTCTAGGACATATTTGTCATCCACGTACATGTTTCATAAAAATTATTTAAAAAGGAATATTTTATGGTTTTATGGAATGGAATTTTTAACTAGATCATCATTTTAAATGTTTTAAATATTTATTTTTCTAAATATTTTTAATTAATGTCCATGTTTTCAAAATGATTTTAAGGATTTATTTATATGGACATCATTGTTTTTAAAATGTTAATTTCTTTAAGAAGATTCAATGTGGTATGGGATAATTTGATTCAAAAATATATTTGAAATGACTTCCTTTACAAATTGTAATAATTTTAAATGATTTCAAGAAAAAAGTGTATTTCTCTCAATGAGTTTTACTAATTATTTTCATCTATATCAACATCCTTTATTGGATATTATTCTTGATTGAGGTTTATTTATTATAAAAAAAATCTTTCATATTGTTTTGAATGAGTTATGATATTTTTTAATACAGATTCTCTATTTTTATACCATTTATCGTTTAGGAAAAAATTATTAACATTTCGTATACTTTTTTTAATACGAATGTTTATGTAATGTTTCAGCGTTTTCATATGAGGAATGCATTGGAATTAGTAAGTGAAGGGTGGGGAATGATATAGACCCTCGATAAACCAGTAGGTCTCATTAGACAAACTAGTGTTTTGGCACAAGGACTTGACAGAATATTTGGGAACGGTCTTGGCACATGGCATTGACGAAGTAGTTATTATGTCTGGAATTTTGAATTCCGTCGTTAGAAAATTAGTTATTACATGTGATTATTTGACTAAAAAAATATTCATGTGCATGTTTATATGTTAATGTTGCACTTATTTTTTACCATATTATGTTCATGTTTTATGACTAAAAGGCTGATGTTTTTATTATAAATCTTTCCACAAAATTTTATAGCTTATGATTAATTATTTACCTTTACTAAGAATCTTAGATCACCCCTTTCTTATGTTTTATTTTCCCAGGATGGGAAGAAGTGTATTATGTTTGATATGAAGGGTTAAGCTAAGGTAATGATGGAATTATGAAATGATTATCTATGATGTGTTTTATGTGAGAAGGTGTAATGTAACATTCATGTATGTAATCTATTTTCTAAGACTGCTAAAATGAACGGTCCTTCGGGACTTGATTCCTTATAATCCTTCCAATGTATTAAAATAATGCATCAACTCTAGGTAACTGGGGTCAGAGAGTTATAGTTGATATCAGAGGTAGTTTAACAATAACCTTGGAAACTAGATTTATATAAACTATGATTAGGGAACATTACCCTATGATAGACCTTAATGATTAGTATATAATAACTTCCTAGAATTTTGGTAACATTGAGATTTTGGGAGTTTTTCAAGAAATACATTCCTATCTAGATACTAAAAGTGGATGTGGCTTTGGAATAGATGTACCTAGGAGTAACAACTTCGACAAGGTGTTTCGAGCCCAACTCGAGGTAACCTGGTACATGCCAACGAGCATTACTGCGCACCTGGGTTGACACTCCTGGGGGATATGCTTAAGATAATTCACATTTTCTTTAAAAACCATTATGAAGGATTTATGAGCAAATATGTGAGGAAAGAATCCATTTTTATGTTTACGAGACTATATGTGTGAAAATATTCAATTAATGTTGAGAATTTTTCTTGTTTTTTGATTATAAATTATGATATGATCTATCCTAGTATATGTCATCATTTAGAAATGGTGCCTGGTAGAAAGAATGAGAACTCGAACAATACACATGATCCAAATAGTAAGAAGGATCACATCTTTTGTAGTCTTAAGACAAAATTTAGAAGGAAAATAGTCTCCCACGTATTATCATTATAAGAAGAAATAGTATCATGTGTTAATAATACCAGTAATGAATTCTCTGAGTCCTATGGATTTGAAGGGAAGCAATAAAAGAAGAGGATGGAAGAGAAAAAGATGAATATAGGGAAGAATAGAATGAAGGATTTTCCCACATGTGATAACAATGGAAAGAATCACCTTGGAAAATGCTTGAAGGGAATGAGAATTTTTTATAAGTGTGGAGAAAAAGGACACCAAGTTCGTGATTGCAACAGCAAGAAAAATGTTTCAAATGTACAATTCTTTATTTGCAAGGAGTTGGGACACTACACAAATCAATGTCCCAATCATCCGAGTATACCCCAAATGATGCTACTGGATAATAATCAAGTTATGATACTACTACAGATGAAGAGGAATGATTAGTGTTATAATGTTTTTATTAATGATTTGTGTCATTTGAGTATTGTATTAATGATGTACAACTTATAAGAATTATAGAGTATATAAGGATTTTACTGCAGTACTATTTCAATAAGGATTTAAGATTGTATTGTACCAAGTAAAGTGACACAGTTTCAATTTAAACATTTTAGAAAATATATGGTTGGGGGAAATATACCCCTTAATATGTTTCTGAAACTGAGATAATGATTTCTGAATAATAGAATTGATTTGGATAAAGTTGATTTGATATTCTTGACTACCTTGAAACTAATTAATTGTTTATTTATTCTATAATTGTTGGAGTTTACAACATTTTTTTTTCAATTTAAGGAGTATACCTAGTATTCTATAAGGAATAAGGAAGCACGATTATATTCAATAAGGTTTTATGGTAATTCATGTTGTTACCATGTTTTAAGATAATACACGATGAAGGTATTCACATGTTATTATGTGAGAAAAATAGATATTCATTAATTTTGCCTCCCATATAAATTTTTGGACTATGAGTTTGGACACAAGTATTTTGGATAAGTCTAAAGGTTGTAATGGAGTAAGTTGAGAAATTTATTTTTTTTGTTTGAGGTAAAAGTATAATCTATTGGATTCTTTAACCTATCCTTTTGGATTTCGGTAAACATATAGAGGATTAAGGAAATATTTGTGAACCTTATAATTTATTAAATTCACTTCATGTGTAAAAAATATTTTTTTAAGCATTCATTTCCTAGTGTATGGGATGAAGTAAAAATAGATCTAAGCATAACTAAATAATGAGACTATGATTATGACTAGTAATGGAATCAAGTATGTTTTCTTGAATTCTTATCTTGATAGTAAATCAATCCCTCATATTAAAAAAATAATGTATCTAAAAAAATGTGTTATCCTAATACCTTATGTTTTGTTGAATCAATGATATTTTAAATCATCATAGATTTATGGCTTTAAGGCCCATAATTTTATATTTATTCTTCACTTGTTTGTGATTGATGACCTCAATCACTCCCTATAAATATATACGTTTTCCTCCAATTATGTGTCTATAATTTCCACCAATGTTCTCCTATTTGAAATCTTAATTTGGTGGTGACTTTCTATTTCCCTTTCCCTCTTATTAAGACTAAACATTATTAACCCTATTTCCAATGTCAGGTTTCCACAAAGGTATTTTCTATTTTCAACCTTTTATCTTCGAAAAACAATTTGAACTTGCGAGGGAAAAATTTCTTGAAAGAGGGAAGAATGTAACACCCCAAGATTTCATAGTACGTTATCTCTTTAAAGTAACTTAATATCTTATATTTCACGCATCACAGACTTGCCTTGCGTTATATGCAAGATTGAGTTTCTGTGAAACAACACATTAGTATTGTAATTATTTAAACCATATATTTTTTTATCAATTAAATATTGTAATATGAATAGTAAAAAATAAATTTTAAATTTTATTTATAATGTTTTGACATAAATATAACATATTTATATTTAAATGTATAATTTTTGTTAAAACAGTTATATATTTAGAAAAATTATTTTCTTAAACGAATTACTTTTTATGTCCTTTTGTGAACAACAATAAAATTAAATTTAGACACTCCTAAAAATTTAATTTGGTAAAATAGACTTAATTTTTTAATTCAGAATATAAAAATTAAGTTATGGTGATTTTTTAGAATTTTTTTGAAAATATTCAATTTTTGATGAATAGTGAAAAATACTACATAGTACATAAAAACCGACTTTTTTCATTTAAATAAGTATTTTTAATTAAAATTGATCTTAATATCAAAATAGATATATAACACATATTTTAGTCCAATGTAATTCATTAGATTAATTTTATAATAAGAATATATATATATATATATATAATTTCATTAAACCTTTTAACGTCTTTTAACCACCTTCTAGGGACAATTGAGAATTTACATAAAACTTAATTTTACTACTCCTGTGAATTGAATTTCAAAAAAATAACAGATACAATAGTCATCAGTAAGTAAAATTTGGTTCAATAGGATGAAAATAATTTTTGGTGAATCGTAACTTTTGAATTTTATTTACCACGGATAAAAGTAAATAGGGTGATTAAAGATAAAGATAACATTATAATAATATAAAATTATCCAAAAACAAGTCCTAATTCTATTAGATAAGTTTTTTTTGACCGAAATCATCCATATTAAAAAAATATTATCCTTTTTTGATTCACTTGGTTTAGATTAGGACATTTATTATATTTTATTTAAGGAAGAGTCAAAAGTGTTAAATTCAAATTTTAATAACTAAATAATTTTTAATAAAGGTTTATACATAATATAAATTCAACTATAAATATTAATTAGAAATATAAATATATTTCCTACATCATAGTATTTTATTTATAATTTTTATACATCAAATAAATAAATTTATTTATGACATAATGATGATGTAGTAATTACCTTATTAGTGAAATATTAAAATAATTGATATTAGAAATGTTAAACTAAATGTAAATTGAAACTTTTTATTCCATACAGTAATTTTATAGGTGAATAAAACATGTTATGGTTGATTTAATTAATTTTTTCGAATTAATCAAGTTGTGATGACATTTACAAAAACCAAATACTAAATAGTGTCAAAATTGACCAAAATGAGTTTAAAAAAAATACTATTTTATTAAATGATATAATAGTCCTAAAATTATATGATTCAGACAAATAAATAAGATAATGTTAGATATGTCATTAATTAACCACTTTAGGTTCTCTTGGAAATTTATATTAACTATATCAACCATATAGTATAAAAATACAAGAAGACATGTTAAAAGTTAAACGATTTAACTAAAAGTTAAATTTCAAAGGTAAATATTGTGACCAAAAGTTGTCTAAAACGTATCGGTTGAGAGGATTTTGACCCATCCCTACTTTATCCCCAATATAAATCCATATTTATATATTATAAAAATTAAAATAATTTTATAATAAATTAATATTTCAATCATTTCCTAAAATTCCCTCACCTCTCTTATAAAAGGGAACCTCCATTTCTTTTAATTCACACCCACAAAGCCTTTTGGCTCAGAAAAACCCTACCAAATTATCCTTGAAACTACCCTCACTTAATTTTATAGGCATTAATTTGATCATAAATCCAACCTAAGGAACACTTTTTCTCAAATCAAAAGAAAGCACCCGAAGAAGAGGTAATTATTTCATCACCTCTTTCAATGTTCGTTTCTTATTATACATCCTCTTTATTTTTTGTTTCCATACTAAAATAATTAATCTAGTACCTTCTACATACCTAGATGTTTTTAAAAATATTGTACAACCATATGTATCATTCTATCCATCCTATGAATGAAAAAGTCACCATAGGTGTGTACGTACAACTTACTGTCTCCACGTCGTGGTGTAGTTTGTTATTCAACACTTCATTATTTGGATGGGTATAATAATGAGTATAATTTATGTAAGTAATAAATAAAACATTTTAATTATTCTCTATATATAACATACCATACAATTACATATTATTTCACCAATAATAGAATTATATTGTCGCTCGTGCGTATGTATGACTTACGGTCTCCACGATGCGATGAGATTCATTTTCAATGATCATCATTCAAGAATTTTTATAAAAAAAATATATTGATTGAGTATGAGATATATGAAATAATATTTCTAATAAAATAATATTTATTTATTGAGATAAATATACATTTTTTACTTACTTTCATACTATACGATAAGAAAATGGAAACAACGTTCATACATATGTATAGATTACAGTCTCCATGAACGGTGTTTCTATTTCATATATCTATATATTATACATATTTATATTCTGAATATATATGATATATAAATCATGTTTTATATTATGGAAGTATGTAAATCATGATCTATGTGATATGATCAAGAATAAAAAGTTAAAACGTGTATGATAAAGAAAGCGATTATTACTCGAAATGTTACTTTAACATGGAAATTATTATTAAATGGGTAGTACAAAGTCATAAATGAATCATATATGATATCATAAAAATGAATATGGTTCTGATATAATTTAATAACATACTATGGTTGTTATACATGAGGTTAAACTTACCATCAACTAAATTAAAGTACAAGGTAAGAGTTAATTCCTCAATCTCATTATTATTCGAGATAATTTATGTGTAAGTATTTTCTTGGACATATTTATCATACATGTCCATGTTTCATTTAAAGGTTTTCAAGAATAATATTTTATGGTTTTTGGAAGATAATTTTTTACTAGATCATCATTTTAAATGTTTTATACATTTATATTTTTAAATCTTTTTAATTAATGTCCATGTTTTCCAAATGATTTTAATGATTTATTTATATGGAAATCATTATTTTAAAGTGTTAATTAATTTAAAAAGTCTAAAAGTGTTATGGGAAAATTTTATTCAAAAATCTATTTGAAATTTCTTCCTTTACAAAATAAAAAACTTTTAAATTATTTCAAGAAAAAGGGATATTTCTCTCAAATAGTTTTACCGATTATTTTCATCTATGTCAACATACTTTATTAGATATTATTCTTGATTGAGGTTGATTTATTATAAAAAAATTCCATATTTTTTTGAATGAATTATGATATTTTTGACTGTGTATTTGATATTCTTATACCATTTAAGGTTTATAGTTAAAGTATTAACATTTTGTTTGCCAGTTTTAATACGAATGATTATGTAATGTTTCAAACTTTTAATATGAGGAATGCATTGGACTTAGTAAGGGATGAGTGGGGCCCTCTATAGTCCCTTAATGAATTGGTAGGTCTCATGAGACAAACTAGTGTCTTGGCACAAGGCTTTGAAAGAATATTTGTGAATGGTCTTGGCATAAGGCCTTGACGTAGTAGTTATTATGTCCGGCATTATGCATTCTATCATTATGAAATTAGTTATTACGTGTGATTATTCGACTAGTAGAATATTCATATTCATGTTTATATAGTAATTTTGGACTTATTTTTACCATATTATGTTCATGTTTTATGTTTAAAAGGATGATGTTTTTATTATACGTCTTGACTTAAAAGTTTATAACTTCGTCTGAATTATTTACCCTTACTAAGCATCTCAGCTCACCTATTTATTATGTTTTATTTTCCATGGATTCCAAGAAGTGTATTATGTTTGATATTAAGGGTTAATCAAGGAGAATAATATAATTATCAACGGATTATATATTATGTGTTTTATGTTAGAAAGTTTAATGTAACATTCATGTATGTAATCTATTTTCCAAAATTGCTAAACTGATTGGTCCTTCAGGACTTGATTCCCTGAAATCATGCCAATGTATTAAAATAATGCACCAACTATAGGTAACTGGGGTTGGGGAATTACATAAAATTAGATATATATTCTTCTTTCATAACATGGTGTATGTATCGGGGGTGAGGAATAAATTTTAGTGGTCCACTCCGGATGGTGGTAATATAATCTACTATCATAACTACTGCATGTAAATAAGATATTCCCAACCTAGCTAAAAAATAAACATAACTAGAATTAAATAAACCAATAAATAATAAATAAAGGGTATAAAAAAATAAAATAGTCAACCATGGGTTCTAGACTAACAACCTAGGTAAATCTATTCCTGCTATCGCACAAACCATATATTTTATAACAAATGGATCACCCCTCCACATGATATTAGGAACGCCTACCAGATCTACAAAGGAGATCCAAGATATAAAAATTAATGGGATTGAATACTAGGCCATTGGTTATAAATTTATGAATCCATATGACAACATGAAGCTATCAAGTTCTATGAGTCCAATGGAAAGATCCGAATAAGAGACAAGACTCTACATTAGACCATAGAGAACCTAACATGAGCCAAAAGCCATGAAGAACAAAGAATGATCCAAAAGAGGCCCCAATAGGGTACACCACCCCATGGTTACCTCTATATAGGGGATGAACAAATTCACTATCCCATGGGTCACATCCGACCACTGGCTCAATATATACACCATTCTAGTGGTCCCATCTAAGTAACTAGGAGTAATCAATATCCATGGCACGAAGAGAACTTAACATCCATAATAGATAACCCATATAAAAAGTGTAAATATTTAGTAGAGGGGTGTAATAATCAAATATCCCATTATTTCCATAATCTAATATAACAACAATATTCTAAAAAACAAAGGATACCACTATATCAAACTCAGGGCCAATGTAATACACTGAGATTTTATGAAATTTATTTTTTCAAATAAATTTAATTTCATTGATAGCTTACATTACATGTAACAACAATTTATAGAGATCCATAATATTATATTAATATTATTATTTAAACATTAACTTGATAAAATATTAATTAAACATGGTTGTATAAATATTAAAAAAAATAAAAATTAATTACTACTATTAAGCTTAAAATGGGTTTACTGGGGTTATACTAAAAAGATAAGGGTTAAAATGAGAACAAATATTGTCCAACACCTACAAGATTGAGATATTTTGACATTTTATTATCTAAATGTATAGAATTATCCATTTTGGATCTTTTTCTCATGGTTAAACTATGGGTATAACTATTTTTAAAACATTTAAAATGATTCCTCTCCCCCATAAAAAAAGGAAACCCCCACTCCTCTTCTATTCACACTTCCAAGGAATTATGGTTTAGACAAGACCTATAAAAATATATTCCTTAATTAACTACCCATATAATAGAGTAATTAGTTTTATTAATAACCCCTCCTAATAGGACTTTATGTGTAAACCTAAAGAGGTTCTCTGAAGAAGAGGTATAGTCCTCAACTATTAATTTTAATTTTATTTTTTATTCCTACTCCTTAAAATATTATTCAACCATGATAACATTATAACATCATTATATCCCATATAATAATATTTTTTTTAATTTAATGAACTATATCTATATCCTCCTCCATCAAATGGAAAATAAAATTGTCGGTCTTGTGTATGGCAGACCACCATCTCATAAACTGATGTAATTTGTATTCCATAAGTGCATCCCAAGACAAGATAAAATGATGGGTTTAATATTTATATATTATAATCTTGACATATTTATACCCCTTTAATTATAATATCACATATAACTTTTTACCTTCCAATCCAATGGAAAACAATAATGTCGCTCATGCGTACGTGTGGACTACCACCTCTATGAAGCCATTTGATTTATTTTTAATTTTATTTTTAAATGGATGGTAATAAGGATACATTTAATGAATATATATGATATATATGAAATAAAAATAATTATTTAATATATATATATATTATTTACCTTTCTTTCATTCCATCTTTTAATAAAATGGAAACAACATTCATGCGTATGTATGACCTACCGTCTCCATCAACGGTGTAATACATTTTCTATCTCTAAATTTTATGAAAAACTTAAAATATAGATATAATGAATATATTTATTATATTTATTTAATTTTTAATGTTATGGATATGATGGAACCACAATCAAAGTAAAATTACCAAAAATATAAAACCAAAACATACATGATACCTAAAGGAGTTGTTACCCAAAATATAATTTTAACAAGGAATCGTTAATAAAAGGTTAATAAAATTCCGTAAGTATATCATATATGGTATGATGTATTTTATTATGGTTATTTAATATTTTTATAATAAACCTATATTTATTATACAGAAGTTTTGAACATGTATAAAAATATGTTATATTATGAACCTATATTCTTTTATGAGATGCATATAAAGACCATTTGAAATTTTATATCATGAATTTATTTATTTTAATTATATATAATGTAATTATTTCATGGGGATTACAATTAAAAGGCTACCAAAGAATGTAATGGATTTTCGTCTCACAATTATTTTTATGAGACACATGAACTATTCACCACTGTTTCTTTTTTTTTTGGTGTATATAGTACCCATAAATGTCTTTTATGATTTTATCATGAATATTATGGGATATAGACATCTATCCAAGTTTCATTATTTTATGATGATTATGATTTAAAAGTTACCAAATTTGTAATGGGTTTATGTTACAACCTCATTATTTATATGAATTGTTTTCTATTTTGATTCTGATAATAAAATGATATGATATATATCCCTAGAAACTCATTTAGTTTCTTATTCTATCGTTTTTTCTAGAGAATAATTATTCCCTTTAATTTTTATCTCTTTAATTACTCAACTTTCCAAAATATGTTTTTAAGAAAAATTGACTTTCTTTCTCTCTTCGGTTAAAAAACCTTTTTCTACCATGTAATTGTTTTATAAAAATGTTTTAAATAATGTTTTTAAAATAATATAATGAATTTTTAAATAATTTTTTACCCATGTTTAACCTTTTATAAAATAATTTAAAAGTAATCTTCTTGTTATTTTCTGAATAAGTCTTTTTTTTTTACTTTTTATCAAAAATGTGAAATGAATCATTATTTTAACATGTATGACATAAACATAATTTCCACCTATAATGACCACTAAATTATTTAAATATGTCCTTATAAGTTTAAAAATTTATTTTAAAAAAGTAATCTATAATATTTGGGAAATATTAATATTTTATAGAAGTATTTTTAAAATAGGCAGTATATTTTCTCAGAAATGTTTTAGTGATCTTTTTATAGAATAAATATTCATAAATAGAAATAAAATTTGGTGTTGGTTTTTTTAATGGTGATATAATCCAATGGTATCATCATTATTCTTTCTCTGGAGGGTTTATGATTCTACTAACATGATTTTTAGGAAACCTATTTCTTCCCCATGGGTTACACTATGATGATATGTTTATGAAACTCGTTTCTTTTACATGGGTTATGCTATGATGAAATTATTATTAAGCATCATAATTTTTTTGGGTTATGATATGATAAATGATTTATGATATTGTGGCACACATATATATGGTTTTCATTCTATGATGGGTGGGACATATATCTCCCTCTAATTCGTTAGGAAATGATTAATGTTTCATAAGCACAAAGGGTACACAAGAGGTTATTACAAACGCTAAAAGATAAGGTACAATAGAGGTTATCCCAAGCCCAAAACAAGAGGGTACAACAGAGTTTATCTTAATCTTGAAATAATAGGGTGTATAAGAGTTTATCTTAAGCCAAAAATAGGGTATATGGTAGGTTATCTCAATCCCTAAGTATGTACATGGGTGGTTAGCCCAATCCGAACATGCTATGTATGTCTTATTGGGTATCCTTGACATTAAAATTTATATGCTTATGTTTATTTCAAAAAACATTTTATTATTCCAATGTTATTCTCTAATGGATTATGTTCTTAGATTCCATCATGATTCATGTCTTATGAACATCCAAGAGTTATGACACTATTCAATTTTATGATATATGACATGTAGGGAATATTTTTTAAATGCTTATCTCATGTTCTAATACCCTTATGCTCATGTTACATTAATATCTCCCATTTTTACCCTTACTGAGGATCTGATCCCATCCTTTATTATGTTTCCTTACCATAGGTTATGAAGAAAGGTATCATGTATGATATGTTTATGAAGTGTGCTAGTTATAAAGAACTTAAAGGGATAAAATGTAGTTGACTTATGAACCAATTGTTTATGTATCCTTGTTTCCTAAGGAGATAGACCTAAATTATTCTTGTGTGGATAATTAAGTTTTGTAATGAATATTAATATTCTAAGATGTGATATATATGTTTGACAATTTTGGATATTTATAATTGGTATTAGATAATGTTTTAGTTAAACTTTGAATACTGGGATGATAAAAATTACATCTATATATGGATACTATAAGTATATGTGGATCTGGAGCTATTGTTTCTATGGGTAATAACTCTTAAAGGGGTGTCTTTGGATTTGAATCAACAATCACTTAGTGCATGATAATGGGCCATACTGCACACCTGGTTTGACACTCCAAGTGGATATGTTTTGGAAATTCACAAACTTTTTATAAACCATCATGAAGGATTTGAATAATGTCCATGAATGACCTTGTTTAAGACAAATGTGTCATATATTAAAAAATTAATCATCATTTAGATATCCTATAACTGATTTATCATGATTACATGGTCCCCCAATATGATTATTATTTCCTACACTATTATATTTTGTTTTATTAAATAGTTAAAACTCAAAGGATTCATGTTAATACCAAATTCAATTAACAAAGTAATGATTTTCCTCCTAATAAACCAAAATATATGTGATCCAGAATAAAAAATGATACTTATATACTCATATAACATTATCAAGATATGAATCATGCTGAACATCCAAATAAGAAAAGGAGTTGAATCCTTTAGAGGGAAACATCCACCATCTTTTAGTGGTTCCACTGATCCACTTGTTGTTAAGAATTGTATTAGTACCATTATAAAGATATTTTATATTCTCTAGTGTTTGGAGCATCAAAATTAATTTTAGTTGTATATATTTTATAAATAGAAGTGGATCTACGGTGTAATATTATAAATAATATAAGGAAACAATATGAAATTTACTCCATGAAGTGGGATGAGTTTAAGAGATTATTTTTTCAAAATTAATTTCCTTTTATTATTCATAAGAAAATGGAGAATTAATCATTTAAGGTAAATCATAAGGATGATGAATCTTTTGGTACCTATGAGGTGATTTTCACATGATTTTGAATGTATTATTTTGGTATTGTCAACTAAACTGAAAGTAAGGTTGATTGACTATTCATTGGATTAAAAATAAAGCTACAAATATAGTTATCCATAAGGAACTTCAGTAGATATGAAAAAATCATTGAATGTGCTATCAATGTGGAAATATATATTGGGTTTACTCATTAATCTCATGGTTCTTATAAGAAAAGAAATATTCAATTCAAGGGAAACTCTAAAAACAATGGGGATAAGAATATGATCATTCCTTCATGCTCTAAGCGTGGAAGGAAACATGGAGGAAATTATCATAAAGGGACAATTAATTATTTTATGTGTGGGAAGAAAGGTAATCAAGTGGATGGATTCCAATGTTATGGGGACAAGTTAGATAATGATATAAATAGAGAGAATTCACCATAGAATGCTCAAACAAACTCTTGTGTTTCAAATTCAAGGAGGATGAGCATTATTCTAACTAGTGATAAAATCCAAAGGTTAATGATGATTTTCAATGTTAGTAACCTCTAAATCAAAGTGAAAAAGGTAAATCTCATGTAACCACTATTTTGGATAAGGGGTTTGATAATTTCATGGTGAAAGGTACACTAACTATCCACTCTAGAAGTGTTAATTTATTATTTGATTCTAGATTTTCCCAATATTTTATATCTAAATAATTAAATAAAGGTATAACAATACCACTTCAATGGTTATATGATGAACTATCAAGGAAAACCCCTAACTATAAAATGATTTTATCTATTGTCTATCATTCTTACCAAGTTAATGTTTGCATAAATGTGCTTCTTGTAAATCTTTCTATCCTCACTCTAGTGGAATTTGATGGTATCTTAAGCATGGATTGTATTTATCTATATAAATCCAACATAAATTTCTGGGGAAGGTGAGTCACATTTAATATTCTAAACCATCCTATGATCCTCTATTAGGGTGATGCTAAAAATGAAATTCTAATGGAAGTTTCACCCATTGTATGGGTCTTGATCTCTTTTCAAAAGGGATGTTTATATCAGAAGGTTGGGGAGAAGCTAAATTTTTTTGATATGCCTATTGTAAAGGATTTATTACTGTATTTCTTGAAGAATTAATAAGACTTCCACTAAATTATGAAGTTGAGTTATTAATATAACTCATACATGGTGGTAAAATTATTTCAAAGACTCTATATAAAATGGATTATATTGAGTTTCGAGAATTGAATAAGAAACTCTAGGAGAATCATGACAAGAGGTTTATTTGAGATAGTGTGTCACATTAGAGTGAACTTGTTATTTTTCATAAGAAGAAACATGGATCGATGTAACTCTGTATTGATTATCAGAAGATGAAAAAGACCACAATCAAGAACAAGTATCATATACCCCATATTGATGACTTGTTTGATCAGCTAGACAAATGTCAATACTTTTCTAAGATCAAACTTCATTCTAGAAATCATCAATTAAGGGTCAACAATAATGATATACATAATTCAACATTTCATACAAGATTTGGACACTAAGAGTATGTAGTTATTCCCTTTGGTCATACTAATTTCCCCACTATCTTCTTACATTTAATGAATTGAGTCACTAGATATTACCCGGATTAGTTTGTGGTATTATATATAAATAACATTATTATATATTCAAATATAAAGGATAAGAATTATAATATTTTTAGGATTGTGTTGAAGACCCTAAGGAAGGATAAGTTGTATGAAAAATTTACTAAGTGTGAATTTTGGCTAAATAAAGTCACATTTTAGGATCATATAATCACAAGAGAGGGTATATCAGTGAATCCATATATGATAGAGGCTATTAAGAATTAGACTAATAGTGACCCATGATCTTCCTAAATGGATATTACATCTTTTTAGATAAATGTTTTTTACATTACACTAACACACACCTAAGGAGTGTAATAGTTTAGTGCAGTTGGAAACTTGGAACCCGATCTTTTTAATTCATGAAAGATTTTAAATGTGTCACGTAAAGATCATCCTCTTTAGTACTATTCACAAAATCCAATACTTAAAAAATTTATTTATAACCTATGGTAAAGAAAAATAAGAAATTGTGAGTTCAGTTGCTTAGTAATGGTCAACAAGGGAGATACATAAGCATAACACAAACATAATAACATGATAATATGAGAATAAAATTTTAAAACCATACCTTGCATATAAAATATAATTGTCTTGAGTCATGGAATAATTAATTTCATTTCATAAGACATGAATAATAATAGAATCAATGAACATGATCCATAACAACATTAGCATAAGACATATATTTGTTGAATGCACATTAGGATAAAAAATATTATGTCAATACTACCTGCCAAGACATTCATAACATATTAGTCTCAGGATAACCACATGTGTACCTACATCAGGCTTGTAATGAACTCCCATGTACCCTCTTTGAGGCTTGGGATAACCTCCAAAATACCCTTTGAGCTCATATAACAATAATAATTACCCAATTCATTGGAGGGAGATATAGGTCCCACCCATCACATAATAAAAATCATACATATGTGTTTCACGAGATCATGAAAAAATAATTATATCATAACCCATGAAATGAAATGGGTTTCATAAACATTTCATCTTGTCATAACCTATGGAAAATAGATAGGTTTCATAATCATTTCTTTATTTTATTATGTAATAACCCATGGAAAAAAGAAGCAGGTTTCATAATAATTTTATCATGGTATAACTTGTAGAAGAGAAATGGGTTTCATAAACATCTTGCAATTCTAAACCATTTACAGTAATTATAAAAAAAGGTATTATTTATTCATATTACCCAATAAATCATATGTTACATCAAAGTATGTCCTCTTAGGTGTAAAATTATTTGGAAAAATAAATTACATGGAATATTTCGTGATTAATATAACTTTTATTTAAAAACAATATTTTAATATATTAAATTTTAGAAAATATTTTTAAAATCCTTTTCTTTGAATATATACTTGAAAAATTATATAGAAATTTTAGAAAACCATTTAAAATATTTCTTGGGGAGAATATCATTTTTTACTTTGGAAAAACCTTTTTAAAAAATAAATTTTTTTAAAATGCTTTTATTTGAAAATAACCTTGAAAATTTATAAATTAATCTTAAAAAAAATATTCACGATGATTGGAATTTCCATTCATGCCATACATGAGAAAACAAATACGTATTTTACAGTTTGGGAAAAATTCAAATGGGCGTTTCTTGGAAAACAACACAAATATTTCTTTAAATTTTATTTTTGTAAAAATTCAAACACCTGTAAAATTTTATTTAATAAAGCATTTTAAGACATTTAAAAAAAATTTGAAAATATATTTAGAGTAGATCCTTTTGGAATATTTTTTTTACTGAATAGAGAAATAAATATTATTTTTATTAAAAATAATATTTTGTACTCTTGAGTTCCATTTTGTTTTTCGTATATGTTTTGTTTTGTTAGTTTCCATCCTCTTACATTGAAAATGGTTTATTAATAACCATTATAATAATCATGACATATTTATAATATTTATACATCATTTATACTTTTAATAACATTCATGAAAGTTTGTTTTAATAAATTAAGTATACTATAATCATGGAGAAGGTAGGAAATATGTATACATGAGTAACATTTCCATTTTTTGAATGGTCATTATGGAATGAAGGTAAGTAATATAATATCTTTATATAATTACTATAATATAATAAATAATTTATTATTTCTTTAAATATACTTATACATATCCTCCATGTGGTGTAGTGATGAAAAGAGAGTCACATCGCTTCGTGAAAGCGGTAGCCCACACATACACGAATGATGTTATCGTATTTCTATGAGTGAATAGGTAATAAATAAAATTATATATTATCTTTTAATAATGATTAATATATCATTAATATCATAATTATTTCATTTATATCATACATATTTATTTAATTTATCCTTATTATCTTCCATGAATAGCGTTAGTGAAAAAAATCACATCACTTTGTGAGGCGGTAGTCGGCCGTACACACAAAGACACCATTTTATCCCCTAAAAAATGGAAAGTAGAAAAATTTATATTTGATATAATGTATCCATTGGTATAATTATGTTATAAATATTATATATATATAGTATCCATCATCATACCCAATTATGAGAGGTGGTAATAGAAAAACAAAAGACATCAGTTCATGAGGCTGTAGTTTTCCATACACAAGAACATAAATTGTGTAACTCATTTGATGGAAGATGAGATGGATGTTGATAAAGAAATTAACATAATAAAATATAAATATATTTAATATAATTATTTTATCATATCATCACGGTTTAATAAAAAATTTAATGGGTTTGATGAAGAAATAAAAAAAAATGCTCGTTCAAGAATGTTTCCCCCTCTTTGGGTAACCACCTTAGGTTTAAACCAAAATCCTTACTACGTTGGATATATGTATAAAATAAGTATTTTAGGATTATATTATAGAATTTATGAAGTTATATTTTCATTTATTGGACTAAAAAATTATTTTAGTGTTTGAATAAGAGATGCGAGGGGGTGGCCTTTTATAAGCGAGGTGACTTGCACACTTGTAATTTTTGAAAAAAAGGCGTAACCACATTTTTCACTTGAAAAAAGAGACAAAAATGGATTTTTCTAAGATTAAGAAATTAAAAGGTATAAATATTTCCATATAATAGGTTTTATACAATTTTGTGGTCCATTTTAACCCTTATCTATTTAGTTTAACCCCCAGTAAACCCATTTTTTACATTAATCACAATAATTAATTTTTACTATTTCACTATTACTTTTGGTAATAAATTAAGTTGAACTCATTAGATAATATAAATTATTATTATTCAAAATATGGAATCCATTTATCTATATTTTATTCACATATTTGGAAAATTTTAATTTAAAATTAATCCCGTAGACATGACGAGAAATCGGGTTTTCAAAGAGAAAATGTTCAAAAGTTCACAAAGTTTATATTTCAAAATTTTATATGAAATTTATTATAATGAACTAATTTTGATTAATATATATATAATTTAACTTATTTTATTTCGAAACTAATTTAAAATATAATTTATATTGAAAAATAGTTTAAATAAAATGTAGTTTTCAATTAAAATTCAGTATTTTTCATTATTTATCAAAAAAGTTAATATTTACATAAAATTGTAAACAATTAACCTAAAGATAATATTGAAATTATGATTTAAAAATTAAATAAATATTTTAAAATAAATTTTATAAAAGTGTGAAAAATTATATTTAAAATAAGTTCACAAATGGAGACAAAACTGCCTTTTAGAAAATACTGTTTTTACGCATAAAATTGGATTTATACTGATATATTATCTAGAAAACACCTAAGATGAATGATAATTTTTCTATATATAAAATATTTAATTTAATTTAAATCATTCAAAAAAGTTTTATTATTAATTTATTAATGAATCATGATTTTTTTTTATAAAAATAGTTTTTCAGAAAAAGTTTTCTTTTAATTTCAAATAGTTTTTATTTTCATTTTAAGTTAATTGGTACCCAATTAATTAATTTATATATATGTGTAAACCATATATTTACATAATTTATTTAATCATATTCATACTTTCCATTCCAATGGATATATGATAAATTTCATATTGAATAATTATATTTTACAAATATGTCACATTTCGTTTAAACTCAGTGTTGCGGGTAACGCAAGATAAGATCATTGTTCCATGTAACACAATACAAAATCAGTTTTTCAAGTAATTAAATATAAAATCATTTTCATGTGGAATAAAAAATATCAAAAAGAATAATTTTTTTGAAAAACAATATTTCATAAAATCATGGGGTTTCACATTCTACCCCCTTAAAATGAATTTTCCCTTGAAATTAAACTCATCCAAAAAAGTTTTAACATTTAAAAATTTATTTATTAAAACCAGATTATAAAAATTAATAATAAAACTTAACTTAAAATAGGGAATGTTGGAAACATAAAGGTTATATAATGTAACTCATAACTAAGTTTCCACATGTAAGAAAATATGTGGGAAGTAGAGATTTAGAAATGAAAAAAAATGATAAATATTTATAAATAGTGATTGAGATAGTTTATCACAATTGGTTGATCTAGATAAAGTTAATGAACGCAAATATATGTACCAAATATGCATGGGAAAAGTCATTGATATCATTAAAAATATTTAAAAAAGAAAAAAAGTTATGTCAGGAGTATTTTCCGAATTATGAATAATTTTCATGAGAAGATATACTTACTTGATTTAATTTCATTTCATATATACAATCTCACCCTTTAGTATTTACTTGATCAATTTACACTTCATCTCTTACTGTAAGAAATTCAGGTGACATTTTTATTCTCAAAACACTAAAATATCATAATATCCATAGATAGAATGACAGGTTATTGCATACATCTTTAGTTATCATCACAATAAAATGGATAGCATAGGTTATCCAATATGCATAAATCTTAATACAATGAATTAATAAATTAATCTATAAAGCCTTTTACAATGTCCAACTTAAACCGTCCCATAATGGTTAACCTTAAGACCCTTTCAAAATATTAAAATCCAAAACTATAGATAGAAGGTCACTAAATTTCCAAAATGTAATTATCATTAATACCACAAACAACATGAAGTAGATCTTAATTTTCACATACCAAACATGTGAATAATATCATATTGTATTCTCTTGAAACAAGGTAATAACATGAATTATAATGAAACTATAGTGAAAATATACATGATTCTTTATTCCTCACATAAAAAATTATTGGATATATTTATTAAATACAAAAATATTGTAAACTCCATCAATGATAATATTAACCACTTTGTTAAAAAACATTAATCATTTATAAGGTAATTAGTACTATGTAATTTACATTATCCATATCAATCATAACTTTATCCCAAAATCATTATCTCAATATGACTAAAATATTAAAGGGTTATGGTTCCCGTAATTACATGTTTTATATAAAATATAACCTTTAAATTAAAATTATTTTCTAGGCCATAAATATCATTTAATATCTTCTTTCAAATACATAATGAAAAGAATATAGTTAATAATTATTTAATTCCAATACATAAACACTTCAATCATACCACTTAATTCATAAAAAAATAACTTGGATTCATCATCTTATTCCTTAATACCTCCATCCTTTCACATGTTATTCTTAGTCTCTTCAACGTTAAAAACAAAACCATTACTCATACATCCATGGTGATTCTCTTCACAAGTTTTCACATTAGTACATTGATTAGAATAATGACCATACTTCCCACATTTGAAACATTCAACCATCAAAGATGTATTAGGGAGACCAATATTACCATACATTATGTTAACTACACTTTCCTTTTTCCTTGGAAATTACTTACTTTGTTTTCTTCTTTTCCATACTCAGAACATCTTCCCATTCCACTGATAAATTCACCAAGGTACTTCTTCCCACATTCTCGACATATATGTAACCAAATGTTCTTTCCTCCATGGTCTACATTACCAAAACTCTCAACTAACTCTATCCTTCTCTTATTTGGTTATTATAAGAGTTGGTTAATGTGAATTTTTTTAATCTTGTTCTATGATAACTAATCACAATATACTTCCCCTTCAGTAATCTTTAATATCTACTATAAAAGACCCCCCATTAGTAATCTTCAAAACATACCCTACATAAAACCATTCTTTAAAACCAGGGGAAAGAAAACATAAGAAATAGTGATCTTATATACTCAGTAAGGGAAAAAATGGAGATACATAAGCATAACATGAACACAAGGGTATGATAACATGAACATAAAATTTGAAAGCCATTCCCTTTATATCAAAGATCATATTTTTAAGTCATGTCATAAATATTATCAGTTCATAAGATATGAATCATAAGTGAATCAAAGAACATGAGACATGAGATAATTACATTGGAATAAGTAATAGATTTGTGGCATAAAAAAGAACATAAAATATTATGTCAAGGATACCCACCAAGACATTATTAACATGTTATGCTTGGACTAACCACCCATGTACCTATTTCATACTTGGAATGAACTCTTTTTTACCATATTTTGGGCTCTGGATAACCTATCGTGTACCCTTTAAGATCATATAACATTAATCATTACTCAACACATCAGAGGGAGATATAGGCCCGAACCATAACATAATGAAAATCATCCATATTTGTGTCACAAGACCATAAAAAATACATTTTATCATAACCCATGAAATAAAATGAGTTTCATAAACATTAAATCATGTTATAACATATAGATAAGAGATAGGATTCATAATCATTTCATCATTTCATCATAGCATAACCCATAGAGAAAGAAGTGGTTTTCATAAAATATTTATCATGGTATAACACATTGAAGAGAAATAGGTTTCATAAACATCTTTTAACCATAAACCATTCAGAGTAAGAATATGAATGGATTCATTATTTCATATCCCCTAATAAATAATAAGATACATAAAAGGATTCCATATTATATGGAGAATAATTTTGAATGATAAATCACATGAAACATTTCTTAAGGAAAACAACTGTTCTTTAAAAATCAAATTTTAAAACTAAAAATTCATAAAATATTTTAGAAATCACTTTCTTTAAAAATATACATGAAAGCTTAGAAATGAATATTTAAAAAATCATTTAAAATAATTCTTAAGGAAAATATCCTTTCTTCTTTGGAAAAATACCTTTTAAAAAATAATTTTTTTTGAAAAGTGTTTTATTTAAAAATAAAATTAAAAAATTATAATGGGATATTCAATGAAAATAATTATCATGATGGTGGGAAAATCCGTTCTTATCATACACACTAAAACAAAGATTCCTTTTTCATTTTTGGTAATATCCAAATGGGAGTTGTTTGGAAAATGAAATGAAGATTAATTTATTTTTTTTAAAGTAAAACATGGGTAAAAATTCCTTTAATAAACAATTTTTTTAATGTTAATTTTTTTAAAAACACTTTTAGAAAACATGGTTTTGTAATAAAAAGGTTTTTAAACCAAAGTGATAAATAAAGATGCTTTTTGTTAAAAATATCATTTTAAAATATTGAGTACTTAAGTAGAGGAAAATGAAGGGAAACGATGTATTATTAAGAAATAACCATATAAGAATAATTCCATGAGTTTATTGTGATATATATCATAATGTTTCGTTATTGGAAGCATAAACATAAACAATCCAGATAAATATTGAGATTTTAACATAATATAATTACTACTTTGGAAACTTTCAATAATTACACACATTAAATAATTACATTAAATAATTACATTAAATAAATAAAAAATATCATGAGAATAAATAAATTCATGTTATTACATGTCAAGGGGGCTATATATGCACCTCATATATGAATATTAATGCATAACATGACGTATGTCTCAAAGAAGGAAAATTGAGAAAAAATACCTTACCACATGGGTATATTTGGAATCATAAAATACAAAAAATAATAAAATCAAATAAAAATTTAAATATCATTAAAATAATAATATTCATGATATTACATGTTAATGGGTAAGTATATACCCCCCACAAAAGTAACAAGTGCATAATTTTCTTATTTCTCCTAAAAAATGGAGAGATTAGGAACCCCTTATCTTAAGTATCAAATTCCTTAATACAAATTTGATAATACTATATAATAAATATATGTTTATCATAAATATATTATAGATACATAATTATATATATCATACCATATATGATTTACTTATGTCATTATATTACTTGTTTATTAAAAATTCAATGTTAAAGTCACGTTTCTGGTAATAACAGCTTTGTTTTTTGTATAGGTTTTTATTTGTTATTTTTTGTCCTATTTATTTGATAATGGTTTAATTATATATAGAATAATAATTATGAAATAATTATTATATTTATACATCAATTATGAAGTTACCAATCAGGATCTGAGTATCACTAAGAGGGGTAGGGGTGAATCAGTGATGTCTTTTTCTTTTTATGTTTCCTTCTTTTTGAAACAACCTTCACCTCTTGTTAAAGAGTTTATTCTATTTTTAACTCACAAAACCACATGAAAACAATATTTACAAGGTTCACTACTCAATAAGAGTAGCTACGTCCTTGGTATAGTATATAAATAATCTAGTACCATACAATCCACTAGAAAAAAATCCTTTGATGTGGAATATAATGAGTTGGATATACCATTACACTCATGTAGCACTTGGAAAACAATCCGCAAGTGTGTGTGCACCCTCTTAGCACAAATATGGAATTACAGTATTTTGGTGCTTCTTTTCAATTGAACAGGTGTATTCTTTGAAGTACAAATGTTCACTTTCTTACCCAGAAGCTGGTAAGAACTATCTTACGCACAACCGAATCTGTGCAAAGACCTCGAATATTTAGCGTACCCTTTTTGGTGTCTTGTGCAAAACTTTTATGCCACGTGCGCAAGATTGAACTTATTTCGTGAAACACCACTTGCACACAACTTCGATCTTGCACACAAATTTCTTCTTGTGCACAACTTAACTTTCTTGCACACAACTATATTTCTTTCGTGCACTCTCCTTTTATTAATATTTTTCTGCACCTTAGAGATCAGGATATCTCTATGTGTCTATCACACCCAGTGTGAGGGGGTCACCTCTTATTTATAGACCTCATTGACCCCTACGTGCAAAAACCCCGATGCGTCACGCAAGATCCAGACATGTAGCGGAAAACCCCATTTGATGTTGTATTGGGTGTGTATGTATATTTCACGCCAAACTCTTCTTTCGCACACTTCTTGAATCTTTCGCGCACTTCCTTCCTTTGCCATTTTTTGAAGTTTGGACCTCAAATCATTCCTTGCATGCAAAACCCCATTTTACACCGCCTTTGGCACGTAAGTCTCCTTCACGCTAACCTCTTATTTCATGCACTTATTAAATATTTCGCGTGCTTCCTTCCTTTTCCATTTTCAATGTTTGGACCTCAAATCATGCCTTGTGCACAAGATTCCAAACTACCTTCAATCTTGCGTGCAAAAATCAAGATTGCACGCAAAACCCCAATCTTTCCCGCAAGCCTCTCCTTTTCCATATTTTGATGTTCGGATCATGAAAACCACTTGCACGCAACATACTGATCCATCTAAAAACTTGTGCGCAACATAATTTGCAAAAACACATTTCTTCATCTCCTGATTTTCTGGCCCTAAAATTTGGAAAACATTGGAAAATAGTGCCACCTTAGAACATTCTTTTTTGCCGCCCCCAGATCTTCTGTTCCTTTTTCATGTTATCTCATTACTGCATCCCATGACCATTCTTTAGCTTTCATCATGGAATCCTCTATCGCGATATGTATCCTTTGATCCAACAGCTTTAGTATCGTCAAATTTTCAATGGGAAGTACAGAATCTTCCCTTTCTTCTAGCAGCATCATTCCTTCTAATCAAAATTGTATATGACTAGCATCATCATTTCTCCCTCTTTCCTTCATAAGTATTTCACCACAAGTTCTACAAACTTATGATATTTGTGAAATAAAAATCAGAAAAGCAACATCTGGTTTCCATGTTCTTTATAAAGTTATTTGATTTATCTTCTTTGACAACAAAAAACAACACTCGGTAACAATAAACTCTTCTTACTTTCTTCTCCATCCAACTTGGTCCGAACAATATCCCCCTTTAGATTTTGTTGTCCACCAAGATTCATAAATCACAAAAGTTTTTAACGTCATGAAATGGATTAATTATCAACAATTCTATGCCTATATGAGATAACTAATTGTAGAAAACAAGAATTATTGAAAGCCAAAACCATACTGTCCAAAAGCAGTGACTATGAAATTTCATGCTCATATCTCCTCAGACTTCTTCAGAACATCTTTCAATATTCTACTTCAGCATTCTTCACTTATTCAACATTCCTGGAATTTAAGAACATTGTTTCTTACAACCACTCCAACAAACAGTTAGAATAGTTCACACACATACATGTTGGACTCACAACATTCGCACAACTCCCCCTTCATGCATGCTTCCATAAGGATAGATTTATGAATATGTTAGAAACTTGTTCCGATGCAAGAACATACTCCAGCATCAATTCATTCTTCTCCACCTTCTCTTTGATGAAATGGTACTTTATGTCAATGTGTTTTGAATGAGAATGTTATACTGGATTCCTTGTAAGATTTATTTCACTATGATTATCACAACCTAAGAGAAAGGGTAGCTTTACCTCAATAAGTATATCTTCCAATTGAGTCTTAATCCACATGTGTTGAGTTGCAGATTGAGTAGTAGCAACATGCTCAGCTTCATCTATGCTAACACTTACTGAATTCTATTTCTTGGTATGCCAACTAACACAAATTTTCCCCAAAAAGAAAACTACACTAGATATGGATCTTTGATCATCAACATTTCCTTCCCAATAAGCATCTACATACCCAAATAGATCAATATTTCTTGTTCCATCATACTTGATTCCAAAATTTGTTGTTCCTTTTATATATCGGAGAATTATTTTTTCCAGCAATCAAATGTGATTTTTAGGAGAGCTCTGAAATCTTTCACATAAAGTGATAGCATAGACTATGTCGGGTCTTGAGGGAGTCAAATACAATAAACTTCCAATCAGCTTTTGAAACTCTTTCTGATCAACTTCCTTGCCTTCTCCATCTTTAGACAAATTGGTTCCCACTGAAATTGGTGTGGACACTAGTTTCAAATTTTCCATGTCAAACTTCTTCAGAAGTTCCTTAGCATACTTTTCTTGAGACAATAAAACATGATTCTTCTTCTGTGAAATTTGTACCCCAAGAAAGTATTTCATTTCTACGAGCATAGACATATCAAATAACTTCTTTATCTCCTCAACAAATCTTTCACATGATCATTCATCATTCCCAGCAAATATAATGACAGGGACTTAAACAATAATGATCAATGAAAACTCATGACACTCCTTGATGTAAATATTTCTATCAACTCTAACTTTCTTTAAATTCATATTCCATAAGAAAGTATCTAATATAGAATAACATGACCTCAGAGCCTTTTTTATCCCATACAATGCCTTCTTCAACCTGCACACATAACATTCATCCTTTCCAATAATAAATCCACAATGTTGATCAATGTAAACATCCTCATCAAGGTCGCCATTCAAGAATGTGGATTTTTGATCCATTTGAAAGATTTTCTAACCTCATTGTGCAATAATAGAAATAAAGATTCTGATTGTTTGTAATCTTAACATCAGAGCAAAGGTTTCATCAAAATAAATGCCTTCAATTTGTGAATACCCTTTACAAACCAATCTTTCTTTCTTTTTCTTATTACTTTACCTTCTTCATTCAGCTTGTTCCAGAAAACCCACTTTGTACCGATAATGTTCTTATTGTCCATATTGGGTACATGTTCACAAGTATTATTCTTCTCTATCTGATCAAGCTCTTCCTTCACAGCATAAACCCATTCTGGATTCTCAAATTCTTCATTTACATCATTCAGTTCAACTTTCGAATAAAGGGAATTATGTGTTATAACATTCATTGTTCTTCTTATTTGAACCCTCGGATGTTGATCTCCGATAATGTTCTAAGCCTCCACTTGTTTTATCAGCCTAGGATGAGTTATTTGAACTTCATCCTCATCACTCCAGATTTATAACTCAGATTCATCATCTTGAATAGGATTAACATAGTCTGCAGCATTATAAGAATCGTTAACAAAATCTTATCTATCCTGCTCAGCTTCCATATCAACATATGACTTCTTTTCTTTCTCAACATTTTCAACAACTTTTAAATCTGAAGAATCAATAATTCTTCCTGTGTCTTTATTGAGACATCTATATCCTCATCTTTCTGGAGAAAATCCAAGAAAAATTTCATCATCTCCTCTTTGCTCAAACTTTTCAAGGTTTCCACCTTTCTTCTTTACAATGCATGGACTCCCAAAAACTCTTAAGTGTTTCAGACTTGGAATTTTTCCATAGAACATTTCATATGAAGTAATATATTAGTTTGGAATATAAAAACATCTATTCTAAATATACACAACATTGCTCATGTCTTGGCTCCAATAATAATGAGAAAGACTATGTTGAAGTAACATAGTTCTCCCCATTTCCACCAGACTTCGATTCTTTCTTTCAGCAACCCCATTTTGTTGAGGTGTGTATGGTGAACTGAAGTCATTCCAAATTCTATGTTTCTTAAGGTAAGTTTCAAAATCATCATTCTTATACTCTCCACCATTATTAGTTCTCAACTTCTTCACTGATTAATCACATTCCTTCTCTACTTTCCTCCTGAAACTCTTAAACATTTTCAGAGCATCTGACTTATGTCTCATGTACATAACACAACTAATGTGAGTAAAGTCATCAATGAAAGTAATGAATTACTTATCTCCATTTGTAGATTAATTTCTCATTGGTCCACAAATATCAGAGTTTATGAGTTCAAAGGGTCTTTTTGAGCGAATTTCAACTCTCTTATGAATAGAGTTTGTAATCTTCCCTTTCTCACAAATAGTACTACACCAATCTATTCTTTTTGATTAATCAGGCATATCTCAGACAGTATCTCTATTTGATAACTTGCACATATTTCTATGACACATATGTCCCAAAATTTTATCCCTTAACTGATTTTCATCCCCCACACCTATGTAACAAGAGTTCTGCACTTCACAAACTTGGAATAAATTCCCTCTTGTACATTGGCCTCTTGTGACTATATTTCCATCATTTTCACTTTTAAAAAAAATCCATATTTTCCGAAGATAACTTTGTTTCCCTCATTATAGAGTTGTGACACACTAAGAAGGTTATGTTTCAGCCCATCAACATATAGTGTTTTCTTGGATTTCATCTTTTCTTTTCCAATGATGGATGATCCAACACCTCTGATCCTTAGAGATTCATCATTTCCAAATGTCATTGTTCCCTCATTGAATTATTTCACATTATTTAGAAGCTTTAAGTCTCCTGTCATATAAGAGGAACACCCACTATCAGTAATACATAGACATTCTCATTCTGTAGCTTTCAAAGTAGTTTCGACAGTGAGAGCTTTTTGTTCTTCCTTTTCTTCCACTTTCTATTGTGCTTCCTCCAATTTTCTAGCCAAGTAAATGTGTACTAGCCAGACAACCACACACTCTTTTTTTCGGACATATTAGACCTATCATTTTTAGCTTTTAAACACTCTGGATTCTATGGATTATTAAGAAACTTTTGTTTCTCTGGTAACACACTAAGGAAGCCCATAGAAAGATGTCTAGGTCGACCACATCTTTCACAAATAGTATCTAGTGGTTTGAACCTATTCTCAACTTTCACACCAACATTCTTAGATATCTCTAGAAACTTCTTTGGAGATTTTCTATTTTGAAAAGATTGAATCCCCATCAATCCTTGTCTTTCAAAACATGTGGAATTGTTGTAATATTTTTTGTTGAACCAACACATATTTACCATGTGTCCAAATCCACAACATTACCAGCAGTAGCCATAAAATGAATATTTTCCTTGGAAACTTCCATACTGACTGGAGCTGTGAACATGCAACTCAACAATCTTCTTACCATAATTATGCTGACCATCGACCTTCATATTTTCAATTGTAACTTTCTTCTTCAGCTCAGATTTCTGTTTAGTCTTACTGGAACCAGAAGTGGTAGACATATTTCTGGACTCAATATTTTTAGATGTTTCTAATTTTTCAGTATTTATAACTTTGACCACTTACATAACCATTCCAACATTTCTATTATTAGTACTCATTCCATCTTTATTTTCAACCTTTCAAGGCAACTTTTTATGTTCCTTATTAGGCTCATTCTTACTAGAACATTTAATAATTTTCGTAAAAGAATTTTTTAACCTTTTCTTCGTTTCCTCAGCTTTGTAAAGTTTATGTTAGAAAAGTTCCAACCCATATTCCTTTTGTAACACCCCATGATTTCATAGTATGTTATCTCATTAATGTAATTCACTAGCTTGTGCTACATGCAACACCGAGTTCGAGCGCACTAAAACTTACCAAACTAGCCGTTCAAAAAGAGGTTATGAATAGTATTAACTGAATTTTGAATCTTATATACTCCATATAATTTTAATATCCATATTATGTATTTCAAAGATATAATATAAGAACAAATTCAATTTTTTAGATAAAGGATGTATTTTTAAAAAATGCAATCTTACCACCTATTAATGGTGAACCCTTTTTAAATCCAATATTTGACACTTTTATATATTCAATTTGACAAAATAAACTTCTTCTTTAGAATAGGGACATAAAAATTTAGTTTTGATAAATTTTTGGTGTTTTTCTAATAATATTCATGTTTTGATGAATAGTGAAAATTAATAAATTTTAATTGAAAACAACTTTTTTAATCAAAATAATTTATATTGTTAAACATTTGAATAGTTTGAAAGTATAATTAGATTATATTTTTACAATTTAATACAATTTAGGTCATTATAAGTAATTTCACATTTAAATTTGACATAAACACTTGTCAATCTTTTGATAGTTTTTACTATTTAAAAACCCACTTTTTGTTTTTGACAATGAGAAATAATTTTAAATTAAAAAATGAAACCTCTATGTTTTTAATTTGGTAAAATAGACTTCATTTTTGAATTCATAATATCAAAATTAACTTAGGGTGAATTTTTGGTATTTTTCTGAAAACATTCATTTTTTGATGAATAGTGAAAAACACTGCGTTATTGTTTAAAACCGAATTTTTATTTAAGTAATTAGTTATTTTATTTTAATTTATTTTTGGTCAAAATAGATACATAATACCTATATATGTTCAATTTAATTCATTTTAGTTATTTTATAATATGTTTAGATATATATAATTTTATTGAACTTCTTACCGTCTTTTACCCACCTTCTAGGAGCATTTGAAAATTTGCATAAAACATAATTTTACCACTTTTGTGAGATAAATTTCAAAAATCCGTGAGACACAGTTAACATCAGTAAGTAAAATTTGGTTCAATAAGATGAAAATAATTTTTGGTGAATAGTATCTTTTGACTTTTATTTACCACGATTAAAAGTAAATAGGGTAAGTAAGGGTAAAAATGATATTATAATTACCCAAAAACATGTCAAAATTCTATTGAATATGTCTAATTCAACCCAAAACAAAATTAGGAATAAAATATGATCCTTTAGGTCGACTTGGATTAGATTAAGACATTTATTATTATTTTATTTAAAGAAGAGTTAAAAGTGTTAAATTCAAAGTTTATTAACTAAAACTTTTTTAATATAGGGTTATACATAAGATAAATTATACTATAAATATTCATTAGAAATATAAAAATAATTCCTACATAATAGTATTTTATTTATAATTTTTATACATTAAATAATATAATTTATTTATGACACAATGATGATGTAGTAATTACCTTATTAATGAAATATTAAAATAATAGATATTATAAATATCCAAATAAATGTAAATTGAGACTTTTTATGAATTAAACTAATTTTATAGGTTAATATGACATGTTAGGGTTGATTATATATATTGTTTTCGAAGTGATAAGGTTGTTATGACTTTAAAAAAAACAAAATACCAAATAGTGTCAAAATTGACATAAATTAATTTTTAAAACAAATATTATATTATTGGTTGATATAATATTACTAAAAAAATTAGGTTCGGGAAAAGGGCTTAAATAATATTATATATGTCATTAATGAACCACTTGAGGTTCTCTTTGAATTTTAGAGTAAGTTTATTAAACATTTAGTGTAAGAATAAAAGAAGACACGGTAAAAGATAAACTATTTAACTAAGAGTTAAATATAAAAGATAAGGTTAAAATGGTAACCAAAACTTGTATAAAACATATTGGTTGAAATTAGTTCAACCCATAACCACATAAGGATCAAAATAAATTAATTTGAAGCCATTATAAACCTAATATGATTGTATAATAAATTAATATTTTAATCTTTTCCTAAAGTGACCATCACCCCTCTTATTAAAGGGAACTTCCCCTTCTCTCAAAATCACACCTCAAAAGCCATTTGGATTTGCCAAAACTTGCCCAAATATCCCTCCAATTTCCCTTAAATCAACCTAGAGTCCTTACTTTGATCAGAAAGACAACATAAGGATCCCTTTTGATCAACTCAAAAGGAAACAACTGAAGAAGAGGTAATAATTTCACCACCCTCTTTCAAGTTCTTTTCTTCTTCCACTTACTATTTATTTGTTGTTTCCATACCAAAATAATAAATCCAGTACCTAGTACATACTATGATGTTATTATAAATATGGTACAACCATATTCGTTATTCTATCCATACTATAAATGACTTTTGAGGCACCTTTTCGTCACATTGTCTAAACGAATGGAAAGGCAAATGCCTTAGCACAAATTGATTCATCCTTTGAAGAAAACATCAAAAATAGAAAAAGGAATGAACAAGGAGTCAAATAACCTTGTGTCGCACAAGTTCCATCACTGTCGCACAAGTAAACTTGTGCGCCGCCTAATGGTCATGCAAGTGACTTGCGCGCCCTCTTCGAAAACCACCCAGGGTCTTCTCTAGCCTATAAATACCCCTGGTGGGCCCCCCATTTAAAGAGGATTTTTTTCAGAATTGAGATAGAGAGCTCTGAACACCCATGTCTCTTATTCAAGTCTTCCAAACACTTCTAAGGTAATTCTTTACCTAGAATGGAAGGTCTAAACAAGAGGAGTAAGGTCTAAGTGTTAGAATTCACTAACACTTGCGTGCCTAATTGTTTTTACCCTTATGGAAAATCGACACACTTGCGCGCCTCTTTACCTACTCATTGAAACTTGCATGCCACTCTTCTGGAAGTACCTCAAGATAATTATAAAGGATTTGGTCAAAGATCTCCCAAGTATTACCCTACTGGTTAACCATCACCCAAGTATATAGGTGTCGTCCAAGTATACTTGCGCGACCAAGACTAGCGCGCCCGCGTAGTACCTGTGCGCCCACCAGGACTTGCGCGCCCCTATCTTTTTGGGTGCCTCTCCTACCTATTTCACCTCTATTATTACATTCCAATTCTCCTATTCAAGATTAAATCTTCATGACACTCTTCAATCCATTTATGGCATGTTTTCTTGATTGACTTCTTTATCTGAAAGTAATTCCGTGAAACATCTCTCAAAACCTAGTGATTTACACAACTTTATGTCACTAAAGTTAGACATTTAATTCATTAAACCTCATTCTTTAATATGAGAGAACCCTATTATCGGGAATCCTTTTTAGGAGTAAGCCCCAGTTATAATATCCCAAATATGGGCTTCCTTTTCCGGAGTAAGCCCCAACCATAATTCCTTAATCTGGGCATCCTCCTTAGGAGTAATCCCCAAGTGCTCATTAATCTGGGCATCCTTTTAGGAATAATCCCCAGTCTTAATGTTACCAAACATGGGAATCCTCCTCAGGAGTAAGCCCCAAGTCCCTTAATTTTTGAAGTCCCTTAACCTGGGCCTCCTTCTCATGAGTAAGCCCCAGTCACAATTTTTTCTTAACCAGTATTAATTTACTTTTGATCGAGGCTTCCTTCTCACGAGTAAAACCCAATCATAAGTCCACTCCTAACGTGTGCATCTTCCTTAGGAGTAAGCCCCAATATTAGAGTATCCAAATCTCTATAAAGTACATATACCTTTATGGAACCTGTTTCCAGGTTTCTTCCCTAAAGTAAATCCTAATCTTCATTTATCTAGGCAGTCATACATACATGAGCCCCACATTATTTCTCATGATTGCATATTTATTGGAACAATTGTCTGGTTTTACCAATACCTCTTGTTTCTCACACCGAGCATGACTCATGTGAGCTTATAGTGTAAAAGTAATTATGACATCTTTCTTTGAGCCATAAATTATTCATAAACATCATTCTCCCTTTCTCTAACTACGTGGGTTCTAATTAATTTTCTAAACAAAGGATACGTAGGTAGCCGATCTGCGAGTACGATCCCAACTATGAAATAATCCATGTCCTTCTGAATGACAATAAACTTCAAGTTCCCCACTGAGTGGCCTTAAAACCAGTACGACCATCATAATGATCAAGATAATTTTATGTATTGAAGGATTCCATTGACTAAGAAATCTCTAACAAATACAGATGATTCTCTATCGATGAAGAACATCGAATACATATAAAAGATTCTCTAAATTTCCTACATATTTAATCATTGATTGTCATATCTAAAGGAAAGATCATTTTATACTTGGTAATGTAATAAGGATTCACGAACATATCTTAAATCTATAAAGAGAGTCCCATAGTAGACAATAATTCCCCTAAAAAAGGTCTGATGAGTCCGACCTCCCATCCTCTCGAACAATGCAAATTCCTAAGCCTCATCAGTCCACAACTAATGAGTGCATAACTTTGGAAAGTAGGTTCAAATGGATATGGAATCATTGGATGTTTTCGGTTCGATGAACAAACCTGTTAGAAACTAATTGGAATGTTTGAACCTTGAATAAATGAGTTCATCCCCAAATCTAAAGGGAAACAAAAAATGGTGAACCCGATGTGAATCCTTAACCAAGTTAAAATGATGTTTTACTTATTTGTTAGGCCCCTATTTAAAACTCAATTAGAAGGCCAACAAAGCAATCATTGAAATATTTTCTCATCCAAAAGATGTAGTGGCCGAATTTATCTTGATTATGTCTGTTATATCAAACATGCACTCTTTTCCAAGATCTTCTGCATTACCAAAATGGATTCTCTTAAATTCACACCCGTGAATACGTCTGCTGTGAAAACTTATGCTACAAATGCCACTCCTGCTACTCCTGCTAGATCATCTTCCGCTCTGAGGATGAAATCACCTACTCAGTGTCTTCAATGCTGGGTATCAAATGCACTTGTTAAGGATTACCTTCATCACGGTACCATTCCAACTTTGGAGGCTCCCCGACAAGTCCTCCAAGTGAACAACTGACATTGGTCGTCTGGACAACGACGACCAGTGATTAAGAAGCAGGTGGTTCCAATCACCATCTCCAATAGTTTTAGGTCATTATCTCCGGAACGGAATCACCAGTCCCTCCCATATTTTGGGGAGGTGAATGAGCAGGCCCCTCAGTGTCTTAATTCAAAGAGACATGAATCCTTCCCGAGGGCTCCCATAAACAATCGCAGCCAGACTCGTGCGGCAGTTCTCCTTCAACATGATGAGGGTATCATCTCTAGGTGTTCAGCTCGGGTTCCTCGAACCCGATCAGGCAAGACGAATCTCCAGAGGCGAAATCTGGTCAACAGTGAGAAGGTTCTCATCTCTACCATCTTTGGAGAATTCCACCAACCTAACTTGGTGGCAAGAAATGAGAGGGCACATACATCTGTCCGTTTTAATCCCACTGTCTAGCAGACTCGTCTGGCAGCAGTACGCCAATCCCACCAGGAAATTCCGGTGGAGTACTATAGGGAAGAACATACACCTATTTATACGTCATCAGCTAATAAGCAGGCTCGTCTGAATACATATGATGGATCTCATGAAACATGTTTGGCGGAGTACAATCAGCAGGCACATACACCTGCTAGTATTGATCAATCCTACCAATAGTCTCGCTTTGTCGCACTAGGAGAAGTCAGTCGGAAACCTCCGGTGACAAACAGGAGGCAGAATCAACTCTCTACCTCTACACTTGAGTACTGTTAGGATTCACTGACAGAAAAAGGAGGCCAGGAGCAGGAACACACACCTACTCCAAGCACGGAATGGACATATATCCCCGTTCCGGCAGCTCAAGTCACCAGGAATATTCTATCAATGGTGAAAGAGCAGAAGAAAATCCCATCTCATATTCTGGATGCCTGCCAGGATACTATAACAGCTTCTGCATCATTATAGGGAATGAAATGAAAATATATCCCTACCAGTGGAGTGACTCATCAACAGATCACTCTGAACCAGATACACACCTATGTTCTAGTCCAAGAGGGTTGTGGGGCGTACTCCCCCATATCATACGGACAACCAAGTCAGGTACATACACCTGATTTGAGTGGAGATCGTTAGCTTAACCTGTCCATCTCTCCTAATCAGGCACATACACCTTCTTAGAGTAGCCACTTTCGTTAACAAGTGGTTTCCAAGGAGAGTAAGAAGGTTTCTATTAAGAAGACCCACCCATCACAGTTAAGAAATCAAGAGCCAATCTGTAACAAGGCCTTGCTCGATGTTGGAGTTCTTGAAGCCCTCAGACAGTTATCTGTTGGAATCCAAGATTCTACTCCGTCATTTCCCAATAGTGGGAACATTAATTCTGAAGGTCTTCAACAAACACTTCTTCATTAAGGCTTGATTCATGAAAGTTTGATCGATCTTGAAGTTTCATCTTCATATGATAGCTACAATAACCCTCTGTTTTTCCAAAAGACCAAAGAGAAAGAGATCTCATCTTTTGATGTAACCCACCATGGTGGTCCTCCGCATGATGATGAATTTCGCTGTGAAAGGCCTCTCCACAATAGTGATGCACATTGCCCGGAAAATAGTCTGGTGGACAATGTAGTGATGTGAAAGCCCTCTTATCTTGAGGCACTTCAAAATGTGAAACCAGTCATGTCTGATGCTTCAACTCTAGCAGGTGAAATACTTTCTCGATCAGAAGATATCACGGGGTGTAGGTCATTCTCGAACCACCCCCGGATCATTCATCTTCTAGTTTGATTAGTGAATTCTCTACCAATCCTGTTGAATCCGATGAAGCAACAAGGAAGCACCAGCTCTAGTCTAATCAGGTAGAATAATATTCATTGAATGATAAAGAGGAAGTACTGAATATGAGAAAACAGCTGGAGAAAGGTGAAGTGTCAGTCATGTTTTGGCCCTTGGCTGACTCTCAGTATGACATTCCAAAAGTGATGACGGAAGATTGTATTCAAGATATTTGTCTCAACATTTGGAAAACTCTTTGTCAGTTGAAAAAGAAAATATTATCTTATGATGAATATCAAAATCATGTCAAGATAATAGAAGGGTTACAATGCCATATTGATTTGGCAACTCTCTTAGTCTCTCGATATATGAAGGCTGAAAAGTAGCAGAGAGCCCTTCAGTGTTCATGCCTTGGCGCAGTAATGAGATTGCGCCAGTTAATTGACAATGCCCCATCTGGTATTCATATCAGAGGATGGGGTGTTCATGGATCACTACATTTTACTGTGCTCTCCAGTCAACAAATCCCACTGAAAATGGTTTCATGCAATGTTATTGCCCCAGGCCGGCCACAGTCAATGGGATTTGTTTGTAATCAAAAGCTTTCCCAAGAACAGGCTTCAACTAGTTCCTCTCAAAATCAAGAATATAGATTACAATTTATTGAATTACTCCTGCATCAAGAGAATGAGAATATTGAACATGCCTCTCGTATGGATCAAGCACATCATCAAGTGACAGAAGTGTCAGAAATCATCCAACAGTATTTTGAACCGGGTGATAAAAGTAGATGTTGATTGATGCATACAGCTAATTTCCAGACCAAGGTCCACAAGATTAGGAGAGCTTATAAGAAATTCTCAGACATAGCATGTCAAGAGCCACCCCACCTTACCAGACTAGGGACTCTATTAAACCAACCGTCGGAATCAACAAATAGGATTCGAGGATTTGAGCAGGAACAACAGGAATAGCCCTAGTCCACCAGACTAGGGACTTTTTCAAATCCTGAATCCCTCCCTCAGAGAAATTCAATCTTCTATCGATTGGGGAAGAATCCAAAAGAGGAACGAAGATCCAAGTTATCAGGAGATTCTCTCCACATTACGGTTCATCAAGAAGTTCCTGAGGGATCGAATCAACAAAATGAAATGTCTCATCAAAGACATGGAAGAAGACAATATCGCAGAAATTCCGATAGGAGGGATGAAATGCATTATGCATCAATCAATGTCATCAATGCCGTTGTTGTTGATCCACCAGATGAGGTTCATTCAAGGGGATCAGATGAAGAGGTTTCTACTCAAGAAGTTGTACGCACAGACACAAATGAAGAAGTTGTGCGTATACGAAATCAAAGGATTACTCAGAACATATGTAATCCTTCAAATAAACAACTTCCCCCTCTCTGAAAGGGATCAAACAAGGGGAAAGGAAAGAATCAGGTTACATACCCTTCCTCTGGAGAAGGAAAATCGCTTCACTAGAGCAAAGATTTGCGCAACAAGAGGAATAAATAAAGGAATTGAGAAGGATGAATGCAGAACTACTTCAGGGTAGTCTTCCTCCTAAACGTGCTGGAGCCAGTCAGCCAAGGGAATTTGTTGTAGTTACTGAGATGGATCAAGAATATAATCCTTTATCAGTACAACCTCACAGGTCTAATCCTACAGGTCAAGTGCAACAACAATCGGTGGTGCTACCATCAGTTACAGTACAAGCCACCATACCTGTCCAGACTCCAATTATTTCACCTGCCCAAGTCCAAGTTCAACCGGATGTTTCTCAAAAGTTAATAACTACCATTGAGTCATTAAAATCTCAGTTAGAGACTATCGAAGGAAAGTGTGTGCAGGTTCAACCAGAAAAGAAAGTTTACCCTGAATGGGTAGATTTAATCCCTCCCCCATCATGTTTTGGGAACCATGTATTCCCTATTTTCAATGGATTAGGAGATCCTGAACAACATTTGATGCATTACGTGTCTTGTTGCAATCCTATGATGGGAACTCTAGAGCAGCAAGAAGTAGTGAAAATCAGATGATTCATGCGAACCTTGCAAGGACCAGCTTTTGTTTGGTATACAAGCTTGCAATCCCATTCAATTACCGGATGGGAGGATCTTCACCAAAAATTCCTTTTTCTGTTAAGCTCAACTTTTCCAAAGACAACAGTTTTTGATATTACAAATTGTAAGAAAAGGGAGAATGAAAGCATTTCAAATTTCATTGCTCTCTAGAAGGGATTAATGATGTACGCCTGTCGTGGGGCATGGAAAAAAATATTTTATTTACCTAAGTATAATATAGCAGTTGATCCTAGGTAGTCTCCCGAAGAGAAGTGCACACAAAACAAGGTTGTCACTTTTTGTTGGTTTTCGTAAAAAGATTGGTTTTAATTAATTTGAATGAAAAACAACAGAAATTGATTGATTTTAACAAATGATAAAGATGGTGATCAGATTGGGTTCGGCTAGACTTAGTGTTGTGCCATCATGGTTTCCAAATTTTATCTCTTCTTCTTCCTTAAACAGGTAAGAGAGATGTGATGAGAATTTTCCTTTCTAAAACCTTAGATTGTTCTATCCTCCTTCCAATGTGTTTAGGGTTGTAGAAGGTCTCTTGATTAATTAGAGAAATCCTAGACCTAGAATTGTTGTTCCCTAACAAACCAAGATTTCGACATACAATCCTACACACGTGCTTGAAAACCATCGAGCAATCACCACCCAACCCTTATCATGTTCCACCGTATATAGATTAGAATTGGGTGGAGGGAGATGTGATCATCGACCAGAGAAATTTATAATTTCAGAATCAAAACCTTAACACAACCGCATTCAGAATTTAATACTGAATTATGAATTGGAACCAGAATAAGAAAGAAGAACAAATTTTATTCATTTCATGCACAAAAACTCAAACACAACACATAGGTCCAGCCTCCCCTCTTTCCGATCACTCAAATGAAACTACCCCTCCATGGATGGGGTAAGAGAGATAATGCAGAAGAGGAGATAAATTTTAAATTAATGAAAAATAAACGAAATAAAAGGGAAATCTGAGAAGTTCTTCTCCTTGGTGTCCTAGAAGGAATGGGATGGAGAATGAGATGTGTTGAGGAGGGGGAGCCCTCCTCCTTTTATAGCCATATTTCCTTCCTCCAACTGTTGTCGAATTTTTGACCCAATAAATGACCTCTTCAAGCGTTGCTCCAATCTTCAATGTTGTTAATAATTGTCTTGGGCGTGTCCCCTCAAAATATCATCAGATTTGGAAAGGTATTCCGAGAGTTATGGCCCTTTTACTCTGATCATTTATTCTGTCCAGTCAGACTCTCCAAAACGCCAACCCCCAGATTATGAAGCCTTAATGGACCCTCAAATGGCCGAAGCCCGTGGCCTTTAATTCATAAAAAATGTGGTAAAACTCCTTGTGCGTCTACCCACCGAATAGCACAACATTTGTGACCCACCATGAATGAGTTATGGATCCCACACCAAAACAAAGCAGAACTGAAAACAATTTTCATTCACCCACTTGTCAGCTTCTTTTGAGCTTCCATATGACCGATTCAACTTTTTGTCCAAAAATAGTAAATGAAGCCCTAGATGTGCAGAATCTTGAAAAGAAATGTTTTTTCCATTTTAATTAGTGTAGATAATGTTATGGCCAAAATACCGAAATAATTTAAAACTGTTAAAAATCCTAAATGGCCAATTTTTACTATTCAGCTCAAAATAACACCAAAATCATAAAAATGAAACAATTCATCTTAGAGGAACAATTTTGTGAATTTAAAACAATGATATTCAATATAAATTAATTGAAAATATTTTCTCTATCAATTCCCCCACACTTAAACTATGCTTGTCCTTAATCATAAAATCTCAACACGGAATTCAAAGGGCACCAATGCCACCAATATTTAAATTTCAAATGAAATAAAATCAAATGATTATCAATGTCCAATTATATTTTCCAGCTCCACAAAAATACCAATTTAATTTCCCATTTTTCAAAGAAACAATCAATTCATGCATTTTACTTTTCCCCTTTGAAAAATAATGAAGCTTCTCCTTTCATTCATTCATGCTTCTCAATTTATTATTATTAAACATGCCAAATCATGATATACCTCACTTTTGAATCTTTTATCTCATCACTAATGATACAATTAATAGTGGTGTTATGCTCATATCATGAGAACATGCTCCTTACCCATAGGCTTGTAAAGTAACTACTTTCTCCACTTTGTAAAGACAAAACACTCATAAAATCATGAGGACTTGCAATAAAGGTTAAAATGACTCTGTGGATTAGGGTTGGTGGGTAAATGATTGAAATAATTTAAGGCAAGAAGTAGGAGGTTTGACTCTTAAGTACGATGCATGATTAATCAAGTGAAAACACAAGATTAACCTCACTCAAATGCCCTTGAAATGTTAATCACAACACCACTCCCCTTTTAATGACATGGGCCATGAGTCAATAAATGATTACAAAGAATGATATCATCCAAGTTCTCCCTGTTTTTTTTAAATCTCCAGAAAGGCACAACTTTATTTTCTTTTTCTTTTTTGTAAAGCTCCAGACAAGCACAACTTTATTTTAAATTTTTTTTCTCTTGTTTATGGAGAACCATATGAAATGAAAGAAGCATAATGAAATGATGACTCATGCCCAATTTTCTAATAATATATTTCCCAAAATGATTACTCACACATTACACCACCCAAAAATGATACATATCCCAATAAATGCACACAAAAGGCAATTCCCCCACACTCAAACTTGAATTACCATGAAAAAATACTACAAGTGTGGGTAGGTAAGGAAATATCAGCTTGTAATGTGGCTTAAAACTATATGGAAATTCATGGATTCTATGGGTTAACGAAGGATAAATGTAAGGGTGGGTCTCAGGTAAATACGTGGCTAGCCAATGTAGTGCCTCAATCATTTTAAATGTGGTTTTGTATAGTCATAGTTTTGACAAGTTTCAATACAAGTTATAGCAGGTGGAACGTCCCAAGATCACTCAAGATAAAATAGGAAATATTTGGTCTAGAAATCCTATCAGGAATGAGAATATGATATTTTACAATCACTCATGGCATGATTAATAATAATAAAATAATTCACATGAATTTTATAAATTCAAAGAATGAAAAATGGAATGGAAATTTCATTTACATGAATCAATTAATTCCCTCAAATCATGAGTCCTTATTTCAATATCCGTGCTTCACTTTAATCATCCAATTATCCATTTTAATAATTCAATTTCATTAACATTGAAATATAAAACATAGAATCACTATATTTCTGTGAAACTCATGTCTCCTAGAGAAGTCAAGTAAAACATGAATTCAAGCGTGGGCATGCATTTTTTTGATTAATTCTTTAAAAGACTAAAAATGTAGGGAATAAATTTGGATAATATAGAATTGAAACTCTTACTCCCCTGTCAAATGGATTCTTTTCTTCACGACGTATAATCCCAGTACAACTTCCTCATTAATGGACCTGAAATAAAAAAAATGAAAACAATTGATAGTGTAGGCATGTTCAATCATGCTGGTAAATGACTAAGAAGACAAGTGGACAATGGGGGAAAATGCGGGTGGCCTCCCGATAGCGCCTTTGTTTAATGTCGTTGGATCTACAAAACAAAACAAAACAAAACAAAAATTAAAATTTTTGAAAAATTTACTGTACTACAAGATTCCCTCCCCCACACTTAATTGATGCAGTGTCCTCAATGCATGTAAATGGAATTTTTTATGTATGTTTCAAAAAGATGGAGTTACTGCATTTAATCAAGTGTAAAGGAATGATGCAACCTGGTATGTGTTCATTTGTATTCAGGATAAAGGAGTGTAATCTCCTCCACTGGTTCTTGAGGTACGGTCCCATGGAACTTCTTCAGCCTCTACCCATTTATAGTGAATGGGTTTCCTCCTTCTTCCTTTTAAATCTGCACAACACCAAAGGGATATACATGAATAACAGTAAAGGGGCCTTCCCATCTGGAACGAAGTTTACCTGGAATAAGCTTAAGTATGGATTTGAAGAGTAACACGTGATCTCCAGGGTTGAAGGTTCTTGGTTGAATTATCTTGTCATGGTCCATCCTTGTTCTATCTTTATAGATCACTGAGATTTCAAAATATTCCCTTCTAATTTTATCTAACTCCTGCAACTGCAATCTTCTTTCTTTCCCAGCTTTCTCAAGGTCCAGATTCATCTCTCTGACTGCCCAGTAGGCTCTATGCTCCAACTCCACAGGAAGGTGGCAACTCTTTCCATAGGTCAACCTATAGGGACTCATCCCTATCGGTTTTTTATAGGCCGTTATGTATGCCCATAATGTATCATCTAACTTTTGGCTCTAGTCCTTCCGGTTGGGTTTAACAGTCTTATCCAGAATGGCTTTGATTTCTCTATTCGAGACTTCTGCTTGGCCATTTGTTTGGGGATGGTATGGGGTAGATGTTCTATGATGCACCCCATACTTCTTTAGGAATGCATCCATTTTCCTGTTGCAGAAATGAGTTCCTTGATCACTAATGATTTCCCGTGGCACGCCAAACCTACAGAAAATGTTAGCCCTAAAAAAATCACAAACAACTTTTGCATCATCAGTTCTGGTTGCTTTTGCTTCCACCCATTTTGAAACATAGTCTACAGCCAAAAGAATATATGAATTTCCAAATGACATTGGGAATGGTCCCATGAAATCTATGCCCCAAAATTCAAAAATTTCACAAAAGGTTATTGGTTTTTGTAGAATTTCATGTAGTTTTCATATGTTACCAGAATATTTTCATTTTTCACATCTTTTACAAAATTCATATGCATCCTTGAATAAGGTGGCCCAGTAGAGTCCAGATTGTAAAACTTTTCGGGTAGTCCTATGAGGTCCAAAGTGGCCTCCACAAGATAATTTATGAAAAAATTCAAACACTGATTCAATTTCACTTCTTGGAAAGAATCTTCTTATGATTTGATCATTACAAATTTTCCATAGAAACGGATCTTCCCAAATGTAAATTCTTGATTCAGATTTAAGCTTATGTTGTTGATGAGAGCTTAGATGAGAGGGTACCTGAGATGTTACCAAATAGTTGACAATTTTGGCATACCATGGTACTTCACTGTTGATGATGTAGAGTTGTTCTCTAGGAAGCTCATCATTAAGTGGGTTCTGCTTTGGTATTTCTGTTTCAGCGGTGTGGGGTAGTCGACTTAGATGATCAGCCACTTGATTTTCAGTCCCCTTCTTATCTTTGATTTCCAAATTGAACTCTTGTAAGAGTAGCATCCATCTCACCAACCGTGGTTTAGCATCCGCCTTTTTCATTAAGTACCTAAGAGCTGCATGATCAGAAAAAACAACAACTTTAGTTCCCAGAATATATGATTGGAATTTATCTAGTGCAAAAACGACTGCAAGGAACTCCTTCTCTGTGGTTGTGTAATTTATTTGTGTTTCATCCAAGGTCCTTGATGCGTAGGAGACGACTTGAGGCTTGCTGTCAATTCTCTATGATAGAGCGGCTCCCACTGCTTGGTTTGATGCATCACAATGTATCTCGAAAGGGTAATCCCAATTGGGTGGCTGCATTATTGGTGGTGTTATCAGCCTTTCCTTTAATTCATCAAATTATTCCCTACATGCACAATCAAAATTAAAGTTATCATCCTTTAAAAGTAATCTTGAGAGAGGGAGAAAACTCTTACTGAAATCCTTGATGAATCTTTTGTAAAATCCTGCATGCCCTAAAAAGGATCTAACATGTTTGACAGAAGTTGGATATGGAAAGGAATTTATTACATCAACTTTTTATTTATCAACCTCTATCCCATTTTGTGAAATTATGTGCCCCAACAATATCCCTTTTTCAACCATGAAATGACATATTTTGATATTTAAGACAAGGTTCTTTTCAATGCATGTTTTCAAATTTTTTTCCAAATTTCCCAAGAAATGATCAAATGAATTTCCAAAAACTGTGAAGTCGTCAAGAAAAACCTCCAAGCAATCATCAATGTGTTCCTAGAAAATACTCACCATACACTGTTGAAATGTACCTGGGGCATTGCATAGCCCGAAAGGCATCCATTTGTAGGCGAATGTTCCAAAATGGCAGGTGAAGGTTGTCTTCTACTGGTCTTCTGGTTCAATTGGTACCTGAAAATATCCTGAGAATACATCTAAAAAATAGTAATGATTATTTCCAGCTAACCTTTCAAGCATCTGATCAATGAATGGAATAGGAAAGTGATATTTTCTGGTAACTTGATTTAGCTTCCTGTAATCTATACACACTCTCCAGCTATTTTGTATTCTCATGGGGATCAGTTCATTTCTTTCATTTGTAATAGTGGTCAGGCCAATTTTCTTGGGGACTACATGAATTGGGCTGACCCATTGAGAATCAGAGATTGGGTAAATGATATCAGCTGCTAAAAATTTCTCAATCTCTTTCTTAACGACCTACATGATTGTGGGATTGAGTCTTCTTTGAGGTTGTCTAACTGGTCGAGATTCACTTTCAAAAAATATCCTGTGAGAGAATACCTTAGGGTTGATTCCAAGAATATCACCTAAAATCCATCCTACAGCTTTGACATTCCTTTTGAGAAGGTCAATCAATATTTGTTCTTGTGAATGGGATAGATTATTGGAAATGATTACTGGAAATTTCTCTCCTTCCATTAGGTAAGCACACTTCAAGTCACATGGAAAAGGCTTCAGCTCTAAACATGGGGGTTGTTCAAGGGATGATATTGCATTTAGGTTTCATACTTATAATATTGAATTCTCGCGAATAATCTCACTTCCTTTTAACAAATCATTGAAAAAAAATCAGATTTTACCTCATCCTCCAACATGATATCATGAATTTTCAGGTTCATGGGAGTTATAAAATTCAAATGAAGAGTGTTATCCCACAGATAAAAAGTCATGAAGCATACCGGAGTCTTCAATTGGTTCTATACCTTCATCATGGGAGATTGCATAAAGTGAGTGATTGCTGGACGGGTGTTTCATCGTATCAAGAATACTGAAGTGTACCGTACTATCTCCGAGCTCCATGGTGAGTGTTCCTTTATGTAAGTTGATGATTGTCCTTGCTGTTTTCAGGAATGGTCTCCCTAGGATGATGTGATATTGGGATGGTGTTCATTCTTCCTCCATGGTAAGGACATAAAAGTCTGCTAGAAAGATTAATCCTATCACTCCTACAAGTACATCTTCAACGACTCCAGCTGGGAAAACGGTGGATCTGTTTGCTAATTGTACTACCAACCGAGTTCATTTTAGTTTTCCGATCTACAAAGATGAAAACACAGAGTAAGGCATCACATTTATCGAAGCTCCAAGATCACATAGTGCATCAATAAAATTTAATGAACCGATAGTGCAGGGAATAGAGAAAGTCCCTGGATCTTGACATTTTTTCTGTATCGGTGGTGTGATTAATGCTGAGAAGCTTCTTCCTAAGTTGATTCTTTCATTTCCATCCAGCCTCTTTCTTTTAGTACATAGCTCCTTCAGAAATTTTGCATATTTAGGGATTTGCCTGATTGCATGCAGTAGTGGAATGTTAATCTCAACTTTTCTGAATGTTGCCTGAATTTCCCGATGAAGTCGTTCTTCTTCGCCCTTCTTTGACTCAAACAATGCTGATGGGAATGGTGCTGGAATATCCTTTTTCTCCCTTTGTTGTTTCTGCAATGGTTTTTCGAGTCTTTATTTATTGAACCTTGTTCTTTCTACTTTGTTGTTGACTCCATCTTTTGGTTGGATAGGATGAGCTTCCGCAGGTTCCCTAGATTCATCCTCCTCATATTATTCTGGTGGTTTGAGCTCCTTCCCGCTTCGGGTTGTGATTTCACTAACATTATCCTTTGGATGGGTAATTGTTTGTGCATGAATATTACCATGGTTCTTGGTGAGAGCATCCATAATTCTTGCAAATTGATCAGCTAGCTTGTCCATCTTATCTTCTATTCCTGCAAATCTTGTCTTCATTTGTTGGTCTTCATTTGTCGGGGCACTTGTGGATGGTTGCTCATAATTCTTCCACTGGAAAGGTGGTGGTTAAATAGTTTATTGTTGTTGGAATGGCTTCTGATAAGGTTGTTGGAATGCTATCGGGTTCGGATATTGCTACTGAAAAGGTGATCTGGATTGGTTCTGTTAAAACCCATACCCTGGTTGGGTTTGCGGTTAGTATTGCCTTTGTTGATAGGTTGCGGCACAACTTTCTGTCCCCTGCACTTCTGGACATTGATCAGTGTAATGAGAATTAGAAGAGCATAAACCACATTCCTGATTCGGTCCTTGTTGTTCCTTCACATGGTTCACAGCTATTTGTCACACCAACCTAGTGAGTTCACCCATTTCATTCCTAATTAAATCTACTAAATAAGATTTTCTTACCTCATGGATTACTCTGGTGATCGTACCTCGAGTGCCAAACTGCAGTGAATTTTGTGCAATCTTTTCAATCATAATTCGTATATCTACAGGTGATTTTTCAATGAGGGCTCCTCCCGATGAGGCATCTAGTAGATTCCTGTCATTGTCAAGCAATCCTTGGTAGAAGCTCACAAGGAATTGGTCCTCTTCTATTTCTTGGTGTGGAAAACTTGCACAATGCTTCTTGAAACGTTCCCAGTATTTGTAGAGTGTTTCTCCAGTTGATTGATGGATGACATAAATATCCTTCTTTATTACAGTGCTCCAAGATGTTGGGAAAAATCTTCGTAGAAAACAATTTTTTAGATCTTCCCAGTCACTGTTCTCCCTCGGTTGCAGATTGTACAACTATTCCTTCACTTCTCCCTCTAGTGAGAAGGGGAAAGCCCTCCACTTCACATTCTCTTCAGCGACTACTCGAGGTTTGAAGCTGGAGCAGACATAGGTGAATTCTTGAATATGTCGATTCGGGTCTTCACCTGAAATTTAGGAAGCACTTGGATCATGTTAATTTTCAATTCAAAATCATTTTCTAAGGCAGGAATTGCAAGTTGATAATTTTGATTGATAAATTGAGGTGCATAGATGTCACGTAGGGTTCGGTTGGGATTTACAGCCATTATTGAAGGTTGAAAGTCTTTAATCAAGGTATCACTTGAATCAGTGAGATTTATTTCTTCGAAATACTTGGGAAGATTTTGATTTCCCAATTTGGTTATTGTGCACTCAATTTTTGGATCGAATTCTAATAAATTTCTATTTGAACTACGGTTCATTCAAAAGAGATTTTTTTTTAAAAAAAGCTTTGAGGCACTGCCTCCCCAGAAACGGCACCAAGTTTGATGCACTCCAGTCGTGGGGCGTGGAAAAACATTATTTCATTTACCTAAGTATAGTATAGCAGTTGATCCTAGGTAGTCTCCCGAAGAGGAGTGCACACAAAACAAGGTTGTCACATTTTTTTGGTTTTCGTAAAAAGATTGGTTTTAATTAATTTGAATGAAAAACAACAGAAATTGATTGATTTTAACAAATGATAAATACGATGAATGGATTGGGTTCGGCTAGACTTAGTGTTGTGCCATCATGGTAATCAAATTTTATCTCTTCTTCTTCCTTAAACTGGTAAGAGAGATGTGATGAGAATTTTCCTTTCTAAAACCTTAGATTGGTCCATCCTCCTTCCAATATGTTTAGGGTTGTAGAAGGTATCTTGATTAATTAGAGAAATCCCAGACCTGGATTTTTTGTTCCCTAACAAACCATGATTTTGACATACAATCCTACACATGTGCTTGAAAACCTTCAAGCAATCACCACCCAACCCTAATCATGTTCCACCGTATACAGATTAGAATTGGGTGGAGGGAGATGTGATCATCGACCAAAGAAATTTATAATTTCAGAATCAATAACTTAACACAACCGCATTCTGAATTTAATAATTAATTAAGAATTGGAACTAAAAGAAGAAAGAAGAACAAATTTTATTCATTTCAAGCACAAAAACTCAAACACAACACATAGGTCCAACCTCCCCTCTTTCCGATCACTCAAATGAAACTACCCCTCCATGGATGGGGTAAGCGAGATAATGAGGGAGAGGAGAGACATTTTTAAGTAACGAAAAATAAAATAAATAAATGGTAAATCTGAGAAGTTCTTCTCCTTGGTGTCCTAGAAGGAATGGGATGGAGAATGAGATGTGTTGAAGAGGAGGAGCTCTCCTCCTTTTATAGCCAGATTTCTGTCCTCCGAATTTTTTCACGTTTTTGACTCAATAAATGACCTATTCACGCATTCCTCCCTTATCCAATGTTGTTAATAATTGTCTTGTCTGTGTCCCCTAAAAATATCATCGGATTTGGACAGGTATTCCGAGAGTTAGGGCCCTTTTACTCTGATCATTTATTCTGTCCAGACAGACTCTCCAAAACGCCAACCCCCGGATTATGAAGCTTTAATGGACCCTCAAACCGCCGAAGGCCACGGCCTTTCTTTTATAAAAGATGTGATAAAACTCCTTTCGCATCTACCTACCGAATAGCACCACATTTGGACCCACCATGAATGAGTTATGGATCCTACACCAAAACAAGGCAGAACGGAAAACCGTTTTCTTTCTCCCACTTGTGAGCTTCTTTTGAGCTTCAATATGGCTGATTCAACTTTTTGCCCAAAAATAGTAAATGATGCCTTGAATGTTTAGAATCTGGAAAAGGACGAATTTTTCAATTTGGATTAGTGTAAGTAATGTTATGTCCAAAATACAGATATAATTTAAAACAGTTAAAAATCCTAAATGGCCAATTTTTATTATTTAGTTGAAAATAACACAAAAATCATAAAAATGAAACAATTAATCTTAGCGGAACACTTTTGTGAGTTTAAAACAATGATATTATATATAAATTAATTGAAAATATTTTATCTATCAATTAACATATTCCCTAAGCTTAGCACTCCCTCAGGAAGAATTGTTGCCAATCTGTGTGGCAAATCTGCGTGAAGAATTACGCACACCGTTGATCCCTGTGAAATACATAGTAGGGTTTCGAGACCTTACTTAAATCGCTCAGCAGATTGAAGATTCCCTTATACAGGCTAAGGCTAAATCTCGTGTAATTCCATCAGCTCCAGGAAGGAGAATGGGTAAAGTAGAGATTGCTACAGTTATTATTAAGTAAGCACCTGTACCTGCTTCTACTTCAAAACCTTCATCTTTCCAAAGGGCTCCACCTCCTGAGCATCAACAAAAAAGGCAGTTTCATCAAGATGATTAAAGAGATCAAAGGCAGAAAAAATTTAAGGATATGAAGAGCAAAGTTCACTCTTTCTGAAATAAACAAGTTCCTGGCTACTTCATTTCGGCTCTGAAAAATAAGTTGGTTCAGTTTCCAAGGCCCAAAAGACCAAACAAAGAAGGAGATGAAGACCGTCCCAATTATTTCCCCTTTCATAAAATGTTGGGGCATCCCATCCAGGAGTGTTTAGTCTTCAAATACATTCTACAAAGGATGGTCAACTCAGGATAAGTCAAACTAAATGGCTCTTCAGCCCAGGTAGCATGTGTTACTGCTACAGTTCCAGAGGAAAAAGGCAAATGGAAAGAAGTCAAAAGAAAAAATGCGAAGAAATATGATGATTGGATGGTCAGGAAAATGATCAACCGAACTCATGCCATTTTTCGAATGCAATTGAAGAAACCAATTGTGTCTTCTGTTATGGATGCCACAAAAAAATCCTCAAAAGGGTGGCATAGTTCGAAGAAAGAAAAGAAATCAGTGGAAGATGAGTATGTGTTGAAGCCTTAGCTGTCTTTGACTCTGATAGATTTCGTGCCATCTACATCAAAAAAACGGGCACCATCCCACCAAACGGAACAACCTAAATTGGCTAATCAGGTAGATTCTTCATAGGATGAAGAGTTAATCTTTGGTTCTGTTAACATGACTCATTTAACAGATCCTTATGCCAGTCGCAATTTTGATTTCGATGAGCCTGAATTCCCTATATCAAACAGAGGAGTTAGAGGACGTTCCCGGGGTCTAGGATACAGAGGAAGACGTGGATATCCCAGAATCCACTAATCCAATTCTACCCTTGCTAGAACTGTGTATGCAACAAAAAATTTTGGCCGAGCCCTTCAGCGAACTCAACAAGAACAAGCAAGTTCTTTCACCAATAGCAAGTTTAGTCCTGGAACAGTTATTCTGGAGGATCGGTTGGGGGTTCCATCTTCATCCTCTCAAAAAATAAGTGGATCTAATCGGTCTAATCTTCCAAATCCAAGAATATTGCCAACTCCTATCCCGATACAAGAAGCATTAACTTCCAAAGAATCAACTTCCCAGGAACCTGCTAAACCACATGTTCTTGTTAGGAAATGCAGACCTCTGGATCAAAAGTATGATATATTGAAACACATGGCCCATGTAACGGCCAAGTTATCAATTCTGGATGCTTTGAATCTATCAAAAGATCTTCGGGAGGCACTCATCAAGGCTTTCTCAAGTCCTCAGGAGTTTGAAACTGAAATTGCTGTAGCTAAAGTCTACCACGTAGAAAATAATCCTGCAGAATGCCATGCAGTGATATCTTTCACAGATGAAGATGAAGATGATGTCGTACATGGGCATATTAGACCTTTGTACTTATCTGGAAAGGTTAATGGTATCGACATCTGAAGATCTTTCATTGATAATGGTTTAGGATTAAACCTCAAGACCATTCGTACACTTCGTCGATTGGGCCTCACAAAATCTGATTTATCTCCTTCTACTATGATGTTACAAGGATATGATAAAAATGAACAAGAACCACTGGGAGAAGTTACACTCAGAACTCAGTTTGGAGATCTTGTATCCAATTCAAATTTCATGGTTGTTGATCATGACTCAGCCTTCAACATCTTGCTTGGAAGACCCTGGCTACATGAACATGCAGATATCCCTTCATCATACCATCAATGTCTCAAATATTGTTTCGATGGTCATGTTGGGACATTGTATGGTGATAAGGCCCCATTCAAGACATGTGAATCTCAATTCATTGAGGCAGAATTATATCACATGAAGGGAAAGGAGAAATCCACAACAAAGGAGATTACCAAAGTTAATTCTCCATATGGTTTGGAGAAGATTCAAGTAAATCCATTTGCGCATGTGAGTACAGATTATGTGTGGCCAATCAGTCAAATTGACAGGATAGACCCAAATCAAAATACTATTATGGAAAGATCCATAATGACAATTATGGAAATCGAGCCAGACAACATGGGAGAAATTGGTGATCCTCCAGGCAATGATGAAATCTCAAACGGAGATGTCTTCATTTCATCTGCTGAAATCTAGCAAGTCTATACTTCACCAACCAGGCCAGAAGAAGTGATAGAAATACCAGAGGTGAATGATGATGTTGATTCTCAATCCATCATCTCCTCTTTATTACCCATGGAAGACCCTTCATCATCAATTGAGTCAGAAATGGAAGCCTCTTCTTCAAGACGTTCAAATTTTAACATCTCTTCTGATCATGGAAATTCTGCTTCATTATCTACTATGAAAGTAGAAATAGAATATGTAACACATGTTGAAGAACAAGAGGAAGATATTAGAGATGCTGCTCCAGAATTTGAAGAGGGTATCTCTACCACTGTGGATGAACTTAGAGAAATCAATCTGGTTACAAAAGAAGATCCACACCCCCACTTTAATCAGTGCAGCCATGACTCTTGAAGAACAATAGATGTATATTTCCTTTTTAAAGAAAAATCGAGACATATTTTCTTGGAACCATACAGAGATACCCGGTCTTGATCCTGATGTTGCTACTCATCATTTGGGTTTACTAGAAGAACATCGAGGATTTAAGTAAGCCGTAAGAAGAACACACCCAACTTATGCTTCCAAAATTGAAGCTGAAGTGGATAAGATTATCAAAGGTAACTTTGTCAGAGAAGTTCAATATCCCAAGTGGTTGGCTAATATTGTCCTTGTGAAGATGAAGAATGGAAAAATTAGAGTTTCCATCGATTTCAGAGATCTTAATTGACATTGTCCTAAGGATGATTTTCTGGTTCCGATTACAGAAAATTTAATCGATGCAACAACTGTCTATGAAGCACTTTCCTTCATGGTTGGATATTCTAGGTATAATAAAATCCAAATGGCTCTGGAAGATGAGGAATCCACAGCCTTCAAAGCCCCTCTGGGTGTGTTTTTTTATCGGGTAATGCCCATTGGCTTAAAGAATTCACACACAACATATCAGCGTGCCATGCATCGTATCTTCAAACCCTTTTTAGGGACGTTTTTCAAATTTTATGTGGACGATTTGGTGGTCAAATCCAAAAAACATTCTAATCACTTGGTAGATTTGGAAATCATATTCCACAAACTTCAACAACATAATTTGAAGATGAACCCCTTAAAATGTGCTATTGGGGTAACCTCAGGAAAATTCCTCGGCTTTGTTGTATGCCATCATGGTATCAAAGTCCATCCTGAGAAGACAATGTCAATCCATGGTGTGTCACCTCCTCGAAATTTGAAATAATTAAGATGACTTCACGGAAATTTAGCTTATATTCGACATTTCATTGACAATTTGGAAGGAAAAAGTTTACCCTTCACCAAATTGATGAAGAATGGAGTCACTTACCAGTGGACTGAAGAATGTCAAGAAGCATTCGATATTCTCAAGAAATACCTTTTGAGCCCACTGGTACTTATGCCACCTATTGAAGGAAGGAAACTTATCGTCTGCGTGACAGCCTTAAAGCGATCATTGGGTGCCTTTATTGCTCATAAGAATGATTCTGGGAATGAAAACAACCTCTACTATCTCAGTCAAACTATGCTTGAAGCAGAAACCCAGTATTCAAATATTGAGAAGTGCTTCCTGGCATTAATATTTGTTGTTCAGAAGTTGACACACTACCTACAACATCACGTGGTCCAATTGGTATCTCGCAATAACCCGCTCAAATTCATCCTTAGTCGTCCAATGCTTACAGGATGTCTGGAAAGGTGGGCAGTTATTTTACAGCAATTCGACATTCAGTATGTGTCTCAAAAGAAAATAAAGGTCCATGCTCTGGCTGATTTCCTGGCTGAACACCCTTCAGTGGAAGACACGTCTTCAGATATTGAACTCCCTAATGAGGAAGTCTTATCTATTCAGGATAATCCTCAGGTATGGGAAATGTATTTTGATGGTGCTTCTAGTAGTCCAACAGGGAAGAAAATGGAAGATCCTAAATTCAACAAGGTTGGATTAGGAGTTATTCTTATTTCCCTAGAAAATGCAGTGTTACCTTATTCCTTATTATTGTGGGAAGGTGGTACAAATAATGAAGCAGAATACCAGGCCCTCATCGCAGGATTAGAGTTGGCACTTCAAGCACAAGTGGATCACTTAAGAGTGAAGGGTGATTCAGACCTGGTAATCAAACAATTCAATGGAGATTATGCAATCAGAAAAGAAGAATTGATCCCTTTGTATGATTACATCAGAGATTTAATGGAGGAATTTCCTACAGAACCTAAATTTTCTTATGTCCCACGATCAGAAAATCCTCAAGCTAATGCACTTGATAATATAGCCATAACTCTAGCAGATCCAAATCGGGACAAAACAACCATCAGTATTGCCCACCGTCATATAATTTCATGTTATGTTCGAACCAAAATAGAAGAAATAAATGAAATTAGTCCCATTCCTGAACTGTATGGTCATACTACATGATAGATGACACCTATCAGGGAATACCTTCAAAATGGAACACTTCCACCTGATAGAGTCAGGAAAGAACAAATTCAGTGACATGTGGTCAATTTTACTCTTTATGATAGCCCAGATCACCTAGAGAAAATTCTCTATAAGCGTGGTTTTGATGGAGTTCTCTTCAGATGCATTGATGGTGAAGAGACAATGGATGTCATGAAAAAATTGCATGCAGGAGTATGTGGGGCCCACTAGTCTGAATATAGATTATCTGATCAGATTCGAAGGCTTGGATACTTTTGGCCTTCAATGATACAAGATTGTGTTGATTTCACAAAGAAGTGTCATTCATTCCATGTACATGCCAACTTCATTCATCAATCCCCAGAGTTTCTTCATATAGCTAAATACTCGTGGCCATTTTCCATGTGGGGAATGGATGTGGTGGGACCTTACCCTTTAGCTACAGCCAAGTAGTTTAAGTATATTCTTACTGTTACTGACTTCTTTTCCAAATGGGAAGAGGCAATACCTCCCAAAGAAGTTAGTTCTAAAAGCATTGTTAGCTTCATCAAGTCTAACATCATTACCAGATTTGGTGTCCCTCATACCATATTGATAGACAATGGCACCAACTTCTTTTCATCCGATGTGAAGAAGTTGTATCAAGAATACAACATCAAATCCATTCATTCATCTCAGTATCATGCTGTGGCCAATGGCCAGATAGAAGCCTTCAACAAGACTCTTTCAAACATACTGCAAAAGATGGTGGATAAAGATAAGAAGTCATGGCCTGATAAACTCTTTCAAGATTTATGGGATTATCGGACCACCACCCGCACTGCAAACGCAGTCAACTCCATATTCATTGGTATAAGGAATGGAAGTAGTCTTGCCCATTCAAGTTCAACTACCCTCGCTCAGAGTAGCTATTTGCGATCAGTCATCTACAGATAAATAATCTCAAAAGATTTTGGATGAATTGGAATGGTTAGATGAGAAAATATTGTGCACACTGCACCACTTGGAAGTCTATCAGAATCGAATAGCATGAGTTTTCAAAAAAAAATTGTCTTTGTTCATTCATTCATGGAGAACTGGTATTGGTTTTCCGAACTCCAATGATACCAGGAAAGAAACCTCCCAAGCTTGAACCAAAATGGGAATGACCTTATTCAAAACATAAGGTCTACTCCAATGGAGCATATTCATTAATCTCAATGGATGGAGAATTCATCACTACTCTATCCAATGCCAGATTTCTGAAGAAGTATTTTGTATAAACAAAAAATACATTGTAATGGTCCATACATATGACCTTAAACTATTTGTACTACTTTCGTCCCACACGACATTTAACTGTGACGTCCAGACTACATGACGCTAAACTTTATAGAAGTCCCTTACATCTAGCAAGATTTTAAATTCCACAAACAACGGTCCATGCATATGACCTTAAACTATTCGCACATTCGTCCAACATGATGCTAAACTGTGAAAAAGTCCCTAATATGTCCAACATGACGTTAAAATGTGTTCTCTTTTGTCCTTACTGTATGAAATTAAACTATACATTCCTCTTTTTGTCCAACATGACATTAAATGGTATTGTCCCCATCATCCTAACTACATGAGGCTAAACTGTACAAAAATACCTTAATATTTCTTACATGACGTTAAACTGTATTTTGTCCCTGCTACATGACATTAAACTATGCAGCACCAATAGTCCTAATTGTAAGACTTTAAAATTCAGAATCCCTTCATATGTCCTACATGACATTAAACTGTGCATCATTAAGGTTGTTTTTACCTCTTGTTTCTCACACTGAGTATGACTCACGTGAGCTTAGAGAAAATTCCTTCCATAACACCCTCTCTGGGCCATTAACCACGTATAAGTCCCAATATCATTTTTAGGTCGTTGTCCCCAAGAAAAACTTGATCTCTAATTCATTCTTTAATTGAACTACGCGGACATTGATCCTTGCCTTCCAGGCTGAGTATGTAGGCAACCTCCCAAGGGTCAAGCCCAAAACCAATCTCTTCACATTGGTTCACCTTCATCCTTGCTATACGACGTTAAAATGTACAATACTTTTGTCTTGTATGACAATAATCTACAATATTCTTTGATACCCTCACCTGAGAGGGAATCATTATTTATATTGATTTTCAATCACGTTTTATTCCAAAGGCTACATGCATACATGGCAATGCCCGAACCTTTTATTTTGGGTCAAACCATCATTGCACTAAAGTCCCCCTTTCACCCTTCACATCTATGAACCAAATCTGTACAGAGGGTATTTCTAGAACTATGTGGTCTTGATTCCCATCCTTATGGGATACGTAGGAATGTTCGAGTGTCCCTCGAATCTAGCCCCGAGTCTTTTGGGCTTAACCCCAAATTCCACTTTCAGTCCCTTGACTGAAAAGTCCCCATGAAAACACACACTGTGTATTTCTTATAATGGTACGAGCTCTATGACCCTGAACTAAGACCTCCAATCCTTTTTTCCTGCACGACGTTAAACTGTAGTTCAAGAACTACGTATAGCTTGATTCCCATCCTTATGTGATATGTAGTGAAGTCTAATATTTCAATTCAAGACCCAACCACAACATGATTATGGTTAGCATTGATATATGTATCTTTACATTCATTGAACAATACCCATTTTTATGTGTCATAATCCTAACCTTAACTATTTTCAGATCTTCATAACCTTTTTTTTCTGACTTCTAATCACAAAATGTCCAAATTATGAGAATTCTTTTGTCTGACCATGAACAATGTGCCCTTAGGCGGCCTTGCATAAACTGTATATATAACAGACATGTCATCCAAAAGATGCTATTATTTGACTATGCAGCCAATGCCCTTAGGTGGCCCTGCATATTGCAACCCCCTAAAGGGTTTGTTAAATAATGGTAACTTTATTCTTAGGACAAAAACCACTTTTTGTACTTAGTTTTCTTAAAGAAGATATGTAGGGATTCACAAAATAGCCATTCTTTACATATTTGTCTCATAGTCTTTTTCAAGATCTGAAAATATTAATGTCTATGGTTTATATTTTCCCTTCCCTATGTTTGGGTTAGACCTTCGTAAGAGTTACATTCATCCAATTCTTAAACAATATTGTTTAGAAATATCTTCTCCATATTCAAGTACCTCATTCCATATAGCAAACTCTATACTTTGGAAAATTTGAATCCCCATAAACTTTCACTGGCTTTTTAGCAGTAGAAAAGTAAATTTCTGAGTGTTCTATTTCCTGACTTTGCAGCACGTGCCCTTAGACGGCCTTGCATAAGTAGTCTACATAACGAACTTGTCATCCAAAAGATGCTATTTATTTGACTATGAAGCCAATGCCCTTAGGTGGCCCTGCATAATTCAACCCCCTAACGGGTTTGTTAAATAATGGTAACTTCATTCTTGGGAACTACTTTATCTAAATTCTTTTTAGCCCTTTTTTCATATCATTCCTCAGATTCAAAATTTATTAAGTCGTAGTTTACAAATTTTCCTTCATACTTGAGTGTGGTAATATGTTTTAAAACAAATTATCAAGGAATTGAGTCAATTTTAAATCCATTCATTCAAAGCTATTTTGACCTTAAACATTAGACTTTTTATGTCCGATGTGAATGACTTTAAACTTCCTGCAAAAGACAATGAAACTCTGAATAAAATTCAAGTTCCAGCTCACTAAACATACATTTTGTATGATTTAGGTAATATTGAGCAATTAAAAGACTCAATGTTTGTAGGGTTATTTATAACAATCCTAGTAAAAATCAAACTATGATTACTATGCCCATTGGCTTAGGTAAAATATAAAGCAGGTAGCAGGAAAATTCGTGCACAAGTGATTGAAGATGAAGGCATTCTTTCCATTTGATGCACAAGAATTAGAAGGACATCCACAAATTGGAGTCTCTTCTCTTTTCTAATAAATTACGAGAGGCTGTCAACATAGGTCTTCACTTGATGTACAACATCCCGAGATTCATCAGCAGCTACTTGAAGCTCATGCACCCAACCAACATCACTCTTTTTAGCCGTATGGAGAGCTTTCTTGGCATAAAAAATGGCTTTCATAACATTCGTTTGAGCTCTCTCCATTGAATTATTGAGTTGGCCAAGTTCCCCAGTAACAACGTCTAACTGTTGTTGAAGGTGCATTTGCTGGACGACTTTATCTTTGATCTTATGCTTCAGCTCCTTCATCTTGACAGCATAGTTAGCCTCAGCTCGAGATACTCAAATTCATTAATATTGGCTAACAGTTTCACCTTGGTAAGATCTTCGTGACACTTTTTCCCCTTCTCCCTCATGAAAATGACCTGTTTTACAACGGCATGGATCTTTTCATATCCAAAACCGCCAAGTCCCAATATGACAAATAGGGATAACAACCGGGGAATATTCGATGGAAGCTCCTCTAGAGGCACTTCAGATATGATTTTTCATATGTTCTGCCATGCCTTGCGTTGTGAAAATTGGAATGGATTTTGAACTTCCGTGTCCGATTTAGCGTTACTGTCACAGGGGGGAGTATAATCCGGGATTAATGCACTTAGGGAAGTGCCCTGTTCTGCTCCTCCCCCCCTGACCTGAGCTTCTTCACATTAAATTCCCATTGGGATGGAGTCTGAGGCCTCACCTTCAGATCTAACCACTGCAATTGATGGCCCTGCATAATTAATTGAAAGCTTTGGTTAGTTTCAAAGGATACCAAAAGAATCGGTTGTCTTGAAAATTAAGTACAATCACAAATATTGTTATTCCTTAGCCAGCGGTATATCATAAATCTGAGAAGGATCCTCCCCATCTTTCCTAGCTTCGAAAGTATTTTCAGGATGAGTTTGAGGAAGCTCTACTAGGTTCAGCTCCACTTGTGCTAATGTCTCTACAATGGTAGGGTTTTCTGTACCCCCTTTAGGAATGGGTAGTTCAGCATCTTGCTCAGACAAAACTGCACATTTGAACCAATCATGATTAGACATGTTATAAGAAATTATTCTTAATAGGATGAAGGATAACACTCACCTCCATAATATTCTAAATTACATTGTAATTTAACATGATTTATAAAATCTTCGAAAGAAGTGCCTAGTTACATCATTTTATCTAATGTCATCTCAGAATCCTGGTTAGTCTCACCAGTGGGAGCATTTGATGTGTCTTCTTGGTGACCTTTATCCGGCGGTCCTTGACCCTGGATAGCATCTTCAGATAAAATCGTGACATCAGTTTCAATAGCCGCCAAAAGCTCCAATGCAGGGGTTGAACCTGAAGTATCACAGAATGGAAGTCAGTAGATGTTTCAATCAACATTTTATGAAGCATTGTTAACTTACTAGAAGCGGGTTCTTCTCTTCTTGCAACAGAAGTAGGAGGGATACTGGGAACAGATGCTGACTCTTTTCCAGGAGTACCCCAGTCAGCCTGAATTTGTGATTATTCCACAGCACCCTCCATGGTCCTCAGAGGAGGGTCAGTCCTTTCCCTCAGAGGGGAAATTGATGAAGCCCCTGAAATCCCAAGGAAAATGAGCAATCTTTTTCATGATTTAAGACTCATGATTATCCAAAGCACTTACCACTACTGATGAAGCGTTTAGCTGTGGACTTCCTCCTTCGTTACTTTTTCTTCCTTGGATTTTTGGGAGTGTTAGCGGTCTCTATTATAGGAACTTAAATTGGAGAATGGAAGGCCATTCCCAACTCCTCATTCATGGCCTATTGGCCTGGAGATATCTCGCCCGACTCACGAGGAGATTCAGTAGCAGCCCCGATGGAAGTACCACTAGGGCTATACTGTGGCGAAGGAACCTCATTAGTTCCTTTATTTACAAGCTGCAAGATGATGAAAAAACATCATTGAGTAACAAAACATTGACTAAAACCATGTTAAAAAGAAAATAAGGAAAGAAAACTTACATCTTCAAGGGCCACGTAATCCTGCCACTCCTCATCAGTCCCCTCAGCGGCGCCATGATCTATCATTTCCTTCACCCGCTTGGTGACAAGAATGGAATCATCAGTGGCATATATGAGCATTTACAGCTCTCTGATATAAGCTCACACTTCATCGGGGCTTTCTTAAAAATTGATATCGGTAGAATCCAGAAGAGTCCCTATTCCAGGAAGATGTAGCCCCTCTCGTAAATCCAGCCAAGAAGTTTCAATACCACAGTATAAATTTTGCCATGTCTAGAGAACCTCTTGTCGTAGATATTCTGTGCGTGTACCAGAAGGCTGCGAGGAAGGTCCTATAATCTTCGACTTCATTTTCTTCCCAGCTCCTGCAACTATAGATAGGGAATAAGAAAATAAGACTTATAGGTTTATAAGGTTATGGTGATTAAATTACCACAATGAAGTAACTCACCAGGAGTTGATGGAGTAGGTCTTTTGATTCTAACCGGAGGATTATATCGGGAACGAGGCCGCTTTGCCACTTGTTGTGCCTCATCATCCCCATCATGGGAATCCGGTGAATCAGTCCTAGAGGAGGAATCTGGCGAATCAGCTTCAGGTGGGGAAGCATCACCTTCATGAGAAAGGGTTTCTTTCTCTACAGTCCTATTCCTTTTCCCCACCTCATAAACAGGGTGATTCAGCACCCCTTTAGGGTATGATTCTATCCAGTGCCCAGTATACCATGTAGTCAAGTTATGTGACGCTCTTTCAACTAGTAGATCAAACACCTCCCCAGTCTTCTCCCTAGACATCAACAACCACAGTTTCCAAGCAACCATCAGATGTTGCTCTAACCTAACATGTATAGTGGGAGATACAACAATCTATTTGAAAAACATGAATTGGCATGCAAATATATATGGAGTATAGGCCTCACATATAATCTCTCCATCAATCCTGGTGACCAGCACACCATCTTTGTAGGCCAACATGTATGCCCTCAAATCCAAGTGGGATGTTCCATCATCAACAAACCGCCCGGTTGGAGGATTTCCATAGGGATAGAAGTTGAATTACTTAAACATACTCAGACTCACTTTCATGTCATAAGCACTAAGATCTAATGGTGCAATTCTAGATAATTCTTGAACTGATGGCCTGAAAGAACTTCCAGGAATTTGTACTCCATTCTGTACATTATAAGTCATGAAGTAAGTGGTGATCCATCCCGGTAAAACGTGGAATGGTCCCACTATTCTCAAAGGAGATTTACCTCATGAATACATGAAGTAAACTCCAATGAATATTTTCTAAAATGGGGGTAGCCAAACCAACCAATTTTCACTCATCCAACTTTGCCGCAATAACGAAGGTCCCTGGCCTGATGCCTCCCTTCGAGTCCCTGACTGGCCAGAGATAAACGATGAGCCACAAATCCTAGAAGACCTCCAGACAAGTCTTCTTTGGGATCCTTTTATTCACCTCATATCCCCATTTCTCAAACTCTCCTGCTTCTAGAGTTTTCTAGAATGTTCCAGGAACACCCCTCTTCTCGGTTTTTGGGCAGGTGGTAGGACAAGTGGGCCTCTTATCCTTGGATTTCTTTTTCTTGGATCCTTTCTCATTCGAATCCTTCTAATTTGGATCCTTCTCTTTCTTCTCAATAAGAAATATATTCATCCACTCCTCTGGCTGAATATCGTATCTAGAATGAGTTATGGAGGTCTCTGAACTCTTGAGTTGTGGATGATTTTAAATAATTCCTTAGCCAAAGAAAGAGTATTCTCTGAATCATTACAAGTCACCATGAGAGGAATGAATTCATCATACATGTCGCCCAAAATTGGAGCCCCTGAGATCTTGTGGAAATACCACAGACTGATGCCTACTTATCCATGAGTCAGATGGAACGAATTGGTTTTTGGGCTCCAGTGGCTGAGTATCTCTGGCATGAAGTTATCATTTCTGTAAAAATATTTTTTCCCAACCCAGATAGCTTAGTATATTGCCACTCGTTTCAAATCCTCGACAAACTCTACACAGGTTTGTCGCACCCAGTATGCCCATATCCAAGTTGGCTTCAAACCTCCCCCAGGACGGAAGTCCCAACTTTTCTTCCAACCTTTGGATTGATCCATCTGAGCATTTTGTAAGATTGAAGGATGACAATGTGGTTTCATCTCAGGATTATGAGGTTTTATATCTGGCGTACAAGGGCTATGATGTATCATGTGGGCCTTCTCCACTATTCCAGCATTTATAAATCCTCCTCCACATGAGATATTTACTGAATCAAAGTTGGTTTAATTCTGAAACCACGAAAATGGGAGATAGTTCTTTGCTTCTAGAATAGTAACTTCTCGTAGATGACCATAGCCATACAAAGGCAAATAAATGCTTTGGGGGAAGTCGCGATGATACTTCTTCAAATACTTATCCAAATCAGGGAGAGTGTTATCGCAGACAGTATAATAATCATGGCCAATGATACTCATCATATCATCAATTCGCTTGCTTTCCAGTTCATTAGCTATTCCGATTTTCTTGGGAGCCATTGATTCTACACAAAAGTTGAATAATTAACTCTTAAGTAAGTTGATTTTTCATAAAATTTGTGATGGATTTTGAAAAAAATGGCTAAGGCATTATGGCACGCATGTCTAACCTTGGCGTGAAAGTTTTCATGTTCCGCACAAGTTTTTGGCACGAAGGTATAACCGCACAAGTCCAGATACCTTGACAGTAGCGCCATAGCGAAGAAAAGAGGAAAAAAGAGCAACTTGCACGGCGAAGGTGGCCTGTGCGGTGAGAGCTCAAAAATACGGAAGTCGGTGCTATGTGTGATAAATGGTCACATATTTATTGGCCAGGCTTCCCACCTGTGGGCCTAAAATCCAGCATGCTCCAGCCCTGCGTGACTCGCACCTGCACGATGAGTGTTGCGCACTAAACACTTGCGTGCCTCTTTCCCTTTGGTTTTCTTCTTTTCCTCATAGTAAAATCCTCATTTCATTCAGATCCAACTTTAAGGGGGGACTTTTGTTGACGCTCCTTTTCGTCACATTGTCTAAATGAATGGAAAGGAAAATTCCTTAGCACAAATTGGTTCAACCTTTAAAGAAAACATCAAAAATCGACAAAGGCATGAACAAGGAGTCAAATACCCTTGGGTCGCGCAAGTTCCCTCACTGTCGTGTAAGTACACTTCTGCGCCGCCTAATGGTCGCGCAAGTGACTTGCACGCCCTCTTTGAAAACCACCCAGGGTCTTCTCCAGCGTATAAATACCCCCGGTGGGCCCCCCATTTAAAGAGGATTTTTTTTCCAGAATTGAGATACAGAGCTTTGAATGCCTAAGTCTCTTCTTCAAGTCTTCCAAACACTTATAAGGTAATTCTTTACCTATAATGGAAGGTCTAAACAAGAGGAGTAATGTCTAAGTGTTATAATTCACTAACACTTGTGCGCCTAAGTGTTTTTACCCTTAAGGGAAATGGACACACTTGCGCGCCTCTTTACATACTCATCGAAACTTGCGCGCCACTCTTCTGGAAGTACCTCAGGGTGATTCTAAAGGCTTTGTTCAAGGATCACCCAAGTATTACCCTACTGGTTAACCATCACCCAAGTATATAGGTGTCGTGCATGTATACTTGCATGACCAAGTCATGCACGCCCGCGCAGTACCTGCGCGCCCACCAGGACATGCACGCCCCTATCTTTTTGGGTGCCTCTCCCGCCTATTTCGCCTCTCTTATGCCATTCCACTGCTCCTATTCAAGATTTAGTCTTCAAGACACTCTTCAAGACATTTATGGCATGTTTTCTTGATTTACTTCCTTATCTAAAAGGAATTTCGTGGAACATCTCTCAAAACCTAGTGATTTACACCTCTTTATGTAACTAAAGTTAGAGATTTCATTCATTCAACCTCATTCTTTAAGATGAGAGAACCCTATTCTCGGGCATCCTTTTTAGGAGTAAGCCCCAGTTATAATTTCCCAAATATGGTCTTCCTTTTTCGGAGTAAGCCCCAACCATAATTCCTTAATCTGGGCATCCTCTTTAGGAGTAATCCCCAAGTCCTCATTAATCTGGTCATCCTTTTCAGGAATAATCCCCACTCTTAAAGTTCCCAAACATGGGCATCCTCCTCAGGAGTAAGCCCCAAGTCCCTTAATTTTTCAAGTCCCTTAACCTGGGCCTCCTTCTCAGGAGTAGGCCCCACCAGTCTTAATTTACTTTTGATCCGGGATTCCTTCTCAGGAGTAAAACCCAATCATAAGTCCCCTCCTAACTTGGGCATCTTCCTTAGGAGTAAGCCCCAATATTAGAGTATCCAAATCTCCATAAAGTACATATACCTTTATGGACCCTATTTCCAGGTTTCTTCCCTGATGTAAATCCTAATCTTCATTTATCTGGGAAGTCATACATACATGAGCCCCACATTATTTTTCATGATTGCATCTTTCATGGCAGAATTGTCTGGTTTTACCAATACCTCTTGTTTCTCACACCGAGCATGACTCATGTGAGCTTAGAGTGTAAAAGTAATTATTAAATCTTTCTTTGAGCCATCAATTATTCATAAACATAATACTAACTTACTCAAACTAGGTGGGTTCTGATTCCTTTTCCAAACAAAGGATATGTAGGTAGCCCATCTGGGGGTACGATCCCAACTCTGAAATAATCCATGTCCTTCTAAATGACAATAAACTTCAAGTCCCCACTGAGTTGATTTAAAACCAGTATGGTCATCATAATGACCAAGAGACTTTTATGTATTTAAGGATACCATTGAATAAAAAATCTCTAACAAATATAGATGATTCTCTATCGATGAAGAACATCGAATACATATAAAAGATTCTCTAAATTTCCTACATATTTAATCATTGATTTTCATATCTAAAGGAAAGATTATTTTATACCTCGTAAATTAATAAGGATTCACGAACATAACTTAAATCTATAAAGAGAGTCCTGGAGAAGAAAATAATTCCCCTAAAAAAGGTGTGATGAGTCCGACCTCCCATCCTCTCAACAAATGCAAATTCTTAAGCCTCATGAGTCCACAACTAATGAGCGCCTACCTTTGGAAAGTAGGTTCAAATGGATATGGAATCATTGGATGTTTCCGATTCTACCAACAAACCCATTAGAAACCAATTGGAATGTTTGAACCTTGAATCAATGAGGTCATCCCCAAATTCAGAGGGAAATAATGACAAAGTCACCATACATGCATACGTACGACTTACCCTCTCCATGTCGTGGTGTAGTTTGTTATTCAAACACTTAATTATTTGGATGGGTATAATAATGATTATAACTGATGTAAATAATAAATATAACATGTTAATGATTCTGTATATATGATATACCATCCAATTACATAGGATTTCACCATCAATATAGTGATATTGTCGCTGGTGCGTACGTACGGATTATCATCTCCATGAACGCGATGAGATTTATTCCCCATCGTAATCATTGAAGAATAATTTTCATTTTGTGATTAAAATAATGTTTAAGAACCTAATATCATTTTGGATGTTAATCCAATACATCCTATCCATAATAAACATGGATTAGATAACCAAGAATATAAAGTAAAACCAACCAGTTAACACCCGAAACGATGATACTACTAAAATATTATTAACAAAGAAATATGATAAGATCATATATGATTTCATATTTATGTATGCGGTTATTTTATAATTTAATAAAAATTATTTAACTATTATACAGGAGGTTAATGTACCATCGACCAAGTAAAATTACAAGGTAATGGTTAATACCATAATTTCATTATTATCTGAGAATTTTATGAGTAAGTATTTACTGGCACATATATGTCATCAATTTCCATATTTCATAAAAATGTTTTCAAAAGGAATCTTTTAAGGTTTTATGGAAGGATCTATTTAACTATATCATCATTTAAATGTTTTAAATATTTATTTTTTTAAATCTTTTTAATTAATGTCCATGTTTTCAAAATGATTCTAAGGATTTATTTATATGGACATCATTATTTTAAAATGATAATTCCTTTTAATGTTTTAAAGGGGTATGGGAATATTTGATTCAAAAATGTCTTTAAATGTCTCCCTTTCTAAAGAATGTGACTTTTAAATGATTTAAAAAAAGGAGATATTTCTCTCAAATATTTTTGATTTCATCTATGTCGACATCGTTTGAGGGATTTTACACTTGTTTGAAGTTGATTCATTATGATACAAGTCTTCCATATTGTGTTGAAGGTTTTGTGATATTTTTGACTATGGATGTGTTATTTTTATACCATTCATGGTTTATGGTTAAAGTATTAACATTTCATATTCGAGTATTAATATGAATGTTTATGTTATGTTTCAACATTTCATATGAGGAATGCAATGGACTTAGCATGTGACGGGTGGAGCCCGTTATAGCTCCTCGATGCATCGGTAGGTATCCTGAGACAAAATAGTGTCTTGGCATAAGGAGTTGAAAAAATATTATTTGTAGTCTTGGAACAAGGGCTTGACTATGTGGTTATGAAGTCTAAAATTATGCATTCCATCATTATGAAATTGGATATTTGATATTGCATGTGATTATTAGATGAGTAGAATATCCATGTGAATAAGTAAATGGAATTATTTGATATATATTAGCCATATTATGCAGAATTTTAAGTTTAAAAGGCTTATGTTTTATTATTATACATTGATTTAAATTTTTATGCTTATTTATGAAAGTTTATGCTATATTGTTATCCTTACTGAGCATCTGAGCTCACCCCTTTCTATGTTTTATTTTTCCCAGGATGTGAGGAAGTATATTATGAATGACCTATAGGTATAGTCTAAAGGATATGAATATGTTCAAGGGAAACAATGTTGTTTTTGTTTTTCATTTTGTAATGTAAAGTAACATTCATGTATGTAATCTATTTTCCAAGACTACTAAACTGATCGGTCTTTCAGGACTTGATTCATTGTAATCCAGACAATGTATTAAAATAATGCACCGACTCTAGGTAACTGGGGTCAGGGTGTTATAGTTGGTATCAGAGGAAGTTTAACAACAACCTTGGAAATATATTTAGATAAACATTGATTTTAGAACATTATCCTAAGATAAAATTTGAGAATTATTATAGAATAACTTCCTAGAAATTTTGGTAATGTAGATTTTTTATGTATTTTCCACGAAATACATCCTTGTTTGGATACGAGCAGGATGAGGTGGCTCTGGAACAGATATACCTAGGAGTGAAAAAGCCAACAAGGAGTTTTGGGCCTGACCAGAGGTATCCTGGTACACAACAACGAGCCTTGTTGCACTCTTGGTTACGACACTCCCAAGTGATATGCTTAGGATAATTCACATTTTAATTAAAAGTCATTATGAAGGATTTAAGAGTATATATTTACTCAAATAATTTTTTTTATGATTATAGATTATATGCATAATATATTCAATTTACGTTAGGTATTTTACATGTTTGGAATTATACATTGCGATTCATAAAATAACCCAGTGTATACCATTGTTTAGAAATGGTGCCTAGTAGAAGGAATGATAAGTTTAACAATACGCATGATTGAAAGATTAAAAAATATCATATCTTTCATGGTATTAATCCCACATTTAAAAGGGGAATAGTCTCCCTAGTGTTCTCATCATATGAAGAATTATTATCATGTGTTAATAAGATAAGTAAAGAATTATATGAGTCTTATGGATTTTAATGGAAATAAGAGAAGAAAATGATATAAGTGAGAAAAATAGATAAAGGGAAGAGGGGAAAGAAGGATTTTCTCAAATGTGATAACTGTGGAAATAATCACCTTGGTAAATGCTTGAAGGGAAAGAAAGTTTGTTATAAGTGTTGAGAAAAAGGACACCAAGTACGTGACTACAAGGGTAAGAAAAAGGTTTCAATTGTACAATGCTTTATCTGCAAGGAGTTGGGACACTACGTGAATCAATGTCCAAATTATCAAAGTATACCACAAATGCTGCTATTAGATAATAATCATGTTATGATACCACCAAATATGAAGATGAATGATTAGATTTGTTATGTTGTTATTAAAGTATTGTGTCATTTGAGTATTTTATTAATGATGTAAATGTTATAAGAATTATAGAGTATATAAGTATTGTATTGCAGTACAATTTCATTAAGGACATGAGATTTTGTGGAACTAAGAAAAGTGACTCAATAACATGTTAATTGTTTTGGAAAATATATAGTTGAGAGGAAGATAAACCATAATATGCTTCTGATAATGAGGCAGTGATTTTGGAATAAGATATGATTGATTTTGGATAAATTATATTGGATATTCTTGAGTACCTTGAAAGTGATTAATGATTTGTATATTCCATAATTGTTGGACCATACAACGTTTTTGGATATAAATAGTATATCCAGTATTCTATAAGGAATAAGAGAGAGTGAATGTAATCAATAAGGTTTTATGGTAATTTAGGGTGTTACCATATTTTAAGAGAATACATGATGAAGGTATTCACATGTTATTATGTGGAAAAAAGAGAACATGATTATGTTAACCTTCCTTAAAATTTTGGACTGTGAATTTGGACAGAAGTATTTTAGATAAGTCTAAAGGTTGGAATCGATTATGTTTTACATTGGATACTATTTTTAAGGTTAAATCATTTTTTGAGATTATTTTTGGATTGTCATAAAAAGTACAACCTGGAGGTTGGGCGACAACATGTCGCGCCCGAAAAGGCCATGAGACTTGAATCCGCAACCGAAGGGCGAAAAGGGTGGATCACCTACGACTGGAATATGTGATGTCCTAGTTTTTATAATGTAGTTTTTTTAAAATGGGATGAAAGAGGAATTATAAATTCAGTTTTTTTGGAACCCTATACGATTAAGATAAATAAAATATTTTTGAGTTCTATTATATTTTGGAGTGAAAGATGAGCTTGTGGTATAAATTAGTTAACTAATGGAACTCTACTTGTCATGTATTATTTTTTATAATTATTCTATGAAGAAATTAATTCTTAAACTTTAGGTAAGGGATCTTAAAACCAAAAATGTTTTATCCTGATACCTTATGTTTTGTTGAACCTATGATATTTTAAATCATTATAGATTGATGGATTTGAGGCCCTCAATTTTACACTTGTTTGTGATTGATGACCTCAATCACCCCTATAAATATTTACATTTTCCCTCCAATTATGTGTCTCTAATTTCCACCAATGTTCTTCTAATCGAGATCATAATTTGGTGGTGAGTTTTTTATTTCCCTTTCCTCTTATTAAGAATAAATTTTATTAACCCAATTTCTGGTGTGGGTTTTCCACAAAGGTATTTTTATATTTTTAACCTTTTATTTTTGAAGAACAATTTCAAATTGTGAGTACAAAATTTATTGAAGGATGGAATAATGTAACAACCCTATATTTCATAGTACATTATCTCATTAAACCAATTCAATAGCTTTAGCAACACACAACTCTGAGTTCGAGCACACCACATCTTACCAAACTAGCCATTCAAAAAGTGGTTATGAATAGTATTAACTAAATTTTGAATCTTATATACTCAATATAATTTTAACATCCATATTATGTGTTTCATAGACATAATATAAGAACAAATTCAATTTTTCAGATAAAGGATATATTTAAAAATAATGCAATTTTACCGCCTATTAATGGTGAACCGTTTTTAAATCCAATATTTGACAATTTTATATATTCAATTTAAAAAATAGACTTATTCCTTAGAATTGGGACATAAAAATATAGTTTTGATAATTTTTTGGTGTTTTTCTGATAACATTCATATTTTGATGAATAGTGAAAAATACAAAATTGTAATTGAAAACAACTTTTTTAATCAAAATAATTTATTGTGTTAAATTATAAATTTGAATGGTTTGGAAGTATAATTAGATTATATTTTTATCATTTAATACAATGTAGGTCATTATAAGTAATTTTACATTTAAATTTGACATAAACACATGTCAATCTTTTGATAATGTTTACTTTTTTAAAACCCACTTTTTGGTTTTAACAATGAGAATTAATTTTAAATTAAATAAATGAAACTTCTATGTTTTTAATTTTGGTAAAATAGACTTAATTTTTGAATTCATAATATCAAAATTAGATTAGGGTGATTTTTTGTTATTTTTCTGAAAACATTCAATTTTTGATGAATAGTGAAAAACACTACGTTATTGTTTAAAACCGAATTTTTTTATATAATTAGTTATTTTATTTTAATTTATTTTAGGAAAAAATATATACATAATACCTATATATTTTCAATGTAATTCATTGGAGTCATTTAATAATATTTTTAGACATATAAAATTTTATTGAACTTTTTGCCGTCTTTTACCCACCTTCTAGGAACATTTGAAAATTTTCATAAAACATAATTTTACCGATTCTGTGAGTTTAATTAAAAAATAAAAGAGACAAAGTTAACATTATTAAGTAAAATTTGGTTCAATAATAGGAAGATAATTTTTGGTGAATAGTAACTTTTGACTTATTTACCACTGTTAAAAGTAAATAGGGAATTAAGGGTAAAAATGATATTATAATTACCCTAACACATGTCCTAATTCTATTGGATAAGATTAATTCAACCCAAAACAACATTAGGAATAAAATATGATCCTTTAGGTCCACTTGGATTATATTAAGACATTTATTATTATTTTATTTAACGAATAGTTAAAAGTGTTAAATTACAAGTTTATTAAATAAACCATTTTTAATATAGGGTTATACATATTATAAATTCGACTATAAATATTAATTAGAATGGTAAAAAGATTTCATACATAATGGTATTTTATTTATAATTTTTATACATTAAATAATTTAATTTATTTTTGACACAGTGGTGATGCAGTAATTACCTTATTATTGAAATATTAAAATAATTGATATTATAAATATCCAAATAAATGTAAATTGATACTTTCGATGAATTAAAATAATTTTATAAGTTAATATGACTTGTTATGGTTGATTAGATATTTTTTTTGAAGTGGTAATGTTTTTATGTCTTTCACAAAAACAAAATACCAAATAGTGTCAAAATTGACATAAATTAATTTTTAAAACAAATACTTTATTATTGGTGGATATAATATTACTAAAAATATATGGTTCATAAAAATGGCTTAAATAATATTATATATGTAATTAATGAACCACTTTAGGTAATGTTAGAAGTTTAGAGTCAGTTTATTAACCATATAGTGTAAGAATACAAGAAGACACAGTAAAAGTTAAACAATTTAACTAAGGGTTAAATCTAAAAGATAAGGTTAAAATGGTAACCTAAACTTTTATAAAACCTATTGGCTGAAATCCGTTCAACCCATAACCACCTAAGTATAGAAATAAATTCATTTGGAGCCCTTATTAACCAAATATTTTTGTGTAATAAATTAATATTTTAATCTTTTTAAAAAGTGACCATCACCCCTCTTATAAAAGAGATCTTCCCCTTCTCTCAAAATCACACCTCAAAATCCATTTGGCTCAAACAAACCCTGCCAAAATATCCTCCCAATTTTCCTCAAATCAACCTATAGTCCTTACTTTGATCATAAAGCCAAAATAAGGATCCCTTTTGATCAACTCAAAAGAAAACACCTGAAGAAGAGGTAATAATTTCACCACCCTCTTTCAAGTTCTTTTCTTATTCCACTTCCTCTTTCATTGTTGTTTCCATACCAAAATTATAACTCCAGTACCTCCTACATACTGTGAGGTTATTATAAATATGGTACAACCATATTAGTTATTCTGTTCATCCTATAAATAACAAAGTCACCGTACATGCGTACATATGGCTTACCATCTCCACGTCATGGTGTAGTTTGTTATTCAAACACTTCATTATTTGGATGAGTATAATAATGAGTATAACTTATGTAAATAATAAATATAACATGTTAATGACTACTTATATATGATATACCATCCAATTACATACTATTTCACCATCAATATAATGATATTGTCGCTCGTGAATACGTACAAATTACTGTCTCCACGTACGCGATGAGATTCATTACCCATTGTAATAATTCAAGAATAATTTTCATTTTAATGATTAAAAATAATGTTTAAGAACTTAATATCATTTTGGATATGAATCAAATACATCTTATCCATAAAAATCATGGCTTACATAACCAAGCATATAATGGAAAACATATCAGTTAACACCCAAAATGATGATACTACTAAAATATTATTAACAAAGCAATATTAGAAGATCATATATGATATCATATTTATGTATGTGGTTCTTGTATAATTTAATAACCATGATTTAACTATTATAAAATAGCTTAACGTACCCTAGACCAAGGAAAAGTACAAGGTATGGGTTAATACCTGAATCTCATTATTATCCGAGATTCTTCATGAGTAAGTATTTACTGGGACATATTCATCATCAATGCCCATATTTCATAAAAATGTTTTCAAAAGGCATCTTTAAAGGTTTTATGGAAGGGTATATTTAACTATATCATCATTTTAAATGTTTTAAATATTTTTTTCTAAATCTTTTAAATTAATTTCCATGTTTTCAAAATGATTTTAAGGATTTATTTATATGGACAAAATTGTTTTAAAATGTTAATTATTTTCAATGTTTCAAAGTGGTATGGGACACTTTGATTCAAAAATGTCTTTAAATGTATTCCTTTATAAATTATGTGACTTATAAATGATTTAAAAAAGAGATATTTCCGTCAAATAGTTTTGATTTCATCTATGTCAACATCCTTTGATTGATTTTACACTTGTTTGAAGTTGATTAATTATGATACAAATCTTCCATATTGTATTAAAGGTTTTGTGATATGTTTGAATGTGGATGTGTTATTTTTATACTATTCATGGTTTATGTTTAATGTATTAACATTTTGTATGCTAGTTTTAATACGAATTTTTATGTTATGTTTCAACCTTTCATATGAGGAATACATTGGGCTTAGTAAGTGAGGGGTGGAGCCCGCTATTTCTCCTTGATGCATGAGTAGGTCTCATGAGACAGACTAGTGTATTGGCACAAGGCCTTGAAAAAATCTTATTTGTAGTCTTGGAACAAGGCCTTTACTATGTGGTTATTAAGTCTAGTATGATTAATTCCATCATTATGAAATTGGCTATTTGATATTGCATGTGATTATTCCATTAGTATAACATCTATGTGAATAAGTAAATGGAATTATTGGATATATATATATTGTCCATATTATACATAAGGACAAGTTTAAAAAGATTATGTTTTAGTATCATGTATTTCCTTAAATGTTTATACTTATTTATGAATGTTTCTGCTTTATTTTTATCCTTACTGAGCATATGAGCTCACCCCTTTCTATGTTTTATTTTTCCCAGGATGCGAAGAAGTATATTATGACTGACCTACAAGGATATTATAAGGGATATGAATGTGGTAAATATAAACAACATTGTTTTTGTTTTTCATTTTTTAATGTAATGTATCATTCTTGTATTTAATCTATTTTCCAAGACTGCTAAAATGATCGCTCTTTCGGGACTTGATTCATTGTAATCATACCAATGTATTAAAATAATGCACTGACTCTAGTTAACTAGGGTCGGGCCGTTACACTTTTTCCTTCTGTTTTACTTCCAGATTAGCATTAAAATTCTTCTCTCTCTTGAGATAATTGTTTAGATCATCAATCTAATTTTCATATTTTTATTTCTTGTCAAGAAAACATGTTTGGTCATTTGATGAAGAGTTTTCATTTGTTAATTTTCTATTTTTCTTCTCAAGCCTTCTGATCTTTCTCAAACACTCCTTCACTCTTCTTTCAGATATTTTTCCAGTTGAGTTTCTTCTTCTTCAGTACTACTGCTCTCTTGATCATCATTATTCACTGTTTCCAAAAAGGTACTCTCTCAATATTTCTCAGTGAAAGATTTTTTAGATTTAGTTTTTCTTTCATCATCTTCTTAATATTTTGACAAAAAGATTCTTCCTTTTGATTTTATGAACTTTTTATTCTTACCTCTGCCATAATAATTATCTTTTCCACCCTATTTCTTCTATGACCATCTTGGTCTTCTGTCTTCTTCATCATTATCTTCATCTTTTCCTTTTTGAGGGAAATTATCCGAAAAGTTTCGAATAGATCCACATTCAAAACATTTCAAAGGGAGTTTCCATTTGTATTTCCCTATGCCACTTTTAACATTTTTTGAAAACAAGGATAAAATTTCATCAAAATTTTGACATACTTCATTTTTAGAGTCGGATTCACCAGCTTCTTCTTTAATATGATTTTTCTTCGACTTCTCTTTCTTTGAAGCCTTGAAAGAAATTTCTCTATTAGATTTTTCTTTACTCTTCATAGTCTTCTCCATTATTATTTCATAAGATATAAGCGTGATATGAAAATCATTCAGACATAATGTTTCAGGGTCTCTGTCTTCTAGAGATGAAACTTTAGTATCAAATTTATCAGGCATAATTCTCAAGATCTTTTAAAAAACTATAGAATATTCCAACTTTTCACCAAGACTTATGATTGTACTGAAAATATCATTGAACCTTGTAAAGAAGTCTCCAACAGATTCAGACTCTCCGATTTTTAAGTCTTCATACTTCAACCTCCATATTTGTAGTTTTTCCTTCTTCACTTTTGTATTTCCTTCATAGAGGCTCTTTAGCTTATCCTATATTCCTTTAGCTGTAGAAACACCTTTAACTCTAAAAAACTCACTCTCAGAAAGAGATGAGAGTAATGAATTTTTAGCTCTTCCATCATTCTCAAGATTTTTATTATCAACAAGTCCATGAGGAGCCTTATCATCAATATGAGGAAATCCATCTGTTGTAGTTTCAAGAACTTAATACCCAAGAGACATAAGATAAGGCATAATTCTATCTTCCCAGATATGATAATTCTTGCCATCAAATACCGGAATCCCATTTTTTTTCATGAAATTCAGATTCTCCATCACAACTTATCTTTAAAACTTCAATAAAAGAACAAACAAAGGGAACATCCTCTAATACCAATTGAAGTTCCCAATTAGGATGTAAGTATCACTGATAGGGGGATGGGTGAATAAGTGATGTCTTTTTATTTTTATGTTTCCTTGTTTTTGAAATAACCTTAGCCTCCTGTTAAAGATTTTATTCTCTATTGAACACACACAACCACCAGAACACAAGATTTACAAGGTTCACTACTCAACAAGAGTATCTACATCCTTGGTATGGTATAGAAATAATTCTATACAACACAATCCACTAGAAAATAATACTTTGATGTGTAATACAAGAGTAGGATATACCCTCACACTCGTGTAGCACTTGGAAAACAATCCACAAGTGTGTGTGCACCCTCTTATAACAAATAGGGAATTACAATATTTCAGTGCTTCTTTACTATTAAACATGTGTATTCTTTGAAGTACAAATCTTCAATTTCTTACCCAGAAGCCAGTAAGAACTATCTTACGCACAACCGAATATGTGCGAAGACCCCAAATATTTTTTGCACCCTTTTAGCTTTCTTGTACGCACCTTTTATGCCACACGTTCAAGATTTAACTTTTGTCATGAAACACCTCTTGCGTGTAACTTCGATATTGCACACTAATATCTTCTTGCGCACAACTTCTCTTTCTTGCGTGAAACTCTATTTCTTTTGTGCACTCTCCTTTTCATAATATTTTTCTACACCTCAGAGATCAATATTTCTCTGACTGTTAAGCACACCCAGTGTGAGGGGGTCACCTCTTATTTATAGACCTCATTGACCCCTGCGTGCAAAAACCTTGATGCGCTGCGCAAGATATTGACATATCGCAAAAAAACCCAATTTGACGTCGTATTGGGCATGTAAGTCTCTTTTGAGCAAACTTATTCTTTCGTGCACTTCTTGAATCATTCACATACTTCCTTCCTTGGCCATTTTTTGAAGTTTGGACCTCAAATCATGCCTCGTGAGAAAAAACCCATTTTAGGTCGCCTTTGGCGCATAAGTCTCTTTCTCGCCAACCTCCTATTTCGCTCACTCATTGAATCTTTCGCATGCTTATTTTCTTTTAAATTTTTTGAGGTTTATACCTTGAATCATGCCTTGATTGCAAGATTCCAAACTACCTTCAATCTTGCATGCAAAAACCAATCTTGTACGCAAAACACTAATCTTTCACGCAAGCCTCTCATTTGCCAGATTTTGATGTCCAGATCTTACGTTACTTTGTCAAGTTCTCTCTTCATGAAATCCTATAACCATTCTTCATATTTCATCACAAAACCCACTATCGTGATATGTATCTTTTGATCAAACAGCTTTAGCATCATCATATTTTCAATGGGAAGTACTGAAACTTCCCTTTATTTCAGTAGAATCATTCCTTCCAATAAAAATTATATATGACTAGCATCATTGTTTCTCCCCATTTCCTTCATAATAATTTCATCACAAGTTCTCCTAACATATGATATTTGTGAAATACAAATCAGAAAAACATCGTTCGATTTCAATGTTCTTTAAAAAAGCGATTTGATTTATCTTCTTTAACAACAAAAAACAACACTCTATAATAGTAAACTCTCATTACTTTCTTCTCCATAAAATTTGGTCCCAAAAAATTATAGTTGGAATACAAATCATGCAATTTTATTTTGAGAAATGAAGTACGTTATAATCATGGAGAAGGTATGCCATATTTATGCAAGATTAATGTTTCTATTTTTAAATAATCACCTTGGAGAAGAGTTAAGAAATATAATATATTTCCATAATGAAAATAATAGAACAAATAACATATAATTTATTTAAATATACTTATAATTTGTATAAATGTGTTGTGGTGATGAATAGATAGTCACATTACTTTGTGAAGGTGGTAGTCCACACGTACACAAGTTATATTATCATCTTTCAGTGAGTGAAAAGGTAATAAATAAAATGATATATTATATTTTCATAATGATAAATATTTCATAAATATAATAATTATTTCATGTATATCATATATTTTTATTTACTTTATCCTTATTATCTTCCATGTAATGATTTTGTGAAAACAAATCACACCGCTTCTCAAGGTGGTAGTCCACCATACACACGAATAATAATATCACATCCCATACAAAATGAAAAGTAAAAAAACCAATATATGATATAGGGAATAGGGAGGTATAATTATGTTATAAATATCATCTATATACTTTATATAAATCATCATACCCAATCATAAGATGTGGTAATGGAAAAATTGAATGACATCGGTTCGTGAGGGGGTAGTCCAACATACAAATGAATAATGATTTCATAACCCATTTTATTGAATAAAATATGGTTATAGGTCATTCTATTAAAAAAAATATCTCAGAATATTTAAGAGAATATTTTAATTTATATTATCATGGTTTAATAAGAATTAAAGGTGGTGTTGGAAGAAATAAAATAAAAATTCTCATTGAAGAATATTACCTCTTCTTTAGGTAACCTCTTTAGGTTTTCACCAAAGGCCTTCCTAAGTAAAATTTATGACCAAAATAAGTATTATAGGATGAGACAAGGGACTTTGGGAAGTTATTTTTGTAGGTATTGTCGGGAAAAAAGGGTATGAATTTGTGAAGAAGAAAGGAGAGTGGGTGACCTTTTATAAGTGAGGTGAGTTGCACACTTGTTAGTTTTGAAAGTAAAAAAGTTATACCCATGTTTTTCACATGAAAAGAAGGTATAAAATGAATTATTATCAATAATATACATGATAAGGTCTAAATATAACCATAAAATATATTTCAAAAAAGTTTTAGGTCATTTTAACCATTATATTTTTTCTTTACCCCTGGTAAACACAATTTACCTTCAGTGTAGTAATTAAATTTTAGTACTGTCACTATTAATTTTTGTAAAAAAATTAAATTGAAATTATTAGATAATTTAAATTTATCTGAATCAAAATATGTAATCCTTTTTTAAAATAAAATTTCTATAATTGATAATTTTAATTTAAAATCAATCCCGGAGACATGATAAGAAAGTGGGTTTTCAAATAGAAAATGTTCAAAAGTTCACAATGTTTTTATATACAATTCCAACATTAAATTAATTAAAATGACATAAATTGGATTGATAGTTATATAAATTAATTAATTTTACTTCAAACCTAATTTAAAATTTAATTCAACATTATAAATAATTTAAACAAAAAGATAGTTTTCAAATAAATTTCATATTTTTTCACTATTCATCAAACAATTAATCTTTTCGAAATATTATTGTAAATTCACCCTATGATAATTTTAAAATTATTATATAAATAATTTAATTTAATTTCTAAAATAATTTGTATAAAAGTGTCAGAAATTATTTTTAAAATTAGTGCGCAAAAGGAGAAAAAACTGTTTTTTAGAAAAATAGTGTTTTTTCAATGTAAAATTGGATTTATTATTATCTCTTTTCTAGACTACACAAAAGATGAATGTTATTTTTTTGAATATATCATATAAAAATTTTATTAAAAAAATTCAATAAAATTGGTTTTATTAATTTATTATGGTAAAACGTTTTTGTTTGTATAAAAATAGTTTTTTAAAAAATTATCTCCTTTATTTTCAAATAGTTTTTATTTCCATATTTAATGAATTGGTTAAAAAAGAAATAATTTAATATAAATGTGTAAAAAAAAATTTTAATTATTTTTTTAATCATATTCATGCCCTCCATTCCAACAGACAAGTAATAAATACCATATTAAATAATTATATTTTAATAATGTGTCACATTTCATTGAAATACAGTGTTGTGAGTAATGAATGTTAAGATAGGATTTGTGTGTAATTAAATAAAAACTCATTTTTGAGTGTAACATAAACTAAAATTACTATTTCTATATTGAAAATGTCAAAAGTATTAAATTAATTTGATAAAATATATTTTGTAAAATATCAGGGTGTTACAAAAACTTACCAACAATTGTAACTATGATTCGAAGTTTTATGGTATTTCCTATAAATTATGTAATTATTGGTGGATAATTACTCAAATATTTACAATCCACTCAACATGTTAACTCATAAGGGAACCAAGTTCCTATGGGGGGATGGATGTGAGTAAAATTTCAAGGAAGTGAAGAGAAGGTTAGTTAGCGCACATACACTTACATTACCCTATAGTAGAGAAGGGTTTGTAATATATAGTGATGTATCAAAGAAGGTAATATAAATAATTATCATTTATAATTATACTATGATAGATTATAACACATGAACATTGAAAGTTCCTGAGAAAAATTACCTAACTTATTATTTGGAGTTATCTGTGGTATTTTTTTCATTAAAGATATGGAGGAATTATCTTTATAGAGAAATGTGTGATATATATGATGATTATAAAATTTTTAAAGTATAAACTCACCCATAGAGAGTTGAACATGAGCCATAGAACATGGTTTGAGTTGGTTAGTAATTATGATTGCTCAATACATTTACCACCCTGGGAAAGTAAACAAGGTGACCAATGTTTTGAGTTGAAAGAATCATGGTATATTATCTATGATGAGGATAAAAAAAGATCCAATATTTATAGATTTGAAAATAATTGATCTATAAATCTTTAATGATGGGAGAAAATATTATCTTTCTCAAATAATATTCCAACCATCTATCCATTTGAAGATTAAAGCAGTGAAAAAGGTAGACATAGAGTTGTAGAAAAATATCATAAATATTCATGATTTTAACCTTGATTAGGATGGAATGGTAAGGTTTAAGAACCATCTATGTGTTTCATCAATAAATGATTTGAAAATAGAGTTATTAGATGTATATCATAGTTCTTAATTCTATATTCATCCTAAAAATACAAAGATGTATGGAGATCTGAAATGGTATTTTTGGAGGGATGACAAAAATAGAGATATTATAGAGTTTTTATCTTGGTGCATAGCATATCAGAATGTTAAGTCTTAGAGAAACAAATATAAGGGGATGTTACAACCATTAGCCATACTATAATGGAAACAAGAAAAAATCATTATGTATTTTTTTCCGACTCCCCAAAACACCAAAAGGGAATATTTCTATATGGGTTGTGATCGATCACCATATGAACCCATAAAACTTCATCGCTATCAGGGAAGATTTATCTCTAGAAACTATTTATAGTATGTACATTAAATAAGTGGTCACGGTTCATGGAGTACCATATTCTATTGTGTCTAGATATGATCCAAGTTTTACCTCCAAGTTATGGGAAAGTCTTCAGTAATCTCTTGATATGAAATTGAGTTTTAGCACTACATACCATCCTCAGATAGATGGTCATCCCAAGAGATCTATTCAACACCTAGAGGATATAGTGAGATATTGTTCTATTGATTTTAAAGTTGTTTGGGATCAACACCTTCCTTTAGTTAGGTTTTCATATAACAATAGGTTTCATTCAAGTATTTAGGTATCTTCTTTTTAATCCCTATAAGGAAAGAAGTGTAGAACTCCCAAATGTTGGGATAAAGTTGAAGAAATAAATCTATTATGACTTGAGTTATATGAGGAAATTGAAGATAAAGTTAGATCCATTCAATAAAACATCAAGGAAACATTGAGTCGATAAAAAATTTATGACGACAATCATTAGCGTGATCTAGAGTTCAATGTTGTTGAGAAGGTTTTTCTATAAATTTCTCTATAGTGACCTAGGATTTTTATATATAGATATTAAATTTTTTTAGATTAATATTTTATACATTACACAAACACATTACTAAAGACTATAATAGTTTACTATATTTGGATACTAAGTTCATAATCTCATAATTTTGCAAAATATCATCAAAATATTCCATAATGATATTCCTCTTTTGTACTCTTTACAAATGTTCCATACTAAAAAAATTTATTCATAATTTGGGTAAAGGAAACATATGAAAGGGTGATATTTAAAGATAGTAAGAATAAATAAGGGTGATATGTAAGAATAAAATGAACATAAGGGTATGGTAACATGAGCATAAAATTTGAAAACCATTCCATGAAAATAAAATATCATAATATTTAGTGGTAACATAAATAATGGTAGTTCTTAAGACATGAATCATAAGGAAATAAAAAAACCTGATCTAAGAGAGAATATCATTCACATAATACATGGAATTGTTGAATAAAAATAATCATATAAAATCATTTCCATATGATTCGAGTCTCACTACCAAGGATATCATAGTGGAACGAGTTCACTCTAAAAACCATCACCGTAGACAAGGTTCACTCCTAAGACCATCAAAGATGAATAATACACTTAATAAAATGGGTTAAATCACTATTACATTATTTTAAATATCATGAGATATAATTATTTACTAAATTCATTGGATGGAGATATAGGTCCTAACTACCATATAATGAATATCAGATGTATGTGTGCAAAAACATCATAAAAAATTCATCATATTTTATCCCATTAAATGAAACTGGTTTCATAGAAATTTTGTCATATCATAACTTTTGTAAAAGGGACAGGTTTCAAAATCCTTCCATCATTTAATCATAGAATAACATGTGCAAAGAAGTGGGTTTCATAATAATTTTACCATGGTATAACCCATGAAATAGAAATGGGTTTTATAAACATATTTTCATCATAAACTATTCAAATAAATAATAATAATGGTTCCCTTGGATTATATCCTCAGAAAGTCACAAAGTACATAAAGGGATTCCATATTAGATGAATAATTATTTTGAAAGATAAATATCTAGAAAGGTTTCTTTAGGAAAATATTTATTCTTAAAAAATAATTTTTTAAAACTAAAAATTCATAAAATGTTTTTGAAATCCTTTTCATTGAAAATAAATTTGAAAACTTATAAATAAAGTTTTAAAAATAATTTAAAACATTTGTTAAGGAAAATATTATTTTCACTTTGAAATATTTTTTTAAAAAATAAAACATTTTCAAAATTATTTTATTTGATAATAACATTTTAAACTTATAAATAATTCTTGAAAAACATTGGGTGGATACCATTCATGCAATACGATTTAAAATAATAATTCCATTCATATTTTGGGTAAAAATGGGTAATGTTTGAAAAATGACACGAATATTCATTTAAAATGATTTTTAAAAATTGATAACATGGGTATAAATGTCTTTAATTAATCATTTGAGTAATGATAAAAACATTTTTGAATTTTTTTTTAGAAAACTTGGTTTTGGGAGAAAATGGTTTTCGACCGATGTAATAAATAAATACAATTTTTCTTAAAAACATTCTTTTGAACTCTTGAGTACATAATGAGATTAAAATAAAGGGAAAATTTATATTCTGTTGGAATAACTATAGGATAATAAAATAAATAATTTTCTTGAGATATAGATCATATTATTTCATCATTGGAAGAATAATCATAAACAATCATGTTAAACAATGAGATTGTAACCTAAATTTTTTAACACTTTGGTAACTTTGAATTGTAAGACCCATGGAGGAATAAAAATAAATGGAACATAAAATATCATGAGAATAAATTCATGATGTTATAGGTAAAATGGGTGGTATATACACTTCATAAATAATATAGGTGCATAACATAACTTATGTCTCAAGGAAAGAAATATTAGTGAAACATCCCTTACTGCTTCGGAATCATTTGAACCATAAACCCCATGAAAGAGAGATAAAAAAATGGATATGTAAATCCCTATATTTTTCATGAGAATAAATATAAAATACATTCATGTATAGTATATACAAAACATATAAAAAACAAGCGGTGAATATGGAATGTATATCACAGAAGTAAAAAAGTGAGATAGAAATCCCTTACCGTTTTAGTAATCTTTTTAATAGTAAGACCCAAAAATTAAAAACATAAAATTAAACATTCAATATTAATAAAAGGAGTAGATTAATTAAATAAAATATTCTAAGAGGAACTATATACACTAGAAAAAATAAATGAGTGGTGAATTGTTAAATGTGTGCCAGAAATAGATGAGAGAATAAAAAACCCTTACATTATGTATCGACTTATTTTCTACACATTAAAAAAATTTATAATAAATATAATTTTACTTTAGGTTTATTATATAAACATAATTATATATATTATACCATATAATAATTACTTATGACCATTCATTACATATTTATTATCAATTCCTTGTTAAAATCAGGTTTCTGGTACTAACCATTTTGTTTTTCGTATATGTTTTGAATTGTAATTTTTGGTCTTCTTACTTTGATCATAGTTCCATTATCTAAAAAATTATAATTAATACATAATTATCATAAATTATACTTTAATACCAGTCATTAAAGTATATTTTGATAAATTTATAACTTTACGATCATAGAGATGGTGCGTCGTACGTACACATGAGTAAAGTTTCCATTTTTTAATGATCATGATGGAAAAGAGTTAAGTAATATTTTATCTTTCCAGAATTATCATAATATCATAAATAAAATATTATTTCGATAAATATACATATACATATTGTCCATGTTGAATGAGAGTAGAAATTGAGAGTCACATTGCTTCATGGAGGCTGTAATTAATACACAAACAAACAAGGTTTTCATCTTTCAGTGAGTCAAAAGGTAAGAAATAAAATGATATATTATATTTAATAATAATAAATATGTAATTAATATCATAATTGTTTCATTTATATCCCATATATTCATTAACTTTATCCTTATTATCGTCCATGTGAAGAATTAGCGAAAAATGAATCACATCTCTTCACGAGGCTACAGTCCGCCGTACACATGAGTAACATTATCATATCCAATACAAAATGGAAAAAAATATATTATATAATGAATCTTCAGGTTTTGCTTTTTTTTGGAACCTACAAGTGGTATTATAGGGGTCATATTTTTGTTTATAATTTTATAAATAATTTGTTGATGATTTACGCTTTAATAATTTAGTTTGTCAATTAATGTTTAATCGTTCTTGTAACATGAATTTTGAGATATGATCCTCCATTATAATTTCTCATAGATCTAATAGAAATGAATAATTTTATTATTAAAATTATATCGAGAATCTCATTAGGAGGTTCCAATGGTTCTGTCCAGATAACACAAGAGTACAAGCCGTGTAGTCAGATCTACACGCCATGTATTTGTGTTCAATGCATCAGGAGTAATTATGTTTTACTCAAGCTGTGTGAATTAATGACATGGAAGGTAGTTTATTCTTACACCATGTGTTTACCAGGATAGATTGGCACACAGTCAACTAGACTACACAATGTGTGGGCCACTGGGCACAACGTGTAGTCCCTTTGGGTCAGTGTCATGTCATGTATCCCATACATGGCTTGCCTGGTTAGTGACTGTGTAACGTAGAGTCTACATGGAGTGTGGCCCACTAGACATACTGTGTACTCTAAATATCTCTGTAGTACACCTCACACACCGTTTCCCCAAGCATGTACTTCGAATGAACGGTGAGGAGGGTATACGCCATGTTGTCGGATCTACACACGATGTATTGTTCCCATATTACATGGATTAAAAATTTCTTATTATATTATGTAAACCCTTGAGACGTGTACCCTCACGTGGGAGTAAATCTAGGACACAACATGTGATGGGTGTTATATATATATATATATAAATGTTTAATTGACATCTGCGTAATTTTCAATGGTCTACACATCGTGTATGAGTTGTATAACAATTATAATTATGCATGCATGCTATATGTTACAAAAAATAAAGTATATATATGTATAAATACAAATTGGGTAGTTTTGGATGAGTATTCAGTGGGATCCCTTCAAGGTACAAGTAATGTACAAGGTTATGGATGAGAATCTCAAGGAAATTCAGAAAAGGATTGAGATAAAAAGGATTGATTAATTAATGATGATGATTAATTGATTAATGCATAATTTATCTTAATAATAAAGATTAAATAATTTAATTATAGTTTTGTTAAATTCATAATTCCGTGCATGTATGTTGAAGATCATGAGCTAGACTAGAACTTGGTATGTGATTGGTTCCCTTTTAATTTATTTATTGAATTAAAATTATTTCCCTGCATGACTTCTCCTCGTTAATATATAGGGTCTACGTGCCCATGGATTCTTTTATATAAACCCCCCTTTACCCCTCACCTACGCATAAGTTAAAAGAATATTTAATGGATAGATCTCCCAAACTAGTGGAGGCAGTTCAAGTTAGGACCCGAGATTAAACTAATCCAAGGAAATACAAAGTTGGACAGGTGGAAAGCTATAATCATAATCCTTAAACAGTTCATGGTGTTTCTACCCTATGTAAGGGTTAGTTTATCAAAATCTAGATAAACTTACCAATGGTAAATATCTTGATCATACCTTTATTTTTTTTTTCTGTTGTATGGTTATTCTTTATGGATGTTTGACGCGATCACATAATCAATGAACTAAAAAGCATAAAAGATAAGACTAAAATAAAAATTTACATACGAATAATTATTATATATGCATGGTTTATCACTTAAGTATATCCCACTTAACATTAACTATCACGACCCATCCTCGAGGGCCTGTGTTATGATTACCCCAATCCCACCTTCGATAGGTCAACGTATAGTGACTACCACCGAGTAGGCATATCCCACAAATTGGAGGAATTTTCCTTAGAACTTATACCCATGGACCCAACTGAAATCCACAGGGATGGAGAGTGAAAATACTAAGTAAATAAAATGCATGAATTCCACCACAACCCAACAATTGAGTACGGCGTAAAGTAAAGAAGCAAAGTACAACTTGTCCAGAATACAAGCACACTAAAATAAGGACAACTCCAAAGTCCGGCCTACAAACAAGGGTTCTAAAGGTGATGTAGGAAGTTACTAGAAACTTCTTGGCTCATCTGATCTCACAAGGAACTGCATGGTCCTGGTCATGCTCTATCTAAGACTCCACGAAATCATTGGACGTCTTCACAAGACACAACATGTGCAGGGAAAGCCTATGTAGGGGTGAGTAAAACAATACTCAGTAGGGGACCCCAAAAACCATAAAGAAAAAGATCATAAAGGAAAACAACACCAAGAGGTACTATCATCTCAACACATGTATATGTCACCAACACATATAAAAAGAAAATAAAAGTATAATCGTAATGGATTCCAAGGCACAAAATCTCAATTGTTTATAGCCATATGGTTTCATGCATAACACGATCGATTCTGGGAGATCCCATTCCTTGATCTATCTAATAGTAACCAAGTAGAGAAATTATACCAAAATTATTTGAGAGAACATATGGTCTCGATTAATCACGAAGTTTTTTAAGACATTTAGTCTCACCGAGACAAGAAATCTCGAGATCACAACCAATCCCTCATCACATGATTCTTCTTAAGGTGTGCTCATCCTAGGAGGAGTCACTCCATGATCCATCAATTCATTAGAGACCTACACAAAGTGGTCCTACTTCTTTGGGGCCCACCAAAAGATAACACACTGAGAACAACCCAAAGTACACTACTTCAATCATAATGTTGAACATCTTTTATGGCAGAGGGACTCATCCTTAACGAGTCACTGAGGTCTGCTCTTCAACCTGGCCACTGAGGCCCACTCGGAAACCGCTCGTCTGTCGAGCCACTTAGGTCCACTAGGCTACTACTCTTCTACCAGACCATTGAGGTTTGTTCGACTACTACTCATTTCCTAGGCCACTGAGGTCTGCTCCACTCCTTCTCATCTTCCATGCCACTATGGTATGCTCGGCTACTCCCCTTTTGGACCACTGAGGTCCGCTCAACTACTCATCTATTGGGCCACTAAGATCCGCTCGACTACCCATTGAGGTCCACTTATCACTTCCTTCTCATCACATCTAGCCGAAAGATTTTCACTCGTTGAATGCTTTATTCTGGGAGAATCTACTCCTCAAGCCATTAGTCGTATCTCAATCTCTACAGAACCTCACTTAGAGTATTTCAAAAAAACTACCTCATCGTGATGGTCCTAATGCTGTAAATGTATTGTCAATTAGACATAGGGTTTACAAGTTATGATTGTTTTTGTAAAAATGGATCAGTTGGGTTCGGGTCCCGATCCATCCCGGTCGGACCTACCCGACCCAACCCATCCCAGGGTCCACTGACCTGACTAGGATCCAAACTGGTATGCTGGGCCCAGCCCTCTAGGGTGGGCTGGTTTGGTTGGGCGGCCCGACCCGGTTGGGATCCCTGTACAATGAGGTAGGGTGGTCTGGTCCTCCCAGGATGCGGCGGGCACTGGGGGTCATCGCCGCAGTCCATTTGGTATGTGACCTCCATCCATGTGACGTAATGTGGTCACCGGATCTGCCTACGCCACCACCGCCGGCCATTTCTTATGGCCCATTCCATCATCTGTGACCGATTTCACAGTCCACCATGCCGCTACGTTCTGCCACCGCGTGTCGCCGTCAGCGCGCACCAGCGGTCTCTTTAATGGGCCATCAGGTCCTCTCTAGTAGTCCATTTTGAGATTCATGAGCATATTTCAAATCCTTGGATTGTCATCGTCCCTATTACAACCTCATATTCTTCTTTCCATCAAACTGACTGTTTGTTCATGAAGAACACAAGAACACCGACAATGGATGGATCCGGTATTGTTTGTGTCGGCCCAATTACTCTATGTTAAAATAAAAAGGGAAATTATTAACAATTAGTTTCTATCCCTTCGAGCACGAGATAAATAAATTCACCCCACAATAAAAAACGACCCACAAATTAACCTATTAGTGGGTTGATCCATGTTCTTTGTTTAAAATGAAATAATGTGGAAATAATTTCATAAAAAACCCCTAACTTGAGTTGGATTGCCTACAGATGTAGATTAAAGTCCCTTCGCCACGTTGATCCTTGTTCCACTGGTGTTCATTGATTCGTCACCTCTTGATCGAACCCCGACCTCCGATCTGTCTTCACTGAAAAGAGAGCCTCTTAACCCTTTCCTTAGGGAATCTCTAGAGTTCTAAAGAAATTATCTAGAATTATGAATTATAACATTGGACATTGTCCTCGATTAAGGGAGGAAATGCATTAACACGTTTTATCATTAGTGTTTCACTTTGAAATAGCATCGCCATGCTGCTTCATTTATGAAAGGAGAATGGGTTGCCCCATTGCAGTTTCGCTGCATTTCCCTTCTACGAAATGTTAAATGAAAATAAAAAAAACTTCTTTTACTTTATTTTACTTTCCTTTAAAAAGTCCAAAAATTAACTTTTACCCTACATCCACACCGATCGAGGTTAAGTTCTTCTTAAGGGGAATATCTTATTATGAGCTCAACAGTGGTCTCATATTTTTAATTCAAGTGAACGTTTGTGAGTTATGAGTGTTTTAAAATAAGTATTTTTTATTTAAATAATTTTATTTATGATTACATCCCAAAAACCAACTTTCACAACTGGCCCACATCGGTTGATGTTAGGCTCCATATATGGAAAGAATTCCCTCATGAGCTTAATAGTGGTGTCATATTTTCAATCTGAGTTACCATTCATGAGTTCTAAGGATTTGAAGAATAAAATAGTATTATTTTATTATTTTATTTACGGTTATTCAATTTTTAGGTTTTCTCACTGGAGATCCATGCCGACTAAACTTAAATAGGGGATAGGGTAAAACCACTTCTCTAAACAAAATGGTGTCCTCATATTTCTAATCAGGAAACTCGTTTAAGAGTTATTCCATTTTTTGAGAAAACTGCTCATGCATGCTACTTGAAACTTAAAATTTTTCAATGGTTCATTCTGGGCACTCCATACCTCAGAATCACACACCGTCTCAACAAATGGTATCTTAATTTTCCCAAAACATTTCTAAAAATAGAACCTGGAAATCCAAGTCGTTACATCATCCCAACCGTAAGGATTTATTTCCCCAAAATCCAAGACAAGGGATTAATTAACAGATGAGGGTATGAGGATGAACCTATGACTCCCACTCCCACGTGCTCTCTTAGAGATTCTTATGCTACCACCTGACTCGCACTGGAGGAATCGATATCCCATGGAGGGTCCTCTCCTGTCGATACTCAATATCTATTGGAAACTCCACAAAAGATACCCCATTGTAAACATCCATCTCACCATAGTAAAATCTCTATCATGTAGAGGAATCCTAAGCCCTCTATTAAACTCTGATCCTTGGTAGTTAGGATGTGGGATGACTCGGTGAGTCTATCAATGATCACCCAGATAGTATCGTATCTCCTGGACGTAAGTGGTAAACCCATCCCGAATTCCATCGATATCCCTTACCACCTCCTTCCTAGACCCGCTAGAAAGAGAAATAAAAGCCATAAAACAGATTCATAAAAGAGTTCAACTTTTTATGTCAATGTGTAAGCCCAACTTCAACCCATTTCAGCATCCCTAGTGTCCACCTTGACATCCAAACACATACCTTGATGTATCTCACCACTCTAGGTGTCACTAATACAACTACGCATCCTATGAAAAGAAAAAAATGCTCTACACCTTTAAAATTACCATTAGGGGTATTCCCTATGGAAATTTAATCATATAAAGACTCCGAGTTAGTTTCATCGAGTTTTGCATCCCTGACTCATTTAAGAGTGGAAGGGTAACGAACAACAACTGGAGATATGTTGCTTCATCCCCATCTATGAAGGATAACATTAACAAGGCCAACTGCTATGTTTCCTTATTCATAATCTTCTAACTAGATATCCTACTAAGAGTATCAGCTACCATGTTCCCCTTACCAGGAGTATAGACCACTTTGAAGTCATAGTCCTAGAGAAACTCCAACAATCATCTTTGTCTCAAGTTAAAATCCATATGAGGGAAGATATACTTGAGACTCTTGTGGTCAGAGTAGATGGTAAACCATTCTCCAATGGAGGTCATGTCACCACATCATCAATGCGAAGACTAACACTACCAACTCAAGATTGGGGAACTCATAAAACTCTGTCTCAATTTCTAAAAATTCTAGGGGCACCTTTCCATCCACGTAAAAGGCCACCCATTTCAACTGATCAATGCGTTCATCGTCCCTTTGGTAGTGGGTACTCATTCTCCAAAACCACTTGGTTAAAGGTTCAGTAATCCACACATAATCTTGAACACTTGGTCTTACTAAGCCCTTGCTCTATAAGTCCCCCACCTACACCCCAATCTCGCAAAGCTCAGAAAAACCCATATAATATATTTATACTGATATTAGTGCCATCTAGAGGTGTAGAATAATGCATAAGTCCATCTCCCCATGGGGAGGTAATCCTGGAAACAAATTCTAGAAAGACGTCCCCATACTCTACATCTACTACTGGAAAAAAAAACTCAAATCATCCACTACTATGTGGGTAAGGATGGCCGACTCAAGAATGGTTAGTTTTACCCTTATATGCATGAGTTGTATCCCATGCTTCATGGGTTTCCTTATTCACCAACCACCAAAAACCCCATTCCAACACTGTGGACATTCCACATCCTTTTTCCTAAAAAAGTCAATCTGGTAATGAACTGTGGATAACCCATACATACCCATACTAATATCGTAAGGCCTCAATACTACCACAAAGAAGATCCATCCGAAACTCTCACCTCAAGGATTCGATCACACCATCATCATAATTTTGATTATCGAGTCTCCTTTAATAGGTATATCAAGACATAAGGGTTATGTAAATAGTTTAACTGGGAACTATAGGTCTTGAACAAGATTCATGAAATGAATGAATAATTATCATCTATGTATATTAATACAGAAGATAAGAGTAGACACAGACCGTACTGCAAATCATTCTTGGGGCCCTTGGGTCATAATCCTTGGCCCCATAGAGCTACCCCCATCCCCTGTCCTCCAGCACCCTAAGACTAGTGTGCACCTCATTGGGGCTGTAGTTATGAAATGTCGAAATGTATACCACCTCTTGATACTCTCCCATTTCCTCTTCCATGTATTTCACCCTGAAAAATTAATATGTTCCTGTCACTATCTCTATCTCGGTGGCTCATCCACCGTTTCACTGTTAGCATGATGGGCTGGACAATATCTTGTGAGATGTCCCCTACTATCTTTTGAAAAACAATACCTCTTTCTTGGCCATCTGGACACACCCGATGAACCTTGATCTATAGATACCCTATCTTGGGACCTCTTCTCAGAATGTCTCACATGCCTAAGTCACTAATACCAACATCATATTCCCGATTTAGCTTCGCTGACATCCAATATTTGTACCTACATAGCCAAAGGACATTCAAACAAAAATGTTCTCTCTGTCACCCTAAAATAAGTAGGAATGCATAGAAGAATAGTGATGGATAAGATGTACCTAAACACAAATTTATAGGATGTATGAGCCCTGAAGCATTGGTCATATCATATTCATTAAGGACCTGGAAAGGTCAGAAACCCTCTAGGAATACTCAGCTACTAACATGTTGTCCTGCCAAGGTTGTAGAAGCTCTTGGGCATGCATATACATTATCTTTTATGGAAAGAGACCATTCGCTAAGAATTTTTTTCATGCTCTGTCCATAGAAAAGTCTCCTCATCATAAGATCGGGTAATCTAAACCCCATCATCACCATGCTGATCCACATTGAAGGATCACCTAGAGGACTTCAGTTTGATCTAATGGTTCCATGGCTTGATAGAATAATCGATCACCACCTCAAGACAGTCCTTAACCACCTGTTATGCATGATCACCTTGGAATCCTAAGGGTCTCTATCACTGAAACTTGGGAAGTGTTCTCAACCCACACATCTCATCTGCTGGAACTATGAGTACTGTGTGCTACTCCACGGGTGGTGGTATAGCTGGTACACCACTTGGTGGTATTGTCTCTGGTAAGAACCCCCATACTCAACTTTTCATCCTATATATCATCTCTCTGATCACGTGGTAGAATCATGACTAGATATTTACATGGAATCACCATGATATGTAACAACATGTACCACGATAAATAGAGTATAACTGGTGAGATGAGTCACTAAGTACATGGAAGAATCAACACATTCTTATATGATGCATGTGCCATCATTTTTCCCTACAACTACTATTTTTGTGTACTGAGTAAAAAATAAGAATTCAAGGTCTTGGTGTATGGATACGTTTGATTCCGCACCAACATTGAATTCCCTGGCCTGGAATCCAAACTCGAAACACTTAACACTGTTTCCCCAAACCAAACTCAGAGACTCTGGGTTCTTAAGGGAGAATCGACTGCCTCTGATACCACCCTGTCATGACCCGTCCCCCAAGGCCCGTTCCATAACTACCACAATCCCACCTTTGATAGTCCAGTGGTTGTAGAATAGTACTGAGTAGGCATATCCCACAAATGGGAGGCATTTTCCTAAGAAACTACACAAATGCACCTAACTGAAAGCCACAGGGCTAGAGAGTGAAAACAATAAGTAAAGAAAAATCATGAATACCACTACAACCCAACTACAAAGAATGATATAAATTAAAGTAGTAAAGTACAACTGATCTAGAATACAATCCCACTAAAAGAAAGACAACTGAAAAGTATGACCTGCAAATAAGGGTACTGAAGGTACTGTAGGAAGCTTCCAGAAACACCTCGGCTCATCTAATCTTACAAGGAACTTCTTTCTCCTGGTCCTAGTCCTGCTCTGTCTAAGACTCCAACAAATAATTGGTCATCTTCACAAGATACAACATGTGCAGGAAAACCTCATGCAGGGGTGAGTAAAACAATACTCAGTGGGGGACCCCGAAAACCACAAAGCAAAAGACCAAAAACGAAGACACCACCAAGAGGTAAAATCATCTCAACATAGGTATATGTCATCAGAATATATAATAATAACATATAGGTATACATGTAAAGGAATCCAAGGTGCAATCTCTCATCAGCTACCATCCATATGGTTCTGAGCATAGCATGCTGGATTCCGAGAGATCCCACTCCTCGAGCTATCTGATAGTAACCCGGTAGAGAAAGTCTACCAAAAGTATCTAAGTGAACATCTGGTCTCGATACATCACGATGTTTCCCTAAGATGTATAATCTCACTGAGATAAGAAGTATTGATATCATAACCAATACTTCATCATAGGATTCTTCTTAAGGAATGCTTGTCCCGAGAGGACTCACTCCTTGAGCCATCAAGTCATTAGAGACCTGCAAAAAGAGGTCCCACTTCTTTAGGGCCCTCCCAAAGAGAACACACTGATAAATACCTAAAGTACACAACTGTAGTCATAACATAGAATATCTTGTACTGTTGAGGGACTCATCCCATATGATTCACTGAGGTCTTCTGGTCTATCGGTCCACTAAGGTCCACTTGGCTACTACTCTTCTATCAGGCCTCTGAGGTTCACTCTGCTACTTCTCGTCTACCGAGACACTGAGGTCTGCTCGACTACTACTCATCTGCCATGCCACTGAGGTCCTCTAGACTACCCATCTACCGAGCCACTGAGTTCCCCACAACTACTCATCAGCTAGGCCACTCAGGTCTACTCGGCTACCCACTAAGGTCTATTCATCACTTTCTTCTTGTCACAGTCAACCGTAGGATTTCAACTCATAGAGAACTATATTTCAAGAGAATATAATTCTCAAGCCATTATTCATATCTTAATTTTCATATAAACTAACTTGAAGTATGTAAAAAGGACCTCCTCATCACCGGAGTCCTATCGCCACAAATGGCTCATCAACCAGACATATAATTTACAAGTTATGACCGTTTTAGTAAAAAGTGGGTGGTGGGGTTCGAGTCCCAGTTTGAATTGGTCGGGTCGATCCGCCCCGACCTAGAAAAGGGTCTACTGACCCTAATTGGTCCACTAGACCTAGCTCAGACCAGCTAGGTTATGGGTTTAGCCTGCTCGGTCATGGGTCTGGCTTGCTCGACCTACTGGGTGGCCTAGCCCGATGGTGCGGGCTAGTCTGGTCTGCCTAGGTTGCGGTGGGAGCCATGGTCTAGCTGGACCATGGCCGCTAGCCACAAAATGCAGTGAAGTTTCTAGATCCACTTGTGCCACCGCTACTATCCCATTCCACTACTCACGACCGATGCCGCATGCCACCTCGTCGTCGCGTGCCTCCATCGGCGTGCAACGATGGTCTCTTCCTCAGGAAACCGAGTCTGCTCCGGTGGTCCATTTTCTTATCCACGAGCGTATTTTGGATTCTTATATCATCACTATCCCTGATAAAGCCTCAAATTTTCCGTACCATCAACCCAAGGGTTCATTCATGAAGTACACAAGAACACCCACAATGGAGGGATCTTCCATTGTTCGTGTCGGCACGATTCCTCTGTGTTAGAATAAAACGGGAGATGATTAACCCTAAGTTTCTATCCATTCGAGCCCAAGATAAAATATCCACCCTTAAAGAACAAACAACCCATGGATTAACCCATTAGTGGGTTGATCTGCATTCATTATTTAGAAATAAAGAAAGAGGAGACAATTTCATCAAGAACAAACCCCTACCTAGGGTTGGATCGCTTGCAGACATAGATTGAAGTTGCGTCGCCACGTCGATCCTTATTCCGTCGATGTTCATCTATTTTTCGCCACATGATCGAACCCCAACATCTAATCTTTCATCACCGATGAGATATCCTCCTCCCCCTATCCTTAGGGAAACTCCATAGTAGCAAGGGAATTCTCCAGCGTAATGGAATCTAACGCTGGACCCTATCCCTAATTAATGGAGGAAACACGTTAATGTGTTAAAGAGTTTGAGCATTACTATTTTTCCTTGAAACAACATATTCACACTAATTCATTTATGAAAGAATAATAGATTGCACCATCGATGTGTCGTAGTATCTCCATGCTGTGAAAAGTTAATTTAAAATAAAATAAACAATCTTTAGTTTATTTCATTCTCCTTTAAAAATTCCAAAAATTAACTTTTACCCTCGACCCGCACTAGATGAGGATAAGTCCTTCTTAAAGAGAATATCTCATTAAAAACTCAAAAGTGGTCTCTGATTTTAAATTTTAGTTACCGTTTGTGAGTTATGAGGATTTGAAAATAAAATAAATTTTATTTAAATTATTTTATTTACGATTACGTCACAAAAACCAACTTTCACAACCATCCCACACCAGCCGATGTTAGGATCTGTCGAAGTAAATCATGCCCTCACAAGCTCAATGGTGGTCTCAAATTTTGAATCCGAGTTACCATTCATGAGTTATAAGGACTTGAAAAATAAAATAATCTTATTTAATTATTTTATTTATGGTTATTCCATTTTCACATTTTCTCCCTATAGACACACACAGACTAAAATTAAGTAGCGCCTAGGGTAAACCCACTACTCTGAACAAAACGGTGCTCTCATATTTCTAATCCAAGAACCCATTTAATCATTATTCCATTTTTCAAGAAAACTACTCATACACGATATTTATAACATAACAAATTTTGACAGATAATTCTAGGCACTCCGGGCCTCGGAATTGCATGCCATCACAACGCCTAGTCTCATGGTTTTCCAAATAATTTTCTAAAAATGGAACCAGGAAAATCTATACCATTACATCAATAAGAATATGGAAATATAATAAGTAGAAATTTTCACATAAAGGGTAAAATCCCTCAATTAAAATTTTTTTTAGTATAGCCTTCCATTACTTCAGTTAGAATAGAACCATTGGCCAAAGTTCTTGAACAACCCTATTTGGGGTGCTTTCAATTATCGAGGAATTCTAATTTGAATTTTTGGGTTGACTTAACTTTGTTTACATCAAGGGTTGACTGCCCTAGTAGGACATGGTGTAACTGAGAGGCAATGGTTGAGGAAATCCAACAGTAAGGATTTTGGGATTGGGGGGGGGGGGGGTCCACTCAATAGATAAATGAGCTACGAGTTAATGTAGTGGGAATTTGGAATTGCTACCTAAAATATTGCATGTTTCTTGACCAACCCTAGTTTGGGTAATGTGAAGAGAAATATGGATCCTTTTCACTAGAATGTCCAAGAGATAGGATATTCTGAAGCTAATGGTGATGGCTATTGGGTTTCGAAAAAATAGTGGGAGTCTAATAGATATTAATTTATTTATTTTTCTATATTTATCAAGATAAAGTACTAAAACTTTATTAATATTAATTTGTAGAATCAAAAATGAAAATGAAATCAAACAAATCATTATGATCCCTACTTGAGAAGGAAAACCTATTCACCTACACTAATTTCTAAGAGTGGCAAAGGCGTCTTTGGGTTATTATACGCCATGAGAGGAAACTTTATGTGCTAGAAGATCCTTTACCAGTTGTGCTTAGAAATGTGGTGAGTTATTAAGAACTCTATGTGTACAAGAAACATCTGAATGACACAACAGATGTTTAGTGCCTCATTCTATCATCCGTGACCTATGATCTCTTGAAGAAACATGAGGAAAATGGATGCTTATAACATGATGTCTCACCTTATGGATCTATATCAAGAGAAGGTAAGACATGATAGGTATGAGATCTACAACACTTTGTTCACTACTAATCTTATAGAGTCTATGCTAGCTGGACCACATGTATTCATGCTTACTAGCTTCATTGAGCATCTGAACATCTTAGTGATTAAATTCCCAAATGAGTTACACACAGATCTCATACTATCGTCACTGCCTATAACTGTCTCTAGTTTTATTGTGAATTATAATATGAGTAATAATGAGAATAGTCTATCATAGCTTCTTACCGTAATTTACCAAGTTGATAAGGACATGGAGAGTGAAAGACCCGCAGTCCTTATGGTGAATAAAAAGAGGAAGGACAAGGAAAGTGGGAGTAAGATTTATAAAAATTATAAAGATACCAAGCACCGCCCAACCAACAAGAATATGATCCAAAGGCAGGTCAAGGAAAGGAGGCAATATGATTTGAATTTGGGAAGTCCAGACACTAGATGAGGAACTACACCCTGAGGAAAAGGGAAGCCAAAGTTGCATTCATTATCGAGTGAAATATTTCTATTTCGACACATTGGGTATTAAATATAGCTTGTGGATCTCACATCTATATTCAAATGTAGGAACCAAGTAGATTCCAAACGATTTCTAGAGGTGAGGTGGATCTGTGAGCTACCAATGGCGAGAGGATGGATGCTCCTTCCATTGGTGACTACCACCTCACATTTCTGACAGGAATGATTTTGGTTTTACATGGATGTTATTATGTACCTAGTGTTTCCAAAAACATAATTTCATTATTTAGTTTAGATACATAATAATTTATTTTCACATTTTGAATTAGATGTTGTTACTTTTATAAGGAAAACATATGTTATGTTATGGAAAATTTAAATAACTTTCTATATGTATTAAATTATGAGAACCAAGTGTTGAAAATTGATAAAAAAACAAGTTCACATTACTCATACCACACCCAGTTGTGGAATCACCATCTCGGTATGTAAAAAAGATACATTTGACAAATCTCTATCAAGATGGTTATTTAGACTCTTCTAAGCAAAACCACTTGATAGATGTCATGATTGTTTACAAGGGAAAATGGCCAAACCACAATTTAGTGGATAGGGTGAAAGGGCCATAGAGATTTTAATATTGGTACACACTGATGTGTGTGAACCAATTCTAATGGAATCTAGAGGTGGATATTTTAATTCAATGCTTTTTCTGATGACTTCAGTACATATGGATATGTCTAATTAATGAGGTATAAGTCCACATCCTTTTAGAAATTCAAGGAGTTCATGAATAAAGTAGAGAATCTACTTGGTAAGAAGATAAAGTATCTTCGATCAGATCGAGGTGGAGAATATCCTAACCAAGATTTCATCGAACTTTTATTGGAGTCTGATATTCTATCTCAACTCACATGACCTTATACACAACAGTGGAATGGTGTTAGTGGAAGGAGGAATCGTACATTGTTGGACATTGTAAGGTTGATGATGAGTCATGCAGATCTTTAATTATCGTTTTGGGGAAATAAATTTCCAATTGTGGAAAACACATTAAACCAAGTACCAACTAAGGCAGAAAATGGGATTCCCTTTGATCTATGGAGTGGTATGAAACCCACATTGTTACATACATGTTTATGGGGATGTGAGGAATTTGTTAAGGATTTCTCAGGAAAAAAACTAGCACCTCAGGGCAAGAAGTGTATCTTTATAGGGTATCCTAAAAAAATAAAGGAATAATGCCTATAAAACCCCTCAGGAAAGAAAGTTACTATTTCCATTCAATCCATATTTCTTGAGAGGGAGAACATACACAAAACGGATAGTTGGAGCATGATTTACGTTGATGAAGTTAATGCTCAAGACATACAAGAGTTGGTATAGGAAGAAGTTCCACAAGTCCCCATGGAAAAGGTAGTTCCTGAAACACAAGTACTACATAGGAGTACAAGAGAGGTAAGGGAACCAGAGATATATGATTCCCTTGTCACCAAGGATGGTGACTCATTATTGTTGGACAATGATGAACCCCTCTTCTATAAGGAAGAAGCAAAAATCACAGAAGATGGATGATGGATAGAATATATGAATTCTAAGATAAATTCCATGTATCATAACAAAGTGTGGGTTCTAGTCGATGCACAAGATTATGTAAAGCATGTTGGGTGTAAATGGGTATTCAAGAATAAACTAGACATGGAAGGTCAAGTTAGTAACTATAAACCAAGGCTAATGGCTAAGGGTTTTAAAAAACATCAAGGAATAGACTATAATGAAACATTTTAGCTAGTTTCCTTGTTTGAATCCATAATAATAATACTTGACATATCATCTTTCCATGACTATGAGATTTGGAAGATGGATGTCAAAACTGCATTCTTTAATTTGAACCTTCAAGAAGTTGTCTATATGGAACAACCAAAAGAATTTGTGACACCAGGTGATGATAAAAGGGTGTGTAAGTTGCAAAGATACATTTATGGATTAAAGCAGGGTCAGGGATTATTAAATTCTATAAAACCATAAGAGAATTTGGTTTCATTAATAATGAATGTGATCTATGTGTTTACAAGAGGTTTAATGGAAATGTAGTCATTATCCAAGTAGTGTATGTTGATGATATATTGCTTATTGGAAATGACATACCAGTCTTGCAGTCAGTAAATGACTGGTTGAACAAGTGCTTCCGCATGAAGGACATAGGCCAAGTAGCCTACATTCTTAGGGATCAAGATCATTAGTGATGTATCCAAGTGGATTATTAGAATAAGTAAAAGTACATACATTGACAAGATACTAAAGAGATTTGGTATAGAACAATATAAGAGGGGATTGGTTCTAGTGTCACATGGTATAAATATGTCCAAGAAAATGTGTCCCCAAACACAACATGAGAAAGATAAGATGAGTAATATTTCATATGCTTCAGAGATAAGATCTATCATGTATGCCAAGTTATGTACCAAAATTGATGTTTCCAATGCACTGAGAATGATATGAAGATGTCATGCAAATCTAGGAGAACAACATTGGACTGATGTTAAGACCATCCCTAAGTATCTTAGAAGAACTACGGATTTGTTCCCTGTGTATGGAGGAGATGAAAAGCTTGTCATCAGAGGGTATGCTGATGCTGGTTTTTAGACAGATCAAAATGATCTAAAGTCGCAATCAAGATTTGTTTTCTGTCTCAACAGAGGAGTTGTGAGGTGTAAGACGTTAGAGAAGCCAGTGGTTGGTGATTCTACAATGGAATATAAATATATAGTGGCTTCATATATAGCCAAGGAAGCCGTATGGATTCAAAACTTTGTCCAGGAGATTGATTTAGTACCTAGCAGTAAATATCCCATTACATTGTATTGTGACAGTACTACAGTGTTGGCTCTTGAAAAAGAGTCAAGGTCACATCAATAGACAAATCACATACTCTAGAAGTATCACCTCTTGAGGGATTTCTATCAAAGAGGAAAAGTTATAGTGAGAAGAGTCTCCATAGAAGAGAACGTGGGGGACGTCTTGACTAAAGTACTATCTTGGAAGAAGCATGAAAATCATGTGAGAGCTATCAGACTGAATGTTGTTAGGAGTTGGCTCTAGTGCAAGTGAAAGTCACCCAAAGGGGCTACATGCCGTGTCTAGTGGTCCACATGGCAGAATCACAAGATGAGAATGTACCCAACTTTTTAAATTTCTATAATCGATGATTAATCTTGGATCAATACAATGATGAACTCAAGTATCCATGAAATTGAATCAAAGATAACAAAAAAAGGAGATAACCTAGAACTGATAAGAGAGGATCAACATATATTTTTTATAATTAATTTAATTAAATTAACGAATTGCATCCAAGGTGATTATTTCTTCATTGATGAATTTTAACATGGATCTGAGGTGTAACTTCAATGCAATGTAGAATCCAAGGATATAAATCCTCTAGAGGCGATCCACAGGTGCTGCACATATCTCCAGACATTGCTGAAGGAGTCTCTGTGTGCTAGCGTGAAAGATCCTTTCACTTGCAATGTATGCCTTTTATTTCCCTGAAAATCACTTCAAAAGAATTATCCTAGATCCGGTGGAGGAGGATATTTCCCTTTCTTGAAATCATTCGTAGAGAGGGAAGGATTGAGATATTTTCTACAAGGATTTTGTGCACACTACTATTGGTTAGCCGGTGGAATGAACCCTTCGATAATTTAGAGAATATTAACTTAAAAAGGAATTTAATTCACCAGGTAATAATACATAATTACCACAAGAGTCGTTACTTAATTTATTATTTCATGTGAAACCCCATGTCAAATAATTATAGCAATGCTATTATTTCCGTGACATGTGATTAACTTCCGTGTTATATTTAAATATTATTTACCTGAATAATATTTAATATTATTTCTCACCGGACCCATAACTTTATCATCCAATCCTCCTCAATATTTACCATGAATTTAATAATGAATATTTATTTATTAAATAAAGATAACTGCATTATTATCTGATAATTAAATATTATGTCTGCAATATATTCCCTCAAATAACTAGCAATGAAATAAATGCGATCATAAATACTTGAATAATTATTAAACCACAACTGAGAATAATATTTATTCAACTTGTTAAATAAATAAATTATTTAACTAAGATACTGGCTACACTTAGTGTGTGACCCTCTAGGCCTCTTTCTCATTAACATTAGGTGGGCTTGCCTAAAGTCCAAGATTACTCTCTAGGAACGGGTCAAGGCACCCAAGAGAAAGAAGTTGATCTTGCAATGAAAAGTCACATAATATGAATTATTACTATTCAATATAGTCTATTTGTCTCAATATCTCTAATTAAGAAGGTTTCATGCAAGTTCAATTGACCCATGTGCTCAATTTATCATTCTTTGACTTCTAAGAATTGAACTTTTCTAGAGAACACCATTTCCATGGATTTAGTTAGGGTATATCATTTCCATGAAAGGGCTTAAGATATATACTTCCATAGAAGTGAAAAATAATTTCTCTCATTATTAATTAATGTAGTATTATTAATGACACACCTAACATGTCCTAACTCACCGCGAATATCTGTTGTCACAGTTTTCATCAATATATCTAAGTGCGTGAGTCATAATACTCATTAATAATAATCGTAAAGTCTAAGGACCGATACACATGTTCATAGATAAGAACATCCAATGAAAATTATGTATTTGGATTTCCTACTAGAAGGTATTTTTCTCATAATATCCTCTTGGATAATACCAAAGGCGCACACCATGATATGTTTCCTCAGTGTTTCATGTGTTCCCACCCCTGATAGCCTATATCATTTGTGTCCCTTCAAATGATAGCATCTGAACATTGAAGATGTATTCAAGAATAGTTTTATGGAACTTATGAGTTCTCATCAGAGCAGGGATCCACTATGAACTTTTAGTGTGACAACTATTATTAGGACATTATCACATACTATGTCATGTAGAAGAACAATCATGATGTGATAAGGAGTTTATTAATATTTGTCCAATGAATACAGGTTTATCATAAATTACAAAGAAGTTGGTTTCTAGGGAACCAAATCCAATAGAATACTAAGGTATAATTATGATATAAATTATATATATATATATATATACTTTATAACCATCATTATACCCAGTCGTGAGAAGTGGTAATGGAAAAATGAACGATATCGCTTCATGAGGCAATAGTCTGCTGTACATACGAATGATGATTTTGTAACCCATTTGATGGAAGTGATGATAGTTTTAGGAAATTAAGTTAACATAAAAAATATATATTAATTTAAGATATTGATAATATTTTTTAATTATGGTTTAATAATAATTAAATAAGGTGTAGTAGTAAAATAAAATAAAAATGCTCATTAAAGAGTGTTACCTCTTCTTCAGGTAACCTCCTTAGGCTTGCATCAAAAGACTTATTAGGTTGGATTTATTAAAAATAACTAAGTCATATATGTTGATATGAGTTAATTTATGAAGTTATTTGGGCTGTTATTTTCTGAACCAAAAGTGTTTGATGGTGCGAAGAAGAGAAGAGAGGAGGTGGTCTTTTATAAGTTAGTTGAGTGGCAGACCTGTAATTTTTTGAAAATTAAAAGGTGTTTACATGCTTATATCATAACAAAAGGGTAAAAACTGGACTATTAGAGATAATTATAAATTATAAAATCTAAATATGGATATTAAATACATTTTAGACAAGTTTTTATGTCATTTTAACACTTACCTTTTTAGTTTAACCCTCAAAAAATCCATTTTTACCTTAACCATGGTAAATAACTTTTACTATTTTTAATATTCATTATGGTATAAAATTAAGGTGAACTCATTTTATAATAAACTTATGACGATTCCAAATAAGGAATGCATTTTTCAAAATTAAATTCATATAAGTGGTAAAATATAATTTAAAATTAATCCCGCAAATGCGATGAGAAAGTGATTTTTCAAAGTGAAAAAGTTGAACAGTTTATAGGGTTTTTATATAAAAATTGTATATGAAAATGATTAAAGTGAACTTAATTGGATTAATAAATATATAAATAAACTATTATTAATTTAAAATCAATTTAAAATAAAATTTAAATTTATAAATAATTTAAATTAAATGGTAGTTTTTAATAGAATTTAGTATTTTCACTATTTATCAAAAAACTAATGTTTTTAGAAAGTTCAAAAAAATAAACCTAAGATAATTTTTATTTTATGATTTAAAAATTTGAATTTAATTTTTAAATTATTTTTTCTAAAAGTATAAAATATTTTTTTAAAATACGTGTGCAAAAGGATACAAAACCGCTTAAAAATACTATTTTATAGGTAAAATTGGATTTATTTTAATAACTTATCTAGAAAAAACATAAGATTAATTTTAATTATTTGATTGAATATATCCTATATAAATTTAATAAAAACAATTCACCAAAAGTTTTTTTTATAATTTATTTATTTAAAAAATGTTTTTTGCATAAAAATAGTGTTTTGGAGAAATATTTCCTTTATTTTCAAAGAGTTTTTTATTTTCATTTTCAATAAATTGATCACCAAATAATTCATTTTATATACATGTGTATACAATATACATTCATTATTTAGTTAATTTATTTCACACCTGCTATTTCAATAGCACAATGATAACTATGATATAATAATATTTTAATAATATTTTACATTTCATTTAAACTCAAAAATGAATGTAACATATGATAAACTTAGGGTTATATGTAATGAAAAATATCGAAAAGATAAAATTAATTTAGAAAAACTATTACAGAAAATATCATGGCATTACATTCCATCCCCTTAAAATTAATTTATCCCTAAAAATTTGTCACTTTGGTACCAAAAACTGAGGAAATTTCTACCTCATTATATCCTCAAGATCCCACATAACTTCATCAAGATGGTGGTTTCCCAACAAAACACTGAATATGTAGGTGGTATTTTTTTTCAGAACATTTACTATTCGATCCAGAATCTCTACCAGTTGTTCCTCATAATGAATTTTGTACTCCCACTGTACAAACTATGAGTCCAGTACATGTGAGGGTTTGGGTATGTACTTCCTCCAGAGAGATACATGGAACAACTATTGAACATGAAAGATGTTTGATGGACGTGTTAATTGAAATGAAACCATAATGATATAATCCATAATTTCAAAGGGACTGATATACCTTGGGCTTAGATTTCCCTTATTTGATAAGAAAAATTTCATCCTTTAGTTGTATTTTGATCAATTTACACATCATGTATTACTAAAATAAATGAGGATGATATTTTTATTCTTGAAGCACTAATAGATCACAAAATCCTTAATAGAATGATAAGTTATTCCTTCTATCATTAGTTATAACATAATGGTTTACACTGGTTATCTAATTTGGATAAATACTCATTTGGAAAAGTAATATGTTATACTCTAAAACCTCATCCAAATTTCAACTTAAACCATTCCATAAATGGTTATCCTTTTAACCCTTGAAAAGTAACAATTCTAAAATAAGGTCACTAAATTTATCAAAATCAACATAACATAAATCCTACATATATCATATATTAGATCTTTATTTTAACATACCACACATGTGAATACCTTCATCATGTATTCTGTTGAAGCATATTAATACTATAAATTAATATAAAACTTATTGAAAACATATATGATTCCTCATTCGTTATATAAAACACACGTTATTGGCTATATTACTTAAATAAAAAATACCGTCAATTCCATCCATGATATCATAAACCACTTCGTCAAAAAATCCTTAATCAGTTCTATGTTAATCCGTACTATCTAATTTATTTATTTATATCCAACATATATTTATACCAAAATCATTATCTAAAAATATTGAACATATTAAGGGTTATATTCCATTAATAAAAATATCACATTTCCATTAAATCACATTTCTAGTCCATTAGTACTATTTAACATATTTTTGTAAATCTGTAATGAAAAAATTATACCGAATAATCCTTATATATTTAATGATTCAAATAACACAATCCTTTAATTCTAATAAAAAATACTTCAATCATCTGACTTCCTTCTCAAACCATTTACTAGGATTTGTTACCTTATTCCATAATACCCCTTTCCTTAAATATTTCATTCTTAGTCTCTTCATCATCATCAGAAAAACCGTTAATCATATAACCTTGCAGTCTCGCTTCAAGATCTTTCCTGTTAGGGAATCAATTTTCATAATTCCCATACTTTAAACATTTAAATCATTAAAGTGTTGCTGATAACATATTTAGAACATTATTCTCATCCATTTCATTAACTGAAATTTTCATTTTCCTCTGAAATTTCATGCTTTGTGTCTTTATTTTCTAAACTTGAAACATATTATTGTTCCTCTGAGTCATTGAATTGATTTATTTTCCACAAATTATATACATATAAGAAACTGAATCTTTTTTCCTCCATGGTCTCCAATTCCTAAAATCTCAGCAAACACTATCATTATTTTATTTTGTGAGTATGAGAGTTGGTTATAGTTCAAATTGATAATTATTTTCCATGATAACCAATTAGGAATAATCACAACATCCATCACTCCAATCATCATCCCATTCAGATTATCATAAGAAAATTGTCTCTCACATTCAATGTTAACCCAGTTACTTATGGTGCCATCCAATGACTAAAATTAAAAATCATTGTGTGATAAAAACTAATCACTGTGAAAAAACACATAACCATAAAAAAATAACTTATATGATGTCTAAATCCAGAAACATTTTTTTTAGTTTTTGACACATTAGGTGTATCCTAGTCCATTTATAGTCACCAACTATTTAAATCCTTCATGATGGTTCGTAAAGTGTTTGTTAATTTCTAAAGAATATCCCCCGAGTGTGTCAAACCAGGTGCGCGGCATGGCCTATTTTCATTCCCCAAGTGAAAATTGAGTCTATATCAATGTGACATTTTCAGAGTAATTACCCATAGGTACCTATTTTCTAGATCCAAATCCACTATTAGTATTTAGACATGGATGTAATTGCTTGGAAACAACATTCTCTATCCTTTACCAAAATTCTAGGATATTTTCCTATAATTTGACTCATCCTTAAACTTATCCTTATAGGCAACCCTAGAAATATCTATAGAAATATCCCTATGGATCTCACTAAAGTCTTCTCATCATAGTTTACAATGTTTAACTAAACCTTTCCTCTAATATCAACTATAGGGAACCAGACTTTTCATACATAGATATTACATCTTTTTAGATTAATATTAAATACATTAAACAAACATATTCATGAGGACCATAATAGTTTAGTGACTTTGGAGATTAGGTTCACAATATCTCAATTTAGTGAAATATATTCAATATATTCCATAAAGATCTTTCCCTTTAGCACTCTTCAGAAACATTTCCTACATAAAACCTTTATTCATAACCTAGGGAAAGGGAACAAAAGAAAACGTGAGATTAGATTATCAATAAGGGCAAATAAGGAAAACATGTATGTGTAACATGAATATAAGGGTATGATAACATGATCATAACATTTAAAAACTGTATCATTCATACTAGATATCATGATCTTGATTCATGAAATATATATTAGAATTTCATAGGCCATTAATCATAAGGAAATCAAAGAACATAAGAAAAGATAGTATAACATTGGTATAGGAAATGAAATTTTTGAATACACATAAGAATAGAAAATAATTTCCATAGTAGTCAAGGATAACTGCTAAGGCTATCATAGTGGAATTATTTCACTCCCCAAACCATCATTATAGTCAAGGTTTATTCCCTAGACCATCATAGTAGACAAAGTCCCTTATTAAACTATGTTTAATCCAAGTTCTAGTTCTATATATATCATGTGATATAAATCTTTAAAATTTTCATTTGAGGGAGATATAGGTCCCACCCTTCATGTATTGAAAAGAATATGTATGTGTTCAATAAGATCATAAAACATTCATCATATCATAACCAATGAAATGAAATGGGTTTTATAAAAATTTCATCATATCACAACCTATGGAAAAGAGACAGGTTTGATAATCATTGCATCATTTAATTATAGCATAACCCATTAAAATAAGCAAGTTTCATAATCATTTTATCATGGTATAAACTATATAATATAAATGGGTTTCATAAACATATTATCATCATAAAGATTTCAAATAAAGAATAATTATGGTAATCCTTGTTTCATTTCCCCAGCAAATCATATATTACTTCAAAGGATGTCAACATAGATAAAGATTTATTTTGGAAGATAAATTAATGAGAATGATTCCTTATAAAAATAAATTTTCTTTAAAAATAACTTTTTAAAACTAAACATTAAAAAAATATTTTTTAATATTTTTATTTAAAAATAACATTGAAAACTTATAAAGGAATCTTTAAATATAATTTAAAATATTTCTGGAGGAAAATATCCTTTCCAATTTGAAATAATTTTAAAAATAATATATATTTTTCAAAATCTTATTCATTGAAAATAACCTTTAAAACATATAAATTAATCTTTTAAATCAATTACTCTCCATGATGGTAGAAAATAACATTAATGCCATAAGAGTTAAAACAAATATTTAATTCACATTTTGGTAAGTACCAAACACGTATTGTTTAGAAAATTACATGAAGAATCATTTAATTTTTTTTAAGTTAAATCATGGGTAAAAATGAATTTAATAATTCTTTTTAAAAATTTTAAACACATTTATAGAAAATATAGTTTTCGAAGAAAAAGTATTATTGACTGAACAGATAAATAAATAAAAATTTTCTTCAAACATTAATTTGAACTCTTGAGTATATAAAGAGATGAAAATGAAGGGGGAAAATGTATTCTTATGACATAAAGATTGGATAAGAAAATTAATTTGTATATTTGGACATATATCTTAATTTATCATCGTTGGATTCATAATCTAAAACAATCCTAGTAAATGATGAGATTGTAACCTAAAATATTTACCACTTAGGTAACATTTAATTATAAGCCCCATGAAGGAATAAAACTAGATGAAACTTAAAATATCATGATAATAAATAAATTATGATATTATATCTCAAAGGGGATCAATATATTCCTCATAAAAAAGATATATTCATAACAAAACACATGTCTCATGAAAAGAAAATTGAGACAAATATTCCATACTTCTTGGGTATCATTTGAACTGTAAACCATGTGAAAGAGAGATCTAAAAATTAATATTTAAATGAACATAATTTTCATGTGAATAAAATTAAAATAAATTCATGGATATTATATACACCACATATAAGAATCAAGCGGTGAATATAGCATGTATCTCATAGAAGTAAAAATGTTAGATGAAAATACTTTACCGCTTTAAAAATATTTTCAATATTAGTACCCAACAAAGAATAACCAAAAATGAAATATTGAATATCATAAAAAGTATGATATTATTGATATTATATTTCATAATGGTATGTATATACAACAGATAAAATAAATGAGGGGTGAATTTTCATATGCCTCTTAGAAATAGAAGGGAGAATAGAAATATCTTACGTTAAGTATTGAATTCCTTTGTACACATTAAAAACTCCTTTATAATAAATAATTGTTTATTTTAAAATTATTATAGAACAATTATTATATATATTATATCATATATGATTTACTTATGACCATTCATTACCCGTTTATAACTCATTCTTTGTTAAAATCTTGTTTTGGGTAATAACCGCTTTATTTTTCATATATGTTATGATTTGTTATTTTTATTCATATTAATTTGACCATGGTTCCATAATATCTATAAAAATAATAATGAAATAATTATCATCAATTATACTTTTAATACCAATCATGATAGATGGATTTGAAAAATTATTTAAGTTATAATAATAGAGATTGTAGGTTGTATGTACTCATGAGTAACGTTTTTATTTTTCAACGATCATTATAAAAAGGTGGTAAGTAATATTTTATTTTTAAATAATGATAATTATATCATAAATAACATATTATTAATTTTAAATATACTTATATATGTCAGCCATGTGGTTTGGTGATGAAAAAATAGAGTCACACAGCTTCATGAAGGCAGTAATCCACACGTACACGAACGACGTTATTATCTTTCAGTGAGTAAAAAGGAAAGAAAAGAATGATATATTATCTTTTAAGAATGATATATATGTAATTTTTAAAATAATTAAGTCATATATATCACATATATTTATTAAATGTATCCTTATTATCTTTCATGTGAAGCATTAGTGAAAAACGAATCACATCACTTCGTGGGGAGGTAGTTTTCTGTACACATGAGTGACATTATCGTATCCCCTACAGAATAGAATATAAAATGGTATATATATATATATATATGATATAATGACTCAATAGGTATAATTATGTTATAAATATCATATATAAACTTTATATCCATCATCATACCTATGAATGATAGGTGGTAATGGAAAAACTAATGACATCAGTTTGTGAGGCATTAGTTCACCATACACATGAATGATGATTTCATAATCCATTTGATGGTATTGGGGATGGTTGTAGGTCATGAACTTAACAAAACAAAATATTATTATACAGATGATATTGTGGTTATTATACAGTGAGATATGCATTATGTTATCTTACCATTATATTATATAAATTTCTATTTCTACTATTTAATGGTATTGCCCATAGATTAATTATACTATAAAAAGCTTATAACATATCCCATGATTTAATAACAACCTCAAGATACTATGAAATTAATCATATATAAATGTCCTTTAGTCTATATACATCATACATACTGGAAACAATTGATATATGACTATTAGGTGCTAGGAGCTCATGAGCATTGAGACTTCTTCTCATGAAGTTCACATTTCGTGATCTCTAGTGGGTGAGATCTTGAGGATATACCCACAATAGGAACAAATTTTTTCTGGTTTCATTGGTTATTCCTATCTATAGACATGTGTGTTGTTTTTCTTACTTAAGATCACTATTAATGTGTGTCATTTTATCACGTATATTGATGCAAATAAAAAATAATGATAATGAAATCATGGAGAGGTATCTTGTGTTGGGTGCATCATTAGAGGTTTGGAATTGGTCAAATGATCAAGATCGAAGTTTTCACATTCATGTTGAGGAAGTAATATCTCGATCCTAGTTTATCTGAATGATATAACCATCGTAAGTCCTTTTCCATGGAAGTCAAGGGAAAATCCGTTTAGTTAGAACAAAAAATAATAAAGCAATAATGGATGATGACACAAGTATGCATCCTGCTTTTTGAGACATCTAAAGATGCATAGATTATATTACACAGTGCATGTGTGTATGTTGGTTTTCGTTTCAATGACAACTCCTTATCTATTTAGTGGCCTTGATGGTTTTCTAAACTATATTCTTGGTATGGGAATAGTATTCACTGCTTCTGAGATAAGGTTATAGAGGGTCACACACAATATGGTATTCATGAATCTAACCTATTATGGTTAATAGGTATATCAGACATGGGGGCACCCTCCACGGAATTCGAGTGTTTTCTATTTCATCAATCACTGAGGAATAAATAAATTCATTAATATTGATTTAATGAATAATTAGGTTGAATTTAGTTAGTAAAAGTATTTCAAAGTGTTTAGGTAAATACAAAGAATAATATTATTCAAATGAATAATTTTTATTATTCTAGGTTTGTTTAATATTATCAAAAGTTTTGATTCGATTTAATGACATGGATTTATCACATAATATATTTAATATATATTACATGAATATTATAAAATATAGGAAACATATGTGATGTATTTTTGCTCAAAATAATTATTTATATATTTATTATTTAGTGGGAATTTTATTTGTAGGTGTCGGGGAACCCAAACCCAGTATTAACACCTTCCACTATATAAGTCATAGAGAGGCTCATTTCCTGTGTGCTGTTAATGCCAATGAAATCGTATCCTCTCTCCCCTCCCTCATTATATATATAGAGAGTCTCTCTCCAAGCGCCAATACAAGTACACTTTTTCCGATCAATGTTAGGGGATCATGGTGATTGATATGATGCCGAAGGATTCGTCACACCTCCATACTAGCACTAAAAATTCAATGAATGGAAAGCTCATATATTCTTGAAGTATATATGGTTGATAAAGATGGATTTGAATTTGAATCCTTCATGTAATATTCACCATTGAAAATATTTCATTGTTCATGCCTTATTTTTCAAACAAGGTATGTGTTCACTATAATTTTCATTCTCTTCTTAGTTCATGTGAGATCCTCAGACCGTACTAGGGATCAGATCACTAGAGATAAAAATTCTCATTATCCTGATGATGAAACTTTTCAAAACCCCTGACCCACTAGCATCCCCTGAGTACCCTGGAACCTTTTATTGGTATTAGAATGACCATGTGGATATTCTGATCCTTGATCAAATTAATTTTCGTTAAATTATGTATAAGGTTTAGTTTTGATCCCAATGGAATTGATCATGTGTCGATACAATTTTGGAAGGCCAAGTTATAACCATCCATAATTTTTAATATGGATCTCATGTAGTTTGTGGGTATTAATTTTTAAGGAAATATATATATATATATATATATATATTATTATTATTACTGGAAAACATTTCAGAGATCAATTTTGGTTTATTCAAACTATTTTGGCCAGACACCATGGTGAGAATAATGTTTTCCAGCCAAAAAATTATTCACCTATATTATAGATCTTTTAGTATAATAATAATAATAGTAATTATTATTTTTAAAAGTATATTTATTTAGCTAGTTGGATTTTTGAGGAAGGGATGGAGACCCATGTATGGTTTTGTCCAACAATTAGACAAAAGTAAGAATATATATATATATATATATATATATATATATATATATAATCTTTCAAAATAGGATGGTGGGTGGGACTTTGAACAAAAAATAGACACTATTTTGGATTTATAAAAAGGTTGGTGGAAGAAGAAAATTTAAAAAGAAAAAAAAAAATACATCCTTTAGAAATCTATAGCTCGCTCCCTCTCATCTTCCGACTCCTCATGGATGCTCCTCCTCCATTCGGTGACCTAGAAAACACCTGATCTAATACAGCCCTTCCATCAGCCACCCAATTCACCATATATAGTTACACCCTCCTTGTTAGGACACACTGGAAAGACCACCCGGTGCCACCTCCATCCCATCCACATCCCACTCCTGCTATCGATATATTGTATGCCACCACTTAGATCCAGCGATACCACCCACCGCCTTGTTGCGTCAGAAGAAAATTTGTTTCAAAATAAACATAGTTGAGACAACAAGAATGTTTGAGAATCTCCAATGTAAATGAAACACCAGACCAAACAATATAATAAAAAGTGTGATCACAAATATTAACGTGGAAACCCCCTCCTTTCGAAGGATTAAAAAAACACAGTGCAACTCTAAGAACATTCATTAGGAATCAGAGAGTAAGAAAATTCATGTAAAACTCGAGACATAAATCAGAAATACAGAATTAAAACCTATGTTAAAAACCACACCCTGATAAAACTCTTTCTCTTCTATGATAATAGTTCATGAAAAGTCATCAACCTTCGGAGATAAAAACCGAACACACAACATTTTTGTAGCACCTGATTGCAAAACCCAATTCTCCATTGTCTCCCACTACCCACACTCGAACCATTGTCCACGTTTTTCACACAATCCTCCACCCTCAATTGTTGTTTCATGTGTGCCACCTCTACTCTTGATATTGTGGCTAATGAATAATTCTCATTTCCTCCCCTTTTTATAGGCCCCCATTCCCACATCAAAAACAAGTATCTGTATGAACTAAATTGACGTGGGCTTGACCCATTTTTCTCTTTTTTGAAAATGTTTCCTCATTTTGAGGAGGCACCATTACATCCAATGAATCAAGTTAAACCCAAATAATACCCCCTTTAATCCCATTTAAGAAGGATATCACATCCAACAAACATAGTTGGAAAGAAAACAAGTCGGTATCGCACCAACCGTTAACCTCTGAAGAAAAGATGACATCCCAATTTTTCATCTTTGACAGAAACCTGAAAGCTCCCCCTACAAAAGAAATCAAAATGCCAAAGCCTTAATCATATATATTTCTCCAATACTAATACTATAATAAATAACATCTAGCTATACCATAATTGTGATTACCACATAATCTGGAGCACCTGCAAGAGTTAATTTCTCCCTATGCGCAACATCTTCCGAGTAGTAAAAAATTCTCAGTGCATCACCCCAATATTTGATTTTCATTATTTCTTTATCAATGAAACTCTCTATAATGACCCAATGTTTTATCAATGGAAATTAAATTATTATAAATATGCCTAATAATCACATGAAATCACAACAAAATGAACTACTATGTACTGTTGGACTTTTAAACACAAGCTTGTCACTTTTGTGATTAGAATTTTGAAAATCTGACATACACGGTTGCGATCAGTAAGTTATTTGGAGTATAATATGACCAACATAATTTTTAGTGAATACTAAGATACCCTTATGAATGTTAATGTTACCCTTATGAATACTGATATACCCTAATGAATAGTAACCTTACCTATGACAGTATATAAATAATATTTATGTGAAAGTATGATGTACCAATATATTTTAATAAGTAAATAAATGTTTTAAAACTGGTTTTTAGAATAAATTATGATATTTAATTAAATATTAAATTAATCATATTTATAAAATTATTTTTGAAAAATTTATTTCATTTTTGGATTCTACACATTGAAAAATGGGTAGGGTGAATTTTGGTTATTTTTGTGAAATACTTGAATTTTTAGTGAATAGTAAAATATATATAAATTCACCTTATAAATACATTTTAATTTAAATCCACTATTCCTGACATCATAAGTATTTTAAGCACCCAAATCTCAAACTCACATGAATTTATTACCATTATGGGTCATGGAATCATCACTATTTCTTGTCTTGTAGATAAATAATAAACTAATGATTATAATATTATGAAAACCCTCCTGTCCTCCACTATAAATACCAGCCCTCCTTACCTCTTCCTTCCACTCCTCTCAAGACTTGTGACTTACCTAAGCTGTTCCCAAATAACTCTCCAAGATCCTCCCCCACGTCCAATATCCCTTTGTCTCCTCAAAAGACCAAATCTTCTCCCCTGAATAGGCTTTTAAGGAAGTTTGAATCAAGTGGTAAATTCCACTTTTCTTTTCTTTCTTTTTCTTTTCAAGTTCATTTGTTTTCTTTTATATCCTTACCTATCCTCATCCAAATGTTATTAAAACTCCATTAAATTACATGCAATTGAATTTTGTTATGATAATGGAATAATTTATTACCATATCTCGTTTAATCCTATTTTATTTTAGCAGTAAAGACACCATCTGATATGTGTTAATTTACCACATTCAAGGACGATCAGTTTTCAATTTCCATTACCATCTCCAATTATGGACATGAAACAATTTTAATGTTTTAAAAAGACCATAATATATGTATTATGGTGCATATATAGTTATGTAATCCTTTTTTACACATGGTTATGGTTTATGAAACAAAACATGTTCTTTGTGGTAAAAAACTGGCAATTAACCCAAAAGGTTGTCACTAATGTTTTACATTATGATTCAACTTCACTCAAAGTAAACAAATTAAAATTTAGACCTTGTAAACTTATGGATGTTAAATAATAAAATATAACCTCAATTCTGGACAACCACTTTCATCATACATGTTTATCCAAACATGAACCAATCATTAAAGCCGAACAATCAAACATACCTAAAAAATGAAATTGAACCTCATAACCAATAAAAATGGTTACAAATGAAATTTAAAAGGTTATAATAAATATTTTACACATATAATATGTTCTTAAATTGTTAATTAATAATCCTAATTTGTTTATTCTGGGCATTAATAACAAGTGTATAACACTGTCAGATTTAAGGTAAGGGATCCTCTCTATTTCACTTTTATTCAAGATTGTTCTCCATATTATGCCCTTTTATGTGTAATTACTTGTGATGGGGTAGGATTTTTCACCTCCCCCATACTATAATAATGATTTTTAAATGATTATAAATCCATTTCTCTCTCATTAATCCCTCTTAAATACCCATGATACCATGCCGATATTCTGTAAGGGATTCAACCCGAACCTCCTTTACTCCTTCAAGTTTCTTTATATTTATTTTTACTTAAATGAGGTCATATATTTTTATTATTTTCATCTTATAAATGATATTTTAATGTTTTGAACTCATTTATCATGTTCCATTCATCATTCTCTTTTGGGGATTTACATGTTTTAAGTGATTCCCTCCTCAATAATTCATGATAAGAAAACCTGTTTTGAGGAAACTTCCCAAATTCATAACTGATTTCAAATTCACTCTATATTATTTTTTAAGCCACCATTACTATTATAAAATAAGTCTTTTATATTGTGAAAACATTCCAAGTTCACTTATGGTTTTGTATATAGGATTGTTCTGTTTTCAATTTTAACGGCTCTAGAGTATTTTTTGTAAAACCGCTAAAAAAGTTTTTGTGCTAAAATTTTGTGAATACTTCTCTTAGATGTTATCACTTATGTTTGAAATAACATACCATGTTATATTCCTATTTTATCTTATTAATGTCCATGTATGATCTAATTCCTTTCTTTCATGGACACTTTCATGATACACCCATTCGTTATACTTTATGTCGTGATTGTGGTACCCAATTCATTCCATGGGTAACCCTTATATTTATTTAAGATTTATTATGTATGATTATTTATGTGGAAAAAATATTCATGAAATGTAAGAAGGGTGAACCTAGATATTTCTCCAATTCATTGGGTAATGTTTAGTTTCATGAGATGTTTTGTACGAAGGTCTCGGTTAGCCTTGGCTTGTGCTACTATGTGCAACAGTCTTGGTGGTTAGCCTTGGCTTGTGATACTATGGTAAATGGTCTTGGAGGTTAGCCCTAAATCATAATAAATTCATGTTTTATGTTACTTCCACATTTCTATGATTCCATGTTTTTATGATCCCATGTTTATATGTTATGATTCCTTATGTTAAATGTTTTTTATATCCTCATATCATGCCTTCTATCCCGTGTCCTAATACATTGTTCATATGGTTATTAACTTATTGGGATTTTAGCTAAACCCCTTGTTCATGTTATCCCTAGGTTATCCTATATAGATGTATGAGAACAATGGAATATAGGATCTCATTATGGAGTTTAAATAAAAAGTTGTTTTTATAATGTTTGATTATGTACGTAGTCTTCCAAGACACTAGACTTAATGATACTTGGCTTGTAATCTGATGTATAATCATGCTTAAAATCATGTAATGTATTATGTAATGGGATAAGGTCACTATAGTTGGTATCAAAGGATGGTCTAGTTATTTTTGGAGATTATTAATAAAGTGCCTTAGTGAGAACCTTAAGGATGAGACTAAGTGTAAGAAAACATCCCTATATTTTGGTAAGTATATAATAAGTGGTTTATCAAGAAAATACATCCATTTATGGATACAAAAAGGAATAGGTGGATCTGGAATAGATTTAACTAGGAGTGAAAACACCAACAAGGAGTTTCAGACATGAATTGGGGTATCCTGGTACACGAAAATGGGCCTTCCTACACTCTTGATTAGAAATTACCAGGGGATATGCTTTGGTAATTCACAAGTTTAGTACAAACCATTATTATTGGAAAAATTCCCATAAGAATATAAGTTAAGAAATAGATCAAGGATAACTTAGATTGAAACATAGGGAATCAGAAGTTAGAATATACTTATCCTTTACAAGTTTATACTCTTATGTTAAAAGAATCCTTTTTTATGCTCAATAGATAAGTATTTAGGCCCTATAAATATACATTCTTTTTCTTAGTTAATGGAAGGAAATTGAAGAAAAAATTCCAACAACCAATGTGATATGAAAAGTGAATATTTCCCCAATTATATGCCTGATATTATGGGAATGGGTGCTCAAAACTTCATGATAGTACTTGCTCAGCTGGATCAAGTTACGAATAATAACTTGAATCATGTGGAATGTCCTCCTCCTCCATAGAAAGAGCAAGTTTCCCTAGAATCATTCATGTAGGAATGGACTCCCATGTTTAAAAGATATTATGATCCCCTCCTCACTAAATAGTGGATTAACTCCATTAAAATATATTCTCCATCCTCCATTGCTCAGAAGAAGAGAAAGATGTACTGGCGGTCTATCATTTTGATGGTAAAGCTGATAAATGGTGGAAACTGATCAAGAATACAAAGTCCCAATAGGAAATTGATTCCATGGATTGGGAGGATTTCAAGAGTATGTTTTCAAAAAATATTTCCCTCGAACCCTCTATCTCAAGATGTAAAAAGAGTTCCGCATACTTAAGGAGAAAGAAGATGAGTCCATCGGGGCGTATGAAGAAAACATTACAAGGCTTTCATGGTATTCCTCTGGTTTTTTCATGAACACCGAAAGCAAGGTAGATTGCTTATTTAGCAGACTAATGTTGAGTCTATGAAAATTGTTGGAGATTCGAGACATTAATAGTTATTAAGAGATTTTCCATTGTGCCCTCAAGGTTGAAATGGTGATTGGAGACTCTCAGTGGTGTCATAGTCCTGATGAAAAGAAGAGAAAAATGGATAACAATATGGGTGGTTCAACAAACAAATCCCATGATGGAAAGAAGTCCGGATATGCCACTTGTAAAAGTTGTGGGAAGTAGCATCCTGGGAACTATCTAAAAGGAAACATGAATTGCTTAAAATGTGGAAAGCTGAGACATCTGGCCTAGAACTACCGAAAGGATATGAAAAATCCTGCTAATGTTGAAGAAGAAAGAAAGGTTCAGATCAATTCTCAGCCAGTGGTGCAGTGTTACAACTACAATGAGCATAGGAATTATGTAAACAATTTCTCTAAGCCAATGGTTATCAGAGGAAATTAGCAACAACCACCAAGGAAATAGGGAAGGAATTATGCTATCACTACTGCTGATTTGAAGCTGGAAAATGATGTGGTGACAGGTATTCTAGTTATTCATTCATGAATAAAAAATGCACTATTTGATTATGGTTCTACAAATGATTTCATATCTTGCAAGTTTAGTTGAACTATTCAAACACCACCTAAAAATTTGGAGGAAAAGTTATCATTAAGAATTGAGAATGAGGAAATTATTTCATCCATGGTCTATAACTCCTCCTTTGTAAATATTTTTGAACTAAACCTCCCAAAAAATATTGTTATACTTCCTTTAGTGGAGTTAGATGTTATCTTTTGGGATGGATTGACTATAATTATACAAATCTGACATCAACTGTCGGGAAAGGGAGATCACTATTACCACCTTGATGTATCCTCCAATTCTTTACAAGTGTAAGGAAGAAGATGAATCTATTTTATAATCATCATATAAAGTGTGGATATTTCTTCCTTATGAGTAAGCATATCTTGCCCAAATGATTGAGACAAAGGAGAGAATCATGATTAAAGACATGCCAATTGTGGGGGATTATACTATTGTATTCCTTGAAGAGTTTACTGGTATTCCTCATGACTGAGAGGTTGAGTTCTCAATTTAACCTATTCCTGGATCTTTGCCTATATAAAAGAATCCTAATAGAATGGACACCATAGAGCTAGAAGAGCTGAAGAAGCAGTTAAAGGAGAATCTAGACACGAGTTTTATACACTAGAGTGCTTCACCATGGGGTTCACCAGTCCTCTTCATCAAAAATAAGGTTGGATCAATGAACCTCTACATTTATTATCATGAGCTCAATAAAATCATGATAAGAACAAGTATCCCCTACCTCAGATATTTGACTTGTTTGATCAACTCCATGGGTCCTGTTATTTCTCTAAGTTGGACCTTCATTCGGGATATCACCAATTAAAGGTGAAGAAGGAAGATATTTCCAAGAATGAATTTTAGAATGTGGTATGGACACTATGAGTTCATAGTGATTCCCTTCAGAATCACTAAGTATCCAAAAAAATTCAGGGATTTAATGAATAGAGTATTTAGATATTGCCTTGAAAATTTTATGCTAGTCTTTACTGACTATATTCTAATATACTCCATGATAAAGTAGGAACATGAGGAGCATTTGAATACTGTGTTAAAGACATTTCGAAGGGAGAAGATGATTGAATAGTATAGTAAATGTAAGTTTTAGAAGAAGGAAGTGTCATTCTTGGGGAATGTTATCACCAGCAAAGGGATATCTTTAGACCCTTCTAAGATAGAGGCAATTTAAGAGAGGCTGAGGCCAATATATGTAATGGATATCCACAACGTTTTGGGTCTATCTTGGTATTATCGACGATTTGTGAAGAACTTTTCATGATTCTCAAACCAAATAACCAAGATGACATGGTAGGGAGTAAATATTGTCTGGACTCAGGAATGTTAAGACTATTTTAAGGAGTTAAAAAAAGAGGCTTATCATTGTGCCAGTACTCACACTCCAAATAAGTGGAAAAATCTTTGTGGTGTACAATGATACTTCAATGAATGGATTGGACTGTGTGCTGATGAAAAATGTAAAGTGATATCCTACACCTCAAGGAAGATGAAAATCCATGATCAAAACTATCCCACACATGATCTAGAGTTGGAGGCTATGATCTTTGTGTTGAAAATATGGTGGCATCATCTCTATGGGGAGAAGTGTGAGATATATACTGATCATAAGATTCTAAAATATATATTCCCACATAAATAGCTTAATATGTGCTGAAAAATATGGATAGATCTCATCAAAGATTTTGACTTCTGAATCCACTATCATTCCGGTAAGGCAAACAAGGTGGAAGATTCTCTAAGTAGAAAGGATTCGGCATCTGTATCAATGATGAGAATTGAAAGGGATTCGATCATCTTAGATTTGCAGAGGATGGATATGGTAATCATTAAGGTAGGAACATCACCTATCCTCTATCAAATGACTTCTCAAACATCCCTCATGGAGAAAATAATTGATGCTAAAAGAAAAGATGTTGAAATTTAGAAAAGGGGGGAAGTTATCAGAAATTGGAAATCCACCGATTTCAATATTGAAAAGGATGAAGTTGTAAAATTCGGGTCACAATTATGTTTACCATATGATCTAGAGATAAATAAGGAGATTTTTAATGATGCACATAGCTCGAACTTTTCTGTTCACCTAGGGAGCACAAAGATGTATCAAGATCTCTGAGAGAACATTTGGTGGGACAATATGAAGAAAGAGACTGTTGAGTATACATCAAAGTGCCTAGTTTTTCAAAAACTAAAGGATGAAAGTAAAAAGTATATTGGGATGATGCAACCACTACCCATACCAACATGGAAGTGGGGGAACAATACCATGTACCTTTTCACTAGAATTCCAATTATATCCAGACAAAATAATGCTATATGGGTCGTTGTGGATCGTCTTACGAAGACATGTCACTTTATCGCAATTCGGGAGGACTTATCATTAGATCAACTAATACAAATATATGTCAAAGGAGTGGTAAGGATTCATAGATTACCACTATCCATTCTCTCCAATAATAATCTAAGCTTCACCTTAATGTTCTAGAAAAGTCTCCAACATGCTCTAAGAACTAAACTGAACTTCATTATGACCTATCATCCTCAAACTGATGGCCAATATGAGCGAACCATTCAGACACTAGAAAAAATTTTGAGAGCATGGTCCATGGAATTCAAAGGAGGATGAGACCAAAATCTTCTACTTGTTGAATTCTCCTATAACAACAGTTTCCACTTGAGCATCTGAATGGCACCATTTGAAGCACTTTATGTGAAAAGGTGCAGAACACCAACGTTTTTGGATGAAGTCGGTTAGAGTAAGATTTTAGGACCCGAAATGGTCATAGAAATGGTGGAGAAGGTGAAAACCATTCAGTAGCACATAAAGGAAGCCCAAAATCGACAGAAGAGTTATGTCAACAGTCATCAACGATACCTTCAGTTCAAAGTTGGAGACATGATATTTCTACACATATCTTTGAGGAAGAAGGTCATGAGGTTTGGGAAGAAATGAATGTTACGTCCCAAGTACATCATCCCCTTCGAGATTCCTGATTGTATCAGGGTTTTGGCCTATGAAATGAAATTTCCACCTACCATATCCAAAGTAAACGATGTCTTCTATGTATCTCTCTTAAGGAAGTACATATAAGATCCTTCACATGTACTCTATTTAGAGGTGGTTCAGTTGGAGGATGATCTTTCTTATGAGGAGCAACCAGTGAAGATATTGGATTGTAGTGATAAGGTTATATGTAACAATACTACTCATTCGGTTAAAGTATGGTGGTGGAACCATAAATACGAAGAGGAAACATGGGAACAGGAGGAGGTAATGAAGGAAAAGTACCCGCATATGTTTTTAGCCTAGAATAAGAAATGAATCTTTGAGGGTGAAATTTCGTAAGGGGGAAAGAATGTATTGAACCACTGTTTTATCAATGTAAATTCATTTATTAAAAATATGTCATATAATTACATGAAATCAAAACATAATGAACTACTAAGTACTATGGGACATTTAAAACTAAGTTTGTCACTTTTTATTGGGATTTATAAATTCTCACACACACAATTGATATCAGTAAGTCATTTGGATTCTAATATGACCAACTTAATTTTTGGCGAATAGTAACATACCCTTATGAATAGTAATGTTACCCTTATGAATAGTGATTTTCCCTAATGAATAGTAACCTTAAATATGACATTATATAAATAATATTTAATTGAAAGTATGATATACCTATATTTTGGAATAAGTAAATAAATGTTTTAAAAATGGTTTTTTTAGAATAAATTGTGATTTTAATTAAATATTAAATTAATCACATTTATACTTGTTTTTGAATAATGGATTTAATTTTTTCATTCTACATGTTGAAAAATGGTTAGGGGTATTTTTGGTATTTTTCTAAAATAGTTGTATTTTTAGTGAATTGTAAAATACATTAATTTATCGTATAAATACATTATAATTTAAATCCACTATTCCTGACATCATAAGTGATGTAAGCACCAAAATATAGAACTCACATGAATTTATTACAATTCTTGGTCACAGAATCATCACTATTTCATGTCGTACAGAAAAATAATAATCTAATTACTATAATATTATGAAAACTCTCCTCTCATCCACTATAAATACCACCCCTCATTACCTATTCTCTTTAATCCTCTCAAGCCTTGTGCCTTAACTATGTTCTCCCCAAATCACTCCCAAATATCATCCCCCATTCCCAAAATCCCTTTGTCTCCTCAAAATACTAAATAATCTCCCCTTAAGAGGCTCTCAAGGAAGTTCGAATCAAGAGGTAAATTCCACTTTTCGTTTCTTACTTTTTCTTTTCAATTTCGTTTGTTTTCTTTTCTATACTTACCTCTCCTAATCCAAATGTTATGAAAAATACAGTACCATACTTGAATTTTTTTATGATAATGGAATAATTTATTACCATCTCTCCTTTACTCTTCTATTATTTTAGTAGTAAAGACACCATCTAAGAGGTGTTAATTTACCCCATTCAAGGATGATGGGTTTTCAATTTCCATTAACGTGTTGAATTATGGTCATGAAACCATTTTCATGGTTGAAATGGACCATAATATATGTATTATGTATCTTCTATGGTTTTATAATACCTTTGTACACATGGTTTTGGTTTCTAAAACAAAACATGTTCTTTCTAGTCAAAAACTGACAATTAACCAAAAAGGTTGTCACTAATGTTTTATATAATGATTCAACCTGACTCCAAGTAATCAAATTAAATTTTGAACCATGTAAACTTATGGATGTTCAATAATAAAATATAAATTCAATTCTAGACAACCACCTTCATCATACATGTTCATATGAACATGAACCAATCATGAAAACCAAGCAAGCAAACATACCCGAACAATGAAATTAAACCTCATAACCAACCAAAATTCTTAAAAATGAACATAAAAAGGTTATAATAAATATTTTAAATATAGAATAGGTTATTGAATTATTAATTAGTAAACCTAATTTTTTTTATTCATGTCATTAATAACAAGTGGAGAACACCATCAGATTTAAGGTAAGGGATCCTCTCTATTTAACTTTTATTCAAGATTGTCCTCTATGTTATGCACTTTAATGTGTAGTTAATAGTGATGGGGTATCATTAAATAACTCCCCATAATGTCCTAACTATGTTTAAATTATTATAAACCTATTTATCTCTCATTAAGCCCTGTTAAGTACCCATAATACCATGCCGATATTTCGTAAGGGATTTAACCCGAACCTCCTTTATTCCTTCGGGTTTCTTTATATTTATATTTACCTAAACAAGGTTATATATTATTGTTATTTTCATATTATAAATGATATTTTAATGTTCCAAACTCATTTATCATATTCCATTCATCATATATTTTGGAAATATACATGTTTTTAAGTGATCCCCTCTTTAATAATTCCCGATAAGCAAACCTGTTTTGAGGGAACTTCCCGAATTATTTCCTGATTTCAAGTGCCCTATATCTTCAATTTTAATCCAAAATTTTCTCTATAAAATAAGTATTTTTATTGTTACTACATTTTTGCTTCACTTATGGTTTTTTATATCAGATTGTTCCCTTTTCTATTTTAAAGTCCCTATTGTATTTTCCGTAAAACCGCTCTAAAATGTTTTTATGAAAATATTTCTTGAATACTTTTCTTACATGTTGTAACTTATGTTTTTCATCACTTACCATGTTACATTCTTATTTTAACTTTTGAACGTCCATGTATGATCTAATCCCTTTATTTTAAGGACACTTTTATGATAGGCCGATTGGTTATGCTTTATGTGATGATTGTGATACCCAATTCATTCCATGGGTAACCCTTATGTTTATCTAAGAATGATTATATACGATTATTTATATAGAAAACATATTAATTAAATTTAATCTGAGTGCACCTAGATAGAGCTATAATTAATTGGGTAATGTTGAGTCTCTTGAGATGTTATATGCGATGGTCTGGGCAGTTAGCCTTGGCTTGTTCTACTATGTGGAACGGTCTTGGCGATTAGCCTTGGATTGTGCTACTATGGGACATGTTCTTGGAGATTAGCCCTGACTCATACTAAATTCATGTTTTATGTTTCTTCTACAATTATATGATTCCATGTTTATATGATCCCATGTTTATATGTTAATTTTCCGTATGTTACTCTTTTTTATATCATAATGTCATGCCTTGCATCCTATGTACTAATGCTTTGTTCTTATGGTTATTCCCTTACTAGGATTTTACCTCATCCATTTGTTCATGTTATCCCTAGGTTATCCTATGTATACGTATGAGAACAATCTAAGATATTATCCCATTATGGAGTTTTAATAATAACTTGTTTTTATAATGCCTGATTATGTACCTAGTCTTACAAGACACTAGACTTAACAATCCTTGGATTTTACTAATATGTATAATTATTCTTAAAATAATGTAATGTATTATGTAAAATTCTAGGATTTATATACTCTCTAATGAAAAATAATTAGACATAAGATTTTAAACACTTGACCTAACATGCTATGGCTTCAAAATCTTCTTCAACGTAGTCGACAGTCTTCGACTCGTGTCCGACGATTTCCTGGGCCAGATATCTAACGTAGTCCTCTTCACAACTGGATTCGTCACATCACCGCACACATTTACATATTTCCTATAAATCATGTCATCCATTTTTCCTCATGCATAAACCATAAATCCTCAAGACAATGTCCATCTACCACCGCCAAATGAACTTCTTGAATCCATCAGTATCAAGAGCACAAGCAGATAAAAAATTATGGCATATACTTGGAACATGTCACACATCCTTTAATATCTGTGTACAAAATACATTCATAGTGATAAAAATATCACCAACAACAATTAAATCAATAGAATCTCCTTTTCCCATCTCCAATATACCAAAGTCACCTTATTCATATGAAGAAAATAGCCCCCTATTTGGTAAAATATGTTATAACACTGCTGAATCAACCACCCATTCTATATACAAATATGACCTATGACAATCAACACCAAATGAAAGTAAATCAACCTCACCCTGAACAAGACTTGTGCTAGTATCATCAGAATCAGTGTTGTACACCTTCGTTTCATCATTAAGTTTTTTCAATTAATATAAGTGTCTCTGCACATGACCCTCCTCATTGAAAAAGAAGAACATGACCTTTCTTCTTATCTTTTACTGACCTCTACAATTACCACAACCATCATTCATAGCCAGAGTACCACCATTACACAAATATTCACCATAATTGGTCTTTTGTCAAGTCTCGTTCATCAACTACGATGAAATCACATCATCCAACTTTAGTGTGTCTTTCCGAAACATCAATGTGGTGACAAGATTACCATATAAATCATGCAATGAACCTAAAAGAAGAAAAGCCTTATCTTATTCTTCCATTTAAAAAGGTAATGCGTTACCCTTATCATCGATCTTGACCGCCACTGAAGACAACTCTGTCAAAAGTTTGGTGAACTCAACCATATGATTTTTTAAATATCCATTCTCTGGAATTCGTGAATGATACAACTGTTTTTCAGATATAAATGATTTGTGAGGGATTTGGATTTATACGTACATTCAATATATTCTCAAATCTTTTATGGATTTATCAGAATCATCACTTCTCACAGTGTATTATCACCCAAATACATTTAAATTGTGCTTGTCGCTAACTCTTGGACAACCTACCAATCACCGTCTCTCATCATCTTTAGTTTCTATGATTTTTTATTCAATGAATTTTCTGTCTTATCATGGACCATAATATTTTTAACTCTTTGTTGTCAAAGTGTAAAATCATTTTTCCCGTTTAATAGTTCAATGTGAGCAGAAATCCCACAGCGTGAATGCCCCATATTTAATCAGTAAAAAAATAGATAACCTCCTATAATACCAGATGTTGGGTTGGAAGTGGATTGGTTTTGAAATAAACTCAGTTTGGACAAAAAAAATTTGTGAGAATTTGCAATGTAAATGAAACATGAGACCAAATAGAAGAATAAAAAATGGCGACACAAACTTTTACATGAAAAAATCCTCCTTTCAAAGAATTAAAAAACCATGGAGAAACCCTGAGAAAATTCACGATGAATTAGAGAGTACAAAAATTCAAGTAAAACCCGAGACATGAATCACAATTATATCATAAAAAAACTATATGAAAAACCACACCTTGATACACTTTTATCACCTCTCTGATAATAGTTTGTGATAATTCTTCACCCTTCATAGATCAAAACCGAACACATGACACTGTTGTAGCACCTAGTTGCATAAACCAATTGGCTATTGTTCGCCTCCACCCACACTCAAAACCATTTTCCATGTTTTTCATACAAGTCTCCACCCTCTACTATTGGTATTGAGGATGATGAAGCATGGTTGTTTCCTCCCCTTTTTATAGGCCCTCATTAACATGTCAAAAACATATCTCCATGTGAATTAAATTCAAGCAGCCTTGACCAATGTTTCTATTTTTCAAAAACAAGTCCTCATTTTGAGGAGGCACCATTACTTCTAATGAATTGGGATGAACCCCAACAGACCTCTCACTACCAAGAGAACACAAAAACTCTCATGATTCTCACCCTCCTCTATGCGAAGACGAATCTAGCCAGCACCCCTCTGGTACCGCACCTCATCACCACCTCATGATGATGTTCCACTCACCGCATTGTCAAAGCGGCCTCTCGAGACCACTCAATTGCGCCACTACCCCAGACCTGTAGATCAGTTCCCCCTATAGCTTCCAAATGGATCACCTCACCTCACATTGTCAGGAGTCACCACTAGAAAGAAGATTCATAACTACTATAGATCCATGATTTTCATCATCTGCTGGTGTGATTCACCCCATCGGTGATGCGTCTCCATTGGGGTTGGTCAAATGGCAATCAACCAAGGATCATGAGCTGGTACCCACATGTGATTGGCCATTATCGTTGGTCTAACCCAGTCTAAATCCTCTCTAATCCCAGTATCCCTAGATCTCATTGGTGCCCTCTATGGGTTTGAACCGCACAAAATGTGTGGGAGGTAACTCCCTTCACTAATTTTTTGGATTCTGTCGGACTGGATGATCCTTGCAATAGGTCAGGAAGATCTTTCTGATCCTGAATGTTTCTTCCACCAGGACCAGAGTAGCCATGAAATATATTTTCATTGTTTGAAATAGGTTTGTGTGGGTTTGGTGTGACCCGCATTTGGCATGTGCAGGGTTTCTAGGCCCAGATTAATGAAAATTAATTAATTAAATTAATTTAATTTTATAATTAAATTAAATTAATTAAAATATTAACTTTATTATTGAAAACAAAAAATTAATACTCAGAAAAATTAATTTCTTTTTTTGTATTAAATTAAATTAATGACATTTTTAATAGAAATAAATTATATTAATTTAATTAATACCCTCATACTTTAATTTATTACAGTTTAGTTTTTATCACAATTATATTTTACCCATTGATCGGTCTTGATCATTGAGAAATATGTGTATGTTGGTCATTTATTTATTTAATTATTAATAATTGCATGTGATGATGTTAAATCATTAAGATGGTCTGCGCATTGCCATTTTTATCATTTAAATTGTATAAGGGTCTGGGTGTCCAAATTTATCTATTTTATATTATTGTCCTAGTCCCCCTTTTCTATGCACAAGTATACTTGTACTTTTTTAACAATGAAACTTTATGACGTTGACCTCTCCAAGACAAGGTGAATTTAAGATGATAGATGGACACTAAATGGGGATGTGATGCATTATGAGTTAAGCTATGACTCAGGCATGATTCCCCTAGGTTATGATTGATCATTTAAATTTAAATGGATGAACCAATATTATATTATCAAGACCAGTCATGTATTTCTTTACTTTATTTCTTTGTTTATTATTTTATGAATTTGAAAGATAGTGAGAAAACACATAATATAATAAACAATAAAATGAATAATGAAGAGATGAATGTTTTTACTATTAATGCTCAGTTGTGATCATGAAAACATTGTATGAATATATTAATATAAATGTATTACATTCATCAATAAAAATACAAAAACCTTTAAAGAAATATAAAGTCAGAAAACACATTCCATCGTTTGAGTTTGAACACAACCAAGTGTTTGGGGTGCTCGGTAAGTCATAATTGAGGGTGCGTTCTACGACTGGGGTGTTCTTATGAGAATGATGTGTGACTTGACATAAGCTAAAAGTAAAGGAGTAACCATAAAAAAATTTCTTCAACTATAAATTTCAGAATTGAGTAAATCATGTTTTTGATTTTAGAAGCTGGGAATTCAATCAATAGATCAAGGTTCTATGAGTTTATGTAGTTGTCTAATCAAATACCTACCTTAAAATCTCTGAATAGTGGCATAGCCATAATTTGTATCCTATTAGGGTAAGATCATGGTTCCTTTCCACTGGAATACTCAAGTGACAAAGTATTCCAATTCTAGAAAAGAGAATTCCCAAAGTTCAATAAAATAGTGGGAGATATTGAATAAGTTAATTAGTTAATCAATAATGTCCAAATTAGTAATCTAGATAAAATTACTAATCTGCTATATTTTATTTTTATATAAAATTTAATGTAATAAAATAATTACACTACAATAATCATGGAAAAAGTAAATTTCCAAACTAGCATGAGTTTACATGAGTAGTAAAAGCATTTTGTAAAATAACTACACATGAAATTAAAGGTGTTGGTGTTCCAATACATGTTAAGATACCTCAAGAAATGAGGGTGTAAAAATGATTATATGAGACTCATTCATGATTTACATGATGGTTTTGTCATAATTCCATCATCAACATCTGATGATAGTTTTGGATACAAACATCAGGACATTGATGATTTTTATGTTGTCTCACCTATGAGAATATTTCGAGGAGAAAGTGATTCTAGATGTGAATTGGTGATAATTACACTAATTACATGTAAATTTAGGAAAAAATCATGATATTTCAAGATAGCCTATACTTTTTTCTTTTTATATCATATTCTCTGAGTTTCATTTAAGATTATAGAAAAGAATAGTTTTGAGGAAAACACTTCATTACTTTTTAGGTAAGGTTTCCCAAGAAACAAGAACACTAATGGAAGAATAATCTTTACTTCTTATGATGAAAAAGTTGAAATACAAGGTGAAAAGCCCATTTTCTAGAGCAACACCAAATACATATTCATAATTTACTTCAATGAAAAGTGGGTAAACATGTAGTTATTTTCATTACATATCATGAGATAAATTTATGGAAGCTTATATGCAATGAACTAAATGGAAGAAGCATGTAATCGATTCTTCAGGTATATTAATAAATTTTAAATAAGGTATATGTTATACTTCATATGTATATAATAAAATATACCCATCACATATGTTTATTGGAATACATTAATAAGTATATAAATGTTATAAAAAGTAAGGTTTATTCTCCATGCACATGAGAAAGGGTGGTTGTTATGCCTATAGTGATAAATACCCAAAATCTACTTTCTAAGTGAATGATTACAGTAAAACTTTTATTGAGTATTACCAAAAAAATCATCTCATGCACCATTTGGATAAAAGGAGACATTATTCTGATATTGGAATGAATTGTTTTTATCACATTTCATTCTCAACCTATTGTTCAGTTATACAAGAATCATAAGAAATAAATGATGAATTTATAATGTAAGACCTATATACCCAATGATGGAAAGATGATACTTTTTTAAATAAAACTACAAGTGCATGTCAAGGATATTCCCATTATGGTATTTAGAATCAATGTAGATAAACACATTAGGTATTGTCAATATATATACTTATTTATTTTGAGAAAAGAAACCATTAGAAATAATGGCAAGCCCAAAAGCTTTAGGAATTAGTTCAGCTATAGATCATGAAATATTCTAAGGGTAATATATTGGTAAGTATACTTCATTAGAACCCTTTAAGTGTTTATTAAGGAATATGAAAGTGAGGTATGGGAAATTTAGGGTTAGAAGACATGAGTTTATTTAGGAAACCATACTAAAGAATATATTGACCAAGCATTCATCGATAATGTAGCACGGAGAAATACTTAAATGCACATGACCTTATCCCTATAAATGAAATGGTTCAACTAAGGAAGATCGATGATGATTCTTACATGTAAACATTTATCAATAAAATGATGTATGGATCAATTCCTATAAACACATTTCCTTATACACATTAGTGTCATGATGTTAGTATAAGGAGTGTCAATGTTTATATATATATATAGTCTTTGTAGAAACATACTTTATTTATTAAGATGTTCTTTTCAAATAAATATGATATACCAAAACCATATGCCAACTATAATGAAAAATGGATATCATATGAGTTATAGTATTATGGAAATCCATTATGTCATAAGAATATGTGTTTAGATGAAAAGAGTTTATTAAGGATATAACAAACTCGTATCAAGAAAAACACAATGTTAATATAAAAGTAATTATCCTAAAATATTCTTAGGATATCATAGAAATCCCTATGATTGAAAAGTGATAGTCAATGTAATTGACTATGTTTCTATAAAAGGGTGCACATTTCTATTATAGATAGTGGGAGAAAGATTTACTTGGATTTGGTCAATGTGAATAAATGCATTAATAGTTTTCATAGGATCATGTTCTACAAGAGGTGTGGAAGAGAATATTCTTGTGACACATACTATGTAGAAAGAATAAAACCATGGTGATGGTTTTATATTCCCCCCGATCAGTGATACATTATTTATTGGGAATAATAATTGCTACAATTAAAGAGTATATGAAAATAAGCTAAAATTGACCAGATCAATTAAAATTTTATAATGGATTCCATGTATCAAAGGATAAGGGGGTTTATTATTTAGAATTATGTGGTGGGTATTAAAGTAAAATAATACATGGGTGGTAATAGAGTTATACTAATAAAGTCCAATTAGTAATACCAAGTTGTTATGCCCAAATCTATTAGAATGTTACTTGTCATAGCTAATTTCTATGATCATTTTATTGAGATTTAGATATTAAGACCACCAATCATGTAAGGTGTATAAACGATGCAACTAGAAAGGGAAGGTAACATCACATAATGCTAAAAAAGATTCAAAGTTTCTAAAATATTGTTTTGGGTTAATGTAATAAACTAGATAATATAATATTCATTTGGAATGAATCAATGCATTTTTCCTACAAGGGGTTAGTGGGAGATTTATTGTTTTATAAGTTAAATTATGTAAGGTAACATATGGAAAAAAATATTAGTGTTACAGTTAGTCAAGACCAGGATGAATGTGATTCTATAAAGAATTCTATACAGAAATTTAATTATATAACAGTTTCTTATACCTTGTAAATCAAACATATACTAAAATCATAATAAAAATAGAAGTTGGAACAATTTAAGAGAGAATTGTTTCCAGGGTCACATGGCGTAAATCTCTCTAAGTAGACATGAAGGTGCATAATAGGAAATTAATGTGGTGATTTGAATCCCATATACTTCTTTAATGGATCAACTAGATATTCCATGGTATGTAAAAAAATTTATATTTTCAATATGTGATTTTTTGTAATAAAATACAAATTATATCTAGGAAAAATGCAAGAGAAGTAGTCAGAACTATCAGATTGCACTTGAGAAAGTACAATGGATATGTACCTGGTGTGTGGAGAAGAAAGGATTCAATTTTTAAGGGATATTAACTAGAATTAATTGGATCAATGTGATCTAATATCCATGTAGGCTAAGGTGATGAGCGAGACATTATCATATAAACTACTGGTATCCATATCTAAAAATACTGAGTACATTTCAGCTTTTGGGAGAGCTATGTAGTAGTGTGAAATATGAAACTATTTAGTCTAGTTCCTGAAATCACACTTAATATGTAAAGTATTATCAGAATATAATTTATGATACTATTACTATCCACAATTTCAAATTTTTGATAGTATAAAAACCTAAATACACATGGTCTTTACATTTCTTGGGGAGTTTACTCAAGGACATGAGTTGAAATATAGTAGTGTAGTCACATAGAGGAGACATGGAAGGCCTAGAAACTAAATCCATGACTTAGAAAAAAATTTATCTTAATCATGTGAGAGCTCACAAGGATGAATAAAGACTTAGATCTAGGGAAAGTGGGAGTATTGTAATGGTGGGTTCCCAAGACCCAAATCTACCAGTACTTTTGGATTAAAATTTCATGTATATAGTGAGATATGCATTATGTTACCTTACCATTATAGTGTAGACATTTCTAAATCCAATATTTAATGGTAATGTTAATAGATCAATTGTCGCATCAAATTCTTATAGAATATTTTAGGCTATAATGAGAACCTTGAGATATTATGACATTAATCTTAAATGTATGTCATATAGTGTAGCCACATCATATTGGCTAAACATAGTTGATGTATGACTATCCGATGTTGGGGGCTCATAATCCTTGACACATATTCTCACGATGTTCACACTTGGTGATCTATAGTAGGTGACATTATGAGGACCAAACCACCAATAGGAACACCATATGTTTTCAAGTGCCATTGGTTTTTCTCATCTACAGACATGTGTATTCATCTCCTGACTTGAGATCATTATCAATATCTTACATTTGATCACATACATTGATATAGGGAAAAAACCCTCATAATGAAATCATGGGGAGGTGTATTGTTCAGGGTCCATCATTGGTGGTAAGTCATTGTATGAGTGATCAAGATAGGATTTTTCGCTTCTCATTTGATGAAGTAATATCTATGAACTGATTGATCAGGATGCTAATACCTTCATAAGTACTTGTTCAAGGATGGCGAGGGAAAATCCATATAGTTAGATCAATAAAGTAAGAAAGGACGATAACAAAAGTGTGCATCCTGATTTATGAGATATCTAATGAAAAAGAGATTGTATTACACAATGAATGCTAATAGGTTGGTTGTCATTGCTATGACCACTCCCTTTCTCTTTAAGGACCTTGATGGGTTTCTAGAATTTTCTCTTGGTATGTGAATACTATCCACTGATATTGTGATAAGGTCATAGAGGGTCACACAGAATAGTGTATTCAAGAATCTTCCGTATTCCAGTGAATAAGTATATTAAACATGGTGGGACCCACCATAGGATCCAAGTATTATCCAATTCAAAGATCCTTGAAGAATAAATAAATTCATTATTATTCAAGTAAATAATAATTCCAAAGCATTTATTTATTAAAAGTATTTATAAGTGTTTAAGTAAATAAAAATAAAAATATTATTCAGACAAATATTATTTTATATTCCATGTTCGTTTAATATTATTGGGAGTTAAAGCTGAGTTAATGACTTGTGTTTATCACTTAATATATTTAATATATATTATAGATAACTTTTAAATAATAAATATAATTTATTATTCATTTTAGTTCATCATAATTATTTATATATTTTTGATTTAGTGGGTGTTTTATTTCTGAGGGTCGGGGAACCCTAACCGGTTATCAACACCTCCAACTATATATGTATGAGAGAGTCTTATTTACCATGTTATGTTCATGAAAAAAATTATAGCCTTTATCTCCTCTTGAATTATAGAGAGAGAGTATCTCTCTATGCACCGATACAAGTATGCCTATGTAGATCAAAGGCATGGTATCCTCATGATCGACGCAATGCCGAAGGATTTGTTGGAGCTCTGTTCTAGAACCTGAAATTAAACGAAAGTAAAAGAAAACATATTATTTATGTTTGTATGGGTGATCTAGTGGGATTTTAACTTAGATTACTAAATAAATGGTCACCAAAGAAAATATATTTTCATTATCACATTGTTATATGAATATTGTATGTGTTTTTTGTAATTTCAATGCTCTGTTTAACTCACGCGAGATCCTCAAACCATAATAGGTCTTAGATCGCTGGAGATGAGAAGTTTTATCATCCCAATAATGAGTTTTATTAAAATAAATTTCCCATATACTTACATTGAGTTCCCCATCCCTATCAACAAAATCATTTTAATATGTGATGAAGAGTGGAGAGGGGGTGACTGTTTATAAATGAGGTGACTGGCAGAACTGTATTTTTTTGAAAATAAAAAGATATACCCTTGTTTTTATCTTTCCTAAAGTTCCCAAAATAGATTATTATTTAAAATTGTACAATATATGGTATAAATATGTCTAGAAAATATATTTTAGACATTTTTAATGTAATTTTAACCCTTTTATTTTTAGTTTAACCCCTAGTAATTCCATTTACACCTTAACTATGGTAAATAATTTTTACTACTTTTACTATTCATTATGATAAAAATTTATTTTTGCCTCATTATATAATATAAATTATTATTATTAAAAAAATGGACTCTATTTATCCAAATTCCACTCAAATAAGTGGTAAAATTTAATATAAAATTAATCGCATATATGTAATGAGAAAATTGTTTATCAAAGAGAAAAAGTTTAAAAGTTTAAAGGGATTTTATTTCAAATTTCAACATAAAAAGAGTTCCAATGAACTAAATTAGATTAATATATTTATATATATATATAATTGAACTAATATAAATTTGAAAACTATTTAAAATATAATTCAACTTTATAAATAATTTAAATGAAAAGGTAGTTTTCAATTAATATTCAGTATTTTCCACTATTCATAAAAAAATAACCATTTTATAAATTTCCCAGAAATTCACTATATGATAATTATGACATTATGATTCAAAAATTAACTTAATTTTTTCTGATAAATTTTATTAAATTTTCAAAACATTGATTTAAAATAAATTCGCAAAAGGTGAAAAACTATTTTTTTAGAAACATACAATTTTTAAGTGTGTAATTTCTTTTATTATTATAAATTGTCTAGAAAAAAATAAGATAAATGTTATAAATTTTATTGAATATATAATATACATATTTTATTAAATTAGTTCACCCAAATTGGTTTTTTAATTTATTGAGGTAAAACATGTTTTTTTCATGAAAATATTTTTTTTGGAGAACGATTTCCTTTATTTTCAAATACCTTTTTATTTTCATTTTAATTAATTGGCCATAAAGAATTAATTTTATATACATGTGTGAACCATTTATTTTCAAAAACAAAATTATTCTTATTCATACCCACCATTACAATGGCTGTGTGATAACTATTATATAATAATATATTAATAATATGGCATGTTTTGTATAAACTTAGTATTGTGTGTAACATCTGTTAAACTTAGTGTTATATGTAACAAAAAATATTGAAATAATTAAATTCAGTTGATTTATTTTCACAAAATCTCAGGGTGTTATATTATATATGGAAAAAGGTTATGATATCTAAGAAGGAAGGAAATATGATTCCGAGGTATATTTTCCCCTTCGAGATACATATTCGAGCAAGGACAATGTATTATCATTTGGTGCTTCCATCAAACCTCTCTTAACTCCATGATGAGTTCTATGTATATCTCCAGATGAAGTACATACATAATCCTTAAAATGTACTAAAATCATAATTCGTACCACTGTATCATTATATTTCTTATAAAGAAAAACCATTTGCGGTTCTGTATTAGTAAGAGAATGTTCTACAAAAAAAGTCCACTAATATGGTCAAGGTTTTAGAAAAAAGCACAAACTTGAAGAATCGAAAAGGGAACCTGAGGATGTGATGAGGAAGAAGTATCCTAAGCTTTTTGTATACAAGTGATGGAATATTGAGGGTGAAGTTTTTAAGGGGTAGAATGTAACACCCTGAGATTTTACGAAATATATTTTTTTCAAATAATTTTTTAATATCTTGTGTTACACACAACACCGAGTTTTTGTGAAACATAGTATATAATTAATACTATTACTTAAACATGAACATTACAACCTAGACATTAAATATGGAAGTATGAATTGGAATTACCAAATTTTGAAAATTAATTTTAAATTACTTTTATAAATAAATAATTTTGATAAATAATTACTAATTTTTTAGTAATGTATTTATATGGTTCAAAAAAAAAATTTCTCAAAAAATTATTTTTATTTCTTTTTGTGAAAAAAATAATAAAATTATTTTTCCCAATTTTAGAAATTTTAATTGAAAAATGAACATATTTCTGGAATCAACATGAAAAAATTATCACAGGGTGATTTTTTTTGGATTTTTCTAAAAAGATTAATTTTTTAATAAATAGTGAAAATGTAGGTTTTTATTGAAAACTACCTTTTTATTTAAATAATTTACAAAGATATAATTTTTTATGAAATTTATATTAAAAGTAAAATTAGTTCAATTATGTTATAATAAATCTTATTTAGGTCATTATAATCAATTTATTATTTAATTTTGATTTTAAAAATTTTTATAATTCTTAACATTTTCTATTGGAAAACCACTTTTTCATTACATATATAGGTTTATTTTAGTTTAAATCATGACACTTATGGGAATCCAATGTGATAAAATGGATTTAATAGTTGAAATCATCATAGTAAAAATTATGTAATGAGGAGAACTTAATTTTTTTCATAATGAATAGTAAAAAAACATTAATTACAATGGTTAAGATTCAAATGGGTTTATCCGGGGATAAAATAAAAAGATAAGGGTTAAAGTGAGAAAAAACTTGTCAAAATACTATTTTATGGACATATTTGGACCTTATATCATATGAGGGTCTATAATAAAATATTTTTTTATCCTTGTTCCATGTTGAAAATGAGGGTATAACTTTTCATTTTCCAATTTTCCAAGTCTGTCCTCTCCCCCGGTTATAAAAGGGAACCCCCTATCCTATACTATTAACACATACACATCCTTTTGGTTTATAAAATACCTACCCAAATATATTCATTACAACCCTCCACACATTCTATAGTCTTTATTTTGATTATTTAATCCACTTAATAATCTTTTTTTTGTAAACATAAATAGGTTCTCTGAAGAAGAGGTACAATCCTTAACAATTAATTTTCATTTAATTTATTATTCTAAAAATTTCAAATATTATTAAAAAACTATGATATAATATAATAACTATGATTTTTATTATACTAATTCCATTACCCATATCTATTTCTTCATTCATAAAATGGGAAATGAAACTATTGATTATGTGTACGATGGGAAACCACCTCACAAACCGATGCAATTATGTTTCCACCATATCCTTTCATTATTGGAGATAATGATGGATTTAATATTCATATATTTTATTTATAAAAAATTTAAACTCTTTTAATTTTAATATCACATCTACCTCCTTACCTTCCACTTTATTGTAAAATGATAATGTCACTCATGCGTTCGTGTGGACCACCTCCTCCACGAAGAAAAGTTTTTCATTTTAGTGTTTTATTTTGACATGGATGGTAACAATGATATTATATATATATATTTGATAAATATGAAAAAAATGATTCTGTAAAGTCAATACATTATTTACCTTTCTTTCATTCCATCTGTTGAGAAAATAGAAGCAATGTTCATGCTTACATACAACCTACCGTCTCCAAGAACGGTGTAATTCATTTTGTATCTCTAAATTTTATGATTACTATAAAAACATATATAATGAATATATATGATATTTATATCATGGTTTACATTATGAATATTATGGAACCATGATCAAAGTAAAAGGGATAAAAATACCAAACCAAAATATACATGAAAACCGATGTAGTCATTACCTGGAATTTGATTTTAACAAGGAATTGTTAATAAAAGAGTTATAAAAACTCATAAGTAAATAATATAAGGTATGATATATTTGACTATATTTCTCTTATAGTTTTATAATAAATTTATATTTACTATACAATAGTATTTAATGTGTATGAAGAATTTTGAGACTTGAAGTAAGGGTTTCTTTGTCTCTGACTGACTTTATTGGGGGCATATGTTATGTTATGCACTTATCTTATTTTATGAGGTTCATATAATGACCATTTTAAATGATATATAATGAATTAAAATTTTATAAATATATTTAAATTTTCATTTAATGTTATTCTTTTATGGTAATTATGAATAAAAAAGTTACCAAATAATGTAAGGGATTTTCATCTCACTTTTATTTCTATGAGACACATGTCATACTAACCAATTGTTTCTTATGTATGGTGTATAAAATAATGATGAATGACTTTTATGATTCTTATAATAAATATCATGGGTTATAAAAATCCATAAAAGATTCTATCTTTCATGTGTCTTATGATTCAAATGTTACTAAAGTGGTAAAGGTTTTATGTTAAAGTGTAATTATCTATAATAAATTTTTAGGATAATTCATACAATGATGAAATATTATAATTTATATCCAAAAAATATAATTTATTTTCTTATATTATATATATTTATATATAATACATGTTTCCATTTAATTTTTCTCCATCTAATTACTCTAGAGATAGAAATAATGTTATTAAGAAAACTCGACTTTATTTTTCTCTTCAGTTGAAAATAATTTTTTCGATGTCCATGTTTTCTAAAAATGTTTTAAAAAAATGTTTTTAAAACTATAAAATAAGTTTTTAAAGATATTGTTTAAATTTTTTGACTTTTTAATTTTTTTTTAAAATGAATATTACTATCGTTTTCCAAACATGGATCTTTTGAATTTTTACTAAAAATGTTAAATTAATCTTTGTTTTAACATGTATGAAATAAATTGTATTTCGCATCATCATGAATTATAAATGATTGTTAGATTACCATTTATGTTTACATGTTTCTTTTCAAATAAAATTTTTCACATAATATTTGGCAAATCTTTATATTTTAAAGATGCATTTTCAAAATGAAAAGTCTGTTTTCCTCAATAATGTTTTGTAGATATTTTTAGATAATTTTTATTCATCATTGAAAAAATATTTGCTGTTTGTTATATTTTATTGTGGATATGATCGAATGGTACCATCCTTATTATTTATCAGGATAATATATAATTATAATGAAAATATGTTTATAAAATAGATTTTCCTCTAGGTTATACTAGGATGAGATGTTTATGAAAGAAATTACTTTTATATTGGTTATTATATGATAAAATGATTATGAAACCCATTTCCATTTTATGTGTTAGTATTTTGTGGTAGAAATATATATGATTTTTGTTATATGATGGGTGAGACCAATATCTCCATCAAATTCATTGGGTAATGATTAATGTTATATGATCTCAAATAGTACATGGGAGGTTATCCAAAAGTCAATAAAAGAAGGTACATGAAAGGTTATCCAAATCTTAAAATAATAGGGTACATGTGAGTTTATCCATAGCCCATAACAAGAGGGTACAAGGGATGTTATCTAAATCCCAACAATAGGGTTCACAAGAGGTTATACCCAACCCAATGTAAGTACACAAGTTATTATCCAAATTCTAACATGTTATTATTGTCTTGGTGGGTAGCCTTATATAAATGTTATGATCTCATATATTGTGTTCTTTGATTCCTTCTTGATTCATTTCATATGAACCACCATGATTTATTCCTTGAATATTTTTTAGGATATATGACATTAATGGTAAAGTTTTTAAATGTTTTTCTCATGTTCTTATACCTTTATTATCATGTTATGTTGATATATCCATTTTTTTACCATTACTGAGATTCTAAGATCACCCTTTCTTATGTTTCATTTCCCCAGATTATATAAAATGGTATTATGTATTATATATATAAAAATGGTTCTATTTATTAATAAATTAGTGGGAGATGATGTATTTCAATTATGAACCGGTTGTTTATGTATCCATCATTCCAAAGGGACTAGACATAAATTATTCTAGCATGGATATTATGTTATAAAATTAATATTCATATACAAAGATATGAAATATATGTATAAATATTTTGGATATTTATACAAAACGCTTGATTTATTAATATCCTAAAAGTCTCCTCTCACAAACCAATTCCCGAAAAGAAAATAACTCAAACATCTCTGCCAAAGACCACCAAAATGTGGGTCAATTCAACTCTTGAACCCATCATCCAAAAACTTAAACGAGTAACATCGATCAAATATTATTTAAAGATCAATAGAACCTAGGTTAATCCAAATCTCAAAAAAAACATACAAAAGGATAAAATAGTATCACCAATCGAATCTCATATCAAAAAACATAGGGCTCCTGAGGCCCCTAGGGTCATATATTAAAGAGAGGCTCTACTAGGGACTCCCCTTATACACCCAAGATCTTGGGTCATTCCCATTAAATTTTCCTAAAAGAACCAAAATGGAATAGAAAAAAATGACACCTAATGAGGTGTTTCTCTATATCATTAAAAATTAATGGGCTAATCTTGGCAAAAGAAACATCCTCAAGAAGTCCTTAAGGGCCTCTAAATTATCCTTAATAAAAAAACACCCAAAATGACTTCAAATGCTTGAGCATGCTTATAAGGGTGTTCAAAATAGTCCTCATGACCACCTCAAATGAAAGAAACTTGAAAATGGATCCTCATAAAAAGAAAAACCTTGGGGAAAATACCATTATAAGAAATCCTTATCCATATTTCATGGAAAACAACACATCTTAGGAACTAACTTTACCAAAGGGAATAAAATCCATCACCATCCCACATAGGCAATCTCAACAACTAACTATAGAATCCCCTAATTCACTTGACCATAAACCCACCCAAAAGGCAATCTATAATGAGTCCCTTAGAACATATCAACTTCATAATGACACCTAGATATACGCTACATCACACAAAATCAACCCAGCTTGAAGGATCTAACAGATATGATCCTCAAATATAGTATGTAAACCTCAAATTCAGTAACCTCGAGCAACTGTTCCTAATATTTAGGGAAAATCCAAGATCTCCTTAGTGATACTACTTGATCCATCCTCATGGGATATGTTTGAAATAACCTTTAAAAAATGACATGGGATCTAAAATACAAGATAAATAACAAGCTGCAGACCCTCACTTGGGTCTCACATCACACAACCTAACCAACTGGAGGATTCTAAATCCAAACATCAACGAATTACACCAAAATATCCTAGTCTAAAAAACAATATAGACAACCTCAAAACAGTAATAGGACTCCAACATCATGATATCTATGAAAAAAATATGGACTCCTCTTATGTCTAATTCTAATTTTAGGTCTCAAAACACACAAAACACCTTGAAGGAAAAAGTACACTGTGTGTAATTTCGAGTACATGGTTTGCACTCTCAAATGTGCACATGGTGATGTACTTATACATGACCATGGAACACCTAGGTTTATAATATTTACATGTACTTGTCCAGGGAATACATGGGTTCAAATGTGTGCAACTACATGGCCATGTAATCTCTACATGGGGAGTCTTACCAAATTTTTGTCTATGTGGCCATATACGACTACACGATGTGTACTTTGAGTAAAAGATGTGTAATAAAAAACACACCACATGACCAAGTTCTTGGATAAATGGGTAAGTAACACTACACAACATTTAATTTCAAAAACATCATCTTCATTAAATAGTAAGAACACATGGTGTGTGTTCATAAAATGATATTCCATGTGATTAGGTTTTACAAATGGGAAACCTCTAAAAATTGACCCGACCCCTACAATTTTCCCATAAAATCTTCATGGAGGATCTTATGGAACCCCAAGAATCATAAAAAATGATGTAAAACATAAAAACATTAATTTTTGGGGGTATTTAAAAAAAATAAAAACAAGCCTACCACCAGGAAGAAACAATTGAGGCTTCGATATCAGATGCACACCACCCATCCACCAAGCCTTAATTTAACTTTGCAGTGGCTACCTAGGTAGAGCATACATCCCACTCCCCAATATTAGTTGAATAAACCAAAGGTGGAGAGATCAATAAGCTTTCTTGACTTTCCAAGGGATAAAGGAACAAAATAAAAAGAAAAAATAAAAAGGAGAAAAAAAAAGAAAAGGGGGATCATGCCCATCCACGACGATCGCAATGAGTTTATGCCCCATTTAAGAAAAAATCCCCGTTAAGGATTCAATCATGGTGATGGAATCTACGTATAATGACCCTTTTAAATTATATCACTTAATTAACACACATGAATATATTAATATTTAATTATTTAAATTTTAAATATTAAATGAAAATTTGAATGGCTATGATTTCCACCAAACTTATATCCCAAGGGAAAAAACTATTTTGGATCCCATTAAATTGTTAGAAAAAATTTACAAGATCATATCATATAATAAATTACTATTTCCCCATTCATACTATTATGGGAACAAAAAGTTCAAACTTCTCCAGATTTTATACAACATATGACAACATATGTCATCAAAAAATCCCCCCCAAAAATTATTCTAGCCCCCTGAGAAGCCTCATTGGTCAACCAAATTAATGATCTCATTCCAAAATCTGGTTATGTTAATGCTATATTTAACATGAAATGACCAGTCTAATAACATCAACAATTCTCACCCAACATAAGAGATATTCAATTATGACCAATCTGATTTTCCCCACCACCAAAGTTTCCTTATCGTCTCCTCACTTCCAAATCAGAAAAACACATGTTCCACTATATGTACACCATAAAACATGATGGATATACATGAAAAAAATACTCACACCTAAGTACCATCTTGAAAACAAAAGAACTTCTTATTCAGGACCGACCTGAGACAACAACCTCTATTCTAAAAAAAACAACATCAAATGAGGTTTATAACCTCCAAAGGATTATGTTTTACTACCTTCCATAATAATTTCCCTAAAATAATTTTGAATGAACAACATGAGTCAATATAATATGGGAAAAGTCATAAAAACTAGTATAATTCACCCAATACCACTGACCATGCTCCTCATGTAGGTCAGATCCAAAAAACCAATCCACCCGCAAAACTCATTAAAATAGTGGAATATCCCTTATTCCAAGATTAACCACATGAAAAAATTCCACTCATACATCGATCTAAATCCTCAATAATCCAACCAACATTTCACTGGGCTAGAGAAATATCAACCAAAACAAACAGGGATTGGAAACCAACCAAACCTTCCCTCTCCAGCCGACCATGAGTCTAGGAGTACTCCTAGTGCTACACTTATCAAATAGAAGGAATCATCATACCTAACCACGCCCTAGAGATAATAGACCTCAACGAACCCTAAAATTAAGAATAACTACATCCAGCCAAGTCATTGGCGATTACATGCACATGAGCCCTACCACATGAAATAATAGACAACATGTGGAAAAATAGATCCCTCCCCAAAAAATCAAACCACAGACTCTAGGGGAACCTCCATATTAAGGAAACCTGAGACCGATCCAAACATATATTATGAATCATTGACCTATTTGAGCTACCAAAAGGTAACTCAGATCCCACACTATCCCACATGGGTATCGATGTATCCCTTGACCAGGTGACTATATCTCCATCACTGGTGAACTGCTTGCCATAAGATTCACATGACCTGTCATCAGAAGAAAATATATAAATGTGTTTTAGTTGAGTAACGTTATACTAGGGAGATATATGTGATATAAAATATAGGTTTTTTAGACACTTTAGAAAACTAATCCTCTATCTTTAATAAAATAACATATAGGAAGACATATATTATGTGAATTTTATGTTCCAAGAATTATTCATGAACACTAGCCTATTTTCCACGGTCTAAGATCCAAAATTAGAATAAACCATAAATTGAAAAACCCAAGTGCATCATACTAGGTGAAATCACACAAACATAGAAATAAAAACCAAAGACAACTATTCCATACCCTTGAAAAATGGAACTACTATCCTAAAAGGTTCCCATGAAAAAACATTCTGATATCCATAACATGTTCCAACACATTCATAGACCACTTGTCTAATGACTCCATAAATACTAAAACTTGACACCTTAGATACCATTTGGAAGTGAAATGAACTAGGTTTACCTAACACATTACCCGATATGACCCTAAATAAGACCTTAAGTGTGCCTCCCCATACACTAAGGGATTCTGACTAGTTGTGTGTGTCTAACAGATGCAATGGTGATATTATACCCTCTGGTCATATTAAAATAAAATTGGAAATTAATAAAACATACACATTGATTAAAATTATAGTATACAAAATAAATAAATTTAAATAATATCATGTTAAGATAAATGGGATGCGAAATACAATCATACATACTCAGAGTATGAAAAACATACAGTAATCGGTTTCCCACAGGGATGACCATATAAAAAAATAAACAAAAATAAGAATAAAAATATCAAGATCTACTTCTAACTATGTGTTGAACCACCTAACCATTATCCAGGGATTTCATGTTGAGGTAACTTGATCTTGAGACTCCATATGAGCATCCCCTATCAATCAAGCAACGCAGTGCCTCCACTCGATCCACATTGCAACTTGTTCACCAACATGAAATAAAATATACATTCTACATGCACACTAATGTGTGCATCCAAGGGGTATGGAATAAATATCATAGGGAACCCCCAACAGTAGAACTATAATATACTATCATAACAAGTGAATGCACCTGTGAAATTATTAATCAAGATGAAAACTAATAAAAACTGGAGAAAAATAAACCACTATATAAAAATTAAACGGGGATAAGAAAAAATAAAGAAAATAACCTACTCTGTATTATATCAAAAAAAGAAAGGTAAATCTACCCCCTATCTAGTCCACACCTAGTGATTTATGTCACATTGCTCATCCCAACACATGAAATTATGAACAATTTATATATTTTCACATAAGTTTGAATAAATATAAATGCATAGGAATAAATGTCAAACTTGATGATGTAATCATAGGAATCCACATGACAACACATAATTATTGGGCTTTAGGTCTCTAAAAGCATAATCCGAACTAGAAAAAAGTCTCAACATTGGGACCTAGAGTACCTATCATGTCCTAGAAGTCCTATAAAAGAGTTTGGGGTCAAAAAGAAGGATCAAAAGATTACACCACCCTAGGGGATCATCCATTCATGGGTCCGACAAATGAACTGTCCCAGGGATCCCATCCATACATGGTCTTGAAAAATATCCCATCAAAGGGGTCCCAACTAAGTAACTGATAGATCTTAGTATCCATATCATAGGGAGAACTCAACATTAATTAAATATAAAATTTATTTTGGGCATAAATCTCAACTAGAGGTGTAAAATCATCCAAATTATCCATTATCTCTGTAATACAATCTAAAAAACATTCCAAAAAACAAAAGAAAACACCAGATCAAACCCTGGGCTATTTACTAGGCCCATTATATAATAAAATTATCCTCTCACAAAACAAGTCTGAACCATAAATTTTCTTAACCATCACGACCAAAGGCACCAAAACATGGGTTGATCCAACTCTCATAATGATAGTGCAATAAATGAACTAGAAGTGTTGAAAAAATATCAGCTAAAGATCAATAGAATATGGGTCAATCCAAATCTTGAACCCAACATCTGAAATAATGAACTAGAAACAACAATAAAATCTCATCTCACAAAAACCGGTTCTCCCAAGGCCCCCAAGATCATAGAATAAAGCTATGTACTACTAGTAACTCCCAGATTAAACTCAAGATCTTAGGCCATTACTATAAAATAGTCCTCAAAAGGCCAAAATTCTATAGCAACTGCAGAACACCCTTTGAGGGGTTCCTCTAACTCATCCAAAAATTGATCCAATATCAGTATGAGAAACATCCAAAATTAGAACTTAGTGGCCTCCAAATGATCCTCAATAGACAACATGCTTGTGAGGGAATACAATGTACTATAATTCCAATAAGGGTGTTCCCAATGCTCATCACGATCACCTCAAAAATCCTGAAACCCTATAAAGGGTCTTAAGAATAACAAAAAACTTGAGGAAAATACCTTCAAAAGAAAACATCATCTGAACTTCCTAGAAAACAACCCATACATAGGCACTATCTCACCCAAAAGATAATCCAAAGCATCACCATACCTCATGAACATTATCATCAGCTGAACATGACCTTCCCTAATTCAAGTGATCAAAAACCCACCCAAAAGGGAATCGATAATGGGTCTCTTAGAACCATATGATCATTTCAATGACACCTAACCATAATCGCTATCCCATGACATCAACCAAGCCTAAAGACTGCAACAACTCTAATTCTCATAAATAGGATTTAAACCTCAACCACTCTAACATTGATTAACCATTCATGATATCTAAGATAATCTATGACCCACTTAGTGATACCACTTGATCCCTCCTTCTAAGATCTGTTTGAATGAAACTCAAATAGAACCAACCTAGCATCCAAAAACTTATCCAAATAATGAGATCAAGACCCTCACTTGGGTCTCACATTGCACATCCCACCCCTAGAGGATTCTAAATATAAACCTCAAATAAAGAATCCCTATAAACTCAATCGTTTCAAAAACCTATCTAAACAACCTCTAAACACATAAAGGATTCCACCATCATGATCTATATGAAAAATATCTCTAAATGGATTTATCTTATGTCCAATTATGACTCCATGGTATAAAAAACCCAAAAACCCTTAAAGGAAAAATTTCTTGGCTTATAATTTTGAGGACATTGTGTGTAATCACAAATATGTACCTAGACCTATACTTTTACATGACCAGAGAACACCCAATATCTACTAAAAGGCCATGGAATAAATAATGCTTGACCACATACTACAAAATTTTACATGTCCCCCTACATATGGTGTCTTACCAAATACACAGAAACATGGCCATGTTCTATAACTTGAAGTGTACTCCGAGTACATAGTGTATTCCCCCAAACACTCCATCCACCAAATTACTCAAGTATACGGTAAAGTAACACTACACAACATGAAATCAAAGCATATGGTGTGTAATTTAGGATGATACATCATTAAAAAATATGAATAACACATGCCTTGTGTCTATAAAACTATGATTCATCTGATCAGTATTTCTAAATAGAAACCCCCCTACAAAATACCTGAATCCCACCACACCCTGATTTTACAAAAAATACTCCATGGGGACTCTCATGGAACACCAAAAAATGCATAAGGATTTAGAACCTAATTTTTTTTAATGAAAGTGTATTTTTAGAAAAAATGTAAAATTAGCCTACCTCTAGGATGAAACCATTGATGCTTAGAAATTAGATCCATTCCATTCATCCACTGAGCCCCATTCTACCACCATAATGGCTCCCAAGGTGATGCCTCCTCCTCCCTCTCCCTCTCCCTCTCTTGGATGAAGACCCCAAAGGGAGGGATCCCCATAGGCATATATGACAAGAAAAGGGTGTAACAACCCAGATTATTTTATGATAAATCATTTTCATATATTCATTAATTAGATATTTATAGATTCATAATCATATTAGGTATTTTTCTAGTTAAAAGGGGAAAAAGACTTTATTTCTACAAAAACTAGGGTTTCATGCATTATATGGTTTCATTTATAAGCATATTTTATGAATTATAGAATTTTAATTTCATAAAATGAACTTCATTTTTAAATTAAACAAGTTAAAATTTCCTATGGAGTTAATTTTTCAGATTTTTCTAAAATGAGTTTTTTAGTGAATAGCGAAAAATACCGGTTTTGAAAAAATTGTTATATCTTTTTAAAAGTCCCATTATTATATGAATTTGATATGAAAGTAAAAAAGTGTCTTTTAATTATATACAATATAATTAATTATATTTAAATAATTTTTATACCTGTTTTTGGTATCAGTTCATTTTTAGGATTAAAAATATATTTTCCAAAAAATTGTTTTTCTTCGTGTTTTTCATTTTAAGAAAAAAATTAACTTATTACAATTCTAGAAATTGAAATTTGAAAACATGATTAAATATTTTGAATAAAATTTTCAGATTTGTTAAATAAGTTCCTTTTATATTTGTTTATCATGAGTAATAACCATTGTAAATAATTGTCACCACAGTAAGGGTAAATTTGGTAATTAATGATAAAAAATAATTTGATAAGAAAAAATGACCAGAACACTTGCCTTTAATTCATTGTATCAGTCTATTTTATCAATAATAATCAAAAATACAAAAATATATCCCTTTTTCATTAATCCTTGACATTGACCATTATAATATTTTAGTAAAGGATAAAATAAAAAATGCCACTCTCTTGCTTTTAACATCTACAATATTTTATGACAGAGATGAAAATAAATTATATTTAGTTTTAAATAATTATTTGAAATATAAATTATTTTTTATCATAGTAGTTTATTTCTAATTTTTATTAATTAAATCATTACATTAAATGCTTACACAACTCCAACACAATATTTATTAAATTAATAAAAAACTAAAATAAATGATTTTAAAAATATTAAAATTAATATAATTATAATAAACTAATATATTAAATGACTTTATAGATATATATAACAATTTATGGATGTGTTAAATTGGTAAATTTTTATTTCATTGAAGTCATTTTGTTTTCATTGTCAAATTAAATGAATAGTTCCATAAATGACATTAAAAGATTTTTATAATAAATAATATTTTATTAAATGATTTTAAATTCTTAAAAATATTATCTTCATACAAGTGAATTGGATATAATCTAAAATATAAACAATGGTCTATTTATTGTCCATTTTACCTTTTATAGTAACAATATTGACCACTAAATAGTAAAAAACTTTGTTATTAATGTAATCATCAAAATGGTTAAAACTAAACAATAAGGTTTAAAATGTCACCAAAACTTTTCCATTGTTTATTTTATGAGGATATTTTTACTCTTAATCATAATATCATAAAATTATATCAATTTTGAGACATTTTTCAGTGATAAATAATTTATATTAATTTAATACCATTTGAAATTCCGTAAATGACCCTCTCCTTATAAAAGGGCACACCCTCTCCTCTTTTCTTCATAATTCAAAAGTGTTTTGGATCAGCCAATACATAAATAATTACCTTATTATAATACCTCTCCTAATTATGTAGGTTTTTGTAGGAATAATACATACATTATAGATCTTAAGGTGTAAAGAAAAGAAGATTTTCTGAAGAAGAGGTATAACTTTTAACTGAATGTTTTTGTTTTATTTATTCTCGAACATCTTTAAAATATTATTCAACCATGATGATATAATAAAATCTATATGTTACTTACAATTATTTGTTATTATGTAAATTTCATAACCTATATAAATATCTTTTCCATCAAATGGGAAACAAAACCATCATTCGTGTGTGCAATGAAATATCACCTCGTGAATTGATGTAATTAATTTTCCATCAACACATATCATGGATGGATATAATGATAGATTTAATGTATATATATTATATTATTAAAATATTTATCATTATTTAAATTTTATATATCATATATATATTTTTATCTTTCCATCTATTGAAAAGTGATAAAGTTATCGTGTGTATGTGTGGACTACCACCTCCACGAAGCGATGTGATACATTTTTCATGATCACATAAAATTTATTATATATATAAGTGTATTAAAATGAATTATATGATATTTTTTATTTAAAAATAAATTTTTAAATATATAATAATACGTAGCCTTTTTCTATGAGGGTTTTTTAAAAATGGAAATGTTACTCATCCATACGTTCAACCTACCGTCTCCTTGATTGTAACATAGTTCGACTTTCATAACCACTAACCATGGTTGGATTTAAAAGAACAATTACTATTTCAAAATTATAATTATATAATGAAAATTATTATGGATATGATTTATTAATATCCTATTTTACGATAGTTAACACACCAAATTCATTTTAGACATTTGAGTTGAATGTCGTCAAAACATCCGACTTGAACATAATTAATTAAGTAATTGTATATAACATATTAATAAATAAAACAAAAAATAATAATAAAATATAAATTTTTTATGAAATAAATATATAATATAATATATTTTTATTATTAATAAAGATAAATAACATACGTGTTGATTCAAATTCGAGGTAAGAGACTTTTCTACTTTAAAACCATCATTGATAATTTTTATTTTCTAAATATTTCTCTTCTATTTTAATATTCCTAAAATTTATTTATGTATGTATTTAGATGGAAATAAATTAATTATCGATGAAATTTTATTTCCCTTTTTTACTTTATTTTAATGGTTTTCAAAAGGAATCATTTGGAGTATTTTATAGGGAATGTTTTGTCTTTCTTTATAAAAGAAGAAAGTAAATGTTCTATTTTAACATAAATGGAGTAAATGTTTTTTCTTATTGAAATAACTATTATTTAATGTTTTTCTTCCTTCATAATATTTCATGTTTTTAATTTAATTAAAATTCCTCATTCTCTACATTTTCTGAATTTTCAAAATGGGTTTTAAATGGAATAGGTATTTTGTTATCTAGAAATGATTTTCTTTAGAGGGAAAAGAATATTTTGTGTGCAAGTATTCATATGTTATGATTACATTATGGTATTGGGAATTTTTTTATGTTTATGGGTGGCTATATTATAAACCAAGGATGGGTGTTTTTTATAAACCAAGGATGGTTGGGTCCTTTATAATCCAAGGATAGATGATTCTGTTATAAACTAAGTCTGGGTGTGTTTAATATAAATCTCCTATTCATTGGGAAACAAGATGAAGTTAACCGGTAAGGTTTATCCTAAGATAATATTGGAATTTATTAGGTAGGTTATTCCTATTACACACTAAGATTTTTTGAAATATTTTTTTCTAATTAATTTAAAATATTCAATATTTTTAATTTCACGCAAAACAGAAAATAACATGTTTTATATGAAAGCACTAAGTTTGGGTTGCATTGCATGCCATACCATGTTAATATTTTATTACATGAAACACTTAAATTATATCATGTAATAAAAGACACTAGGGTTTTCTTGTGTTACACACAATCCCAAATTTATTTTGACAGTATTCGTTACAAAAAATGCCAAGTTTTAATGAACTATAGTACATTATTAATAATAATATTAAAATATTATTATAGCTACCAACTAGTTGTTAGAATGGAATTTAAAAATAATAATAACTAAATTGTGAAAATATTAATTAAAAATGTATATATAATTAATCCTTTGGTTTTCAATTATTATAAATAAATGAAAGAATTATTTAAAAATAAAGAATTTACTTTTCTAAGAAAACTATTTTTCTATATACAAATATAATTTTATATCAATATATTAAAAAAACCAATTTTGATTAATTTTTGCATTAAAATTTAAATATTATATATTCAATTAATATTTATTATACTCATCAAATATATTTGATAGGTATAATATAAGAATGAATCCAATTTTAGGAATAAAAAGATGTATTATTCTAAAAGGTAATTTTAACACCTTTTAATGGATAACCCATTTTAACTCTAGATTTGGAAATTTTATAATTATTATTTTAAAAAATAAAATTCATTCTTGAAACAGTAATATCAAAATTTATGTTGGGTGATTTTTTGGTATTTTTTTAACTAGTTTCATTTTTTGATGAATAATAAATAATATTGAATTTCAATTCAAAACATATTTTTCATATAAATGATCTATGGGGTTAAATTATATTTTTTATTTTTTAATGTTTTAATATATAAATACTGAATACATTAATAAAATTTATGTCATTTTAATCAATTTGATAAGGAAACTGTATATAAAAACATTTCAAACTTTTGAACATTTTTACTTTAAAACCCTCCATTGTCGCCCCATTTTTGAGATTAAATTTAAAACAATTAATGAACTTATGTGATTAAAATTTGGGAAAATGTATTACATATTTTGAGCTAGAATAATTCAAAATGTATGATATAGTAAACTTAGTTTTTTACAAAAAATATTAGGGAAAGTGATTAAAATTAATTACAGGGATTAAAAGAAAAATTAGCTTATCATAAAACTAAACCTTAAAATAATGGCCCAGAATAACCTATAAACTTATACCAAAATACTTTTTATGTAAATATTTATACCCTATACTATATTATCTTGGATTTATAACATTATTTGGGCCACTTAAAATGGGAAAAACGTGGGTGGAATTCCCTTTTAAAAAATTTACAATACCACAACTCCTCCCCCACTATAGAAAGGTACTCACCCCACCCACTTATTCAAACCTATAAAGCCATTTTCTTGTCCAAAATATACCTAAATATCCTAAAACAATTACTAAATTAAACCTAAAAGCCTATATTTTTGAAAAAATATTTATAAGGAAGCCCTTTTGGGAAAACCAAAAGTAGTTACCCAATGAAGAGGCAAAAACCTTCCTTAAGCTATTATGTTTTATTTTTATTATACACCCCTCATCTATTAATATTAAATTATTACATAATAATGATAATATGATCCATATACTGAGATATTTTAATTATAATGTTTTGACCGATACTTACACACACTTCCATCTGATGGGTAACAAACTTACCATTCTCGAGTACGACAAACTACCACCTCATTAAATGATGTTGTTAGTTATTCCTTTACCACCACTCATGGTTGGGAGTTAGTATTGAAACTATGTTTTTAAATATTATAAATTATATTTATGTTTTATTTATGATTCCTTAATTATTATATAACACATAAATTTATGCATCCCATTTTTTGTAAATATGATAACTTCGCTTGTGGATGTGTGGACAACGACCTCCTCAAATCCAAGTGATTTGGTCACACTTTACATTGAACGAATTAAGGGTGGGTTTAGTAAATGTATATGACATATATGAAATAATAATACTAATATAATGATAATATATATATATAGATACATATATTTAATTTACTTTATTTCTTTTAATATGACACGAAAAAGAAAATAACATTCATGCATATGTATGACCTACCATCTCCATGAATGAGGTATTCCATTTCATATATATATATATATATATATATATTAAAGATTATTATAAATATTTTTAAAATGAATATTTATGATATATAAATCATGTTTTACATTATTTAATTAATTAAATCATGATCTAATTAATATAATCAAGAATAACATGTTAAAACACATATGATAAAGAAAGCGATTATTACCCGAAACATTACTTTGACATAGAATTGTTAATAAATTGGAAATATAACATCATAAAGGAATAATATATTGTATGATTAATAGTAATATAGTTCTTTTTTAGAATTATTATAAAATTATATTTATTATACAGGAGGTTTGAATGGGTATGAAGAATGTCAATACTTAAGGTAAGGGTTTTATCATCTCACTTTTTATATCTGAGAGATACATGACTTATTCGACACTAATTTATTTTGTGTGGTGTATATACTACCCATGAATATATTATATGATTATTATAATTAAATATATGTGTTTTTATATATTCATTTTTTGATATTTATTTCCTGGGGTTTATGATTCAAAAGCTACTAAATTAGTAAAATAACTTTTGTCTCAAGTTTCCTTTATTGAGATACATGTCTTGTTATATACCTATATTATTATATGGGTGGGTATAAAATGATCTTATGAAATGTTATATCATGAATTTTCTTCATTCGTGATATTTTTAGCGTTATTTAATTCTATTATCTCATGTGGAGTATGAGTCAAAGTTACAAAAGATGTAACAATTTATTACTTACAATCTCATCATTTATCTGGATTATTTATGATTATGATTCTATTGATAAAATATCATGATCCTATCTCAAGAAAAATTATTACTTTTATTATAATTTATTTATCCATGACATCTTCATGTATTCTTAATTTTTTTTTTCACTTTTTGGTACTTAAGAAAACTAATAAAACGTTTTTTTAAAAATATGTCTGTATTTATCATTTTGTTTAGAAATCTGGGTTATTTCAAAACCGTGGTTTCTAAAAGGTTTTCCAATGTTTTTTTATGTTTAAAAAATGTTTCAAATGATTTTGAAATATTCCTTTATAATATTTTAAATGTTTATTTTCGAAGAAAATGATTTCAACGTTTCCATGTTTTCTTTATAAGATTTCAAAACCATTCCTTAGAAGAGGGTATCCTAAAATGATTTCAAGCCTAATTTATATTTTTTAAGTATTTTCCAAGAACAAGGTTTTAAAAATGTGTTCAATATTTATTTATGAGTTTTCAAGGTGTTTTTAAGGGAAACAGTTTTCAAAATTTTATCAATATTTCTTAAAAATTTTCAATGCTATTTTAAAGAAAAAGGTTTTTAAAATGATTTATGTTTGAAAAAACTTCAACGAGGAACAAATATTTTCTTCAAGAAATGTTTTATTTGAAATTGTATAGCCTTATGTATAAGAAAAACTATTTTTGAAATGTTTTTATAAAAAATATTTTCAAATAAAGGCTATTTTTCTTAAGAAATGTTCCATGTGATATTTAAAAATTAATATCTATCTAAGATGACATAATTTGTTAGATTTTATACTTTACTGGGGATATAATCCTAGAATTAAATTCCTATTATTTATTTAATGGATTATGATTTAATGAAATGACATTTATGACACCAGTTTCTCTTCCATATGTTATATTCTTTTGAAACCTGCTTCATTTCACTGGTTATTCTATAATTAAATGATAATGAGACCTATCTCTTTTCCGTAGGTGATGATATAATGAAATTTGTATGATACCCATTTAATTTCATGGGCTATGATATTTTGGTTGTTTATAATCTTATGTTAAATCTATCTATGATTTTATTATGTGACAGTTGGGACCCATATTTCCTTCCAATGTATTGAGTAACAAAGGATGAATCATGAGTATAAATGTTATGCATGAACCTGATTACATGTTCACAGTGTTATAAATAAACCTGATTATATGCACACAATGTTATGATTGGACCAGTTTACATGTTAAAAAATTTCTTCATGGGCCTGGTTTAATGTTCATTAGTTTACGCATGAACCTAATTAAATGTTAAAAATGTTATGAGTGGACCTAGTGTTTTTTCAATAAGTTAAGTGTGAACCTGATTACATGTTCAGAATGTTTTGAGTGACCAATATTACATGTTTAAAATTTCATGCATGAACCTGATAATATGTTCACACTGTTATTCATGGACTAGGTTCCATGCCCATAAGTTTATTTGTGAACCTAATTACTTGTTCACAATGTTATGTGTGAACCTGATTACATGTTCACAATATTTTGCATGGACCTTATTGGATTTCCATAAGTTCATGTGAGGGATTTATTTCATGTCCTTAATTTAATGAGTGAAAATTTTTATACTTATACATGTTTACAATGTTATAATAAGATGTGTATAAAAAAATTACTTATCTTATTCATATGTTATTCTTTCATGGATTATGATCTCGATTACCATATCATCCATGTCTTATGAACTGTTAATATTTATTCCATGAATCTTGATTATGGTCTCTGATATGTAGGGTATGATGTTATAATGATACAATCATGTTCTTATACCCTTATGCTCATGATTATTCTTACATTACTCCTTTTTTACCTCACTGAGCATCGGAGCTCACCCTGTTCTTATGGTTCAATTCCCCAGGTTATGAAGAAAGGTTTTTAATTAGGAGTAAAAAAGGAGAAGATATTAATGGAGATGTTGAAAATCTTTCACGAAATTAAAATAATGTGTTCCATGTTTCTAAATAAACTAATCTATTATGGTCCTTGGGCATGTATTTTTGTGATTTCCTAAATATTCATCTAAAATGATGCAATATCCTTGAATGTTTAGACTAGGTTTCTATAGTTGGTATCAATGGAAAGGATTAGTCAACATTTGGAACTATGATAAGAAAACTTTAGAGAGATCCCTAGGGATATTTCCAAGGATATGTTTAGGGATATCTCAAAGGATAATCCTAGAATTTCATAGATTTATAAATTTAGTCTAATGATTTAGAAATCCTATACATGATTTTTCATGATTATGTGGTTTACCCTGTAAAGACCCGTAAAATTCAAGGGAAATTTTTTTCTTAATTTTCTTTATAATTTTACAAGAGCGCGGTTTCAAACGGCACCTGATTCCGAGGCCCGGAGTGCCCGGAATTAATTTCCGAAGTTTGGCTCGGGTACGTTCAGTGAACGAACGAGCGGGAATTCCTAACTTTTGATCCGGTGATCGGAATTGAAATCCGAGGGCACCGATGAACTCGCAGCGCCGATATTCGCTTAAAGAGACCTTTTCGGGAGTTGCGTTTGTTGCGGGTTGAAAGTTTATTTTAGGGGTTTTTAGTTTGAGTTAAATAAAATTTTTATAGAACAAATTTTATTATAACTTGTTAAAACCCTACCAAAGGAGGTTGGAAGTGGGACCCACACCCACTTAACCTCCCTTGGGAGGATTAAGTGTGGTGGGGCCGACACGAACCCCTAAAACTTTCAAATTCTCCCAACTCCCTTAACGCCTCATTTATTGGCTTGAGTTACCTTTTTAATTATGGGAGTTAAACCTTTTGAATTTCAAACTTTTGAAATTCTAATGTGTTATGTGATAATAAAATAAGATGTTGTCTTATTTTATTTTGGGGTTATTTGTTTGTCTTCTTGAGAGGTGGAGAGCTCTTCTTCTTCTTCAAACTCAACGAAGAACGCGAAGAACGTCGTTCTTCAACGAAGAACTTCTCCGCCGAAGAACACGGTCCATCCGCGACGCCGTATCCGCGACGCGACGTACTTCTTCCGCGTCATCTCTTCCGCGACGGTTTTCCGCAACGAATGCCATCGACAACGACTCTTCCTCCGACGTCAAAGGAATCGACACCGATATTCCACGACTACGTCAACGTGCGACTATCGAGGTAGGGGTTCTTGAGTTCGTTGTTTTCTTTATTATTTGACTTTCCTCAAGACTTGACGAAGAACGCTCAATTTCCAACGAAAGAGAACACTGCTTCCTCCTCGGACCTTCTTCGTCGGCATACAAAGATTCGCCAACGACGTAACTCTTCGGGCATATCTCTTCGTCAACGGATTGACGAACGACGACCGCGACGCCCGACCACCGTGACGTTGTCTTCCGCGGGACGTTGTCAAATCTTCGATCTTATACCCGAGGTAGGGGTTGTTGATTCAATATTTATTTATTCCATTTCTTGAACGTGGATCTCGCATGTCTAACATGAGGCTTTGAATGTTTAAGTTGAGTTATTTATTTTAACGTGAGGGGGGGGGGGGGGGGGGGCGGACCGCATGAACACGGCCGAACCCCCCTCCATCGTTTATGTTGATTTATCTTGCGGGTAGAAGCAAAGTGGCGTGGTGCCATCGCACCATGCGGACATTCGTGCAATTATTTTACGCGGCGCCGTCGCGCTACGCCGAGGAGAATCTTCAAGAACGCGACGCCGTCGCGCCGCGTTGAATGGAATCAAGGCACGGCGAAGGGGCGCGGTGCCGTCGCACCGCGCCGGATGACGAACACCGCGGCCGGTTCCGGGCCGCGGCGGGACGAGGAGACCGCGGCCGGTTCCGGGCCGCGGCGGGAAGAGAAGACCGGCGGCTGGGCCGCCGGCGTCGGAAGCCGAAGGGGGGGCCGGAATTTCCGGTCCCGTTGGAGAAAACCGGCCGGCCAGCTGGCCGGCCGGAAGGCATTAAACCGGGGGAATTAATTCCCCCGGCCATCACCCAAAACCCCCTATTTATGTGGGGGGCGTTTTTTTTTAAAGGGAAGGGGGAAGCCGGCCTCCCCTCCCCGGTTCCGTTCAAAACAGGCCCCCCACGTGTGGGGGGGGGGGGGGCGTTTAAAAAATTTTGGGCGCGGCACAAAGGCCGCGCCGCCCCTCAAACAAATCGCGGGGGTTTGTTTCCCCGCGTGCCACCACCTCGCGGCAACTGGCCGCCGCGGCCCCCGCGGCCTCCGCGCCGCCGCGCCGCCCCGGGGGGGTGGGGGGGGGGGGGGTCGGGCCGGGTCGGCCCAGACACGGACCCCCCGTTTCGAACCAGAATCGGTTTTTGGCCCATAACTTGAGCCTCGGACCTCCGATCGACGAACCGTCAGCGGCAACGCGATCCTTGGATCGAGACGGTCGTTTCGGTATATCGCACTCAAGGTTCCGGATTACTTTGAGTTCGGCCGGGTTGGTTCGTTCACGAAACCAACCGGGCTTTCGGAGCGGAAACGCTCATATCTTGAGCGACGAACGTCCGATTGACGCGCCGTCAGTCGCGTTGTGTTCCTCTTAGTGAGACGGATCTTTTGGCATACTCCGACCGAGGTTTGGACGCAGGTGGAGTACGGTTGGGTTGGTTTAGCCTTAAAAACCAACCGGGCCCCGGAGACGAAAATGCCAATAACTCTCAGACCGGGCGTCCGATCGACGCGCCGTCTGTTGCGTTGAGTTCCTGTTGACGATACGGAACTTTTGGATACATCAAATCTGGTCTTTGTGACAGTTGATGTATCAGCCCCTCAGCTCGTGGAGCGGACCCTCCGAACGAGCTTGCTGTGTGCGGGAACCCTAGTGCTGGCTGCGACTGTTACTGCTACTACTACTACTACGACTGCTACTGTGACTGCGACGACAACAGTACAGAGATCTTGTGTGGATTCGACGACGACAGTACAGAGATCCTGTGTGGATTCGACGACGACGACTACAGCACTCAGCGATCCTTCGTGGATCAGTGCTACAGGTCCTGTGTGGGCCCGATCCTGTGTGGGTCCTTGCGCTCAGCGGTTCTGTGTGAGCCAGCGCCTACAGGTTCTGTGTGAGCCCGATCCTGTGTGGGTCTTCTGCGGGGGTTAGTTACCTATCGATCCTTCGTGGGTCCGACGACTTAGATGGATCAGTGATCATCTTTATCGTCCTTTGAAGAATTATACCTGTGTGAGCTGAATCCTTTTGCAATCCTGTGTGGATTATGTTTTGCTTTCCTATGTGGAATACGTATACTTTCCTGCGTGGACTGAGTTGTACTTGGGCTCGGAGGTTGGAGCGTATTTTAATTGATGACTTAGGTATATGTATGGGCATATACCTAAGCAGTGTCGGTTGTTACTTCGTGATTGTACTTTTCTTCGTGGTTTATCGTTTGTGGATTTGAGAGACCTTCAGGGGTCTCGGGGTCCCTACTGAGTAGCTTATACTCACCCCTGCACGGGCTTCACCCGCACTACGTTGTGTTGGTTGCAGACGATGGACAGCGTTGACCTTAGCTGAGGCTTGTAGAGCGGGACGGTACCCGGAGGTGGACCACTGGGCGGGACGTGCTCAGAGCGGACGGCGGGACCCGTGGAGCAGATGAGCTATCTGTACCCACCCTTCAGGTGGGATTTCCAGTGGACAGCTCGGAGTTGCGGCTTTTACTTTTCAGTTGTTGATTTCCCTTTCGAGTTGTACTTTACTTTCAGTTTGGGTTTGTATTCTGGCCCATTTACTTTTCCGCACTTTCAGTTGTACTCTGATTTTTGTTTAGTGTTTACTTTCCGCTTGCTTATTCTATGGTGTTTGTTTACTTTTCAAAGGCAATGCCTTGCCTTTTTACTGGGATTTACGCCTTGGTGCTAGTCGCCAGCCCCTGGCCTATGGAAGGCGGGCTTGGGGTAGTCACGGCACGGACCCCGAGGGCGGGTCGTGACAAATTGGTATCAGAGGAGTTCGGTTCTACCGCGAACTCTGATCTTTTCTATGTGAAGCAATAATGTTTAGCGTATTGAGTGTGGATATCAGTCCAGGGAGTCCAGTGTTGGTGCGGCGGCCGACGTATCCATACACCAGGACCCTGACTTCTGATTTCCGACTTAATGCACGAAAACATTGATTGCGTGTGTGTTTCAAAGTTTTCTTTGTGATTACTTATATCAGCTCACCAGGTATACTGTTCTAACCGTGGCGCACCTGTTTCCTTTTCAGGATGGCCCCACGACGGCAGCCAGCTAGGGTTCTGAGAGTCGAGCGAGACGATAGCCCACCGAGCGACGAGGCCTCGGTGCAGGGCCCTTTTCCAGTAGTGGCACCGGCGGTAGCTTTACCCGCCGATTCCCCGATGCTTCCAGCAGCAGCCGCTGACGATGCACGTCACCTCAGTGCACTGCATGAGTTTCAGCGCCAGCAACCGCCCAGGTTTCGCGGGGAGACGGATCCCCAGGCAGCAGAGGACTGGCTGGAGGCAGTGGTTCGAGTGTTTAGGCTAGTGAGGACACCAGCAGACCTCATGGTGATCCTCCCTGCGAGCCTACTACACGCAGCAGCAGAACGATGGTGGGTCTTGATGCTCCAGGTGCACGATGAGGCATCTCTACTTTGGACGGACTTTGAGAGCCTCTTCCGCTCGGAGTTCGTCCCAGCCACCCTTCGCGCGGTGCGTATCCAGGAGCTTCTACAGCTGCGGTAGGGCAGCATGACGGTCGCTCAGTACTCGGCGAGATTTACCGATCTCTCGCGCTACTCGACCGACATGGCACGGGACCCATTCTTCCGGGCCCGGACCTTCGAGCAGGGTTTGAGACACGAGATCAGGGCATCGCTGATCTCCCTCAGCATACCGACTCAGACAGGAGTACTGGAGCGGGCCCTTCTGATCGAGAGCTTCCTTGCTGAGTCTACACCAGCACAGCGACCCACCGCAGGGCGGCACGTGGCAGAGTCATCTGCAGCAGGTAGTCGACGGATGACTCAGGGGTCCAGACAGACCAGACCTTCGGGCAGACGATCTCAGGGCACTGGCTCAGCAGTGCGGGGCACACATCGCGGAGCCAGTCTTCCGAGAGGCAGACAGTGCTACTCGTGCGGCGGGCAGGGCCACATGGCTCGTGACTGCCCGACCCGTCGTGCTGAGGAGCAGCAGACAGTTGATGGACCACCGAGGCCGAGGCAGAGGATCGACCGTGGCGGTCCGCAGGGAGGAGGCGGACGAGGCAGAGGAGCTGGACGAGCAGCTGGTGGTGGCCGACGCTTTGAGGCTCTACCACCACCACCACCACCAGGAGGTCCACCCCGACCACAGGGAGCTGGCGGGCAGCGACAGGCACAGCTCCAGGTAGCAGAGGCCTACGACCACGGCGCACCCGAGATGATTCGAGGTACTATCTGTGTCTATTCCACCCTTGCTGTAGTTCTTGTAGACACAGGAGCGAGTCATTCTTTCATAGCCGCTGCCCTTGTTCGGAGCTCGGAGATTCCGACAGAGCCGTTGGCTCGATCCTTACGGCTAGAGACTCCTACGGGAGCAGACTCGACGATTACGCACTGGTGCCGGCAGTGTGAGCTTACTCTAGGAGGCGAGAGCTTCGGCTGGTATCTTCTTGTAGCAGCGTCGAGGCCTTACGACGTCATCTTGGGCATGGATTGGCTATCTACGGTCCATGCACAGATTGACTGTTTTAGGCGCAAGGTGCGTTGTGTACGCACCGACGGGAGCAGGTTCACCTTCACCGGTGAGAAGGGAGCCTTAGCAGCACAAGATGGACTTCCGCGGAGGAGAGGACAACCCATCACTCATCAGTTGGCTAGCCTCATCCTTGGAGCAGTTGACGTGCGGAGTCCTGGTTTTCCTACAGTGGTGGATCAGTTTGCGGACGTTTTTCCCGACGACGTCCCAGGGATACCTCCTCGCAGAGAGGTAGACTTTTATATTGACTTGTACCCCGGGACAACCCCGATATCTACTCCAGCATATCGGATGGCCCCCGCCGAGCTTCGAGAGCTACGGGTACAGTTGGAGGACTTGCAGGGCAAGGGGTTCATCCGACCCAGTGTTTCACCCTGGGCTTCCCCGATATTGTTCGCCAAGAAGGCGGACGGGAGCTTGCGACTTTGTGTTGACTATCGTCGCCTAAACCAGGTGACAGTGAGGAACAAGTATCCGCTACCGAGGATTGATGACCTCTTTGATCAGCTCAAGGGAGCACGATGGTTCTCGAAGATAGACCTCAGGTCAGGCTATCATCAGCTCAGAGTCAGAGACGAGGATGTGCAGAAGACGGCCTTCAGATGTCGGTATGGCCACTATGAGTTCTTGGTTATGCCTTTTGGTGTAACCAATGCTCCAGCAGTGTTCATGGCTCTCATGAACAGGATCTTCCAGCCATACCTCGATCGGTTTATCGTGGTCTTCATCGACGACATTCTGATTTACTCTACGATAGAGATGGAGCAGCCTTTCTTCAGTCTCTCACAGTCACTCCTCCACTACTGCAGCGAGTCAGGGAGGCACAGCGCGGAGACACTGACTGTGAGACACGGCGTGCAAAGATATCCTCGGGACAGGCACCTGATGGTTTCTCCCTTGGAGCAGAGCACGACATCCTTTTCAGAGGACGTACCGTGGTACCAGTCGCATTGCGAGAGGAAGTGCTGAGGGAGTTTCACACTTCTCCTTTAGCGGTACATCCTGGAGTGGCGAAGATGTACCAGGACCTCAGACGACAACACTGGTGGCCGGGCATGAAGAAGGCAGTAGTAGAGTTCGTTTCTCGATGCCTCACCTGTCAGCAGGTGAAGGCAGAGCATCAGGTACCAGCAGGCTTGGTACAGCCCTTGGAGGTTCCGGAGTGGAAGTGGGACGGCATATCTATGGACTTCGTGACTGGACTTCCACGCACTTCCAGAGGTCACGACTCCATCTGGGTGATTGTTGACCGACTCACCAATTCGGCACACTTCTTACCCATCAGAGAGCAGGGCTCAGTGGAGAGCTTGGGACGTCTCTACGTTCAGGAGATTGTGCGGCTCCACGGCGTGCCATCATCTATCGTTTCCGATCGAGATGCCCGCTTTACTTCCCGGCTTTGGAAGGGGTTACAGGAGGCGTTCGGGACGCAGCTACGTCTTAGCACAGCCTTTCACCCTCAGATGGATGGTCAGACGGAGAGGACCATTCAGACACTCGAGGACATGCTCCGTGCCTGTGTCCTCGACTTTGGTCATAGCTGGGAGGACCACCTACCCTTGGTGGAGTTCGCGTACAACAACAGCTACCACTCCACCATCGGGATGGCACCGTACGAGGCGTTGTACGACCGACCATGTAGATCTCCTTTGTGCTGGACAGACCCTGGGGAGTCAGCACTGGTGGGACCGGAGATGGTCCAGGCCACGACAGAGAAGGTCCAGGTCATCCAGGAGCGGATGAGGACAGCTCAGAGCCGGCATAAGTCATATGCTGACAGGAGGCGGAGGTCACTGGAGTTTGAGGATGGCGACCACGTCTTCTTGCGGGTCTCACCTCGACGTGGTATTCGGAGATTTGGCCGAGGCGGCAAGTTATCTCCACGCTTCATCGGACCTTTCCATATTCTCAGCAGGATTGGTGAGGTGGCTTATCGCCTGGCTCTACCACCTCAGTTTCACCGGGTGCACGACGTCTTCCACGTATCTCAGCTGAGGAGATACGTGCACGACCCGACGCACATCATTGACCATGGGGAGCTTGACGTTGACGATGGGGCGACTTTTACGGAGGTCCCGGTGGAGATAGAGGATCGACAGGAGCGGGTCCTGGGTGGGCGATCGATTCCTCTTGTGCGCATCAGATGGCAGCACAGGAATCTCCAGGAGAGCACATGGGAGCGGGAGGCTCAGATGCGTGCTCAGTACCCTCATTTATTTCCCTAGTTTTTGATGTATCTTTACGGGGACGTAAAGCCCTGAGGTGGGAGTAATGTAAAGACCCGTAAAATTCAAGGGAAATTTTTTTCTTAATTTTCTTTAGAATTTTACAAGAGCGCGGTTTCAGACGGCACCTGATTCCGAGGCCCGGAGTGCCCGGAATTAATTTCCGAAGTTTGGCTCGGGTACGTTCAGTGAACGAACGAGCGGGAATTCCTAACTTTTGATCCGGTGATCGGAATTGAAATCTGAGGGCATCGATGAACTCGCAGCGCCGATATTCGCTTAAAGAGACCTTTTCGGGAGTTGCGTTTGTTGCGGGTTGAAAGTTTATTTTAGGGGTTTTTAGTTTGAGTTAAATAAAATTTGTATAGAACAAATTTTATTATAACTTGTTAAAAACCTACCAAAGGAGGTTGGAAGTGGGACCCACACCCACTTAACCTCCCTTGGGAGGATTAAGTGTGGTGGGGCCCACACGAACCCCTAAACCTTTCAAATTCTCCCAACTCCCTTAACGCCTCATTTATTGGCTTGAGTTACCTTTTTAATTATGGGAGTTAAACCTTTTGAATTTCAAACTTTTGAAATTCTAATGTGTTATGTGATAATAAAATAAGATGTTGTCTTATTTTATTTTGGGGTTATTTGTTTGTCTTCTTGAGAGGTGGAGAGCTCTTCTTCTTCTTCAAACTCAACGAAGAACGCGAAGAACGTCGTTCTTCAACGAAGAACTTCTCCACCGAAGAACACGGTCCATCCGCGACGCCGTATCCGCGACGCGACGTACTTCTTCCGCGTCATCTCTTCCGCGACGGTTTTCCGCGACGAACGCCATCGACAACGACTCTTCCTCCGACGTCAAAGGAATCGACACCGATATTCCACGACTACGTCAACGTGCGACTATCGAGGTAGGGGTTCTTGAGTTCGTTGTTTTCTTTATTATTTGACTTTCCTCAAGACTTGACGAAGAACGCTCAATTTCCGACGAAAGAGTACACCGCTTCCTCCTCGGACCTTCTTTGTCGGCATACGAAGATTCGCCAACGACGTAACTCTTCGGGCATATCTCTTCGTCAACGGATTGACGAACGACGACCGCGACGCCCGACCACCGCGACGTTGTCTTCCGCGGGACGTTGTCAAATCTTCGATCTTATACCCGAGGTAGGGGTTGTTGATTCAATATTTATTTATTCCATTTCTTGAACGTGGATCTCGCATGTCTAACATGAGGCTTTGAATGTTTAAGTTGAGTTATTTATTTTAACGTGAGGGGGGGGGGGGGGGGGGCGGACCGCATGAACACGGCCGAACCCCCCTCCATCGTTTATGTTGATTTATCTTGCAGGTAGAAGCAAAGTGGCATGGTGCCATCGCACCACGCGGACATTCGTGCAATTATTTTACGCGGCACCGTCGCGCTACACCGAGGAGAATCTTCAAGAACGCGACGCCGTCGCGCCGCGTTGAATGGAATCAAGGCACGGCGAAGGGGCGCGGTGCCGTCGCACCGCGCCGGATGACGAACACCGCGGCCGGTTCCGGGCCACGGTGGGACGAGGAGACCGCGGCCGGTTCCGGGCCGCGGCGGGAAGAGAAGACCGGCGGCCGGGCCGCCGGCGTCGGAAGCCGAAGGGGGGACCCGAATTTCCGGTCCCGTTGGAGAAAACCGGCCGGCCAGCTGGCCGGCCAGAAGGCATTAAACCGGGGGAATTAATTCCCCCGGCCATCACCCAAAACCCCCTCTTTATGAGGGGGGCGTTTTTTTTAAAGGGAAGGGGGCAGCCGGCCTCCCCTCCCCGGTTCCATTCAAAACAGGCCCCCCACGTGGGGGGGGGGGGGCGTTTAAAAAATTTTGGGCGCGGCACAAAGGCCGCGCCTACCCTCAAACAAACCGCGGGGGTTTGTTTCCCCGCGTGCCGCCACCTCGCGGCAACTGGCCGCCGCGGCCCCCGCGGCCTCCGTGCCGCCGCGCCACCGCGCCGCCGCCGCACCGCCCCAGGGGGGGGGGGGGGTCGGGCCGGGTCGGCCCGGACCCGGACACCCCCCCGTTTCGAACCAGAATCGGTTTTTGGCCCATAACTTGAGCCTCGGACCTCCGATCGACGAACCGTCAGCGGCAACGCGATCCTTGGATCGAGACGGTCGTTTCGTTATATCGCACTCAAGGTTCCGGATTACTTTGAGTTCGGCCGGGTTGGTTCGTTCACGAAACCAACCGGGCTTTCGGAGCGGAAACACTCATATCTTGAGCGACGAACGTCCGATTGACGCGCCATCAGTCGCGTTGTGTTCCTCTTAGTGAGATGGATCTTTTGGCATACTCCGCTCGAGGTTTGGACGCAGGTGGAGTACGGTGGGGTTGGTTTAGCCTTAAAAACCAACCGGGCCCCGGAGACGAAAATGCCAATAACTCTCAGACCGGGCGTCCGATCGACGCGCCGTCTGTTGCGTTGAGTTCCTGTTGACGATACGGAACTTTTGGATACATCAACTCTGGTCTTTGTGACAGTTGATGTATCAGCCCCTCAGCTCGTGGAGCGGACCCTCCGAACGAGCTTGCTGTGTGCGGGAACCCTAGTGCTGGCTGCGACTGTTACTGCTACTACTACTGCTACGACTGCTACTGTGACTGCGACGACAACTGTACAGAGATCCTGTGTGGATTCGACGACGACAGTACAGAGATCCTGTGTGGATTCGACGACGATGACTACAGCACTCAGCGATCCTTCATGGATCAGTGCTACAGGTCCTGTGTGGGCCCGATCCTGTGTGGGTCCTTGCGCTCAGCGGTTCTGTGTGAGCCAGCGCCTACAGGTTCTGTGTGAGCCCGATCCTGTGTGGGTCTTCTGCGGGGGTTAGTTACCTATCGATCCTTCATGGTTCCGACGACTTAGATGGATCAGTGATCATCTTTATCGTCCTTTGAAGAAGTATACCTGTGTGAGCTGAATCCTTTTGCAATCCTGTGTGGATTATGTTTTGCTTTCCTATGTGGAATACGTATACTTTCCTGCGTGGACTGAGTTGTACTTGGGCTCGGAGGTTGGAGCGTATTTTAATTGATGACTTAGGTATATGTATGGGCATATACCTAAGCAGTGTCGGTTGTTACTTCGTGATTGTACTTTTCTTCGTGGTTTATCATTTGTGGATTTGAGAGACCTTCAGGGGTCTCGGGGTCCCTACTGAGTAGCTTATACTCACCCCTGCACGGGCTTCGCCCGCACTACGTTGTGTTGGTTGCAGACGACGGATAGCGTTGACCTTAGCTGAGGCTTGTAGAGCGGGACGGTACCCGGAGGTGGACCACTGGGCGGGACGTGCTCAGAGCGGACGGCGGGACCCGTGGAGCAGAGGAGCTATCTGTACCCACCCTTCAGGTGGGATTTCCAGTGGACAGCTCGGAGTTGCGGCTTTTACATTTCAGTTGTTGATTTCCCTTTCGAGTTGTACTTTACTTTCAGTTTGGGTTTGTATTCTGGCCCATTTACTTTTCCGCACTTTCAGTTGTACTCTGCTTTTTGTTTAGTGTTTACTTTCCGCTTGCTTATTCTGTGGTGTTTGTTTACTTTTCAAAGGCAATGCCTTCCCTTTTTACTGGGATTTACGCCTTGGTGCTAGTCGCCAGCCCCTGGCCTATGGAAGGCGGGCTTGGGGTAGTCACGGCACGGACCCCGAGGGCGGGTCGTGACATACCCTATGATATTTGTTTCTCCCACTATGATTTCTGGTATTAGTAAATACCGGGAATAGGAAATAATTAGGTTGACATTGAATGTTTCATATATGGAAATAATGGGTATTATGAAAATCAATTTCCTAAGTGAAAATCTCATGAACAGAATCAGGAAGGTGGTATGAGTATTATTTATATTAAGGAAGATAAATGGACTTCAAATGATGTCTGAAAAGAATGGGTTGTTCTAATAGTAATTTTTTATATTAAATGTTAGAATAATTGATAAATTGGGGTTAAGGAACCTTAATACATGATTCAAATTTTATATTTTAGGAAATGGGTATTGAGGAATAATATGATGAAGCCTAAGTAATGGTTTAAGAATAATTTTTGAATATTGAAGTGTATATGTTGTGTAATTCTAAGATTATGTTATACAAATCGTGAAATATATAAGTATTTTCAGTATAAGTTTTTTATTAATCTCTTAAAAGGATATTTTAAATTATTTTAAGGAAATAGAAAATCTATTTAATGGAAATTTGATATTTATGGTAAACACATGAGTAAGGTAAATCTAACCCTTAATATGTTCCTTATGTTAAGATAATGATTTTTGGATAAAGATATGTTGGATATGAATAATTAAATTGGACGTTACTCATTAACTTGGAACTAATTAATAATTTTTTGAAAATTGGTTTATGCTATCATTAATGAAGTTTACAACATTTTTAGATTTAAGGAATATATCCAATAAACTTTGGGATAAAGAAAAATGAATGTTTTCAACAAGGAAGTATGACAATTCAGGTTATTACCATGTTTCAAGAAAATAATTGATAATGGAATTCCCATGTGTGGAATGTGAAAACCAAGAGGAACCATATGCTATATGAGGTATCAACGTTAATTTTATTTAGTATCCTTACTTAATTTTTTTTGGATTTTCATCTTTTGAAAGGGTTACAAAATTAACCATATATGAAATTGTTTTAGTTATACTCCAGATTTGGTTTTATAGAGTAAAGTATTATGTCACCATATAAGTATTTATACATGTTGGATAAATTATTCTAACCATTTTTCTATGATGATAACTAAATATATATGGATTGACTTTCCATTATACCTCATGATCTGTCAATACTTCAAGAATGAAAAATTAACCATTATTTATTGGAATAAGAAATGATGTGGAAACTGATCAATGCACAACAAAGTGTGAGATTGTTCTGAAATCAAGTAAGTATATATTCTCATGAAAACTCAACAATTTAGTAAACGGGTTTCGATATAAAATTTTGTTCTATTATCAACATTTTTGATGATATCAATGACCTCTTTGACGCTTCTTTATTTTATGGGTTTGTGATTGTCACATTTCTCTGGATCAACCACTTTCTTATAATAAGTGATCTTTATCAATATCTTTGATTATTTAAACTTTTATTCCCTATCCATGTTTTCACTTCCCACCCATGTTATCCTTTGTTGAAAACTAGTTACATGTTACTTTGGGTAACCATTATGTTTCCAACTTTCCTTTTTTAAATGAATTTTTAGTATTCATTTTTTTGATGTGGGTTTTTTGAATGGAACCTTTGAGTTTTAAAACATTGATAACCCAGATGCATTTTTAGGGTAAAATTCATTTTAACGGGGTAGAACGTAACCCCCCAGGATTTGATGAAATATTTCTTTCAAATTAACTTAAAATATTCAATAGTTCTCATTTCACGCAATACTTAATATAACTTTTGTTATATAAAAGAACAAAATTTGGCTTGTGTTTCACACAATACCAAGTTAATATAACACTACATGAAACACACATATTATCTTGTGGTATAGAAAACACTATTTCTAGCTTTTTCGACACACAATTTCAAAGTTCCTTTGATAGCTTGCGTTATATGAAAGGCCGAGTTTTATCGAACTACAATACACTATTAACATTATTATTAAAATATTATTTCAGCTACCACCAGCCTATTGGAATATAAGTTACAAATAATATTAACTAAATTGGGAAAATATGATTTAAAAATATATATAAATTGAAACCTTTAGTTATTAATTAGTATAAGTTTATGAAATAATTATTTTAAAATTAATAAATTTTATTTTTAAAGAAAACTATTTTTCTATGTAAAAACACAATTTTTTTCTCAAAAAATTAAAAAAATGGTTAATTTTTTTAATAAAATTTATATATTATATATTCAATCAATATTTTTATACTCATACAATATATTTTATAGATATGAGATGAGAATAAATATAATTTTATAAATAAAAGGATGCATTTTTCTAAAAGGTAATTTCCTACCTTTTAATGGTGAACCCATTTAAAATATACAATTTGAGACTTTTATAGTTTTTATTTGAAAAAATAATCTTCATTTTTGAAAGAGTTATATAAAAATATACTTTGATTTAATTTTTGGTATGTTTCTAAGAAGTTTCTTTTTTCGATGAATAATGAAGAAACTAAATTTTAATTCAAATATGCTTTTCATATAAATTATTTATTGGGTTCAATTATATTGTGAATTGATTTTAAATTATAACTATATCAATTTTATATTAATTAATCTAATTTTGGTCATTTTAGCCAATTCCACAATGAAATTGTATTTAAAAACATTTCAAATATTTAGACACTTTTACTTTAAAAATACACCTTGTCATCCCATTTGTGGGATTAAATTTAAACTAATCTATGCCACTTATGTGATTTGAATTTCGAAAAATGGATTCCATATTAGGAATAATAATAATTTATAATGTCTAATATCTTTATTAGGTCCACTAGGATGGATACCCTGAGAGGGGGGGGGGGGTGAATCAGGGTATGACAAATTAAAAAAACTTCCCCTTTTGATCTTGTTTTGTTGTTATAAAAAACCCTTTTATCTCTGTCCTTCCCATTACAGAGTATGAATGAATCTTAAAGTAGGCACAATACAAATCAATTTTACTTGGTTCACCCTCACTGGGAAATTTCCACAAAGAATAAATCGACGATGTGTCGATGTACCAAATCCACTATAAGCGCACTTTGGTTTACAAATATGAAGAGGACTCACTGTCGCTTCTGGTTTAAAACCACTCACAATTCAAGAACTCACTGCTCTCTCAACTGAAGTGAGCTCACTGCTTATTCAGAATATTCACTCATAGTTTATAGACCTATAGGTCCCTTAATTATAACAAATGAATGAATATTTCTCTATATGTAGATGCTCTATTGACATCCAACTTTCACCCGTAGATGAATCACACATTGCACCATAGGTAGCAGGAAATCTTCCAACTTTCATGTAGTCCTAGAGTGACTGGCATGCTTCTCTATGCTTGGTGAAATTCACTAATACCTAGCATGATTCTTCAAGGCTTGCACACATGTTTCACCTAACCACTTGCGCGACACTCCCTTTTACAACTCCAAACTTGGGTGACTCACACCATTTTACGTCCAAACCAAAATTGGCACACAACTTATGAATGAACTTATACTTGTGCGCTCACACCACCACTTGTCTTCCCAAACCATGTGAGGAACTATAGCTTTAACTTTCTCAATGTTTTAAACTCTGTAAAAAATGAGGAGGGGTAGCTCTTTATTTATAGGCATTTTGTGTACCCTGAGCACCGACGAGCAAGTCTATTCCTGACACGCAATCCCAACAGCCCTAGTCTTTATCACCCTAGTCACCTTGCACACCCAGACCAAAACATGTGTGCCCCACTTTCCTTTTCCATATTTTGATGTTTTGTTCTTGAAAGACATATGGGGCACAAGTTTAAAAGCCTCCAAGACACCGACATGCAAGTCCCTTTTCCAAAAACACTTTTTTTTTCCATTTGTCGATTTTGAGGCCCAAAAATTTGGCAAACACTAGAAAACAGCACCACCTTGTATCTAATCTTTTATACCGCCTCCAAGTCATCCATTCCATTTTCTAGGTTCTTATTTAAATCATGGATTGTAGACAACATCTCTTGAACTCTACAAATCACCATATAAACCCCTTTTTTCAACAAATTGAACATCATGGTATGCTTTGTTAACAAACACAACATGGCGGTCCACTTTGTCAACAAACACAATCACCTAAAAAATGCTATAGTGATACCATGAGGGATTTTTTCCCAAAAAATATCAACTTAGTTTTTTTCCAAGAATATTATTGAAAGTAATTGAAATTAATTATAGTGATTAAGAGAAATATTACCTTAACAAACGACTAAACCCTAAAAATAAGGCCCAAAATGACCTATAAACTATTAAAAAATACATTTTTTTCCAAATTCTATACTATAATCCATGGTATATTATTTTAACCATTATTTGTTCCAATTGACATGGAAAAAACATTGGTGGAAATTCCTTTTCAAAAATGTACAAGAATTCCACTCCTCCTCCACTATAAAAAGGCACTCACTCCCCCACTCATTAACACCTATAAAAACTTTTGCCTCAAAAAATATACCAAAATATAATCCCCAAGTCAATAAATTAATCCTAGAATCCTTCAATTGGGAATAAATCCATCCATGTAATCCTTCTGGTGCAAACCAAAATGAGTTACCCAAAGAAGAGGTAACATCCTTCCCCGTGCTCGTTTATTTTATTTTCAATTTACACAACATAATATATTTTTATTCCATGCTTATATAATAATATAATTATAATAAATTTACTAGGATGTTTTTCCTCTAATTTTTTTACCTACACTTACACACACGTCTATCAAATGCTTAATGAACATACAATTCTTTTGTACGAAAAACTACCGCCTCACGAAACAATGTTGTTCATTTTTTCTTTAACACCTCACATTGTTGGAAATTATGATGGAAATTATATTATTATATGATATATGTGTTTTTATTATGTTTTTATACTTATTAAATTATTATATAACACATAAATTCATTCTTTCCATTTTATGTAAATATTATAACTTTTTTTTGTGGACGCGTGGACTACCGCCTCCTTAAAGCGATGTGATTCGTTCACACATTATTTGGAATGTATTAAGGATTGGTTTAGTAAAATTATGTGATATATATGAAAAATAATATAAATATAATTATAATGTACATATATATATACAAACATATATGTCATTTAATTTCTTTTTATTAATATAATAAGAAAATGGAAAAAGCATTCATGCTTATGTACGACCTACCGTCTCCATGAACGATGTGTTTAATTTCATATATCTATATTTTGAATATTATTATAAATATTTATATACTAAATATATATGATATATAATTGTTTTTTTATTTTTTAATATCTAAATCGTGATCTAATTAATAGGATCATGAATAATAAGTCAAAACACGCATGACAAACAAAATAGTTATTACCTAAAACACTGCTTTCACATGGAATTGTTAATTAATGGGTAACATGAAGTCATTAGTGAATCATACATGGTATGATATATAGGAATAATTTTCAGTTGATGATTTATAATAAAATTATATTTATTATATAGAAGGTTTTAATGTGTATGAAGAATGTCATGACTTAAGGTTAGGGTTTTCTCATATCACTTTTTATATCAATGAGATACATTCCATATTATCCACTCATTTATTTTTTGTGGTGTATATAATTTACATTAATATAATAAATAATTATTATAATTATATTTATGGGTATTTACATATATATTTTATGATCTTTATTTTATGGGGTTTATAGTTCAAAAGCTACCAAATCAGTAAAATAATTTTTGCCTCCAGTTACCTTCTTTGATATACATGACATGTTATGCACCTATATTTTTATATAGGGTGTATTGAGTGAAATTGTGACACGTTATATCATGAATCTCCTTATTTCATGATATTTTAAGAATCATTTAATTTTATTCTCTCACGTAGAGTATGAGTCAAAGTTACCAAAGTGGTAATAGTTTATCACTACAATCTAATCATTTATCGAGATTGTTTACAATTATGATTCCATTGATGAAATATTATTATCCAAATCTGAATAAAACTCATGAAGTTTATTATCATATAGTTTTCCATGACATATTTATATATTATTACACACTGTAAACTATTTTTTTACTTAAGATAATTAATAAATTGCTTTTATGAAAATTTGACTTTATTTCTCCATACAGTCGAAAATACTTGTTCTTTAAAAATAATGTTTTATAAAAATATTTTTAAAAAAATTTTATGTTAAAAAAGTGTTTTAAAGGATTTTAAAATATTAATTTATAATTTTTCAATATGTTTTCAAAAGGAAAATGATTTCAATGAATCAATGTTTTCTTTATAATCTTATAAAATTATTTACACGAAAAGGGTTTCCCAAAATGATTTCAAGCCATGAATTTTTTTAAAATTATTTTCAAATAAAAAAAGTTTTCAAAAAATTTTCACGATTTATTTATTATTTTTAAGGTTTTTTCATAGAAAAGGTTCTGAAAATATTTTCAAGCTTCCATTATAAAATTTTGATGCTATTCTAAAATAAAAAGGTTTTTAAAATGATTTTTTTTAAAAACGTTTTTCAATGTGGAAAAGATATTTTCTTAAAAAAATGTTTTAAATGAAATTGTAAAGAATTATTTATAAGAAAAGGATTTTTGAAATGGTTTTATAAAAAAAATTCAAAGAAAGGATATTTTACTTAAGAAATGTTCCATGTGATATTTCAAAATCCTTCTCCATCTAATATGTCATACTTTGTTATAGTTTTTTATTTAATGGGGATATGATCCTGGAATAATATTCATATTATTTCTTGAATATATTTTTTATGGAATGATGTTTTTGAAACCAGTTTATTTTTCATGGGTTATATTATTTTGAAACCCGCTTCATTTCACGGGTTATGTATTGATGACATGATTAGGAGACCAATCTATTATCCATAGGTTATGATATGATTAAATGTTTATGATACCAATTTAATTTCATGAGTTATGATATGATGATTTTTTATAATCTCATGTTACACATATTTATTATCTCTTTATGTGGTGTGTGGGTCCTATACCTCCCTCCAATGCATTGGGTAATGATGGTTAACTCATGAGTAAAAATGTTATGTATGAACCTGATTACATGTTCACAGAATTATAAAGGAACCTGACTATATCTTCACAATGTTACAAATAAACCTAATTACATGTTCACAATGTTATTCATGGACCTGATTTCATGTCTATAAATTTATACATGAACCATTTTACATATCTGAAATGTTATGAGTAAACCCTATTATGTGTTCACAATGTTATGTGTGAACCTGATTAATTATTCACAATATTATGCATAGAAATGGTTACATGTCCATATGTATATGTGTGAAAATGATTACATGTTCAAAATTTTAAGTGTGAACCATATTACATGTTCAAAATATCATGCATGAACCTGATTACTTGTTCACAATGTTATGCATGGACCTAGTTGCATGTCTATAAGTTTATGTGTAAATATGATTACATGTTCAAAATGTTATGTGTAAACCTAATTACATGGTCAAAACGTTATTTATGGACCTGGTTTCATGTCCATAAGTTTATAAGAGGGTCTCGTTTCATGTCCTTAACTTAATGAGTGAACATATTTTTACTTATAAATGTTTAGAATGTTATAAGTTTATGTATATTCCACAATTCCATGTTTTATTCCTATGTTATGATTTCATGGATTATGATATCAAATACATTATCATTAAGATCTTATGGAATACCAATATTTATGCCACGACTCTTGATTATGGTCTTTCATATGCATGGTAGATCCTCAAAGGATACGATCATGTTCTTATCCCCTTATGCTCATGATTATGATTACACATGTCCTTGCTTACCGTTATCGAGCATCTATGGTCAGCCCATTATTATGTTTCCTTTACCTAGGTTATGAAGAAACATTTTTTAGAAGGAGTACAAAAGGGGAAGATATTTTAAAAAATTTGAATAATGTGTTCTATGTTTCAAAACACAATAAAATAGTATGATTATCAGGCATGTATTTTTTTAATGTGAGGAATATTCAACTAAAATGATTTAATATCATTTTATGTTAATCTTGGGTCACTATAATTCTATTTGTAAGAGTGATATGGAAATAATATCCCGTGTTACCTATATGACTTATAAATACTTTCTATGGGTTTTTATTTAAATATTATGATTTCACAAGGTAAGATAATAAGATTACATTTAAAGGAAAGTATATGCTACTTCTTAAGGGTGAAATTGTTTACTTTGTGAAAAATTTTCACGAGTTTTTCATGACATCAACAAAAAACCTTTTTGAGTTGTTTTTTCCCTTTAAGATTTATATTGAAATGTTTTATGAAAATATTTGGGTATGAAAGTTGATTTATTAGGTAAGAAAATGTTTTTTATCCAAGCGTTCACTACCACAAAAACAGTTTTTCGCAGCGCCCCCCTTATCAGCGCTTGTTTAGTAGCGCTGATAAGGGGGGGGGGGGCTTTTTCAGCATTTTTTTAAAACCGCTGATAAAGGGTCGACTTCAAATAAAAATTATTAAAAATATGTTAATATATTAATATATAAATATAGTTATATTGATATATAAATATAATATATAATTTTTAAATATTTTTTTGATAAGTATAAATGTACATTTACACATAATATACTTAATATATAAGATATTTAGTGAAAATGGCATCTTAAAAAATCTAAAAAATATTTTTAATTAATAATTTGCTAATTATTATGAAGTAATAGTCATTTAATAACAATTTGAAGATGAAAAAAATTAAAAAAATTAAAAAAAGACCAATAATATGTTGAAAACGCAACTCAAACTTCAAACGGCCATAACTTTTGATCTGAGTGTCCGTTTGAGCTCTACCACATATCAAATCGAAGCCTGCAATGAGATCTCCATCACTGTTACTAAGGGTACCCTCGTAAAAGGATTTTCGAGGCCAAAAGAGGTCCAGAAGGCCTCCAAAACTGAGTTTTTAGTCGGGGTACCCCGATTTTTTTAACATTTTGTGGATTTTCAGCCTCGTTTAAGTGGGTGTTATTGGATTTTTTGGTTGGGTCTGAATTTATTACAAGGTATTACATTCAAATTGATATTAGGTCTTTGAAATTTCAGCATTTTTTTTAATGCACTGCTATTTATAATCAAATATATAACAAAATATTCATATTTTTTATATATTCACACCTAAAAATTTAATTATAAATATAAATAATAAATTATATTTACATATAAAATATATTATCTTTATCTAAATAATCACTGACATCCATTTTATTTAAAATACAAATATATGAATATTTATATACCTATATATTAATCTAACTATATATATATATATTAATCTAACTATATATATATATATATTAATCTAACTATATATATATTTATCTAATAACTATATATATATTAATATAACTACATTTATATATATTAGTATTACTATAAATATATATATTACTATCACTATAAATATATATATTAATATCACTATATATATATATTAATATCACTATATATATATATTAATATAACTATATATATATTAATATAACTATATATATGTTTATATAACTATATATATATTCCTATAAATATATATTACTATACGAATAAATATAACTAAATATATATATATAGATATATATTAATATAACTATATATGTATTAATATAACTATAACTATATATATATATTATAATATAACTATATAACTATATATTATAATATAACTATATATATATTAATATAAATATATATTACTATACGAATAAATATAAAGATATATATATATATTAATATAACTTTATATATATATATATTAATATAACTATATATATTAATATAACTATATATATATTATAAAATAACTATATATATATATATTATAATATAACTATATATATATATATTAATATAAATATATATTACAATACGAATAAATATAACTAAATAAATAAATATCTGTATATATAAATATAGATATCATGAATTGGAAGACAAATCAAAATAGAGTAGTGGTAAAGGCTTAGGCGTGCATGGGGGAGGTCTCGAGTTCAAATCCTGCTGGAGGCAGGGGCGCGCGCGCATGACGGAATTTAGCAGCAAGCACTGTTAAAGGGTGAAGGGGGTGCATGGGGTGCTGTACAGGGACAAAAATCACTATAAAAGGGGGGGGGGCTCAAGCGCTAAAAAAGCCCCCCGATTGGCAGTATTTTTTAAATTTTTTTAAATTTGTTTTAAATTTTTTTACCTTTTATCAGTGCTTTTTTAAAAGCACTGACAAAAGGGGTCCTTTATGAGTGCTAAAATGAAAGCACTGATAAAGGAAGCATATAGGGGTCTTTTATCAGCACTAAAACAAATCACTAATAAATGACCCTTTTATCAGCGCTTTGCCGGAGCGCTGATAAAGGGGACCCACCTTTATCTTCACCGACTTTATCAGTGCTTTTTCTAGCGCTGATAAAGGCCATTTTTAGCGCTAATAAAAGCCGTATTTGTAGTAGTGATTATTTTGAAAAATTATTTTATGAGTTTTCATGGACTAATGTGTTTATTTATTTATTTATTATGACCCTTAATATACCTTTTATGGCCATACCATATTAAAAAAATAACTACTACAAAATTTCTCTATACCAACAGTTTAGAGCCATGCGTATAGCCCATAAAACTGTGGGAGATTAAGTTATCAATATAGCTTTGAGCTATACCCATGATTAGAAAAATATATTTCCATGGTTATGATCCATGGAAATATTTGATTCTACCATGTTAATAACCCAATCCCCATAGTTTTTAAACCATGGCTATAGGATTTAAAAAAATACCCACCATCAGATTTGAACCCAGGATCACCACTATAGAATCCAAGTAACTAACTATTGCACCACATATGATTATTTGTATAGAAATATATATTTACTCATATATATTATTTTAATCTATGGATATTGGTTAAAAAATGTGGCAATAGGAATTCTTGTGAGAATATGTTTTCCCACTCTTAGGTGGTGAAAGTTATAGCCACAGTTTACCAAAACCATGGCTATAGGGATGAATTATACCCATAGTTCTTAGAGAACCATGGTTATAGGTTTAGAACCAAAACCTATACCCACATGTTTTTAAGAACTATGGGTATAGGTCTTGAACCAAACACTATGCCCATTGTTTTTGAAAAACCATGGGTATAGGGTTGACCTATACTAATATTTTTTGAAAAAACTATGGGTATATGTCATGAACCAAACCCTATACCCATGTTTTTTGAAAAATTGTGGGTATAGGTCTAAACTAAACCCTACACACATGGTTTTTGGAATACCATGGGTATAGGGGTGACCTATATCCACAATGTTTTCAAAAACTATGGGTATATCCATATTTTCCATTAGTGAATTTCACGGGGTTTAAAAGATGACTAGGGATAAGGTTTTGGTGAAGATAAAAACTGTGAAGAGGTTTCATGAAAAAAACCTTTTATGTATTAAAGGCTTTATTTTGTGAAAATATAAAGATTAAGTGGAAGAGTCCACTTTATTGTGTGATATTTATTTATGTAAGGATGATGGTTTAATTATCTAAAACTCTAAACTGTAAAGATCCTCAACCGTAAGAGAATGAATTATTGACTTAAAACTCAAGATTATGAAATGTTTAAGGTGAAGTGATTATAGTTTAAATTAGAGGGAGGTTTAGACAATCTTAGAAGTTAGAATAATGCTAAAAAAATACCCTTTATAAATTATATTATTTAGTTATCATGATATAGAATTTGAATATTACAATGTTTTTTTGTTTATACTATATTTGTTCAGACCATTTTTCTATAGCGGTAACAACGAAACTATAGTAGGTAGGCACAAAAAGGACAATATCTTTCAAAATTAGAAACCTGGAATAGTTTGATTTAGAACTGAGTAGTTTTTCTCTATGATGAATTTGTTAACATAGGATATAAATGGAGGTGTTATCCATACTAGAGTGTAGCTAGACCCACTATAGAGGAACATATTAATAGTGGTTCATTTTATGAGACAACACCCTCTAATATTCAGTATATATTATTACCCTATGATATATATGGATGGATAAAAGCCTTAGAACTGGTATTTAGAGTCATGGGTTGTTCGAAGAATCAGAAGGTAACTCTTATTATTTTCCCTTTTGATGGTAAAACTGATAAATGATGGTAAATGGTTAATAATATCAGAGGAAAAGAGGATATTTATGCATCAGAATGGATTGAATTAATGAATATTTTCTTGATAAATATTTTACATAGGCTATATGAATTAGGATGGAAAATAAGTTTTGTAATTGAGGAAAAAGGAGTAAGATTCAATGGTCAGATATGAAGTGAACATTAGTTGGTTAGAAAGGTATGCAATGAATTTTATTCAGGATCTTGATTGTAAAATTAATTATATTTAATTAGGATTAAATACAAAATATTTAAGGGCACAGGATTATTATGAATTTAAAAGTTATCATTTTTTTCAATGTCTGAAGAAGTTAGAAATGATGTTTTTGATGATCATGTGTTTTGTGATAAAAAATAGAAAAATAGGTCTAAGTGGTAGGAAAATGAGAAGAATCCATCAAATAAATTTTAATATATGAAAATAATGTTTTCATTTTCTGATAGGTGTGGTATAAATCACCATGTAAATGTTAATGAAATGTGTTAAGTGCTTCTAATGTGGAATGTTTGGGAATATGGCTCATGATTGTAAAGAAATATATCTTCGTATTAGTAATACCAATATTAATAAAAAGTTATTATGATGTTTTAAATGTAATGAGACACATCATTATGTGAATTTGTTCTAAAATAAGATAACAGATAATGAGAGGAAATAATTCTATAAGAAAAATGGTATGGTGACATCCTCTAAAACTACTTCCGAAGATGCTGGACCATCAAATGAAGTGATAATAGGTAATTTACTTTTTTTTATTTGGATTTTGTTAATCTGTTGTTTTATTAGGCATCAATATAGTACCTCTGGTTTCTATTATGTAACCCTAAAATTATGATTTTATATTTATAAAGTATAATGGTTAGTGTTGGGAGATTTTGGAGAACTTTTTGAGAGTTTTTAGGGTTAAAGGGAAAGCACACGGGATGCGCACAGTTTGTCCAAACTGTGCGGAAAGCGTAGTAGAAACCATGTGAAATTGCACATTCTAGATAGTAGCTTTAGCACAGTGTGCACATAGTTATAAAGACCATGTTAGGAGGCCATGTTGGGTGATTTGTAATGTATTGGCTAACACATGGTTAATTCATGGTTTTCCTAACCATGTGGACTAACCGTGCGCAGGTTAAAAACCACATCCTTTAAAAGTGGATCTAGGCCATCCTTTCCATTAATTCACTCGTTTTTGCTCCAAAACAACTCTAACATAGGATGTTTCTTCTCCTAGTCCTATATAAGGTTATAATATTGATTCAAAGGTAGTCCAAAGGCTTCCCTTGGTGTTTTTAAGCCCGATTCTAGCGGTAAGTGACATTCATCATCATTTTAGTCACGTTTCATTAGATCTACATAGATCTTCTTCTTCTAATATCTTTATTTATTAGATATATTCCTATTATGGTTATATATAGGATGGTGGATGAAAAATAAGATGATTTTGTTTCTTGGTTGTGATGGGAGAAGGGATCTAGGTTCTTCGTTATAGAGAATCAACCTGGTTACTAGAGCGTTCTTCGTCCGTTGTCAATTTTTTCCAAAAACCTTTCAGGTAGGCGGATTCGCTCTAAATTCGTCTTAGTAGAACTAAATGGAATGGTTTCAAATTGATTTCATTTTGTAAATTTTATGTTGAATTGTACGCTTTAGGATTGATTGAAACCGTCTTTGTTGACGGTTGTGGAAATATGGAAAATTCGTGAATTTGAATGAAGTGTTTGATTCTAGATTTTAAAATGGGATTTTTTCTGGAAATATGGTATTTGGTTTTGATTAACATCCTTTCAATAAAAGGTATTATTTTATTTAAATGGAATGGGTGTTTGGAATTGGTTTGTTTAATAGATTTTAATAAAATAATGGTTTTATTGAAATGGTTTGAAATGGTTTTGGCATAAGAGTGGTGGGTTTTTATATTGAATTAATGTGGCTTGGTTGAAATATGACTTTGTGCTCAGTGCCAAAGGTGAAATGGAACATGGGATATAATTACCTTGTGATGACATGGTAGATTGATTAGAGACCTCACATGAGTATGAAACTGTCATAAAGAAGCATGCATGGTTTGATGTGTGATTAAGTGGCATAGCAAGGTTATGCCGAAACATGAACAAGAAATGGTTTCAAAGCCTTTTTTGGTTTTTTTATGGGAATATGAGTTTATGGAAAAATTGGATTGAATAGAACTTGTTTACATTTAGCTATAAAATAGCTTTGTAATTTATTTATAATTTGTTATAAATTATTTTGAGAAATGTTTTATATAAACTATTTTATATGAATGTTTCTAACCATTCTATCCTAGAGGCATGAGTAGGGAAGCCATTGGGGAAAACCTACTGAGTTTTATACTCACCACGTCTTTGGAATTTGGGTGCTTTTGCAGATGCTATCTTCCAGGACAAGAGAAAAGGGAAAGTATCACACATTTTTAGCACCAACTCCTAATACGTGGGCTGTTTTGTGATATTGGAGCTTGGAGCATGTGGATCATGGAGTCTCATGGTCATCTTGGAGTCTTTAGTTTCTCTTCCACTTTTTTCTTTGATTTTTATTTTGATTACACTATTTCACTTTTTTGGAAGGATTTTTTTTTATAAATTTAATGGTTGAGTTGTCTTTATTTTATTCATGTATCATATAGTGATATGTTTGATTATGGTTGTTGAGTTAACAGTTTTTTTATTAAATAGTAAATCATCCCGTACATTTAATTTAACCCCTTCGACATTCATTTCCAGACTTTGGTGTCTTGGGGATATCGCTTAAGTCCTAGTAATGATTCTTTGTGTTCTCAAGGCAATGAGAATGAGTGGGTCATTACAAATGGTATAAACATTTTTAGTCCTTTCTTAACAAGTAATTTTCAGTTTCTTGGTCTTAGTGTTGAATTTATCCGGGTATATTCCTTAGGATTTTGAACATAGAACGGTGTAGGACTATTGAGACTTGAAATGTATAACATAAATAGTTATAGCTAACCTTTTTATGCTGAACTTCCAGTTACCAAGGAGTTGGGTACAAAAGTGTTATGGATACACTTATAGGATTATGAAATGTCATTGTCATGGGTTTAACAAACGATGTGAGAATTACATGTATTAGAGGAAATAATTCCCACTAGGATTTCATATTTCATTTTGGAATAATGATTTATATTTTGTAATGATGTTTATTTTTAAAAATTTTGAGATCATTTTCAAATGAAAGAGATTGAAAAGAGTGTGGTTAATGTACTTTGAAAATATTTTGGTGTTACAAAAGAATGTTTCATGTTTTCAAAAATGGATAACATTGGAAAATCAATGTTGTGATAATTGATGTGATAGAATTTGAAATTATAATCCATTAGTTTATATAGAGTGAGACTTATCGAGTTTGTTATTTGTTTAGAAAATGGCACCTGATACACGTCATAAAAACCCACCAGAAGAAGCTACGGAAAACATGGTTTCACCTGGACCATAGATGAACCAAGCATTGGTTCAAAGTACATTCTAAGAAATTCATGATATGGCTATGGGGAATCAGAGGGATAAGTCAAGACATGTGGATTATTCCATCTAGTTTATGAAACAGAATTCACCCATATTTTGGGGTAATTCTGAACTGAAAAAGGCAGAGGTGTGGCTAAATTAGATGAATCATTGTTGAAGCTCCTTTTCGTCACATTGTCTAAAAGAATTGAAAGGAAAATGACTTAGCACAAAGTGATTCATCCTTTGAATAAAATATCAAAAATCGACAAAGGAATGAAAAAGGAGTCAAAGGACAAAGAGTCACACAACTTCCCTTACTGTCGCGCAAGTATACTTGTGCGCCGCCTAATGGTCACACAAGTGACTTGTGCGCCCTAAGTGATAACTGCTCAGGGTCTTCTCCATCCTATAAATACCTCCGGTGGGCCCCCCAATTTCGAGAGGAATTTTTCAAGAATTTAGATACAGAGCTCTGAACGCCCAAGTCTCTTCTTCAAGTCTTCCAAACACTTATAAGGTAATTATTTACCAAGAATGGAAGGTCAATATAAGAGGAATAAGGTCTAAGTGTTAGAAATCACTAACTCCTGCGCACCTAAAGTGTTTTACCCTTAAGGGAAATGAACATACTTGCCTGCCTCCTTATATATTTATTAAAACTTCTGCGCCCCTCTTCTGAAAGTACCTCAGGATAATTCTAAAGGATTTGGCCACGGATCGCCCAAGTATTACCCTACTGGTTAACAAATCGCGCAAGTGCCCATGTGCCGCGCAAGTATACATGTGCGACCAGGGACTTGCGCGCCCACGCAGTACCTGCACACCTACCAGGACTTGCACGCCCCTATCTTTTTGGGTGCCTTTCCTAACCATTTCACCCCTCTTATTTCATTCCACCTCTCCTATTCAAGATTCAGTCTTCAAGACACTCTTCAAAGCCATTTATGGCATGTTTTCTTGATTGAATTTCTTATCAAAAAGGAATTCAGTGGAACATATATCAAAACCTAGTGATTTACACATCTTTACATCGCTAAGGTTAGAGAGTTCATTTATTCAACATCATCCTTTAATGATGAGAGAATCTTTATCATTGGCCTCCTTCTCAGGAGTAATCCCTGATCATAATTTCCCTTAAATATGGGTCTACTTATTAGGAGTAAGACCCAAGTCCTAATTAATCTGGGACTCCTTTTCAGGAGTAAGCCCCAGTCTTAAAATTCTCAAATATGGGAATCCTCTTCAGGAGTACGCCCCAAGTCCCTTAATTTTTCAGAACCCTTAACCCGGGCCTTCTTCTCAGGAGTAAGCCCCAGCCTTAATCTCTCTTAACCAGTCTTAATTTCCTTTTGATCTGGGATTCCTTCTCATAAGTAAAACCCAATCATAAGTCCCCTCCTATCTTGGGCATCTTCCTTAGGAGTAAGCCCCAAGATTAGACTATCCAAATCTCCATGATGCACATATACCTTTATGGACCCAGTTCCTAGATTTCTCCTATGAAGTAAATTTTAATCCTCATCTATTTGGGTAGTCATACACACATAAGCCCCACATCATTGCATCTTTCGTGGCACAATTTCCTGGTTTCACCAATACCTCTTGTTTCTCACATCGAGCATGACTCACGTGAGCTTAGAGTGTAAAAGTAATCATGACATCTTTCTTTGAGCCATCAATAATGCATAAACATCATACTCCCTTACTCAAACTATGTGGGTTCTGATTCCTTTTCCAATAAAAAGGATACGTAGGTAGCCCATCTGCGGGTACGATCCCAACTTTGAAATAATCCATGTCCTTCTGAAAGACAATAAACTTCAAGTGCCCCACTGAGTGGCTTTAAAACCAGTATGGTCATCATAATGACCAAGAGACTTTTATGTATCAAAGGATAACATTGACTAAGAATCTCTAACAAATACATATGATTCTCTTTCAATGAAGAACCTCAAATACATATAAAAGATTCTCTAAATTTTTTACATATCAATCATTGATTGTCATATCTAAAGGAAAGCTCATTTTATACTGGGTAATGTAATAAGGATTCACGAACATAACTTAAATCTATAAAGAGAGTCACAGAGTAGACAATAATTCCCCTTAAAGAGGTGTGACGAGTCCGACCACCCATCCTCTTGACCAATGCAAATTCCTAATCCTCATCAGTCCACAACTAATGAGTGCCTACCTTTGGAAAGTAGGTTTAAATGGATATGGAATCATTAGATATTTCCAGTTCTACGAAAAAACCAATTAGAAACCACTTGGAATGTTGGAATCGTAAATCAATGAGATCATCCCCCATTATAGAGGGAAAAAAATGGTGAACCCGACATGAGTCCATAAACATGTTAAAATGATGTTTTTCTTATTTGTTAGGCCCCTATTTAAACTCAATGAGAGGGCCAACAAGACAATCAATAACATATGTGTTTATCTAAAAAATGTAGTGTCCAGACTTATCTTGATTATGTCTGTTATATCAAATAAGAACTCTTTTCCAAGATCTTCTACATTTCCAAAATGGATTTTTTTAAGTTTACACCCGTGAATACGTCTGCTGTGAAATCCTCTACTATAAATGTCACTGCTGCTACTCCTGCTGGATCATCCTCCGCTCTGAGGAAGATATCACCTACTCAGCATCTTCAATGCTGGGTATCAAATGCGCTGGTTAAGGAGTACCGTCAAAATGGTACTATTCCAACTCTGGAGGCTGCCCGACAAGCCCTACAATTGAAAAATTCACCCTGGTCGTCCGGACAGCGACGACCATTGATCAACAAGCAGGTAGTGTTGACCATCGTCTCCAACCGTTTCGGGTCGTTATCCCTGGAATGCAATCACCATTCACTCCATTATTCTGGGGAGGTGAATGAGCAGGTCCCTCAGGGCCTTAATTCAAGTAGACATGAGTTCTTCCCAATGGATCCTATCCACAATCGCCGCCAGACTCGTGCGGCAGTGCACCCTCAACATGATGAGGGTGTCGACTCTAGGCATTCGGCTCAGGTTCCTCAAACCTGAGCAGGCATGAAAAATCCACATAGGTGAAATCCAGTTAACAGTGAGCAGGTTCTCCTCTTTTCCATCTTCAGAGAATTCCACCAACCTAACATGGTGGAAAGCAACGAGCAGGCACACACACCCATCCGTTTTAATTCCTCTTTCCAACAGACTCATCTAGCAGCATCATGCCAACCCCGCCAGGCAATTCCAGTGGAGTACTATATGCAGGAACATACACCTGTTTATAAATCACCAGCTAGTCAACAGGATCGTCTGACTACATATGATGGAGCTCGTCAACCACATTCGGCGAAGTGCAATCAGCAGGCACATACACCTGGTCATACTGATCAAGCCTACCAACAGTCTCTCTTGGTAGCATTCAGAGAAGTCAGTCGGAAAGCTCCGGTGACAAACAAGAGGCAGTCTCAACTCTCTGACCCTACACTTGAGTACTACCAAGATTCACTAACAGGAAAAGGATGACAAGAGCGGGCACATGTGCCTAATTCAGGCATGGAATGGACATATATCCCCATTCTGGTAGCTGAAGTCACCAAGCATATTCTATCAATAGTGAAAGAGCAGAAGAAAATACATACTCATATTCTGGATGCTTGTCAGGATATTATAACATCTTTAGCAACATCTCAGGGAAAGACACATAAATATATCCCTACCAGTGGATTGAAACATCAACAGTTCACTCCAGAACAGACACACACATCTGTTTCAGTCGAAGAGGGTTGTGGGGCATACTCCCCCGTATCTTATGGACAACCACGTCAGGCACATACACCTGATTTGAGTAGAGATTATCAGCCTAACCTGGCCATCTCTCCTGATCAGGCACATACACCTGCTCAGAGCAGCCACTTTCGTCAACAAGTGGATTCCAAGGCGAGTAAGAAGGCGTCTAAGAAGATGACCTACCCAGCACAGTTAGGAGATCATGAGCCAATCTGTAACAAGGACTTGCTTGATGCTGGAGTTCTTGATTCCCTTAGACAGTTATCTGTTGGAATCCAAGATTCTACTCCTTCATTCCCCAATAGTGGTAACATTAATTCTGAAGGTCTTCAACAGAAACTTTCTCATTAAGGCTTGCTTCATGACAATTCGGTCGATCTCGAAGTTTCATATTCAGACGAGAGCCACAGGAACCCTATGTGCGGTCAGAAGACCAACGAGCAAAAGATCTCATCTTTTTCTGTAACCCACCATGGTGGTCCTCCCCATGATGATGAATTTCACTGCAAAATTTCTCTCTGCAATAGTGATGCACATTGCCAGAAAAATTTTCTAGTGGAAAATGTAGTGCCGAGAAAGCCCTCTTATCTTGAGGCACTTACAAATGTGAAACCAATCATGTCTGATGCTTCATCGCTAGTAGGTGAAATACTTTCTCAATCAGAAGATAGCCCAGGGTGTAGGTCATTCTCCGAACCACCCCTAAGTCATGCATCTTCTAGTTTGATCAGTGATTTCTCTAACAATCTTGTTGAATCCGATGAAGAAACCAGGAAGCACCAGCGCTGGTCAAATCAGGTAGAAGAATCTTTATTGAATGATACATAGGAAATGATGAACATGAGAAAACAAATGGTGAAAGGTGAAGTGCCAGTCATGTTTTGGCCTCTGGATGACTCTCAGTATGACATTCCAGAGATGTTGATAGAAGATGGAATTCATGATATTTGTCTCAACATATGGAAAACTATTTGTCAGTTGAAAAAGAAAGTATTATCTTATGATGAATATGAAATTCATGTTAAGATAATAGAAGGGTTATAATGTCATATTGATTTGGCATCTCTATCTATCTCTCGATATCAAAAGGCTGAAAAGTAGCAGAGAGCCCTTTAGCGTTCATGCCTTGGCGCACTTAGAAGATTGCACTAGTTAATTGCTAATGCCCCATTTGGTATTCATGTTAGAGGATGGGGTGTTCATGGAGCACTACATTTCACTATTCTCTCCAGTTAGCAAAGCCTTCCGAAAATGGTCTCATGCAATGTTATTGCCCGTGGCTGGCCACAATCAACTGGCTTTGTTTGTAATCAAAGGCTGGCCCAAGAACATGCTTCAACTAGTTCCCCTCAAAATCAAGAATACAGAGAACAAGTTGTTGAATTACTCCTACATCAAGCAAACGAGAATATTGAACAGGCCTTTAGTATGGAGAAAGCACATCCTCATGTGAAAGAAGTGTTAGAAATCATACAACGGTCTTTCGAGCCGGGTGATAAAAGTGGATGTCGATTGACGCATCCAGCTAATTTCCAGACCAAGATCCACAAGATCTGGAGAGAGTTTAAGAAATTCTCAGATATATCATGTCAAGATCCACCCCAGCTTTCTAGACTGGGGACTCTTTTAAAAAAACCCTCAGAATCAACAAATAGGATTCAAGGAGTTGAGCAAATAGAAAAGGAACAACCCCAGTTCACCGGACTGGGGACTTTTTCGAATCATCAATCCCCTCCTCAAAGAAAATCGACCTTCTCTTGATTAGGGAAAAATCCACAAGAGAAATGAAGAGCCAAATTATCAGGAGATTATCTCCAAATTATGGTTCACCAAGAAGTTCCTGAGGGATCAAATCAACAAAAGGAAATGTCTCATCAAAGACATGGAAGAAGACTATATCGCAGGAATGACGATAGAAGGAATACAATGAATTATGCATCAATCAATTTCATTAGTGTCGTTGTTGCTGATCGATCAGATGAGGCTCACTCAGGGGACTCAAATGAAGAGGTTCCTGCTCAAGAAGATGTACGCACAGACAAGAAATGAAGAAGGTGTGCATACACGAAATCAAAGGATTGCTCAGAATTTAGGTAATACTTCAAATAATCCACTTCTCCCTCTCTTAAAGGGATCAAACAAGGGGAATGGAAAGAATCAGGTTACATATCCCTCCTTTGGAGAGGGCCAATCACTCTCACTAGTGCAAAGGTTTGCACAACAGGAGGAAGAAATGAAGGAATTGAGGAGGATGAATGTAGAATTATTTTAGGGTAGTCTTCCTTTTAAACGTACTGGATCCAGCCAGTCAAGGGAATTTGTTGTGGCTACTGAGATGGATCAAGAATATCATCCCCTATCAGTACACCCTTATAGGTCTAATCCTACGGTTCATGTGAAACAACAATTGGTAGTGCTTCCATCAGTTGCAATACCAGCTGCCATACCTGTCCAAGCTCCAGTTAGTTCACCTATTCAGGTCCAAGCACAATCAGATGTTTCTCAAAAGATAATAACTATTATTGAGTCATTAACAGCTTGGTTGGAAGCTATGGAGGTAAATCATGCTAAGATTCAACTAGAAAAGAGAGCTTACCCTGAATGGGTAGATGCAATCCCCCCCCATCAAATTTTGGGAACCCTATATTTCCAATTTTCAATGGATCAGGCCATCCTGAATAACATTTGATGCATTACGTGTCTTGTTGCGATCCTATGATGGGAACTCTGGAGTAGCAAGAAGTAGTGAAACTCAGATGCTTCGTGCAAACCTTTCATGGGACAGCCTTTGTCTGGTACACAATCTTGAAATCCCGGTCAATTACCGGATGGGAAGATCTCCGTCAACGATTTCTTCTTCAATTCACCTCAACTTTTCCAAAGACAACAGTTTTCGATCTTACAAACTGTAAGCAAAGGGAGAATGAAAGAGTCTCTGATTTCATTTCTCTTTAGAAGGGATTAGCATATTCCTTGAGCTTAGCACTCCCTCAAGAAGAACTGTTTCCAATCTGTGTGGAAAATATGCGTGACGAATCGTGCACATCATTGATCCCTGTGAAATACATAGCAGGGTTTCAAGACCTTACTTCAATCGCTTAATAGATGGAAGATTCTCTTATACAGACTAAGGATAAATCTCGTGTAATTCGATCAGCTCTAGGAAGGAGAATGGGTAAAGCAAAGACTGCTATAGTTATGCTTAATCAAGCACCTGTACCTCCTTCTATTTCAAAACCTTCATCTTCCCGAAGGGCTCCACATCCCGAGCATCAAAAATAGAGGCTGTTTTATCAAGATGATCAAAGAGATCAAAGACAAAAATAATTTGAGGATTTGAAAAGTAAATTTTACTCTTTCCGAAATGAACAAGTTATTGGTTATTTAATTTTGGCTCTAGAAAATAATTTGGTTCAATTTCCAAGGCCCTAGAGGCCAAACAAGGAAGGAAATAAGGACCATCCCAACTATTGCCCATTTCACCAGATGTTGAGGCATCCCATTCAGGAGTGTTTTGTTTTCAAGGACCTCCTGCAAAATATGGTCGACTCGGGACAAGTCAAAATAAAAGTCTCTTCAGCCCAGGTAGCATGTGTTACTGCTATAGTTCCAAATGAGGAAGGCGAGTGTCAAGAAGTCAAAATCAAAAAATGCACAAAATTATGATTATTGGATGGTCAGAAATACGATCAACCGAACTAATGCTATTTTGCAAACACCATTGAAGAAACCAATTGTGACTTCTGCCATGAATGCTGTAGAAAAACCCTCTTCATCAGAGGGAAAATCCTCAATGAAATGGCACAATTATAAGGAGGAACAATTAGAAGAAGATGAGTATGTGTCAAAGCCTAAGCTGTCTTTGACTCTAGCTTATTTCATTCCATATACTTCGAAGAAGCGAGCACCATCCCACCAAACGGCAGAACCTAAATTTGCTAGTCAGGCAAAGTCTTCATCAGATGAAGAACTGATCTTCAGTTCTGTTAATATGATCCACTTAACAGATCCTTATGCCAGTCACAGTTTCAATTTCGATGAGCCTAAATTCCCTGTATCAAACAGAGGAATTAGAGGGAGTTCTAGGGGTCAGGGATACAGAGGAAGATGTGGATATCCCAGAATCCACTATTCTAATTCTACCCCTGCTAGAACTGTGTATGCAGCAAAAACTCGTGGTAGATCCCTTCAGCGAGCTCAACAAGAACAAGAAAGTTCTTCCACCAATAGCAAATCCAGTCCTGGCATAGTTATTCTGGAGGATCGGTTGGGGATTCCACCCTCATCCTCTCAATAAGTAAATGGATCTAATTGGTCTAATCTTCCAAAGCCAGGAATATTTCAAACTCCTATCCCGATACAAGATGCATCAAATTCCAAAGAATCAACTTCCAAGGCACCTGCTAAACCACATTTTCCTATTGGGAAACGCAGACCTCTGGATCAAAAGTATGATGTATTGAAACACCTGGCCCAAGTATCAGCCATGTTATCAATTCTAGATGCTTTGAATCTGTCAAAATATCTTCGGTAGGCAGTCATCGAGTATTTCTCAAGTCCTCAGGAGTTTGAAACTGAAATTTCTGCAGCTGAAGCCTACCATGTAGAGAATAATCCTGTAGAATTCCATGCAGTGATATATTTAACAGACGATGATGAAGGTGATGTCGTGCATATGCATATTAGACCTTTATACTTATCTGGAAAGGTCAATGGTGTAGACATCCGAAGAGCTTTCATTGATAATGGTTTAGGAGTCAACATCATGCCCATTCGTACACTTCGTTGATTGGCCCTCACGGAATCTGATTTATCTCCTTCTAACATGATGTTACATGGATATGATAAAAATGAACAAGAACCACTGGGAGAGATTACACTCAAAACTCAGTTTGGAGATCTTGTATCCAATTCAGATTTCATGGATGTTGATCAAGACTCGACCTTCAATATCTTGCTTGGAAGACCCTGGATACATCAACATGCGGCTATCCCTTCATCATACCATCAATGTATCAAATATTGTTTCGATGGTCAATTTGGGACATTATATGGTAATAAGGCCCCATTCAAGTCATGTGAATCTCAATACATTGGGGCGGAATTCTATCACATGAAGGGAAAGGAGAAATCCACAATAAGAGAGATTACCCAAGTTAATGCTCCATAAGGTTTGGAGAAGATTCCAATAAATCCATTTACACATATGAGTATAGATTTTGTATTGCCTATCAGTAAAATTGGCAAGATAGACCCAAATCAAAATACTCTTATGGAAACATCCATAATGTCAATTCCGACAATCGAGCCAAACAACATGGGAGAAATTGGTAACCCACCAAGCAGTGATGAAAGCCCAAATGGTGGTGTCTTCATTTCATCTACTAAAATCCAACAAGTCTATACTTCTCCAATCAGGCCAGAAGAAGTTATAGCAACATTGGAGGTAAACAATGATGTAGATTCTCAATCCATCATCTCCTCTTTATTTCCCAAGGAAGACCCTTCATCATTAATCAGGTCAGAAATGGAAGCTTCTTCTTCAAGATGTTCTAATTTTAACATCTCTTCTAATCATGGAAATTCTACTTTATCATCTACTATGAAAGTAGAAATGGAAGAAATAACACATGTTGAAGAAGAAGAGGAAGATCTCAGGGATGCTCCCCCAGCATTTGAAGAGGGTATCTCTGCCACCGTGGATGAACTCAGAGAAATAAATCTGGGTACAAAAGAAGTTTCACGCCCCAATTTAATCAGTGCGGCCATGAATCTTGAAGAGAAAGAGATTTATATTTCCTTTCTAAATAAAAATAGAGATATATTTGTTTGGAACTATACAGAGATGCCCGGGCTTGATCCTGATGTTCCTACTCATCATTTGGGTTTACCAGAAGAACATCGAGGATTTAAGCAAGCCGCGAGAAGAACACACCCAACTGATGCTTCCAAAATTGACGCTGAAGTGGATAAGCTTATCAAAGCTAACTTCGTCAGAGAAGTTCAATATCCCAAGTGGTTGGACAATATTGTACCTATAAAGAAGTATAAAGGACAAATTAGAGTTTTCATAGATTTCAGAGATCTTAATCAGCATTGTCCTAAGGATGATTTCCCAGTTCCGATTACAGAACGTTTAATTGATGAAACAGCTGGCTATGAAGCACTCTACTTTATAGATGGATATTCCGGATATAATCAAATCTGAATGGCCCTAGAAGATGAGGAATCCATAGCTTTCAGAGCCCCTTAGGGTGTGTTTTGCTACCGGGTAATGCCCTTTGGCTTAAAGAATGCAGGTGGAACATATCAGCGTACCATGCATCATATCTTCAAACCCTTTTTAGGGAAGTTTGTTGAATTCTATGTGGACTATTTGGTGGTCAAATCCAATCAATTTTATAATCACTTGGCTGATTTGGATGTCATATTCCGCAATCTTTGACAAAATAATTTGAAGATGAACCCCTTAAAATGTTCTTTTGGGGAACCTTAGGAAAATTTCTCATCTTTTTTATACGCCATCATGGTATTGAAGTCGATCCTCATAAGACAAAGTCAATCCTGGGTATGTAACCTCCTCGAAATTTGAACGAATTAACTGGACTTCGAGGACACTTATCCTATATTCGTCGTTTCATCACCAATTTGGCAGGTAAATGTTTACCCTTCACCAAATTGATGAAGAAAGGAGTCACTTACCAGTGGACTGAAGAATGTCAAGAAGCATTCGATATTCTCAAAAAATACCTCTCGATTCCACTGGTACTCATGCCACCTGTTGAAGGAAGACAACTTATCCTCTACGTGACATCTTTTGAGCGATCATTGGGTGCCTCTATTGCTCAGAAGAATGATGCTGGGAATGAAAACAGCCTCTACTACCTCAGTTGGACTATGCTTGAAGTAGAAACCCGCTATTCAATTATTGAGAAGTACTGCCTGGCATTAATCTTTGCAGTTCAGAAGTTGAGACACTACATGCAACATCACGTGGTCTAATTGGTATCATGCAATAACCCGCTCAAATTCATCCTTAATCGTCCAATGCTTACAGGACGTCTAGTAAGGTGGGCAGTTATTTTGCAGTAATTCGACATTCAGTATGTGTCTCAAATGGAAATAAAGGGCATAACTCTGGCTGATTTCCTGGCAGAACACCCTTTAGTGGAAGACACATCTTCAGATATTGAACTCCCTAATGAGGAAGTCTTCTCTATTAAAGAAAGTACTAAGGCATGAGAAATGTATTTTTATGGTGCTTCCAAAAGTCCAACAGGGAGGAAAATGGAAAATCCTAAATTCAAAAAATTTGGATTAGAAATTGTGCACATTTCTCCAGAAAAGGCAGTGTTACCTTATTCCTTCTTATTGTGGGAAGGTGGTACCAATAATGAAGCTGAATACCAAGCTCTCATCACAGGCTTGGAATTGGCGCTTCAAGAACATGTGAATAACTTAAAGGTGAAAGGTTATTCAGACCTGGTAATCAAACAAGTCAATGGGGATTATGCCATCAGAAAAGATGAACTAATCCCTTTGTATGATTATGTCAGAGTGTTAATGGAGGAATTCCCTTCAGAACCGGCATTTTCTTATGTCCCGTGATCACAAAATTCTCAAGCTGATGCACTGGCTAATATAGCCACAACTCTGGCAGATCCAAATCAGGACGACACAACCATCGGTATTGCCCACCATCATGCAATTTCACCTTATGTTCAAATCAGAACAGAGGAAATTAATGAAATTAGTCCCATTCCTGAAACCTATGGTCATACTATAGGATGGATTTCACCTATCAGGGAATACCTTTAAAATGGAACACTTCCACCTGATAGAGCCGAGAAAGAACAAATCCGACGACGTGTGGTCAATTTTACTCTTTATGATAGCTTAGATCACATAGAGAAAATTCTCTAAAAATGTGGTTTTGATGGAGTTCTCTTCAGATGCATTGATGGTGAAGAGACAATGGTTGTCATGAAAGAAGTGCATGTAGGAGTCTGTAGTGACAACCAGTCTGGACATAGACTGTCTGATCAGATTCGAAGGCTTGGTTACTTTTGGCCTTCAATGATACAAGATTGTGTTCATTTCACAAAGAAGTGTCATTCATGCCAAGTACATGCCAACTTCATTAATCAACCTCCAGATTTCCTTCATACAACTAAATACTCGTGGCCATTTGCCACATGGTGAATGGATGTGGTGGGACCTTACCCTTCAGCTACGACCAAGCAGTTTAAGTATATTCTTATAGCTACTGATTTATTTTCCAAATGGGTAGAGGAAATACCTCTTAAGGAAGTCAGTTATAAATGCATTGTTAGCTTCATCAAGTCTAACATCATTACCAGATTTGGTGTCCCTCATACCATATTGATGGACAGTGGCACCAACTTCTGTTCATCTGAGGTGAAGAAGTTGTATCGAGATTACAACATCAAATCTAACCATTATTCTCGGTATCATGCAGCGGACAATGGCCAGATAGAAGCCTTCAATAAGACTCTTTCAAATATAGTGAAAAAGATGGTGGATAAAGATAAGAAATCATGGCCTGAAAAACTCTTTCATGCTTTATGGACTTATCAGACTACCACCCGCACTGCAACATGGTCAACTCCATATTCACTGGTATATGGAATGAAATCCATCATTCCCATTAAAGTTCAACTACCCTTGCTCAGAGTAGCCATTTGTGATCAGTCATCTATAAATGAACAATATCAACAGTGATTGAATGAATTGGAATGGTTAGATGAGAAAAAATTGTTCACTTTACACCACTTGGAAGTCTATCAGAATCAAATAGCATGATCCTTAAACAAAAAAGTTCATCTTCATTCATTCACTCAGGGATAATTGGTATTAGTTCTCATAACTCCAATGATACCAGGAACAAAACCTCCCAAGCTTGAGCCAAAATGGGAAGGACCTTACTCAATACATAATGTCTACTCCAATAGAGCTTATTCTTTAATCTCAATGGATGGAGAACTCATCACTACTCCAACCAATGCTAGATTTCTGAAGAAATATTTTGTATGAACACAAAATACAACAACGGTCCATGCATACAACCTTAAACTATTTTCACGTCCCTTATGTCCAGCATGACGTTAAACTCCACCATCCAGGGTCAATGCATATGACCTTAAACTATTTTCACTTTCGTCCAACATGACATTAAACTGTGTCCCCCTTCATCGTCCTTGATATATGAATTTAAACTATATAGAAGTCCCTTACATCCAGCAAGACATTTAACTGCATAACCAACGGTCCATGCATACGACCTTAAACTATTGGCACTTAAATCCAACATGAAGCTAAACTATATCGTCCCTTTTTCATCCAACATGACGTTAAACTGTGAAAAAGTCCCTAATATGTCCAACATGATGTTAAATGGTGTACTCTTTTGTCCTCACTGCATGACATTAAACTGCTCAGTCCCCCTTTTTTCAAACGTGACATTAAAACTGTATTGTCCCCATCGTCCTAATTACATGACGCTAAACTTTGTAGCACCAATAGTCTTAACTGCAAGACCTTAAAACTGCATAGTCCCTTTATATGTACTACATGACATTAAGTTGTGGATCGTTAGGGTTGTTGCTAACTCTTGTTTCTCACACCGAGTATGACTCACGTGAGATTAGAGAAAACTTCAACCATAACACTCTCTCTGGGCTACTAACCATGTGTAAGTCCTAAAACTATTTTTTAGGTCATTGTCCCCAAGGACAACTTGATCACTAATTCATTCTTTAATTGAACTACACGGACTTTGATCCTTGCCTTCCAGGATGGGTATGTAGGCAACCTCCCAAGGTTCAATCCGAAAACCAATCTCTTCAGATCGGTTCACCTCCATCTCATACGATGTTGATTCGTGAAACCGCCCCTAGAATCAATATATTTACATTGGTTCACTTTATTCCTTATATACGATGTTAGACTATACAAAACTATTGTCTAGTATGAAAATAAACTACAATATTATTTGATACCCTCACCTGAGAGGGAATCATTATTTACATTTATTTTCAATCATGTTTCATTTCAAAGACTACGTGCATACATGGCAATACCTGAACATTTTATCTTGGGTTAAACCATCATTGGACTAAAATCCCCTTTCACCCTTCACATGTACTAACCTAATTTGTTCATAGGGTAGTTCTAGAACTATGTGGGCTTGATTCCAATCCTTATGGGATTCGTAGGAACGTTCGAGTGTCCCTCGAATCCATCCCCAATTCTTTTGGTCCTAACCCCAAATTCGTCTTTCAGTCCCCTGGCTGAAAAGTCCCCATGAAAACACAAACTGTGTATTTCTTATAATGGTTAAAGATCTATGACCCTAAACTAAGATCTCTAACACATTTATCCCACACGACGTTAAACTGTAGTTCAGGAACTATGTATGGCTTGATTCCCGTCCTTATGGGATACATAGTAAAGTCCAACATTTCCATTCAGGACCTAGACACTACATGATTATGGTTAGCATTGATCTGTGTATCTCTGCATACATTGGACAATACCCATCTTTATGTTTCATAATCTTAACCTTAAATATTTTCAGATCTTCATAACCCTTTTCTTAACTTCTAATCACAAAAGGCCTGAATTTCTGAGAGTTCTTTTGCTTGACCATGCAGCATGTGCCCTTAGGCAGCCTTGCATAAATAGCCTACATAATGGACCCATCAGCCAAAAGATTCTATTATTTTACTATGTAGTCAATGCCCTTAGATGGCCCTACATAATTCAACCCCCTAACAGGTTTCTTAAATAATCGTAACTTCATTCTTGGGAGGAAAACCTCTTTTGTCTTTATTTGTCTTGATAATATGTAGGGATCCGCAAAAATAGCCATCCATAACATATTTGTCCCATATCCTTTTTCATGATATGAAAGTATTCAAGTCTATGGTTTATATTCTCCTTCCCTATGTTTGGATTAGAACTTCGTAGGAGTGATATCCATCCAGTTCTTCGATAATCTTTTTTGGAAATATCTTCTCCATATTGAAGTACCTATTTCCATACAGCAAACTCTATACTTTGGAAAATTTGAATCTCTATAAACTTTCATTGGATTTTTTGCACTAGGAAAGTTAAAATCTGAGAGTTATTTTTCCTGACTATGCAGCACGTGCCCTTAGGTGGCCTTGCATAAGTAGTCTACATAACGGACCTGTCAGCCAAAAGATGCTATTTATTTGACTATGCAACCAATGCCCATATGTGGCCCTGCATAATTCAACCCCCTAACGGGTTTGTTAAATAATGGTAACATCATTCTTGGGAACTACTACTTCTAATTCCTTTTAGCTCTTTTTCATATCATTCCTAAGATTCAAATATTCTTAAGTCATAGTTTACATATTTTCCCTCATACTTGAGTATGATAATATGTTTTCAGATAAATTGTCAAGGAATTGAGTAAGTTCTAATCCATTTCGGTCAAATCTATTTCGTCCTTAAACATTAGCCTCTTTATGTCCGACGTTCATGACATTAAACTGCCCACAAAATAAAAAGGAACTCTGAATAAAAGTCAAGTTCCAGCTCACTAAACATATAATTTGTATGATTTAGGTAATATTGAGCAATTAAATGATTCAAAGTTCGTAGGGTTATTTACATTAATCCTATTAAAAAAATAAAACTATGCTCACTAGGCTCATTGTCTTAGGTAAGGTAGCAGGAAAATAGTTATGAACAAATGATTAAGGATGAAAGTGTTTTTCATTGATGCATAAGAGTTAGAATGATATCCACAGACTGGAGTCTCTTCTATTTTTCAGGTATTACAAAAGGCTTTCAACAGAAATCTTCATTTGATTTACGGTATCCCAAGCTTCATCCGCAACCACCTGGAATTCTTTCATTAAACTGGATACAATAAGAGATGTAGTGATACCAGCTCTTCATGGAACAATTGTAAAAGGATGTTCTTGAGTGTGGTTTGAGAAAATTTTCTACTGATCAAACAGTGACTTGCGTGCCCTAAGTGATAACTTCCTGGGGTCTTATCCAGACTATAAATACCCCGACGAGCCCCCCCATTTCGAGATGGATTTTTCCAGAATTCAGATACAGAGCTCTGAACGCCCAAGTCTCTTCTTCAAGTCTTCCAAACACTTATAAGGTAATTATTTAACTAGAATGGAAGGTCTGTACAAGAGGAATACGGTCTAAGTGTTAGAAATCACTAACACTTGCGCACCTAAAGTGTTTTACCCTTAAGGGAAATGAACATACATTCATGCCTCCTTATCTATTTATTAAAATATGTGTGCCCCTCTTCTGGAAGTACCTCAGGATAATTTTAAAGGCTTTGATCAAGGATCACCCAAGTATTACCCTACTGGTTAACAAATCGCGCAAGTACTGATGTGCCGCACAGGTATACCTGCGCGACCAGGGACTTGTGAGCCCACGTAGTACCTGCACGCCTTCCAGGACTTGAGCGCCCCTATCTTTTTGGGTGCCTTTCCTGCACATTTCACCCCTCTTAAGCCAATCTACCTCTCTTATTCAAGATTAAGTCTTCAAGACACTCTTCAAATCCATTTATGGATTGTTTTCTTGATTGAATTTCTTATCTAAAAGAAATTCCGTGGAACATCTCTCAAAACCTAGTGATTTACACATCTTTACATCGCTACGGCTAGAGAGTTCAATCATTCAACCTCATCCTTTAAAGATGAGAGAATCTTTAACTTGGCCCTCATTCTTAGGAGAAAGACCCAGTCATAATTTCCCTTAAATATGGGTCTCCTTCTTAGGAGTAATCCCTAAGTCCTCATTAATCTGGGCCTCCTTTTCAGGAGTAAGCCCCAGTCTTAAAATTCTCAAATATGGGAAGCCTCTTCAGGAGTAAGCCCCAAGTCCCTTAATTTTTCAAGTCCCTTAACCTGGGACTTCATCTCAAGAGTATGCCCCATCCTTAATCTCTCTTAACCAGTCTTAATTTCCTTTTGATATAGGATTCCTTCTCAGGAGTAAAACCCAATCATAAGTCCCCTCCTAACTGGGGCCTCTTCCTTAGGAGTAAGCCCCAAGATTAGAGTATCCAAATCTCCATGAAGCACATATACCTTTATAGACCTTGTTCCAAGATTTATTCTCTGAAGTAAATCTTAATCCTCATCTATTTGGGCAATCATACACACATAAGCCCCACATCATTGCACAATTCGTGGCACAATTGTTTGGATTCACCAATACATCTTGTTTCTCACACCGAGCCTGACTCACATGAGCTTAGAGTGTAAAAGTAATCATGAAATCTTTCTTTCATCCATAAATCATGCATAAAAATCATACTCGCTTACTTGAACTACGTGGGTTATGATTCCTTTTATAAAACAAAGGATACGTAGGTAGCCCATCTACAAGTACGATCCCAACATTGAAATAATCCATGTCCTTCTGAATGACAATAAACTTAAAGTGACCCACTGAGTGGTTTTAAAACCAGTATGGTTATCATAATGACCAAGAGACTTTTATGTATCAAAGGATACCATTGACTAAGAATCTCTAACAAAAAAAGATGATTCTCTATCAATGAAGAACGTCGAATACATATAAAAGATTCTCCAAATTTATTACATATAAATCATTGATTGTCAGATCTAAAGGAAAGATCATTTTATACTGGGTAATGTAATAAGGATTCACGAACATAACTTATATCTATAAAGAGAGTCCCAGAGTAGACAATAATTCCCCTAAAAAAGGTGTGATGAGTCCGACCTCCCATCCTCTTGACCAATGAAAATTCCTAGGCCTCATCAGTCCACAACTAATGAGCACCTTCCTTTGAAAAGTAGGTTCAAATGGATATGGAATCATTGGATGTTTCCGGTTCTACGAACAAACCCGTTAGAAACCACTTGGAATGTTTGGATCATAAATCAATGAGATCATCCCCCATTCCATAGGAAAACAATCATATCTCTGATTTCATTAGCACACCATTAGAGATGAAAGTCAAGATGGTAACTTATATGCTTGATGACATTATATTCCAGGGGTGGGATCTAGAAATACAGGCTAAACATGATCACAATCAAATTTGGGAGGATTTGGAGGATTTGTGTAAACAAATTCAACCCTCACATGTTCTAAATTCAGAAAATGACACAATTATTTAGTATGAAGTAGGAAAATATCTATGTCACAGAATATGTGGCTACATCCATGAATTTAGTATTATTTTTACCAGAATTTGTAGATAGTGCGGTTTTGAAGGAATGAATCTTCTAAGCAGGGTTGAGACAAGATATTCACTCAAATATTGTGTCGATCTACATTACATATTTTTAAAATATGGTAAACAATGAAATAGCGGATAAATGTGACATCTCAGGATATGTGGGAGGAGGAAGTATAATGATACCAATGATAAATGGTGGTAACTCGAATACTATGAGAAAGAAGAATAGGGACACCTATTTTTATGGTGGAAGTACAAAATCTGACAACTAGATTAGAGAACCTTCCTCTGTAACAAAAGAGCCAAGAAGAATGTTTCCAACGTGGTCCTTTGAAAACATGAAGCTAGAGTGTACATAAAAACCAAGATTATGTAATAATTTCCACAATATGGGACATCTTAAGAGATTTTGTTGTAGTGCTCTAAGGACAGGTTCTCGAGACACTTATCAAGTGTTGCAAGAATTGCATGCTTCGATTAGATGGGGACAGCTGAATCAGTCTCATTATAAGGGAAGAGCTAGCCATGGTTATTCTAGTAACACCATGACTTCTCAAAAAGGAAAATATTATAAAGGAAATAAGGAGCAGAGTGTAGAGACGAAGCAATTATATGAAGCTAAGAAGATGATTTTAGCTGATCAGGCTGGACCATCTATAGTAAGAGGTAAGATTCAATTAAACTATACCCTTTTACAACTATGGTTTGATACTAGTGAATCTCATTTCTTTAGTGATTCTTATGCTATTGATTTTATATGTTTAAAACTTGAGATGATTTCCTCTGTCATAAAACATCAAACTCCTCTCTGGGAAAGAGAATTTAGAGCCTTCCTCTGTAGAGTATGTTTTATAACTTTTGATGGTGCTAAGATGAAGTGGGACTTCTCGATGGTGGAGATGGATATATTTGATTTAATTATAGGTATTGATTGGTTTACAATGTTGAAAAATCACATCTACTGTTATAGTAGAACATTTAGTTTCACAACTATGGGCAACATCAAGCATCTCCTAGTAGAAAAAGTTGTAAAGACAGGTAAAATGAGTTTTTTGGAACCATTAGTGGGAACAACATCTTACAAGTTGGAAACATTGACTTTGAAATTGATAGAAGAGATAAAAGATATATGTTTTCCAGCAGTTCTGGAAAAATTTCTAGATGCCTTTTCCAATAACCTCTCAGGGTTTCCACCTACAAGGGAAGTGGAGTTTATGATTGATCTCTATCTAGGGACTAGTATGATTTCAATTCCATTTTACAGGATAGAACCAATAGACCTAAGGGATCTATAATTGTTATTAGTGGAGATAGAAAGCAAATGTTTCATTCAGACAAGTATGTCTCTGTGGGGATCACTGGTCATGTTTGTAAATAAATCTGATGGAACTTTTTGACAATGCATGGATTATTGTAATATTAACCAAGTTATGATAAATAATAGTTATCCAATTCCATGAATTGATGATATGTTTGATCAAATTAGGGGAGCTCAGTGGTTATCTAAAACTGACTTGCAATCAGGATATCATCAGTTGTGAGTTCAGATAGAGGATATTCGTAAGACATCTTTCAGAAGAAGATATAGACACTATAAATATACAGTCATGCCTTTAAGTATTATGATTTCACCAATGGTCTTTATGGATTTGATGAATTACATATTTCATCAATATTTGGATTATTTGGATGTGGTGTTTGTGGATGACATATTAGTGTACTCAAGGACAAGGGATGAAAATGAGAAACACTTGATGACAGTGTTGGGAATCTTTAGAGATAATTGTTTGTATGCCAAATTGTCAAAATCTGTTTTTTGGATACAAGAGGTATGATTTCTCATCCATGTAATTTATAAAAAATGTGTTTATGTGGATCTAGAGAAGACAAAAGCTTTTATCTTTTGGAAACCCCCGAAGACTATCTTTGAGATAAGAAGTTTTCTTGGTCTAGATGGTTATTACCGATGATTTATGCATGAATTATCATGAATAGATTCTCCAGTGATATCCTTTAAAAAGAATAATTTTCTATTATAATGGATAGAGGAATGGCAGAAGACTTTCCAAGAGTTGAAATTTCATCTCACAACAACACCTATATTTATTTTTCCAAAATCTGGACAGGAGTTCGTAGTGTACTGTGATGCTTCAAGGTCTGGATTGGGATGTGTTTTCATGAAAGTAGACCATGATATTAATTTTGGTTCAAGGTAATTGTAATTTCAAGAGAATAACTACCGAACACATTACTCGGAGTTAGCTGTAGTCGTTCGTGCTTTGAAGATTTGGCATCACTATCTATTTGGTGATAAATTTGTTATGTTCACGGATCATAAAAGCTAGAAACACATTTTCTACCAACAAAATTTGAATCTAAGGAAAAGTAGATTGATAAATTATCTCTAGATGTTATATTTTTACTTAATTTATACACTCAGAAATGCTAATTTGTTGGTTGATGCATTAAAAAGAAATTCATACACTCAGTGGGCAAGGAAACCTTCAGATGAATGGTAGTTGATGTCGGTCCTATCCGAAATGCATATAGAATGTGATGATCATGGTGATGTTGCTATTTTTTTAATTGTTTTGGTTCTTGAGTTGGTGAAGATGTTAATGGAGGTAGAAATATCTGATGTAGTATTCCTAGTTATTAGTTCCAAACTCAACGGTCTGGAGACCATTGAGGGATGTAAACTAGATCGGAGTACAGTTTTGTGGTTCAAAAATTGGATGGTTAAACCTATCAATTGTTAGGAAAAACATATTCATGTGTATCACTATTCCAAATGGTCTATACATCTGGGTACACAAAATATGTATAAGGAGTTTAAGGTGTAGTTTTGGTGGAGTGACATGAAAAGGAAAGTGGATGAGTTCATTTCAAAGTGCTTAACTTTTCATCAAATTATGAAAGATAATTACTACCCAATGGGTATGTTGTAGTCTTTACCTATCTTAGTATGGAAATAGGATTAGATAGCGATTGATTTTGTTATAGGTATACCAAGAAATGATCAGAAACATGATGCCATATGGGTGATTGTCCATCGGCTGACAAAGTTGGTTCATTTCATCCATATTCATGAAACTCATACGGTGAAGGATCTATCAAAAATCTATATTCGAGAAGTGGTAAAGAGACATGGAATACTAGTTTCGATCATGTCAGACAATGATCCATGGTTTACATCTCATTTCTAGAAATCCTTATAAAAATCCCATGGAACTCAGTAATTGAAATCCAAAATTGATATTCGAGAAGTGCTTTATCTAGGACTTTTTCCATTTGAATGCACCGATATTCGTGCTGACAAAGAAAGGGGGAATTTTGTCTGGTTGGATTCATGTGGGAGATATTTTTAGGATTTGAAGATAAGGATAACTTCACCACCTATCTTCACATTACCTTTTGTAGGTAAATAATATACCATACACTATTACCCATCGGGAGTTGGACTCAGAGTTGGACTCGGAGCAGTTCTGATGTAGGATAATCAAGTGGTCTTATAAAGATCTAGAAGGCTACGACTACATATGAGAAATTATCCTACTCATGTTCTAGAGTTATCCATAGTGTTAAAATACCAGATATGTTGGAGAAAATATCATTGGGATATAGTTTTTTGGTATAAATGAACCGTAAGAGCATCAAGTACATATTTTCTCACAAGAACATAAACATTTAGAGGAAGTGGAGGGTCAAGTATCTGCAGTCTTTAGAATTTGAGTAGGCTTATACAATGTATAGAGGAAAAGTCATTACTGATTCCTTCAGCTGGAAGATGCAGAAAGAGGTAGTGTGGGAGTCTTGTGATTAGTGGTGGATGATGTCACTCTTTGCACACATGGATCTAGATGTTTAAGAGACAGAAGGAGGAGTATAATTAACTTCAACATATATTATACACATGGTTATTAACCAGATCATGACTTAGTAGTTATCTAATTTGGTGGGATTATTTCTGAGATAAATCGTATATGATGGGGGGAAACCATTCAGATAGTCTCTTGGTAGTTAAAATTATCTATTTTTCTATGGCTGAGTATGGGTTCATAAGGGGTTCCATGAGGAGTTTTTAGAGAGTTTCCTTCTTCTAGATGGGTGGTACATTCTGGTTTGATAATGATATATCATGATCTCCATAGAATGTACTGGTTTTTAGGAATGGAGAAGGATGTAGTGGGAGTTGTGGTGAGTTTGTTAACCTATCAGCAAATGAAATCCAAGAATTAGAGGCCTTATAAGTTGTTACAACCTCTTTCCATTCTTGAGTGGGAATGAGATTATGTTAATATGGATTTTGTAAATGGATTATCCAAGAAAATCTATCCGAATGATGCTGTATTGGTGATCTTGGATCGACTGACTAAGGTAGCCTAATTATTTTTTATATGGGAGACCTTTACAGTTGATGATCATGGTAGTATTTACCTATGTGAGATATTTTAGCTACATGGTGTTATAAGGAGTATCATTTCTGAAAGATATAATTGTTTCATATCATGGTTCTTTGAGGGTATTCAAAAGGATGCAGGTTAGAGATTTATTATGAGTATGAACTATCATCCTCAAACTGATGGTTAATCTGAGAGAACTATTTAGATATTGGTGGATAAGTTACAAGCCTATGTTTTGGATTTCAGGGGTTCTTATGAGAATCATATGGAACTCATGGAGTTTTCATATAATAATACCTTACATGCATCAATCCAGATAGAACCCTCCAAGGATTTATATGGAAAGACATTCAATTTTACTCTTTGTTGGTTAAAGGTAGGGGAGTAAGTGCTTGTTGGACCTAGTCTTGTGTACGACATGTTTGAGAAGGTTAATTTGATTGGAAGGTAGTTAATGTCCACAAAATGAAGGTTGAAATATTAAACTAACCATAAAAGATGACCTTTGGAGTTTTATATTGGTTATCACGTTTCCTTCGTTTTTAACCTAGGTTGGGGAAACATCATATTAGGAAATTGGGAAAGCTTGTGCTTTGGTTTTTCAGGCCATTTTATATAGTTGATAGGGTTGGACTAGTGGCATACAAAGTATCCATTCCACAATGATAAAGTGCCATGAACAACTTGTTTCATGTGTCACAGCTTTAGAGATATCATCATGATCCTTCTCATGTGATATACATTGAGGATATATAGATTTATATAGACACATCCTATGAGGATCATCCAATATGGATTATAGAATGTAGTGAAAAATATATTTGGTGTATGACTATACCTCTTGGTCAAGTGTAGTGGTAGCATGGATTCATTCAAGACGAGTCTGAGGAGAGGGAGTCTAATATGTGAGAAGAGTGGCGAGTCATGTTTTTCGAGACCCCGCAATGATTCTTAGAGAAGCTCAGGGATGAAATATTATATTATGGAGAGGTTTTAAGATATTGTATTATTCTAGGTACCTCCCTATTTGTGTTTTTTGTTAAACCTATTTCATTTTGGGTTTTCCTTGGCTTTAAACTTGGGGGATGAGTCTGGTTTACAGGAAGATAACCCAGTTGAGGAAAATTATGTTTAGGGATGTATGTTTGTTTGAATTTGTGGAACTCAAATATGAATGTAATAAAAGGTCTTTTGAAGAGTTTTTATAACATTATAAGGCTTCAAAGGTAGTTTGGGATCTTTTGAGGATTTTGGGGTGTAAGGATATCAGTAGGTAACTTACAAACTATTTAAATTCATTACATTCCATGAAACTTCTACCGGGAAGAAGCTGTAAAAGGGATACAGGATATAAATCGGTTAATGGTGTGAACTAGATTACACATCATGATTCTCTATTACAATATGTGTAACATTTTGGTAGGTTTAAAATCACTCTAGGAGACATGAATTTCAACTACCTAATAATTAACAATTTCACACCGTGTAATGTACTTACAGACCATGTATGTTTGGATTTTCACAATTTAAAGGGTGGGTAGTGATTATGTTTTTCATTCATCCTCTCTAACCCTTCAACTTCTTGAGGCTAGGTGATTCTCAAGGATATTATGGAGTGATTTCAACCCTTTTGGAAATCATGGTTTGGTGTTTGGTTCGAGGTAAGACCCTTTTCTTTAGTTTTCCTCCCCTTACTCGTTCCACCATCAATACCGTGTGTTCTTTGGATCCCTTCCATGGAAATATGCATTGATCAGATTTTTTGGATGATAAAGGTTTATTCAAAGATCTCTTATGTGACAACAATCCATTTATTAGTGTTTCTGAATCACTGAATGAAGATTGGTGGTCTAAAACTAAGTGTACGATCTATTTACTTGTTGAGTATGTGTAATAATGCAATTGTACCACCATGATGTTTTCATTAACTAATTGAATGTTGAATGTTGATAAATCATGGATTGAATTATTCAATGAATCCCATTGGTCTCAAAAAAATTTTTTGGCCTGGATTGTGGCTAGCCATAGGGTGAGGAAACCCTAGATAAATAATGAATTGGATAATGTCTTAATGTTTGTTTAGTGTGACATGAGATTTTAAGTGATTTATTGGATTAGAATAACTTTGGTAATAACATATGGGATATTAATATGACTATTGATAATTTAATGTCTAAAAGAAATTTTAATTGAAAGACAAAATCGAAATTTTTATAATTAACCATTGAGGATTATGAAATGATATTTTGATATCAGTTAAGTCGTGACTTACTATGTTGATGCTAAAAAACTTATACAGGAGGCTATTCCCAGTTCATAATGAAATTCTTATATAGCATTCTATGCTCGGTTTTATTCTAAAATATTTATATATAGAGAATTTCTTGAAAGAAAAAATTCATATATAGTAGGATATTCCAATATTTATGATAAAATACATATATATATATATATAGATTTTCCAGGAGGGTGAAATGCTTATAGAGAGGGAATTTCCCAGTTATGTGATTTTTTATGGATTTTGGTTATGGTTCGAATGGTTGTGCTATATGATAATATATATTCTTGCATGGTTCTAAAGTAGATTGATTGTGTATTAAATTAATTTATTAATTAATATACATCTTTATTATTTTATTTCATGCACTTATTGTCAGATTAGATTTGTTTAAACTTGATTTTGTTGACCTATTGAGTTTTACTCACACACTATTCATGCCTCTATTTGGTACCCGAGATGATTAAATGGATTCAGGTGTGCACAGGGGAAAGGGGCCATCATGTTGATTATTTCTTACTAGTTGGGTAGGAGATTGGAGACAATACCGACATGGGGTTTGAGATTGCAGTCTTTTGGGATTTTGTTTTCTGGATGATTATTTTATTTGTATTTTTTTCTAACTTATATTTAGATACATTCCATCCTATCATTACATAATTAATTATTATTATTTATTTTATCTGCATTTTACTTCCCAGTTATATGAATTAGTATTTCCTCATTTTCCATTACTATGATATTTAACTATTATTGATCATTCTGATATGATGTAACACTATACCTGGGGGTACAGTCTCCCCCACTATATTCATTTAACCCCCACTACTAATTAGTAGCCTCTACTATATGATTAGGCATGACTGAGGTCTCATAACTATACTGATTTGGCTACACGATAGAGTGCCAGATAAGGGGATCTTCCAAGTAAAATCCATCAATGAGAATAATTATGTAAATATAGGAAAATCCTAAATATTTTATTAGGTGATCCTAGACGTACTCAAATTGGAACCATCGACAAGCCCATAGATTCATTCCCAAGTCTATAATCAACTAGTTTCCCTCAACTAGCCTCACCGGTGGCACTCCCCTTTGGCCATCCCGTACTAATGTATATCTAGTCATTCTAATTGGGGCTGGGTTGTAAGTATATCCCTTCCCTCACTAAGAAACATAGAATCCACATGAATGTTACTAAATAAGAGTTGATCAATCAACCCGGGATACAATAGTATAGAAATAGTAAATCACACCTCACCTCATATACCCTCATGAGAAACAAATCCTTTTCACATATTAGTCATATCATAATATAAAAATTGGCACGACCTTTGGGGATATAATCCATATCACATCAATAAAAATATACCCCTCGAGGTCACATCTCAACAAGGGGATCAAGAGGATCTCAGACAATCACACCATTTTAAAACCATTCAATGTACCAAATATGCCTTCACTAAATAAAGGAATCTAGATGAAAAGTTTTTTCTCAATGGTTTCAAATTCCATTTCAAACCATTCTTTAAAATAAACACTTTTAAATCCATTTAAAAAAAATCTTCCTAAAAATCCATTTAAAACCATTTGGAAATCATTTAATGAATCAATAAAATTTTCATTGAAACCCCTGAAAGTTCAAAGTATCATTTCTGAATCTAAATCTTGAGATGAATGTGGTCAAAGAATTTTGAAACATTACATTTTAATTATGAAAATTCTTTTAATACATTTTAAATACTTGGAATTTCATGTACCACATTAAATTAAAAGTAAAACCATTATATCAATTAAAAATATCATTAAAACCTTGATGAAATCCATTTCAAATATCATTGTAACAACCAAATAATTTATGATATATTTATTTTTAAATAAATTTTATTTATTTGATAACATTTTTACACACAACATAGAGTTTAAACAAACAATGATATAATTTTGAATTATTATCATTTAATTTACCAGTTGTCTTCTATTTGTGGGATTAGTGGGTTTGAATATAATTAAATAATTTATGGAATACTATTTCTATGTTCTTTTAAAATTAATTCATTGGTTATAAATTTTTTATAAAATAAAATAAAAGCATTTGAATTTTAAATGATATATTTTTTGAAATCTGTTTTAATACCCACAATGTGTATTTATATTAAAAAATTAATGTACCCACTATTGATGAATAGTTCTATTGAAATTTTTTGACAATAAATTAAATCATATATATTAACTTTAAAATAGTTGCGGTTCCTATGAATGTAATGATAATAAATTCATATCATGCTTCAAAAATATATTTTCTTCAAATAGTTTGCATGTTATTTTGTGTTGAAATTTTATTATTAATTATTCCAATTTTATAAATTATATTAAAAACCCTAGATATATTTTATGAAATTGTAGTTTCTTAAGAGTCTTATGATTATTTTTTGATAATTTTCTGAAAATACTGATTTTTGAGTGGAGAATGAAATTTTTTATTTTCCAAATATAATAACTTTTATGAAACTTTTATGATGTAATCCTAAAATAATAAAATGAAAAAAAAAATTTTGACCAAATTTATATTTAGAGATTAAAATAAATATTTTAAAAATACTATTGTGAATTTTCCAACCCAATCTTTAATTTTGTGAATTTATGTTATATTTTATTCAAATTAATTTTTTTTGGGTCTTTTCATTTAATGGTATTGTTGGAAGGTGTACTTTGGTTTTGGTTTTGTCCAAAAGTATAAAAACCTATATTTTTTCATTAAATAAATATATTTTTGAAACTAAAATTTTATTTATTTTAACGTAAAATTATTTTCTTTCTTAAATCACGTATTTTCCTAAATTCTGTTTTTTATTTGTTCTGTGTTATCATATTAAAAGTCATTTATACATCCAATAGAGATTGAATATAATAAAATTTATTCAAAATTTGGAATAATAATATAAATTTTTTATAATTACTCTTTTATTTTTCATTATATAACCATGTTATCATGGTAAAATGTTATGTTATTACAGTTATGGTTAAAATGGGTTTAAACTATTTTTACTTGGAGATAAGGCTTAAAATATCCCAAAAACATATATAAATTTTATTATTTAATTTTATTTTGAGCATATAAAATATTATATATTAATTTTATGTTTCTTGGTTCCACTTTAAAAGTGTATGATTGATATTATATTTAAATATTATAAGTGATTCTAAGTGTGTCTTTTTCGTCACTTATAAAATGGCACCTCATATCTTCATTTTTTCATAGAGTTTGAGCCCTATAGTTTAGAGAATACCTATAATAATACCCTAATATATTCCTATAATTAATCCAAAAACTTTTTTTCATCCCATAATACCATCTAGATCTGGGTTATGTTTTAATCCAATGGAGGTCCCCCAAAGAAGAGGTAATCATCTTACCCGACTCTTTTAATGTTTATTTCTTCTTCTAATTCCTATATATTTTTTGTGTCCATACTAAAATTAATAATATATTATAAAAAATATACTAGGATATTATTATTATTATTGGAAAAAAATATTTAACCTCTTTTTTATCAAACGGTAAATGAAAGTATCGCTCCTGTGTACGTGTGGACGACCACCTCCATGTAATGATGTGATAAATTTCCTATAACTGCTTAAAATTGATGGATATAAATATATATTTAAGGAAAAAATATTTATTTAATTAATTGATATCATATTTATGATATTATTATAGTTATTTAATAGTGAACTATTATTTACCATTTTTTCTTTCGATCCATTGAAAATTTTGAACAACACTCATGTGTACGTACATACTACCATTTACATGAAATGATGTAATTCATTTTTCATCACTGATTTATATAAATGATTATAAATACGTATATAATGAATATATATGATATTTATATCATATTCAAAAACACTTCATTTTATGAAACCATGATCAAATAGAAAATACCGTGACTACTGAAACAAAACCTACATAAAAAATGAAGCAGTTAACGCCTAAAATGAAAATGATAATGAAATATTGTTTATGGACAGGTGATAAGATTTTATAAGTAAAAATTATATGTTTTTATAAGTATGAATATTATTTTTTATATTATTATTATAAATTTAAATTTACTATAAAAGAGGATAAACGTGCTTACGATGAATATTGGATCTGAGGTAAGGGTTTCTTGTTACAATCTCACTTTTTACAGGTATTTTTTTATGATTAAATTTTCAGATGATGAAATTATAAGTTCTATTTACCGAAAATATTATGCATTTTATTATTCTCTTTTTATTTCTAGAAATTTAATGTTTTAATTTCATTTTCCTCTCTCAAATTACATAAAAACTTGAATGATTTTTGCTAGGAAAAACAATATTATTTCCATCTTCGATCAGGAATATTTTCTTCCATGTCCATATTCTATTTAAAATGATTTCAAGAATATTTTTATTATTCCTCAAAGGTTTAATAATTTAATTTTTATACATGTTTAAATTTCAAAAAAAAATTCTTAAAAGGAATCCTCTTGTCATTTTCTAATTGAGGTACTTTTTACCAAAGTTGTGGAGAAAATATTTTTTTACATGCACCACAAAAATAGATTTTCCCATAGTCATGAATACTCTTTGATTTGAATATTACATTAAAAGTTTATGTGGTTATTTTAATACATGTTTTACATAAAATTCTATATGTTAAATATTTAAAATAATTGATCTTAATATGAAAAGGCTATTTTCAAAGAGAAATGTACCAGTGATCTTTTAAAGGTATTTTCATCTAAGAAAAAAACCATTGATGTTACTTATTATTCAATGGGTATATTATAAAATTATAAAATATTTATTCATTCTATGGATGATTTGTGATTATTATTAATAGTTATTGGTGAAACCCATTTTCATTTCCATGTGTTAATCTATGATGAGATGCTAAATGTTTCATGATCATATGGAATACATATGAATGTATTATGTGATAGGTGGGAGAATTATATTCCTCCAATTAATTGGGTAATGAATAATATATATGATCTCAATGGTTATATGATAGGTTATTCCACTCCCAAAGGAGGGTACATAAGAGGTTATCTCAAGCCTGAAAGAGGTAGCATGAGAGGATATCCCCCTATTAAATAAGGTATAGAGGTGGTTAGACCAATCCAAACATGTGATGAATTTATTAGTGGTAATCCTTGACATAATATTTTGATTATTATTATTATTCCACAATTTTTATTCCACACTCTATGACATGTTCTTATTCTTATGATATTATCCCATGAATCCTGATATTTGATTCTTATATGATTTATTTCATATAATCTTTCACAGTATGTCATGATTATGAACTATGAATTTTTGGGTATTAATTTAAAATTCTATGATCATTTTCTCATACCCTTATGGTCATGATATGATTGAATATAATAATTGATTAATATATCCCATGTTTACCCTTACTAAATAACTGATATCACCCTTTCTTTTGTTTCTATTCCAAAGGATATTAAGAATGATTTTTAGTAGGGTATATCTAATAAGTGTACTATGTGAGAAGATATTTGATGGAGATACTAAAAATACTATAAAAAACAAGATGATTATATATCTAGTCATTAAACACACTAAACCTTTAAGGTTATTAGAAATGTATTGTTATGATATATATTGATTAATCATCTAAAATATGTAATATAAATGTATATCATTTTTGGTTTTCCTTAATTGGTATCAAAAAATGGTTTAGTTTTTTTAGAGATTAAGATTGGAGGTGTTTTTTTGAAAACCCCGGGGATAAGTATAAGTATAAGATACTATCTTGTAGTTTTTATAAAGTATAGATTATGTGGTTTTCCTATAAAATAAATCTATATATGGATATTGGAAAGTGGATGTTGATATGGAATAAATACACATAGGGCAAAAAATTTGAAGGGGTAAATTGGGTATTAACTCGATCATTATTGGTGCACGATGAGTGGACCTAAGACTGTACACCTAGATAAAAATTCCTGAGGTATATTCTTGGGCTAATTTAAATTTTTATTATGAACCATTGTGAAGTGTTTTAATAGATGTTAGGTCCACTAGGCTGAATACCCTGAGAGGGGGGGTGAATCAGGGTATGACTAATTAAAAATTAATGCCCGTTCTGATCTTGTTTCGCTGTTAAGCAAAACAATATTCTCTATCTTTCCTGCTGCACAATATAAACAGAAAGTAAAGCAAGCGGAGGACACATCAATTTTACTTGGTTCACCGCTAAGGGCTACGTCCAAGGATCATACGCTGACAGGTTTCCGGTCGTACCAAATTCCACTAATCTTCACTAGCTGTGGATTACAAGGTTCGGGCTAGATCACTTCTATACCCAGGCTCACTGCCTTTACAATGTTTAGGGTCAGCTCACTGCTTTCCCAAGGGTCACTCCCTGTTTCTCTCTCTCTGGATCACTGCCGAGGGAGAGGATCACCTTCTTCCTCTTCCTAAGCTCACTGCTCTTGGAAGGGATTCACTCACAGTTTATAGACCTGTAGGTCTCTTCATTTCCATTAAGGAATGCATCTTTCTCTGTATGTAGATGCTCTGTTGAAGTTCAACTTTTACCCGTAGATGAATACCCCTTTTCCACTATCCACTGGGCAAACAACCTTTGGAAAGACCTTCGCAAAGCACTCTACAATGCGAGGCTCCCAATTTCGCGAAGCTCAAACAAGCCTTCGTGAAGCTCCTGCCTTTTCGCGAAGCTCACTCGCAAATCTCCCTCACGAAGCACGCTCGCGATGCTCAAGCCGTTGCAAAGAAACGACCCTCGCGAAGCAAAGTAAGCCAACGCGGAGCTCACAGGTCTCGAAGAGCTACAACAGCCGCCGCGAAGCACCTCTTTCGCGAAGCACACTGGCTCCGCGAACCACCTTCGCAAATCGAGAGCAAAGTATTTTCTCTGAAAATTATCTCTGCTTCGCTCGAAGGGGTCGGCCTAAATTTATAGGCAATTCCACCGACCCTCGTCCCTTCCGCGCGAAGTCAATGCCACATCATCTCAAATCACGAAGCTCCAATGATTCCGCAGGAATTCTGTCCAAATCGCGAAGCTCCACGGCAATTTGTCGTTCGCGAAGCTTGACGTATTCGCGAAGAATCACCGCCAACATACCTTCACGACTTCGCCGCGAAGCTCCCTCGCGAAGCCCAACATTCCTTCGCGCCTTCGCCGCAAAGCTCCCTCGCAAAGCCCTTCACCGCCACGATGCGCTTCAGCCTCTGCCGTTCGCGAAGCTTGACGTAATCGCGAAGACTCACCGCCTCCATTCTTCTGGTCTTCGCGATTTCCAAACCATGCATCCTATCTTTGCGAAATTCATACCTTTTCCATATTAAATTATTCTCTTCATGGAAATCCTATTTTCGAGATGCTCACCAAACTCCATATTTTGGACCCCAAAAATTTGGCAAACACTGGGAAACGACGCCACCTTGTACTGCTCTTTTGTACCACCTCCAGATCATCCTTTCCTTTGTCATCATTCTTTGTCAACATGGAATGTCAACAACTTCTCGGGAACTCGACAATTCTCCATGGAAACCTGCTTTGTCAACAAACACAATCAGCCCAAAAATACTGCAATGTTACCTTGAGGGATTTTTGCCCAACAATCTCCCCCTTTGGGTTTGTTGACAACTCTTCACAACTCTGCTCAGAAATATTTTCTGCACATTGATACCTCATTGAGTCTTCTTCCAGTCGCTACCACCATTCACCTCTTGCGATTCTGATAGCATTAAAGGATTCACTTAACACGTACTCTAAGCCCACATGAGCAATGCTCGGCGTGAGAAACAAGAGTAGTATGAAAAGTTCATCAATGAATCACTTCATGTCAGACCCCAATTGTCGATTCCACCCTGATACCAATTCTTAAAATAAAACCAGTTGTTGAACCACACTGATACCAATTGGTGAATTCTTAAGTTGATACCAATTGATGATAGCTGGACACCGTCTCACACCATTCCAACACCACTGTTCTGCTTTTATCACGATCCTCAGCTGTCGTGATTTCTATGCTTTGATCGACCACTTCTAGCATCGTCAGATTTAAAACGCTCTCCCCCTTTCTCATTGCTCCCCCTTTCTGGATGCTCCACCTGTCAGCTTCTCCCCATATCAAATATGATATATCAAATCTCCACACTGTCTCCCAGTCACCATTTTCTCCCCTTTTAACAAACACTAGTTCTATTTTCTCCCCCTTTGTCAACGAACCCAAAGGTCACTCCTGTGTAGTCTATAACAGAGTAGAGAACACAAATTAGCATAGTAGGGAAAACACATCATACCTCGGGGAGAGGGGGGGGGTCCCACATCCACACTATTTCAAGTGCGGGGAATCGATTGAACTCCCAGAGCCAGTCGATGCCTCTCAAAAGCTTCCTTGGGTAAGGCCTTTGTTAGAATGTCTGCAACCTGTAGCTCTGTAGGCACGTACTCCAACTTCACGATTCCCTGCTCAACCTTCTCCTTGATAAAATGATACTTAATCTCAATGTGCTTTGTCCTTGAATGATGGATGGGATTTTTGCTAAGATTTATAGCACTATAGTTGTTGCACTGGATTCCGATCGGAGACTTCACTTCAACTCCCATATCTTCAAGCTGTTGTTTCATCCACAATAATTGTGTGCATTCTTGAGTAGCCACAATATACTCAGCTTCTGCGGTGCTCAATGAAATGAAATCTTGCTTCTTGCTAAGACAAGAAATACACAAGCCACCAAGATAGAAAGCACCACCTGGCGTTGATTTCCTATCATCCGCTGAACCGGCCCAATCTGCATCAGTATATCCCAATAACTCTGTCTGAGATTTGTCATTGTATGTCAAGCCGAAGTCCACCGTGCCCTTGATATACCGAAGTATTCTTTTCACTGCGAGCATGTGACTTTCCTTGGGATTGCTCTGATACCTCGCTGCTTTGCATGTGGCGAAAAAAATATCAGGCCTTGTTGAGGTTAAGTATAACAGACTTCCAATGATTTGCCTGTATTCTGTGATATTAACTGCCTTGCCATCTTCATATTTCGATAATTTCATCCGAGTGGCAACCAGAGTCTTCATCTCCTTGGAATTTTCCATTCCAAACCTTCTCAGGACCTCCTTGGAATATTTAGACTAAGAAATGAATATTCCATTCCTTCCTTGTGTTACCTGTAGACCAAGGAAAAACGTGAGATCTCCAATCATTGACATTTCAAACTCATTTTTCATGAATTCGGAAAACTGTCTACACTGAGCTTCATCTGATCCGCCAAATATTATGTCATAGACATAAACCAACACCATCATCCTTTGATTACTGTCATTACTGAAATAGAGATTGTAATCAACTCCTCCACGCTGAAAACCAAGCTTCTTCAAGTACTGATCAAGCCTTGAGTACCATGGCCTTTGTGCTTGTTTCATCCCATACAACGCCTTCTTCAGCCTGCAAACTTTGTTCTCGTCCTCATGAATGAGAAAACCATCTGGCTGCTCAATATACACCTCTTCTTCCAGAACCCCATTCAAGAATGCGAATTTGACATCCATCTGGAACACTTTGAACTTTCTTTGCACTGCTATGGCCAAAAATAACTTGATTGTATCTAGCCTTGCAACCGGTGCAAATGTCTCATCAATATCTATTCCCTCTATCTGGGAGTATCCCTTGCACACTAGTCGTGCTTTGTTCTGAATCACTGTGCCATCTTCATTCATCTTGTTGCGATAGATCCATTTAGTCCCGATGACATTCTTGTCTGCTGGCCTCGAAACAATCTCCCATGTTTGATTCTTCTCAATCTGATCAAGCTCTTCGTTCATGGCCTGAACCCAGTTTTCATCTTTAGCTGCATCAGAAAAACATTTCGGCTCCACTTGAGACAAAAACGATGCTTGCTGTGATGATTTCATTCTTCGAGTCTGAACTGGAGCTGTTTGATCACCAATGACATTCTGCCTATCAATTTCAGTTCGACTCTTTGGCTTTCTCACAGACACCAACTTGACACTTTCCTCTTCATCATCAGTATCTTCTTCTGAGTCAGCTTCTGCCACTTCTGCTCCCCCTGGGTTGCTTACCTCATCATCACTTTCATCCAGGAACTGTTCACTGGATCGTTGAGTATTCTGCTCATTTTCAACTATAGTGACATCATTGCTTTCAATGATTTTTCCCAGCCTTTTGTTGAAACATTTATACGCTTTGATTTTCCCAGAATAGCCAAGGAATATCCCTTCATCTCCTCGTGCCTCAAACTTCCTATGATTTTCTTTGTTGAGAATGAAACACTTACTTCCAAAGATTCGAAAGTACTTCAACGTTGGCTTCTTTCCGTACCACAGTTCATACGGAGTCTTCCCTTGCTTCGGACATAACAGAGACCTGTTTGAAACATAGACCGATGTCAAAACTGCTTCCTTCCAAAATTTCTCTGGCAGGTCCTTATCAATAAGCATTGTTCTGGCCATGTTGTTGATGATCCGATTTCTCCTTTCAACTACTCCATTCTGTTGGGGAGTTCTTACTGATGAAACTTGTTTCCTTATCCCATGTTTCTCGAGATAGTTTTCAACCTGACTGTTTGTAAATTCCGTACCGTTATCAGTACGAAACTTCAGAATTTTCTGCCCAAGCATCTTTTCTGATTCCCTCCTGTACTGCTTTATGCAACTGAACACCTCTGTCTTATGGGTTATTATGAATACCTAGGCCATTCTGCTATATTCATCAATGAAAATAACATAGTACCTTTTCCCATTTATAGCTCATGGTGAGATAGGTCCACATACATCAGAATGCACCAATTCAAGCACTCTAGTTGATTTCTGTTCCTTTGGCCTGTATGTCTTTCTGATGATTTTCCCTTGTTGACAAGCATCACACATATGAGTGCGATCAGGTGATAGTTTGGGAAGGTCTCTAGCAGCATCACATTTAATGAGATCCTCCATAGATGGTTGGCATAGATGACCAAGTCACTTATGCCACATCGGGTTTTCTTCCTCTCTGGATAAAAGACAAGTATCTTCTTCCCCACCTACAAGATAGAGATTTCTCTTTGACCTTTTCCCTGCAGAACAGCTGCTCCATCTTTTCCTTTCACAACACACATCTTCTTGGTAAATTGGATAGAGTGCCCAGAGTCACATAGTTGACTGACATTGATTAGGTTATGACTGAGACCCTCTACTACCAAGACATCAGCACGTCTCATCTCTTTGCCCCCAAAGTTGGCTTTCCCTGATCCAACAATCTTCAAGACTTCATCATTTCCAAATTTGAAAACTCCTTCTTTGTCATATTTGATTCCTGTAACAAGATCCTTATTACCCGTCATGTGGGATGTGCAACCACTATCAAGGATCCAAACACCAGATCGATCTGATGCTTTAAGGGCAATCTCCGCCACCACAGCCTTCTCATTTTTCTTCTTCTTGGTCCATACTTTTTCTTTCACACTCGGCATGGATTGAGGCTTCTGTTCTTTCTCAGAGTATGATGGACCACCCTCATTTTGCAGAGCTGCAAATCTATTCTGAACTTTTAACTCACTTGTTGGTTTATTGATCTGCTGCTTGCGAACATTTGGATTTTGCTTTGACACATTTCTCTGAATGGTTGAAGTGCAGTACCTAGCCATGTGTCCAAATCCTCTGCACCAAAAACAGTGTCCTTCAAAATGTGTTCTGGAAAACCGTTCTCTGTTTGGCTTCCATCTCTGTTCATGTTCCCTTCTGTATCTCTTGGCTATGGAACACACATACTGTGAATGTCTCATTTTCCCACAGCAATAACACCTGATATAGGATGCATTCCCTCGTGATATTTCAACACTATGATTTCCCATTTGGGATCTCTGAATATTCTGATTCTGTTTTGTTCCCAAATCAACCTTCACTTTTGGGATGAGTGCTTGCGGTCTGACTGCAATTGTCGCAAATTTTTGTTCTTGACTAAGCCCAGAAACGACCTTAATATCTGAGCTCAATTGCTGCTTCTTCCCTACTGAACTGCTAGGCTCCGCTTTCATCTTCTCTATCTTCTGAATGTCCTGCTTTTCGGATATCACATTGGGGGTCAAGAGTTTATCTTGATCCTTAAGTTTTTGTCACAGACTGACCACTTCTTCTTCAAGCTCTTTGATACATCTAACCTGCTCCTTTCCTGTGTTAGTCAAACAATCAATTTCCTTCTTTTGTTCCTCAATTTTAAGCTTATACTCGACAATATTTTCTGAGCTCTCTGGTGTTGAGGATTTTAGTATTTTAATTTCTTCTAACAGCTCAGACTTTTCTTCATCCTATTGTTGAATATAGAGTTTGGCATCACGAACCACATCATTGGCTTTCTTCTTTTTGGCTCTCCAAACATCTATCTCCTCAAGAGCTGCTTCCAATTCGGCTTCCATATCAATTCTCCCTTCAATTTCTTCTTCTTCTTTAGCATCAGCTTCTTCTCCCTTTTGAGAAATACCAAAAATTTCCACCAAGGCATTTACCCCAAGATCTCTGCAATTTTCTATTTCCTTGACTTCTTCATCCTCAGACTCATCTGAACTTTCAAATTCTTGTGAAAGAAGATTCTTTTTCTTGAAGAAATTTCTCTTGAATTGTTTCTTCCATTTCACAAAAGCTGGAGTCTTCTTTTTGGGAATTTCAACGTCATCATCATCATCATCATCTTGAAACTTCTTGGGGCATCTTGCCGCAAGATGACCAACCTTTCCACATCTAAAGCATGCTAGTGGAAGTTTACCTTTAAACTTTCCTCTTACTCTTTGTAGATTTGATGAAAGGAAGGACATCACCTCATCTGTCTCTTCTTCATCATTAGAATCTTCAATGGTGAGCTTCTTCATGGCCTTAAATGCCACCTCTTTAGACTTCCCCTTTTCCACAGCCTCATTATCATCGTTCCTCATTTCATATGAAACCAAGGTACTGTGCAAATTGTCCAATGTCAGCTCTTTTGGATCTTTATCTTCTAGTACTGAAACTTTCGGATTGAACCGAGGAGGAAGTTTCCTCAAGATGCGCTTTACAATCTTTATGTCTTCAATGACTTATCCAAGACCTCGCATATCTTCCACAACAATGTTTACCCTGTCAAAGAATGCGTCAACAGACTCATTCGGGTTCATTTTCCGATCTTCATATTTGTTCCACAACACCTGCAGCTTTGCCTCTCTGACTTTTGTGTCCCCTTCATATATATTCAAAAGCTTTTCCCACATGGAATGTGACGTTTTGCATGACATCACCTTTGTGTAGATGGGATTGGAAAGGGCTCCCCCTAAGGCATTGATTGCTTTGAAATCAGCATCCAACTCTCTATGATCAGCTTCTGATAAGGCACCACTATTAATATCAGCTGTGATACCATGCATAGCTGCTGAAAACACATCCATTCCCAAGGATCGGAAATAGTGTTGCATCTGATTCTTCCATATCTGAAAATTATATCCATCGAAGATTGGAATCCCTTTATTATTGGTTACCTCCATTGAGAGAAGAACAACTTTCTACCATCCCTCTGATACCACTTGTTAGGTCCACTAGGCTGAATACCCTGAGAGGGGGGGTGAATCAGGGTATGACTAATAAAAAATTAATGCCCGTTCTGATCTTGTTTCGCTGTTAAGAAAAACAATCTTCTCTCTCTTTCCTGCTGCACAATATAAATAGAAAGTAAAGCAAGCGGAGGAAACATCAATTTTACTTGGTTCACCTATAAGGGCTATGTCCAAGGAGCATACGCCGACAGGTTGCCGGTCGTACCAAATTCCACTAATCTTCACTAGCTGTGGATTACAAGGTTCGGGCTAGATCACTTCTATGCCCAGGCTCACTGCCTTTACAATGTTTAGGGTCAGTTCACTGCTTTCCCAAGGGCCACTCCCTGTTTCTCTCTCTCTAGCTCATTGCCGGTGGAGAGGATCACCTTCTTCCTCTTCCTAAGCTCACTGCTCTTGGAAGGGATTCACTCACAGTTTATAGACCTGTAGGTCTCTTCATTTCCATTAAGGAATGCATCTTTCTCTTTATGTAGATGCTCTGTTGAAGTTCAACTTTTACCCATAGATGAATACCCCTTTGCCACTATCCACTGGGCAAACAACCTTTGGAAAGACCTTCGCAAAGCACCCTACAATGCGAGGCTCCCAATTTCGCGAAGCTCAAACAAGCCTTCGCGAAGCTCCTGCCTTTTCGCGAAGCTCACTCACAAAGCTCCCTCGCGAAGCACACTCGCGATGCTCAACCCGTCGCAAAGCAACGAACCTCGCGAAGAAAAGTAAGCCAACGCGGAGCTCGCAGGTTTCGCAGAGCTACAACAGCTGCCGCGAAGCACCTCTTTCGCGAAGCACACTGGCTCCGCGAACCACCTTCGCAAATCGAGAGCAAAGTATTTTCTCTGAAAATTCTCTCTACTTCGCTCGAAGGGGTCGGCCTCAATTTATAGGAAATTCCACCGACCCTCATCCCTTCCACGCGAAGTCAATGCCACGTCATCTCAAATTGCGAAGCTCCAATGATTCCGCCGGAATTCTGTCCAAATCACAAAGATCCACGACAATTTTTCGTTCGTGAAGCATGACGTAGTCGCGAAGAATCACCATCAACATACCTTCGCGACTTCGCCGCGAAGCTCCCTCGCGAAGCCCAACATTCCTTCACGCCTTCACCGTAAAGCTCCCTCGAAAATCCCTTCACCGCCGCGATGCGCTTCAGCCTCTTCCGTTCGCGAAGCTTGACATAATCGCAAAGACTCACCGCCTCCATTCTTCTGGTCTTCACTATTTCCAAACCATTCATCCTATCTTCGCAAAATTCATGCCTTTGCCATATTAAATTATGCTCTTCATGGAAATCCTATTTTCGCGATGCTCACCAAACTCCAAATTTTGGACCCCAAAAATTTGGCAAACACTGGGAAACGACGCCACCTTGTACTACTCTTTTGTACCGCCTCCAGATCATCCTTTCCTTTGTCATCATTCTTCGTCAACATGGAATGTCAACAACTTCTCGGGAACTCGACAATTCTCCATGGAACCCTGCTTTGTCAACAAACACAATCAGCCCAAAAATACTGCAATGTAACCTTGAGGGATTTTTTCCCAACAATAGATAATAACGGTGGATGTCCTATGTTAATCCTATGGTGTTATATATTAAATAGAAGGTGTGATGATTTAGACATCCTATAATGAATGTTTTATAATTATATGATTTCTTAGTATAATTATTGTTACTCACACTATGTTTTTTGGTTTTAGTCAATCACTAGAACAAATAGAAATGATGTTAATGATGAATGCGATGGATAATTAATTTATTTTTTACAGACCAATGAGAAATTATTAGAGATGGAATGTAGAATATAGTTACTATGATAATGAAAATTTTTAATAATATTAATCATGTTGAAATTCTAAATGAGAAAAAGTAGGGAACAAAATATAGTTGAGTCCTTCATGTGGAAATATCCACATTCTTTTAGTGGCTCTAATGATCCACTAATCAATAAGAAATGTATCAATACTACTATTAATACATTTCTAGTATTTAGTGTTTGAATCATGGAAAATTTATTTTTTCTAATTTATCATTTGGAATGTGAAGTTGATCAACAGTGGGATATTATCAAGAACACAAGAAAATTAGAAGAAATTTAATTTCTAGAGTGGTATGTGTTTAAAATATTGTTATTCAAAAATTATTTTTCACATATTATTTTTATAAAAATGGAGAAGTAATTACTTAAGTTGAAGAAGAAGGATGATGAATCCATTAATACCTATGTGAAAAATTTAACAAGACTTATGAGGTGTGATTGGGTTTTTCATTGAGCCTCAATGTAATATTTATCGATTTTTTAGTGTCTTAATACCAACTATATAAATTGAATTATACATAATAGATTTATTAGATATGAATAAATAATTCAATGTGCTATAAAATTATAAATGGATATCAGATTCACCCCTCAATGTCATGGTTTTGATTAGTAAATAAAGCCATTATTCAATGGAAATTTTAATTAAAAACATGGCGGGAAGAACATGAGTCTTCCTTTATTCCATAAGTGTGGAAAGATACATGGTGAAAATTTTATTAAGGGGACTAGTAAATAATTTAAGTGTGCAAAAGAAGTTCATAGAGAAATGTAATTCCAATGTGATGTGAAAAGGTTAACTAAAAATGTTAATACTGAGAAATATCAATAGAATTCACAACCTACAATCCGATGTTTAAAATTATAAGAGTATAGGAATTATTCTTACCAGTGCTTGAATACGAGGGTTAAAGATAATTATCAATTCTAGAAGTATCTTAAGCCTAGATAAAATGACAAATCTTATATGATTATTATTATCGATGTGGGTTATGAAAAAGAAGTGGTGAGAGGTACAATTACTATCCACTCTAGAACTGATAATGTATTATTTGATTGTGATTCTTCCCACTATTATTTATTTAAAGAAATATATAATGGTATAAAATTACTACATCAATGATTAGATGATAAATTAATAACAAAAAATCCTAATGCTTTGATGATCACATCTCAGATGTATGATTTTTATTTGATTGAAGTCTATGGGAATGTGTTTCCTAAAAATATCATTATTATAACTCTTGATGAATTTAATGTGATTTTAGGCATGGAATAACTCTCTTTATATAGAGATCATATCAATTTTCTTGGGAGGGATTCCGTACTTTATATTCCAAATGAAGTTGTGTTCATTTATTTGTGTGAGGATGAATATGATATTCTAATAAAATGTAATTTTACTCTATGGGCCCTGATTCATATTACTAATAAGTATTTATCTAAGATGGTTGGGGATACACTCCACACTAAAAATATTCCTATTGTTTGAGATTTTGTTAATGACTTTCCATAAAATTTTAAAAATCTTACTCTGAATCGTTATGTTGAGTGGGAATAGAACTTATACACAGTACAAAATTTTATTTAAAGACTATATATATAATTTAACTAATTTATTAATCAGAATTGAATATGGGACTCTAGGAGAATCATGATAAGGTATTCATTTTCCCATGTGCATCATTATGTAGAACATCTATTTTTTATGAAGAAATATGGATCAATGAAACTATGCATTGATTACTATGAACTTAACATGATCATGATCAAGAGTAAGTCTCCTTTACCTTGTACAGATGATTTGTTTGATCCAGTGTCAGGAGATCTATACTTTTACAAGATTGAACATTTATCTGGATACTATCAATTGAGGGTGAAATGTGAATACATACCTAAGACTACCTTTTTTACGAGGTATAAATAATATAAATTTATAGTGATTCCATTTTGACTTACTAATGTCCCTATTATCTACATGGACGTAATTAATAATGTCTTTAGAGATTACCTTAATCAATTTTCAATAGTCTTTATAGATGATATTATTATATATTCAAATAGTAAGGAATGGCATGATGATAATTTGAGGGTTTTGTTGAAGACTATAAGGAAGGAGAAAATATATGATAAGTTTAGAAACTATGATTTACAATTATTAAAATTTTCATTCATGGATCATATAGTCTCATGTTTTGGTATATCGATGGATACTTCAAAGACTGATGTTATTAAGGAATAACCCAGACCAATGAAAATTAATGAGATCCATAGTTTTCTTTGATTGGCTACGTATTATCAATTATTTTTCAAGAATTAATCATGGATGTCTAATAATAAAACCATGTTAACATTAAATGGAGTCAAGTTCCTTTAGATAAATGAATGTGAGGAAAATTTCAAGGACCTGAAATGAAGTTTAGCCACCGCACCTATACTCACACTAACCTTCAGTAGAGAAGGTACAGTGATCTATAATGTAGAATCATGGTAGGTAATGGAAAATGTTCTCATGAAGAATGATATTTTTATACCTCTTGTATCATTCCAATTGAAAATTCATGAAAATTTTTACCTGAATCATGATATAGATCTCATATTAGTATTTTTTTCATTGAAAATATCGAGGCAGTATATTTATGGTGAAAAGTGTGATATATATAATTATCATAAAATCCTAAAGTATATATTCACAAAAAAATAGTTGGATGTAATACAAAAGAGAAGGTTGATGTTGATTAAATATTATGACTACTTAATACATTACCACCATATGATGGATGATAAAGATGATGATACTATGGGTCGAAAAGTCCAAGCTAGTTTGTGCATGATTGGGATTGAAATAAGTCTAATACATATGGATTTTCTCAACATGAATATTGAAAACATGAGTAAATGGTACCAATATTATATTTATCAAATAAATGTTCAACCATCCATCAATGTGAGGATTAAGAAGGCGTAAAAGGAAGATGTAGAAGTACATAAGAAGGCGAGAAATGTTCCTAATCTCAACCATGATTATTATATGATGATAACGTTCAAGAACCATGAATGTGTCCCATTATCACTAGATTCGAAGAAATAGATATTGTATTAAATTCATAACTAATCATTATCTAATAATCTTGGAAGTGTTAAGATGTATTGTGATCAGAAATAATATTTTTGATGGAGGAATTATTAAAATGGATATTACAAAGTATGTATCTCAATGCCCAATATGTCTATATGTTAAATCTAAGAGACATAAATTTAAGGCTATGCTACAAAAATTACCCATACTAGAGTAGAAATCGGAAAACATAACTAGAGATTTTATCACTGGACTCCCAAAAACTTTTTAATTCCATAATTATCCTTTGGATATTTTTTCCACTTTAAGAAGTGAGGTCATTTCATTTAAATAAGATAATATTTTTTCCTTAATTATATTTTAGTGATATACATCATATATGTGGTAAGATTGAATAGAGTACTAAATTATATTATATCTGATTAGGATCCACGTTTAACCTTGAATTTCCAGATAATAATTTTTTTCGAATTAAATAATAAAGTTCAAGATTAGTACTGTATATCATCCTTGAATAGATGGTCAGTCTAAGAGGACCATTCAGACCCTAGAGGATATGATCAGATCCTATTCTATGGATTTCAAAGGTGGTTGGTATTATCACCTTCCTTTTGTCAATTTTTCATAGAACATTAGATTAACTCATGAAATTAGATGGATCTTAATAAATAACCCTATAATAAGAAGAAAAAAACTGCAATGTGTTGAGATGAAGTTAGTGAAAGAAATCTATTAGGACCTGAGGTAGTTGAAGAAATGGTAGAGAAGGTTACATATATTAAGTAGTACATCATGGTATCTCATAGTCGATAGAAAAGTTATGATGACAATCATAAATGGGGTTTGGATTTTAAATTTGGTGATAAGGGGTTCCTAATTATATCTCTATAGAATAATGTTATGACATTTGTAATGAATGGAAAATAGATCCCTAGATATATTAGACCGTTCAAGATCCTTGATCGTATTGAGACAGTTTTCTGTCGCTTGGTGCTTCCACATAATCTCTCTCAAGTTCATGATTTGTTCAATTTTTTAATTTTTAGAATGTTAATACCTAGTAATTAATATATAATAAAATAAATGGTCACATCACTGTATCATATATATGAATTAAAACCAATATAAATCATGGACTATAGAGAGAAATGTCTATAGAACAACACAACTCACTTGGTTAAAGATCTTTATAGGGAACTGAAATTTGAGGAAGCAACATAGAAACTAAGGATTTGATGAAGCATAAGAAGAATATTTTATTTTCATTATAGTGATGTAATTTTTGAGGAAAATTTAATTTTAATGGTGTTAGAATGTAACACCCTATGATATTGTGATTTATTTATCTTTTAAAAAATAAATTTCTCCGAAACATTGTTTTACTGGAAACATCAAGTTTAAATGAACCAAAACATACTATTTATTTATTATTATGATTTAATTTTCTAGTTATAACCTAGTTTGGCATTGGAGGGCATAAATATGACTAAAGAATTTATAAAAATGTATTTTTACACATGTATAAATGAATCCATTTGTTATCAATTTGTCATAAATAAAATAAAAGCAGTTGAGTGTTAAAATATTTTTCTATTTATGAAATATTTAACAAAAATTGTTGTTGTTAAATTCAAAAAAATATATTAAAATTCATTTAATTATGTTTATTATTCAAGGAATGAGAATGAAGTCATTTTATGCTTCAAAAAATACATTTTCCTCAAAAAAATGTATTGCATGGGGACATTACAATTAATTTATACCAATTTTATAAATTATATTTGAATAAATTTATTTTATTTTTAAAATTATCATTTTATAATATGGTTATGTTTAATTTTTAGTAATTTTCTAAAATTATTGATTTTTGATGGAATTGTAAAAAATACCATTTTATAAAATATAATCACTTTTATAAAATTATTATGATTTAAGAATGACCTAAAAAATGGTAAAACATTTTTAGAAACTAAATATATTTATGGAAAAAAATTATTATTTTAAAAAATTATTTTTAATTTATGAACCCCGTTCTAAATTTTGTGAACATAAGTTATATTTTATTCCAATTAAAAAAAATTTTGGGAATTTAAATTTAATGTTATGATTGGAAGATTAAATTGGTTTCCAGATTTATGAAATGATTAAAAACCTTCCCTTTTTATTAAATCACAAAAAAAAATTTATCAAAAAAGTTTAGTTGATTTCAGTGTTTAATGATTTTTATGCTTAAATCATATATTTTACTCAAAAAATTTTTTCATGTATTTTGAATTCATATATTAAAACTAATTAATTAAACTTATAGAAAATTAATATGATAAAATGGGCTAAATATTTTTTAATCATCATGTTCAATTTTTTTTATAATCCCCTTTTATTTTTATCATATAATTAAGTTGTCATTGTAAAAATTCATGTTGCCAAAGTTAAGATTAAAATGGATGTAAAGTGGTTTAACTAGGGGATAAGGCTTAAAATATATCCAAAACATCCTTAAATGGGATTGGTTGAATTTATTTCAACCTCATAACATATTATATTTTAATTTAAGTTTCCTTGGTTCTACTTGAAATGATTATGATATATATTATATTTAAAATGTTTATGTAATTCCAAGTGTTTCATTTCCCTCACTTAAAAAAGTTAACATACTATTCTCCCTTGATAAAAATGTTTGAGCCTTATAAATTGAACTTGACCTAAAATATAACTTTATTATATTCATTTAATTTATTCTTAATCTTTCATTATTTCCCTAATAACATCTTTATAAGGCTTACAGTTTAAGGCAAATGATGTCACAAAATGAAGAGGTTATCATATTACTCATATCATTCAATGTTTAATTATTTTTATAATTAATATAAATATTTTTAATCTATATTAAAAATAATCAATATAGTATAATCAATATCACAACATTTTATTATTATAATGGTAAAACAATTTTCTACCTCCTTTCTATCAAATTGTAAATAAAAGTATCACTTGTGCATACGTGTAGACTACCACCTCCACACAAAGATGTGATTCAATTCCCATAATTTATTCAAATTTATTGATATAGTGATAATTTTAATAAATATATATAATATATATAATATTATTATTTATCTACAAAGGTGAATTATTATTTTCCATTTTTTGTTCCATATATTGAAATGTGAAAACATCACTCATGTGTATGTACAAACTACCATATCCACAAAGTGATATATTTAATTTTCCTCACCATTTGATATAAATGATTATAAATAATTATATGATGAATATATATTATATTTTTATCATGTTCTTAATTCTGGATATGGTGAAAACATGATCAAACTGCATGAATCATAACCGTAGAATCAAAACATACACAAAAAAAGTAGCTAACACTCAAAACAATGATGGTATTGAAATATTGTTTCTGAATATGTGATAAGATGTTATAATTAAACCATTAATATTATTATAAATATGAACATAGTTCTTTTATAAAATTATTATAAATTTGAATTTATAGTACCAGAGGTTAAAATCATGCTTGAAGCATGTTGGAGTTGGGGTAAGGGTTTTATGTTATAATATCACATTTTATCAGAATTTTTTATACTTTAATTTTACAAGGATGAAATTATATGATCTATATCTAAAAAATATTATGTAGTTTCTTAACCTATGTTTATTTTTATAGATTAAAAAATTTTCATTTCATCTTTTTCTCTAAAAGGACTCAAAATTATGAAAGAATTTTTTTATGAAGACCATAATTATTTATCTCTTCGGTCAATAATATTTTCATCCATGTCTATATTTACCTATAAAAGTTTTCAGGAATGTTCTAAATATTCTAAAATGATTTATTAAATTAATTTTTACCCATGTTTGATTTTATATAATTTTTTTAAAATGAATCTTCTTTTCATATTTTGAATTGGGTATTTTTTACCAATGATTGCATAAGATTTACATTTTGACACACACCTCATCTATAATTTCACAACTATAGTGACTAATATTTAATTTTAATATTTCTTTAAAAGTTTCTATGGTTATTTAAAAAAACATATTTCTGATAATATTCGGTAAAATTTTCAATTTTAAATAAATGATTTCTAAATTAAAAGGGTATTTTCCTCAAGAAATATGCCAGTGAAATTTTAAAGGATATTTTATCTTTGAAACACACCTTGTTGTTTCTTATTTATTACTAGGGATAGGATCCAATGATAAAAAATTTATTCATTGTCTATATGGTTAAGGATTATGATGACAAGATGTTTATGAAACCCATTTATCCATGATTACAGTTATCATGAAATGATAAATGTTTCATGATCATGTGGCATACATATGAATGAATTATGTGATGGGTTGGTATGTTATATCCCTCCAATGAATTGGGTAATGATTAATGTTTGTGATCTCAAATTGTACTAGGGAGGTTATCCCAATCTCAAAAGAGGGTACACATGAAGTTATTCCCAGCCTAAATAAAGTACATGAGAGGTTTTCTGATGCCCAATGTCGATAAATTTGTGGTTTGGAAAAGTGTAGAATGCAATGAATGTCTTGGTGGGTAACCTTGATATAAGATATATATGGTTATTATTATAAAACATTTTTATTCCACTCAAAATGAAAAGTTCTTATACTTATGATATGATCTCATGGCCCATTATCTTTGATTCTTCTATGATTAATGTCTTATGATATTACAAATCATTATTTAATGATTTTTATCTATGAATTTTTTGGTATGAATTTAAAATATTAAGATAATGTTCTCATAATATTATGCTTACGATATTCTCAAATATGATCATTGAATGATATCTCCCATGTTTACACTTTTTGAGAATCTAAGCTCACACTTTTTTATGTTAACTTTCCTAATGTTATGAAGAAAGTTTTTAAGTAGGTTATGTATAAAAAGTGTACTATATTAGAATATATTTGTCAGATATGTTGAAGATATTTCATGAAATAAAATGGTTTTTTATATATTATTCTAAGACATAAAACCTTTATATTTTTGGATATATATTGTTATGATATGTATTGAATATTATTATAAAAATATGTAATATTTATTTATATAATGTTTGGATCACATTAATCATATGTATGGATTTTTAATCAAATAATTTTTTTGAAAGCACAAGCATCACACAATATTTCATTTTTAGAAATTATACAAAACATATACCCTGATTCAATGAAAATTATGTCACAAGTCATCAACTATGATGTATCATGATGCAACAAGCCTCAAGGGGTCCTAATAAATCCATAAAAACCAAACATATAATAAATCAACAACCCCAATACCTGAATCCATACCTAATATCCCCTAGGATTTGTTGGAGGAGAGGAAATTGGGGGAAAGGGGAAGATGGGAAAGGAGAAGAGTAAAGAAAGAAAAGAGAATGGCTTGCCTTAGAGAAACCTGATTGAAAAAGGAGTATATGAGCATTAATTTTATGTATAAAGAAGGTGGAAGAGCTCCCCTTGTATGATTACAGATCATTCAGACACATAGGGAGAAATATGGGTGAAACCCAATTAATCTCAAGAGGGTGAAAAAGTAATTTCACCCCTAAAAAACTACACAGCTTGTAGGAAACCGTGAAACCTTGATACCATGGTGCAAAAACACCCTCTGAACCCTCCTTATAGAAACCTAATGATATACACTATTAAAGAGCATAAAAAAGGCCCTAGTTTGGAGTTGTCTAAGGGCCATGACATTGACATCCTAAAACTGGTCAGGGAGGGGCTCAACCCCTTGCCTCTACCCTCTTATATGTTGTCCAAGGACCATGATGTAGCTGTCCTGAAAAGGAAAAAGGGGGGATAATCCCACTACCTCAAGAAACTAAGGATTGGACCTCTATTCCAGGACATGGATATGCTCACCAATACCCTCTATGGAGTTTCCATAGATTTATACAATTGAGTCCCCTATTTAGGTAGTAATTAAGACCTATAAGCTATCCAATGTGGTGTGACCACCTAGGGCTTTCACATATCCCACTATAGGCCAAATCTAAAAATATTTACAACCATTTGAAACACCCCAAAAAATGCCAAAACACTTTATAACTATAATAGAGACCAAAATAAATTAAAATAATATAAAACAACTATATCTATAGTGACACATTGTGTGATTGTAACGACTTTCATATTTTTATATATAGGAAGAGTGTAATAATAAGATATAGAGTAGAATATGGAAGTGAAGGGTGAAAAGAATAATAAGAGATAATGAATAAAAAGAATACACATATGTTTGTGTGTTTTAAAATGAATAATAACACCATTTTTTTGTTTTAATGAAGAAAAAGTTTTAACACAAATTATATGAAATGAAAAAGTGTGGGAGAAATTTATATTGTCAGTGGAAAACAGAAATAGAATGGAAGAAGGATATATTGATACCTATTTATATGAAAAACACAATATTGAAAAAAGTTTTATTCAAGTATAGATACCTATCATCTTATTTTTTAAGGATAACATTGGTGTTTGCAATTTTATGATTTAAAGAATATTCCCTACACATTACACCTATCAATTTAAATCTAGTGGATTATGTGGTTTGGGGTTTTTTGGATCATGAAAAAGGATAAGAAATTCATTTTTATTAGTGAAACTTAAACATTAGGAATCCAATTTTTAATTAATTACATTTGGTGTTTCATAATTATAGTAAGAAGATAAATCCATATAAAAAATATGAAGTTTGATTTAGAAGAAATCATAAAATAAAAAAGGTATTTTATTTCATTTATTCACTAACACTATCAATGAAACCCCACTATACTTAGTCTATAAATGTTTCAAAAATGTTATATCTGTTATATATAGAAAAAGGAAACATGAGAATAGGTCATAATAATATGGATAATGAAATGTATTAATTTTTTAAAATAGATTAAAAAAGGGTAATAATTTATTTTTTACTAGAGGGGGAACTAATTAAGATCAATTTTATACTTTACTAGATTAAACTATGGAAAGTGTTTTAGAACTGATAGATCATAACAAAAATTATTGACTATGGTAATTAACACAAAACCATGAAGAATTTAGTTACAAACCCTAATCAAAATACGTCACCAATGGAGTTAGTCTGAACATTTAGTTAAGTGTAGAAAATAGTGGCCATGTTTGTGTAAGGAAGGAATCCAAAAAAGAAAACTATTACTACAATTATTCTGTATCTTGTGAACTGAAAAATTGGATTTTTTTGGATAAAATTATCATTTTTATATAAAAAAGTATGTGTATAGGGTTGGGTACACACACAGGTGTTATGATCACTTTGAGATGGATGCTCTAAGAGAGGGGGTGAATCAATGTGGGATGAATATTTATCACTTTAAAACATTTATACATTTATTTTTACCTAGGTTACTTATTTAGTAAATGGATATATTGTTTATTTCACATGTAGTTAGCAAGTATGCACATAAATAATAAAGAAAAATGAACACTGGGGTTTGTTAACAAGGTTTATATTCCTTAAGGAATATTTTTGAGTGGATGTAGGTTATTATATCTCACACATATATTTCAATTTCATATCTATAATAGCATAGGAAAGGGTATGAAATCGAACTTCCTCTCCTAGTAATGACCAATTGCCATCAAGATATTCAATGTAGCATAAATTCATGATATTTTCATTCTCATATTGAAGTGATTAGTGGTTTATAAAATGTATTCTTGGATGACCACTAATAAATATGATATTCTTCCCCAAACTATATCACTAAAAAAAGGAGGTCTTAGAAATGTGGCAATAAAATGATACCTCAAGGTTCTTCACAATTTCATAATATAAGAATATATTATTAGGTAACTATATTCGGCCATGATTTATTCTATAAGGCTACATCTTCTTCTCCTTTAGTCAAAAAGATACGTAAATATAGTTGAATGGATATATCATATGTCTCTAAAACAAATAGTAATTGTCAAATATATTCCCAGTCACCAACTCTTATTCGTCTTCGGATTATTGATGTAATTAGAATGCAATAGAGTTGTAGTGTCACTTTCTCTTTCCAAAATATACAATGTGAACAACTTATTATTGTGTCGGTATCACCTTTGTGCATCAAATAAATCCATGTGACCATATTCATACATGAATTATAATGTTTATATTACATTCAAACAAGTGTTACTATAACTATCAATAAATTTATGTTCATGGTTTATATCTTCTCACAAGATGCATGAATTATCATATGGTTTCAAATATACATGAAAACTAATGCTTTGTTATTCACCATGAAGCTGAAAGGCTTGTGGGTCCATGTCTTCATGAGCTCAAAATAACTTCATGAATCTCCTTCCTCTTCATAAACCATATACATAGGTCCACAATATCACCTTCCTCATTTAAATATAAGGTTTTTGGAAACTTCTTCATAAACATAATTAGTAAGTATGTAGTTCTTCCTTCAATAGTTCATCAAATGATTTTGTTTTTCTTCATAAAAAAGTAATGTGAATAACCTTTCCAACATATAGATAAATGGATCAGGGTATTTATTCTTCATATAGAAGGATTTAAGAAGTTTATAACCATATTCTGTATTTTTATGAGAAAAATGAGACCTCATAATAATTCAGTATAAAACATGTTCCTCGATATATCACTATTTATATATGTGGTTCTCCTTTGTTGGATCCCATATTGATTTTTTTATGATTAAAACATAAAATATGATAATCATGGTGAGTGATAGACAATATCAATATCACTATTCTTATTATCTTTCGATGACACTAATATTAATGGAATTTATTCTTACATGAGATCGACTTATTATTTCACAATCAAATGCTAATGTTCATGTGATAACAATATTATGCCTTATCATCTCCATAGAACTCATTCATGGATTAATGATTATGTATTGATCAATAAGGGTGTATGAGTATATCATTTTTTGAAAATATATTTTTTTTAAAAAAGAAAATCTTTCATGCATAATGGTTCATTCAATTCATTCGAGATTGGATAGATTGTCACATGATTATCAGATGTGAAAGGAATATCATCTTGGAGTTTTTACATTGAAAAAAGGTCCATTGTTGAGCTAAGGTTGTTGGAGGATGAAGAATATGTGGGTTGTAATCGAATTGAAAAGATATATTTGATCAAGCGACCTATCTTATGTATGTATCTCAGTTAATAAGTGAACAGTGTAGCATGCTATCCAAGTCCCACATCATTCATTCATTTGGGGTAGTTATCCTTTATAAACATTTCTAATTTTTAGTGTTTCTAAACCAAAACCGAGGTTGGAACCCAAATACACCTTCACAAAACTCCCTCATGTGTCACAATTAAGGTCCACCGAGAATCAATGTAGTCAATGTGTGACCATTTTAACTTTTGGTAGTGCCTATTATTTCCCTATTATGCTACAACTTATTCCCATGATTGGGCCTATTACCATGTGGTTGATCCATGGATCCCATATGTGGTTTAGTTGGACCTTGTGGGTTGTATTTGTTATAACTATTCTTCATAATAGCCCATATATATATATACTTACTAATTCATATGTCTGATATTTCCACCTCCAAATATCCTTTAACAAAATATTCATGAAAATGTATAAATTCATTATTATTTTTCCAAGGTATTTAAATATCTTCATGAAAATAAAAATTTTCATGGACTTTAAATTATTCCCTCTCATAGTTGTAACAATATGAAATATCCAAAAAAACAATACATATGTTTAGAATAGGAATAACAACTCCACAATCATCAGAGTTATAAAGATAATTATTCAAGCATGAAATCTAATTACCTTAAATGATTCTATAAAAAGTCTCTAAACATCACCACTTAATCCTAAAATATGATCTTTGATATTCTATATATATAACATAATCTTCCAAAAACCAGCCTAGGAACACCAATGAACATGCAAACCATTCTTATTCTTCAATACATTTTGATATAGTTATTGATAAAAAATAAAACAAAATCATAGAGTAATATATTCAATCTCCCCTTCATATTTTTTTCAATATTAATAAAAAAATACATGTTTATATGTTCATCCAATATGAACATATAGTTTAATTGTTCCCTCTTCCTTACTCCTTACCATTTCTCATTTCCTTCTCTAACTTTATTGATATAAAAATGAAATGTAATTAAGAAAAAATGATATGTGTTCTTTACTAAGAAATTATCCATTAATTATTCAACTATAAGTCTACATGGGATAACCCAGTGTAGAAAAACAATAGGGTTCAATTTAGATTTCAAATATATCCATTATCAATTCAAAATATGATACCAAATGAGAATACAAAATTTAATCTTTACTCAAGGATTATTCAAAAATTTCTAGGTTGATAGTAATTGGTTGATACCAATTGATAAAATAAAAGTGTAAATTTTTTGATACCCATTTTTTTATAGAATATTCTCAATAAACATTATACCTATAATTCCTACACTCAAATAAACACACAGATTAAAAATATTCAAAATTACTAGGCATGTAGTGTTTACGAAATTTTTCCTAAAACTTCTTGAGGATTATTTTTCTCATGTTATTGAAATCTAAAAATTATTCCCCTAAGGTTCAGATCATATTTTCAATATTTAAATAAGGATGATAGAGAAATCATGCATTCCTTATCAATGAATTTTTACATAATCACCTTCTAAATATGTCATATTTTGATGATTCATAATACACTAGAATATTTTTTGGATACTCCCCCCATGGGATGATCTCCATATTAACTTCATCAAGATGGATCTTATCATTATTTTTATATCTAAATGTCAACTACTGTGAATACTAATTATTTCATTATCATCCATAACGGTGAATTCATCTTTATTTAAAACCCATAATTACTTGACCATCTTAATCAATAGCTGATCTCTCATATTTTGGTACAAAAAATCTTCATGATATCAGTAGGTGGACCAAATTAGAATGGTTCTTTCAATGATGCTTGGAATGAATATTCCATATTTTCATGACTAGATCACATGAAATTTATATAAAATCATATTTTTTTGTGAATTATAAATTCTGTAAGCTTCTCAAGCAATTACCCTTAAAGGGATTCTTTATTTCTTCACATTATCAAATAAGATATATTTATTCAGGTATTTTTTGGTATACCAATTGATAAATCGTACCGATATGGAATAATTTCAGATAATGAATATTTAATCTATTTTAATTTTCCTTAGTTATCCATTTGATATCTAACACCACATCAATTTCCATTATCATTATGAAAAAACCAAATTTATTTAGGGAATAAAGTGGAACCTATCATTAGTTTTAGTGTGATAAGAAAGGTTGAGAATATTTTCTCAACCAAAATTTCCTATTCATCATGTTTACACATATTTATCTCAAATCTGATTTTGAATATGGTAGAATGAATCTCCGAATTTATTCAATATCTTTGTGTGTGAACTTTTCTTTCATTAAATATTTAAATGAACTTTAATACACTAATGTAAATTTCATCCTTTTTAGAAAATACTTTTGAGATAGAAATATTATAGAATAGTATTTAAGAAAATCTCCATCTATTTTTCACCTCACACACAGAACTTATATAACACAAGAGTTATCACTTGTTGACAATATCTCATGAAATTCACCTTCCTTGTGTAGAATATTCATTTTCTCTTTTTCAAAATACATTTCTTGTTCTTATTTTAAATTTTCTTTCTTTCTCCAAATCAACTGGCCAAAAAAATTGATTAGTATTTGTGAATATTGACTAAATTTTAGGAATTTTCACATGGATTTACATTAGTGAATTTATTCACATCTATCTTTTGAGATATATCACACTTCCTTCAAATTTTCTGGGACCTATTCCCTATCAAATATTTATTGTGTATCTAGTCCAAGGAAGAATTGTTTTGATTTTTTTTGTGTAATATGTTTTAAATCCTTTTTTATATTTTTACCCAAGTATGAATTTTCTATTTTTGTGGTTTTCCCTTCTCATTTTTCCTTGATAAATGTTGACATGTACATGCATCACTTATGTGACCAAAATTTCTACTAACATCAGAGTAATTTTTATGTTCATAAAATTCGTTTTATGTATATAGATTTTTCTTATGTAATGATTATTGTATCTTCACTAGCTTACCCTAGTTAGCATAGGTTTATTTTTTTGATTTATCAAATAAGGGATTGTACCTAAAATCCAATGAAAATTTCCATAATCGATTACACCACTAGAATTTTCGAAAATTCTTTATCTTTTCTTTTTCACTACATGCTATCTAGAAATTACTGATCTATGACTAGGTTGTTTTTTATAATTTTAAACCACTATTTCAGGTGATTTTATAGAACTAGGAACCATAATTTTTCTTCCATTCACAATGGATATGTTGGTAAGATCTTCTTTATTTTTCTTCATATATATCTATACATATTTTTTATTTTAATCTACACTTTTTATTTAAATAGATTTAGAAAATTTTTTAAATTGAGATATGGATGGTACCTATTTATTCACAGATTATTGAGAGAGATCATCCACGGTTATTATGATCTTATTTACATTAGATGATTGTATTCTATTAGAATAATCCTCCTAAAAACACTGTGTGGTAGAAACTTTATACTTCTTTGATTGTGAATTTTCAATCATAGTATTATTAAGATTGGACAATTCGAATTCAAATTCAGTACATCACAGATTGAGGGAATTATTTTGATCATTATTAAATTAAATTATTTCTTCATATCCTATTCTTGTTATCTCAAACACCACTTATTGAATAATATCTTTTTCTTGCAACAAAAATTCCTAATCCTTGATTCTATTGGATTTAATATGCAACTTTTAATTCCGGAAATAAATGTTGTTTTTCATATATTATTTAAATTAATGAACTTATTCTAAAATTATTTTTTGGAATAAAAATTCTCTATGATTTAATTAAGAAACTATTATTTAATTTTGGAGTGTCTTCCTTTGGGACCCTCAGACTCAAATTTCGAGAATTGAACATGCATAGAGATATTTTTATAAGGATTAAATTTTTTGGTCAAGATATTATCCATTTCTTCATAATCCTCCTTGAGAAAATTTATTTCATTATGAATTATTTAAAAAATACCATAGATAGTAGGAACATAATATTTGGTAAAACCATGCATCAAATCCGTTGATGCATCAATTAAAAAATTTACTACCTTGTTATCACTTCCACTAGTTCTTAGATCATATTCAAGACATTTTATACCAAAATTAACACATGACATATGATAAATTATATCCCTTGATCACACTAAATAATAATGTTTTCCATATCCTTTATGGTACACTAAATCACATGTTATTCTCCCTAAAATTTAGATTTGACTTCCTTTGTTGGATCAGTTGAAACATTTTCCTATTTTGAAAAGAGGGAAAACATCTTTATTTTCCTCAATTATATATTCCTTCAAGATTTCAATAACTTGGATGAGATATAGTTATGATCCACAATAGAAAAAACTACTCCAATTTTTTACCCTATTTGGAATTGAGAATAGAATTCATATATTCAAGAATCTTCAAATCAGAGAATCCAATTAGAGGTGTAACCTATCGCACTGATACCAATTGTTTGGATCACATTTGGATGAACACATTGATAAGAGGGGTGAATCAATGTGGGATGATTTTTCATCACTCTAAAACATGTATCCCTTTCTTTGTACCTCAGTTACTTATTCTATAAATGGATCCATTGTTTCCATCATCTGTAGTTAGAAAGAATGGACATAATCAGAAAATCACAATGGACACTAGGGTTTGTTAATGAGGTTCATATCATTTAAGGGCTAGTTCCAAGTGTACAATAGTTATTATATAATACAAAATAATTTCATTTTATTATCAGGAAAATAACAAGTAATAGTATGATATTGAACATGTTATCTGGGAATAAACCATGTAATATAATGCTATTTAATGTATCCCAAATACAGGATGTCATCCAACTCCTCTTGATGTGGTCAAAAGTAGAGAATATTTCTAACTGAAGGACCATCAATAAATCCAATATTCATCCCGAAACTACGTCAATCAAAATGTCTATATTAGGATTATTTCTATAAAATAGAACCTCAATGTTCTATAGACTTCCACAAAATAAGAATATATTGTAATTTGGATAACTTAGACTATGTATCAATATTAGAGGTTTTCTCCTCTTTTTATTTAGTCACAAAGATATGAATGTATACTTTATTAAATATATCATTGATATTAAACTAAAATGATAATTGAAAAATATATTCTTAGTTAATATCTTTTCATTATCTTCATATTATCGACATAAGAAGTATGCAATAGAGTGGTAGTTTCAATTTCTAATTCCTCGATACATAAGATAAAAATCTTATTATTATATCGGTATCATTATAATTCATCAAAAAACTCCACAATAACTACTTCAGGAATGAATTATCATATTATTATTACATTCATGAAAACCAACCCATTATTATCAATATAATTATGTTCATTGTTTATCTATTTTCACTACATTCATGCATTATCATATTCATTCAAAAATGCATGCATGTTAACGGTTCAATGTCCTTCATGTAGCTAAATATCTCATTGGTCAATGTTTCCCTAAGATCAATATCACATCACATATCTCTTTACTTTTCATGTATCAATATACATATGTTATCATTATCACCTTCCTCATATAACAAAAAGGTTCATGGAATAATCTTCACTTACTCAATTAATAAGTACATGGTTCTACCTTTGTGAGCTCATAATAATATCATAGTTATTCTTTTAAAAAGAGTTATTCATTGGAACATTCCTTCATATAACCTAATGTATCATGGTATTCCTTCTTTTCATAGAAGTATACATGAAATCATCAACTAGATGCCCTATTTTTTTTTTGAAAAAAATGAGATCTCATTTTAATCTTATCGAAAACCTTGGCCTAAGTACCTGTATATTTATAGATGTGGTTCTCCTTAGGTAGATCTAGTATTCATGATTATTCAAATTAAATTTATGAATTTGATAACCATGGAGAGTCAGGGATAATTTTAATATCATTTTGGGTTTCCTTATTATCTTTGCATGATTCCAAGATTCATGGTGTACCTTTTTATGTTATTTTGACTTAGTCTTTCACAAAACAACACGCACTTCTATGTGATAATGATCACAAGAGTCATTATCATTGAACTCAAGCATTGCTTTGTGAGAAAGGCTTGATTGGGAATGGTGAGGTAGTAGACTATTCCTCAAATATATGAATGAATAGAAAGTGAATGTTACATTTATGGAGGTTCATTCCATTTTTTGAAGCAATGAATGACTGTAAAATGATCACTAGAGGTGCAATAAATAATATCTTATTGTTTTTTATGAACATAAAAACCACCATTGAGCTCGGGTTTCCAAAGGTTTAAGTAGACGCGGTCTGCAATCAAATGTCTGAGATTAATTTGATAGGTGAATTTAATTATGTATGAATCTCATTTAATTGGTGAAAAATTTATCACACTAGAGAAGTACCACATCGGTTGATCATTTGGATTGGAGATCCATTATAAATGTTTTCATGTCATCATGTTTTTGAGATGTTACTAAGTTTGACCCTGGGACACTCTTGTAAACCACTCCTTCAAAGGTCGTTCCTCACTTGTGTAGTCTATCGGGAATATGTGTGATCTCTATGCTCCCATTTGAGCTAAACCTCGTTCCTATTCTCACCCCACCATTCCACCATAGATTCCCATTCTTGGACCCATTCCCATATAGTTTCACCATGGCCCCTATACGTGGCTAAGTAGGCCCATGTGGTTTTCCTTGGTTGGATAATTTTTTTCATAAAGTCCCATATATATATATAATTACATACATACATACATAGATATATATATATATATATATATATATATATATCTATTGATTCCCACTAAATGATCATACAAAAATATTCAAATGAAATATACCCTAAAGAAGTATATTATTTTCATAAAAAATGAAGAGAAGGTGGCCTACTCCTGTGGATGATGTAACCTTTGGTAGGAAACATGATCACATGACCCTTAGAAGGTCATGAAAATGGATCATGAACATCACATGATCAACTATTTATCACATGGATCCCCTTTAAAAATCCCACCTCTTATTGTGAAGGCATCCTAGTAAGCATTGTGATAATGTAAAGGATTCCAGATGAGCTGCTCTAAATCATGCGACATGTCAACCGAAAAATGCACATTATCATCTAAAACCCCTTTGTAAAAATAATTTCATATAAAGGAGGAAGCTTCATGTAAATGAGAGTTATGTTTATCCTCATGTGATGTACACATGAGATACAAAACAACTCATGAAACCCCTAGTTCAATATCTGCCTTATCATGGAAGAGTATGTTGGTGTGTCACCTTCATTATGTGAAGGGTCTTGGAAATGTCCATTCTATTATGTAACTCACTTTCATCCCCATAGAATGATATAAGGGTTGTAAATGGAAATGATCACAAATCATACCAAGATCCATCATTGGTCATGTAATGCATCACATAAAAGGAGAGTGATCATCCATAAAAACACTCACACGATATCATGAGATCTCTTTCCCTTGTAAAATAAAGAAGGATATAAAATGGGGGAAAGAAATAAGATACTTACAGGGGGAGGTGTGATTAAAATCTTGCAAAAGGGTTTATACACCCCGGGCAATCACTGTTGGTCATGAAAGTCCCCCCATAGATAAGAAAACATGGTCTTGTGAGGGCCCTTAGACATGTCGGCCTGATTTCATGGATGATTCCTGGATAATCCACCTTAGTATCATGAATGTCCCTAGAAATGTCATCTTATAACATTCAAAATCCTTTCCAAGGGAGTGATGATCTCACAAAGACATATAGACATGTCAGACTGACCTTGTGATATCTCATCGATATGTCACCATGTTTAGGAAAAATCAACTTGATCAGTTGGGGACCAATAAAAATGGTGATTGTGGAACATTCTCATGGTTTCTACCATCATGCAGTGATATGGATGACCCAAACTAGAATCATGTGAAGTGTGTGATACCAAAATCCACTCACAAAATCTAGATCATTCCCAAGAGATAAGTGCTACCAAAATTGGTAAATAATAAAGGCATCGAGGCCTATAAATTCCATCCCCCTCATAAAAAAAGATCAATCATGATGGAAACACACCACTTCTGACTGGTATAGGGGTTCATAGGAGAATACTTCATAGAGTATATAGTAACGTGATCAAAAAAGACTTAGACCAGGTAAAATCTCGGGAACAACCTAAGGGATCATGCAACATGAGTATACACATCTCATGATCACTCTTTAGATCAAACTAAGGACATCTGGTTTGTTAGTAGGATAATGAAAATGAGCTCCCTCATGTTGACTGGGTCATGTAAAACCTAAAATAAGAGATCTCTATAAAAAAAGAGGCACATATGAAATAAAGGATGGAATGATGATTGGAAAATATAGGAGACTTATGAAAATATAGATATGTTGATCCTCATGCACTTCGCAAGACCTACCCAGATCATGTAATAACACTGAGACATGTCATCCATGTCATGCGAAACTCCCCTGATATGTTATTTGGATCATGATATATCCCTTCGACATGTCAATAAAGTCATGTGATTCCCTCCATGTGTTACTACAAGGTCTTAAAAAGACATATGGGATCACCATCCATGATCATGTGATCTCCCTTGGACATGTTAAGAGAGTCCTACGATGCCCTCCAATCATTCCACATAGGTCTTACGAAGAACTAAGAGACAATCATCCATGATCATGAGATATACCTTGGACACGTCACACAAGTCATGTGATGCCCTCTGAGAATTCCACCCAGGTCTTCTGATGTCCTTAAGAAAAGTCATCTAGATCACACGATGTCCCCCAAACATCCCATACCAATTCTCACGATGTCCTCTAGAAATTCCAGTCAGGTCTCTCCCCAAGCCTGTTAGTAAGATAATTTTTACATTTCATGAAGAAATTTAGGGCATGTCTGGTAGATAATCAAGATGTGTTAGGAAGATGTCCCAAGAGATGGTAACCTTGTTTAGTGTACATATTTGGGTATACCCCCAAATAAAATTTAGGAAATATAATTCCTTCCATACCCAGGATATGTAGGATGCTTTACTAATGGTCGATATCAAATTGGAATCCAATTCAATGTATTTCCTTCTATGTATCCGACATTCAAACTCATGGGACCCAAACTCTCCCACATTCACACCCCTCATAATCAACCAATAGGATTTCCCAAAAATTTTCCTTCCTAAGAAAGAAAAATAGTTATCCCAATGTGAATCTATCAAATAATAAAAATGATAGGTTGATCTTATGTGATCTGTCTTCTCAAGAAATAAGTCCATTAGCAATGTGATATGTCTACACTAGAAAAATGGTTGAATTGGGAATATGAAAATAAAAATTTTCTACCTATTAATATATTTTTGAGCACATATCATTAATAAAATGATGAAATTATTGGTGACCTTTTTTCTTATTGTCTTCATGGCTATAAATACTACCATCACAAAAAACACCCAACCAAAGATCATGTCTCCATCTAGAGACCATACTGTAAAATCATTTATGAATGAAACCCTTGAAAGTTTCAGAATGACCTCACCCTCCCATAACATTCAATGTTAGGTGGATAATTAAATTGTATAGGAATACTATTAACATGGTACCATTCTGACCCTTGAGGCTACACACAAGGTTATATAGAGACAAAAACCAACGAGTCTACATCATCCAAAGAAAACTGCCATGAAAACAGTGGCACTCATTGACATCGCCAATCACTTTGGAAGATTATTACTAGATTGAGACAATCACCAAATTAAGTTTAAAATAATTTTGGATCAAGGAGTCAACAATGGATCCCTTATAGTTCAAGAACCACCAAGGAGATCTCCTATCATCCACTATCACCAGCACCACCCACTAGTACCCCTAAGTCACCTATTGATGGAACCACCCGACAAATTTCCACCTTTGACACTCATGAAAATTCCACAAATAAGAAAAATTGATGGAATAAATATTTGGATAACCTAGAGGGGGCTCATATATATGCTTTCACTGGTGAATATTTGCATCATATTATGGTGGTACCCAGTGAATATTCTTATAACCCTTATCACTCTGAGAAAGTATATGGGAATATTCCTATATTAGGAAATGGGAGGTGAATATGCCTACCTCCACACATGAAGACCATTGGTATATTCTAATGTTATAAGGATTTTAGAATGGGGATCATATTACCATTAAAAATGATGATATTTTCCAGTACATATTGGAGATAGAAAATGTTCAGGCCTATATTCCTACACACACTTTTCTAATATTTCATTACATGTTAGAAATAATTGAATAACTCTAACAACATATTCTGACACTGGTATAGATATCATGATAGTCTTATACTCTTTTCGCTATATCTAGGGAAGCACAACACTCTGATCAACATGAAAAAGAGGTTTCTATAAATAAAGAAACCATTTTTGCACCAGTCCTGGAGGATTATAGGAATATAATGTTGAAAGATGAGGTATCAAACTAGGATCATATTCATGTTCCAAACAGGGACCACCAAGTGATAGTAGAACATGCCTTGGGGTAGGTGTACATTCATATCAAAAAATTCAATGAACATACTCCAAATCCACTAAAATAGGATCATATTCTCATTCCAACTTGGGCTCACCAAGTGAGAACATCACATTCCTCAGGACATGTTCACATACAAGTAAAAAAGATTGTTTTCATACTCCAAATGCACCAGAAAAATCTCATATTTCCATTCTAACTGAGGCTCATAATGTGAGAGAAGAAGATGCCTTTAAACATGCTCATATCCCCATTGAAAAGGACTAGTGTCTTGCTCCAAAGGAACATTATTAGGATATTATCCCTGCTATAACCAAGGTCCACCAAATGAGAGTGGAACATGCTACAAGACAGAATCATATTCCTATTAGTGAAGCTACATGTAATACTCCAGTAGCTCATGGAAGCAAGGCTCATATTCCTACTACAACCGACGAACGACCACACCTGCATCCTTATAAGGCTATATAGGTGGAGGATCATATCCTTTATCCCATTATAAAGTTCCATCGACATATTTTGATGAAGAATTAATATTTTAAATTTTTTCATAACCTTGATCTAGCTAGGGTTGACCGACATATTCCATCAACCACCTAGAGGAAGGTTCCCATTCCTACCGATAATGAAGAAGATAATTGGCATACCTCAAACGTTTTTCAATAGTTGGATGATACTACCACAGTACCATAAAATTATCAATATATTCTAGAAACCATCATAAAATTGGATCATATCCCTGTACAACCCCAAAATGAAGGCTGACATATTCCAACTGTAATGCAGAATGAGGATCATATCCCTAACATTCTCAATGACTGTGTCCTTGAGGTTGTTTGAGACACATTCTAAACACCCCAAGGATCTACCAAATATTCAATTGAAGATGAAGAAGATTATTACCATGATAGTCCTTCCCATGTTAGTGTGTATATGGATCATGTGGACTCTACTCCTAACATCCTCCATGGTCAACCTTTCCATGGTGATATCATCCTTAGACAAGTAAATCATCCTCTTTCTCAGAAACCTCCATATAGATAGGTTCAAGAAGCTCATACAACTTTGCATAAGGGGGTTCTAAAAAATATAGCGTCAACCATATAGAGTTCCATGTTAACTACCAAAAACACATCACCAAGGTCAACAGGTGACCCCAAGAAGAAACTTATATAGTCATACCAATTAGAGTCTTATAAGTCTGAGGGAAAGTAAGGAAACATTGAAATATGGTGAGAGTTATCTAGAAACATCCTCCCCACCCAGTTCTATCCCTTCACCCCTTAAGACTATGAGATCCAAGATGAGCTATAGAAGGAGTTCATTCCTTACCTTTACTAGAAATATGGGAAAATAAGCTGCGAATGAAGCCTAGACACCTCCCTTATATAGGATATGAGGTTCATCTTCTGACCATCAATATTTTTTTTAGCTAGACTGACTGCTTTATCCATGGATTGGAACATGAAATTTGAAAATCATATTGAATATATATAGAACACTTTCCTCCATTAAATCAAAACTCTTTGAAAACTGGTCAACGAAGCCCTATTAGGTATATATATGTGAGGATGGGGGATGTATGGACTATTTAACTTCACCACACACCTAGAATAAAAAACCATCCCAAATTTAGAATCTAGTAATTTTATAGACTCCAATGAGATTAGGAGACCACGTAATGCATAAAACAATTTATCACAGTAATAGAAGTACCCCTCTTTAATGATGTCATGACCCAACCCAACAGGGCCTGATCCACAACAACCCCAATCCCAACTCCATAGGCCATCGGCTGGTGAAAAGTTCTTAAAGACAAAATTTGTATGGGGGTCATTTTCTTAATGTACATGAATGAACACACCTGACCATCTGAATACAAAGTGTAGAGGAATAATAGAACATGATGAAACATATAAAGAAATATCCTTGAATGAGAAAAATATATGGAATACAAAGAGTTCTATAATGTAAACAGAAAATAAAAGGGGATAAATAAAAACCCAACTAGAAAGATGTCCCAACCTAAAAAAATTGGAAATGTAAAATGTTGAGAGACCCCAACTCAAAATCTCTCTGCCCCGACCACCATACGTGTTCAAATGCAACATGTATCCATATACTCCTATGTAATCATCATTGACATGTCCTTCATCTTCATAAGAAATGACGTATAATGAAAAAACTCACACTAATGGAAACATACCCTATACCCATGGTTTAAAATCATGGGTATAGACCATAAAATATAATGTATATGACATATGCACGATTTTATTAACTATGGCTGATAAAGATGTCAAAATAGAGCTATACCATGTGTTTCTATAGAAACCATGGGTATAGACTAGATGATTTTATGGTACCCATATTTGTTTTGTTAAACCATGTGTGTATATAAATACCCATAGTTCTCTAAACCATGGATACAAATATAACAAGTATAAAACATATACCCATGGTTCATTGAACCGTGTGTATAGTTAGTTGTCCCCATCTTACTATGGAAACCCTTACATCCCATCCTAAACCTATAAATAAAATAGAAAAAAATGAAAATTCAATTCAATATAAAAAATTTTATATTTAACAATGAAACAACTACTTTTAATAATTATCAAACCATTTACAATACTATAACATGAATATACATCCATACATCCAATCAATTCAAGTCATTAAAGAACATCTAGATGTCTCCTTACTACTATGTGAGAAATAGAGGGGTTCAATATCTCCCCCAAAACCAACATCCTCATACTCATCACCATCAAAATCATACTAATCAAGAGAATCATCATCATCATCATCCTAATAATAATAATAATAATAATAATAATAATAATAATCATCATCATCATCAACAACACCACCAGCACCACCACCAACACCAGATCAACCACCACTAAGGCCCTCATTGACATTAATTAGGGAATAATTTAAATAGATAATTAATTAAATATATTAATCAAAAGTGTTAGTATCCTCTAAAGGAAGTTACTGACTTATAACAGATATATAATTTAGGAAGTGTTCAGTGATCAATTTACTTTATTCAAGCTCCTATAAAGAAATTTGTTTATCTCAAATGATTCTAAAAAAGTGATTTGTAGCTCCATGGTATGAGAGGTTTGAGAGGATCCTGATGAGGACCATTACCTAGTTAGGATGATGTTTTTCCCAAGTCAATATAGGACTCTCCTATGGTTCTTTTAACCTAATACCTGACTCAATTTATTAATTGTCCTGAAGTTGTCATATTATTTATCATTGAGGGCCTCCAGGATAAACTATTGAAAATATAAAAAAGATATTTAATTATGAATTAAATATAAATATAAAAACTTATAATCTATTCTTGTTTTTGTTCTTTTACTAAATTTACATCCTTTTTCTTCTAACTCAAGAAAAATAATTCTTCACTAGGCACACAACCTTCGATTCCCAACCCCACTTACTGCAAATGATATTGATTAGTACAATACTACATTATTTAATAATATGAAATTGATAAAACTATAATGAATTAAAATTGAATCTATTGAATAAATCTATAAAATAAAAAGCATCTCAATAACTTTTAATTTAAAATTTAATACTCGATGCATAACATAAAAAATACATACAAATTAGTATGTTAAATATGGGTATAATATGGATTCCTATTGTATGTTCATTTTGGTCCAATTATATTTGTTTTATGCTATTTGTTTATTTAGTCATTTGAAGATTTTTTCATTTGGTCATTAGGTTCATTTTTAGGGCAGTTTGTTTGGGAAATCGAAAAACTATCAAAAAGGCCATTTTGTATTTTTGGCTAATTAATACATTTAGGATAATTTGTACATTTAGGAAAATTAGGCCATTTAGGTCAATTAGGAAAATTAGTCCAATAAGTACAAATTTTCTAATAAGGCAATTTAGGTCAATTAGTCCATTAAGGCCAATTAGGTCACTAATTCCACAAAGGCCAAATATGAAATTTAGGCTAATTAGGCCATTTAGGCCAATTATCCCAATTACTCCAATTAGGAAAATTAGGTCAATTAGGAAAATTATTTCATTTTGGACATTTAGTCCAATTAGGCCAGTTTGACCATTTATGACAATTAGGCCAATTAGTCCATTTCTTTTATTTTGGCCAATTTAGGCCAATTAGGCCATTTATTTGGCTAATTATTTGGCTAATTTAGCCCAATTATGCCATTTTAGAATAATTTAGAAATATAGTTGGACAATTTAGGATAATTAGATACTAAGAAATTAGGATTTTATGATAATTTTACATTAGGTAAATTTTCCATTAGACCATTAGGCCATTAGGTGAAATGGATATTAAGTCATTAAGCTAATTTTCCATTAGGCCATTAGGACATTAGGCCATTAGGACAACTGTCCATTAGACCATTAGTGTAACACCCTGAGATTTTTTATGAAATATATTTTGGAATAATATAATTTATATTATATCTTTCATTTCAAGATACTCCATGTTAAGATTTCACTACACACAACACCGACATAACTTTCAATAGACACAATACTGATTTTCTACGAAACATGTTTTTATTAAAGTAATTTTGTAAACAAGAAAATTATAATCTAGAAATTAGACTGGTGGGTATGAACATGATTTAATTAATTATGAAATTATGGTTTACAAATTTATATATAATTATCTGACCAATTAATTATAAATGAATGTAAAACCATTTTTTATAATAAAAGGAAATATTTTTCTGAAAAACTATTTAAATATTAACAAGAGTGTTTTATACCAATAAATATACAAATAAATCTTTTTGTATTATAGTTATCATATATATATATATATATAATATTCAATATAATTTTTAAAATTCATTGTATGTGTCTTATAATCATGATATAAGAACAAATGTAAATTTACTCCTAAAAGATTTATTTTTATGAAAAGACTATTTTACCACCTTTTGATAACACACTTGTTTTAAATATAATTTTTGAAAATGTTAATAATATTATTTGAAAAAATAAAATTATTATTTTAAATTGTGATATAAAAATTTAAATTTGCTCCATTTTTTGATATTTTTCTTTTAAGTTTCATGTTTGAAGAAGGAGTTAAAATTATTTCATTTTAATTGGAAATGAAATTTTCATCTAAATAATTGATAGTATTAAAATATATTTTTAATTTCTTTTAATGTATAATGAGATCAAGTTTATATCATTTAATATAACTTTTTATATTCCAATTAATTTCACATTGAATTTGGATATAAAAATAGTTCAATGTTTTGAACATTTTCACCTAAAAAACACATTGATTCGTCCTGTCTGTGGTATTAATTTTTAACTAATTTTGGAAAATTATGTGAATTTTATTTAAAAATAATAATTAAATATATTTTATTCATAAGGTAAAAAATATTAATTAGTTACATTTTGTTTTTGACAATATGAATAGTAACTTTTGTAATTTTTGTTACTACAGTTAAGGGTAAATCAAATAATTGATGGTCAAAAATAATATTATAAATATTATAAAACTACCCTCACACTTGACCAAATGTTATTGAATTAAGTTAATTCTACCCATAACACATAAGGACTGAAATTGAATAATTTAATGGGAACACATCCATGAAAAAGTCTTCTATATTATTAAAATCAAAGAGGGTGACAAAATGCCACACTCTCAATTTTAATAATTATGGTATTTTTAATATGGGGTTAAATAGAATATATGAATAAATATATACAATATTAATAAATATTTTTTATATATATCTTCAAAATTTATTTTTAATTTTTAGCGAATAAATAATTATCATAAATAATTACCAAATGATGATGTAGTAATTATTCAATTAATGAAAACAAAATTATTTGATATAAACATATGAAAATAAAAATAATTTTAATTAACTAATGATATTAAATAATTTTTTAGGTGAAAATGATATATGAGGGGTGTAATTAATAAATTTTTTGTTTTTATCTTGTTTTATTATTTTCATAAAGTCAATGTAATGAATAGTGTCAAAATGGACACTAATGATATTTTAGAAAAACAATATTTTATTAAATTACTTAAAATTCATAAAAATACTAAATAAGGATAAGGGGGATACATTATCATCTAAATTATCATAAATTGAAAATTTATGGTTTAAATAAAACCATATAAGTAAAAATATTTACCTTTTAATATTGAAAATGTTGTTGCTGCAGTTTAAATAAAAATAGGCTAACAATGGGTTAATGAAAAAGATAAAGATAAAAATTACAACAAAACTAGTATAAATATATTTATTTATGGGATTAAACAAAATAAAACATAATAGTGTAATTAAGTTCCATTTTGAATTATTTTTAATGATATTTAATTTATTATAATTTAATATTTTGAGAGATTCCCAAAGTTCCCCTCACCTTCATTATAAAAGGACACCTCCTCCCTCATCCCATTTCACCACATTATGAATTTTATATTTAAAAATATCAACAAAATTATATTATACACTTAAATATCCACATTATAGAGGTCATTTTCTTTCCAAAACACTATATCAGGAGTCCTTTAGAAGAGATCTAATGGAGTCATTTTGAAAAAGACACCATCACTCTAACCAACCACTCTCATTTTATAATCATCTATACCTACTCTAAATATATGATATATATATATACTAAAATATTAAATTAAACATCAGAAATATGTTTAAATTTTATTATTATTATGAACACAGTATTATAAACCCCCTTTTCAATCGAACATGAAGAGAACATATCGCTCATGCGTATGCACGACTTACCATCTTCATGTAGAAATAAAATCCATTTTCAACCACCATATTCTATGAGTGGGAGTTATGATGGGTTTTGATGTTTATATATTATATTTAGGAATTTTCTTAATTATTTAATGATAATACCATATTATTCTTTTTACCACCTTATGTTTTTGAAATGATAACGTCACTCTTATATACATATGACTTACCTTCTCCTATATATGGTGAGATTCATTTTTCATCTATATTTCACATTCACATGGGTGGTAATAATGATGAATTTAATGAATATTTTTGATATATATAATATAAAAATTATTGTGTAATTATAATATATAATAATTTTTTTTATTTAATATGCCATGAAAATAAAAATACTGTTCATGCATACGTATGGTCTACCGTCTCCTAAAATATTGTATTTTATTTTCTATCTCTAAATTTTAAGACTAAAAATGAATAGATATGCTCTATATATATATATATTATTTATTTAATAGTTATCATTCTGGAGGTGATTTCATCATGATCTGTGTAAGAAAACCAATGATAACAAGTCAGAACATGAATGGAAAACAAAGTGGTTATTTCTCGAAACATACCTTTATCATGGAATTGTTAATAAGATAATGATTTAAATTTATAAGTAATTTATATTTGGAATTATATATATTAATATTTTTCTATGGTATATGTTTAAAAAAATCATATTTATTATATAGGACATTTGAATATATACAAAGAATGTCAACACTTAAGGTAAGGGACTTATCGTCTTACTTAATTTCTATGAGATATGTACGATAATCACCATTTATTCCTATTATATGGTGTATATATTGAACTATGACATGTTATATCATGAATTTAATTTATTTCATGATATTAAATATTTAAATTATTTTTATTATATCATGGGTATCATGATTCAAAAGTTACCCAATTTGTAATGGATTTTCATCTCACATTTATTTCTGTGGGACACATGCCATACACACCACTTGTTTCTCTATTTTGGCGTATATAATACCCATGAATGATTTTATGATTATTACTATAAATATTATAGTATTTAAATATCTTTATAATTTTATTTCTTTAATGTGGAATATAATTATACTGATTATAAAATCGTAAGGGTTTATTTAATAGTCTCATTAATATTCGAGATTTTTTTATGTCTGTATTGGGAAATATTTATCTTCTATATCCATGTTTTCTAAAAATGATTTCAAAAATTTGTTTACCATTATTTTTAAAAAAATTAAATTTTTTTACACTTGTTTTATTTTTTTGAAACAGTTATAAATGAATATTTTTGTCATTTTCCAAACAAGGTACTTTGTGACTTTTCTGGGAAAATTTTGAAAGAAATTATTTTTAAATTATAAGGAATGAAATTGTTTCCCATTGTAATTATGTCTTAAAGAATTAAAATTTTACTTATAATCTAATTATGTTATATTCAAATAAATAGTTTTATTTCAACTTTTCTTGGAATTTTACGAAAATGAAACATTTTCAAATAAAAAAGATTATTTTCCTCAAGAATTATTTTTAAATGATCTTCCAAAACTATATTACATCTATGATAAAAGTGTTTGATGTTAATTATTTTTTAATGGAGATATATTTCAATTATATTGGGCCTATTATATATCAGGATGGTTTATGTTTATGATGAAATAATGATTTTGAAACCCATTTAATTCTATGTGTTCTGATATGATGAATGATTTATGTTCTTGTAGAACAAATAAATATGGTTTTCATTATGTGATAGGTAGGACCTATATATTCAAACAATGAATTAGGTGATAATAAATGTTCAATGATCTAAAAAGGGTACTTGAGAGGTCATCCTAATCCCATGACAAGAGGGTTCACTGGAGTTCAGGCTAAAGACAAACAAAAGGGTACACAGGAGGACATCCAAAGCCCACAATAAGAGGGTAAATTAGAGGTCATACTAAGCCTATAAACTAGAAGGTATATAGGAATACATACCCAAATAAAAGTATGTATACATGTGATTAGCCCAATCCTAACATACTATGAATGAATTTGTAGGAATTATTGATATAAGATATTCTATGCCTATGTGTATACCCCAATTTCTATGTCTTATGACATTGTTATACTCTCATGGCTCATGTGATTTGATTTTATTATGATTAATGTACTACGATCGGCCAATAATTATGCCATGACTCATGTATATCATATATGAAATGTAGTGTAAGATCTTCAAATGTTTTTCTCATGATTTAATACCATTATAATCATGTTATGCTTACATATATTCTATGCTTACCCTAACTGAGAATCTCAGATCACCCTTTTTTTCTTCTTCTCTCGGGTTATAAAGGAAGGATTCAAGTTGGATTACAAAAGGCGAAGATATTTATGGGAGATGTTTAAGATATTTCACTAAATAATAATAATGTGTTCTAGGTTTTCAAAGGAAGTAAACAATTATGGCCCTCAGGCATATGTTTTTTTAATGAAATTAATATTAATCTAAAAAGATGTAATAAACATGCTAGATAAGACTAGGTCATTATATTTGGCATTAGAGGAAAGGATTAGTCATCCTATAGAAACTCGGATGAGAAAACATTAGTTTGATCCTTAAGGATATTTTAAATGATAATTCAAGGGATATATCTAAGGATAATACTAAGGTTCCATAGATTAAATAATGTGTTATAATTTAGACATCATATAAGTTATTTTTCATAGTTATGTTTTTTTTACTATAATATGCCTTTTTTATATAGTGATTTCTAGTTTTAGTCAATGGAGAAAACCAGAAGTAAGTGGTTTAAGATTAACTGTGATGAAATATTTTGGATGAGATGTCAAAAGTGATGATCACCCGAGTAAAAGATGTTGTGATCAAGACTAATTAGTTTTCACAAAACATGATTAAAAATTTCTACCTTAACCAACTCCCAGAATCACCCAGGATGAGTAGGAAAGATTTTTCTGAGAAATTTCCTAATGGATACCTTTTTGGAAAGAAGGTTCAGTTTTCTTTATGCCAAGAATGTGGGATAAAGCATCCGAATAGTTGTCTTAGATGTATAAGAAGATTTTTTGACTATGTAAAAGACCCTAATCATGTAATTGAAAAAGTGAAATGAAAAGTTCAGTTAACATAATGGATTTGAATATTGTACTCCCTAATTTAATATCAATTGATGAAGGTTTTAATTGTGGAATGAATGGGAATTATGGAGATTCATGTCCAAAGTGGAATGCTCATAAATATAATCAACAATGTGGTACAAATAATGGTTATATTGCTGATGACGATGAGAGTACACGTGAAATGTGAAATTAAAAAGGTATTAATTAATAGGTTGTGGTATCCTTGTTAATGGATTAATTATGAAATGAAGAAATAAATGTTCTTAGGTATTTGGATTGAATAATTATGTGAAATATATAAGGATTGATGAATTTATATTTTTCTCTAATGATTTACAAGAATATGATGAAATATTCTAATGGACTAGAAAAGTGTTTTAATGAAAAGGTGATATTCATATAGAAAAAATTATTAAGGGAATTATAACACTTATTATGTTCTTTATGTTTAGATAATGAGTTTTGGATAATGAAAATTTAATGGTATTGATTACCTTGGAATTGATTAATGAATTATTGAGAAATAGTATTATGCTATTATCGATGAAGATTAAATTTTTTTGGGATTTAAGGAATATATATAATAATTATTGTAATAAGGAAGAATACATATTTTCAATAAGGATTTATGGAAATTTGGGTTATTATCATGTTTTATGAGATTATATGATAAAGTTACTCACATGTTTGGTATGTGACAAAAAAAATATACTTATGATATATATGGGATCACTGTTAAGTTGATTTTGATAAACTTTTTGACCTAATTTATAATGTTTTGAACTTTAATATTTATGAAGGTTTATAAGATTAACCATTTATTGTAACTTTTTATGTTAAAATTCAGAGGAGGTTTTTGATATTAATATATTATCTCTCCATATGAGTATTCATGCATATTGGATAACTTGGATAATCTTTTGTGGTGATAAAGATATATGGAATGACCTTTCACTCTATTTACGGGTATTCTGATCTTCTAAAACTTTTGGAATGAAAAATTCACATTTATTTCATGGAATAAGAGATTAAGTGGAAATTAATCAAGTCACAATGAAAGGATGAGATCGTTCTTATGAAATGTAATGAAATAAAGTATTTATTCTCATGAAAATTATTTAATTATTGGGAAAGAATATTGAAACCAAAAATGTTATCCGAGTAATTTATTTTTTTATGAATCAAATGTTCCTTATATCATTGCCTATTTATGACTATGTGATTGTTAAATTTATCCTGACTATGTTTTCTATCACTCTTTACAAGAACATGATAGTTATATTTCAATTAAATGGCCATGTTTTCAATTTCCACCTATGTTATCCTCTATGGAAACCCGATTTTGAGTTACTTTTGGTAACTATTATGTTTAAAACATTAATTTTATAAATTAAATTATAGTATTCTTTATTATATTGTGGGTTTCAATGAAAGGATCTTTCAAGTATTAACCTTTGATAGCCGAGATGAATTTCGAGGGAGAAGTTCTTTTTATGGTAGGTAGGATATAACACCCTAAGATTTGTTATGAAATAAAATTCTGAATAATATAATTTATTAAATATATTTCATTGCATTCCAAACCATCTTAAGCATCTACTACACACAACACTGGCTTAACTTGCGTCACCTGAAACACTGAGTTTATGAAAAACGTATTTTTATTATTTTAATTATTTAAACAAGAAAAATATAACATATCCATTAGAATGAAGAGTGTGAAAAATATTAACTGAAATATGAAATTATAGTTTACAAATGAATATATAATTATTTTACCAATTAATTACAAATGAATGTTAAACCTTTTTTTAAAATAAGAGGATTATTTTTTAAAAAAATTAAATGTAAAGAAGCTTATTTTATACAAATAAATAAAAAATAAATTTTTTATATTATAATAAATATATATATATATATTCAATATAATTTTTAACATTCATACTATGTGTTTTCAAGACAGGATATAAGAACACATCCAATTTTACTCAAAAAAGATATATTTTTATAAAAATATTTTTTACAGACTATTGATGGAGCACTTGTTTTAAATATAATTATAACAAATTTATAAATTATATTTTAAAAACACAATTTATTATTGAAATATATATATCAAAAATTACTTTGGTTTACTTTTTGTTATTTTTCTATTAAGTTTCATGTAATGATGAGTAGTAAAAAATATTTCATTTTAATTTAAATTTTGTTTCATCTAAATAGTTGATAGTGTAAAATTATATATTTAATTGGTTTTAAAGTATAATTATATCAAATATTTATCAGTTAATCCGATTTAGGTAATTGAAATCATCTTCAAATTGAATTTGGATATAAAAACAGCTCAATCTTTTGAATGTTTTCACTTTAAAAACCAGTTATGTCATCCCGTATGAGGGATTAATTTTTATATAATTTCTAAAAATTATGTGAATTGAATTTTGAAAAATGGATTCTATATTTATAATCAAAAGGTTAAAATTTACTAATTATTCCTCATTTATTGTTTTATTATATGAATTGTATCTTTAGTAATTTGTATTGCCATAGTTAAGGTTAAATCGAGTAATAGAGAGTAAAAAATAATATTTTAAATATTATTATACTACCCTAACACTTAACATAATTTTATTGGATGAATTTAATTCGACCATTTACAGATATGGAGTGAAATTTAATAATTTAATTGTCACTTGTCCCTGAAAAGACTTGGATATTAATAAAACCAAAGATAGTGACAAAATGTCACACTCTTACTTTTAATAAGTGTAATATTTTTAATTTGGTGGAAAATAGAATATATTCATGAAAATATTAATTATTATGAAATATAAAAGGTTTATATACATCATAGAAATTTATTTTTAATTTTTATTAATGAAATTATTATCATAAATAATTACAAAATGATGATGCATTAATTATTCAATTGATGAAAAACCCAATTAAGTGTTTTTAAAAATATTAAAAGAGATATAATTTAAAATAATTAAGGTGATAAACGAATATTATAGGTGAATATTACATATTATGGGTTTAATAAAATAACTTGTTTAAAGATATATTACTGGATTGATTTTATTAATGTCAATGTAATGAATAGTGTCAAAATTGACAGTAATGATATTTTATGAAAATAATATTGTATTAAACTATGTAAAAAAAAATAAAAAAAAAATAAAGAAAAAGAGGATAATTAAAGTTTAAAATATGATAATGTACTATTTAAGGTTTAATTGTAACCTTATAAGTAAAAATATGAACATTTTAATATTGAAAATGTTGTTACCTTAGTTAAAATTATAATAGGTTAACAAAGGGTTAATCAACCAGAAAAGGTTTAACATTACAACAAAAAGATTATAAAATGTATTGGTTGAGTGTATTACACTCTATCCCACATTTTAATGGAGTTATAATTCAGTTGGAGGTATTTGGATTGATATTTAATTTATTATAATTTAATATTTTGAGAAATTACCAAAGTTCCCACACTTTCATTATAAAGGGACACCTCCTATATCATCTGGTTTCACCAATTTGAGACTTATAAATCAACCAATATATTAAAAATTCTCTTCTCTAGTTTTGTATCAAATTTCTTCAGGTTCTGTTTTTTTCTAAAAGACAAACTATAGAGTATTATAGAGAACATTTGAAAGATTCGTTTCAAAGAAGAGGTAATCTCCCTAACCGATCATTCTCTTTTTATACTCTTATATACCTTTTATAAATCTATGATATATGTCATAAAATAATAAAATCACCATAATCAATATTCCAAAATAACTATGATTATGAAAATACCATTATACATATCTGTTCACATAGAACAAAAAGTGAAAGTATTGCTCACACCTATGTACAACTTACCATCTCCACGGAGCAATAAAATTCATTATTCATCGACATATTTTATGAGTGGGATTAATGATGGGTTTAATGATTATATATTATATTAATGAAAAGGTTTTAATTATTTAATTATAATACAATATCTACCTTTTTACCACCCAATCTCTTGGAAATGATAACGCCGCTCGTGCTTACATATGGCTTACCATCTCTACAATGCGATGTGATTCATTTTTCACATATACTTCATATTCAAATGGGTGGTAATAATGATTAATTTTATGAATATCTTTTATATACATAATATATAAATTATTATTTAATTATCATGTTTAATATAATCTTGTTTCTATTAATATGACTAGAAAATAAAAATAGCGTTCATGCGTACGCATGACCTATCATCTCCATGAATGATGTATTTTATTTTCTATATATAACATTTATGAATCAATGTGAATACATATATAATAAATATATATATATTATATTTACATCATGGTTATCATTCTCGATATGATGAAATCATGATCTCTGTAAATGGACTAAGGATAAAAAGTCAAAACATGAACAAAAAACAAAGCTGTTATTACCCGAAACATAACTTCAACATGGAATTGCTAATAAGAGAGTAATATTTAGTTATAAGTAAATTATATATGGTATTATCTATATGTATATGGTTCTTTGGTAGATTTATAATAAAATTATATTTATTATACAGGAGTTTTGATGGTATACGAAGTAAGTGAAGACTTAAGTTAAGGGATTTATCATCTCACATAATTTCTATGAGATATATGTGATAATAACCACTTATTATTTTTTTGAAGTGTAAATATTGAAATATTAAATGTTATATCTTGAATATATTTTATTTAATGATACTAAATGTTTCAATTGCAATTATTATCTCATGGGGATAATGATTCAAAAGTTACTCAAGTAGTATGGGATTTTCGTCTCACTTTTATTTCTGTGAGACACATGCCTTATACACTACATGTTTCTCTCTTGTGGTTTATATAATTATCATGAATATATTTTATGATTATTACACTAAAATTTATGCTATTTTATTGCCCATATAATTTTATTTCTTTCATGGGGTATATGAATCTACTAATTATAAAGTGGCAAGGGTTTATTTCACAATGTCATTGATATTTGAGATAGTTTCATTATAAGGCTCTGTTGGGAAATTTTTATCTTCCACATATAGGCTTGTAATAATATTTTGAAAAATGTTTTTAATATTTTTATATGTATATTTAATGTTATTTTTTTCCATGTTTGACTATTTACAAATCATTTTAAGAATAAAATTTTTTCTGTTTTCCAGACGAGATACTTTGTGACTTTTCCGAAAATATAAGAAAGAAATTTTTTTAACTTATATGGCATGGATTTTTTTCCACTATAAGAGTATATTAATTCCTTGAAAATAACCTTATAATAATGCAATGTTATCTTTAAATAAAATGTTTTATTTTAAAATTGCATGGAATTTTTAGAAAAGAAAATGTTTTTAAAGTAGAAAGGATATTATCCTTAAAAATTATTTTCAAGTGATCTCTTAAAATTATTTTATATCAATGATTACATTATTTTAGGACACTTATGATTTAATGGGGATACATTCAAGGATACCATCCCTATTATTCCTATGGATGGTTTATGTTTATGATGAAATGATGATTACTAAACCCATTTCATTCCTTGGGTTCTGATATGATGAATTATTTAATTTATTATGGCACACATATATATGGTTTTCATTGTGTGATGGGAGGGACATGTATATACCTCCAATTAAATGGGTAATTATAAATGTTCTATGAGCTCAGAAGTGTATACGGGAGGTCATCTTATGCATTCAATAAGAGGGTAGATGTGAGGTTATCCTAGGCCTACAAAAAAAGAGTACATGGGAGGTCATCCTAGGCCGGCGACAAGAGGGTAAATGGGAGGTTATCCTAAACATGAAAACTATTAGGTACATGGGAGGACATATAAATAATTAATTATGCACATATATTATTAATCCAAGACTAATATACTATTAATTGATTTGTTGGAATCATTGATATATGATATTCTAGGGTTATGTGTATGTCACAATTTCCATGTATTATGCCATTGTTATACTCTCATGGATCATGTGATTTTATTTTATTATGATTCATGTGTAATGATATACTAATATTTATTCCACAACTCATTTTAATGATCTTTGATATGTAGGGTATGATATTAAAATTTTGTGGTCATATTTTCATTACCTTATTCCCATTTTATGCTTACGTATCTTCCATGTTTACCCTTACTGAGCATCTAATATCACCCTTTCTAATGTTTCCTTTATTTAGGTTGTAATGATTTTTTTAAGTAGGATTACTAAAGGGGAGGATCATTTTTGTATTTGTTAAAGATATTTCAACAAATTAAAAGAATGTATTCCATGTTTCGAAAAGGCACTAAACTATTATAGTTACCAAAAATGTGTTTTTTGTAATATAATGAATATTCATATAAAAAGATTTAATATCCATTCTATAAAAGTATGGGTTGTTATAATTATGCTGTTAGAACAACTAGTCAATTAGTATATTTGGCTATTATGCCAATTCACCATTTGTACATTTGGCCATCAGGACAATTGGCCAATTTTCCCTTAGGCTATTAAGAAAATTGACAATTTTTCCTCTAGAGGAGTGGAGGATTAAACAACATTTACTGAAGAAAAGATGCACCCTCCTGCTCAACCAGGGCCAGCTGTATGGAAGTCAACTACTCTAATTCCTCCTCCACCAAATGATCTTGGAATTTTTTACTAAGGTATTATAATACCACATTTATCATCCTCCGAGTATATAGTTTCTCAATGATATATTATTTTATAAACTCATGTTAGTTCCTCTATATCATGATCAAGTCTCTATTTTTAAATAAATACCCAAGACTCTGATGGTCTGAGTAAATAACAACGTGCTCTACAAATAGATAGTGCATGAACATCCTCAAAGAAAAGACCATTGTTGCCAGCTCTAGGTCATGATTCGCATAGTTCTACTTATGGGTTCTCAATTTCCTCATCCCATGTGTGATAACTGCCCATCTCTATATCAACGTGTAGTTGAGGATAACTTTTGAGACATTACAATACACTACATACTCCTCAATCTCCTATGGTAGTATCAAAATATGATTACTCATCAAATTTAGACTCAAATTCAAAAGGTACTATGGCACTACTCAATCCCAATAAAAAAATGTCCCTTTATACATTAGGGTAGTCAAAAGGGTTTAATACTAGATAATTCTACCACAAACCTCCTATATTACCCCGCTAAGACAAGAAAATTCTGCACCTCTGACTCACTTTTGGGTGGCTCCTAATAAAGCGCTTCATTTATCTTCACTAGGTCTAAAACTAATCCAGGATCAGAATTTAAATTTCTCAAAAGTGAACCTCATGGATCTAGGACTAAAACTTTGACAGATTAACATACAACTGGTGATCCATAAGAAAATATAGGACCATCCTCAACTGCTCTGTATGATCTTACTCTCACATAGAGTTTTTGAGTATGTCTTCATTGAATGAAACCAAAAATAAATCCAAGTAAGGATAGAATATCTTGTTCATTTAATCCATAAAATTAGTAGAGTAATTCATCAAATTGAAAGTAATCACAAGGTACTCATATTGTCTATAGAAACATCATAATGTTAGCTTCAGAATACCATCCTCACAAACTCTCAGCTAGTGAAAGCTAAACCTAAGATCGATCATTGAGAACCATCTCATGCCTCATAACTATTCAAAGTACTAATTAATCCGTAGAAAGGGGACTTAGTATGTATTATGTATTGGTTAAATTGACTATAATGCACACAAATCCATAAGATTCTATCTACCTTTTTCATGAACAACTATAGAGTTTCCTTGGGGGACACACACGGATTGATAAAATACTTATCCTGAAAGTCCTCCAACTAATACCACAGTTATTGGATATCAGTAGGGAAAACCTAATATTACAAAAAAGATATCAGAGTAGTCATGGGTTGAAATTAGATGTAAAAAAATATCTCCCACCACATAGGTGGTCCCAGAACATCCATAGGGAAGATGTCCATAAAAACCTCCACGAATGAAGGAATCTTGATATAGGAAGAGCCTGCTTCACCAAGGGACAAAATCCCCAAATTAGTTTTTATGTGATTGATCCTCCTTCTTGAAAAATCCCACTCACCATTAAATGATATCTCTCTTTCCCACAATGGATAATCTCATCCCATCAGTGTGCAGGCATCTGACTCATCTATGATGATAGTCAATCAAGTCTCAAACCATTGAAAACCCATCCATACCAATGATAATTTCATAAGGTCCCAACATTTTGACCAAAATGTCACCCAATAACCTCTTTCCACCAAGATACATATTTAACTATTGATAGATGAAATATATAGAAGTGGTGTTTCCCATAGGAACCTCAAGACAAAGATATTGGGCTAAAGCCTCAATGGGAATCTCCAACTCTCATAAAATGAGTAAAGTTATGAAAGAATGACTCAAACCTATTTCTACTATTACTAATGTAATAGTTGGACAAATAAATATAATACCTTTAATCATTTCATGTTTTTCTGGGTCATATGCCTCTAGAGCATGCATCTATCCAAAGCCCCTGACGTAAGCTCCCTATGCCTGACATGGGACACCTGGTGGTGGTTTTTGAAGGATATAATAGAGTCATCCATGACCAACAACTCCTCCAACTAGATCCCCACCTACTCCTATTCCATATCAACCTCTCTAAGGTCCACCCTTCCCTTTCCTAGGAGTTCTATGATCACGGTGCTTCTTCTATTTTGGTGGTCCATCCACTATCAGCTTTCCATTCTTGGCATGTTGGGTTGGGAAATCATGATCCATGTATCCTATCCCATCACATGCATAATACCGCCTCCTATGTGCTACCCAAGTCCTCTACAGTTTCCCTCTTCCACATGAAATGGATCCTAAGTCTGGCGATGAAGAGGTCTCTTGCACTGCGATTCTTTTTACTGGAATCTTCTAGCTTCTATAGATGACTTATCCCTATAACACCCACCACGATCCCTAGCTGTAGGAAATCCCTTTGAAAAATATATCTCTATCAGTAACAACCACTCTAATACCCTAACATAGGTGGGAATATACAAGGGTATTATACTGGAACATATATCTCTACAGAGACCCTACTAAAAATTACTCACTTATAAGTAGCCATCCCAAATAATATAAAGGGAGTGCCACATAATTTTTGAGAACATTGATACATTATTTTAACTATCATCCCTCCCTACCATAGCTCCAAAAGAGTCTAAATCCAAAATGAACACAAGTAGGAGAGCTATTATTCATTATGAAAAAACTAAAGGTAGTGAGGCCCTGAGATTGTCAACTCATCATGTATATTTGTAATAATATTCCACCATTTCCCAACCACTACATGGAAAAGGCTAGTTACCAGCAGAACAAGTTGATCTGTCATTGACCAGATAATCTTGAAGACATGGATAATTGAATATATCCAATCCATCATTTCTTGGGGATCTATACTGCCATGTATCCTCAATGGCCTCTGGACCTGGAACTTGTGGAGTGAACCAAAACTGCATGCATTCTTAGACTACTCTTCTAGTATGATATGTTTCTCAGTAGATGGGGGTGATACTACCTATCCACTTAGAGGAATGATATCATGGGATGGACTCTAATCTGAGGCCTCATAACTCATTGGATCATCATCATGATCTGAAAATCGTAACCTAGATGGCAGTCTTCATAGAGACATCCTAAAATTTAATCAAGATGTACCATGGTCCAATGAACACACACACACACACACAGATATATATATATATAGTGGGGAGATGACTCAAGAATAAATGTCAAAAGAATCAATTCTATATGATTCATGTACCATTTATCGCAACAACAAATGTATTGGTATGTTGAATTGACAAGCAGGTAGATATGGTCCTAGTGAATGGATACGTCTGCTACTGCAATTACACTAGGTTTCATGACCTTCATGCCACACTCAAGCCACCTTGACACTATTTATATAAATTACAATGAAATCATTATAAGGGGACTAATCCAAACGCCTTCCTAATGATTGGAACTACTTTGATACGAATATTTGATGAACCAACCCAATGTTACTGGAGATGCAACTACCCCAAGCCAGCCTCCATATGCCATGGGTAGGTGACAAGCGCCTAAAGGAATAACTAGTATGGGAGGACTTTACCTAATGTAACTATACATACAAACCTTACCATATCAATAAAAATTCTATAGGAATAGAGGAAAATATTGAAAAATCTAGAGTAATATCCAATCATGAAAATCCTCTAGGGAATAAAAATATTACTATAGTGTAAACTAAAAAGTAAAGGGAAAAAATACATGCTCAACAAAAAAGATGTCCCAACCTGAAAAAACTAGAAAAGTAAAATTCTAAGAGAGCCCATCTATAGATCTTTATTCTCCGAACAACATATGCATTAAAATTCACCATGTATCACTATGATATTCTACAATCACCACAATCCCATATATCATCTGCATAAGACATGACACATGTTAGAAAATCCCATGAAGGGTTGTGTATATAAATACCTAGTAGGATCCACAAAATTTTATGGGGAAGAAGTAAGAGAGATGATAATAATAGATAGCTCAACCCCAAAGAAGAGAGTAAAAAAATATGACAACATGGAGATTGATATATATATATATATGTATATATATATATGCTCAATAAAATAATCCCAAAAGAGGGATAAAGATGATCACCATCTCACATACTAATAAATAGTTTCATTGGTTCCCAAAATCCCATAAATGATTCCCGAAATCTCACATGTATATCTAGAGGAGTAACTATATTGAAGGGTCATGCCTCCCTACAATGGCTCATAGTAGAGGGGGAATAATTATAGATAAGAGGACCCATGACCTAGTGCATCAATGGGTTCCACTTAATATAAGGAAGACATGATCCCAATTTAATAGGGGTTACAACATGGTAGATATAGTACCCACACCCTGACACCATAGGGGGGTACCACTCTGCAGATAGAGGACAAACTCCATGATGCCATGGGGGGGGGGGTACAACTCATTAGAAAGATGACCCACACTATAATTCCATAGGGGTGTACTATAAAGTAGATTGAAAATCTTCAACCTAACACCATAGGGGTATCAGTATATAGAAAGTGGAACCACACCCTAATTCCATAGGGGTGTACAAATCAGTAGATAGAAGACCGTCACCCTAGTCTATTAGAGGAGTACCACCATATTGATACAAATAACTCACTTCCATCATCGAATGCCTCCTAAAAAAGTGTCACACTCATAAATCCTGACATCCTATCACTAAGTACACAATTTTGGACACCTTCACATTCTACGTGAAAAAAATACCTATGAAAGGAAATTCACAATCCAAAATATGAGTCCCAATGAAAGTGATATGATAAGTATAATATTTCTTAAAAATGAAGCAGGCATACACGATGTGTAAGGGGACCCACAAAATGGAACCACATGGTGTGTGGTCCCACTACACTATCTGGTTGTGTCCTTGCTGGTACATAGATCAATAATTGTGTATCATTACTAAACATGTATGTGTATTACTTGACATGACTCAACCACCAGAGGACTTGTCCATGCTCTTGGTCATATCCATGTACTCTGATACATGGAATTTCCTCCCACATAGGGTTCCAACCATGTCATAGGGGCCATGTATGTGTACCATCTCTATGTTATGGTACACAACATGTAAATGGGTATTCCCATGTCTGTTTACTCCCAGAGTACACACCGAGACTCCAGTACCATGATCCATAGCATGTGGGGATCCCACATGACGTGTGATATTTAACTCACCCAAAACCCTATCCTCCATAGCTATGTGTCAACATGACATGTGTTATTTGGACTATATGGCTTATAGTTGTGTTTTTTGTAGAATCCGTGATCGACTTTTGGAATTTTAGATCCTCACTTGCCACCTCGAATCCCATGTCCAGGCTACCCAAAATCAAATGATAAGACTTTGTTCATCATTTTGACCATATGGTGTATGCAAAAAAGATTTCCATGGTTTTTCAAAAGCCCACATGAATCCATACATGTTTCCATCAACCATGGAACCTCAATAGATCTCTAAATCTATAGTGAAATTATCCATACCTCACAATCCATCAGAATCCATCTTTAATTTTCCAATTCATTCCTCGAATATGAATATTCTATGATTCTGAGAGTCTAATTGGTCTTGGTCACACCCGAAAATGTTGAATCAAGACCCCATAGGAAAATCAATGAATAAAATGAAGAATCATTGGGATAAATGGACAAGAAAAATGGTGTAACAATATCGGGATAAACATTCTTAGAGAAAAAGAAAATTAGGATTCCCATGTTGAGAAAACTGAATAAACAATTTATAACCAGTGATAGGTACATGAAATGGATGTATTTAATGAATATTAATAGATATATTTCATAATTCTCAATAAATTTAATAAATTAGGTAAGAATATAGAAATTTATGAGTCCTACCTCAATATGGATCATTATTTTATGAAAAACAAGTATGCCAATGAATTATAGAAGTCGTTGCATTCGCTGCACCTCGACACACTTGGATCTAGAGTTCTGTCATCTTCTGATTTGGATCTTCCAATGAAAGGTGGGAGAATACTTCTCTCAATGATCCCAATTTTATGTGGATAGCCTTGGATATCTTCCATAATCATTAAATTATAGGGTATTTTAAGTTAGGTTAATTGAAAATTTAATTTAATTAATTATTTAATTTACCCACTGAACAAACCGCCAAGGAACGTGTTATCTGAATGCCCCATGCTGACACATTTTAGGTTAATAATAGGGTAGACCTAAAATTATAGATTCAAACATGGTCTCATATTTATGATCAAATATTCCATATAATATTTATCTTATTTTATTTATGAATCTATTCTAGGTTATATGATATATATTTAATATTTTTTTTTAAAATTTATTTTTGAACATTGTGTCTCAGAATCGTACATCATCTCACTGCCTGGATCCAAAAATATAACTATACGTATACCAATGCCTTAGAAGGAAAAAATATGGTCTCTAAAAATGATTTCAAGACATCACAAATGGAAGAATAGTAATTCCAACATATCTTTGAACTGGGACCTCCAAAGCTATGGGGATGAATTTTAAACACAAATGGAGAAGTTGCAGTAAACCCAATGACATCCCATGGAAAATGACACCCGTCATGGGATTCCATTTCACCCATATCATAAATGACAACAACTACACCAAATTAAATAGACCAAAATATTATCCTTCATATAATCCATCCAAGAGCGAACTCATCCCACCAATTTTGGGGAATATTTACCACCACCTCCACCCCTCAGATCATTAATCCCTGAGAGGATACAAGACATATCAAAAGTAACTAAAAATCAACCCCATATCATTGGGCTAGGGGAACTTTTATCTCAATCACCATCAACGGGTTCATCACCCCGAAATAGGGTCCTGGTGAAGTCAATGGTATTTCAGATCAACTCCAACCAAATTGGTTGGGTGAATTTATATATAAATCCCCATCCTAGGAGTCATCAAATCCTTGACTAGAATCATTAAATGATCAACAATAGTATCAAAAAATGCTAATTACATCCCAAAATATTCCCCACAACGGATTACTGGTAGAATTTTCATCATCATCATTATAATAGATGGAATCAATCTTCTACAAGTTGGGAGGTAAATATCAATATTCAACATCCCATCTATTCCTCCCTTCACAGGGAAAACATATAATATTCACGATCGATTCAAAAATCAAAACTAGAAACTCCATCAAGGTCATTACCCATAGGCCGGGATTATAGGAATGTATGTAAAAGGAAATAAAACCTTATAGGGGTCATAATGTAAAAATTTCGAATATAGACAGGGGTTTAAAAAATAACCCTTTTGGAAGTAGTGAAGAATATTCCTGTTGTATTGAGAATAATAGTATGACCACCATTTTTTATATACCTCTATGGATGTCATCACCATCAACACAAAAAATAATGTGGACAAAGACACAAATGTAGAGGGATGAAAAATGGAAAGTTTGCCCTAAGTGGAGGGTTATTTGGATGCACTAACCAAGGTTACAAGAATACAAAAGTTGAGGATAATCCATAACTTAGATCCTACTAATACAGATTTTTCACCTCTATGGTGGAACAAAACCAAGTATAATGGAAAATAAGTGATCATGTACCACTCATCACCCGGAAGAACTAAAATTAATTCCATAGTGGAGTAGTTGAAATTTTTTTAGAATGATGTAATAAAATCTTATACAACTAAATGATGAACCAATCAGGAGAATCATTCCCACATGGTATCATCCTCTAGCTGAGATGAACACCATTCCTCCCATACATCAATAAAGAGATGATCCACCTGGAAAAGTGGAAGATGAATGTCAGACTGTCTTTGGATCTAGGAAACCAGTCTACATAAATGAGGATGTTAGAGATGATCATGACTTCCATCAATTCCAGTGATAGAACCTCAACTACTTGGGTTATCATTCAATCATATAATGGATCTAGAATCAATGGGAAATGAAAACAGGGCCTCCTGATCAATCCATTCCCTCTCCCTTTAGATGTGAGGAATCTCATATAGTAGTACCTCCATAACATCTCAACGACATTGAGGTCCTGTCTGCTTGAATGGAAGACCTGGAAGGGCAATGCAGACCTACACAACCTAATAAGTATCTGTATCCTAAATGGGTGGAAGAAAATTTTACCCTACCAAATTTTGGAAATATTACCTTCTCCACATTTGATGGAATGAGTGATCTAGAACATCGTCTCATGCACTTCATGTCCTAATGAAAACCAATGATGGACCCTCAAGATCAGTATGAGGAGACAAAAAAATGGGTTTTTATAGAATCTGATAGGGAAAGCCTTTATTTTGTATAGTATCCTTCCAATTGGATCCGTTGTAGAATGGGAAGATCTCCATTTTCAGTTCTTTTATTATTTCAACTCTATGATGAGAAAAAAACCAATTATCAACCTGAAAAAATATAATCATCATGAAAATAAGAGTGTATCTTACTTTTTAGATAGATATAATGGTAATGAAATATTCACTAAATATCCCTCTCTTGTAGAAGAAATTAGTGGAAATATATTTTGAAAATACCATGGATGATATGAAGACACCCATAACACTAATGAAGAATCATATAGATTCCATGAGTATTCATAAATGGAAAAACGCATAGAAGATTCTATTTAGAGGACCTGATATAAATCTTTTCCCACACCCTCAGTAAAATTGGAAAGGGTCAGAAAGTGTAACAACCCAATGTTTCTAATGGAAATTCTCTTCTTATAAATATTCCATAAAATAACATAATAATGAACTACTAAGTGATATGTGACCTTTAAACATAATTTTGTCACTTCTGTGTTCGGAATTTTGAAAATCTGACATACACGGTTGTGTTCAAGATGTTTTTTGGAGTCCGATAAGAAAAACATAATATGTTGGTGAATAGTAACATACCCTAATGAATAGTAACACACCCTTATGAATAGTGATATACCCTAATGAATAGTAACCTCGCCTATGATAGTATAAAAATAATATTCAATTTGGAAGTACAACATACCTATGTTTTAGAATGAGTTAATAAATGTTTTAAATCTGGTTTTTGATAATAAATTATGATTTCAATTTAATATTAAAATAATCATATATAGAGGATTATTTTTGAAAAATGGACTTCATTTTTGGATTCTAAATGTCGAAAAATTGTTAGGGTGAATTTTTGGGATTTTTCTGAAATACTTGAATTTTTGATGAATAGTAAAATACGGTAATTTACCGTAGATATACTTTATAAGCTAAATAAACTATTCCTAACATCCTGGATGATGTCACCACCCATGGTTCGAATTAACATGACCCATTTACTGTTCTTGGTCATGGAGAACTTACTATTCTTTGTCTTGTGAAGAAATAATAAATTAATGATTATAATATCATGAAATCCCTCCTCTCCTCCTCTAATTGACATTTTTATTTATCAAAAAACTTTTAAGGGGTAAAGTGAGAACCCTAACATCAAAACAGTTTAACCAAAAAAAGATACTACTTTTTTTTGAAGAAAATCTTTAGCCGATTGGAATCAATTTCCCTAAACAGTATCCAGGGAATGGAATTTTCCTGGGACTCTGGATCATCCTTCAAGATGTCTTCATAAAGTTTAGCCAAGATGTCCCAGGAATGCATGAACTTCTCCATTTTTATCTTTCCCATGTTGAAGCCTCTCTTCAAAATACGGTTCTTCCTATCAATCCATTTACCTTGACCCTTTGAAGTTTCCACACTAAGGGATCTTCCAAACATTTGTTGGATCACTTCCTTCGGTGTGTTGATAGCCAGCACTTCCTCCACCATCTCTTCATCTGAGTGAAAAAGAAGGTCCATGTGATGCAGCACCGATTCTATCTGATGTTGCGGGTCAGCATGGAAGCCCACCTCACGCTACTGCCCCGGAGAATGTTCAGCCACCGCTCGACTCACTTCCTCAGAGTTTAGAAGCCCTTCCTCTTGTTGGTCCTTAGTCTTCTCTTCCGCCTCCCCTTGAAAGGATGTTACCTCTTCCGAAAGTAGGGGGTCAGCACCACAAGAAGTAGCCAACTCCGGATCTCCCCTGACCTGAGCTACAACCCCCTTCAAGGTACCCCCACCTGCTTTCCAGCGCCTTCACCCACCTTTGAGAGAAGGTTGGCTCTACTAGAGGACCTGATCACAGGGGGACTTGGTAAATTTGAGTAGTGTCGCTTCCTCTTGGTATGTTTGAGAAAACCTCCAGCATCCACTCTGAAATTTTTCCCCTTCCTTGAAGAGGTTCTGAAAAAACCTCTTCGATGCCCACTTCCTTTGGTTCAGTAGGGGAGTCCGGAGCTGACTTCGAAGCCACTTGGCTAGCCACCTCTTCCGTACCGGTATCTCCTGCAATATCTTGTACCTCAACATCACCCAGCACCACAAACCTGTTATGAGAATTGTAAAAACTCCCTCCTGATATAACCTTCTCATCATAGGAAGGTTTGATCTGCAAGGCCTACGTAGGGAAATACGATCCACTTTATTGATCGAAGCCACGTACCATGAATTGAAAATGCTGATCTCCTGAGGCCAGACTACATGGACGATCACCCATGTCTATCTCCAGACCAGCTTCACCATTCACCCTCGCTGTATTGATTAAAACCACCTGCATATCCTTTTTAACATCCTGGCCAATGTCTAGATGCACCTCTTTCTCCAATTGTCTAACCTCTTCCACAACTATTCATGCGTTCCTGCTGGTGCCAATACCCTCTTCAGAGAGAACAACCGAAGAACAGGGAACATCCAAATCCTTTTTCAGGCGGCTAAAAACCTCACGAACTGTAGGGTTCAAATGAGAATCCTTTGGGGCTGTCTTGAGAGCCAGCATCGCTCCAGGGGTCAAAGAGCGTAGAGCCTTCTCCCCTAGAACCTCACCGTGTGCCACCTTGTGCTCCCCCAAATCTGCACTATCCCGCGATTGATGTTCCAACACTGGAACCACCAACTCCTCCGATGACCTATACCGGTTCATGCGGTGACATCCTAAGGACATATGGCCAAGCTTGATGCATCTTGAGCAGAACGCGGGCCAAGACGCAAACACCACCCGTTACTTCTACCTCAACTCTTCTCTAACGGAAATCCACATCCCCTCGGTTGGAGGATTTGAAACGTCAACCTCAATACAAGCACGAGGCAGGATGGGGTGACAAACCACAGTGGTTCGAATATCAGAACACAGGTAGCATCCAACCAAATTACCGAGCATACAAATGATAGAGGGATTCTGGAAGGGTAGAGGAAAATCAGGAAAACTTACCCAAATGGTAGCCGAAGGCGGATCACGATTCTTGTTGAAATCAAAATACCATCGTAGGAAGAAAAAACCACAACCATTGACCACCCGAGGAGCACTAGATGAGGCGATGACCAAATCCTCCTCTGATGCGAAGCGGACCATCAGTTGACGCCGGTCGAGAAAACCCACCACCGCTCAGTTTTGAAGACCCCAAGAATCGAAGACGAATCTGTAGAATGCATCGACCGAGGGGAGACGACCTCTGAATCGAGCCACCAACATTGATCTATGCAGGTATGAAGCTGTGTTGAACTCTTTTAGAAAAACTACGAGCTGAGGAGATCCGTCGTGGATATCGGGAACCTTAGGGCTAAGTGAAATCGACGGGAAAGGAGAAAGATTCGCCAGATTGGAGAAAGGGGTGAAAGGACGAGCCATCGAGGAGAGGACCCCCCCTCCCTCTACTAAGGAGAAGGGGGCCGGAGCCTCCTTCATATCCAACCTAGTTCATTTCCACATGAGCGATATCCTTTCCAGAAATTTTCCTTGAAATCCCTCCTCTCCTCCACTATAAAAACCCCCTTCACTCCCTCTTCTCTCCACTCCTCTCAAGCTCCAATACTTCTCTAAATTATACCCAAATATCTCCCCAAGGCCCCCCTCCATGTCCAAAAGATCTCAGCCTCCTAAAATACCAAAACCTCTCTCCTTAAGAGGTTCTCAAAGGAGGAAGTCTCAAGAGGTAAATTCCTCTTCCCAAATTTCTTCTTTTCTTTTAAGTTATTTTATTTTAATTTCTTTCCTCACCTCCCTTAACCATAACAGTATGATAAATCCATTAGAATACATGTACTAGAATGTCTTCATGATAGTGGTAAATTTAATTATCTTCTCTTTTTTCTCCACCCTTTTATTTGGAATAAATGAAAGCACCGTTTGAGATGTGCTAATTTAGCACATTCAAGGAAAATGATTTATTAATTTTTTTTATTAACATAATTATTGTCATGAAACCATTTGTGTCATAGTTGAACAAGATTATTATATATTTAATATATCATATTTTTTGTTTTGTAATCTTGTGGTACAAATGGAATCAAGTTATAATGAAAAACACATTCTTTGTAATCAAATCCACCGATTAACAAAAACGGTTATCACTAAGGTTATAGGTATAATAATTCGACATCACTCTAAGTAACCTAATTAAAATTAAAACCATGTAATCTCCTGGATATGAACTAAATAATGTAACTTCAATTCTGGACAACCACTTTCATCTTGAATATAATCTAATCTTGAATATAAGTGGGCCGGTCTTTTAAAGCCAAGTAAACAAATGAGCCCAAACAATGAAATTGAACCTCAAAACTAATCAAAAATAATTTGAATGAAATAAAGAAGGGTTATAATAAATCAATTAAATATAGAATAGGTTCTTGACTTATGAATTAATAATACTAATTTGTTTATTCAGGTCATTAATAACAAGTGGAGAACACCACCAGATTTGAGGTAAGAGATCCTCTCCTTTTCTCTCTTAATAAAGATTATCCTCTATACTATTCCTTTATATGTGTACTAGAAAATGATGAGGTATGTTTAAGAACCTACCCCATAATAGCTTCTGGACTTATAAGTGATTAGAAAATCCATTTCTCTCTCATCAACCCCTCTTGGTCACACCCGACACCATACTATAAAATTGTAACGAATTCTACACGAACCTTCTTTGTTCTTTCGGGTTGCCTTATATTTCTTTCAAAATGGTTTTATTTTATCTATATATGTGAGACTTATGAATTCTGGTTCATTGTAAAATATTCTTATATCAATACCCTTTCATAACATTCTTTCAGATATATACATGATTTTGAAATATTCCGTCCTTAGAACTTTCCGATAAGCCAACCAGTTTTAAGGGGACTTCCCAAATTTTTACCCAAATTTCAAGTACACTCTATCCTATGTTTTAAAACGCCATTTTATTTATAAAATCAGTATTTTCATTATGAAAAACCTCTTTGTTTCAATTCTGGTTTTATATAAATGAATGTCCCCTTTTCTATTTGAAAAGCTCCAGAGTGTTTTCCTTAAAACCGCACAAAAATGTTTTAATGCTAATGTTTCTAAAATACATTTTTATATGTTGTAACTTATATTTGAAACCAATTACCAAGTTATATTCCTATTTTACCCCATTAATGTCCATGTATGTTCTAATCCCTTCCTTTCATGGAAAGCTTCATGATACACCCATTGGATATGTTTTATGTCATGACTGTGGTACCCAATTCTTTCCATGGGTAACCTTATGTTTATGTATTGTTGATTATATATGATAATTTATGTGGAAATATTATTTATGTGGAAATAATATTCATGAATATTTTGAGATGGGTGCGCCCAGATAGCACTCCAATGCATTGGGTAAGGATAAGTCTCATGATATGTGATGTGAAATGGGATCGGCGGTTAGCCTTGACCCGTACTAAAATGGGAAATGGGATTGGCAGTTAGCCTTGACCCATACTAAAGATATGATTTATGATTCTTCCACATTTATATGATTCCATGCTTATATGATCCCATGCTTATATTAAATTATTTCATAAGTTTCAGGATTTTGATATCATTATAGCATGCCTCTTAACTCATGTGCTTGAGATGTGTCCTTATGTTCATTCCCTTACTGAGAATTTTTAGCTCATCCCTTTGTTCATGTGTTCCCTAGGGTACCATATGCAGATGTAAGAGCTCAAAGGAATTTAGAATCTCTTTATGGAGATTAAATAAAGAAGTTTTTCCCATGTTTTATGTTATATGTACCTAGTCTTCCAAGGCACTAGACTTAACGATCATTGTCTTATACTCTAATGATTAATCATTCTTAAAATTCTGAAATGTTTTCTGTAAAAGGGTTGGGTTGCTATAGTTGGTATCAGAGGATGGTCTTGTTATTTTTGGAGATTAGGAATAGAGAACCTTAGGGAGAACCTTAAGGATGAGACTAACTATAAGAAAATAGTCATAAATTTTGGTGAGTATAGAGTAAGTGGTTCAGGGAGAAAATACATCCCTGTCTGGATACGAGCAGGTCGAGGCGGCTCTAACACAGATGTATCTAGGGATAAAACCCAAAAACCCCTCTTTGAGCTAGACTCGAACGGGAACTGGTGCATGATAATGGGCCTGCCTGCACTCTTGGTTACAACACTACTGGGGGATATGCTTTGGTAGATTCTTGACATTAGTACAAACCATTAGTAAGGGACAAAAAAATCCCATTAGAATATAAGTTAAGAAATAGATCGAGGATAACCTAGTTATAAACCTAAGGAATCACAAGTTAGGATGTACTTCATCTTTATAATTTTATCCTTTAATGTTAAATGTTTCCTTTTTATGCTCAATATCTATGTATTCAAGACCTCTAATTATACGTTCTTTTTCATAGTTAATGGCGGGAAATAGAAGAACACGTTCCAACAACCAATGTGATAGGCAATGTGATGATTTCCCTAATGACATGCCTGAGGTGACGGAAGCGGGTGCTCAAAACTTCATGGAAGTACTTGATAAGCTAGCTCGAGTTATGAATAATAACATGAATCAATTGGAACTTCCCCCTCCTCCAAGGAAAGAGCACGTTTTTTTATAATCCTTCATACGGAAAAGGCCTCCCATGTTTAGAAGGTCTTTTGATCCCCTCCTCGGAGAACGATGGATTAACTCCATTGAACAAATTTTCTCTGTCCTCCAATGCTCAGAAGAAGAGAAAGTTGTACTGGCAGTCTATCGTTTTGATGGGGAAGCTGATTAGTGGTAGACACTGATCATTAATACAATGTACCAAGAGGAAATTGATTCCATAGATTGGGAGGAATTCAAGAGGATGTTTTTTCAAAAAATATTTTCCTTGAACCCTCCATCTCAAGATGGAAAGAGAGTTCCTTGGACTCAGGAAGAATGATGATGAGTCCATCGGGGAATATGGAGCGAAATTTACAAGGCTTCCAAGGTACGCCTATGGATTTGTCATGAACACTGAAAGCAAGGTGGGTCACTTCTTTAGTGGAATAATGTCTAGTCTAAGAAAAGTGTTGGCAATTCAAGACTTCGATAGCTATGAGGAGATTGTTCGTTGTTCCCTCAAGGTTGAAATGGAGATTGGGGAATCTTATTGGTCTCATGGGCTAAGTGAAAAGAAGCGGAAAATGGAGAATAACATGGGTGGTTCATCAAACAAATTCCATGATGGAAAGAAGCCTCACTTTCCCCTTTTCAAGAATTGTGGGAAGAAGAATCTTGGTGACTGTCTCCAGGGAACCAGGAATCGCTTCAATTGTGGATGGTTTGGTCATCTGGCCAAGAACTACTGAAGGAATATGAAAAATCCCGCTAATGTTGAAGAATAACAGAAGGTTCAGATCAACACTCAGCCTGAAGTGCACTGTTTTAACTACAAGGAGCTTGGGCATTATGTGAACAATTTCTCTAAGCCGAGGGTTGTCAGAGGCAATCAGCAACAACCTCCAAGGAAACAAGGAAGGGCTTATGCTATCACTATTGCTGAGGTGGAGCCAAAAAATGATGTGGTGAAAGGTACACATTTTATTCATTAAAGAATAGAGAACACACTATTTGATTCTGGTTCTACGCATTCTTTCATATCTTGCAAGTTTAGTAGAACTATTCAAACACCACCTCAAAATTTAGAGAAAGAGTTATCTGTAAGAACATAGAATGGGGAAATTATTGCATCCATGGTTTATAACTCCTACCTGGTTAATTTTTGTGGACTGAACCTCCCAGAAAATCATATCATACTTCCTCTAGTGGAGTTTGGTGCTATATTGGGCAGGAATTGGATATCTTTGTACAAGGCCCACATCAACTGTCGGGAAAGGGAAATTACTCTTCACATCCCGAATCATCCTCCGATTCTTTAATAGTGCAAGGAGGAAGATGATTATCCTTTAGAATCTTCGTCTCAAGTTTGGATATTGATTCCTTATGGGATGCATACTTAGCTAAAATTATTGAGACAAAGTAGAGAATCATGTTTGAAACATGACCATCATGAGGGATTACACTGATGTATTCCCCAAAGAGTTTCATGGTCTTCCCTCTGAACGAGAGGTTGAGTTCTCAATTTTACTTATCCTTGGATCTCTACCAATCTAAAAAACACCTTAAAAAATGGCCACCGTAGAGCGGGAGGAGATGAAGATGCAGTTAAAGGAGAATATGTCGAAGGGTTTTATATGCCTGAGTGCTTCACCATGGGGTGATCAAATCATGTTTGTCAAGAAGAATGATGGATCAATGCGCCTCTGCATTGATTATCGTGAGCTCAATAAAATCAATATAAAGAACAAGTATCCCCTTCCACAGATACATGACTTGTTCGATCAGCTTTGTGGGGCTAGTTATTTATCTAAGGTGGACCTTCGGTCAGGATATCACCAACTAAAGGTGAGGAAGGAAGAAATTCCCAAGACTTCCTTTCGAATGAGGTATGGACACTATGAGTTCATAGTGATTCCCTACAGACTCACTAATGCTCCAAAAATTCTCATGGATTTAATGAATAGAGTCTTTAGAGATTACCTCGAAAAATTTGTGGTGGTCTTTATTTATGATATTCTGATATACTCCAAGAGTAACGAGGAACCTGAGGAGCATTTGAAAACTATGTTAAAAAATTTGTGAAGGGGGAAGTTGTATGCAAAGTACAGTAAATGTGACTTTTGGATGGAGGAAGTATCATTCTGGGGGCATGTTATCACCAGGAAATTGATATCTGTGGACCCTTCCAAGATGAAGGAAATTAAAGAGTGGCCGAGACCAACTTCTGTAACGAAGATTTGTAGCTTTTTAGGTATAGATAGGTATTATCGGCGATTCGTGAAGAATATTTCATGATTGTCAAACCTAATTACCAAGCTGACACGGAAGGGAGTAACGTTCATTTGGACACAGGAATGTGAAGACTGTTTCAAGGAGTTGAAAAAGAGGCTTATCACTGCACCGGTACTCATAATCCCTCTAAGTGGAGAACTCTTTGTGGTGTATAGTGATGCTTCTAAGAAAGTCTTAGGCTGTGTGCTAATGCAAAATGATAAAGTGATAGCCTATGCCTCAATGCACCTGAAAATCCATGAGAAAAACTATCCCACGCATGATCTGGAGTTGGAGGCTATGATCTTTGTGTTGAAAATCTGGTGGCATTATATCTATGGGAAAAAATGTGAGATATATACTAACCACAAGAGTCTCAAATATATATTCACATAGAAAGATCTTAATATGCACCAGCGAAGATTGATAGAGCTCATCAAGGATTATGACTACTCAATCCACTACCATCCCGGTAAGGAAAAATAGGTGGCAGATTCTCTATGTAGAAAGGATCATGCATCTTTATCAATGATGAGAATTGAAAAGGATCCGATCTTCTTATATTTGAAAATTATGGACATGGGAATCATTAAGGGAGGAACATAATCAATCCTTTCTCAAATGATTTCTCAACCATCCCTTTTAGAGAAAATAAAGGTTGCTCAATGAAAGGATGTGGAAATTCAGAAAATGGTGGAAGCTGTTAAAAATGGGAAATCCACCGACTTCAAAATTGACGAGGAAGGAGTTGTATGATTTGGGACACGGTTATGTGTACCATCTGATCCAGAGATAAATAAGGAGCTATTTAATGATGCACATAGCTCGACCTTCCTTATCTATCCTTGGAGTACCAAAATGTACTGTCATCTGCAAGAACACTTCTGGTGGGATAACATGAAGAAGATATTGCAGAATATATATCAAGGTGCTTGGTATGTAAGCAAGTTAAAGCTGAGAAAAAAAAGTCCAAAGGTATGATGAATCCATTTCCTATACCCATGTGGAAATGGGAAAATGTTACTATGGACTTTGTCACGGGTCTCCTGAAGACGTCGAATGGAAATAATGCGATATGGGTTTTGGTTGACTGACTCAACAAGACATCCCATTTCATCGCTATTCGGGAAGATCTCTCACTTGTACAACTTGAAAAGTTATATGTGAAGGAAGTGGTGAGACTGCATGGTGTTCCACTTTCAATTGCCTCTGACCGTGATCCATGGTTCACATCTAAATTCTTGAAGATCCTTCAACATTCTTTGAGTACTTAATTAAATTTTAGCATGACCAATCACCCCCAAACTAATGGACAGTCTGAAAGAACTATTCAGAATCTTGAATATATTCTTAGAGCCTAGTCTCTATAATTTAAAGGTGGATGGGATCAGCATCTCTCATTGGTGGAGTTGTCATTCAACAATAGCTTCCACTCGAGTATTTTCCTCTATACTATTCCTTTATATGTGTATTATAAAATGATGGGTTAAGTTTAAGAAACTCAGCCATACTTCCTTCTGGATTTATAAGTGATGATAAACCCCATTTCTCTCTCATCAATCCCTCTTGGTCACACCCAACACAATGCCGATATAATCGTAACGAATTCTACCCGAACCTTCATTGTTCTTTCGGGTTTCCTTATCTTTCTTTCAAAATGGATTTATATTATCTATCTATGTGAGTATTACGACTTCTAGAAGTTGTAAAAGATTATTATATCAATACCCTTTCATCACATTCTTTTTTGGATATACATGACTTTGAAAGATTCCCTCCTTAGAACTTTCCGATAAGCCAACCTATTTTAAGGGGACTTCCCAAATTTTTACAAAAATTTCAAGTACACTCTATCCTATGTTTTAAAACACCATTGTATTTATAAAATCAGTATTTGTTTTATGAAAACATTCTATTTTCAATTCTAGTTTCATATAAAAGAATTTACACTTTTCTATTTGAAATGCTCTAGAGTGTTATCCATAAAACCGCACAAAAATGTTTTAATGCTAATGTTTCTAAAATTAATTTTTATATGTTTTCACTTATATTTGAAACCACTTACCATGTTATATGCCTATTTTACCCTATTAATGTCCTGGTATGTTCTAATCCCTTCCTTTCATGGAAACATTCATGATACGCCCATTGGATATGTTTTATGTCCTGACTGTGGTACCCAATTCTTTCCATGGGTAACCTTATGTTTATGTATGGTTGATTATGTATGATTATTTATGTGGTAAGATTATTTATGTGGAATGAATTTTCATGAATATGTTGAGACGGGTGCACCTAGATAGCACTCCAATGCATTGAGTGAGGATAAGTCTCATGAGATGTGATGTGAAACGGGATTGGCGGTTAGCCTTGACCCGTACTAAAATGGGAAATGGGATTGGAAGTTAGCCTTGACCTGTACCAAATATATGATTTATGATTCTGCCACATTTATATGATTCCATTATTATATGATTCTGTTGTTATATTAAATTATTTCATAAGTTTCATGTTTTGGAAATCATTATGTCATGCCTCTTAACTCATGTGCTTGAGATGTATCCTTATGTTCATTCCCTTACTGGGCATATTTATCTCATCCCGTTGTTCATGTGTTCCCCTGGGTATCGTATGCAGATGTAAGAGCTCAAAGGAATTTAGAATCTCTTTATAGAGATTAAATAAAGATGTTTTTTAGCCCCATGTTTTATGTTATATGTACCTAGTCTTCCAAGAAACTAGACTTAACGATCCTTGGCTTATACTCTGATGATTAATTATGCTTAAAATCATGTAATGTTTTATGTAAAAGGATTGGGTTGCTATAGAAAGGTAGATATTTCTTATATTGCCCTCAAACTAGTGGAGGTTCCCATTCAAGAACCTATAAATGTCCCACACAACCCAAAAACACTTATTGAGCAACAATAACAAAGGAACAACAGTCCAATAAAAAATAAAAAAGAGACTACGATCACCTATGATTTGAAGAACGAATGAATAAATCAAACCCCTTCTGAAATGAACATGTATTGGGTTATTTCCTTTCATACATGAAAAATAATGTACTCATACTACCAAAACCTTAATAATCAATCAACATCAACCTCACTGATCATCCTAAATTCTATTATTGCTATAGAAGGCTGGGTCACAACATCCAGGACTGCCTCATCTTTAAATATGTCCTCTAAAACAAGTTTGATTTAGGATAAGTGATTTTTGACAACTCCCCATCATAGGTAACTTGTGAAACCATCACCTAGAAAAAAGAATATGTTTATTGGAAAAGGTTTTATCTATGCACGGGTCGAAGTTCAAAACTCAGATGACTTGAAAAATATTTGACTGAGATCATTCCATATTGAGATCATAGATTTATAAAACCATAATGGTTCTATAAAATTTAGTGCTGACATGGAATATTCCTCCCATAAGTAGATGAAATCATCAGACATAGGATGGGGAAGAAGGGGAAGAGTCATATTCAGCTCTTATAGAAGCTCCAAATCTTAAAAACATGATTCCTACAACTTCTGATGTATTGGAACCGCACCACCAAACAGAAAAATAATTATAAAGAGAGATCATATTTGGTTATTTTAACATAATATACATGGGAGACAACTTATCCTATAAAGAATATGTTGTAATAGTGGGTTACATAGACCCTAATAAACATTAATTTTGATTACCATATCGTGTATACAATTATGTATACATGATTTACAGTTACCATTATAGTGTATAAATTTATGAAACTACTATCAAATGGTAATTTCTATAAATTAATTGTCATATCAAATGGTTATACCAGATCCCAGGCTATAATGAGATCCTCTAGGCACTATGATACTAATCTTAAATATATATCTTATGGTTTAGATATATCATACTGACTGGAAATAGATGATTTATGCTTATCAAATGTTGGGGGATCGTTAGCATTGAGGCTTCTTCTCAGGAAATTCACACATGGTGATCTATGATAGGTGTGATCATGAGTACATACCCACCAATAAGAACACTACATGTTTCAGGTGTCATTGGTTATTCCAATCTATGAAAATTTGTATTCTTATATTGAATTTATATCATTATCAATGTGTTCCATTTGATTTCATAATTTGATGAAAGTCAAAAACCATAGTAATGAAATTGTGGTGAAGTAGCCTGTATTGGAAACATCATTGGTGGTATGAAATTTTTTGAATGATCAAAATAGAAGTTTGTGATTTCGTGTTGAAGAGGTAATATATATCGGGCCTAGTTGGATCGGATGATAGAACCTTAATAAGTCCTTGGACAAGGCAGATGAGGGTAAATCTTCCCAGTTAGATCAAAAAATAATGAAGTAATAAATAAATAATAAACAGGTCTGCATCTTACTTTATGAGATATCCAAATACAAAGAGGTTATACTACACAGTGCATGTTCATATGTTGGTTTTCATTGCTATGACTATCTATTATCTCTTTAGGGGAATTGATGGGTTTCTAGATTCTATTCTTTGTTTTTGGATATTATTCACTACTATCGATGTTTGGGATAAGAGGGTTACACACAATAGTGAAATAAAAAATCTACCTTATTCTAGTGAATAGGTATATATAACCATTATGGTCCCCACCTCGGGGTATGATTATTATCCAAGTCATTAATCATTGGAGAATAGATAAATTCATATTTATTCACTTAAATAATAATTGGGTTGAATTTATTTATTAAATGAATTTTGATGTTTTTAATTCAATATGTGGAATAATATTATTGGAAGGAATATTATTTAAAAATTAGAAGGAATTATGAGTGGAGTTAAATGAATTTGGTTTATCAAATATTGTATTTAATATATTACATGTATTTGATAAAATAAAAAAAAATTATGATTCTATTTAAATCATCATAATTATTTATTTATTCCCTATTCAGTGGTTGTTGATTTTTTGGGGATTGAGGAACCTTTTTTGAGTACTTATCCAACCCTCTTTTGAAGAAGGAGGGAGGATATCATTCGTGGATATGTTCACTCCAACATAAAGAGATTCTCCCTCCCTTAATTTCTTTTAGAGAGAAGAAATATCTCTCCAAGAACCGATATAATCATGCCTTCAATGGATCAAAGGAGGAAAATCGAGGTGAACAATGCGATGCTGAAAGATTCATTAGATATCTATGCTAGAACTCAAAATTTGATGAAGTACATGCACAATGATTCATGGAAACATGTAGATGATTTAGAGGGGTTCGTCTTTGAATCCTTTGAGCAACGATTTCCGATGATGAGATGTAGTCAAGCATGCTCTGATTTGGAATGAAATACATATTCTATTTATTTTTGTTCTCTATTTAATTCATGAAAGATCCTAAGACTATACCTAGGCTTAGATCAACAGAGATAACATGTCATATCATCCTAATATTGAAAAAATTTAAAATACATGACCCACTAGCTTTCATTGCCCCTTCAGTACAAATTAATTTAATTTTGGGTTTAAAATAATTAATTAATTTAATTTAATTTTTGGAACTAAAATTAAAATAACTATGGTACCGAATAGAATTAAATTATTTAAATTTAATTAATTCATTTAATTTAATTATATGCAATGTTACTATGATTTATTTCAATTTAATTTTTATGTACCTTTAATTTTACCCATTTAATGGACTTATGAAATTGACTGACCTATGTATGTTTGTTATATATTTAATTAATTATTTAATTGAGTGTGATGGTTTTAATTAAATAATATGGTATGCACACCAACATTCTTTTTCTGGTCAATATGTATAACATCCTCTATATCCAAATTTATCTTTTGTACATTTCTCCCCTAGTTACCCTCTCTTGTATGAAAGTATATATATGAATTTTTTGAAGTTGATGTACGAAGTAGACTCCATTATGATGAGTAGAAATCCAAATGAGTAGTGGAAATAATAGATGTGGAAAACCTAAATCATGAATCAAACTATCACTCGGGTATGTTTACCTTAGGATATGATTGGTCCATTGAGTATTAATAAATAAACTAGTTGTACATGCTCAAGTCCAGTCTGGTAGTTTTGTTTCTTTATGTAGTTTTTTATTATTTTATTCATGTGCATGACAGTGGGGACCACATATAATAATAAACAGTAAAATTCATAAAGGAACAATGAATTTTTTTCTATTAATTTTAGTTGTGATCATGAAAACATATATATTACAAAATTAATATAAATGGATTACTTTCATTGATAAAAAAATAATAAAAACCCCTTAAAGATGTATTATATCATCAAAATCCTTCCGTCGTTTGAATTTTAACACATCCAGGTTTTCGAGGTGCTCAGTCAGATAGAGTTATGGGTGCCTCATATTACTGGTGAGTTCTTATGTGAACAATGGGATGACTTAATAGAAGTAGGTAGTTAGGTATTATCCATAGCTAACTTGTTATCACATTAGATAGGGAGAGTTGAGAAAATCAGGGTTACTATTCCGAGAAGCTAAGACTTCACTTAACAAATTGAGCAGTCACAGGTTAATGCGGTTGGCCATTCAAATGCCTACAGGGAACTCTCTAAGAAGTAGCACAGTCATAGATTATAGACTATGAAGGAATGTTCAACTATCCTTAATACCAGAACACTCAAGGGATAGAGTATTCTGATTCTAGTACCGAGGGTTCCTGGAATTCGATAAAATAGTGGAAAACATTTAATGATTTAATTAATTAATAAATAATTTCTGAATCAGTAATCATGATAAAAGTAAAATATAATATATATTTTTTATAATAAATGGGAAGTAATACAAGAATATACACTATGATAATCATGGAAAATGTAAATTCAAAAACTAGTATGAATTTCCAACTATAGTACATGCACTTTCACAGCATACTAAGATATAGGAAATTCATGGTGAGGATGTCCCTAATACCTATTAATCCACATTAGTAAGTGAGGGTGTAAAAGTTTCTTATAGGATACTCATGAATGTACATTATGATGGTTATGTCAAAATGTCATCATCAACGACTGATGTTAGTTTTGGATACTACATCGGGAGAGATATAATTTAAAATGTTGTCCCATTATTACATTTTATTCACACAGTTACTCCAATTTTGTTTAATATTAATAATAAAATAAGAGTGAGTAAACCCTTCTTTACCTTTTGGATATGGTTCTCCATGTAAATCATAAAATTTAAGAAAAAATAATCTTTAGTTATTTTGGTGAATATGTTGATAGATAAGTAAATAAGGCCAATGGTAGAAGCAATGCCAAAGTTACCTTCCCAATGTCCTTTAATGAAAGAGGTATATAATATGAGGTTATTTTCATCAAATATCATCAAAATCAATTTATGGATGTTCAATGGAAATGAATCGAATCAAATAATAGAGTAGTCAATTCATCTTCACATATATTCATCAATTATTAGTAATGTTTCATTCATAATTATTTGGTATTATAATAAAAAATTCTAATCACTTATGTGTATTGAAATACAGTAACCAATTAAGTATTTAAATATTATAAGAAGTAAGGTGTATTATCCCAGAAGTTAAGAATGGGTGGTTCCTACATCCGCAGTGAGAAGTAAATGACTTTTAATTTCCCCGTTTAATGATTAAAGGAGAACATTAATTGATTATAACAAGAACATTAATCTCATGTGTCATTTGGAAATAAGGAGACATTAATCCATGTTCCAGAATTGATGTTGTTTGTGATGTTCCATACTAAACCTGTAGTTTAGTGGTACATGATTCGTAGCAAATATGTGATGAATATGAAGTGTAAGACTTAAATACCCATTTATGGAAAGATAATTCTTTTTGAGGTAAAACTAAAAGTGGGCACCAAGGATATACCCTATATAGTAGTTATACTTAGTGGATCTAAGCAACATAAGTATTAATAACATATATACTTATTAGTTTTGGAGATATAAACCTTTAATGATAAAGGTATGACATAAGTTACCAAACATATTTTACTTGTAAAATAATGGAGAATGAATTTACCTCCATCAGAAACATGGAAAATATTCATTTGAAATGAATATTCTATGATATATTTGTTTACATTAATCCTGAACTATATTTTAGTATCTTGAACCCCTTATTGACATTCTATGATGCCACCATCCCTTTCTGGTTGTGTCTTATAGACACCTTCTACAATTAGTGTTTTTGAAATCTAATGAAAAATAAATGATTATAGAAATTATCTATGAAAGGTAAAATTATAATGTATTTAGGCATAATGACTTCTTATAAATAATAGAGCTTTATTGGTACCATATTTTTACCATCCATGTATCATCTCACATGAATACCCACCAAAATATTCATAATAATGAGCCCCTAAAACATTGATACATGGAATCCATTATTTAATATTAATTTCACTTGTCAATATTTTTTAATTTCCATATTCATCCTTCTTATAGGAATTATTATTCTCAATGAATTTTGTATCCCCGTTTGTAGTGAATATAAAACCATTACTATGTTTTCAACTTCCTACTCAGTATGTCTCTTTGTACCTTATCTTTCCACATGAAAATATGGACATTATTTTTATAACAAGTATTTGGGAATCGATGACACCGAATAGACCCAATATAATCACACTCCCACTATCTCTAGTATATATTTTCTCCCTTTTATAGAAATTTATTCTCTCACGTGACTACTGATTGAATTTTTTTTATTTTTTAAAAATACTATGGTTACATGAGAACCAACCAAGAAAAATCCATTTCAAAGGATAATGGGAAACCTGAACAAAAAAACAAGATAAAATAGGCCGGTCAAGGATCCCTACCCAGGTCTAAACTGACCGAGCCATCATGAATGAAACAACCATCCAAAATATCACTCAAATAGTTAAACATTTACCAAATCAACCTTCACAATCCAAAACAAAATGGAATCCATAAAACCTAAAAAATTGGGGTTGCTGAAAAAGGATAATGGTGAAACGGAAGAGGGAACCAAGAAAACGTGTAACATCTGGGTTCTGAAACCACCAATGTCCACAGGTGCTGACAACTAGTCCCAGTTCAAGCCTCTGTCCTACGTGTATAAACATACGATGGTTACACATCGCAACATCACCTGAAGATTCTAGGTGACGATCCTAAGAACAAGAGGATGGAAACACGATGCCTAATCAGAAGGGGAAGACGTTTGAACACATCAGAAAGGAGTAAATATTTTGAATAAAGTCACTCACACTGAACTAAACCCCAAGACAAAACATGAAACACATGTATCAATAAAGGTGTTGAATTTTTAATAGGGACCCCAACCGCATGAGTTAGGTTGCATGCCAACAGAGATCCTGACCACTCATGACACTCCATCAGGGGGGTGTGCTCTTTGCTGCATGTGATACATGAGGTTAGAGATGGCTGAACATGCTCGAGTAGTCGACAATATTGGCCTCACGGAAGTGGGATTCATGAGGGGTTATCCGATCTAGAAGGACTTGTGGATAGCGATGCTCGGGGGAATCACAAACCCATCAAACAATGCCCTAGGAGTGTTCGATTGTAACGTTGTGTGAGGGGGAGCTAAATAGAGGTGGGAGGAGAATCGGACGGAGAAAACACCACCACTGCCACCTCGATGAAGCCACTAGAAACCCCAGACCAGGGAGGGGGCACATCTCCTAGGAGAGAACATGGGTATCTAGATCCTTTTCATTCTCTCACTTGACTACAACTCTTATATCATAAGGTTTTCAATAATATCTTAATAAAATTTGAGGAAAATTACTTTAGATGAATAATATGTTTTCCATGAGTCATGATTGTTTATTTCCTTAAAAAACCCTATTCATAAAAACACACTCTCTCACGATAATATATTTCCATCATAATACAACTGATGTGATATCCATTTTTAATTATAGTTGGCATATTGTTATGAGATATCACAATTATTTACGGAGAACATCTTGAAATATATTAGATATTTCTACAATAAATATTAGTCTCAACTTTGAAACTCCTACTACTAATATCATTTATCTAATGTGTATAAGGAAATATTCATTTGGGAATTTCACCATGCTATAATTTGTTAATCAATGTTAACATGTAAGACTCGTCATCAATACTTCTTATTAGCATCAAATCCCTAATGTTGATAAGGAGATATTTTTTTAGGAATAACTCTATACTACATTACAATTACAAATGAATGGTTGGTGAAGATATCCATTGACATGCCGGCCCAAATCAGATTATATCTTCTGACCATGCATATTATATAATTCATTTTACTTTTCCTTAAAGACTTATAGTATTTAAAATACAATTTGATACAATTCAAGAGAGAATTGTTAGTAGTGTCACATAGAATATATCTCCCCAAGAAGACATTAATAGGTATAGGAGGAGAATAATGTTTTTATTTTATTTCTATAATCTTTTGTGATGGGTCAATCATGTATGATAGGATATGTACAAGAAATGATATTTCCAAAATCTTCTTTATGATTGGAAAATATCAATTATATCTAGTAGAACTGCAATGGAAGCTCTCCGACCTAGCACATTTTACTATAGAAAGTAAAGAAGGATATGTAACTAGTATATGGAGGATAATGGATACTATTTTTACGAGGAATGAAATTATATTCCTTATATTAATGTGATATAATATCATAGTCAACTAATGGAATGAGAAATAAAAACACATACAAGCCAGTGGTAGTCGGACCTACATATACTGAGTATGTTGTATCTTCTATGGTAGCTAAGAAGTGATGTATTTCATAAAACTATTTGGTCCACTTCTTGGAATCATTCCTATTAAGTAAGATTTTATCCTAATGAAAATAATTAAGTGTTAATATCTATGATGTAAAATTGTGAAAGTGGAAAAATGTCATATACTCAAGGATAATATCTCATGATAAGTTCTACTCAATGAGATGAGGTCAAATATATAAGAATAACCATTTAGTGGAAACATTTCATACCCATCGACTAATTCCATGAATTAGTAGAAAAATGAGATTAATCATGTGAGAGCTAACCAGGATATTTATCAATTTGGATGTAGTGCAGGTGGGGGCATTATAATAGTGGGTTCCCTAGACCCAACTAAATAGCTAATTTGATTACCATATCATATATACTATTAGTTATACATGTAGTACACTTAAAATTATAGTATATAAATTTCTATTTCCACCATTTAATGGTATTTTCCATCGATTAATCATCATATCAAAAGGTTATAGCAGATCCTAGACTATAATGATAACCATAAGATACTACAAAATTAATCTTAAATATATATTCTATGGTCTAGATATATCATTCTGAATGAACAAAATTGATGCCTGACTATCAGGAGCCGGGGGATCATAAGCATTGAGACTTCTTCTCTTGAAGTTCGCACTTTGTGATCATTGGTAGGTGAGATTATCAGGACAGAACCACCCATAGGAACACAATATTTTTCTAGTGTAATCGGTTGCTCCTATCTATAAACATGTGTATTAGTCTCTTTACTTGAGATCATTATCAATTTGTTCCATTTCATAGTGTACATTAATTCAAGGAAAACTCATGATAATGAAATTATGGTGACATAGCTTGTGTTGGGTGAATCATTGCTGGAATTACATTGGTTGAATGATCAAGATATAATTTGTCACTTCTGAGTTGATGAAGTAATATATCAAGATATTGGTTGATCAGGATGGTAGTATCTTCACAAGTCCTTGCAAAAGGAATTCAAAGGTAAATTCTCCATGTTATATCAACAATTAATAAAGAAATAAAGGATGATGATACAGGTGTTCATCCTACATTATGAGATATCTAAATACAATGATATTATATTACATAGTGTGTGTTTATATGTTTGTTATCAATTCTATAAATATTTCTTATCCATTTAGGAGACTTGATTGGTTGATATACTATTCTATTTTTCTATGAATATTATAAACTAATATTGAGTAAGGGGACTTGAAGGTCACACACAATAGCGCCTTCAAGAGTTTACCATAATATGGTGAATAGGTATATCAGGAATGGTGAGCTCCACTACGGGGTCCGAGTGTTGTCGAAGTCCTTGATCACCAAATAATTAATAAACATTCTATTATTTAAGTAAATAATAATAGGGTTGATTTTATTTATTAAAATTATTTACCATTATTTAAGTAAATATGAGGAATAATATTATTTATATAGATATTATTATAATATTCCAGGTTCGTTTAATATTAGTGGGAATTAGGAGTCGAGTAAAATGACACATGTTTATTATATAATATATTGAATATATTATAGGTATGTTATAAAATATAAATAATATTTATGGCATATTTCAGGTCAAAATAAATAATTATTTATTACTTAATTAGTGGGAATTGGATTTTTGGGGTCTGGGAACCCTTCCAAGGTTTTTCTCAACCCACTATTTAAGAAGGACAGAGGATCTCATTCGTGGAACTATTCATTCCAATGGTATTAGATCCCACCGATGTTACCTCATTCTAGATAGAGGAAATCTCTCTCTGAGCACTGATCCATGCATTCCTTCCATGGATCAAAGCCAATGGATCGAGGTGATCAATGTGACGCCGAATGATTCATCAGAGCATTATTCTAGCACCCATAATTCAAAAAATAGTGAGCGTAATAATTCTTGGTGCATGTATGGATGATCTAGAGGGGTTAATTTTTAAATACTTCAATTAAATGTTTCCATTGGAAAGCTACAATCATGAATGCTTGAGCTCAAAACAAGGTGAACGTTCTAATTTTTGTGATCTTTTTAATTCATGTTAGATCCTCAAATCATACCAGGGCTCAAGTCATTAGAGATGAAAAGTCACATCATCCTAGCCATTAATTATTTGAATATCCCCATCCCACTAGCTTATTTTACTTCCTCGTTACCTATAAAATATTCCTTAGTGTATGATTTTTTCATACCTGACCGTGTAGCCGAAGGCCATAGTCGTTGGAGCTGAAGAGACAAGGGATAAACCAAACATGGTTGGAAAAAATATGTGAATAAAATCCACTAAAAGGAAATATATGTATATAAGATATATGGTAAATCACTCCAGCAATCCCAACAGAGACAAGGAGGTGTCCAAGAACATTCCAGCAGTCGACTATGCCCAATTTTTAAACACATCCATCTGGAATGGTTGATGTTTTCTGATCATCCTAGAAAAAGTGGAAGCCCAATATGACCTAATACATTGGAATTAGATGTTTATTTTACCTCTACATAAATCCCATGACTATCTAGCACAAATGTCTCATCAAATGAACCATCTAATAAAGAGAAACCCAACCATTGAAAGAGCCAAACTCAAGAACAATTGTTCGACATTTTGAAACAATTTTTGGTTTTCTTAGCCAAGATCTCAATTATATATGTGCTCCATATTAAAAAACAAACTATAAACACACTCTTCGAATCCCTCTAGATACCACAAGAGTTTGATAAAGAATTCACTACATCTAGGGTTTATCGAGTTGAGACTATTCCATCAAAATGTTGTGTCATCATATCATTCGTAGAGCATGATCAGGATGATCTCATTGAGGGATATATCATACCCTTATATATATCAGGAAAAAAAAATAAGGTTCAAATTTTAATGGCTCTAATTGAAAATGGTCACAGTATCAAACTCATCTTGATTTGTATCCTTCTACATTTGGGGGATAATGGGGGCTATTTATCTCCCACAGAGATGGCCATTCAAGGGTATGATAAGAGCTTGAAAATACTTACTAGGAAGATCAAGCTCAAGTATCAGTTTTTTGATCTCACATCTAATTATGAGTTCATGTATATCTATATATTCACATAATTTAATTTCCTTCTTATAAGGACTTTTCTTCACAAACACTTCATGGTATCTTCAACATTCCATCAATTCTGGAAACACCTCATCGATGTGCAGGGCCACTTAATACATGGATAAAAAGCTCCCTTTGAGTCTTATGATGCCACACACAATGAGGTAGGTTTATATATATGTGAGGGAAAACAAAAAATTATGTATTGAAATATACATGATGCATTCCCAATGATTTTGGAACCACGCCTGTGAATCCCTAGTGTATGATCAACCAAGATTATGCACTGGAAATAAATTTGATTGGGGAAATAATCTGAATCCCATATGTCTAGGATCCTACTATCCCCAAGGATAGTTTACAAAAATCATATATGGATCCTCTTTTAAATGACTATATTAGTAGGGCATGTATGTTCTTCTTCCCATAGCCCCTCTCATCCTGACATTGATTGATATTCCCTAAAATTTACTAACTTTTCTAAAAATACCTTTATAGACTCATAGGTATAAGAAGAATAGGATAACCCTAGGAATGACCCACCCTCATTTGGGGAAGCCATTTCCATGATCATCGATGAGCTTAGGAAGGTAAATCTGGGAACATAAGAAGACTGACAACCTATATTGTTTAGTACCACCATTCCTCTTGAGGTAAAGATATGTAAATTGTATTTCAAAAGAAACATAGATATGTTTTTTAATGTAACTATACATAAATTCTTAGGATGAACTCGAAGGAGGACACACACCAATTATGCTTACCCGAGGACCATATAGGTTTCAAGCAAGCTGTTAAGAGGATGGACCCATATCATACAACTAACACAAAGTTAGGCATTGAAAATTATATTGAAGTTAATTTTTATGGGATTCAAAATATCTTATATGGTTCACCAACATCATCATTGTGACGAAAAAGAATGAGAAGATTAAATTCTACATCAGTTTTAGAGAACCCAAACAAAAAATTCCAAAGGAAAGATTGCCATTACTGATAAAAAACTACTGACTGAAACAAATACAATATGAAAATTACTTTCTTTAATTGATGGGTACTCAGGGCACAATTAAATAATGATAGCTCCTAGATATGATGAGGAAAAATAATTAAGATCACCTTAAGGGGTATTTTTCTATTAGTTTATGCACATTATGTTAAAGAATTATGGTTCTAGTTATCAATTCACCATGCATAATATCTTTAATTTATTCTTAAGATAAAAATTGAAGTTTTATGTCAATGACCTGATAGTAAAATCCCAAAAAGTAAAGTGATCAAATCACAGACATTCAAATAGTCTTCCACAAGTTGTGACATCATTGTTTATAGACAAACACATTGAAGTGTGACTTTGGGGTAATGTTAGGGAAATTACTTTTATTTTGGGTATTCCACCACATCATTGAGGTTGAACTCAAAAAGACTAGTGAAATTTGATAAATTACATCTCTTCATAATATCAAATAACTAAGGTGAATCCAAGGGAACCTCATGTACATTCGACATTTAATATCCAACCTATCTGAAAGATCAACCCCCTTCACCAAGATAATGAAGAAGGGAGTAACCTACTAATGATATGAGGACCACTAAGAAGACATTGAGAGTCTCATGGAACATTTACATCACCCACTAATATTTATGCCATATGTGGAATGAAATCCACTCATCTTATATGTGGTGTCCATGGAATGATCACTTGGAACTCTTCTATCATAGAAAAATGATATGGGGAATTAGAACATTCTATATCACCTTATATTAAGGATTCTAGAAACTTAGAGATGATATTATAATGTTGATAAAAATTACATAATTCTCATCTTTATAGTGGAAAATTTGAGACATTACATGAAGCACCATGATGTCCACCTGGTCTCTTATATTGACTCAATCAAGTACATCCTTGGATTCCCTATATTGACCAGGATTTTTTCCTGATTGGAGATTATTCTACAATATATTGACATCCAGTTCATATCTCAAAATCAGTGAATGTCAAGGACCTATCTAATTTCCTTCCAGAACATACATCCCCACAAAATACACTATTGGAAACCCAAATTCAATATGAGGTAGTATTTTATGTCCATGAAACTCCATGGACATGTGATATGTATTTTAATGGATCATCATGAAGTATTGTTATCTATATACTAGAAAACCTAGAGATTATTTGGGTTAGAATCGGGATTTTATTTATTTCCCTAAATAAAGAAAATTTTCCATACTAATTCTCACTATTCAAAGTCTGCACTAATATTGATTTAGAATACCAAGCAATCATCAATGGCTTAGAACTATCCCTACTACCATAAATATCCTACCTGAATAATTGAAGGGGATTTGGAGTAAGTGAAAATGTAGATCAATGGAGAATATTCCATTGAAAAGTAAGAATTCCACCCCTCACCAGATATGTTGTAGGGATAATGGTAGAGTTCCCTTTCAAACCCACATTCCAACATGCCCACAATCATAAAATGATCGTACCAAAGAACTGGATAATTTAACCACAGTTCTAGCTAAACCTGATCAGGTGGATGTAATCTTCTGTATCATGAAGTGAAGGATCATCCCCTCGATCATCATTTATGAAAATAGAACAATCAATCAAATCATCACTTCCCAAGATTGTGATAAACTGATATGCACCATGAGATAGATGGATCCCATAATTAATTATCATCGAAATGCGACTATTCCAACAATCGATCTAGAAGGGAACATATTTGGAACTGATCTATAAACATTACCCTATATGATGGGATGGATGAGAAAAAATCTCTTTAAAATAAAGGATTCTATGGAATCATCCTCATATGATAGAAGAAAGAGAGATTACCTCCATAATGGAAGAAGTCCATGTAGACTCATGTATCACTCATCAGTCTGGGGTCAGACTCTTCAACCAAATCAGGAGGGTTGGTTACAATGGGAAAATAATGTCACGAGACTATGTATAATTCACCATGAAATTTCACGCATTCTAGGTTCATGTGAATATAATTCATTAACCCTAGTAAGTTCTACATATAGCCAAACTTTCTTATATGTTTTCTATTTGGGGAAAAAATGTTGTTGGGATATATCCCCCAATCTGGACTAATCTGTTTAAGTACATACTTACTACCATGAAACTATTTTCCAAATGGGCTAAGGAAATACATCTCAAGGTTGTAGGGATAAAGAATGTATTCAAATTCATGATGTCTAATATCATCACTTGGTTCTGAGTCCATCACATGATATTGACAGATAATGACACAGACTACTACTCTATATATTTAATGAAATTATACTAGGAGAACAACTTCGAGTCCAATCACTCATCCCAATATCATGTAGTGGAAAAATGGACAAATAGAGGGCTTTAATAATATTTTATACAATATAATCTAGAAGATGGTGAATTAGGAAGAGAAGCTGTGGCCAGACAATATCCTCCTTGCTTAATAGTCTTACCATACCATCACATTCACTACTGCCTAAGAGACTTCTTATTATATAGTATATGGAGTTGAGGTATAATTTCCCAAAAATTTACAATTTCCATCAATTTAAATAGATATCTTATACAACTCTTAGATGATAAACAATATAAAAAGTTGTTGGACGAATTATAAAATCTGGGTGAGAAAATGTTTTTTAAATTCAACAACCATGAAGTCTATACAAATCAAATAACACAAGACATCATTAAAAACATACTTAATTAATTATTTTAAGGGGAAATGGTATTAGATCTTAGAACCCCAATGAAACCCGGAAAGAATCCTCCAATTTTGGAACCCAAATTAAAATTTCTTTACATGTTACATAAGGTCTATCACAATAGAGCTTACTCACTAGAAAAAATGGACCTGGAACATGTCACACCCCCTCCAATGAGTTTTTTCTTAATAAATAATTTGTATAACTTTCATCAAGAGTTATCATTGTCCTGTCCACATGACATTAAACTATATGAGAAAGGTCGTAGAAGAAATATGTTAAACTATATAACGTCTCATGTCCTGACCACATGATGTTAATCTATAATTGAACATGTACTCACTAAATGACATTAAACTACACATGAATCATAATTTCAAAATAAACTCATCACACACGATCTAGGTATATGAAAAAGATAAATGAATTCCCCCCATCAATTTGTGTAAGCTCAATTCAAAAGGGAATTTCCCATACAAGAACTATACAGGGATTGATACCATCCATCATAAGACATATAGTGTCACATAGAATTGAAATACTAGGTCTAGACACATTATACCCATCCTGGTTATAATACATCAGATTTCATGATAATTTTTGAGCATCTTTTTTCATGTCGAGTAAGCTTCATCCTTATCACATGATGCTAAACTTCAAGGATGACATATATACCCCATGTAATTAGACTGTTTATTTTTTAATGAACTATGAGTGGTTTGATTAATCCCATATTGGGATATATAATGATTCCCAAATATTCATTTTTATATTAGCTGTGATACGTTTTCTTTTAAATTGAGTGACCTTAATCTTTAACGCATGATGTTAAACAACACAACTGATGTCATCGACACGTGACATTAAACTGAATGGTTGTACATAACTATGTATGGATTTATTCTAATTAAAATGAGATATATAGGGGTTCATATAACCTATATCATGTTCTGATCACAATATGATATAAATTAACCATTTCCTTACAATAATTACCTTTTTGTGATCTGGGTATCCTTTTCCATTCCTTGTTTCTCTCACTGACCATAGGTCATGTGGGATTTCTATTTTTGATAAAGTCTTTCATGAATTATCCATACATATCAATTCAATATAGGTTTTTGATGGTCTTGGATGCAAGACCTTAAAATGAATTCCATGATTCCTTGTGCATGACATTATACAACATGGTTTATATCCCTTGCATGGCCTGAGACTATTCATCATCATAGACCTATCTTGTGAGGACCACTATCCTTGGTTTTTGTCTCCCACTACACCCCCATTCAATATGTATGTGTGTATTGACTGTTATTATCACATGATACGTAGTGAAACCTAGATCCATAGTCTTAGTTCCATTTACAATATCCTCTTTTCAGATTAAGGAGCTTACATGTGTACCGAATGGAGTTAAATTGAATGGTTTCTCAGGAATCATGTGCATCTTGATTCATGTAATCATATAACATATAGTGACACCCATATTACCAATACTGGGTCCAGCTACCAAAATAGATGGGAAAAGTTACCCCCTATGTATGTGTCAGACCAATATCGAGAGATTCCTACTCAAGAACGATGTGTTTTTTGATTCCTTTAATCATAGGATACATAGAGACACTAAGATTCCCAATCCCATGTTTAGCTACAACAATCAACAGTAACAATTATATCTTCAATTTATGGTTCAGACCTATGTAGAGAGTTTCCTATTAAAGGGATACATTTATCTTGATTTATATCATCACTTGATATGTAGTGACACTTGAATTTCCAATCCTAGGTCCAACAAAAACAATCATCAGGAATAATCCCCCATTTTCATGTAGGTCAGACCAATATAAAGAGTCTATAATTAAATATCTACATGTGTATTGATTCCTATCATCACAGGATATATAGTGGCATCCAAATATCTATTCTTGGGTCTAGATAAAACAATCAATGGAAACAATGACTCCCTATGCATATGGGTAAAACCTGCATGGTGAGTTTCCCATTATAAACTAAATGTGGATTATTTATTATTGTCATATGATATATGGAGAAACATTGATATTATATTCGTGAGTCAAAACATGATATGAAAAAATGTTCCCCATCCCTATATATGGGTCGAACATATACAGGGAACATTCATGAAATAACAATATATGGATTAATATCGATCCTCGAAGGATATGTAGTGATCCCCATACCCCCAATCATGGGTTCCTCTAAAAAATATTAATGTATTAGCTCGATGAAATTAAACTACATGAAAAAAGTCATTCACATTGAATGGACCATAAGAGAGACATATACCTCTTTTCAATGATGGATGAGTCACAGAATCTCATTATGGCTAAGTAAGAGTCAGATCTACATAAATAATTCTTGAGAATGTGATAAATATCCATAATAAGGGTTCATGAATATGGCTATCCAGCAGTAAGATTGAGAATATATAAAATATTTTATCTACTTATAAATTTGACAGACCTATGAAAATTATATCAAAGGATATCTTACACAAATTTTGCATCCATCCCTATATCCTAACCATATGATTCTAAAATGGCTGGAAAGGAAAATTTCCTTATAACATGAAACTAAACATCCAGATAGATACATCCCCACTACATGATATTAAAATTTCTAGGTCATCACCCATCATCATATCTTATAAAAGGATAAAAATATCGTAACCCTGGTCATCTAAAGTATGGGGTGGTTCCATTATCTTTTCATCCCATCGTCCTATAAGTCAAGCATCATGTCTTGAGCATCTGAGGTTTTTGAAAACCTTCCGTCACCCTTGGAAAAGAATACAAAAGTTCAAGAGAACATTTTTTTACTATGCATGTATGCACATGGATCCAACATATGAGATCATGACCACCAACCAAACACATCATTACCATGAAAAATGGGATTTTAAATACTTTTGAGACCTGATATCACCATAGAAGAACTCATCACCTTAGGGTGTTATGGGCCATCCCCTATATTATTTTCCCATGTCATTTTCCCATGATTTCCAATAGCTTCATCTACCTATCAGAAGGATGTTGGATCACTCGTAACCTTGGCTATCCTAATTTGGGGGTTTTTTAGCATTCCCCTCATACAAGGTCAATGTGTTCCAAGACCTTAAACTATAATAACAGTGGTCAAATCTATATGACCATAAACATTAGCCGTTGATGGTCCAAATCACAAGACCTTAACCCTCTCGTGATAAAGAAATAAAACTTTTTAGGATAAAAACTCACAAAGGTAGGCCTAAGAAAGATTAAAGTCTCCACTCGGTAAAATCTTAATTTCTATGGTTTATGAAAAAAAGAGCACAAATGAACAATTCATAAATCTCATGGGGCCCACATTTAGGCCCTAGTAAAAGCTTAGTCATGATCGCTGGACCCCCTGGTATAGGAAAATTTTATTGTAATGATTTGTCACATATTCTATCTATGATAATGTGTTCACTAGGCTATGAAACAACTTTTAGAGTGTTTGAATACTTCTTGAATATTATATTATCGGAAAATTACACTTCATGATTTGACACCCTCAGATCCCAGAAAACCATCTATGGACCTTGGAAGAGGATACCCAACTTTAAGAGCCCCTTTTTGGCTATGAATGTGTGATTATGGATCCTATATATAAGATCCTGACCATGAAACAGATTTGGTATTACCGTGAAAAATGTATTTCTATTTCTTGTGTGCCATGGAATCCTTATGGTGGAATGAAACACCTTAGTGTATTTTGGGTCACCCCGACATGATTTTCTCATATCATCCTCATATCTCAAGAACTTTGCAACATGATTTAAAATATTCATAACCAGACTATTAATTTAGATTCAACATCCTCAATGTTTCATCATAGGATTTTATACCCTTTCATAATGTAGGAACGAAACAATTCATTCCATAAACGTTTTATGGCCCATGCCTTATGACTTGAAACCTTACTGTGTAGGGCCTGATCTTCCCAAATAAGAGCTAAACCACCCAGGGTGCCCGAACCTTTCTAGGATATCTTTCTCTCTACTTCCCACTTCATCATCATTTTGTTTTATCCTTTGAAAATATTTAATGGCCCTTGGAAATAGGTGGGGATAACCATGTTTGACCATGATATCAATACATAAGTTCCGTGACCTATCAACCAGAGGCATCATATCCTTGCAAGAAAGGAACTCTGATCCATGTGAGCCCTAGTAACACTATTGTAGAACTCAACACCTTAGGGTATTTTGGCTCATCCCCGGTATGTCTTCCCTATTCCATATTATTTCAAAAAATTTGTGTTATGAATTACGAAACCCACATTCCAACAATATAGGTGGGCTATGATTCAATATAATTTCTTTATATAATGATATTAACTTCCAAATAAATCATTTCCTTTGGAAAATATTGGGGAAACATCTGTTTGACCTTGATAATGATGCATAAGGGATTTGACCTACCAACCATAGTCATATCCTTCTTATTGAAAGGGAAATCCAATCCTCTTGAGAATTGAAAACTCCATAGAAGAACATAGAACCTCAGGATGTTTTGGATTATCCGAGGAATTATTTCCCCATATTCTAAGTTCATCAATCATTTTTTGTAAGCAAGACTCTAAATTGAATATCATTTCATGTACTTGTCGCATGACATCGAACTGCATGGTAGATGTCCTTACTGCATGAAATTAAACAACATGATAAACATCCTTACTACATGACATTAAAATTCACATAAAACATTACTTCACAAATGGTAATAGTACTAAAAATGGAAGGTCCAACCTAAAAGGCCCTAAAATACAGAAGTTGAAGGTATGAGTTAGATGAACCTAAACTATAGGAATGTAATGTCTATGCTAAAAGACTCTAAACTACCATCCATAGAAGGTATGATCTAGAATACTTTAATCTAAAACACATAAATGGACTAGTTTTAAAGACCTTAAAATATGAGATAATAAGATACACAATGCTCACCAGGTTGAAAACCTAATAAAGACATCCTACGAAACTTTTGAGCCTTTTCTTGCTAGACACACAGTTTATGTGATAGAGTTAATTCTGAGCACTCATATCTGGGAAAGGCACAAAGTTTGTCATCAAAAGAATCAATAAGAGTGAGGTATAAGTAAAATAAAAGTCCATTCCAACCAGGCCTTACCATTAATGAATCCTATGAAAATGTTGGGATATTAAAAATAAAAAAATATAATGCTTATGGGGCACCCCATATAGACCTAGAAAAAATAAATATATGCTCTCTAAGGCCACTGAATTCAAAAAAGATAGAGCATTCTCCCTCCATGACATATATTCTTCCCAAATTGTCCTTTTCTAAAATAGGTGACCTCAATACAACTAGATCAGAAACATTATTAAGGAATATAGTGATGTTGGAAATTCATGAGCATTCCCCATGAAAAATCAATTATGATTTAAGAATTCAAGTACATGAGTTTTGGATTACTTGATATTATGAAAATAATATTCCTAATTTATGATATATGGAATATCAAATCAATGTAATTTCAGGACCATTATAGAAGAAGGAAAACTAGGAAAAAAATACATTTCAGATGATATATTCATTGATAGCATGAAGAAGGAGGAATATCCACATATCAGAGTCTGTCCCATGGATACACAAGTGAAGGATGGTCACAAAATTACCAGACCATCAAATCATACATTCATAGGATACCTTTATCTCTGTATACTTTTTCTCTATGAAGGTAGTACATTGGTGTAATTGATAAATAGATTTAGTTTCCGAATTCACAATCTGTTATAATTCCTCTTCTCAGGGAATGACATCAAGAATAGCCTTCTCCTTTATGTCAAGAATCCCCTACTACAATGATATAGGTTTCTTAAATATCTTAAGTACATACTAAATATTATATATCTCTTCTTGAATATAGATAATTTCAAAATATAAATTTCTGATTTTATCCATCCTAGTATAGACCGCACAGTAGTGTGTTGCTTCCTCCACCACCCACTGGGAAGCTTTATTCAAGGGCTCATCTAAAATTCCGTTTACTAAAGAGGAGGCCTCAGCTACTAGTACCCTTAATTCAATGACGCTTTATCCCCATAAAGAGATCACATCCTTCGATTGAGTATGAAGGGTAGTATAATCAAAACCCTCAGAGCCAAGGGTGGTGAACATGAACCTATGATAACCCAAGTAATCCTTTAGTCCTTCCAAATGGGACATGAAAAAGTAAGGTTGAAATCTCCCTCCACACCTACCTCCACATCGACTGATAAAGTGATGAAGACTCCAAACCTTTACCCAATACTATCCTATGAATATGAACAAATTCTAGGACTATGTTACTATGGAAAGGTGGCATGGTCATGGTATTTGACGAAGTGGGCAAGGATATAAACTCTCTATTAGTGGAATTATTCAGATGAGATCCTGAGGAAAATGTTACTATAACCACCAATATCCAAGGTGAAGGTACTATAATAATAGGAAAAAGGGATCATTAGTAAGGGGATAAATTACATGATATCATAATATGACCAAAATATATGAATGATATTGGAAACATACATTTCTCGGTTAAATAACTATAGATGACAATTTCCCCAAACCTATAACCAATGAATAGGAAAAATCCGCTTTCGAAGAGAGGCTTGGTGGAACCACAAATGATTTCTCAGAAGTTATATATTTCTCTCCACCTTTAAGGGATATAAGAGTGCATGTAATGTCAGTAGACATGAAACAATGTAAACCATGTTTCCATATTTGAAATAATTAATTAAATATCTCTGAAATGTGCCTCCATCATATATAAATCAGTAGCAGAGTAACTATTAGCATCCGTTTCCTCCAAGATCATGCTTTTCAGTTTTGGGTAAAATTTCATGACCATTGGAATATCAAAAGTAGGTACCAATCATAACTGGGCCAATTCTTAAAACCTCTCCCCTATTTGACTAGATGTGTCCTATAGTGAATGTTATAATAAAGAAACATAGTTCTCACTATCTTCCTCAGGAGTAGATGCATGCTCCTCTTAGTGGGATTTATGTGGGCATTCACTTGTTCTGAAAAATCTGGATGTGTTTCTCAAATGGTCCAAAATAGGGAATTATAGAAATGAAGTACTTATTTTGATGATTCTAGGGGACAATATTTTGATAATTCAGAGTGCTTCCATTTCCCTTGACTCTCTAAAGAAGGGTCTCTAGAAGGTACCAACACCAAAGGTGTTATGGAAGACCCTAGAAATTATTTATGTTGAGGGAGTTGTTCTAGGAATGGTAATCACTACCTTCACCAGATTTAGTTAACCCAGGGTTCCCTGATCATAGGTCCCCTGGTAAATTCTCTATTCAGTTTCAATGACTATACCCCTTGGAGAATATATTGGAGATAGTGGGAGGGTATGGTCTTCTATGGCTTCTTGTTATTCCAATGGAAATGAAAAACACATCAGTATGGTTAAAATATCATCGTGTTCATTTGAATATTGATACATGATCAGACTTACCACTTCCTCGATAATGGGATAACCATATTTGTCTTCGACAACCATAAGCATTCCCCAGACCATCATTTGTTTCAGAAATGGAGAATAGAAGACCCAACCCTTCACACTTTCCATCATTGTGACAAGGTCCTAGAATATTGATTGACCTCCATAGGCCAGTCTTTGAAAGTGATTCCTATGGTAATGGAAACATGAGAGAAACCTTCTAAAGGTAACTCTACATGGCATAACATTCCCTAGAGCATAGACTATGAGTTCAATATTCTCAAAAAACATCCATTGTTGAAATGAAATAAGAAATAATAGCGCAATAATGGATTCCCTCATTGGATACACACTCAGTGTGACGGTGATGGTTAATTCTTCCACTGTAAGGAAAATTAATGGTAAACTCATCAATTCCTTATGAGGTACTTCCAAGTATTTTGGTCCTCTCAAAAACAACTTCGTTCTAGGCCTTTGATAGGCCTCAATAGTTGGTCTAAATATTGAATCCTCGTGTTATCATTTGGATATCTTACCATTGGGATATATTAACCTTTGGATTATTTGCTTCTGACTCTGAATAAGCTTTCTTAATGAAGTATCTCACCCACTTCTTGAATGAGATATCTACCACTGGAAGAAGGTCCATCTCAATGGACCTATCAACCAACATTATTAACTATTGGGAAATATTCAGGGTCCTCTCTATGTTGTCGCACACATATGATGGGGGGAGGACTCATTATACACCCCTTGAATATGGGTGTGACACAAATATTTTCAATTCCCTAGTGAATAATACCTATCTCACCATGCATCAGGTGGAATGTTTTTGTATCTAGTATCCGACGACTCAAAGTGTTCAACATAAAGCCCTTGTTGTAGAAGGAAACGTTTTTTAAGATGAGGTGGCCTCATAAATCAAGATTGTTTTCATATATGTCTCAAATTCATATGCAATATACTATATCTAAAAGGGACAACCATAATCTATTCTAAAACTCCCTCTAAGTGGAAGGTCCAAGTGGGGTAACCACCCAAACCTCTAGTTTGTGGAGGAGTTCAGCATTATCGAGAAACGAATGTATATAACTGAATCAGATTCATGACAGTTCCATTAAAAGTCAGTGGGAATAAAGTTGAACATATACAAGTCTCTGGGTTTCTACTCAATATTAATATGTCCTGCATGGGAGATGTTGACCCCGATTGTATTATGCATTTCCAAAATCTAGGCAGGAGGAGCGATTGATGACTGTGGTGGAATGATGTGAGTGTCTTTTGTAAGACCAAACCCATATATAGGCATCAAGTAAAATATAGGATATTCATTAATGTTTACTCCCATTTGGTTTATTAGACTTTTATGTGGTGAATCGACATTATGATGATAACCAGCATCGGCACGTGCAATGATAACATTACGACGAGCCACCACTACTGTGGAATATTTGTTATAGTCTTATGAAAACTATGATGAGAGTTGGAAGCCATTTTCATTAAAGAAAAATTATATATTAGAAAAAATAAAGAACTAGTCAAAGGATATTCATGACTCCGATAACATCATGTGAGTATCATGAAACCTAAAGGGATTTGTGACCGCATGAACTAATATAGGTCTCACAAACCACATGAAAAATAAAGATGTCAAAGACCCCATGGCATGTAAAAAATATTATTAACAGTCATAAGACTATCAATTGTGTGACAATGAGGGGGTCACATGGACCACATGATGGTCATGTGATCATGTGACCAAACTATAAGATATAGTGAAGCATACATGATGCCCAAATCACTAAGGGAATAGCATAAGGTTTTATAAATTACAAAGATGTTATTCATGGTTTTTATAAATAAGTGTTGTGACAAAGCAGTCTCACAACACAATCATGGTGAGATAGAATGAAATAGATTCGTGAAATAGTATTGAAAAAAAGTCTTGCGGTCAGTTCACGTGGACAGGTCTTGAAAAACAGGTCCTTCAATGAGGTATTATGAAGGAGTCAAATTACGAGTAAAATATCAAGAGACCCTAACTATTAAATTTTATTGTGTAATGATCAAATCCGTTTCCCCAAATTTATAGGGAACTTCATAGAATCGAAAAAGTTACTCAGAAGACCAAACAACTACTAAGATGCTTATTAGAGGAAACCATAGACTTAGGCGGTCATTTACATTCCTCAGAACCATGTATTTGTCCCTATAGACATTTCTCCTTAGGGGAGTGAGAATTCTTTTTATTCCCACAAAATGGGAATTGGAAAATATACAAAGGATTAAATACACAAAAAATGGTCATTATTTCAGCATGAAAAAGGAGGAGAAGGTGGCCGAATAATACAGATAATGTATCCTTTGAAAGGAAATATAATTATAGGACCCTAATAAGTTCATGTGAAAGGACCATGCATAGAGCATGATCTAATATTTATCATGTGAAGCCCCTTTTACAATCCACCCTATTCTTTAGAAAACATTTTGATCTTATAGAGGATGCCATAAAAGTTCCTACAAATCACGAGACATACTAACCAATAGATGCATGAGAATCATCCAAAACCCATTTTTAAAATGAGGATGGAGAAAGGTGAATGCCTCATGTGAAGGAGAGTTACATTGATCCTCAAGTGTTAAAACCATGTGATCTGAAAGACCTTATGAAACCCAATGCGGTATGTACACCTTGTCACACAAGAGTATGTTGGTCTATCAACATCATCATATGAAGAATCTCAGATATATCCATTCGATTATTAGATTACCCTTCGGCCCCAAATACATGTAAACAGGTTCTCCATAGAAATGATCACATGTCTTCATGATATCCATCATTGGTCATCATACAAATCACATAAAAAGATATTGATTTTCCCTGACAACACTCACATGACGTCACGAGATACCCTACCCTTATAAAATAAAGATGGAAATAAAAGGGGGAAAGATGGAAACTTCTTGCAGGGGGAAGGTACATATACCTTCAGAAAAAAAGGGGTTATACACCCCATGAAATCACTATTGATCATGCGAGTCACACCTTATACAAGACATCATGATCATGGAAGGACCGTTAGATATGTTTGCCTGATATGGGGGAGGCTCCATCGACATGAAAACATAGCCTTGTGAATGACCCTTGACAAGTCATCTTTGATCAAGTGAAATCCATTCCACATGCATTCTGATCTCATGAAGACTTGTAGATATGTAAAACTGAACTTTTGAAATATCTTTTACATGTAAAAATGGTTAGAAGAAATCAAATTGATCATCCGGGGTCTAATGAACATAGAGATTGTGGAACATTCTTGCAGTCATTATCGTCATGCAACACCAGGGATAGCGTAATATAGAATCATTAAAATCACTTGATAGTATAATACCTCAACCAAATATATCTCATACCCATGATATAAACTCCATGCAAGGAGAAATATATCTATAGAATAAAGGTCTATAACCCCTATCCCAAAAAGATCAATCACAACCATGTGTGACTACCGCATAGGACCACATGAGTGGACTTCTCAGATAGGCTGATCACATGATCGGAAAGGAATTACTATATGTAAAATTTGGGGAACGACCAATGAGATGACACATAATGAGTATTCACTTCTTGTGATCACTCTATAGATCATGCAAAGGACTTGTGATGTGTTAGTTAGATTATATGAAGGAGGCCATGCATGTCTACTAGGTCATGCGAAACCTTATATAAGTGATGATAAAAAACATTTACTCAATATTTTATTGATAATAAATTATATTTTTTCCTCAAATTGTGCTAAATATGTTTATTTATAGAATATTTGGGATTAGATCATTCATTTGACAATTTGATGAAAATTGCAGTTTCACCCTTTAAAATCAACATTATATTTCGAACATAAATATTTTAATTTGAATGATTAGAAATAAAAATTTGGTAAATATGTTCCTAAATTAATGGGATACAACTTTAATATAGTACATATGAGATAAATAATGGATTTTGTTAGACTAAATGAGCCATGAAGTCAAATATAGTCTGGAATCTTCAGATTGGACACCACTTCAGTATTTAATCCATAACTTCTTCGTGAATGCCTAGATTGGACCCAAATTTGAAGAGGAACTTGATAAAAAATTTCAAACAACTTATTCTTTTGTATGGAAAGATGATTCACATGCTTTGTGGTCAAGAAGGTGCTGCAAGTTAGAAAAATATATTTGGATGAATTTCGCTATTCACACTTCAAAAAAACATCTAACCTAGCCTATCCTCCAGTATATAAATATGTAGTTTTCTCATTTGGAGGGGTTGGAATGTGCATTAAGAGATTTAAGGTAGATGATAATTGGGTTCAATAAATTTATCCAGGAATTTCATGTGGGAGATCTCTTGAAGATATAATTCCTTCATCAAAGCCTTCTTCTTCTTCTTCTGTTAATGTTTTTTGTTCTAGAAATAAACATCTTAGTTCCAGTTTTGTTTATTTTTTTCTTCTATTTTATTAAATTTTATTCTTCATTAATATTTATAATTGGTCTAAAATTCAAGAGTTTAAATGGGATTGGGTTATACCATTTCTAAACCTTTGCGATTGCCAAACGTTTCTACAATGACTACACCACCCATGAAAGAGTAGTTTTCTTAGTAATCGATATACCTATTAACTTATTTATTTATTTATTTTGTATCATTGTGATAATATAATTCACATAATATGATTGATTAATTGAGTTTTTAAATTATAATAAACTAATAATTAAATTGAACAATTAACACAAAAACATGCGTGGTTATGATTTGTGTAAATTGTGAGGGCGCAAATATAACTAGTAAAACAAAAGCACGCGGGATAACATTATAGATTTAAAATATAATCCATAAAAACAATTTATCCTCATTTTAAAGAATTTTTATGTGCCTAAATTTACCACTTACCATAATCAAGATTTATAACATCAATCAAATCTTGGTTCTAGGATTGCATGTTCCGATGCTAGCCTTGGGTTTAACTCCTTCCATCTTTGTGGTAAAGTTAATTCTCATAGGGTTCAAGGGTTAAAAAATTAGGCTATAATTATTAAGTAGATGTTAATATAAATGATAATTATTAATGAGTAAATATATAAGAAGAGTTAGATTGATTATTCCTTCTAATAATATTTAAAAAAAACATTTTTTGTTGCGTCTTCTTAATTGAATATAATTTTTAAAAAACAAAAACAATATTCTTCCAAAATACTTCATCTAGATTTATAATCTGTAAAAATACCCATTGTTTTTAAGTAGTGTGTTTATTATATTTTATTTTATCTTTAGAATACCTTTAATGTGTTATTTAATTTACTTTCTCCTTTGAGATATGACATTTGTCAGCCACTCTGTTGCACCATATAAGTAAAAATTTCACATAATCTGAGAGAGAATTTGACAGAGACTTTAATATTGGAACTGTTTCTAAGGAGGAAAGTATTTTATTAAACTAATTAGAGGTATTTGTTTAATTTTATTTTACCCTTTTTCTTTCTCTTCTTTATTCCTTCATCTTTCCCCTTTCTCAACTTCTGTTTGTTTTTTGTATCTCTTTCTTATTCATATATCTTTTATTTTATGTTAGACCATCAATTGAAACTTATTCTCATGATATTATTGTCAACACATGTCAATTTATATGATTTATGAAATGATCCCAGCCCAATTATTACCTTGATCTAGACCCCAATATTGAACACAACCTTAGGGATCAAATCAAAAAATCATGATCAATGAGAAGTGTCTACATTTAACAATCTAATGAATTCCTCCACTACAAGAACAAAAAATTTGGAAACACTTATATATTAAACCTAAAAAAATATCCAATGGATGAAGATAATGGAAATGAAATTAATTGAACCATTCGATAATTGGATGCACTTGACATTAACTATCAACCAAATTGTATTGCATACTCAAATATTGAATCAGACATTAAAATGAAATCTGGTTTAATTCACCTTCTTCAAATTTATCATGGATTATCTGGTGAGGATCCAAAAAAGATTTAATAAAATTTAATATTGTTTTAACAACCCTAAAACATATAATTTTATTATAAGATCAAACCTAACTAAGAGAATTCCCATTCTCACTTGATAAAACATAAAAGTATGAATTTATTATTTACATCCGGAAGATGGAACTTACTAGAATGAATTGAAATGTCTTTTCTTGCAGTGATTTTTTCCACCATCAAGTACCACTACTAATAACAAAGAGATCTAAGGAATCAAGAAACCCCATGGGGAGTTAATATATGAGTGCTGGGAGTGATTCATGAAGTTGTGTGTAAGCTACCAACATCACCAAATCAGTGAAAAACAACTCATCCATTACTCTTATGAAGGAATCACATCTATGGAGAGAAGCATTGTGGATGCTATGGTTGGATAGGCATTATTTGACAAAACACAAGTAGTTTCATGTGAATTGATTGAAAATCTGGCATAAAAATCCAATCAATTTAGTGATCTATGTTCACCACATGTTTTTGGAGTACACCAAGTAAGTACCTCTTCTCTTGAAAGTCATTTAATTGATACAAAGTTAGAATAATTGACCACTATGGTGATAAAAATTTCTTTGGAACATAATACATACCAAACCACTCCTATGAGGCCTTATGGAATTTTCACTAAAAGAGACCACAAACTTACTGTTTCCCCCAATTACAAGAGTTATAGGATTTTGCAAATGTATTCCTTGGGAGACCAAATCAATAACAACAATATCCACATCATGAAAATAATTTTTATTCCTTTTCAAAAACATATAACCAATAGAGGAAGGATCTATCAGACATGAGGTATGGCTCTGGAAAACAAAAAATTCCCCCTTTTGAGCAAAACATCTAGAAAACTCCACCTTACCAACATAGTTTCCAATAACCCCAAAGGATATTTGAAACTCAAGCATAAAAATGTAAAAAATAAGGGAATACCCAACCAAAGGCATATTCTAACACTAATAACCTTTTGAAATAAATTTTTATTAATCAAATGAATGATTTTAAGAGTCAAGGATCATAGTTGAGGGAGTTGATTCCACAAATGAGAGACATTTACACTACCCTCCATGATCTAGAACATAAGAACTCTAGAAATCTCACTTTTGAACATACTATAAATCGCAAGAGGTATGTCAGTACCATCATATTGAAAAGTGTCATGAAAATAAGTAATACATCTGCAAATCTAATTCCATTGGGATTATCTTCAACTTAGGAGAATCCCCATTCAAAATCAACAGATGGTAAACCCAAGGAGAATAAAAAAGTTAGAAGCAAGATTGATGATGTTTCTCCAAAACCCATTCCATTTCCGAATAGAGTTTTACAAACTAATAATATGGGTGAATAGGCGATGCAAAAAGTGGTTTCGGACATGTTCAAGCATGTGGAGGTCAACATCCCTATACCTGAATCCATTAAACAAATACCAAGTTATGTAAAATTATTAAAAGGACGTGTACCAATCGTTAAGGCCTTAAGGGAAATGAGAGGATCAGCCTTGGAAGGATTGTGTTAGCACTCATTACACCACCTCTATCAATTCTATCTAAGTGTATGGATCCCAGGACATTCACTATCTAATGCAGGATAGGGGAGTTGCACTTTTCTGATGCTTTATGTGATTTTGGAGATTCCCTAAATGTGATGCCTCACTCTGCATTCTATTTTTTATAGGTTGATGAGTTGTAGCCAATGAGAGTAGTGATTCAGTTATCAAATAAAGCTATATCAAATCCAGAAGGATTATTTGAGGAAGTACTTATTCAGGTAAGAGATATGATATTTATAGCAGATTTATAGGTTCTTAACATTGAGGATGATAAGGTAAATTCTAGTGATACCATTATATTAGGTAGTGCCTTTCGAAAAACTGCAAAAATGATCATAAATGTCCATGAGGCTATACATTACAGGTATTTTGGAGACGATTTTGAGATATTTAATGTTATATATTCCATTAAGTACCCTTTAGAGGACCATTCTGATTTTGTTGTCTCCCATTTTGAACCACCAAGTAAAAACCCCATGGATTATATTGTCTTATGCTTAGAGGGATTAAGAGTTTTGGTTCTAGTTTGATGTCTAAGAGAACTTCCACACCTGTTTCTAATGCACATAACTCTCTAAAATTTGATTTTGAAATGGATTCATTTTTGATCATGTTCCCTCTAATTCTGACATGGATATTGAGTATGCTGATGGATTTGATGCATTATTCTTGGATTTTAATGATTTATATTCTGTTATTGATGTTCTTTGTGAACATATTTCTATTCATTCAATGTATCCATACATATTTCATCCCCTTCATTGGAACTCAATCAATTTCCACTAAATCTCAAATAATCATACTTGTTAATTGTTGAGAAATTACCTATTACTATCTCTAGCAATCTTCCTTTTGAACATGAAGAAAAACATTTGAATATTTTAGGGGAGAACATTTGGTAAATAAGGAAAAAATTAGCTGACATATCAGGTATTATTCCCTATATTTTCATGCATAGTAGTTTTTTGAGGGTGGGAATAAACTGGTTAGGAAACCACAAAGGAGACTGAATCCAAATCTTCTTAAAGTTGTTAAAAAATAAGTTGAACAATTTCTCAAGGTAGGTATAATTTATCCCATTCAAATTTTTAGTGGGTGAGTCCTATTAAAGTTGTGCCTACAAAAAAGTGGTGTTACTATTGATAAAAAAGATAGAGAGGAGTTAGTTCCAATGTGGTTGAAAAAATTGGCATGTTTTTATTGATCATGGGAAACTAAATCATTTCAATCACAAGAACCCTTTCCACCTCACATTTTTTTATAAAATGATTGAGAGACTAGCTTGGAAGACACACTGTTCTTTTTTGGATAGATTTTCAGGATATTTTCATGTTCCTATTTCCCCCATTGGATCAGGAGAAGACAAAATTCACTTGTCGATTTAGTATTTTCGACTACTAAAGGATTCCATTTGGAATATCCAATGCCCCATGTACCTTCTAGAGACTCATGGTGTGTATTGTTTAGATTTAATTGAAACCTTATGGAGGAATTTATGGTTGATTTTACTATGTATGGATATTTATTTGAGGAATGTATCTTTTGTTTGGGAAAGGTGTTGAATCAATGTATTGAGAAGAATATGATATTAAACTTTGATAAGTGTCATTTCATGGAGGATAATGGGATTTTTTTTGGGAATGTAGTGTCAAAACATTTAATAGAGGTAGATAGATCTAAGGTAGATATAATTTCATCCTTATTCTATCTGTCATGTGTGCATGATGTTAGATATTTATTAGGTCATTTATGATTATATCAGCAATTAATCAAATATTTTAGTAAGATTAAACTTCTTATGAAATGATTAATTCAAAAGGATTATGATTTTGTGTTTGATGATTCTTAAAGAACTTCCTTTGATGAGCTAAAATAGTGTCTGACCACTCCACCAACCATACATCCCCTATAGTGGGACATTCCATTTGAGCTGAAGTGTGTTTCTTGAAACTTCATAGTTGGAGAATTATTATCATTTATGGTGTAGGTACGTTCACAAGTTATTTCCTATTCTTCAAGGATGTTGGACTTAGCCCAATCAAACTATACAACCATCAAAAATGAGTTTCTTTCAATAATATTTTCTCTAGATAAATTCCAATCATATTTATTGGTCTCTATGGTTGATTTTTTTTCTGACCATGCATCTCTGAGGTACCTATTGAAAAAGATAAATGAGAAGCCCATACATATTTTATAGATACCTCTTCTTCAGGAATTCAATATTAATAAAATTATAAGAATGGTTCAGAAAACATGGTGTCAAATCACATGAGTAGGATTACTCACACATTAGTGGCTGACACCTTGGACCATGTACCACTCTGGGACACTTTCCCCGATGAGAATATTTATTCCATATCATGTATTCATCCTTGGTATGCTGATTTAGTTAACTATCTTTTTTCCTATGAAATCCATACAAATTTAAAGAAACATCAAGTCCAAAAGATAAAATGCGAGTCATGATTTTTGTTGGGATGATCCCTACCTTCTGAGCATGTGTAGTGATCAAGTTATTAGGAGGTGTGTTCTTAATCATGAGTTTTAGTCTGTTCAACATTTCTACCATACAATTTCATATAGTGGAAACTTTGGATCCCAATGAACATCTTGGAAATTCTTAGACTCTAGAATATATTGGCCTAGATTATTTGATGATTCTCATTTGTTTTGTAAGTCATTATAATGTTGTCAACACACTGGGAACATTTCTAAGAGACACAAGATTCCCCCACAACCTATATTATTCTGTGATATTTTTTATGTATGGGGTATTGATTTTATGGGTCCTCTTCCATGTTCATTTGGGATTTTGTATATTTTGTTTTTTGACTATATGAGTAAATGGGTGGAGGCTAAGGACACTTGAGTAAATTATTCTAATGTTGTAGTAGTCTTTTTCAAGGAATAGATTTCTTGTAGGTTTGGAGTACTAAAGGACATATTCAGTGACTAGGGGACACACTTTTGTAACTTGAATTTTTCTTACCTCCTTCAAAAGTATAGGGTGACACAAAAACATCAACACCATACCACCCACAAACAATATCCTGTATGAGGATTCAAATCAGGAGTTGAATTTTTTTGGAGAAAACAGTGCTGCCAACTAGGAAGGATTGGAAAAAGTGCTCGGATGATGTGATGTGGTCTTACTAGAAAACATACAAGACCACCATCAGTATGTCCCAATTTCATATTTTTTTTGGCCAATCTTGTCATCGCATCATGGAAGTCGAGAACCAAGCATATTGGGAAATAAGGGAATGAAACATGTATTTGGACCATGATGGAAGTCAATGAAAGATGAAAATGTAAGAGATTGAGGTGATTTTATTGTCATCATATGAGAACTAAAGGTTCTAAAAGGAATGATCAAAATCATCTCTTAAAATAATGATCCAACAAAGGTATTTTCATATAGGAGAGAACGTTTTTATCTATTTATCATCACTGAACCCGATTCGCCATAATTTTCATTGTAGCTGGTTAGGTCTTATATTTTATTGAATGTTTTCCTTTATGGTGTAGTGGAGATCAAACAAGATGTAAATGGAAGGATCTTTACAATCAACAGTCAACGTTTGAAGAAATAGATTGAGGGACTTTCTATTGATGTAGTGGATTTCATTATACTACATAACCCCATCACTACTTGAGAATATCAGGATATTCCCAAAACTTTCACTTTTATACTATTTTTAAAATTAAAAATTTTGTATTTCATGTGCACATATCATCTCATGGGTTCACATTTAGGATAATTCAATATTTTAAGTTTGGTGGAGGGGACAACATTTTGGGGTAGATATTTAGGATTTTCATTTGTGTGTTTTGTGATATGTTTTTGGGAAAAAAAATCAAAAACAAAAAAAGACACAAAAAACCCAATAAAAAAACATATCATATAACATGATAATTTAGATATTGAAGATATAGAAAATTCATTTTTTCAAAATTTATTGGTGGAATGATAATAACGGGAAATATTTCATCATCAGTGGTTTATTTTTATAAAAATTTAATTCATTGACGATATGATTGGTTATGTCATAATAAAACCATTTAGATGACGGCACCATTATTTGTGATTTTTCTTCATGGTAAATTGTGTCATTGATTTCTCCACACATCTTTTCACACAATCATGACTTCTGAGTTTGTCTTACCCAATTTAATGTATATTCAGGGAATGTAAATTTTTCAGCTTATAACATGATCTTTCCATATGTTTTTTTCTCTTCCGATCATTTCCATCATTGTACCAAATTGACCTATGCATGTTCACCTAATATATGACTGTTGTACGCCATAAAAAAAAATTCATAAATACAGTGGTTAATGATTTTACAACATGTGAGGATATTTAGGCCGGGAGCTCATGGTTTGACTTCTGGGAATACTTAAATGAGTGGGTTTCAGAATTTGATTATGAAGGATATTGAATAGGTTTAGTGGAATGCAATCATGTAAGAAGAAAAATTTATATTAACATTAATATACTAGATAAAGGGTGGAGGGAAAATCTTCAAATTATTGACACACACACACTTTAAAATTATTGGTAAGGTATACCCATGAAGTTTTTTCTTTGTAATTGTTTTAATTAATCTCGCTGGATTTTATTCTTAAACAATTTATTAGACAATGAATTTAAAATTTATTGATATTGACACTTGATGCGATTCTTACTTTTCCTATATTTCCACAGTGGATTAAGGAATATGAACATGTATATCTTGTCATATTTTTTTTTGGAATACATGATATGTGGTTTTTCCCAGGAGTGAAAAAGGTAATGTGTGGGGGAGTTGATAAAAAAATATTATTGAAAAGTTTATTGATAATAAATGACAGAATTTCCTTACATTTTTCTAAATATGTTTATTTATAAAATATTTGGGATTAGATCATTCATTTGAAAATTTGATGAAAATTCCAATTTTACCCTTTAAAATTCACTATATTATTTTGATCATAAATATTTTTATTTGAATTATTTTGACATAAAATTTTGTAAATTGGTTCTAGGATTAATGGGATACAACATTCATTTCGGTCATATGACCTAAATCGTGCATTTTATTGGACTAAATGGACTATGATGTCAAAGGTGGAATGAACTTGCTAGATTGGACACCACTTTTGTATTTGGGACATAACTTCTTCGTATGTTCTTGTATTGACCCAAAATCTGTAAAGGATCTTGATAAAAATATTTATCACAACTTATAATTTAGTAATGATAGATTATTCACATGTTTTTGTAGTCCAGAAAGAGGTACACGTTGGCTTAAAATATTTGGCAGAATTACGCCATTCATACTTGAAACCACTTATATCCTAGAATCTCTTTCACTCTATAAATACGTATGTTTCTCATTTTGAGGGGTTTTAATGTGTATTGGGAGATTTAAGGCAGAATATAATTGGTTTCACTCAATTTATCTTGTAATTTCAAGAGGGAGATCTCTTGAAGTTATGCCACCATTATCGACACCTTCTTTTTCTTCTTCTCTTGTCAGTGTTTTTGTTCTAAAAATAAACATCTTAATTCCTCTTCAATTTATTTTTTCCCTTATTTTCTTCAATTTTATGCCTCCTTATTCTTCATATTTATTTTGGAATTCAAGAGTAAAAATTGGATTTGGTTTTACCCTTCTTAAACCTTTGTGAATGAAAAATGTTTCTACGAAGACTACACCACCCATGGAAGAGTAGTTTTCTGTGTAATTGATATACCTCCTAAATTATTCATTTATTTATTTTGAATAAATGAGAAAATTTAATTCAAATAATATGATACATTAATTGAGTTTTTAAAATTATAAGAAACTAAACAAGAAATTGATCAGTTAATACAAAAAAAACCCACGATCTCGAGATTTGTGTAAATTGTGAGAGCGCAAATTTCATCGTTAAAAAAGAAGCATAGAAGATAAATATATAGATTTAAAATATAATCCCTAAAAAAATTCATCCCCATTATCCAGAATGGAAATGTTCCCTAATTTTACCACTAACCATAATCTAGACTTAGAACATCAATCAATGTAGTGTGCTACGATTGCATGTTCTGAAGCTAGCCTAGGGTTTAAGTCTTTTCATATTTGTGGTAAAGTTAATTATCATAGGGTTTGAGGGTTAAAAAATTAGGGGATAATTATTAAGTGGATTTTAATTTAAATGATAATTACGAATGAGTAAATAAAGAAGTAGAGTTAGATCAAATACGCCTTCTAAAAATATTTTCTCAAAAAACATCTTGTCGTTGCGCCTTATTAATCAAATTTTATTTCAAAAAAAATAAATCTTATTCCAGCATACTTAATCTATCACTATAAATGGTAAAAAAAATCCCCAATCCTTTTTATGTAGTGTGTTTATTCTCTTTTATTTAATTTTTAGAATACCTTTAATATATTGTTTAATTTACTCCCTTCTATGAAGGACGACCTTGGTCTGCCACTCTACTGCACCTAATAAGTAAAAATTACACATCATTTTAGGGTTACCATGACATCTCATTTCATACTAACACTAGAAAAAACCTAGGGAAAATATCCAATATATACTAGAATAAATACTGTAAAAAATGGGAGACATATTAGAAGAATGATGCGTTGATCCACATGCGCTTCGCATGACCAACCCAAATCATGTGACAACACTATGTAATGTCACTAAAGTCATGTGATAATCCCTCAACATTATATTTAGTTAGTTCTATGTCCCATGGATATGTCAAGAATGACATGTGATTACCTTTAGGCATGCTACCGATGTCTTGATAAGACTTCTGTTCCTGCCAGCCATGATCATGCAATGTCCCTTTGACATGACAAGAAAGTCATGCGATGCCCTCTATGAATTCCACCTAGGTCTTCTAATGTCCTCTAGAAAATCCATCCAGATATTGAGATGTCCCCCATACATTCCAAACTAGGTCTCATGATGTCCTCTAGATAGGCCATCCAGGTCCCACAATTCTCTCCAGACATGTCAGTTAGATCATGTTGAACCCTGGAGATGTTCTAGTTTTGATCATGAAATTACCCCTCAAAATTTCATTTAGTTTATGTGATGTATTTTGGAGAATTCATACGGGTCATGCGTTTTTCAATGGACATGTTTACTAGACAAGAATGAAATGTCCAGACCTCGTCTTACATTTAATACAGACACCCGAAACATGTCTAGTAGATAATTAGGACAAGGTAGAAAATCAGAGTATGTTTGCTAGAAAATCAAGACATGTCAGACAGACGTCCTGGGATATGAAAACCGTGTCTAGTGAACATATTTGGAGATACCCCCAACTGAACTATTATAACTCTGATTCCTACTATATCCAAGATATCTAGTATTAATTCATAAGTCCCTAGATCAAATTGGAATCCACTTAAGTGTAAGTTACTCCATGTTTATAACATTAAAACTCATGGGAACCAGACTCTCCCATAGTTTCTCCTCCCTACCTCATCCATCAATGGATTGAGTATCCAACTGAACTATGAGAAATATGATTCCTACCATACCTAGGATTTGTAGGATTCTTTTCTATGGTATGAGCTCAAATAGGAATCCATCTCTATGTAATATCCTCCATGTCACCAATAATCCAAATATAAGGACCCAATATTTATCATGGGATTGTCATTATTCCTCATCCAAAAATTGATTAAGAAGGTAAATGAAATATGATGATTATAATTCCTACCATAATAAAGATATGTAGGATTCCTTCCTAAAGATAAAGATCCATATCAGGCATGCAAAGGGCTACCCTAGATCATAAGCCCATATCTATATATAGCGAGACTAATTATGTACTACCCCATGTTTCCTTCACCAAGCATGGATCATCTGGTATTAGGTATTTTAAAAGATCATATAATTTTCATTATGAATCTATCTAAATAGTGAACCCTCAATTTGTGAGATACATTCAGTAGAATGAATTGAATGCTCCATATAAGAGAATCCACCTCAGGGTAAGTACTGGGGGCATGATCGAACTATGATGACTCTGAGTTTTTCCATAACTAGGATACTTATGATTCCTTCCTACGGCTCAATATCAATACCTGGTGCCTAATTTTTATCAAATGCATCATTTCTGCATGATGTTTAACTAACTGAGTTCAATAAACTATGTGGGATTTTATTAATTATATAAATAGGATGCACATGAAACCTTATAAAGGTTTAATCCCTTCTTCATTATCTCAATTGCCTCCTTGGATGGTAGTATACTCCAGAGTTCCTAGTTATATGGCTTAAAAATATAAGAAGCTACCAATTAATTGGAAATGGATGAAGGTCCTGAAATACATATAGATGGACACATTAATAGAACCCCCATTAAACATGAATGTCATCAAAACTAGATATTTTCTTCTTTAGGAAATTATTATTGTATCAGGATTATAAAGATATTCATTAACATATAATAAATTGATAATAGATTCCTAGAGTAAAAAATAATTCCACCAAAGAGGGTATGATGAGCCCAACCTCTTATCATATCGACCAATGTGATTTCCTATTTCACATTGTGTTAAATACCCTAATTGATCGCATTCCTTTGGAAAGAAGGTTTGAACTCAGTTATGGATATGGTAACCATTGGGAATTTCCATTAAAGGAAAAAATCTTAAACCTCAAGAGACAAATTGTGCAACATATTCAACCCCCTCACAATAAATCAACAGTCTTTCCCAAAAATCTATTTCCCATGAAACAATATATATATACTTAGTAATTACTAATTATTATATTCCAAACTCTAAATCTCATTCAACATAATATTCATGAAAACATTTGAATGCATTATTATTTTCATGTGGCCTTAAAATTTTGTCATGCAAATAAATATTTTTATAGAATTAAAATTATTCACTTGAATAGTTATAACAAAATTAAATATCATAAAACATATTCCATATTTTAAGGAAATGATTAATAGTTCCACAATCATGAAATTTACATGGATAATTGTTCAACCATAACATCCAATACCATTAAATTATTCTATTATAACTCATCAAGAATCACCAGTTCAACTCAAAATACAATCTTTTATAATATATATATGGTGCTAAATATTAAATAACTGACATTAGAACACCAATGAACATAAAAGCTATTATTATTATTCAATCCATGTTGACATACTTATTTATTGAAAATAAAACAAAAATAGAGAGTATGATCTTAAACAAGTGAGTAAAAAACATTGTATTCATATAAAAAAAGTCACCTATCGTCCAACACATAAAGAATAATACTAGCTCACAAAGCTCATTGGTATTTTAAAATTTTTTCTATTTAAGTACATATATTGAGAAATATGTTATTTTGAAGTCTGTTTCACCCCAACAATGTTGGCTAGCCACCAAAAATCACGGAATAAAAGTTAATTAAAATATACTACTAGAAAGAACTGTAGTCCTGAGTCTATGAGTTGAAAAACCCAAATACCATTATCTTTATATCATTCATGATATTTGAATTATTGTTATAATAAGGTTTTACTCCAAATATTTGAGAACAAATATAATAAAAAATATCTTTGGAATTATAACAAATAAACACAAATTTTAGTTAAAATAAATTAAATATAATGTTATAATTAAGAATGGAACACCTTAAGCGTAGGGTGTGTGTAACATCCCCAACCCAAGAGAGACTAAATTGATGCCTCGATCCGGGTCACCACATGACCCCAAGCTCACCTCCCCATACGCCAGAAGTTACTGACATGAAGAGAGGGTCCAATAGGATACATGGGGAGACTATAAATTCTTTACTAGAGTAAGACATAATAAAAAAAATTTAAATATTAGAAACAATAGGAAACAATCAGTATCATTCATAAATAACCCACTCTGAAACTGGGTAGAAACCATATCCAATAGTAATCATGTCATTTCATGCTATAGGTGTAATGAACCATAATTTACATACGTTGATATTAATTCAAAATTAAAGTACACTCATTACAACATATAATAAATATATGACATGACCGTATAGGTATAGTGTCATTAGAAACTAGTAAACATAAAAAATGTTCATAAAACATCTATAATGTCTACCACTTATTTCTCCAAAACTAGACTCCTTTTTGGAATAGCTTACTTAATACCCTTATTCATGACTATAGGAAAAGGAACATATGAAATGGTGAGCTGAAATTCTCAGTAAGGGTATACTAAGGAAATATCAATCCTATCGTAATCATAATACATAAGAACATAACATTTTAAAATCTTATCCTCTATAGAAAATATCATGATAGCATTTCATGGGATAAAAGTTCATTAGAATTAATGGACACAATCCAAGAAGGCATAAAATTAGACATTAAGTTTTTTGTCACACACATAAGAATATAAAATCATTTCCATGTTAGGTAAGACTCATAGCCAAGACCACCATAGAGGATAAATACAATTATTGATCTGGGTTTACTGGTCATTCTAGCCCTGTATTACTAAACCAAATTTACATTCCCTTCCTGTCATGTCTCTCTCATGAGATATAAATATTTAACAAATTCATTGGAAGGAGAAATAGGTCCCACCGATATTATAATGAAATCATTCTTACATGTTCCAAAAAAACATAAATCATTCATCATAGGATATCCTATTAAATTAAATTGTTTTATCAAACATCATTCCATCATAACATAATCCATACAAAATAAATATATTTTAAAAATACAATTCCATCATAAATACCACTACTAGAAAAATGGGCAAGGGATGTGCTACCCTTTTATCAGCGCTAAAAAAAGCACTGATAAACGGGGACTTTATCAGCGCTAAAAAAGCGCTGTTAAAAGTGACCCTTTATCAATGCTTTTTTAGGGCTGATAAAGGCCCCCCCTTTATCAGCGTTTTTTAGTGCTGTTAAAGGGGACCCCTTTCTCAGTTCATTTTTTAGTAGCGCAGATAATGTGGGGCTTTATCAGCTCTTTTTCTTAGTGCTGATAAATTTTTTGTTTCAAAAAAATTAATTTTACATGAAAATTAAAATATTTTAATATAAGTATGTTTACATTAATATAAATATAATATATATTTTTTAAATATAAATATAAATAGACTGTTATATTTAATATCTAATAAATTTAGTGAAAATGGCTTTAAAATATTTCAATAAAATATAATTAATTAATATCTTGCTAATTATTATCGATTAAAAATCATTTAATAACAATTTGAGGACCAAAAAATTAAAATAATTAATAAAAGATCTAAAATAAGTTGAAAATGTAACTCAAAATTCAAATGTCTATAACTTTTAATGCAGTTGTCCATTTGAGCTCTACAACATATCAAATCAAATCCTGCGATGAGCTCTACGCGCTTGAGATTGAAACAAAGATTCTGTCACATTTTTCAAGGCTAAAAAATGCCTAGAAGGCCTCTAAAATTGAGTTTTTAGTCAGGAGACCCCGATTTTTTGACATTCAAACATGTATAACTTCTGATCCGGTTGTCCGTTAGTCCTGTACCACATATCATATCAAAGCTTTTTCATTTTCTTCAATTTCACTGGTTATGGAGATGAAATAGGCTTCTATATGAGATGTTATGGTCGTTTTAACATTATATGGATTTTCAAATACACACATATATTTATTTATTCGTATATATATATATATTTATGTGTGTGTGTGTGTGTTTTTTTGTGTGTGTGTATTTGTGTGTGTGTTGTATGTATGTATATATGTATTTATTTATTTATTTATAAACCCACATAAAAAACATATTTTATAAATGTATTTATAACTAATCATATTAATATATATTAATATACAAATAAATATACAGATAAAAAATTGTAACTATATATATATATATAAATAGATATAAATATATATTAATATACTAATTAATATATATATACTAATATATGAATAAACATATATGTATTAATATAACTAAATATATTTATATTAATATGAATCTATATTAATATACAAATAAATATAACTATATATAAATAAATATATGTATCATTAAATAGGAAATAAATATAATGGATTAGTGGTAAAGGTGTAGGCACGTAAGGGGGAGGTCACGGGTTCGAGTTTAGGTGGAATCAAGGAAGTGTGCATGAAACTGTGGGACGCGTGTGCAAGGGAAGCACGCGGTAGTGGGAGTGGCCACCTAGCGCTGATAAATTGGGGGGGGGGGGTCAAGCGATGTTAAAATCTCCCCCAGAATATAAATTATTTTTTATTATTTTTACTTTTATCAGTGCTTTTAAAAAAGCGCTGATAAAACACAACTTTTATCATCGCTTTTCTGAGCACTGATAAAAGGGACCCCCTTTATCTTTTCCTTGATTAACAGTGCTTTTTTAGCACTGTTAATGCGCTTTTCTTTCACTGATAAAAACCATAGTTGTAGTAGTGTACAATAAAATCAAAGTAATAATATGGATTAAAACATTACATATGTCATCTGAGATGGAAAACAATTTTTATAAAACACTTGAGCTTAATTCCTAAGGAAAAAACATTTCGTCTTCAAAATAATTTTATATTCTCAAAATTTCATGAAATTTTAAAAGAAAAGAATTCATTTGGACATAAAATGGAAATTTTGTACAGGAATCTTCATGAAAATAAGGCATTATGAATATCTAAAAATTCATTCATGTTGTATAATTAAAAAAATCATTATTCTCATACTCTTTCTAGAAAAGTCAAAAAGTACCTCATATGTAAAATTAATGAAATATTCCTACAACACTGTTCAATTAGAATTCACCAATTGGTAAAATTGACTTTAAAAAATAGTATAATAGTATAAATAATATTTTATATTTAGGAAACATGGATGTGGATGATAAATATACCCCAATAATTACTTACATATAAATAATATCGAAAAATAATGAGATGGAAAAATTATCTCTTACCTTAGGTCTGATATCCTTTGTATGTATTCGAAACTATTTTATAATAATTAAAGTATGTTATTAAATTATACCATAACCATATTCATATTTATGATATCATATATGATCATATTATAACATTTTGTTAATAGTGTTTCAATATTTCCATTATTTTAGGTGATAACTACTTCGTTTTCCCATTCCCATTTTGACATGTAAGTCATGTTTGTTATCATTAAGATGTATTTTATTCATGTATATAATTAAATTAAGTACATAATTATTACTTTTACTTATCATATAAATTTTATAATCATTCTTGAATTGTTAACGTGGAAAATGAATCTCCCTGCATCGTGGAGATGGTAGGTCGTAAGTATGCACGGGCAATGATATCATTCCCTTTGATGGTTAAATGGTATGTAATTTGTTTGTATATTAATTATATAGAATAATAATCATGTCTTATTCATTATTTAAATCCATTATACCCATCATTATACTCATCCAAACAACGTATTTTGGAATAATAGATTACAGCATGGCGTGGAGACTTTAATCAGTACGTACACACACATGGTAATTTTGTTATTCGTAGGATGGATAAAATGAGGTATAAGTTTTTCCAATAAATATATTCAAATTTATGATTATGTAATTTACTGGATTTATTACTTTAGTATGGAAGAAACATAAGAATATGAAGTAGAAGAAGAAAAGGATTTTGAGAGAGGTGATAAAACAATTACATTTTTTTCGATTATAACCTTTTGATTTGCACAAAAGGCCTCCATAAGATTATTTTTTACTATGTGTGGACTCTAGGATAAAGTGATGATAGTTGGGAGTGGAATATAGAATGGTTTGTCAAATAAAATGAACTTTAGAAGTGTGATTAAAAGAGAAGGAGATGTGTCCTTTTATAAGAGAGGGGAGGGGAACCTTTGAAAATACCAAAATTATTATATTAATATAAACTAGCTATTTAGATTAAAATGCCTTAAACGTGTATTATATTGAATATTAGATTATTATGGGTAGAAATACTCTCAAACAATAAAATTTATACTTGTTTTGAATTTATTTTAAACGTTATCATTTGTATTTATCCTTATTTAATCTATTAAATTTTAATTGTGGTGAAATATTCGTAATATTTAATGATCTTTAATATTTACTTATATGATCTTAATTGACCATAAATGGATATGTTTAAAAATATTATACCTTATAATCATGAAATTTAAATTTTAAATATTTTTTATGATTCATAAATAGTTTAATAAAATTTTATTTTTATAAAATATCAATAGTGTCGATTTTGACCCTATTCGTTTCTTTGATTTTAAATAAAATCCCCACAGAAGATAACTTCCAAATAAAAATTTATTAATTAAAAAAATGTCATAATCTCCTATAATATTCATGTAAAATATTAATAAATTTTCATTATATTTCTTTTAATATTTTTAAAATCATTTATTTGATATTTCTATTAATAAAATAATTTCTGCATCATTATTGTGTCATCCCTAATGGTAATTATTTAATTTATAAAAATTATAAATAAATTTCTATGTTTTGGGTAATTATTTTATATTTCCATAGACTATATATAGTTTATATTATATCCAATTTATCCATATATTAAAATTAATATACTTCTATAAAAATAAGGTGTGATATTTTGTCACATTCATTGATTTTAATAAAATTAATGTCAAATTCATGGGTAACTGTCCATTAAGTGATTATATTTAGAAAAATAGATTATAAGGTTAGAATATAGTCATCTAATATGAATTTTAAAGGTCTTACTATAAATTTATAATATTATATTTACGTTTAATTATATAGTTTACCTTCAACCATGATAAAAAAACAATTACCAAAGTTACTATTCATAATGCCCAAAAATAAAAGTATCCAATAAAAATAATTTGGACCCAATGATTCAAAATATAGAGTTAATTTTTAAAAATTCAAAACAAATAATTTACTATAATGAATTTAAAAACAATCTCATTGTCTGAATGAGAGAACGAGTTTTTAAAAGTTAAACATTGTAAAAGATTGAAATTCTAGTACACATGAATTCAATGTAAAAATAATTATAATGATGTAAATTATATCTAATGATAAAAATATATGGTATTTATACTTTTAAAACCATTAAATATTATAATTTATGTATATAAATTATTTTGATGAAAAATTTATTTTCTCTTTAAAATCCAGTGTATTTTTAGAATTCATCAAAACATGAAAGTTACCAGAAAATATCATAAATTCATCCAGAGAATATTTTTATATCCTGCTTCAAAATAACATATTTATGTTTTCAGATAAAAATTATTATTGTGTCAAAATCATAATTTTAAATGTGTTATCCATTCAAAGGCCTAAAATTACATTATGAAAAAAATATGTTTTTATATATCAAATAGGGTTTATTCACACCCTCTGACTAAAATATCCATTGGATGAATAAAAAAATATTTTATTAAGTATATAACATATATATATTTCATTAATTTCATTACTAAATATAATTCACTCAAAAATAAAAATTTAATTGATTTATATTTTTCATAAATATTTGATAGGCAATGAATTCACAATGAATTTTCATAAATTAGTTATACATATTATCACTAACCTAACAGCTAGGTTATAATGGTTATTTAATATTAAGGGTGTCTTGTGTCCCATTTAAACTCCCGATTACTTGCAACATAGCTATTGAATAATAAAAATTATTTAAAGATAACATTTCAAAAAAAATCTGGTTGTTACATTTTACCCCCCTTAAACTGAATTTTCCCCAAACTATTCATCACATAAAAACAAATAGATGAGGATAACTCTCCCTCATTATTTCCTCAAGTTATTATGTAGATTATAATTTTTTTTGGATCCACCATAGAACATTAACCAAGCAAGTGGTGTTGTTTTGTAGAACATTTTCGCTATGATCTAGAATCTCTATAAGTTGTTCTTAGTAAGCCATATCTTTCTCCAGCATTATGACGTCATAGTTTAGTACATGCGAAGGATCAGGTATATAATTTCTCAAGAGATATACATTTAAGACATCATGAACTTGATATATATTCATTGGAAGCACCAATCAGTAAATTACCTTCCCAACAGGATCCATAATTTCAAAAGGACTGATATACCTAGGGCTCAGCTTTCCCTTCTTTCCAAATCTCATTACTCTCTTCTAGGGAGATTTTCTTAAAGAAACATTATCTTCCCCTTAATACTCTAGCCCTTATCTTCAATTTTCAGCATAACTTTTTTTTTCTACTGTGAGTTTCTCTTATGTGATGTTGAATAGATATTACACTTTTTACCATTTCATCAATAAGATCAGATCCTAATTTCTTTCCTTCCCCAAATTCATCCTATAAAGTTGTAGTTATTCACTTATTTCTAAAGAGAGATTCATAATGCGTATTTTGAATACTGAAGTGAAAGATATTCTTGTATGAAATTCCTCCAAAGGTAGGTTTTGATCCCAAAAACCTTTCAAATCCATAGATCAAGCTCTAAAAATGTCTTCCAAAGTTTGGATTGTCCTCTTAGAGTGACCTTATGTCTAAGGATGATAAGTAGTGCTAAAACTCATCTTTGTATCTAGAGCATAATGGAAACTTTGCCAAAACATCTTGATTAACCTTAGATCCGGACCAGATATAATGGAATGTGGCACTCCATGAAATCTTACAACTTCCTCTACATATAACTTGGAAAGTTTATCAAGAGAGAAATCCTCTATAATAAAATTTAAGTATGTTGACTTCATAAGACGGTCAACTATAAGCCAGAATGCATTACTGCGTTTGGATGTTTTGGGAAGTATGATGACAATGTCCATAGTAATTTTTTTTCATTTTCATCCCATTATGGGTAATGTTTGTAACAACCCTTTTGATTTTTGTGTCTCAGCCTTAACTTGCTGACAAGCCAAGCATCAAGAGACATATTCAGCAACATATCTTTTCATGCCATCCCACCAGAAATACTCTTTTAGGCCCATGTACATTTTTGTGCTTCTATAGTGAATAGAGAATTAAGAACTATGTGCCTCATCCAATAGGTCATTCATTTATTCTGGTATGGGAGGAATACAAACCCGGTTCCTAGACCTTATAATTTCATAACATTCAAGGTTCAATTCAAGAACACTTCTCACAATCTTTTGTATCTATACATCTTTTTTCTGCAACTCCTTAATCTTCATGTGTATAGATGGTTGAAAATTAATTTGATAAAGATATGATTTCCTACTTCATTTAAAATTTCAAGATCCATCCTTTGTAAATCCATAAAAATTGGATCTTTTGTGATCCACATCATGGATATGATAGTGTGGTCTTTTTGACTTAAAAGAAACTTCCACCTTGTTCACATTACTAAGGTGGTAATGTATTGAGTAGTCGTAATCTTTAATCAACACACAAAATCATATTTGGAACATATTTAGCTCTTTTTGTGTGAAAATATAATTTAAATTTTAATGATCAGTATAAATATCACACCTTTGTCCGTAAATATAATGCCTCCATATCATTAATGAAATGACTACCGGAACTAACTAAAAATCATGAGTTGGGTAAATCTGCTCTTGGATTTTCAACTTCTATGAGGCATAAGCTATCACAATATCTTTTTTGGATGAGAACACATACCAACACTTTCTTGGTTGCATCACTATAGATCAAAAACCATTCTCCACTATAAGGTAGTGTGAGAATAGGTGCACTGGCTAACCTTATTTTTAGATCTTTGAAATTATCTTCACATTCTTCCATTCGTTGGAACTTAACTCCTTTCTATGTCAAATTGGTGAGTTGATTATATTATCATTAGAAATCGTTCACAAAAATGTTGATAATATCCTGTGAAACCAAGAAAAATTCAGATCTCAGTTACCGTTTTTGGTGTCGGCCAACTTTCAACAACTTCTATTTTTTATGGATTGATAAATATCCCATCTCTTGAGATTATGTGGTCCAATAATGATACTTTTTGAAGAAAAAATTAACACATGGTAAATTTGGCATAAATATTCCGTTTTCTGTGGGTCTTAAGTACAATTATCAAGTGGTATTCATGTTGTTCCTTTCTCTTAAAATAGAAAAAAATATCATTTATAAGGACTACCACAAAATGATCACGATAGTCTCTAAAGAATCTATTCATTAGATCCATGAAGATAGAAGGGACATTTGTAATACTAGAATGCATCATTATAAATTCAAATAATAAATGCCTTTTATAGAATTCCATATTTGGTATATCCTCATTCTTGAACCTTAATTGATAATATCCAAAAGGAAGATAAATCGTGGAAAAGTATTGAGCTCTATGTAGTTGGTCAAATAATTCATCACTGTAGGGAAGAGGAGATTTTTTCTTGATAGTGATCTTGTTATGTTTTCAATAATAAATTAATATTATCAATGATCCATATTTATTCACAAAAAATAGAACAGGTGCTCCGCAAGGTGACACACTAGGGTGTATTAATCCCTTATCAAGGTTCTCTTGGATTTTCTTCTTCAATTACTACAACTCAATTGGGTACATTCTATATGGTGTCTTTGAAATAAGCATAAAACTCTATATGAGTTCTATTGAAAGATCAACTTCACGGTTTAGTGGAATTCAAGGAAATTACTCTCGAAAGACTTCATAAAACTCCCACACAATGGGAATATTTTTAATCATGAGTTTCTCCCAAACCATTTGAGATAAACAACCTTCATTTAAAGGGATCAAAACCCAAAGAAAAGAAGAAATTACTATTGGAAGGTTATATTCATCCTTTTGTCTAGATATGATCATAGAATGACCAGGAATAGAAAATTTGAATTCCCTCCTTTGTCCATTGTTATGAGCTCAATATAGAAGAATTCAATCCATTCCAAAAATCACATCAAATTACACTATAGGAAGGATCACAATATTTGCTGGAATAACTTTCCCAAAAACATCAACCAGAGAAAAATTATAAACTTTTTATGTGACTATTGTGCCATTAGGAGTCGTCACAACTAAATAAACATATTATTATTGAGTTAATATGGTGATACCCATAGAAAATTTATCAGAAATAAAATAGTGGGTGGATCCAGAATCAAATAAAACATTTTCTACCTTAAATTGGATGGTAAGTGTAACTTTAACCACTTCATTGTCATAGTCCATATAACTGATAGATATTTCATGTGAAATTACATTTTCTTTGGCCTTAAGAGTTCGTTTATATCGATCATCATCAATAACCCTGGGATTAGGGAATTGATTAACATAATTACCCATTTCCCTTCACTTATAGAATTGAAGTTTAAGAGGTGCATTATGTGTAACCTTTTCATTGTTCACAATGTTTGAAATCATTTTCCAATAACTTCAACATTCAACTTCCCAATTACCTTAATTTCCAAACATAATAAATTTACTATTCCCTTTAAGACACATTTTTCCATGCTTCTTTCCACACTTTGAGCATAATGGAAAAATCATTTTCTTTTTAGTGTGGTCCTCAGATTTTCCTTTGAATTACGTTTTTCTCTTCTTATTAAATCCATAGGACCGATGGGTTACTCCAATTTCAATCTCATCCTAGAGTACACATCAAATGATTTCCTCATATACATTATAGTCTATTATGTCTAATTCCCTTTGGAGACATGGTTTTAAGCCACTAAAGAATCAATCAATTTTACTGTCAGGTTGAATAAAAATTCCAGAAGCATACCTTTAATGTCTTGTAAAATTTGATTTGTAGGTGCCAACAGATTCATCATAATTTTGGTTATGTTCACAAAATTCATTCTCTATATTTGTTAAAAGAATATGAGGAATATACTTATTGAAAAATAAGTTCTTTTACTCTTCCCATTCCATGGACTCAATTTCTTCTATTTACCTCGTATTATTGATAAGATTCCACCATTGATAAGCTTCACCCTCTAAACAATAGTCTGCTTGGATGAATTTATCATTCTGAAAACATTATTGAAAGGAAAATATCTTTTCATTGGTAATGACCCATTGTTCAGTAACTAATGGATCAGAAGATCCCATGAATGAAGGTTGATGCTTCCTTACAAAGGACTCAATAGAATGTTTCTCCCTCCTTTGCTCGTTTGGAAGTCCTGCATGATTTATATCTTGAGAAAGTTGTGTGATAATGGCTACATGATATTTCATTCCATCCACCCACAAAATTTGGTTGGTCAGGGGGAAAATCATTACATTGACTATCACATTTAGCATTAATGCAGTTCCTTTGGGTTCCAACCATTGACTAAAACCGTGAAGCATAGTGTGAGAAATACTAATCATAGAGAGAAAACCACATAATCAAGAATAAAATTTCAATTTAGGACATAGTTGTTTTTATACTAGGTAATTCATGGTCATTTCTAATAAAATAGGACTATAACCTATATTTAGACATATCCTTAGGGTTCTTACTAAGTCTTCATCATCCTAGTTTTCGAAGGATAACTATACCTTTCCTCTGACACCAACCATAACGACCCATACTTTACATACACTGATATTCCATCGAAATTAAAGTACATTCATTACCACATATAACTAATACATGATAGGACAATATAGGTATAGTATCTTTAGAAACTGGGAATCATAAACCACTAGTTCATAAACCATTTACATTGTCTTCCATTTATTTCTTCATAAATAGACTCCTTTCAAACATAGCATACTTAATACCATTATTCATGACCTGGGGAAAGGAAACATATTAAAGGGTGATCTTAAATGCTCAGTAAGGGTATAAAATGGAAATATCAATCATATCATAATCATAATACATAAGATCATGACTTTTTAAAATCATATCCTGCATACAAAATATCACGATGTCAAGTCATTGGATAAAAATTCATAAGAATTAATGGATATAATCCCAAAAGTCATAGAATAAGACATGATGTTTTGTGGCATATTCATAATCATATAAAATAATTTTCATATTATCCAAGTCTCATATCCAAGACCATCAAAGCAGAGAAATTACATTATTGAACTGAGTTTACATGACTTTCTGGCCATATTTTACCGACCTAGATTTACTTTCTATTATAGACATGTCTATCTCAAGAGATATAATTCTTTACCCAATGAATTTTAGGGAGATATAGGTTTGACCCATATAATATTGAAATCATTCTTACATGTTCCACAAAAATATAAATCATTCATCATAGCAGAACCCATGAAATAAAATGGGTTTCTTAAACATCATTCCATCATAACATAATCCATACAAGATAAATAGATTTCATAAAAATAATTCCACCACAAGCACAATCAAATCAATGTAATAATAGTTATAGTATCCAAACCCTACGTCTTATTATATGGAAAATAATTTTGATAAATCATTTTAGCTTAATTCCTGAGGAAAATATCCTTTCTTCTTCAAAAAAATTTTATATTCTCAAAATTTCGTTCAATTTTAAAAGAAAAGAATTCAGTAGGAATTAAAAATTTAATCATGTTGAGGAATCTTCATGGAAATAAGGCATTATGAAAATGTAAAAATTAATTCATGTCTTATATGTTAAATAATAATTCTTCTCAAACTCTTCCTGGAAAAGTAAAAAAGTGCCTCGTATAGAAAATAAAAGAATGATTCCTTCTAAACCATTTAATAAAAATATACCAATGAGAAAAATTGACTTTAAAAAACAATAGATGAATAGAAATAATATTACATATTTAGGAAATATGTATGTGGATGATAAATATACCCCAGAAATTACTTACATATAAATTATCTTAGAAAACATTGATATTGAAAAATTATTCATTACCATAGGTCCAATATACTTTGTATGTATCTGGACCTCCTATATAATGTTTGAAGTATGTTATTAAATAATACTATAACCATATTAATATTTATGATATTATATATGATCCTATTAAACCATTTTGTTAATAGTGTTTCAATATTTCCATTATTTCGTGTGTTAACTGCTTCATTTTCCCATTCATGTTTTGCCATGTAATCCATGTTTTTTATTCTTAGGATGTATTTAATTCATGTAAAGAATGAAATCAGGTACATAATTATTTTTTACTCATAATATTAATTTTATAATCGTTCTTGAATTGTTAACGTGGAGAATGAATCTCATCATTTTGGGGAGACGGTAGGCCGTATATACGCACGGGCGACGATATTATTCCCTTTGTGGTTAAATGGTATGAAATTGGATGATATATTAATTATACATAATAGCCATAATGTTATATTAATTATTTAAATACATTATACCCATCCATATAAAGTATTTTTGAATAACAGATTACACCCCGATGTGGAGACGGTAAGTCGTACATATACACACATGGTGACATTATTATTCGTAAGATGGATAAAAGGAGGTATAAGGTTGTCCCACAAATACAGTCACATATCATGATGTATGAGATACTAGATTTATTAATTTTGTATGGAAACAACATAATAAGACGAATTATAATAACAAAATACTTTTTAAAGTGGTGATAAAATAATTACCTATTTTTCACGTATCAACATTTGATTTGCACAAAATGCCTTTTTATGTTGGATTTCCTGCAAAAGTATGACCTTTATGATGAATTGAGGGATGTTTGAAGAGGAAATGGGAAGGTTTTACCCAATAAATGGTGATTTAGAGATGTAATTAAAAGAGAAGAATAAGTTCCCTTTTATAAGAGAGGGGAGGGGCACCTTTGGAAATACCAAAACTATTAAATAAATATAACTAAATTTATAAGATTCAAATGCCTCCAAAGTGGATTATTTAGAATATTAGATTAGGATTGGCTGAAATAATATCAATTAATAAAATTTAGAGATGTTTTGATTTTTGTTTAAAACTTATTATTTTGATTTATCCTTCTTTAATCTATTTAATTTTAATTGTTGTTATATATTATAAATATTTAATGGTAATAAATATTTACTTATACGATGTTAACAGATCATAAGTGGATATTTTATGACATTCTAGACCTTATAATTATAACTTTTTAATTTTTAATCTTTTTATGATTTTAAAATAATTTCATAAAATGTTATTTTTATAAAATATTAATAGTGTAAATTTTGACACTATTCACTTCATTGATTTTAAATAAACTCCACACAGAATATTACTTTGAAAAAATATTTATATACTAAAAAAATGTCATAATCACCTATAATATTCATGGAGTATTTTAAATAATTCAAATTATATTTCTTTTAATATTTTTAAAATAATTTATTTGATAAATGTATTAATAAAATAATTTCCACATCACTATTGTGTCATATTTAATGGTAATTATTTAATTTATAAAAATTATAAATATCTTTCTATGATGTAGGTAATTATTTTATATTTCCATAGACTATCTATAGTCTATATTATATCCTAGTTTACCATATATAAAAATTAATATTCTTATGTAAAAAGAAAGTGTGACATTTTTTCACATTCATTGATTTTAATAAAATTAATGTCATATTCATGGGAAAGAGGCCATTAAGTGATTCTACTTCGAAAAAAATATGTTAAGGGTCTAATTTATCCATCCAATAATATTTTGACAGGTGTTAAGTTAATTTTATAATATTATATTTACTTTTAATTACCAGATTACCTTAAACCATGGTCATAAAAATAAACAACAAAGTTATTATTCATAATGCCCAAAAATAAAAGTAGCCTATTAACATAATTTGTAACTATTGATTCCAAATATGGATTCCATTTTTAAAAATTCAAAACACAAAAGTTTTAGTAATTAATTTAAAATCATTCTCGTTGTTGGAATGAGAGAAGGAGTTTTTAAAAGCTAAAACATTGCAAACGATTGAAATATTTTTACATATGAATTAACTGTAAAATTAATAATAATGAAATAAATTATATTTAATTATAAAAATATATTCTATTTTTAAATTAAATCCATTAAATATTATAATTTAACCATATAAATTTTTTAGATTAAATAATTTTTTCCCCATTAAAATGTAGTGAATTTTTATTATTCATCAAAACATGAAAGTTATCAGAAGATATCAAAAATTCAACCAACGTAAATTTTTATATCCTGATCACAAATAACATTTTTATGTTTTCATATAATAATTATCAATGTGTCAAAATCTTAATTTGAAAGGGGTTCTCCATTCAAAGGTTTAAAATTACCCTTTAAAAAATAGGTTTTTATATATCAAGTAGGGTTTATTCATACCCTATGACTAAAATATCCATTTTATGAATATAAAAAATATATTACTAAGTATATAACATATATATATCTTATTAATGTAGTTACCAAAATTAATTCACTCAATAATAAATATATCTAATTGATTTACATTTTTTATATATAATTGATAGCCAATTAATTCACAATGAATTTTCATAAGTTATTTATACTTATTCCTACTAACCTAACAGCTAGTCTATAACATTAATTTTATTCTAAGGGTATATCATGGTTCGTTTAAACTCACGATTTAATGCGAGGAATGATACTAAAGAATAAAAATTATTCAAAGAGAATATTTCATAAAAACATTTAGGTGTTACATTTTACCACCCATAAACTAAATTTTCCCATATAAATTCATCATGTGGAAACAAAAAAATGAGGATACTTATCCATAATCATATAAAAAGGTTCCCTTCTAGATTCTTCAAATTTTTGGTTTCTCTACAAACCGTTAACCAAGCGAGTGGTCTTGTTTAATAGAACTGTTTCGCTATGATCCAGAATCTCTATCGGTTATTCTTTGTAAGAAATATCTTTCTCCAGCGATGTGAATTATGAGTTTAGTACATGTGAAGGATCAGGTATGTACTTTATTATGAGACATACATGTAACACATCATAAACATTAAAGAGATCTGGTGGAAACTCCAATCAATAATCTACCTTCCCAACATGATCCAGAATTTCAAAAGGACTGATATACCTAGGGCCCAACTTGCCCTTCTTTCGAAATTTGATTACTCACTTCCCGAGAGATATTCTTTAAAAAACCTTATCACCCACATCAAACTCTAGTTGTTTTATTCTATAGTTAGCAAAATTGTTTTTTGACTATGTGCTTCTCTTATGTGTTATTAAATAGATTTATACAATTATGTCATTTCATCAAACCAAATTAGGTCCTAATATATTTATTTCCCCAAATTAATCCCATCAAGTTGGAGTTCTACTCATCTTTCCATAGAGGAAATCATAATGTTCCATCGGAATAATGTATTTAAACATATTGTTGTAAGAAAATTACACCAAATGTATATTTTTGTCCCAACAACTTTTTAAATCCATAGAGCAATCTCTAAATATGTTTTCTAGAGTTTTAGTTGTCCTCTCGGACTGACCGTCAATTTGAGGATGAAAAGTAGTGCTGAAACTTGACATTGTATCCAGAGAATGCTGAAAGATTTTCCAGAACATAGACATAAACCTCAGATCCTGATTAGATATAATGGAAATTGGTACCCCATGAAATCTTACCGCTTCATTTACATATAACATGGAATGTTGATCAAGAGTGAAATCCTATCTAATAGAAATTAATTGTGATTAATTCTTAAGATGATAAACTATAATCACAATAGAATTATTACCTTTTGATGTTTTTGGAAGTCTAGTGACAAAGTCTATAGTAATGTTTTCCCATTTCCATTCGGGTATGGGTAATGGTTGTAAGATCCCCTTATAATTATATCTCTCATCCTTAACTGGCTGATAAATAAAGAATCAGGAGACATATTCAGAGACATCTTTTTTCATTCCATCCCACATGAAATAATCTTTCAGTTCCCTATACATTTTTTTTCTTCCTGGGTGAATAGATAATGATGAACTATGAGCCTCATCTAATAGCTCCTTTACTTCTTGTATGGTATGAATACAATCGTAGTTCCTAATCCTTATTATTTCATCACAATAAAGGTTTAATCCATGAAAATTTCTCACCTTCTTTTGTAGCTTTACATTTTTCTTCGACACCTCCTTAAATTTCACTTGTATATATAGTTAAAAATTCATTCGATGAAGATATGATTTTCCCCATCCTTTAATATTTCAATATCCATCATCTACAAATCCATTAACATTGGATCTTTTTTGATCATTATCATGGATAGGCTAGCATGGTCTTGTCGACTCAAAGAATCTGCCACCTTGTTTGCTTACCTAGGGTGGTAATATATTGATTAGTAGTATGCTATAATCAACTCCAACCAGCTTCTCTGGTGCATATTCACATCCTTTTGTATGAGAATATACTTTAAACTTTTATGATGAGTATAAATATCACATCTTTCAACATAAATATAATGCCTCTATATCTTTAATGCAAGAATTACTACAGCTAACTCCAAATCATGAGTTGGGTAATTTTTCTCATGGATTTTCAACTAGCATGAGGTATAGGCTATCACCACATCATTTTTCATGAGAACGCATCTTATCATATTCTTGGATACATCACCATTGATTAGAAACCTTTATCCACTACTAGACAGTGTGAGCATAGGTGCATTGGATAACCTTTTTTTAGCTCTTGGAAATTCTCTTCACCTTCTTCCATCCATAGTAACTTAACTCCTTTCCAAGTCAACTTGGTGAGTGAATTAGATAATCATGAAAAAACTTTCAAAAAATGTCGATAATATCCATCCAAACCAAGAAAACATCATATCTCAATTTTTGTTTTTGGCCTCACCCAACTTTCAACAACTTCTATTTTGGATGGATCCACAAATATCCCATTTATTCTACAATACAACCACAAACTAATCATGATATTCTATAAATACTCTATTCATTAGATACATGAAGATAGTGGAGGAATTAGTAAGACCATAAGGCATCAATAAAAATTCATAGTGTCCATACCTTGTAGAGAATGTCATCTTTGGTATATCCTCCTTCTTAACCCCTAACTGATGATATCCTGAATAAAGATCAATCATGGAAAAGTATTAAGCTCTGTGTAGTTGGTCAAATAAGTCATCAATGCCAGGAAAAATATATTTTTTCTTGATAGTGAGCTTGTTATTTTTTCAATAATCAATGTAGAGTCTCATTGATCCATATTTATTTTTAACTTATAGAACAGGTTATCCCCATTGTGACACACTAGGGAATATGACAAACTTATCAAGGTTATCATGGAGTTTCTTCTTCAATTCCTACAACTCAATTGGGGCCATTCTATAAGGTGTCTTTGAAATAGGCATAACACCCTCAATGAGTTCTATTGAAAACTCAACTTTACGATTTGGTGTAAGGCCTAAAAATTCCTCAATAAAGACATAATAAAACAACTATACAATGGGTATATTCTTAATTATGAGATTCTCCCAACCATTTTATATAAACGAACTTCGATTATAGGAATAAATTGCCATAAGATGGATGAAATTTATATTAGAAAGTGATATTCATCCTTGTATTGATAGATGATAATAGAATGATCTAGAATATGAAATGGGACTTCCATGCCTTGAAAATTGATTTGAAATCCATATATAGAAATTCAATCCATAAAAATAATCACCTAAAATTCCACTATAGGAAGGATCACACTATTTTAAGGAAGCACATTCCGACAAACTTCAACCTGATTGTAATTATAAACTTTTTATGCGACTGTTGTGCTCTTATAAGTCATCACAGCTAACTCAATATCTAGGTATTGAGGTAATAAGATGATACCATTAGAAAATCTTTTGAAATAAAACAGTTAGTGGATCTAGAATCAAGTAAAACATTTTTTTTTCTTTAGAGTGGATGGTAAGTTTACTTTTAACCACATCATTATCACACTTCATGTCTCTGATAGTGATAACATGTGTATTTATTTTGTGTTTGGACTTATGATTTTGCTAATGTCGGTCATCATCAATAACCCTTGGATTAGGGCATTGATTGGAATAATGCCCCATTTACTGGCACTTATAGCATTGAGATGTAGGCTGTTCATTATGTGTAGACTTTTCTTTTTTTCATCATTATGCGTCCTTTTCCCATCACTTCGGCAATCAACTACCCAATTACCTTCTTCTCCACACACAAAACATTCACTAGTCCCTTTAAGAAAATTTCCTCCATGTTTCTTTCCACACATTGAGCATAAGAGAAACCAAATCTTCTTTCCAATGTGGTCTTTAAATTTTCATTTGAATTCCATTTTTCTCTTCCTATCAAATCCATAGGACTGATGGGTTACTCCAATCTCCCTCTCAACCTTAAGTGCGCATCAAAAAATTTAATCATAGCTATTAAAGTACCATATGGATAATTCCCATTGGAGACTTGGTTTTAAGCCACTAAAGAATCGATCAATTTTACTCTCATGTTGGATAATAATTCCAAAAGAATAACTTTCAAGTCTTGTAAAATTTGATTCTTAGGTACCAAAAGATTCATCTTCATTTTTCTTAAGTTCATGGAACTCCTTATCCATCATTGTTTGAAGAATACAAGGAATGTACTTATTGCAAAATATGTTCTTGAACTCCTCCTATTCCATGTACTCAATTTCATATATTTTCCTCATATTCTTGATATGATTCCACCATTGATCAGCTTAACCCTATAAACTATGGCTACTAAGATGAATTTATCATCTTATGAACATTGTAAAACTAGAAATATCATTTCAGTAGCACTGATCCATTTTTCATCCATTAAAAGATCAGAAGATCTGTTGAATGAAGGTGGAAACTACCTCATGAAGCACTCAATAGAATGTTTCTCCCTCCTTATCTAGTTGGGAAGTCCATCATGATTCATAGCTTGAGAAAGTTCTTTGATAATGGATACAAATTTTTTTCTTCCATCTCTTATAAAATTTGGTTGTTCAGGGGGAAAATCATTGCATTTCCCATCACATTCAGTATTAATTTAGTTCATTTGGGTTCTGACCATTGAATAAAACCAAGAAGCATTTCGTGAGCAATACTAATAATAGCCGAAAAACCACATAAAAATAATAAAATTTCAATTGAGGATATAGTAGGTTTTATCCTAGGCGTTTTAGGGTCATTTCTAAAACACTTGGATTGTAACATATATTTAGACATATCCTTAGTGTTCTTACTAAGGATTTCTCATCCCATATTCTAAAAGATAACTATAAATTTCCTCTGAAACCAACTACAATGACCCATAGTTTACATAAAATGATTTAAATTCAAAACTGAAGTACATTAATTATAACATATAATAAATCCATGACAGGACTGTATAGGTATAGTGTCTTTAGAAACTGTGAAAATAAACAACTAGTTCATAAAACATCTACATTGTCTTCCACTTATTTCTTCATAATTAGACTCCTTTCTCACATAGATTACTTAATACCCTTTTCTATGTCCTAGGATTAAGAAAAACTTGAAAGGGTGATCTAAAATTATCAGTAAGGGTATACAGGGGAAATATCAATCACATCATAATCATAATACATAAGAACATAACATTTTAAAATATTATCCTATATAAGAAATATTGTTATATCATGTCACAATATAAACATTCATAATAGTTAATGGAAATAATCCCAAAAGTCCTAACATAAGACATGAAGTCTTTTTCCATACACATAATCATATAAAATCATTTACATATTATCCAAGGCGCATATCAAATACCATCATACTAGTCAAAGTCTATTACTGAACTAGGTTTACTGGTCGTTCCATCCTGGTATTACTGAACCAAATTTACATGTAGTTATAGTCATGTCTATCTCATGAGATATAAATCATTACCTAATGAATTGGATGGAGATATAGGTTTGACCCATCACATAATGAAATAATTCTTAAATGTGTCAGAACGGCATAAATCATTCATCATAGCATAACCCATGAAATAAAATTGGTTTCTTAAACATCATTCCATCATAACATAATGTATAAAAGATAAAGGGATTTCATAAAAATAATTCCATCATAAACATAATCAAATCAATTTAATAATAGGGATATAAACATAATTCAATGTAATATTATATGGAAATTTTTTTTAGCTTAATTCATGGGAATAATATCCTTTCTTTTTGAAAAACATTTTATATTCTCAAAATTCCATGTAGTTTTAAAAGAGAAGAATTAAGTTATAAATAAAAATGAAATCATAAAGAGTAATCTTCTTAAAAATAATGCATTATGAAGACGTAAATTTTTTTTAAGGCTATATATGTTTAGAAAACATTGATCTGGCACTCTTCCCAAAAAAGTCTAAAAGTACCTCATATGGGAAACAAAAGAAAGATTCCTTCTATACAATTTAATAAAAATTCACCAATGGGTAAAATTGACTTTAAAAAATAGTATAAAATATAAATAATATTATATATTTTTGAAACATGGATGTGGATGACAAATATACCCCAACAATTACTTACATATATACAATCTCAGAAAACAATGAGATTGCGAAATTATCCCACACCTTAGGCATGATATCCATCATATGTATCAAAACATCTTATATAATTGTTAATGTATGTTATTAAATTATACCATAACCATGTGAATATTTATGATATCATATAAGATCCTATTATATTATTTTGTTAATAGTGTTTCAATATTTTCATTATTTGTTGTGTTAGCCGCTTCATTTTGCCATTCCTGTTTTTCCATGTAAGTCATGTTTTTTTATTAAGATGTATTTTATTCATGTACAAAATGAAATTAATTTCATAATTATTATTTTTTCTCATAATATAAATTTTAAAATCATTCTTAAAATTTTAATGTAAAGATTGAATCTTACCGCATTGTGGAGATGGTAGGTCGTAGGTATGCACGAGTGAAAATATCATTCCCATTTATGGATAAATGGTATTAAATTGGATGGTATATTAATTATATAGAATAAGGATCATGTTATATTAAATATTTTAATCCATTATAACCATCATTATATCCATCAAAATAAAGCATTTTTGAATAATAGATTACACCCCAGCGTGGAGACAGTAAGTCATACGTATGCACAAATGGTGATATTTTTATTCATAAGATGGATAAACTGAGGTATATGGTTTTAACATAACTATAGTTATATATCAGCATGTGTAATATATTTCATTTTTTTACTTTAGTATGGAAACAACAGAATAAGAGGAAGTAGAAGATGAAAATAATTTTGAAAGATGTGATAAAATAATTACCTCATTTTCGAGTATCACATTTTGATTCTAACAAAGGGCCCCCTTAAGATGGATTTATAGCCAAATTTTGGAATCTAGGTTGAATTGAGGGAAGTTGGGAGAGGAAATGGGTAGTGTATAGCTGAGGAAAAGAGCTTTAGAGGTGTGGAAAAAGAGAAGGAGGGGTTCCCTTTTATAAGAGAGGGGAGGAGCACCTTTGCAAATACCAAAAATATTAAATTAATATAAATTAATTTTTTAGATTAAAATGTTTCCAAAGTGTATTATTTAGAAAATTTTATTAGGAAGGGTTTAAATCTTCTCAACCAATAAAATTTAGAATAATTTTGTTTTTATTTTAAACCTTATCATTTTGATTTACCCTTTTTTAATCTATTTAATTTTAAATGTGGTAATATATTCTAAATATTTAATGGCCATAAATATTTACATATGTCATGTTAATTTACCATAAATGCATATTTCATGACATTTTAGACCTTAAAATTATCAATTTGTAATTTTTAAATATTTTTATTATTTTTAAATAATTTAATAAAATTTTATTATTATAAAATATCAATAGTGTCAATTTTGACCTAATTCATTTCTTTTATTTTAACTAAAATACACACAAAAGATAACTTTGAAAAAAATTGAATATAATCCATACATGTCATAATCCCATCTAAAATTAATGGAGATTCATAATTAATTTAAAATATATTTATTTAAGTATTTTTAAAATATTTTTTATATTTCTATTTATAAAACAATTTCTACATCACTATTGTTTCATCCTTAAGGGTAATTATTTAATTTATAAAAATAAAAAATCTGTTTACTTGAGGTAAATAATTGTTTTATCTTTCCAAAGGCAATATATAGTCAATATTATCTCCTGGTTATCCATATATTAAAATTAATATACTTATATAAAAAGAAAGTGTGTCATTTTGTCACATTAATTGATTTTAATAAAATTAATTTCATATTAGAGAGAAAGTGGAAATTAAGTGATTACACTTCGAAACATAGATGATAAGGGTCAAATTTAGTCATAAAATAGTATTCTTACATTTAAGGAATGTTTTTAATGTTAGTTTTACTTTTAATTACCTAGTTTATCTTCAACCTTAGTAATAAACATAATTACCAATGTTAATATTCATTATGCCCAAAAATAAAAGTAGCCTATTAAAATAATTTGGACCTACTAATTATAAATCGGGATTATATTTTTAAAAATTAAAAACATTGAAGTTTCAATAATTAATTTGAAATCAATCCTTTTTTCAGGATGAGAGAACGAGTTTTTGAATGTAAAAACATTTCAAAATATTGAAATATTTTTACATATGAATTCAATGTAAAATTAATTCTAATCACATAAATTATATTGAATGACAAATATATATTATGTTTATAATTAAAGACCATTCAATAATATAATTTAACAAAAACATTATTTCGATGAAAAACGTTGTTTTCTTTTTAAAATTTAGTGTATTTTTACTATTCATCAAAACATAAATGTTATTAAAAAAATATTATAAATTTATCTAAAGTAAATTTTAATATCCCACTTTAAAATAAAATGTTTATTCTGTCATACAAAAATTATTAATGGGTCCAAATCTAAATTTTAAATAGGTTCTCCATTCAAAGGCATAAAATTACCCTTTTTAAAAAAAATAGGTTTTATATATCAAATAGGGTATATTTGTACTTTATAACTACAATATACATTAGATGAATATAAAAAATAATTTATTAAGTATATAAAATATATATGTCTCATTAATTTTGTTTCCAAAATTATTTCACTCAATATTTAAAATATCTAATTGATTTATATTTTTCATAAATAATTGTAAGCCTATAAATTCACAATCCATTTTCATATGTTAGTTATACTTATTATCATTAACCTAAAAGCTAGGATATATTTTTAATTTTACACTAAAGGTGTCTTGTAGTTAATTTAAACTCACGATTATGTTCAACAAAATCTAGTTAGGGATAAAAATTATTTAAATAGAATATTTCAGAAAAGCATTCAGGAGTTATAATCATTCCAAGTAAAAGAACCCAAAATAAAGAAAATAATGGAATCCCTAAAATGGTCTGGGCTCAAAGTACCAGACCTCATCTATGCACATACCGAACCCAACTCACTTCCCAAGCATGGGGCCCTTGACATTTTCATAACCCGCAACCTTGAAATATGCTCGGGTACCCAAAGGTGGACCAAGCAGGGTGTGAGTATAACTTAACACCACCAATAGTGTCTACAAAATATCCATTAAATGTAGACAATTCATGAAAGTGATAAATAATGGAAAGTAAAGGTAAATAGTTCAACAAGAAATTCTAAATTATGTACATTTAAATTATACTACTATTGAATCTAGGTAATCTAATTTGGAATCTAATGGGTTCATCTACCTTTTCATGTGGTTAATGGATTAGGAGTGTTCAATATTCTCAAGCATATGGGAAAAAATCATGTCCTTTCTCACTAGGCGCTACATCATAAGAACCTCAAAATCCTCACCTCAAAGCCTCAGTCTAGGTGGAATGAAACCATTAGGGGAATAAAATAGTATCTCCTTCCCTAACCCATTCATTTATATGAAGAGATAGAACCTTGGTCCAAACCGACCTATGGGCGTAGAACCTGAAGTCTATACCCCACTCTACCAAGCCATGTACACGTGCTTATTTATCTTCATCCACAGGTATCCACATTACAACCAAGAATTTCCATTACCATTAGAAACATCAAAACAATATTACTAAATGGGAATTAAACATTATTCCACAGTCCATTAACATAATAACCATCTATTTCACATGACCATTTAACCCCAAATCCCAAATCCCATTCCTATCTCATTAATAATAGTCATGTGTAAACACAATTCCTTATCATATTCCTATTAATCCCATTTAACCCATTTACATGTCAACCAAACAATCCCTTATCATTTAGCCACATTAGACATAAATAACCACAATCCATTATAACTTATTACATAACCAATTAACCTACTTGCTATGTATCAACAACATCATAAGTAAATTATACACCTTGTATTTCCGTTAGCCAATTAGGATGGGTCAGCACACTCGAAGGGTGGCCCTAAAAATAGTCAATACATCCTCCATGCATCCCATGGGGATCATGGGGGTTTATTTGGTTATTTTATTCACTCAAAATACCACATTTGTTCAACGGCACCATGAACACATAAATATGATAACAGCAATAAAAATCTATATACAAAAATGTAAATATAAACTATGGGATATAACATATAGAACAACTAATTTGAATATGCTGGTGAACACAATCAAAATCAAGGCCTTAGATCTGGATTAAACTACCCTTCGGGTCCTCAACCAAAATCTCACTAGAAAAGAAAGGTTTTAGAGATTTGTATGGAGAGAATGAAGATATGAAAACCCAAAACCAAAAATAGAAGGAAGAGTGGGATCAGCCTTAACCAGATCATCGATCCACAAAAAATGGAACCCCAAATGGATCTAAGATGGGGAAGATTGAGCCATGGAAGCTCGTGAAGCTTTTGGGGAGCCACTAGGGTTCAAGGGAGTGTGAAGGGGAAAATTCTTGTGTGGATCTTAAAATCTCATAATGGAATTTTTTTAATTTTCTCAAAGTTACTGGGTGACATGATTTACATGTACAATTTTCCAAATAGTGAACAAACCGTGCAGATGATACTATCCAAAAATATCCTCCCTTACACGATTACCTCGGATTTCCAAATAGTTTTTACTAACCATGTACATAACATGATGCTTTCCCAAAAACTTCTCTTTTTTTCTCTTCCATGTCCCGAGTCTCGGGAACACCCCTGAGTCTTCAAATGAACTTGGGGAAACACTTATTTATCCAAAATAAGGAACTAAAATTAAAACCTAAACAAAAACATACCTTAAGGGAGATCCGAGATATTGCAACCTCCCCACCTTCTGACGGCTTGTCCTCGGGTCACTATTCTTGAGCATCATTGAGTCGCCCAAAAAAATAGATCAGGCCATTATGACTGTAAATCAAATTCCCACTCTCAAGTTTCCTATTAAAAATTTACATGATTCCATAGAGCACAAAACAAAGGCACAACCTTTCCCCGCAAGTCATTATCACCATGGTCGACATGATGAACCAAATTATCTTCAAAGGATGCATCAACCTCAAGCTCGACATCAACAATGTTGATCACATGAGACAAATCATGGTGATACTGTCGATGTTGTGAAACATTTAAAACATCATGCATCATAATATACCATTGTGGAAGGGCTAATCAGTATGACACATGTCCAATCCTCTCCCTAATCTCAAATGGACTCATATACATAGGTGCCAAGATGCCCTGTTTTCAGATATAGTAGTGACCCAACCTTGGCGACACCTGATGAAACACACTATCACCCAACATAAACTCAATTGGTCTTTGACACAGATCATCATGTGGATTCTTTCTACTCTAAGCCATTTTCATATGGATTTGAATCAATACAACCTTCTCTCACGTCTCCATCAAAAGACTCATTCCTAATAGCTCAGACTCCCCAACCTCTAACCAATATAGTAGAGATCTACAAGGTCTCCCATAGAGTCCCTCAAATGGATCCATCAGAATTATATCCTGAAAACTAATTTCATATAAAAAATCAATAGCAAACAATTTCTATTCCCACAAACCACCGAAGTCTAGAACACATTCTATCAACATGTATTTGAATACATGAATTGTAAGCTCTGACTGCTCGTCAGTTTGTGGGTGGTAAGCCTTACTCAAAAACACATGGTTACCAAGCACCTTCTATAGTTCCTTCTAGAAGTGCGAGGTGAAACATAGATCATGATCCAAATCTGGGGTTCTTTTCACACCAATAATAATATTTGGTGAACATAAAATTCTGCCAATTGGTCGACTGTATAGGTCTCCTGGATTGACAAGAAATGAGCCACTTTGGTCAGCTGATCTACCACCATCCAAATTTCATCATTATTTCTAGGTGTCCTCAAGAGTCCCTTTTTAAAGTCGTTCATGAAATAGTTCCACATCTATTCCAGAATAGGCAATGACTACAACAAACCACCTCGATGCTGATGTTCAGCCTTCACCTGTTGATAGGTAAGGCACTATGCCAAAAAACTCACAACCCCTTTCTTCATTCCCAGCCACCAAAACTTCCTACGAAGATCACAGTACATCTTACTTGAGCAAGGATTCAATTCCCACTTTGACTCATGAATCTCGTGCATAAAATCCTTTCGTACACCTGACGGCACCATAAAACAACCATGAACATAATAAACTCCATCAGCACCAAACGTCCAACCAGAATGTGACTCCCACCATTAAGACATTCCGTCAATGCCAAACTCTCCAAATAAACTAGCTGACTCTCTTTAACTTATCTCAAAAGTATAGATTCAACTATTATAGACGTAATGTTCATCTTCCCCTGCCCATCCAATACCTCCGAATGCATCTCAGTAGATAAGTCCATCAACATCGCCTCTAAACAAGATTCCTGAACCACATGATTCTGAGTGTTCTGGCTCAGAGAATTGGTGACACTATTCCCCTTCAATGGTGTGCAGACTAACTCAAAATCAAATGATTGTAGATACTCGACCCACCTTCACTATTTTAAATTTAAATACCACTGATATAAGATGTATTTGAGATTGTTATGGTTGTTAAACACTTTCAAAGGTTCTACAAATAATTAATGCCCCCAAAACATCAAGTCATGAACCACAACAGCTAGCTCAAGGTCATGGGTAAGGTAAATCCTTACATGAGACCAAAATTGTCTGGACCCACAAGCTATAACCTGATCATCCTGCATCAACACTACCCTAATTCCAACGTCGAACACATCACAGAACAAGGTGTACCTCTTTCCTAGTTTGGGTAAGATCAAAATAGATGTGGTAGTCAACCATTTCTTCATCACCTAAAAATAATTCCCACCAGCCACTAACCATTCAAACATAACCCCATTCTTATTTACGCATGGGAGTAGCACTTCAAAACACATGAAATCCCCAATAAACCTTTGGTAATAACTAGCCACACATAGGAGAATCCAATTATAAAAAACATTCTTGGGATACTCCAAAGAAACCACAACCTGTACCTTCTCTAGATCCACCAACACACCTGACTTAGAAATTATGAGTCCCAAAATGTGCACCTCATCGATCAAAAAATGTCATTTTGATAGATTGGAATAAGGCCTGTGATCTCTTAGTTTACCCAAGATGATGTCAAGATGTTTGGAATGATCTTCATGAGTTCTGGAGTACACCAAGATGTCATTAATGAAGACAACTAAAACATAATCTAGGTATGGGTGGAATATCTAGTTCATCAAGGCCATTAAGATAGTTGGTGCATTGGTCAATCAAAACAGCATCACCAAAAATCCAAAAAAAAACTTGTACTTGATTTAGAAAGATGTTCCAGGTATTTCAGAAGGTCTCATCCATAAGTAATGATATCCTTATTTCAAATCGTTCATATTAAAAACCAAGGAACCTCTGTGCTATCAAACAGTTCATCAATTCTTGGAAGAGGGTATTCATTCTTAACCATCATCTAGTTCAGTTTCTTATAATCAACACATAGCCTCAGTGATTTATCAACCTTCTTAGAAAACAACATAGGAGATCCAAAATGTGATGTACTAGGATAGATCAACCCCTTAGGCTCCAACTCCTCGAGCAGCACTTTGGGTTCTTGGATCTATTCTTGTGCCATTCAGTGTGGTGGAATGGAAACTGGCTCCACCCTCAGCAAAACTTCAATTGTAAACTCAACATCTCTCTTGGGTGGTAACCCCGATAAGTTATTAGGAAACACATCCTAGGACTGGTACACAACTAGAGGGAATACTAGATTCTCCTTCCATCCATCATCCAACATTAGACATGCTACTTGGGATATGAGTTCTCCCAAATGTTGGAGTAGTGGACCTACACAACCTGATCGAGTATCCCACTCACCACAAAGTACATAATTTCTTCCCTAGAGAGATGTGAATGTTACCAAATATTGGTAGCACATAGTGTAGGCTTGATATAACAACAACCAATCAGTCCCAGAGATTATGTTAAAACCTTAAATCTCTAGGATAAACATATCCCATACAAAATGATATCCACCAACCTCTAGAGCACAACCCTTACATTTCCTAGTGTTTTAAACTCACACCACTAGTGGAGTATCTGGTGGCATTACTCCATAGGCACTTTATACGGTTAATCCCAACACAACTATAGGCTGAGAAGAAATAAATGAATTAATAACACCATATTAAATAATGCACTAGTGATCAAGAAAGATACTAGAATCGTACCTTGAATAGAAGAAGTTCACACCTCAACACCTTCATAAGTACTCTGAACTGCATGGAGATGACTTATCCCTTTACCCTAGGCTCTAGCCTGAGTAACCCACACTTCACTGATCTATTGATAAAGATGAACTCACCCCGGAGTTCTGCTTCCACTACCCCTACCTGTATGACCCATGGAAGTCAAACTGCCTACCTAATAAGGGGTAACATACCCCCTTCCTACACTCAACATCTTCCTCTGACCTCCACCATTCCTCAACTGTCACCGGTTCTTGTAAAACCACTGATTGTGGCCAATACTGCCACATGCACAACACTCTATTAGTGGGTGGGGACACTGGTCAGGCTTGTTCCCCGACTTACCATACTCATAATAGAAGACCTAGTCACCACCCTGAAAACCTGACCCCATCTTCTGACTAATATATGCACTTCCACAATACTGAAAATTTTGAAAATGGTGCTTCCTACTCTCAGAATCTACACCACATATCCACCCACACTACTAAAACATTAGGATATAGCCATGGTTTAAACCATGGCTATAAGCCCCAATATCTCATCTATAGATTATGTCCACGGTTTAATGGATCGTGGCCGGTATTTGGGTGGATATAGGGAAAGACCTATATCCACAGTTTAAAAACCCCGCTAAAACCCTATTGCTGCAGTTTGAACTGTGGCTATAGATCTATAGACACAGTTTAATACACTTGCGTTAGGGCTTTAGTTAATGTTTTAATCCATTGTCGAACATTAATCTACACATGGTCGATATCCACGGTTCAGAACTGTGGCTATATGACGTTAGCCACAGCTTAAAATTGCGCAAATAGGCCTACATACATGGTTTAAAATTGTGGGTATAGGACATCACATTTCATAAAAAAGACCCCCACACCCCCTCCCTTGAACACACCCCCTACACCCCCATGCCCCTCTAGACAGCTCCTTTGCAGCCCCTGTGTAGCCCCCTACACCCCCATGACCCCCGCGACAGCCCCCTTGGACCCCCCCCCCCCAACTCCCCCTGCACCCCCATGCCCCCTGGACAACCCCCTATATAGCCTCCTCACACCCTTGTGAACACCCCCCCTCTGCACCCCCTGGACAGCCCCTTGCACCCCATGGACAACCCCCTTGCACACCCCTGTACAACACCCTTGCAGCCCCTTGAACACCACCCCCCCCCCCCCCCCCGTGCACCCCATTCCCCCCGGACAACCCCTTGAACCCCCTGGACAACCCTTTCACCCCCTGGTCAACCCCCTTACACCACCTCGATAGCCCCCTGGCACTCCCTGAACCCCCCGGATAGCCCCTTGCACCACTAAGATAGCCCTTGAACCCCCTGGATAGCCCCCCTACAGCCCCATTCCCCCCTTGACAACCCCATTTCACCCCTAGACAGCCCTCGTGCACCCCATGGACAACCCTTTCACCCCCAGGATGGCCCCCCCTACACCCCCATTCACCCATAGACAACCCCCTTGCACCCCCTGGGACAACCCCCTTGCACCCCCTACGCCCCACTGGACAAACCCCATTCCCCCACCCCTGAAATATCCCACCCCCTCCCTATAGCCCCCACCCCTCCCTAGACAGCCCCTTGGACAGACACCCCCTTCTTTCCTGGACAGACACCCCTCCTGGACAGGCCCCCCCTCACTGGATAGAACCCCCAGCACACCCCCACCCCACCTTTCACACCCGCTTTCCTCTTGCACACCCCCCTATGAGTCAAAAAAACCTTTAGATATGATCACAGTGTTTCAAATGAGAAAATACGCTGTAAGTATTAAAATGTAAAATATAAATTCAATAATGTCAAACATGATATATAAGCATAAACTGCCACTGTGAGTTTTTGTAGACATCGCACCTCCGTTAGAGGGGTTTTATTACAAAACATTGAATTTTTAATCAATCTAAACAATTATTTTAACTAAAACTTGATCAAGAATTTCCATTTAATATAAACAAGAATAATCAAGATGTCCTCTAAATGGAATTTAAAAAATTCATGAATTAAAGATGCTTGGAGAGAGACTCTACCTCAAAAGAGTCTAGCCACAGATGAGAGGATCCTTATATATATGCTCACATGCATAATCATGGGATATAATTTGTTACTGATTCTCTACATAGCATGTATACCCATCCTACATACTAGTACAAGTAATCAAAATCCACAAATGATCTAAAAGAAAAATTCACTAGGAAGCCAGAAACAGTGAAATTACTTTGACATTTCTGTTTGAATTTATTAAGCATTTTGAAACCATAGAGAGAAATTTTTCTTGTGACACCTCCACCATGTCAGAGTTCAAATTCATGTTGTTTCTCAATAGTATAACATTGTCTATCACAAATTTCAAGAAACTAATTAAAAATTATAAACAGTAACATCTTCACCGAAAGCACAACCATGACAACCTGACACCCCCTAGACACCCCCACTAGACAACCCTCAGACACCCCTCCCCCCAAGAAACCCCCTAGACACCACCTGGACACCCCCTCTCCCTAGACACCCCATGCACACCCCCTGGACACCCCCTGGACAACCCTTGGACCCCCCAGGCACCCCCTGGACACCCCCTAGACCCCCCTGGACATTCCTGGACACCCGAACATTATTCATTTCATGTTAACAAGAAGTAGTTTGAGATAATTTTATGATACATCTGGCCTCACAAATGTGAAACCTAAAAGACACAAAGGTTTTGAAATGTGTTTGAGGAGAACCTGTGAGACACCATGTATTTTAAATAAATAGGGGTATAAACATCCATTGACACAACCTATCATTCAAAAGAATACACACAAAAAATACAGTTCTTATGAAGACATTGAGACAACTACCCGCAAAAATTATTGATATCTAAAAAATAATATTTTTGCTTATGAAACAACATTTTGTGAGCCACACATGGGTCACTCAAAGATAGTTAATAGATCACATAATCTTAATTAGATCATGAAATTTTCATAATACAAAAAATAAGAGAGAAATACAATGGTTGCATGATACCCATAAATTCATGAAAGCATAATTGACATACCTAAAACAAGTTATTAAATAAAACATAATGTAATATAATATATAAACAATTGTTTTAATGTTTTAGATTCCATGAATCGCATGCATGAAGTGTATCTAATTAAATTGAATTTATGACTCTTGAAGAAGCGATTTGATATTGTGAAAGTCCTATATTGAATAAAATATGGAAGAACATTATGTGCACCTCATGCAAGAATTTTATAGAGGTCATTACATTATATAGAAGGAATCGTAGCCCAAGAATTGTTTCATTATAAAAATTGGTCATTACATTTTATCAAAATTAATTGATCAAGGTATTTTCACATTTTTAATTATTTTATAAGATACTTTAAGTATACACGATCAAATATGAACCTACAATCTCATGGAGTAAGATTAAATATTATCTTATGGTGGATTAAGCCTCCATCAGGTGCGTAGTATTAACAAGTTGGAGAGTTTGAATTTTAAAGAAAAAGAATTCCTAAAAATAAACCACTAATTCTCAACCCCCTTCCCCTTCACACCCCTAGATATCCCCCTTACACCCACTGGAAAACCCTTACACCCTCTGGATAGCCCCCCTACACCCCCATGCCCCCCTGGACAACCCCATTGTCCCTTAAACAACCCCCAGAACACCCATAGACATTTCCCTTGCACCAAGAGACAAAACTTTCACCCCTAGACAACCCCCTTTCATCCCCTTAGACAGACCTTGCACCAACCCTTGACAGCCCCCTGCACCCTCACGCCACCTGGCTAGCCCCTTCCACCCCTTGGACAACCCCCCTGCACCCCCTGAAACACCCCTAGACATCCCCCTTTTCCCACAACCCTAATGTAGCCCACCCCACCCCACATGCAGTAGCCCCCCATCACTACCCCCTGGACATCCCCCTAGGATAGACACCCCCATTCCTGGACAGACCCCCTCCTATATAGACCCCCCAACACACCCCCACCCCACCTTGCACACCCCCTACCCACTGCACACCCCCTATGAGTCAAAAAAATCTTTGGAGATGATCGTGGTGTTTCAAATGAGAGAATAACGGGTAAGTATTAAAATGTAAAACATAAATTCAATAATGTCAAACAAATTATATAACTATAAACTACCACTATGAGTTTTCACAGACAGAACACCTCTGTTGGAGGTGTTTTATTATAAAACCATGACTTATTTATAAAACCAAACAATTATTTTAACCAACACTTGACCAATAATTTCAATTTAATATAAACAAGAATAATTAAGAAGGTAGTGAAATACAATTTAAAAACCCCTTGAATTAAATAGGCTAGGAGAGGGAATCTACCTCAAAGGAGTCAAGCCACGTACAAGAGGATCCATATATATATGCTCACATGCATAAGAATGGGTTATGTTTTTCAGCTGGTTCTTTGTATATCATGAATCCCTATCCTTCATACCAATAGATGTAATCAAAATCAACAAATGATCGAAATGGAAAATCCATCATGAAACTACATCAGCTCACCCCAAGTCTAGCAGTCTTGTTCCAAACATGAAATGAACTCAACATAACTAAATCAGAAAGCCATCCAACATCATATATATATATAACATAAAACCAAATGATGTTAGATGAATCTCATCCATCGTTGAAGTCCAGTATTAACATAGGATATCTACTTCAAGAGGAGGCATCCCAAAAAACACACATGCTATAATAGAAAAATACAGCAAGTTGATATGCAGTATCACCAACAAGAACTTTAGAAAACATCAACTTCTCATCAAATATGTTTCTATGTTTTTGCATCATAAAGGAAACCACCAATTCTCCACAATGAAAAAAATTCCCAAAAACTTCTATGAAAAGACAAGTCACTTCTCAAGAAATAACAGCTCTTAAAACATGTCACAAGAAGCCTCAAAAGACCTCTAAAAAACTGCAATCTTCAATATAGGAAGAATCAACAACAAATATAGAAAAATACTTAGTTAACATGAAATCAATAAAATCTTTTAAAAAACCAATAGAACACAAAATTCAGATTATGGTGAAATCCTTATAGAGTGAAACCACCAACTACCACCCTCAGAATAATGCACACACAAACCAGACAATCACCAAAAAACCAAAAATCCAAACATCCTTCTTATTTGAAGAACCAAGAGAATCACAATAACAATTAGACCAAGGAACTACAAAGACAATAAGTACTCACCCCAAGAGAAAAAAAGATACAACCTCATGCATCAAACCAAGAAGTCCATATAACATATTTAGGAGAAATGAAGTCATTATCATGGAATGTCCTCAAAATTAAAATCATTACATTGCATGAATTATTCCACCATCTTCAGGGACGTACTCTTTCTGATTTTTAGGTACTTATCTGCATAGATTTCACCAACTATGTATCTTCTAAAAACTATTTCACCTTTCTCTTACTTCCAATATTTTAATTAATCACCTATATCATTATTATATTGATATTCATCCTACACTACGGGAAATTCAGGCTATATCCATGGTTCTAAACCGTGGATATAGGCCCTCAAACCGTGGCTATAGGTAATAGCCATGGTTCCTCGAACCGTGGCTAAGTTTGGCGTGGCAATAGGCCTAGACCTATAGCCACGGTTCCAAACCGTGGCTTTAAATCTATAGCCACGGTTCAAACCGTGGCTATACTAAAGGCCGGACATAATATATTGCCACGGTTTTAAACCGTGGAATTATGTCTATAGACACGGTTAAAAACCGTGGCAATAAACCAATAGCCATGGTTTAGAACCGTGGCTATAGGGTGTCCAAATCCTTAAAAAAATACCCCCTGGACACCCCCCTGGACACCCCCTGGACACCCCCTGGACACGCCCCTGGACACCCCCTGGACACCCCCTGGACACACCTGGGACACCCCCTGGACACACCCTGGACAGACCCTGGACACCCCCTGGGCACAACCTGGACACCCCCCAGACACCCCCTAGACACCTCCTGCAGACCCCCCCAAGACACCTCCTGCAGACCCCCCTGCCCTCCTCCCAACTGCCTTGCAGACCCCCCCCCCCCCCCCCCCCCCCCCCCGCAGCATCCCCCCTGCCCCAGCACACCCCCCCACCTGTATACCCCCTTCCTTCCCCCCACAAAATTTAATTCAGTTAGCATGCTTGCAATACAAATGAAACCTACTAAATTAACTGTAAAAGTAGTTTAATTCATAAATTTTTCTTATGCTCAATTCATGATTACAATAAATCTTTATTTTTATAGTAATCCAACTAAAATATACATATTGTTTTTAACTTCTAAATATTCAGTTCATGAGGAAATATGAACTCATAATTATACTACATGATATAGAACTAAAATTTAAGAATGATATGTAAGTAAGTTAGTCTAAACCCCGGGACACCCCCCCCCCCAACCTGCACACACCCCTTGGAGACCCCCTAAACCTCGGGACACCCCCTCGACACCCCCCTGAAACCCACCCCAGGATAGACCCCCCCCCCCCCAGACCCTGGACACCCCTGCCAGTCTACCCCCCCAGAACCTGGACACCTCCCCAGACCATGGACACCCCCCCAGAACATGCCCCCCCAAACACAGACCCCCCCCCAGAACCTGCCCCCCCCCACCTACAGACCCCCTCACTAGACATACCCCTTATAGCTCCTCCCTTCCCCCTTGGACAGACCCCCCATAGCACATCCCCCACGCCTTTACACACCACCACTCTCCCCTCTGGATATAACCCCTTAGAACCCCCCCTTGACACCCCTGGACACCCCCTTGACACCCCCTGCACCCCCAGTACCACTTGCACCCAGCCCCCCCCCCCATCCCCCCTGCACCCAGCCCTATATCCAACCCCCACCCCCTACACCCAGCCCCCTCACTACCCCTTGTACCCAGGTCCCCCCTCCCCCCCACTGCACCCCCACTATCCACCCCCACCCGCACCCCCACTGCCCCCTGCACCCAGGCCCCCAGCCCCCCCCCCCCAGCCCCCATATCCCCCACCCCCCATCCCCCATCCCCCTGCACCCAGCCCTATATCCAGCCCCCACCCCCCTACACCCACCCCCTCACTACCCCTTGCACCTAGGTCCCCCCCCCCCCACTGCACCCCCACTGCCCCCCTGCACCCAGCCCCCCATCCCCCCTGCACCCAGCCCTATATCCAGCCCCCACCCCCTACACCCAGCCCCCTCACTACCCCTTGCACCCAGGTCCCCCTCCCCCCACTGCATAATCTGTTGAAGTCCAAAAAAGAATACCAGCAATAGACACCACTACTGGACACCCCTCCCTATAGACCACCACCCCTAGACACCCCTGGACCACCCCCCTAGACACCCCTCCCCCATGCTGAACACCCCTCCCCACTACCTGGACAGCCCCTCCCACTGCTGGACACCCCTCCCCCTGCTGGACACCCCTGCCCTTTCCCCTTGCCCCCTACCCCCTGACCCTGGACACCCCAGGACAGACCCCACCCCAGGACAGACCCCCCCCCAGAACCTGGACAGCCCCCAGACCATGGACACCCCCCAGAACCTACCCCCCCCCCCAAACCCAGACCCCCTAGGACAGACCCCCCCAGACCCTGGACACCCCAGGACAGCCCCCCCCCCCCCCCACTGTACCCCCCCCCCCACTGGACCCCCTATACAACGGATGGATGTCATGGGCTGTTGCTAAAAGACCGAATCCGTCTGCTGAAATCAGCAGTAAGTAAGAAGAGGTAAATGAAGAAAAATGAATAAAATTTTCCCAATATACTTGGGGAATTGTATTTATCAGTAGGAAGAATAATAGAAGAACGGTAGCTGAGAGTTCCTTCCCCGGAGGTGGAGAATGATTTTTTACATTGGATCTGTCTAATAATTAATAGAAGAAAGAGGGAGAGGAAATTAAGTACCTCATTACAAGTGGAAGCATCCAACAAATTCACTTCCAATGGAATAAAATATTACAAAAAAAATCTATAAACCTTATCTCTCCTCTTGTGGCTTCCAGGTGTCCAGGTGGTTAATAATTTGGTTGAGGTGAGGCTGTGGACTCATGGGGGCAAGCATGAAGGAAACTAAGTTGGACTAGATTTTAAGTAGGCTGCTCTTGTTTTTCTGATGCAGCAGGGCTGATTGGGTCTAAAATAAGTGAGTTGGAATAAGAATTTAGATGAGGGCTTCAAATGTTAAGGGGTCTGGTTTAATTGGTTAGAATTGGGTGAGGTTTGGAATGGATTTAAAGTGGGATGCCTGGTGAAAAATTTGGGGTTGGTGGCTTAGAATTTGAGAGGTGGGTAGGACTGATTGGTGGTCAAGTTGTGGATGGGTTGCCTAGGTGGATTGAAAAATGGTGGGGGACTGGGAATGAGTTCATAGTGGCTAAATTAAAGTGGGATCTTGGAATCGTAGTAGGGCTTGAGTTTGGATTTTTTAGTGAGAGTGGAAATGAACCAGGAATAGCTGGTTTGATTTTGGTGGGTTGGCCATGGGATTTTTATAGTGCATCGAAAAATAGTCACTAGCAGGGCTTGGTTTGGTGTGAAATTCAGTCAAACGGTTGTGGGAACCATCATGGAAGCAACTACCAAATACAGACTAGAGCTAGTCTCCTCTACAGTGAAGACCCTTCATGGAAACTCTTCAAGAAAACCAGGTCTCTAGTTGCATCTTTGTCCATAACAAACAAGCCATGTTTGTATAGGCCCAAACAGACCTCCCTTTTCCAGATTGTGGGGGAAATGTGGGAACTCCAGCATGAAATAGGCCCTCAGAACAGAACATCCTCTTTGGAATTGAATCAAACAGATTGTGTGCAGCCTTTAAAACTCAACTTGGCAGTGATCATCCTCCTCCAATGAGTGCTACATGAGATGAGGGAATTATGGAAGGAATTTCATCTAAAACAGCCAAAAGCTGACATTGAATTTCCATCACAACAGGCTGATTCGGTTCAGACGACATGTGCAGAGGATGAGGATGATCTGGTTTGGACAACATGTGAAGAGGATGAGGAAAAAGCAGAATTAACGAACAAATATTATGTGATACATATACAATAAAATATGCCAGACAATTCCAAACCAATGTTTTCAGTTGAATTGAGCCTTTGTACCACCTTCTATGCACGTTTTGTGGAAAGATGGATGAGAGGCAGCGCTAAGAGGAGATATAGTTTAGGAATGAGGAAATACGAAAAATTATAGAGCTAACCATTCAATGTTTCTCTAAGGAGGAGTAACCGCCGCAGGGTGTCGTCCTGGAGCAGGGCCAAATCACGGCGTGACCGTGGCGTGACCGCGGCGTGACCGCGGCGTGACCACGGCATGACCACGGTGTGACTACGGCGTGACCGCCGTAGGGTGTCGTCCTGGACGAGTAACCGCCGCAGGGTGTCGTCCTGGAGCAGGGCCAAATCACGGCGTGACCGCGGCGTGACCGCGGTGTGACCGCGGCGTGACCGCGACGTGACCACGGCGTGACCACAGGGTGACCACAACGTGTTGGCCCGGTCCAGCGACATCCGCTGGGCAACATCTTCCACTTAGTTTCAAATAGGATGATATGGATGGAATGAGAGGATGTTTTCTCAGAATATTTAAAGAAATGAATGCTAATCTGTGATGACTAGAGGATTGGATGACCCCTGATATACCTAATTCGGTGAGGTTTGCAGATCTATAAATGTGTAGGAATACCTAGAGGAATACCCCATGGGATCAGGAAAATCACAGGTTACATAACAAGTAATCTGACATTACTGGTACTGTGGGACCCCTAGGCTGTGTAACTGGGCTTTTGGTTGGATTTAAATATCACATTCCATGTGACATGGTCACACAACATGGGACCCATCTTAAAAGTCTAACGACACTTAAAGATTGTCTTAGTTCAAACTATTGTTTCAATAAAAAGAGGGAAACCCCCTACAGGGATATAAAAATGGTCAAGTATGATGTGTGCTCTATGACTAACAATGAAATTAAGTATAAGGAAAACATCAATGCAATAATGTTAAGAAAGGTATACCACAGTGAGTTTTCGCAGACAGCGCACCTCCATTGGAGGGGTTTTATTACAAAACCAGGACTTATTTATCAAACGAAAAAATTATCTGAACTAACACTTATTCAAGAATTTCAATTTAATATAAACATGAAAAATTAAGAAGGCAACTAAATGAAATTTAAAACATTCTCGAATTAAATGGGCTAGGAGAGGGACCCTACCTCAACCTCAAGGCACGTTTGCTTTTGACGACGACAACTCAAATATTCCTTTTTTATGCTTGCACACATATGCAACTTAACATATATTTAAGGACACCTAGCCCCTATGTATATATTTTCATGGCCAAATATGCACAAGGGGGGCCTTAGATATATGTTTATACTTGAATGTACCCCTTTATACTTACACGCGTATACATTTTTCATATCTATATATAAGCACACCGAGCCCCAATATATATATTCATACTGCCATGAGTGAATATATATAAAGGGGAACCTTATATATGCAAACGCCTACCTATGCATACACATGTACGCCTTCGTCAACGGCGACTCGAATCCACCTCAATGAAATCCAAAACACACAACAAAAATATAAAGAACCCAAGCCCTGGGCACCCCTGCCAGTCCCCCCCAGACCCTGGACACCCCTGCCAGTCCCCCCCAGACCCTGGACACCCCTCCCCCCCTGGCTGGATAGCCCCTCCCCCTATTGGACACCACTCCCCCTGCTGGACACCCTTGCCCCCTGCCCCCTACCCCTGCCCCTTTCCCCCTACCCCCTGCCCCCTGCCCCTCGCCCCTGCCCCCTGCCCCTGCCCCCTGCCCCTGCCCCCTGCCCCCTTCCCCCTACCCCTGCCCCCTGCACCCCACTGGACAGCCCCCATGCCCAAACTGGATAGTCCCACTGGACACCCCCTGCACCCCCAGGACACCCCTCCCCCCTGCTGGACACCCCCCATGCCACTGATAAGTTCAGAATTGTACAGAAATTCTACAAGCCATCCTCTATTAATACTTCGTTGAAAGATGCTTTGAAAGGGAGAAATATTAATACCAAACACTATGTAGGGAAAAAATACAAAGAAGGTTAAAAAGAGTTCACCTGGGGTACCAACAACCAACATACATGAATCAAGAAATAGAAAATAGATTGTTCCCAACATTTTTTACACAACCAGAACATGTCTAGGACCATCATTACATACCTCACCCTATAGGTTACACATGACATATACTAATAGGGATGCCATGTTTTACTCTACCTTCTGTTACACCTATTCATGCTCCTTCTTAGCTAGAAATTACTCAAGGACAGCCCCTCCCCCCTGCTGGACAGCCCCTCCCCAATCCTGGACACCCCTCCCCCTACTGGACACCCCCTGCTGGACAACCCTCCCCCCTGCTGGACACCACTCCCCCTTGCGGGACAGCCCCTCCCCCCTGCTGGACAACCCCACCCCCTACCTGGACAGCCCCTCCCCCTGCCTGGACAGCCCCTCCCCCCTGCTGGACAGCCCCGCCCTCTGCCTGGACAGCCCCTCCCCCTGCCTGGACAGCCCCTCCCCTGCTGGACAGCCCTCCCCCCTGATGGACACCCCTCCCCCTACTGGACAATCCTCTCCTGCTGGACAACCCTCCCCCCTTTCTAGACAGCCCCCCTACTGGATAGCCCTCCCCCCTGCTGGACAGCCCTCCCCCTGCCGGACAGCCCCTCCCCCTGCTGGAAACCCCCTCCCACCTGCTAGACACCCCTCCCCCTGCCAGACACCCCCCCTACCAGATAACCCGACCCCGTTCCTGACTGCCCGCCCCCCTGCCGGATAGCCCGCCCCCTGCTGGACAGCCCCGCCCCCTGCCTGGACACCCCTCCCCCCTACTGGACAGCCCTCCCCCCTGCTGGACATCCCTCCCCCCTGCTGGACATCCCTCCCCCCTACTGGACATCCCTCCCCGCTGCTGGACAGCCATCCCCACCCTGCTGGACAACCCCTCCCCCCTACTGGACAGCCCGCCCCCCTACCGGACACCCCGCCCCCTGCCGGACACCCCTCCCCCCCTGCTGGACAGCCCTCCCCCCTACTGGACAACCCCTCCCCCTGCCTGGACACCCCTCCCCCCTGCTGGACAGCCCCTCCCCCTGCCTGGACACCCCTCCCCCCTGCTAGACACCCCTCACCCTGCGGGACACCCCTCCCCCTGTTGGACACCACTCCTCTGCGTGGACAGCCCAACCCCCCTGCCGGACACCCCTCCCCCTACCGGACACCCCTCCCCCCTGTTGGACAGCCCTCCCCCCTGCTGGACAACCCTCCCCCCTGCTGGACAGCCCCTCCCCCTGCCTGGACACCCCTCCCCCCTCCTGGACAACCCTCCCCCTGCTGGACACCCCTCCCCCTGCCTGGAGAGCCCATCCCCCCTACTGGACACCCCTCCCCTTTTCCGGACACCCCTCCCCCTGCCAGACACCCCTCCCCCTACTTGGATAGCTCTATTGGTACTCACACAATTTTTAGGAAATTTTCTCAGTCCTGGGGAACTCAATTTGGTTGGATATACATACTAATCACCCAAGGTTTGGACACTATGTGATAACCCATGTGAATGTGGACATGTATATAATGATTCTAGAAGAAGTAGTCTTAACTAACTAGATGAATGTATAGACTTTCTAATCCAATACGAAAGGAAACCACAGTTCTACATGAATTATATGTTTTTTCCATCATTCTCCAGAATGTAATAGGGACAAGGAGTGTTCTTTTTACAATATGAAGGGGAATGATGTCTCTAACTATGAAAGTTGGAACGGTAAGATGAATATTACAATATATTACTTGGAGAGAAAATACACTACTGTCCCTTATAATGTGGATAAGATAGGGGTTATATCAGTGTAGAAGGATACTGGGAAAACTACAGACTTAATCACTTCAACATCACCTTAGGATGGTCCTTCTAATGAAAAAAACATGGATTATTCTCAGTGTGTTGTATTTACTCTAGAGGGCCCACCCCCGGGAAAATCCTTGAATGAGGACAATGTACCCCTTCCTGATAGAGAGATAAACATTGGATAGAACATCCAGTTTGAGGGGCATATATTTTGGGGGCACCTTTCCCTGCTGTTTTGTACAGATCCAAGAGACTATAGGTACTTGCAACTTTGTAGGAAAGCCTAATGTAAATATTCACGAATGGGAAAATAGGCAGAAAGTCAATGTGGACCTCTATACAAATGTAGCTGGTCTTGAAGAGAGTACTTCAAATGAGGCAACATTTGATGGCATGCCTACATAGAGGTGTTGTTTTTAGGATGCTTTACCAAACCTGATTGCATCTCATGGTTCTCAAGTGGTGAAAAATGGGAAAAAAATCTTGCAGGTTCCTACTTATCATTAATTGATGATGACACATTCTGAGGGACCCCTCATGCATGTTTCATACATAGCTATCTAGGAACAATCCAGGATGGAAACCTCACCAGGTTTGCTGAATATGAGTACACCCAAGGATCATCAAAATAAGTTGCAGCAGAATCCCTTACCTACTAAAAATAATGATCAGTATGGGGTTTCACGAAAGTACCTGCTGCAATGATTACTAAGAATAAGGCCTCTATAGATTCATAATCTTATCCTAGATAGTATATGGATAAATTTACACACTTAATTCATGTATTATGGTATGATGATGATGATGAAATTTCAATCAGTTAGAAGGTTATCATCACCTCCAATATGGTAAATGAAGATGAATATCCAAAAGCTAAATACATGTATGATAAAGGCATGGGTAGTGACCCAAAATTAAAGAACAAGAAAAATAATTGGAGTAATGGTATGGAGAAACTGCCCCTGCCCCCTGCCCCCTGCCCGCCTCCATCCTGCACCCTACCCCCTGCCCCCTCCACCCAGCCCCTTATCCTACACAACACCCCATGCACCCCCCATGCACCCTCCCTGCCCCCTGCCCCTCCACCCTGCCCCCTTCCCCTGCCCCCTGCCCCTGCCCCCCTGCCCCTACCACCCTCCACCCTCCACCCTGCCCCCTGCACCCCTCCACCCTGCCCCCTGCCCCCTCCACCCAGCACCCTATCATACTTCAACACATCCCGAAGATATTATCAAAAACACTTCAAGACATAAAATGACTATTTTCAACAAATATAACAAAATAAAAAAATATATGATGCAAGAACCAAAAATAAAAGACCCCTCTCAACATACATAATGTATTATGGTAAAAAGAAATAAATGAACTTACCAAAATGTTACCATCATACAAAATGGTGCCTTTAGAGTACTTTGGGTGCATATTTCTTTTTCACCCCAAGCCTATATTTTACCTACAAGAAATAAAGAAAAAAAGATCAAAATAAATCAGAAGAAATTATGTAGAGAATAAATAATTGATAAGAAATATATTTGTGTTTATGTGCCTGAATACAAACATGTATCCTGCAAAAATAGTAGATGCAAGAACCACAAATCAAAGCTTACTTGAGAGGAAAATGTTTTGTTTTGAAAAGTTCAACTATTAGAAATTAGAGCTTTAAACATTTCATCACCAGTTGCACCCTATCTTCATCAAACTGTAAACGGTTTATGGAAGAAAAAAGGTGATACAATCATATCGAGCACAAAAATTGAGTACCGTAGAATTCAGCTCATAAAAAAGATTTTAAAATTGGAACCATAAAACTATGATTAAATTTTTATTTTATGTTTTTAAAACTACATGGGAACAAAATAATATGTTAATATCACTCTAATAAAAACCAATAACTTAGAAGTGAAGGTCACATAGATGCCCATTACCATGAATGGTTGTTCCCCCTTACTTGTCGGTTGCATGCCAACGTGCCCATATTTTAACTAACACCAACCACATCATCCTATGGTAGAAATGATTAATTAGATATATGCATCAATTTGTAACAATAAATAATTTTTTTATCTAATTACAAACAAATAATATAACTAATATATTAAAAACAAAAGAAATGAAGAACATAGAGTTCAAACAATCACACAAAACGCATGAATTATACCCACTAGTCACTATATTAACAACTTCAACACTTATTCATGGATTTTAATGTAGATGAATGTTAACATTTTAAGTTCAAAAATGATTTTTAGTAAAACATTAAAATAAGCATACACACCAGAATTTCAATACAAAAAGGTAGTAAAAAAGGAAGCAACAAACAACAGATTTAACAAGATGATTTCAGCATACAAAATTTATTAAAAGGCAACTTCAAACCATTTATTTCAACTAAAAGAAGAAGTGAATTTTCAAGTTTAATTAGAAAAATCACAGAATTTAAACTATTACTCCCATTGTGTAGATGATCTATTCATTTGAGATCATTGGAAAAAATTTCCCTTCTTTTCTTGTTGAATAAATACCTTTGGTTTCCAAAATTTCATCTCCTATAAGTGTAAACATATACATTAATTTATAAAATTTAAAGTTCAAAACAGAACAAAACTAGAGTAAAAACTAAGGTAGATTGGTTCAAAGTTACTATGAAATATAACGTCTCTAGATCTATAAAAATCATTGAATCTATACATAAATAGGATGTGAAATTATGCACACCAAAGTACTAAAAAAATAGAAATTATAATGTACATTCACTTATTCTATGTGAATAACATAATTTTTTTTAATAAAAATCAATAAAAAGGAATGTTTAAAGAATGATTTAGAATTATAAAATTTAGGATTAGAAAAAAATTGTGTACCCTTACCTCACACTTAATTAGATGTTTATAATAAGAATTTAAACTCTTAAAAATTTAAGGGTGGAAGGAAACAACCTGAAAATTTTCTTAGAGTGAAACCAGTTACTCAAAATGGGCTGCCATGTGAAGTGACCCACCTAACTTCCTACAAAAAAAGACCTCCATCAAAAAAACTTTATTAAAGAAGGTAAAATAAAAAACTAAAAAAGTAACAAGATAATCTTGGGTTTATCCCCTAAGGGGTTCTATATTTAGATTGCTCACAGTTGAAAAATCATTGATTCAACCCCAATTAGATGGAGGATGTGTCTTCTTACTTAAGAACATGCATAAAATCTTTTTTCTAGTTATAGTAATCAACTCAAATAATATTTTAACACCCCATTTTCATATACTTTTAATTTCACCACTTTGAAATTATAACTTCCTAGGAGTAGTGGAAAGTGGGGAAAAGGGGGTATATTCCCTCTTCTTCAACTTGAGGAGTGATGTGCATAAATAGTAAAAATTCAATTCTTGGATGTGATTTTTCATCTGATTCAATATCCTATATAAATTCATAATTAAAATCTACATATGTATCAATATCGACTTTTTCATTAGTGCGCAACTTCAAAATATCCTCTTGCTCTTCGACCACTCCCAAAATTTGAATTGCAATTAGATTTTTTGAGTTTCAAAAGTTTCTCATCAGGTGTATTAATAACCTTATCATGTACCTCTAGTAAATAATGAAGTTCACTTGAATCTACACAACACACATAGGGATAAGAGAAATCAAAATCATACACAAAAAATCACAATAATATAAAAGAAAATCTTGTTCAATTAAATAAAAAACATCATTAATTTGGTCATCTTGCACTTTTTAAAGAAAAAATGGTGATCCTAGGAGTGTTTCTATGTTAGAAGTGATTTATAAAACCTCCTCCAACCTCTTATCAAAACAAAAATCCTCAATTTTATAATTTTTCAAAGTAAAGGAAAGGGTATCTTTAATTAGTTCATCATATTATGATTTCACAAGAATTTTGAAAGGATTATCAGGAATATCCCACTACTAAAATACCACCTTGGAGAGGTGGGTTACATTCCTTCTATTTGTCCTTTGACATATTCCTAGACCTAGTCCCCATTTGTAGAGAAAAATATGAGTAATCCCTTTTATCTTTCTAGTTGACCCTCCCTATCTTACTCTTCTCATACATGGATACATTTAATCTTGAACCTCGTCCTCTAAATCACCTAAAAATTGGAATGAACATTCATCACATGACCAATTTTCAGGGACCTACTCCTCTCCAACGGTTATGACCAGGTATTGTTCAAAATTCTAGACTAGTTCATCATATGACAAAAGATCAAAATGGTTATCCATCACAATACCTCTCACTTCTGTAGAACTCTTCATGAATGTGGCCTCACTCTCTTAAACCTATTCCAATACATTTCCTCTTGTTGAAAATGAGAAAATGGAGGGATTCTTGGGACCACCCTCATCCATATTCTTCAGTTCCATAACCGATTAATGCTCACTGACACCATGGAGAGGAGGGCGCGGCGCGGAGGGCGCGACGAGGAGGGAGCGACGAAGAGGGCGCGACGTGGAGGAGGCATCGGCGAGGAGGCGTCGGGGAGGAGGGCGCGGCGAGGAGGCATCAGGGAGGAGGGCGCGGCGAGGAGGAGGGCGTGGTGAGGAGGGCACGGCGAGGAGGGTGTGGTGAGGAGGGCGCGACGCGGAGGAGGCGTCGGGGAGGGGGAGGGCACGGTGAGGAGGAGGAATCGTGAGGGGGAGGAGAAGGAGCCCGATGGGTTTGAAAAAACAACGGGGCTGCTAGATATAGCCATGGACGAAATAATTAACTATGGAAGTATAAAAGATATAGCCACAGACCTATAAAACCATGGCTATAGGTCCGTGGCTATAGCTCATATTTGTAGTATTGCTACAATGTGGGGTCTTCCTCTTCAATATTTGTAGTATTGTTTATGTTTCCTTCATCAGGGGATGCTGTTGGATGCTCAGTAACCAATTTCTATGGTGGAATCATAGTTTTTCTTTCCGAGACGCCCCTAAGGATATATTGATAAATGTTCTCTAAAATATAGAGTAATCTTTATGTCTCCTAGTCTTTTTGTAGCTCGTAGTAATGTATCCATTTAAATCAATCATTGTTTTTTCTCTTTCCATACACTCAACATTAAATAGTCTTCCTCAATCATACAAGCTGACTCATAATCATCATTCATGGTTTCACTAGAATCAGAGGGGGTGTTCTTATCCTCTTGGAAGGATTCTAAGACATACGTGACATCGGGTTTCTAAAACTTGTTGGGGAACCCCTTATCATTTTTAATATGATGAGCACTTTGAGAATTGTCCACCAATTTAGATAATTCCTTGGTAGTGGGTGAGAGTTAGAAGGTCTAGTCATGATCTGATAAACGTCCTTCATAATAGTGCCTCTAGAATGTCTAGTAGAAGCATTGTTCATACTCTATGATCTACTTTTTCATCCCTAATTTAGTTAACTGTTGTGTGGAGGCGTTCATAATCGGATTTTCATCCATAAATCATTACAGAATGTGCAGTTTTTAGACAATCAATGTAGTATTATGAAATATGTTCAAATACAACCTCTTGGAGGAATCCAGTATAACCATTTTGTATTCGAATGTGGGATGGAAGGGACGATGAAATATCTTTTTCAATACAGATTCTAGAAACAAAGGGTCGAGAGAGGCTTCTAGTAGTAGAATCTAATTATGATATCACCATTACACACATATATTTTTCTTTAACAATAATATTAATACCTACGTCAACATCAATATTATAGATTGAATGAATCCATAATAATAATACAAGAAAAAATAACAAATCCAATTTTTATATTGTAAAAAATCGAATTATTACATATTATCACCCATTCCACTCCAAACTCTCAGGGGTTCATCTATCTCCCCATTATATTTAGAAGAAAATATCCCCTAGAATCTAACTCCATTTTCCCTCTCCCCCTAATTTTGAATGAAATTCATTGTATTGTTCCATTCACTTCTACTACACCTTGACTTCTAAATTCCATGTCAAAATATCTGTTTTACACCCCCCATGTCAACAGATTCTTTGCATCATTCCATTATACCAATTTTAAAAAATTTCATGTTGATTTTTTAAATACAAAATTTTTTTCTAATAAAAATAATAAAATAATTTTTTAAAAATATTTTCATCAATATATTAAGAAATAAACTAGGAGGAATACACAATTAATAGACGAGTTATCAACAAATTCACTATTCCTACTAAGGAAGAGCTTAGTGTAGGAAACAAGAGTCTTAGATAACACATAAATAGTGTTTTATGTCACACGCTAGGTCCGATAAATTCATATCATCCTTTATATTTATTTATAGACTCATATTATTATCAAAATTCACATCAATCTTACCAGTTCAAAAAAATTTAAATAAAAAAGTGTTAATGATATATCATTTTAGACATTAGTTATGCCACCTGTTAAATTCAAAAAGATTGTTTTATTTATATTAAATGTAATTTGGTATCTCATAGCTCCTTTAATTATATATAATACTTAAAAAACCTTTGTAACTTCAAATCCAATTCCCTCTTGATTACAATATTGTTTATTTTAATCGTTTTTTATATTTGGGGACACTATTTATTGAGTATCTCCTTTTTTTAATATCATTTAATGACAAAAAATATGAAATAAATGATATAATGTATTAGAATATAGACATATATACTCAGGATCTATCCCTAATATATCCTCAGTTGATTCTATTCACTTTGTGGATTCATTCCACATTCTACATAGCATAATACAACTTTTTTATGTATAGATCATCGTGAAAAAACATATTAAATCGTATTTTTCATCTACCATCACATTTCAACCAAACTAGTAATTTAATTATCAATTATAGTAATACAACATATTCCATATATAAATCTTCAATACTAATACTAAAATATACCTAAAATACCTTAAATATAACTTTATACCTGAAAATTTTAGCTTAATGTTTAATCTGATTCCATATTTATTTTATCTTATTTTGAGCATATCCCAAGGATTATGTATCCCCTTGTGTCCTACACCTCTTTATACTTGGTAGTAACATTTTTTTGTTTAAGGTGTTGCGGTTACCTTCTTTATTTTTCATTTTTATGATAATGATCATTCATCAAGGAACACTAATTTCCCTTTACTATTCACATTGGAGTCTACCTTTAGGTCTTAAATAGTTTAAATGTAATCAAATTCCATTTCAACCATTTTTGGATTATTCTCTCATACTCAACAAAAATCACAACCTTATTTACCATGGGATCTTTTACCAAAATGTATCTCTCCTTTTAAAATAGGAAGGACATTCTCTCTCCAAACATTCTACCTAAATTATCTTTCCCTATAAAAATTATTATATTCCCTGACACTAACAATTCCTTCAGAGGAATCTTATACATGGGACTTAACTATTTTTGTAATGTATGAATTATTACCATTCTTCAAATAACATTTTTTGTGTCTCTAAGAGGTATGGCATTTAGATCCAGTTTTGGAGCATGTATTCTTACTAGTTTCAGTATATAAGTGTTCCATGTGATGGTTATGAAAAAATTTATATAATGTTAATGATTTATCATTGTGTTTATACGGATATACTCTTTCTATTAAAGTAGAAGTATCACAAAATTTCAACTTGATAAATGGATGGTATTGTATGAAAATATTGAATGATGTACATACCTTATATGTTGTGGTTTAAATTATTATTTTAAAAGTTTTATACTATTACATCATTAACTATATTATAAAGCCTAAAAAAACTCGAAATATTTCCATTCATTCCAAAAAAATAACACATATTTTCATACCTTCTTGTGGGGATCTTCAAGTTATCATTTCCTACCTACCAAATAAATTATTTCACTCTCTTTCCACTGAGAATATATGCAATGAATATGAAATTGAAATATATAATTTGAAGAGAATTAATATTAAGGGACATGGATGTTGCTTTCCAATTATGTGAGACATCATGGAGATAGACTATATATACCATCAAGTGAATTCACCTAACAAGAGGGAACTTATCAACCATAAATACTATATTCCACTCATTTGGATAACCTATGTCAGAGAAAATTAGATTATCTAACCCTCAAGGATCATGACCATCCTTAATAGCTTCCATTGTTTTTGTGATAACTAATATTTCATGTGAGATAACCCAAGCATAATCATGATTGATAAACTTATAAAAAACATGATAAAATCCATATTTTGATCTACCCTATTCCTCCACAACATTGTATTCCAAGGAGAATATTCTATCAATAATCCTAAAATTAATCAATTACTTTTCTTCTTAGAATGAATGATTATATGAGAGCTGACAATTAAATAATCCCAAGAGAAATCTATACCTTGAGTGGGTAGATATAAATCCTTCATGGATGGATTTTACGAACCCCGTATTACATATATTCAAGAATAAGGGAGATGTAAATAACCATCACATGAAATTCAAATCACAGTACATCCTGAAAATCAGATCATTGATGAAATAATATGGTATAAAATGTTGTGGAGGGATGTGTTGATTGGAATCATCGGGGAGGAGGGCGCTATGGTGATAGAGGTCGTTAGGGAGGAGGGCGACACGGTGAGAGAGGTCTCTGGGGAGGAGGGTGATTATGTGAGAGAGGTCATCAGGACGGAGGGTTCCACAATGAGAGAGTTCATTGGGGAGGAGGGGACCGCGGCGAGGAGAGGTCGGGGAGGAGAAGTTGTTGGGGATGAGAAGTCGTCGGGGAGGATCACTGCGAGGTGAGTAGAAGATCAAAGAAGGACGATCCAGATATAGAAATAGGGGAAAAATTTTATGAACACAGTATAGACACGGTGGTTTAATTAAACCATGGAAATTAGAAAGCTATAGCCATGGACCAATAAAACTGTGGCTACAGGTCTTTGGCTATAGCCTAAATTTCCTGATGTTCCAGCTGGCACAAGAATCTCACCACCCAATGATCCCATTAGGTTCCCCTCTAATATAATGGCTTGGTACACCACTTTAGAAAACATTTTTAGGTGTAAGATATTCACCCGAGACCTGATCTCATGTCTCAGCCTGTCCTGGAAGCATTTCACCACCACTGTATCATCTACTGTCAATGTTGGAACAAAGCATCTCAAAAGAGTTAAACAAATATCCTAGTCCATTACTGAAATTTTCCCCAAGTATAACCTTATAAAATCCATTTCCTTCTCCCGCCTCAAGGTTTTAGGGTAAGAGTGTTCAAGAATATTCTCCTAAAAATCATTACATGTCATTCCTTTGTCGTGGTCCATCGGAACCATGATGTCCCACCAACGCTTTTAATGACCTCTCAACATATCCTCTAACTTGACTCACTTCTTGATAGGAGTATCTATATTGTAAGAATAGTTTAGATTAAATGTATCTAGAACACTAATGCCTATGTCCCACCCTCGTCGGTAAAGGTCGGAAGGTGTTGTAGCTGAAACTCCCTGGTCTGCTCAAACATACTTGGTACAACCCACCCTAGGTCTCATTCCATCATCTGCATAGAACAAGCAATTTTCTCATGGAACTGATCTTCCCTATCATTTTGGGTCATCACATTCTCTTAATCCACTACTGGTGGAGTGTTCTCAGCGACGTCCTCCTATCACCCAATCGACACACATCGTTGAGGTGGAATTTCTCTATAGTTCCAAACATCAACTTTAGAACACAACCCTAAGGCTTTTTAAGAAAAGGAAAAAGATATAGGTAGGATCATAACCTCTCATAACCAAACTAGTTCGAATTCACTTCCCAAAACGCGCCCACTCACAACCGGAACACTATCCTTGGCCATCTATCCTAAGGCCATGGCTAATAGGGGTATTTAATTTAGACGATTACAAGCCTCATCTTTTAAAAAATTCAAAACAATTTCCACATTCCAATTTACCTTTAAAACATGTTAATCCATTTTTTCATCTTTATCCACCACCATTACCAAATTACTAATTACCCTGTTCACTTTCCCCATTTTCCCCTATTCATACCATCCCATTAGGCCCAATTTTATTACTTTTATGAAAAAATGCTTCCAAACCTTTATATCCCACAAACCCATCCTTTGTGTGCCTACCATGATTCATGTCACATATCTATAAAAGTGCCTATAATGATGCATGAATGTGAAACCGAGTAACCTTCTATATATGATAGAAATTTCACAAAACTGTAAAATCACAAAACAAGTGCATCACCCAATGGTAAAATATCATCAAATATAATGACATACAAAAAGAACAAAAATACCCTCTTGGGGTGACTTGGGTTTTATATAATAAATGGGTTAGATACTAAGAATATTGAGGTAATTACCAAGGACTGACAGTTTCCTAACCTCGTGTCTACCATCCCTCAAATAGTAATAAAGAGAAAATAACCCCTCTGATACCACTTTGTGACATAGCTAACCCGGATGAAACTAAACTAGTGCCACAATTCCGTTTGTCACATGACCTCAAGCATGCCTCCCCATACTCCAGATATTTCTGACTAGTAGTGAGGGTCTAATAGGACATGTGAGAAGACTATATCCTCTTTACCAGAGTAATTCACAATAGAAAATAATTTAAATAGCAGAAACAATATGAAATAATCAATATCAGGCATAAATAACCCACTCCCAAAATTGGTATAAACCCTAACCAATAGTAAACATGTCATGCCATGCTATAGTGAAAAGTAAACAAAACCCCAAAAAATACAAATTGTGGAATCGTTAAAATTGTCCTAGATCTATGTCTCAGACCTCATCCTTGCACATACCAAACCTGACTCACTTCCCAAGCGTGGGGCCCTTGACCTTTTCATCCAAATAATGGAGAAATTCCCAAGGAGTGTGTGAGTATAATTCAATATTCCACAACCAATGGTTTCAAAAAAATATCCAAAAAAGGAAGATAGTTCATTAAAGTGATAAATAATGACAAGTAATGGTAAAAAGTTCAATGAAAAATTCTAAATTATGTTACTATAAATTATACTTCTATTAAATCCTGGTATACTACTTTGGAATCCCATGGTTTAATCTTCATTTTTAATGTGATAAATATATTAAGAATGTTCAATATTCTCAAGAATATTGGAATAACAATTTAGTCCTATCTCACTACGAACCATATCATAATAACCTCAAAATTCTCAATCTGGATGGAATGAAATCATTAGGGGAATAAAAATCAATCCCCTTCCCTAACCCATTCATTTAGTGTTAGATCTAGAACCTCAATACAAGTTGACTAGTGGGCGTAGAAGCTCAAGTCTATACCCCACTCTATTAAGACATGTGCACATGCTTATTTATCACCATCCACGAGTAACCATATTAAAACCAAGAATAACCATTATCATTGGAAACATCACAACACTATTAATAAATGGGAATATTACATTATGACGCAATCCATTAATACATTAACCATTTATGTCACATGACCATTTAACCCCAATTCACATTCCCCATTCCTATCTCACAATGCATATTAAAGTGTAAACACAAATCCTTATCATATTACCATTACCTTTATTTAACCCATTTACATACCAACCAAACACCCCCTTTTCCTTCAAAAACATTAGACACAACTAACCAAAATCCATAATAACTCATTACATAAACCAATTAAACTACTCACTAAGTCTCAACATAATCATAATTCCAGTTCGCACCTTGTATTTACATTTTTTCCTTTCGGAAGGGTTGGAACACACCAAGGGTGGCCCTAAAAATAGTCACAACATCATCCATGAATAGCACATGGATCATGGGGGTTCATTTGGTTATTTATTCACTCAAAATACCAAATTTTTCCAATATCAATGAGGACACATCAATATGAGAATAAGAATAAAACTCTTCATACATGAGTCTAAATATAAAAAATGGGATTTAACTTGTAGACCAACTACATTGAATATATTGGTGAACACACTTCTAATTGAGGGCTTAGATCCCTATTCAACCACCCATTGAAGACTCAACCTAAATCTCACAAGAAAAGGAAGGTTTTAGAGTTTCCTATGGAGAGAAGGAAGATATGAAAACCCTAAACAAAAAGATAAGGAAGAGTGGGATTGGACTTACCCAGATCTTCGATCCGCATCCAACGACACTCTATACAACCCAAATATTAGGGAGATCGATCCATGGAATCTGTTGAAGATTTTGGGGCATCACTTGTGTTAATGGGAGAAAGAGGGGGGAAAATGTTGTGGGGAACTTAAAATACTATAATGGAATTTTTCTAATTTTCTCAAAGTTACTGGGCCGCATGGTTTAACTGCATAGTTTTCCAAACTGTGTGTAAATAGTGAAAATGCTAAAGTATGAAAATAGCCCCCTCGCCTGGTTTCCTAGTATTTTTGAATGGTTTTCACCAACCGTGTGAAAACCATGAAACATTCCCAAAAACTCATCTTTTTTCTATTTCATGTCCCGAACCACGGGAACACCCTCGAGTCTGCACATGAACTTGGGGGAACACTTATTTAAATGAAATAAGGAACTTGAATTAAAATGCAAACAAAAATATACCATAAGGGAGATCTAGGATCTTAAAGTGTGGCATATTATAAAATTAATATTTATAATTAAAACAAAGTATACTAACACTATTGAATTAAAATATTTATATTTATTAATAATGTAGTAAATAAATAAGTAAAAAATTTATAATATTATGCATAATATATAAGGAACATTTAAAAAATTGTGAATACAAATTTCTAATACATGAATTATGAATATTTACTTTCAATAAAATTTATATATAATGAATTTATGATCATATATTAAATATTTATACATTATATTTTATATTTACATGGTATACATATGAACTCTTACATATTTGAAATATAAGATTTAAATAAACATGAACTATTAAGATTTTTAAATTCATATATACATTTTGTATGTTTAATGTTAAAAAATTACATTTTTTAAATATCATATATTTTATATTTATTTAGAACCTGATCTCAATTATCAAAACTATTTTTTATATGGAACAAACAAATTTCTATAATAATACATTAATATAATCTTTTATTACTATAAAAATTTAAAAACTCTTCATAAAATCAATATACTAATTTTATATTTTCGGTATTTTATAATTTATAAACACATTATAAATTAATTTATATTTTTAATATATCCCTTTATATAAAAAATCAAAAAAAATTAACATGTAATGTAATTCACTAAATATAATCACTGAATATTAAACACTTATTTATTAAATATTTCATAAATATATTACAAAATAATTATTAAAAATTATAATTTTAAATTTAATTAAATATAATTTATAAATTAAATAATATTTTAGATTACTTTTAAATAAATATTTACAAAAATTATATTTAATAACTCATTGAATATATGGAAAAATTACTATATCTATAATAGAAATATAGGCAACTCAATATTACTGTGAAAAAATACTTAATAATATCTTATTTCACTATCCTTACATTTCAATTAAAAATAGATAGTGATATTTCATATTTCTTGGTGTAATTTAGTGAACTACTATAATTACATCAATATCATTAGGTTTGTTTTAGTTTGTAGGTGGATATATCACCACATATCTCCATGCATCATTCCAGAACATTACATTTTTTATTGTTACACATGTTAAGACATCACTATATCACTATAACATTTTAAATCTCCATTTTTGGAATATATAAACCAATATTATTTAAAGTAATGATATATTATATCAATGTACATAATATCATAATATATGACTTCAATTCTACCATGATATGCTTGATCATATCCTAGATTGTGATATCATTATATCATTGGTTGTGAAATGATCATTATTCAGTATTCCTTAATTTTTTAAAAAATATAACTTCTTCTAAAAATCCCGAAGCCTCTATAATATCAATATTTTATTTTTAAAGTCATTAAACAAAATGAAATATAGTTTAAAGACATTAAAAAATGATCATCCATAAGTAATTTGGAAGAAAATATATAATATAAAGAACAATAATTTATTGGTTGATCCTTCTCCTTCAATATATGTATTATGAGGATATCTAACCATTAGAAAAATGAATATTTTCTCTATAATTATTATGATGTAATAGAACCTCATTCAAAAAATATAGTGTTAAGAAACATAATATATTCACATTTTCGTTGAAAACAATTGAAGTGACCAAAATCTAAACATCCTTAATTACAATATCTACAAAAAATATTGACCTTCTTACACATCAAGTACCAATTATGTGTTAGAGTTTTAGAGAGTTAGAAAATTATTTTTCAAAATGAATCATATATTTCGCATATAATAGAAATTTTTACCATTATACCAAGAATTATTTATTTTATAATATGCCTTCACAATGTCCCATAGAATTATCCACACACGATACTCTTCTAGACATATTATATATATTACACTTCTTTTAAACCTAGGAGAATAGAAACGTAATATGGGTGAGATCAAACACATAGTATGGGATAAAGTATATCAAAATATATAAGTTAATAAATAGGGAATGAATAATATATTTGGAATAAATAAATTTAATAATGGAATATAATCGATCAAATGAGTATGAAATAAATTATTGGATATCATAACAATACAAATAGTCACATGGATAAAAATAAATGATATCATGGTGGTGAAATACCTAATATGAGACATATTAATCTTTGAGACAATATATCACAATCTTACATAAAAAGGACTCATGAAAATACATTTGATCTTGCTTATGAGGCCTCATATGTCAAGACAACATCCAAGAAATCCTTAATAAGTGGTTAGCAATGGGCCAAATATTCAAACTCGTTTTGTCTCATGAGACTGATCGATGCATTGAAGGGATATATAATTATCATACCCACTAATTACATAATTAATTCCCATTAATTTACCATATTAATGGGATAAATAACAATATAATTCTTAATAAACATTCTTTAGTAATTAATAAACAAATATATTGGAATAATAAAATTATGGGATGTTAGTACTTTCCTCACTCAATAAAATGGAATAACATCACTATAATTCATCTAGAGAAAAAGGTGGATTATATCAATAGAGAATATACATAAAAAATATGGAACATTAAATGTTATTTACATTGATGAAAACACCTTTTTAATATTATCTTATAAATTAATATGAAAAATAGAATGAAATACCACCTTTCGAATTTGTTAAAAACATCTTAAAACTATTTTTTAAAAATGAAATACTTTGAGATTGATAAAACATTTTAAAAATTACCCTTTAAAACACAAAATGGTATTGATAAAAATTTATAAAAAAATATTATTCAAAACAAATCACGAAGAATACATAAAAACACTAAAGACTCCATTCTTTAAAATACCAACCTTAAAAATACATTACAATATAATAATTCCTTTAAAAATAATACTTTTTATTTTGAAACAAATACATCATTTTATTCTAAAAATAATTAATAATTAAAATAATTTAGACAACAAGTTTAAAACATAGGAATAAGCTTCATAAATAATAAACACCATTACTATGAAAAAATACAAAAAAGAGTTTTTAGGGAAATTTTTTAGCACAGTCATAAAAGATAAAGTTATGAGTCTTATTCAAAAAGTTATTTTCCAAAAGTTTGAAGTTAAATATTATGAAAACATTTAATCTTAAAATGAATATAAAATAAATAATCCTTATAAAATATATAAATATTTTCTAGAAGAAAGTTTTAGTTGAAGATAAAATATATAATTATGAAAGGAAAATAATTTTATAATATGTTTAAAATATATTTATTAAAATCTAATTTGGAAAAAACGGTTTTAATGATTTTATTTGAGACTTGTTAAAAATAAATAACATCACATGGTAAAATACATATTTGGGTTTAAAAATAATAAATAAAAACATTTATTGAAATATAAAATATTTATGTGGAATTTAAATTACTATTGAAGCGGATTAAGATTATTCTTAACCACGTTGTATTTTTTTGAAGAAAAGAATCCATCAAAGAAGAATAATTGAAGGAATAATCATTTTAAAATGATTTTTTATACATAAATTTAGATCCCAAAAAATTTATATGATTCAAAATATAATTAAATAACAATTTATTATGTAACCAATTTATAAGAATAAAATTGAATAAGAATGATCATAACTCAATGAAAGGAAATTGTGTTGGAAAAACCAAATATTTCTTTAGTTACTCCTTATTTGAATAATATTAAAAGAGATAACTTGAAATGAGACATTAAATAACTGGAATATAAATGTAATAAAGAACTAAATATTTCAAATATATATTATATACACCACAAAAATAAAATAATTGGGGAATATGACATATGTCTCAAAAAAATAAAATGGATTTGAGAAATTGTAACCTTAACTCTTGAATTTCATAAAATAATTCAAATTACTATATAATAAATTTAATTATATTAATAAATCATTTTATAGGCTTAATAATATATATTAACATTTTTATTTTTTAATTATAATCACTCAATGAACAAGTATAAGTAAGTTAATGTCTAATTTCATAATCATATGTTAGTAATTTCGATTGTTTACAACATTTTTTGTAATGGCAACGTTAAACCCCACTCATTGATACTAAGTTCATTATTAAAGAGTTATGAAAGTTATTTAAATAATTGTTTCAATTATTTATGAGTCACTAATCACATTTTAGTGTAAAATATTCTTTGTTTGAAAAAAATAGAGACCATGATGATCTTGTTTTGAGTAATTTACCTATTTATGCTAATTAAATTATAATAATCATTAATTTATATTTCATACATAGAAAATAATATCCAGAAAATATATTAAGACTCAATGTCATATATATTTATAAAATATATTTTAGATCTATCCACTTATATAAGTGATGGAAAATAAAACATGTCGATCCAAGGAGGTAGTAGTCTGCAAGTACACACTGATGACGTTTTAATTTCTCATAAAGTGTAAAGAATAAAAAAATTGATTTACATTTTTAGAATACTAGTAATTTTATAATTTTAATATTTAATCAGTTTTAACCACTCACTTAAGAGTGTTATATAAAATAAAACACATTGTACATGGAGGCTGCAACGTGCACTTAATATGAATAATGTTATCAATTTTTAAATGGGGGAACGGTAGATATATATATATTTTTAACTATCATCATTTTTTTATTATTATCTCATGGACATCAGAAACAAAGACAAAAAGGACAGAAAGGAAAAAAACCGAAGCAACAATCAAGGGGGCCTGTAGTAATGCAGTCCGAGGGCGTCCTTGATAGCTATATCCACACCAGTTGAGGGAAGAGACCCGAGGGAGGAGAAAATCAAGAGAGGGTGGTCCTGGGACGCACTAACAACAAAGAACTCAGCCAGCAGGTTCCCCTCCCGCCACGTGTGAAGGATCTCAGTACTACTTAAGAGAATTGCCTTGCATTTGCGAATGAGGTATGTGATCTGCCATGGAGGGGACATGTTACCCTTAAAGGATCCCTAAATAATCTTAGAGTCGGTCTCCACTGCAGTGAGGGAATATCATTTGAAAGACATATTTCCAGACTGGTGTGCATCACCTTAGCCTCAGCCACAAGGGATCCGCCACCCCAAAGAAGGTGTTGAAAGCAAGAATGACTGATCTGGAAGGGTCTCGAACAGTCCCTTTTCCCCTCATACCCCCTGCCCATAAGCCCCATCTATGTTCAATTTCAAACCGTTAGAAGGGGGATGCCATCTCACCCAAGAGCCGGACCTTTGAGGGGTTGGGGAGCTAGAGGGGCATGTGTTGTTGATATGTCTACGAAGGGAGGGTGCGACATCATGATGCTTATGGAGAGAGGCCAGATCAGCGATGAGAAACCTTGTGCGGAGAAGTAGGACATGAAGGGAGGGGCGAAGCCCAGAATGTCGAGCATGGTTACGTGCCTGCCAAAGACACCAAAACCCCGCCGCCAGAAGGATCAACCAGCCCTCCTCCTCATGCATGGTGGAGGACCCGTTGAACTAGTTCTTGAAAATATCCTCCAGAGAAGAGACCGCCGCCGACAAATCCATACACTCCCCAAGATAGTTCCAGATGTGGCCAGGCTAGTCGCTTCAGAAGAAAAGGTGGAACGTGGTCTCCTCTTTAGGGGAAGAGCTATAGAAGCATCATGAGGCAAGGGAAATGCCTTTGTCTTTAATACCCTACTCCGTGGGGATGGTGTTAGACCGAACCCTCCAGATGAGAAAGCTAAACTTGGCTGGTATATATTTTCACCAGATAACATTTCCCTAGGGGTCACTAGACGACTTCCTGTACAGGACATTCCTGTAATACTTCACTGAGAACCTACCAGAAGGGAAGCACGGGAACATGCACCTTTCCATGGAGTCATCCGCACAGATGTCGCAAAAGCACACCTCCTGGGGTGGGCTGAGCACGGCCTTGAGAAAGGAAGGATGAAGGGAGGCCTCTTTGACTGACAGATTCAGTGTCGGGCACCCTGGAAATCTGAGAATTCTGCTACCCCAATTGCACTTCCAGAAGCTGGCCTCCGCCTTCCCGATGATCCAATGTGATTGCAGCCGGAGGGAGGACACATGGCTACAAAGAGAGTTCCAAATGGGGATGCCTTCCTGTTATACATCCTTGTACCAAAACCGTACTTACCTCTTATAATCTGACTCCACAACGTTCACCCATCAATAACATCCCCTGCCATCTTACATTGCAAAAAAAACATGGCCTCACTCAAGCTCCTCACATTGATACCATCGTTCTCCAGAGGCCACGCCAGTTTTCTCCAGGAGGCCCACCTACATCGCCCCTCACCATGGGCATCCCACAAGAAAGAGTTTAGAATGGACTCCAGATAGCTGATAACAGACTTGGGAACCTTCTGGACGGTAAGGATGTGCAAAGGTATTGAAGACAACACACTATTTATGAGGGTGATCCTCCCGCCGAAAGAGAGGAAGCGGTTCTTCCAGTTGTTAATACGGTTAATGATTCTGTTGGATAGGTCCTTAAAGTTATGCACACAGATTCTCCCAGGGGAAACAGGAGCCCCGAGATTGGTCATGGGAATGTGCTTATCCTGAATACCGAGAATGGTCTCAATAGAAGCCTTACACCGACTTGAACATTTTGAAGGAAAAAAGACCCCACTCTTCTCCCGATTGATCACCTATCCACTCCATTTGGCATATTCATCCATAATCAAGACAAAACCTCTGATGGAGGAGCTCCTCCCATTAATGAAGAACAGTAATTCCTCTGCAAAGAGGTAGTGGGAGACGCTGGGAACCTGGGAGCCGCAATGGTAAGGATGAACATTGCCAAGTTGCATGGCCTTGGATAAGTATTTTCTAAAGGCATCTTGGGCCAGAATGAAAAGGTTTGGGGACATGGGGTCCCCCTTCCGTAATCCTCTAACAGACTTAATAAAACCGCACTTCTTCCCTACGAGAATGATATTGAACCACAGAGAGCTACAACATTGGAAGAAAATGTCGATGAACTCCACTGAGAATCCCATGCATATCATAGTACGAATGATGTAGTTCCACTCCAGGAGATCATATGCCTTATCCATGTCCAGTTTGACCACGACATTCGAGCCCACCACATTCTTGTTAATATCTAGAATCATCTCCTGAGCCACCCCAACAACCCCTTGGATAGATCGGCCTCTGATGAAGGCAATATGTTCATTCGAGACCCAATGGTGAGTGAAGCCATAAAGTCTACTATTGATTATGGTAGCCAAGACTTTATATGTGAAATTACACAGGATAATAGGTCGGTATTAGGAGATTGTTGAAGGAGAATTGACCATGGGAATCAGAATCATGGTAGTAGCACTAGCCATACGAGGGAGAGAGCCTCCATGGAAGAAGTCCTATATGGCCTGATAAAGATCAGTGCTGATGATATTCCTTGCAGATATATAGAAAGATCCCGGAAATCCATCTGGTCCAGGCATGCTGTCTGGGTTAAGAGAGTGCACCACCCTCAGACTTCCTTCTCATTGGGAACACAAAAAATGATCTCATTAACCTCTGTGGAGACACTACATGGAATGGATTCAAAGAGATCCTCCTGACCATGAGGGTATCCATTATGGAAGCAGGGATTTGGATCACAAAGAAGACCTTTAAAGTGGGAGCACACCATACCACCAATCACCTCCAAATCACGGGATAAAGATCCATCCTCAAGCCTAATATGTGGGACCTGCACCCGTTGCTTCTCATTTAGGCAGGCATGGAAAACTGCTATGTTACGGTCCCCCTCTCTAAGCCACGAGGAGAGAGCTCGTTCTCGGAGGTGTAGTTTTTGTTCCAGGAGAATCTCATTCAACCGGTTCTTCTTTAGACAGAGGGTGGCGAACACCTCGTCATCCCACCAGTCTTCCAAGATAGCTTCAGTTCCCTCGATATCTTTCAACAGGTTGTATGTGGCTGAGTAATCAAATTGATGAGAACTGGACTAGGCTTGAAGTTCCTGTTTTAAACACCAAAGCTTGAAGTGGAGGTATTATATGAATATTTTAATGGTTATTTCTAACTATAAGTGTTTCTTGAAGTGGTTGTAATTGGCCTCTTTTTTCGGTGAAAAGAGGGACTTTTCCATCAAATTGAATGGTAAGTGAGGGTAAGAATGGAATATCAAGGGTGTTTGGTGATTTCAATGAGGGAAATTTGGTGATATATTTAGAAATGAATTTTTAGACCAAAAAAGGTATTATAAAATGTCTATATTGTCCACTTAAGTAACATATTTTACCTTCGTTAACCTTCATTAAATGTTTACCATGGTAATTTTCTTTGATGAAATATATAAGGTGAAGCTCACTAGAATATTATAATGATATGGATACAAACTGTGAATCCATATAACAAAATTAAATTTTTAAATATGAGAATAATAACATTTAAATTAAAATATAAAATATATATATAAATTGTTGTTATTGAAAAATATGTTTTTATACATTAATAAATTTTATTTTTATTTCATATAAATTATAAATAAAATGAGAGATAATATATTTTTTATAAGTTTTGACATAATATTAGATTAATTATTTAAAATACGTCAATTTAATTAATTTTTATAAAAAATATATAATTTTTATAAAACAATTCATTGAAAAATAACTATTTTACCATGGTAATTAATACTTACACTGGAAACATATTTTTATGAAACAAATAAAATAAAATTATTTAAAAAACTTTATATTATGATTGAAATGTTTATAACCATTTTATTAAACTCAATTTATTGATTCGGTGAAAATTAATTATAATATAAGATTGCAGAATGTATAAAAAGGAAAACATTATTAAATTTCATTTTGAGCATTGAGTTATCTTATTAGTTATTTAACAAAAATTATTGAATTTTATTAGTAATATTTTTTAAAAAATACCCTCTATTTTTTATAGTGAATTAATAATGTGGTTACATCTATATGTTCCTTCTATGAGGAAACCCAAAAACTACCAATTCATGTTTTTAGATTAATATTAAATGCATATCCAAAAAATACACACCAAAAAATTGTAAAGGTTTAGTGTCTTTGAAAATAAAATACATTATAATCTTATTTTATGAAATATTTTCAATATATTTGATAATTTTTTACAAATGTTTTACACTTTATAGACATCCCCTACTTAAAACCATTATTCATAACTTGGGGAAAGGAAGCCTAAGAACATGTGAACTCGGATGATTAAAAAGTGTAAACATGGGGGTTATCATTAAATTATAAAATTTAGTCGTATTAAGTGAATAAGGGTACTATAACATGATTTTATCAATTGAAATTCATACATAACAATTCATAGATCATAATAATGACATAAGGATTTTGATGATCATATGACCAAAATCATAGAAAAATAAAATATCAAAAGCCCTAAGATCATGTCATAAGAAGAAAATCCTGATATAAAATGTAGCATAAAAATATATATTAATTATAATCATATAATTATTATGTTAAGAATAATTAGCCTGACCTTCAGAACAAGTTAGTTTTGGGATAACTACCCATACATCTGCTTAGGGATTTAGATAACCTCCCTAGTAACCTCTTTTAGGTTTAGGATAACCTTAAATCTATCATATCATGCGATTAATATAATGTAACACTGTTTCGCGCGGAATCCGGGGATGACCTCCTGGACGGGAGATTCAAACGTTCCGATCGGTTTCTAACGGGTTTGTTCGTAGAACCGGAAACATCCAATGATTCCACATCCGTTTGGACCTACTTTCCAAAGGCAGGCGCTCATTAGCTTGTGGGCTAATGAGGCTTAGGAATTTGCATTGGTCGAGAGGATGGGAGGTCGGACTCATCACACCTTTTTGAGGGGAATTATTGTCTACTCCGGGACTCTCTTTATAGATTTAAGTTAAGTTCGTGAATCCTTATTACATTACCAAGTATAAAATGAGCTTTCCTTTAGTTTTAACAATCAATGATTAAATATGCAAGAAATTTAGAGAATCTTTTATATGTATTCGAGGTTCTTCATCAATACAGAATCATCTATATTTGATTAGAGATTCTTGGTCAATGGTATCCTTCAAAACATTTATATAAAAGTCTCTTGGTTATTTTGATGACCAGGCTGGTTTTAAAGCCACTCAGTGGGGCACTTGAAGTTTATCGTCATTCAGAAGGACAGAGATTATTTCAATGTTGGGATCGAACCCATAAATGGGCTACCTACGTATCCTTTGTTTTGAAAAAAGGAATCAGAACCCACGTAGTTCGAGGAATGGGATATGATGTTTTATGATTGATGGCTCAAAGATGAATGTCATAATTACTTTTACACTCTAAGCTCACGTGAGTCATGCTCGGTGTGAGAAACAAGAGGTATTTGTAAAATTTAGACAAATGTGCCATAAAAGATGCAATCATAAGAATTTGTTTTGGGGCTTTGTATAGATGACTGCCCAGATAGGCGAAGGTTTAGGATTTACTTTTAGGGAGAAAATCCAAGAACAGGATCCACAAAGTTATATGTGCTTCATGGAGATTTGAATACTCTAATCTTGGGGCTTACTCCTAAGGAGGATGCCCAAGTTAGGAGGGGACTTATGATTGGGTTTTATTCCTGAAAAGGAAACCCAAATCAAAGATAATTTGTGACTGGTTAAGAGAAATTTTAAGAGACTTGGGGCTTACTCTTAAGAAGGATGCCCAAGATTTATGACTAGGACTTATTCCTGAGAAGGAAGCCTAGGTTAGGGGATTTGGGGCTTACTCCTGAAAAGGAAGCCCAAGGTTATGACTGAGTCTTTATTCCTGAAAAGGAGACCCAGGTTAGGGATTAAGGTTTGGGGCTTACTCCTGAGGAGGATTCCCAAGATTAAAGGACTTGATTGGGGCTTATTCTTAAGAAAGATGGCCAAGATTTATGACTAGGACTTATTCCTGAGAAGGAAGCCTAGGTTAGGGGACTTGGGGCTTACTCCTGAAAAGGAAGCCCAAGGTTATGACTGAGTCTTTATTCCTGAAAAGGAGACCCAGGTTAGGGATTAAGGTTTGGGGCTTACTCCTGAAGAGGATGCCCAAGATTTATGACTAGGACTTATTCCTGAGAAGGAAGCCTAGGCTAGGGGACTTGGGGCTTACTCCTGAAAAGGAAGCCCAAGGTTATGACTGAGTCTTATTCCTGAAAAGGAGACCCAGGTTAGGATTCTCTCATCTTAAAGGATGAGGTTGAAATGAATGAACTCTCAATCTTTGGTGACATAAAGATGTTTAAATCACTGGGTGTTTGAGAGGTATTTCACAGAATTCCTTTCAGATAAGGATGTAAAATCAAGAAATCATGCCATAAATGGCTTTTGAAGAGTATCTTGAAGACTGAATCTTGAATAGGAAGGGTGAAATGGCTTAAGAGGGGAAAAAATGGGCAAGATGGGCACCCAAAAAGCTAGGGGCGCGCAAGTCTTGAAGGTCGCGCAAGTCCTGCGTCGGCGCGCAAGTGTTGGTCGCGCAAGTATACTTGCGCGACATGAGGGATACTTGCGCGATTTTCAACCAGAGTTGAATTACTTGAGTGACTCTTTATTAAACCCTTTCCCATCCTCTTGAGGTTCTTCCAGAGAAGGGACGCGCAAGTTATATTGAAGGAATTAAGTTGGCGCGCAAGTGTTTGATAAGTTTCAACACTTGGGCCTTCCTTCTTCTCTTTAGATCTTCCATTCTAGGTAAGAAATTACCTTAGAAGTGTTCCAGAAGCTTTGAGAAGAGACTTGAGCGTCAGGAGCTTTGATCCGAGTTTCTGGAAAGAGATCCTCTCGAATGGAGGGCCCACAGGGTCTATTTATAGGCAAAAGAAGACCCCGGGCGGTTACTGGGAGGTTACCAGATCTGTCGCGCAAGTCCCTTGCACGACCATGAGGGGTCGCGCAAGTGTTGAGGCGGCGCGCAAGTGTACTTGCGCGACCAAGAGGGAACTTGCGCGACCTATGGGCAATGTTCTCCTTTTTCATCCCTTTGTCGATTTTTGATGTTTCTTCAAAGGATGAATCACTTTGAGATCAGATATTCCCTTTTCCGACCTTTAGATTCTGTGACGAAAGGAGCGTCAACAAAAGTCCCCCCTCAGAGTTGGATCCGGAAAGAAATGAGGATTTGACTCTGAGGAAATCGAATCCCTCCAAAGGAAAAGGGAGTGCACGCAAGTCTTTCAAGGCGCAGAGGGCAGCGCGCAAGTGTGCTGGAACTTGACTTTTATTCAGAGTTCCTTTGTCTTTTGTGTGGGCAGTTTAAAGTCATGCACGCCAGACATAAAGGGGCTAATGTTTAAGGTCGAAATAGCTTTGACCGAAAATGGATTAAAATGGATTCAATTCCTTGACAATTTATCTGAAAACATATTTACCATACTCAAGTATGAGGGGAAAAAAATGTAAACTATGGCTTAAGAATATTTGAATCTGAGGAATGATATGAAAAAGAGCTAAATAGCATTAGAAGAAGTAGTTTCCAAGAATGAGGTTACTATTATTTAACAAAACCCGTTAGGGGGTTGAAATATGCAGGGCCACCTATGGGCATTGGCTGCATAGTCAAATAAAATAGCATCTTTTGGCTGACAAGTCTGTTATGTGGACTGTTTATGCAAGGCCACCTATGGGCACGTGCTGCATAGTCAGGCAAAAGAACTCCCAGAAATTTACTTTCCTAGTGCTAAAAGCCAGTGGAAGTTTATGGAGATTCAAATTTTCTAAAGCATAGAGTTTGTTGTATGGGAAGAGGTACTTGAATATGGAGAAGATATTTCCAAACAAGAATATCGAAGAACTGGATGAATGTCACTCCTACGAAGGTCTGACCCAAACGTAGGGAAGAAGAATAAACCATAGACTTGAATACTTTTAGATCATGAAAAAGGATATGGGACAAATACGTTAAGGATGGCTATTTTTGCGGATCCCTACATACTGTCGTTTAAGACAAATAAGGACAAAAGAGGCATTCTTCCCAAGAATGAAGTTACTATTATTTAACAAACCCATTAGGGGGTTGAAAACATGCAGGGCCACCCATGGGCATTGGCTGCATGGTCAAATAAATAGCATCTCTTGGCTGACAAGTCTGTTATGTGGACTGTTTATGCAAGGCCACCTATGGGCACGTGCTGCATAGTCAGGCAAAAGAATTCTCAGAAGTTTGACATTTTTGTGACTATAAGTCATGAAAAGGGTTATGAAGATCTGAAAATATTTAAGGTTAGGATTATAATACATAAATATGGGTATTGTCCAATGTATATAGAGATACATAGGTCAATGATAACCATAATCATGTTGTGGCTGGGTCCTGAATTGAAACTTGGACTTCACTATGTATCTCATAAGAATGAGAATCAAGCCATACGTAGTTCTTGAAATGCAGTTTAACGTCGTGCAGGACGAAAGGATGAGTGATCTTAGTTTAGGGTCATAGAATTCGGACCATAATAATGAATACACAGTGTGTGTTTTCATGAAGACTTTTCAACCAAGGGACTGAAAGTGAAATTTGGGGTTAGGCCAAAAAGACTTGGGACTGGATTCGAGGGACACTCAAATGTTCCTACGTATCCCATAAGGATGGGAATCAAGTCCACGCAGTTCTTGAATTACCCTTTGTACAAATTTGGTTCGTACATGTGAAGGGTGAAAGGGGACTTTAGTGCAATGATGGTTTTAACCTAAGATAAAAAGTTTAGGCATTACCATGTATGTACGTAGTCTTTTGAAAAATGAAAACCATGATTGAAAAAGAATCAATGTTAATAATGGTTCCTTCTCAAATGAGGAGATCAAAGAATATTTTAGTTTATTGTCGTACTGGACAAAAGTGTTGTATAGTTTAACGTCATATAACAAGGACGAAAGTGAATCAATGTAAAGATATTGATTCCAGGGGTGGTTTCACAAATCATCATCATATGAGATTGTGGTGAACCAATGTGAAGAGATTTTTTTTGGGCTTGAACCTTGGGAGGTTTCCTACATACCCAGCCTGGAGGGCAAGGATCAAAGTCCGTGTAGTTCAATTAAAGAATGAATCAACGATCAAATTGTTTTTGGGGACAATGATCTAATAATAAAAAAAATGTTGTTGGGACTTACACATGGTTAGTGGCCCAAAGGGAGTGTTATGGTTGATGTTCGCTCTAAGCTCACGTGAGTCATACTCGGTGTGAGAAACAAGAGGTAATAACAACCTTAACGATGCACAGTTTAATGTCATGTTGGAAATATCAAGGACTTTCTGTACAGTTTAGCGTCATGTAGTTAGGACGATGGGGACAATACAGTTTAACGTCATATTGGACGAAAGGGGGATTGTGCAGTTTTAATGTCATGCTGGACTTTTGATGATTATATAGTTTAACGTCTTTCCGGACGTGAGAGACTTTTATACAGTTTAGCGTCATGTAGTTAGGACGTCACAATTTAACGTCTTGCTGGACATATTTGCAAATAGTTTATGGTCGTATACATGGACCAGGAATGATGCAGTTTTAAGGTCATGCTGGACTGTTTATGGAACTTTTTCACAGTTTAATGTCGTGTGGGACGAAGTTGCAGTTTAAAGTCATACTGGACCATTGCTGTATAGTTTTAGCGTCATATAGCAAGGACGAACTGATGCTGTACAGTTTAAAGTCATGTAGCTAAGACTAAGGTGAATCAATATGAGGATATCAGTTCTGATCTTTTTACAGTTTATCGTCATGCTGGACGTTGGAAGTGCCACACAGTTTAATGTCATGTTGCTAGGACACAATATAGTTTAATTTCATCTCGTACAGAATACAGTTTAGTGTCATGTAGGACAATAAGGGACTTAACACAGTTTAACGTCATGCTGGACGATGAAAGTGCCACACAGTTTAATGTCATGTCGCTAGGACAAAATATAGTTTAATGTCATCTCGGACAAAATATAGGAACTTCTATACAGTTTATTGTCATGTAGGACAAAATCAGGGACTATGCAGTTTAAAGTCTTGCAGTTAGGACTATTGGTGCTGCACAGTTTAATGTCATGTTGCAGGGACATAAGTGCGAATAATTTAAGGTCATATGCATGGACCGTACAGTTTATCGTCATGCTGGACGTATTATAGTTTAATGTCATCTCGGACAAAAGTGTAACACAGTTTAATGTCATGTTGGACGAAGTTGTAGTTTAAGGTCATACTGGACCATTGTGTAGTTTAAGGTCATACCGGACCATGGTGTAGTTTAAGGTCATACCGGACCTTGGTGTAGTTTAAGGTCATACTGGACCTTTGCTGTATGAACCAATTGTAAGTCTTGGTTCTGGGAACAATATTTTGTGTTTATACAAAATACTTCTTCAGAAATCTGGCATTAGTTGGAGTCGTGATGTGTTCTCCATCAATTGAAATTAAACAGAACCAAAGATTAACTCTTCGTCTGATAAAGACTCTGCCTGATTAGCCTGTTTAGGCTGTGCCGTTTGATGGGGCGGTGCCCGTGGCTTTGAAGTAGATGGAATGAAATCTTCCAGAGTCAAAGACAATTTAGGCTTTGATACATACTCATCTTCTTCTGATTCCTCTTTCTTCTTTGAATTGCGCTGCCCTTTTGAGGATTTGTCTTTTGATGGAGGCTTTACTACAGCTTTTGTAGGAGACACAATTGGCTTCATCAATTGTGTTCGCAAAATGGAATGGGTCCGATTGATTGTCTTTCTGACCATCCAATCATCATATTTTTTTCGCAGTTTTGCTTTTGACTTCCTGCCACTCGCCTCCTTCCTCTGGATCTGTAGCGGTAATACACGCTACATGAGCTGAAGAACCCTTCAATTTGACTTGTCCCAAGTCAACCATCTTTTGTAGGAGGTCTTTAAAGACAAAACACTCCTGGATGGGATGTCCCAACATTTGATTAAAGGGACAATAATTGGGACGGTCTTCATCTCCTTCCTTGTTTGGTCTCTTCGGCACTGGTAATTGAACCAAATTATTTTCCAGAGCTGAAATGAAGTAACCAGGAACTTTCTCACTTCGGAAAGAGTATGTTTTACTCTTCATATCCTCAAATTTTTTTCGTCGTTGATCTTTTTGATCATTTGGACGAAACAGCCTTTGTTGTTGGCGTTCAGGAGGTGGAGCCCTTCGAGAAGATGAAGGTTTTGAAGTAGAAATAGGTACAGGTGCCTGTTTAAGCATAACTGTAGCAGTTTCTGCTTTACCCATTCTTCTTCCTGGAGCTGATGGAATTACACGAGATTTAACCTTAGCCTGCATAAGGGAATCTTCAATCTGTTGAGCGATTGAAGTAAGGTCTCGAAACCCTCCTGTGTATTTCACAGGGATCAATGGCGTGCGTAATTCGTCACGCAAATTTTCCACACAGATTGGCAACAATTCCTCCTGAGGGAGTGATAAACTCAAGGAATACGTTAATCCCTTCCAACGAGCAATGAAATCAGAGACTCTTTCATTCTCCCTTTGCTTGCAGTTTGTAAGATCGAAAACTGTCGTTTTTGGCAAAGTTGAGCTGAACTGAAGAAGGAATTTTTGACGAAGATCCTCCCATCCGATGACTGACCGGGATTTCAAGCTTGTATACCAGACAAAAGCTGGTCCTTGCAAGGTTCGCACGAAGCATCTGAGTTTCACTGCTTCTTGTTGTTCTGGAGTTCCCATCATAGGATCACAACAAGACACGTAATGCGTCAAATGTTGTTCAGGGTCGCCTGATCCATTGAAAGTAGGGAAAATAGGGTTTCCAAAACTGGATGGAGGAGAAATTGAATCTACCCATTCAGGGTAAACTTTCTTTTCAGGTTGAACTTGCGCCCGTTTCCCTTCCATAGTTTCTAACCAAGCTGTTAATGACTCAATAGTAGTTATTAACTTTTGAGAAACGTCAGGTTGAACTTGGTTTTGGGTAGGTGCAATGAATGGAGCTTGGACAGCCGTGGAGGTTGGTGTTGCAACTAATGGTAGTGCTGCCAACCGTTGTTGCGTTTGACCCGTAGGATTAGACCTCTGTGGGTGTACTGATAAAGGAGGATATTCCTGATCCATCTCAGTAGTTACAACAAATTCCTTCGGCTGTCGGACTTCAGCATTCTTAAGAAGAAGACTACTCTGAAGTAGTTCTGCATTCAACCTTCTTAATTCTTTCATTTCTTCCTCCTGTTGTGCAAGCCTTTGCTCTAATGAGAGCGATTGACCTCCTTCAGAGGAAGGGTGAGAAGTAACCTGATTCTTTCCTTTCCCCTTATTGGATCCTTTTCGGAGAGGGGGAAATGGGTTACTTGAAGGAATACCCAGATTTTGGGTAAGCCTTTGATTACGTGTGCGCACACCTTCTTCATTTAGGTCTGTGTGCGCAACTTCTTGAGCAGGAACCTCTTCATCTGATCCCTCTGATTGAGCCTCATCTGGTGAATCAGCAGCAACGACAGTGATGACATTAATGGATGCATATTTCATGGAATCCTTTCTATCAGAATTTCTGTGATATTGTCTCCTTTTATGTCCATGATAAGACATGGCATTCCGTTGACTTGATCCCTCAGGAATTTCTTGGAGAACCGTCACTTGGAGAGAATCTCTTGACATCTTGGCTCTTCGTTCCTCTTGAGGCTTATTCCCTAATCGAGAGAATACTGACTTTCTCTGAGGGAGGGATTGAAGATTTGAAAAAGTCCCCAGTCCGGTGGACTGGGGGTGTTCCTGTTGCTTCTGCTCAACTCCTCGAATCCCATTCGTTGATTCTGAGGGTTGGGTTAGAGAAGTCCCCAGTCTGGCAAGCTGGGGTGTCTCTTGACATGCTATGTCTGAGATCTTCTTGAAATCTCTCTTGATCTTGCGGATCTTAGTTCGGAAATTAGCTGGATGCATTAACCTGTATCCACTTTTATCACCTGGTTCAACAGACCGTTGGATGATTTCCGAAACTTCTGTCATTTGATGACGTGTTTGCTCCAGACGAGAGGCTTGTGCAATATTCTCGCCTGCTTGGTGTAGGAGCAATTCAACAACCTGTTCTCTATATACTTGATTTTGAGAGGAACTAGTTGAAGCTTGATCTCGAGCAAGATTTTGATTATGAACAAAGCCCATTGACTGTGGCCGGCCATGGGAAATAACATTGCATGAGACCATTTTCGGCGGGCTTTGCTGACCGGAAAGCACTGTGAAATGTAGTGCTCTGTGAATACCCCATCCTCTGATATGAACATTAGATGGAGCATTGGAAATTAACTGACGCAATCTTCTTAGTGCACCAAGGCATGAACGTTGAAGGGTTCTCTGTTGCTTTTCAGCCTTCGGATACCGAGAGACTGATAGAGATGCCAAATCAATCTGGCGTTGTAACCCTTCTATTATCTTAAGATGATTTTCATATTCATCGTAAGATAATACCTTCTTCTTTAATTGACAAAGAGTCTTCCATATGTTGAGACGAATATCATGGATTCCATCATCCGTCAACATCTTTGGAATGTCATACTGTGAGTCAGCCAAAGGCCAAAACATGACTGGTACTTCACCTTTTGCCAGTTTTTTCCTCATGTTCAGCATTTCCTCTTTATCATTAAATGAAGATTCTTCTACCTGTCTGGACCAGAGTTGGTGTTCCCTTGTTGCTTCATCGGATTCAACAAGATTGGTAGAGGAATCACTATTCATGCTGGAAGATGAATGACCCAGGGAAGGTTCGGAGAACAACCTGAACCCCAAGCTATCTTTTGATGGAGAAAGAGTTTCACCTGCCGATAGTAAAACTTCAGACATGACTAGTTTTACATTTGCAAGTGCCTCGAGATAGGAGGGCTTTCTCGTCACTACATTGCCTTCTGAAGAATTTTCGAGACAATGTGAATCACTACTGCGGAGAGGACTTTCGCAGCGAAGTTCATCACCATGAGGAGGACCTTCATGATGGGTTACAGCAAAAGATGAAATCTCTTGCTCCTTGGTCTTCTGACCACACAAAGGGTTCCTGTGGTTCTCATCTGAAAAAGAAACTTCAAGATTGACCGAATTTTCATGAAGCAAGTCTTCATGAGGAAGTGTCTGTTGAAGACCTTCGGGATTAATGTTCCTGTTATTGGGAACTGAGGGAGTAGAACCTTGAATTCCAACAGATAAATGTCTGAGGGCTTCAAGAACTCCAGCATCGAGCAAGGCCTTGTTGCAGATTGGCCTTTGATCTCCTGACTGTGCTGGGCGGATCTTTTTCTTAGATGCCTTCTTACTCGCTTTAGAAATCACTTGATGACGAAAGTGATTGCTCTGAGCAGGTGTATGTGCCTGATCAGGAAAGATGGTCAGGTTAGGCTGACGATCATCGCTCAAATCAGGTGTATGTTCCTGACTTGGTTGTCCATATGATATGGGAGAGTAGGCCCCACAACCCTCTTGGACTGGAACAGATGTGTGTGTCTGTTCCGGAGTGAATTGTTGATGTGTCACTCCACTGCTAGGGATAGATTTATGTGTCTGTCCCTGAGATGATGCTGAAGCTGTTATGATATCCTGGCAAGCATCCAGAATATGAGCAGGAATTTGCTTCTGCTCTTTCATCATTGACAAAATATGTTTGGTGACTTCAGCCGCCAGAACAGGGATATACGTCCATTCCGGGCTTGGAGTAGGTGTATGTGCCTGCTCCTGTCCTCCTTTTCCTGTCAGTGAATCCTGACAGTACTCAAGTGTGGAGGCAGAGAGTTTAGTCTGTCTCCTGTTTGTCGTCGGGGCTTTCCGACTGACTTCTCCGTGCACTACCAAACGAGACTGTTGGTAGGCTTGATTAGTATGAGCAGGTGTATGTGCCTGCTGATTACACTTCGTCAAATGCGGTTGATGAGATCCATCATATGTAGTCAGACGAGCCTGCTGACTAACTGCTGATGTATAAGCAGGTGTATGTTCCTGCCTATGGTACTCCGCCGGAATTGCCTGGCGGGATCGGCTTGATGCTGCCAGACGAGTCTGCTGGACAGCGGGATTAAAACGGGCAGGTGTGTATGCCTGCTCGTTGTTTGCCACCAAGTTAGGTTGGTGGACTTCTCCGGAGATGGCAGGGATGACAACCTGCCTATTGTTAACCGGATTCCGTCTCTGGCGATTCATCTTGCCTGCTCGGGTTCGAGGAACCTGAGCTGAACGCCTGGAGTCGGTACCCTCATCATGTTGAGGGCACACTACCGCACGAGTCTGGTGGCGATTGTTAATGGGAGCCCTTGAGAAGGACTCCTGTCTTTTTGAATTAAGGTCCCGCGGGACCTGCTCATTCACTTCCTCGGAATAAGGGAGTGAATGGAAATTGCGTTCCGGGGATAACGACCCGAAACGGTTGGAGACGGTAGTCAGCACCGTCTGCTTCTTGATTGCTGGTCGCCGTTGTCCGGACGACCAGGTAGAATTGTTAACTTGGAGGGCTTGACGAGCGGCCTCCAGAGTTGGGATAGTACCGTTGCGACGGTACTCCTTAACCAGTGCATTAGAAACACAGCGTTGAAGACGCTGAGTTGGTGATGTCATCCTCAGAGCGGATGACGTTCCAGCAGGAGTAGTAGCATTGGTTTTCACAGCAGCAGACCTCACAGTAGAGGTGTTCCCAGCAGCAGTATTCACAGGGGTGAATTTAAGGAAAGCCATTTTTGTAGAAGATCTTAAAAAAAGAGTGCATGTTCCATGTAACAGACATAATCAAGATGAATCCGGCTACTGCATCTTTTGGATGATCATATGTCAATGATTGCCTTGTTGGCCCAAAGGGCCTAACAGATAAGAAGAACATCACTTTAACTTGGTTAAGGATTCACGTCGGGTTCACCATTTTTTGTTTCGCGCGGAATCCGGGGATGACCTCCTGGACGGGAGATTCAAACGTTCCGATCGGTTTCTAACGGGTTTGTTCGTAGAACCGGAAACATCCAATGATTCCACATCCGTTTGGACCAACTTTCCAAAGTCAAGCGCTCATTAGCTTGTGGGCTAATGAGGCTTAGGAATTTGCATTGGTCGAGAGGATGGGAGGTCGGACTCATCAAACCTTTTTGAGGGGAATTATTGTCTACTCCGGGACTCTCTTTATAGATTTAAGTTAAGTTCGTGAATCCTTATTACATTACCAAGTATAAAATGAGCTTTCCTTTAGTTTTAACAATCAATGATTAAATATGCAAGAAATTTAGAGAATCTTTTATATGTATTCGAGGTTCTTCATCAATATAGAATCATCTATATTTGTTTAGAGATTCTTGGTCAATGGTATCCTTCAAAACATTTATATAAAAGTCTCTTGGTCATTTTGATGACCAGGCTGGTTTTAAAGCCACTCAGTGGGGCACTTGAAGTTTATCGTCATTCAGAAGGACAAAGATTATTTCAATGTTGGGATCGAACCCATAAATGGGCTACCTACGTATCCTTTGTTTTGAAAAAAGGAATCAGAACCCACGTAGTTCGAGGAATGGGATATGATGTTTTATGATTGATGGCTCAAAGATGAATGTCATAATTACTTTTACACTCTAAGCTCACGTGAGTCATGCTCGGTGTGAGAAACAAGAGGTATTTGTAAAATTTAGACAAATGTGCCATAAAAGATGCAATCATAAGAATTTGTTTTGGGGCTTATGTATAGATGACTGCCCAGATAGGCGAAGGTTTAGGATTTACTTTTAGGGAGAAAATCCAAGAACAGGATCCACAAAGTTATATGTGCTTCATGGAGATTTGAATACTCTAATCTTGGGGCTTACTCCTAAGGAGGATGCCCAAGTTAGGAGGGGACTTATGATTGGGTTTTATTCCTGAAAAGGAAACCCAAATCAAAGATAATTTGTGACTGGTTAAGAGAAATTTTAAGAGACTTGGGGCTTACTCTTAAGAAGGATGCCCAAGATTTATGACTAGGACTTATTCCTGAGAAGGAAGCCTAGGTTAGGGGATTTGGGGCTTACTCCTGAAAAGGAAGCCCAAGGTTATGACTGAGTCTTTATTCCTGAAAAGGAGACCCAGGTTAGGGATTAAGGTTTGGGGCTTACTCCTGAGGAGGATGCCCAAGATTAAAGGACTTGATTGGGGCTTATTCTTAAGAAAGATGCCCAAGATTTATGACTAGGACTTATTCCTGAGAAGGAAGCCTAGGTTAGGGGACTTGGGGCTTACTCCTGAAAAGGAAGCCCAAGGTTATGACTGAGTCTTTATTCCTGAAAAGGAGACCCAGGTTAGGGATTAAGGTTTGGGGCTTACTCCTGAGGAGGATTCCCAAGATTTATGACTAGGACTTATTCCTGAGAAGGAAGCCTAGGCTAGGGGACTTGGGGCTTACTCCTGAAAAGGAAGCCCAAGGTTATGACTGAGTCTTATTCCTGAAAAGGAGACCCAGGTTAGGATTCTCTCATCTTAAAGGATGAGGTTGAAATGAATGAACTCTCAATCTTTGGTGACATAAAGATGTTTAAATCACTGGGTGTTTGAGAGGTATTTCACAGAATTCCTTTCAGATAAGGATGTCAAATCACGAAATCATGCCATAAATGGCTTTTGAAGAGTATCTTGAAGACTGAATCTTGAATAGGAAGGGTGAAATGGCTTAAGAGGGGAAAAAAATGGGCAAGATGGGCACCCAAAAAGCTAGGGGCGCGCAAGTCTTGAAGGTCGCGCAAGTCCTGCGTCGGCGCGCAAGTGTTGGTCGCGCAAGTATACTTGCGCGACATGAGGGATACTTGCGCGATTTTCAACCAGAGTTGAATTACTTGAGCGACTCTTTATTAAACCCTTTCCCATCCTCTTGAGGTTCTTCCAGAGAAGGGACGCGCAAGTTATATTGAAGGAATTAAGTTGGCGCGCAAGTGTTTGATAAGTTTCAACACTTGGGCCTTCCTTCTTCTCTTTAGATCTTCCATTCTAGGTAAGAAATTACCTTAGAAGTGTTCCGGAAGCTTTGAGAAGAGACTTGAGCATCGGGAGCTTTGATCCGAGTTTCTGGAAAGATATCCTCTCGAATGGAGGGCCCACAGGGTCTATTTATAGGCAAAAGAAGACCCCGGGCGGTTACTGGGCGGTTACCAGATCTGTCGCGCAAGTCCCTTGCACGACCATGAGGGGTCGCGCAAGTGTTGAGGCGGCGCGCAAGTGTACTTGCGCGACCAAGAGGGAACTTGCGCGACCTATGGGCAATGTTCTCCTTTTTCATCCCTTTGTCGATTTTTGATGTTTCTTCAAAGGATGAATCACTTTGAGATCAGATATTCCCTTTTCCGACCTTTAGATTCTGTGACGAAAGGAGCGTCAACAAACACCCTTGTTTTTATGAATCTATTTTTAATATGTCTACTTTTTTCAATAGCTTCCGTTATATGCAACACCATGTTTTAATATAACATGACATACTATTAAAATATTATTATTTAATATGATGGTTATCACATAGATTTTGGAATGGTGATAATTAATTTGATTAAATAAAGTAAAATAATATATGGTTTAAACATGTATATAAAATTACTTCTTTTATGACTAATTAATTTCAAATGGAAATAAGAACCATTGAAAAATAAATAAAATCAATTTTTGAAAAAGAAATTTTACGAACACAAACTAATTTTACCTCCATAAATTTAAAAAATCTATTTTGGTGACTAATTTTAATTAAATTAATCTAATATATATTAAATAAAATTTTTAACATTAATATTATGTGTTTTATATAACAGATATATGAATAAAGCCAATTATATGCTTAAAAACTCTATTTTTCTAAAAAGTAGTTTTGTTGCATTTAGAGAAATTATTTTAAAATTAATTTATACCAATTATAGAAACTTTAATTGAAAAAATAAAGTAAAATATTTATATTATCATGTTAAAATTATCTTGGAGTTAATTTTTTATAATTTTTTGAAAAGATAAATCTTTCGATGAATAGTGTAAAATATTGAGTTTGATTAAGAATTTTCATTTTTTAATGAATTTAAAGAATTAAAAATTATTTTATTAAATTTTTCAAAGTAAAATTACTTTAATTATATATATATATCTAATTTAGATCATTGTAATTAATTCCATATTCAATTTTTATACCAAAACATTTTATACTTTTGGAAAATGTCTCTTTGGAAAACCACATTTTCCACACATCTATGGGATTAATTTTAAATTAAATTATGAAAATTATGTGAATTTAATTTGAAAAAATGAATTTAATAATTTTTTATAATAATAATATATATTATCTAATATGGTAAATTTAAATTTTTACCATAATAAATAGTAAAAATAGTAAAACTTAATTACCACAGCTTTAATTAAAATGAGTATATTGAGTGTTAAACTAAAAAGATAAGTGTAAAATGGCCTATAAACCTATAAATAACAAATTTTATGTTAATATATAGAAAATATAACCTATAAAGATAGATAATGGACTATTATTGTGCATTTTTCATTTGAAAAAAAGAAAGTGCACCTTTTTATTTTAAAAAATAACAATTGTGCTACTCACCTCACTTATAAAAGGTCACCCCGATACTCTCTTATTAAAATATTCAATTTTTTTACACCCTATAAATACATAAATTTCATACTTTATTACCTTCCCTAAAATACTATATTCCTATGTGACATCATAAATCAAATCTAGAAAGGATTTTAGTTAAACCTAAAGAGGTTTTATGAACATGATGTATAGATTTTAACTAAGCAATTTTTTAATTCTTCATTAACCTCAAAAAATATTTTAAAACTATGATAAAATAATAAAACTAGTATATCCAATATAATTATATGTTTTTATGTTAATTTGAAAACCTATATACATCTACACTTCCATCAAATTGGATACAAAATCATCATTCATGTGTACGATGGACTACCCCTCGCAAACTGATGTTATTTATTTTCCATCACCACCTCTCAAAGATGGATATAATTATGGATTTAATGTTTATATACTATAATTATATTATTATTATACTTCTTGAATTATAATACCACATCTACCTTATTACCTCCAAAACTATAGGAAATCAATAATGTTGCTCGTGTGTACGATATTCTATCTTCTCGCGATCCGATGTGAGGTGTTTTTAATAATTTTACTTTGATGAAAATAAGTATAGATTAAATGAATACATATGATAATTTTAATATTATTATATTTATTTAACTATTATATCACATATTTTTTCTTACATTCTATTCTATGGGGTATACACTAACGTTTTCATGTGTATGAAAAACTATTGCCTCACGAAACGAGGTGATTCATTTTTCACAAAGGCTTTACGTGGAAGGTAATAAGGGTAAGTTTAATAAAAAATTGGTTATATATTTGATATAAAAAATATTATTTAATTTTAATATATTGTTTTTACTATGTTATTTCATTTTGTCGAGGAAATTGAAACAATGTTCATACGTTTGTACAACCTACGTTCTCAATGAACAATGTATTTAATTTACTATCATTAACTTTGCGGATTATTGTAAATAAATATATAATGAATATATATAATATATATATTATTGTTAAAATCTTAGAGTTGTGTAATCATGATAAATGTAGTAGGGCCAAAAAATAACAAATCAACCCATACAAAAAAATAAAGTAGTTATTACCCAAAAGGTGATTTTAACATGTAATTATTAATAAATGGGTTATAAAAGATCATAATTAAATCATATATGGTATGATATATATAACTACATAAGTATATATTATATGTATAATAAACTTTTATTTATTATATAGTAGGCTCTATCATATATTAAGGATGTCAAGACCTAAGGTATGATATTTCCATCTCGATTTTTACTTCTAAGAGACACAAGCCATATTCACCACCTTTTTATTTGATGTGGTGTATATCATTAACATGAATTGATTTTATAATAACTATAATTAAAATTATTTTAATTTACATATCCATTTGAGGATATATCATTCATAGGGTATATGGTTCAAAAGTTACCAAAGCAGTAAGGGATTTTCGTCTCAAATTGTCTTCATTGGGACAAACGTTATGTTATCTTCCTATCTTCTATTACGATGTGTATATAACCCAACTTTTGAAATGTTATATAATGGATATAATTATTTTCATGATATTAATATTTCCATTATATTTTATTCTTTAATGGGTCTTATGATCTAAAATATACCGAAGAGGTAAAGTTTTGATGTTACAATCTCAATGTTTGTTTTAATTATTTATGATTATGTTTTTAATGGAGAAATATTATGATACATATCGCATTAAACATAATAATTTTCGTTAATTGTATTTATTTCTTGAGTATAAATGTTTTCCCTTCATTTTCATCTCTTTATGTAGTCATGATTCCAAAACAATATTTTTTGGGAAGAAAACTGAATTAATTTCTCCTTTCAATCAAATACCGTTTTTATTCATTATACACGTTTCAAAAAAAATGTTTCAAAAATGTTTCAACATTAATAAGTATATTTATTATAGATTTTTTTACCCATGTTTGACTTTTTACACAGTATTTTAAAATTAATATTCATGTAGTTTTCAAAACAAATCATGTTTTGTTTTTACCGAAAATGTGAATGGAATCTTTGTTTTAACATATATGATATTTTACATCATCATTAACACTCAATATTTTTGGTATTAATTTATAGATTTGAAAGGATATTTTTAAGGAAAAAAATTGAAATTCTTTTTATGTTTTAAAAACATTTTTTCAAAGTGGAAAGAATATTTTCCTCAAGAAATGTTTTAAATTATTTTATCGAATGCATTATAATTTTTCTATGTTTTTTAAGGAAAATGATTTTCGAAATAATATATTCATTTATAGTTTTAAAATTTTGATTTTAAATGAAATTAAATTTTCCTAAATAAAACATTGAAGTGATTATTATTTCAAAAATACTATCCATTTAAGATGGAATACTTTGATGTTACTCAATCCGTACCGGGGATATGATCCAATGATACCATTATTATTCTTTCTTGGGATGATTTATCATTATGATAATGAGATGTTTGTAAAAACCATTTATTTTGAATAAGTTATGTTATGGTAAAATGTATATGAAACCCATTTCTTTTCCATGTTTTATGATATGATGAAATTATTATGAAGCCCATTTCTTTTTATGGATTTCGATGTGATGAATGTTTTTTGATCTTATGGCACAAAAATCTATGGATTATTTGAATGGTGGGACTTATATCCCTCGAAATGAATTGGGTAAATATAGATTACCCTTGAGTAAAACATTTATGCATGAGCCTTGCTACACACCTAGTTTGGAACTCCTGGGGTATATGATATGGTAATTAATAAAATCTGTATGAATAATCATGAATGATTTATGTACGTGATGACTATGAATAACCTTATATAAACCTATGGTTTCAAGGATTGAAATTAAGATGTTACAATTTAAACATAATATATGTTATTTTCATGATTATGTGGTTTCCCACTATGATTATTTTTTATGACACAATATTTTTTGGATTTATTAAATCGAGGAAACCAAAAGGAACTGGATTAACATGGAATGTGATAGAAAATGTATAGATGAGAAACCAAATAGGGTGATGAAAGTAGTAATGATAATTTTGATTCTTCCTAATCATCTATCAAGATATATTATTAATAACTTAAACCTAAACCAACTATCAATCTTCGTAAATATGAGAAGGATAAAGTTAAATGAGAGATCATATGGTTTATACCATAGAGGAAGTAAGACTAAATTTTCTAAAAATAGATATTGTGGGAATAAAAACTCAATGGAATGTCTTAAAATGATGAGAAAATGTTTTAAGTGTGGAAAATAAGGATAGAAAGTAAGTATTTTCCAAGTAAAAATGAAATTTTTTGTTAATGCAATGGATGATAATATTATCTTCCCTAAGGCATCATCAATGACTGAATAAATGGCCTGAAGTCCTAAATTTTTATTTCCATTTGGATAAAACCACTTTTAATGGTAAAGGGGTAAAACCACACATGAATTCATAGATGTAGAGACCGATCAACCCATCACAAGACTACAAATAAAACCCCTCCCCAGCATCAACATTATTCTGTAAATCCTTCCCCATGGAACGACTACTCAAAAAATTGTCCCATACAGAAAAGCATGGGCATGGTACCTATGGCAAAGCCATGCCCTCTCAATATTTCAATTCTGAATAGCCCTACATAGTGAAATCTACATGCTCTAAATCATCATCTGACGCTTCCTTGTAAATTTTGAGAATAAGCCATAAACCAAATAAAAAAAATCAACAAACTGATTCTTCTTGCCAAGGGATATTCATAGCACCACCACCAGTGTTGTCAAAATTACTAAGCCATCTACCATTATTCCAAAATCAATTCCATCAAAACAAACCCAAAAACCAGCTGTAGAAATAAAAAACCAGTTCCTCCCCCCTCTGATCTTCTCTGTATCCAACACCAAGCTACTCTAAGATGAAGAAAGACATCAAAGATGTTGCCAGGTCATGCCGCTGCCATCCTGAGATCTCGATGCTGAAGCTGCCCCAGATCCGTCGTCAGGCCATCTCGAATCTGGAAGAACACCTTGGAGCCCATATCCGAAGCTGAGAAAAGGTTAACTCTAGATCAATCACATATCCAAGATCAGTTGGATCTACCACTGAGCGAGTTTGAGATGGCCATTTTTTTGCCGAGGGGAGACAACACCACCCGAGTGACACCATAGCTAACAAGGATGAGGAAACCGTTGTCGATCCAGGAATTATTGAGCCAATTCTGACCAGAAGACGAGGCAACCGTCATCAAGCTATCTGAGCTAAGATAGTGGTGGGTAGGAGGAGAAACCAATAGAAATCCCTAGGTGGATCATGGGGGGGGGGGGAACGTCGCCGCTCAGAGGCTCGAGGAAAAATTCTATCACCAATGGTATAATATTATAAATTTGAAAATTATGAGCAATATATGAATCAATGTCAAAAGGGAAAAGACTGTGAAGATAATTAGTAAGGTGGTATAAGTAATGGTTATACTGATGATGATGAAGAGAACATGAACAACATATGAAAGGTAAGAGATATTTTTATAGTGTTTTTTATGTTAAATGTTTGAAGCATGATTAAATTGAAATTTATTAATATTAAGACTTGATTCATATTTCATATTATAAAAATGTGTTGTAAAATAATTAGATGATGAAGAATAGTAAATGGGTTAATAATGAATTAGGATTATTAAAGTGTTTGAGTATTGGAATTGATAAATTATGTCATATAAAACACAAAATATATAAGGGTTGTTTACTATATTTTTTGTTAAGGGTTTACATGAATATATTGAATAATGTTGATGGCCTATAAGGTTAATTTAATGGAAATGAGATATTTTATAGATATCACAGGATTAATAGAATATAACTCTTAATATGTTTCTGATGTTGAGATAATTATATTGGGATAAAGCGATAATGGATATGAATAAAGTAAATTGGATATTATTGATTACCTTAGAAATTAGGAATTATTTATTAACAAAGTAGTTTATATTATCATTAATGGATTATAAAATAATATTGGACTCCTGGAATATATTCAACAATCCATTATTTCATTCAAGTAATGATTAAGAATGTTTTTTTCATTAATTTTTTATAGTAATTCCAGTTATTAACATGTTTATAAATAATATATGACCAAGGTATTCACATATTTGATATTTGAAAATTGTGAGTTGATTTATGATATTTGAGGGATTAATATGTAGTTTATTTATAGAGTTTTAGTGAACTTAAATGTAAATATTGAATTTTGGAAGGATTATATGGTTCAACATTTAAGTTATGATTTAAGTCAAACTTTGGATTAGTTTTTAGAGATTAATGCATTATTAAACCAAACCAAGATTAATGCATATTGAGTAACATGAACTAACTAATTTATTTCGTAATATCTAGAGATGGATGGATTAAAATATCATAATTTTATGGATATTATTATCTATTAGTTATTTAGGAATGGAGAATTCATATCTTAGAGTAAGAGATGAGGTGGAAAATTTATTGAATCACAACCAAAGGATGAGATTGTTCTTAAAAAATGATATAAAATCAAGTACATATATATTCCTGCAAAAATTAACCAACATTAAGAAAATGATATTGAAATAAAATTTTATAATATTACTATTATTTCTGATGTTATCAACGACCCTTTTCACACAATTTTGGCTTATGGTTTTGTGGGTGTTGATTTTCTTATGATCATTCAATTTCTTGTGATCAACTATCTCTATCAATATCCATCACTATTCGGAAAATATGTTTTTTTTCCATGTAATAAAATTCACTTCCCACCTATTTTATCCTATTTTAAAACCAATTATGTTTTATTCTAGATTAACATCACACTTCCCTTTGACTTTTTTCAAGAGGAATTTTTGATAACCCTTTTAATGATGTGCTTTTCCTATAAAGGGATTTCCATATATTAAACCCCTAATTAATGAGAAAAAATTCATACGATGAGGATTTAATTTATTTAAGTGGATGTTTAACATAATACCATAATATTTTATGAGTTTTTTTCTAATAAATTTAATTTCTTCAATAACTTGCATTACATCCAAGACCAAATTTTAACAAAATGTAAAATACTATTAAAATATTATTTTTTAATATGATAGTTATCCCCTAACCATTGGAATGGTTTTTATGAAAATGATTAAACAAATTATGAAACTTTATTTTTTACAAATGTATATATAGTGAATTGTTTTTGAATAATTAATAAAAAATGAAAATAAGAACCATTTGAAAATAAAGAACTATATTTTTCTCAAAAAGTATTTTTATCTACAGAAACACATTTTACCTAAATAAATTAAATAAATAAATTTTTTGAATTTTTTAAATGAAATTATATATCATATATTAATTAATATTTTTTAAATTTATTTTATGTGTTTTCTCGACAAGATACAAGAAGAAATTATATTTTATGGTTAAAAACTCTATTTTTCTAAAAATAGTAGTGTCAGCTTTTCAAAATTTATTTTAATATATTTTTTTACACTTTAATAAATTTTATTTGAAAAGATAAAAATAACTTTTTATCATAATTTCAAATTTATATTGGATTGAATATTTTAGAATTTTCTAAAAATATAAAGTTTTTAATCAAAAGTGAAAATACTAGTTTTTTATTAAGAATTATCATTTATTTTGAAGAATTTTATGAAATAAAACTTATTTTAATATGGTTTTAAAAGTAAAATTATTTCAATTATAAAATTAAATTAATCAAATTTAGTTAATTAGAATTAATTTCATGTTGAATTATAATATTATAACTTTTTAATTTTTCCGATTTGGAAAACCTTTTTTCATCATGACTATGGGAATAATTTTAAATTAAAATTTTCCAATCAATTTAATGGAAATTGGAAAAATGGATTTCATATTTTTAATAATCATAATTCGTATTATCTAATATTTTTAACTAATCTTTTGACCATAATAATTAGTAAAAAGGGTAAAAATTAATTACCGTTATTAAGGTTAGAACAGGTTTACGAGGGGTTAAACTAAAAAGATAAAGGGTAAAATGACATATAAAATTTTCAAAAATCAATTTTTTGAACTATTTAGACCTTATCACATATGTGGTTTGATAATTTATCACTTTTTATCCTTTTATAATGTGAAAAACATGGGTACACATTTTTCTTTTCAAAAATTATAAGTGGGCCACTATTCTCACTTACAAAAGCCCAGGTAATCTCATATCTTATTAATACTTAATAAACCTTTTTTTCATGAAATATTTGAAAAATTTACTCCTAAATTACCTAACTAAATACTCTAGGTCTTTTTGAGATATTAAATTTTGTCTTGGAAGGCTTTAGTTTAAACCTAAATAGGTTTTTTGAATAATAGCTAATGTTTTTAATGTTTTGTTCTTTTTAAATTATTCTTTAAAATCCTTAAAATATTTTCAAACTATGATAAATTAATAACACAATTATCTCCTATAAAATTAGATTTGTTATGTTAATGGAATAAATTATATCCATTTCCACTTCAATCAAATAGTATATGAAATCATCATTCATGTGTAAAGAGGACTACTGCCTTGCGAACCAATGCTTTTCATTTTCCATCACCACCTCTCAAAAATGGATGTAATTATGGATTTAATTTTTATTTATTATATTTATAAAAATTTTATACCTATTTTAGTATAATAATACATATAACCTCTTACCAACCAACCCATTTGAAAACAATAACTTCCCTCATGTGTATGAATGAGTACCACCCCGCAAACCTATGAGTTGTGTTTTTCATTTTTTTACTTGTATAGTAATAAGTCTATATTTATAGAGTAAATATGTAAATATAATATAATTATAATTCTATAGTTATTTTATCACACATACATTCTTACTTTACCTATCGTGGGGGATACAATAACATCATTCATGTGTACGACCGAGTACTACCTCGCGAAGCAAGCTGATTCATTTTTCATGAAAGATTTATTTAAAAGGTAATAATGACATGTTTAAATAAATATAAGTGATATATATATATGAAAAAAAATTGATTCTATATTCTTAGTCTGTTATTTACCATCCTTTAGTCTGTTCCTTCAAGGAAATGGAAACAACGTTCATGTGTCTGTATGACCCACTATCTCCAAGAACAATGTATTTCATTTTATATCTATAACTTTTTTGGAATAAATTTAACAAATATATACTTAATAAAGATAATATTTATATTAATTATTAAATAAGGGATGTAATGGAACTGTGATCAAATTAACAGGATAAAAATTTAAAAATAAAAATATACACGAAATATAATGGAGTTATTGCCTGAAAATTGATTTTAACATGGAATTGTTAATAAATGGGTAATAAAAAGTCATAAGAAAATCATATATGGTTATATATATATATGGATATTTAATAGTTGTATAATAATCTTACATAAATTATACTTTTGGTTTAAATGTGTATGAAGGCAGTGAATATTTAAAGAAAGGGATTTCCGTCTCATTTTTTACTTATGTGAGAGAAATTTCATGTTCACCAACTATTTATTTTGCATTGTTTATAAAAAACTATGATTGTTTTTTATGATTATTATCCTTAATATTTTTTTATTTACTTATCTATTTTATTTTATCTCTTCTCTGTGGTTTACAATTAAATATTTACCAAAGTGGAAAGGGTTTTTTTGTCTCAAATTGCTTTCATTTGGAAAAAAGTTATATTGTGCACCGATCTTCTTATCTGAGATTTATGTATTGACCCTTTTAAATTCATTATAAATAATCTACTTAGTTTAATGATATTAATAATTTCAGTATATTTTATTTCATAATGGGTCCTATTATTCAAAATATACCAATATGGTAATGGTTTTATATAACAATCTTGTTGTTTATAAGAATTATTTATGATTTTGATGTCAATAATGAAATATTATGATTTATCTCCCAAGAAACTCATTTATTTTATGATACTATGGTTATTTCTTTTGAATACATTTTCCCTTAATTATACTCTCTTTATATACTAATTTTTTTAAAAAAATGTTTTTAAATAAAACTGACATTTTTTCCCACTTTGACCAAAAAACCCTTTTTCTTCCATATAAATTTTTTCTAAAAATTTCTCAAAAAAATGTTTTAAAATAATTCAAATTATAATCTAAAAACATTTTTCTCTTTTTTGAATTTTAAAAAATATTTTATATAGGATTATTCATGTCATTTTCACAAAAAGATACATTTTTATTTTTCTGGAAATACGAAAGGAATATTTATTTTAATGTTTATGACATTATATGCCATTATAAATCTCTTTTATGTTAACCTTATAAGTTTCAGTTTTTTTGATGAAAAGTATTTTGAAAAAATATTACGGTTTGATTTTTTTTTTAAAAGTGGAAATGATATTTTCCTCATAAAATGTTTTAAATGTTTTTAAGGATTCCTTTATAATCCTTCATTGTAATTTTCAATTAAAATTATTTCAATAATACTTAATGAATTTATATTTTAAAAAACATGTCTTTAAAAGAAGTATTATTTTCCTAAAAACAATCTAAGGTTTTTTTTATTAAAACTCATTTCCCATCTTTGAAGACAACATTTGATTTTACATAATATTTACTAAGGATATGATCCAATGAAACCATATTTATTCTTTATTTGGATAATTTATGATTATTATGAAGATATTCCTATAAAATCCTTTTCATTTCCATGTATTATATTATTATGAAACATATAAAAAACCCATTTCTTTTCCATGGGTTATTCTATGATTAAATACTTTTGAAACCCATTTCTTTTTCATGGGTTATGATAAAATGATTGTTTTATGATATTTTGAAACACAAATATATATATATACTGTGATTGGTGGGACTAATATCTCTATCTAATGAATTTGGTAAATATGGATAACTCATGAGTAAATATGTTATGTGTGAAATTGATTACACGTTCACAACATTTAGTGTGAACCGAGTGACATATTCAAAATGTTATGCATAAACCAAATTTCTTGTTTGTAGTGTTATGAGTGGACATGATTTCATATCTATAAGGTTATGTATAGATCTAGTTTTCATGTCTATAATTTTATTCAAGGGTCTTATTTCATGTCCTTAACTTAATGAGTGAACTTATTTCTATTTATATATGTACGCAATGTTAAAATTTTATATATAAGAAAAAAATCTATGTCTTATTCCTCGGATTTGATATCATGGATCATGTTGTTTGATTCCAGTATGATTCATGTATTATGAACTAATAACATTTATTCCATGACAAAATAATTTTATCTTTGATATGCAAGGCATGGTTTTGATATGTTATGCACAATTTCTCATTTTCTAATGATCATGTCGTTTAAAAATTTCATGTGTTTACACTTAGTGAGAATAGAAGCTCCCCTTTATCATGTTTCATTTCCTTAGTTATGAAGAAAGGTTTTATGTAGGGGATGTTTACAAAGGGTATGGAATATGAAGATATTTCTGGGAGATTTTGAAAATTGTTCACAAAATAACAAGATTGTGTACTTAGTCACGAAAGGAACCAAACCATTATGATACTCAGGCATGTGTCTAAGTAATGTAATGAATATTTGTCTAAATTATGAATTATATATGTATTATAATTTTTTTGTCTCTATAGATATCCTCTTGTGTAAAATATTATCTCATAAAAATTAATAATTACCCAATTCATAGAAGGTTTATAATAGACACAACTGTCACATAATCCATTCATATTTGTGGTATAAGATCAAGAAGAATTTATCATTTCATCAAAACTTAACACATGGAAAATAAAATTATCTACATAAACATATCATCAATATAATTATAAACCATTTATATAACTAATAATTATTTTTTCATTAGATCATATACCCAAGGTAATATAAGAAACATCAATTGATGATTCCATAATCAAAAATAAATTTAAAAGAACATTGGAAATTTTCATGAGGAAAATATGATTTTCATTTTTAAAAAAATTATTAAAAATATAAATATTTATGAAAATTAATGGAAAATTTTTACATTAAAGGAACCACGGAAAAGATAAAAAAATTTGTTTTTTAAAAAATAGTTGTTATGACAGATGTAAATGTGATTTATATGGTGTAAATTAAAAAATAGTATCTTCACACCTTTGGTAAAAAGTAACACATTAAAGAAATGAAAATATGATTATTTTGTGAACCTATTTATATAAATTAAATCATTGGTAAAAATTAATTTATGAAATATTTATAGAATATTGAAAAATATATTGAATGAATTAAAATAAATACAGACATGGAATAAAAGATTCGATACTAAAGAGAGAAATAAAGTTTGTTTTCATAAAAAAATTAATTTGAAATATTCCGTACATTTAGAGATAATGATTAATGGAAAAATTTTAATATAAAAAAATAGTATGGAAGAAAATAAATTTTTTTTTGATATAAATTTTATAATTTCATCGTTGGAAAATTTATTCACATACAATCCGGGTAAAAAAGTAATATCATATCATAAAAGCCTTACCCAAAGTCTAAGTGGTTTTTACATCTTGTATAATAAATTTTAATTTATTAAAATTTTATTCCATATAAATATAAATATTTATAATACTATACATGGTTTCTTATAATATCTTATGACAATTTTCTTAATAATATTTTCTTATTATCACCATTTAAGGAGTTACCTACTTCATTTTTCAGGTTTATGGTTTGACAGTTATGGTATTTTCACGTTGATAATGGTTTCATCATATCATTAATTTTAAACATGATATAATAATCATATATATTTATTATATACATATTTATTACCATGAATATGATTTTTTGATGAAAAATGAATTATATCACTTTATGGAGACGATAATCCATACATACACATGAGTGATGTGTCCACTTTTCATTGGATGCAAATTAAAAAGGTAAATAATAATTAAAATTTATAGTAATATAAAAAGTTCTTAAATATAATTAATATTTAGTATATACATCCTTATTTCACTGAATTTAAATAGGTTATATGAAGAGAATTACATCGCTACGTGGAGGGGGTAGTCCACACATACACATGAGTGATACTTCCATTTCTAGTTTGATAGAAAGGAGCAGGAAAATGGTTGACCAACAATCAAAATAAAATCGCAATATATTTATTTTACTTATTATAGGATAGATACAAAAGGTTTATATGATGTATAAGAATAAATAATCATTAAAATAACTAGGTAAGTTGGTTACCTCTTCTTCGAGAGACCTCCTTTGGCTTACACCATACGTGTTCTTAGGATGGTATTTGGGTTATAATGGAAGATGTAGGTTCATTTTAACAAAGATAAAAAGGTATTAGTGCATTTATTGTCTAATTTATAAGGATAAGACTATGTGAATAATATAGAAGAAGATGTTCCCTTCTGAAAGTGACATAAAGGACACACAAGGAATTACAAAAAATATTTAAATATAATATAGACCATAATCATGAAAATTGGAAAAAAGTCACCCAAATTTAAAGATAATATGAAATAAATTTAAAATAAACTGAAATAATTTTTTTATTTTAGAGATATTTTAATTCTTATCTTCTAGTTAAAAAACGTTAAACTCATTCCAACCTTAATACTGGTAACTTAACTGTTTACCATGATAACATAATTACATGACCCATAATAAATGGTTCTTTATAAATAAATTTTTACATGATGATTCAAAATTTGGAATACATTTTTTCTGATTCAATCCTTATAAGTGGCACAAATTACTTTTATTATAAGAACACAAAAGTAATGAATAATTGTTTTTAAGAAAACACCCTATTTATGAATAAAAACAATTTCTCATTAGAATAAGTAACAAAATAGGTTTGAAATAAATTTTTCTGTAATTTAATAAAAAAATTTAGGTATTTAATGATTTCGTATCATACAAAAACTGAATAAAACCTTCCAAACATTTCATTAAATGAAAATACCCAAAAATTGTATTTAATTTGAAAAGAATATAACTTATGTTCACAAAATTCAATATTGGGTTTGTTAAAAAAATGTTTTAAAATTTTTATTTTAAAATATAATCATTTATTTGGTTGATATAAAGGTTTTAAAATTTTTAAAGTCATTATTATATAATTATAATGTCATAAAAGTGACTGCATCTGAAAAATTTGTATTTTTCACTATTCACTCAAAAATCAACCATTTTATAAAATTCTAAAAAATTTATCTTTATATTATTATGAAATAATTATTTTAGAAATTATATGATTTATTTAAAAATAAAATTACTTAATTTTGTTGAAATTAATTATAATATTTGTGCATAAAATACATTAAAACCCATTATGAAGAAAATGTATCTTTGAAGGGTAAAATTAACTTATTCTCTTTTTTGCACAATAACCATAATTAAATTAATGATAATACATTTATCTGAATATATTATATAATAATTTCATTAAAAAATAATTAATATTTATTAATTTAATTTATTAAGATAATGACATGTTATGTGAAAAAAATTTAATTTTTCAGAAAAACATCTCTTTTTACCTTCAAAGGATTTTACTGCATTTTTAGACCAATTATTAAAAAATAGATTAATTTTATATATGTGTAAATAATATTTTTTAATAATTTATTTATTCCTATTCATACCCATCAATCCCATAGCTTGTAAATAACTGAAACATTAAATAAAAATAATTCAATTGATTATCATGGTCCGTTTAAACATAGTGTTACATGTAATGTAAGATATCCAAAAAATTAAATTTATTTAAATAGAAATATATCATAAAATTTCATGGTGTTACATTATACCCCCCTTAAAATGAATTTCAACCTTAAATTTTTGTCACTCTAATGCAAAAAAATGAAGATACTTTTTCTTCATCACATCCTTGGGTTCCTTTATAGCTTCCTCGAATTTATGATTCCTCTAAATAAATTTACATGGTAAGTAATATTATTCCATTAAAATTTATCTATATGATCCAATATTTCTACTAATTTTCCTTTATAGGATTGGTCGTTCTATAATGACCTGACTACTAATTTCACTATATGTGATGGATCTGGTATGTACTTCTTTAAAATCAATACATGGAACACATCACGAACTTAAGAGAGATTTGGTGGAAGCACAAAGTGATATAAAACTATCATGATTAAATACATAATCTTATAATGGATAAAATATATAAAACCATAATTTTCCTTTTTTCTCAATCTTATAGCCTTCTCCATTGGATATATTGATTGGAACATATTTTCACTAATTTTGAACTCCAAATCTCACATATTATTTTCATCTTATGTTTTCTATCGACTCTAAGCTACCCTGATGTGCCTCTAACCTTATATACCATTTCCTTACCTAGATCAGGTCCCAATAATATTAATTCTCTAACTTCAGCCTAATTACTTTTGTACATATTTTCATAAAGGTCTTCATATGGATTCATTTGAATGATTTTGTGAAATCTATTATTATAAGAAAACATAACTAAAGGATGGTTTTAATACCGAAAAAATAAAATCCATAGAATATGATCTCAACATATCCTTTACAGTTTTAATGGTCTTATTAGAGTCACCATATATTTGTGGCTGACATTCAGTAACAATGTTGAACTATATATTTAATTCCAGATAAAGTCTTATCCATACATTTATAGTAAACCTCATATCAAGTTCAGATATAACAGAATTTTACACTCTATTCAATATTACAAATTTCCTGATGTATATACTAGAAATATATTAAAGAGATAAATATACTCTTATATCAATGAAATGTATTGAATTTTTAAGGTGATTGACTATAACCCAAATAGAATATTTACAATTAAATGTTTTAGGGAGTTAGACGATGAAATACATAACGATGTTTTCCCATTTCCATTATATGATGGGAAATTATTTACAACAAACCCTTTTAATTTTGTCTCTCATCCCTAACTCTCTAATATATTAAGAATCTAAGAAAATACTATACGATATCCCTTTTTATATTTTCCTACAAGAAATATGTTTCTATATCTCTATACATATTTATATATCTAGGATTAATAAAGAATTTTGCATTATTTATTTCATCCAACAACTCCTTACTAAAATCTTGTATTTATGGGACATTTACATGGTTCATAAAACTTATCATTTTATCACAATAATGGTCGAAATTATGAACATTACTCACCTTCTTCTATTATTCCACATCCTCACTATGCTCTTTATTAATCCTCAAATGGTTGGATGGTTGAATATTTATCTGTGTAATATATAATTCATTCCCTTTACTCATTATTTAAATATCTATATTCTACAGATCTAAAACTATTTTATCTCTTTCAATCCTCATCATAGACAATCTAGAATTTTATATATAACATAGAGAATTAGCCTCCTTTTTCACCTTTCCAAGGTGTTAATGTTTTGAGCATTCAAAACCATTATTAAACTCAAATAATCTCATTTGGTGCATATTAAACTCATTTTATATAAATATATATAGAAATATTTCATTATTTTTATATATACCACAATTGTACTTATAAATATTATTCGTTAATATCTTTAATGATAAAACAATACCACTATGAGCTCTAAATCATGTGTGTGGTAAAGTTTCTCATGCACTTTTTTAACTAGAGTGAGGCGTAAGATATCACTACATAATTATTCATGGGAACACATCCAAGTACAATCTTCAATGCATCACTATATATCACAAACCCATTTTCATTGTAGGGTATTGTTTGTACAGGGGCATTGACCAACCTTCTTTTTAGATACTTGAAATTTTTCTCACATTCATCTTTACAAAGGAACTTGATTCCCTTCTAAGTTAACATGGTGAGTGTATTAGATATCCATGGTTAATTATTTAAATATATTTTATGATACACATAAAATAGAATAAAACTATAGATATTAGTCATCATGGTTTCTCTAGGCCATTTCCCAACCATTTACATCTTGTATGTATCCATCAATATTTCTTCACATGAGACTACGTGACCCAAGAATGAAACAAATTTTTAACAAGAACTCAAACATAGAAAATTAGGCATATAGTTTCTCCATCCTCAGAGACATCACCATAATCCTTAAATAATCATCAAGATCTCCTTTTCTCTTTTAATATAACATAATATATTCCATAAATAATAACCAAAATTTGTTTATGTAATATATAAAGACTATATTAATTAAATATATGAACATAATATGGTAATTAGTAAGTCCAAATAACATCACTATAAATTCATAGTGTTCTTACCACATATGGAAGGCTGTCTGGGGTATGTATTCATTTTTTACCCTTAATTGATAGTATCCATAATGATGTTAAATCTTTTAAAAGTATTTACGTTCTTATAGTTGATTAAAAAAATAATCATATATTTAAATGATAATTATTATTGATTATGAACATGTGAAGCTCCTGATAATCAGTGAAAAGTAACATTGATCTATCTTTATTTTTAACAAAAAAATAATAGGCCCACCATATGGTAGTGAACATGGATGAATTAATCTCATATCAATATTATATTGATATTTCTTCTTCATTTACTACAACTTATCCATTTCCATTATATATAGAGCCTTCAAAATTAGTGTATAACTGGGTATGATTTCTATTGAAAACATAACTTCACAATTACGAAGAAGACTATTGAATAGTTCTAGAATGTATTTAAAAAAATCATGTACAATAGGTACATAATTAATGTTGAGTATATCCACAATATTTTTAGATAAGTACCCCTTATTAATAAGAATAAATATCCCTTTAATGGAAATAAATTACATTAGAATCTAATATTGATCCCCACATCGATAAATGACCAAAGGGTCTATTGGAATGCGAAATGTGACTTCCCATACTTAGAAATTGAAATGAGATCTATATAAAGAGTGTTAATACATGTCCTAAACCATATCAAATTAAACTATATGAAGAACAAGAATATTTTTTGGAAGCATATCCCCACAAAAATAAATTAAGGAATAATCATACAATTGAGATGTGATCATCATACCATTACTAATTCTTTACATTAATTCAACATATGATTGTTGTGGTCATAATTTGATACCCTTTTAAAACTCTTTATATATAAATGAGAGAGTAGAACTAATAAAAATAATATATTTTCATTTCCTGAGTGGATGGAAAGTGTACCTTTCAATGCTTCGTTCTTATAACCTACATTAGTACTAGTATAACTGTTGTCTCTAGGTTTTCATTCCACTCTTAATTTATTTAGTATTACCATATATACAATTTAATCCATGTCACTTTCCACACTTCTATCAAAAAGGAACAAAATTTTTAATCCCTCCATAGTTTTTATTATCTTATTTTTGTTTTGAATTCCATGTTTCATTTATTAGTAGTACCATAAGTTAGATGGTTAGAACTAATCTATATTTATACCATTATTTCACATTGAATTTGGTTTTCATGGATAATAAAGTATCTTATGGATAACACACTTCAAAGACTTGGTTTTAAGACACTAAATAATTGATCAGTCAAACATTCTGTTTCAATGATAATAATATAAGAATACATCATATGTCATGTACAATTTTCTTAAAGGATACTAATAGATTCATCATCCTTCTACTTTAGCTCAGGTAGTTCATTATGTGTTTTCATAAGAAATACGCAAGGGATGTATTTACTAAAAAATTACCATATAAACTCATTCAACTCTATAAAGTGAATTTAATCTTATATACACATTCTATTGGTAAGATTCCATCATTGATTTTATTTACCGCCCAAATGATAAAGAATCAAAATATCTGTTTCATGATTCAAGCAGTGGAGAATGGAAAATATCTTTTTAGTGGTACTAATTCATTGCTCAGTTATTAGTGGAATAAAAACCCAATAAAAGAAGGTGTATTTTTCTCATGATGACTCAATGGTACATTGTTCCCCCCTTTTATAATTTATAAGCTCATTATGATTCATAGATTCATAAAGTTTTATAATCATAACAAGAAGGTTTTTCATTCCATCCATAATTACATTCGGGTTATTAGTAGGTAAATAATTTCATTTTTATCACATCCTTCATTAACATGATTTCTCTTAGTTCTTGTTATTGGATAAACCAAAAAGTATAGTGTGATCCATAATAATCATTTTAATCAACCATATAATCATGAAAAATTATTCAAAGAATATCTAAACCATGACACCTTCTTTTCAATCAACGACATCTTAGGTTTATCATAGTCCATCGATGGTCATTATCTATTCAAATCCATTAAATTAGTTCATAATGAAACTTTTAATTAACCCAAGAATATCCTAGGAGTGGTTCTAGTCAAGTGTGAAATCTTCATCCCACTCATCATGAATCAGTGACAATCATGTTAATACCCAATATTCCCCTTTTAGTGTTTTTATGTATAGGTGCATTTGTCTTATAGCCACATCCACATTCCAATACCGAGATAAGGATTCACTTTCTATTTAAGGTACACAATATCCACTTTACCAAATATCTAGGATATTATCCCACACATTAACATATCCCCAGGGTTCCAAAAAATTCTCTCTAGTCCTAATATAAAAAAACTAAAATATACTTTGATAACAACTGTGGTGTCTACAAACATAAATATTACATCTTTTTAGATTAATATTCAATTCATATCATATTAATACAGACCCTCAAATTATAATTTTTTAATTACTTTTGAGACTATATAAAAAATAATATTATTTAAGGAATCTTATTTAACATCTCCCAAATATTTCTTGTCATAAAGTACATTTATTAGACATACCGTAGTTAAAACCTTTCCTGATAACCTGGTGATAGGAAAAATAAGAGAGGCTGATCTTAGATACATAATAAAGAGATACATGGAAGATATCGATCAATTATCATATGCAATCATGTAAAAATAATAATGGTATGGGAATATTATAGTAACATTTTAATTTCATGTCCAATATTTCATAGATTATAATCATGACATAAGGATTTGTCACATCATAATACGTGAATCATATAAGAATAAAAAATCATTATCCATGAGATCATATCATAAAAATAAGAACATATCATATATAGTGGAATACAAAGTGTGTCATAATCATAATCATAGTAATATTATGTCAAGGAAACCAACTAGGGAATTCATCACATGTTAGTCTTGGGATAAAGACCTATATACTAGCTTTGGTCCTAGAATAACCTCACGTGTACCCTTTTTTTGGATTGAGATAACCTATTTTTTACCCTCTTTAAGGACTTTTACAATTTCCAGTGTTCCTTTATATCTCATAATCATTAATAATTACCCAATTAATTAGAGTGCTATTACAGAACCACCCATCACTTTTTCCATTCATATGTATGCCATAAGACCATGAATATTTTATCATTTCATCATTCTATAAAACATTTAAAAGAAAAAAATGCATAATGAAAATATCACAATCCTAATAATAATCCATCAAGAGAAATAATAATGCTTATATCATTGGATCCCAAACCAAATAAATCATAAGAGATATTGATAAATGTTTTCCTAGATGAAAATACCTTTAAAATATCATTAGAACATTTATGGAGGAAAATAAAAATTTCATTTTGAAATAAATTATATGGGCTAAAAAATGTCTAGAATATTAGGAATTTATTTATTTGAAAGAAAACATGGAAAGAAAACAAATAATTAATAAAATTAAAGTTTAGTAATGATGGTGGGAAACTTCATTTTTGTGGTGTATGCTAAAACAATGATTTCATCTACTCCTTTGGTAAAACATTCATCCTTTCGAATATTTCCAAAATATTCATTTTAAACCATTTTATAAAAAAAGGTAGAAATATATTTAATAAATCATTGGATAATATTAATTTAATTTTTCAGAATATTTTGAAAACATTTTAATGAGAATATGTACACGAAAGAAAATATTCTCAACCGAAGTGAGAAATAAATTATGTTTTCTTAAAAAACATTAATTCAGAATTTTGACTTCTTTGAGGGAGAAAATTGAAAGTAAATTTTTTAATCTATATAAATATTCATACGAGACTAAATTTCATAATATATTTGATATATTGATCATAAAATATCATCATTTGAAAATTTAAGCTTAAACAATTCTAAAAAAATGATAGATTGTGACATAAAATACTTACCATTAGTTATTTTGTAAGCACGTTAAACCTTCTATATAATAACATTAAATTTATTATAATTGTATAATATAACCCTAAAAAAATTATAATACCATTAATGGTTTAATAATAAAATATTATGTCCTGTTCATTAACAATCATTCTTTATCATCAGAAATTATGGTGTTAAGCTATTTATTTATCTTATATGCTTTGGTTTAGAAGTTATGGTCCTTGTACATTGATCATGGTTGAATAATATAAATAATGTTAAGAATGATATAAATATAATAAATATTCATTATATAAATATTTATAACAATTCAAATAAATCGGTGATAAGAAATGAATAACATTACTTTATGTAGATGATAGTTTGTATGTACACTTGAGTGATGTTTCCAATTCCGGATGGATAGAATGAAAAATGTTAAATAATAAATAAACTATAGAAATGATAATAATAACATAAATATAATTTATATTAATTAAATACATCATTATAACTGTCTATGTGAATCATTTCTAGGAAATAAATGGCATCGGTATTTTGGGGTCCAAGTCAATATGCACACACGAGCGATACATTTATTTCCCATTTGATAGAAAAAATGTAGAAAATGGTTGTAACATAATCATAATTATATCTTATTATATTTATAATATTTTATTAATTATTCTATTATAGATAAAATAGACCGATAAGTCATATGATAATAAAAAACATTGAAAGAGTTGGGTAAGATGAATACCTCATCTTTGAAAGACCTCCTTTGGCTTGCACATTAAGAATTATTAGGATTGTCTTCTTATAAGAACATATGATATAAGATAGGTGGAAGTAATATATTATGGTATTGTGGTAGGTGTTTTATGAGATATAAGGTTCAATCATTATGATTAATATTGGAGAAGAGGTTCCCTTTTATCAGTGAGGGAAACGACAAAATTGGAATTATTTAAAATATATAAATATAATATATATCATAATCAGGTCAAGTGAAAACAAGTCACCCAAAATATCAATATAATTTTTTATTATCTTGAATGGAACTCAATCAATCACATTAATAAATTATTTCATATATTTAAATCCTTATCTCTTAGTTAAACCACTTTAAACCCATTTTATCTTAATTGTGATAACATTACATATTACCATGAAAAAATAATTATATGAAAACAATTAAATGGGTTATATAACAAAATATATATATCATTATTAAAAATTTAGAATCCATTTTTTCAGATTTAATTTCGAATGGTGGTATAAATTACATTTAATATAAAAAATAATATGTAATAAAAATGGTTTTTAGGAAAATACCTAATTTAAGCATAAACGTTATTTCATATTGAAATCAATAAAAAGTTTGTTTAGATGATTATTTTGTTTATTTAGAACAATATTATGGTTTTTTTACTTTTTTATCATGCTAAAACCAAATGTCCCCATCCAAATATACCATTAAATGTAAATTCAAAACAATAGTTTTTAGTTTGAATAAAATATAACTTATGTTCACAAAAGTCAAGCTTGGGTTCCCAAATTAAAAATAATTTTTTTTAATTTTTTAATCCAAAAAACTTATTTTAATAAAATGGTTTTAGAATTTTTTAAGTCTTCATTAATTCATAATAATGTCATAAAAGTTATAGTATTTGAAAATTTACTATTTTCACTATTCACTCAAAAATCAATATTTTCCAAAAAATATCGAAAAATAATCCTAAAAATATTATGAAAATATTATTTCAATAACTATATCAATATTTTAAAATAAAATTTATAAATTTATTAGAAATTAATCATAATATTCATTCCCAAAATTCAAAATTTGTTATGAATAAAATATCGTTTCTGATGCATAAAATGATTTTATTCTAATTCTGTAAATAAAAAATAAAATTTAATGAAAATTAATATATTTTATTGAATATATTGCTTAAAAATTTCATTACAATAATTCATTAATAGCGATCGATTTAATTTATTCAAATAATGGCACATTTCATATATAAACATTGTTTTAAAAAAACATCTCATTTTTACTTTCAAATGATTTTATTTTATTTTATAATAAATTATCAAACAAAAAAATCATTTTATACATGTTTAAATAATAATTATTTTTCATTTAGAAGGCCATATTCATGCCTTTGATCCCATGGATATGCGATAACTGAGACATTTAACAATAATAATTAAAAAGTGTATCAAGTTCTCTTTTATCTCGGCATTGCATATAAAGATACCTATCGAAGAAAATAAATTTATTTATAGAGAAATAAATCAAAAAATTTAGGGTGTTACACACCAATTAAATACATCATTATAAGGCTTACAATAAATAATTAAAATTTTGTCTTAATAAAGTGTATCACAACTCTTTTTTTAGTGTTGCATATGAAATAAGTTATCAAAAATTGAATTTATTATAATTTCGGAGGTGTTTATTTCTACCCTTTAAATAAATTATGTCCAAAAAATTTTAATTACTAATGAAAATAGTTAAGGATTTCCATAATATAGTCATGACTCAATATATTATTTATAATTAAATATATACATTAATATCTGAGGTAATTCTAAGAAAATTATAGTTTACATCGTAATCATCATATATTTAGATTCTCAAACATTTGTTCTAAATATACCATATTAGCTATCTATATGAATTATGAGTTTCTAGAGACATACCTTTCCCAAAATTATTTTTGTAGTCCTATTTCAGACCAAATACAAAACCAAAATATGGTTAAGATAATATATAACAAAATAAAAGCAGATGTATATATGAATATGAAAACTAAATCGTGATATGTCTTCTCCTCTGACACATTCATTTCAACAAATGATACTATTAATTTAACTATTATATTTTTTGATCAACCTATAAGTATTATATTTTATGTTAGGATTTCTACAATCATTTTCCTATCAAGTTTAATATCCTTAATAAATATATATTTCATCATCAACATCTATAAAAATACATCATATTTATTCATAAATACCATGTGAATATAAAAACCATATCAATTAAAATTATCAAAATATATAAGTAGTTATTCCCACATATTGTGCAGTAAGTGGAGATTACAATAGCACTCAACTATACATTTAGGGTTATTACCCTTAGGTGCATCTGTTCCAGAGAGTATATGCACCTGTTTATATCCAAACATGGATTTTATCTCTAAGAAACCACAGAATTTATAATTTCACAATGTATTAAGTTTTTTTTACTACATTTAATCTTATACTAAGGTATTTTACTAATTTTTTCAAGTGTTAATCACCAAAAAAAATTTATATACCAATATACATATAAATTAATCATGTGTAACCTCAAACTATGATTCCCTATACACAAACTATGGAAATTGAGTGAGAATAAACATAATAATTTCATGATAGATTTGAAAAAAAACTGAATTATGCCAAATTTAAATATCTATAATTTAAATATCAAAAAATATATTGAGTTTCTTATAATCCCATCACCATTCATGTTTAGATTATTAGATATTTATGAAAATGGTTTATCTAAAAAACCAATATCTTTCACATTAAATGGATATTTTCCCCATTATACCACGTATTATTTATTATATAATAATTATTAAATATATTCCACAAAATCCCCACACATGATACCCTTGTAGAAATATCATATGTATTACTCTTCTTATTAAGATGGGCAAATCAAAATATAATATGGGTGAGCTCAAAAGCTCAATAAAGGGTAGCATATATTAGAATCCATCATGTAACAAACAATGAATGAATAATATAGTTAGAATAAATAAAATAAATGATTTTATATAACTGAACACATTAGATTGAAATAAATTCATGGATGTCAAAATAATAAAAATAATCACATGGATAACATTAACTGGTTTAATTATGATGGAATAAACAGTGCGAGGTATCTTAATCTTCAATACAAGACATCATCTTGTTACCATTAATGAATTATTCTAAGACAATACAATCTAACCATTGAGGCATCGTAATTAACATCAAGACCATTGCCATGAAATCATTAATAAATGGTTAGGAATTCCCCAAATATTTATACTTTTTTTCTACTGATACCAACAAATGCATAAAAAAGATATATCATATTGATCCACACCCATCACAAAATTATATCCAATGAATTCAATATATGAAATCAAAAAATAACAATAAAATATATAATCAACTTTCCTTAGTAATCAGTAAACATACATATTTGAATAATAAACAAAAAATATGTCAAGGTTTTTTTCTTTCAATAAATGGAATAATGTGATCATAATACATCCTGAGGAATAAGGAGGATAATATAATTAGAGAATCTCCCTAAAAATAATCAAAAAAAATTAAGGATAAAAACATATATTAAAAAAACCCTTTCAATATTATTTGATAAATAACTCTAAAAAACAAAATGAAATATCAATTTTTGAAAAGCTCCTTAAAAAATTGTTATATAAAAAATAATTTAAGATTCAAAAAACATTTAATAATTTATCCACTAAAAAATAATATATTTTATCATGAAACAAATTTTATAAAAATATTATTTATATTTTTTAGAATACATAAAAACATTGAATAATTCATTAATTAAACACAATACTTTAAAATTCCATTTAAAATCAAGAATTCCTTTTTAAAAATAAAACTTGTAATTTTGAAAAAAAATAAGTATAATTCACTTTCTTTTCAAAATGATTATAAATTAAAATATTTTGTAAAACCATTTTAAAAAATCAAATATGATGTTCATAGATTATAATGATCATAAAATTAAAGGAAAATATAAAAGTGTTTTTAGAAAATGTTTTTACTATAGTCGTAAAGTATGAAGTTAAGGATCAAATTCAAAAATCATTTTCTAAAAAAGTGATATAGAAGATTTTGGAAACTTTTAAATTTAAAAATAATATTTAAGAGTGGATATTTGAAAAAGAAATAATGGTTCTCTAATATAAATTTGGTGTAAAATATAACATATATAATCATTAAAGGATACCCCCTTAACAATGTTTTTAAAAATACTTTATTAAAACACACATTATAAAAGGGTGGTAAAACATTTATTTTGAAATGTAGAAAAGAGAAATAAAAATATCACATAGGATAATATGTTTTTTTATTTAAAAATAATAAATGAAAAAAAATTTATTTAAATAGGGAACATTTATATAGAAGAGAAATGACCATTAAAGAGGAAGAAAATTATTCTTTTATATGTTGTATTTTACTGAAGAAATAAATCCCCAAAAGAGGAAGATTTGATGTTATAATCCTTTTAAAGTGAGTTCATTAGCATGAAATTTAAATACCTAGTATTTAATATTATGTAAATTAAATTTCAATCATAAAGTCGGATTCACCCAACCTACATTAATAAAATTAATTAAGAACTATCTTTACTCAATGAATAGAAATTGAATTGGTAAAAACATTTATAACTTTGGTAACTATTTATTTGAATTATCGTAAATGAGAAAATTTGAAACTAGAATTAAATTACCATTAATATAAATAATTTCATGATATAATATGTCAAATAGTAAGATACATTCAAATAAAATTAAAAACAATTTGTGAATATGGAATATGTATTAATGAAAGAAAATTGAAATGAGAAACCCTTACATTAACTATCAGCTGCCACAAATCGTATTTAACATACACTATAATAAAAATAAAATTATTAATACTCATTTAATAAACTTATTAATATTTATTAAATTTCATATTATTTAATTATAATCACTCAATAAACATGTATTAGTTATTTAATTTCTTTTCATCATCATGTATTAGGAATTTTGATTGCTTTGCACATGTATTGTAATAGTGAAATTGAACCCTATTATTTAATACTAATTTAATAATTAAAAATGTATAAATGGTATTTAAAGAATTTTTTCTCAATTATTTATTCATCACCATGTCCTTTTATTTTAATCTATGGTCATGGTTTATAAGATCATAATATATAACGAGCTTATTTTACTTAATATATCGATATAAATAAACTATATTTTAATGATATTTAATTTTCAGTAATCATTTCAGAATAATATTAATTAAATATAATATATCCTTAATATATTATATATTGATAAAATATTTTTTATATTTATCAATTCATTTATTGATGAAAAACAAAATACATCTCTTTAAGGAGGTGGTAGTCTACACACACACACATTGTTCTAGTTTTCTATTGAACAAAAAGAAGGTGGATATTGATTTATCTTAATAAAATTATAATAATGTTATTAATATTCGATTTATTCATTAAAAATCCCTTTAATAAATTTACTTAAGGAGTTTATGAAATATAAAACTTGTCATTCATGGAGGCGGTAGTCCGCAAGTTATGCAAACGATTTTGTCATTATTCTAATGATAAGGGGAAAAGTTAGAGAAGTATTATTCTATTATCATAAAAAATTATGTATATGAATAATATTTATATCAACATATTATAATGTATTATATAGTTTTGGAATAGAAATATTGGAAATAAAAAGGTTTTATGAGTGATTAGTACCCATTTTGAGGTTTTGATTCTTTTCTTGAATGACTTATTAGAATTAGGGGACTTAAAGGAAAATTTAATGCAACCAAAAGTTGAAAAACATGGAGAGGTATTATAATAGAGTTAAAATGTGTATATTATTAATGTAATTAAATAGTAGTAGTTTTGATTTATGTGGGTATAAGTTTCCTCCTTTTATAGGTGAAAAAGAGGGACTTTTCTATGGAACTGAATGGTAGATAAGGGGTAAGAATGGAAACTCATGGGAGTTAGGTGAGTTAGAAAAGTGAATTTTGGTGAGAAATTTATTAATCTATTTAAATGATATCAAAATTTTTGTATAAGGTATTTTTAAAATGCAATGTTAACCAAATTTAATCTACCTAAGTTACAAAATTTACCCTAATAAACCTCCATTAAATTTTTACCATGGTAAATATTTTTTGAACAATATATATAATATGGACCTAAGTAGATAATATAGATGTTATGAATCCTTTTTTTACTCAAATGAATCTAATTCAATATCTAAAAATGGTAAAATTAACATTTAAATTAAAATTTATATCATATAGAACCGTTTATTTTATAGAAAAATTTGTTTTTATACATTAATAACATTGATGATTATTTCATAAAAATTGATAATTAAATTAGTGTCAATATTTTTTTATAAGTTTAAATATATATTTAATAAATTATTTAAAATAAATATATTTAATAAATATGTAAATAAATTATACATTTTTTATAAAATAAATTCATTGAAAAATAAATATTTTATCATGGTTATTAACATTTAGTTTGGTACCTTATTTCTTGGTTAAAAATTAAATTCACTAATTAATATTTTTTGAAATTATGATTAAAAATGATTAAACTATTTTTTATAATGAATTTCTATATTTAATAAAAATTAAATTTAATATAGTTGTGTGTAATTCATAAAATGGAATTCCTAGTAAAATATATTTTTTCCCTGAAATTTTCTTCTTATTTATTTATCTATGCTAATTGAATTTTATCAATAAAATTTCATTAAAAATACCGTTTATTTTTCAGACATCAAATATTTAATAATGTTATTAGTTATATGTATACTCAATAATTCAATGAGTACATTATATTGGTCACATATAATACTTATAATTTTATCTCAAGCAAATGTATCTTTATTTTCATTTATGCTTAGTATTGAATATATAATAAGTTATCATAAATTTAATGTGTTATTTGTTTTGGGGTGTCACAAGAATCCACATATCATATGAATCCCCAAAAAAATTGGAAGGACCAATAAATTATTTATAATATTCTTGTACTATAGGCTACATGATAGAGGGAAATAGATATATGACCTTATAAGAAATCAATATATTTTACTTTGGTTTAAAATCTTATATATTGTTACCCATGGATAATCTAAGTGCCAATTTATAAAATAAAATTTTAAAATGGTCTGTATAAAAAGTATCTTCCGTAAAATGTATAATTAAATTTTTTTTGAAGACAAAACAATGGTTAAATATTTTAATTTTAAAAAAATTATTATGAAATATAAACACTCTTTATAGTTACGCTATAAAATGCTAAAGTGGGAAAAGTTGACAAATTATGTTGATGAAATGGATTAGTAATAGTTTTACCTTAGGAAATATATTATAAAAAACTCTCTTATATCTGATGAATTAATTATTTTATTCATTAAGATATATATATATATCACATAATTAATGTTTATTGCATCGAGTGATGTCATGAAAAAATCCACCAAGAACCCTCCAGGGTTTGTAAAAAAATTGAGTGTGAGCCCAAAAATTTGACTCCAATAGTTCATGGTGAGGACAGAAAGTACATAATTTAATATTGAATGTTGTATTTTTTCAGTATATTATGAATTCAATGTATAAGGAATGGGGTATTAAATAGAAAAAATGCATGGTTAAATAATTCACGATGAATTTATTGTCAGTGCATAATAAATTAAATATACAAGGAAGTATTAAATGAAGAGATGATGATGCCTTAGGAATTATATATTATTCTTTATAAATAATCCATATATTTCCAAAGCATTATTAAGGATATACCATGATCTATGGGAAAGGAAAAAAGGAATGTGAGGATATAAGATTAAAAAATTCAAGTGAATAATTAAGTTTAAGACGTAGTGGAATATTAATAATGAAGATTTTTGAATTATAAAAAAAAATCAATGACCTGTGTCAATGATGATAAAGGATTAAAAATTGGTTACAAAGTGTTTATAAAGATAAGAGTTTATGGGAAAATATTTTTGAGGCCACGAAAAATAATCTATTGTATGAGATATTGATGAAGGATTGAGAAAAGGGGTTGGAATGAATATTTTGGTGCTTATACTTATTTTTTTATTATATCTGTAGGGATTATATAATAATTTGGTCATCAATATCAAATAAAGAACCCAATTGTGGAGTTCAATTAAACCTAAATGATTTTAAATCTTACTTTGGTTTATCGATTCAAACAGCGATGACCGTCAGTTGATGCTATTGATAGGCATGTTTTTGGATCATGGGACTTATAAGAGAGGGGGACAATGAGTTTTCTTGACCGCAAGCATATTATGATATGTTTTACTTTAGAGGATTATTTAATTAGATCCTAGTACAGTGCACCCAAAACCTTCAATAGATTCCAGTTCTACCTATTTATATGGAACGATGTCTTCCATATGAAGCATGGCTCAACTTTGATGGCGATATCGGCTAGTTTCTCTAACCTTCCTCTACCATTTTATAACCACTCTATGGTTAGGATTCTTGGGAACTTAGTAGGTTGATTATTGTGTTCAGATATCCATACTGAAGCTATTTTTCATCTTGTTAACCTGTGATTCTGGGTGTATATGGATGTGTCAAGAGTTCTATTCGATACTGTTTGGATCGCAGTAGAAAAAGAGTTTCGGTATAAGCAGAATGTGGTTTACGAATTTTGGTCCGATTTTTGTGTTGTTTGTAAGCGTCTGGCTCATTCATTGTTAGAATATAGATGAGGTACATTGACTCTCACAACGCGGATGGGTGCATACAGTGGTTATGTTAAAAATTATGGAATTTAGGCATCCTTGTATGGGCATAAGTCTGTGAGAGTGGACACATAGTCTAAATCGACAATGGATGTCAATTGTAGATCAAAATAAGTGAATCCTTTGGCTTCTGACATCTTCGGTCTCTTGAGGAATGATTTGGGAGTACCCCAACCCCCTATACCTACTTTTTTGGGGATATAGTGTCCTTCTGTGGAGACAGTGCAGCCAAATAGTGTTCTCGTTCTTGTGGATCTGCACATTATGGATGAAAGAGGATCCATGAATCCAATGGATGTTTCATATGCAGAGGCCATGTGCTCAGAGACTAACAAGGGTCTGGATAAAATCATTATGTCACTAAGGGATGGTGAATAATCCATATGTAAAGTGTTGTAGCGTGAGGAGGTGGGTACTATTGTGATGAGTAACAGTTTTGAAGGGTTGTGGCATGATAATCCGATTTTGAAGGTTAAAATTGACATGATTAAGCCTTAAATGGATCAACATGGGTCCTCTAGGAATAATTCCTATGATGAGGACACTGAGAATTAATTAGGCGATATAGAAGGTGACACTCAAGGTGATTGGCTTTCATGTATGAGATACAGCAAGAACCGTAGGGGTACTCAGAAAGTGAGGAAGGATTATTATTTTCTGCCTCCACTAAGGGAGACCACATCAGTGAAGAAATTGAAGAGAAGTGTTCCTCATTCCAAGGATGATTCTAGAAAGTAGTGGTAGATCAGTGTGGTGAGAGACTCTTCTGTGGAGTTTCTTACGCACTCAGAAGAAGTAATTGTTGAAGTAGTTTTGACAATAAAGTCTACTAAAGAAGAAACTGACATGATGATGGGAAGGTCATTAAGGGTGGATAAAAATGAAAAGAAAAGTAATTAGATTGACAAACAAGATATAATATTGATTTGGGGATTCAGTACTGGGAAGATCTGTCATGAGGAGTACATCTTGTCTTTGGACAAGCTGGCGTATCAGTTCGAAGTCCTTTTGAAGGATGATCAATACTCTCAGGTTAGTACTATTTCATGTAAATTATGTAGGGAGAACAAATCAGGTAGACTTAAGTTATCCTTTAATGGTTCTTTTATTTCATTAGTGATTGAACTATGATTTCTCACTAATTCTTTAAAAGTGTTTTCTATAATAAAAATTTAATTTTCAGTTTGTCATTATACAAGATGGCATGGTGGTGGGGTTCCAACACATATCAATACAAGAAGAGGAGAAGAGTGGACCTCATTAATAGTAGCTGATCCATAAAGGTAATGAGATCACTTATTAAGAAGAAGGAATACATGGCGGGGTTTTTTGTGGGACTCATCCTACTCAAGAAATGTTATCATGTTTAAAAAGACACAAATATAACTATGGTCATCCAATAAAATTAATCTAAATCATTTCATCAAGTCACCAATAATCTTCAACATTCAACACATGAATCCTTCTACGTTTTAGAGTTTTAATGATCGAATGGCTGTATAGAAATCCAAAACCTTGTAAGATCAACCTAATCATGATAGGATTTCTGAAATTGTCTATGTTTGGATACATGAAGAGAAAAAAAAATACTTTGTTAAGGATAGTTTTTTATTGAAATTATCTGTAATGAACATGATATGTGGTCTATTGAAGAAGCTATGTGATATTTCTAATATCATGTATAATGAAGAATTTTTATAATTACAAAAATTCAAATATCGAGGTTTCATTGCATGTAACACCCTAATATTTTAAAATAAGAACATTGTATTTAATATCATATGTGACACAAAACACCGAGATTAAACCACCAATGAAATAAATTTTGTTTAAATATAATTTCTTCGATAGCTTGTGAAACATGACACCCCGAGACTAAATGAACTATAATATAGTATAACATTATAACCTAGATTTTATATTGGACGGTATGAATAGTACTAACTGAATTATGAAAATTATTGTTATATGATGATTATAAATAAAATAAGAATCAATGAAAAGAAAAATAGAAGTGTTCTGTAAAACTATATTATTTTACAAATCATCTAGTCACACAATGAAAAAACCGTATAAAATTAATTTGTACCAATTATTAAAAATTTATTTTATAAAATTTTAATAATTTTTGAAATAATCATATCAAAATTATTTTATGGTGATTTTTATAAATTTTTCTAAAAATACTCATCTTTCGTTGAATTGTGAAAATGATTTCTTTTTTATTTAAAAATGACTTTTAATTTAAATATTTTACACTGATAAATTATTTTATAAATATGTTTTAAAATAAAATTACTGCAAATATATTAAAATTTAGATAGATTTTTTCTATTTAATCAATTTTATCTTGATGTTTGATATGAAAACCATATATACTTATAAGAAGTTTGCCTTGAGAAACCTGCCTTTTCATCACTCTATAGGTATAATTTTAATTTGGTCACTTCCACTTTAGGGAATTGAATTTTGAAAAATGGATTCCAAATTTGGTATTATCATAATTTATATATTCAAATGATTGCAACATAATTTTTCACTATCTTGAATAGTAATTTAAATAGAAACTAATTACCATGGTTAAGAAAAAAATTAATTTACCGGGGTTAAAATATGAATATGAAGAATAAAATGACTTATACTTGTATAACACCCATTTTATGTCCATTTATACTTATAATAACATATATGGGTCAATAATGAGCTATTTTGGAGGCTTTTGGAATGATATAAATGAATAGATAATTAAATATTATCAAAACTTCCAGGTGTGTCCTCTCCTTCATTCATAAAATGCTACCCCTCTCCTACCCTATGTACACTTTAAATGCCATTTGGTTTGGTGAATACATACCTAAATATAATTATTCATCCCATAATAAAATCTTAGATGCATTTTTCATATCATAAATCCATCCTATTAATTATTTTGGTGAGAACAAAAAGTGGTCTTCTTGATAAAAGGTAATGTTATTAAAAGTGAATTTTATTTTTTTATTCTTCCAACAATATAAAATATCCAAAACTATTATTATATAATAAAGTTATTATGATAAATTTAATATTGTTTTATTATTCTAATTTCATAAATTATATTCATCTAATCTTCTATCAAATGGGAAGTGAAATCATCGATCATGTGTATATCAACATACCATCTCACGAACCGATGTAACTCATTTTCGGTCACCACATTGAAAGAATAGATATAATTAAAGATTCAACAAATCTATATGATATTTATGATATGATTTTACTATTGTGACTTTAATATCACATATATAGTTTCATGTTTCATTCTATTTAAAATACAATAACGTCGCTTTGGTGTATATCAAACTGCCACCTCACAATGTAATGATATTTATTTTTGAATTACGCATTATATGGAAGGAAATAAGGAATAATTTAATGATTTTATATCATAAATATGAAGTAATATTAACTCTTTAAAATTAATATATCACTTAATTTCTTACCATTTCATCCATTAATGAAATGATAATGTATCTCAAGCATACGTAAGACTTACCATCTCCACGAAGCGATGTGGTCCATTCTCCATGTTCAAATTTTTGTAATGATTCAAAAATTGTATCTAACATAAAAAGAGTATTTTAAAAAATAATATCCTTTTTTAGATTATGGAACTATATAGTATTATCAATAACCCGAACATTCATGTTAAAACATTCATGATAAAACAAGGCCATTATAACTCGAAACAATAATAATAAATAAATATTATTAATAAATGGTTGATAAATGTTATAAAAGAATCATATATGATATTAAAAATATGATTATGGTTTTATTATTAATTAATATCATTATTTAACCATTATAAATGAGGGTAGTGCATGATCAACCAAATGGAAGCTTTAGGTAAGAGACTTCATATCAATTTTCATTGATTGAAGTATATTTTATTATTATGCACCAAATGTATTTTATATGGTGTACTTAAAGTCCATATGACATATAAAATCAAGATTCATTAATAATTCATGGAATTTTATGTTTCAATTTTATTTATATCATCCAATGTTATTTGACATAAATGTTTCTATGTGATAAATAATTTCACAACTCAACTTATTTCCCTTAGGTTATATTAATTTTTCATTGTTTTAATACTCTTTTATTATGTGTTTATTGAGATCTAAATATATTATTTTTTAATTCCACTTGTTTCTTTGGATTTAGTTTTTTTAAAAAATAGTTGATTAATTATATAATTATTACTTCAACGTTACAATCATTGTAAGTCTTTATTAGAAAATTCAATTTCAATCATGATTGATTATTATTGAAATTTCAATGAAGTAAATTATTTTCATTTTCTAGAAAACAGATTTATTTTCTTCTAATACAGTTATTCATGATAGTTTCATGTAAAAGTACAATTTTTTCAGTATTTGGAAGTCAAATATTTTTTTTAAAATACTTTAAATAAATTTCGAATTTATTTCTCCCTTTGGTCAAAAATCATTTTTCTCCCCAAACAATTTTTTCTATAATTGTTTTAAAACTTTATTTTAACATTACCCAAAACATTTATTAAATAAATATTTACCCATTTTGACTTAATTTATTATAGGAATATTCATGTCATTTTTTAAACAATTATTAATTTTATTTTACCCAAAAAGTGAATGGAATATTTTTTTAACATTTATGACATGAACATAATTTCTATATGTCATTACCACTCAATGTTTTAAAGCTTCATTTTTATGTTTAAAAGTTTTTTATCAAAGAATACTATTTTGGAAATATTTTTTTAACATTGAGTTTTAATATTTTTTCAATGTAAAAAGGATATTCTTATCAAGAATATTATTAATGACATTTTAAAGGTATTTCAATTTTTCCATAAAAATATCACATTATTTAACTTATACTCCACTGAGGATATGATATACTAATACCATACATATTCATTCTATGGATGATTTTTGATACTTTTGACCAAGGATAGTATTGAGAATCAATTTCTTGAATCAATTATTTGTCATTAACTTTCCATTGAAATATTCACTTTCCTTTGATCACTGATCATTATATTTATGCAAAATATCCATTTAATTTATCATGGAAATAATTATTTCATAAAAAATATTTTATTTCAACAAACTATGATCTATATTGAATGCTATTTATTTATATAAGGAATTATTGGGAAATATAGATCCTTTACTCAATATGAACATTTGATGATAAGGCACATTGTTCAAGAATTAAATCGATTACTTGATATATGAGGAATGATTTGTACATGAAGTGATAGTTGGGACTCATAATTATATAGATCCTTGATGAATTGTATGTGTAATGAGGTGAATCAGTAAGATTGTATTTAATGAGTTCCTACCTGTAGTTTTAAAACATCTTATGAAAGTTCATTATGGTAGAGCTATCATGATGTGTGAGATCATGACATCCAATAATAATCATTTCCTTGATTAATAATTTAGTTTTTTTAATGATATTTTCAAATTGATAATATCTCTAGATTCATTTATTTTTTAATTATGGATTAAATTACAGGTGTTTTCAGTTATTCACCTTTTCATATTGATTATTCAATATCTATTAGTGATAGTCAATTTATATAATTGGCATGAGTGCTTATTTATTTACCGTTATATATTGACTATCCCTTATGTAATAATGATTGTAATGTTATTTAAATGGAGTGTGTGTTCAATTATTTAACTTTACTTATTGATTAATACTTATCTATTCATGATAGTCAAGTTATTTTTATGGTATTTTGGTTCAGTTATTTACCTTGTCATATTGACTATTTAATATTTATTTATGATAGTCAAGTTACTTAAATGGAATCTATGTTTAGTTATTTACTATTCCATAATGGTTAATACTTATCTATTCATGATATTGATGTCATTTAAATGGAAAGTGTGTTTAGTTATTTACTTATACATGTTGATTATAATTATTGATTCCTGACAGCTTCCACTTTATGTAAATCTTACTAATCTTCTGAGCTCAACCTTATTTTTTTCCTTTCCCTTGAATCCAGGAAGTGTAATATGAATTATATGAAAATATATGATACATTATATAATTATATTCATGATATAAATTAATTTGTAATTTTTCTATTCAAATTTAATACAAGACTCAAGTATGTATGTAGTTTACCAAGACCACTAAAATATTAGGTCCTTTGAGACGTTATTACTAACATCTAATTACACTGTAATAAACTAGATAACATCTTTAAGTTACAGGGTTCAGGTTAATTATATTTTTTATTATAGAAATTTTTGTAGAAGCCTTGGGAATAGGATTAAGGAAAACAAAGATTAGGAAACATAACTATATGATAAACATTTAGGATAAATATAAAAGAACATCGTAAAGTTTTTTTAAGGTTAATATTATATAGTTTTTTCTAGAAATAGTTCTCTAAATGGATAATAAAACTATAAGTTGTTCTAGAAAAAATGTACCTATGGGTAATAAATTCATTAAAGAAATATTGTGATTGACTCGAATGTTACCTCGTATAAGAAAATGAGCCTCACTACCCACCTAGTTTGACACTCCTATGAGATATAATTTGGATAATTCAAATTTTATTTACAAACCATTATGAATTATTTGAATAGATGATAGAAATTAATAAACTAGGTGAAACTAAAGTTGTTTTAAATTGAAAATAATGTGGAAAATATTTAACATCCTTTAAATGAATATATGGTTTTACTACTATGATTATTATTGCTCACACTATGATTTTTGGTTTTAGTCAATGGTTAGAACCCAAAGGATTATTGTAAACATTTAATATGTAGGATACTATGGTGTCCATGAGAAACTAAATGGAAAGATGATTGGAGTGAATGATATATTTATTATTCATAATCATTTATCATAAAAATATAATTGAAAAACATTACCTAAACCAACTATTATATTCATCAAGCAGGAGAATGATGGATTTAGGTAATAGATTGAGTGGTGGACACCATTGAGGAAAGAAAACTAGATTTCATTAATGCCTCAAATGTTTAATGAGACACCTAGGAATGTGCCTCAATTGAACCAGAACATATTTATTTTGTGTAATAGAAGGTTATCCAGTAATGAATTGCTGAGAAAAAATTAATATTATGGGAAATTTCCCCATAGTGATCCATTTTTAGTCCCTTTTATTATTCGTGGGGAACCTGGACATTATCCATGTCAAGAAATCTTATAAAGGTTAAACACTAGACTTAGGAATAAATTAGGTTGAAACAAATATATGAATTAATTTTGTATTGGGATTTAATAATTATATTTTAGAATTATTTTTACCAATTATATTTTGTATATAAATATCATGAAACATCTAGGGATTATGTTAAAATTTAGAGGCATATATTTCTTCATCAACATAAGTGTTGTGAATACCATCATGGGATTATGAGTTCGAGGTTGATCATATATTAAATGTACTAGAAAACCATTCTGTTTTTTAGAAATATAACATAACAAATGATATTAATGGAAAACATGTACGACATATAACACATTAGATTAATATATTATTTAGTAAAAAAATTAATATAAAAAATAATGCCCTAATTTTTGTGGGAATAAGTTTAAAGATATTGGTAAACTTTATGGTTTATCTTATCTTTGATGTTGAGGTAATTATGGGTTTTTACACTTTGGGAATTTTATATAAACATAACTAATATGGTTCTAGAAAAAAATTTAACTCTCATGTTTGGTGGAAAAATGTTGCATCTGACGAAGGATACATGACATTAACGCATAACTGAATAATGAAAATTGATCTACAACTACCATTGGCCGATGCGATGTTCTAGTAAATATGTCATTATTTTTACTCAAATGACTCGATGAATAAATATTAATTATGAGCCACTGGGGTTATTTTTTATTTTTAGAGATTAATATATTATATTGGATAACGTGTCCTAACCATATTAGTTTTTTAAATACTTAGATATAGATAGTAAGATTTTTTACACTGTCATGAATATTATGATCAATTAAAATCATATTTTAGTTCTTCTGGTGTAACAAATTCATTTTCTGATATTCATTTATTAGATTAATTAAGGAATTGGAAATTGATCAATTTAAAACTAAAGGATAAAATCATTATTGATAGTGAAACAATTCATGTATGTATATTTCCTTATATTATTATAAATTAAAAAAATTACTCAATATAAGGAAAATGATCTTAAATTGTTTTATCCTATTAAATTCATATAATATGAATCCAATGGTCTCTTAAAGCTTCACATATTTAGGGTTTTACATCCTTAACTTTCCATTGATCATTAACTTTAATGTAATAAATGACATCTTTCACTTCATATAATTATTTATGACATTATTTCATGTAAATATCCTACATTTTTACCAATGTTAACCAATATGGAATCCTCGTTATGAGTTATTCATGGTGACCTTTGTATTTCTCTCTCTCTCTCTTATTAAGATGAATCTTTATTAACCCTTTTATGATATAGGTTTTTCAATAATGGTATTTCTAAATTTAAAATCATTGATTAACGAGATCATGATTAAATTAAGAGGAGGTAATTTATTGAAACATGGGAGAATTTAACACAATTATATATTTTAAAATAACATTATTTTTTATAGAGTATTCGAACCACAAAATTGAGGTTGAACAGCCTATGAAATATATGTCTTTAAATTTAATCTCTTTGATATCTTTCAGAACATGCAACCACTAGCCTAAAAAAATAGTAACATAATACATTATCATAACCAAGTTCTTAAATTGGTAGGTATGAATATTAATAACTAAATTAAAAATATTATGGTGATATTTTTATTATAAATAAAATAAGTATCGTCTAAAATAAGAATAGTTTTTTTATATAAAATAATATTTTTCTTTAAAAAATATTTGTCGTGTTATGCACACATAATATAAAATTAATTTTACCACCTATATAAGATTAATTTTCAAAAACTATATTAATTTTATAAATAATTTAATTATAATTATGTAAGGGTTATTTTTTGGATATTTTTCTCTATACATTAATTTTTTCTATGAATAGTGAAAAATACAGGTTTTTATTGAAAAGTTCCTTTTTATTTAAATAATTCACAAGGTTAAATTATATTTTAAATTTATCATAAATTAAAATAAGTTTAATTATATTAAAATATAAATAATATAGGTTATTGGAATCAATTTCATATTGAATTTTGACATTAAACCCTTTCATACATAAGTGAATTTTCTCTTTGGAGACCCACCTTTTCCTCACATATACATGAATAATTTTAAATTGGATTCGATCAAATCTATAAAATTAATTTGGGAAAATGTATTAAATATTTTGAATCATAAAAATTTATATTATATGATAATTTAATCTTAAATTTTTTACAATTATGATTAATGTAGTAAAAATTAATTAGAGGAGATTTGGTAAAAAATTATTTACTCAGGTGGTTAAAGTAAGCAAATAAAGGTTAAAATAATATAAAAACACATAAAAATCCCATTTATGGACATAGTTAGACTTTATAACCTATAAAGGTAGAGATTAAACAATTTTGGTTCTTTGGAAATAACAAATGGTGGGTATGATTGAATTGTTTCAAAAATTCTATGTGTGTCCTCTTCCCCACATACAAAAGGCCTCCCCTATGGTCCCCTATACACACTTCCAAATCCATTTATTTGGGTAATTATGTACCAAAATAAATTAATTACTCCCCTAAAAATATAATATATTCTTTCAGTTTATTAAGAATCCTTCCTAGGATGTCTTTGGATAGGTAACCTTATTAAATGAAACTTCTTATTTTGTTTCTTTTTAATCTTTATCCAAATATTATTAAACAATTATTATAGAATAAAATAAATAAAATAAATATAATTATATTTTATTATTTTAATTTGATAACATATATCCATATCCCCTTCCATAAAATGTGAAACGAAATCATCTATCATATGTACAGTGGACGACCACCTCACGAACTGCTATTAATCATTTCCCATCACTATATTTCAAGGATCAATATAATTAAGGATTTAAAACATTTATATGATATATATTACATTATTATACTTTTTAAATTTTAATATAAAATATACCTTCTTAGGTTGCATTCTATTTAAAATTCAATAATGTCACTCGTGTGTACGGTGGCTTACCGCCTCACAAAGTGGTGTGATTTGTTTTTTCAAATATACTTTACATTAATGGTAATAAGAAGATATTTAACGAATATATGTGATTTATATGAAATTAAATTTATTTTTTAAAATTAATATATCACATCATTCCTTACCCTTTCTCCAGTTAATGAAATGATAACGTTTCTCGTATGTATGTACGACATACCATCTCCACAAAGCGATGTGACCCATTCTCCGTGATAAAATTTCTATAATTATTCTAAAAGTGTATATAATGAAAAAAATTATATTTTAAACATTAATAAAATTATATATATGAGGTAAATATATAATATTTTCAATAACCATGACTTCTATGTTAAAACATGCATGAGAAAACAGGACACTTATTAGTCAAATAATAGTATTTTGGAAGGATTATTAACAAAGGGGTGATAATATTTTATAAAAGGACCATATATTATTTTTTAAATATAAATATGGTTCTGTGAAAAATTAAAAACATTATCCAAACCATGATGATAGAGTATAAAACATGTTTAACCAAAATAAATCATGATGTAAGGGACTTCATATTAATTTGCCTTCATTAAGTTATATTTTATTATTGTTTAAATAATTTCTTTTATATGGTGTAAATTAGTCCCATTATAAATTTAATATCATGATAACTTAATAATTAATTGTATTTAATGTTTAAATTTGTATTATTTCAACAATGGTGATTGGAATTTAAAGTTCCAAAGTGGTAAATAATTTCAACACTCAATTTATTTATTTTGGGGTATATTAATTTTTTGTTGTCTTTAACATTCTTTAATTATATGTGTATTTATTTTTGAATATATTACATTGTATATAAAAATTTTTATGTGTATTTAAATTTGAAACACATAACCTATACTTTGGTTAATTCTCAATTCAACGTTATGATATTTTTAAGGGTTTAATTCACAATCTCATTTTAATAGTGATTATTTACGCTTGAATTTACATTGATGGATATTATGTTATCATTTTCTAATAAAACCATTTAATTTAATTATACATAGTTTTTTCATGAATATTTAAATTAATAGTACAATTTTACCACTCTTGGGTACTTAAAATTACTGAGAATGTTTTTAAATAAAATCCTTCTTTATTTGTCTCTTCAGTTGAAAGTATTTTTTATTCAAAAACCTTGTTTTCTAAAAATGTTTTCAAGAATATTTTTAACCTTAAAAAATATTTTATTAATGAAATTTTAACCTATTTTTCAATTTTCACTAAAATGTTTTATATTAATATTCATGTTGTTTTCGAAACATGGTCCATTAGGATTTTACCAAAAAAGTTATAAGAATATTAGTTTTAAACTATATGGCATGACAAAATTTCGTGTAGTCATGACTATTAAATGTTTTAATAAAGTATTTATAATTTCAAAATTTTATTTTTACATAAAATTATTTTTATATCATTTTCTATGATATGATTTTTAAAAATATTTTCAAATTAAAATGTATATTCTTCTCAAGAATTTTTTTAATTATATTTTTATAGTATATCTATTGATCAATGAGAACACCCCTATATTTTCATTATACAACACTGGGGATATGTTTTATTGATACCATTATTATTCATTATATTAATTGGTTTTTATAATTTTGACGAAGGAATGTATTGACATTAAAGTTTTTTATTCATTTTTGTAGTCATTATCATTCCTTTGAAATATTCAATTTTTTCATCATTAGAAATTAAATTTCCCCTAAATATCTATATTATTTATCATGGATTTTTTTATTTCTTAACTATATATCATTTCATCATTAGGTGTTCTACATTGAAATTTATTTGTTTATCTCGGGAAATATTGATAAATCTATATCATTTACTAAATATAAATATTTTAAGATAAATAACATTATTCATGAATTAAATAGATTACTCGATATATCAGGAAGGATTTGGATATGTAATGACATTCAGTATTTGAAATTATATTTCCCATCATTGAATCAATAGTCTCATGAGGGGAATCATTAAAATATCATTAAGTGAGTTTCTAGATGTATTTTTAAGCCATATTTTGAATGGTCTTCATGGTAGAGGTATCATGATAGATACGATTAGGAAATCCAAAAAATAAAAATTTACCTCATTAAGAATTCAGTTGTTACTATTATATATGATATTTTCACAATTATATTATCTGTTGAATCATTTCATTCTCATTTATTCATAAAATAGAATGTGTTTTCATATTCTAACGTCACCATATTTATTAATCCTTATCTATTGATGAGAGTGAAATTATTCAAATGGAATTTATGTTCAGTTATTTACCTTTCCATATTGAATATTCCTTATCTATTCCTCATAGTCAAGTTATTTAATGGAATGTGTGTTAATTTATTTATCTTTCCATAATGATTAATCCTTATCTAATCATGATAGTCAATTTATTTAAAGGGAATGTTTGTTTAGTTATTTACCTTTTTATATTGAATATTCCTTATTTATTCTGGGTAGTGAAGTTATTTAAATAGAATGTGTTCTCAGTTATTAACTATTCCATATCAGTTAACCCATATCTATTAATAATATTCATGTTTTATAAATGGAATTTTTGTTCAGTTATTTAATTTAACATGTGGATTATGTTCATTGATTTATGATATCTTCCTCTTTACTTAATTTTTAAAGAGAATATACATTCACCTATATTTTTCCCTTTCTCTAGAATACATGAAGTGTACTATTAATGATATTTAATGGGTTTTTAGAGTTAATAAGGATAACCATGAAAAAATATTATGTTGTAATTAGTGTATTAAAATGTAATTAAATAATCAAGTATGTATATAGTTTACCAAGGCTGATAGTCTACTCATTTCTTTAGGTAATGATTCCTTTTATAATTTTCCATTGTAATAAAGAAGACTGTGGCTCTAGGTTACGTGGGCCGAGTTGGTTATGTTTCAAAGAAAGTCACTATAGAATGTAGATCTAAGTTTGAAATATTGGATGCTTTTTGCGTAGTGAAAAATGATACGTGGAAATGTTCTTTGTGATAAATTCTCATGACACCCCAATATGTTAGAAAAATAAAACATTGTTAGATAGTGCACAAGATACATAACACCAAACATAATCGAACTAAAAAATAGTATCATTTAAATATAAAAGTTATAACATATCCATTAAATTGGTGGATATTAATAGTATTAAAAAATTTATAAAATACATATATAAATTTCCTAATATATATATTTTTTGGATAAATTATTTATAAATATTTATTAATTTTTCCGAAAAGTTTTTTTATTTATACAAAAACATGTTTTCTAAATAAATATTTTTATTGTTTTTTGTTAGAAAATATTTTAATTATTTTTTGTATCTTTTAAAAAATTTATTAGATAAAATGAAATAATTTTTCTACATTATCATATCTAAATTAACGTACAATGAAATTTTGGGGTTTCATTGGAAGATATTGATTTTGAAGTGAATAGCGTAAAATACCAATTTTGAAAAACCGTCATTTATTTTACATAAATTAAATAATTTAAAAGTCCCATTATTCTTTTAATTTGATTTTATGTGATATAATAATAATTTGATCATATTTAATCAAATAAATTTTATATTATTCATCTTTATACAAGATTTTATTAGAAGTTTTATTTTTTTATTTTAAAAATTCATTTTTTTAAATACTGTTTTGAAGTGCACAATGTTTATAATCTTGAATTAATTAAAATTACAATAACGATGAATGATTTAAATGAAATGAATATTATACATCTATAATATGAATTAAAATTATTATATTTATTATTAATAGTTATATTGTAAATATTAACCATCTTGTAATTGAAAAATACACTTCTTTAAAAACTGCCTTTCATCGTTTTACAGGTTTAATTTTAAATTAAATTATCCCACATTTCGTAGTTCAATTACATAAAATGGATTCCATATTTTTAATAAGAATAATTGTTTTTATATAAAATGATGAAATTTATTTTTTTTCATAATTAATAGAGAAAACAATAAAAATATTTTACCATGGCTGAGGTGAAAACATGTTTAATAGGGTGATATACTAAACGATAAGGGTTAAAATGACCTTTGAACTTGTATAAATTCTATTATGTAAAACTAGTTATACCGTATATGTTTTAATGATATATAATGATCTATTATTTAACCTTGGGACTAATAAATGAATGTGGTATTATTGAGGAACATTGAAAAATTACATGTGTGCCAGTCACCCCACTTATAAAAGGACCCCTCTAATCTTCACACATTAAAATCCTTTTTGTTTCAAAAATACCTTACCAAATAAAAAACTCAGTTAACTAACTAATATATAGATCAATTATTTTGATCATAAATATATCCAGATAAGGATTTTTCTGATAAATTATGGTGGTTTTCCAAAGAGGGTGTATCATGCTTAACATAGAGTTTTTATTTTATTTCTTATTACGCCTCCTTCAAATATTTTTTAATTATAATGATATAATAACAATATTATCTCTAATATAATTAGGTTCTATCATGTTAATATAAAAACCTACATCAATTTATTATTATATCAAATGGGAAACAAAACAATTGCTCATGTGTATGATAGACTTCCACCTCACAAACTGATGTTATTATTTTTTAATAACTGAATCTCATAGATTTTTATAATCTTATATTTAAAAAATATATATGATATTTTTTAAATAATTATTTTACATTGTTTATTATATCATATATTTCTTTTACTTTCCATTCTGTGGGGGATACGATAACGTCGCTCGTGTGTACAATGGACTATCATCTCATGAAGTGATGTGATTCAGTTTTAACTAACACTTCACGTAAAAGGTAATAAGGATAATTTTAATAAATATATGTGATATATATGAAATTATTTTTATATTCATGAAGTATTTTTCCTTATTAAAATATTATATATCATTTTATTTCAATCATTTCCACACTATGAAGAATCATAATGTCGTTCATGTGTATGTGTAGACTTATACCTCCAAAAAGCGATGTGATTGTGTTTTCAGAACCACATCACTTGGATGACATATATAAGTATATTTAAAGATATAATATATTATTTATGATATTAATATAATTATTTAAATTAAAATAAGACTAACATATTTTTTTTAAAATGATCATTAAAAAATGGAAACGTTATTCATGCGAACGTATGACCTATTGTCATAATAGTTTTCACATAGTTCATTTTTGATAACCATAATTCATGATTAATTTTAAAAGTATAATTGATTTATAGAAATGTTAATTATGTTATTATTTTTATTTTTTAGATATATAAACAATCACCACTTTCCCCATAGTTGATCTACCAAATTCATTTTCGCATATAATTCGAATACCATAAAAACTTCTAATGTAAACTTAAATGATTAACTAATTGTTTATAAAAATATAAGAGATAAAATAAAATAAAAATATTATTTATTTTTTAATAAATTAAATAATAAATATAATTTCATTATTTCGGAATTAAAATAACATATGAGATGATTTGGACTCAATGTAAAAGACACTTTACTTTAAAAACATTATTTCGAAATGTTTTAAAGATTTATTTTCAAATAATTTCTCCACCATATCCATATTATTGATTTTATTTTAAATTTTTTATTCAAATTGATATTATATAATTATAGGTTTCGAAAAATAATCCTATTACATGTTTTGTATGAAACATTTTGACAAAAATAAAAAATGAATCCTCTATTTAAACGTATATAGAGAAAAAACTTTTCCTAATGTCATTACTATTGTTTTATTAATGTATTTGTTGTCAAGATTTCATGTTTTATTTAAATAAAAAACCAATATCCATTTTATCTATGAATTTGGTTACAAAAAAGGATTTTAAAATGAAAAGAGTATTTTTGTATCTGAAACAGTTTTGCATACAGGTGTAATAGAGATTTTCAAGGGTTTTATGATGAAAAGTTGCAAGATTAAATTATTTAATTATTATTATGGACCTTGGAAATTATCTATATGATGGGTTGATCCCCATTATAGTGCACGAGTGATTCTCATATAGCTTATATGATGGATGTGTTCATATTTACCTCTAATTCTTAAATTAATGATTATGTTATCCATATAATTACATTGAATGTCGGACATTTGTTTATCAAAATTTTCTAGGGTTATTATTAGGGTTATGAAAGAGGTCTATGATGATGATGTCCCAAGAAACCAACAGGAGTTTTATATGTTTTTTAATTAGTTTTCATTGAAATAATTTGTTTTCAGAATGGTTATAATTTATGTAAAAATAAATAAATTTTATCTTCTTTCAGGGTAAATCGATTTGTTTTCAAGAAATAGATTTTTCATGTTTTCACTGAACTAATTGATTTATTCATTTTATGAATATTACTGATCATTTTTTACTCATCCATTGTTTAAAAAAATGTTGGGTTTAAGGATGGGTAAGGTAAAATAATAAGTCAAGGTGAAAGCCATGATGATTTTTCATGAAAAGTAAACAAGTTTGTTTTAAAAAGCTTTATATTTTGGAAAATATGTATACTAATTAGAAATTAAAAAAATGTATATATATATGGGTTTTTTATTTATGATTTTTTAATTAACTATTTAAACCAATAAACCAAATGGATATTTTGGATATGAAATTAAATTCTAGTCTAAATGCAATAAAATATATAATGTTTATGACTCTGTTCTTATATTGCAAGAATTATGAGAAGGAATTTAGTAATGAACATGCTTCATGAATGAGAATTATATAAGATAAATAGATATGTGCAATAAAAATTAATTAAGATAATTTTATGAGGTTAACATAATTTAAATTATGTGAGAAAATCATCTGCAGTAAAAATAGTATGCGGCAAACATGTCATTTGAGAAAAGAGGTGGCATATATTTTAGAGTAACGTGTAGTTGAATGTATTAAAACATTTTTCAGGATTACCATGTTTAACCACATCCATGGTATCATATAAATAATTAGTCAAACCTCAGATAATTGTGTTTAATAATTTATGAGAAGTGTTTATTGACAATGGAAGCTCTTATTTTTCTCTTGTCTATTTTCACAAACAATCTTGTTCTTTTCATAAAGTATGATATTTTGATAAGAAAAAAAGTGATGATCTTTGTAAAGGATAAAATCTTATAAAGTATATGACAGGTGATGAAAATTGATAGTCTAATTACATTCTATGAATATACATGTTTACAATGACTTCATAAATAGTGTATCATATACTATCTATTTCTTGAAAAACATTTATAATTTTTTTAAAGTATCAAAACCTGAAACATTAAGAAAGCGAAAAATAAGCAATCAATTTAACATATATTATATCTGTGGATCATGTGATCTAAATTATAATAATTTCATGATGTATTTGATGAATTCAAAATGGATAATTAAAATTAGGTTCATAAGGTATAATTGAGAAGCTCATAAAACACTCATGATTTCAGGAATTATATATGAGTTTATTGAAAGAAGTAGTACTGAGTTTGTGAAAGTATAGTCTTTAATAAAATAATAATTAATAAATTGTGTTAACCAATTTCACATATTCTATTGAGGATAAGAACATATTTATTTTAAAGATAACATAAATCCTATGAATTTGATAACTAGGAGGCGACTAAAGCTGGATGATACTTATAGGAGAATACCTCACATGTCCAAGTATTTAGAAATCTAAGAAGAAACAAATAATTATAGATCTGGTTAAAAGTTTTTTCGAGAACAACATGATTATTCTAAGATGTTATCGAAGGTCTTGAAGGTTTACATGTGAAATCCTGGTCATACATGCTCATGGAGGATGATCAATCTGAAGAAGGAAGAGGACATTCTATTACTAGATTTTATTGAGGTTGAAATAAATGGAAAAGAATTTATAGGAGTAAACAACTGATTCACCGACAATGGTCAATTTATCATGGGGAACAATACATGGGGTGGTAAAGAGTACTAGGGGTAGAAATCCACTCTTATTGGAGGAATTAAACTTTTACTACTAATCATAACCTAAAAAAACAATAAGATCATATAATAGTAAACTCAACAAAATTTTCATAAAAAACCTATAAAAATATTAATAAACACATGGATGAGATATCTCATTAAATTTATCATTAAATTTAATCAATATAATTCAAGAAATATAATAATAAATTCTATAATTTTTTTGGATGTTTGAAAAAGAATATATAATAATAGTGTGGGTATACCGGAATACCTAGTAGGTTCTTCTCAAACCACTCTAGATTCATGTGAAAAAAATGTAATAATACCTATATAAATAATTTACATGAATTTATAATATATGTTACCCATTATTTCTATGTATAATGATTAAATAAAATATAATTTTTATATTAATTCCAATATCTACCATATATCATTAATCCGCCACAACATCGAGGCCTCACCATCCATTTCCATTATCACACATCCTCTGCATTAAACCAACTACATTTCATTATATATATCACATCACCCATATATCATCAATTTTTAATCATGAAAATAACAAGAATCACATATGACAACTATACAACTATAATCACAATAATTTTCTAATATTACATTTATAAAAACAATAATCACACCTTTACATTCCAACATTCCACTACCATTAATTCATCATATCCAAAAGAAAAATCAAAAATCAAATAATCCTAGTAAACACATCACTAACACTTAACTCAATAATATTTAATAAATTACATTAATAATATAATAATCACACCATACGATGTATAATTATTATCATTCATAAAACAAAAATTATTGTTCAACCAATTATTCAGATAAAATAAATAAATCAACACCAATCATGAATATAATTTGTCTTCATCCATTACATTCCCCTAAAATCTACATGTCCTTCAAAAAAAAATTTAATTAATAATATCTATAACCATAATTTCACCACCAACATTCCATTATAACATACCAATATAATTTTATTTGATTAAAAAAATTAATATAATAATTAAATGATAATAATAACACTTTATAACATCATAATAAGATTATAAAAGAGTTATAGTTCACATATTACCTCTTCATAAATCAAATCCTAATCAATTTATATAAACAATAATTCATCATTTTTACGAATGAAATTATGTTTACATTATTTTATTATTTTATTCCAAGGAAATTACTCAAGGGTTTGGAGGGGTAATCCCTTTTCTAAACATAAGTGAAAACATCCAAAAAACCAATTTTACGTAAGACCCATCCATTCATTTGAATTAAATAAATAAAAATAATGAATGTATCATTTATCTAATGAAACTAATAAATCCAAGATCTTCTTAAATAAGATTGATAATGATAACACATTGAAAGATTTATCCTTCATATGAATATAATCCATTGACTATTATGAATTTCTCAATTTTTGGGAAGGATACCCTCTTCCACATGGTCCCTTAAAACCATAAAGAGAGTGAGAGAGTGAGAAATATAACTTATTATTTGCAGTTTCACATATATAAGTGTTTCGTTCCTCCTAAAACCTTTAAAAAATTATTTATCCTCTTTATGTAACCCTACAAATACATTACTTTGAAATTTTACATTTTATAAATAGTGTTCCATCATTGATAATTTTCAAAAACAATTTAGGTTGTTAAAATTATTTTTAACTTTTAGTTCATTTTTCTATTTTTTTAATGATCATATATATTATTAAACTTCAATAAATAACATTAGATGATATTTTTACATTATAATGATGGATTTAGAAAAATTTAGTTATTTTATCATCAATTTTCATATACCATATCTAATTTCAGACATAAAAACATGGCACAATGAGATTTTTTATATTTTAGTTCACTTTAGAAAAAATCAAGACATATTTTATAGAAACACATCATTGTTTATGTTTAGATATTATTTCTATAAAAATATCACTTCCACTAGAGCCTCATATAATTATTTAGGATTCACGTTATGCTACAAGGTATGTGAAAACTTTTGAAACTATTTAAATCCCAAAATAATATCATGTAGACACACTAATATGGGGGGAGGTGAACCAACATGAACCAATTTTACCTAATTCACTTCTATTTTAATTTTCTCTCTTAATATTTGAATCTATTCATCAGTTAAGATGGATTTATCTACTTGTGACATACCAACACACATCAACACACATAAATTAATAAATAAATGATAAAATAACACGAGTTGTTTTTACAAATTTAACCACTGATGTGGGAAAATACATTATTATTCTGTTTGAGTTGAGTTTGAGAGATATATATCCCGTATAACAATCAAATGAGAATAAGAATGATATATCTTAAAAATCCTTTACATTTATTGAAAATATTTATAGTCTCCAAACTCCTTTTTATATTGGATCCCACTTGTGTACAATGGGTCCTCCCAAACTACCTAATGAACAAGATCTTTCTTATTTTTCAGGATAACATTGTATCAACATATAATATCTTCTTCTTCAGTAAAAGGTCTTCAACATCCAATACATAAATAGACGTATAATAATGCACTCCATCATTTTTATTTCAACTCAATTTCATAGTGATCAATAGATATAGAAAGTAATTATCTTTAGGTTTTCTTCTTCCTTAATCTCTTTTAACTTTCTCCTCTTCTTACTTCAATGATAAGAGAGTATGAAGAAGAAAAACTTCATTAGACTACTTCTTCATTCGTGTCTTATTCTTCCTTGGAAAAAAATATATTTAGTAAAATTTAGAATCTATTTATTTTATCTCTATTTTTCACCAACTCTTAAATTATTCTATTGACATATATTCTTGTAATCCAATTAATATTATTTCCGTATTTTAAATATATAAATTATATTATGTTAAACATGATGATAATATCATTATTCTCATTTAATTTTTAAGATAATTACATAGCACATCTTCCCATGTTATTATGATATTATTACACTTATAATATCTTTTATCAAATCATATTCTACAAACACCAATATTCACATTTATGTTGGTCAAATATTTACTCTAGTAATAGATCCAAATTTGATCTTAATAAATGATTTCTAATAATTTATTTGAAATTTTAAAATTATTATACCAATATCATACCAATATCATCTCCTCTAACTCTAATTATGACTGAACTTGAATCTTGAATCAATCATGATATTAAAAATATGAAGAGTAAATAATCTTTTTCTAACATGAATCTATAGAAATATTCCATTTTACCAAACTATTAACCCATGTGTAAGAAATGAGATATATTATGTATCACTTAAGTGAGATGCAATATATTACACATGATTTGAAACATATTTTGTATTCTCATGAATATACTGTTTATTATCATAATAATATTATGTTTTATTAGTAGTATCTTACACATTCCTTTGAAAATAGTTTTTAATAGATACAGTATCTTTTTTACCATAACAGATCTGATACTTTTCCATATTTCACTATGTAATATCTTTTGAATCATATGTGATATATTACGTATAGTTCAAATTTATTTTGTATCATGATTTTTTTTCATTTCCATATTATAGTATGAGCTCTAACATATATATTTTTTATACATTGAAATTTTTTATGTGTCTCTGAAAGATCATTCCTTCACCAAATTTCATCAAAGGACTCAAAAAATATCTTCTATATTCAATGAAGTATCCTATATACTACTATAATATTTTTAATTTTCCACATTTCATCATACAGATTAATACATATTTCTATATAATCAAATATATTTAGAATTAACTAGGATACATCACACATTAGACAAAAACTTACATACTATATAAAATATTTTACACATCGTAGTGTGAACTCCTATGCACTTTTTTAATTCGTTAACTTTGACATAAAGTGATTATTATGTATGATTATGAGAATATTATGTTCCATGGTGGCTTCCAAAACATCTCCAATTCTTAATCATTAATAAAAACACAAAATAAATACAAACTTATTCAAATATACTCAGAACATTTTCAAACATTCTCAGGGTATCTCCAATCACTCTAAATCATATCAAAACCACTCAAATTTATTTAGGAACACATCAAAACTTATCAACCTTGTTCATCATAAATCCTAATGTGACTTGTATAATGTGAAATATTATTCGGTATTTTAATAATTATTAATCACCAAAACTCATTTATCATCACTTTTAATCACTTACTGTCAAAAATAGTAAAAAAATAATTTCCAAGAAATATGATAGACTTCATTCCAAAAAACACAATGATTGTTCCTCAATATTCCATCCATATTTTCTCTTAAACAAAAAATATATATAATTCATCAATAATATATAGTATCTCAAAATCATCAAGAAATTGTGGTTGATAGTGGTAACATACTCTATCTTTACATTTCATTGTTTCTCATATTATTCTTGCCCAATAATTATTATATTTATGATGTGTTGACCCTCACACATTTTCCTCTCAATAATATTTCCCTCTTTATTACATCAATATTTAATATCCTGTATACCATGATAGAATATGTTGTAGTAAGTTCTTTAATCGCTAATATTTCAACACTTTCCATAACTCCATAAAAAACATAGAACTATAGTCATTTTACATGTTTATTATACTGCTTCATTGAACCTGTTCATCCAACAAATCTAAGAAGAAACAAATTTATCACATTAATTTCTTAAATTTCATAATGTAACTTGGTTTCTAATCTTCTTTTATAGTATATGAATGGGTATTTTTTCAACAAATACAATAGGATAAAATAAAAATTTTAAATTATATAAACTCAATTTGTATCTCAATATATCCAATGCCTCTTCAAACCAAGCCAATACATGTTGATGTCGTACTTACTCCTAAAAAATAGAAATATCACAATTTTTCAGGATCTTAAATATCACTATTAATAGGATTTATTAATAACATTAAATTCCTCAAATAAATCACTTATAATATGTCTTTAATAGTTCTCTTTTATCTCCTCCTTATTCATATTAAATTAAAAATGAAAAATTTAAGGGAACTATGTCATCCAATGGATGTAATTTAAGAAATATATTGGAGGTGGTGGTTTTTAATTTTAAAATTTTATTTAGTAAATTTTAACCCTTAGGTTTTTATTTGATCGGATTTATGAAATATCGCTCAATTCAACGATTACAACAAAAACAGTTCATGTGGTGGAAGTATAAATAATATAAAATATAGTAGGAATAAAAAAATTAGTTAGTTGGAATATTATAAAAGTATAGTAGTACAGAATTGAAGAAATTAAAAATACAAGCCATTGGTAATTCATAAAATCTATATAAAAGAAGTTAAAAAAGAATCATTGATGCATAATCCAAATAATCCTTTAAAATAATATAAAAAAAACATGAAATAAATCAAGAGGTAAAGAAGTATATAGACCATGATTTATGTAACCTTGATTTTAAACCTACCAAAAGGTATCTTGTCTTTCTATCCCTAGAATCCCTCAACGCAATCTGTTGGTAGAAATAGTATTCTATCCCTTAACACTATGTCTTTATAGCCATATATTCCATTGATTAAACCTACTGGTAGTAGATCACATCCACAAATAATAAGAACCTGAGATCTAATTTCCAATCCCCATAATCCTTTAATCACTCAAGAATAGTAATTGAATAATTAAAATGGAAATTTATATGATATTAAAAATTAAAGCATTACAATTATATCTCTAAAAAAATATATCTGAAAAAAATTAAACTAATTAAAGTGATCTTATAAATAATAGATTTAAAAACATAAAAATTATTAGAAACATTCAAAATTATTGGTTACTATTGTGTTGTGTTTATTTTTACACAATATTCATATTCAAACACATAATGTGTTACTATATTAGACGATGATGTTGTAATAAACTCCAATAGTCTAATTCCATAAATCTCAGAGTCAATTGTAACTACATCTACATAAAATTAATTATCTATTAATGAAATTTTCCTATTTCTTTGTCTACCGAGGATTTAATCCATCACCGCTATTGCTATATTACATATGGGGAATGTAATCTATCTAGAAGGTTCATAATATCAATATTTTTAAAATATTATTTTGTTTTCTAGTATTTTAGTTACTAGAACTTTATTCTATACAAACACTATAAATAAATAAAGTATCAAGTTAAAAAAAATTAATATGAAGCATATAATGATTTCTAGTAAAATATTAAGAATGTGAGTCATTTACTCAACAATCTCCCATTTTCGAATTGTATAAAACAAGTATGAAATATTGAAAAGTTAAACTGAATTTTAAATTAAAATCCCTATGAATTTGAAAGAAAAATAAAATCCATATTGATTTTCTTTTCATTTATTTAGAACACTATTGAATCACCTTCTTAGACAAAAATGAGTTATAAGATCGGGATTTTAGATTTCTCAAATTTTCATACATTTATTCCCTTTTTTTGTAACGCCCCGACCCAATTACCCAGAGTCGGTGCATTATTTTAATACATTGGCATGATACAAGGAAATCATGTCCTGAAAGACCGATCAGGTTAGCAGTCTTGGAAATATATTACATACATCAACTTCACATTACAATTTGAAACATAACATACAACATAGATAGTTCTTTTAGAATGCCATTATTCACATTTAGCCTAACCCTTCATATCAACCATAATACACTTCTTGTAAATCATGGGAAAATAAAACATATAAAGGGGTGAGCTTAGATGCTCAGTAATGATAACAATATAACCTAATCTTTCATAAATGAACATAAACATTTAAGGAAATGTATAAGACTAAAACAGAAGCCTTTTAAACATAAAATTCTGCCTAATATGGAAAAGATAAAATCAACTAATTCCATTTACTTATTAACATGGATATTCTACTAGTCAAATAATCACATGCGATATCAATATCCAATTTCATAATGTTTGAATGCATAATGCCAAACATCATAACCACATAGTCAAGGCCATGTGGCAATACACTAGTTCATCTCTTGATACCTACCGATGCATAGAGGATCTATATCGAGATCCAACGATCACTTACTATGTACAATGCATTCCTCATATGAAATGGATTAAACATAACATTAACATTCATATTAAAACTAGCATACAAAATGTCAATACTTTATCCATAAACCATGAATGGTGTTAAAATAACACATCCACAGTAAAAAATATAAAAAAACTTCAATAAAATTTTGAAGATTTGTGTCATAATAAATCAACTTTAAACAATTTTAAAATCCATCAAAGGATGTTGACATAGATGAAATGAAAACTATTTGAAATAAATACCTCTTTCTATTTTGAAATCATTGAAAAGTCACATAATTATAAAAGAAAACATTTATTTTGAAAATATTTTTATAAGCTTGTATGGGATGCTTTGACGATGATATAATGGTGGAAAATAGACACACCAGCCCTATAAGTTAAAAAAATACATTCTTACATTAATTATGTCGAAAAGGTCATAATGTACCTTGTTTGGAAAACAACGGAATGATTCCTTTCAAACCATATTATAAAAAGTCAAAAATGGATATAAATGACTTTAAACCATAGTCTAGTAAATAGATAAAATGTTTTGGAATACAGTTTTAACAAACATGGATGTGGATGATAAAGAGGTCTCAGTCGATAATTACGTAAAAATAACCTCAGATAATAATGAGATTGTGAAATTAACCCTTACCATGCACTTTCCTTTGGTCCAGGGAACATTTAACCTCATGTATAATGACCATAGTATGTTATTAAATTATACCAGAACCATATTAATATTTATTATATCATACATGATTCATTTATTTACTTTATACTACCCATTTAATAATGATTTCCATGTTAAATTAACATTTTGGGTAATAATCGCTTTCTCTATCGTACATGTTTTAACTTGTTATTGCTGATCATATCATTTAGATCATGATTTAAATACTTAAAGAATATAAACCATGATTTATATATCATATATATTTAATATATATATATATATTTGAAATGGAAGCCACCGTTTATGGAGACGGTAGGTCGTACGTACGCATAATCATTGTTTCTGTTTTCATATCATATTGAACGGAAGTAAGTGAATAAGATATATGTAAGTATATAAATACATACATACATACATACATAGATACATACATACACACACACATATATATATATATTAGCATTATTATGTCATATATTACATGCTTATTAATAATATATATTTTCATAATCATCATCGAATGGTGAACGTGGAAATGAATCCCATCGCGTCATGGAGACGGTAATCTGTAGGTATTCACGAGAAACAATGTCATTATATTTATGGTGAAATCATATGTAATAGGATGTTATATTATATATACAGAATCATTAACATGTTATATTTCTTATTTAAATCAGTTATACTCATTATTATACCCATCCAAAAAATGAAGTGTTTGAATACCAAACCACACCACAACGTGGAGACAGTAAGCCGTGTGTACACACATATGGTGACTTTGTCATTTATAGGATGGATAGAAAAAAGAATATTGTTTTACCATTTTATTAATAACATCACAATATATAGAAGATACTGGAGTTATTATTTTAGAATGGAAACAATAAAGAAAGAGGAATTGGAAGAAGAAAAGAACATGAAAGGGGTGATTAAATATTTACCGCTTCTTCGGGTTATTTATTTTCATTTGATAACAACTGCTCCATAGGTTGGATTTATGACCAATGAATAGCCTCTATGATGATGGGAGAAAAGTTGGGAGGATATTTGGGAAGGGGTTCGCCTAGCCAAATGGCTTTGGAGGTGTGAAATTATGTGAAGGGGAAGTACCCTTTTATAAGAGATATGAGGGTCATTTTAGAAAAATCATGAATTATTATTTTATAATAAAATAATTTTCCAGATTATAATCTCTCAAAAATAATTTATTTCAAAGATAACTTGGTTATGTGTCAAAAACCATTCAACCAATAGGTTTTAGACAGGTTTAGGTCACCATATTTACCTTATATTTTAGATTTAACTCTTAGTTAAATAGTTTGACATTACCATGTCTCTTTGTATTTTTATATTATATGGTTAATAAACTTACTATAACCATCCATGAATATCTCATGTGGTTTATTATTAATATATATAACCTTTTATAAGTATTTTTACAGAACCTTATATTTTTATGAATATTATATCAATTAATAATATAGTATTTGTTTTAAAAACTCAATTGTGTCAATTTTGACACTATTTAGTATTTGGTTTTTGTGGAAGTCATCACAACTTGATTACTTCAAACCATATACATTGAATCAACCCTAACATTTCATATTCACCTACAAAACTCGTTTATGGAATCAAAACATTCAAATTATATTTATTTTAATATTTACAATACCATTTATTTGATTCTTTCTTTAATAAGGTAATTACTGCATCATCATTGTGTGTTAAATAAATTTAATTATTTAATATCTAAAAATATAAAATAAAATAACATTCTATAGTAAACCATTTTATCTTTCTAATGCATATTTATAGTTCAAGTAATAACTTATATAATCCCATGTAAAAATTGTTTTACAAAAAGATATAGGTTTAACTCATTTTTGTCTTTACTTTAAATTAATTAATATAAAGTGTCATTATTACTCTCAAGTTGCTCCATGGGGTCCCAAAAACGACCCAAGAATTCCAATGATCAGAAATTTATCAAAAAATAGGAATAAGACACATGTTATGGAAATTTAATATTATTATAATATTTTTTTTAGTTTTGACAATGGGAATTAATTTAAAATTAATTTCTTCCACTTCTGTGTTTTGAATTTAGAAAAATGGATTCCATATTTAGAATCTGGAGGTCCAAGGGTCATCTGCCTCATTATTTTTCATTAATGGAATCCCTTTTCTGGAATCTTCCCTCCTCGGTCGGTCCTTCTGTGTTCTCCGATGTCTTCTGCGGTTCTCCTTCTCGGTCTGATGATGGCCTGTCGACTCTTGATATTCCTGCATCTGCGTTTCGAGTTACTTCAGATCAACTACAATGGGCCCTTGTTTCAAGATTTGGGATTTATAAGACTCATTTACAAGTCTTTCAGTAGTTCATCAACTCATAGAGGTTATGTTCTCCGACTAGGGTTTTAGTGTTAAACCGAAAATCGTTTTACATCACGTTGGATTCGAGGGAGGATTTTTTCTTGGCTTGGTGAAATAGCCCCCGCTCATTTGGTCGCTGGAGGTACTCCCTTTCCCATTGGTCATTGGACGTTCATCTAGGTAAGGACCCCTCTTCGACTGCAGTATGGATCTATTTTCCAGGTTTGCCTCTACCTTTTATAAATCCAGGGTTTCTTGGTGGCATCGAGAATTCCTTGGGATCCTTTTTGTGTGCGGATGACCGGTCTATTCGGTTGGAGGATATAGATACTGCTTGAATTTGCATTGAGATGTATTTATCTCATCCTCTTACATAAAATATTCTACTCCGAATTGAAGGAATTCTTGTCTGGTCTTAGTCTTTGGTGTTTCTCTCTCTGCTGTGTTTCTGCTCACACTGCCATCTGCAAGGACACTCCTCTCCAGAATGTCGCAAATCTAAGTTAAAGGTGAAACAAGAGCAGGTGTTTATTACTAGAATTATTAAGCCCTCATCAGGACTAGATGCCTCTGGTCAGCTTGCACCTAGAATCCCGGAGTTGGGGTTTAGAGATAAAGTGAAGGGGTGCTTCTATCGCCGTCAGATCAGGGAGTTTCGTCTTCTTCCTTAGACTTGGTTCCTATCAGCAGTCCAAGGCCCTCTATGCTTCCTTCAGTTAGATTAGATCATCCTCTTCATATTCTACCTATGCCAAGGGGGACCAATTTCTCTTTTCCGGATTCTCCCCCCTTGCCTTGCCTCACTGTTAGAGAAATTGATCCCATGGATTGTCCAGATTTTCCTAAGTAGTACCTTTTTCCGGAAGTCAGTTTTCCTTCTCCACAGAATGGAGAGAGCTCCCTGTCTCTCTCCTTACCAGCATGCTTAACTTCTACACCGATGGTGTCCATGTCCAGAAGACGCTCCCCAGCTTCTCAGTCTTGTGCATCTTCCTAGGGAGTTCGGACCAGATCACAGTCTAAATCCAAATTCTCATTCAGGTCTTCAAAGGTCCTGCGGAGCCAAGAGTCTGGGGCCAGTTCCCGATGCCTCATTCTTTAATGATTAATCTCCTTATTTGGAATTTACGCAGTTTGGGCTCTCCGGTGAAGTTGGACATTATTTCCAATGAACTTCGAAATAACTCTGTTTCAATGGTTGCAGTGTTAGAGCCAAAAAAGTATTCCTCTAAAGTTAGTGACTTTTCCTGTCCTTTGATGGTGCAGGGGTTTCTCTCATGTTCCCCCTTTAATACTCATATCTGGATTTTTTGGAATTCTGGGATTTCAATTGATTTGATCATTATGTTAGATAAATGTATTAATATCATAGTTTTTGTTGGGGTTAGTGCGTTCATTCTTTTAGTGGTCTATGCTAAGTGTGATGCTCATGCTAGAATGTCTCTATGGGAAGACTTGTCTGCGTTTAATCCGGGATATTTTCCTTGGATGGTTGGTGGAGACTTCAATATTGTGGCCACTCAGGAGGAGAAAAAAGGTAGTGGTCCCTTTAATAGAAGATCTTGCCAGGATTTTTTGGAATTCATGGAAAGTAATGGGATCTTGGATGCTGGTTATTATGGAGATCCGTTTACTTGGTGTAACAATCAGAGAGGGAATAGTTGGTCTGAGAGTCGGCTTGATCATTGTCTAGTTAATGGTGTAGCCCTCTCTTCTTTTTCCAATCATTAAAGTCTTGCACTTGGTTAGGGGTATCTCGGACCACTCCCCTCTTCCCATTATATAGCAGTCTAGTAGTGTGAGTGATGACTCTTTCCATTTTTCTTCCATGTGGATAGTTAACCCAGAGTATCAAAAAATTGTGAGGAAATCTTGGGATCTCTCAATTAGAGGTAACCCTTGGCTTTCACTACATAATAATTTGAGGCTACTAAAAGGTAGGCTTTGATCTTAGATAAAGGGTATCCCTTCAGGTGATCTAGAGCTAGAGGCCATTACTAGAGAAATCCACTGAATGTAATTGAGCTTGGAAAATGTTTGGGATGATGAAGTTTTTGGTTCCATGAGATCCAAGAAGGATTATCTAGTGGAGTTATTGCTGAAACAAGAGCAAATTTCTCATGAAAATTCTAGAGTGAAGTGTCTTTGTGAAGGTGATAGAAACACTCGTTATTTTCATGCATGACTCAATTAAAGATTCAGACCCACGAATCCCAATATGCTTATGAAGGATGGTTCCTATATTTATGATCGGGATGTTGCTGGTCAAATGGAAGATTCTTTCTTCAGGTCCCTCTTGGCAGCCCCTAATCAGAATAAGGTTCAGGGTTATCTGAGTGGATCTTTAGATCTCTTTGATTTGATTCCATGTGTTGTATAGGAAGAGGTGAATTATAAGGTGAGAGATATTCCATGTTAAGATAAAATTCGTGAGATGGTTTGGGATTTGAATTCTGATAGCGCGCTGGGGCCGAATTCATTCCCTGCCTCTTTTTACAATGTTTTTTGGGATATTGTTAAAGGGAGTTTGATCAATGTGGTGTAAGATTTAATTCTCAGGGGAAATATACCTATAGTGTCTTGTGTGGCCAAAATTGTTCTTATTCCCAAAGATAAGGATCCTCAATATCTGAATCAATTTAGGACTATAAGCTTATGCAATTTTCCTGACAATGTTTTGGCTCGTGTCGTCAACACAATACTTTCCCCTCTTCTTTCTAGTTGGCTGGATAAGGAACAAAATGGGTTTGTGTAAGGTAGATCCATCCAAGAGGCCATTAATTTATCCCATGAAGCTATTAGTGATATTAATTATAAAACTTTTGGAAGTAATGTGGCAATTAAACTGGACATGAGTAAGGCATATGATAGGGTTGAGTGGTGCTTTCTTATCACGGTTCTTCGATGCATGGGGTTTGTTGAGGGGGTCATCGATATTATCGTTTGCTGTTTCAGCTCTCCTTGGGTGTCAATTACTTTTATGGGCGAACAGTTAGGCTTATTTAATGCTGGGATAGGTTTGAGGCAGGGAGATCCCCTGTCCCCCTCTCTGTTTATCATTTATTAAGATGCCCTTAGCTGGTACTTTAGTCATTTCATTGAGGTTGGAAGGGTGATTTTTTTTTTCGTAATAAATTTTTTTTTGGAGGTATCTCTCACCTCATGTTTTTGGATGGTACTATAATCTTTGTTAATGGTAGTATAAAGTTAATTCAGGGGGTTAATGAAGCTTTAGAGGTGTACTGTAATTGGAGTGGCCAGGTTGTCAATCATGAGAAGAGAAGTTTCTATGTCCCTAATAAATGTTCTAAGAGGAGAATAAAGGTGATAGAATCTAGTATTGGCATGCGGAATGGCTCCTTTACTATGAACTATTTGTGTGCTCTGGTGTCTTCTAGTCCTATTATTATTAAGCACTATGATTCGTTGATTGAAAAGCTTGTGGGGTGCATCCTTAACTGAAAAAATAGTTTACTGTCTTTTAGAGGACGAATCACTTTGAATGATTCTGTTTTATCCACTATCCCTATGCATATTTTATCATCTCTGAAGGTTCCATATAAGGTGATTGAAAGCATCGAAAGAACTCTTATTTCCTTCTTTTGGGACATACACTCAGAAGGTAAGCATCATTGGGCTTCTTGGAGCAAGATGGCTAAACCATTTTTTGAAGGTGGTATCAATCTTAGGAGTATTTCTAGAACTATAGAGGTATTTCATGCCAAATTGGATTGGGAGATTATTTAGGGGAAGTCATTATGGGGAAAGCATATGCAATGTACTTATGGAGATGATGGTTTTCATTCCAGATGCAAGCCTTCGGGTATCCAGAAGTCGGTCTAACAGTATCTTCATATTCTTTATCCGCATTCTCGGTGGATTATTGGAAATGGTGATCTAAGCTTTTGGAATCATAATTGGGTTGTCACTATTTTTGGAATTCCTTGTTTCCCATCTCCAAGTATTAGTTTTATAGAATATTGTGCTTATCCCCTCCTCATCAGTACCATTTTTAATGATAATCAGAAATGTTTTTTTGATAACTGTTGATGCTCCTTTAGTCACAAAGTCTAAAGACTGGAAAAGGGGAATATCTTAGGCCAAAGTGATTCATCCTTTGAAAAAAATATCAAAAAAACTGACAAAGGAATGAATAAGAAGAACATTGCACAAGGGTCATGCAAGTACTACCATGGTCACACAAGTAGACTTGTGCGCCGAATTTTTGGTCATGCAAGTCACTTGCGCGCCCTAAGTGATAACCGCCCGAGGTCTTCTCTAGCCTATAAATACCCCCGGTGGGGCCCCCATTTCATGAGGAATTTTTCCAGATTTCAGATATTGAGCTTTGAACACTGATGTCTCTTCATCAAGTCTTCCGAACATTTATAAGGTAATTCTTTACCTAGATTTGAAGGTCTAAAGAAGAGGAATAAGGTCTAAGTGTTATAATTCACTAACACATGCACGCCTAAGTGTTTCACCCTTATGTGGAATGAACACACTTGCGTGCCTCCTTACCTACTCATTGAAACTTGTGCGCCACTCTTCTGGAAGTACCTCGGGATAATTCTAAAGTCTTTGGTCAAAGATTGCCCAACAATTACCCTACTTCTTAACAATCACGCAAGTAACCATGTGCCGCGCAGGTATACCTGTGTGACCAGGACTTCCGCACCGACGTAGTACATGCGCGCCTGCCAGGACTTGTGCGCCCCTATATTTTTGGGTGCCTCTCCTGCCTATTTCACCCCTCTTACGCCATTCCACCTCTCCTATTTAACATTCAGCATTCAAGACACTCTTCAAAGCCATTTATGGAATGTCTTCTTGATTGAATTTCTTATTTAAAATGAATTCTGTGGAAAATATCTCAAAATCTAGTGATTTAAACATTTTCATGTAACTAAATATTGATATTTCATTCATTCAACCTCATCCTTTATGATGAGAGAACATTAACCTAGGCCTCCTTCTCAGGAGTAAGCCCTAGTCATAATTTCTCTTAATTCTGGGCATCCTCATTAGGAGTAAGCCCCAAGTCCTCATTAATATGGTCATCCTCCATAGGAGTAAGCCCCAGTCATAATTTCCCTAAATCTGGGCCTACTTTTCAGGAGTAATCCCCAGTCCAAGTTCTCTTTATTGGGCATCCTTTTTAGAAATAAGCCCCAGGTCCTCTTATTTGGGCATCCTCCTCAAGAGTAAGCCCCAACTACAATTCCTTTAACCTAGGATCCCTTTTCAGGAATAATCCCCAGTCTTAATGTTCCCAAATATGGGAATCCTCCTCAAGAGTAAGACCCAACCATGGTTCCCTTAAACTGGGCTTCCTTTTCAGGAATAAACCCCAGTTTCAAATCTACAAATATGGGCATCCTCCTTAGGAGTAAGCCCCAAGTCCCTTAATTTTTCAAATCCCTTAACCCGAGCCTTCTTCTCAGGAGTAAGCCCCGTCCTTAATTTCTCTTAACCAATCTTAGTTTTCTTTTGATCTGGGATTCCTTCTCAGGAGTAAAACCCAATCATAAGTCCTCTCCAAACTTGGGCATCTTCTTTAGGAGTAAGCCCCAAGATTAGGGTATCCAAATCTCCATGAAGCACATATACCTTTATGGACCCTGTTTCTGGATTTCTTCCCTAAATTAAATCTTAATCCTCATCTATTTGGGTAGTCATACATACATAAGTCCCACATCATTCCATATTTCATGGAACAATTGTCTGGATTCACCAATACCTCTTGTTTCTCACATCGAGCATGACTCACGTGAGCTCAGAGTGTAAAAGTAATCATGAAATCTTTCTTTGATCCATCAATCATTCATAAACATCAAAATCCCTTACTCGAACTATGTGGGTTCTAATTTCTTTTCCATAACGAAGGATACGTAGGAATCCCATCTGCGGGTATGATCCCAACTCTGAAATAATCAATGTCCTTCTGAATGACAATAAACTTCAAGTGCCCCACTAAGTGGATTTAAAACCAGTATGGTCATCATAATGACCAAAGAGACTTTTATGTATCAAAGGATACCATTGACTAAGAATCTCTAATAAATACAGATGATTCTCTATCGATGAAGAACCTCGAATACATATAAAAGATTGTCTAAATTTCATATATATCAATAATTGATTGTCAGATCTAAAGGAAAGCTCATTATACACTTGGTAATGTAATAAGGATTCATGAACACAACTTAAATCTATAAAGAGAGTCCTGATGTATAAAATAATTCCCCTAAAAAAGGTGTGATGAGTCTAACCTCCCATCCTCTAGACCGATGAAAATTCCTAAGCCTCATCAGCCCACAACTAATGAGCACCTACCTTTGGAAAGTAGGTTCAAATGGATATATAATCATTGGATGTTTCCAGTTCTATAAACAAACCTGTTAGAAACCGCATGGAATGTTTGAATCTTAAATCAATGAGATCATCCCCCATTCCATAGAAAAAAAATGGTGAACCTGATATGAATCCTTAACCAAGTTAAAATGATGTTTTGATTTTTTGTTAGGCTTTTATTTAAACTCAAAGAGAGGGCCAACAAGACAATCAATAACATATGTGTTTATCCAAAAGATGTAGTGGCCGGACTTATCTTGATTAGTTATGTTATATCAAATAGGTACTCTTTTCCAAGATCTTCTACATTTCCAAAATGGATTAACTTAAGTTCACACCCCTGAATACATCTGCAGTGAAAAACTCTGTTGTGAATGCCACTGCTGCTACTCCTGTTGGATCGTCATCCGCTCTAAGGACGACATCACCTATTCAGCGTCTTCAACGCTCGGTATCAACTGTGTTGGTTAAGGAGTACCGTCAAAACAATACCATTACAACTCTGGAGGCTTCCTGATAATACCACCATGTAAACAACTGACACTGGACGTTCGGACAATGACGACCAGTGATCAAGAAGTAGGCGGTGCTAACCACCGTTTCGGGTCATTATTTTCTAGAGCACAATCACCATTCACTCCAATATTAAGAGAAGATGAATGAGCTGGTCGCTCAGGGGATTAATTCAAGCAGGAAGGAGTTCATCCCAAGGGCTCCAATCAACAATCACCGCTAGACTCATACGATAGTGCACCATCAACATGATGACGGTTTTGACTCCAGGCGTTCGGCTCAGGTTCCTCGAACCCGAGCAAGAAAGAAGAATCGCCAGAGGTGAAATCTAGTCAACAATGAGCAGGTTCTCATCTCTGCCATCTCCAGAGAAGTCCAACAACCTAACTTGGTGGCAAGCAATGAGCGAGCACATACATCCACCCATTTTAATTCCTCTGTCCAACGGACTCGTCTGACAGCATCACGCCAATCCTGCCAGGCAATTCCAGTGGAGTACTATAGGCATGAACATACACCTATTGATACGACATCAGCTAGTCAGAAGGCTCGTCTGACTACATATGATGGATCTCATCAACCACTTTTGGTTAAGTACAATCAGTAGGCATATACACCTTCTAGTATTGATCAAGCCTACCAACAGTCTCATTTGGTTGCACCAGGAGAGGTCAGTCGGAAAGCTCCGGTGACAAATAGGAGGCAGACTCAATTCTCTATCCCCACACTTGAGTACTATCAGGATTCACTAACAGGTAAAGGAGGACAAGAGCAAGAACACACACCTACTCCATGAACAGAATGGATGTATATCTCTGTTCTGGCAGCTGAAGTCACCATGAACATTCTGTCAATGGTGAAAGAGCAGAAGAAAATTTTTGCTCATATTCTGGATGCCTGCCAGGATATTTTAACAACATCAGTAGCATCACAGGGACAGAAATGCAAATATATCCCTATCAGTGGAGTGACTCATCAATAGATCACTCTGGAGTAGATACACACATCTATTCCAGTCCAAGAGGGTTGTGGGGGCGTACTCTCCCATATCATACAGACAACCAAGTCGGGCACATACACCTTATTTGAGTAGAGATTGTCAGCCTAACCTGTCCATCTCTCCTGATCAGGCACATACACCTACTCAGAGTATCCAGTTTCATCAACAAGTGGTTTCCATGGTGAGTAAGAAGGTTTTTAAGAAGAAGACCTGCCCAGCACAGTCAAGAAATCAAGAGCCAATCTGTAACAATGCCTTGCTCGATGCTGGAGTTCTTGAATCCCTCAGACAGCTATCTGTTGGAACCCAAGATTCTACTCCCTCATTTCCCAATAGTGGGAACATTAATTCCAAAGGTCTTCAATAGACACTTCCTCATGTAGGTTGTTTCATGACATTTCGATAGATCTTGAAGTCTCATCTTCAGATGAGAGCTACAATAACCCTCTGTGTGGCCAGAAGACCAAGGAGAAATAGATCTTATCATTTGTTGTAACCCACCATGGTGGTCCTCCCCATGATGATGAATTTCTCTATGAAAGTCCTCTCCACAGTAGTGATGCACATTTCCCAGAAAATGCTCCAGTGGACAATGTAGTGCCGAGAAATCCCTCTTATCATGAGGCACTTGAAAATGAGAAACCATTTATGTCTGATGCTTCATCGCTAGCATGTGAAATACTTTCTCAATCAGTAGATAGCCTAGGGTGTAGGTCATTCTCCGAACCACCCCTAAGTCATGCATCTTCTAGTTTAGTCAGTGATTTCTCTACCAATCTTGTTGAATGCGATGAAGCAACAAGGAAGCACCAGCTCTGGTCAAATCAGGTAGAATAATCTTCATTGAATGATAAAGAGGAAGTGCTGAATATGAGAAAACAACTGGAAAAAGGTGAAGTGCCAGCCAAGTTTTGGCATTTAGCTGACTCTCCGTATGACATTCCAAAATATTTGATGGAAGATTGTATTCAAGACATTCATCTCAACATATGGAAAACTCTTTGTTAGTTGAAAAAGAAAATATTATCTTATGATGAATATGAAAATCATGTCAAGATAATAGAAGGGTTACAACACCAGATTGATTTGGAATCTTTCTCAGTATCTCGATATCCGAAGGCTGAAAAGCAGCAGAGATCCCTTCAGTGTTCATGCCTTGGTGCACTATGAAGATTACACCAGTTAATTTCCAATTCCCTCTCTGGTATTCATATCTGGGTATGGGTTGTTCATGGAGCACTACATTTCACTGTGCTCTCCATTCAGTAAAGCCCGCCGAAAATGGTTTCATGCAATGTTATTTCCCATGGTCAGCCAAAGTCAATGGATTTTTGTAATCAAAGGCTTTCCCAATAACATGCTTCAACTAATTACTCTCAAAATCATGAATACAGAGAATAGGTTTTTGAATTACTCCTGAATGAAGCGAATGAGAATATTGAACATGCCTCTCGTATGGAGAAAGAACATCACCAAGTGACAGAAGTTTCAGAAATCTTCCAACGGTCTTTTGAACCAGGTGATAATAGTGGATGTCAATTGATGCATCCAGCTAATTTTCAGACCAAGGTCCACAAAATAAGGAGTGATTTTAAGAAATTCTCAGACATAGCATGTCGAGATCCACCCCAGCTTGCCAAACTGGGGACTCTTTTAAACCAACACTCGGAATCAAAAAATAGGATTCAAGGAGTTGAGAAAAGACAGCAGGAATAGTCCCAGTCTACCGAACTGGGGAATTTTAAAAATCATCAATCCCCTCCTTAGCAAAAATCGGCCTTCTCTCGATTGGGAAAGAAGCCACAAGAGGAACGAAGAGTCAAATTATCAGGAGATTATCTCCAAATTATGGTTCATAGAGAAGTTCCTGAGGGATCAAATCAACAAAAGGAAATGTATCATCAAAGACATGGAAGAAGAAAATATCACAGGAATGTCAATAGGAGGGATGCAATGCATTATGCATCAATCAATTTCATCAATTCTGTTGTTGCTGATACACCAGATGAGGCACACTCAGGGGACTTAGATGAATAGGTTCCTGCTCAAGAAGTTGTACGCACAGACACAAATGAAGAAGGTGTGCCTACAAAAAATCAAAGGATTTCTCAGAAACTAGGTAATCCTTCAAATAATCCACTTCCCCCTATCCGAAAGGGATCAAACAAGGGGAAGGGAAAGAACCAGGTTACATATACTTCATCTGGAGAAGGAAAATTGCTCTCACTAGAGAAAAGGTTTGCACAACAGGAGGAAGAAATGAAGGAATTGAGGAGGATGAATGCAGAACTACTTCAGGGTAGTCTTCCTCCTAAACGTGCTAGAGCTAGCCAGTCAAGGGAATTTTTTGTGGTGACTGAGATTGATCAATAATATCCTCCTTTATCAGTACACCCTCACAGGTCTAATCCTATGGGTCAAGTGCAACAACAATTGGCAGTGCTGCCATCAGTTGCAGTACCAGCTGCCATAAATTTCCAAGCTCCAGTCATTGCACCTGTTTAGGTCCAAGCTCAACCAGATGTTTCTCAAAAGTTAATAACAACTATTGAGTCATTAACAGCTCGGTTGGAAGCTATGGAGGGAAAGTGTGCACAGGTTCAACTAGAAAAGAGAGATTACCCTGAATGGGTTGATGCAATCCCTCCCCCATAATATTTTGGGAAAACCGTATTCCATATTTTTAATAGATCAGGCGATCCTGAACAACATTTGACGCATTACGTGTCTTTTTGTGATCCTATGATGGGAACTCTAGAACATCACGAAGCAGTGAAACTCAGATGCTTCGTGCGAACCTTTCAAGGACCAGCCTTTGTCTGGTACACAAGCTTGGAATCCTGGTCAATTACCGGATGGGAAGATCTCCGTCAACGATTTCTTATTCAATTCATCTCAACTTTTCCAAAGACAACAGTTTTCGATCTTAAATACTTTAAGAAAAGGTAGAATGAAATATTCTTTGATTTCATTGCTTGCTGGAAGGGATTAACATATTCCCTGAGCTTAGCACTCCCTCAAGAGGAACTGTTGCCAATCTATGTGGAAAATCTGCGTGACGAATTACACATACTGTTGATCCCTGTGAAATACATAGGAGGGTTTCGAGACCTTACTTAAATCGCTCAGCAGATTGATGATTCCCTTATAAAGACTAAGGCTAAATCTCATGTAATTCCATCAGCTCCAGGAAGGAGAATGGGTAAAGCAGAAACTGCTACAGTTATGATTAAACAAGCACCTGTACCTGCTTCTACTTCAAAACCTTCATCTTCTCGAAGGGCTCCAACTCTTGAGCATCAACAACAAAGGCCGTTTCATCAAGATGATAAAAGATATCAAAGACAAAAACAACTTGATTATTTGAAGAGAAAAGTTTACTCTTTCCGAAATGAACAAATTCTTGGTTATTTCATTTCGGCTCTGGAAAATAATTTGGTTTAATTTCCAAGGCCCAAGAGGCCAAAAAAGGAAGGACATGAAGACCGTCCAAACTATTTTCCATTTTATAAAATGTCGGGGCATCCCATTCAAGAGTTTATTGTCATCAAAGACCTCCTGCAAAAAATGGTCAATTTGGGAAAAGTCAAACTAAACGGCTCTTTAGCCCAGGTAGCATGTGTTACTGCTATAGTTCTAGAAGAGGAAGGCGAGTGGAAAGAAGTCAAAAGCAAAAATGCACAAAAATATTATGATTGGATGGTCAGAAATATGATCAACTGAACTCATGCTATTTTGCAAACACAATTGAAGAAACCAATTGTGCCTTCTGCCCTGAATGTCGTACAAAACCCTCTTCATCAGAGGGAAAATCTTCAAAGAAACGACACAATTCCAAGAAAGAGGAACAATCAGAAGAAGATGAGTGTGTGTCAAAGCCTAAGTTGTCTTTGACTCTGGAGGATTTCATTCCATTTACTTTGAAGAAATGGGCACCATCCCACCAAATGGCACAGCCTAAATAGGCGAATCAGGCAGAGTCTTCATCAGATGAAGAGTTGGTTTTCGGTTCTGTTAATATGATTCAATTAACAGATCCATATGCTAGTTGTAGTTTTGATTTTGATGAGCCCAAATTTCCTATATCAAATTGAGGAATGAGAGGAAGTTCCAGAGGCTCAGGATATTGGGGAAAACATGGATCTTTCAGAAGCCATTATTCTAATTCTACCCCTGCTAGAACTGTGTATGCAGTAGACTCTCGTGGCAGAGCCCTTCAACGAGCTCAACAAGAACAAGGAAGGTCTTACACCAATAACAAATTCAGTCCTGGCACAGTTATTCTGGATGATCGGTTGAAGGTTCCATCTTCTTTCTCTTAGCAAGAAAATGGATCTAATCAGTCTAATCTACCAATTCCAGGAATATTTCCCACTCATATCCCGATACAAGATGCATCAACTTCCAAAGCATCAACTTCCAAGACACCTGCTAAACCACATGTTCCTATTTGGAAACACAGACCTTTGGATCAAAAGTATGATGTGCTGAAACACCTGGCCCAAGTACCGGCCAAGTTATCAATTCTGGATTCTTTGAATCTATCAAAAGATCTTCAGGAGGCACTCGTCGAGGCTTTTTCAAGTTCTCAGGAGTTTGAAACTGAAATTGTTGCAGCTGAAGTATATCACGTAGAGAATAATCCTACGGAATGCCATGTAATGATTTATTTCATAGATGAAGATGAAGTTGATGTCATTCATGGACATATTAGACCTTTGTACTTATCTGGCAAGGTCAATGTCATAGACATCCAAATATATTTCATTGATAATGGTTCAGGAGTCAACCTCATGCCCATTCATACACTTCGTCGATTGGGTCTCACAGAATCTGATTTATCTCCTTCTACTATGATGTTACAAGGATATGATAAAAATGAACAAGAACCACTGGTCAAAGTTACACTCAGAACTCAGTTTGGAGATCTTGTATCCAATACAGATTTCATGGTTGTTGATCAAGACTCAGCCTTCAACATCATTCTTGGAAGACCCCGGCTACATCAACATGTGGCTATCCCTTCATCACACCATCAATGTCTCAAATATTGTTTCGATGGTCAAGTTGGGACATTGTATGGTGATAAGGCCCCGTTCAATACATGTGAATCTCAATACATTGAGGTGGAATTCCATCACAAAAAGGGAAAGGAGAAATCCCCAACAAAGCAGATTACCAAATTTAATGCTCCATATGGTTTAGAGAAGTTTCCAGTAAATCCATTTGCACATGTGAGTACAGATTATGTGTTGCCTATAAGTCAAATTGACAAGATAGACCCAAATAAAAATACTCTTATGGAATGATCCAGAATGTCAATTATGGCAATCGATCCAGACAACATGGGAGAAATTGGTGACCCACCAAGCAGTGATGAATGCCCAAATGGTGACATCTTCATTTCATCTGCTGAAATCCAACAAGTCTATACTTCGCCAATCAGGCCAGAAGAACTTATAACAACATCGGAGGTGAACAATGATGTCGATTCTCAATCCATCATCTCCTCTTTATTTGCAAAGGAATACCCTTCATCATCAATATGGTCAGAAATGGAAGCTTCTTCTTTAAGAAGTTCAAATTTTAACATCTCTTCTGATCATGTAAATTCTGCTTTATCATCTACTATGAACGTAGAAACGGAAGAGATAACTCATGTTGAAGAAGAATAAGAAGATCTCAGGGATGCTCCTCCAGCATTTGAAGAGGGTATCTCTACCACTGTGGATAAACTCAGAGAAACAATCTGGGTACAAAAGAAGATCCATGGCCCACTTTCATCAGTGCGGCCATGACTCTTGAATAACAAGAGATGTATATTTTCTTTTTTAAAGAAAAATCGAGACATATTTTCTTGGAACTATACAGAGATGCCCGGGCTGTTCCTGATGTTGCTACTCATCATTTCGGTTTACCAGAAGAACATCGAGGATTTAAAGAAGTTGCGAGAAGAACACACCCAACATATGCTTCCAAAATTGAAGCTGAAGTGGATAAGCGTATCAAATCTAACATCATCATAGAATTTCAATATCCCAAGTGGTTGGATAATATTTTCCTTGTGAAGAAGAAGAATAGATAAATTAGAGTTTACATCAATTTCAGATATCTTAATCGGCATTGTCCTAAGGATGATTTCCCAGTTCCGATTACAGAGCTTTTAATTGATGCAACAACTATCTATGAAGCACTTTCCTTCATGGATGGATATTCCGGATATAATAAAATATGAATGGACCCAGAAGATGAGGAATCCACAGCCTTTTGAGCCCCTCAGGGTGTGTTTCGCTACTGGGTAATTCCCATTGGCTTAAAGAATGCAGGTGCAACATATCAGCGTGCCATGCATCGTATATTCAAACCCTTTTTTGGGAAGTTTGTGGAATTCTATGTGGGATATTTAGTGGTGAAATCCAATCAACGTTTTAATCACTTGGCTGATTTGGAAGTCATATTCCTCAAGCTTCGACAACATAATTTGAAGATGAAACCCTTAAAATATGCTTTTGGGGTAACCTCAGGAAAATTTCTCAGCTTTGTTGTACGCCATCGTGGTATTGAAGTCGATCCTGAGAAGACAATGTCAATCCTTGGTATGTCACCTCCTTGAAATTTGAATGAATTAAGGGGAATTTAAGGACACTTAGCCTATATTAAGCGTTTCATCACCAATTTGGGAGGCAAAAGTTTACCCTTCACCAAAATTATGAAGAAGGGAGTCACATACCAGTGGACTGAAAAATGTCAAGAAGCATTCGATATTCTCAAGAAATACCTCTTAATTCCATCGGTATGCATGCCACCTATTGAAGGAAGACCACTTATCCTCTACGTGATAGCTTTAGAGTGATCATTTGGTGCCTTTCTTGCTCAGAAGAATGATGTTGGGAATGAAAACAGCCTCTACTACCTCAGTCGGACTATGATTGAAGCAGAAACCTAGAATTCAAGTATTGAGAAGTGATGTCTAGCATTAATCATTTCCGTTCATAAGTTGATACACTACCTGCAACATCACAAGGTCCAGTTGGTGTCTCTCAATAACCCACTAAAATTCATCCTTAGTCGTCTAATGCTTACAGGACATCTAGCAAGGTGGGCAGTTATTTTGCTGCAATTCGACATTCAGTACGTGTCCCAAAAGGCAATAAATGGCCAAGCTCTGGCTAATTTCCTAGCTGAACACCTTTTAGTGGAAGACACATCTTCAGATATTGAACTCCCGGATGAGGAAGTCTTCTCTATTCATGAAAGTCCTCAGGCATTGGAAATGTAGTTTGATGGTTCTTCGAGATGTCCAACAGGGAGGAAAATGGAAAATCCTAAATTCAACAAAGTTGTCTTAGGAATTGTGCTCATTTCTCCAGAAAAGGCAGTGTTACCTTATTCATTCTTATTGTGTGAAGGTGGTACCAATAATGAAGCAGAACACCAAGCTCTCATTGCAGGCTTGGACTTGGTGCTTCAAGAACAAGTGAATCACTTAAAGGTGAAAGGTGATTCATATCTGGTAATAAAACAAGTCAATGGGGATTATGCCATCATAAAAGAATAACTAATCCCTTTGTATGATTACATCAGAGTGTTAATGGCAGAATTTTCTACGGAATTGACATTTTCTTATGTCCCGCGATCACAAAATGCTCAAGCTAATGCACTGGCTAATATAGCCACAGCTCTAGAAGATCCAAATCAGGACGAGACAACCACTAGTATTTCCCACCGTCGTGCAATTTCACCTTATGTTCGAACCAGAATAGAGGAAATTAATTAAATTTGTCCCATTCATGAACTTAATGGTCATACTAAAGGACAGATGACACCTATCAGGGAATACCTTCAAAATGAAACACTTCCACATGATAGAACCAGAAAAGAACAAATCTGGCGACATGTGGTCAATTTTACACTTTATGATAGCCCAGATCACATAGAGAAAATTCTCTACAAATGTGGTTTTGATGGAGTTCTCTTTAGATGCATTGATAGTGAAGAGACAATGGATGTCATGAAAGAAGTGCATGCATGAGTCTGTGGTGCCCACCAGTCTGGACATAGACTATCTGATCAGATTCGAAGGCTTGGATTCTTTTGGCCTTCAATGATACAAGATTGTGTTGATTTCACAAAGAAGTGTCATTCATACCATGTACATGAAAGATTCATTCATCAACCTCCAGGGTTACTTCATACAGCTAAATACTCGTGGCCATTTTCCACATGGGGAATGGATGTGGTGGGACCATACCCATTAGCTACGACCAAGTAGTTTAAGTATATTCTTACTGTTACTGATTTATTTTCCAAATGGGAAGAGGCAGTACCTCTCAAGGAAGTTAGTTCTAAATGAATTGTTAGCTTCATCAAGTCTAACATCATTACCAGATTTAGTGTCCCTCATACCATATTGATGGACAATGGCACCAACTTTTGTTCATCTGAGGTGAAGAAGATGTATCAAGAATACAACATCAAATCCAGCCATTCATCTCGGTATCATGCAGCAGCCAATGGCCAAATAGAAGCCTTCAACAAAGAACATTCAAATATACTGCAAAAGATGGTGGATAAATATAATAAGCCATGGCCTGATAAACTCTTTCATGCTTTATGGGATTATCGGACCACCACCCGCACTGCAACGCGGTCAACTCCATACTCATTGGTATATGGAACGGAAGCATTATTGACAATTGAGGTTCAATTAACTTTTCTCAGAGTATCCATTTGCGATCATTCATCTATAGATGAGAAATCTCAAAAGCGATTGAATGAATTAAAACAGTTAGATGAGAAAAGATTTTGCACTTTGTACCACTTGGAAGTCTATCAGAATCGAATAGCACGAGCTTTCAACAAAAAATTTCATCTTCGTTCATTCGTTTATATAGCGTCCCAGATAGTTTCTTACAATACTATTACATCATTTCAAAGATAAACAATATAATAGTATTACACATAGAGGATCCATAGGTTTAGTGTATTTGGAAAACTAGGACCATGCATGATAAATACAACATCAACCATAAAAATTTATTTAACTTCTTCTTCACTAGCTTCTTAGTGGCACTTGTCCTCTCCTTAGTACATGTAGGCAGCTGAGGATATACATCAAAAGGGGTGATCTAGAATACCAGTAAGAGGATAGAGACGAAAAATATATCATGGGGTGAGCATAATCATGACATAGGCAAATAATCATGAACATGAGAGGAGTATAAATAATAGACTGGAAATGTGGCAATGCATAAAAATAAAACATCATGTCTTAGTGGTTAACTACCACACATACTTGTGAACAAATCTAGAATCTTGTCCACACATCATTTCACATTTACTCAGGAGATTCATCACTTTACCCAATGCATTGGAGCACTATATAATTCCGGGTGCACGCGTCACATTTAAACATTCATATTGCGCTATATAATTCCGGGTGCACCCGTCACATCATAACATTATCATTATCATGCTTTCCACATAGAACACATATCAAACATGTACATAAATAAACCATGGAATGGAATGGGTTTCATCTCATAATAACACATTCATAAGCATTGGGTTCCCAAAAGAAATAGGGAACAACATACTTGATACAAGAACCATCAACATTGAATGAGAGGTAAAAGGTGAGATCTTGAAAGAAGAGTTCTTTTGGAAAACATTTTGATGGACATAAAAACCAGTGATAATCATGTATATCCCAGAAAAGTAAATTAAATGATGAACAAATTATCTTTGTGGAGTAACCATATCAAAAATGGAGTGAAAGAGGGAGAACCCGAAGGAAGAAAAATTGGGTTCGAGATTTCCCCTTAACTTGTACTCGAATGCCTCCTTCTCTTTAATATCCTGTATAAAGACATTATATTCATTAATTAGAAATTACAGATCCTTTTATACATTAATAGTGTTAATTATGTTTTCCTTATGTCCTATTATGTACCTTTGGATGATTTATAGAGTTTGAAAAACTTTGTTCGAGGATGTTCATTTTTATGGTTTTCTTGAGCGGTCCACTTGTATTCTTAAATTGATGTTTGGGTAGATCATGGGTAAACATACAGAACTGATATTACATGTTATTTATGTTATTACAGAATCTTTAATGATTTTATAATGAGTTATATTATATCCATGTGTGCGAATCATTAGATAAGATTTTAATGATGGTTATTTGGGTAAATTTGGGCGGTTTTTGGATCACAACAAACTTGATTTAACTTTTCACTTAGTAATATGGCCATAGGATATTTACAGAACTTAAAATAGAACATAATACATATAACATATTCTGGTTTAACAATAAAAATGGTTTCATGACCAGATATGTAGGTAGAAATGGAAGAAGAGAACATGTCGTTTTTAAAGGTGATAAATTTAACACCTCATGAACAACGTTCTCTTTAATTAAATAAAAGGAAGAGGGAAAGGGTGTGGGGGGATATAATATACCATTAGAATTATAATATTATATTATATATATAATACTGGATTTACAAAACAATTTGTATGAAGATAGGTAGAGAGAGATCAAGAAAGGAACGTGAACTTGAAAGGAAATTAAAGGAGAAGAGGGAGGAAAATTACCTCTTGAATCCTTCACTTGAGAACCTCTTTAAGGGCCTAACCTTGGTCTTTTGATGAGACCAGAAGCTCTTGTATGTGGGTAAGGGGATAGGGGAGATGATTGGGCAGAGCTTAGACAATTCTTGAAGCTTGAGAGGTGTGGTTTGGCAAGAGAAGGGGGAGGGCTTATTTATACCTGAGGAGGGAGGTGTTTTTGGCATAAAATATTAAATAAAATAATATATCAAGAGTTAGACTTGTAATAGTAGTTTTTTGACATCCTAAATCATATATCAATATAATATAATTCGTTTTAGGCTTTAAATCTTCTTTATAATTCGAATTCATTAATTTATTAAAAAGAAAGAGAATGAAAGAGAAAAAGATACTTTAAGAAATCACCTTTTGACTTTAGGCGTTGGAAAGTTCTTTTTTAGGTTTGAGAATTGGATTTATTGTATTTCAAGGAACAATTTTATGAAATTTAAAATAATTAGGCCGAACTAATTCTCTAGAATTTTTATGTCATCATTACATCATCAATGATGCAATTTAGTGTACACTGATTATGCGAAAAACTGTATTTTTTTACTATTCACCTGAAAATTGAAGTATTTCAGAATAAACCCAAAAATTTACCTCTACCATTTTTCGACGTGTTGAATCCAAAAATGATGTCCATTTTCAAAAATAATTTTCTAAATATTATTAATTTAATGTTTAACTAAAATAATAATTTACTTAAAAAAACAGTTTTTAAGATTAAAACTGATTTTGTAGTTCTTTCATAAATTGCATAGGGTCTTATAAAATTATCTAAAAACTATTAGACATTGATACAGTACTTTATGAATACGTTTCAGGGAAATAAATATTCTTTTAAATTAATTAATTAATTATAATTAATTATTTTGACTTTATAAAATTCCAAAAAACGTTTACCAAGGTCAAATTATCACTTTCTATGATGTCTAAATATTATTTTATTATTCATAGGTAATGTTACTCTTATTTACTATAAGGGTCATATTAGTATTCATAAGGGTAGGTTACTATTCACCAATTTTTTTTTGTTTCATTAGACTCCAAAAACTATCTTGAACACAACTGTGTATGTTGGTTTTTTAAAATTCCAAACACAGGGGTGACAAAATTATGTTTAAAGGTCACTTATCACTTAGTAGTTCATTATTTAGTGTTTTTATGACATAATTATAAGAAGTGAATTTTCAATTGAAATACTTTGGGTTGTTACAGTTTAGGGAGAATTGGTATTAGTTCTCAGAACTCCAATGATACCAGGAATGAAACCTCCCAAGCTTGAACCAAAATGGGAAGGACCTTATTAAATACATAATTTCTACTCTAATGGAGCATATTCATTAATCTTGATGGATTGAGAACTCATCACTACTCCTACCAATGCCAGATTTCTGAAGGAGTATTTTGTATAAACACAAAATATATCATTTGTCATCCAAAATGACATTAAACTATGTCCCCTTCATCATCCTTGATATATGACATTAAACTATACAACAATGGTCCATGCATACGACCTTAAACTATTTTCATGTCTTTTACGTCTCGTACGACGTTAAACTGCACCATCCAGAGTCCATGCATATGAATTTGAACTATTTGCATTTCTTTCGTCCTAAACGACTTCAAACTGTGACGTCCTAACTACATGATGCTAAACTGTAAAGAAGTCCCTTACGTCCAGCAAGGCATTAAACTGCATAACCGACGGTCCATGCATATGACCTTAAATTATTCGCACATTCATCCAACATGACGTTAAACTATGAAAAAGTTCCCTAATAGGTCCTACATGATGTTAAAATGTGTCTTCTTTTGTCCTTACTGCATGACATTAAACTGCACAGTCCTCTTTTTTTCTAACATGACATTAAACTGTATTTTCCCCATCGTCCTAACTACATGACGCTAAACTGTACATAAATTCCATTAATACGTCCTACATGACATTAAACTGTACTTTGTCCCTGCTACATGACATGAAACTGTGAGGCATTAATAGTATTAACTGCAAGACTTTAAACTGCATAGTCCCTTCATATGTCCTACATGACATTAAACATTTCATTGTTAAAGTTGTTGTTACCTCTTATTTCTCACACCGGGTATGACTCACGTGAACTTAGATCAAACTTCAACCATAACACTCTCTCTGGGATACTAACCATGTGTATGTCCCAACACTATTTTTTAGGTCATTGTCCACATGAACAACTTGATCACTAATTCATTCTTTAATTGAACTACATGGACTTTGATCCTTGCCTTCTAGGCTGGGTACGTATGCAACCTTCTGAGGTTCAATCCCAAGAACCAATCTCTTCACATCAGTTCACCTTTATCTCGTACGATGTTGATTCGTGAAACCACCACCCGAATCAATATCTTTACATTTGTTCACTTTCGTCCTTGCTATACGACGTTAAACTATAAAGCAATTTTTGTCCAATATGTCAATAAACTATAACATTCTTTGATACCCTCACATGAGAGGCAATCATTATTTACATTGATTTTCAATCATGTTCCATTTCAAAGACGACATGCATACATGGCAATGCCCGAACCTTTTATCTTTGGTTAAATCATCATTGCACGAATGTCCCCTTTCACCCATCACATGTATGCCCCAAATTTGTACAGAGGGTATTTCTATAACTACGTGGGCTTGATTCTCATCCTTATGGTATATGTAAGAACGTTCAAGTGTCCCTCAAATCCAGCCCCAAGCCTTTTGGGCCTAACCCCAAATTCCACTTTCAGTCCCTTGGCTGAAAAATACTCATGAAAACACACACTGTGTATTTCTTATAATGGTCCGATATCTATGACCCTAAACTAAGATCTCCAATCCTTTTGTCCCACACGATGCTAAACTGTAGTTCAAGAACTATGTATGGATTAATTCCCATCCTTATGGGATACGTAGTGAAGTCCAACATTTCAATTCAGGAACCAACCAAAACATGATTATGGTTAGCATTGATCTGTGTATTTCTACACACATTGGAAAATACCCATATTTATGTGTCATAATCCTAACCATAAAAATTTTCAAATCTTCATAACCATTTTCTTAACTTCTAATCACAAAAGGCTTGAAATTTTGAGTGTTCTTTTGCCTGACCATGCAGCCCGTGCCCTTAGGCAGCCTTGCATAAACAGTCTACATAACAGACCTGTCAGCCAAAAGATGCTATTATTTGACTATACGACCAATGCCCTTAGGTGGCCCTGCATAATTCAACCCCCAAACGGGTTTGTCAAATAGTGGTAACTTCATTCTCGGGAGGAAAACCTCTTTTTTCCTTATTTGTCTTAATGATAATATATAGGGATCCACAAAAATAACCATCCTTAACATATTTGTCCCATATCCTTTTTCATGATCTGAAAGTATTCAAGTCTATGGTTTATATTCTATTTCCCTAAGTTCGGGTCAGACCTTTGTAGGAGGGATATCCATCCAGTTCTTCAATAATCATTTTTGGAAATATCTTCTCCACATTCAAGTTCTTTTTTCCATACAGAAAACTCTATACTTTGGAAAATTTGAATCTCCATAAACTTTCACTGGATTTTTAGCACTACGAAAGTAAATTTCAAAGAGTTCTTTTTCCTGACTATGCAGTACATTCCCTTAGGCGGCCTTGCATAAGTAGTCTACAAAACGGACCTGTCAGCCAAAAGATGCTATTTATTTGACTATGCAGCCAATGCCCTTAGGTGGCCCTGCAAAATTCAACCCCCTAACAGGTTTGTTAAATAATGGTAACATCATTATTGGGAAATACTTCTTCTAATGCCTTTTATCTCTTTTTCATATCATTCCATAGATTCAAATATTCTTAAGTCATAGTTTATATATTTCCCCTCATACTTGAGTATGGTAATATGTTTTCAGATGAATTGTCAAGGAATTGAGTCAATTCTAATTCATTCGGTCAAAGATATTTCAACCTTAAAAAATTATCCTTTTTATGTCTGATGTGCATGACTTTAAATTTCCCACAAAAGAAAAAGGAACTCTGAATAAAAGTCAAGTTCTAGATCACTAAACATACATTTTGTATGATTTAGGTAATATTGAGAAATTAATAGATTCAATGTTTGTAGGGTTATTTATATTAATCCTAGTAAAAATAAAACTATGCTCACTAGGCCAATTGGATTAGGTAAAATCTGAAGAAGGTAGCAGGAAAATAGGTGCACAAATGATTAAAGGTGAAAACGTTCTTCATTTGATGCACAAGAATTAGAAGGACATCCACAGATTGTAGTCTCTTCTCTTTTCCAAGAAATTACAAAAGGCTTTCAACATAACTCTTCATTTGATTTACGGTATCCCGAGATTCATCAGCAGCCACCTAGAATTCATTCATTCAACTGGGTACAATAAGAGATGTGGTGATACCAGATCTTGATGGAACACTTTTAAAAGGATGCTCTTTAGTGTGGTTTTAGAAAATTTTCTACTGATCAAACAGCAACTCTGTTTCTGTCCAAGAGACTTGGAAGATGGATACATGGATTTGAGAATGGATCATTGGAAGTAAATATCCATTTAGAGGTAGTATTCTTTTCAGATATGGTTCTATCTCTCCACCAACCGGTAGTGGATAAAATTTCATCCCATGGGATTTCCATTTTCATATCTGCAAGGAAATGGCATGAAGGAAAATTTGGAAATTTCACACCATTGTGGTTGCTCTTAATGCACATCATAACCGAAATAGAGGATTAGCAGTGAATCTTCATCTATGGAGTATAGTTCATTGCATCTGGAACGTTGAATCCTTGCAGATGACCATGGACATACAGAGCCAAGTGGATGCTATGTGGAAAATTAATATGATATTTTTTCAATTACATGGAAAAATCTGGGAGAGTGATGTCACAGAAATCATAGTAATCATGTACAACAACATTCATCATGTCATCAATCCGCTTTCTATCCAGTCCATTATTTGTTCCGATTCTTCTAGGTTCCATTGAATCTGCACAAAAGTTGAATAAAATAACTCTTAAATCGGTTTATTTTTCATAAATTTGTGAAGGAATTCAAAATAAATGTCCAAGGCATAAAGGCGGGAAAGTCTAAATGTGGCGTGAAAGTGTGGATGTGTCACACAAGTATAATGTTCTGCGCAAGTATTTGGCACGCAAGTATCACCGCACAGGTCCATATTCCTTGACAGCAATGCGACAGCAAAGGAAAAGAGGAAAAGATAGAAACTTGCGCGGTAGAGATGACCTTCACGGCAAGAGCTCAAAAATCTGAAGTTCTCTGCAATGCGCGACAAATGAGAGCATATATATAGGCCAACCCGACCACCTGGACACCTACAGCTAGCGCGCTCCAGCCTTGCGTGACTTACACCTGCGCGCTGACAGTTGCGTAGTGAACACCTGCGCGCCTCTTTCCTTTTGATTCTCAATTTCCTCAGAGTCAAATCCTCATTTTCTTTTGGATCCAACTCTGAAGGGGGACTTTTTTTGACACTCCTTTCGTCACAGAGTATACAAAATGGAAAAGGGGAATATCTTATCTCAAAGTGATTCATCCTATGAAAAAAATATCAAAAAAATTGACAAAGGAATGAATAAGAAGAACATTTCACAAGGGTCGCGCAAGTTCTACCATGGTCGCACAAGTGGACATGCACACCGCATTTTTGGTCACGCAAGTCACTTGTGTGCCTTAAGTGATAACCTCCCGGGGTCTTCTCTAGCCTATAAATACCCCCGGTGGGCCCCCCATTTCGGGAGGAATTTTTCCAGAATTCAGATACAGAGCTATGAATGCCCAAGTATCTTCTTCAAGTCTTCCGAACATTTCTAAGGAAATTATTTACCTGTAATGGAAGGTTTAAACAAGAGGAATAAGGTCTAAGTGTTAGAATTCACTAACACTTGTGCGCCTAAGTGTTTTACCCTTAAGGGGAATGAACACACTTGTGCGCCTCCTTACCTAATCATTGAAATTTGCGCGCCGCTCTTCTGGAAGTACCACGGGATAATTCTAAAGGCTATGGTCAAATATCACCCAAGTATTACCCTACTTCTTAACAATTGCGCAAGTACCCATGTGCCACGCAGGTATACCTGCGCGCCCAAGACTTGCGCACCCACGCAGTACCTGTGCACCTGCAAGGACTTGCGCTCCCCTATCTTTTTGGGTGCCTCTCCTGCCTATTTCACCTCTCTTATGTCATTCCACCTCTCCTATTCAAGATTTAGTCTTCAAGACACTCTTAAAAGACATTTATGGCAAGTTTTCTTGATTGAATTTCTTATCTAAAAAGAATTTTGTGGAACATCTCTCAAAATCTATTGATTTACACATTTTCATGTCACTAAAGTTAGAGATTTCATTCATTAAACCTCATCCTTTATGATGAGAGAACTTTAACCTGGGCCACCTTCTCAGGAGTAAGCCCTATTCATAATTTCCCTTAATTTTGGGAATCCTCTTTAGGAGTAAGCCCCAAGTCCTCATTAATATGGGCATCCTCCTTAGTTGTAAGCCCCAGTCATAATTTCCCTAAATCTGGGCCTCCTTTTCAAGAGTAAGCCCTAGTCCATGTTCTCTTAATTGGGCCTCCTTTTCAGGAATAAGCCCCAGGTCCCCTAATTTGGGCATCCTCCTTAGGTGTAAGCCCCAACCATAATTCCTTTAACATGGGCTCCCTTTTCAGGAATAATCCCCAGTCTTAAGGTTCCCAAATATGGGAATCCTCTTCAGGAGAAAGCCCCAACCATGGTTCTCTTAAACTGGGCTTCCTTTTCAGGAAGAAACCCCAGTTTCAAATATACAAATATGGGCATCCTCCTTAAGAGTAAGCCCCAAGTCCCTTAATTTTTCAAATCCCTTAACATTGGCCTTCTTCTCAGGAGTAAGCCTCAACCTTAATTTCTCTTAACCAGTTTTAATTTTTTTTGATCTGGGCTTCCTTCTCTGGAGTAAAACCCAATCATAAGTCCCCTCCTAACATGGGCATATTCCTTATGAGTAAGCCCCAAGATTAGGGTATCCAAATCTCTATGAAGCACATATACATTTATGGACCATGTTCCTGGATTTCTTCCCTGAAGTAAATCTTAATCCTCATCTTATTTGGGTAGTCATACATACATAAGTCCCACATCATTGCATATTTCGTGGCACAATTGTCTGGTTTCACCAATACCTCTTGTTTCTCATACCGAGCATGAATCATGCGAGCTTAGAGTGTAAAAGTAGTCATGACATCTTTCTTTGAGCCATCAATTAGGCATAAACATCATACTCCCTTACTCGAACTACGTGGGTTCTGATTCCTTCTCCAAAACAAAGGTTACTTAGGTAGCCCATCTGCGGGTACGATCCCAACTCTAAAATAATCAATGTCCTTCTGAATGACAATAAACGTCAAGTGCCCCACTGAGTGGCTTTAAAACCAATATGGTCATCATAATGACCAAGAGACATTTATGTATCAAAGGATACCATTGACTAAGAATCTCAAACAAATACAGATGATTCTCTATCGATGAAGAACCTAGAATACATATAAAAGATTCTCTAAATTTTCTACATATAAATCATTGATTGTCAAATCTAAAGGAAAGATCATTTTATACTTGGTAATGTAATAAAGATTCATGAACATAACCTAAATCTTTAAAGAGTGTCTCGGAGTAGACAATAATTCCCCTCAAAAAGGTGTGATGGGTCCGACCTCTGATCATCTCGACCAATGAAAATTACTAAGCCTTATTAGTCCACAACTAATGAGCGCATACCTTTGGAAAGTAGGTTCAAATGGATATGGAATCATTGGATGTTTCCGGTTCTATGAAAAAACCCATTAGAAACTGCTTGGAATGTTTGAATATTAAATCAATGAGATAATCCCCCATTCCAGAGGAAACAAATACATTGTGATGTCAAATGACCCGGACCGGTGTGTCTTTACTGGAGCTGTTACAGGTGCTTTTAAAATAAAATATCTTTTGTCTATTCAATCTGTTTCTATTATCCAGGATCCTTGGAGTGACATCTTATGGTGCAAAAAAATTCCATTGAAGTTATTATTTCTTTTGAGGTGCGTTCGGAACAATGCCTTAGCAACCGAGGTGTGCATTCAATGTAGAGTGATCAGCCTTGCTTCTAGATTCCAATGTTGCAAGACATCGAGCTGTGAGTCCACTCTTCACCTGTTCTGCAACGGTGAATGGGAGAAGGAAACATGGGGATCCTTTCAGCAGTTTTCTGGGCAATTGGGTGTTATTACCTCTACTAATTATTTTCTCCATCTTTGGTTTGAAGGAGAGAACAGACTTGGACCAGAGAGGAAGGCATGGTCACTGATTTTCACAGCAGGGTGTTGGGTACTCTAGTCCACTAGAAATGCTAGGTACCACCAGTCCACCCCAGAAATGGTTTCCGGTATTCTCTTTAACATTCGGAACATAGTGCTGTCTTTTAACAGGTTATGCAGGGATACAGCGGTTGGACCTACCATCATGGCCCTTCATCCCCAGCTTCCCTATACATGCAATTACTTATTTTCTAAGGGGAGTTGGGTCAAGTGGAAGCCTCCGATGTTAGGGAACAAGCTGAAAACTAGTGGATCGTGTTGCATGGGTTCAATGAGTGGGGGTGGAGTTATCAAGGATAATAAAGGCTCTGTTCTGGTGGATTTTTCAGCTTCCTTCGGCAACGATGATTCTCTTCAAGCGGAGACCCTCTCTATGCCCACTAAATTTTCTCTTTGCAATCTGAGGAATATTTCAATCAGGGAGGATGAAGCTGATTCGTTGACAATTTATAAATCTCTTTTAGGTCAAGGTCCCATTCTGTGGTCTATCGAGTACTCCATTTGAATGTGCAAGAAGCTTATGAATATTCAGATTCCCGTTCTTTATACTTGGTGTGAGGGTAATGTTGTTGCTAACTTTCTTGCTTCTAATGTTTCGTTGGAGAATAGGCTTGTTTTTTTCTAGTCTTGGTTCCTTTCCCTTTGCGGGTTTGCATTTAATTCAGGATGAATCTCTTGGGTTGCACTAATTTTTGCCCCCTTAACCGTCTTTGTATAGGTATTTTTAGTTTTTTTCTTTTAATAAAATAAAAAGTATGTTGTTGTTGGATTTAATATTTTTTCACTATTCATAAAAATATGAAATTTTTCAGAAAAGTACCAAAATTTTATACAAACTAAATTTTTATGGACCTCTTATAAACAAGAATATAATTTCCCATATTTAAATATATAAAAGTGTCAAATATTGGATTTAAAAATTGTTCTCCATTAAAAGGTGGAAAACTGCATTTTTTTTTGAAAAATACCACTTTTATCTTTAAAATTGATTTTTTCTTATATTATGTCTAAGAAACAAAAAATATGAATGTTTATATTATATAGGATATATAAAATTTAAAATGTGGTTAATACTATTCATAACAGCTTTTTTGAATGGCTGGTTTGGTAAGTCATGGTGTGCTCGAACACAGTGTCGCTTGTAGCGCAAGTTATTTAAATAATTTGAAGAGATAACATATTATAAAATATTTGGGTGTTAAATTATCCCCTCATTCAATAAATTTCATCCTCGCAATTTGAAATTATTATACAAAAATAAATGGTTAAAAATAGAAAAATATATTTATTGAAAATCCATATAGAAAATTAGGTTAATAAAATTTAGTATTAATAAGAGGGAAAGAGAAAAGAAAAAGTCACCATGAACTTATGATCTCAATTGGGAGAATGTTGGTGTAAATTTGAGACATGTAATTGGAGGAAAAAAGTAAATATTTTTAGGGAGTGATTGAGGTCATCAGTCACAAACAATTGTAAAATTAAGGGCCTCATAGCCATCAATCTATGAAGATTTAAAATATCGTTGGTTCAAAAAAAAGGTATTAGGATAACCCATTGTTGGTTTTAAGATACCTTCCCTAAAGTTTAAGAATTAATTTATTCATAGAATAAGTGGAAAAAATGTACTTGTCATGTAGAGTTTCATTCTTAAAATAATTCTTAACACAAACTCATCTTTCACTTCAAAAGTTAATAAATTTCAATAATATTCTATTTTTCCTAATCATATAGGGTTCCAAAAATAATGAATTTATAATTCATTTTCAGAATATTAAAAAATATCATTATAAAAACCAAGACATCAAGTATGCCAATGGTTGGTGATCCACCATTATCACCCATCGGTTGCGGGTTCATGTCTCACAGCCTTGCTGGACACGACGGGTTGTCACCCAACCGCCAGATTGTCCTTTTTATAACAATCAATAAATAATCATAAAAAAATTATTAACCATAACAATAGTATCCAATTTCAATCATAAACCATTCCAAAATTTAGTCTTATCCAAAATACTTCTGTCCAAACTCACAGTACAAAATTTATAATGAAGGTAAACATAATGAATCTCTTTTTTTCATGGAATAACATGTGAATACCTTCATCATGTATTCTTTTAAATCCCGGTAACACCCTGAATTACCATAAAACCCTATTGATTACATTCGTGATCCCTTATTCCTTATAGAATATTGGATATACTCCTTCTATCTAAAAATGATTTAAACTCCAACAATAATGGAATATCCAAATCATTAATTAGTTTCAAGGTTGTCAAGAATATCCAATATAATTTATCCAAATCAATTATATATTATTACCAAATCACTACCTTAGTATCAGAACCATATTATGGTTTATCTTTCTCTCAACCATATATTTTTTCAAAAAAATTAACTTACTATTGAGTCACTTTTCTTGGTTCCACACAATCTCAATTCCTTAATGAAATAGTACTACATTACAATCCTTATATACTCTATAATTATTATAACATGTACATCATTAATACTAAACTAAAATGAAACAATACATTAGTAACAATATAATAACTCTAATCCTTTTTCTTCATCTTTGGTAGTATCATAACTTGATTATTATCCAATATCATCATTTGGTGTATACTCTGATGATTTGGACATTGATTCGCGTAGTGTCCCAACTCCTTGCAGTTGAAGCATTGTACATTTGAAACCTTTTTCTTAACTTTTCAATCAAGTACTTAGTGTCCTTTTCCCCCACACTTATAACAAACTCCCATTCCATTCAATCATTTACCAAGGTGATTCCATCCACAGTTATCACATATGGGAAAATCCTTCTTTCCACTCTTCCCTTTATCCGTCTTTCTCTCTTCCATCCTTTTCTTCTCTTACATCCCTTGAAATCCATAAGACTTAGAGAATTATTTACTTATCTTATTAACACATGATTTTATTTCGTCATATGATGAGAATACATGGGAGACTATTTCCCTTATAAATGTTAGCTTAATACCGTGAAAGATATGATCCTTCTTCATCTTTCGACCATGCATATTGCTGGAATTCTCATTCCTTCTACTAGGCGCCATTTCTAAACAGTGGAATATAGTAGGTTAATTTATGAATCAAAATTCATAATTTCAAATTTGTAAAATAGCTAACGTGAATTGAAAAGATTACGAAAATAATCTATAATCATAAAATATTTTCTTTGAGGAATTATTTACATATAAATCCTTAATAATGGATTATAATAAAAATGTGAATTATCCTAAGCATATCCCTTGGGAGTGTCGTAACCAAGAGTGAAGCAAGGCCCTTTGTAGTGTACAAGGATACCCCAAGTCAAGCCCAAAACTCCTTGTCAGAGTTTTGACTCCTAGGTACATCTGTGCCAGAGCTGCCTCTACCTGCTCATATCCAGACATGGATGTATTGCTTGGAAAATACACAAAATTATATACATTACTAAAATTCTATGAAGTTCTTCTATACTAATCCTCAAAGTATATCTTAGGGTAATGTTATCTAATTAGAGTTTATCTAAATCAATTTCCAATGTTTTTTCTAAACTTCTTCTAATACCAACTATAAAGCCCCGACCCCAGTTACCCAGAGTCGGTGCATTATATTAATAAATTGGCATGATTCAAGGAAATCATGTCCCAAAATACAAATCAGTTTAGAAATCTTGGAAATAGATTACATACAAGAACTTTACATTACAATTTCAAACATAAAATACCAGATAGATAGTTCTTTGAGAACTCCATTATTCCCTTTTAGCGTACCCCTACATATCAATCATAATAAACTTCTTGGAAATCTTGGGAAAATAAAGCATAGAAAGGGGTGAGCTCAGATTCTTAGTAAGGATAACAATATAGTGGAAACTATCATAAATAAGCATAAACATTTAAGGCAATATATAAGACTAAAACATAATCCTTTTAAACATAAACTTCAGCATTATATGATATGGATAAAATTAAATAATGCTATTTAATTATTCACATGGATATTCTACTAGTCGAATAATCACATGCGAGATCAATAGAAACTTTCATAATGATGGAATGCATAATGCCAGACTTCATAACCACCTAGTCAAGGGCTTATGCCAAGACTACAAATAAGATTTTTCAAGGCCTTGTACCAAGACACTAGTTAATCTCATGAGACCTACCGATGAATCGAGAAGCTGTAGCGGGCTCCACCGGTCACTTACTATGTCCAATGCATTCCACATATGAAAAGGTTTAAACATAACATAAACAATCGTATTGATACTAGCTATAAAAACACGGGTTTTTAGAACGGGTCAAAATCCAAACCCTGTTTGAATTTTTGACTGGTTTTTGAGGAAACTGGAGAAAACAGAATGTTTCTAGAAATTTCTAGACTAGACGTCATGTACTTTTACATACATGCCATGTATATGTTAAGCGAGTGTCGGTCGTGTGCTCGCCCAGTACATGTCGTGTGATAACTGTGTAGAAGTTTCTTACTACATGGCGTGTAGTTTTAAAGATGTCGTGTATCCCCGACCGTGTGGTGGATATACATGGTGTGTAGGCCTATTGGCTGGGTAGAACAAGGTACATGCCATATTCCCCTTGGACACGCCATGTAGTCTAGCCATGTATGAGGGATATACATGGTGTGTGGGTAAGTTGGCGAGGAGGAGGAGAGAAAACCGGTACACTCCGTGTACCCATAGGTACACGCCGTGTACTCATGTTCGTAGGTCGGAGGAATCCCAGCCATCAAATGAATAGTTAAATGATAAATACACGGTGTGTAGTCATGAAGTACACACCGTGTACTTTCTTTTTTTCCGCTAAAACAGGCAGTAGACTCGTTTTTGAGGGAGAATTCATGTTTGTCACCCAGTTTCGTGAACCAAGCCGGCTGAACCTATTTCCTTCTCCCGATTGTCAGTCTGAGATCCGATTCGAGATCTGATTAGTGCGTTGGAACCCCCTCGGTAATGCCTCGATTCCTCTTTGGCCGTTTTGTATTATTTACGTTCTAGAAAAAGTTATAGAAGTTTGAACGGTATTGAATCTTTTATAGATTTACTGCATTTTAGACCGAATTGGCAGCTGTTACCGGAGGAGTAGCATCGTACGAGTCTCAGGTAGGTGGTTCATACCTTATTTTGTGTTTTCGTGGTTTTTTGGGTGACATGACTTTCGGTGGATTTTCGGGTATTTTGAGCGGGACCCATTTTTATCTGTTGTTTAATATTAAATTTCTTATGGGACCTATCGGATGCCTTTGGGTATGCCTTGTAATCGGTTTGCGTGAGCGGGCCGGGTGCAAGGTCGTGGCCCATCGGGGAATTTTGGCTGGGGAATACCAAAAAGATTTTAGTTAAAATATTAATGTGTTAAACTGTTTAGTTTAATTTATTAAAGCCTGTTATAAATTATTAGAGGCATTTAAGACCTCAGTGTTGGTATGGGAAAACACCTTGAATAGTGTAATTTGACTGTTTAGTTTGTTTTCCCTGGTTATGTTTTCTGTTTTAATATCTTATATATGCAATTTCTGAATTGCATCTGATGGACTCTTTTTGGGTTGTGTTGGGCTTGGACGGTTATGCTTGAGTGATGCTGATCACAGGTTGGGCCTTTTTCCAGGTTACTTTGGGTGGTTTTGACCATGGGATTGGGTGTCATGGATGTTGTCTTGAGGAAGTACGACTGTCAGGTTGGGCATGGACCAGGTTACTTGGATGGCGATGCCATCAGACTTGAGAAAAATGGTCGTAGGGACATGAGGTGTCAGATGAGTTGGTGGCTTAGGAACTATTTTGGTGATTACCGCTTACCCGGAACTTTGAGTTGTGTGCACACATAGATACTCCGTGATGAGGTGGTTTTGAGCACTCTTGTGTGTAGAGGCCCCCGTAGTTGCGGTTAGGTATTCTGGTTGGGGGGTTCTTGCTGTAGAAAGCCACTTGGGAGGTGAGGAGCCTTCAAGGGATGGGCTAGCCTTTGGGACGTCGGTACTTGAGACACAAGGTGTCAGGAGGCACACGGTACAGGGTTACTATTATTGGGCGTGCCTTCGAGACGTCGGTACTTGAGACACAAGGTGTTAGGAGGCACATGGTGCCATGTTACTATTTTTGGGCGTGACTTCGGGACATCAGTAAATGGGACACGGGGTGTCAGGTGGCACATGGTGCCAGGTTACACAACAGATATTCCGGCATTGGCCGAAGCATGGGACACTCCATGGTCACTGTTGAGAAACAGTGGAGTTTGTGTTTATTTGTGCATTGTACAGTTTACTGCTTTCCTTTTAAATACATGACTTCATAAACAAATATATTTGGTACTCACCATTGGGTGGTATCCTATTGAGATTTGTCTCACACCCAGCACGGGCCCTTTGGGACGCGTGCAGACTTTATGGATTTATGTGTAAGAAAGAGGCCAGATTTAGGAGCTAGGATGTGTTAGTTGTTTCATGAAGATGGTATGGACCTTGAGGTAATGCCTAGCTGGGGTTTACTTTGTTTTGTTTCCTTTTCTGTATCAGCATTCTTACTTGTTGTAGCTACTGTTAGTTAGCCATCAGCGCCCTTTTTATATTTAGTTGTGTATGACCTGCTTTGGAGGCATGTTTTTATGTTCAGTAGTAGTTATATGTTATCAGCATGCTGTTGTGTTTATTTCTGCTGCGGTTGTGATATTTACAACTTCCACTGTTTATCTATATTGATTGTGCTTATGCTCTACAGGTCTGGTTCGAGTCTGCTGAGTCTTTCTTTCCGCTGCATCTTTACTATTATACGTGGACCAGTACCCTTATTATGATTCTCTGAGAGGGTATAGCCTCCCCACTATACCTAAAAGACCCTCGCTACTAGTTGTCAGCCATTGGCATTTAGGGGAGGTGCGCCTAAGGTAGTGATACCTGACCCGTTCGGCACTGTTCGGGTGGCTGGCCGGGTCCGGGTCCATACAAAGTGGTATCAGAGGAGTTCTTGACAAGGATTTAGCAGTAGTGTTTTTCTGGCTACTAATGAGATTGAGACTTCTCTTTTTATTTCTTCTGGTTTTACTCTTTGGGATATGGTAGACTGGAGATAGTTTGTTGTTACTAGAACTGGGGTTCTAGCTTGTGCTTGGGTGCCTTCAGCCCCAGGTACGAGGGATGGACCAAGTTGCCAATGGGTGGGAATTGCTGTTTTTCTTTTGCTCAGATTATGGTTTATATGATTTCCACCATGGTGGATCACTTGGTGTGTGAGGTTATTTATTGTGATATGTGACCCTTGACTCGGTATGGTAAGGGATAATTGGACCTTGGCCCGACATGTAAAGTCTTGTCTGCTTGGCTTTTGATAGAAACATTTTAGGGTATTTCAATTTCATAATTGCACGTATGCTTTGTGAAGTGATAATACCATGTGAAAAAAATCAATTGCCATGCTTTATCTACTTTGAAGTGTAAATAGGTAAAATTACTAATAGAATTGCTTATTGTTGATATGTGATGTTCCATGCTTAATATATTTGTAGAATTGCATGTTGCAGGATATTTGGGTATGGCTCTTTTGAGAGCCGAAAAGAACTATGGTTGAGGCAGTGTAACTGTCAGGATTGGGCGACCCGGTCGTCAGTTTGAGGCAACGTGAGTTAACAGGATGGGCATGGCCTGAGGTAATTTTGATACATGGATCTGTTGAGGGCGGGTAAGGAGGCCATGAGGCTGGGATGTCAGGGGGCATGGGTTGCGGTGAGGGGGAGTAAGGGTAGTTGTTATGCACTACCTTTTACTGCTTTCCTTAACTGCGTCGAATATATTGTTATATATGTAAGGGATGTATGACCATTTCTAGTATTCAGTAGGTTAATCCTTCACGACTCGATGGAGCATCAGGAAGGAGATGATGCAGTGATGCAGGATAAGGGTCAGAATTTAGTACAGGCAGAGCATGAGCCACATGTATAGGCTAATGGACAAGATCAGGTTTAGGATCCAGTGCAGGCAGGACAGCATCCGGGCTTGTCATCGTTCGGGCTGTGGCTTGACGAGCAGCTCAGAGCTAGCTTAGTAAGTGTCTTGTAGGGTATTGACAGAGGCACGTAGGGTACAAAGACATCTATGGATTATCTGATGTGCGAGTTCCAGTCATAGCACCCGCTGCTTTTTCAGGGTGAGGGTGGTCTGCAGGCGGCTGAGAAATTTATAGAGAGTATGCATATGATTTTTGAGAAGCTCGAAATGCGACCAGGGTGGAGGTACAAGTTGGCGATGTACATGCTGAGAGGACCAGCAAAGCATTTGTGGGATGTACAGGTTCAGGATTGTAGGCATGAGGGACTAGCTTGGAAGGACTTCGAGGATAGGTTCTTTGAGCACTTCTATCCGGAGACACTAAGGGAAGAGAGATCTCGAGAGTTCTTGAGTCTTCAGCAGGGGGATATATCTGTCATGGAATAAGAATCTACTTTCACCAATTTGTCTCTCTTAGCACCTGGTATAGTGAGTTATGACGCAGTTAGGGTGAGGTGCTTTGAGGATGGCTTGCGACATGCCATTCAGGTCTAGGTGAACATCTTCAGGTTGGGTTCATTCTCTGAGGTGGTGAACTAGGCGCTCATAGCCGAGGGCAACGAGACAGAGAAATCTCTCTTAGTCAGGAAGACAACTTCAGGTGATGGTTCAGACAACAGGAAATGAGGATGGGATGAGTTCCAGCAGGGCAGTTAGGCTAGGGATTCAACTAGACCACTTCGTGGTAGTTCTTCGGTGATTTTCATTTAGTGTGGATAGCCAAGACCTGTTCGGGTGTAGTGTGATAGGCCTCGAAAGGATTGTTGGGCATGTGGACAGGGCATGCATCTGAAGAGGTTTTGCAGGCATCCTTCTCAAATATTCAGCAAGCAGTGACCAGGACAGACTGTAGCGTCTGGAGTTGGTTCAGGTTCGGTACCCAGAGAGGGTAGTCGAGGTTCATCTCTGCACCGAAGTCATGACAGAGACGGTGGGACCCATATGAGGGGTCAGTGGCCGGTGACTGGGGCAGCATCGTAGGGAGGTCAGGCGTCAGGCAGCCAAGTTTTAGGCCAGGAGCACACCGTGGAGCTTCTAGAGGCCAAGCAGGTCTGTGAGTCGACGACTATTAGAGGTACACCTCGGTGTGGCCATGATATCAATGTTTGTTTTATGGAATTACCGGTAGAGGCATTTCTGTTTTGAGTGCACGTGGTGCATAGGATCTATGTGGACTGACTAGATTCTAGTCAATGGGATTGGAACCATATCGGGTGAAGGATATATATATATATATGCATGTATGAGATGTGTAGCATTAGGGCATCGAGGATGTGGGTTACTTGAGGTGCCATGGGAATCAGGGCATCAAGGATGTAGATTACTTGAGGTGCTAGGAACCAGGACCTTGTAGAGGCAGAAACCGATGCGGTGTAGGATACGTTGGGTGTCAGAAGCGACACAGGATCACCAATCAGGTGAAAGGGTGAAAATGCGTCACAGGAGGACTATGCGTCCGGAAAACAGGTTAGTAAACCTTGTTTTCTTTATGTTTTGTTGGTTTGAGGGCTTACCATAAAGCCGGTGCTCTAAGAGTGTGTCTAGTACTACCCACAAATGGTAGGCATGCTCCTCCCCAGTAGTCGAGTATATTAGTATGTCGTCGATGAAGACTATGACAATTCAATCAAGGTAAGGCTGGAAGATCGTGTTCATGAGACTCATGAACACTGCTGGAGCGTTGGTTACACCGAAGGGCATAACGATGAACTTGTAATGGCCATACCAACACCTGAATGCCATCTTCTGCACATCCTCATCTCGAACTATGAGCTGATGATAGTCTGACCTCAGGTTTATCTTCGAGAACCATCGTGCTCCATTGAGCTAAATAATGAGATCGTAAATCATCGGGTGTGGGTACTTGTTCTTCACGGTCACCTGATTCAGGTGACGGTAGTCGACACACAGTCGCAAGCTCCCATCCACCTTCTTGGCGAAAAAAATCGGAGATGCCCAGGGTGAAACACTGGGTCAGATAAATCCCTTCCCCTTCAAGTCCTCCAGCTGTACTCGTAGCTCACGAAACTCGGCGGGAGCCGTCTGATATGCTGGAATAGATATCAGTGTCATCTTAGGGTATAGGTAAATGTAGAATTCTACCTCTCTTTGGGAGGTTGTCCTGGAACTTCGTCAGTGAAAACATCCACGTACTGATCCACCACAATAGGAAAACTCAGACTCTACACATCAATTTCTCCGAGGATGAGACTATCTAACTTATGTGTGATTTGCTTCCCCCTTTTCTGCGTAAGTCCATTCTGCGCTGCAAAAGATCCCTTATCACCGGTGAAGGTGAAACTGGTCACGTCCGTGCGGATACACGACACTTTGCACCTAATACATTCAATATGATCATGAACTACAGATAACTAGTCCATACCAAAGATGACGTCGTAAGGCCTCGATGAAGCTACAAGAAGATCACAGCCGAAGCTCTCACCTCCTAGTGTAAGCTCACATTACAGGAACCAGTGCGTAATCATTGAGTCTACTCTCGTAGGTGTCTCTAGTCATAATGATCGAGCCAAATTCTCCATCGAAATCTCTATGCTCCGAGGGCAGTGGCAATAAAATAATGACTCACACCTGTATCTATAAGTATTATAGCAAGGGTGGAGTAGACACAGATAGTACCTCGAATCATCTCAGGTGCACCGTGGTCATAGGCCTCGACTGCCTGGAGTTGAGACAGCCTCTATCTTCCAGTTCCCTATGGTCAGGGTGGACCTTCTGGTGGTGGTGGTGCTAGAGCCTAGAAACGTCGTCCACCACTCGCTGCTCGGCCAACTCCTCTTCCACGTCCGCCTGCTCCTGGTGGACCACAACGGTCGAACCTCTGCCTCTGCTTGGGAGGTCCCTCTACTATCTTCTTCTCATCTGCATGGCGGGTCGGGTAGTCACAAGCCATGTGGCCCTGCCCGCCGTATGCATAGCACTGCCTGCTCCTCGTATAGATGGCTCTGTCTCGTTTGCCCTGCACAACCGAACCTGTATCCTGGGGTCGCCCACCTGATGTCCTGGTCTGCTTGAACCTCTGCATCATCTGTCTACTGTCGGCTACAGAAGACTCCTCTACGTTCTCCCTGAGGTGGGTCTCACTACTGGTGTCTACTATGCGAGAAAACTCTCCACTAGAAGGGCTCGCTCCAGCACCCCCTCCTACATCAGGATGATGATGGGAATCATCGAAGCACTGATCTCATGTCTGATCCCCTGCTCAAAAGTCGGGGCCCTGAAGAACGGGTCACGTACCATATCTTTGGATTAGTGCGAGAGGTCGGGGAACCTCAATGAGTACTGAGCTACTGTCATGCTTCCATGCTGTAGATAAAGTAACTCCTGAATCTGCACCGCACGAAGGGTGGCTTGACCAAATTATGAGAGAAATAGACTCTCTAAGACTATCCAGAGTAATGATGCCTCATAATGCACCTCGAGCATCAGGCTCCACCATATGCCTACTACTACATGCAGGAGACTCGCGACAAAGATCACCATGAGGTTGGCTAGTGTCCCTACGAATCTGAAAACTCTCACGACAGCCTCCAGTCAATTCTCAGCTGCATGTGTGTCCATCTCTCCCCAGAACCAGGGCGGCCTCTGGAAGTGGAACTCATGCAACTCACTCAGGCATCATGAACTCTCTACTACTAGAGCTAGTGGTATCAGTGGCCCAGCGGGTAGTGGTACCGCTGGTACCTCCGCTGTGATGGGGCCCTACACTGAGGCCTCGTCGCTCGGTGGGCTACCATCTCGTATGAAACTCGGAACCCTAGCTGGCTTCCTTCGTGGGGCCATCCTAAAAAGAAACAGGTGTGCCACGGTTAAAACAGTATAACTTTTAATCTGACACAAATTAATCACGAAGAAAACCATTTCAAAGGAAACACACACGAAATCGGTGTTTTCGTGCACTGAGTCAGAGATCAGAAGTCAGAGTCCTAGTGTATGGATACGTCTGCCACTGCCCCAACACCGGTTTCCCTAAACTGACAACCACACCCAAAACAGTTAACACTATTGTCATTAATAGAATCAGAGTCCATGTTCTACAGTAGAACCGACCCCTTTGATACCAATTTGTCACGACCCATCCTAGGGGCCCGTGCCTGACTACCCCAAGCCCGCCTTCCATAGGCCAGGGGCAGGCGACTAGCAACAAAGGTGAATCCCTAATAAAAAGGCATATAATTGTCTTTAAATATGTAATACACATAGTCTAAACACAAGTAGTAGAGGAAAAAAATACTAAAATATAATAGTTAGCTGTGCTGAAGGTAAGTAGGGCCAGTATACAAACCCAACTGAATAACAAGTACAAGTAAAAAAGGGAAATCAACTCCTGGATCGTCCAATGGGGAATCCTACCTGAAGGGTAGGTACAGAACTCAAACAACTCATCCTTACGGTACATCCCGTCTAGTCCAGCTCTGATCAGCCTCCCGTCTATCACCCTCAGCCTCGATCATTGTTGTCCATCGTCTGCATAGAACACAATAAGGACCGGGTGAAGCCCGTGAAGGGGTGAGTATAACAATACTCAGTAGGGGACCCCAAGACCCCCGATGGTCTCCCAAAATACATAAAGGATAAAACAATGAATAAATATACAATCAAAAAGTATCAACCAACCCTACTTAGTTATATTCCCATACATATACATAAGTTATCAGTCACCATCCGGCTCCACCTCTCATGCCCAAGCACAACCCAATACACACAGGAAATAAATTCAATCATCTCGAAGATAAATGATTGAAAGTCAAGACTCAGCTCACATAGGTATAAATCATTCGTAGAGTGATAGAGATGATCATATGTAGTCACTGATTCATCTAAGCTGTCGGACCCACAGAGGATACAAGAACTGATGTCAAAACTATTGGACCCCCTGAGGATCCTGGTATAGTAGTCATCAATGTCAAACCCAGGGAGGACTCTGGTACAGTAGTCATAATTGTAGAACCCACATAAGATTATAGTACAGTAGTCATCGTTTTCGAACGCACGTAGGATTCTAGTACAGTATTCGTCGAAGTCGAACCCACGTAGGATTCTGGAACAGTAGTCATCGCAGCCAGCTCTAGGGTTTCCGCACACAACAATCTCAATTCCAAGAGGGTCCGATCCTTGAGCCATGTGTCGATATATAAACTATCATGAATTCTTGAGTTGATGTATCACGTAGTTCCGTTCTAGGGGGCGGTTGGATTTATGGTCGATCCAAACCCAGCCATTTTCCAAATTTGTCGATAACTCACTTAGAGTATACCCAAAGGACCGCCTCATTGCGTGGGTCCCAGTTCCACAGACGGAGTGTCGATCGGACACGCGATTTAGGTGTTATTCAAATTTAAGCAAAGACAGGCCCGACTTGTCAAGCCCAGTGGGATAGCGGGTCAGCCCGAACCGGCTCGGCTGAGGGTCGGCCCGACTATGTGGGGTGCGGCGCACCCCCGGATCCGGACTGTGCTGCGGGCTGGTTCAGTTCGCCCAGCGGTGCTAAGCGGCGCCGCCTCCTCCTCTGCCCGGCCGATCATAGTCGGCCGGTTCGACCCGGCGTACGCGGCCCGTGTTGCGGGCCGCGGTTCTTCCCACGCCGCGCATGTGGGTGTCGCGGTTCTCCGGCCCAGTCGGCATGTGGCCGGCCGGCTTGCCCAGCTGAGCGGCCCATAGATGTGGGCCTCGTCCTCCTCCACGCGATGCTTGAGGGCGCCTCAGTTCTCTCTCTCGGCCGACAAGTAGCCCACTAGTTCTTCCAGTCGAGCGGCCCACGGATGCGGGCCGAGATCTCCCTCCACGCAGCACCTTAATTCGCCGCAGCTTCTACATGTAGACCGACGGGATCACCCAGCTGGTTGTTCCGCAGACCGGGTGGCCCAAGCGGCTGCCAGTCCCTCCACGCAGCCGGCACGAGGCCACCGTTGCCGCCGCCGCCTCCGGTCGTCGGTGTCACCGCCTCTTCTGTCTGTCGCGGACCGCATGGTCGTGGCACCCTTTTTTCCACTGTGTTTCTTCATCAGCATGGTGCGATGACACCGTGCCATTTCGACTCCGCCTCCGACGTCAATAGAAAGAGAACAACAACAAAAAAGGGGGAGGGTCGGACCGGGTTCGTGCTGTCTGAACCCTCCCCGTTAATTTGCTGACATTCGGCATCAAGAGCACAACACACGATGAGGAAATAAGAGTATAACTCATACATAAAAACAATCCAATTTCCCCTACCTTGATTTGATGTTTGTTCATTGACGATGGTGTCATTTCGTTGACATCGGGGTGCGTCCGAGGAAGAAGCATCGTCATTGAAAACATTCTTCACGGGCGGCGTCTACTCCTTTAACGCGGATGGAGGTTGTTGGAGATTTTCTTCATGTTCTTTGGGTGAAGAACTCTCTCTCTCTAATTCTCCAAAGTTTCACCAAGGTAATATGTTACAACCAACATAAATTATAAAATAACACAACTTATTAAAATAATGGATTAATGAATTCATAAAGACTCAAATTAATTAAGTTACATCCATTAATTAAAAAGGTGGGTTGGATCATTAAATTGGATGGAGGAGGTGAATAGTCTCCAAAATAATTAAAGGTTGAGTTTAATCCTCCTTAATTGGGGGTTCAAGGAGTTAAAGGGGAGTTCAAGGGGGATTTGAGGAGTTTGATGCTCGTTTGGGCCCCACCACATAATATCCTCCCATGGGAGGTTATGTGGGGGTGGGACCACCTCCAACTTCCCCTTGGAGGATTAAACCACCACTTAAATAAATTTTTTTTCAGACATAATTTTTATGTAATTTATTAGGAATCCTCAAAAAAATTAACTTCCTTCCTCGATAAAACGCAACTCCGGTAAAAGTATCCTTAAGCGAATATCGGTGCTGCGAGTTAATCGGTGTCCTCATATTTCAATTCCGAGCACTGGTTCAAAAGATATAAAATCCCGCACGTTCTTTTACTAAATGTATTGGAATAGAACTTCGTAAATTGATTCTGGGCACACCGGGCCTCGGAATCAGGCGCCGTCAGAAACTGCGGACTCGTAAAATTCCCATGTATTTAAGAAAAAAATATTCCACTGGATTTTTGAGTCTTTACAGACCAGTAGGATCGTAACCTATAAATTCCAATTATTATAGGATCTTAGGGGGTTCGAATAACTAGGATTTTACCTTGACTAATCCTAATAGTTCCTACAAAAACTAAAGCACAAGTGAAACCAATTTTTGGAGAAGTTCAAGCTCAATGAGATCACTACCCAAACCATGTATGCCCAACCTCCCAGGGAAAGTCTCACCATTGAGATCCTTAATCCTAGGGTGTTTTCTGGTTTAATAAAGGGATATGTGTCAATAATAATAATATAATAATAATATTTATATTTTATATAATAACAAAATTATTTTCTCTTTATTTTTTTTACATTAAAAATAATTTTGATTTTGATTTGATAAAACACAAATTATAATTTTGGGTAATATGTAATTTTAGTTAAGACATTACTATTAATAAATTAATGATTTTTTTTGAAATAAATTAAATGAAATTTAAATATTAATATCATATAAGAGTTATTATTCTAGTTGATAAAATAATTTTACGAAGTCCTAAATAATTTTTATAAGGGTTCAAAAATTGTTACTGTCAAAACCTAATATTTCCCAATAAATGTCAATTTTATTTTAAAAAGTGAAAATTAACATATTTATAAAATTATTTAGATAAAATAATTTTTTTTTCAAATTATAAGGTCAAAATTTTCCAAAATATAAATTTTCATTATTTTCCGAGACTATCAATTTTTCATCTAAAAATTATATACTGGATAAAAATATGATGTGTATTGTAACATCATAATGACCCAAATATGATGTAATAACTACTATAAATAATATATACTACCAAATATAAGTTCAAACTTTAAAATAATGTGATTTTAAGGTTATTTTTTAATTTTATAAATCCTTCCCCAATCCCCAAAGTTATATTTTATTTTTAGGTTATAAAATGATTTCTTTAAGAACATGGCAGACTTCCACATCACCAAGTGTAATATTTTAATAACTTAGACCCTTTTAATTATTAAATAATAATAAATACCCCTATTTGGAAGAACCCAAGGGAAGAAACCATGGGAATGTTTGTGTTATTGGTTATTTTATTATATAAAGTCCAAAACCTATGTTTGGGAAATGATACAGAACTCCCCCATGTTTTCCAATATAAACCTACACAAGATGTCATTTATCATTACTTAAAAAACATTTATCCCATCCTTAATATACCCTACCATATGTATATTCCTTTTAATATTCACTAATTTCTCAAGATGCTCCTCCAATTATTTTTAGAATCACTCTCTCAAGGTAAGGGATACTCTCCATCTCCAATTTATTCAAGAATATTTATTATCTTATACCTTTATCTCCAAATAATAATATTGGGATATATTATTACCAATCAAAATTTCATCCCTTATAATTTATAAATGAATATACACCCCTTTTACTCACATTAATCACACCCATGAACATTTATATTCCCTAATTATGCTGCTGAAATTTAACTCCGATTTTCCGCAAAAAACAATTAAGTAGTGAATATCCATCTCCATTTCCTATTAAGGGTGTCTTAATTTATTAAAATGTAATTCCATGATTGGAAAATTATGTGTGTTTAATAAAAAATAAATTATATTTGGATTATATGTGATGCAAAATGATTATATGTTGAATGATATATGTGTCACACTTATGTATGTACCTGATTTGAAAGTGATAGGTGTGCCTATACTTATATAGTGGCCTAATAAATTGGGAAATATTTTAGTCTCCTAAGACATCATTCCGGATATTATGGAGGGAACCTAATACATTATGGGAATTTTTCAACCATAATTTCCTATTGGTTAGACTTGAACTATGTTTATTGTAGAGACCCGAAGCTTGACATACATGGAAATTACATTACTTTTGCGGAATACTTAGTACATAACAAAAACACACACAAGGATCGTAATAGTTTAGTGTCTTTGGAAACTCGGAACGTAATCTTCTAATCGTGGTGAAAGATCTTCAATATCTCCCATAAAGATCTTCCCTTTTTTTTCTACCTAAAACCTTTTTTTATATCCTGGGGAAAAGAAAACATAAAAGGGTGAGCTCAAATGCTCAGTAAGGGTAAACAAAATAAAAATCAATCACATCATATTCATAAGAATATAACTTTTGGAAATCGTAACCTGCAAAAGAGAGCATAATTTCATAACATGGGATAAATCATAGTAGTGAAATGAAATCACAATAATCATAACTTAAAACATGAAACTTTGTGGCATTCACACATAATCATAGAGAATCATTTCTTGTTAGTCAAGACTCATTTCCAAGACTATCTTAGTGGACAAAGTCCCTTTCTGAATCGAGTAACCCTCGTTTCAGTCCTGTTTCACTGAACCGGTATAACCTACCATTTCAGCCATGTCTATCTCATGAGATATAAAATCTTTACCCAATGCATTGGAGGGAGATATAGGTCCCACCCATCTTATAATGAATCCTTTCTTATGTTTGCCACATAATCATAAATCATACATCATCGCATAACCAATGTAATAAATATGGGATTCTTAAACAACATGACATCAAAAAACAATTCATATAAGATAAAGGAATTCATAAAAATGTTTCCATCACAACATAATCAAATCCATGTAATAATAAGGATAAAAACAGAACCCTTTTATTATCTTAGATGGAAAATAATTTTGATAAAATACTTGAACTCCATTCTTGAGGAAAATATCTTTTCTGCTTCAAAAACATTTTTCCTTTCTTAACATGTCATACAACTTTAAACTAAAAGAAGATGATTAAAAATAAACTTGAAAATTTTTAAATGAAGCTTCTTGGAAATAATGTTTTTAAAAAATCCATTCATTCCGTATAAGTTAAAAAAATATTCTTCGTACTTTTGTCGGAAAAGTCAAAAAGTACCTCGTACGAAAAACGAGAAAAGATTCCTTTCATACATATTACTAAAAACTCACCGAAGGGTAAAAATGGATTTAAACAATTGTAGGTGGATGGAAATAATATTACATATTGATGAAACATATATGTTGATGATAAAATACACCCCAGTAAATACTTACGAATAAACAATCTCGGATAAAAATGAGATTGTGATATTTCCCTTACCTTAGGTCCGACTTGCTTTGTACGTGTCCGAACCTCCTGTATAATGATTTACATAATGTTATTGACTTATTACAGAGTCATATTCATTGTTATGATATCATATATGGTTCTCTTATGGCTTTATATTACCCGGTCTTTTGTAAATTCATGTTAAAGTAGCATTTTGGGTAAAATCGTCTTATTTGTCGTTCGTGTTTTTAACTTGTAATTATTAAAATGATTACTTGGATCATGATTACTTATATCAAGAATGTAAAACATGATTTATATATAATATATATTCAGAATATACATATATATATAATATATTGATAATGGAATGAAATACACCGTTCATGGAGACGGTAGTCCGTACGTACGCATGAACGCTGTTTTCGTTTCCTTATTGAATTGAATGGAATTAAGTAGATGACATACATATAAATATACATAAATCCAGTATCATTATTATGTCATATATTTCATTAGTACTTATTATATATGCTTTATAATCACTCATGAATGGTTAATGTGGAGAATGAATCTCATCGCATCGTGGAGACGGTAGTCCGTACGTACGCACGAGCGATGATATCGTTCCCATGGTCGTGGAGTTGTGTTAAAGTATATGAATATAATTTCAGTATCAATATCACTTTATAATGATCATATATAGTTACTCATTACACCATTATACCCATCCTATTAAGGTGGTGGCGGAAAATAGATTACACCACGGCGTGGAGACGGTATTCCGTACGTACGCACGCGCGGTGATTTCTTTTTCCGTAGGATGGATAGATGGTGAAATAGGGTTGTTTCATACTTATAATAACATATCAGTATATGAGTGATACTGATGTTATTACTTCATAATGAAACAACCTAAGAAGAATAAGTGGAAGAAGAAATAAAGATGAAAGAATTGGTAACGGTAATTACCTCTTCTTTGAAGTGCCTCTTTGAGACCTCCTCTTAGGGCACTAAAATTGGTCTTTGAGGAAGACCAGAACCTCTAGGATGTTTTTAGGGAAGTGGAGAAGAGATTTTGGCAGGGGTTGGCCGAGCTTGAGTGCTCAAATTGGTGTGAGGAGGAGGGGAAGGAGGTGTCCTTTTATAAGGGAGGAGAGGGGCACCTTTGGAATATCTCAAAATATTATTTTATATTAAAGTCAAAATCGGTTTATAATGGCTCCAAATGGTCTTATTTCGAAGATAAGGTGGGGATGGGTCGAAATCCTATCAACCAATAGGATTTAGACAAGTTTAGGGTATTATTTTAACCTTATCAATTAGATTTAACTCTAAGTTAAATAATTTAACTTTTACCATGTCTTTTTGTTTTCTTACATTATATGGTTAATAAACTTACTATAACAAGCCAAACGAACTCCAAATTGTATATTATTAATACATATATCCTTATCTAAGTCATTTGGCCGAACCTTAGATTTTTAGGAATAAAATAACAATTAATAATATAATATTTGATTTAAAAACTATTTTGTGTCAATTTTGACACTATTTGATACATGATTTTTGTGAAAGTCATAACAGAATTATTTGTTAGAACCATGTTGATTAAATCAACACTAATATATCATAGTAACCTAGAAAATTAGTGGAATTCATAAAAAGGCTTAAATTACATTTATTTTGGTATTTATAATATCAATTATGTCAATATTTCATTAATAAGATAATTACTGCATCATCTTTGTGTCATAAATAAATTATATTATTTGATGTCTAAAAATTACAAATAAAATACCATCATGTAGGAAATCGTTTTAGATTTCTAATGAATATTTACCATCGAATTTATCGTATTGATAACCCCATATTAAAAATGATTTACTTATTAAACTATGATTTTAACTATTTTAACCCTTCTTTAAATAAATTAATAATAAATGTCATAATCTAATCCAAGTGGGCCTAAATGGTCATATTTTATTCATAAGGTTGTTTTTGGTCGAATTACACTTATCCAATAGAATTAGGACATGTGTTAGGGTAATAGTAATATCATATTTACCCTTAGTTACCCTATTTACTATTAACCGTGGTAAAAAAAAGTAAAAAGTTACTATTCACCAAAAATTATTTTCATCTCATTGAACCAAATTTTAGTCCTTGATATTAACCGTGTCTGTCGGATTTTTGAAATTCCATTCACAGAAGCGGTAAAATTAAGTTTTATGCAAAATTCAGTTTTTAACCTACCACTTAGTGGTTTCACTATTCATCGAAAATTGAAAGTTTTCAGAAAAATACCAAAAATTAGGCCTAAGCTATATTTGATATTATGAACTCAAAAATGATGTCTATTTTACCAAATTCAAAACATATCAGTTGCATTAACTAATTTAAAAATTAATTCTCGTCGTCAAAACAAATAGCGTGTTTTTAAGAGATAATAACTATCAAAAGATTGACACTAGTTTATAACTGGTTTAAATGTGAAATTACATCCAATGACCAACATTGTATTAAATTGTAAAAATATATTCTAAATATACTTTAAAACCACTCAAATTAATAAATTATCACTATTAATTATTTCGATTAAAAAAGTTGTTTTTAATTAAAATTTAGTAATTTTCACTATTCATCAGAATATGATAGTTGTCCGAAAAGTACCAAAATTTCACTTTAAGCTAAATTTGATACTCCGAATCCAAAAATGAAGTCTATTTTGAAAAATAAGATTTACAGAATTTCAAAAAGTGGTTATTACTATTCATAACGGCTAGTTTTAATAATATTTTAATAGCATATCGTTGTTTGGTGAAACTCGGTATTGCGTATTACACACGCTATCGAGGAAGGTCGCGATTGTGTGTAATGTAAGGAAAGTCAAGGATGTGTGTTGTGCAAGCTCCTTTTGGTGTAGCGTACAACACAAGACATTAATAAAATTAAAAAGAATATTTTTCATAAAATCTCGGGCTGTTACATTCTACCCCCCTTAAAATGAATTTCTCCCTCGAAATTCGTCGGGGTTATAAATGGTTTACTATTCGAAAGTTTCTTTAATAGAATCCCACATCGTAAAAAGGAATACCAAAACTTGGCTTTAAAAACTAAAGTATGAAATTTAACGATTACCCAAATAAACTAATCACTGGGTATCCACATAGGTGAAAATATGGATATGGAAGAGAAATATAACCATCATGTTCTGATGGAGAGTGGTAGAGAACATGGCTATGGAAAAGCCAGTAATCACAAATCCATAGATTTGTGATGATATTAGGTACCATCTGATTCCTCAGGTATAAGATCACTAGGACAACATTTTTGGTTTTCAAGATCATTTCCCTAAAGTTGAAAATTTGAATTAGAATACTTACTTTATTTTGGTACAATCTCACTGTTGTTCGTGCCTTGAACAATTTACACTTCATCTATTAAATAAATGAAGTTGAATTTGTTATTCGTGAAGTATTAGCAGATCATGTGATAGAATGACGGGTCATTCCATCTGTCTCAAACAAAAGGTTAGCAAAAATTATATACATAAGTCGATCTATAGTGGGATTAATCATATATGGTTCCTAAAATGGGCTTATACGTCATATATCATATTGCTTAATATAATAACACTAGTTTCTACTAAACAGGGACTTCCTGTAGGTCAGTGGTAGGTGATAAAGGCCAGTCGCACTTCAGTTGTGGGTTCGATTCCTACAGCCTTGTCCGAAGCGATGGGTTGTCTCCCGTCCTGCAGGTTGTCCTTTTTCTAAAACTACGTTACTATAACATCCCATCAATAATATCGAAAATCTTATATCCTTAAACAATACTAACTTATGTCCAACATAATCCAGTCTAATCTTTAGGCTTATACATAATACTGCAGTCCACTCTCATAATATAGTGACAACGATTACCAGAGATTTAATACTGTCGTTGATCCCCACATATCATAAGATATGTCTTGTTGGTCACATTCCAAACATTCAAAGTCCTTAATCGTGTATTCTCTTGAATACCTCAGTGAAAACATGAATGCAGTTAAAAGTTAACACTTTCCACATACCAAAATCCTCAAAATTCTATAAACTCAAACCATGATATCACTTAGTCCTTATATCAATCATGAACTCATGAATACTGTCAAACATTTTGTTTTCTCGTTTTCCCTTCATTATGCGCATATCATTCTTTTTCCAAAAATATCTCAGTCACTTTGAATACCACATTAGACCAATACATAAATATTCCAATATTCCATGATACAACATTATTTTGGAATCCCATTACATAAACACTTAATCATTCCACCACATCGTTGTCATATTCAACATTGCCAATAGTGATCGCATGTGACTTCCCTTTGTCCTTTTCCTTAAGCGGTTGCTCATGTTGATCATCACTAACCCTTGGATTAGGGCATTTATTAGCATAATGCCCCATTTCCTTGCACTTGAAGCATTGAAGTGTTGGTGATGTGTTCTCTGCAATGTTTTCTTTATTCACATCATTAGAATCCTTTTTTCCATTACTTCGACACTCAGCTACTCGATGAACTTCTTTTCCACACTTAAAGCATTTTCTAGTCCCTTTAAGACAATCTCCACCATGCTTCTTTCCACACTTTGTGCATAAGGAAACATTCATCTTCTTTTCACCATTATTCTGAGATTTCTCCTTGAATTCCATCTTTCGTTTCTTGTCAAAACCATGAGATGGATATGTAACACCAACTTCCATTTCTACCTTGACAGCACAACGCACAATTTCTTCATAGCTACTGAAGTCTCTTATAGCTAATGCCCTTCGAAGACTTGGTTTTAAGCCACTGAAAAATCGATCAACTTTACTTTCAGGTTGGATGATAATGCCAGATGCATACCTTACAAGTCTTGTAAAATTCGCTTCGTATATACCAACAGATTCATCATCCTTCTGTTTCAGCTCAAGAAACTCCTTTTCCATCTTCGTTCGAAGAATACGAGGGAAGTACTTACTGAAAAACAAGTTCTTGAACTCGTCCCATTCCATGGACGCGATTTCATCTCTTGGCCTCGTATTCTTGATAAGATTCCACCATTGATCAGCTTCACCTTCCAAACGATATACTGCTAAGATGACTTTATCATGTTCAGAACATTGAAGAACTGAAAATATCTTTTCAGTAGTACTAATCCATTGTTCAGCAACTAATGGATCAGTAGACCCACTGAAAGAAGGCGGACGCTGCCTCATGAAGGATTCAACAGAATGTTGCTCCTTCCTTTGCTCGTTTGGAAGTCCTGCATGATTCATATCTTGAGAAAGTTGTGTGAGCATGGCTACAAGATTTTGCATTCTAGCTCCCATATCGTTTGGTTGCTCAGGGGGACAATCATTGCATTGTCCATTGCATTGATCAACACGGTTCCTTCGGGTTCCAGCCATCGTCTAAAACCCCAAAAGAATAGCGTGAGAGGCAAAAATCATGCTAGGAAAAACAACATAATAAAGGGGTAGTACCCTCAATATCTAACATCTTAGGTTAAATTCTAAGATCGTTAGCACAATTCTAGGACTATAACCTATACGTATACTTAACCTTAGAGACATCCCTAGACATTCCTTAGAAATATCTCTAGGGATCTCACTAAAGTTCTCCCATCCTAGTTTCCAAAGGTTGACTAAACCTGTCCTCTGATACCAACTGTAGAGACCCGAAGCTTGACATACATGGACATTACATTACTTTTGCGGAATACTTAGTACATAACAAAAACACACACAAGGATCGTAATAGTTTAGTGTCTTTGGAAACTCGGAACGTAATCTTCTAATCGTGGTGAAAGATCTTCAATATCTCCCATAAAGATCTTCCCTTTTTTTTCTACCTAAAACATTTCATTATATCCTGGGGAAAAGAAAACATAAAAGGGTGAGCTCAAATGCTCAGTAAGGGTAGACAAAAGAAAAATCAATCACATCATATTCATAAGAATATAACTTTTGGAAATCTTAACCTGCAAAAGAGAGCATAATTTCATAACATGGGATAAATCATAGTAGTGAAATGAAATCACAATAATCATAACTTAAAACATGAAACTTTGTGGCATTCACACATAATCATAGAGAATCATTTCTTGTTAGTCAAGACTCATTGCCAAGACTATCTTAGTGGACAAAGTCCCTTTCTGAATCGAGTAACCCTCGTTTCAGTCCTGTTTCACTTTACCGGTATAACCTACCATTTCATCCATGTCTATCTCATGAGATATAAAATCTTTACCCAATGCATTGGAGGGAGATATAGGTCCCACCCATCTTATAATGAATCCTTTCTTATGTGTGCCACATAATCATAAATCATACATCATCGCATAACCCATGTAATAAATATGGGATTCTTAAACAACATGACATCATAAAACAATTCATATAAGATAAAGGAATTCATAAAAATGTTTCCATCACAACATAATCAAATCCATGTAATAATAAGGATAAAAACAGAACCCTTTTATTATCTTAGATGGAAAATAATTTTGATAAAATACTTGAACTCCATTCTTGAGGAAAATATCCTTTCTGCTTCAAAAACATTTTTCCTTTCTTAACATGTCATACAACTTTAAACTAAAAGAAGATGATTAAAAATAAACTTGAAATTTTTTAAATGAACCTTCTTGGAAATAATGTTTTTAAAAAATCCATTCATTCCGTATAAGTTAAAAAAACATTCTTCGTACTTTTGTCGGAAAAGTCAAAAAGTACCTCGTACGAAAAACGAGAAAAGATTCCTTTCATACATATTACTAAAAACTCACCGAAGGGTAAAAATGGATTTAAACAATTTTAGGTGGTTGGAAATAATATTACATATTGATGAAACATATATGTGGATGATAAAATACAACCCAGTAAATACTTACGAATAAACAATCTCGGATAAAAATGAGATTGTGATATTTCCCTTACCTTAGGTCCGACATGCTTTGTACGTGTTTGAACCTCCTGTATAATGATTTACATAATGTTATTGACTTATTACAGAGTCATATTCATTGTTATGATATCATATATGGTTCTCTTATGGCTTTATATTACCCGGTCTTTTGTAAATTCATGTTAAAGTAGCATTTTGGGTAAAATCGTCTTATTTGTCGTTCGTGTTTTTAACTTGTAATTATTAAAATGATTACTTGGATCATGATTACTTATATCCAGAATGTAAAACATGATTTATATATAATATATATTCATAATATACATATATATATAATATATTGATAATGGAATGAAATACACCGTTCATGGAGACGGTAGTCCGTACGTACGCATGAACGCTGTTTTCGTTTCCTTATTGAATTGAATGGAATTAAGTAGATGACATACATATAAATATACATAAATCCAGTATCATTATTATGTCATATATTTCATTAGTACTTATTATATATGCTTTATAATTATTCATGAATGGTTAATGTGGAGAATGAATCTCATCGCATCGTGGAGACGGTAGTCCGTACGTACGCACGAGCGATGATATCGTTCCCATGGTCGTGGAGTTGTGTTAAAGTATATGAATATAATTTCAGTATCAATATCACTTTATAATGATCATATATAGTTACTCATTACACCATTATACCCATCCTATTAAGGTGGTGGCGGAAAATAGATTACACCACGGCGTGGAGACGGTATTCCGTACGTACGCACGCGCGGTGATTTCTTTTTCCGTAGGATGGATAGATGGTGAAATAGGGTTGTTTCATACTTATAATAACATATCAGTATATGAGTGATACTGATGTTATTACTTCATAATGAAACAACCTAACAAGAAGAATTGGAAGAAGAAATAAAGATGAAAGAATTGGTAACGGTAATTACCTCTTCTTTGAAGTGCCTCTTTGAGACCTCATCTTAGGGCACTAAAATTGGTCTTTGAGGAAAACCAGAACCTCTAGGATGTTTTTAGGGAAGTGGAGAAGAGATGTTGGCAGGGGTTGGCCGAGCTTGAGTGCTCAAAGTGGTGTGAGGAGGAGGGGAAGGAGGTGTCCTTTTATAAGGGAGGAGAGGGGCACCTTAGGAATATCTCAAAATATTATTTTATAATAAAGTCAAAATCGGTTTATAATGGCTCCAAAGGGACTTATTTCGAAGATAAGGTGGGGATGGGTCGAAATCCTATCATCCAATAGGATTTAGACATGTTTAGGGTATTATTGTAACCTTATCAATTAGATTTAACTCTAAGTTAAATAATTTATCTTTTACCATGTCTTTTTGTTTTCTTACATTATATGGTTAATAAACTTACTATAACATGCCAAACGAACCCAAAATTGTATATTATTAATACATATATCCTTATCTAATTCATTTGGCCGAACCTTATATTTTTAGGAATAAAATAACAATTAATAATATAATATTTGATTTAAAAACTATTTTGTGTCAATTTTGACACTATTTGATACATGATTTTTGTGAAAGTCATAACAGAATTATTTGTTAGAACCATGTTGATTAAATCAACACTAATATATCATAGTAACCTAGAAAATTAGTGGAATTCATAAAAAGTCTTAAATTACATTTATTTTGGTATTTATATTATCAATTATGTCAATATTTCATTAATAAGATAATTACTGCATCATCTTTGTGTCATAAATAAATTATATTATTTGATGTCTAAAAATTACAAATAAAATACCATCATGTAGGAAATCGTTTTAGATTTCTAATGAATATTTACAATCGAATTTATCTTTTGTATAACCCCATATTAAAAATGATTTACTTTTTAAACTTTGATTTTAACTATTTTAACCCTTCTTTAAATGAATTAATAATAAATGTCCTAATCTAATCCAAGTGGGCCTAAATGGTCATATTTTATTCATAAGGTTGTTTTTGGTCGAATTACACTTATCCAATAGAATTAGGACATGTGTTAGGGTAATAGTAATACCATATTTACCCTTAGTTACCCTATTTACTATTAACCGTGGTAAAAAAAAGTAAAAAGTTACTATTCACCAAAAATTATTTTCATCTCATTGAACCACATTTTAGTCCTTGATATTAACCGTGTTTGTCGGATTTTTGAAATTCCATTCACAGAAGCGGTAAAATTAAGTTTTATGCAAAATTCAGTTTTTAACCTACCACTTAGTGGTTTCACTATTCATCGAAAATTGAAAGTTTTCAGAAAAATACCAAAAATTAGGCCTAAGCTATATTTGATATTATGAAATCAAAAATGATGTCTATTTAACAAATTCAAAACATATCAGTTGCATTAACTAATTTAAAAATTAATTCTCGTCGTCAAAACAAATAGCGTGTTTTTAAGAGATAATAACTGTCAAAAGATTGACACTAGTTTATAACTGGTTTAAATGTGAAATTACATCCAATGACCAACATTGTATTAAATTGTAAAAATATATTCTAAATATACTTTAAAACCACTCAAATTAATAATTTATCACTATTAATTATTTCGATTAAAAAAGTTGTTTTTAATTAAAATTTAGTAATTTTCACTATTCATCAGAATATGAAAGTTGTCCGAAAAGTACCAAAATTTCACTTTAGTCTAAATTTGATACTCCGAATCCAAAAATGAATTCTATTTTGAAAAATAAGATTTACAGAATTTCAAAAAAGCGGTTATTACTATTCATAACGGCTAGTTTTAATAATATTTTAATAGCATATCGTTGTTTGGTGAAACTCGGTATTGCGTATTACACACGCTATCGAGGAAGGTCGCGATTGCGTGTAATGTAAGGCAAGTCAAGGATGTGTGTTGTGAAAGCTCCTTTTGGTGTAGCATACAACACAAGACATTAATAAAATTAAAAAGAATATTTTTCATAAAATCTCGGGCTGTTACATTTATGATTCCATATTTAAGTTTGTTTCCACATTTCTATATTTCCTTTATATAATCATGATTTATTCTGATTCACTATTCAAATTCATGTTTCTCACCCATTATATGTTACATTGAAATGAATATTCTATAACATGTAATAATTTATTAATGTTATTCCATGTTTATTCCCTTATTGGGCTTTGTAGCTCACCCTATTCTTTTGTATGTGCCCAGGTTATCCCAGACGGTTTTAAGTACGATGGAATATTATTGAAAAGTTAATCATTATTTCAATAATGGAGATATAACCCTATTTTAATTTTTTTTAATGAACATAATTCAAAAATACACTAGAATTATTGTTCTTCGAGGTTGTATAATGTGTAATATTATGTAGTAAACCATGGATTATTGTGAAATAAAAACAAGGGTTTCTATAGTATGTATCAATGAAAAGTTTAGTTATATTTTGTATTAGGATACGAAAACTCTAGAAAAATTAATAAGTATAAGTATAAACATAAGAAGACATACCTAAATGTTTTTAATGTAAAATGTAATCAGTTCCCAAGAAAATACATCCATGGTTGGATACTACAAGTGGATCTAGATCTGGAAAATTATTCACTTAGGGGTCAAATATGAAAACACTATATTGAGATAGAGTCGATCAAGAACTAGTTAAAGAAAACAGGACTCACTACACACTTGGTTTGACAATCATAGGGTATATACATTAGTAAATTCACAATCTCATTAAGAACCATTATTATGAGAAATCAATTACCGCATGTGTCTATGATTGATAAAAGATCATGGATAACAAATATTAAATCCAAGAAATTCATAAGCTAATGAATAAATTCCATTTATAAGTGATCTATTTAATGTTATCAGATTTCTATACAATCATTTAATATTTTAAAAACTAATATCCTTAATTTTCCCATTTTTCTAGCCATTGTCCACAAATCGGAGGAACTATGTAAACAACCAATGTGAAGGGTAGTGTAAGAAATGCCCAAATGAGATTCACAAGCTGATGGGAGTAATAATCATGAACATTGTTATGATACTCTCTCAATTAACTCAAGTTAAGAATAAAAACCCAAATCTTGAGTAATTCCTAAACACCCATAGTAGAGAAAAAATATTCCATTGAGACATTTTTTTGACAAAGTCCTATGACTTTCAATGGATCTTCCGCTCTCATAATTACGGAATAATTGATAAAATCGATTGTGAAGATCATCTCCATCCATCAATGTATTGATCAATAGAAGGATATTAAGGATATATATCATATTAAGGTATAATATAATTAGTGGTGGACTTTGACCATGAATAAACATCATGAGGAAGAGATCAATGTGATGGGATGGATGGAATTCTAGAAAATATTTTTCAACAAATATATTCCTCACACTATCCGTATTAAATTAAAAATGGATTTCCATTCCCTTAGGCCAAAATCGGATGAATCCATTGGGGAATATGAGGAAAACATCTCAAGACATTCAATATATGCCTTAGCATTTTTTATTACCCCTAAATAAATATTTGAGCACTTCTCTGGTTGAATAAAACCTACTCTATGAAAATCCTTTCTGATTTAAGACATTGAATGATATAAGAAATTTTTTGTTTTCCCATCAAATTAGAAATATAGATCAGAAAATATCATGGGTTCCATGTGGATAACATGAAGTATTTTGAGTTTAATTCTTTTGATGTGATGGAACACTCTTATAGTGGTACGAAATTTCAACATTTCATCTTTCAAAAGAGCCAAAAAAAGAACCCTATAAATTTCTTAAAGAGGATGAGGAAATTATTTAGGTGGGAAAATTAGGGTCACCTTGCTAGCAATTTCTAGAAGGCGAAACCCACCATGGTAATGGATGAGGGGAATTATCCAGTAAACCCTTATGCTTTTGTACAATGTTTTATCTATATTGATCATGGGAAATTTTCAACTAGTGAACTAAGGAAATGGTTGTTGGAGACAATTAACACCAACAACCACCAAGGTAATAAGGGAGAGATTCTTCGAATAAAACCATTTTGGTGTATCCCAAACATTAATTTGTGATAGGTATTATAGTTATTAATTTAACAATAGAGACAATACTTTTTGATTATAGTTCTACGCATTTCTTCATATCAGACAAGTTTGGTAGTATAATTCAAACGCCACCACAAATCATAGAAGTGGATTTGTTAGTGAAAACAAAATAGGAATAAATCATTTCATACTATTTATATAACTCCTCCCTTGTCAAAATTAATGGGATGAACATCCCAGTGAACCTTGTGATACTCTATTCAATGGAATTTGATTCCATTCTAGGTATGGATTAGATTACCTTGTATAGACCAAAAATAAATTTCCATGATAAGGAAATTAAAATCCATATTGAGAGTCCTCATATTATTATACACATGTTCAAGGAGGATATTGAAAATTAATTAGTATAAAAATATCAAGAATTTATATTATTGCACTATAAGAAATCATATATAGCTCAAATGATTAAGTCTAAGGAAAATATCATTCTCGACGAAATGCATATTTTGAGGGTTTTTACTGACGCGTTTCCTGAAGAATTTTATGGAATTCCTCCTAGATGAGAAGTTGAATTTTCAATGGATCTTATACTTGGGGAATTTCCATTATCCAAGAGTCCATATAGAATTTCTATTTTAGAATGTGAGGAGCAAAATAAATAACTATAGGAGAATCTAGAAGAGGGTTCATATATCCAAATGATTTACCATGGTGAGAACCATTTCATAAACTATCATGATCTCAACATGATCGCAATAAAGACAAATTATCCTCTTACATGGATTGATTACATGTTCAATTAGCTACATGGATCCCAATACTTATCCATGGTGGATCTTGGGTTGGGGTATCATCAAGTTAGGGTAAAAAGGAGGATGTCCCCAAGACTGATTTCTGTACAAGGATCATGCAGTATGGGTTCATAGTAGTTGCATGAATTCTCATGAATTCTCCATAAATATTTCAGAACTCGATGAATATATATTTTAGAGATTACGTAGAAAAATCTAATGTTGTATTTATAGATGATATTCTTGTACAATATAAATGAAAGGATGAGCATGAGGATGATCTGAGAACTTTGATAAGGACCTTACAAAAAGGAGAATATTTATTCAATGTACAAAAAATGTGAGTTCTTGTTTATGAAAGTATAATTATTAGGTAATATTATATTGAGAAATAGGATATCAATAGACCCTTCAAAGATATATGGAATTGAAATTTTTTTAGGACAACAACTAGTATTTAAATATATAGTATTATTTGATTAAATGGGTACTATAATTTATTTCTAATTAATTTATCATGATTTTCGAACCCTCTAACAAAAATAACCTTGAACACATTCATGTTTTTTTTAAATGAATAATTTAAAAAAAAAATTATGATGTTTTATAATGGGCTTATTGAGGAACCTGTACTTATTCTACACAGAATTGGGGAACATTTCATGGTATACAACGATTCTTTAAAGAAGGGAATGGGTTATGTGTTAATGTATAATGATAAATTGATAGCCTATGCCTAAAGGAAATTGAAATTTCATGAATAGAACTACAAAAAAATGATCTGGATTTAGCACTTGTGATCTTCATGTTGAAAATATTGTCAAATTATCTATTTTGGGTAGAACATTGAAATATATATGGATTGTAAGATCCTCAAGTAAAGATTAACATAGAAATAGTTGAATGTGAACCGATGAAAATGGATATATCTAATTAATGATTATGACTAATGAATCCACTACTATCCTAATAAATCAAATAAAGTGTCAGATCCTTTATGTAGGATGGATTCAACAATATTATCATTGATGAAAATTGAGAATGACATGATATTATTAAACATGAAAAGGATGGAAATGATAATCATAAAGGAAAGAACATCATCAATCCTTTCACAAATGATATTTCAACCATATATTATTGAGAAGAAAATGATAAGTTAAGGAATTATGTGGGTATTAAGAAAAAAATGTAAGCTATAGGTATAGGTAAATCCTCAGAGTTCAATGTTAATGAAGAAGGAGTTGTAATATTTTGTTCATGACTATGTGAACCATAAAATCCTATGTTAAAAAAGGATTTATTGGATGATTCATATTGTAAGAACTCAGACCTTCTTTTCAGGTATGTTTTTCCTTTTTTTGGTGTTTTTGAGAAAAGAGGAGTTTTTGGAAATTTTTGAATTACTTGCCATGTACTTTCTGAGTACACGCCGTGTACATTGTTTTCGCATGAGGCCCTATGCTGGGCGTGTAAGGGCCAGACACACGGTCGTGTGGGGTGACGTGGAGGTCGCCTAAAGTGGAGTATGGAAATAGTAAGTACACGTCGTGTACTCCAAAAGTACACACCGTGTATTTTTTTTTTAATTAAATGAACCGGGGTCGCGTCTGATGGACAGAACCGTATTCTTCTAGGTTTTCTTCATCCGGGAGAGTCTGTATAGTCATAGATCTTCGACGAGCCATCGAGCCTCTATTCATCATCCGATTATAACACAGTTGGGTGCATTGGAATTGCAACGGTAAGCTCTTCATTCTCATAGAGCTTCGTTTTCCAATTCCTCTTATTTGGAAAGTTATCGTGGGTTGAAATTTTTGTGCATTTTCTTAGATCTACGACGTTCTAAGGAGATTCAAGCCTCATGGTTCAAGTATATTGATATTAGAACCTAATGGTAGGTGGTTTGTGCCTTTCTGTTGAATTTCCTTGTATATTATGTGCATATTCAACCAATACCATTGAACGGGGTATTGCGTGTTTACCGTTTACCCCCATTTTATACCTTCCAGGCTTGTATGCCTGTGTAGAGGTAAATTGTACATGTTTTGAGTTGATTATTATACCTTGGTTTCTCTGTTGATGATTCGTTCTGTTTATGACCGTTTGGTCCTGTTTTTTCATATTTTCTCATTTACCTATTTTCAATGCCTTGTGATCATAGGGTGGAGTGTTTTTTTTCTAACATGCTTGAGATGTTTTATATTGGTTAGCCATGTAGTTCCAAAGGGTTACTTTGGCCATATATAATTATTATGTATTAACCTACTCGGGGCCGTGAGAACCTTGTTCTATAGACTAAAAGAAGATAGACCGAGTGAGATTCCTCATAGAGTCTTTGGACAGTAGTAGACTATAAGGGGACAGACCAAGTGAGCTTCCTCAGAGAGACATTGAGCTTTAGGCTATAAGGGGATAGACCGAGTGATCATCCTCAGAGAGCCTAGGATTACTTTCTACTAGAAGGGTATAAACTGTGAGAGATTTCTCAGAGAGTCCTTGACTGTTTTAGACTATATGGGGATAGACCACGTGAGCTTCCTTAGAGAGTCCCTATTTCTTTTGTTTGAATCACCGGATTACCATAGTCTATAGGGGGGATTGACTGTGTGAGATTCATCAGAGAGTCAATGAACAACCTAGGCTATAAGGGGAATTTGACTGAGTGTGCTTCCACATAGAGTCTTTGACCTTGGGGATATAAGAGGATTTGACTGTGTGAGCTTCCTCGAAGAGTTCCTACCTGCCCTATACTTTAAGTGGAATTAACTGTGTGTGGTTCCTTAAATATTCTTTATAATTCCATAAGACCAAACCAATGGGGTTAGGCTGAGTGCACTGCCTAGAGGGTTGTTGGTTTTTGATAGGTAGGACAAGAGGATTACCTGTTGGGATTTACTGCTTGTTAGCTATGACTTTACTTTGGAACTGTGGATTTTTTATTGTTCAGAATGTTCCTTTTTACTATTTTCTATACTTTAACCTACCATATATTCACTAACTGTTAGGCACAGATCTTCAGGTGGTTTCCTTCTGGTATTTAGTCTCACACCCTGTTTGGGTCATGCTTTTGGGCCCAAACAGACTATATTGTTGTAGGTATACACAAGGGAAAGCTCCCTTCGACTTCAGTTACATGACTGTTGTGGAGATGGGGTGCTTGGGACCAAGATTATGCCTGCGATGCAGAGGATCTGTTTATCTTTCTTTTGTATTTGTTTTTAGTACTGTTGTATTTCTGGCATTGTAAATTGTTTGGCTGTTTTAGTAGACATATATATCATGCATCATATATATATGGGATCCTGCTATTTATCATATTTAGTCTTCCACTGTTCAGTTGTGTATGGGTTGTTTACTGCTTCTTCTAGTGTGTATTGTTTTTCTCTTCCGCTATGGACTCTGCCAATGAAGGCATAGTTTCCCCACTATCACAACCAAGGCCCTCAATACCAGTCAGTAGCCTCTGGAATTCAGGTAAATGCGCTTGAGGCCATGTGACCAACCAGGTACGGGGCGCCTTTGGGCGGCTTCCGGAACCGGGGCGTTACAAAGTGGTATCAGAGGGAGGTTTCGATCCTCCGACATATGGGTTATGGGCCCATATGAACTAGAATTTGGTGGATCATTGCCTGGTTACCTTGTTATAACATGTATAAGATTCCAAGATTTGATTCTTGGGGAGTATGGGCCCTCACGGATCAGAATTTAGCACCTTAACGCTGGTTTTCTATGTTTTCTGGGCTCCAGAGCAGTTTCTGAGGCTACTGTCCGAAAAAACCCAGAATACATGTCATGTAATTTATGAATACATGCTGTGTAGTCTATAGCCGTGTCAATGACTGTGCGAGCTGGGACACAGGGTTGTGAAAAATCTTTTAGGAACACTAAATGTACTATTTTAGCACGTCGTGTAGTATGAAATAGGTAGCTGGGTCGTGTCACGAACAATGCGGGTTGTGTTATCTTTTCACATACACGCCATGTCGGAATTTCACACACCTTGTAGTATGACCTGGGTGCCCAGACGTGTCATGAAAAACATGGGTCGGTGTTACCTCTTCTCGTACACTCCGTGTCCTCCTGGAACATGCCATGTGGTGTCAGCCGTGTAGTTGGTCGTGTAACTAACAACACGGGTCATTGAAACTTGTCTAGTACACATTGTTCCCTTAGTGAACACACCGTGTAGTCTATGATTAAGAGAACCGTGTGGGTTAGTCATGGAAGGAGACTCGGGCATGGGAATAGAGTTCAAGTACAGACCGTGTGGTTTCAGAACACGCCATGTGTTTGGGGTGTTACATGACTAGTTTAAATAGAATTACAAGCCCATGTGAATGAAATAAGGTAACACTCTGTGTAGGGAAAGAACACGCCGTGTAGTAATGTAATGACCCAAAATTTTGAATAAATCTTGTTTCCTAATTTTGTGTGTTATTTTATTTTTTATACTCATCAAAACTGTTTCATTTGATAACATGAGTATAATTAAAATGAGATCATTGGGTATTGACTGTTATATTACCATTGGTCAATATGACCGCTGGAAACTAAACGTTTCGATTATTGTCTCTAAATACAAGTAATATTGGTTAATTAAAATAGAAAGAAGATTTGATGGCCTCACCCCGTAGTCTTGGACCGATCGAAGCCCATCTAACAGAACTTGGGAAGGAGGTAGCACTACTGGGCTTTTCTCTGGACCAAACCCAAGCCAAACATCATCGTGTGAAGCTAGAACGGAATCTCCTTCGTGAAAAGTCCAAACTGATAGAAATTACTACTCGTGCAATGTTGGCCGAGCCTCCCTCAGATTCTCTCACCTTAGCACACCTTACACTTAGGTCTATGCTAGTGTGATAAGGGGCTATATAAGGAGACTGTAACTGCCTTGTGTAATCCTTTGTTTTAAATACAACTTAGGATTTCTTCTTATGATGAAGTTTATGAAATTTCAAATGAACGAATAAATATAGTATGCATATTTTTGATTAATTTTAGAAAAAGGATATTTTAAAAATGTTTATGTAAACCTTAAATAATTAAAAATGTGTAATGATTTTCAGAAAATGGTATTCTATAATTATGTTCAGTACGAAATTTAGAGTCTAATAATATCAACATGATTTTTGATAAATAGTAAATTATGAATAGTGATTTTATGCTTAGGATTAGTAATGTGACCAAATGGATTATTAATCTCACTTAAATAAAGTATTAATATAATCTTGGCACCTTGATTAACTAATGAGATTCAATAAAATGGTTAAATAATGGTTTCATAAATTATTAGTCAAGTATTAGTTTTTTTGAGTGAATAGTTTTTTTAATAAAAAATTAAATTAAAAATATTTAAAAAATTAATTTTATAAAATGGATTTCATTTTTCAACTCAGAGAATCGATATAATGTTAAAGTAATTTTTGGGGATTTTTCTGAAAAAAATGAATTTTCAGTGAATAGTGTATTTATTTAAAAATTAAATTAAAAATATTTAGAAAATTATTTTTATAAAATGGAGTTCATTTTTGAAATCAGAGCATCAATATTTGGTTAAGGTGATATTTTGGGATTTTTCTGAGAAAGTTGAATTTTTGATGAATAGTGAAAATACAGTTTTTAAGTTACGGGTGTTTAATGACATCATTAAATGATGTATTAAGTATGTAATAAATATGGTAAACTTATTAATAGTAATATAAGGTATGAGGTGTCCCAAGTGGCCAATCCCATGGGCAAATACCATTGGAAAGCCCATGGTCTTGCCAAAACCACCAATGAGGTGTCCCTTGGCCATTAATGCCTTGTCCCCTCACTTTCCCTATAAACACCAAGCCATCCTTTCATCCATTCGACTCCCAAATATCCTTCAATGAAGCTCTGGTCTCATTACCTCCCAAGGAGTCCTCCCAAGGTGCCCCAAGCCATCGAGGTCCCAACCATTTATTTTTAAGAGTTACGTTTTAAGGTAAGGGATACTACCTCTCTCTTTCTTTTTAAGCACTCTCTTTTACGTCATTTCTTTTAAGCTCATCATTCTTATGTCTGGGGATGTTATTTTATATTCCTCTTACTGTAATTTTTATGTTCATATTATGAGAGACCCCATTTGATCTCTTCAATTCAGTATTTTGAAGTTTTAAGTGGTGCTGTTAGGCTGCCGAAATTTTTGTAACAGATTTTTTCACCCTTGTCATTTTCAAGTTCTATTTTCTTGTCAAGTCTTTCAAGTTAATTTTTATTATGTTGTGGTATGATATTTATATCTATCATACTGATATTTTATGTTCATATGATGAGAGGCCCTATTTTATCTCTTCAATTCATTTTTGTTGAAGTTTAAGTGACGTTGTTAGGCTGCCAAATTTTCATAAGAGAAATCTTATTTTTGTCTTCCTTTCATGTTCTACATTTCATATGGTATATCTTTAAAATATTATTAACATGTTCTCAAATCCTTTATATTACGTTCCCCTACTGTTTTATGGATCATTTATGAATGTTTGACCCATGTCCCCTCTCTTTTCAATGTTTTCTAAAACCCCGAAACATAGCCGTTATGCTGCAAAATTTCCGTCTCAAAATGTCTCTATTTTTTTCTAAAGTTATTTTATTTTATTAAGTGAATACTCAATTCTCTCTCTTCTATAGGGTTATTCACATATAGAACAAGTTGTTCTATTTTAAATTCTGGAATTTACATACATGAGATCCGCTTTCCCTTTTCGTGGGTTTCAAGCGACATAAAGATCATGTCTTTAAAGTAGTTTTAAAACGTTATGAAATGAAACCCATTTATTTTATTCTATGTGGGTTGTTTATGAAATGATTGATGATGATATATGTGTCTCACATGATAATAAATACATTTCAAGGGTGCACCCTGATAGCACTCCAATGTATTTGGTAAAGACTTAATCTCTAGGTATGACCTTTTAGATTGATACCTTGGTGAATAACCTTGGTAATTTTTAATGACACCTTGGGGATGGACCTTGGTGAAACAGAATGATTGTAAATATTAAATGTTGTAGCCACATCTTCAAGTTATTAAAAACGTTATTTTTATTATTATATGCTTCTTGATTTCTTTATCATGCCTTAAATTTCTTTTTCATGACATTTTTTATGTATCCCAAGTTCACATGTTAAATGTTTCCCCTTGTTTCCCTTACTGGGCCTTCTGCTCACCCTTTCTTCTGATGTATGTTCCCAGGTTATGAGATGTAGTAATGAACCTAGGATGAACATGAGGATAATCCTTTCAAGTTTTTAAGAAGAATGTTTTATGTTTTTATGTTTTATGTTCCTGGTTTCCAAGACACTAAACCTTAAGGATCCTCGGTTTTGTAAAATGTAATGAAAGTTTATGTGATAAAAAGGCGGGCTGATATAGTTGGTATCAAAGGATGGTTTAGTTATTTTTGGAAATTAGGATATGAAAACTCTAGGAATAACCCTATATAAATGTTTAAATATTGGAAATATTCATGGTATTTTGGTGAGTATTGAGTAAGGGGCTGCCAAGAAAATACATCCCTGTCTGGAAACGAGCAGGTAGAGGTGGCTCTGGCACAAATGTACATAGGGGTAAAACTCGAAAACACCACTTTGATCTAGACTCGAATGGGAGCTGGTACACAAAAACGGGCCTTGCTTCACTCTTGGTTACGACACTCCCGAGGGATATGCTTTGGTAAATTCATAAGCTTAGTATGAACCATTATTAAAGGAACAGAGATAAAATAAAATGAAGATTCACATAAGAATATATGATCATGGATAACCTAGTTTGAATCCTAAGGGATCACAAGTTGGGGTATACTTTTCTTTACAAGTTATCCTTATATGCTTTAAGTTCCTTTTCATGATTATTGGATAAGTATTTAAGCCCCCAATTATACTTTCTCTTCTTAGTTAATGGTGGGAAATGGAAGAACATGTCCCAACAACCAATGTGATTGGAAATGCGACGATTTCCATATTAATATGATAGATATGATTAGGGGATTAAAAGATGAATATTTTTTTGGAATACGTTCACTATTTTGGGGACCCTATATGATCGAGGTAAATAGATTACTACGGTATTTTAATTGAGGAGTAAGGTTGAATTATGTTTTGAAGAATTGATGAATTTAAGGTGGACTGATAGTAATTTAGGTTACATATGGAAATGATTAACCTATTCTGGGTAAAATATGTTTAGGTTAGCTAATTTTGTTATAAGATGTTAGGAGTGGTTGATGTTGTTTGGAGATGAACAATGAAGTTTATTTTGGAAGACTATGTTATCAAATCCTTCTTGTATTTGGGTTTCAATCTTAGTTTGGTTTATTTTGAGGAATTTTAAGGACCATTATTTATGGAATGGTCTATGATGACCTTTGGGTAGTACCATGTAACTTTGAAGATTTAAAAATAGTTTCCCTTCCTCTAGGGTTCTTTCTTTTGGAAGAGTCGTTTTATCTTACCCTTTCTGTTTTTTGGGATAATGTTTAAAGATATAAAAAATTGATAGTTAATCTTTTGTGGATTATGTGACTCTCAAGAAGATGATTCTTGTGTTTTGATGAGACCTAGTGTTTTTGAATGCTCATCGTATGGATAAAAGATTAGTTTTCGTAGAAACTTATTAAAGGAAGAAACTCTACTTGAAGGTATGCATATTTCCTTATGTTTTTGTTCTATGAAGTAAATTAATTCCTCAAACTTATGAAAAGGAACGTAAAAAAAAACTTTGTTGGTTTACGTTTCCTACTAGGTAATTAAAGATCGTTTACACACATCATAAGTTTGGAATTTTCTCGTGGTTATCTTTCTCTTAATCACGTTTTGTATCACTCTCCCTTAGAACATAACCCTTTCTTTTCTCCTCCATGTCCATGTTTTCCTACATGGAATCCTAGTGTGGGTTAACTCGGGTGACCTTTGTACTTCCATTTATTTCTTTTAAAGTAATAGTTTTACTGACTCCTTTTCTGATGTGGGACTTTCAATGAAATTTCAAAACCCAATTTTAAAAATTGTGAGGACGCAATTTCCTAAGGGGGGAAGATTGTAACGACCAGAAATTTTGAATAAATCATGTTTCATAATTTTGTGTGTTATTTTATTTTTTATACTCAACAAAACTGTTTCATTTGATAACATGAGTATAATTAAAATGAGACAGTTGGGTTTTGACTGTTATATTACCATTAGTCAATATGATAGCTAGAAACTAAAAATTTCGATTATTGTCTCTAAATACAAGTAATCTTGGTTAATTAATATAGAAAGAAGATTCGATGGCCTCACACCGTAGTCTTGGACCAATCGAAGCCAATCTAACAGAACATGGGAGGGAGGTAGCACCATTGGGCTTTTCTCTGGACTAAACCCAAGCTGAACTTCATCGTGTGAAGCTAGAACGGAATCGCCTTCACGAGAATTCCAAACAGATAAAAATTACTACTCGTGCAAAGTTGGACGAGCCTCCCTCAGATTCTCTCACCTTAACACACCTTACACTTAGGTCCTATGCTGGTGTGATAAGGGCCTATATATGGAGACCGTAACTTCCTGGTGTAATCCTTTATTTTAAATAAATATTGGGATTTCTCCTTCTGATGAAGTTTATGAAATTTCAAATGTCCGGATAAATATAGTATGCATATTTTTGATGAATTTTAGAAAAAGGAAATTTTAAAAATGTTTATGTAAACCTTAAATAATTAAAAATGTGTAACGATTTTCGAAAAATGGTCTTCTACAATTATGTTCAGTACGAAATTTAGAGTCTAATAAGATCAACTTGATTTTTGATAAATAATAAATTATGAATAGTGATTTTATGCTTAGGATTAGTAATATGACCAAATGGATTAGTAATATCACTTAAAGAAAGTGTTAATATAATCTAGGCACCTTGATTAAGTAATTAGATTCAATAAAATGGTTAAATAACGGTTTCATAAATTATTAGTCATGTATTAGTTTTTTCGAGTGAATAGTGTTTTTTAATTAAAAATTAAATTAAAAATATTTAGAAAATTATTTTTATACAATGGATTTCGTTTTTGAACTCACATCATCGATATTATGTTAAGGTAATTTTTGGGGATTTTTCTGAAAAAATGAATTTTCGGTGAATAGTGTATTTATTTAATAATTAAATTAAAAATATTTAGAAAATTATTTTTATAAAATCGAGTTCGTTTTTTAAATCAGAGCATCTATATTTGGTTAGGGTAAAATTTTGGGATTTTTCTGAGAAAGTTGAATTTTCGATGAATAGTGAAAATACAGTTTTTATGTTACGAGTGTTTAATGACATCATTAAATGATGTATTAAGTATGTAATCAATATGGCTGACTTATTAATAGTATTATATGGTATGAGGTGTCCCAAGTGGACAATACCATGGGCAAATACAATGGGCAAGTCCATGGTTTTGCCAAAACCACCAATGAGGTGTTCCTTGGCCATTAAGGCCTTGTCCCCTCACTTTACCTATAAATACCAAGCTATCAACTCATCCATTCGACTCCCAACTCTCCCCCAACGACGCTCTGGTCTCATTACCTCCCAATGAGTCCTCGCAAGGTGCCCCCAAGCCCTCGAGGTCCCAACCTTTGAGTTTTAAGAGTTACGTTTTAAGGTAAGGGATCCTACCTCTCTCTTTTTTTAAGCACTCTCTTTTATGTCATTTATTTAATGCTAATCTTTATTATGTTTGGGGATGTTATTTTATATTCCACTTACTGTAATTTTTATGTTCATATGATGAGAGACCCCATTTTATCTCTTCAATTCAGTATTTTGATGTTTTAAGTGGCGTCGTTAGGCTGCCGAAATTTTTGTAACGGATTCATTCACCCTTCTCATTTTCAAGTTCTATTTTCTTGTCAAGTATTTCATGTTCATTTTTATTAAGTTGGGATATGATCTCTATATTTATCATACTGATCTTTTATTTTCATATTATGAGAGACCCTATTTTATCCCGTCAATTAATTTTTGTTGAAGTTTAAGTGACGCCGTTAGGCTGCCGAATTTTCATAAGAGATATCTTATTTTTGTCTTCCTTTCATGTTCCTCATTTTATGTGGTATATCTTTCAAATTTCATTACCATGTTCTCAAATCCTCTATATTATGTTCCCCTACTTTTTTATGGATCATTTATGAAATTTTGACCCATGTCCCTTCTCTTTTCAATGTTTTTTAAAACCCCGAAACATAGCTGTTATGCTGCAAAATTTCTGTCTCAAAATGTATCTCTCTTTTTCTAAAGTAATTTTATTTTATTAAGTGAATACTCACAGCTCTCTCTTCTATAGGGGTATTCACATATATACCAAGTTGTTCTATTTTAAAATCTGTTATTTACATACATGGGACCCGCTTTCCCTTTCTGTGGGTTTAAAGTGACATAAAGATCATGTCTTTAAAGCAGTTTTAAAATGTTATGAAATGAAACCCATTTGTTTTATGTTATATGTGTTGTTTATGAAATGATTGATGATGATATATGTGGATCACATGATAATAAAGACATGTCAAGGGTGCGCCCTGACAGCGCTCCAATGCATTGGGTAAAGACTTAATCTCTAGAGATGACCTTTTAGACTGATACCTTGGTGAATAACCTTGGTAATTTTTAATGAAACCTTGGGGATGGACCTTGGTGAAACAGAATGATTGTCAATATTAAATGTTGTAGCCAACTCTTCAAGATATGAAAAATGTTATTTTTATTATGATATTCCTCATGATTTTTTTCTCATGCCTTAAAGTTCTTTTTCATGACATTGTTGATGTATCCCAAGTTCACATGTTAAATGTTTCCCCTTGTTTCCATTACTGGGCCTTCTTCTCACCCTTTCTTTTGATGTATGTCCCCATGTTATGAGATAAAGTAAATAACCTAGGATGAACATGAGTAGAAGCCTTTCAAGTGTTTATGAAGAATGTTTTATGTTTTCATGTTTTATGTTCCTGGTTTCCAAGACATTAAACCTTAAAGATCCTCGGTTTTGTAAAATGTAATGAATGTTTATGTGATAAAAGGAAGGATGCTATATGTAATGTTTTGCATAACATAAAGGCCTTATTTTTCATGCTCTTTCTTGTGCCTTCAGCTGTTCATCCCTTGTTAATCCTGAATCTAAGTTGTGTGTTTGACTTTTCAGAATCATGCCACCTAGACGTCCTCCAACTGACTGCCAGTTGTAGGGGAGTGATCAGATGCCTGATATGGTTGATCAGAGACTTTCTGTAGATCCTCCTGTTGTGCCAGCATTGGCACCAACGGTTATACCAGTTTCAGGCGCCGATACACAGTTTAGGGAGTGTTTTCTGGGGATGATGCAGACCTTCCCGGGTGCATAGCCTCCTGCCCTATCGATGGCTGATTTGACATGGGTTTTCTAGCAGCAGCATCCTCCCACCTTCTCTAGACAAGGAGGACCTCAGGCTACGGAGTCGTGTCTTGACGCAACACTAACGATCTTCAAGCATCTCGAAATAACACTATAGAGGAGCGCGAAGCTCATGACCTACAAGCTCTGAGACTCTTCCAAGAGGTGGTGGGATGTCATCTCTCAAGAGGGACGCCACCAGAATATGGTTTGGGAGGAGTTCCATCATATATTTTAAGATTACTTCTACCTAGAGACCTTGAGGGCTGACCGAGCTCGAGAGTTCATGAGCGTAGAGCAGGGTACTATTTATGTGATGGAGTATTCCTCTCTTTTCATGGAGCTGCAGCGTTTCATGCCGATCCCAGTAGGTGATCCGTTATTCCTAGCTAGAATGTTTGAGGACGGTCTCAGGCCATAGATTCATTCCTAGGTGAACATCTTCAGGTTGACTTCGATATCCTCTATCATCAACCAGTTGCTGATCACAGAGCACAATCTAAGGGATTTTAGAGCAGTGAGCTAGGGCGGTTTGACCTCAAGAGCTTGTGTTCCTCCTACTTATAGTAGGAAGTGCCGCTGGGAGATTTCTCGAGTAGATCAGAGTAGGTGGGATGCACCTTATGGTAGCCACGTGGTGTGCTACCAGTGCGGAAGGAGTGGGAATATGAGGACACGTTGCACGAGAGACCCAATGGAGTGCCAATATTTCGGAAGGATGTGACATCTCTAGTGTTTCTATCAGTTTTTCCCTCCAACAGCCGGAGATAGGGGTTCTTCTATGACTTCGCGTTCAGAAGCATCACCACCAGTTTCTCACCAGTCTGGGAACTGGACTTCTTTCGGCTGTTCAGGCCGAGGTGGAGGTCGTGGCTGGGGTGGTCAGCCACCGGTCTATCAGTGACAACAGGGTGGATCAATTTAGAGCTGTCAGGTAGGGTCACAGTCCCATGGAGCATGATAAACATTTGCGATGATGTAGACCTAGCAGGAGCAGGATCCCATACCTTCCACCGTTTGAGGTACGATATTAGTAGCCTCAGTTTTATCTTCTGCTATTTTTGACACAGGGGATTCCAATAGCTTTATCTAAGTTTCTATTGTGGATATTCTTGGGCTCTGTATCTTTTCGTCTGCCTACATGTTGACACTAGACACACCGTTGGGAATGAGGACATCTAGCATACATCATTGCAGAGAGTGACCTCTTGAGTTTTCGAGGTGTCACCTCTTATGTTACCTCTATGTCCTAGAGATGATGAGCTATAATTTCATTTTCAGAATGGACTGGCAAGTCCCCTTCCAAGTAGTTGATGACTGCTACCACCGAAGGGTGAGTTTTATATCACCAGAGGGTGGATATTTTCTTCATCGAGGTGAGTGGGATGTCCAGGTGAGTCGATCAGGACCCGAGCATCATAGGCTAGGAAGATTTATAACCCAGATTGCTAGTCTATATCTGGATGACCAGGGGACTTCACAGTTTGACTTTCCTCCAGTTCTGGATCGTTTCAGTTATGTATTTACAGAGGAATTTTTAGGTTTTCCTCTAGATCTTGAGGTAGACTTCTTGATTGATCTTGATCCAGGAGTAGCACCTGTGTGCATTCCTCTTTATAGAATGGCTACACCTGAGTTGCAGGAGCTCAACAAGCAGTTGGAGGAGTTGCAGGTAAAGTGGTTCATCCGACCCAGTAATTCTCCTTGGGGTTCACCTGTCCTGTTTGCAAAGAAGGGGGACAGTACCCTTAGGAATTTTGTAGATTATCGGAAGATGAACTAGTTAACGATCAAGAACTGATATCCTTTTCCTAGGATTGATGATCTCTTTGATCAGCTTCGAGGATCTTAGGTGTTATTGAAGATCGACATGAGGTACAGTTATCATCAGTTATGCATTGGACCACCGGATATAACTCTAATAGCCTTTAGGAGAAGGTATGGTCCATACAAGTATTCGGTTATTCCGTTCGGTATCATGAATGAGCCAGTAGTTTTCATGGCTCTAATGAACCGAGTTTTCAATCCTTACTTGGATTCCTTCGTGGTTGTTTTCGTGAATGATATCTTGGTGTACTCTCACACTCGGCACAATCATGCTACCCATCCTGAGATCGTTTTGAGTACACTGAGAGAGCATCTGTTATATTCTAAGCTCTCGAAATACCACTTTTGGATAGATCAGATTCTCTTCTTGGGTCATGTCATCTCAGAGACATGAGTATCAGTAGACCCAGAGAAAGTGAGGGCAGTAGTTTCCTAGGAGCAGCTGAAGAATGTCTTTGAGTTAATGAGTTTCGTAGGGCTAGTGGGATACTACATACACTTCATAGAAGACATTTCATGCTTAGCATCACCAATGACATGTTTGACTAAGAAGGGTGTGAAGTTCTTGTGGTCAGATTCTTGTGAGTCGGCCTTTCAAGAGCTAAAAGTAAGGTTGACGACAACACCGATACTACACTTTCCAGAGTCGGGAAATAGATATATTGTTTACTGCATTGCTTCAGGTATTCGACTGGGAGCTGTGCTGATGTAGGGAGATGGAGTCGTTGCGTAAGGGTCTTAGCTGTTGAGGCCACATGAGAGGAATTACATGACGCACAATATAGAGTTGGCAGCTATTTTTCATGCCTTACTTTGTTGGATACATTATTTTCAAGGAGAGCATTTTGTGGTTTTCACTATCCACAAAAGTCTCAAGTACATCTTCACTCAGTATGATCTGAATCTAAGACAGCATAGGTGGGTCGAGTATCTTCAGTCATTTGACGTTGACCTTGCCTATACACCTAGTAAAGGCAACGCAGTGGCTGACGCGTTGATTAGGAGAATTCAGATATAGGTAGTTCAGGAGGCCAATAGTGAGTGGTGGCTTATGGATCTATTCTCTGAGATGCATTTGGAGGTGCATGATAGATAGGGGAAGACTTTTCTATCTTCTGTAGCTGTTACCTCTACTCTTCTGGATCGGGTACGGATGAGGCCGCTATCAGACTCAGATGGCCTAGTCCTGTGAGAGAGTGTGTTAGGAGAGGACCCTCTTCTTGGATGGATAGTAGGCTAGGATGCGATCTTGCATTTCCATGGACTTGTATAGGTGCTAGTAGACATACACGAGTAGCTGATGTGGGATTTTCATTCCTCAGTTTTGACATTTCATCCTGGCATCACCAAGATGTATCATGATCTACACTTCCAGTATTGGTGGCTAGGTATGAAAAGAGATGTTGCTGGTTTTGTCATGAGGTATTCCACTTTTCAGTATGTGAAAGTGGAGCATCAGTGACCAATAGGTCTTTTACAGTAGTTACCCATTCCGGAGTAGAAGTGGAACGATGTTGCGATGGACTTTGTGACCGGGTTGCCGAGGTCACATCGAGGGAAGGATGCTATTTGGGTTGTCATTGACAGACTTATGAAGGTTACTCACTTCTTTCTGGTCAATGAGACCTTCATTTTTGATGAGCTGGGACAGTTGTACATCTGAGAGGTTGTATGTCTGTATGGAGTTCTACACTCCATTGATTCCAAAAAGGGATGCGTGTTTTACTTCTTGGGTCTGGCATGGGCTTTAAAAGGCTTTGGGTATGCAAGTGCTTTTGAGTACAGCTTACAATCCCCAGACAGATGGCCAGTCCGAGTGTACGATTCGGGTGCTTGAGGAGATGCTATGAGCTTTCATTATATATTTTGGAGGTTCTTGGGAGAAGCATATACCAATTGTTGATTTGTCTTATAATAATAGTTTTCAAGAAACTATTCATATGGAACCTTATGAGTCTTTGTACGGTAGTCCATGCTGATCACCCTTATGTTGGATGGAGCTAGGAGAGGCAGCTTTGGTGGGACCTCATCTTTTTCAGGAGAGAACAGAGCAGATAGAGTTGATTTGGAAGAGGATGGATACTACTCAGTCTCGACAAAAGTCTTATGCTGATCAGTGGAGACGACCTCTAGAGTTCAAGGTTAGGGATCAGGTTTTCTTATGTGTCACACCGAGGTTGGGACACAAGAGGATTCTGAGACAGGGTAATATTTCACCGAGGTATGTCGTGCCCTTTGAGATGTTGGAGAGAGTTGGGTCGGTTGCCTTTCGGTTGCAGTTACCTCAGAGGTACCAAGCTATGCACAACGTCTTCCATGTTTCTCTTCTTCGACATTACTTTTACGACCTGTCTCATGTATTTCATCCTGAGGAGGTTGATCTCGAAGGGGATGCGTCGTTTGAGGAGCATCCTATCCGGATTGTAGATCAATGTACGAAGGTTCTCTGTGGCCGGTCTGTTCCTCTGTTAGGGGTGTTATGGAAGAACGGGCGAGTACAAGACGAGACATAGGAGATGGATGTTGATGTACGATCGCAGTGGCCAGAGCTATTTGGGGTTTCTTCTTCTGTGCCTCGTTAGGGAAATTCAAGGATGAATTTCTTTAAGGGGGGAAGTTTTTAAGAACCCATACATTCTTTTTAGGTATTTTTTTCCTTTTTATGGAGTTTTTGTGAAAAGAATATTTTTTGGAAATTTTTGAATTGCACGCCATGTAATTTATGGGTACACGTCGTGTACTTCGTTTCCACATGAGTCCATGTGCTGGCCATGTAAAGGCCACAAACACGTTCATGTGGGGTGACGTGGGGGCTACCTAAAGTGGAGTACGGAAACAATAAGTACATGCAACATACTCTAAAAGTAAACGTCGTGTATTTTGGTGTTTTTCATTAAACGCCCCGGGGTAGCGTCTAACGGGTAGAACCATCTTCTTCTAGGTGTTATTCATCCGAGAGAGTTTGTACGGCTGCAGATTTTCGAAAAACCATCGAGCCTCTATTCTTCCTCTGATTCTAACACCATTGGGTGTGTTGGAATCGCAGCAGTAAGCTCTTCCTTCTCCTAGATATTCATTTTCCAATTCATCCTCTTTTGCAAGTTATTGTGGGTTGAACATTTTGTGTATTTTCATAGATCTACGATGTTCTAATGAGATTTAGGCCTCGTGGTTCAAGTATATTGATCTCTTAACCACACGGTAGGTGGTTTGTGCCTTTCTATTGAATGTCCTTGAATATTATGTGAAAATTCCACCAATACCCTTGAATGGGGTATTGTGTGTTTTCCATTTTACCCCCATTGTATGCCTGCCATGATTGTATGCCTGCCATGATTGTATTCCTGTGTAGAGGTAAATTGGGCATGTTTTGGGTTGATTGTTATACCTTGGTTTCTCTGCTCATGCTTCATTCTGTTTATGACCGTTTTGTCCTATTTAGCCTATTTGGAAATTTACCTATTTCCCATGCCTTGTGATCATAGGGTGGAGTGTTGTTTTTGTGACATGCTTGAGATAATGTAGATTGGTTGTCCAAGTAGATATGTAGGGTTACTTTGGCCATATAGAATTATTATGCATTAACCTACCTGTGGCCATGAGAACCTGGTGCTATAGACTAAAAGAGGATAGACCGAGTGAGCTTCCTAAGAGAGTCTCTGGACAGTACTAGACTATAAGGGGACATAACGAGTGAGCTTCCTCATAGAGTCTTTGAGCATTAGGATATAAGGGCATTGACTGAGTGAGCATCCTCAAAGAGCCTAGGATTACTTTGGTCTATAAGGGGATAGACCGTGAGAGCTTCCTCAGAGAGTCCTTGACTGTTTTAGAGTATACGAGGATAGACCGCGTGAGCTTCCCCAAAGAGTCTCTATTTTGTTTGTTTGAATCACCTGATTACCATAGGCTATAGGGGGATTGACTATGTGTACATCCTTAGAGAGTCTATGAACGACCTAGGCTATAATGGGAATTTGACCAAGTGTGCTTCCTCAGAGAGTCCTTGACCTTGGGGCTATAAGGGGAATTGACTATGCAAACTTCCTTAGAGTGTTCCTGAATACCCTAGACTATAATAGGAATTGACTGTGTTTGCTTCCTCAAAGAGTCTTTATAATTTCGTATGAAAAAACTAGAGGGGTTAGGCTAAGTGCACTGCCCAGAGGGTTGTTGGTTTTTTCTAGGTAGGACCAGAGGATTACCTATTCTTATTTGCTACTTGTTAGTTTTTGCTTGACTTTGGAACTATGGATTGTTTATTGTTCAGCATGTTCTTATTTACTGTTTTTTGTACATTTACCTGCCATATATTCACTGAACATTAGGCACAGATCTTCGGGTGGTTACCCACTGGTATTTAGTCTCACATCCTATTTGGGTCAGGCTTTTGGGCCCAAACATGCTACAATTTTGCAGGTATAGACAAGGGAAAGCACCCTTCGACTTCGGGTACATGACTTCTGTGGAGATGGAGTGCATGGGACCAAGAATATTCTTGAAATACTGAGGAGCTATTTATCTTTATTTTGTACTTTTTTTTAGTTCTATTGTATTTCCAGCAATGTGACTTGTTTTGATGTTTTCCTAGACATATGTATCATGCAACGTTTATATATGTGCTCCTGCTGTTTATCATATTTAGTCTCCCGATGTTCACTTGTGTATGGATTGTTTACTGGTTCCACTATTGTTTATTGTTTTTCTCTTCTATTGTGTACTCTGCCAATGAGTTCATAGTTTCTCCACTATCACACCCAAGGCCCTCACTACTATTCTGAAGCCTCTATCATTCGGGGAAATGCGTTTGAGGCCATGTGATCAACCGGGTGTGGGGCACCTTTGGGTGGCTTCCAAAACCAGGGCGCTACACGTATATTTCGATCTTCTCCACCCATCTAGGATGCAAAAAAGATGTATTGTGACATCTGAGAGCACTATTGGTGTTACAATATAAAGAAAGAGATCATATAACATATATCAAGGTGTATGGTATATCAGTCAGTGAAGGCTGAAAGGAAGAAATCCAAGGGTATGATGCATCATTAACCATACCTATATGGTAATGGGAAAATATAACCATGGACATTTTCAAAGATATTCCAAATAATTTAAGTGCAAATAATGTTATATGGGTTATGTTGGATCACCATACAATGTCTTCTCACTTCATTTTTATTCGAGAGGACTTCACACTCGATCAACTTGAATGGATATACATTAGACAAGTGGTGAGGATGTATGGAACAACACTGTCGATTGTATCTGATTGAGATGTAACATTTAATTGAATGTTTTGGATGATTCTAGAACATTCTCTAAATATAGAGTTAAACATAATCATTTTTTATCACCCTCAAAATAATTTTATCTTTGAGTAAACTATATATATACTTGAGGACATCTTAAAGGAAAGATCAATTTACTTCAAAGGAGTATGGGATCAATATATTCCTCTAGTATAATTCCGATAAAATAATAGTTTCCATTAAAGCATCCAAATTTCTTTTTGTAAGGCCAATTTTTCAAAGAGGTGTAGAAAAAGGGAATGTTAGGATGAAGTTGGAGAACACAAACTGCTAGTTCCTGAAATGGTTGAGGAAATGGTGGAAAATGATTATAGCATTCATTATCACATCAATGACTAATAGAATCGATAAAATAGATATGTTGATAATAAAAAATTATACATAGTGTTTTCAGTGATAGATAATGTATTCCTATGAATATATCTATATAAGAAAGTAATAAAAATTTTGAATAAGGGAATGACTAGTCCATGATACATCGGTCCCTTTGAGATCATTGATCGCATCAGAGTAGCAGCCTATCAACAAGAATGAACAACTAACTTTTATCAAGTATATTATTTATTCCATGTTTCTATCTTGAGGAAGTACAAACTAGACCCCTCACATGTACTCAATCCAGTGGTGGTACCATTGGATAATTATAAATCATATGAGGAGTGTCCGGTGAAGATCATAGACTATAGAGACAAAGTTCTGGGAAATAATACAATGAACATGGTCCATGTGATATAGAGAAACCACATGTTTGTATAATTTCTGTGGGAACTGGAGGGTGTGATGAAACAAAGTTACCCACATCAATTTTGGTGAGTTAAATGAAAACTTCAATGGAGACAATTTAGAAGGGAGAAGATTTTAATTACCCTAGAATTTATAAATAAAAATACATTTTTGGTCAAATTAAATGTGTATTTATATATTCACTTCTTTTTTTATTACATAAAATCATATTTAAAATCCCATTGAGATTCATAACTGTTGATAATATATCCTCTGAATAGAGATCATATTATCAGTGTAAATATACGATTTTGACAAGTCTAACTGACATAGACAAAAGAACTATTGGCCTTCAATATTAGGATCAGACCCTATGAAGCCTAGTTATCAGAGATTATGAGGGAGATATAATCAATTGGATTTCCCCTTCAAAAATCCCAATATAAGATCCAATAACTTAATTACTATTGAAACCATTTAGGGGAGATATTCAAGCTATTTGAGATCAAAAACCATGCCATGTATACTGAACAACCCATTGAAAGTCTCACCATCATGAACCTTCCCCTTAGGGTGCTTTATAGTTTAATAAATGGTTATTTATCAATACCATAATAATAATAATATTTATATTGTATATAATAATGAATATATATATCTCCTTATTATTTTTAATTTATAAATGATTTTGATTCTGATTCGATAAAACATAAATAATATTTTTGGATAAAATGTAATTTCAATTAAAATATTCACTTAGATAAATTAATGAATTTTATGTCATAAATGATATTTTAATAAAATATTATTATTAAATAATATTTATAAAGTATAGTTTATAATTTATTTTTTTGATGTCAAAAATAATTTTTATAAGTGTTCAAAAATATTTATTGTCCAAAAACCATAATTTCTCAATAAATTTTAGTTATAATTTCAAATGTTGAAAATAAAATATTTAGATATGTATTTAGATAAAATAAAAAAAAAATTAATCTGAATTTTAAAATCACCCAATAATAATGTTTTCATAATTTTCTAAGATAGTTGACTTTTTGGTAAAAATTAAATTTATTATAAGTCTATAAGGTGTATTATGACATCATAATGAATCAAAAATGATGTTATAAATAACATATATTGTATCTATGAATATATATATATATATAATTTAATATAATTTTATTTTTTGGTTATTTTATAAATTTTATAAATCCTTTATAATTATTTCAAACCTATATTATATTTTATGGTTTTAAAATCATTTATTTAAGAGAATTACTCACTTCCACATAGCCATGGGTGATATTTTAAAATTTAGTCCCTTGTAAATATAAATTAATTCAAACCTTACGTATTTGGTAGAAACTATGGGAAACAACCATGGGAATGTTTTTGGTTTTTTTATTTTATCATATAGAGTCCAAAACCTATGGTTGGGAAATTAGAAAGAACTCCACAATCATTTTCTATATAAACCCACTAAAGATCCCATTTCTCTCCACTAAAAACCCTTTGAGTGTTTCCTTACTCTCACACTATTATATCTATATTCCTCCCATGTTTCCCCAATCTCTCATGAAGATCCTCTAATGCTTTTGCGAATCCCTCTCTCAAGGTAATGGTTCCTCTTTTTATACCCTTTATTAAAAAATATTCATTATATTATGCCTTTTATCCTAAATGCATAATGTTGGTATATATTATTACATAACCCCTTACATAAATTTTTATTTATGATTGAATAGATACCCCTTTCACTCTCATTAATCTATCCCATGTAAATTTATTTTCCCTGTTATGCTGATGAAATTTCACTTTGATTTTCCATTCCAAAACAATGTATAGTGAATACCCATACCCATTTCTTATCAATGTTTTTAAACGGTATACAAATATAAATCTCTAATTGGGGACATAAATTTATTTAATCTAAACTCCATTATATTGGTATTAAATTTTAAGAAATATGATTATATATTGAATGATCTATGTCGCACACTTATGCATGTACATGATATGAAAGGGACATGTGTGCCCATAATAATATAGTGATCCAATGAACTCGGTAATTTTTTGTCCTAATGAGACATAATGAATGGTATAATGGAGTGAACCTAATACACCACAAGAAAATTTCCACCATTATTTATTTTTTTCATTTCTCCTAGATGTATTTTTATGAATCCATGGTTCATTTTTTTGCACATTTCTATGTTTCCTTTATGTTATCATGATTTATCTTAACTCATTGTTCATGTTCATGTTTATAACTAATTTTATATTTCTTTTTGAATTTCTATTCTATAATGTGTGATTCATTATTCAGGTTATGACATTTTTATTCCCCTACTGGGCTCTATAGCTCACCCCTTTCTTATCTATGTCCCTAAGTTATCCAATGTGTTTTAGGTACGATTGAAAATTATGATCATGTTAAGGAAGTTTTCAATAATGGAAATATACACCCTATTTAAAGTTATTATACATTATTCCAAATTATAAAAGGAACTTGACTTATTGATATTTCGGATTGTATTATGTGTAATATTGTATATTAAATCTTGAATTAATGATTAATAAAAATAATTATTTTCATATTTCAGTTGTTATAAACGAAATTGAGATTTTAACCATCTAAGAAATTTTATTTATTTATAAGAATGATGAAGGAATATTTTCATAAAAATATATGCTCAAACTATATGGAGAACTAATTATTTTTAAGAACAAATCTATAATTTCTTTATATGAAATTATAGGTTACCATAAAATAAAATGTTAAATAAAAAAAATCCTATAAAAAGTAATTCAAGAACATGAAAAATAAATTAATAAATATTAACTCCCATAAGTTTAATTATATTAATATTAAAATTATGACCATCTATTGAAAGTTCATGGAATCTATATATATTGTTAACCTATAAATCACATTAGATTTAAAACAAATTAAATCAAATCATTATCCCCCTAATTCGATGAAAACGTTTCAATGTAAGGATATTTTTTGAACAAAACGTGAACTAAATATCATGTTAGGATAATCATTAACAAATACTGTTTAATTTAATAAAATATATTTAATGTTTATGATTTTTTTAAAATTTCATCCATATGATATTTCATTCCAATAATGTTATGAATTAAATCTTATTTTTCATGTGATACCTAAGGAAATATTGTACTACACCTATCAATTTTTCTCTTGAGTGATACTTTGAGTTCGAAGATAATGAAATAACACTACAATCATCACAAATTATTTGTGTTCTATTGAATCTAAAGGAAAAATTCATGATATTTTTTTGAATCAATAACCCTTGACAATAACAACATCAAGCTAATACATATTTAAATTTATTATTGGGATGTTATATATAATGTATCTTCCTTATAGGCTGTAAAACTAAATATTTTCTTAAGAGTTAAAAAATTCCATTAGTATTTTTTCTATATAATCTGGAACATATAAAGTCAGAATTTATATAATGACCTAACCTTAAACATTACATAATCTTGAGTTTTATTCAATAAATTTCTTTCTCTTACTTTAATGATCTTTTCAGGTTTAGAGTTTTATATAATTAGGTCATAACTCATACATTACAAAACAATATAATAAAAATTGGGCACATATGATTAATATCTATTTTTCCATAATATAAAAAATTTAATATAAATAATGTTCTCTTTTTGAGAAAACTCGTCACTACATTCAGCTTTACCTCATCATTTCCATTACCCATTGATAAAATATTGTCAAAACATTTTAAAAATGCTAGATGGAAAAAAAATCTTAGTAAGTGATAAAAAAATAAGAATGATGTTAGCCCAATGAAAAACATTTAAAATCATAAAGACATATTTCTTAAAAACATAAAAATTTATAAATTAATGAAATTATCATTCCTTTAAAAATATTATTTATTATATATTTTGAAACCAAATGATTTCCATGAAAACTCAATATCAAGCATAGAAAATTAATGAAGGTACCTTGGGGCGTAATATCATAAAACACTTACATAACCCTTACCTAAGCCTTATAATACCCATAAAAATTGGAATAACCCTTCAACCAATTTAAAATATAATTATACAGGGAACATAATCATTGCACAATTCATTGGAGCACCATCTAGTCATATTTATAATTTAACCTATAACAGTATCACCAGGGGCTAGCTTAGTACATCTATCATTTATAGTGTCCACGAACAACAAAATTAATAAGAAAATATATCATTTGGAAAAACAATTCAAACCTGTATTCAAATTCTTTTCTGATATTAAAATACAATTTTCTTTCAAAATCCCATTTTCCAAACAATATACACTTTAATTTTGGGAAAACATTTTCAATAAAAAAATATCCAAAACAATAATGGGTCATTTTAATTTAAGAAAAAATCTACAATTTAAATGGAATCTAGAAATAAAATAAAATACATGATGAAAGGAAATATCAATGTCTCTATACTTTAAAAATGGGAAATTTCAGTTGTCGTTTCTAAAAACATTCTATTTTAAACACGTAAATAGATACCACTTTAAATCCATTGAAATAAAGAAAAAGTGAGAAATATTAATATTATAAATCATTTAGGTCCATATAAAATATTTCAAAAATCATTTTAAAAGATGGAAAAAGAATATAAATATATTTTGAATGAAAGCATTAAAAAATGTTTTATATAGAAGAAAAGTCCCTTATCACTTGGGAAATATTTAAATCATAAGAACCATGAAAGAATAAAATAAAATAAAATATTAAATTCTATTAGAATTGATAAATTAATGGTATAATATGTCAAATGTTATACATATAAACCTTATAAAATAATAAAGGCACATAATATCTAAAAATTCCTCAATGAAAGGAAATTTAAATGAAGTCCCTTACCTTAGTATGACTGGTCACATGTGTCTTTATCTTCCAGAATAATAAACTTATGTTAATTATTAAGTTTCTTGAAAAAATTTTACTACTTTTTAAAAACTTTTATTTAAATTATTAACAGTTTATATAAATGTACATGATCAATAACATTTAGAGTAGTTCTCTTGACCATATTCATCTTATGAGTCAAAAATATAATTAGTAGGTCGATAATGGTCAAAGAGATCATTTTTCAAACATCTAAACAAATAATAATGACAAAATTATTATATTTATACATGAATTTTACTTTAAAAAATAATTAAATAGGGTCATGAAAAATGAATTAATGTTATGATGATGAAGAGGGTAGGTTGTAAATACACAGGGGTATATTTTCAAATTTCGATGATCATTATAGAAAGATGGTAAGTAACATTTTATCTCTCTTGAATGATGATTATATAATAAATACCATATTATTTAATCCTATATACTTATATATATATATATATCATTCTAGTGATTTGGTGGTGAAAAATGGAATCACATCACTTCGAGGAGGCGTTGTCCACCAATATACAAACAAAGTGACCATTTTTTCTAGTGAGTGAAAGGGTAAAAATAAAATGATATATTATATTTCAAGGAATATAAATTAAAAATAAATATAATAATTATGCAATTTATATAAAAATATATTAATTTTTACACTTATTTCCTTCCACGTAAAGCATTTTTGAAAACAAATCACATCGCTTCAAAAGGCAGTGATATGTATTACACATGAGTAAAGTTATCATATCCCTTACATAATGGAATATACTGATGTAATATATTATTTAATTACACCATGTGTATAATTATTTTATAGATAACATATATAAACTTTATATCCATCATTATACCCAACAGTGAGAGGTGGTAAGGGAGACAAACAGACAACATCATTTTGCGAGGTAGTAGTCTGATGTCCACACGAAAGATAATTCTGTAATCCATTTGATAGATGTGTGTCTGGTTGTAGGTATTAAACTTATCATAATAACATTTATCTACATAAAAGATTCTAATGTTATTATATCATCATCCTATAAGAATAACATAAGGGGTGGAGGTGGAAATAATATAAAACTCTATTTGATGAAAGTTACCTCTTTTTCGTGTATCTACTTTTGTTTTACACCAAAATTATTCCATAGTTAGATATATTTTCAAATTAGGGATTCTAAAATGATATGAGGGAATTAAGGAAGTGAGTTGGATAAATATTGGCTGATCCAAATTGATTGAAAGGTGTGAATAATTGATGAGAGGGGGTTCCATTTATAAGTTGGGTGATTGGAAAACATGTAATTTTTTAAAGAGTGAATTACACCCATGTTTCATTCAATTTAATAAGACCCAATAATGGTCCATTAATGATAATGGAAATTATATGGTACATATATGTCCATAAAATTGGGTTTTGATAATTTTTGGGACATTTTTACACCTCATAGTGTATGATTTTCGATTTAGTAGATTTTCTTACCTTAATAATTGAATTAATTTTAAATATTTTCACTAATTACATTGGTAAAAATTTAATTTAAACTTATTAGAAATTAGAAATTTTTATTATTAGAAATTCATAATCTATTTTTACAAAATCCATTAATTTAATTTTGAAAATATAATTTAATATTGATCCCAAAGACGAGGTGAGACAACGAGTTATTAAGAAGAGTATATTTTTTTAAAAAAGATGAATCTATATTAAATCTATGACTAATAATAACCATAATATAAAGATGAAATAATATTTAATGATATAAACAATTTAAATTTAATTTATAAAATTACACATTATGGATAATTTTAAATAATTAATAAGGAGAAACATTATGTATTTTAAAAAGGTTTTTTTGAACAAACCATATTTAGACCCAAAAAAATATATATTAAAAACCAATATAAAGTTTATTAAAATGTAACTAAATGGAATATATAAAAATAAATAATACTTTCATTACTTTAAATCATATTCAAAACATATTAATACTCTAAAATTGCATAATTTTTTAAAAATAAAAGACTACCATAAAAGTTGGTATTTTCTCACTTTACTAAAAATAAATATTTTCTAAAAAAATATTTGAAATTAAATTTTGATATTATAATTTAAAAAATTATATTAATTAAATAGAATTAAAATTTTGAAATTTATAAATCAAGGTTACAAATTAAATATTATAATAAAATTATTTAATCAAAAAAATTGAGTAAAAATTACAAGATATTTTTATAACTAATATAATTATATAATTCATATTAATAAATATTAAAATGATTTCTTATATCATTACCTAGGATGTTATATCCTTCCCAACTTTTATAAACTTTATCCTCTCAATTTTATTCGCTTATTAGATAAGGGGGTATTTCGTTCCCTCTTAGAATATTGGGATTCCCATGTTGCCTCTTCTACCATATGGTTTTTCCATAAAACCATAACCTGGTGAGTCAACTTATTTTGCAACACTTTCTCCCTAGATACCAAAACCCAATCTACCTATTCCTCATAAGAAATACTTTATTTCAACTGAACTACTGCATGAATCATAACAATTGGTGAATCTGATACATATTTCCTTAACATTGAAAATATTAATATGTTGTGTACCTGAGATAAAAATGAACGTAAGACTACTCTATTAGAAAATGATCCCAATTTATCTATAATTTCATATGTTTTAATGAACCATGGAATTAACCTCCCCTTCTTACAAAAACACATCACACTTTTGCATGTAGAAACTTTGATAAAGACATGATCTCCAACCTCAAAAGAAAGATCTTTCCTCATGTTAATTGAAAAACATTTAGAACAACTCTAAGCTATCTTATGGTGTTTCTAAATCAGATAAACTTATATGTTATATCCTATATGAAATTTGGTCCCACAAACTTCATTTTCCTTATATCATACCAAAATATTGGTGTGTGACACCAATTTACATATAATTCCTCAAATGGTTCCCACTGTATACTGGAATGAAAATATTTATTATAAGAAAACATAGCCAAAATATATCTTGATTCCAATATCCATGGTGACCAATAAAAAAATAATTAATAATATCTTCCATAGTCTAAATATTATGATCATGCTTTCCATAAAATTGAGGATGGAAATCTATAATGAAATTTTATTTTGTAACCAATGAATTCTAATGTCCATTAAAAAAATTAGATGTGAACATAATAAGATGGTATGATACAATTTAGATAAGTAATCCATGTAACCAGAATATATCACTTAGATATATTCGAGAAATCCTGTCTGAATATATTTTATATTTAATGTGATGGAAATTGAAAATTATGTTAATATATCAACAATAACCCAAATCTGTTATTACCTTGACAATTCATTGGAAAACCTACCAAAAATCAATTAATATATTCTCCCATTTCCACTAAAGAATATGATACATTTGAAGAACCCCCTTCATTGAATATTGATCTGCATTAACCTATTGAAATTTTTAAAAAATTGATGGTAATGTTAGAAATGTCTCTTTTTATTCCATCCCACCAATAATACTATGGAATTTCACTGAACATTTTTAGTGGTAACAGAAAATAGAGAACTATGATCTTCAGTTAAAAACTCTTTCCTCAACTAGGAATCACAAGGCACACATAATATTTTTTCAAATTGTAAAAGAGCTTGTTCATAAATATGAAAATTAGAAAACTTTCCCTTATTAATGAATTTTACCTTTTCTTACAAAGATTGGTTCTCCTTCTAAGATCACTTAATTCTTTCAATCAAATTTTACTCTAATCAAACAAAAATATATATAAAAGGTCCTTATATCCTAAAATTCATGGAAAACATTTATCAACAATTAAAAAAACATAAATGTTCAAAATACAACATGGTTAATTTTTCAATACTTTTTCATCTCTTGAAAATGAAAAGGTTTATTCTCGAGGAAGGAAATGAATTGTGAAATCATAACCCATGATTAATTATAGAAAACTTCTCTGTGTAATGTTTAACTCTTTATGAGTAAATACATACTTTTATATTTTTTAATTGGTATATATTTCAAACATCACCCCATTCAAATGATGACTTAAATTTTTTAAAGGAAAAACCAAAGTAACTCATTCAAAGTCATGTGTTGGGCAATTTAAATCATGTAGTCTTAACAGACATGAAGAATAAAAAATTATCTAATTATTACACATTAATATGAAACCAATCCTCTCAACGAATAATCTCTATAGTAGAGAAATATACCATGTCTAAAAGGTAGGGAAAAAACTGGAGAATTCACCAATTCACTTTTCAATTCATGAAAAAATCACATTATTTTATCCAAATGAATATAACTCCTTTTTGAGTTAGGATTGTAAGTGGGTTGAAAACCAAGAAATTTTTTCAAAAAAACACTAGTAGTAACACACTAATCCATGGATACTAGTAATATATTTGAATGTTTTGTATCATTTCCATTATTCAACAACTTTTTTTAGAAGGGTTAATAGTTATTTTGTCATTAGAAACAATATGACCAAGAAATACAATTTTATTCATAAAATATTCACACTTGAAAAATTTCCCATACATTTTATTTTATTATATTGTTTTAAAAACAATCATTAGGTGTCTTTAATAAACCTACTGGATTTTATAATTTACAAAAATGTTATCAATAAATATAACCACAACCTTCTATATGAACTCATGAAAAATTATATTCATAAGGTCCATAAATACAATAGTTTCATTAGGTAACCCAAACCACATTACTACAAATTCATTTTTCCCATATATAGTTTGAAATGAAATCATTAGAATGTATTCCACCCTCACATTCAATTGATGGTACCCCTACCTTATGTCATCTATTGAAAAACACTATTATACCTATATCTGATTCAATAAATTGTTAAAATAAGGAAAATGATACTTGTTCTTAACATTGGTTATTCTAGGATCTATAATATATAAAAAGTCACCTTTAAAAATATTTATTTTTAGAAAACTAGATTGGATCACCCCCTAGTGAAGTTCTGAGTTTGATTAAACCATTATCAAATAAATATGGAAATTTAATTTTCAATTCTAAAAGTTTCTAGTGATCCATTCAATAATGGGGTTTAGAAATATGCATAAAATTAGGTAATAAGTCAACAATAAACACAACCTCTCAATCTATAATTACATGAGGTAAATAATCATGAAACACAACCATGTATTATTTTACTAATAGAAAATAACTGATTTAATTAGTTTGTTTTCCAAAATATAAGCGAGGTAACTTTCACTATCATCTATAATCAATTGATTATATTTTTGGTAAGTTATCAGAGGAATGAAATCATTAAACACATCTTTATTAGCTATATAATCTATTATAACATGATAAAATGAAATCCAATATATACCTAGAATGATATAAACTCAACTATGGATATTTCACTATGAGCTTCAAGAAATACAATATAAATGATAACAATTGAAAGATTTATATACATCTTGGTTGCTTCAATACTACCACTAAAAGTTTTCACCAAAAGTTTTATCATACATACATGAGGTGATATTCCAAATTTACATGAAAAATTATTAGAAATGAATGAATGTGAATATCTAGAGTCAAATGAGTATCGGAATAATTCTAATACACAAGTAACATATCTATAACCACTTCATTTAATGACCCTACATCAACTATAGTAGTAGCAAATGACCTCACTACACCTTTCTGTTTTTTATCATTAATATTTCCATCTTATTCCACAATATCTTGACACAAATTAACATAATGACCCAACTCAAAATCTAAAAAATCTTGCCCTTAGATTCATATTAGTTACCCTATTCATTAATTCTACAGAATTAGTTTCCTTTCATTCACATACCATGTAGCCAAAATTTCCACATTTGTAACAGGTACCTAATTTTATAAGAAATTATCTAGGGTTATTTTTATCAAACATACCACCTGATTATAACATTATTTTCATACAAATAGATTTATTTTATGTGTGTTTCCCCATCACCTTCCATCCTAATAAATTCTTAGTTTCATCACAATGAGGCACCTAAGAGTCATTATACTCCATAAGAAACATCTTACCGCAATGAAAAACATTCCCATAGAATTAAAATTCTCATGAAGCCAAATCTATTTGCAGACATAGTTTTAATTAGTAGTAAGAAATTTTAATTTTTCTATCTGTATCTTCAATAAAATATAACACATATTTTTCTAATATTTTGGATTTTGATTCATACGCATATTCAAAATCATCTTCTTTTTTCCAAAATTCTAGGAATTGGTTTTTCATTCAGAGTAGAATACCCTTAGTGAATTTTTTTTCAGGAAAAATATCCTTAAATATTTCACGTTCCATGACATAAAAATCACATTTCTATTTGGAATTCTTAAACAATTTCTAACATCGATCGAATTCAACTTCAAAATGATAAATGGAGTGAATTTCTTTTTGATGTTTTAAACATCCAATGAAAACAAATATATTTTCTAGATAATTCATACATGCTTAAGATACTACTAGGATATATGATCCACAAAATTATGGGGATGTTTTCACATGAAATTATTCAGTATAGACATGTTACTTAATGGTAGATCAAGTTCCTATCTGGCATGGATTTCACCAGCATTTATAGGTTGTGTCGACTAATATATCTATGAAACAAACTATTATGTTCATATTAAAACAATCATGGGATGATTATTTGGAAGAATATTTTGATCTTGGATCCTTCCAAATACAGCTACCCGGTTTCCTCAGTGGGAAACCATTCCAAAAAATATATTTTAGAAGAATCGAAATGGTAATCTTCTAACTATATTTCATATTAAATTGACCATCAGGTAAAAAAATTCAAGGTAAATATATTAACACTATCCAAACCAATTTAATTTTATAAACTATACTTTGATACCAACTATAAAAACCTAGCCTTAAATAATACATAATATTGAGTTTTATTCATGATTTTTACTATCTTTCACTTTGAGGATGTTTTTAGGATTATAGTTTTAGAGAATTATTCCACAAATCATTTATTAAAAAACCATATAATACCAAGTAGACAATTATTATTTGTATCCATTTTTTATATAATAAGGAAAATTTAATATAACTAATGTTATATCTTTATGAAAAATTTTCATAACTTTCAACTTGACCTCATCCTTTCACTTATAAATCTTTTAAATACAATAAAACCAATTTGAATAACATGTGATGATCTCAAAAATCTATGAAAGGTATATAAAAATAAAAAAACCATTAGTAAAATGAAAAATATTAAAACCCATAAAATAAATTCTTGAAAACATAACATTCTACCCATAAAGGGAAATATCATTCCTTTAAAAAAATCATTTATTTAAACTTTTTGAAATAAATGATTTCCTTGAAAACTCATTATAAAGCATTGGAAATTAATGTAGGCTCCTTGAGAAATCATATCATAGAAAACATATAGAACCCATAAAAACCATTATATAAACCGTAAAAATTAGAATAACATAATGGCCAATTTCCAATACAATTCTATAGATAACTTAATCATTACTCAATTAGTTGGAGGGAAATCTGGGATCACCTATAGTTTAAACTATAACGTGCAAACCCAGTTCTATCTGGGACACCTATGAAATATAATGTTCAATAACTACAACTAAAATAATAAAATTTACCATTCTAAATTTTTTTATACTCGAATACAAATCAGATATAGATATTAAAATACCATTTTCTTTAAAACCCTCTTTTTAATACAAAACACGTGTTTCTTTTGACAAAATTCCAATTCAAAAATACTCAAAAAAGGTAATGGGAGTTATTCATTTAAGATAAAATTTAATATGACAAACTAATATATAAATTAACTAAATTTCATGATGATATTAAATGTCATTGTCATCTTAATTTAGAATTTCGATATATCATTTTTCATTTTTCAAAATGTTCCATTTTAAACACATAAAAAAGATCCTTTTGGAAACTATTGAAATAAATTAAAATAGATATAAAATGAATTTTATAAAAAATTTAGTTCAAGATAAAACATTTTAAAATTAATTTTACAACATGGAAAAAAATGCATATATATTTTGAAGGAAAACATAAAAATGGGATTTATTTTGAAGAAAAGTCCCCTATCACTATTGAAATATTTAAATCATATGCTCCATGAAATATTAACATTAAAAAATATTAAATACTTCGTGAATAGATAAATTTATGGTATAATTGTTAAATAGGTTTATATAAACCTCATAATATAATAATGGTTTAAAACATCATGAAACTCCTCAGTGAATGGAAATTGAGATGAAATCCCTTACCATATGTGTGACTTGTCATGTGTGTCTTTATATTCTTGAATAAAAAATTATTTTAATTATTTTATTTAGTGATAAAAATTTCAGGTTTATTATAAATTTTATCTAACTTATTAACTTTTAATACAAAATTACATAATTAATTTAGTTTAAGTTGGATGTTTTGACCATATTCATCTTATGTTTAAAAAAGAGACATGGTAGGTCAAATATGGTCAAAGATGTCATTAATAAAATTTATCCAAAATAATAATAATTATATAATTATCATACATATACAGAATTTATACTTTTAAAACCAATAATTGAATATTATTATGAAAAATTAACTTACATTATGATCATGGAGACAGGGCCTTACATACGCATGAGTAATGTTTCAAATTTTCAATTATCATTCTGGAATGATCGTAAGTAACATTTTAAATTTAAAAATAATAATAATTCTATAAATAAAATTTTATTTAATCATATATACTTATATATATAAATCTTGTGATATGGGGGTGAAAAAAGGAATCAGATCGCTTCGAGGAGGTGGTAGTCTACATGTCGATGAATGACATAAACATTTCACTACTGAGTAAAAAGGTAAAAATAAAATGATAAATTATTTTTAAAAAATGAAAAATATATCATTAATATAAAAATTATAAAAATTATATAACATATTTTAATTATTTTTATCCTTATTACCTTTCCTGTAATGTATTAGTTAAAATGAATCACATTGCTTAATGAGGCGGTTGTCTGTTGAACCCATGAGTGATGTTATAAAATTACATAAAAAGTAGAATATAATTAGGTTATATAAATATAATGACTCTATATGTATTATTTTGTTGTAAATATCATATATAAACTTTATATGTATCATTATAACCTACATGAGTGGTGGTAAGGGAAAATAATGACATCATTTCATGAGGCGGTTGTCCGCCGTACTCAAGAAAGATGATTTCATAACCCATTTGATAGAAGTCTGTGTGTTTGTAGGTAATAAAAAAATCACAAAATCATCTTAGTAAATATAATACACTAAGGTTATTATTTCATAATTGTATAAGAATAATTTATTGGGGAATAAAAGGAAATAAAATAAAACACTCATTGATGAACGTTACCTATTCCTCAGGTATCAATTTTTTGTTTTCACCAAAGGCTTTCTTGGTTATATTTATTCCAAAGTTAGTACTATAGAACAAGAGGAGGGAAGTGGATATGTTATTTGGGAAGGTATTGTATGATTCAAAGGACTTTATAGGTTTTAATATAGGAGGATAAAGGGAGGACATTTAAAAGTGGGGTGAGTGGAAAACATGTAAATATTTTAAAGAGTGAATTCCTCCAATGTTTATTCAATTAAAAAGTACCAAATAATGGTATATTATTAATAATATAAGGTTTAAGGTCACAATATGACCATAAAATGGGTTTTGGACAATTTTTCGGTCATTTTTTCACCTTATATTATATGTTTAACCACTAAGTGAACATTTTTTCACATTATCAATGTAATTAATTTTATTTGTTTTCACAAATCAATTTTGTAAAAAATTAAGTAAAAATTATTATAGATTAGAAATTATTCTTATTCAAATATGGATTTCATTTTTATAAATTAAATTCATAAAATTTTTAATTTTTAATGTAATATAAATATCTTAGATTCAGTGAGATAAAGTGTTTTTTAAGAACATTATTTATTTTTAGAAAAGGATGATTTTTTATTAACTCTATAAATGAAAATAATAATAGTAGGAATATTAATTAATATTAAATGATATATAATCTATAAATTTATTTAAAACATTCTCTATTTGTTTTTATTTAAAAAAATTGAAAATGAGTAGCAATATTCATATTAAAAAACCATCTTTAAAACGAGTGTAAAATTATATTAAAAACCAGTATAATGTTAATTAAAAATTAATTAAGTGGATTAAATATAACTAAATTGTACATAGATTACATAAAATCATATTCAAAACATATTGGTACCCTTGAATTACACAAATAATTAAAAATAGTTCTTTTTATAAATATAGGTAATTTCACTTATCACAAAAAATCAATATTTTCCAAAAAACCCCATAAATATCACCAAATGAAAATTTCGATATTGTAATTTTAAAAAATATATTTATTTTTAAAAATTAAAATAAAAAATTTAGAATTTAATTTTAAATAAAATAGTATAAGAATATTTTTTATCTAAATAATTTCCTTTTTGATTAAAAATTACTTGATATTTTTATAACTGATATAGATATCTAATTCATATTAATAAATATGAAAATGATTTACTCTATCAGTATCTGGGCTGTTACAATTTATGTAAATTTTTTTTAAAAAAAAATTCAAGTAACACCCTAAAATTATAAAATAATAGAATTTTATTCAATATCATATGTTACACAGAACAACATGATTAAACAACCCACAAAATATATATCTTTAAATTTAGTCTCTTTAAGAGATTGCAGTATAAGAAACCTTGATCCTAAATAAATTGAAATATACTATAACATTATAACCTATCCTTAAAATTTTTGGTTATTAGTAGTATGAAATAAATTATCAAAATCATTGTAATATATAGATTATAAATAAAATAATAATTATTTAAAAGAAAAAGAAAAGTTTCCTGAAAAAATGTATTTCTCTAAAAATTGATTTTTTTGTGCTTTGTACACATACATTAAAATTAAATTCTAGCACATTTATAAAATATATTTGAAAAAATAGACTTTTTTAAGAACTAAACATATAAATATTATAGTATGGTGAAAATTTGTGTTTTTTTAAATGATTCATTTTTTAATGAATGCTAAAAAGTTCTAGGTTTTATTGATAACATCATTCTCATTTAAATAACTTCAATGGTTAAATTATAATTTAAATTGGTTTTAATGTATGATTAGTTCAATTATATTATAATTTAACTAATCTATTTCATTCTAATAAATTTTATATATTATTTTGATATTAAAACATTCTATACATATGAGAATTTTCTCTTTTGAAGCACTCTTTTTCATCACATTTGTAGGTATAATTTGAAATTGAATTCTGCCACTTATGTGAATTTAATTTGTAAATTTTTTTCCATATTTATAATACTAATAATTTATATTATCTAATAAGGTCAAAATAATGTTTTACTATTATAAATACTAAAAGTAGTAAAAACCAATTAGTGTTTTTAAGGTAAAAACTGATTTACTGGTGAGTTAAACTATTCATTTAAGTGATAGAATGACATAAAAACTCATAAAAACCCATTATAGGAACATATTTAAACCTTATGAAATCAAATGGTTTATAATTACCCATTTTAGAGTATTTTTTCATTTTGAAAAATGTTAGGTCCACTAGGTGAAATACATTGTGGGGGGGTGAATCAGGGTATGACAAATTAAAACTTTTCCCCTTCAGATCCTATTTCATTGTTAAACAAAACTCAATTCTCTATTCCCCCTGTTGAAATATACTAAAAGATATGAAATCATGGACATGAACGAAAAATTACACACTTCACCATCACTCAGCTACGTCCAAGGAGCTTACAACAACAATGTGTCGATGTACCAAATTTACTAAGGCTCACTGCCAATAATGAGGCCAATGTTCAATCTACATCTTCTATGCCCAGGCTCACTACTATTAAATGGTTTAGGGTCTTCTCAGTACATCCCCAAGGGTCACTATCTATGCCTCTTTCTCTGGATCATTACTGGTGGAAAGGGTCATTGTATTCCTCTTACTACACTTACTGATCCCCGAAAGGAATCTACACACATTTTATAGACTTGTCGGTTAATCACAGTTTATGGAAATTCAGGTCCTTTAATTTTCATGAATGTTTGCATTCTAAACTATAGGTAGATTCACTGTTGATGTTTTTTTACCCATAGATGAATTTCACCTTCATGAGTACTGCTAGTTACCAAACTATACTTTCACAAACTAATTTTAAGCTTTCATAAGCTTCCCTGTAAATTTCATGAACCACCTTCCTCTTCAGCATAATGAGTACCAGGTTTGGTACACATAACACCTACTTTACGTACCACTTATAATTTTGTGAACATCCCTTCACCAAAAAACCGCCTCGAACTTCACTATCATTTACCACCTCTACAAAATCACTCATGCCCATGAACTGTTCAATGTTCGCAGACTCCCTCTACAGATAACCTTTTTTCTACAAACTGTTCACTGTTTGTGGACTGCCTTCACAAACAACATGTGTACCACGCCTTCTTTATCTGTATACCAAGTCTTATATGGGTTATAGTTCTATACTTAAATCCTTTTGTGGAATTTCTTCCTCACGAACCACTTTATCTTTCGTGGAATTATTCCAAGCGAACCTCCTTCAGAATTTTCCAAAATCCCAGACCAATAATTTTTTCTCTAATGATATTCGGTCTCAATAGTAATAGATGGGATTAGTGATTCTTATGTTTTCCAAGATACCTGCAATATTATATAATATAACATTGACCAATTCTTCAATATAACTTTCAACACATACTGATCCTTCTGCCTCCATGAACCGAAAGCCACCTGAGAACCCTTTTTCCTATCTGGTCCACGTACTGTCTTTGTTCCTATGAGGATGATCTGCAATGCTGACATCATTCCATCTGCATACCACACTGCCTTCCACCACAAACGATTTTCGGTTTTGAAAACCGCTCCGGCGTACCATTCCCGCCACTACATATACCATTCCCAGAACATGGAATGCATTCCATGAATTATGATAGGATGTTAACATCATTTCCCAATTTTCTTCAATTTTCCTCATACCATTCACTCATATAAAGAAATATTTCCTTTGAAAACATAAAACTCCTGATTTTGGGCCCCAGAAATTTGGAAAACACTGGGAAAAAACACCACCTTAAAAAACTATCTTCAAAAAACACAAACCATTCTGATTCGTGATTATCTGTCTTTGTCAAAAAACATAATCACAACTAAAACATTCCATGGGGACACCTTGAAGGATGTTTCCCAAAAATATTCCCCTTTGGGTTTGTTGGAAACTCTTGTCATCACAATAGTTTTTATTTTTATATCTCATTAAAGATCCTTCCATCTTCAACCATAATTAACTTCATTCAATTAAAATAGAATTCAAGGATTTACTAAATACATACTCTAAGCCCACATGATCCATGCTCAACATGAGAAGCAAGATTGCAATGCAAAGTTCATCAATGCATCAATTCATTTCAGACACCAATTTTGGAAGCCACACTGATACCAATAAAATAATTTTATCATGAACCTCATCTTTTGTGATATATATTCTTTGATCGATCACTTAAAGCGTTGTAATATTTAATGCTCTCCTATTTTACAACTCCTCTATCAAGATTATGATCAACTTCAACTCCCCCTATCTAACTGCACCACTTGACATCTTTTCCCCATGTCTTTTCTCCCCTAGAATAGTAACACACTCTCTCCCTTTGTCAATGAACCTGAATGAAACATCAAGGTTGTCTGCAACATGGTAAAGAACACATATCCGAATATTATAGAAAAAACATATCACACCATTGGGAGAGGGGACCCACATCCACACTTTTTCATGTGGGGGACGTCAATTGGACTCCTAGATCCATTTTATGCCTTTCAAATGCTTCTTTGGTAAGGAATTTTACAAAATGTATGCAACCTATTGTTTTGTTGGCACAAAATCTACTTTCACAAGACTTTGCTCCACCTTCCCCATGATAAAATGATATTTTATTTCAATATATTTTGTAATTTAATGAGGGACTGAATTTTTACTATTATTTATAGAACTTTAATTATCAAAATTGATTTTTATTAGTGGTTTCACTTTAAATGCCATATATTCAAGTTACTGCTTTATCCACAATAGCTTCTTGCTAACTTGAGTAGCAGCATTGTATTTAGATTCTTTGATTTTCAATGAAATTAAATCTTGTTTCTTTCATAACAAATAAATACACAACCCTCCAATATAAAAGGATCCTTCTGATGTTGATTTACAATCATCTGTTTAACTATCCCAATCCGCATCAATATATCCCAATGACACTAGTTGTGATTTTTCATTATACTTTAGGACAAAATCCATTGTCCCCTTGATGACTGAATAATTATTTTTACTATAATCACGTGGCTCTCCTTGGGATTTCTTTGATACCATGCTTCTTAGAATGTAGAAAATAAAATATCAGGCCTTGTCGCTGTCAAGTACAACATAATTCCAATGATTTGCCTATATTATTTGCTATTAACTACCTTGCCTTCATCATCCCATGACAGTCTCAACTAGGTGGTAACCAGAGTCTTCATCTCTTCAAAATTATCCATTCCAAACCTTCTCAAAACCATCTTGTCATATTTATATTGAGAAATAGAAGTACCATTCCTTATTTGCGTCACTTGTTAGCCCATGAAATATTTCACCTCACCAATCATCGGCATTAAAAACTTTCTTTTCATGGAATCAAAAAGCTATATGCATTGTGCTTCATCTGATCCACCAAAGATTATGTCATCGACATAAACAAACACCATCATCCTTTGACTATTTCTATTGTTGAAATACAGATTGTAATCAACTCCACCACAGTTAAAACCAAACTTCTTTAGAAATTGATTAAGCCTTGAATACCAAGATCTTGGTGCATGATTTAAACCATATAAATCCTTCTAATATAGACAAACCTTGTTCTCATATTCATGGATGAGAACACCATCTGGTTTCTCAATGTAAACTTCTTCTTCCTGAACACCAATCAAAAATGATGACTTGACATCCATTTAGAAAACCTTAATCTTTACTTGCACTGTTATAGACAAAAATAATATGATTCTCTCTAGCCTTTAAATAAGTTAAAATGTCTCATCCACATCAATACCCTATATTTTGGAGAACCCTTTTCACACCAATCGTGACTTTTTTCAAATAATAGCACCATATTCATTCATTTTTTTGTTGCAAAATACCCATTTTCCCAATGAAATTCTTGTTTTTCGGTCTGAAATAAAATTCCGATGTTTGATTCTTCTCAATTTGGTAAAGCTCTTCCTTCATTTCTTGAACCCAATTCACATCTATAGTAGATTCATCATAGAATTTAGGCTCCACCTATGTTAAGTATGATTCTTGTTGTAGAGACTTCATCCTCTATGTTTGTACTAGCGTTGTTTAATCAAAAATTATGTTTTTCCTATCAATTTAATCTTTTCTCAATGTTCTCTGGGTAGACACTAATTTATTTTCATCATTCGAGTCTTCTTATGGATCTACCACTTATGATGGATTTTCTCTTGACCTGATCATCTTTTCATCACTATCCTCTTGAGTTTGATCATGTATTTGCTGATGATTCTTTTTATTATCCACTTTGTTCACATCATGACATTCAAACATCTTTCCCAAGAACTTATTTAAACATTTATGTAATTTTATTTTCTTCGAGTAGCTAATAAATATCCCTTCATTATCACAATATTCAAATTTCTTATGTTTCTCCATATTGGGAAATGAAACATTTACATCCGAATATTCGAAAGTACATCAATGATGGCTTCTTTCCATACCATAACTCTTATGGAGTCTTCTCCTCTTTTGGACAAAGTAACGATCTTTTGGAAGTGTATACTATTGTCATTAATGGTTCTTTCCAAAATTTCCCAGGAAGGTTTTTTGGAATGATCATTGTTCTGTCCATCTTGTTGATAATTTGATTTCTTCTCTCAACTACGCCATTCTGCTATGAAGTTTTTACATCTGAAACTTTATTCCTTATCCCATGTTTTTCTAGATAATCATTCATTGGATATTTGTGAAATGTGTTCCATTATATATTTTAATCGTTTGGAATTTCTGACTGATCATTTTTTTCGCATTCCTGTCGATATCTAGTAATGTAACTGAACACTTTGGATTTGTGGGTGATTATTGAATCCCATGCAATTCTGCTATATTGATCAGTGAAGAGAACATAATATATCCTCCCATCAATAGCCCGTGGTGAAATTGGCCGACACACATCAATATTCACCAACTCAAGAAATCTTGTTGACCATGCCTCCCTTGGATTATATGTCTCTCGAAAGATCTTCCCTTATTGAAAGGCATCACACGTATGATTATGATCACATGATAGTCTAGGGGGATTACAAGTTACATCATATATCACTAGATCTTCCAAGGATGCCTGGATTACATGGTCAATATGCTTATTACATAATTTGTTTTCTTCATCCTTGGACATGAAGCACATGTCTTCTTCTCCACTGAGGTGGTAGAGATTCCCTTTTGTACGATTTCCTTGCAACACAACAGAACCATCCATTTATTTGATGATAAATAATTTATCGGAAAAGATTATGGCATGTCCTGAGTCAGATAATTGACTAACACTAAGCATGTTGTGACTAATCCCATCAACAACCAAGATATTTGCTCATCTCATGTATTTTTCTAAAAAACATGGCTTTTCTTGAACTATTAATTTTCAACCCCACATCATTGAAACATATAACAAAACATTCATTATCATACAAAATTCCAATCACTAGATACTTATTTCCAGTCATATGGGATGTGTATACTCTATCAATGGTCCATATCCCAGTGTGATCTGATGCCTTGAATGCAATTTCTATAACCACTTACTGCTCTTCCCTTTTCTTATTGACCAAAGTATTTGACATCATATCTGATATGGAATAATAATCTTGATATTTATCATTATATGAAGATATTTCTTTAACCTACAGAGCTCCAAATCAATTTTAAATTTTCAACTCTCTTGAATATACATTTGACTGCTTCTTATAAACAAATTCAGTCTGCCTTGGCACATTCTCTGCATTGTTAATGTGGAATATCTTTCAATATGTTTGAGACCTTCACAGTAGAAAAATGACCATCAAAAAATGACCTGGAATTTTGAGCTATGTACAACCAAATATGTTGGAGTTACTACCTTTGTTACCTCTTTGTTTTGGAACATATATTTTGAGAGTGTCCCATCATACCACAACAATATCATCTTATGTGATGTACATTCCTGTGTGATAATGATGCACCAATAGGTGTGCCTTAGGTTCACTGAATATTATAATTCTACTACATACCCAAATCAATCTTCATTCTTGGAGTGGATTCTTGTGGTTTGACTTGACTATAACTACTTTTAATTTTAGATAAAGCCCTATATGAGCCTTATCATTCAGATTTGATTGTTTCTTCTGTTCTTATTGGACCACTGTTCTCCAATATCATCTTCTCAATTTACTATATAATCTTTATTCATGATGTCAAACCTGGAGTTAACTATTTCTCTTGATCTTTAACTATTTATCACGGACCGACTACATACTCTTCTAGTTATTCGATGCATTTGATTTGATCTCTTCCAGTTTCATTCAAACTTTTGATTTCAATTTTCTGTTCTTCAATTTTGAGTTTTTACTTAACCACATTTTATGTGATTTATAGAATTTGAGACCTTTACATTTCAATATCTATATTCAACTCAAAATTCTCTTCTTCCTACTACTGCATATAGATTTTGGCATCACAGACAGATTTGTTAACTTTTTTGTTTTGGATTTCCAAATTTATACCTCTTTAATGGAAGCTTCTTATTCAGACTAAAGATACAATCTTCCTTAAATTTATCCTTCTTCATTGTCACTTTCTTCTGTTGTTAATGAATTTCTTAAAACTTCCACTGAAGCATCTATTTTATGATCCTTACAGTCCTCCAACTCTTTTGCCTCAGATTCATCTGACCATTCATCCCCTTTTGAAAGAATATTCTTCTTTTTAAAAAAATTCCCCAATTACTTATCCTCTCTTTCTCATTTGATGAATACATATTTTGGGGAATTTCATTATTTTCTTCATTTTTATTACCAAACTTCTTAGGAAACTTTGCTGCAAAATGCCTAGTAATTCCACATTAAAATCATGAAAATGGATGTTTACCTTTGAACTTCCCTTTAGAATCAGCATCAAATTTCCTTATTTCATCATTTAATAATGCACCACTATTAATTCTAGATGATATTCCATGCATAGCTTATTTGAAGACATCAATACCTACTGATCAGAAGTAGTGCTGCTTTCAATTCATCCATAGTTGAAAATTATATATGTTGAAGATTGTAATTCCATTATGATTAAACACCACCATTTCTTCTTCCAAGAGTGAAACACTAGCTTTAAACCATTCCCTCTAATACCAATTATTAGGTCCACTTAGGCCAAATATCGTAGGGGGGGGGGGTGACTTTGGGTATGACAGATTAAAACTTTTCCTACTTGGATCTTGTTTTATTGAAAAAATAAACTCAATTCTCTCTTCCCCTCGTATCAATATACGAACAGATATAAAATCATACACATTACACAATGATTTTTAATTAGTTCACCCTCACTCGGCTATGTCCAAGTGGTATACAACGACAATGTGCTGATATACCAAATTCATTAAGGCTCAGTATCAATAATGAGTACAATGTTCAGGCTAGATCTTCTACGCTCATGCTCACTGCCTTTACAAGGTTTAGGGTCTGCTCACTGTATCCCCAAGGGTCGCTCCATATGCCTTTTTCATTGTCTCAATACTGGTGAAAAGAGTCATTGTCTTCCTCTTCCTACGATCACTCCTCCCAGAAATTAATCCACACAAAAGTTATAGAATATTAGGTCAATCACAGTTTATGGACATGTTGGTTCCTTCATTTTCATGAATTCCTACATCCTCAACTATAGGTAGATGAAATTTTGAAGTTTCATTTTCACCCGTTGATGAAGTCCACCATCCCAAGTACTGCTAGGTACTGTAAAATAATTCTGCCAACAGATTTGAAGCTTTCTCAAGCTTCTTTGTGAAAACCACGAACCACCTTCTTCTCCTACATACTGAATATCATGTTTGGTACACATAAGACCTCCTTCACACATTGCCTCCAATTCCACGAACCTCCCTTCATCCACGGACTGAATCCACCTTCGATATCACATACCTACTCTGAAAAAACCATCTTGTATAACTATTCACTATTCATGGACTACCTCTACGAATCACCTTATGTCTGCGAACTATTCCAGGTTTGTAGAATCCCTTTGCAAACCACCTATGTAACATGCATTCTTCCTCCGTATACCATGTATTTTGAAGGTTATAGTTCTCCACTTAAATCCATTGGCCGAATTTCTTCCATAAGAACCAATTTAGCTTTCATAGAATTCATCCTCGCGAACCTCTTTCATAATTTTCCAAAATCCTGGACCAAAAATATGTTCTCTAATGATATTTGGTCTCAATAGTACTTAGTGGGATTAGTGACTCTAATATACGAACTGATACGCATAATATCCTATTATCTAAGATTTACCAATTATTTAATCAAGACTTCACAACATACCAATCCTTCTGCCGCCAAGAACCGGAAGCCCCCTCACGAAACATTTTTTCTATCTGGTCCAAGTAATATCTTTGTTCCTATGTGGTCAATCTCTTCTGCCAACTTCATGCCATCTGTGTACTGCACTTCCTTCCCCCGTGATCCATTTTCAGTTTCGTGAATTACTCTAGTAGAACATTCTTGAAACTCTGTGTACTGTTCTCAGAACATGGTACACGGTCCATGAATTGTGGTACACTTTTATCATCCTTTTCCAATTTTATTAAATTGTCTTTATACTGTTCACTTTTATGAAGTAACACTTCTTTAGACAACATCAAAAGGCATATTTTGTGGCAAACAAATTTAGTAATCACTAGGAAATAGCACCACCTGAAAACCCATATTTGGAAAACACCAACCATTATCATTCTTGATCATATGGATTTTTCAACAAACACAATCACACCAAAAAATTATGGGGGAAAAACTTGAGGGATTTTTTCCCAAAAAAAACATTGGTGTAATTAAATCTTATAAAAAATTATATGTGTGTCCTCTCCCCCACATATAAAAGGACACCCCTTAACTCCCATCTTTATAATTCCATATAAATTTGGTTTAGCCAATAATTAAAAACATAACTTTCTTACTCCCCTAAAAAATCATAGATCCCTTCTTTTTACCATATATCTATCTTTGGAAGATTGTTTTTTAAACCTAATGAAGTTTTCCGAAGAAGAGGTAACATTATTAAACATGAGTTTTTTTTAAACATCCTTAAAATATTATAAAACCATTATTATATAATAATCTAATTATATTACATATAATGATATATTATTATGTTATTTTCATGAAATATATCCATATTTTCTTCCATAAAATGAGAATTGAAACTTTTAATCATGTGTACGGAGGACTACTGCCCGGGGAACCAATGTAATTAGTTTTCCATAATAATTGTTCAAGGATGAATATAAGTATGGATTAAAAAAATGTATATTATTTATATGTATATATATATTATTAAACCTTTTTAATTATAATATCATATATACCTTCTCACATTCCATTCCTTTTAAAATATGATAGCGTCACTCATGTGCATGGCGAACTACTGCCTCATGAAGCAATGTGATTCGTTTTTCACTTTTGGTTTACATGGAATGTAATATGTATGAATTTAATGAATAAATGTTATATATATAACATGAGATTAATTCTATAAAATTAATATATCACCTACTTCTTTACAAATTCACCCATTAAAGAAATGATAACGTCGCTCGTGTGTACGTACAACCTACCGTCTCTCTGAAGGGATGTGATCCATTCACCATGTTCAAATTTAAATAATTATTACAAAATTATAGCTAAATTAAATAATTATATTTATAAAATTAATATCATTTTGGAGATTATAAAACTATATAATATTTTTAGGAACTAAAACATTCATGTTAAAACATGATTGTGAAGACAAGGAAATTATCACCCAAATAATTAGTAATAGTGAAGCATTATTCCTAAATTGGTGATATGATTTTATAAAAAAATTATATGTGACATTATAAGTATTAAAATTATTATTTTATATATTAATATCATTCTTAAAACCATTATACAGAGGCTAAATAACGTTTAACTAAAAGGAATCGTGAGGTAAGGGACTTTGTCTCAATTTCCCTTCATTAAAGAATACTGTAATGTTGTGCATCTAATTTCTTTTATATGGTGTAAATAACTCCCATTTTACATTTAATATCATGATTACTTAATAATTCATGTAATTTTATGTTAATTGTAATTAAAGTTTACTAAGTGGTAAAAAATTTCATACCTCAATTTATTCTCATTGGGTTATGTTACTTCCTCACTGTCTTTGATATTTTATGATTGTTTATAATGAATTTGGACTATATTATATTGTATTTACACTTTTTTTATATGGATTTAAATTTTACAAACAAAATGAATTTTTTTTCTTCTCACTTCTATGTTATGACCTTTGTAGGGGTCTATTTCACTACATCATTTTAACTGATATTTTTTATGCCTAAATTTTTATTAAAAGACAATATTTTATCATTGTGTAATACGCCCATTAATTGTTTATCCTATGGATATTAATGAATTTTTATAGTAATAATACCATTTTTCACTCTTTTTTACTTAAAATGGTTCAGAATTTTTTTAAATAATATTTGTCTTTTTTCCTCTTTAATTGAAATAATTTTTCTTCCAAAACCTCTTTTTCTAAAAATTTTTACAAAAAATGTTTTTTATCATTATCCATGTGAATTATTAAAGCCATTTATAAACTAGTTTTACAGTTTTCAAAATATTTTGAAACGAATCTTCAAGGAATTTTCCATACAAGCCCAATTTTCTTTTATAGAAAATGTGAAAGTAATATTTGTTTTAATGTTTATGGTATGTACGTAATTTCCATACATCATGACCACTCATTTTTTTAAAACATACATTAAATGTTTCAAATATAATTTTAAAAGAGTTTTTTTTTCATTTTATATAAATTTTAGTTTTAAAAATATTTCCAATTAGAAGAAGGATATTTTCCTCAATAATGACTTTAATGAAATTATTTTTGTTTTTCTATTTGTCAATGATGACAACCCATTACTTTACTCCAATGGGGATATATTTTATATATTACATCCAATTTTATTATATGGAAGTTTTATGACTATTCTGACCATGTAAATTATTTATATTCACTTTCTGGATTCATTTGTAGTCATTAAATTTCCATTGAAATATTCACTTTTATGTGATCATTGGACATTGAATTTCCCTAAAATATCAATATTATTTATCATTTATATGTTTATTTATAAAATCAAATATCATTTCTATAAAGGTTGTTTTACATTGAACAATATTTTTTTATTTAGTAAAATATTAACAAATACATTTCCATTACTCAACACAGATATTTGATGATAAAAAAATGTTCATGAATTATATCGATTGTCCAATATATGAGAAATTATTTAGACTTGTAGTGATGAATGGGGTCTAGTATTATATAGACCCTTTATGGATCATTAGTATCGTGGGGTGAAATTGTTAACTAGAATTAAATAGTCTTCAAATTTTAGTTTTAAACAGTTTTGTGAAAGGTTTTGATGGTAGGGGTATCATTATTCCTAAGATCATTATGTCTAATAATTATCAATTTCCTTCATTAGGAAATAATGTTTTATTATCGATGTGATTTTCGTAAAAATATTATCTGAGGATGCATTTTATTCTAATATTATAGATTAAATTGATTGCGTTTTCAATTATTAACATTCCATATTGACTAATCCTTATAAATTAATGTTATTCAAGTTATTTAAATTGAATTCATATTTAGTTATTTACATTTATAAAATGGTTAATAGTTATATAATCAAGACAAAAAATTATTGATTAAATTGAATATGTGTTCACATTTTTGGCTTTCTATATCGATTAAACCTTATCTATTCATGATAGTCAATTTGATTATTAAATAGAATATGTGTTAAGTTATTTATATTACTATAATAATTATTCCTTATAATTTATGAGTTTGATGTTATTATTTAAATTCAATGCGAGTACATATATTTTGTTTTCCATTTTGATTATTCATTATCTAATCATGTTAGTGAGGTTATTTGTTAAGTCAAATGTATGTTTAATTATTTTCATTTCCATATTTATTATTCCTTATCTAATTTTGAGACTAAAATTTTATAAATGATATTCATGGTTAGATATTTTAATTTCTAGGTTTATTTTTATTATTAATTCATGATATCTTCCACATTATGTAACTATTATTGATCATCAGATATCACCTTTATTTGTTTACATTACTGAGAATCCAAAAAGTGTACTAAGAATGTTATGAAAGGATATTCTAGAGGGAATAATAATATACATGAAAAAATTTATGTTATATTTTTTTTAATTCAAATGTAATATGAGAATAATATAATCATTTAGTTTACTAAAAGTATTAATTTTTTTTCCTTTGGGATTCGATCACTTGTATATAGTGCCAATGTATTAAAGTAACAACATGCTTTGGGATACTTGGAACAGAGTCATTTCAAATGGTATCAGAGAATTTTTAGCAGAAACCTTGGAATGTGTATTTATGAAAACATATATTAGGGGTCATAACCTTATGATAGACTTGGTGGAAGTATAGAATAACATCCTAATGTCTATGTAACATAGAGATTATGTGGTTTTTCATAGAAATAAATCTCTATATAGATACTAGAAGTCGACATTGTCAAGAAAAAATATAAAAAGGGGAAATTACTTTGAAAAATTTAATTCAAGATTGAATCATGTTTTTTCCAGTATAAGACAACATACCTGATTATGCACTTGGTTTGACACTCATAAGGGATATGCTCTGGATAATTCACATTTTTGTTACAAAATTTTAAGAAGGATTTGAACAAATGATATAAATGAATTACCTATGTTAAACCTATTGTTTCATTGATTGATAATATAATTTCATGATTTAGAAATCCTATAAATGATTATTTCAGTTTCCCACTATGATTATTGTTTCTCACACTACGATTTTTTGGTTTTAGTCAATTCCTAGAACCTAAAGGAAACTTGTGAACCTTGAATATAAAGGAAAATGTGGTGACTATGAGAAAAAAATGGGTTGATGACTAGAGATAAAAATATTATAATTATTCTAAATATGTCATCCCAAAATAAGATTAACAACTGATACATTTACAAAATCATATAATCACCAAAGAAGAGAAGGACATATTCAACTAAGATCTTGAGTGGTGGATACCATGGATTATATAAAGATATATTTATTTCATGTAAGTAATGTGGACTAAAACACCTAGGAAAGTGTCTCAAAGGAATGGAAAAATATTTTAGATATTGAAAATAAAGAAAAATGTAATGATTTTCTAAATAAAAAAGAAGAGTATGATAAAATGAAATAAATGTAATCTTAGAGAACCATTTATAGTTAGTTTTCTTAAATGTGTGGAACCTAAGAATTATCCAAATCAATCTATTCATTTAATGGGTAACTCTTAGAACAAGGAAAGACCTATATTGAAAAAAAATGTTTGAGGTATTTATATATTTTTATTGAAGAATTAAATATTAGAGGTATTTTAACTAATGGTATTTTTGTTATAAGAATTATGCAACATATAAGGACTGTTTTAATATTGGAAGAATATATATCTTCATTAACATAAGTGAAACAGATACCATCATGGGGTTTTGTGTTTAAGATTGATCATAAGTTCAGATTCTTAAGAACCCCTTTTTTGGTTTTATGTAATGAGAGCCTGCCAAGAATAAGGATATTTTGTGAAGAATTTATGGAAATAAAAGCAATTAGTTTAGTATATGTTTCAGTGATAAAATTTAGTTAAGGAATAATTATTTTACATTATATTGACATATGTTTAATATTATTGGTAAATGATAGATATTATATTATATATTTGTTGAGGAAATTATGGGTTATTACACTTTGGGAACATTATAGGTATTTTATTAATTTAGTTTTATAAAAATGATAACCCAAATACATAGTGACAACCCATCAAATCCGATAATGTTATGGGGCTTAAAATCATAACCAACATATAATAAGGGTGTTTCACCTACCATTGGAATACAATATGTTCTAGTAAATATGTAATTCTTAATACATAATTGATTTGATGGAAAAAACATTAATATTGAACCAATGTTTTTATTATTTAGGTTTATAGATTAATGTGTTATATTGGATAACTTGTGTTAACCATATTGGTTTTGGGAAATATTTAGAGACAAAAAGAAATAATTTCCAATATTTTATTGGTCTAATGATCCCTTAAAATATAATTTTAGTGCTTTATATATTAAAAAATTAGTTTTTGGATATTTATTTCATTGATTAAGAGATGAATTGGAAATTGATTGAGGGAAAACCAAATAATGAAATTGTGCATATGAAATTGAAATATATCAAGTAATTATAATTTCATATATAGTTGAATTTTATAACAATTGCTCATAATTAAAAAAAGTATATTGGATCAAAGACCTTATCATATTAAATTCTTAACATATGAATCAAACTGTCAATTAAATCATCAGAAATTTAAGGTTTCTAGGTTCTTAACTTTTTATTGATCATTCAATTTTATATGATCAATGTACTCCATCACTCCCTATAATAATTTAAATTTTTCTTATATGTCCATATTGTCACATTCCAAAAATATTCTTATTCACACAAACATAGTTATGTTTTATTTAATATGATCATTGTACTTCCCTTTCTCTCTTATTAATAGAATATTTTATTAACTCTTTGTACGATGTACATTTTCAATAAATAAATTTTCAAATATCAAACACTTGAATTTCGAGTGCTAGATAAAATTTTTAAGGTTAAATTTATATAAGGGGGGGTAGAATATAAGACCACTAAATACTAGAAGGATAACATTTTATTATATATGATATACTACCTGTAACACCAAGTTTAAACAACCAATGAACTATATTTCCTTAAATTTAATCTCTTCGATATCTTGTTGAATAAGAAAACCCAAGATTAATTGAAGTATATTATTGTTTAACAATACAATGTAGATTCTAAACAAATGTTTGGGAATATTAATTAGTAAATAATTAAAATTGTGGTTACCTATTTATTTGAAATAAAATAAGAACAATTTAAAAAAACATTTTTTAATAAAATGTATTTTTCTAAATAATGGTTTAGTCATGGTTTGAGCACATAATTTAAAATTAGTTTTCAAAAAATTTATAAATTTTATTCATAAAAATATAATTCATTTTTTACTCATAATATAAATATTATCTTAGGGTTAATGTTTTATATTTTTTGGAAATGTTTCATTTTTCGATGAAAAATAAAAAACACTGATTTTTATTGAAAACAACCTTTATTTTTAATGATTACCAAAGAAAATTTACAATTTAAAGTTTATTTACTGTAAAAATTGTTATATAATGTTATAATTTAAAACCATTAGGTAACTGGAGTCAATTTCATATTTAAATTTGGTATTAAAAAATTTTATACATATGAGAGTTTTCTCTTTCAAACCCTACTTTTTTGTCGCGTCTGTGGGTATAATTTTAAATTAGATTCTTCGAATTTTGTGAATTTAATTTATAAAATTTCATTATTTATTTTTAATTATAATTATTTATATCAAATAATAAGGTGATTTTTTTCCATTGTGAATAGTTGAAATAGTAATATTTAATTACCATGGTTAAGGTAAAAAATAATTTACTAAGGGTTAAACTAAACAGATAATGGATAAAATGACTTACCAACTTGTAAAAAACCAATTTTTGGACATATTTTGACCTTATATCCTATAAGTTTCTATAATGACCCATTTTAGGGTTTACCATGATTAAAACGTGGGTGTAGTTGAGTATTTCCATAAATTGAATGTTTGTTTTCTCCCCCACTTTTAAAAGCCATCCCCCTCTCCTTATATATTCAAAATTAAAAATATATTTGGTTTCAAAAATACCTACCCAACTAACTCAATTAATCCAATAACAATGTATTATTTCTTTTTTTTTTGTGATCCTAAATCCAACCTATGAATGATTTTTTGTACAAACCTAAAGAACGAGTCTGAAGAAGAGGTAATGTTCTTAAACAAGAATTTTTATTTTGTTTCTTGTTTCACTTCATTAAAGTTATATGAAACCATGATTTAATAAAACAATCAGTATCTTTTATATAATGATATTTTTTATGTCAAATTCATGAACTATATACATATTCTCTTTTTTCAAATGTGAAATAAAATCGTCGATCGTTTGTGCGGCGGAATCGCTTCTCACGATTCGATAAATTTTTTTCCCATCACCAGCTTTTAAGGATGAATATAATGATGGATTTAACAAATTTAAATTTTATTTATTATATTATTATACCTTTTGAATTATAACATCCCATATACCTTATTACTTTCATGCTATTTAAAATATGATAACGTTGCTCATTTGTACGGAGGACTACCACCTCGTGAAGCGATGTGATTCATTTTTCAGTTATGATATATATAGAATGTAATAAGGATAAATTTAATAAATATATCTGATATATATTATGTGATATTTATTCTATAAAATTAATATATCACATACTTACTGACCCTTCAACATATTATAGAAATGATAGCGTCTCTTGTTTGTAAAATCGACCTACCATCTCCACAAAGTGATGTGATCCATTATCCATTTTAAAAAATCAATAAAGATTAAAAAAAATTATATAATAAAAAAATGATTATTTTTAAATTAATATCATTCTGAATATAATGGACCGATATAATATTATCCTAAACTATGACTTTCACATTAAAACATGCTTGAGAAAACAAGGCAATTATAACTTAAAACAATAGTAACAATGAAATATTATTTAAAAATATGCGATAATATGTTATAAAAAACATATGATACTATAGATTTAGATATGGTTTTTTTATTCATTAGTTAAATTATTAAACCATTATACATAAGGTTAAATCATGTTCAACCCAAAGGAAGCATGAGGAAAGCTACTTCGTTTCAATTTCCCTTAATTGAGGCATTTTAGAATGTTATGAACATAATATATTTTATATAGTATATATAAATCCCATTTAAAATTTAATATCATTATTCCTTAATTATTCTTGTTATTTTATGGATATTTCATATAAATGTTTCCATGTTTAGAAGAATTTCATAACTCAATTTCTTTTTATTAGGTTATATTACCTATTCACAATATCTAATATTATAAGATTATATGTGTGGTGAATTTAGACTATATTATGTTGTATTATCAATTGTTTTATGTGGATTTAAATTTGATACATATAATAGATTAATTTGTTAACTCTCAATTTAACGTTATGTTCTTTGAATGGTTTTATTTCAAAATCTCATTTTAGTTATGAATTATTTATGCTTAAATTTCCATTAAAGTAAATTAGTTGACCATTGGATAATAAAACCATTTAATTTTATTCTTCTCTGGTTATTCATAATATTTTTTTCAATATAGTACCATCTTTCCACACTTTGTTTGTTAAAATGTTTGATATAATGGTTTATATGAAATCTGACATTTTATCTCTCTATGATCGAAAAGCCTTTTTCTTCCAAAATTATACATTCTAAAAATGGTTTCAAAAATAGTTTTGACATTTTAAAAATTATTTAATGTCATTTTTACCCATGTTTGACTTTTTTAAAAAAAATTGGAAGGAATCTTCAAGTCATTTTCTGAAAAAGGACCATTTACCTTTTACCAAAAAATATGAAACGTATATTTTTTTTATTTGAATGACATGGATGAAATTTCCCACCATCCTATCCACTAAATATTTTAAATAATAATCTATATATTTAAATTTTTTTCTTAAAAAAATTTATATTTTTAAATGTTTTGTGAAGTTTTAGTTTTAAAATTATTCTCAAAATAAAAAAAATATTATCCTCAAGAATGTTATTAATGAAATTTTATTGTATTTCTGTTCATTAATTAAAATAACAATTTAATTTACTCCATTGGGGATATGTTTTATTATCACCATCTTTATTCATTCTATGGATGGATTATGATCATTTTGATAGGGGAAAGAATTGAAATTCACTTTCTTGGTTCATTATTTTTTTCATTAACTTTCCTGTGAAATATTTAAATTCGTATAATCATTGGACATTAAACTTCCCCTAAATATACATATTATTTTTCACAGATATGTGTATTTTCAAAACAATAAATCATTTCTGTATACGGTGTTCCATATTGAAATTATTTTTTTATATGGGGAAATACTGATAAATATATATCTTTTACTCAATATAAATATTTGATAATATTTCACATTTATAATGAATTAAATTTATTATTTGATATATAAGGAATGATTTCGAAATACAGTGATTGGTGGGTCCTAGAATTATATATACAATCAATGCATTATAATTTTCATGAGTAGAATTGGTAAGTTAGTATTAAATGGTTTCTACGTGTTGTTTTAAACCATTATATGAAATATCTTGATGCTAGAGGTATCATGATGCCTGAGATCATAATGTCTAATAATTAATCATTACCTTTATTAGGAATTTAGTTTTTATTATCCATGATATTTTCACAATGATATTATCTCTGGATACATTTAATTATCTGTTTATTAATTAATTGACATGTGGTTTCAGTAATTTAACCTTCCATATAGATTAATCATTATCTATTTATGATAATAATGTTATTTAAATTGAATTAGTGTTTAGTTATTTACCTTCCAATATTGATTATTTCTTATCAAAATAGGATAATCAAGTTATTGATTAAAGGGAATGGGTGTTCAGATATTTACCTTTCCATATTAACTGAGCCTTATATATTCATGATAGTAAATTTAATGAGTAAATGGAAAGTGATTTTATTTATTTACCTTTCCTTATTTATCATGCATTATCTAATAATGATAGTCATGTTATTGAGTTAATGGAATGTGTTTTCAGATATGTACCTTGAAATATTGATTATGACTTTTTCTAATCATGGTAGTCATGTTACTGATTAAATGGGATGTATGTTCAGATAGTTACCTTTACATATTAATATTTATTTAAGTAATCATGATAGTAAAATTATTTAAATGGTATTTGTGTTCAGTTATTTACCTTTCCCTCTTGATTATGCTATTTAATTCATGATAGCATCTTCTTGTTGTAACTCTAACTGAGAATCTGAGATGACCCCAATTTTTTTTCCATTCCCTTGAATGTAGAAATTGTACTATGAATGATATAAAAGGATAGGCTATAAAGAATAATGACATTATTGAAAAAAATGATTCAATTTTTTTATTCAATTGTTATAAGAGAATCATGTATGTCTCTTGTTTACCAAGACTATTAAATATTTCAGCCAATTGGTATTTAATCAATTGTAACTTGTGACAATGTATTGAAGTAACCACTAGATATTGGCTAATGGGGTTGGGGTTGTTACATTTCTAGAATAATAAAATAATCCATGATATGATGTTCTTTTCAGGTATCAAAATTTTCATTTTATTAGTTTTAAATATATTTCCTTATATTTTTAATAAACCCTACACAAAAACATATTGAAAAAATATCATGTCAAATTTAAATAAGACATAAAAAATTTCAAATCATATTTTTATAATGTTTTTATATAATAATTTATTGGATTCATCAATATCAAGTTTGATTGAAATTTCTACTTGATTAATTATATTTGATGCATTATTAAAACCAAAATGTTTGAGTGGGTATTTGATATATTTATATTGAGTTAAAATATATCCTTAAAATATTTTATAATGTTGAAAAATAACGTAAAAAATTTAATTCTCTGATCATGCTCATTTTAAATTCATTTTTATAAGTTTATAAAAAATATTAGAAGCATATTTTTCAGTTGGACAAAAAATAATGACATCGACATAAATTTTAATAAAAATGTCATCTTTAATAAATTCATTCATAAAAATAACTGAATTAGAACTTATTTTATCAAATTTATTTCTAAGTAAATATCTAGTAAGTCAGTCATACAATGATATTTTCACTTTTTTATATCTATATAGAGATTTAGTATGTTAAATACATGTTCCAAAAATGTAGTGACTTCAATGATATAATTTTATTCAAAATAAAATTCCCATTAAATATATACATAAAGAAAAAACATCTAATTTTTTTAAAATACTATAAAATTTAGATGTCCCATAAAGGCTAGTATAATTTTGATAGACATTAATCTTCGTATCATTAAAAATTCAACATTTTAAAATATCCCTTCCTCTTGATAAAAACCCTTAATTTCATGTTTAGATTTATTCTTATCAATTGTTCCCATTTCATCACATTTATTTCTAAAAACCATTTTACCCTCATTATCATAGGATCTTTAGTTCATACAAATAATGTCTAAAATCAGTTATATACAAATTTATTGGGGTCTTTTTTCATATCCCTTATCTAACTAGGATATCCCAAGGAATTTTCATCATTTTTAGTTCTCAAATTCTTATTATAGTGCACAATGCTAAAATTAATTTCATAAGGAACTTATAGTTTTAATTTTCTGACCTATATCACAAATAATACTATAGGTAAAATAACTCCTTAAGATAATATATTTCTATGGTAAAATGTAAGGTAGTCTTTAATTTTTTGATGTGTAGATTCTATATAATTTAATTCTAGATATTGAAAATATTATGGGATAACTTCTACAAGTTTTACTAATAGTAGTTTAAATTAAATTTTTTTAAAAGTAATAGGATCATTTTTGAAAGCATTATTTGGAAGATAAAATTCTCTAGGATCTATGGAAATAAAATGATTTGATTCATCAAAATATACATGAACTATTTCATCAATAACATTTCATATTTAATAAAAAAATCTATAAGCCTCAGTAGTTATATAAAAAATGAAAAACCATTCATCATCTTTAGGGTTAAATATATAATAAATAATGGTTATTTGGGATGAATAAAATACATATAAAAATCCATAAGTAAGAATGTTTAGGCTTTATTTGAATCCAAAAGACATAATGAGTTTTATTAAGAAATGTTTTGAGTAAAAATCAATTTATAGCACAGAGATAATTAGCCACAACCTCATCCAAAATTTTTCTAGAAAATGAATAGTAACTTTGAAATGTTTGATTAATTTCCTAAAGAATTTTATTTCTTAATTTAACTTAAGCTATATTTTGGTGTTCTAGGTGCGAAAAAATTAGGATAAATAACCTTTTTACTGTAGAAATATTTAAAATTATGATTCAAAAACTCACCAACATGATCAATATGGATGGTAATCAACAGTATTTTTCTTATTTTTAATTGAATCACAAAAGAATTTCAATAATTTAGATATTGATATTTATATATGAGAAAATATAGCTAATTATATCTTTTCTAATCATCAACCATGATATAGACAGAGTGTTTTCTCCCAAAAACTCTGGTTTCTGTAGAACCAAATAAATTCCTATGAGATATCCGTAATGTTTTGGATATTGAAAAGTCACTTTTATACTGAAAACTAGACTTATGTTTATTACTAAATTGATAATGATCATAGAAATTGGTTTATTTAAACATAATTTATGGATAATCACTAAAATTTTATTTACTATAAAATTCGAATAAATTATGAATGGTACTTTTACCCAATATCCTATTGTAACCCCATGATAAATATTCACCTCCCCTTAAATAAGGTAAATTTTGATAACATAAGTCTTATAAGAAAAGTGTTTGTATTTTTTCATACCAATCAATGGATAAAATAAAAGTATTTAATAAATGGTTACTAATATATCTATCATTCCATAAGTTAACAATATTACCCTCATCACATAGTTGAATAATTTTTATATGTTCGTTCTTAAAACCTAAAAAATTTAAACATTTGAAATTTTAGTTTTTTATTGAAAACAGACATAATAGATTTTGATGATTTCACATTGTGCATTATCTTTAAAAGTGACTTTTCCTTCATTCATAATCTTCATATTCTTTAAGTTAGACTTATATCCCATCATGTTTTGAGATCAATCATTTTCTATGTACCATTTTTTTTTGATTTCCGTTACTCAATCATTTTTTTTTCTTCATAAAAACCATAAGAATAAGGTCTTGTTAACTAATCTTGACTGGTTCCAGATACATTAGAAAACAATATTTTAGAATCCCATATCTTCCCTCATCTTCTATATTAAACAACATCTATTTCTTCATAAATAAATTTTATACTAAATATTAATCATTGAACTTTGTTTAAAGTATATCATTTATTCCCAGGACCTTCCTTTTAACATTTTTGAGAAATGGTGGACTTCTTAGTATAGAGTAATCTATTTGGAAATATGATTTATTGGAAATTCCACCCGTTAGATTATAAGTTAGTGATGTTCTAATTTTATTATAAATTTATTTAAAATTTTCTTTATCGAAAATAAAATTACATAGAAATTAATTCAAACTATTAAATTTATTTTTATTATTCACAATGAAATTATGGCCATATGAATTTCACATAGAATTAGTTTTATTAAAAAAAATTAAATTATGAAAACGTCATAAGTGAACTTTAATGTTCCCATATTATTTTAAATTAGACTAGTTTCATAAAAAATGTTATTTATTTTTCAATTGTTTTTCAATAAGATTAATATATCTAGTATTTAAATCAAAACTATATAAATAATCCTAATCTTTTGATGTACTAAAATATTTATAATATAAGAGGTAATATTTTTTTACCATTTTCTATAGTTAAATAATAATCATCATAAGTGAAATAAAAATTTGAATCAAGAGATAAATTTATCAAATATTCAACAATTACATTATCCAAGAATAATTTTTTATCTTTTAAGAAATACATAAAAAATAAAATTATTTTATGATTTTTATTTCAACAATATTCCAAAAAACTACTATAAGATATATCACCATCACTTCCACTCAAGGGGTATAATTATTTTAATATATTCATTCTATTTATTTTAAAATATCAACTTGAATTTTTATATTTCCTCTTCATGTTTAGACAATATAGTCTAATATAACTTGTATTCTTACTTTAATAACATATACCAAATGAAGAATCATTATAAAATATAAAATTTATATATTTCATATGGGTATACTATATGTTATTATTACTGAATTGTTTTTTATCTTACGAGGATGTTGAGAAAGATCATTCTCAAAATCTACAGTGCAACATCAATCATAAAGCATACATTTATTTCTTGAAACCCATGATTTAGAGTTACTATCATAAGATGTAAAAGTAATATAATTTTGATTACTATAATTATATTAAAAGACCATTCTATTAATAATTTTCCCATTATACTGCTTTCATAGAGCATGAATGTTCCAACCAAGTAATTCAAACATAGCTTAGTCAAATTCTTTGTATCATCGATAGATTTTCTCTTCCATTATCATTCCTTTAGATTTATATAAATAATTTTTTTAGTGATTTATTCTTAAAATAATTATATCTCCCCAAAATATTAATTTTTTTACAATAGTCATAAAAAATAATTCATATTAGGTAGGGTTCCACCAGGCATAAAATCAAAGGGTTGATAGTCGACTCTCAACATATCTCTTTGAGTATCCAAAACCGTAGAAGTTATAAAATGAGTAATCTCTAGATTTTAAAAAAATAATTTACATCATTTCCTAATAATATATCAAGATATAGATTTTCTTAATAATAGAATATAATAAATTATTATAGAAATTATGATTTACCTAATGTTATAGCTTTTCCTCAAGAGAAAAATAAACAATACCTTTCTTCTAAACATTTTAATTTATAGTAATCATAAGATGATTTTAAACTATAATATAAATGATATATATCTTCATAATATCACACTTGTAATCATAATACGCTGCATAAAAAATAAATTGTCAAGTTAGATATAATTTTTCATGTTTTTAAACTAGAAAACCTACCATCACAAAAGAATTACATATTCTAACAATAATGTTAGTGTGAAAAAATGAGATGAAAATTTTATAATAAAGTAAATTAATAATAAATTAAGAATAAATAAAATAATGTATCTGATACTAAATGTTTCCCCCATGATTTAATTCAGGAAATATACAAGATCGGTGAGTTTTAGTTTTAAAAATTTTAACAACCAATTATCAACCCTCGAGTTTTTTTTGATTGGATTTATGAAATACGAATCAATTAAAATATTATAGTTATGATAGTTCATATAAAAGAAATAAAAAGTTTATTAAATATATTATGCACTATAGAATTATGTTTTTTGATAGCTTATGAAAGTCTCACTTTAGTAAACAAAAAGGTGGAAATAGAAAATATAAACCGATGATATAACATAAAATGAATATAACAAAAGTTAAAAAAACACAATGAGTATCCCTTAATAAACCAAATACTACTTTAAATGGATATTATAAAACCAAACACATTAATATTAGTGGTAAAAAAATTTGGAGACCTGATTTTTGGTACCCCTGATTTTAAATCTATAAGATGGTATCCTATCTTCTTATACTTGGAATCCCCTATCATAATATATAGGTTGGATTAGTGTTATACCCTTAAATACATTGTCTTTATGGGAATGGAAATAGTTGACTAAACATGTTAAAAGTAGCTATATTCCAAACATAGGATGAACCTATGATCTATATTCATATCCACAAATCCCTTGATCACGTAGGATTGATAAATTAATAATGATAATAGAAATTATCATGTTATTTACAATGAAAACATTACAATTGTTGATATTAACAAAAAATCACAGAAATAAAACACTTATAATAATTAGAAGTTTTCTCTATAATATGAAATTCTATAACTTCAAAATGATCAGAAACTTTAATAATACATGGTTACTATTGTGTTGTATTTGTTTTTGAACTCCATTCCTGATTCAATGTTCAAGGTGAAGTTTTATTTATAGAAGGATTTTTAAAAAAGTAAATTTTTTATTTTCAATAATATTAGATTCTGCTATAACTAAAGATAAAGATATTGTGTTTTCTACTAATGAACATTGTATGTTTCTTCATCTACAATTGTGTTAATACAGAATCACTACATTTCTATTGAATATGGTGAATGTAAATTTTTCCAGATGGTTTAAAATATCCAATATTTATTAAAAAATTAATTTCTATGGTATTTTAGTTAGCATAAATTCATTATGCATAAAGTCTATAAATTTAAAAAACTCGGGATAAATAAAATCTAAATTAATTGTATTATTAATTCCAAAAAAAAAATAAATAAAGTGAGTCACTGAATCAATAAATTCCAAATCATCTCATTTTTCAATTATGACTTGAAATTTCATTTTCTCCCCTTAATAAAACCTTTTACACATTATAGAAGAGTATAATAACATTATTATTAAGAACTGATACATAAATTAATTAAATCTAAGTCTACATAAGTTAACTCAGTGTAGAAAAAAATACTGATTAACTCAGAAAACAAATCTATCTATGAAACAGTCTGACATGTAATACAAACTTTTTTTTTCTATTCTTGGGTCTGTTCAAGAAGATAATACAATTTATTATTACATAGAAACAACTTAATTAATATTTTAAAAGTATTAAATTTAATGTTGGTTCTCCCACTATATTCTAGCTTTAGGATCAATAAACTCTCCCAATTTATAATCAGATTTGAAAAAATAAAAACATGGATAGGAATTTATTTTTTGTGCATTAATTTCATCTTAATCCATAATTAAAGATCCAAAGGAAATAATTATTATCTTGAGGATTCTGTCATATAATCTTCCCCTTGAGGAATAAATTATAACATCTTCATCATGACAATTATTCTTTAAAATGAACAAAATTAATTCTTTTCCACAACATAAAATATTATAAGAAAATATAATTATATCCATCCAATTATTTATTAATGGAATTATAATATATTAAAAACCTTTTACAGTATTATTGTTCTCTTCCACGAAAATGACCTTTAATTCCCTTTACAATGTAAAAGAAACACTTAAAAGATAAGGTAATAAGGTGTCTCTTCCATATATCCTTAGTGAGAAAAAATGTATGATATTTTCTTATTATCCTAGAAACATCTTTCCTCTCAACACCAGTTTGACGTGAAATCTTCATGCTTTTCCCTCTATTGATTTTCCAATCATAAACCTCCATGGGAGGTGTGGTCGTATTATTTTTCGCAATTCTCTTCTCATTTGGGATTGGTTTTTATAGTGTTTATAAAAGTTATTTTATTAGTTTTTTCTTTAACCATCTTTTTATCCACTTCTAAATATGATTTAAATATGATCACTAATTTTTTAGAAACATGCTCAATTTTATCCTTTTTTGGAAAACCCCTTTTCAAAATAGAAACTTTTGAACATTGAGTCAACAATGATTTCTCTTTTTTTTCACAATAACTAATACTATTCACTATTAACTATCATGCATTTATTATGAGTGTTCCCACCCTTTTTACACCATACACACAATTTATCTAGAATTTTGGGTTACTCTTTTAGGAAACCTCTATAATTCGTCCACTTAGAGGTATTACACCAATCATATACTATTTTTTATTTGTTGCATTTATTTTATGTTCGGTTTCATATTTCTTCAACTAATTTTTTTTTTCATTTCCATTTTTCGATTTTCAATTACGATTCCTTTTCTACTATAGTGGAATCATCTATTCTATGCTATAAAATCATTATCAACTTTTTTCTTAGTTGTGTATTACGTATCACATATATTTTCCTTGGACCCCATGGGAGGATAACCATTTTTCTTCCTTTTATTTTGGGTTTTTATATATTTAAATATTATTGTACATTTTGGGTTAATCAAAACTATTATTCTTCACCATTGTGACCATTGTTTTCTAATTATCATGTAAATCCCCAATAAATTAAAATATATTCACAGTGAATAGATTTATTATTTTCTATGATGTTTGGTTCTTCTTAGCATGTTTTCTATTAATTTAAATCCCCCTTCTATGTAATATTCCTTATTTTCCTTCTAGTGAAAGAAGAATTATTCCAACATTATATTTTCTAGTGTTTAAATCTTAAACAACACCAATAGTGACGAATTAACCTTAATATTTCTCTTCAGAAATAAATCTAGAGAGATTTTTTTCCTTCGTATTTTGTACTAAAAATCTATTATTTTGTGAAACAATTTGGGAAATAATATTCTAACAATTTTTAATATCCACACTTCACTTTTTTTAGGGCTCCTAATATTTTTTTCTCTACCCATATATATCCATAATTTAATTTGTAACATGTACCTAGTAATAAAACTACCTTAGTATAACCAATATTTCCTGGAAATTAGTATCCTCTTTCCTTGACCACACAATTGATATATTACTATATTATCTCAATCCCTTATTACTACCACCAAGAGTCTTTTTAAAATATAGAATCTTATCAGAAACTGTCATGTTATCTCTTAATTTTTTTTGGAAAATTTAAATTGTGTATGATCTATATTTCTTATTTTAACAAATAGATGAATAAATTTTATGTTCAGTATATTTTTCTCAACCTAAGATTATTTTAATATTCTTAAAATTTATTCTTTATATTTTCAATATAATCATGAAACAACTTATTTTGTTCCTGCGTGTATTTTTCATGATCTTTTATATTTTGGATTTGGCCTCTAGTTTGTCATTGTTGACATTAATAGTAGATTTGTGGGTTTATTATAAATTATTAATAATACCTTCAACCATTTTATATACTATGAATTTCTCAAAAATGGTAATTTCAAAAAAAAATTATCCATTTAGAAATTTTATTTACTGATTATGAATGCCTGTTTTTTGGATTTAACTTATTTGATGAGACCATTTAAATTTAAAAAATATTTTACCACTATGTTTTCTATTAAATCAGATTCTAACTCCAACTATTATTTATTAGCAAATGGTACTGTTATAAATACATAAATTAATGTGATAGGTTTTATATGGGAAATTTTCAACTAGTCCTTTATTTCAGAATAAAATTCATCAAGTGATTCATTATACACATACTCATGATAGTTAGAAATTGATTATCCTAGAGTTTTTTCCTTAATATATATAGATAAACTAATACCACTTTAACTAACTTTAATTAATATTTTATCCCCTTTCTTATTTGATAACATTTTAGCTTTCTGACCTCTTTTCTTCCAGCTCTTCATGGTTTTGGATGCCACCTCCATGTATGTACTGTACTACCATGGACGGAAATTATATTCTCTATATTAGGAAATGAAAATACTTATTCATATATCCACATGATATATTAAATTATGAAAAAATAAAAAAATATTTAATCGAGGTAACCTATGTTATCATCGATACAACCTGAAATGTGTTAACAAGATTATGTAGACACACTGAGTTGGGTGAATTGACATAAAACTATTTTACCAAAATCTTTCCTATTTTAATTTATACAATTAATATTTGAACCTATATAGTAGTTAAAAATAATAAATATATGAATGTTATACCAACACATGAATTAACATTAAAATAAATAAATAAATGAGACATCAACACATTTTATTTTTATAAGGCTCATCTTGGTTGTGGATGAAAAAGTCCATGTTATGTTTGATTTGAGTTTGATACATATATAAACATTATCATAAACAAGGGAATATAATAATGATATCTTATAAATGTAAATTAATATCACCAGATAGTTTTATAGTATCCCGACTAGTTCTTTAAACTAGATCTATCAAGTATAGAATAGGTCTTTTCAATGCACTGAATGAATAAGATCTTCCTTCATCTCTAGGATTTCACTGCTTCACCATATAATATATTATTAACTAAAAATGATTCATAAACATCCAAGACATTAATTTCTACAAAAAACACATTTATTTTCCTCAATCAATCTCAGAATGATCAATACATGCATTAGGTTTCATTATTTGTTATTATTCTTCAAAATTCTTCTCCATTCTTTTCTTCTATCATCGATTATTTTGTATAATGCAGCAGTTGCACCTAATCAGCCTCCATAGTCAATATCTTTTATTTTTTCATTGATATGATTGCTATTCCATTGGATTATTATCTATCACCTTTCACAACATCTTATATTTTCTTCCTCTAACTTTAATTCTAAAAATAACTTAAATATTATTTCCATGTGTCAAATATAGAAAATTCATGATTTTAATCACATTGATCATCTTAATATTCTCATAAAATCTCTCAATATAATTATATGAGTCTACCCTCTATGATAATGGAATATTCTTAATCTTTTAAGATCTTTCTTCAACTGGTATTATAATAATACCCATCACCTCATATAATTTGGTTAAATATTTCCTCCAAAAATTACATCATCTTTGATCTACATAATTGATTAAAAATATTATAATTAAAATGTCAAAATTATCACACCATTATCCCCTCAATTTATTTTCATTTAACTATCCTTATGATTAAACCAAAATCACGACTCAATCGTAAAATTTAATCCATGATGAATAGAGTAGTATCATCTGAATTTAATCTATAGAAATATTTCATTTTCAGAAACTATTAAGCCCTATATAAGAAATGGAATATCTTATTTATAAATTATATGAAAACTAGTATCATAAGTATTATTCATGACATCTTTTGTATTCTCGAGAATATATTATGTATGGTCATGAGAATATTATGTAAACACAATAGTATATTATATATGCCTTTAAATATATTCTATATCAATGAGAATATTATACATATAACAATGTGCCTGATTCTTTTGCATATTTTAATCTACAATATCTTCTACATCATCTATGATATATTATTTATTCTATAATGAGATTGTTTAAAAAAATATGGTTTTTCATTTTACATATTATAGTATAAACTTCAATATATATCTTTTATATGTACTAAAATATCTTAAATTTCATTGTAAGATCATTTCTTCAATAAATTTCATTATGTTCTTTAAGGAACATATTTCATATTCAATATTACATCATATATATTGTTGTATGGTTTTTCTTTTTCCACATTTCATCATACAGTTCAGAAAATATTTTATATTCTCAAATATCTAATATATTCACTAGAATATATCATGTATTACTAAAAATCTTATGAACCATATTAAATAATTTAAGTATCACATTATAAACTCCTAGGAACATTTCCCCATTTATTTAGCTTCAACTCAATGTTATTCTTAGATATCATCTTTATAATCTTATGTATAAAAATTTATTCCCAAAATTTTCCAATTCTTATATTCTAGGTAAAAACTATATCATGTATGAAATCTAGCCTTATTAAAATATTCTCAAAACCAATTCAAACATTATCAGGGTATCTAAAATCACTCAAGATCGTCTCAAACCCAATCAAATTACTTAAGTAATATATCAAAGCATCTTAAACGTATTCAATATGATTCCCAAGTAATTATACATCTTCTGAACTCTTCTTGAGTATTTAAATAAATATTCTATATATCTACTCATTTCTCAATACTTCTCAACAATTATTGTCAGAAATATTTCTTGGATCATTACAAAAAAAAAATGAAACAAACCTCTTTCTTGATAACACAGGGATGGTTCCTTAGTCATACCTAATAATTTTCTCTTCAAACCAATAACATTATTATTCATCAATCATAACATACATCTCAAACTTATTAATAACATATTGTATATAGTTCTATCATATTATATCACAAATCATTAATTATTATATATGTCAGGCTGAATAATTATTAGAAATATTATGTGTGAACCCTTAAAAATTATTATCTCAATATTATTCCAATCATTATTATATCTAGTTTAAATATCCTTCATACTAAACCAAAATATATAGTAGAAATTACTTCAATAACCAACCACTAAGCACTTTTCACGAATCTATTAATATAATATCACTGCAATCATCTGATATGTTTATTAGAGTGATTCTTTGAATATTTATATCCCATAACACTATGTATAACAAACTTCACCACTTTATTTTCCAAACCTATATAGTGGTAGTAACTAATTTTATTACATTCTTTTCAAGTATATGAATAGATTTTACTCAACATATCTATGAGTATATAATCATACATATAGCTCATAGAATCCCCTGATGTATCTCAATATCTATAATGTTCTATTCAAAACTTGCTAATACATATTGAAAATTATAGTACTAATCGAAAACTAATACAATAATTACAATTCATTGGGTTCTTAAACTATATACACAACAAATTTTTAGTATCTTCAAAATAATTTTTTTTTAAACTATCATTATTTTTCAGAACCCATTACATCATATGAAAAACTTGTTCAAGTATATCCAAAAATTATTTTAGATTTCCTCAAAAAAACTTTTGGTTAAACCAAAAATTTATAAAAAAACATAATCCCAATCCACAAATATTTTTTTTCCTTGTGGTAGATTTTAAAATTGAAAATCATTATGGATTATATATTCTATAATTATTAAAAAAAGATCATTATATGTTAAAATGTTAGTGATACTCAATCTATAAATGTATATAGATTGATATCCATCAAACACATGTTTCTCAATACATGTGTTGTCACTAATCAACCTGGGTCAACCATGAACCTATCACTCGAGTCAGCCTGCAATAAGGACTTAAGGGCGTTTCCAAACCCTACGGGTAGAAAACTGGTGTTGGGACTCAAAATAATGCGATTGGGAATGATTTGGACTATACATAGAATACAGATAAAAAATATAAAATGGACAATAAAAATAAACAGTAATAGTGGAAATAAATGAAACTACACATACCTCTATGTGACCATATAGGCCACCACCGACAACAAAACTGATGTCACCCCACGATGACTAATACTGACCAATAATCAAAATCTAAACTAAAAATAGAAATAATGCAATATTCAGGAGTATTAAAACTCCATAGTCATGCCTGAACAATCTATTCCCAATAAATTTCCTTTAAATGATAGATCAATCAATTTAAAATTTGAAATATAATATAAAAACATAGGATTTTGACCTATATCCTTTAAATAAAAATATCATCAACCATTTCACTTTCCATTTTAAAATCAGTTAGTTTTTTTATGATGGTGGATTTAGCATTTTTATAAGAGAAACGAGTGAAATGGAAGTGATGTTTTTATTAAAAAAGGGAATGGGGTGAACAAAATTATTAAAAAGTTTCCAATATATCATTTTAAAACTATTCTACCCATTTTATATAAGGAATTACACCAAATAACCATGAGAAATGATCACATAATAATGGAAGTGGTAAATACAAAAAATGAGTAACCAACCAAACAAGGCATCTCAATCATCCACCATAGAAAACTTATTTTCAAGTAACATGGGAAAACTAAATAACATAGTGCATAATATAGAACATACTTATGTATGACTCATCCCGAAGGCTTGCCTCCCCCAATGACATCAACTCACCCACACGCTCGATCACACCCAACCTGGTTTGACCATGGGGCCCTATCCCAAAGTGAATAAATGTCCATAATAAGGGCTTCTCTCAAGAGATTAATCTTATGCTAGAGGATCAATAATTCATTAAAGATCAGCTATCTATGCTAGGTTCCAAAGTCAATACTAATTCGGGACTGATCCAACTAATTCAAAAAAAATCCTACAATCACATCAGCATACATTTTATACAAAAAAATCACACAACCAAGTCACCCCTAAGGCAATATATGGAAAAAGTATGTTTCCTTTCAACCATTTCATCTCATGGGAGTCAAAATCGCTGGAAACCCCATAACATTCATTTTAACTAGAAAAGGGACCTTTTAGGGAGACATTTCAAAAGATTTTTTTATAAAATTTTTGACTAGGCCTCACATTACAGTCACATGTCAAACCATTTTCCAAACCACCAAACATACACCACTTCCAAATCCAAAACGATTTGGGTAAAACAAATTTAATAATCTCAAACCATAATTTTATAATTCAATCGCATTTACAAAACCAAACATTTCTTTTTAAAACCACAACCCATTTGCAATGGCCAACCCGAAAATATAACAGACACTAGGTATGCAAATTCAACAAAATAATTTCATTCAATTAAAAAAAGTGGAATTTTATTTATTTCACAATAAATTTTTTTATAAAATCCATATATCACTAAATAGAATTATAAAAAATAGTGAAAAGTAAATAATTAATGATCCTTAAATTTATAGGTCAAATGCAGTGGGGAACCTACCTCAAACATGCCTCTTTTGTAAACAGACACTCTAATTCCATTTCCTCTTGCATGTATATGCAGATTAACATATATTTAATGACACATATCCCCTATGTAAATATTTTCATGTAAAAATATGTACAGGTTGATCTTTCAATATATATGTTTACACATTTATATACTCATTTACCTCACATACAGTTGAATTCTCATATATATAAATAAGAACACCTAAAACCAATAAATATATATTCATACCACTATGTGGAAATATATATAGATATATATAATGGGGGAGAACACATATATAAATGTTTTCCCATACATACCCATGCAAGTCTGTTTTGACTACAACACCTAAAACTACCCAATGAGGTCCAATAAACTTTAAAAAAATATTTGGAACTCAAAAACCCAAAAACCCCTAATTTAAAATTGATCCCAAGTAAAAGAACTGATAACCCTAACCTGAAACTCAAAGAGAACCCACTTTTCTTTATGACGATGGCTTGAACTGGATTCAACGATACATAACAATCCCAGATCATCTAGAATAGACAAAATGAAAACCCCCAAACTTGATAGGGTTAGACCAAACCATAAAAACCTCATAGAAGTAAAAAAAACCAAGAAAAATATAAAAAAGAATAGATAATACAACCACAAGAGATGACTTAACACTAAATCATGAAGAGAATAGTCACTAGAGGGAAGGGAGGTGGCATGTCAGAGCACTCCAGGTCGGTCGGGTCACATGAGAGAGGTAGGGGGTGCACCACCTAGAATAGGTAAGGGGGAGACCCCTCATTGAGGGTTAATTAAAAACTAATAATTATAATAATAATAATAATATTATTAATATTATTATTATTATAAAAACATTTCTTTATTTATATTCCCCATTTATCTTCATTTTTTTCATCTATTTTATTTTTTATTTTTTATTTTATTGATCACTGGGTAGGGTACATGGTTTGGATGCATGATCTTCTAAACAGTGCACTAACCGTGAACAACTTACTGTAGGGAAGGGGCCCACACACAGGTTGGCTGCATGGTTTGAGAATCTATAGGCCAATAGTGAAACTCATCTCTATCATTTAAAATAGCTAGTGCACAAGATTTTCACATAGTATCATCTAACCATGCAGAAGAAATGATTCACCAAAATAAGAGCCCATGGACATGGTTGGGCCTTGTATGGTTTGGGCCAAACCATGCTCAAACCATGCGTAAAACCAAAAACTATCCAAATACTCCGAAACACAAAACATTACACCGATAAATTGAGATACACCTCAAAAAATCACACATCAATAAAAGTAAATAATAAAGATAAACTATGGTTGATGTGTAAAAAATCTCCCCACCATTTAAACTGTTTCCCCCCAAAATCTTTACCAGAAAGAAGTAGAATAGAACTAGGGCTCAAAATTAACCAAGGCCAATTGAGACCATGAATCCCAGAGTAAAAATTCATCTCCACTAGTCACAACCGACCAACTATAGAGAAACCCACAACAAGGAATACCATAGAGAGAAAAAGAAAGGTCTCCCCACCATTAGAAACAAACAAGCACAAAAAAACTCTAGATAAAAAAATATGAACCATGGTGGGTCTCCCTGACATTATAGAACTGATGAACATCACCTAACCGAAAAAATCAGATAAGGTAAACACAACATGTAAAAAACCAGGAACTCCACAAAAAGACCAAAACCCACCTTATGGGGGCCCCATGAGAAGAAAATAAAACCAAAAAGTGATCAATACCACTATTTTTCATTTCCCTAGAGACATGCATCTCCAAACAAGCAAAAACAAAAACCAAAACTAGTCCACAAGGCTGACTAGAAAAGGAAAACCAAACATATATTCAAATTTGAAAAGGCACTACCACAATAATTTCATGAAAAAATACCACCAAGACTTCTTAAAAACAATGAAAAACACCCCAGAATAAAGATAACTACAATAAGAAAAAATACAACATGAAATTAAACTGTCTCCACTACGATGTTAGAGACAAAACCGAACCAATGTTCCCCACCCCCTTTTAATTCTTGACTGTTTGAAGGGATTCAATCTTGGTACTATTATTGGAGAACTGATGTCTGGAAGATTCCATTACACCGTAGTTATGAACTGATAACCCCTGACTAAGACCTCATCTTTTAGAAACACAACTTCAGAACTTATCCATGACCATTTCAATGATAATCCATTAGAGGTTTACGGAAAGATAACTTAGCGTTCAAAAATTGACCATACTGAAAATAAATGAGTGAGTTTCCCAAGGAATTAAAAAAATAAATTAAAAAGGATAATTTAAAAAAATTCATTCATCAAGTTCACACTCCTCACCAGATGGGAAACCTCCACTAGAACAAAGAGAATCTAATCCTTGAACCTCATAGGTAGATCCCAAATTTAAGGGGGAGCTTCCAACGGATCACTCAACACCATTTTGGAAGAAAAGTAACTAGCTTGTTGAAACAGTTAATATTTTCCTTCACTGACAGTTGACCTTGTTTACCATCCAGATGCTCTACCACATTCCCCTCATTCACTTCTTCAAGAATAAACCAATGGATGAAAATGGTCTTGATTATTTCCCCAAACACCTCAACTCCCAATGATAATGGAATGACCACCTTCTACTACTCTAGTCTTGTTCCTTCAAACATAAGAAAGAAAACTCACACCTCTCCAACATATAGAGATCTCCCAGAACCCAATGAAACTATATTCCTCCAATCTATTCAACAACCTCGAACTATCTCTAATGACTTTAGACGACAGGCACAGATTGAGGAGATCTTGGCTCCACCAATCCAATAGGAGTCTGGGTGGGGAAAAAAACTAGATAAATCTGATAAAAACATCTAGGTCTTTCTGGGTGTCATATTCATATAACAAAATAATATAAAACCCAAATAAACATCTAAAAAAACTCAGTTGGGAGAAACTCCAAATAAAAATAACCAAGAAAAAAACACATCATAAATCAACTCAAATCTAAATTATATATCAAATAAAATCAAACCAAAACAACATCTAAAAAAAGAAACAAATCTATTTTTGAAACCACTATTTTCTGTTGAAAATCAAAATCAACTTAGAAAAGGACACATTTAAAATTTACTAGCATACTTTTCAAATTCAATTTAATCATGAAATCACACTTAATAAACAAAACCATGTTCCCAAATATTATTACACTTTTTAGAACCTTTTTCCCAAAACCCTTTTTAGATTTAATACCCCTTTTGAAATCAAGATCATTTTCTATTTTCATAATTATTTCATAACATCCAATATAAAATTAAAAAGGCCACATCACTTTTTAATTTAAAACCAAAAATCCCATTAGAAAAAGAAGTGCATTTAAAAAAAAACCATTTTACCTTTCAGAAAACACATTGTAAAAAACCAAATCCAAATTTTGATTTTAAATACTTACCCGTGGTATCTTATGAACCATGAAATATGTGTTCTCCCCAAACCCAATGATATCATCCATGCACATATTCCAACATGACATTTCTAAAACACACACATGTGAAAGTTGATAATAATTACCAAGGGCCATACTCACTATTTTATCATAAAATCAACCATTTACCAAATTCCTAATTCACTTTTCCTACACATTTACCAAAAATTTTAAAATTTTAAATAACATTATATTTTAAAACAAATTTATTTTCAACCCAAAAATCATTTATAGAAATATTGTTCAATTAAAAAACCATTTTCCACTATAAAGACCATATTACATTGAAAACCCAATCAAACCAAACAAAACTAGGCAAAAAACATAAATCACACTAAAACTTCATGAATAAGAAACTAGTTGATATCCCTAGAATGACAACATAGCCTAACAGACCATGCTCCGAGCGAGAATCAACACAGGGAGTATGTTGACTCATTCATGTGGGATACCCATGGGTTTCTACTCCAAGAATTATTGTCACATAGCACCAGTTCACTTACATTTTCATCCCCAATCCACACAAACAAAAAAATTATTTAAATCCCAGACTACCCTTAGAAACTCATGTATTAGGATGATAAGGGTTCATGATGTCCTTCCCACACCTCCATCTCATGTATTGGTAGTTCTAATATCCACGCTACATGACACCCCAAATAAAAATGGCTTTTTATGATTCCATTTTGTCAAAAACAAACCTAGGTTAACCCTAATCTGGTCACCCAAGTCAAACTACAACAATGCATGAGTAGCACTCTCGACCCCTAGAGCTTGTTAAATAGTTCCATGCATCAAAATAAATCAATTTGGAATGATTTGGACCATAAAAGAAGGAAATATAAATACATATAAGATGAATAATAAAAATTAATAATAGCAGAGGAAGAAAATGAAACCGAACATACCTCCATGTGACACTACGAGTCACCACCGACCACAAAATCAGAATTTCCCTATGATTAATGAGACCAAGACATAAGTATCATATAAACTAAAATATAATAATGCGATATTCTTGAGTATTAATACTTAGTAGGCATGGTCAAATAGTCAATTCCCAATAAATTTTCTTTAAATGAAAGATCTATCAATTTCTAGTTTGAAATACAATATTTAAAAAGTTGATTTCAAAAACTTTCCTTAATAAAAGGTAATCATTGGCCCATATGACACATCACAAAAATAAATCTAAAAGAGAGAGAATACTACTATAATTTTAACACCATCACATGAATTGGAATTTAATCCACTGGAATTATTTCGTACCCCACCAAAAAATGATAAAATTGACGTCTAAAATGAAGAAGGAATATCATAAAAAATTCATGAATTTGGAAACCTTAAATTATAACTCAGTTTTAGAAGCCTTTTAGGTCAATTTTTAACAATTAAAATTGTGTTATATTTTTTAACCATACTAAATATTATAAAAAACATTATAATATATTATTTTATTGGTTACATATCCAAAACGAACACACATATCAAAATCTATGGTCATTTGTAGTTGAACCGTGATTTTAAACTTATATTAGAACATTAAAAAAATTTATTATTAATTATTACCAAATTATTATATAGTGTGATCGTAATTGTTTTTTTATGATTTTATTTTATACGTATAGGTGCACATACAGACACCTAGACCAACAGTTATGGCAATCTGAAGCTGATGTTTGATTTTCAACATCTCTCAGAACAATAGTTAAGTGACTAAGTTTCATCCATAATTTTAATATTTGTGTGTTTATATATATATATATATGTATATGTATATGTATATATATAGTTAATAATTAATAAATAAAGTGGTCACTCTCTATTTTATGGGAACCTACATAGGTTTGAGTCTTACTATATTCTAATGTAGCTTGGAGAGAACAATATGAATGGTGGAAGATAAGGCCCATGCAAGACATGGTGTGACACCTTCCAATACTCTCATTACCCACACTCAGTTTTGATTTCAAATCTTCACTACCTAATATATATTATTATTTGATAATGAATAATTAATTTTGTTTTTAAATAATCATTAAATAATAGTTATAAATAATTAATAATTTATAATTAAGACTAAACTGTTAATTAAAATTTAAATTAATTAATAATATATATTAAATAATAATTTATATTAACAATTTTTAAATACTAATTAATTAATAACTATTGACATTTAATTAAAATTATAATAAATTAATAATAATACTAACTAATATCATTATTTTCAGGATGGTTTTTTTGAAGAGCACCACTAAAATTAAATAAATAATAATTGAAATAAAATTAGCAAAGGTTTTAACCACCACTAAATGAATATGGGTTTTAACAAACATTTCTGAACTAGTTACAATTTTCTTAACACTTCACTGAAAAACAAATAAAAACCATTTACTGGTAATTTTAAAAACCACTGTTAATTTTCCTCTCTAATATGGTGAATGTTATTCTAGTATGAACTACTGAACATAATTTAAAGAAAATTTTGATTAATATTAAAGTAAAATCACGTTTTCATGTCAAAATGGAACTCATTATATAGTTATCAATTAGTGGTACTTCAAAGACGGTCTAGTAAGACTGGATCAGGGGAATACTGGTCTGACTATAGAAAATTGAAATTATTACACTCATAATAGTTAATGATATGGGTTATATGATCTTATATTCATTGGTGTATCTTTTCCCCTAATATATTTCATGAATATTAACTATGACTGCTTCAAAAATAATATATGTAATTCTCTATCATACTTTTAAATAGAAAAGAACCATTTTTCATCCCACCAAATCATATGTCTCCTGCCAAGCCGAGGGAATTAAAAATTCATTTATAAGATCTTAATGATAATGGATTTATCATTCCCAACACTTCTCATTAGGTTACCCCTTTGATTTTCACTAATAATGGTGCTGGAATATAGTAAATATGTGTAGACTATTGAATAGAAAACTAGGTGATTGTTAATAATTATTATATTCATTACCATATACTAATGATTTATTTGACTACCTAAAATGGGTTAAGTTGTTTTCAATGATTAATCTATTATCTATGTATCATAAAATCAATGTTAAGGTGAAATATCTTCCAAATACAGCTTTTTTATGTTTATGTTCCCTCTTCAACATATAGTCATAAATTTTGTCTTGATTAATATCTATAAATTTTTCATGGATTAATAAATTCTATATTTCATCCATTCGTAGACTCGTTTGTGGTTGTATTTATAGATAACATACTAATATATTTGTCATATTGAGAATATCATAGAAGAAATATTCAGTTCATCGTTGATACTTCAATAGAACACTAGTTTTATGATAATTTTTATAAATATTATCTTTAGGTATAGGAAGATAAATTCCATGGGAATGTGTTCTATGAAGTTTGAATATCAGTTGATCATTAAATGGTATAAATAGTTAGGAAGATAAATTCCATGGGAATGTGTTCTATGATGTTTTAAAGACCTATGTGAAGTATAATTTATAGATAAAGAGAAGAATGACCATTTCTTTAATCCTAATATTACCATATTTCGGTGATGGATTTGTGTTTTATTTCAATTTCTATATAGTGGGTCTAGGATTTTTTATTATATAGGATCAGAATGAGGTGGATTATGGTCATATAAAACTCTATCCACATGAAATAAATTATCTAAAACATGATCTTGAATTTGCCTATGCGGTGTATGAATTTAAGTGATGTAAAAAAATCACTTCTGAGAAATTTTCATGGTATCCTCTTACTAAAGAAGCACCAATTTTTCACACTGATATTTAATTCTAATTTTGCATTGGGGGTTAGAACCCAATAATAATTTTATTTCATACACCTTTATGAATTATAAAAGGTAAATGAGATTACAGAAACTCTAAACATTAAATCCCAATGTTAAAAGGTGCATGAGGTAAAGGATGAGTAGATATTGATGGATGAGCTTTTACCTGATGTTTATGAGGATTGAGATAAGATATATTTATAAGGTTTTGAATATACATCATGAATTGTGGAGTGATTCAATGATTCCCATGTATCATCAATGGTCTAAATCACCTCAAAAAATGAAAGAACTAGATCACAACATAAATCAGGCACGTCTCTCCATACACCAGAGGTTTCTAACATGTATAGAGGGTCGATGGGTGATTTTTTAGAGACTATATCATCTTGTATAGAAAACCATAAGAAATATAAAAAAGAAATAATAGTAACATTCATCCCAAGATAAAATTAAAGTATAGAAATTATAACTATTATGACACCTTAAGAAAACAGAAACACATATTCTATATTAACAAGTGTTACTATAATTTCATGTGATTCATTTAAAAATAAGCATGATCACCAAAAGGTCTATCATATACAACATTGCTTACAATACAAAAAATAAAATAGATAACCTAAAAACTATACCAAATATTCTGTTTGATCTAATCTCCCAACTTTGACCATAAAACCTTGCCTCAATAATCTACAATGAGGCCCTTTCCCCCACCTATATGAGAAACCCTGTAATTTTTACATATAACTAGATACCTATGTAGGGAGTGAGTAAAACTTCAAAATACCTAATCAAATATTTCCCTGAAAGTATTGAATATATCAGTGCATACACATAGTGAAATACTAATAAAATAAATCATAAATAATAATAATAAAAGTTTCACACACTCTTTTTCTAAACGTGTCACTTGGGGAGTGACCATACCGACCTCAACTAGTGCTAGAATTTGTCTAAATATGTCATCAAAGTATTATGAGGAAAATTGAGTAATATATTCCCATTATTATATGGATATTAGTCCCAGAGAAATATAGACCACTACTTAGAATAATATAAAGTCAAATGAAATGATCTATCTCTACAATGATCTCAACACATAGTTATCTCGATCCCTGATGAAAAAAATATAGAGAAATCTGGGAAAGGTGGTCTATGTCTATAAAGATATTAGCCCAAAGGCATATTTACCTCACTTCATGACAATATAATGTTGAATGAAAAAATAAATCCATTTATATACCAATCTCATACATATTCCTTGTTAATCTCTACCCAATATGAAATAACGAAAAGTGATAAAGGCATGGCATATCTATATCAGTCTTCTCTCTAAGGAACCTCAACCGCTTTTTATAATATATAAGGACAAAATAATAATGATAACCCATTTCTATAAAGATATAATCCCTTTTATTTGTACCCCTCTTAATTTCAATATTAATAAACTAGGGAAGGAAGTACATAGAATTAACCACATCATAGTGTAATAAATAACTTAACAATACATCATTACAATCAGTTATAAGGTGTTCATAGAGCCCAATTCCAATTTAATTCAATGTATCTTTTTGTATCTCACTCAGAACCCGTATCTCAACTACCCATATATGGGGTCCTACAAAACTATAAATCACAATGATGGGAAATATCACACCCCTAAAGTATAGAAAATTAAAGATAACAACTATAAGGTAATTAAAATACCCTATCACAAGGAAATCCTCATATTGTGTCCCTACAAATCTACATCACTTTATCAGAAGAGGTTATTTAGAAATTAAAAAATCCCATTACATCATAATATAAGTCAAATAATACCTTATTGAGTTCCAAGTAACATGGTTATCACAAAAAATCTCAAGCAAAAACTATCGATGATCAAGGTATTAAAGTTCAACTCATATGGGAACCCTCACAACCCTAAAAATCCTTACTCAAAACTTATGGAAAAAGTGAAAATAATTTATATTACTTTCAGTTCAAGAACACACATTGAGAATAACCACATATCACTTACAACATAAAACATTAAATTATATTAATTGGGCTATATTATATTGTATTATAGGTTCAATCCTTATGGTATGACATGAAATTTATTTAGACTTTTCATATTCATTTGTAAATGGATATCGTAAGGCTTATTAAGAAACAAATCCCCTACATTTTCAGGGAAGTGGAATATTTAATGTTTGGTAAATCCTCCATAAATGTTATCATAATTTTAATCATTTCATGTGATGAAAAATGGGAATTGATTCATATGTGGGTTATGAAGTGTTCATATCTGAATTATTTGCTTGAAATTTATATAACAGTAATGTAAAATCCATTAATGGAATATGAATTCCTTGATGAATATATTTATTATACACATCTATTGAGATGGGTTTAACTTATTCCAATCTCCACATGAAGAAACTACCAACCTAGAATCTCTATCTCCTTCACCATTTATGGTGATAAGCAATAGAATGTTGTGGGTTTTATGTGAGTCTCACCCAAGTGTGAAGTGATTTCATAGCAACCTGTGTATACACCATAGAAAACGAATGTCTTCTGATTTTATCTTATGATCTTATTCAATCCTATATGAGGAAAATTATTATTGAAACTCTATAGTGTAATATTCCCAAGAACGAGTTATTAATTTTATAGTTTCATGGTTTTTGGTATTCATACATGGTGATCGTGTATTATATGTTTATATAATTTATTTTAACAACCATTAATTTCATTCAGGTGCGTCATAAATTATTTTATACATTTTATTGTTTTCCTGAGTTATGATTTGTTTGGGTGATGCATTGGTTTGCTTTTAGGTGGTTTTAGGTGATTATAGAGTACTTTAATGGGTACATGATTTGAGAGTGATGTGGGAAAACCATGAGGTTTTCTCTAGTATATCATGTAGCATATTGAAGAGGGAATGTAGATAACACATGGTTAGAACATGATTAGGGATATGGGAAAGGTAAATGGATAAACAACTAGAATCGGAAGAGATAGAACTTAACCTTCATAGGGTGTACCATGATAGACTCTAGATAGAAGTTTCAGTTTTTTTTCATATTTATTTTGTTTATAATTTGGTTGGACCTATAATGTTGGGGTCCTTGGTTTATTAAATTGTATTCCTATATGATACCTAAAATTCCATATGATATTTCATTTGTTATTGTTTAGTTATGAAATTATTTTTTTGGTATATTTTTTTTCTTATTATGATTAAGGTGTATGTATATTGAAAGTAAGTGTATAGTCACACCACTTCTTCATTTTGATCCCCACTACTAGTTAAAAACCACATTAATATATAGAGTCATGTATGAGGTCATGTAGCTCACCATCACAGACTTGGTCACTCAGATCATGGAATTACAAATTGGTATCAAAGTATGTTTTCTTTTATTTCATATTGAATATGTTTTTTAATGGTATAAAGGTCATATGTTGTGTGGAAGTTCAGTAGGGGATTCATGTAAGTGCTTTGCTAGCTCTTACTTGAGGGACTTATGAGTTATCAATTATGGGATTTATATTGTATTTTTGGATTTATAGTCCCATGATAACAAATAATATATATTTTTTGTAATAGTTTATGGGATTTGGTTGAATTCATGCATCATCATTAGGCACATAGGATCACATGTCATTTTTTAATGTTTCTTTTTATATATGATAGTTCATTTAATTAAATTTCATGATATACGTGTTGTGATTCTATGATATATTTCCCTAACATTTGTATCATTTAAACATAATGAACATTATTGATATATATGTGTTCACACACACACACACACACACATATATATATATTATTTTGGATGACGTGTATTTATTGAATATGAGGAGTAGGGCATGGGTAGTACAAGGAGGTTTATACTGTATCATTGTGAGAAGAACCTTATGATAATTCCATCTATAGAAATCCTTTCAATTTTTCTACATGCTACATCAGTTGATATCTTATCTAAGCTACTATATGATTAATATGTGTTCATTCAATATTATAGATAATATTTCCTAGAAGACATCATATAATATTTTTTATAAAAGTAGGTTTGAATTCTCAAGCCAAAGAGGATGGGCTAGTTCATCCACTAGATATATTAGAGGATGTAGTTAACTATGATATTATTCCTAGTCCAATGGTTTAGGTGGTGAAACATCCCCCATTTTGGGTCTTTGTTATAGTGTATGTTCAAGGAGGATGAGTTTCTAGGATGATGGACGATTATTCCTAGAACATCCATCTTTAGCGTCCCCTATCCTTCTAGGGCACTAGAGGCCATTAGAATTTTGGTAAATGTATTGAAATAATCAAGGGGATATTTAATATTATAAATATTATAAAGGGAAAATGGGTAATATCAGATGCTTTCATACATTAAGGGCCTACAAGATAGTGGTGGGGTGTTATGAACTATGATGGAAGACATGAGAGTCTTACTTGATATGCTTTCAAGGACGTTTTAAAGGAGTTTTTTCTTAGACAGACTAGAGATAGAACATGTGTTGATGTTTATGGGGATTTAAAATGGGATTATGTCACTATCCACCTACCTTATCTATTTCATGGTGTTACTTATTTTTTCCCCTCTTTTAGATAAGAATGTGGTGGATAAGTCATAGAATTATTAGGTCCTCATTTGACCATAGTAAAGGTATTAATAAAGGACCTTTGACATGATGAAATACCGAGAGTTTCTTTAAAAGGACTTGACGATCATTAAATATCTAGAAAAGTAAATATCTATATGAATTCTTCTTGCTCTTAATCGATGGACTGGTACACTTCCTAATGCTATAGTGGGTGCCTCTTTTGGTGGCAAGAAGAGAATGGTCAAGGAGTTAAATTAAGATGTTGTATGTAAATCAATGTAGAGAAGGGTTTCATCATAATCCTTTGTTGGAGGATGAGGTCCCTTGTATATCAACTATTGATAGAGTGGGAACTATCAAAAAAATTCTTGGACCTCAGAATAAATTTCATCATTGTAAAAATATGTGGCATCGAAGGTAGATTTGTTCAAGGGTGTTGCATATAGGCTCTCATAGGGTTACAATGTATACACAATCTATAAAGTAAAGATATGGAAATGGTATTTATATGTGGATTCATATCCTACAAGATTTAACAACCCAGTTAAATTATTCCATTGAATGTTAGGGACATGGTGGTGAGGAAAAAATATATAAAATATAACACTGTTTTATTTAACTTCCTTCATCAATCAAATTGATTACAAATGTCATGATTATTCAAGACCTGATACAAAAAACATGCATGCACACCAACTATGTCAAACTCACTTTCCATGTATTCATAAAACCAATCCCAATCAAATAAAAAATGTAATCTAGAATGCAATTATATAATGGAATATTATAAAGGATAAAATTTTAATAGGCTTACCCAATTAGAAACACCACCATAAATAGATCTACAATTGTTCAACGGAAGTTGAAAATTTTATATATCCTACCACGTATACCTCGAATAAAAGAGAAATCCTAATTATATTACATTATAATTAATATATCTATCCATGATAGACTAGCGGGGTACTACTAGGTTTATACTCAAACCCTGAATGGGAATCGTGATGAATGTGTAGACTTAATGAATTGGGATATGGGAAAGGGAAATGGCTAAACAATTGGAAGCTGTGGATATAGAACTTAACATTCATATGGTTTACCCAGATAGACTCTAGATAGAAGTTTCAGTTTTTTTCTTATTTATTTTGTTTATAATTTTTTTTGACCTATAATTTTGGGGTCCTTGGTTTATTAAATTGTATGCCTATATGATACCTAAAATTCCTTATGATATTTCATTTATTATTATTTAGTTATGACATGACTTTTTTGGGTTAGAATTGTTTTCTTATTATGATTATGGTGTATAGATTTTGAAACTAAGTGTATAGTCACCCCACTTAATCATTTTGATCCCCACTACTAGTCAAAAACCTCATTAATATATGGAGGCAAGTATGAGGTCATGTAGCTCAATATCATAGACTTTATCACTCAAATCATGGAATTACGAATTGGTATCAATGTATGTTTTCTTTTATTACATCTTAAATATGTTTTTTAAAGGTGGAAAGGTGATATTTTTTGTGAATGTTCAGTAGGGGATTCGTGTAAGTGCCTTGATAGATCTTATATTAGGGACTTATGAGTTATCAATGATGGGATTTATATTGTTGTTTTGGATTTATAGTCCCATGATGAAAACGAGTATGTTTTGTTTGTAATAGTTTATGGGATTCGGTAGAATTCATGCATCATCATTAGGCACATAGGATCACATTTCATTTTTTAATGTTTTTTTATATATGGTAGTTAATTTAATTAAATGTCTTGATATATGTGTTGTGATTCTCTGATATAATTGACTAACATTTGTATCATTTAAACATGATCAACATTATTGATATACATGTGTTCAAATATATATATATATATATATATATATATATATCATTTTGGATGACGTGTATGTATTGAATATGAGGAGTAGGCCATGGGTAGTATAAGGAGGGTTAAGTTGTATCATTGTGAGAAGCCCCTTAGGATAAGTCCCTCTATAGAAATCCTTTTTATTTTCCTACATGCTACTTCAGTTGATATCTTATCAGAGCTACTATATGTTTTATATGTGTTCATTCAATATTATAGATAACATTTCCTAGAATATATCGTATATGAGTTTTTATTAAAGTAGGTTTGAATGCTCATGCTAAAGAGGATGGGCTTCTTCCTCTACTAGATATATTATTGGATGTAGATGACCATGATATTATTCCTAGTCCAATGGTTCAGGTGGTGAAACCTCCCCCGTTTTGGGTCTTTTTTATAGTGTATGTTCAAGCTGGAGGAGTTTCTAGGATGATGGTCGATTATGCCTAGAACTTCCATCTTTAGCATCCAAAAGCATTTTAGGGCACTAGAGGCCCTTAGTATTTTGATAAAGGGATTGAATTAATCAAGGGGATATTTAATATTATGGAGACTATAAAGATAAAAATGGGTAACATCTGATGCTTTCATACTTTAGGGGCCTACCAGACGGTGGTGGGTTGTTTTGAACTATGCTGGAAGACATGAGCGTCTTACTTAAAGTGATTTCATGGACATTTGTTTAAGGGGAGTTTTCTTAGAATCACTATATATAGATCATGTGTTGATGTTTATGTGGATTTATAATGAGATTATGTCACTATCCAACAACCCTACTTATTTCATGGTGTTACTTCTTTTTTCCCCTCTTTTAGATGAGAATGTGGTGGAGAAGTCCTAGAATGTTTAGGCCGGAATTCGACCAGAGTAAAGGTATCAAGTAAGGACCTTTGACATGATGAAATACCTAGAGTTTCATCAAAAGTACTTGATGATCAATAAAGATATAGAAGAGGAAGGATCTATAAGACTTCTTCTACCTCTTAACAGATAGACTGGTACACTTCCTAATTCTATAGTGGGTGCCTCTTCTAGTAGAAAGAAGAGAATGGTCGAGGAGTTACATTAATATGGTGTAAGGAAATCAAAGTATAGAAGGGTTTCTTTAGAATCCTTTTTGGGGGGGAGGAGGTCCCTTTTATATCAACTATGGATAGAGTGGGAATTATCAAAAAAATTTCCTAGACCTCAGAATAAATGTCATTGTTGTGAAAATATGTGGCATCTAAGGTAGATTTGTTCAAGGGTGTTGAAAATAGTCTCTCATAGGGTTATAGAGTAGACACAATTTATAAAGTAAAGATATGGAAATGGTATTTTGAGGTGGATTCATATCCCACAGGCTTTGATAACCTAGGTGAATTACTCCCTTTAATGGTAGGGTCATGGTGGTGAGGTAGGAAATGTTTATGCAGTGAATCATGTCCTAGATAACAATATAGAGGGACGATTAACTATTCTAGATACAATAATGATCACATATATACTATCTTATATCTTGATTGATACAATATATTCCAATTAATATATATCTACTCAAGTCACTGATGGGAATGATTTACTGGACAAGTCATCATCTAAGATATTATATATCGACATGACCTTAGGGAAGATAGTGAATCATATTTTGGGATGTGTAAAATGAATCAAAAGTAGATTTTATAAAAGGGTATATATGGGATTTAATGATCCTAGATATGACTATATTTTATGCAATTTTCAAAATATACTAGTTAACCAAATAACGAGTGCACAGGAACTACAACAGGACAAGATTATCCTTTTCTATACCTAAGGGGTAGAAATACAAATTTTCAGTTCATGGTATATTAGGACAGGTGGAATGTGGCCAGAAATAAGTTATTTAAGTACTATTATAGTTCAAATTAGTGTATATGGTACTTATGGAATGTATGTTAGTAGCTCCCACCTTTTCTCCTATAATACTGGATAATTATTGGGATGTATTTCCAAAAGTTTCCTCTAGATTACCTCCTAATATTGAAATTGAATTATCGATTTAACTCATTATTGGATTGAAAAATATATAGATTCTTGAATATCATATAGTGTTAGTCTAGTTTTTTGAACATAAGGAGAAAATTAAGGATTTAAAGATGAACGGTTTTATTATAATGAGCACATCGCTAGGGGTGCTCTAGTATTGTTCATGAAAAAGATGAATGGTTGTATTCAGATACATTTTGACTAAAGGATGATGAAATAGGTAATATTGAAAAATATATACACATTTAGAGGGAAAAGTAACTTGCTTTATTATTCATAGGGAGCCTGAGGGTTCCTTGTGATTGAACTATGATTAGGTAACCACCAACTTCAGATCAATGAATAATATATTCCTATGAAATAATTCGAGAGTAGATATGAACAATATGAATATCTTTCCATTCAATTTGGGTTGAAAATTTCTCCAGAGGTGTTCATAAATATCCTAAATAAAATCTTACATCTATATCTGGACTCTATAATTGTGGTGTTCATTATTGATATCTTAATATTCTAATGGACCTCGTAGATGTAATCTAGACATTAGGAGATTGTGTTTAGTATACTTCATGTTTATCTAATCAGTTCAAATATTTTGAATTTTTGATTATAGATATACGGGTTATGTTTGCTTGGGTATGTAGTCTCTAAGGTAGAAATTTCTATAGACCCAGAGATGGTGAATGTTGGGATTTCATGGGTGTTCTCTTGAAATGTGTTTGATATCAGGTGTTTCCTTGGGTTGGTTGGATATTACCAATGGTTTATTCAAGACTTCACCTACCTAGAAGTGTCTATGACTCAGCATGCCAAGAATAGGGTAATTTTTAAATGGACTGATTAGTGTGAATAAAAATTTTTGGAGAAGAAGATGTGATTGATGATAGCCCTGATTCTGAACATTTGGATCCTGGGATTGGATGCATAGTTTATTATAATGAAACATGTATTGGTTTGGATGTTTTTTCTATGAAATAGGATTAGGTATTAGATTATGGGTCTCACTTGATATGACCCCATGAGTTGAACTACACAACGAATGACTTGGACCTGGCAGATTCGGTCCATTCCATGAAGTGTCAGATCCCTTATGTCTTTGGTGAGAGATAGTTCATGTACACAAACAAAAAAAGATTTCTGTAAATATTATCTTAGTGGGAAATGAATATATGTTAGAGGCATTTAGTTAAATATATTTACTATTTTTTAGATGTATTATTATATAGGGAATGATAATGATATTACATGTGCTGTTAGTAAAATAACACATGACCATAGAGAGTGTTCTTCAAAGGAGGAACCATGGTTGATGAGATTGTTCATTAATTGATTAGTGTATGAATCTATGAACTAAGGAGAAATTACTTATGATTTTTAAGTTGAAAAGTCTATATTGGTGGATTGGTAAAAGGATTACTAGGAGTTAGATCCATAAGGATTAGTGATATGGAAATGATTGGAATGAAGTGACTCAGTTCTAGGATGGTCAATGGATAGTAAAAATGTGATCTATATTCGTGGGAGAGTAGTAGTATCTACTTCGATGAGGGAATTTATGATAAAGTGTTGTCCTGTTTCTCAGAGGGTAGTTCACCTAGTTTTGATGAAGATGTATCAAGATATAATGTAATAATTCTAGTTTTTATCAATATGGAGATACATCTCAAGATTAATCTCTCATTGTTTGAAATGTTTGAGGATCAATGAAGAGAACCAATGACTAGAAGGAATGATTTAGAAAACTTTCTTGCCTCTGTGGAAGTATGATAAAATGAAATGGACTTCATAAGGGGGTTTCCCAAGACCCTAGGAAATTGTGATTTTTTCTGGGTGATAGTTGATCACTTAAAGAAGCCAGCATAATTATTTCTGATCTATGAGACTTAATTTATAGATGAGTTGGGAAAGATTTATATCTAGGATATAGTATGACTGCATTTAGTACCTTCCAATATTATATTGAACAGATACACCCATTTTATGTCATGTTTTTGAAAATTCATGTTGTATGATATGGGGAAAGAGATAAATATGAGTAAAACATATCATTCTTAGACTAACATATATTTAGAGAAAGTGATATATATTATATAGTATATACTTCAATAATTCATTTTATATTTTAGTGGAGAATGGGATGAATATCATTTCTTAATGAAGTTTTCAAACAATAATAGTTTATTGCATTCAGTTCAAATGTAACCATTTGAGGATCTTTATGGTTGATCGTGAATCTCACTATTATGTTGGGATGAGTTTGGTGAGGCAGTTATATTTGGAATGATTATATTATAGGAAACCATTGAGAGGGTGCAGTTGATCCGGAAGTGATTGGTTACAAATTAGAATAAAAAATGATCATATATTGACCAAAGGATATGACCTTTGGAGTTCATAGAGGGTGATCAGGTTTTCTTATAGGAGCCACCTTGATTAGGGTGTTATAGTTTATAAAGGATATGAATTTTGGAACGATGGTTTTTGGAGTCATTTGAGATCATCAAGTGTATTGGAATATAATATAATGATTGGGGATCCCTCTATAGTATTAAGATAAGTATAACATGTTCCACATGACATAGATTTGGAGGTACAATCTGATCCCATACATCTGAAAGATATTCGTAACACCAAAATATTGTACTATATGTCTGTTTTTAAATAAATTGAATTTATTTCATAGCTTACATTTTCCACAAAACCTTTCATAAATGAACCGTGACTAGCTATTAACAATCATTATTTCAACATGACTGATATAAACTAGCCACTGAATTTGACGGTGTGAATGAGATAAAATATATAATGAAGTATATATGAGGTTCATATTACATTAAAAATTTATTATTAATAATTAGGAAGTAAACATACAATTTTTATTAAAGTTGATTTTATCATCACAAAATATGTTTTCTTCTAAAACAGCTTTCCTAGTTTTTATAAGTAAATATCATGAAATATTTAATGAAATTTTATTAATATTTATTAAAAAAATAATATATTTTTTGAAATAATAATTTTAAAATCATCTTATGTTAATTTTCTGGAATTTTTCGAGAACATTGATTTTCTAGTGAATAGTGAAAAATATCGATTTTTATAAAACTTTTATTTTATTTATATTAAAAGGTACATTTACAACATTAATTTTATATTAATGAAATATAATAAATATTTAGTTATATTAAATATAATTAATTTTGTATTAATCATAATTATAAATTATTTTTTTATAAGTACTTTTTTAGGTTTAATGTTTTATTTTCAAGAAAACAGTTTTTTTGTTGTGTTTTATAGGATTAATTTTATATTAAATTATTAAAATTATTTGTTATAAATTTTAAAAAAAAGGATTTAATAGTTGTATTTAAAATTTAAAAATTTATTAAATAGTTATGTTTTATTTTTGGTTAATAGAAATAGTATCCTTGGTAATATTTTTACCATTGAAAAGGGTAAATTGGGTAATTTAGGTTAAAAATAAAATTATAAAGACCTGAACATGACCCTAAAACCTATATAAATATATTTTATTCATAATTTTTATCCATAATCATTCCATTTTCAATTATATAACCATTTATGGTCATTTGGATGAGGATATTATATTTATAATATTGTATTTAAAGAAAAGTCAAAGATGTCACATTCTTGATGTTAAAATATTCAACATTTTTATATGGTTTTATCCAGAATTTATGTTTGATGATAAATATTATTTTAAAATATAATGTTATTATATTCACCATAGTAATTTATTTGTAATATTTAGTGAATAAATAATTATCTTAAAGGCTTTCACAACACTGATTAAATAATTATTTTATAAATGGAAATTTAAAAAAATGATATATCAATATTAAATGAAATATGATTTGAGATAATTAATTTCATACACCATTTTTCTAGATGACCTTGATATATTCGTGATATAATAATTTTTTGAATTTATCTTATTTTATGTATTCTTTTAATGTCAACATAACCAATAGTTTCAAAATAGATAGCAGTGTTTTTTTAAAATTAATAATATTTTATCAGATGTTATAAAGTTTCTAAAAATCATAAATTTATCCAACGCATTTGGATAAGGTTTAAAATTTCATAAATGATCTATTTATGTTTTTTATATCATTTTATAGTAAAAATATCAACCCTTAAAGAGAAATATTCGTATTGTCATTTTAAAAGTTAAAGGGGATAAAAATGGTTAAAACTATATGATAAGGGTAATATTGTTACCAAAAACTATCTAATAGTTATGGGATGAGTGAATTGAGACCCATAATCATCATATCTTTGAAATATTAGGGAACCTCCTCCCTCACTTCTTCAAACCACTATGAGCCTTATAGATCAACCAACCCATGAAAATTTTTCTTCTAAACATCTTTATTTAAGTTCATGAAGTTCTAGTACTTACAAAATATCTACTCTAGGTCCCTTAAAGGAATTTATTAAGGAATTATTTCCAGATAAGTGGTAATTATCTTTACCCACTCTTTCAATTTTATTTATTCTTATACTTCCTCTTCATTTTTTTATTCCATTATAAAGTAATAATCAAATAATCATATACATGTTGAGATATTATTATGATTATGGAAAACCATATTCCACCTTTTCTCTATCCTATAAAAATTTAAATCATCATGCTTGCATAAATATGACTCACCCTCTCCATGATGTGGTGTAATTTTTTTCATAAACACTTTAATTGGATGGTTATAATGATTGAAATAACATACATATATGATTTAAATTATATGATACTAATTTTGGAAAAATAAAAATACCCCCTTCCTTATCCTTTCACTATTTATGGAATGAAACCACTGCTCATGCAAACATACGACCTACCTTCTTCACGACATTATGCGATTCATTTTCCATGTTCACTATTAATTAATGGTTATAGAATTGTGTATAATGAACTAATTTTACATCTATGACCTTAATTTCATTATTTAGATGACATAAATATATCATATTCATAAAATCCAGGACTTACATGACAACACATGCATAGGAAAATGATGTAGTTAACACCAAAAACATGGTAATACCAAAATATAATTAACAAGGGGAAATAATTTGAAATAATAAGATCATATATGATATCATAAATATGATCATGGTTCTATTATAATTAATAAAATTCTTTAGTCCCTTATGTAAACGGTAAATGAACATTCAACTAAACAAAAGAGCATGGTAAGGGTTTATCATCACACTTTTATTTCTATGAGAAATATTCCTTATTCACCACTTATTTATATTTTGTGGTTTAATGAAACTTTGATATATCAATCATGAATTTTTTTAATTTTAATGTTATTAAATGTTTCATTTCATGATTATTATTTTTACTATTCATATGAGTCGACTGATTACAAGTAAGTAAGGGATTTATTAACTCAATTACCATTCATTGGATTGAACTTATAATTCATTTATTATGTCATTCCAAATGAATTTTTGTCATTTTATATTATTAATTTTTTTATTTGGATTTATAGTTTATATATATAATCTATTTATTTTATTATCTCCAAAACAATATACTGTTTTGACATAGATTGTTTAATTTGAATGTTATTTGAATAAATGGTGAAATAATGTTAAATCAATATATTTTTTACAAGAAAAATATATTTTGATGTTTAATATTGTTTATGAATTAAATAATTTATTAAATATATGAGGAATTATTTGGAAATTTATGATATGGTTTGGGGATCGGTTAATGCAAGTCCCTTGAGGAATAAGTATTCTCATGGGACGAATCAGTTGGTTTGCCTCATATAAAGGGTTTCGACCCCATATGTTTTAGACTATCTTGTGAATGGTCTTGATGTTAAAGGGTCGATGTTTCTAGGAAACATGATGTCCAATAATTAATCATTTATTAATTAAGTATTAATTTATTACTACCCATGATATTTTGTCTAAGAGAAAATCTATGGATACATTTCATTATCAGTTTATTGATTTTGTAGAATGTGTTTTCCATTATTTACCTTACCATATTTATTATTATCATTGATTTATTTTTGATTATTTTTTTTAACCCTTAATAATAATTTTATCCCACCCTTATTTTTTCCTTTCCACAATATTCTAAGAAGTTTATAATGACATATTTTCTTGGATATGATGTATGGAATAATGCTATATACGAAAAAAATCTGTTGTAATTTTTATTAAAAATGTAATATAATACTAATGTATTAATCAAGATTACAAATACTAATAAAATAATTGGTTCTTTTGGGATTTGATTTCATGTATCATATTCCATTGTAATGGTAGAAGGAACCATCTCTAGGCTACTAGGGTCTGGGTTATTACAGTTTGTATCATTGGATGTATAGTAGAAACCATGGGTACTACATTTTAATATAATCATTTCTAACATGAGATATATAATAATCTTTTAAAATATTTTATAATTTTCACCATTATTGGGATTTTGTGCTTTGGCTCAAGATTACTGGTAATATTGGTCTAATTTACAATGTAAAATTATTTAGTTATGGCTCCTAAAACAAGAAAGGGAATCAATACCCATGGTCAATGTTGGGATTTTCCCACATAGTAGGAAAACACAGTTGGCATTGGAATTGAGTATATCATAACTATATTAGGGGTGCTTAATCAGGTTATGATGAATAAGATTTTCCAAATAGAGAAACAGTCTATTCCGCAACATGATTCTCAAATGTTGGATCACTTCATGTGACAAAAGCCACCATTAATTAGTGGGACTACTAATCCCACAGTAGCTGAGCAATGAATTATATCCCATGAAAATATATTTCAATACCTGTGTAGCAGTAAAAGGGAAATAGTTATAGTAGAAGTTTATTTTCTTTTATGATATTCTGATCAGTGGTGATCATTGATCTATAATAATAAGGAAGAAGAAGACATATAATATATTGAGTGCAGAGATTTTAAAGTAATATTCTTCGAAAAATATATCCCTTTTGAAAAGTGATTTGAGATGAAGATAATGCCTCTCAACATAATGAGAAAGGATGAATAAAGTTTTTCAAAATATGTGACTATATTTAAAGGACTATCTTTGTATGATATAGATTATATAAGTAATCTAGAATGAAATACTGATTATTTTTATAATGTCCTTAACCTAGGTCTCTAAAGGGAATTAATTTCCCAAATTTTTTCATCATTTGATGAAATAGTATTATATTCCATCAAAACAGAGAAGTAATTTTATAGATCATATATTTTTAAAGGAAATATAAAGACGAAATGGTCATCTAAAACCATAAAAACTGATATGTGTCAATATAGAAGATAAATGTGATGAAATTTTTATTATGTGATAACTATGGAAAGAATCACCCACAAAAATTCTTGAATTTCATGGGAGTTTTTTATAAGTGATCATAAAAGGTTCATTGGGTCAAATAATTCAATGGGAATAAGTAAAACACTATTATTTAGTGTTTCAACTCCAAGGATATGGGGTGCTATGAAAAATATTTCCCAAACATCAAGTAAATCCATCAACAAAGAGGTTTGGGGTAGAATATCAAGATTATATTATTGATACAACAAAACTAGAACGATTAAAGTGATTTTTTATTTAGATTCAAGAATTATGTTGTAAATGTATTTTATCTATTTATAAGAATCATGAAATATATAAGGATTTTACTGCAGTACTTCTTATGTAAGTATTTGTAAACATGTAATTAATAGTACCTGTATCTAAGAGAAGTGATTCTATTATAAGTTTATCTTTTTTAAAACACATGATTTGGGGAATATAACCCATAATATATTCCAAATATTGAGATAATAGTGATAAAGGGATGTTTATTGAAAAAATTTTGTGACCAAATAATTAGTTAATAATTTTATGGTTTATGAATATTTCTATGTGATTGGATTTAAGGAATATATTCAATAAGATAAAATTTTATTTTTTCGAAGAATTTATGTTTTAAATATGATTTTAAGGTGAACAAGGTATTCATATATTTTATTTATGAAAAATAGAGCTAAATTATTTTTTAAAGGTAATCTAATGTTAAGCTTCTACTAAATATTTAGCGACCTTCCTTCTAAATTTTTAGACCTTAATTTTGGATATATGTATTTTGGACGAGTCTTAAGACTAAATACATATGGAATATATTATTCTGAACATTTCATATTATTGTTTGTTGATAACATGTGATAACCATTTTGGTTTCAATAAATATTTAAAGGTTGAAGGAATGATATTTGGATCTTAGGATTCGTTAATGTTCTTTTGGAATGAAAATTTTTTCTTGTATATCCATTTCCTAGCATAAGAAGTGAAAATATATCCAAGAACAACCAAAGGATGAGATTATGATTATGACATGGAAAGAAAACTAGTATGTTTATTTTCTCAAGTGAATACCTATATTGTAAAATAATTTCTCAAATCTAGGAGAAGGATTTTGGAAATAAAAATTGTTATCAGTTTACTTTTCTTAATTAGAAACCAATGGCCTTTTAACAAATTAAATATTTAATTTTTTGTGAGGGTTATCATTATAATTAACATGTTCTAAATCAATATCTATAAAAACATGATATTATTATTTTACTTCCATGTCCATATTTTTACATTCAACTACAATTCTCGAATTCGAAAGAATAAATTTTTGGGGACCTTCCCATTTTTCTTTCTATCTTATTAAGTGGATGTTTTATCAACCTTATTTACGATGTGGGTTTCCTACAATGGAATTTTCAAATATCTATATTTGATTTTAGAAGTGTAATATCAAATTGTGAGTTTGAAATTTAATGAATAATGGGATTATTTAATACTCCATGATTTTGCGTGCTTTCTCTTTTTAAATAAATTCCATTGCTTCTATATTTGATGTTTTACACAAAATCATGATTAAACAAACCACATTATACTATCAAATATCATAATTTTTACATGACCATTGTAAAATAGTTGTCAAAATGGAGGGTATGATTAAAAATAACAATCTTATAAAATAAATATGAGGATCATATTACATAAATATTTTATTATTAATTCTTAGGAAATAAACATGCAATTTTTAGTTATGTAATTTAAATCTTAAAAAATATGTTTTCTTCAAAAAAATTTACCTGTTTTTTATAAAATATTGTATAGAATATTTATAGAAATTATATAAATTTTATGTTATAAAAATAATATCACAATGTAAATCATCATATAAAAATATATTATGGTGATTTTTTGGTAATTTTTTGGTAATTTTTTGAGATGTTTGATTTCCTTGTGGAAGTGGGAAACTCAATTTTTATAAAATTAGTATTTAATTTATATTTGAAATTTATTTTATGATTTTTGTTTGATAAAAAAATAAAATATGTACTCTTTAGTTATATATAATTTAAGTAATTTCATTTTAGTCATCTGTATACTGTATTTTGTTATAAATAAATTTTTTTTCTTAAAAATGACTTTTTCATAAAAATTGTATTTTATTTCATTTTGCATGATTAATTTTATATTAAATTTTGAAAATTATTTGTTTTTAATTTTGAATCATTTATTCCATATTTGGATTAATAAGGCCTTACTTTATTAAATATTTCCCTTTTATTTTAGGTCAATATGAAAAGTAACCTTTGTATTTTTTGTTACAATGGTAATTGATAAATTGGGTAATTTATGGTAAATATAAAATAACAATGACTAGAAAATGACCCTAAAACATTCTAAAATATTATTTTATGAGAAATGTTCATCCATAATCATTCAATTTTTAGTTATATGTCCATTTATGGCCATTTGGAGGAGGTTAATATTTTTTTAATATTTATTTTAAAAAAACAAAAAGATGACACATTCTTGATTTTAATTACTATAACATTTTTTATATGATGTTATCCAAAAGGTATATTCGACTATAATCAGTATTGTGAAATATATAAAATTATCTTCACCATTTTATATTATTTTAGATTTTATTTTTAATAACTTGTAGTTTCCATGTATTATATTTTTGATATTGTATGGATTATTTTTGAGACCAAGAATTGAGACATTGTGAAATTCCAAGAGAAGATGTGAATAGAATAAAATTTTGAAATATATTTATTAGCGCACAAGCATAGTTTTCCTGAAAGAGAAGAATATCTTTTAAATGGGTTCTCGAATTAGGAATCCCATGGCACCTTTGAACCCAGAATGTGAGTTTTTCCATAGGCATGACTTAACCTTGGTCAGCACAAGTCATTTGTGGAATGTCCATTATGGTAATAGAAATGAATAAAATAGTTAATATTAATTATTTTCTTTCAAATTCAAGATTTATATGTTTGTTTTTATTTAAATATAATTCTATAAGAAAATTCAATGGCTAAACACATGACCTTGGAACCATTACAGAACTGCTGGAGAGAGATTCAGGGGATTCCACTCAGATGAATGGTGATCAGATAGTGGATTGATGATTGATGCACAAAAAATTGAAGGATCTCAACAAAAATCATGGAGAAACTCTGGTCTTCATCAATGATTGATTCAAATTTCGGTTTGGTAGTTTGATTTGTTTTCTTTCCCCGTTATTGATTCCTATGACGAACACAGATCAATCAAACAACGGATTGATCCTTGGATCATATGTATTTGTGATATGTGTTTATTTTAGTGTTATTTGCAGAGAATTACTTTGAATTAATGATTTCCTCCTTGTTATTTTTAATGAAACAAATCAACATCGACAAAAAATTTAAAGAGGTTCATTCCTCTAATATTTTCTTGTGATTTTATCACCATATTCTACGTTCATCATGGGTGTTCGTCCGTTGACCCAAATTTCTATATATCTCAATCAATCAATTATTGAACACACATTTCTTGGTACAAAGATTTGAAATTGTAGATCTTAGATCTTCACGACATGAAGGGGGTCTAACAATGCAGATGGCAGTGAATCCAAGGATGTTTGCACATGGTGTTGATGATCTTCAGCGCACAACGAGAAATGAAAAACTATCCTGTGTTCTAAGTGAATCAAAGGTCCAAATATTGTTGATTAAATGATTCATGAATTTATGATTCTTGATCTCCATTTTTTCTATAAAATCGATTTCCAAATTGAAGGTCGGAGTATCACCTAGGATGCACAGAGCACGTATATATATTTCTAGAAAAATATTCTTTTCATGGTGTATAATCCGGATCTAAAAATGGTGTGGGTCCCCCTTTATTACATGTAGGTGAGAGTGTAAGAGTTATGTAGCACATAAAATATTTCCTTTTCACACGGTGTCTGAAACCTCCAAGGAGACATAGGGTGTACCTCCGAGGGTACAAAGACACGGAGAAGAGTATACACATTGGGGCATGTCGTGTACTCCCCTACATGCACACAGCCTAGACCAATTATATAGGATAAGACATGTACTAGTTTATGGGAACATGTAAATGACCTAGATATGTGAAGTATAACATGGGTAGTGTCACAAACCAAGTTGGGTCGCCATCCGAACAGATGCCTGACTCGGCCCGCGACACGGTCCGAAGGGCATTCTTATTCCCCATAGGCTGGCACAAGTTCCTGGGTATCAAAATAAACCTTTTTTACCCGAACAATCCAAAATAAAGTAGTCAACAATATATACCCAACCAAAGTAAGAGTCGTATCCAAATAAGTCTTCAACCAAAACCAAATTTTTGAGTCATAAGTAAAAAACCAAAACCCAATCAATAATAAATGTTTGGTGTAGAAAACCTCACCCAATAACTGTCGCCCGACGAGAGGACACCACCCTCAAGCCACCACCACAATGCCACGCCAAGAGGTCTGCTAACAACCTGAACCACTACTCCCAAATGTTGGGCCCTTACCTATAATGCCCCGACCCCAGTTACCTAGAGTCGGTGCATTATTTTAATACATTGGCATGATTACAAGGAATCAAGTCCCGAAGGACCGATCAGTTTAGCAGTCTTGGAAAACAGATTACATATATTAACATTACATTACCATTTCAAACATAAAACACAGCAAAAATAGTTCTTTGAGAACTCCATTATTCCCGTTAGCTTAACCATGCATATCAATCATAATACACTTCTTGGAATCCAAGGAAAAATAAAACATAGAATCGGGTGAGCTCAAATGCTCAGTAAGGGTAAGTAATACAACGGAAAATGACATAAAAATTAAGCATGGTAAATAATTGAAACCACATGCCCTTACAAATAATAAACATGAATACTTTTATGGAAAGAATATGAGATGAGTAAATAATGCCATAATAAAACATAATCATTGGTATTATACTAGTCGAATGACCACATGAACCATCAATATTATTTCCATAATGAGGGAATGTATAATGTCAGACATTCTAAAACATTGTGTCAAGGCCTCGACCAAGATGTCTAAAATGATTAAGGCCTCAGTCAAAACCATAAATCAAATTGGGAAAGGGCCTCGGCCAATTCCATGTCTAGTTATCCCATGAGACCTACCGATGCATCGAGGAGCTATAGTGGGCTCCACCCGTCACTTACTAAGTCCAATACATTCCTCATATGAAAAGGTTTAAACATATCATAAACATTCGTATTAAAACTAGCATACGAAATGTAAATACTTTAAACAGAAATCATGAATCGTATAAAAATATCACATCTATAGTCAAACATATCACATAACCTTCAATACAATATGGAAGTTTTGTATCATAATAAATCAACTTCAAATAAACTTAAAATCCATCAAAGGATGTTGATATAGATAAAATCAAAACCCTGTTTAGAGAAATATCATTTTCTATTTTGAAATCAATTAAGAGTCAAATAATTATAAAATAAAACATTTACTTTGAAAATATTCTTATAAGCTTGAAAGGGAAGCTCTGATGAGTTTATAACAGTTGAAAATAGCCGCACCCTCCGTATAAGTTAAAAAAAAGACATTCTTACCTTAATTTTGTCGAAAAGGATAAAAAGGACCTTGTTTAGAAAATGACAGAAATATTCCTTTATAAAATTCTTATAAAAAGTCAAACAGGGGTATAAAATACTTTAACAAATATTCTATAAAATAGTAATAATTTTTTGAAATACATTTTTAAGAAACATGTATGTGGATGATAAAGAGGTCCCAGTAGATAAATACGTATAAACAAACTCAGAAAATGAAGAGGTTGTGAAATAAACCCTTAACTTGTACTTTTCCTTGGTTTAAGGTAGGTTAACCTCGTGTATAATGGTGAAATAATTTTTATTAAATTATAAAATAATCTTATATATTAATATGATATCATATATGATCTTTTAACATTGCTTTGTTAATAAAATCTTAGTATTATAGTCATTTTGGGTGTTAACTTAGTCATTTTATTTTATATGTTCTGTGACATAAGTCATGTTTATTATGGATAGGTTGTATCTTATTCATATCCAGAATGATATCAAGTCCTTAAAAACTATTTTTAATCATCAAATTAGAATTATAATTTCATGGATACGATGGGGAATGAATCTCATCGCGTTCATGGAGAGGGTAGTATGTACGTATGCACGAGGGAAAATACCATTATTTTGATATTAAAATAATATATTAATGAATGTTGTATCATATAGAAATAATCCTGATCATGTTATATTTATTATTCACATTAATTATACATCATTATTATACCCATCTAAATAATAATATATTGAATAACAATTACACCACAACGTGGAGACGGTAGGCCGTACGTACGCACGTATGGTGACATGTCATTCAAGGGATTGATAGAATAATGAATTTGTTTGTTCCATAATTATAATAACATCATAGTATATAGAAGATACTGGAGTTATTATTTTAGAATGTAAATAACATGGAATGAAGAAGTTGAAGAAGAAAGGTACTTTTAATAATGTGGTGAAGACGTTACCTCTTCTTCAGGTTCTTCCTTTTGATTTCATCAAAATGGATCCTTAAGATGGCTTTATGATCAAACTAAGGCCTCTAGGATGAATTGAGTAATGTTTGTAGAGTATTTGGGTAGGGTTTGGCCGAACCAAAAGGCTCTGAAGGTGTCAAGAATTGGTTAGAAGTTGTGTCCTTTTATAAGGGGGAGGAGGGTCTTTTTAGGAAAAACTTAAAGTATTAATTTATAATAAATTCATATTCGGTTTCAAATGGCTCCAAAGTGGATTATTCAAATTATAAGGTTGTTATGGGTCAAAATAATTTCATCCAATATATTTGAGATAGGTTTGGGTCATTATATTAACCTTATATTTTAGTTTTAACTCTTGGTTAATTAGTTTAACACTTACCATGTCACTTTGATGTTTTGTAATATATAGTTAATAAACATAATATATACATCCAAGAGACCCCAAGTGGTCCATTAATGATAAAAATATTATTATATAGGTCCTTTAGCCGAAAATTTTATTTTTGGGAATTTAATATCATATAATAATATAATATTTTTTCTAAAAACTCATTTATGTCAGTTTTGACAATATTTAATAATTGACTTTTGATAAAGTCTTAAAAACATTATTAATTCTAATAAAATTCATTTAAGAAATCCTAATATGTAATATTAACCAATAAAATTCGTTTATGCCTTCAAAACTTTCATATTATATTTATTTTAACATTTATAATACCAATTATTTGATTCTTTCATTAATAATGAAAATACTGCATCATTATTGTGTCATATATATTTTTAATTTTTCAATGTCTAAAAATTATAAATAAAACACCATTATGTAGGAAATAGTTTTAGCTTTCTAATGAAGATTTATAGTTGAAAATATAATATATATATATAACCCTATGTAAAAATTGTTTTGCGAAAAGATATATGCTTATGTCATTTTTGTATTTACTTTAACTTAAATAATATAAAGTGTCATTATCAATTACAAGTGGATCCATGGGGTCCCAAAATCGACGCAAAGATATCCATGGTCGGACATGTATTAACAAATAGGGTTAAGACACGTTTTAGGGTAAATTTTTATTATTATAATATTATTTGTTTACCCTTATTTACCGGATTTACCCTTTAACCATGGAAAATAAAATATTACCAAAGTAATTATTCAAAATGTATAAAAATAAAAGTCACATATTTACACAATTTCGACATCATGATTCCAAATATGGAGTCCATTTTTTCAAATTCAAAAAACAGATGTTGTAGAAATTAATTTAAAATTAATTCCCACTGTCAAAACAAAAGGCGTGTTTTTAAGAGACAATAACTATCAAAAGATTGACACTTGTCTATGTCCGGTTTAAATGTGAAATTATGTAAAATGACAAAAATTGTATTAAATGATAAAAATATATTCTAAATATACTTTAAAACCACTCAAATTCATAATTTATCACTATTAATTATTTCGATTAAAAATTTTGTTTTTAATAAAAATTTAGTAATTTTCACTATTCATCAAAATATAAAAGTTATCCGAAAAGTACCAAAATTTCATGATAGGATAATTTAAATATTCCAATCCAAAAATAAAATCCATTTTTAAAGATAAAATGTATAAAATTTCCAAAAGTGGGTATTACTATTCATAACGGCTAGTTTGATTGGTTGTGGGGTGTGTTAGAACTCGAAGTTGCGTACAACACACGCTACTGTATAATTCAATGAGAAGTGTATCGTGGAAGCTTGGGGTGTTACACTACCTGTATATGAAGTAAACAAATCTAATTACACCCAAGGGTATATGTAGGGTGTATGAAATCTCCCATAAGGAATCCACCAAGAAAAGATTCCACACGCAAAGATTAAAAAACAATTACATTTGCAATGACAAATAAAAGAAAGTAGGAAATGCTTATCAACGTTAGTGAAAAAGATTTTCATAAAACGACTTTAAAGAAAAGTAGTTTAAAGTGAACACATGTTTTGGTAGTAACACAAGTGACATATCATGTATCATTGGTGTGCTCAAAGTAACCGGTAGCACCAAAGGATGGGAGAGTCCCTTTGGGTACTAGAAATAGGTGGGACCCTAGAACGTCGTGAATTGGTGAAACATTTCTTAGAAGGCCACAAATCTCAGAAAGTGTGGCTTAGAAGACCATGACCCTCAGAAAACATGGCTTAGAAGGCCAGGACCCTCAGTCATCATATGTTTAGTTAGTGTGGCAATCGTCGATCCTGCCAGTGAAACAGGGCCAAGCCATCTCCGGAACACTAGCTCACTAGTCCTAGTCCCCCCACCTAATACCCTAGGCTTCCCTCCTTGTGCTCACCTAAAAACAAATTTCACATAACATGTCACTTTAACACTTAAAACCAAACGCGGTTATTACACACAAGAACATGTCACCTGCACACCAATGTCCTTCTTTAGAACCACACGCACCCCAAAAATGTTTAAAACATAATCTGCACCACTTACACATTAAATTAAACTAGCAACATAACTTAACAAAACACTTTGATAATTAAGAAAAACACTAAGAGAAAGTATTAAACAGTTTCCAAACATGATGTATGATTTTTAATGTCAAAAGTTCACTCAAAAACCATTTTCAGAGAAAAAAATGCATTTTTACACCATGAAAAAACATAAACTGCATCATCTGCACTTCTTAATACACTAATTGCACAATTCACAAAATATTGATAAACTGTTCAAGGTGGGATTTCAAAATAAAAATGGACTAATTCACTAAGACACACTTCCAAAAAAATTAAATTCAAATTAAAAACATAATCACAATTAATTTTTCAGCATAGAAACTAATTAACAAGGTTCTTAATTAATTATACAAACATGAAAATGATCATAAGATAATAATTTTCTGTGGAAACACCTACCGGTGTGTCGTAATCATTGGGATATTGGTGCGCAAAAGCCACCGAACCCAAATCACCTCAAATAAACTCAAAACACACCTTAAAATAAAGCACAACATAAATGCATCAAAATTGTATCAAACGCAAACTATGACTTATTTTCAATATCACCAAAAATAAAAGTATGAACAAAGAGGGAATATGCACCTACGACGAGGAGTCCGAGAGGTCGGCCAAAGGCTGACGGGGCTGTCCAGGCTTGCACAGTGTCGAAAAATCAAGAGGATAGCCATGAGGGACAGGCACAACCAAGGTAGGGGTGCGTGCGTGGCTGGAAAAAAATGGAAGTGAAGTAGCAGAGGTGTCTGGCATGGAAAAATAATAGAGATGGAAAATGTTTTTCCAGAAAAAAAAAAAAAGAAGAAGAAATGAGGAGGCTATTGGAGAAGGGGGTGCGGCCGAGAGGAGGTGAAGGTTTGGCTAGGTAAGATGGAAGGTAGTAGGGCAGTCATAGATGATGGGAATCGGGAGGTACAGCTTTGGCTGGGCAAACGAGGGAGCAACAACGACAGTCGGCGATCTCGGTAGAGTGGGAGGGAGGTGCGCGGGGTCGCGGCTGGGTGCTAGAGGGAGGCTAGTGCAAGGCAGGCCGGCGGAGCTGAGTTGGTTCAGTGGGAGCGGAGGTGTGGTGCCTAGGGTTAGGGGGAAAAGCAGCGGATGAATAGTACCCCACAGATGAATAGTGCCCCACTGATGAATAGTGCACCGCGGGGAGGGAGTGTGAGGGAGAGAAGGGAAGGAAAAAAAAGAGGGGAAAATGAAAAGATAAAACATAATAATAAAATAAAATAAGAATGGAAGGAAAACCTAAAAAATAATTAAACTAACATAAAAAAGAAATTATATTTAAACTAATCCAAAATAATAATAAAAATATAATGACAATATTAATAAAGAATGTTAAAAATGTTATGATTTTAATGTTACCCAAATGAAAATATTAATTACAATAGTGTTAATTATAATAGTAATAATAATAAGAATAATTACAACGATAAACTTAATAATGAAAATAACTATAATTATAATAATATTTATTTTTATTTGGTTATTTAATCATTTGTGCACTAGGATGACTCCATTTTAGACTGGAAAATCCACACGGCTTTGCTCGTGCCCTGCCCGCATGTCAGGCGATGTGAAGATGATGATTATTTATTATCACAGAAGCACGCAACTCATGTTGGTCTCATCCAACATACCATCAAGAAATTTTTAAAAAGGAAAATAAAAATATGGGATAAAAATTAAAATTAAAAACATACCTCGATGTGAAGTCTTTGTATGAAAATTCTACCCACCATAAAAACTTTCCACCCATGGAAAGTCTATTTGAAGACTAATCAGAGCATAGAAAATGGTACTCCTGCTAAACCCAAGACTTATACTCCCAAATCTCATGCTCTTCATTCCCATGATGCCAGAGAATACGAACCAAAGTAATGGACATTCCAAAAAGCACCTTCTCTTGAGAATCCACTATCCGTATTGGCTGCTCAAACACTGATAAGTCTAGCTCAATCTCCAACTCATCCCAATTCAACACATGCGATAGATTGGGATTATAATTTTTCTGTTGGGAGACATGAAATACGTCGTGAATCGATGTCAAATGAGAAGGAAAATCTAACCTGTATTCCACCTTGCCAATCTTCTCAGTAACCTCGAAAGGCCCAACATACCTCGGTGTGAGCTTCACCTGCTTCCCCAAGCAGCGGTGACCCAAACGAGGGGCCACCTTCAAGAACACTCTGTCCCCCACTGAAAACTCAATATTTTGATTCCTTTGATCTGCATAAGATTTGTGGCGACTCTGAGCTATCAGCAACCTCTGTCTAATCAACTTGACCTTCTCAGACATCTCCTGAAGAAGGCTCGGTCCCAAGAGTGAGGTCTCCCCTACCTCAGCCCAACACAAATGAGACCGACAAGGCCAACCGCAGATCACCTCAAAGTGAGCCATTACTATAGATTATTAGTAACTATTATTATAAGAAAACTCGATCAATACCAAATGGTTATCCCATGATCCTCCAAAATCCAACACACATGTGCGAAGCATGTCCTCTAGAATCTAATTCACCCACGCCGTCTGGCCATCTGTCTGAGGATGGTATGTCGTGCTCATCTTAATCTACGACCCCAAAGCCTTCTAGAGGCCCCCCCAAAACCGAGATGTAAAGAAGGGGTCCCTGTCAAAAAAACTGCTGAAGGCACACCATGATGTCTGACCACTTCCTGAACATAAAAACGGTGCAACTCCTCCACCTTTATTGTATCTCTGATCGAGATAAAGTGAGCTGACTTGGCCAAAGGGTCAATCACTACCCATATAGCATTCCTCTCCCGAGGTGTACGAGGAAATCCAATAATGAATTCCATGGTGACTTCATCCCACTACTAGGTAAGAATGGGTAATGGCTGAAGTAGGCCAGAAGGTCTCTGATGCTCTGCTTTCACTTGATGACAAGTGTAGCATCTCAATACGAAGTCGGCTATGTCTCGTCTCATACCTGGCCACCAGAATTGCCGAAGAACATCGTAATACATCTTAGTAGTACTAAGATGGATGGTCCACTGAGACTGGTGGCTATCCTGCATCACCACCTTCCGCAGAGACAATGACACCACTGCTCGGCCCATGAAGCACAAGATCCTCTCAGGAGAAAAATACCAATCCGAAGGGGTCTCCCCACCATGAAAAAACTACATAGATTTCTGGAATAGCTCCTCACCGGGCTTCTCCCACCGAATCAACTCCAGAAGAGTGGGGGTCAATAGAATACTAGCCAAGAAAGTACCTCCTCTATGCTCGCTGCTCTCTAAGTGCATCTAGGAGAAGAGCCCCATCAAAGTCCACTCATCGATGGACTTCCTCAACGCCTACACTGGTACCTTTTTTCTCAAAGTGTCAGCCACCACATTACCCTTTCCTGGAGAATAGACAATGTCAAAGTCAACTCCCTGTAGATACTCAATCCAGTGGCGCTGCCTCAGATTGACATCCTTCTTAGAGAAAATGTAGGCTAGGCTCTTATGGATAGAATAGACCAGAAATTTTTTCCCAAAGAGGTAGTGATGCCAAGTTTTCAGGGCGTGCATCACTACTACCAACCCCAAGTAGTGAGTTGGATAATTCTTCTCGTGTGGTCGTATTTGGTGAGAACCATAATCCACCACATGATTATCCTGCATGAGTACACACCCAAGGCCCATAATTGATGCATCACAATAAACCACATAGCCCTTACCAGACTCTTTTAAGATCAACACAGGAGCGGTGGTCAACCTCCACTTAAACTCCTCAAAGGATGGCTGGCACTGTGGGCTCCATTCAAACTTATCCCCTTTCCGAGTGAGTGTGGTCATGGAGTAGGCAAGTCGTGAGAAGTCCTGAACGAAACGCCTGTAATAACCTTCCAGGCCAAGAAAACTTTTGATCTCAAACACATTCCTCAGTTTTTCCCACCACATAACTGCACTGATCTTCTCAGGATCCACTGAAACCCCTTATTCTAAGATGTTATTCCCTAGAAACTTCACTTCTCTGATCCAAAAATTGCCCTTCAAGAGTTTGTAATACAGGCAGTGATACCACAATGTGCCCAAAACAATACACAGGTGATGCTCATGTTCCTCCTCAGATCCAGAATAAACCAGTATGTTGTCCACAAATACCACAAAAATGGAGTTGAGATATTGGTGGAACACGCTATTCATGAGTTCCATGAAAACTAATAGAGCATTCATCAACTCGAAAGTCATGAATAGATACTAGAAGTGACCATATATGCTTCAGAAAGCTTTCTTTGGAATGTCTGCTTATCTCACCCTAAGCTGGTGGTATCCCGAACGCAAATCGATTTTGGAGAACCAATTTTCCCCCATATTTTGGTCAAATAAATCATCAATCCAGGGAAAAGGGTATTTATTCTTAATGCCCACCTTATTCAATTTCTGGTAATCGATGCACAACCAGAGGGTTCTATTGGCCTTCTTCGTGAATAAAACTGGGGTGGCCCAAGCAGAGACGCTCGGGTGAATGAATCCTCAAGATTCCAAATCGTCCAGCCATATCTTTAATTTCCTCAATTTGGTGTGGGCCATGCGATATTAGGGAAGAGATATAGGTTGTGTTCCTAGAGCCAACTCAATCGAGAACTCCACATCCCGCTCTGGGGTAAGCTTGAAAAATCATATGGGAAGTCCTCTAGGAACTCATCTGCTACATGAGGTAACCCGTACTGAGAAACACCACCATCATCCTCCAGTGTGAGTGACGACAACTGATAAGAAATATTCCCCAACTCAGGGAGTGGAGGTCCCACGCGACCTGACTGAGGATCCCATTCTCCATGAAATAACTGAGGACTCACATCTGGTGCCATAAAGCTGACTCGGCGCTGATAGCAGTCAATATGCGTTTGGAAGCACACCAGGAAATCCATGCCAAGGATCACATAAAACAGGTCCATATCAAGGACCAAGAAATCCCACTCCATCTAGACTCCTAATACAGAGAGTGCAGACAATGGACACCTAAGGCCTTGCTCCCTCTTTTTCCCCAACGAAGTTACCAACTCCATGGAAAGGCATAATAGTTTGGTTGGTAGGTTCGGCAGGTTGACAAGATGGATAGATAAAAAAGAAACTGAAGAACCATTATCAAATACAACTACATCTATAGTAGATGAAATCAGAATGGGACCTCGAACAGTCGAAGGTTCTGCATCAGATCCCGCTGGTTCCTAATCCACAACATGAAAATGTCTGGTCCCTTTCTAAGAATGACTACTTGCCTGAGTCTCTGCCTTTATCTGGCTCTACCCCAAAGATGATCCGGTTCTACAGCCAAGACCACTGAACCGAGATCTCGTCACCCTAGTTGGCTCTGACTAAACTAATACCCCTCTAGAAGCCACATATCCAGTCCCACTCTGTTAAGGGTGTACAGTCCTGCAGAAGAGTTGTAGATGTCCCACAAATCCACACCCATGGAAAGGTCTGGGAGGGTATGGTCATGCCGGTCGAATGTGACCTACCCTTCCGCCCTGATGGCACACCACGGACCCTACACCAGAAGCCCCCGATGAAGTCTTCCTGGGAGGATGACCTGAGCTTCCAGCACTCTTTTTCCATTGATCTTCATGCTTCCTCTTCTTCTCGGGTGAACTACCACTTCCATACCCTGACACAGATCCATTGAACCCTGACTTTCCACTCTGGTCAATATCGACCATGCAAGCACGATAGACAACCTCGACATAAGTTACCATCATGAAGAAGAGGACCTAAGAGTGGATTTCTGGTCAAAGGCCCTTATCGTACTTCTGAGCTTTCAAATATTCACTTGAAACAATTTTAGACGCATACCACACTAGCTCAGCAAAGTGGTTTTCATACTCCATCACTGTCTGATCCCCTTGAGAAAGATTCATGAACTATAGGGATCTAGCATAGGCCAAGAACTCAAGACAGTACTGATCGTTAAAGATAGCATTGAAATCCTTCCAACTCATCTTCTCATGTTTTCCTACCTGAATAACTGATTCCCACCACTCACGACTAGAACCCTCTAGCTGAAAAGAGGCACACTTTACCCTGACATCCTCTTGCGTGTCAAGGAACTCGAACATACGCTCTATATTTTCAATCCATTCCTTTGCCTCTTGAGGTTCTGAGCTACCTCAGAATGAAGGGGGTTTATTCTTCAAAAATTCTTGAGCTTTATCCCTTTTAGAGCCAAACTCATCTCCTCTAGCTGGAATAGGGGTGGGGGAAGGGTTTTCCCCCTGTCCTAAAGTATGAACAGCTTGGAACATGGATTCTGCCAATCTATGATCAAGTGGCGAGGGATAAATCTCCATGGCTTCCTCCCGTTGGTTCGTATGAGCTCTCCAAGGAGGAATCTTGCTGCAGAGATCAATAGTCATAAAAAAACATAATCAATACATCACATCTAAAGAAAATTCATATTTTCAGCGAAATAAGTAATCCCCAGTAAACCAAATATGCAAAAGTAACATCTTTTCCGAACTCTTCTTCCCCGACTAATGTCCACGCACAATATATAGCCTGCACGTCCCACCTGGAAGAGAAGTCAAACAGACATCCCAACATCCCATGGCGACTCAGGGTCTGTCATGAGGTGTGTTGGCTAGACACCCTACTCACAATAAGAATTCTGAACCCCGATAATCCTAACTCCTATCTAACAAGACTCATCCCAAATAAAATAACTCGGACAACAAAACCTGCCTCTGATACCATTTTGTCACGAACGAAGTCGGGATGCCATCTGAACCAACGCCCGACTTGGCCCACGGCACGACCCCAAGGGCGTTACCGATCCCCACAGGCTGGCACAGGTTCCTGGGTATCAAAATTAACTTTGGGAATGATTTTACCCGAACAAACAGATATAAAGCAATCAACAAAATAATCCCAACCAAACAGAAGAGTCACAACCAAATAAGTCTTTAACCAAAACTATATTTTTGTGTCACATGTAAAAACGAGAACCCAAAAAATAATAAAATCATGTTGACCAAAAACTCACCCAAAAACTATCACTCGACGAGAGGACACCACCCTCAAGCCACCACCACAAAGCCACGTCAAGATGTCTGCTAACAAACTGAACCACTGCTCCCAAACGCTGGGCCCTTACCTGTATCAGACATAGAAAAATCTACTTACACCCAAGGGTGTATGTCGGGTGTGATAAATCACCCAGAAGGATGCCACCAAGAAAATATTCCACACACAATTATAAAAATACAATTACATTTTCAATGATAAATAAAATAAAGTACTAAATTCTTAATAACATTAGTGAGAACAGTTTTCATAAAATGAATTTAATGAAAATAAGTTTAAAGTGAACACATGTATGGGTAGTAACTCCAGTGAAATATCATGTATCATTGGTGTGCGCAAAGTAACCAGTGGCACCAAAGGATGGGAGACGCCCTATAGGTACTAGAAATAGGTGGGACCCTAGAATTCTGTGACTCAGTGAAACATGGATTAGAAGGCCACGGCCCTCAAAAAGCGTGGCTTAGAAGGAAACGAACCTTATAAACCATGGATTAGAAGGTCATGACCCTAAGACATCATATGTTTAGTTAGTACGACAATCATCAATCATGCCAGTGAAACTGGGCCAAGCCATCTCCGGAACACTAGCTCACTAGTCCTAGTCCCCCCACCTAATTCCTCGGGCTTCCCTCCATGTGCTCACCTAAAAACAAATCTCACATAACTTGTCACTTTAACACTTAAAACCAAATGAGGTTCTTACACACAAGAACATGTCACCCGCACACTAATATCCTCCTATAGAACCACACACACACCAAAAACGTTTAAAACTTAATCTGCACCTCTTACACTTTAAATTAAACTATCTACATAACGTAGCAAAACAATTTTATAATTGATCAAACCACTAAGAGAAATTATTAAATAGTTTCCAAACATGTCACAGGATTTTAAATGTCAAAAGTTCACTCAAAATATTTTTCAGAGAAAAAATGAATTTTTACACCAAGCAAAAACATAAGCTGCATCATCTTCACTTCCTAATACACCAATTTCACAATTCCCAAAACATTGATAAACCATTAAAGGTGGGATTTCAGAATAAAAATGGAAAAATTAACTTAGAAACACTTCCAACAAATAAAATTCACATTAAAAACATAATCATAATTAATTTTTCAGCAAAGAAACTAATTAACAAGGTGATGAAATAATTAGAAATACATGAAAATGATCATCACATAATAATTGTGTGTGGAAACACTTACAAGTGTGTCGTAAGGTTTGAGAAATTTGTGTGCAAAAGCCACAGCACCCAAAGCACCTCAAACCAACTCAAAACACACCCTAAAAATAAATCACAAAATAAATGCAACAAAATTGAATCAAACGCAATGAGACATCACCAAAAATAAAAGTATGCACAAAGAGGGACTCTGAACCAATGATGAGGAGTCCGGGATGTTTCTTGAAGGGCGACGGGGCTGTCCGGGCTTGCATGGTGCCGGAAAATCAAGAGGAGAGCCACATGGGGATAAGAACAACCAAGGGAGGGGTGCATGCGTGGCTGGAAAAAAATGAAGTGAGGTAGTGGAGGAGTCCGGTGCTAGAAAATAAAGGAGTTGCAGGAGGATTCTCTAGAAAAAAAAAGGAAAAAGAAAGGAGGAGGCTACGAGAGAAGGGGGTGCAGCTGAGAGGATGTGCCTGTTTGGTTGGGCAAGACGGAAGGTAGCAGGGTAGTTTGGGAGGCAGGGAATAGGGAGGTGCGACTTTGACTGGGAAAGCGAGAGAGAAGTAGGGACGGCCGGCGGTCTCGGCAGAGTGGGAGGGAGGTGCGCTGGGTTTCGGATGGGTGCTAGAGGGAGGCCGGTCCGAGGCAGGCCAGCTGAGCTGAGCTGGTCCGACGAGAGAGGAGGTGTGACGACTAGGGTTTGGGGGGAAGGCCATGGATGATTAGTTCCCTATGGACGAATAGTTCCCCGGGGATGAATAGTGTGACATGAGAAGGGACTGTGAGGGAGAGAACGGTTGGACGAAAAAATAAGGGGAAAAGAAAAGATAAAAGATAACAATAAAATAAAATAAAAATGGAAGGGAAAAAAGTATTAAACTAACCTAAACAGAAATTATATGTAAACTAATCCAAAATAATAATGAAAATATAATGACAATATTAATAAAGAAAGTTAGAAACGTAATGATTTTAATGTTACCCAAATGAAAATATTAATTTCAATAGTGTTAATAATAATTGTTATAATAATTATAATAACAACGATAACCTTAATAATGAAAATAACTATAATTATAATAGAATTTACATTTATTCAGTTATTTAATCATTCGCACACCGGGTCGGCCCCATGTTAGATTGGAAGAGCCACAATGCTTCACCCATGCCATGCCCGCAGGTTAGGCGATGTAAAGATGACACTCATTTGTCAGCACAAAAGCACACGACTCATGTCAGTCTTGACCCACATACCAGCAAGAAATTTTTAAAAAGGAAAATAAAAATATGGGATAAAAATTAAAATTAAAAACAAACCTCGATGAAAATTCCAGATATGAAAGGTAGAGTACATAAATAGCCTACAATCCATGTACTACTACATATAAATGGTTTGAAGAAGCAGTCCAATTACATGGGAAGGACCTATGGTCCATGGATACTTCATGTGAACCATATTACACGTCGTGTACACTTTTATACATGGATTTAATGTCTTTTACTCCATTATATGGAAAATTATCATTAGGGTGAATTCTTCATATCCTTTACCTAAGGGTTATTGTGGAATCATCACCAACTCCTAGGACAATGATCCATCCCATGTGACTTCTTAGATAGATTCATTAGAATACATTTGTGAGGCCCGATGTATGATCGTGTATTCATATTCGTTCCTTAGGATGAGTTCTTAGAATCATTATTACCAACAGTATATGGACGCCGATCCTACAAATAGTGGGTTAATCCAAATTGAAATCGTGGTATCACCCCTTGGCCTTGGAAGTTCCCTTCATCTATGTATCATATTATAATAAATCCTTCGACGTGTATTTCTAATTAAGAGTCTCGACATGCAGTACCTCTTGGATGGAAGTCATCAGTGATATCGTACACCAGAGCGTGTTCTCTGAGATGAGTGATTTATGGAATCTTCAAGCTAGAATCCAAGGTTGGGATACTATGCTTGTGACTTAACTATATATTGTGTGTCTTTATTGATTATATCTAGATATTATTTTTATATGTGTTTTAGATATATACATATTTAGAGATAACTGCATTTTATTTTTTGTATTCTTTGTGGTTTTTGGATTTCATGCTGATTATTATTATACTCACCCCTACATGCGATTTGATGCACATGCCATGCCTTGTGCAGATGATCACCCATTTTACAAGGTCCTAGATGGACAAGGACCAATCTGTTCTTAGTGAGTCTGAAAATAACAAGGTTTATTCCTACAGATTCTTGATAGTAGTCCCTTTAAGTTTCTTTTAGGTTGGACTTCTATTACATACTCATTGTGGTGGTCCTGTATTCTTACATGTTATCATTCCATTAAATTATGTAATAATCTTATTATGGGTTGTATATGTATGCACTCATGTTTGTTCAAATTTTTTTACTTTTAACATTTTATAGTATTAGATATGTTTACATATATACATGTACATAGGCTAATGCCTACAATTTCGGTGATTTGCGTACTCGATTCTAGTCACCAGCACGTGGACTATTTTATTCATTCTTGGGGTGTTGTGCAATAGTACCCCTTGGATTGGGTAGTGATAGAGTGGTATTAGAGAAATTAGTTCAACATTAGGACTATATTATGTTAGATAGGTTTGGGGAAACAATGTCAAGTGTTTCTAATTCATATTTCTAGATGGGGACTCTAGTGTTGGTGTGGCAACCGATGTATCCATACACTAAGACTCTGATCACATTCTTTTTTGACTCGGTACATGATAACACTGGTTGTAGGGAAAACAAGTGTACATGAATTACATAGTAATGGGTTATGGTTTCCATTTCATTGATCTAACTCTACATATATACTCATTTATCATGGTAAATATTTTTTACATTCAGGATGACTCTATGATGTATTATAGAAAAGATTACTCATGATTATCATAAGGATGATCCCCTTACTGATGATTCGTCGATACAAGGACTAGTTACTAAGATGATACCACCAAGTAGTGCAACAGAAATTCCACCACCTATGGAGAAGCACATGTTACCCACATTATTCGAGGATTAGGTGAAATGGATAGTAATTAATTATGAGTTATTTAGATAAATACCCATCATGTCCTACGGTGAGCCTGACCTGTTAGCTGTAGTGGACTATCTTGAGGTGGTGACCCATGTGTTCCATATGGTCAACACACTAGTATAGAATATGATGGTCCTGGAAGTTAGCCTTATTCGTGACTTAGTAGGTTAATGGTGGGGTTTAATTCCCTAATTTTATGATGAGGTGACTCTTTATTAGTTAGAGTTCATGAACCTATTTAGAGAGAATTTCTCACCCATTATGCTGATAGTAGTACATATCCAAGAGCTTATGCAACTCAAGAAGGATACATAATAGTATCAATGTATTCATTGAGGTTTACCAACATCTCCAAGTACATGATGGATATGGTTCAACATCAATTCTTCAGGTCTTGGACCTTCAAGAAAAGTCTTCATAGATACATCTGATCCATTTTTATCCCTCTATGCATTCTAAGCTCTGATGGGGTGTTAGAGAATGATTTGTTGGTTGTGAGTATCTTGGCTAAGAAGATAAAACTCGTGGGTTTTAGTGGTGGGAATACATGAGCAGAGGCCTCAGTAGTAGGGAGCTAAAATCAGTCCCATTAACATGGAGGTGTTATACATTTTTTTTGGAGGTCCCAAGATAGAGGATCTGGTGTTCCTGTATCGTAGAATTGGTACATTTTTCCTATAGATAGTTGGTTCTACTCATGTGATAGCATGGGGAATATTGCATTAGTTTTTTTGACCAGGTATATAACTAATGGAGAGGATATAGATGGACTATAAAGGAAGCGGAACTAATGTGAGTAAATAGGTCTACGTGGTTGTGAAAATTGTACTAGAGTCAAGAGAGCAGCAGGAGGTGGTATGTGTCTTAAATTATTACCACCACCACCCCCATGTGGTACATGTCAGGTTCATAGATTTAGAGGATAGGGGTGGGGAAAACTGCAGTTGGTCAATGTGTACAACGTAGAGACTATAGGAATGATTCTATTAATGATTTATGTCATTTAAATAGTAGAGAATGTATAGATAGAAACAGGTTATTGTATTTCTATTCATGCTACATACATTTTACTAGGCATAGAGATTCTAGTTGAACATTTGGATCAACCCTTATTGTTGGAGAATCCTACTATAGAAGATGCATGGATCAATTTTTTTTTCTAATAGTGTGAATTGACTTTAGGAGGTGAGAGTTTATGTTGGAATGTCTTCATAGTAGCATTGACGCCTTATGATTCCATTCCTTGTATGTAATGGATATCTATATTTGATTCCCATATTTATTGTTTTAGGCGAAGGATGTAATGTGTCTTTAGTTATGGAACTATGTAATCCTATTACAGCAAAAAGTAAACATAGGCAGTTCAAGATGAACTCATGTATATGAGGGTGCAACTGATTACTCATCCCCTGGATAGACTGACCCTTACTGCAGTGGATGTTATGAGTTTCTAGTTTCTTGTAGCGGTGGAAGAGTATGAGGATGTATTCCTTGAGAATGTTCCAAGTTTAACTACCCATCACGAGATATACATTTGTGTTGATCTACACTCCAGGATAACACCATTATCTATGCTTACAAATTGAATGGATCCCATCGAGATTTGTGAGCTGGGAGTAATGTTGGAGGACATGCAATGGAATGGATTTGTTAGAACACATGGTTCACCCTGAGAAACAACAGTTTTTTTCAATAATGAATATGAGAGGTTTAGGTTGTGTTTGGAATACTGAATCTTGGACAATGATGTTGTGAGGAACAAGTATCCACTAAAGAGGATCAATGACCTCTTCAATTAGTTGATAGGGGCACAATAGTTCTCAAAGGATAACCTCAGATCATGCTCTCACCAATTACAAGTATAGGATGAGGATATAGCAAAGAAGAAATTAATATGTATCTATAGTCACTATGAGTACTTGGTGATACCCTTTGAAATGATGAATTCCGCAACAGTGTTCATAAGACCCATGAATTGGATATTCAACATTTTTTAGACCATTTCATGGAAATATTCATTGACGATATCATTTTGTACTCAATGTCTGGGAAGGGGAACGTGAGACCATGAGTATGGTTTTGGTCGTACTCTAAGAGAACCAAATTTTTTAAAAGATATCAATGTTCTAGTGTTGGATGTAGGCAATCAAAATATTGGCACATGTTATCTTAGCAGATGGAGTGGCATTTGATCCAGCCAAGGTTGAGGTATTGTTATTATAGGATACACCCAAGAGTATGATGGAAACATGAAAATTACTTATGTTGGAAGGATATAACTGGAGATTCATTACATATGTCTCTATGATATCATCACCCATGACTACTTTGATTTGAAAGGGGAGGCCTTTCATGTGGAGGAGAGGTGCGAGTAAGCTTTTCTGCAGTTGATGCAGAGTTTGATGAGTATTCTCATATTTATATTTCTAGAGGAGGGTGATGAATATTTAGTGTTTTGTGATGCATCAGGAACTAGGATTGGTTTTGTTCTAATAAAGAGTCAAGTGGCGATTTCCAATTGTTCATGTCAGTTCAGACCAAACAAGCAGAACTATGTAACCCACGATCATGACTTAGTTGTGGTAGTATTCACACTGATGATGTGGAGACACTACCTGTTGGATGAGTACTTTATCATATTTTCTAATCACAATATTCTCAATTATATCTTCTATAAGAAGGATCTTAACTTGAGATAGAGGTGATGGCAAGAGTTCATCTAGGATTATGACTGAGAAATTATTTAAACTCCAGGGAGGGGAACATGGTATTAGATTATATTAGTAGGAGATCTTGTTCACTTTTATTGATTGATTCCATAGAGCAGTTGGTCTCATTGCACTTATCCCGTGTTGATGGAGATAGATTAGTATACCTCTAGTTGATGTATACCACCCTCCACTCTAGTAGTGATTTGTGGAGGTATAGATTTTGGACCAACTATGTGACCCTACATACTCAAATATCCACTAGACACGATCTTGATAGATTTTATAATGGTAGGGTGTAGATAAATCTTTTGAATGTATACCAGAAGGTACCCGTGACATTGTAGGAGTATGTTATGAGAAAGTATCATGTCTCCATTGATGGTACATTCTAGAATGGAAATGATGAACCATGACCTCTAATGTCAGTTTTAGTTTCCTTGTATAAAGAATAGAGTTGTAGAGTTTTTCTCTTGATTTCTTACTTTTCATCAATTTAAGGTGGAACACCATGTTCCAGTGGGTTTAGCTCAACAAATTTTTGTTTTAGAGTTGAATTTGGATGGGATATTGATAGAATTCATGATAGGTTTACCACCTACATCCAGGAGACATGATTCCATTTATCTAATTGTAGACTGACTCACCAATTGGGCCCACTTATTAGCCATTCGAGAATAGAGTTTAGTAAAGAGTATTGGATGCCTCTACATTCAAGAGATATTCTGACACCATGGAGTTCCATTGATGATCATTTCTCACCATGATTCTCACTTAATATCCTTGTTGTGGAAGTGATTGCAGGATGTGTTTGGGACATAGTTACTCTTCAGCACAACATTTCACCTCCAAATAGACGGCCAGAATGGGTAGACTATTCATGTTCTGGAGGAAATTACATGACCTTCCATGTTATGTATAAGCCATAGTTGGTTTTTTCGCCTACCACTGGTGGAGTTTGCATAAAATATCACCTACCATCTGATCATCAATTTGGAACCATTAAAGTCTTTGTACGGGAACCCTGTAGGTCACCACATTTATGTTTGAGTGACGAGATTCATCCCTCATTGGCCCAAAGTTTGTGCATTAAACTACTAATAAGGTGTGTATCATCCAGGAGATAATGAAGAATATAAAAAGGCATAATAAGCCTTATGTTTAAAGACAACAAATTATTTTTGAGTTTGAGTAACGGGACCATGTGTTTCTATGGGTTTCACCTCGATGTAGACTACATAGAGTTTTTCAGATGGAATGATATCCCTTAGTTTCATCCGACCATTCTAGATATTTCATAGTGTTGGTGAATTGGGATACCACTTAGATCTACCTCCATCGTTATATCGGGTACACAATGTCTTCCACGTGTCATAGCTATGGAGGTACATGCATGAGTCATCAAACATTATCGGCTGGGGTGAGCTAGACATTAAGGATGGAACTACCTTTGTTGAGTACCAGGTAGAGATCAAGGATCAACAAAAGAATATCCTTCATGGGTGATAAATACATTGAGTGCGTGTTTGGTCATAGAATGGGAAATTCCAAGAGAGAACAAGGGAGTAGGAGACTCATATTTGTGCTCAATAACCAAATCTTTTTGAGTATCCATTATTTTTTTATTTTCTCGAAAATAACCACCATAGATAGGGAGAATGTAATGACTCTTATTTTCCATGTTTTATTTTTGAATATTTTATATATTATTTTCATGACTAGGTGATGAGATAGCTTGTGAGTCTGAACCCTTGTGTGCCTATATTAAATTTTTATGTATATTAAATATATTAATTACCACACAGACACACACACACACACACACAGTTTTCCTAAAATAGTGGATTATCATTAAATTTTTTATTGTATTATAAATATGGGTACACTATTGATCTTAGAATTCTGGGTTTACCCTAGGCGTGAGTTAACATTTTTCGGTGCAGGTCAGTTGTGGAAAATTCATCACATACACAAAAATGAATAAAGTAATTAAATAAATTATTTTATTTAAAATTCCTAAAGCACCGATTATTTTTTATATAAATATACTACAATGGAAAAATTTAAGGATATCTTCATTACCCTGGAATCATTGGAGAACCATTGGAACAAGATTCAGATAATTTCTCTCTGAAAAACGATGACCAGATCGTGGAATGACAATCGACACAAAATAGAATTGAAGGATCTCATCAATGATCATAGAAAAAATCTTTTCCTTAATATAGATTGGTATGAAAGAAGGTAGGGTGGTTGTATGATTTGTTTTCTTTCCCTATTTTTGATCCCTATAATGGAAACAGATCAATCATCCAACAAATTGATCTATGGAACATGCATATTTATAGGATGTGTTTATTGTGGGGTGGTTTTGGGTGATTTACTTTGATTTTTTATTTATTCATTGTTATTATTATGGAAAAGAACTAATATCAACACAAATATCAATAAAGTATTGTTCCTTTTATATTTTCTTGTGATTTTATCCCCGATTATTCATTCATCATGGGCGTTCTTTATTTATCCCATAGTTCGACATATCCTGATTAATTGATCATTAGACATACATTTCATAGAACAATGATATGAAAGAATAGATCTTGAATTAGAATGACATAATAGTGGTGTGATGATAGATACAATATTGGATCAGTTGATATAGGTACACCGTTTTAATGTTCTTTGGTGCACAATAATGAATGATGAAAAATACCATTATCTAAGAAGATTTAAGGAATAAATATTATCTATTCAATGATCTAATGTCATGATGTGGATCAATTTATGGAAAATAGATCACCATATTGATGGTTAGAGAATCAGTCAGTACACACATAGCATAGATCTGGATTTATGGAAAAATATGTGTTATAGGGAATGAAATCCAAATATACACACTGTGTGGGCCCCTTTATGCCATATTACTTTGTGGGTAGGAGTTAAGGATCACATAGAATGTGACCCTATCACACAACATGCGCGACCTCCTCAGAGACTCAACATATACCATAGAGGGTACATGGACACAGAGTGGAGTACACTGGTAAGAGCACACTATTTTCTCCCCTACACGGACACAACCTAGACTAAGTACAGAGGCTAAGCCATGTATTAGTACATAGGGACATGTACCTATTCTAGTGACATGTACTAGAACACAATTAGAGTATGCGGATAGCCTAAATTCCATTTACTACTACAGAGTCATGGTTTGAAGACATGGGCTAGTTATAGGGGCATGACCTAGTGTCAAGGGACAAGCCATGCGACCCCATCTACATTCTGTATACTTTTTTACACTTGATGTCATGTTATTTTCCTTTAAGACTTGGAAGAGATTCAATAGGGGTTTTTCCCCATATCATTTCCTTGATGGTTAGTATTGAATCATCTCTTACTCTAAGGCCATAGATTCCTTTAGCCAAACTTCTTGGATAAATTAATTGGAATCCATCCGTGAGGCCGTATATGAGGTCAACTATTCATATCTATGCCCTAGGTGGTGTTCATGGTATCATAATGGCCAAATGTATGCATGTGTTGATCCCTTAATTAGTAGGTTAATCCATGTTGAGTTGTTGGTTTCACCCCCAAGGCCTTGGCAGTGATACTTATATGTGTATCATATTTTCATCAAACATTCAGAATGTATTTATAATGACGAGACTTGATGATTAGCACCTCTCGTATGGACTTTATAATTTTTTTTCATACTCATGAGTGTGCTTTATTGGATGAGTGATTTGTGGAATATTCTAGATTTTATCCTAGGATGAGATATTATGGTTGTGAAATACCTCTAGACTGTGTGTATTTATGGAGTATATCTGGATATTCTTATAATATGTGTTATAAACATATACTACTATATAGTTGACTATATTTCCATTTTTTTATTATTTTAGGTTTTCGGGGTGTCCTAATAAGTATTGTTATACTCACCACAATATGTTCATTTACTGCATGTGTTGTGACTTGTGTAGATGATCGAGCATTTGATATAGTCCTAGATGAACCCATACCAAACGATACTTTGTTAGACCGGATAGACCTAGGTGTGTGTCTAAGACTTTATTATTACAATCTCTAGTAAATACATTTATGATAGACTAGTGTTATAGATTCTTTGTGGTGTAATTTTATTGGTAACCATTCACATTCCTTTACTTCATGTCATACTATGGTAATGGGATTTATATTTTTGCATGAATGAATGTTTTTTTTAAATTTTATCCTTGTATAGTCTTGGAAGTGTGTGTGTGTGTGTGTGTAGATAATTAGGCTGATGACTCCCATGTCAGTGATATGCGTACTCGATTCTAGTCACCAACCCTAGGCCTATTGGAGGTAGGATTAGGGAGTCACGACATGGGCCCCTATGGGATGGGCTGTGACATTAGTAAAGAAATAAATACCCAAATTTATATCACAAAACTGATGCAGTAATTAGTTTATTAATGATAATATTAAATAAATGTTATTAAAAAAATAAAATAAATAAAATTTGAGATAATTAAGTCCATCCATGAATTTTCAAGATGAACATGATATTTTGGGGAGATAATAAAATATTTAGTTTAAATTAATCTTATTTTATTGACTTTCCTTAAAGTCAATGTAATGAATAGTATCCCAATTTACATTAATGATTTTTTAAAATAAATAATATTTTACTAAATTATATAAAATTAATAAAAATATAAAATTCAGGAAAATAATTGATATATGGTTTAACATGTCATCAATGTTCCATTTATAGGTATTTTTTTACTTTATAGTAACAATATTGATCCTTAAGGAGTAAAATCCATGTTTCCAAAATATGATTTATTGGGTTTAAAATGGTTAAAGCTAACGGATAAGGGTAATAATGTGACTTATAAATGTTTAAATTTTTTTAAGAGTATTTTGACTGATAAATATCATATCATCAAAATAGATAATTTTGGATCCTTTTTGAATTGATAAATAATTTATAATAATTTAAGATTTAAAGAGTTTCCAATAGTGCACCTCATCTTAACTAAAAAATGGAACCTTGATGATAGATTTTTGGATCCCTCAGGCTCTTCAGCAAATGACTCCCATGGCTGACACTTCAATCAAGAGGGATTGTCCCTTGGCCCGACTGTCAGCCAAGGTAATCAAGAAGCTTAAAAATTCTCAGATAATCTTCCACTTTCTTCTTCTTTATGGCCTACTAAGGTAGAGAATAATCATGTCAGGGGTAACATGTATACATATAATAATTTTGAGCATATATCCATTAATATTAGTGAGGAGCATGGTCAAAGAGGTATTTTTTCTTAAAAAATAGAGGATATGAATTTTAACATTGAAGAAGAATATTTGGATGATTGAGGGAGACCATGGATGTTTTGTAAGTCATGGTTGTAGTGGATTCATGTCTATCACATCATGAGCACTCATTTTTAGGTTTTTTGAATGGTTAAACCACGTTTGGTTATATTTTTCCATTTCTTGGAGTGCTCGTGTTGTTTTAACCATTTCACAGGTTTTCACTTTGTTGGTCTTTTGTCTAGTTGTTTCTTATTTCTTGAAGAGTGTAGGACTTTGTCTTTTCTGACTGCATTCGAATTTTTTTAATCTTTTTTCTTTTAGTAAAGAGGTTTTGACCCTAGTCTGTTAAAGAAAATTATAAAAGGGAACCTCCTCCCTCAATTTTTAAAATTAAATTGATCCTTATAGATCCTCCAAAACCCATCCATTTCTCTTATCAACATCAATATTTTTCATTATGAGTTTTTAGAACATCCAAAATATAATCCCTAGTTCCCTTAAAAAAAATTTATAAAGGAAGTCCACCAAATAAGATGTAATCATATTTATCGAATCATTCTATTTTATTTATTATTTTACTTTAGGATCATGTGTTGTGTCTATGATAATTTAATAACATCATAATTATATATATGGTGATATGTTATTATTTTTATGGGAGAACAATATTCCACCTTTTATCCTCCGGATGAAAAATGAAATCACCATGCATTCATACATAAAAATTTTCATATCCACAATGTTGTGTAATTTTGTTATTCACAACTTTAATTTGATGGGAATAATGATATCAATAATTGATATATATTATAATTATGAAATGATATTGATTCTAAAAAATTAATATACTATCCACTACCTTACACTTTCATCATTAATGGAATAATACCATCTCTTGTGCGTACGTATGACCTACTGTCTTAATGATACGATGTGATTAATTTTCCATGTTAAAAATTTAAGAATGATTATAAGGATGTATTTAATTAATATATATTATCTATACGAGCTTAATAACATACTAGATATAATTTAACTATACACTATACATAAGAGCTTGGACTTAAACGAAAAAACAAGCGTAGAAAAATAAAGCAGTTAATATAAAAACTATAGTAATAATAAAATATTTTTGACAAGTATGTGATAAGATGATATAAGAGAATCATATATGACTTAATCAATATGAATATGGTTCTTTTATAAATTAATAACATGATTTAAACCGTTATACAATAGGTTAAATCATGTTTATCTGAAGGAAAGAGCAAGGGAGGTGTTTCTTAACTCTCATTTTTTCTTTGAGATATATAACTTTTTCACAATGTATTTCTTTTGTGTGGTGTACTAAATATTTGATATATCATATCATGAATTTATTTACATAGATTTTATTCAATAATTCATTTGATTATTATTAATTTTATAGGGCTTATTATTTGATTGATTATAGTGAGGTAAGTGATTTATTGACTCGATTTCCATTCATTGGGTCAAAGTTATACATCATAGATTATGATAGGAAAAATGAATTTTTGCTATATTTTATTTGAACTTGTTTTATTTATATTTATAGTTGATATACAAAATAAAATAAATTTTTTACTTCATGAACAATTAACCATTTATACATATGATTTTTACATGGAATGTTATTTGAAAACTGGGGAAATAATATAAAATATATATCTTTTACGCAATACCCATATTTATGGATAAATCATATTGTTTATGAATTAAATTGATTATTAAATATGTGAGAAATTATTTGGAAACTTATTTCATGGGTTGGGGATTGGTTAATTCATGTCCCTTGATGGATCAATAGTCTCATGGGGCAAATCAGTTATCTAGCCTAGGCTAATGGGTCTTCACCTAGTATGCTTTAAACTGTCTTGGGAAGGGTCTTGATCGTAAACGTTGTATGTCCCTAGGGAACATGGAATCAAATAATTAATCATTTCTTTATTTAGAATTTATTTCTCTTTATCCCTAAGATTGTTACTATGTAAAATCTATAGATGAATTTCATTATTTTTCTATTGATTAAATAGAATATGTTTTCAGTTATTTACCTTTCTATATTGATTGTTCTCATTGATTTATATTTCATCTATTTTACATAATCATTACTCGGTATTTGATATCAACCCTATTTTATTTTCTTTTTCCATGATTCGATGATGTTTACTATTACAAATACGCAAGGATACAATCGATGGAATAAAGTTATTCCCCAAAATATTATGTTGAAATTGTTATTCCTAATGTTACGTAAGACTCATGTATGTGTCTATTTTACTAAGAATACTAAATCGATCATTCCTTTGGCACGTGATTCCTTGTATCTTATTACAATATAATGGTATTAGGCACTGGATTTAGGCTACATGGTTCAGGGTTATTACAATATCATAGTTGCTGAGTAATAATTTCATGTATCGTTTATAGAATGATTCGTTTGGATTATAGATTATAGAGAGGAAATGTTTATGTAAAAGATGGTATAACTTGTCCATGTTCTTTGGAAACATGGTCTAATCCAATAGGAAATTTGGGAATGAGAATCTGATGCGTGAGATCAATGGTCTAAGTTGTTCTTGATGGACCTCTAGATACACCTCTTGGGGATAAGAAGTCCTTATAGGGGGAGATTTTTATGGCCTTAGTTTTATTGGTGTGTAATAATTTTTTTACCTTCTTTAATGGAATTTTGATTAATTATTTAATTGGGTGAAATCATGATTAACATCTAGATTGATTTATACTATTTTAGAGAACATTAAGGTTGTGAATGGATCTACAACCATTTTTGAAAAGCATGTGGATCTCCCTAAGAATCCATGGGGATCCTTATAGAGGAATAGTTGATGAAGCATGGTTAGTTCATGGTTAGATATAATTGTGAAAAATTATCTATGAAACCACATGGATTGATAAAATTGAAAAATATAGAGTTTTCAGAAGGTTTACCAAACCATGTGGGTGCCCAAAATAAGTAGCAGTTCTCTCACTGCTATAGCATGACTTAGTAGAACATTCAACAAAACATTTCATTGTAATTTGTAAAATATAATAATATTTTTTTTCTATATACCTCCCAAAAACCGTTATTTTTCCTTCAACTCCTATCTATATCAAACTTGGCACTAGATTGGCAGTTCTTGGTGATTCCTCTCACTCTGGTCCAATTTATACAGGATCTAAAAGCTTAAGAATGGATAATTTAATGAATGAGGTATTTCTTTCACTTTTATTCAAGATACTCATTTCTCTCATCTCCCTTTCTTGGAAGGATACATAGATATAGGAATTCATGGTAATATATATGAATTCTAATGTGATATAATTAGTATTCATTGTGTAATAAATAGATTAGTAGCCATATCTAGTAAACATTCATATTCCCTTGTTCGATTATAGATCTATTGTTAGTAGTGTTTCTTATGGGGTAATAGTAATCATATTTGATCCCATATCATGTCCTCCATCTTAAATATTGTTCAATATTCCATTTGATGATGAATTTCAATAAAATATATGAATAATTTTAAATAAAGGTAGATATGGTTGGTGTGAAAGCTTTTTAAGGGAGTCCATTCTAGATGAATCTTGAAGTTCGGAATAAAAAAACATGAGGTTGGATGTTCTTTAACAAAAATGTCCCTTATATATAGTTGTTTCCTCTATATTGATCCCACGTGTTCATATGTTTCCATGAGACCCATATTCGATATTGATCATAAATGTGTGTGGGTTTATCTTGTGAGACACATGATTTCTAATGAGCACATGTGTGTGTGTGGCTATTGAGAGTCCTCATTGATATGCTATGTTTTTTTCCTATATGTGTGAAATGATTTTCTTTATGAATGTATGGTCCTTTTAGTTTTCTCTTCTATTATAAGTGGCAGAGGGACCATCTGTCTTAGCTATCCCTTTGAGGTGGAGAAAGTGTAGCCTCTAATAATGATGAATATAGTCCTAGACACAAGGTAGCGGTATGATGGTATATTCTTTTACCCATGTTTATGGATGGATATGGTGACCTTATGTCACAAATTGAGGTTGGTATAGGGTATGATGGCCTTGTGGGTGAACTGATGACATAGATAGGGCTCAATGGCCATATGTCCCAACCTATGACTTGTTGAACATGTGATTTATCAAATATATATAGTAGCCCTATAGAAAACCAAATATCAGGAATTCCATTATGGATTTCCTTTCACTATGGAGGTAATTCAGGTATAGTTGAGGTTCATGGTATCTTGGTTAGAAAATGATATCACGATATATGATTTATTTTTTTAATTCCTACAAATTTAATTGTTATCATGGAATAAACCTCTTATGAATGTTTACTTATATTAAGGACACATTGGTTGTCTCCTATTGGGTTTATACTCAAAACCATCATTTGAATATTTGTGTGTGTGTGAGTGTAGACATCATGATTAGGGATATTGGAATGGAATAGGGGTGAATCATAGGCCGCGGAGTGATAGTGCTTGTAGTTCATTGGTAGTACCAGGATGGACTCTAGATATATACAATAATATCTTTATTTATTTTCTTATTACTCTAAATTATAATTTGGTTTGACCTACCACATTTGGGGTCCTTGGTTTATTACATTCTACGTCCTTGTGATACCTAAAATGCTATCTGATATAGTATTTGTTATTTTTTAATTTTGTTATTCCTTTTTGGGAAATTAGTTTTTTATTGTTATGATTTTGTTGTATGTATATTAACACTGAAGTTATTGTATCTCCACTTCACCATTTGGGCCCATTTTTCAAGTTGTAAACTTCACCCATATGGGTAGGGATGCATAAGGTCATGTATATTAATGTCCCAAAACTAGCTATTCAGGACAAGGTGTCACATTTTTCCTATATTATATAAGTGTTATATGATTATTTGAAACTAAAAATTAATATCATATCATTGGTTTTTATTTAAATTCCCTATTTCATATTTAAAAAAAATATTTAATTCTATTGTAAAAAAATGTATGTGTATATTTTTTATATATTAGTGATATCGTAAGGTGATGAAGGATTTAGTGTCTTATAGAACAAGTCACTATGTTTTTAATCAGGCATGGGATGACATGTTGGATTTAATACTACATAGGTTACACATACATTGAAAAAATATTACATAACATAATAGTATGAAGACTATCTTTTCACATGATTAATCATATATTTCGACACTATGTTAATTAGACACGAAAATATATCATATGATATGATTTCTAAGTAGTGGTATAAAATCCTTCACAACCCTTACAGATGAATGGAGAATCTGATATAGTTCCCTCTCAATCATGTCAACCATATGTATATTCCTTTATCCAATATACATATATGATATGATTGGGAGAATCTCTTTCTTAAATAAATAGGTTGTGAGGGGAACTCCAAATAGGTATCATTTCTACATGAAATATTGAACTTTTTCAACAAATTTTTATGATGAATATAAAATGAGGATTCATTTTAGTGGTAAGAAAAATAAAAAAATTCCATATTAAAACATTGTAATACATGGTACTCATATGATAAAAGATTCATTTTTAGATAAATAACATCATCTTCATCCATCATAGGTTTAAGATAAAAAGAGAAAATGAGAATTTAAATGTAATAAACATCTATGAATGGTATATAAACTTATGAAATGTTCTTAAATAAAAGAAATCTATACGTATTAAGATAAAACCATTCCAAAGTAACACAATGTTTAAGTAGTTCATCAGGTGGATCAAATATGTTCTTATGATAAGCATAAATTTATTCACTGAATGAATCATCAAGTAATTTTTTTCTAGTTAGGAAAATAATTTCGTTGTCATTGGGGGAAATTTAATAGTAATTTCAATGAGTTCCAAAAAATACACAATATTATCAAAGTGATGAGGTTATATAAACTATGCACGTGATCTCTTCATTATGGTATTGTTTTGATAGTAAAAGTTGATAAATGTTCCAAATTGAATAATAAAATTTAGTAATAAAGTAAAAAATGTTTATTCAAGTGTAAATGCAAGTTTATTGAAATGTATAAGAGATTTGAGAAGGAGGGTATTGTTTTAATATGATGGAATTTGTCCTTAATACCAAGTTTGTTTTAAAAAAACTCAATGGAATGTCCATGGATTGTATCCAAATTATTAAAATTATTTATTATTATTTGATTCATATGTCACCCAAAATGTTTAATTTATCAATGTTGCAAATAAACGTTAGATAAAAATAATTATCAAAAATGAAATTTATTATATTTTTTATTTCAATGAAGAATAAAATGGTCATTGAATCATTCATTTTATTATAATAGAATATATCATTCTTTAATGGATCAATGTAAAACATCTATATAATGGTCTTGTCGGATGGGGATCAACTGGGTAGTGTTGGAGCAATGGTCATCTTTGGATTTTGGTGTGCTAGAAGACTAGTGGTAGTGGGTTGTACTATGGATGATGAGCCTGGAGGAGAAAATTCATCAGAATGGTCTCATATTCAGTAAAAAAATATGTGGATATCTTCCTAGTTATAGTCCCAAATGAGGGAAAATCAAGGGGAAACCTCTAACAATGCTCTCATGTGTGGATGACTAAGAGGCTATGACATTTCCATTGGTACCAGGCCCATGCAGTCATGGGTTGGGATTTATAGTTGAGTAGCATTGTAGATTGATTGTTGTGGTTCAAAATAATTTGTATTAGCTATGATAGGGATTTTAGTTGGGACTGAGTATGATTTTTGTGGTTCCAAATAATTTGCATCAGCTTGGGTGGGGGTTTTGGTTGATAATGTGGTCCTTAGGCCAAAATAGGTATGTATTTAAATCTCAGTGCATCTAGGTCTACAAACAAATAAAAGGTTACCCCAAAAACTGTAAAAGGTTATTATCAAATTAATAAAAAATATAAATCCTTTGGGAATTAAATTTAATTAAATACTCATGGTTTGTGACTCATCAGATTCTATCACATGCTTTGAGATGAAGTTAAGGATAAATTTTTTTTATCTAGTATAAAAGAGTTTATCCATTTATTTATTAAAATAAAAGGAAATGATATTCCACCACCATCATGGATTATTTTAAAAAAATTATCTTCTAAAAAATGATTAAAACACATAGAATACCATATAAGATATAGATAAAATATTTTTTTAATATTCCTATACAAGGAGATAAGAGTGTTTCCTAATATAAAAGAGTATTTGTATATTAGTATGATATTATAAAGAGAATTTAGTGTCTAAGGGGCTAGTGGGAATATTTTTGGATATTGATAAGTTCAAATTTAAAAAATGAAGGATTATATAGGTAAAAACATAACACTGAAATGTCATATTCCTGGAAAATATTTTATTGAAATGTTTTTAATAATGATGATGATGTACTTAGAAAGTGTTATGAGTGGATAAAATAATTATTAACACTATATCATTTATGTTTTGAAGTTAAGGGGTTTGGATACGTTTAAAGTGTTGAACATTAGGATTATGATTCCTTAGTGACACCATTATTAAAAATTGATTACTTTATATATGTTACCCACTAGTGAGTTTAGTTATAGGGTTTTATCATATGGCCATATAAATATTTGGTAAGAATTACATTAACATGTAATGAGGATAAAAAACATTAATGTTTATAAAACAAATTCATGAAAAGGAAACCAATAATATATGATATGTTATATTTGTTCTTATGTAGGGTTTTAATGATTATTTTTAAATGAGTTTACGAATATAAAATATATCATGTTATAAAATTCAAAATCTCTACATTATAATCCTCTCACATTGGTTGTATATATATAATGGTATATATGATAAATTGAAATGATAATTGATGACTCAATATATGACTCAGAGTGATCCCTAGTTGATCTTCATTAAGGAGTGTTATATTTTGTGATGAAATGTTATGGTTGGTATGAGTATGAATCTTATAGCCGAATTTGAAATATGTTCATGTGGAACAAATTGTGCATCCTGTACTAGATGACCCGAGAAGTATACCACAATTAGTGTCATATAATATGTCTTTAGAGTCCTCAATTCATGAGTTTTGGGAGATACCCATAATGTGAACGTTCATACTTTAATACCTTCCCTACTCAATTCACCCACACTTAGGCTTGAACATGTACACATGTACATCAAATAAAAACATAACTAAATAAATATTTACTCACCAAAAAAATAAAAATGTTATTTTCTATAATAAGGGGGTTCTAGACTAGTTCACTCATACATAATTAATTCCGTAAAAAATTGATAATAAATTATTATGCCAAAATCAATTAATTTTTTCATGATCAAAATTAGAAATGGAAAATGTGGGTACTCATTACTCAATACTCTAAATATGGTATTTTTTTTATATAGGTCCCCACATCCACCAACAAAAACTAAAATAATAATATTTAAAAGAAATTTTAGCTTCCATTCCCTATTCTAAAGTTCATCAAAATTAAGCGGTCTTATTTTTAAGAGTTTTTAGTGGGTAAAGGACGAAATGAATATATTGTCCAAAAGAGTGGAAAAGGGGTTAAAACACCCACATGGGGAAAAATGCACATGTTTTTTGAAATTAATCAAGTAAATAAATAGAAACACATATTTAAAATGGCATGATTTTTTTAATAAAAGACACAAAAGTGGATGAAAAAACCAATGGGATGAAAAGATGAAATATTTAAAAAGCACAAAATATCTCCCAATGACATAAGTGTTATATTTTTCATTAATTTTAATATTTTTCTTTTTTTAATTTATAACATGAAACAAATAACACCCTCATCTCTGGGCACATATATGATCTCTTCATGACACTAATTATAACAGTTATAACATGATCAAAGGTTGAGAAAGTGTGGTTTTTGACCCCCCCAATACACAACACAGTATTGTTTTTTATCTTTTTTTTAAAAAGATTTCAATAACATGTAAAAGATTTCATAAACATATACACATTTCCAAAACTCACGGAATGAAAAACTCTACTCCACACTAAAATGGATCATTTTCCTCAAGCATTTAATAACATGATGAAAATTAATAAAAGGATACCTAAAATGAAATCAATCCTCAACACTTAAACATCAAAAAATTATGAAATGAAAATGGATGTAGATGTTAGGTTGGACATGGTATTTTCCGTGAAAAAATGGAGATAAAAAATGTTTTCATAGCATCAAATGGGATTTAAAAAAGAGGATCAATGTATGCGTAATGGGGGACTATTTGGAAATTGTGATTCTCATGTGGTTCAAAAATTACCCCTATAATATTAATGTATTCTAATGTAGTAAATTTAACTCAATGGTCGAAAAACTCAAGACTCATGATTGGGGGTGAATAACACAAAAAATTAAAAATTTTCCATGTCTAATCATGGAATGAATTCTAATTTTATTCCTCATGGGTTTTTGTAACGGAATTTTTCAAATGGAAAATTTACAATTCAAAAAACTTTTTCCTTCAAAAAAAATATTTATCTAAATTTATAATGAAAATAATATTTTTTGAGAGGAAAACTATTCATTGGACACCCCAAAAATTTTGTGAAAAATTTGAAAATTTAATAGTTAGTAGTTAGGACACTTTTTGTTTTTATTTTTTGTATAATTTTTTAGTTTTTTAGTGTCTTTATGTTTTTATAAAATACACACCCCCAAAAATTAGAAATACAAAAAAAATGTTTGAGGAATAATGTAATAAAAAACAAAAGAGTGAGGAAGAAGAAAAAAGTGAGAGAGATAGAGAGAGGAGGAAGAAGATAGATAGAGTGAGTTAAAGGGAAAGAGGTCCCCCCTAGTTTGAATTTGGTGGGATTTCATCCTTATCTAGTGGTGGTTCAGTGTAAGTTGATATGGTTCTTGGGGTGTGTGTCCTATCATGGAGACACATTAGGCAATGCCCATTAACCATGAAGTTCCTTTATAAAGAAATTTCTTGCACATGCATTCCACCAAATAAAAAAACATTAGTATTACTAAAAGGACATTCCCAATGAGAATTAGGATTACATGTGTGATGTCAAAATGGATAGTTTAAGAGAATTACATTTTCAACTTCATGGAATACATTTCATAGGATGTGTTTTTCATGTACTTCCATAGCCTTTTCATTATAGAGATTTGAATTCCCATAAGAATCAAGATGAAGATCCTCTAGTTAATTCAACTACAATAATCTATCTTCTCAAGATTTATCATAATCAAAATTGTTAGCTTTTCATGCCCCAAATGAATTATGTTTGATTTCAACTATTAAGTGAAATGATTTACAAAAAACTAGAGTAAATGGAGACATCCTAATAGGTGTTTTATAGGAACTTAAATAACCCCAAAGCACATCACCATGTCTTTTAGGCCAGTCTTTTCTAGTGGGATTGATAATTCTCTCAATCACTCATTTAAAATCTCTATTAGAATGTTCATCCACTCATTTTGTTTGGGGGTGATAATAGTTTTATGTTTTATGTACAAACACATTCTTTTTCAAAAGTTATTCCAAGCCTCGACTACATAAAAGAGTTCCTAAGTCATTTATCAAGGAATGAGGTGTTCCAAATTGATGGAAAATGTGAGTTTTCAGTTACTCACTAACAATATGTGTATCATCCTTTCTAGCGGGGTTGCATCCAATCCACCCAGATATATAATTGTTTGTATGAAGAATGTATGAGATTCCATTGGATGGTGGAAATGGTCCCATGAAATTAATTCCCTAAACATCTATGACCACACAAAATATAAAGTGATTTGGGGAAATTTCAACTCTTTTTGAAATTATTTTCAACTTTTATCATGTTGGACATGATTTAGTGAACTCATGTGAGTCCTTGAATAATGATGTCTAGAATAATCTCAAATTAAGGACATTTTAGGTGGTACTTTATGGTTGAAAGTGGCCACCACCAAGCATTGAGTGACATAATTCAAATATAGAGGAATGTCCATATTCATTAACACATCTCCTAATTACTACGCCAGCCCCCTTTTCAAAATTTATTATCATTACAAAAAATAGAATTTTGAATCACTTTTTAGATTTAAATTTTATTATTTTGATTTTTTTAGAAAAACCCCCGAAACTAAGTAATTTACAATTGGAAAATACCATGGTAAATTTGGCTAAGATATGATAGGTGTTTAGTTGGAAATTTAGGATCAATTATATCGAAATAAGAAGAATTAAAATTTTTACATAGGTGATCATCCACATCATCATCAAATTTTCATTTTTTTTATTATAAAGGATAAAGACCCACAACAATCAGGCCATGGGCAGAACACAAACAGTTTGTGGTGGTCTAAAATATGGGTGACAATGCTAGTCTCCCCTAATTAAATCCACCCCTTCTGGTTCCATTTGAAGAGAACTAGATGAACAAAGAATATCGGTACCTTGATCCACCGCCTTCAAGGAAGCTATGTAGTATGATACTTTGTTACCTTCTCAACATGAATAGGAAAATCGTGTTATGTTGATGCCGAGGCAACCTCTACATTTCCTAAAAATATAGGCAATAGAACAAGGAGGTTAAGTATTTCCACTCATCGAATCATATATGATATTTGAGTCGGTTTCAATCTAGTGGAGATATAAGTTCATTTGATCACACAATGCGATTACCATATACATTGTCTCGGCTTCATCATGGATGGAACTTCCAATCCCATAAAAATCGTTAAACACAAGAAGTATACTTCCAAAACCATCCCACACAACACCTCCACCTCAGATAATTCCACCAACACATTAACCATAAAAATTAATCTAAAGCCCCTGGTTTTGAGGAATCCAGTGAACCTAGTTACCCCTTATCATATGATCTAAATGAATAAAATCAGAAATATATATCTGTATGTTCCTTAAAGAATGGTTATCAATAGAAATCATAGAATAACGAACCAAATCAAGTAGAAAACATATTTTCTTGATGATAACTGATCTTTATGTGTAATAAAAGCCTTTAAAATGGGTTTTGTTTCTTTCATTCCAAGTGCACCAACACCCTGCACTGAGAATCATAGATCTTTCAATTTTTTAGAACATGTACTACTGAAACCATAAAACCACTTCTCAAGAAAAGAAGTTCCAGCAGGAAAAGGTTCATTTTTTTTGTGAATTCACCAAATAACCTCCTAACATCCATGGCCAAATCTCTTTCAAAGAAAAGATAGTCGAAGTCCTATTCCTTATTAAGTATACAACAATGGAATTTAGAAACCAGGTTAATTCCCCTCCTCTTCACATCTTTATCCATAGAGATAACTTGGTTTCTAATTCTCCATACAAGGAAATTAAATTTTGTGGGAATGTTGTTACACAAAAACATATAATTACCAATGTCATAATGAGCATGAGGAATATAAATCCTCCTAAACACTTTAGAAGAAAACATACCAGACTTCGATGTAGTGAACACACACCTGTCCAAATCCTAATTCAAATCAATAAGATCAAAATTTCTCTTTTGATCCTTATCTCGGACAACATTGATAAAATTAGGATATCCACTAGCATCCCTGAAAGAAATCAAAGAAACTTGAAAGCCTAGGAAAACAATATTTTCCTCTGAGATAATTATGATTCTAAAAGGAAATATCGACCCTTCCTATAATCCATCGTGAGTGTTGACGAATTTCTGGAAAAAAACATCAAATTAATGGCCCGAAAGGAGAAAAAAATCCATTTTATACCACATAGTTCTCACCTTGTAAGGACATGATTTTACCCAAAAGAATATGAATCTCCAAAAACCCCCAAGCTAGTTTTGTATACATGAATTTCACTGTATCTGAAAGACATCTGACATTAATACCACCTTCTTGAACTGGTATAACCATTATTTTCCACAAAGACCAATGAAATTTCCACTCAAAGCTAGAATCACAAATAAAATTAGCCATCATTTTATCAATAGTTATAATTACCCCCTTTGGAACATTGAAAGATGAGAGACCATGAATTGGAATAGCCATCAACACAATTTTAATTAAAGAAATCCTTCCTCCAAAAAATAGAAAATGATTTTTCCAATCAAGTACACGCCTCATGAATCTATTAAAGATGCCATCAAACTCCCTAATACTAATACAGCTAGGAGAAATATAGGGACCAATATAATCGAAGGGAAACATAACCTTCTTCATGTTCAGAAACCTATAAATGGATACAACCTACCTAGAACCACATTTATTAGAAATATATAATCTATAACTCCCTTATTAATAATTTTCCTACTCCATAAACATTACTCATCCAGATCTTTCATAAGAACACCAAATGATCTAACAATAACATCAATTTGAATTAAATTATCATCTGTAAACATCAATTGAGTGATCGGGGGTTGATTCATTTTCCTCTCATACTGTAAAATATCACATATGGATACATTATTATTAATAAAACAGCTAAGAACTTATTTCATAAAAATAAAGAGAGTCAGGGATATAAGGTCCCCTTTCCAAAGACCATGAGTTTCCTTGAGAAAAACACGAGTTTTTTCAATATATGAGACTGCCATCCATGAGGAACTGAAATAACAAAACAGAATATCAATAACCCACGAAGAGAATCTCATACCTCTCAGAATCCGGATGATGGACCCCCATTCCACCCTATCATAAGAATTATTCATATCCAGCTTCAGATCTATATTTAAACAATGTAGTTTGATATTGATATCACCAACAATTTCATGAGCTAACGCCCCTTCTCCCTAGAAATAATGGCCCCTAACAAAACCATGTTTTTCTAACAAAATGTACCGAGAAACGAGGACACATAGACATGAGTTGATCAACCACATGCATTATTTTTATATATCTATCTTAAATCACAATTTTATACACTTGGAGCATTAGGATCAATCATATTAGCATTAGTTTGGAATCTCTTTTCTTTTGTATTAAATTTAAAGCTTAACAGTTTGTAAAAAAGATGATTTTAAAACCTAAGAGATTGGGTTGTAATTTATCTAAGGTAAAAACCACATTTAAAAGTTCCTTTTTAGTCATAGTGTAGTGATATTGAGTTTCATCCAATTTTATTGAGTCATTGTATATTACACGGGGAATTTGGTTTCTTATTTCACCAAGAATGTCCCCAATGGCCCTATTGGAAGCATCAAACATAAACTCAAAGGGTAAGGACCAATCTATGGGTCATATTATTGGGGAAGATGTAACAAAATATTTTAGTTCAATGAAGTCTCTCTTGGAAGCCTCATCAAAATCGAATATAAAATCATTCTAGAGTAGACGAGTGAGTGGGAGGAAAATCTTATTGAAGTTCTAGATGAATCAGTGATAGAAACTGGCATGAATAAAGAATGAATGTATGTGTCCAACTGATGTGGGATCAGGTAGTGATTGTGTCACCTTAGTTTTGTAAGTATCACCATGAATACCCACTTATTAAATTATGTTCCCTAGAATATTCCCATTAGTAATTATGATGTTACATTTTTCAAAATTCCACACAAAGTTAAATTTGAAACACTTTTTTAGGACGATAGAGAGTGAATAGAATAAGGATTCCAAAGAATCACTATAAATGTCAATGTGATCCATGAGTAACTCCATGAAATGCTCATGTAATTCAGAAAAGATACTCATCAAACACATATATAATGTCTAATGGGAATTGGAAAGGCCAAAAAGAATTATACTATATGCATATGTTCTAAAGGGGCAAGTGAATGTAGTGTTTTTTTGGTCTTGAGGTGTGATTGGGAGTTGCATGTATCTATTGCATCCATCAATAAAGAAATAATTTGACTTTTTTTACTTTTCACTCAATAATTTTATTATGTAATGGTAGAGGGTAGTGATCTTTTCATGTTTCAGCATTCAATTTCTGATAATCGATGCATACATGCCATTTGTTTTTCACTCGAGTTGTGACCAACTCCCCATGTTCATTTGTGACAACAGTTATCCAAATATTTTTAGGCACTAATTGAATTGGACTTAAATATTCACTATCAGAAATTTGGTAGATAATACTACCTTGAATAATCTTGGCGATCTCTTTCCCAAATAAATCAAGTATAAGTGGATTAAGTCTTCTTTGTGGTTTTCTGATTGGTTTGGAGGACTCTTCACGATGGACGTAATGCATTGAAAGAGCGGAGTTGATTCCTAGTATGTATTCTAGGGTCCAAACTAATTCCTTTTTGTTTTCCACTAACACCTGGACAAGTATGTAATCCTCATTTTTTAGTAATAGTGGTAGAGACAATGATAGGATAAGAGTGATCATGAAAAAGGAATGCATATTTTAGGTATATAGGTAGGGGGTTCAGATCAGTATAATATTTCATTTGTGGGATAAGAACTCATGAATGGAGGAAGGGATTTTAGTCGGTTTCTATTCATTTTCCCTAATTTTTTCTAATGTGGAATAGTAGAGATCAATGTTGAGATGGGATTCAAGGGAGTTTTTAGTATCCTCTAGTTTGATGGAGTCTATATATGAAAGGTCAGAATCAAATTCCGCATTTATGAATTGGTTAACCATGTTTAAAATATCCAAATGTCCCCTCTCATTAGAAAATCATCAACATGATGAAATGGATGGTGAATCCACACTCAGAAGTGTCCTCAGAAGCATAGATTCATAAGGAAGAGTGATCTTATGATGGGTATCTCATGTCTTAATAAATGATGAAATTGACCAGTTGGTCACAAAATTCCCAGATAATATGACCAAATGGGCATCAATCTTAGATATATACATAAGGAAGAATGGTACTCCAAGAATTAGGGGTGGTCGAGAAGAGTTTGTCTCACCTTCCATATCGAGAACATAGAAATCAGCTGGGAAGATAAGATCAATAACTCGAACACGATCATCCTCAATTATTACCTTAGGACTGGAAGAGTTTTTATTGGATAAATGAATGATAATACTAGTTAGGTGCAAGAGACATAGAAAAGGATAATAGAATATGGATTTTGTAATGACATTTATCGAGGATCATAGGTCAACGAGTGCATCATCAAAGATGGAATTCCGTATTTCGCATGGAACCGTAAATAAATGTAGATATTTTCACATTATGGGAATGGATTGTTGGTTCAAAATATTTTTAATCTTCATAAGTTTCCTCTTATGGGTGCACAATTCATTAAGAAACATAACATAATTGGGAATTTTTTTTATGGAATCTAAGATTAGAATGTTGACTTCAATACGTCTTAACATTTCCTTCATTTTAGGACCAGGCTTGATGGACATCTTTGGATTAAAGAATGATTGAGGAAATTAAATGGGAAAAAATAAAGTAATTGATGGATGTCAGGGAGTAGATTTAGTTTATTTTTCTATATTTTGGTTATATTAATTTCATAGATCATAATTCAAATGTTCAATTGAGTAATTATCGTCAACATGGAGATTGTTTTTCCAGATCAAAGTGCAATTTCACTTAAATTACTCCTTGGGTTGGGAAATCATTTAGATAGGAGTTGGGAAGAATTGGACTATTGCTTTTGGATAAGGTGGGATGAAATTTGACTAATTTGGGCTTCATTGTTTTTTATACTAGAATTGGTGACTAAGGTATGATCTTCCACGATGATTTCACATGGTTTTTTAGAAGAAAAGGCTTGTCCTGAATTCTGATTACCTTGATTTGGGTTCTTGGGAATGTGGTTGTATTGGGTTTGGAATTGGGAAGGCTCATTAGGATAGTTGAATACTAAAGGTGAAAGAGGAGGATTTCTCCTTCGAGGTTTAGGAAAAAAAGGGTAATGTTGTTTGAAGTTACCACCACCCCGATCACATAGAAATTGGATTACATTTTGAGTAGGGAACTAATAGGGATGAGAAACAGGATTACCCTACATGAAGCCATGGTTAAATATAGAATATAATGGTACAAAGTGGGGTTAGATGAAGATTCTAATGAACTATCCTGAATATTGAGGGTTGGAGTTCCTCTAAAAAAATTTCTTAATTGGGTTCTATTGGACTAGAAGAATCATATGGTTCATCTGAAAGCAGTGGGAATGTATCTGTTGGATGATCTAGTGAGCTACGTATTCCACAATTCTTGTAGTTATAGGGAACATATATTGTGGAGAAGATGAGATTATGGATTTGGTATCCACCACTAGATGTCTCACAAGACCTATAAGTTCACCCACCTAATTTTTCCTCTTATTAGAATCTATGGATTGATTCTATTGGACTTTTTTGACTTGAGATTGTTCTTGAGTAAAGAATTTTTCATTATTGCAACCACATTTCTTATGATATGTTAAGAAATTGCATGAATTTTTCTAACAAGAGCGTGACCACTTGCGGCATTAATGAGAGTTTTCTCCATAGTCAATAATCCCTCATATAATTACTGGATCCAGAGTTGGTTAGGGATTTGGTGATGTGGGATGGTTCCTATAAGATTTTTGAACCACTGCCAATACTCATGGAGTGATTAATTAGGGAATTAATGAATACACCTTATTTCTATTTCGTTATAAGCGGTTCACAAAACAAGAAATAATTTTTCTATAAAGAGAAACTCCATGTCCTTCTATGTGGTAATGGATCCAAGTGGGTGGTAGTAGATCAATGCAATAACAGACTCGTCTATGGATAAAGTGAATTCTAAAAGTTTTATTTTTTTGTTCAAAAAAACCTTGAGACTTCCTAGTAGATAACACCACTTGAAACTCTTTGTGGTGAAGATAAAGATCCTCATCAGTTAGCACTTGTAAATTAGGTAGAAGTTGAATAAAGAATTATTTGAGTTTGAAATAAACATAAATATTTGGATATTGAATACCAAAGGGTTGGTAATTCATATCAGTGATAGTGAGTTTTTATTTTTTGTTCCCTAGGTTTTTTATATAAAAAAATTTGATGTATAATGAATGAGTCTTGATTGATTTGATTATCCTTAATATTCCTCTAAAGATAAAAACTTGCTTGCTCTATTTCTGGGATAGAAAAATATGGTGGATTGTTTTGGAGGCTACATGGCATATAGATAAATTTTAAAATGTTGAGTTAGTCCAGTTTTTATTTGTGTTTTTCCAGTTTATGATTTTTATGATAAGGTGGGTATTCATTTATGTTTTCTCCAAATATTTTTAATTTTATTTTTTAAAAAAAATTAATAACTATATACTATAAGCTGAACCATCACTAAAAATAGTTCCATTTTAAGTCCGGGTTATTTTTTACTATCGACCTTTCAAAGTTTTAGTTCTCTATTAATGCAAATAGCAGCACTCGGGTCAAATTCTCAATGATGGTATAAATTTTAGAGTCTATTATATCTATTTTGATTTTCTTTTTAATGGGAATTTGGTTGGAATAGTTTCATAAAATTGATTTATGGGTGATGTTTGATTTAAAAACACTGTAAATATTGGGGTGAGTTCATTATTTGGAATTTAATATTCTGATATCCATGAGATTTTCTTTATATTTCATTAAATTAACAACCACTCCACAAGATGATTTTTAACAGAATTCCCAATTTTTGAGGATCTAATCGAAGACATAACTTAACTAGCTTTCTAATCTAAATAAAATCATGTTTATGGTAGTTTATTTATGTTTCCAATAATCCAATAAATCCACACATTAGAAAACATTTCATTAATCCATGAAATTTTATGTTCAACATACATAATGTTAACCTAAAGAATATTCATCGAGAAAAATCCCTCAATCACAAAAAATCCCCAAAATAGAACTCAAAAAATGGTATATTTACTTAGCTATTTGTGGGGTTAATGAAATTTTAATATGTTTTTGTGGTGATGAGTTAAAAATATAAAAAAATTAATTATATAAGGAAAGAGTTTGTGCCTAACACACAGACACAAACGATAAAGAGAATTAAAAAGAACATTTGATGGAATGATAAAGTGAACAGAGTGAATAGATTTTAATATGATTTAGTTTTTTTAGAAAATTAATATTATATAATATAGGTTGGATTAGGATAAGAAAAAATGAATAATAAACATTCATTAATATTTAAATTAAATTGAAAACATATTACAAGATTATAATTGAAAAGAACACAAAAGAGGATAAAAACAAAGGAAGAAAGGTATCTCAAGTAAAAAAATGATATTGGAAGATTCTCCCAATAATTTGTTATTTAATTGGTGATTATAATATATCCTCCTCCATTCTGAAATTCCAACCCCTTTCAAGGAGAAGAGAGGAATTTATTTATAGCCCAAGGTGTTGGACTGTTTGCATTCCAAAACTACCCCTCCCTATGTATTTCTATTTTAACACTATAGACAACAGAATATGGAGAAATATTCTAATTAAATGTTTTAGGTATAGATATTTTAAATACAAACTCATACGTCAACATCCAATATACTTTTTAATCCAAATTTATGGTTTTGTTAGTAAACAATGTTCTCCTGTCCATCTTTTTTTGAACTTTTTCGTAGTCTAAATGTGAATACCTTTATTTATATAAAGATGATATTAGATATTAAATATTTATTATAAATTATTGAGCGGATATATATTGGATTACACATTATAAAATATACTATAAATTTTATGTCTATATCAAGAGAGATGTTAGGAATTTATGAGGCTTTTAAATCCCAGATAGAATGGTGGGTCAGACTCTCTAGATCAATTAGACACATTATTGATTGATATGGTCATCAATATTTTTATCCATCATTAATTTGGATAATCAAGAATATATTCTAGAGTTTCATAAAATTTTGGCATCTTGATTGAGCCCAAAAATTCTATCTTGATGGATGTTCATGTTTTCTCAACACATGTTTTGGGCCAACTAGTGTGGTCTATATGACCATTCAAATGGCCAAAATGGACAAAGAACCCTTCTAATGATATGTTTCAATTTTCATCAAAAATACTATAAATAATAATCCCATTATTTTTATTAGTATTTTTAATGATATAATCAAAAAAATTAAAAGGGATTTTACTTAATGTAACGTGATCAATTCTCTTGTTATGTGTATATGTTCAAAGAATGAACATTGATTAGAAAATAATTAGTTTTAAATGAAAATTATGTTATGGGAGTAATGTGAAATCATTAATGAATATTTAATATAAAAAATCCTTAATGATTATATAGTAGGGGTGGTTGGGTATGTTACTGATCATGCTTTCAGTTTGAGATTAATCAAGTTGGTATTTTTTTCCCCTCATTTGATGAGTATTACATATGAACCCTTGATTGAGTTAAATTGAGGAAGTTAATGATTATAAATAGACTCTATATATGAGTCACTTATTTATTTTGGTAACGGTCATGTAATTTTATCATCAATAAAGGTTAATGACAAATGATGTGTTCATCAACCTGGTCTGTCTATACTCAGATAATTAAGAATGAATGAATTAGATATATGGGATGGATATAATTTATGTCGTAAGGAAAAATGATGTATTAGAAAAAGTGATTATCGAAGAAATAATTCTTCCACATGATACAAAGAGTTGAAATTGGTATATAAATAAATGTGTTTAATGGATTTCAAGATGAATCTTTTTATATCTTTTTTAGTGTTGAATCATTAATAAGGGACACCATTTTATTAAATTTTTTAATTTATGAATTCAAAATTATTTTTAATTCTAAAAAGGACCATGGGGTACCACATTTTTGTTGGATAAATGAAGATTTAGTTAGACTAAAATATATTTTGTAAGATTATTTTTGAGTTTATCGATATGCTTTTTTGGATGGGTATTCACACGGAATTTTAGATGAATTGTTATAAGAGGAAATTAATGATAGCTTTCGAAAAGTGTTTTCGAAGATATAAAGAAAACATTTGGATACGATTTCAAAATTTATTGTATATTATAAAATATATGGTTAAATAAAACAATGTATATGTAATGGACCAGACCTCTCCGGCCCATTGCTTTGTCAAAAATAAGGTCATGAAGCGTTCTGTATGGTCGAATGGACTTTTCCCACACTTTTCTGAATTTTTTGTAAGTACACAACGTGTAGTTTGAGTACACGTCATGTACCACCTTGCCGGGTATACCCCAGGTTGAAGCCATGTCCATGCCGCGTGAAATAGATAAGTACATGTCGTGTAGACCATCCTACATGTCGTCTAGTTTCTCCCCACGTACGCGTTACCCTCAAACCATGTGTCAACCAGTCAACGACTGTGTGCTGTGTTCAAGTCATGTCCTTACCACGTGAATTAAATAAGTACACGCAATGTAGCCCATCCTACACGTTATGTAGTTTCTCCCCACATACGCGTTGCCCTCAAACCGTGTGTTGACTAGTCAACGGTCGTGTGCCGCATTGAATGCCATGTTGGAATCCACATGGCGACTGTGTCAAATGGCCTAGTACACTCCGTGTACTAGGAAGTACACGTTGTGCACTTTAGATTTTCTCACCTATAAAAGGAGGGGGCCTCTCCTTCTTATCAAATCATCCCTCTCCTCCGTATTCCTTCAAGTGGAGCCCTCCCTAGAGAATCCAAATCTCTTTTCTTCCATAATTTCTTCGTCCGAGATCTGATTTATGATCTGTTAGTGGCCACGAGATCGTAACGACGAGGCGGAACTTCTGAGCTTGGATATCTTGTTTTCCCTTCGGCCTTTCCTTACTAGCTTCAACCTGAGGAGGTTTTTTCCGGGATTTCACAGAAGCGACGGACGCCGACGGACGACTTCTAAAGTTGATATGGGGGAGCATTGCGATCAAAACCTTTTGAGGTAGGGATATTACCTTCATCTCTCTAATTTGTTCATCATGTGGGATGGGTGTCCTCTTGATTTCACAAGACATAGTTGAACCAGTTTAATGAAGATAATAACTAGCATAAAGAACGGGGATGGGAAAGTTGTTATGTTTATCTTTGTTTATCATATTGTTATGTTTTGAATTGAATAGGCTTATGCCTACTGAAAATCACGGTCGTTGGGGGCCTTTTCTTGCGTAATTAATTTTTTCCCTCTCTTTATAGACTGTTTTGTGGGAGGAAACTTTGTGGAATATGGAAATTGGTAAATCACGTAAAGTTGGCTGATTAAATGAATATCTGGAACCCTTGTGTGATCACCCCGGTTGAACAAAATGGAATAATGAACATGTGGGTGTTGGTTTGGTTACGTGGTGTGTGAAAAGGGGGGTGAATCCTGGGTTATTACGAATATGATGGGAAGCGGGGCTGTGGTAAATGATATTAAAGGGGAAATGATGTGGCATGAGACTCGTATTGTGATACGGTTGTAGAGATGTTGTTTAGTGGCAGGAGGGCTGCAGTAATGCGTTGTGATATTAAAAGAAAGTGGTAGGATGATATATGAAATGTGGGGAACAATTATTAATTAAATGCGAGAACAATCAATGGGGATTGATTGATGATAAAAAAGGTTGGTTTTGTGTTTCTTGTGTTCTATCTAACATGATTTGTGGTTGGCAGGGTTTTTCTATGAAACGCTTGATCTGGGTTGATAATTTCCCAGTAATAAAGGAACTAATAAGATAATACAGTTGAAACATGAAAACCTAAATGGTGTTGGGATTGTTTGTTGTATGCATGCTTTGTAGTACCAGTGACGAGGCACGTGCTCCGTTTCTCCGTTTAGAAGCCATAGGTTGGGCTGTGTGTTTGGTATAAATATATGTATATGTATCATTGTGTTTTGTAACACCCCGCCAATTTTGAGCACTTAGTGACGAACACTCCCATTTCATGGGAGAGGGTGTTTTCCCCCTTAGATACTAGCACTTTGTTGATCCTTCTTCCATAGGTTGTGATGGCTTGAGGCGACCTTACACCCAAGACTCTTCAGGTAGGTTTCGATTGGTGTGATTTTATCCCAAGACTCTTTGAGAAGGTTTACTGTTCCCAAGAACCTTCGGGATGAGCCCCAGGAGTGTTTGGGCGGGGATGTGATTGTGGTTTGTGAGGCCCAGGTGTGTTCGGGCAGGGATGTGATTGTGGTTTGTGAGGCCCAGGTGTGTTCGGGTTGGGATGTGATTGTGGTTTTTGAGGCCCAGGTGTGTGCGGGCGGGAAGAGTGTCGTAGCGTCAAGACATTTTCCATTAGGAAGAGCAGCTAGCTAGTGGGGGGAAATGGTGTGGGGTACCCAATAATCTTGTTCTTATATAGTACTACATGTTGTTTTGTGTTTTTGGTGAGCGTGGCTAGTGAGTTTGGGTGGATAGAATTCCTTGCTAGGTTTTGGATTCTTCTATTTTTCTCACGGGACATTAGGATGTCTCCCCACCTGTGCATTATATCTTTAGGTTTCCCTACTGAGTATACTTGTATTCTCACCCTACATTTACTTTCAGGTTTCCATGAGGACTACCAGGGCCGTGCAGGACCCTATTAGTCAGGATAGTTGGAATTATATCAGTTTGATGTACTCTTGTTTCTTTTGGTATTGTACTTTTGAGTTTTCTTGTACTTTTACCTTGTTTCAGAATTGTTCAAACATGCATGTGGGATTGGTTGGGGTTTATTTTCATTTTCATGTTCCTTTTATTTTGGTGTTTGACTCATCCTATTTCTTTATCCCAAATAATAAAATGGGTAATGCCTCCCATATTTGTGAAAATTCATACCCATGGTGCTAGTCACCACTCCGGGGCCTACTGGGGGCGGGACTCGGGGGGTCATTATCTCCCTTTCACCATTGTCAGCTCAAGAGGGGCATCTTTGGTGGGAGGGGGTCGTGACAGAATAGTATTAGAGGTGACGATTGAGAGATATGATGGTGTCTAGAGTTATGCACAATGAGGATTACATGGAATGGTAGGGAAACTGTGTTAGGTGATCTTGGTTCGTGACATTGGCCTGGGAAGACCGGCTAGGGCACGGGATTTTAGGGCCCCTCGTGATCCGATGAAAGGACTATGAGCCTACCGAACGACCAAGTGAGACTACATTGATTGCATGGTAGAGACCCTAGGGAGGGTACATGCATCATCATGTTTGTGTTTTACTTGATTTGTGTGTTCTGGGAAAGAAATTTAAATAAAGTGACAAAATGAATCCTTGAGAAATTTCCTTGCTACTTGGGCATAGGAGACCTTTGTTTACCATATAGCTATAACACCTGGACATCATCCCCGGGTGACTCAGACAGGAAAGGCCCAGCAGATTCAGGCGGTCGATCAGTTGAGGATTGACCGAGAGGAGGAAGAAGATCAGTGTTAGAAGACTCTCCATTCATTCCAGTGAAAAACCCTCAAGAAGTACTAGGGTAGTACTTCGAATATAGAGATAGAGGGCTGGCTTGAGGATCTAGGGATCGCTTTTACTTTGATCTATGCTCGGAGGGAGTACTGGGTTCCCCTAGAAGTCAGTTAGGTGAGAGGTGTGGCGTGTCAGTGGTGGACGCTCTACCTCGGGGAGAGGTCAGAGGCAGAGGTTCTTTGGGCTGACTTTGAGAAGCAGATCCAAGAGGAATTCATTTCCTCCATGATCAAGGCAGAGAAGCGGCATGAGTTACTCTCCCTCTAGCAGGGGAGTATGTTAGTATGAGAATTGGGGATCAAGTTCAAGGGTCCCCTACTCTTTCCTCCGAATCACTTTTTGGATGAGGATTCTTGGGTGAGACGTTTGGAGGAGGTGATTCGTTCTTTGCTCCAGTATGATGTCACCCCCATCACCCTTCTGATGTAATTAGCAATACAGAAGAAGGTAGATGTTGTAGAGAGGATGCACTCGCAGGGAGGTGCACCATGAGAGGGGATCCAACCGAGTTCGTTGAAGGGGAAGGCAGTCAGCAGCAGGTCTCCTGTGACAGGATCATTGAGATTCAGGCTAGTAGGGAGTAGGACCCATCAATTCCTATTCATATCTTTGGGTCCTCGTCCCTTTTTCCCCATCCAAGGACCGAAGTGTTTCTCTTGAGGAGGTTTCGAGCACATTCATAATCGGTGCCCGACCTGAGCTCAATACGGTGGAGGTGGGCAGGTTCAGCACCCGCCTCAACAGCACCAGTTACCGGCAAGGCCCATCCAGCAGTAGTAGGACCCTGCTCCTCGAAGGGCAGACTTTGCAAGAGGAGGCTGACCTCAGGGACCTCGACCAGGGCGTGGTTGGGGAGGTGTTCGACATCAGAGAGGCAGAGGAGCTAGGCGTGGACAGTTGCACGTTGTAGTGTTGGCAGCTCCTGCAGGACCAGTGGTGGTGCGAGGTACGATTTGTTTGTTCAGCACTCTCATTTTTAATTTTTTTTTGATTCGGGAGCATTGCACTCCTTTGTTTCCCCCGGTCTAGCCCATGATTTGGGTCTAGATATAGAGAGAATTTTCGTACCCTTGGTGATGAGCACACCAGTTGAAGGTTAGAACAGCGTATCTTGTGTTTTCCGGGGATGAGGGCTGACATTGAGACCGCATCGATCTAGTGGGGATCTTCTTTTGCTACAGATTCAACCATATGATGTCATCCTAGGCATCGACTGGTTGTTTTCTGTTAGTTCCATTATCGACTGCTTCCGAAGAAGAGTCATGTTCTCCGACGTGGATGGGGCAGCGAGTAGATTTTGTTGGCGAGAGGAGATATCAGGTGGGAAGCTAGCATTTAAAGCCTCTCCTTTCTTTGTTAGGTGGGTTATCAGTGATTTCAACTGATACAGAGATGATGGATGTTCCAGAGGTTTTTGGAGAGTTCCTCAATGTTTTTCCTAAGGAGTTTGTGAGTCAACCCCCCCGGCTTGTCATTGAGTTCGGGATAGACTTACAGCCTGGTGCCCATCCGATTTCGATGGCCCCTTATCGGATGGAACCTTTGAAGTTGCGGGAGTTGAGGATTCAGATTGAAGATCTGATGGAGAGGGGTTTTGTTTGACCCAGCGTGTTTCCATGGGGTGCTCCAGTTTTGTTCGTGAAGAAGGAAGATGGTGGTCTCAGGCTATGTATAGACTATCGAAGGTTGAATCAGGTAATGGTCAAGAACTGTTACCCTCTTCCAAGGATAGATGATCTGTTTGACCAGCTGACGGTAGCAGTTTGGTTTTTTAAGATTGATCTGTGATCTGGATATCATCAGTTGAGGGTAAAGGACAGTGACATCTTGAAGACGACTTTCAGGTGTAGGTATGGGAACTTCGAGTTTGTAGTGATGCCGTTTGGAGTTACGAATGCACCAGATGTGTTCATGGGACTTATGAACATTGTCTTCCGAGAGTTTCTGGACCGGTTCATCATTGTTTTTATCGATGACATCCTGATCTACTCAAGATCAGAGGAGGAGAATGTTGAGCATCTCAGGGAAGTCTCGGAAGACCTTCGACACCACCAGATTTATGGGAAATTGCCGAAGTGTATGTTCTTGACACAAAAAGTACACTTCATTGGGTATGTGGTGTCTCATAATGGATTGTCAGTGGACCTATCGAAGGTGGAGGCAGTTGTTTCATGGGCGGAACCCAAGAGTGTGGAAGAAGTTCGTAGTTTCCTGGGGTTGGCAGGTTATTATCAGAGGGTCATTTTGGACTTCTCTCGAGTTGTTGCTCCATTGACAGCTTTGACTAAGAAGAACCAGGTCTTCCTATAGAGCGAGTAGTGCCAGAAAGCTTTCGACTACCTGAGGAGAAGTTGGTCAGTGCTCTAGTGCTTAGGTTTTCTAAGGAAGGGTTGTTGTAAGGGGTGTTTTGTGATGATTCTGGTCTTGGTTTGGGGTGCGTACTGATTCAGAAGAAGGGTGTGATCTATTATGGGTCTAGGAAATTTCGCCCTCACGAGCATAACTATGCCACCCATGAACTAGATCTTGTAGCAGTAGTGTTCGCACTGAAGTTGTGGCGACATTACCTCTTTGGGGAGCACTTTTTGGTCTTCTCAAATCACAAGAGCTTTCATTATATCTTCTCCCAGCGTGACCTGAACTTACGGCAGCGGATATGGGTCGAGTTTCTCCAAGACTATGACTCCGACATCTCTTACACTAAAGGTAAGGGCAACTTTGTGGCTGATGCCCTGAGCAGGAAGTCGCATAAGGAAGTGGTTCAGGAATCCGCTGATGCTTGGTATGTGATGGGAGAGTTGGATGCCTAGAACATGGATGCAAGGGTAGAGGGTGTTAGAGGCTGTTTGTTTCAGATGACAGTGCAGTCCACCTTGTTGTAGTAGGTGGAAGAGTCTCAGTGGGGAGACACCAAGGAAGAAGTAATGCGGGATCGTATCGATCAGGGAAACTCTCCAAAAGGATGGTCAGAGGACAACCAACATCAGATGCTTTTTCATGGAAGGTTGTTTATTCTGGAGGCGATGCGTGAGGGAGTTCTCCATGAGTTCCACAGCTCAGCCTTGGAGGTACATCTAGGACTTTCATAAATGTACCGAGGTCTGAGGGAACAGTTTTTGTGGCCCGGGGTGAAGTGGGAAGTGGTGGAGTTTGTGGCTAAGTGTCTAGTGTGTCAGCAAGTAATGGTTGAACATCATGTTCTCAGTGGTTTTTTGCATCCTTTAGATGTCCCCGAGTGGAAGTGGGGTGACATCTCAATGGACTTCGTCACAGGACTACCCAGAGATCACGGTGGTTATGATGTTATCTGGGTAGTGGTGGATCTACTGAAGAAATCGGCTCACTTCTTAGAAATTAAGGAGTCAGGCCTGGTGAGTACCTTAGCACAGAGGTACGTAGACAAGGTGTTGCGTTTTCATGGAGTTCCGAAGAGTATCATCTTAGATTGGGATACACGGTTTACCTCACGCGTCTGGAGGGGGTTACAACATGCTTTTGGTACCCAGCTACACCTTAGCCCTGCTTTCCACCCCCAAACTGATGGGAAGATAGAGCGGGCTATCCTGACATTGGTGGACATGTTGCGAGCATGTGTTCTGGATTTCGGAGGATCATGGGTGAAACAATTTCCTTTAGTAGAGTTTTCCTACAACAATATCATCCACACTACTATTGGCATGGCACCGTTTGAGGTTTTGTATGGAAGACCATGCCATTCACCCATTTGCTGGGAAGAGGTTTGTGAGACAGGTGCTCTTGGGCCAGAGGTAGTACAGAGCACCAGAGAGAATGTTCATCTTCTGCGAGTGAGGATGAAAGTTGCTCATGATTGACATAAGTCTTATGATGATCGTCGGAGGAGGCCCTTGGAGTTCGAGGTGGGATATCATGTGTTCTTGAAGGTTTCCCCTCAACAGGGGTAGCATAGGTTTGGGAAGGGGAGTAAGCTCTCCCCTAGGTTCATCGGACCTTTCGAGGTGCTGAGGCTAGTCGGCGAGGTGGAAAATCAGCTGGCCCTGTCACCTCAGTTGGAAAAGTTTCATGACGTCTTCCACATCTACCAGCTTCATCGGTACTTACATGACGACTCTCACGATATCGAATGGGGAGAGTTAGATGTGGGAGACGATGCAACCTTCGCAGAATGACCAGTCAAAATCTAAGATCGTGAAGAGAAGGTGCTCCAGGGACGAACCATCGCCTTGGTTCGTGTGATGTGGAGGCACAGCAGCCTCGAGGAGAGCACTTGGGGGTAGGATGCTCAGATGCACGCTCAGTACCCAGAGTTGTGGTGGATTGTGTTTTTCTTTGTTCTTCTGAGCTTTGATTTGATGTAATGCTTTGTACCTTTGATATATGGAATTCTTGGCTTGTTGGTTGTGAGACGTTTGTTTCCTTGTTCTCTGGGAGTGTGTAACATGTCCAGATGTGTGGGGAAAGGGAAAAACCTGATCCTTAATCTATACGCATTAATGTGGATGCGATTGAACCTGTGCAGGTGAGTCAGTGCCGCCTAAAGTGGATAATATCTCGACATGGGAGAAGGAATTTCCCCAAGCCACGTGTTCGGGCAGTGTGTTGGTTGTACGGTGTTGGGGGTAGTGTGAGTTGAAAAATCCTTATATATGGAAGTGGGAAGACCCAATTCTTAATCATGACGCATTAATGTGGATGCAATTAAAACCATGCAGGTGAGTCAGTGCTGCCTAAAGTGGATAATATCACGATATAGGATAAGGAATTCTTAACACATAAGATTAGGGTTGTTGGTTGGGTTCCTATTATAACAAGAGCCCTAAGAGGTATCTTGTTGGGTCCTCTAGGTTGTTTTTTGAATTCTCGGGGACGAGAATGTTTTAAGAGGTATGTGATGTAATGGCCTAGACCTCTCTGGCCCATTCATTTGTCAAAAATAAGGTCATGAAGTGTTATAGAGGGTAGAATGGTCTTTTCCCACACTTTTCAGAATTTTTTGTATGTACACGTTGTGTAGTGTGTGTACACTCCATGTACCACCTTTCCAGGTATACCCCGTGTTGAAGTCATGTCCTTGTCACGTGAAATAAATAAGTACACGCCGTGTAGCCCATCCTACACATTGTGTAGTTTCTCCCCGCGTACGCATTACCCTCAAACTGTGTGTTGACCAGTCAACGGTCGTGTGCCAGGTTAAAGCTGTGTCCTTGCCGTGTGAAATAAATAAATACACGCCGTGTATCCCATCATACACACCGTGTAGTTTCTCCCCACGTACGAGTTACCCTCAAACTGTGTGTTGACCATTCAACGGCTGTGTGCCGCGTTGAATGCCGTGTTGGAAGCCGTGTGGCGACCATGTGAAATGGACTAGTACACGCCGTGTACTAGGAAGTACACACCCTGTACATTAGTTTTTCTCACCTATAAAAGGAGGGGGCCTCTCCTCCTTTTCAAATCATCCCTCTCCTCCCCATTCCTTCGAGTGGAGCCCTCCCTAGAGACTCCAATGCTCTTTTCTTCCCTAACTTCTTCATCCGTGCTACGATTTACGATTCGTCAGTGGCCACGAGATCGTAACGATGAGGCGGAACTTCTGAGCTTGGATCTGCTATTTTCCCTTCGTCCTTTACTTCCTAGCTTCCACCTAATGAGGTTTTTTCCGGGTTTTGACAGAAGCAACAGACGCCGACGGACGTCTTCTAAAGTTGATCTGGGGGAGCGTTGCGATCAGAACCTGTTGAGGTAGGGATCTTACCTTCATCTCTCTAATTTGTGAATCATGCGTGATGGGTGTCCTCTTGCTTTCACAAGACATAGTTTAACCAATTTAATTAAGATAATAAATGGATTAAAGAATGGTGATGGGAATGTTGTTATGTTTATCTTTGTTTATCCTATTGTTATGTTGTAAATTGAATAGGCTTATGCCTGCTGAGAATCACGGTCGTTGGGGGCCTTTTCTTGCGCAATTAAATGTTTCCCTATCTTTCTAGACCGTTTTGTGGTTGGAATATTTGTGGAATATGGAAATTGGTTAATCACATAAAGTTGGCTGATTAAATGAATATCTGGAACCCTTGTTTGATCACCCCGGTTGAAAAAAACGGAATAATGAACATGGGGGTGTTGGTTTGGTTATGTGGTGTGTGAAAAGGGGGTTGAATCCTGGGTTATTACGAATAGGACAAGCAGAGGGGCTGTGGTAAATGACATTAAAGGGGCAATGATGTGGCACGATCCGGGTTTTGTGATACAGTTGTGGAGATGTGGTTTAGTGGAAGCAGGGCAGCAGTAATGGGTTGTGATATTAAAAGAAAGTGGAAAGTTGATAATGGAACTGTGGGGAACGATAATGAATTAAATTTGAGAACAATCAATGGGGATTGATTGATGATAAAAAAGATTGGTTTTCTGTTGCTTGTGTTCTATCTAACTTGATTTGTGGTTGGTAGGTTTTTCTACGAAACACTTGATCTGGTTTCATAATTGCCTAGTAGTAAAGGAACTAATAAACTAATAATGTTTAAATAAGAAAACCTAAATGGGGTTGGGATTGTTTGTTGTATGCATTCTTCGAAGTAGCAGTGCCGAGGCACGTGCTCAGTTTCTCTGTTTAAAATCCATTGGTTGGGCTGTGTGTTTGGTATACATATATGTATCTGTATCTTTGTGTTTTGTCTCACCCCCTCATGTTGAGCACTTAGTGTCGAACACTCCCATTTCATGGGAAGGGTGTTTTCCCCCTTAGTTTCTATCTCCTTCCTGATCCTTCTTCCATAGGCTTTAATGGATTGAGGGGGCCTTACACCCAAGACTCTTCGGGTAGGTTTCGATTGGTGTGATTTTAGCCGATGACTCTTCGGGCAGGTTTACTGTTCCAAAGAACCTTTGGGATGAGGCCCTGGTGTGTTCAGGCGAGGATGTGATTGTGGTTTGTGAGGTCTAGGTGTGTTCGGGAGTGGATGTGTTTGTGGTATGTGAGGCCCAGGTGTGTTCGGGCGGGGATGTGATTGTGGTTTGTGAGGCCCAGGTGTGTGCGGGCGGGAAGAGTGTGGTAGCGTCAGGATGTTTGCTGTTAGGAAGAGCAGTTAGCTAGTGGGGGGAATGGTGCGGGGTACCCAATACTCTTATTATTATATACTACTACCTGTTGTTTTGTGTTTTTTGTGAGCATGGCTGGTGAGGTTGGGTGGATAGAATTCCTTGATATGTTTTGGTTTCTTCTGTTGTTCTCATGGGACATTAGGATTTCTCCCCACCTGTGCACGAGAGATTAAGGTTTCCCTATTGAGTATACTTGTATGCTCACCCTACGTTAACTTTCAGGTTTCCATGAGGACTACCAGGGCCGTGTGGGACCCTACTACTAGGGACAATTGGAGTTTTTGTAGTTTTTTGTACTCTTGTTTCTTTTGGTATTGTATTTTTGAGTTTTCTTGTACTTGTACCTTGTTTCAGAATTGTTCAAACATGCATGTGGGATTTGTTGGGGTTTATTTTCATTTACTTGTTCCTTTTATTTTGGAGTTTGACTAATCCTATTTCCCAATATTAAATAATAAAAAGGTTAATGCCTCCCATATTTGTGAAAACTCATACCCTTGGTGCTAGTCGCCACTCCAGGGCCTACTGGGGGGGACTCGGGGGTCATTATCTCCCTTTCACCATTTCCAACTTAGGAGGGACATATTTGGTGGGAGGGGTCGTGACAGTATATAAGGGTTTAGTGAAAGTTTTAGATTTTTGTCAATATTATGAAAATTCTTCAAATTGGGCCATATAATATTATAAGATAGGTTAATGTGGTATGATATGAAATATATAAAACCTACATATATAATATTTCATTATTAAAGTGGTATTGTGATGATTGTTATTTGATAACAAGACACTAATGTTTCAATGAATATGTAACATTTGATACATCCTCAAAATACACTATCGTTATGTTAAGCATTTCATGTGATGATATTACTAATAATTGAATCGGCAATAGGTTATAAAAATTACATAATCAAAGGTGTTAATTGAAATTTTCAAAACATTCTTATAAAATCCATGAAACACTTAGGAAATATCTAAGGCCTATATTTTTTGGACACTTCCCTTAAGATGGAGTGCTCAGGTATGCCTAACTTCCTACCAAACTCCTCCTCACCTATAATCTGTCAATACTTAACCTTTTACATTGAGATATACAAGCTTGTATTGGTTTTTAAGAGAGTATTACCTAATAATTTGTCGATTCAGCATCAACCCATGGAAACACCATGGAAGAGGGTTGTATTTTGATTGCCTCTTGTGATATTCATTTATCCAATATGATGAATATGGTTGAAGAAAATATATGTTATAAGCTATAAAAAATAGATTTCATAATTTTATAGTAGCATGGTTTTAGGTATTCATGAATGGTGATCTTGGATTATGGGTTTAAATTATTCTTAATAACTTTTATAAGTATTATATGAATTGTAAGAATGTTTAGGTATCACCTACCTTTGCATAGTTTAGGCCCACTCATCAAATATCATCAAGAAAATCATCTCCATTTGAAGGTTTTAAAAAAATATAACCAAAACCCCTAAACATGGAATATATAGTGTTGAACATTGATATAATATTAATACATTAGGGATAATTTTTAGAATTAAAATTATTTATCTTTTGGATAAAATCACTTAAATATGATCACAAATGAAGGTTAAATCATGGTGAGTGGAGCACTAATGAATAGGGGCCTTATGTCATGTGCCTATTGAAAGAAATTGTGGGTTCCCCTATATTGAATTATTTAAAAAAATTAATCAGGTAATATTTTTTTAAAATACTAGATAGCGTTCCATTCGGTACTTTGTCCCCTATCATTAAGTAGCTAGTACCCCATAATGTACGAACCCTTGGCTTACTTGCTACTCGATGAATGGGATTCTCCTCACAACCTATAACTATAGGGTACTTTGTGCAATCTGTACAAAGTGGAAAAACTCTACACCTATTTGAATCCCATTAAACTAAACAAAAACCACTTGAAACTCCTCAAAGAGTCAAAAAAATCAATGCACATGGTTTTGAATTTGTTTTAAAAAAACATAGAATATGTGATGTTTTACAACATCCCCACCATATCGTAACTCATCATTAAAATGAATCACTAAGTATCACTAATAAAAATCTCTATCCATTATGACTACATATTAACATACCACTCCCATGTCTCCTCTTGGATATGATTGTGATACCACTACATGCATACTAGTGATATTTTCTCCCATTTAAGGATATTTTCACTATAGTCATTAATGCTGGATTGGTCATTACATGAATTATTAAATATCCTCAATATCAAAATAATAGATATTAATTTCATGAGGAAAATTGAGGTAGTATCTATATTGGTGAGATACATGGAATACATTGTGCATCATGCCCTTTTATAGTATATAATGGTGTCCCAAATAGGGTGACACCATCAGAAAATCATGATCGCCTACCTCAAACTTGTGGGGATTGTTTCTCTAGTCTATATATAATTTCTTACAATACTCATACATTCTCTAATTTCTTATAAATGAGAAATAATATAATGGTACAAGACTCCCTTGCATTTAACTAACACATTGGGGATCAATATAACCTATGATAAAATACCTCAAAAGTTTCCATCCAAACTAAGGAGTTATAACTAATTTTATATGTTGATAGGACCAATAGGTGCCTATATACCCTGAGAGGGGGGGTGTGAATCAGGGTATGGATATTCTTTTTCAAAGTTCTTCCTGCCCGCTGGATCTTGACCTCTTTGTTACAAGGGTCACTTTGTTTTCACTTGTGTGTATGTTATGATCACTTACTTTATCCTTTATCTGATGATGATTCTTTAAATGCAATGCAGGAAAATTAGCAGGCAGATGCATAGATTTTTACTTGGTTCACCGCAAAGGGCTACGTCCAAGGAGCATACGCCGACAAGTTTCCGGTCGTACCAATTCCACTAGACATCACTAGCTGTGGATTACAATGTTCGGGCTAGATCACTTCTATGCCCAGGCTCACTGCCTATACAATGTTTAGGGTCAGCTCACTGCTTTCCCAAGGGTCACTCCCTGTTTCTCTCTATCTGGCTCACTGCCAGTGGAGAGGATCGCCTTCTTCCTCTTCCGAAGCTCACTACTCTAGAAGGGAATCCAATCACACTTTATAGACCTGTAGGTCTCTTCATTTGCATGAATACATGCATCCTTAAGTGTTGATGGATGCTCTGTTATAGTCCAACTTTCATCCACTGATGAATACCACTTTTCCTCTGAACACTGGGCAATTCCTTTTGGAAACACCTTCGCAAAGCACCATACTTCGCGAAGCTCCCAATTTCGCGAAGCTCAAACAAGCCTACGCGAAGCTCCTGCCTTTTCGCGAAGCTCTCTCGCGAAGCTCTCTCTCGAGGAACTCCCGCGAAGCTCAACTCGTTGCAAAGCAACTTCTCTCGCGAAGCTCACTGAGCCAGCGCGGAGCATACAACTTTCGCGGAGCTATAATAGCCGCAGCGAAGCTCCCCTTTTGCGAAGCACACTGCCTTCGCGAACCACCTCTGCGAACCGGGAGCAATGGATTTTCTCTGAAAATTCTCTCCACTTCGCTCGAAGGGGTCGGCCTCTATTTATAGGTGATTCCACCGACCCTCGTCCCTTCCACACGAAGTCAACGCCATGTCATCTCAAATCGCGAAGCTCCAAAGATTCCGCCAGAATTCTGTCCAAATCGCGAAGCACCACGGCACTTTGTCGTTCGCGGAGCTTGACGTAGTCGCGAAGAATCGCCATCAAACATACCTTCGCGACTTCTCCGTGAAGATCCCTCGCGAAGCCCAACATTCCTTCGCGCCATCTCCGCGAAGCTCACTCGTAAAGCCCAACATTCCTTCGTGCCTTCGCCGTGAAGCTCCCTCGCAAATCCCTTCACCGCCGCGATGCACTTCATCCTTTGCCGTTTGCGAAGCTTGACGTAATCGCGAAGACTCACCGCCTCCATTCTTCTGGTCTTCGCGAAATCCAATCCATACATCCTATATTCGCAAAATTCATACCTTTTCCGTATGAAATTATGCTCATCATGGAAATCCACTTTTCGCGATGCTCACCAAACTCCAAATATTGGACCCCAAAAATTTGGCAAACACTGGGAAACTGTGCCACCTTGTACTGCTCTTTTGTACCGCCTCCAGATCGTCCTTTCCTTTGTCATCGTTCTTTGTTAACAAGGATTGTCAACAACTTCTCGAGAACTCGAAAATTATCCATGGAAACCTGCTTTGTCAACAAACACAATCAACCCAAAAATGCTGTAATGTTACCTTGAGGGATTTTTTCCCAACAATCTCCCCCTTTGGGTCTGTTGACAACTCTTCACAACTCTGCTCAGGATGATTTTCTACACTTTGATACCTCACCGAGTCTTCTTCTAGGTGCTACCACCATTCGCCTCTTGCAATTCTGATAGCATTCAAGGATTCACTTAACACGTACTCTAAGCTCACATGAGCAATGCTCGGCGTGAGAAACAAGAGTAGTATGAAATGTTCATCAATGAATCACTTCATGTCAAACACCAATTGTCGATTCCAACCTGATACCAATTATTAAATTGATACCAAATGTTGAACCACATTGATACCAATTGGTAAATTCTTAAGTTGATATCAATTGTTGATAGCTGGACACCGTCTCACACCATTCCAACACCACTGTACTGCTTTTATCACGATCCTCAGCTGTCGTGATTTCTATGCTTTGAATGATCACTTCTAGCATCGTCAGATTTCATACTCTCCCCCTTTCTCATTTCTCCCCCTATCTGGCTGCTCCACTGGTTAGCTTCTCCCCGTATCATTCATGATTTGTCAAATCTCCACATTGTCTCCCCCTTTAACAATCACTATTTTGCTCCACTGTTTAGCTTCTCCCAGTATCATTCATGATTTGTCAAATCTCCACACTGTCTCCCCTTTAACAATCACTATTTTCTCCCCCTTTGTCAACGAACCCAAAGGTCACCCCTTTGTAGTCTGTAACATAGTAGAGAACACATATCAGCACATTAGGGAAAAACACATCGTACCTCGGGGAGTGGGGGGTGTGGGGTCCCACATCCACACTATTTCATGTGCGGGGAGTCGACTGAACTCCCAGAGCCAGTCGATGTCTCTCAAATGATGCCTTGGGTATGGCCTTTGTCAGGATGTCTGCAACCTGTAGTTCTGTAGGCGTATACTTCAACTTCACGATCCCCTGGTCAACTTTATCCTGGATAAAATGATACTTTATCTCAATGTGCTTTGTCCTAGAGTGATGGAAGGGATTTTTGCTGAGATTTATAGCACTTGTGTTGTCGCACTGGATTCTGATTGGAGACTTCACTTCAACTCCCATATCTTCATGCTGCTTCTTCATCCACAATAACTGTGTGCATGTTTGAGTGGCCACAATATACTCAGCTTCTACGGTGCTCAATGAAATGCAATCTTGCTTCTTGCTTAGCCAAGAAATACACAGTCCACCAAGATAGAATGCACCTCCAAACGTTGATTTTTTGTCATCTGCTGACCCGGCCCTATCTACATCAGTATATCCCAATAACTTTGTTTGAGATTTGTCATTATATGTCAAACCGAAATCCACCGTGCCCCTGATACACCGAAGTATTCTTTTCACTATAATTATGTGGATTTCTTTGGGATTACTCTTATATCTCTCTGCTTGGCATGTGGCGAAAACAATATCAGGCTTTGGTGCGGTCATGTACAACAACCTGCTGATAATCTGTCTGTTTTCAGTGAGATTAACTGCCTTGACACTGTCATCTTTTAATGATTTCATCCGGGTAGAAACTGTAGTCTTCATCTTATTGTGAAAGACCCATTTAGTCCTGATGACGTTCTTATCTACTAGCCTCGAAACAATCTTCCACTTCCGATTCTTCTCAATATGATCTATCTCTTCGTTCATGGATAAACCCAGTTTTTATCATTAGCTGCATCAGCAATGCATTTCAGCTCAACCTAAGATAGAAAAGATGCATGATGCAGTGATTTTATTTCCCTTGTCTGAACTGGCGCTGCCTGATCACCAATGATATTCTGTCTATCAATTTCACCTCATCTCTTTGTCATCCTTGTAGACACACACTTGAATTTTATCTTGCAGCTTCTTGGTATCCTGAAAGCAGTCAGTTGATACCACATTGTTAGAAAAAAATAGATAATCATGAAAACCCGTGTGTTGCTGCTTTTACACCAATCATTCTTCATGAGAATAAACATTCTTCCTTCATATCATATTGAGATCATGCATCTGATTGGGATATAGAATGCTCCCCCTGTGTTATGCATCTCTTCCAGTTGTTAGGCCCAACAGTTTAGACCCATAACACGTCTTTTCCTCCTGCATCATTTGTTCTCATCTTCCACTCAGATTTGAGTCATTAACAAAATCTCTAAGCCTACTGAGTTGATGATCGGTGTAGGAAAAAAGAGATAAAGTTAATAGCACAATCACTTTCTATTGTGCACTATTGCTCCCTTTCTTCGTCAACTCCAGTACCTGATTTGAATCAATTGAAATTCTAGAGCAAATCACCTATCCACTTCGCATCCTTAGATGCCACTACCCCATTGATCGTATCTACCAAAAACCTGAAACACATTAATCATCAGTTAATAGCATTTAAATATATAGGGAGAGGGGTTTCTTCCGAAATCCTCAAGATGAGGATGATAGTTGATCCTGATGGGTCAACCCTTTGATTTTTTCTTGGAGGGCATCACACTCCTTTCTTTCTTCCTCCGGCTGCCTAGCCAACCTCAATTGTTCTGGCCATATGACTAGGCATTCATTGCCTACATTCTGAGCCTTTTTCTGATATGTAGATTTGGTAGGCTTGGCCTTTCTCACCTTTTGGGGTTTAAAACCACTAGTACATAGCTCTATCTTTGTTGTTCTTCCAAAATTCTATTTTTCTTGATTATTTCTCTGAGAAGGAATCTCATTTCTTTCCATCATCCCTTGCTTCTTCCACCATTGCAAGGGTCTTCCTCTTTTCTCCACTGCTTGTTGTGGCACACGACTTGCAAATTTTTCAATGCATTCTTTGTTTATCTGCCTTTTATCAGATTTATGAGTCGCCACCCTATTTTTCATTGGTGGTGGGTCCTACACTGAATGTACTTTCTCCTTACTCATAGTTGTAGCGTTTCCTCCCTTTTTCTTCCAGATTTGGTCATGTTCTTTCTTAGAGAGAGGTTGTGAGTGTGACAGAGGAGGTGACTGATGCACCTTTCGTTTAGCTCCATGTGATTCCCCGGAGGCTCTAAGCCTATTTTTCAATTTACCACCTTGTCTTCCAGTGTACGATTTCTCATTATACACTACTAGAGTTGGGAATCTCCTTTCATGTTCCTTTTCCTTCCCTGCATTCTTCTTGCTACACTGTCTGGCCAAATGCTCATGATCAGAACATATGAAACATCTTCCATCAAAGACATACCTCATTTCATCATTTTTATGTCGAGATGTTGATGTAGCATGAGTTCTTCCTATGAAATTGATCTCCTGGGCTTCCTGACACATACTCATGGTGTGTCTCATTCTTCCACAGTAATAGCATCTAACAAATGCTTTCCTTTGAGAGACCCTTCTTTCTGATTTCTCAGGACGCTTCATCTTATTCTCAGATTTTGTACATTTTCTGTTTTCACAATACGAAATGTATTCCTGAGCCTCTGGACAGAAGCTTGATGTGTGGCCGTGAATCCCACAAAAATAGAACATGTCATCACTTCTTTTTATAACTGACCTCTTAGGCCTATATCCAGCACCTACAGGTTTTTCTCCACTCCGAAAATTGTTCACGGCTCTCTTCTTATCATGCCTGGGAGGTGATTCATCAAATCCAATACCAGCTTTTCCAAAACTTGCTGGTCTTTGAGCTGAGAAAATATTATGTTCTTTCTCTTCAGAAATAGCATATTTGTTCTTCATTTTATCATCACTTGTCGAAGGATGATCAAATAGTAAATGTAATGCATCCTTCATTTTAGGCTTTCCTCTATCATTGGAACTCTCTAATTCCTTCTTAACTGATTCTAGCTCTTCTTCCAACTTTTGAATCTCTGTCTCCCTTGATTCAAGTTGGACATCAAGTTATCTGTTGAGAAGCTTCCCTATACTCATCCCATCTTCCAATTCACGTGTCATCTTTTCCACCATTTCACTTTGCTTCTCTACTTTCAATTTTTCCTCAGAAACAGATTTAGAGATAGATTCATTCTCTTGTTGTAGGCTTCGATTCTTCTAAACTTCTTCAGACAACTGTGCTACTAGATCATCATTTCTAGATTTCAGATTCTGAACTTTATCTGACTTTTGATTCTCTTCATAATCATCAGCTTTTTGTTTTCCTTTCATTTTTGCCAGCTTTTTTAGTTCCTCACCTTGAGAATCATTCATCTCATTTAGGTCAATTGCCACATCAATAAGCCTTTTATTTAATCCTCTTAGCTTGTTGACCTCAATCTCAAATACCTTGATACATATATCTTTAGATTTGTCTTCTTCGGTGTTTCTAATGTCACTTGGAAAATTAGGTTCTTCGATGCTCTTGACTTGATCTTTCACTTTTCTATTCAAGCCATCGATCTCCCTTTTCTATTCTTCAATATTAAGCTTATACTCACCAACTAATTCTGAGTTCTTTGGTGCTGATAACTTGAGTTTCTCAATTTCATCCATCAACTCAGACTTCTCTTCTTCCTACTGCTACATAGAAAGTTTGGCATCACGAACAACTTTGTTAGATTTCTTGGTTTTGGCTCTCCAAACATCTATCTCTTCTAGACCACCCTCTAACTCAGCTCACATATCTATTCTTCCTTCAATTTCTTCTTCGGTTTCAATATCACTCAGATGCTCATGTACTTCACTCATTCCAACATCATGATTGAGTGAATCAATATTTTCCCTATCAGATTCATCCAGACCTTCCTTCAGTCAGCTGTTTGATTCTTTTAGTTGAATCACAATTTTTCCGAAAACACTTCCACACTAAGGGAATTTACCTGACTTCTGATTCTTCTTTGATGCTTCTCCTTTTTCCATGGAATATTGAGAGATAAGAGAAAAATTTATCTTCAACCACACAGATCGACTACACCAAGTCGAAGAAAACAAATCTGATAAAAAAACCTATCCCTTTGATACCAATTGTTAGGACCAATAGGGGCCTATATACCCTGAGAGGGGGGGGGGGTGAATCAGGGTATGTATATTCTTTTTCAAAGTTCTTCCTACCCCGCTGGATCTTGACCTCTTTGTTACAAGGGTCACTTTGTTTGCACTTGTGTGTGTGTTATGATCACTTACATTCTCCTTTATCTGATGATGATGCTTTAAATTCAATGAAGGCAAATTAGCAGGCAGATGCAGAGATTTTTACTTGGTTCACCGCAAAGGTCTACGTCTAAGGAGCATACACCGATAAGTTGCTGGTCGTACCAATTCAACTAGACTTCACTAGTTGTGGATTACAATGTTCGGGCTAGATCACTTCTATGCCCAGGCTCACTGCCTATACAATGTTTAGGGTCAACTCACTGCTTTCCCAAGCGTCACTCTCTGTTTCTCTCTCTATGGCTCACTGCTGGTGGAGAGGATCACCTTCTTCCTCTTCCGAAGCTCACTGCTCTAGAAGGGAATCCAATCACAGTTTATAGACTTGTAGATCTCTTCATTTGCATGAATACATGCATCCTTCAGTTTTGATGGATTCTTTGTTATAGTCCAACTTTCATCCACTGATGAAAACCACTTTTCCCCTGAACACTGGGCAATTCCTTTTGGAAACACATTCGCAAAGCACCCTACTTCGCGAAGCTCCCAATTTCGCAAAGCTCAAACAAGCCTACGCGAAGCTCCGGCCTTTTCGCGAAGCTCTCTCACAAAGAACTCCCGCGAAGCTCAACTCATTGCAAAGAAACTTCTCTCGTGAAGCTCATTGAGCCAGTGCAGAGCACACAACTTTTGCGGAGCTAAAATAGTCGCCGCGAGGCTCCCCTTTCATGAAGCACACTACCTTCACGAACCACCTCTGCGAACCGAGAGCAATGGATTTTCTCTGAAAATTCTCTCCACTTCGCTCGAAGGGGTCGGCCTCTATTTATAGGTGATTCCACCGATCCTCGTCCCTTCCACGCGAAGTCAACGCCACATCATCTCAAATCACGAAGCTCCAAAGATTCCGCCAGAATTCTGTCCAAATCGCGAAGCACCACAGCACTTTTCCGTTCACGGAGCTTGACGTAGTCGCGAAGAATCACCGTCAACATACTTTCATGACTTCGCCGCGAAGCTCCCTCGCGAATCCCAAAATTCCTTTGCGCCTTCGCCGCGAAGCTCCCTCGCAATTCCCTTCACCGCCGCGATGCGCTTCAGCCTTTGCCATTTGCGAAGCTTGACGTAATCGCAAAGACTCACTGCCTCCATTTTTCTGGTCTTTGCAAAATCCAATCCATACATCCTATCTCCGCGAAATTCATGCCTTTGCCATATGAAATTATGCTCTTCATGGAAATCAACTTTTCGCGATGCTCACCAAACTCCAAATTTTGGACACCAAAAATTTGGCAAACACTGGGAAACTGCGCCACCTTGTACTGCTCTTTTGTACCGCCTCCAGATCGTCCTTTCCTTTGTCATCGTTCTTTGTTAACATGGATTGTCAAAAACTTCTCGATAACTCGCCAATTATCCATGGAAACCTGCTTTGTCAACAAACACAATCAACCCAAAAATGCTGCAATGTTACCTTGAGGGATTTTTTCCCAACATATGTGAACTTGTCTAAGGAATGATACCACTCCAATGAACCATCAGAATATTTGACACATTCCCACAAAATATAAACTAATATCAGGATAATACAATAATATTTTTCATAATATATGTGTGGAATGTATTTCTTAGATACACCTCGGTATGAAAAACCGCATACGACCCCTACATGAAGTGAGATGTAAATTGGGAATCCTAATCTAATATGATACTACCTAAAGCTCCATGAAACTATATTATCACATAAACATGAAATCATCCTAGAGCATCAACTAACTAGGTCTCCCAAATTAGTAATTGATGAGTTATTTTCATCAACCAAATGACTATAATCCATACTACATGAATTCCCTAATGTGATCATGGAAAATCCATCACATAATTTATCATGAAATTATCTGACTTAAAGCTATTAATGGTTATAGGATGAAAAAATGTGCATGTAACAAATTCTTGTCTTTCACCCATTGGTTGGTGAAACATCACCAAATGAACACCATAATGTCCTTATTTATCATGAGCCTCTAATACTACCTTTGATTATCCTGATACATCCCTATATGACCAAGATAGATAACCCTTCCCATGGTATGTGAGTCCCATATCATCTCTTCACACATGCTCATAGGGAAAAGAACTCTACTTCATATGCAAATGATATCATCATTATCATGGGACCAATCTAGTAGAGACTCCCCACAATATATATTATACCTGATGAACCAATAATCTAACATAGAAATCTTCCCCTCCATAAATCTCTTACGCATTGAGGAGTTAATAACTAACAATATAAGGGTAACATTGTTCTGATACTACGGAATATGATGTTTCAAATCAATAAAGAGGACAATAAGCTACTTCTAGTTCTCATCCATGGGAATCACTTGAGACCGAGCCTTTCTTCTTTGCTTGCCCACCGCCACACTATCTCTCCTAGGGTAGTATTCCATCTTAAATATTAACAACTATGGATACTAGAAACTAAAAAAATATTAATGGTTTAAGTCATACTGGGAAGATATATACTTGTGGATCTTATGGATATTATATACCATGAATCTCCCACCCAACATGTAGTTGTGCCAACATCTTAGTGAATTCCGCACCACTAATATATCTAGATCATGTGTAGAGTAATTCCACGAATTTGGTGTAAACTTATTAGATCCATAAGATACTTCACCCTTATTTTACATTAATACTCCTCCAAGAACAACTCTTTATATATCGCAATAAATGATATACTCGTCATCAGGATCAGGTTTGTTCAGGGTCAACACATATGTCAACCTGACCTTCATCTCCTGATAGTTTATCTCATAATGATCACACAAATCAAACTTCATTCCTACTTTTTTAGGGTTATCCCCGATGCAACCAATCAAGAGAAGTCTTGGACGAATCTAATTTAATAGACTACTAATTCTAGGAAGCTATGAATTCAGAATACATTCAAGAGTGATTCCAAAAAAACCATGCATTAACCTTATCAAGGTATACTAATAAACCCTCTTAATACATCACTTGACCAAATAAGTAAACCTACCTAATATATAACTACCAATTTGATAGATTGGAATAAATTGGATGCTCCATCAGTGTACATAATAAAATATCTAGATGTTGATCCTGATCCTCCAATGTCCGAAAATATACCAGAATATTGTTGAGGAATAAAAATCAATGAATCTAAATGTGTATAGAGGACCTAATTAATTAGTTCTATACATAATATCAGTTCATTTTTCAAAATCAAAATTCATTCTGAGGAACTTATATAATCTATAAATATTTGGGAATGTAATGTAAGAAATAACAAATTGACTCACCAATAATGGATGATATCCTAATCCCAGGTATCCCTTGGAGAACCACTTGGGTCAACTCAATTGATAAAATATTCCATATGTAAAAGGAATAAGATACTAGATCTTGAATATAACATGGTTATACAACCAAAAATTAAAACACAAACACAGCAACCCATCAACTTTTCTAGAAAATAAAATTATAGCGCCTTAGAGAGACATTCTAATGAAAATGAATCCTTTAACCTTATAGACATATAAAAAACATTCAAATCTATTAAATATATAAGATACATCCAAAATGGTAGAATATATTTAGGATTTTCGCCTATAACAATCTTTATCATGGAATAACAACCTCTTTATTGGTTTGAAATACAAAAAAATCATAAAATACATCCAATAATAGGTGAAAAATTGGAAGAATGATCGATTTTCATATCACTTCATTCCCAATGAAAAAATGATAAATGAAGACAAGGTAACCTTTAAATATTAATGTTAAAGTACTTAATGGAATAACTATAAATCATACTATCTAAAATAGGTATAGAAATCACCTTCAATTGATGTGAATGATACCCATCAATGTTATAAATTATAGTGAGCTTGATACCGAGTCAACCAATCAATCCCAAATGTCTTATATAAGTTTTTAATATCAAATAAAACGAAATGATTGAGAATATTATATCTAATAATCGTCATATATCACTGTATAAACATCTTAATAACCATATTTCTCACACATAAGGGAATCTCAATAGTCATCACCCCATATCAATAATATATAAAAACACCAGATCATAAGAAAACTGAGTAGACATAAATGACTGTGATTCACTCATATTAAAAAAACATATGAAATGGTAGGTCAAACTAAATTAATAACTGAAACTGTCAATGGTCCCTCAATATTATAGTCAAGAGTTGAATTTATAACATGTAAAAATCCCCAACTCATGGCTCCTCCCTGACCTCCTACAGACTGAATTCCTTGAGGACCACTACCCTATTTCTTATACTACTAGGAAAAATTATTCCTCCATGCCATTTAAATAAAAAATAACTCTAATTACAACACTTGTTTAAGGTAATACATCAAACTACAGATCCATGATCCAAGATACTACCTTGACCATAACTTAGCTAAGAAGAAATATAGAGAAAAAAATTATAGATGTCCTAATTTTTCGCATGACAGTACTATATAAGACCTCTCTAGAACTATGGTTGGTTATTCCCATATCTAAAAATATATAAAATATATAAGGATTCCTTCTAATCGGTGAAGATGATGATCCATGTCCCTAAATTTACTAACTATCACCACTCTTGCATAAATCATCTTATTTTAGATTCATAATACCAAAGTATCTTATCCCATATCCATAAAGTGAACCAAAATACTATAACATAATTCATCCTACTAGGATACTCTTCTAAATATGGGTCATGTTAACCACCTCTACCAGAAACATCATTTGGAAACTCTTTACCTAAACCCATATCAAATGACTGAAACCGTATTTAGGATTAAAAACAATAATAACTTCATCACCAACTAGAATAGGATAAAACAAAAGAACATAATTAAAATGGGGAGAATAATCCACCACGGACATGAAAATAAAAATGAGATTCATGAAATAATAGTCCTTACTATCCATCAAAATCTAAAAAAATAATTTCACAAAGAAACAAACCTTAAAATTCTTTTAGGATAGCCTTGCATGGTTATCTTTCTAGAAAACTACATCCAACCTGCACTTCTCTAGGCCTTATAACATATAAATAGAGCTCTTCGCCATAATTTTAGGGGGTGTCTCAATTTGGTCAAATATTCCATATTACATATTGACCCAAAACACATAAGATGAGGTCCACCCTCTTCAGTAAATAGTGGTGGCTATTGGATTTGAATCATTATAGTCATATTTGACTAAGAAGACACTTATCTTAAAGATCATAGTCCAATAGACTAAATAATATGAATCATACTCTCGTGTAGGTGTTGTAAAATATGTGATACATGAAAAATTTAGGGATTCAGCTCAGCTGCAAATGGGAAGTGCTCATTACCTCTATCCCACTTCACAATCAGAGGCTATCACAGTGTAATGCCGCTATAATTATAAATGTATGACTCATGATTAATTTCTATAATTGGTATTGATATCTCATATATGAAAAGTAGTAACATACATTGCATCCCACAATGGTATATGTGTAACCTACAATGTTAGGATCTTAAATAACGCGATCCCACACTATCCTGATCTATCCTCTCTTAATGTTAGGATAATAATATATCTAGGATTCATATAATAAATTATTATATAGTATATTGCAATAATAGTTTAGTTAAATTGAAATAATCTATATATTAAAACACATTTCAAGTGTTTTGACATGTTAAATAACCAAACCACCTATCATGAAAAGGTTATCCATCAAAAGAAATCAAATTACTGTTATGTGAATGTTTTATTATAAAAATGATGCATGATTCGACACTCTTTTTCAACCATGGGCTATGATAAAACCAATAAACTATAAATCACACATCATATTTTGTGTAAATAAAAAAACTGTATTTCTTGAAAATAATGACCAATAATATATTCCCTAGTAATTTGAAAGTTCTCTATACGTGGGTAACATACACTTAGGAACAAATTCCATTCATTGTTTTGATGACACTCCATCTCCATATACCATTCCCAAATAGTAAAACAAAATAAAACAAGACTTTGATACTAGTTTATAATGTTCTCAACCCTAATCACAAAAATCATTGCCAAACCATGTTTCCACAAGCCTTAAGAACACATTTCTGTATGTCAGAGGATATAATCAATATGTGGTGGTATATAGGCCATCACATGGATACAAATACCTCTAGTACAAATAATAAATAGTAATAGTAAAATAAATATTGATAACCATCATCGCAAGATAAAAGTAAAATATAAAAATTACATGTTTGATGAATCCATTAGTAAAAAAATACAAAATACTATATCGAAATGATTTATTGTCGTTTTGTTTGATTCAAATTTAATGAAACAAGATCAAATTTGGTTTAAATATATACAACATGGTGAAAAATATAGAAAATAATAGAGAAAACTACACAAATAAACTCATTTACCAATTATGTCTTGTCTCATAACCCTTACCCTAGGGCTTCCTTTTACCCATCAACAACATGACCCTTAACCTTAAACGTGTCAAAGAATGATGTTTTTATGTGCAACGAGATCCTCATCCAAGATGTGAGTACAAAGAATTATGCCACCACCAATGGTGTCCCAAAATAAGTCAAGAAAATATGACTTCATGCATGAAGTGATGTGATAATAATCCCAATAAATAATAATAAAAACAATCATTATCACACCCTAATATACAAAAAAACCACCCATGGAGTGACTATACCGACTTCGAAAAATTCTATAATTTTTATACTAATATAACCTAAATATCATAAGTATGATGGGGGATTACAATACAATGTCTATAAGGATCTCATCCCCAAGGGAATTTGATGATCTACTCAGAATAATATAAATAATAATGGGAGAGACAACCCATGTCTATAATGATGTCATTATATAAAAATTATGATAACTACTTAACATAATATAAATGAAAATGGGAATGGTGGCCCATTTCTATACTGATCTCATCCTAAAGGCATTTAAACCCCTGTTCATAACAATTTAAATATTAAGAAGAAATTATACTCTTTTCTATAAAAATATTACCAAAAATTGTTCTTTATCCCTACATAAATTAATATAAATAAAAATGTGATAGTCATCCAATGTTAATATTGATCTTATACCTAATACTTTTTGTCCATTTTATTGATTAATAAAGACAAGTTGTAAAGGAATATATCAAAAACTAGCTTGAGTAGACATGATACAACTCAAGACATTGTTCAAAGGGAATTCCCAATACCTAATGTAAGGAAACAAAATCATGTTCCTAAAATAAAAAATACTTTTTTGCATGGTTTCACCCTCAAATCAGATAAAAAAAATTGACCATTTTTTTTTGAAAATATGGCTTTGAATATTTTTATATTGGAAGTACTTACATAAATAAATAAGAAGATACAAATAAATAAATAAACTAAATGACTCATAACCAAAAACTATAATTCAAATCACATGTATAAAAAACATATATAATCCACAAATAAATACAAAAAATATAACAATATATTGGAAACTTAATATAAGATGTTAAAGTTCTCGAAATGATAAAAAAATATACAATGAAAATAAAACCAACTACAAGATCATATTAATTTTACCCATGGTGACTCACAACATCCCAACTCACACATCAATGGATGAAGAAAATTATATGAAGTGCTAAATGGAACATGAAACCTGTATAAGTCCTAAGGGGTTTATACGCACACATGAGTGTGTATGTAAAGTATGAGCAAATAATTCTTTTAGGATCTCACCATGGAGACTATGAAATTACATTAAATCAAATGTTTTTTTAAGTATTTTTGGAAAGTCAATAGAAAATAAGGATTTGGTTTTTAACATGGGATCATTTAAAAAAATATCATTCTCTCCCTTTCGATAATGAAAATTAACTTTTTAATTCTAATTTGGTAAAAAAATACACTTTATATAAAAATACATTTAAATTAAAATGGGGGAACATTCATTATAAGTAGAAAATAATTAAATTGTTTTTATTTTCCTATGAAAATAGATTTACAGAATCACCCTTAAAATCCATTCAAAAAACTCACCCCACCATAAAAGAATACGATAAAATACAAAAGGGAACCATAATTTCATGAAACAATAATTAATTCTAAAATGTAAATGGTTCCACTGCATATACAAGATGAAGGGGGATATAATAAATAAGAACAAAAGAACCCCATAACCAAAACCACCAATCAAGAGAACATGTCATTGCCTAAACCCTATGTATTATTGATATGTCAAATATAGATTCTGTATAAAAAATTATGGTCGTACCATAAATTAGTGAAATGTATATAAAACTACTTCATTGGATTGTAGGGCCAACACATAAACTACCTCACTAGCCAATGAGTTATCCGTAATTAGTGGAAAGGACCTTGTCTAAATCTTGGTTAACCATAATAGCACCTAGGTTTCTCTGGCCCAAAAACATGTAGGTGAGAAAAAAATCTAACAATAGACAATATTGGATTAAAAATAACCATCACCTCACCACCAATACCCTCAAAACAATTAACATATATCATCCATCACTAAATCACCACATAAATAAATACAATTTCTATACATGGAAACATAATGGTTATATAAGAGGGTTTCACTATTTAAATAAAACTCTTTCCCATAATGTGTCAAATTGTTGTTTACTAAAAAACTAACCTGGAGTGGAAATTAATTTTTCATTATGAGAAATGAACTTTAAAATATCCTTTATAAAATATTTATTATAAATACCATTTTGAAAACTATAATTACCCATTGAAAAAAAAAAGAATTTCCTTAAAAATCCATGATAAGGGAAAAAGCCTAATGTTTTCATTAAAACTATTTAATGGAGTCCCTGGGGAAAATTTATAAACACTTAGGGAATTAGAAATATTTAATTAAAATTAAAAGTTTAAAATCCAAAGGAAAACCCTTTATTCTGAGCCAATAAATACATGAAAATAATTTATATTTTCACTAGAATAATTACATATAATTATACATTATCAAAAAATAATTTATATGACCGAAAATATCTATAAATTTAAAAATAAAGATGATATCATAGAAATACCAACCTCAAAAAATCAAAAAAAAATCTATTGTCTTACTGTCTATGGAGTACACCCGAATAAGGAAAAGACACCCTTTATAGGTCGTAAGCAGTCAAAACATTAGGATAAAGCCAAAATTAACTCAATATTTCTTTTTTACAATGAGATACGACTCTCTAGGGAGGAATAAACATTGAAGGAATGAACCATTAAATAAGGGAAGTGAAAAAGAAGATAAATATAAAGGATTTTCAGTAAAAACAATTAAAATATAGAAATAAGAATCTAATAATTTAATAATAGGATAGATGAAATATAACAATGTTCCTAGAGAGTTGATCAAATGAAATAGTGGGCAGTGATGAAGAAATTTTTTAATAAACCATGTGTTGAAAGGTGAATCCATTTAATTTTTTTCCATACATGATCCACGATATAGTCATTAGGATTATACCATAGAGTTTCCCTAGTTATCCCTCCTATGATATAGCCTACGTGTTCTTCCATGGAGAACCTCCAATGGGTAGAACCAGGGGTCCCAACCCCCTAGTAATTACAAAATATCCCACCTCCCTTATGGAATGAATCACCTCTTATGAATATTTACACATAAAGGTAGCATACAAATCGATGACCATATATTATTTCCCGAACCCTCCTTATTTAAGGAATAAACACCACTAATGATCCTCATGACACTATAGTGAGACCCTCAATTATACGACATGGATTACCATTCTAAATAAAAAACACAAAATATTAATACCCTATACAACATGGGCTGCCCTGAAAACCTTTCCACAAATCCATATTTTCATTCCACTATTAAATGAAATACTCACACAACACCCTTAATACCCACACACAAATCACTTCATGGTTTAAACCAATGATTACTTCAGAGATAAAATTGTTCATGAAGACCCAAAGCATTCATATATAAACACTATGACATGGCTAACTTGGGATATGACATAATCTATAGGGTTACCTCTACATAATAGGATCATTTCAAAGAGTAACATAAATTACCCATATCCAGAAAGGATTCCCAAATGTATATCTATTAAGGTTAATCCATGGATAACTATGGTCTATGCCTCCATCTTCATGGGACCCCCAATACACTAGAAAAAATATCAAAAACTAAAAATAAAAATAAAATATTCAAGAGAATAAGGTGAGTGTGTGGGAATTTTCCCTAACATAACACTTTATTCCATCATAAAGACATTGGTCAGAGAATAAGTCATGAGAAATTAAACCTGAATAGTTCAAAATGGATGTAGGTTGTTTAGGAAATTTTTATAAGGGTCCTTTTATGAGGATACCACTAATAATGACTATTTTATTTAAACTCCTCAACTATAATCTAATGAAAACAAAAATATCATCCTCAATCATCGAAATCAACTCCAAAAACAATTTATGCCCCCCCTAATAAACAGTGATCCCTACGATTAAGGACTTTTAGTACAAGTCTCCCCACCATTTTTATTTTCTTCTAAAATTATTAAATTAAAGGGAAACACTCTAAAATATAGGACACTATCACCAAGAATAATCATTCAGTAAAATAATCAATTGATTATATTTATATATAAACTAAAACTAATCATCTACGAAGTTTATTAACAATTACCAATGTGAAACACTTCCAAAACAAAAAATTTAAATCATTAAAAAAATCATCACCAAGAGCCCAAAATAGTCCAAATAATATAAGTGGGATAAATGAACATAAAATAAAATAACATTGAAAACCAACATGGGGTCCTAACCTGGGTCACTACACTCTACATGGGTAAAAATTGAACATAATAACAGAAACATATCCCATGATGATTCCATAATAGTAAAGTAATCACCCATAGATTCTTTCTAAGTAAAATATTGGCCCTAGTTAATCAGCTGCAAACCCCAAGACAACTAATGTTTAACACATATGTAATACCACATTAATTAGATAACCTCAAAACCACATAACACCTATGGAAAAAAATTACACCAAATATATGAGAACATTTACACATCAAACCAATGTCCCAAAAAAATTAAAATAAAAAAATGAATAGAAAAGTCACAAAACAGACAATAAGCATCACCTTGAGAACTTTAATCAGATCCAAAACCAAATAAGGATATCACAACATTGACCATCATCCCAAAGCAAGATTTCTCTTGAGACTTATTCAAAAAACTCAACCTATAGAATCCAAAAAATAATCTTGGAATATGTGATAGGTATAATTCCTAAAATACCCATGATACCCTCTATCATTGATTCCGGTCCCAAAAATTAAAAATAACTAGCACAAGAAAAGGAATACCAACTAATAAAAAGGATTCAAGAAGTACAATACAGTATATAAAAGTAGAAAACATTATAATACCACCATTCAATTTGAAATATAGGTTGATTTTGGAATTGAATAGAATTTCTGTAAGTGATTATAGTTTTCACATTGGGGATAAAACTAAGGAAAATCCTTCCACTTTCATTCTTGAAAATTATTGGTTACATACATAAAATACATGGAATGAATAAAAAAAATTCATGCATCACAATTTAAATATCATGGTACCATTATAATGGAAGGGGAAAAGGCCGAGATAAACCTTCCCCAAAATAAATCAAAATCATAAAAACCACTTTTCTTTAAGTGTCACTAATTTATAATAAAGGATCTAGAAACCAATTTTATACGGAATAAATTTAAATCACAATGCCACCTTTCACTAATATAATTCAAGATATTTGTGATGGGATCCCATCGAAAATAAGTTTTAGTGACGGGGTCCCGTCGCAAATAGCTCGTGGCAGAAAACGGCGTCGCAAAAAATATTATTTGTGATGGGACCGTCGCAAATAATGGTTTTTGCGATGGGCTACTTCCCTGTCGCAAATAAGTATCCGATTGTATACTTTATATATATATATATATATATATATATATATATAATTTTTTTTGCAATGGTCCCATAGTCCCGTCGCAAATATGTTTATAAAAACAGTTATTTATACTATTTGGGATGGGCATATAGAAAATACTTTTTGTGACAGGTCCCTAATCCCGTCGCAAATTTTTTTTTAAAATAAAATTAGACTATTTGTGACGAGAACTCGTCGCAACAGATCCCATCAAAAATAAAAAAATATATTTTTTAAAAAATAAATTTAATAAAGTTATGATTATTGAAAATTAATTTTAATATTACTAAAATAAGTAAAATAAAAATATATAAAATTTCTCAATATTCACAAAAATAATCTTAAAAAAATCATAAATTATTATTATTATTAATATTATTAGTAAAAAATATATAATTCTGAAAAATATATTTAATAAAATTATGATTAATGAAATAATAATGTTAATATTATTAAAATAAAAAAAAATATAAATTATTAAAATTATTAAAATTCTCAATATTCACAAAAAAAGCGTAAAATATTAAAAATATAATTATTGAATATTCGCACCAATATAAAAGACAGAAACTGTAAATAGTTTATATTACAACAAATGTTAAATTCAAATGTTTTTAACATAAAAAATCATTGGGGGTCGTCTTCTAGAGGAGGTGGAGGAGCTCAAGGATATGGTAGAGGAAAATCCGTACCCAAACTACGAGTCAGACGTCGCATGTACTCCATCTTCTCCTGATGCTGCTACTACCATCGACGCATCTCCTCCTCGTGCTGCTGCTTTTGTTGCTGCTGCTGACGCATCTCTTCTTGCTGCTTCTGCAAACTCTCTATAATGTCATTCTAAACTCGTAACTTCTCCTGATACTATGAGGAAGAAGATGATGCCTCTCCATGATCTCCTCATGAGCAGGACGTCGACATCGCAATAGTACCATAATAAGTACCAGGAGTCACATGAGAGCTGATACCAACTACTCGGCCCTTCTCAAATCCATAATGAGTCGCCTGCATCCCTACCTTCTCATCGAAATGGCGTGCACTGGTTTGATCAGTCGCCTCATCCTGACCCTCAGCCTGTGTCTGGGGGGTCGTAGCCTTATATGACTCCTTCAATTCCAATTTAAAATTAAAATTGTGAAAATATTATATGAAATTAATTGTCAAACTGAAAAAATAATACTAAACACAATCCAACGTTGGTGATCACCTCTAATATCTCCAGTGGCTAGATCACTATACACCATTTGATAAATGTCAAACTCCATAATATCGGGATGCTCGACTGCCTACAGAAATATAAAATAAATTTTTTTTATTTAAAGTTATTTGAATTTTTAAAAAAATATACTAACAGATGCTCACTATGCGTACTGAATGTACGGCTACCATCTCGATGTGTCACCTCTTATCTCCCCCAGTTCGGCCGACCCAATAAAGACCTCCTCTAAAATACACTACCAAACTAGTGTTCACATATCTATCCCAAACCTGAGATGAAATGTACGCTGGTCGGTGGGATCTACACGACACAACAAATACTGTCGCTCCTACTTTCTTAATGGATGTCTTTCTCAAATTGTGCAAAAACTGATGGAAATGCTCACGCATAGCCACCTCCCATGCTGCATAGATAGCGTAACACATTCTATCCTCGATGGTATACCATAAACCCTACAAATAATTTATAATATCAAGTTATTAATAAAATAAATTTCAAAATAAATATTATTTATTTACGTACCATCCAATTATTGTACATGGAGAGATGTACATCAACAGTAATCTATTCCCATGTGATCCATGACTGAGAAACATAATTGCGTAAGATAGCGCTCCCCTGTCCAACAGCTACATGTGCTAAACTATGAAAAATGAATAAATAATCAAACAATTAGTATATATATAAATAAATTAATGAAAAATATAACTAAAATATATAGGTTATCATACCTCCGTGTGCGTGGATCGAAGCCAAAACGTGGATGTCGTTCGGGGATAGGGTTAGGAATCATTTTTCGTGCAAGACCACGCCCCCTCCGCCTACCTCCTGAACCAGACGTAGGATAAGGGTCAGATGCCCCCACATCCCCCTCATCCAAAGGTAGATCATTATCCTGCCACTCGCGAAATAGATCAGGATCCATCTAAAACACAAAATTATTTTTGTTAGCAGATAGTTGAAAATAACTGTTATATATGGATATATATTAGTTATGATCATAATCAGCATTTAACTGTTTCAATTTTCACCTTCATCATCATCTTCATATCTGACGATGTCAATGTCTTCAAATACCTCCTCAGCATCATCAATATCTATATGTGTTTCACTTTCACCATACCATGTCATTTCAATTTCATTTGTAACATCATTAACATCTTCATAACCATTGACCCTTAATTGTGGGGTGTCATCATCGAGATTCACATTTCTTTGTAAAAAAGATGGATTTTGAGTAGTCTCTTTAAAAATTTCAATTCCTTCCACTTCAGCAGAACCACATTCAGTTTGAGTAAATTGATTTTCCTCAGATTTTATTTTTATCATGCTCAACCGGTCACTCAGGTCTCTTGATGTAGCACAGTACTTTGTGTAATAAATTTTATGTGCCTATTGAGCCAGTAAAAATAGTTCATTTACTGATAAATACTTTTATATTTAATATCGATGATTTCTTGAGTCGGATGAAAACGAAATCCTCTCTCAGAATCCAACCACCGACATTTAAACATCGTTATGTAATTCTGTCCAATATAACATAGCTCAATAATTTCATCTAGAATTCCGTAAAAGTCAACTTCAGTTTCTCTATGATGGAATCCTCTCAAACAAACTCCACTGTTCATTGTTTTCTGATTCCCTATATGCATGTGTATGAAATCAACAACCATTCACCACATATGCATTATAAGATTTAACCATTTTGAATGGTGGGTTACTCAATATACACAGTCTCTTATCAATTTTATCAGCATGTTGAGACACCTGAAATTTTTTAAAATAATTATCAATATAATAAATAGTAACCTGAATTGATATTAAACCATTAATAATTTATATTACCAGTTTTTGAAACCCTTGAGATTTTTTTTTGCTTTCTTCAAGATAAGTTATTGTAATTTGTGGAAGTTGTTTCTTGATATGATTATCATATAACCTAAAAATTAAATAATTTTACATACTGTAATTGAAATTATGAAATTAGTGAAAGAAGAAATCGTGGTACAAATGATTTCATTTTTCACAGTTGAGCAGAACATATGAATGAGATCTATGATGTTCATCATCTGAAAGCCATCGTTTTTGAACTCCACTAAATCCAATATTTGGCTGATTAAAAACTGATAATTGATTTTCCATTTCATCATTAAAAATTTCCTTATTCCATCCCATGTAGTTTTTTTAGAGGGATATTCAGATTAAAAATAGTGAGAGTAGAAAAAAGCAATTTTCTCTTGAAAATAAGCTTCAACAATTGAGCCTTCAAATGATGCTTTGTTATGTACTTTTTTCATCAATTTCTGCATGCATCTCTTGAATGGGTACATACATTGAAGCTTTACTAGACCTCTACATTTAGCTTTAGGTGGAAAATGTAATATCAGATGTTCCATTGAGTGAATGAAAGTAGGTGGAAATATTTTTTCCAGTTTACATATAATTAAAGAAACATATTCTTCCAGTTTTCTTAGCGCATCGTAGTATATTTTCGCTGCACAAATGTCTCCAAAAAAATATGATATGTCTGTTATCGAATCCCAAATCATAGATTTCAACAAACCTCTGAATCCAATCGTCATAAGTCTTTCCATTATAACATAACAATCATGACTTTTTAATCTGGTAATATGACCATTCTTAACACATCTTCAAAAATTGGAAGCATAGCCATCTGGAAGTCTCAAATCTGCAATCCACTAAAAAAATAATAAGTGACTCTCTTTGGATAGTGTATAAGCTGATTTTGGCTTCATTAACCTCTGTGGTCTGACATTTTTAAATAGTTCAAGTTCTGGTCGCCTACAAATTTGGGAAAGATCTAATCATTCTTTTAGAATATCTTTGGTCTTACCTAGTGTATCCAAAACTGTATGAAATAAATTATCAAAACAGTTATTCTCAATATTCATGACATCCAACATGTGGTGGACCAACAAATCATACCAATATGGGATATCCCAAAAAATGCTTCGTTTTATCCAATTATATTCTTTCCCAAAACTATGAATTTTCTTGTTGGTTTATTGTTGGACCAAATGTGATGGGAGGTAATGAAAATACAACAGATTTTAACCATGTACCTGAGATCATTTTTGGATGTTCACCCCTTTCAATTGTGCATTTTATGAAATGAGATTTGTTCCTTCGAAAAGGATGATCGGTTGGAATAAATCTGCGATGACAGTCAAATTAAAAAAGTTTTTTTCCATTGAAGAGCATAAAATATTTTTTGTCATTCGTAGATTAAGGACATGATTTCAGACCATGTGTACTCCATCTAGATAACATTCCATATGCTGAAAAGTCACTAATCACCCACATCAATGTAGATTTTAATGTAAAATTTTGTTTTGCAGCAACATCATATGTACTAACACAATTACTCGACAATGCATTTAACTCATAAATCAATGGTTTCAAATAAACATCAATATTCTTTTTCGGATGTCCGGAGATTTATAAGGCCAAAAAGATGTAGGCGTCCTTCACCAACATCCATGGAGGTAGATAGTACAGTGTTATAAAGATAGGAAAACATGAATACTGACTACCATAAGAACCAAACAGACAGAAACTGTTAGCAGAAAGACCCAATCGCACGTTTCAGGCTTCTAATGTTAAAGACAAATGCAAATGATCAAAATATTTCCATGAATCACCATCAAATGGATGATTCAAGATTTTACAAGTTGAAATATTGGTTTGGCGCCATGAAATCATTGACACTGTGTTATGAGACATAAATAAACGTTGCAGCCTGGGTGTAAGGGGGGAATATATCAACTGTTTTATAAGAATCGATCCAGACTTCCCTAGTTGAGCTTCTTTATACCTCGATTTTCCACATGTGGGACAACTATCCAATGACTCATTTTCACCAGAATATAAGATGCAATCATTTTCACATGCATGAATCTTCCGATAACTAAGGCACAAATTATGAAACAACCTCTTTCTCTAATATTAATTAGCAGGAAACACATTTCCTTCAACAAATAGTGTTTTAACCAAAAAAAATATCTGATCAAAACAGTTGTTTTACATTTAATTATCTGATTTAAAAGCCATAAATTTTGCAATGGCTTCTAATTTTCTTATCTTGTGACCGGGATATAATGCATCCTCAGCAGACCTCAACAACTCATAAAATTTAGATGGTGGAAACTCAGGAGTTAAATTGATATCATCGTGAGTTTCACTTTGTTGAAGAGGTGGACCTACAACATCATGTACTAAATGTTAGAACCGTGATGGATCCAGAATCAAGATATTAGTATCTTCTCTGGAACTGCGTTCACAGTGTTGATACTAAAAAACACAATCTGGTTGAAAAACAACCCGCAAGAGATGTCCCCCAACCTTGTCAAATGTGTCAAACGTTCTAAGAGCACATTTTCTACAAGGACACTTAATTGTGCCTTCTAAAAAATATTTTGGTTTTTATGATGCAAATGCTAAGAATTCTTCAACACCCTCAATATATACAGTATTTAAACTAGAACCATTTGGATTTCTGTACTAATTTATTCAAGCGCGATCATCTAATAATGACTGATTTTGTCTTCCTTGTTCCATATTTTTCTACAAAATATAAAATAATCACAGTTTTTGAATAATTTGAAATTATAAAAACACTATCTGAAAAAAAAATATAACTAATTACTACTACTTCTTAATAATTACCATTAATTAAGGGCGACACAATTTCTAGTGGATTGACGGCTGCTCTTTTGTCTGATAGTTACTTGCATCCTTCTCACACTAAAATCACAATGGAGAATCTGGTCAAAGGTACCCATATTCATTCTCATATGCACGAGAATGAATATGCGTATCTCCGACCAGATTCTACATTGTGAATTCAGATTGAGAAAGATGCTAGTAAATGAGTCGTCGGACAAAAGAGCCCCCTTTTGGTCGATGAATCATCTTCTTCTAACTGTCATCGCCTAAAAACAATATAAAAAATGCGATACTACGAATGTATGTCCAATCTCATGCATTAGATATTAAATATGCCTATGTAGCTGCACATTTTTTATAATGTTTTGAGTCGGTGAGAGTTGAAAGGAGAAAAGTCATTGAGAAAAAGAAGTTTCGTCAATCCACTGGAAATTGTGCCAAGTTCTTAAAATTTATTAAAATTTATAAAAATTTATTCCCAACTGTTTCTAACTAGTTATTCATATTTATTACTAATTATTCTTATTTATTACTAACTATTACTATTTATTACTAACTATTACTATTTATTACTAATTATTACTATTTATTACTAACTATTACTAGTTATTACTAATTATTACTAATTATTACTAATTATTACTAATTATTACTAATTATTACTAATTGTTACTAATTATTACTAATTATTACTAATTATTTATATTTATTACTAATTATTCTTTTTTATTGCTAGTTATTCATATTTATTAATAGTTATTCCTATTTATTTCTAATTATTTCTAAGTATTCCTAATTATTATTTTTTATTCGCTATTATTATTAATTATTACAATTTATTACTAATTATTAAAATTTATTACTAATTATTATCAATTATTCTGAATTATAATCAATTATTCCTATTTATTACTAATTATTACTAAATATTCCTAATTATTACTATTTATTATTAATTATTTCTAATTATTTCTAATTATTACTAATTATTGCTAATTATTTCTAATTATTGCTATTTTTTGTTAATTATTGCTAATTATTGCTATTTTTTGCTAATTATTGCTATTTATTTCTAATTATTTCTAATTATTGCTATTTATTTCTAATTATTGCTATTGGTTGCTATTTATTGATATTTATTGCTATTTATTTCTATTTATTACTATTTATTTCTAATTATTAGTATTTATTCTTAATTATTAGTATTTATTCTTAATTATTCCTATTTATTACTATTTATTGCTATATATTCCTAATTATTGCTATTTATTAGTATTTATTCCAAATTATTTCCAATTATTAGTATTTATTCCTAATTATTCCTAATTATTCCTAATTTTTCCTAATTATTCCTAATTATTACAATTTATTACTAATTATTACTAATTATTACTAATTATTACTAATTATTACTAATTATTACTAATTAATAGTATTTATTTCTAATTATTAGTATTTATTACAAATTAGTAGTATTTATTACTAATTATTACTAATTATTAATATTTATTAATAATTATTACTAATTATTACTAATTATTACTAATTATTGTTGTACCCCACACTCTTTGATTTTCATGATCACAATCACTTTCATATATGTTTAACTTTGTTTTTAAGTGTTGTGGATGATAGGCAAAAGATTGCCAAAGGATTGGCCCAAGAATGGACAAGAAATGGACTGAAATTCAGTCCACCGGCCAACCGGTGTGATAGCACCGGCCAGCCGGTGGAACTGGCAGAGGGATTGCCCACTGCCAGGTTCCACCGGTCGACCGGTGGCTCTGTCACCGGTCGACATGTGGCACCCAGCCCAAATAGTATTTGCTACTGTCTTGCCACCGGCCAGCCGGTGGCTCCTCCACCGGTCGACCGGTAGAGCCTGGATCAAGACTCTTCTTCTCTACCAAGGCACCGGCCAGCCGGTGGAGCTGTACCGGCCAGCCGGTAGCCCAGTCAAACTAGCCGTTGGGTTTGACCAGTCAACCCTCTTTTGGCCTCCAACGGCTCCGAAGACCTCTCCAACGGCTCCGAAGCCTCCCCAAGGGTTCCATGCCTATAAATAAAGGCCAAGGAAGCCCCGGACACCTACCGGAACGATACGGAAGCCCACGGACACCTACCGGAACGATACGGAAGCCCACGGACACCTTGTTGATCATTTGGCGTACCTCCGGTGCATTCCTCCAAGGGAACCCCAAGTGCTCCATCCAATTCCACATTCAAGAGCACCCTCAAGAAGCTTGGGAGAGCACGCTACATCAGCTCCATCATCCAATTGGCGCCCAAGTCTTCCTCCAATACGGTTTTTATTTTATATTCATTTTGAGCTTTAAAATTGGGTTTGTGCCTACAAACCCCAACCCTTTTCTCATCCCCCTTTCTTTTGGGTTTCACACCACCACAAAGGTGTGAAGAGCTTTCTTCAAGCCTTTCCTTTTAAAAGGCTTGTGTTTCGGTGAGCTAGCCTTCACCCGTTAAAAAGGCTAGTGGGTTCTTGCTAAACCATCAAAAGCAAGTGGGTTCTTGCTAAACCACAAAAGCAAGCTGTAATAGGTCCTAGTGCTACCTCAAAGCCTAGTGGGTTTTTTGCTAAAACCATTGAAAAGCAAGCGGTAGGAATCTCTCAACGGTTGAGTTGGGAGCGGAGACGTAGGCCGGGTTTTGGCCGAACTCCGTTATCAATTTCGTGTGTCTTGCCTCTTTACTTTCCGCTGCATTCTTTCACTTTGATTTTAATTTGTTAATCTTTTTTAAAAAGGAAATTCACCCCCCCTCTTGCCATCATTCCCCGTTTCTTTCCGCCCAACAATTGGTATCAGAGGACGTATTTGAATAATTCCCTAACCGGTTTCAAATTAAAGATCCTTTTTGATGGCTTCTACCGCTTCAACCTCTTACACCCCCGAAGGTTTTTCTTTGGATCGTGCTCCATTCTTTGATGGAGCCGATTATTCTTTTTGGAAAACCCGCATGACTACATTTCTTAAAAGCATTAGTTATCCTATTTTTAAAATTGTCATGCATGGTTATTCACTTTCTACTCCCGATGAATCTAAATGGACCCCCGTAGACATTGCAAATTTCGAGCTTGATGGCAAAGCCATGAATGCTCTACATTGTGGGTTAGATCGTAATGTTTTTGATTGTATTTCTTCTTGCACATCTTCTCATGATATTTGGAAGTTTTTAGAACTAACCTATGAAGGTACTAGCGAGGCTCCAAAGCAAGAACCCGCTCAAAAGCAAGAACCCGATGAAAAATCCGTGCCCGCATGCCCACTTCACAAGAAAAGGGCCAAGAAAAAGGTGAAGAAGAAGGCTTCAAAGGCAACATGGAGTGATAGCTCCACCTCTTCATTATCCTCCTTCTCCTCGAGCGACCAAGGTAAAAAATGCCTAATGGCAAAACATGAGGTATCTTCCTCCTCTTCCTCCTCTTCCTCCTCTTGCTCTTCAAATTCCAATTCTTTAAGTCATTTGTCATATGAAGAACTCTCACATGCTAGAGATCAATTAGAAAAAGGTTTTCATGAACTTTCTTCAAAATTTGTTTCTTTGAAAAAATCTTTCAAAAAACGATCCTCCAAAAAAGAACAACTTCTCAAAGAGAAGGAGGAACTCTCCCGAAAAATCCAAAATTTTCCAAATGTTGATTCTATGGAATCAACCATCAAAGATTTAAAAGATTCCCTAGCCAAGTTCACCCAAGGTGAACAAAATTTGTCCAAACTCTTAGGTTCCCAACGAATATCTAGAACCACCCAAGGGCTAGGATATACCAACCAAGCTTCCTCCTCCCATGCACCCACTGTTTTTTGTAAGGGGGAGCTCTAGTTTTAAATTTTGCAGTTATTGTAAAAAACCCGGGCACCTCATTTATGAGTGTGATTGCAAAAATGCCCGGTACGGCCAACCCAAGTCTTTTTTCTTTTCCGATGAATTCTATAGGAGAAGACCCGCTATGAGACAAGTTTGGATTGAAAAATCCCTTCTTGCGAGTCTCTCCGGGCCAAAAATAGTTTCCTTTCCCCGATGATTTATTGTTTTTATTTAGGGGGAGTTAGGATTGATTAAGCTTTTCATTTTCAAATTTTATTCAAACTTTCAATTTCAACTCTTGGTTTCAAATTTCAAAATTCAATTGGTTTTTGATTCAAAACTTTCAATTCAAACTGTTATTCAATTTTTGATTCAAATCATTCAATTTCCAAACATTTCAATTGATTTTCAAATCCCATCTCTTGTTTTTCAAAATCCCTCAATCAAGTTTTATGCCCCATTCTATTTTGATAATCACAAAGGGGGAGAAATTTCTTGATTGATTGGGGGAGAATCTTTTCTCTCATGCTTAGTATTTATTTTCAATTTTTCATTTAAAGCATGCCTTTCATTTAAGTTTTTACATTGCTTAGATAAGTGATTGTGATCATCAAAATAGGGGGAGATTGTTGTACCCCACACTCTTTGATTTTCATGATCACAATCACTTTCATATATGTTTAACTTTGTTTTTAAGTGTTGTGGATGATAGGCAAAAGATTGCCAAAGGATTGGCCCAAGAATGGACAAGAAATGGACTGAAATTCAGTCCACCGGCCAACCGGTGTGATAGCACCGGCCAGCCGGTGGAACTGGCAGAGGGATTGCCCACTGCCAGGTTCCACCGGTCGACCGGTGGCTCTGTCACCGGTCGACCTGTGGCACCCAGCCCAAATAGTATTTGCTACTGTCTTGCCACCGGCCAGCCGGTGGCTCCTCCACCGGTCGACCGGTAGAGCCTGGATCAAGACTCTTCTTCTCTACCAAGGCACCGGCCAGCCGGTGGAGCTGTACCGGCCAGCCGGTAGCCCAGTCAAACTAGCCATTGGGTTTGACCCGTCAACCCTCTTTTGGCCTCCAACGGCTCCGAAGACCTCTCCAACGGCTCCGAAGCCTCCCCAAGGGTTCCATGCCAATAAATAAAGGCCAATGAAGCCCCGGACACCTACCGGAACGATACGGAAGCCCACGGACACCTACCGGAACGATACGGAAGCCCACAGACACCTTGTTGATCATTTGGCGTACCTCCGGTGCATTCCTCCAAGGGAACCCCAAGTGCTCCATCCAATTCCACATTCAAGAGCACCCTCAAGAAGCTTGGGAGAGCACGCTACATCAGCTCCATCATCCAATTGGCGCCCAAGTCTTCCTCCAATACGGTTTTTATTTTATATTCATTTTGAGCTTTAAAATTGGGTTTGTGCCTACAAACCCCAACCCTTTTCTCATCCCCCTTTCTTTTGGGTTTCACACCACCACAAAGGTGTGAAGAGGTTTCTTAAAGCCTTTCCTTTTAAAAGGCTTGTGTTTCTGTGAGCTAGCCTTCACCCGTTAAAAAGGCTAGTGGGTTCTTGCTAAACCATCAAAAGCAAGTGGGTTCTTGCTAAACCACAAAAGCAAGCTGTAATAGGTCCTAGTGCTACCTCAAAGCCTAGTGAGTTTCTTGCTAAAACCATTGAAAAGCAAGCGGTAGGAATCTCTCAACGGTTGAGTTGGGAGCGGAGACGTAGGCCGGGTTTTGGCCGAACTCCGTTATCAATTTCGTGTGTCTTGCCTCTTTACTTTCCGCTGCATTCTTTCACTTTGATTTTAATTTGTTAATCTTTTTTAAAAAGGCAATTCACCCCCCCTCTTGCCATCATTCCCCGTTTCTTTCCGCCCAACAATTATTACAATCTATTACTAATTATTAATGTTTATTACTAATAATTACACTTTATTACTAATTAATAAAATTTATTACTAATTATTAAAATTTATTACTAATTATTAGAATTAATTACTAATTAATACAATTTACTACTAATTAATACAATTTATTACTAATTAATACAATTTATTACAATTTATTACTAATTATTACAATTTATTAATAATTATTACAATTTATTACTAATTATTACAATTTATTACTAATTATTACAATTTATTACTAATTATTACAATTTTTTACTAATTCTTACTAATTAATAGAATTTATTACTAATTAACACAATTTATTTCTAATTATTATTATTTATTACTAATTATTACAATTTATTACAATTTATTACAATTTATTACTAATTATTACAATTTTTTACTAATTATTACAATTTATTACTAATTATTACAATTTAATACTAATTATTACAATTTATTACTAATTATTACAATTTATTATTAATTATTACAATTTATTACTAATTATTATAATTTGTTACTAATTAATACAATTTATTACAATTTATTTCTAATTATTACAATTTCTTAGTAATAAATACTATTTATTACTAATTATAACAATTTATTAATAATTATTACTATTTATTACTAATTATTACAATTTATTACTAATTATTATAATTTATTACTAATTATGACCATTTATTACTAATTATTACAATTTATTACTAATTATTACAATTTATGACTAGTTATTTCAATTTATTACTAATTATTACAATTAATTATTACTTGTTACAATTTATTACTAATTCATACAATTTATTACAATTTATTACTAATTATTACAATTTATTACTAATTATTAAGATTTATTACGAATTATTACAATTTATTACAAATTCTTACAATTTATTACTAATTATTACAATTTATTACTAATTATTACAATTTATAACTAATTATTACAATTTATTACTAATTATTACAATTTATTACTAATTAATTGAATTTATTACTAATTATTACAATTAATTACTAATTATTACAATTTATTACTAATTATTAAAATTTATTACGAATTATTACAATTTTATAGTAATTATTACAATTTATTACTAATTATTACAATTTATTACTAATTATTAAAATTTATTACTAATTTATACAATTTATTAATAATTATTACTCATTATTATTATTTATTATAATTTATTATTCATTATTACTATTTATTACTAATTATTACTCATTATTTTTATTTATTAATATTTATTAATAATTATTAATAATTATTACTATTTATTACTATTTATTACTATTTATTACTATTTATTACTATTTATTAAAAATTATTAATATTTATTACTATTTATTACTATTTATTATTATTTATTACCAATAATTATTAATTATTACAAATTAATTATATACATTACTAATTATCATTAATAATTACTAATTACTACTAATTATTAAAAACTAATAATAAAAATTTCAATTAATTAATAAAAATAAATTGTCATGACAAAACAATTTAATTACAACTAATCAAAAATAATAAAAATTAACATAAAAATTGAAATAAATAAAAAATTAAATAAAACATAAATACCTTTAAACTTGATTTGCTATTGATGTAGACGGCTTCACAACTTCTTCATTTCCAAAAAAATTAACTTAGAAAAAATTTCCCTCTAAAATCAGAGTTTAGAGAGAAACAAGATCTTGGAATTGGGTGTAATGAGAAGAAAAACAGATAGGGGGGTATATATAGGTAAGATTATTTGCGACGGGACTATTTGCGACCGGTAACCCGTCGCAAATACCTATGCCCACATTAATTACTGTCAGCGGTTAAAAAGTTATTTGTGAAAGGACCAGTCGCAAATAGTCCATGCTGACACACCTTTTGCGACGGGACCCATCGCTAATTATGACAATTTATTACTAATCATTGAAATTTATTACTAATTATTACAATTTATATTTAATTATTACAATTTATTACTAATTATTACAATTTATTACTTATAATTACAATTTATTACTAAATATGAAAATTTATTACTAATTATTACAATTTATTACTAATTATTACAATTTTTTACTGATTATTACTAATTAATACAATTTATTCATAATTATTACTATTTATTACTAATTATTACAATTTATTACTATTTATTACAATGTATTACTAATTATTACAATTTATTACAAATTATTACAATTTATTACTAATTATAACAATTTATTACAAATTATTACTAATTATTACTAATTATTATAATTTATTACTAATTATTACAACCTGCTACTAATTTATACAATTTATTACAATTTATTACTAATTATTACAATTTATTACAATTTATTACTATTTATTACTAATTATAACAATTTATTAATAATTATTACTAATTATTACTAATTATTACAATTTATTACTAATTATTAAAATTTATTACTAATTATGACAATTTATTACTAATTATTACAATTTATTACTAATTATTACAATTTATGACTAATTATTACAATTTATTACTAATTATTACAATTTATTACTAATTATAAAAATTTATTACTAACTAATACAATTTATTACTAATTATTACAATTTATTACTAATTATTACAATTTATTACAATTTATTACTAATTATTACAATTTATTACTAATTATTACAATTTATAAATAATTATTACAATTTATTACTAATTATTACAATTTATTACTAATTATTACAGTTTATTACTAATTATTACAATTTATTACTACATATTACAATTTATTACTAATTATTACATTTTATTAGTAATTAGTACAATTTATTACTAATTATTACTAATTATTACTAATTATTAAAATTTATTACTAATTATTACAATTTATTACTAATTATTACTCATTATTATTATTTATTACTATTATTATTCATTATTACTATTTATTACTATTTATTACTCGTTATTATTATTTTTTACTATTTATTAATAATTATTACTATTTGTTACTATTTATTACTATTTATTACTATTTATTAATAAATATTAATAATAATAATTATTTATTATTATTTATTACCAAAAATTATTAATTACTACAAATTAATTATATACGTTGCTAATTATAATTAATATTTACTAATTACTACTAATTATTAAAAATTATTACTAAAAATTTCAATTTATTAGTATAAATAAATAGTCATGACAAAACAATTTAAATTCAATTTAATTACAACTAATCAACAATAATAAAAATTAACATAAAAAATGGAAATAATAAAAAATTAAATAAAACATAAATACCTTTATACTTGATTTCCTATTGATGTAGACAGCTTCACAACTTCTTCGTTTCAAAAAAAATTAACTTAGAAAAATTTTCCCTCTGAAATCAGAGTTCAGAGAGAAACAAGATCTATGAATTGGGTGGAATGAGAAGAAAAACGGATGAGGGGTATATATAGATTAGATTATTTGCGACGAGACTATTTGCGACCGGTAACCCGTCGCAAATACCTACGCCCGCATTAATTAATGTCGGTGGTTAAAAAGTTATTTGCGAAGGGACCCGTCACAAATAGTCCCTGCCGACACACCTTTTGCGACGGGAGGACATCCCGTCACAAAAGATCTATTAACCGCCGCCGTGTATTTGCGACGGGCCCCATCGCAAATACTTCACTATTTGGGACGGGGGATCCCCCCTGTCGCAAATAACCTTCGTGCTGTTTGATGCTCTACCCGTGCCAAACCTTTTGCGACGAGACACGAAATCCCGTCGCAAATAATCTGTTATTTGCGACGGGTTGTTACCCCCATCGCAAAAAAGTCCTTTTTCCCATAATGTTTATACTTTTAAAAAATTCAACATTTTACAAACTATTCCTCACATTTGAAAAACAATTTTTTTAAAAAAAATTCTCACTATTAAAAATAATTTCACAAATTGACATCAATACAAAACCATATTATTTATATTATAATCATTTCAAAACATTATCATAAATACTCAATTCCATTTAATGTTTCCCCATTTACTACAATGATATGAGAAATATGAAATTTAACATTACAAATCATTTACTAAAATTAATTTATAAATCAAAATATTATTAAATTCCACTTTCTAAAAAACTTTATAATATTGGATTCACACAAAACATAACATCACCAATCAAGAGAATGATCATTTAAAAAACACACCAAACAAATAAATTGGGTTCTGAAAATTAATAATTTTTCTGGGAACCATTTTTCAGACCAACTAAATTGGATAAACCACCATAAATGAGCAAAAACATAACATGGATTAAAAAAAACCCCACAGAAAACGATACCATGATATGCACGGCCTGGCCTCATGGATTAGTTTTCCATGTTCCAAGAGAACAATGACTTTTGAGTTGTTTCTAGGACCCCATTCATGGGATTTACAATGATTAATGGACCATGTGATCTAGGTTTACAATAATGGTTCCTTTACACCATCATCCCAAAAAAAAGGGACCCCCCAAAAATCAATATTTCTATGTCATTGGGCCTCAAAACATCCTTAATAAAGTAATAATTTAATTAAAAATAAATAAATAAATCCCAATTACCCATGGAAACTCATGTTTCTGAGAGGGAAAGATATCACAAGACTCTCCTGACACCTAACTCTCGAGTCCTAACATCCTTATCAACAAAATTACTAGACTCTCCAAATAAAAAAATAGATTTTTTGGAACCAATTTCTTCCATGAAATTGGGCTCTAATATCAATTTTTAAGTAACCAACATGGTTTTCTCTAACCCACCACCCAATTAAGCTGATGACATGACTTGACAAGTATTCTCGATCCCTATGGTTTGGACAATAGTTTTTGGGCATCAGAGAACATGTATTTGGGGAAATATTTTACCCTAAAATTAGAGTATAATATATAATATGATTTAAAAAAAACAACAAGTATTATTCCTATATTAGACATCCACAAAAAATGAAATTTGCAGATAAAAAAATAGACCAAATGATTTATAACCATCAATTATGATTCACATCACTTATATAAATAAATATACATAATAAAAAATGATAAATAAAAAGGAAATTAAAAACAACAAGGTGAAGATGTTTTAGCCAATTGTAAAATAAACCCTAAAAAACCAATTGAAAGATCACCACTACACAATCCAAGGATTCTCACTAAATTTCAACTCACACATCAACATCCTATGAAAACAATTGGAAAGATAAAACAAAACATTTATCCTATATAATACATGAATACACATATATGGATGTGTATATAGGGTGTGAGGTTAAAAAGGTAGTAGTATTCTCACCATAGAGTCTATTAACTTCCATTAAATAATAACTTATTTAATGCTAGTTTGAAATAAAACAGAAAATAAAGAGTTCTCTTTAATAATGAATCAACCAAATAAATTTTGAAGATAAAAAATTAAAGAAATAAAACATAATTAGTTAATTAAAATTTTATAAAAACCACCGAATTGTATTAAAAACATTATAACCAAAATGGGGGCCATTTATTTGAAAAAAATGAAAGAAACTATTTTCTTTTCATTTTTATTCATTTTTTCAAACCCACTCCTAACCCCCATTATGAAAATTAAAACCACTAAAAAATAAAAATACACAATAGAAAAGAAAAACCTAATTTTAAGGAACTATAAGAAATTAATTTAACGTAGAAGGTTTCACTTTTTATACAGGCACAATGAAATACAATCGGTGTGGAAAAAATGCTCCTATAACCAAAACAACCAATAAAGATCACACATCATGGGATAAACCCTGGTTACTAATTCTTGATCCCCTAGAGATTCAATATCACTAATTGGGTAATTAACGATAATTAATGAAATGGATATCAATCCATGTTACTAGCCTATGTGGGCGCTATATAAAATAATTCAATATTTGGCGAACTACCCTGGAACCTAGGTTCCCTTGAGCAAACAACATTATGGTGACTAAACAATCAAAAAAATCATAACATGCATGAACAATAACTCAAACCTCACCTATAACACCCTTTCAAAAAATATTCCCATATCATCCATCACCTAATAACCACAAGCATGAAAGAACAACCCATAATAGTGAAAAATGATGGGAACAATAAGTGTTTCACAATTCAAATAAATCTTTGTTCTTTAAGGATCCAAATACAATTTACTTTAAAACTAACATAAATTGAGGATTATTATCCATTCCCAAAAATCCATTTTAAAAACTTCATTAGAATGTTTTTTAATCAATTCACCCTTTTGAAAACTAGAAACATCCTTTGAATACATTATTATTTTGAATAATATTCACGAGAAATCACAAGACCTATATTTATCATCAAATCTATTTAAAGGATCCCTATACGAAATTTTAGAAATAGTTATCACAGAAAAAATATTTAAATTTGAATAAATTATTAAATTGTATAGTAAAATACTATATGTTATGTTAAAGAATTAATGATAACAATTTATATTTCCACTTAATAATTGCATAATAAAAGTGAATTTCGAACACCTAATAATTATTATATTTTTATAATAAAGGTGTGGGAATAGAAACATCTACCAATTTTAATCTGAAAACAATCCAAAATTTGTCAACAATATTGATAGAAACCTAAGTAAGGAAGATCCACCCTCTAAAGAATCTAGACCATCAAAACACTATGTTAGAACAAACCCAGAACATATACTCCCATTGTTAAGAAAACTATGATTCATGGGGGATGAAAAATCATTAGAGGAAGAAATGGGGTAAGGGACGAGATAGAGAATATTAATATGAAGTAATTACCCTAGAATACACTTCAAATCTAAATTAATGATTCTAAGATTCAAAGGAGAGGATGATTAATCTTCTCCTAGGGCTCTAAGTGCGTCGATTTCATTAAATTGGATAGAGAAGAGGGGAAAATTTGGTAAATGGATTAAGGGTAAAAATGACAATCCCATTTCTAAATAATTGGTTATAGAGGATCCATGTTGTAGCTCTTAGGATTATAATATGGAGATTTACCAACGATCCCTCTTATAGAATAGCCTATGCAATATTCCATGAGAAAATCCACTAGAAAAAATCACGGTTCCTAACCCCCTAAGAATTATGGAAAATATGCACTCCCTTATTGCAGAAAGATCCACCCAAGAACCCCAACACATGGATGACCATGATATAGGTCCTTTACCCTCACCATTTTGAATAGAGGAATCACAAAAAGACCCATAGGAAACGAAAATGTATCCCAACACAGTATGGTTCATAATCCCATTCCAACCACTCTCCATGAATTCACTATCCACTCCATGTCATGGTTCATCATCCATAGCTTCAAGAAGATTTTCCTTCATGGAATACCTTTATGTAGAACACTTATAACCCTTAAAAATTCCCTCTATGGTGAATCCCCACAATTATGTTATAATCCACATTGATTAGGAAGACCAAAGGTCTTCATGGATAACCACTATGGCATGTCCTCCCTGGGATACTAAGTACTCTTGAGGGATACCACAATTATGAAATCCCCTCATAATGGATAACATTGGTTTCCCTTACATATCACTGATTCCCCACAACATATCTATAGGGGTTACACAATGGTAAGCTTATTTTTAGGCCAAAAACCTCCCAAGAACCCATGAAACATATGAAAACCATCTAAAAATCAAGAAAAACAGAAATTTACAAAAAATATATAAAAATACATAAAATGGTATGATATCCTTATGAAAGATTCCCATAAATAAAATTATATTATCCTTAAAACTTCTGAAAACAAAATTCTTTCAAAATACATACACTATTTCATGGTAATCCATATCATTAACCACAACATAGTTTAATAAATAAATTACCAATGCATCAAAAAAATTAATTATAACATTGAAATATATTGTGAATCTAATTCATTTTAGTATAAGGTTGGGTATAACTCTCAAAACCCCTAACTCAACTTCTAAAATCCCACATACAACCTCCCAGAAACCATAAATATAAAATATGGGGAATCCTAGACCTCTAGGCACATCAAAGTGGGACCAAAATATCTATTATTTTTCTCAAATACCCCATCATTATAATAACCTCGTATTTAAACCCTGAAAATAAAAATACCCCTATCTAATGAGGTTATTTTGAACCTAATATGGCCCACTACATTATTACAAAGCCCAAAGAACACCTCATCGGGTTCTAATTAATAAGTTAATCACACTTTATCTCAAGTACATGACCATCAGTAACCAAGAAATCAAATTTAAAAACATTGAGGATAACTTTTGACCTTACATATTATTATACCACTCAAACAGGATGGTGGGAGATATTTTAAATTAATTTTTGGTCAAGTACCCACATTTCCATTAACCACACTTCAAACATCACAATAAACTAATATAAATTGATATGAATATTGATGCACCCCCTCCCTTGATATTATATAATAATTCTCAATGAATATAATTTTAGCAATAAACTCTAATTAATGTATTCCAAAAAAATCTAATGGAAAAAATATATTATCAATATCCAACAAAGTAAACGTAAAAAACGAAAAAAAATTATTATAGATCAAGGGGATTTGATAGAATTGCCTCTAAAAACATATATGATAAATGGTAAATTAATATAAAAAATAAGAAAATGGTTTTGGGGAATGAGCACTAAAGAGATGGGTCATTGGGTTATGATGCTTGAAGAAAACAAGTGTGGGTGGGGTTTTAAATTTTTGAATTTTTTCCAATTTAATCAATTAATTTATATTTTAGAAAAAAAATATAGGGGGCCCCTAGGTACTTGAACCTCTATCATATAGTGATCAATACCATAACATGTACAATTCTTAGGGTTATTTACCATCTAATGGCCCTCCAGTGAATTCCCCACTCAGCTTGTAGCAACTATGTACCCAATCCCTAACACGATGTACATGGTTTGGTATGTCCTCAATGGAAAACACCACATTGAGTCTAAATACTAAGGAAATAAACACCAAACTATTCCAACTCCTAATATTGTCAAAATAATATCACACTAAGACTAATTCTGAAACATTTTAAGAAAAATTGTACAATAGAATATGTTGTTAGCACTAGGCTTGATTGATATGTATATTTCATTAATTGATGTCGGTATTTTTATTTTTTTGGGGTTTTTAATATTATAAATACCTCATATTATATTCAAATATGTCATATGTTTACATTTACAATATTGGATAATTGTAATTTATTATTTCTTTGTAAAATTACATTTTTTTATTCATTGAAGAGTTTTGTGTTTATAATGTTTTTATGAAGAACCTGTAGATTTTAGTTTTTCAGTATTTTTTGATTTTCAGTTCAAAATTAATATGATTTAGTGTTTTTAGAATTTAGATAATGGAAAAAGTCTTATGTCACTATTTCTCAATGTCATATATTTTATTTTTATGTTATATGAAAATTTCAAAGTCATATTGAAATCCTAAATTCATACAGGATTCCTCAATGTCATATAAAATTTAAAAAGAGATATTATTTCATAAAATGTCTTATTTTTTTTTTTAAATTCATAAAAAATGTTTTATCAAGTAATAGAAATATATTTTGAATTTCATTTTAATGATAATTTAAATTCATAAGTATTATGTCTTTTAAAATTTCTAAGAATGGATTTAAAGTCATATAAACTATTTCTTTTACATAATTCATGTTTATGTAACCTCAATTGATGATTTCTCAAAAGCAAGAATTATACTTATGTTAACTAGATTGATTTTTATATAGAAATATATAATGATAGTTATGGTGAAATGATGCTATTATTTATTTTTTACTTAAATTATTTTCATGCAAAAGGGGAAAATAATATTTATGATTTTCATGTTTATGGAAGAAATGACCATTATAGTTAAACTCATCCTTGCGAGATTATCATTCCAATAGAATATTATGTTTATGAAAAACTCAAATGATGTTTACAATAAAGTAACCTTATCCCTTGAAATGAATTTTTATACTAAATTTTGAATACATTTTGATATTTATTAGTATATGTTTTGATGATTTTAATCTATTTTATTAATTTTTAAAATGCATATATATGATAATGATGATATGTGGAATATGATTAGCCTGATATATTTATATAATAGGAAAATGATATTATTTCAAGGATTATATTATTTCTAGACATGAAATCATATGCTTTATTATCAAGATACTACGATGCCATCATGAAGATGAGATAGTTACTAAAGTGGGGATTACCTATTATGATTTGAATAAAAACAACTAAAAAACAAAACAAAACATGACATTGATCTTCTGACATGTGTTATACAATCTAAATTGAAAATTACAGAAACATAGATACTGTGATTACCATTACTAATTTGATCATAGTAGAGGTTTGAGGATTTATCATTTTTTCTGATTTGATATAAGCTACATTGAGTTGTATCATCGTCATAATTTTTTCTTCATTTTTATTTTTGTTTCACTACATTATTCCTTTGATTATTTTTTTTATTTTACATTTGGTTTGTGACATTTGTATCCTAAATCCCCCCAATGTAGTGTTATACCTTCTAAACCAGAGTTATATCTTTCAATCCTTAATTCATACAAAATCTCAATATTTTTTGGTTGTTCACTAGTTTGTGGAAAGGAATGTATAGTCTGGGTTTTACGTATAGGTGAGAAACATATAGGTATTGTAAAAGGATAGCAATTGGTTTCCAAATATATGTTTCACGTGTGAGGCATTACTATCACCATGTTCAAGGGAATTTACGATTATATGTAGGATAATTTATTCCAAAATACTATAAAAATATTATGGTCATATCATTATTTTTCAAGTATATTTTATATTTTAAACATTGCATCACATTATTACTATTGTGTATGTTTGTATTATTAATCCTATATAAAATATGAAAATCAGGTTAATGAATTATTTTATGGGATTGAAATGGTCTATTAACCCCTCCCAAACCATATTTGTTTATCTCAAATAATCCAAAAATTGGTATCTGAGCTTATTACATTCAGATGTTTTTTATATTGAATAGATTTTTATTATGTGGAACATGTCCTAGAACATATAGTTTACGAGAAAAGATATTTGTAATATGAAAGAAATGAACATAAATGATGGGTTGATTCAACAGAATCCACCATATTTGGTTGATAATGATTATGATTTTTGGAAGGTGTAAATTTGGGAAGACTTGAAACATTTGTTTTGATCACTAGATGGTTACATTGATATTATATAAGTTACTAGTTGTTGAACCAAATAAACTTATAGGTAATGAGGAAAAAATATATGTTTAGAAATAAAAAGTAATAAATATATTATATTATATTATTAATATAAATTCTTTTATCACATCATAGTTTGTTAGAAAAATCAATTAATATAGAGAATAATTCGCGTTACTATGATTTAAGAAAGCTTAAACATACCAAATTGGAATTTCTACATGTTGAGTACGAGGAAATTAGAGTGGTAGAAGATGAATATGTGAATTGAATGTTATATATATTCACAAGTATCATCAATGGGATGATTATAATAGGTAAGAAACTAGAAAATATAGTCTTATTTGGATGGTTTTTGAGACAACTTCCTAAAATGTAACACACAATGTAAATAGTAATAGATGAGATAAATATTTTTAAAATGTAATAATTGGAAAACATACCAATTAATTATTTCAGTATGAGTTGGAGTTAAATAATATGGCATAGGATGAAACTTAAATGAATAAATATAGTACATTTATATAAAAATTAATTTCTTTATATTAATTCTTTAGATTTTGATCTATAAATTAATGAAAAAGATTAAATATCCAACATCGCTCAATGAATTTATAAATATTTGAAAATTAATATAAATTATAAGATAGGATCCAAAATATATCATCATAAGGATGACGAAAAGGAAGTACAAAAGGTAATGGTAGTAAATATAATAGTGTATCTATGTTAACATGATATGAGTACAGAAATAAGGAACACATGAAGTCATACTATCCAAAAGTGAAGAAATATTGTAAATTTATGAAACATAAGAATTATAAAATTGGAAATTCTAAAATGGATGAAGATTTAATGAGGATCCAAACTCGATCATTTATTATTTTTAAAGTGAGAGAGAATCATAAAACATATGGTTAATGGAAATGAATATGAGTAGGTTGACCTAATAAAGTTCATTTTGATTATAAAACTATAGAAAAAAGTTAATTCCTCTTACTTATTTGATAATGGCTTTGCCCGAATTCCTTCTTCCCTTTCCCCTCCCTTTCTATTGAGGATGAGAAACTACCCTCTCCTTAGCTCTATCACCCTATACATGATACTATTTTAGTTGTTACACCTATCATGAAAGTTTTGAAGGATCTAGGTATTTCAAAAGGTCTTCTGGTTATGGATATCTACCATATAGAATTTTTTACTTTTTCATATTTTCTTGGTTGAGTATTGGGGGCTTGATTTGGTCGATGGTGTCCTTCATTATGGGAAATTTCTCATCATTTTTTGCAATGAGTGGGTTTTTTAATGTAATGTTTGTAGGTCCATTGAAATCCTTGAGTATTTTATTGTTATTCTTGGAGATGGTTGATTTCATGAGTACATGCTTCATACCCTCTTGTTTCTTCAGAACATTTCATTTTCTTATTTTTAGACAGTGAATTGATTTTATATTGGTTAAGATCACTTAATGGTTATATTCATGGTGCGACTTCTCTGTCTTCCCTTACCCTTAATCAATCAAGTAATTGTAAAGCTTATCCATAATTCATGTGGTAGATTTTTCTGATCAGATTTAATTTTGTCTTCATTGGTGTATCATGTTTATGCATATCGCTACCTCGAATTGAATTTATCAAACCCTTTTCCTATCCTTATATATATTTGTGTCTTGGGAGAATATTGATTGAAAAAATATTTTATTTTTTTAATTGTGGTCATATTTTTGTCCTAATTTTATTTACCATGATCATGAGATAGAAAACATACTCTAGATTTTATCCTCCATCTAGGATCCTATAGATATGTGACATAAAGAGAATCAATCATGACGGTATAGTACTTGTGTGGTTAGGGATGTTAAATAATAATGGAAAGTGAAATTTGGTGTACAATATGCTGATTCATTCCCTCCAGTTGAAACATTATCTATGTTTTCTGGCGATAAGGATGATACACAACTTAATAATGAGTTTAAGGGTTTATATTTTGAGTATACAATAGATTTAATTATACAATAGGGTGTTAGTGCAGCCAAGGATAAGGATATTGATTGTGGGGTGGCCATCCTGTTAGAGAGAAAAAGTTATTCAGAGGCTATCATGGGCCTTTCATACAAAATTTATTAAATATTAGAATGCATCCTAGTGGTTGACCAGGGACATATCATTAAGAGTTGGTCCTAGGATAATTATTTATCCTTGAAAATTATGTTTCTTTTTTAGGGTTATCATAGATTTCAAATTGAGAGTGAAATGGGGGTTTGTTTGGTTTTCCAATTTTCAAATGTTGATTGAATGGTTTGGGTGAAATGGATTAGATCTCAGTTTGATCAAAAGGATTATTCGTTATCCAAAAGTTTTATTATCAGACAAGAAAATCGTGATCACCAACCTTCTACTCCTCACTATATTTGTTGTGAAGCAGAACACAAATGGAAAACCACCCAATGAATATCTATCTCACCTCCTCTACAGTGAAGAGGAAAAAACACATAACTGAATCATCCACTATCCCAACACCCATATCCAACAATATTTTGTACATCCCCAAGTCCACATTCCTATAATCATATGTTGTGTATACTAAGAGAATATAAAGAGAGAAGTTTTGATATATGGGTGGATAAAATAGATAATAGGATGATCAGATGATGACTATTTTTCAAAATCCTCTCACTCACATTGTCATTAAAGAAGGTAAATAAAAATTACTAAAATTAAAGAAATAGGATTCAATATTCCCATGTGATCTCCCTAGGGACCAACCCTTGGAGTAAATTTTCCATAATCGTTCCATCTAGATTGATATGGAGATCCATCGTAATGAGATTTGTTTACCTATAAATTCCTCTATTTCCAATCATACATTGAAGAAACTACCCCTCACCTATTAATTGAAGGAGAGTGGGATTCCATTATGTGGTAGTATTTTGGGAAATTATTCATGCCTGAGCTTCTGGTGTCTAACAGATGGGAGTACTTTCATACCTAGTATCATACATTGGGATGTAATTAGCCAGAATGAAAGGTGTGATATTTGTTAATGGTGGATGGCTGATGTATTATAAGGAATGAAAGGAACTAGTATAGACATGAAGGTTCCCCCAAATAACATGCATCCCCAATTTTTCAATCCATAAGATTTGTGGCTACCCTGATCCTAATCTACAGTCATTGGGAGCTCTCCCCCTTACTAATATTTTTTATAGTTAGTAGGAGGGTCCCTCTTTCTATCCAAAACTCAATTCTTTAAGGTATATGGGTCCACCAGAAACCTCCCAATAAGGGGATCAAGCGTAAAACTGATGGTTTTATCACCCTCTATACGATCGGGGGGGTGGGGGTTCAGAATCAAAAGTATTTGTGGTCTTTAATTTTTTTTAGATTCTATTATACTGAGAATTATCTTTTGGAAGAATCATTTTCTATCATCATGGTTATGGGGGGATCCATTCTCCTGATATTTAATTTTACATGGTAAAAATTGATTCAACCTTTATTCATACCTCCATGCATGATAAATATTACATCCCTTCATTCAAATCAAATCATTATAGAGAAGTAAAAAACATCACCCACAATAGAATATAGAACCCCCACATGTGGCGTGAGTGTAACAATATGGCAGATTATTTGGATTCTTGGTCCTCTCAATCCAATACATGTACCTCTTTCTTCAATATTTTATATCTCCACCCTATGTACTTGAAATATTTTAGAGTTTATGCTCTTATTTTTCATTACCTTAGTCCTCTATGATCCTGCTAAACTTTTTCATTTAATAATAAAATTATTAATAATGGATGGATGAGATAGTGGAAGGGAGGGTAAATGGGGATCACATATAACAAAAAATTGATTTCAATAAAAAAATGTTGAAAAAATTATAAATTCATACACTAATCATGAAAAATATGAAGGGAAAGTTTCGAAATCATTTTATAGTGGGAGTGGGGAAATACGTATATATATTTCCTGTTATTATTCCTTTAATCTTAAAATCTTTTTTTATAATCATCCCTATCCTTTATCTTTAGATGTTTAGAATGTGTCTAGATCAAGGGTCATGATTATTCAACTATAAATCTATAATATTCATACTCATTCCTTGAATTATCCAATTATATATTCCTATTCATTCATTTAGTTGATTTCTACATGGTATCCTGATATATTCTTCCTGATTTAATTATGTAGTGGAATATGAATGTGATATTATTTTAGTCCAAGTTCAACCCTTTTTTTTAATTTTATTTTCTGATCCCTAGGATGAGGATATTTCTTCAATTCCTGGATCAAAAGCATGGAATGATCAAATAAATCTAGGGGTGTCTTCAGAATCAATATATAGTCTCTTTTCCTTTAAAAAATTTGGTTATATTTCTTTTTGTTGTCGATTTTCTACCACAATTGATTAGATATTCACTAGATATTACATTAGGAGAGACAAAATCCATTTAAAGAAGGCATTGTTTATTTAAATGAATATGTGTTTAATTTTTTCCTTTATATAATTTATAACATGGAAGATTAGGTAGTAGATTCATCATGTAGTTGACCAGATCAACTATTTCAGCAACATCAACCATTGAGGCATCATAGACCTATGTCGAGAGAAGTGAATGTGCAGTCACTTGAGGTCTTCAAAAAAAATTCATCCAAAATTCACCATTAATGGTTAGTTGTGAGGCATGATCTATTAGATATCTTCTTGAGGTCGATTGTATACTGTTATCACTTGTGGTGCATGATCTATTACCTTTACTATTTTCCAGCCTATAATAGTGAAAATATTTAAATACAGTATTTTTATGCTATGATAAGAATAAAAAAAATAATGAAAATAATATTAAAAATTCTTTTGAAAATGAAATCAAATTATCTAAATCAATGTATGGATTTCCAATTAAATCCAAAAAATGAAAAAAATCATTAAAACTGTTTTTTAGTTATTTTTCAAAAAACTCCTAAATTAATAAAATGTGACAAAAGTGTATGATTTTCATTGTTTGAACTATAGTAGGGGTTAATTTCCATTAATAATTAGTTTAAAACTAGGAAATTTTATCTCACATCACCCCTACTTGAATACAGTATTACACTCTAGAGAAAATAAAAAAATTCATCATAACAAAATGATAGTCTTTTATAGGGTCAAATGTACACACCAAAAATGAGGAAAATAAAAATGTCATTATGTTCCATAAATTTCATGCCTCCTCTAAGAATTAATCCAATTCATTACTTAAATTCAAGTCAATGTTCTAGTTTTGGGAGTGAAAAAAAATCTATTTTATTGGAATGAAAAAGTTTATTAAGAGTTACATTATAAAATAACTCCCCCCAAAGTTAATATAACATGTGATCCATTTTACCCTTCATCGTCAAAAATTAAATGATATTATAATAAGTAAATTAAACCCTTTATTATTTTGGTTTAGTATTCCTCTCAGATTAATGAATTTTTTTTTGATAATGAAGTATTTTATTTCAATGTTTTCTTATCCTTGTATTTAAAGAAAATATATTTTGTTTACAAACGGATTTCATTTACTCACACACATTGTGGGAAAAGTCTAAGATATTATTTATTTTGAACCAATTACCCATTTTACTCCCGTTTAAAAGGACTTATATGACTATATGTTGAATTTTAACCCAAAAGGTTCTATTTCAGATAGGATAAGTTACCTAGGTTCATGTTTAAATATTTAGTTTCCTCATGCCCTAATTTCAATTCAATAATGATATTTTCAATTACAAATCTTTCTTAGTTATCCAATAAAATTTTCATAAAAATCATAAAAAAGTAAACTACAAATTCATGAGAAACCAAAAATTTCAGAATAAAATACATCCTCATAAATTGGAACACTATCATCCCTGGAAAACACATCTTTGAATTTCTTGTTTCCTTTCTTTAAAAATAAAATAAATCAAAGCCATAATATAAAAAAATAATGAATATTTTACTTAAATACATAAAAAAGAAGACTAAAAAATCATATAGTATACTCTAATATTGGTTTTTATCCCTTCCCACAAACTTAATCATCACTTACCCTTTTATTTCTAGAAGATATATATAAGCATTATAATGATAAACATTGATTAAAGGACAAAAACAACCAATCATTTATTTATCTAACAGGTTCAGTTATCCTCTTCCATGATTTCATTATTGGCAGTATATGCAAATCTCCAATGTGTTTTCCACATTATAGAGCCTATAAAAATAGCACTAAAAATTATAAATGTAATTAGAAATTAAAGAAAAACACAAAAATAATCCTAAAAAGGGATATATTCTTTGGTTTTTCTTCCCAAGATAGGTATAGTTTTGGTTTTACATAGCTATAAATTCTTTTGATTTTCCCTAATCTAATTAAGGATGTGGTTTGTGTAATGAAAACCACCACACCCTATTCATTCAAAATATATGAAACTTTTATTTTACTTGTAGATCCACTTTTTTAATGTTCTTAATGTCCACCCTTTGTCTAGTATGGTGTAACTAGAATATTGTCGGTAAAAGGAAAATTTTTGGTGTCTCCTTGGCCACAATGGTTTCAGTTTCCTCATTTAGTGACTACTCTAGTGACACTACTTGGATATATTCCTTATGGATATGAAATAAGTTTCATATGCATGAGATGCATGTACACATTCATATGATGCATGATATATATATAAATAAGATGATACTATATATACATTTTAACTTTAATTATCATAATTACGATGAATTATATATATATATATATTATTAATATGTATGAGATACATATATGATTCATATGAAATGATACTTCTTGTCTAGATACAAAAAGATAGTTACATGAAAAAATGAAATGAAAGTTAGTTAGTTCATATCTTTGTATGTATTCATTAAATTGGGTTAAATGAATAAATTACCAATAGATAGAAACACATATGATGTGTTATTAATTAGAATAGTAAATATTCATCTATAAAAAATATGTGAATATATAATACTAGGTTTTCAAGGTATGTGAGATGGAAAAAGTATTATAGAACCCATATTTTTCATAATTTCTATTTGCCTCACCAACGTTTTCTCTAGATCCCCTTCAGTTTCATTGGCATCCCCAAAACAATTTCATGGATCCATTGGCCGGTGTATTACCTTGAATGAAGTTTTCAATGTATCAACCACTCCAATTGATCTATATCAAGAATTCACCTTCACTGATGAATAATATGTCTACTACTATACACGAATTAGAGGTAATATGTTTCAATTTATTTTATGTTTTTTAATCATTAATGAATAGATTCTAGTGTTTTGGGATTTTGTGCATTGAAAATGTTCATTAGATGACCATATAAAATCATTCAATTATATAATAGAGACTTTATTTAATATTTAATTGTGATTGATAAATTTGTTTTAGAAAAATCCTAAATATAAATGAAATATATTATTTTTGTAAAACAAGTATAGGTTTCAAACATTTATGTGTGATGGGTAAAGGTAAATATGACATACCCTTACAAAGCTAGGATATGTAAAATTCATATCCTTACATAGAAGGTTTATTTAAGGGTAACCTATTTTTTTCCATTATGAAAATGGTTTTTGTAAATGTAGTACCCTTGCACAAGGGGTATACATAATGGTCATTATGTATTTACCCTTACACGTACATGTATCATATCCACTCTATAATAGTTCTTGATTTTTACATTTATGTTGAAAAAGAAAAATAGAGATTACAAATATCTAAGGTTCATGAATAAAGGTATTACATATACACAATGTGTTGTATAAGGGTTGTTTCCTTTCCCTTATACAGTAGGTGTGTTGTAAGGTTCTTACCATTCCGTAGAGCGTATGTGTGAAGGTAGAGTGTAGTAAACTGTACACAGGGTTTCTATATAAGGGTAAAGGGAGGAGACACCTACATAAACTATGGACTCTACATAATGGTAAGAAGAAACATTATTAATAATATTTTTTACATTTTAAAATATTTTAATTGTTTGTAAATTTCTTAAAAATCATGTAAAAAATTATTTCTTGAATATCTGATTTATAAGGATTTTACAAATTAATTTATTAATTATAAATAATTTTATATTATTTAGATAATTTTAATTGAAACAATTTTCTCAAATAATAAATGTTAATATTTTTAAATGAATTCTGAAAAATTAAATTGTATGCCTTATGATCTAGAAATAAATGGGATATTTATAAATCAAAAGTGGAACTTTATAATTTTTTTACATATTAATAGATATATGATATTCAAAATATATAAAATGTTTATAGAATATAATTTTAATTATAAATTTTTTAAAATTCATGAAGTATCATATAAATTCCATATAATATGAAATATGAAATACTTCAAATTTAAATAATTATAAAATGTTTATATTCTTTATAAATCATGAATTGTTTATAATTGTCATCTATTTAGAGAAATATTTCATAAATGTCTCTTGTTTTGAATAATATAAGTTGTTTTTATTTATTTTTTAAACGTACTTGATATTCATGTTTAGTAAATTGTTTATGAAATATTAATACTTTTAAGCCGATTTATATTGTATATTACTTCTAGGATAGATCCTTTAATTTCATTCTATGATAAATATCATAAATTTTAGTTTTCATATACTATTACATCTGATTGTAATTATAGTTATGAGCTTGATAATGGTTTTTTTGTATTTTGTGTTAGATGTTCCATGAATTATGTATATCTTGAGTAATGTATCCTCAAGTAGAGGGAGTTGGGGTCAGATCACCTATGGGACTGGAGAATATACATTATCTATATTGGTGAATGTGGTTTGTTATCTATGACTATGGTCATACTTTTGTGGATAATTTCAATATCATATAACTCTAATCCAGTTAATGAAGAAATTCATATAACTTATTCATGAAATTCCATCGAATATGTATGAAATGCATGGTTTCGATTTTTGGGTGAGTAACATAGACTTGAGGGTTGTGTATATAGTTACCCATTAACTTGGTCTCAACAAATTTATTTGGTGGTAATAATAGGTTTTTCAAAAAATAATTTTTTGGAAGCATTAATACATTAAAAAAATACATCTTATAATGATAAATATTACATATAATATAATAGTAATGAATTTAATACACATATTATTTATATTCAATAAGTGAGACCATTAAATAAAATCCAAAAAATACAAATTGTGAGATTATTTCAAAAGAAACACTCCTCAAGACCTCAATCATTCAACAATATATTGTTGACATTGACATGAATAATTATATATTAGTTTGTGTATGTAGAGAAAGTTATAAGTAAATCATGATTTACATGTTGGGTATGGTCAATTGTAACACCCGAGACTTTTATAAGAAATATTTTGTTTTTATTTTATATAAAACATCAAAATAATCTTTCACTACACACAACACTAGCTTGGTTTGCTTTACACGCAATCGCGAACTTCCTTGATAGCTTGCGTCGTACGCAATACCGAGTTTCACTAAACAACGATGTGCTATTAAAATATTATTAAAACTAGCAGTTATGAATAGTAATAACCACTTTTTGAAATTTTGTAAATTTTATTTTTTAAAATGGACTTCTTTTTTGGATTTGGAATATCGAAATTAGCCTAGGGTGAAATTTTGGTATTTTTCTGGAAACTTTCATTTTTTGATAAATAGTGAAAACACAGGGTTACTATTAAAAAACTGACTTTTTATTTAAATAATTATTTATTTTATTTAAATTTATTTAAGGTCAAAATTGATACATAATACCTATATAAGTTCAATGTAATTAATTGGAGTAATTTTATAATATGTTTATATATATAAAAATTTTATTGAACTTTTCACCGTCTTTTACCCACCTCGTAGGAGAATTTGAAAATTTACATAAAACATAATTTTACTGCTTTTGTGAGTGGAATTTCAAAAATCCGAGAGACACGGTTGATGTCAGTAAGTAAAATGTGGTTCAATGATATGAAAATAATTTTTGGTGAATAGTAACTTTTTACTTTTATTTACCATGGTTAAAAGTAAATAGGGTAATTAAGGGTAAAAATGAGATTATTATTACCCTAAAACATGTCCTAATTCTGATGGATAAGTGTAATTCGACCAAAAACAACCTTAGGAATAAAATATGACCATTTAGGGCTAGTTGGATTAGATTAGGATATTTATTATTAATTTATTTAAAGAAGTGTTAAAATAGTTAAAATCAATGTTTAATAAGTAAATAAATTTTAATATAGGGTTATACATAAGATAAATTAGACTATAAATATTCATTAGAAATATAAACATATTTCCTACATAATGGTATTTTATTTGTAATTTTTAGACATTAAATAATATAATTTATTTATGACACAAAGATGGTACAGTAATTATCTTATTAATTAAAAATTGACATAGTTGATGTTATAAATACCCAAATAAATGTAATTTGAGACTTTTTATGAATTAAACTAATTTTATAGGTTAATATGACATGTTAGTATTGATTTAAATAACTTTGTTCGAACTAATCATTCTTTTATTATTTTCAAAAAAATCAATTACTAAATAGTGTCGAAATTGACATAAAATAGTTTTTTAAAAAAATATTATATTATTAATTGTTATTTTATTCTAAAAAATCTAGGGATCGGCCAAATAACTTATATAAGGTTATATATATTAATAATAAACAACTTGGGGTTATTTTGGCTTGTTATAGTGTATTTATTAACCTTATAGTGTAAGAACACAAAAAGACACGTTAAAAGAAAAATTATCTAAATTAATGTTAAATCTAAATGATAAGGTTAAAATAATAAACTAAACTTGTCCAAATTCTATTGGATGAGATGATTTCGACCCATAACCACCTTAGAATCGAAATAAATCAATTTGGAGCTATTTAAAACTGAATATGGCTTTATAATAAAATAATATTTTTAGTTTTTCCAAAGGTTCCCCTCTCCTCCCTTATAAAAGGGCACCTCCTCCCTCTCTTCCTCACACCACTTTGAGCCTTCAAGCTCGACCAACCCATGCCAATTTCTTCTCTCCACTTCCCTAGATAAATTCTAGAGGTCCTGGTATTCTTCAAAGACCAATTTTAGTGCCCTAAAAGGAGGTCTCAAAGAAGCGCTTCAAAGAAGAGGAGGTTCGGACACTTACGAAGCAAATCAGACCTAAGGTAAGGGAAAATATCACAATCTCATTTTTACCCGATATTGTTTATACATTGGTATTTACTGGGGTGTATTTTATCATCAACATCTATGTTTCCTCAATATGTAATATTATTTCCATCCACCTACAATTGTTTAAATCCAATTTTACCCTTAAGTGAGTTCTTAGTAAAAGATATGAAAGAAATCTTCTGTCGTTTTTTGTACGAGGTACTTCTTTACTTTTCTGAAAAAAGTATGAACAATGTTTTTTAAACTTATACATCATGAATGGATTTTTAAAACCTTATTTCCAAGAATCTTCCTTTACATGTTTTCATGGTTATTTTTAATCAACTTCTTTTAGTTTAGGATTGTATGACATGTTAAGAAAGGAAAAGTGTTTTTGAAGTAGAAAGGATATTTTCCTCAAGAATGGAGTTCAAGTGTTTTATCAAAATTATTTTCCATCTATGATAATAAAGGGTTTTATTTCTATCCCTATTATTACATTGATTTTATTATGTTGTGATGGAATTATTTTTATGAATTCCTTTATCTCATATGAATTGTTTTATGATGTCATGATGTTTAAGATTCCCATTTTTATTACATGGGTTATGCTATGATGTATGGTTTATGATTTTGTGGCACACATAAGAATGGTATCATTATGAGATGGGTGGAAACTATATCTCCCTCCAATGTATTGGGTAAATATTTTATATCTCATGAGATAGACATGGCTGGAACGGCTGGTTAAACCGATTCAGTGAAACATGACTGAAACGAGGAGTGAACTCGGTTCAGAAATTGACTTTGTCCACTAAGATAGTCTTGGCAATGAGTCTTGACTAATAAGAAATGATTATATATGATTATTTGTGTATTCCACAAAGTTTCGTGTTTTAATTTATGATTATTGTGATTACATTTCACTAACATGATTTATCCCGTGTTATAAAATTATGATCTCTTTTGCAGGGTAAGATTTCCAAAATGTTATGTTCCTATGAATATGATATGATTGATATATCTTTTGTTTACCCTTACTGAGCATTTGAGCTCACCCTTTGGTATGTTTTCTTTCCCCAGGTTAGGAAGAAGGTTATTAAATAAGATATGCCAAAAGGTACTATAGATATGATGAAATAAATGGGAGACAGTATAGACGCTTTATGAACCAGTTGTTTATGTTTCCCAATTTCTAAATACACTATACCTATACGGTCTTTTAATGGTTTGGTAATTTTTTGTAATAAGTGCAATTCAATTTTGAAGTACTAACAATGTATGTAAAGTGTGGGTCATTATAGTTGGTATCAGAGGAAAGGTATAGTCATCCTTTGGAAACTAGGATGTGAAAGCCTTAGTAAGAATCCTAAGGATAAGTATAAGAATAGAACACAATCTTAGTGTTTTAGAAATGGCCACGGATAAACTAGGATAAGACTTTAAGTGTGAAGTTCTATTCTTGATTATGTGGTTTTCCTATTATAATTAGTGTTTCTCACACTATTCTTCTTGGTTTTAGTCAATGGCTGGAACCCAAAGGAACCGTGTTAATGCGGAACGTGATGGGCAATGAAATGATTGTCCCCCTGAGCAACCAAACGTTATGGGAGCTGGAATGAAAAATCTTGTATCCATGATCACACAACTTTATCAAGCTATGAATCATGTTGGACTTCCAAATGAGCAAAGGAAGGAGCAACATTATGTTGAATCCTTCATGAGACAGCGTCCACCTTCATTCAGCGGGTCTACTGATCCATTAGTTGCTAAACAATGGATCAACACTACTGAAAAGATATTTTTAGTTATTCAATGTTCTGAACATGATAAAGTAATATTAGTAGTGTATCGTTTGGAAGGTGATGCTGATCAATGATGGAATCTTATCAAGAATACGAGGCCAAGAGATGAAATTGAGTCTATGGAATGGGATGAGTTCAAGAACATATTTTTCAATAAGTTCTTATCTCGTATTCTCCGAACAAAGATGGAGAAAAAGTTTCTTGAACTAAAGAAAAAGGATGATAAATCTGTTGGTACCTATGAAGAAAATTTTACAAGACTTGCAAGGTACGCTTCTGGGATTATTATCCAACCTGAGAGTAAGATCGATTGATTCTTTAGTGGCTTAAAACCATGTTTTCGAAGGGCGTTAGCCATAAGGGACTTCAATAGCTACGAGGAAATCGTTCGAAGTGATCTCAAAGCTGAGATGGAGATTGGAGTAACCCATCAGTCATATGGGTTTGATAAGAAGAGGAAAATGGAATTCAAAGGAAAATCTAAAGAGCACACTGAAAAGAAGATGAGCTTTCCCTTATGCTCAAAGTGTGGAAAGAAACATGGAAGGAGTTGTCTTAAAGGGACAAGTAAATGTTTCAAATGTGGAAAGGAAGGTCATCGGGCATTTTAATGCCGCAATGATGTGAAGAAGATGTATATTGATGAAAACAAAGGAAGGGATACACAGAGTGAACCTACTACACTTCAATTTTTCAAGTTCATGGAGATGGGGAATTATGCCAATCAATTCCCAAATCCAAGGGTTGATGATGATGGTCGATGTCAACAAACTCTTAAGGCTAAAGACAAAGGAAAGTCACATGCAATTTCTATCAGCGATGTGGAGTACGATAACGAAGTGGTGAAAGGTACACATAACATCCACTCTAAAGTAGAAAATGTTTTATTTGATTCTGGATCCACCCACTCTTTTATTTCTGAATAATTTTCTAAGGGTATCACCGTATTACCTCAACAATTAGATGTTGAGTTATCTGTGGCAAACCCCTAATGGCACAACAGTCGCATCAAATGTTTATAATTCTTCTTCGATTGAAGTTTGTGGGAAAGGGATTTCTGCAAATCTTGTGATCCTTCCTATAGTGTAATTTTATGTGATTCTTGGCATGGATTGGCTTTTATTATATGGAGCTCATATCAATTTCCATGGAAGGGAAGTCACATTTCATTTTCCAGATCAATCTATGATCGTCTATCAATGCAAGGGTGAACATAACCTTCCAGTGGAAATTTCTTCCATCTTAAAGCTCTTGATTCCACTAAATTAAGGTTATTTATCTCAAATAGTTGGTGAGAAACCCAAGATTAAGAATATTCCCATTGTACGGGAGTTTGACGATGTCTTTCTAGAGGAATTATCGGTTCTTCCACCAAATCGTGAAGTTATGTTTTCAATAGAACTCATACTTGGTGCTTTACGTATTTCAAAGACACCATATAGAATGGCCCCAATTGAGTTGCAGGAATTGAAGAAGAAACTCCAAGAGAATCTTGATAAGGGGATCATACGGCTTAGTGCGTCAACTAGGGGAGCACTTGTTCTGTTTGTTAAGAAGAAAGTTGGATCAATGAGACTCTGCATTAATTATCGAGAACTTAACAAGATCACTATCAAGAACAAATATCATCTCCCTTGCATTGCTGAATTATTTGACCAACTACGCGGAGCTCAATACTTTTCCAAGATTGATCTTCGTTCAGGGTATCATCAATTAAGGGTCAAAAGGGAGGATATACCAAAGACGGCTTTCCGTACAAGGTATGGACACTATGAATTTATAGTGATTCCATTTGGTCTTACTAATGCCCCTGCTATCTTCATGGATCTTATGAATAGAGTCTTTAGAGACTATCTTGATCAGTTTGTGGTAGTCTTTATAGACGATATTCTGGTATATTCAAAGAGAAAGGAAGAACATGATGATCACTTGAGAATTATATTGAAGACCCTGAGAAATGATAAGCTTTATGCCAAATTTACCAAGTGTGAATTTTGGCTTCAAAAAGTTTCATTTTTGGGTCACATAATCTCAAAAGAGGGGATATCTGTGAATCCCGCAAAAACAATGGTTATCGAAAGATGGTCGAGACCAACAATAGTAACTGAGATCCAAATTTTTCGTGGTTTGGCTAGATATTACCGATGTTTTGTGAAAGATTTTTCATGATTATCTAATCCACTCAAGAGGTTGACTCGGAAAGGAGTTAAGTTCGTGTGGACGGAGGAATGTGAAGAGAATTTCAAGGATTTGAAAAGAAGGTTATCCAGTGCACCTATACTCACACTTCCTTGTAGTGGAGAAAGGTTTGTGATCTACAGTGATGCATCCAAGAAGGGATTGGGGTGTGTTCTTATGCAAAATGATATGGTGATAGCTTATGCCTCACGAAAATTGAAAATACATGAGTAAAATTACCCAACTCATGATTTGGAGTTAGCTGTGGTAATATTTGCATTAAAGATTTGGAGGCATTATCTTTATGGAGAAAGGTGTGATATTTATACTGATCATAAAAGTTTAAAGTATATTTTCAGACAAAAGGATTTGAATATGCGCTAAAGAAGATGGCTGGAGCTGATTAAGGATTATGACTGCTCAATTCATTACCACCCTGGGAAAGCAAACAACGTGGTAGATGAATTAAGTCGATAGGACCATTCCAGTTTATCCATGATGAGGATCAGAAAAGATCCAATATTTATGGATTTACAAAGGATGGATCTTGGAATTATAATGAAAGTGGAAAAATCATATCTTTCTCAAATGAATGTTCAACCATCTATACATGTGAAGATTAAAGAGGCACAGAAAGAAGATGTAGAGTTACAAAAGAAGGTGAGAAATGTTCCTGAATTCATCCTTGATTGTGATGGGATAATAAAGTTCCGAAATCGGATTTGTGTTCCTCCCATCCTCGAATTAAAGAAGGAGCTGCTGGATGAGGCTCATAGTTCTTCATTATCTATTCATACTGGAATCACGAAGATGTATAGGGACCTGAAAGAGTACTTCTAGTGGGATGGCATGAAAAGAGATGTTGCTGAATATGTCTCTCGATGCTTGGTTTGTCAGCAAGTTAAAGTTGAGAGACAAAAGTCTAAGGGGATGTTACAACCATTACCCATACCCAAATGGAAATGAAAAAACATCACTATGGACTTTGTCACAGGACTTCCTAAAACATCCAAAGGAAATAATTCTATATGGGTCATAGTTGATCATCTTACAAAGTCTGCACACTTCATTGCTATTAGAGAGGATTTCTCTCTGGGTCAGCTTGCCATGATATATGTAAAGTAAGTGGTAATAATGCATGGAGTACCACTTTCTATTATATCTAATCGGGATCCAAAGTTTACCTCAAAGTTCTGGAGAAGTCTTCAGCATACTCTGCATATAGATTTGAGTTTCAGCACTGCTTATTATCCTCAGACAGACGGTCAGTCTGAGAGGACAATTCAAACTCTAGAAGATATGTTGAGAGCTTGCACTGTGGATTTCAAAGGTGGTTGGGATCAACACCTACCTTTGGTGTAATTTTCTTATAATAATAGATTTCACTCCAGTATTTAGATGGCTCCTTATGAATCTCTCTATGGAAAGAAATGCAAGACTCCAACTTTCTGGGATGAAGTTGGGGAATGAAAGCTATTAGGACCTGATCTTGTTGATGAGATGGCAGAAAGGTCAGATCTATTCAACAACACATAAGAGAAGTTCAGAGTCGACAAAAAAGTTATGCCGACAACCGAAGAAAAGACTTAGAGTTTGAAGTGGGTGATAAAGTGTTCTTATGAATATCTCCTTGGAAGAGAGTAATGTGATTTGGAAAGAAGGGAAAGTTGATCCCTAGGTATATCGGTCCTTTCGAAATACTAGATCGTGTTGAGAAGGTAGCTTACCGATTGGTGCTTCCACCGAATCTCTCTCAAGTTAACAATGTGTTCCATGTATCTCTCCTGAGAAAGTACATACCTGATCCTTCACATGTACTCAGCTCAGAAGTTGTACTGCTGTAACAAGATCTTTCTTATGAAGAACAACCGATAGAGATTCTCGATCGTAGTGAAAACGTCCTACGGAACAAGACCACTCGCTTGGTGAAAGTTTTAGGGAGGAACCACCAATTAGAAGAAGCAACATGGGAGCTTGAGGATATGATTAGGGAGAGGTATCCTCATCTGTTTGTTACAAGTGACGAATTTCGAGGGCGAAATTCATTTTAAGGGGGGTAGAATGTAACACCCGAGACTTTTATAAGAAATATTGTGTTTTTTATTTTATATAAATCGTCAAAGGAATTGTTCACTACACACAACACTATCTTGGCTTTCTTTACACACAATCACGGCCTTCCTTGATAGCTTGTGTCGTACGCAATACCGAATTTCACTAAACAACGATATGCTATAAAAATATTATTAAAACTAGTAGTTATGAATAGTAATAACCACTTTTTGAAATTTTGTATATTTTATTTTTCAAAATGGACTTCGTTTTTGGATTTGTATTATCAAAATTAGCCTAGGGTAAAATTTTGGTATTTTTCTGGAAAATTTCAATTTTTGATGAATAGTGAAAACACTGGGTTAATATTTAAAAACCGACTTTTTATTTAAATAATTATTTATTTTATTTAAATTTATTTAAGGTAAAAATTGATACATAATACCTATATAAGTTCAATGTAATTCATTGGAGTAATTTTATAATAATTTTAGATATATAAAAATTTTATTGAACTTTTCACCGTCTTTTACCCACCTCCTAGAAGAATTTGCAAATTTACATAAAACATAATTTTACTGCTTCTGTGAGTGGAATTTTAAAAACCCGAGAGACACAGTTGATGTCATTAAGTAAAATGTGGTTCAATGGGATGAAAATAATTTTTTTTGTGAATAGTAATTTTTTACTTTTATTTACCACGGTTAAAAGTAAATAGCGTAATTAAGGGTAAAAATGATATTATTATTAACCTAACACATGTCATAATTCTATTGGAAAAGTGTAATTAGACCAATAACAACCTTAGTAATAAAATATGACCATTTAGGCCCACTTGGATTAGATTAGGACATTTATTATTAATTTATTTAAAGAAGGGTTAAAATAGTTAAAATCAAAGTTTAATAAGTAAATTAATTTTAATATAGGGTTATACAAACTTTTTTTTTGACTATAAATATTCAGTATAAATCTAAAAAGATTTCCTACATAATGGTATTTTATTTGTAATTTTTAGACATTAAATAATTTAATTTATTTCTGACACAAAGATGGTGCAGTAATTATCTTATTAATGGAAAATTGACATAATTGATGTTATAAATACCCAAATAAATGTAATTTGAGACTTTTTATGAATTACACTAATTTTATAGGTCAATATGACATGTTATTATTGATTTAAGTAACGTTTTTCGAACTAATAATTCTGTTATAATTTTCAAAAAATTCAATTACTAAATAGTGTCAAAATAGACATAAAATAGTTTTTAAAACAAATATTATATTATTAATTGTTATTTTATTCCTAAAAAATCTAAGGATCAGCCAAATGACTTAGATAAGGGTATATATATTAAAAATAAACAACTTGGGGTTCGTTTGTCTTGTTATAGTATGTTTATTAACCTTATAGTGTAAATACACAAGAAGACACGGTAAAAGTAAAATTATCTAAATTAAAGTTAAATCTAAATGATAAGGTTAAAATAGTAAACTAAACTTTTCCAATTTCTATTGGATGAAAGGATTTCGACCCATACCCACCTTAGCTTCATAATAAATCAATTTGGAGCTATTTAAAACCGAATATGGCTTTATAATAAAATAATATTTTTAGTTTTCCCAAAGGTGCCCCTCTCCTCCCTTATAAAAGGGAACCTCCTCCCTCTCTTCCTCACACCACTTTGAGCCTTCAAGCTCAGCCAAACCCTGCCAATTTCACCTCTCCACTTTCCTAGAAACATCCTAGAGGTCCTGGTCTTCTTCAAAGACCAATTTTAGTGCCCTAAAAGGAGGTCTCAAAGAAGTGATTCAAAGAATAGGAGGTTCAGACACTTACAAAGCAAATCAGACCTAAGGTAAGAGAAAATATCACAATCTCATTTTTATCCGAGATTTTTAATACTTTGGTATTTACTGGGTTGTATTTTATAATCCACATCCATGTTTCCTCAATATGTAATATTTTTTCCATCCACCTAAAATTGTTTAAATCCAATTTTACCCTTCGGTGAGTTTTTAGTAAAAGATATGAAAGGAATCTTTTGTCATTTTTCGTACAGGGTACTTTTTGACTTTTTCCGAAAAAAGTGCGAAGAATGTTTTTTTAACATATATGGAATGACTGGATTTTTAAAACATTATTTCCAAGAAGCTTCCCTTACAAGTTTTCAAGTTTATTTTTAATCAACTTCTTTTAGTTTAGAATTGTATGACATGTTAAAAAAGGAAAAGTGTTTTTGAAGTAGAAAGGAAATTTTCTTCAAGAATGGAGTTCAAGTGTTTTATCAAAATTATTTTCCATATAAGATAATAAAGGGTTCTGTTTCTATCCCTATTATTACATTGATTTGATTATGTTGTCATGGAATTATTTTTATGAATTCCTTTATCTTATATGAATTGTTTTATGATGTCACAGTGTTTAAGATTCCCATTTTTATTACATGGGTTATGCTATGATGTATGGTTTATGATTTTGTGGCACACATAATAATGGTATCATTATGAGATGTGTGGGACCTATATCTCCCTCTAATGCATTGGGTAAAGATTTTATATCTCATGTGATAGATATGGCTGGAACGGCAGGTTAAACCGGTTCTGTGAAACAGGACTGAAAAGAGGAGTGAACTCGGTTCAGAAATGGACATTGTCCACTAAGATAGTCTTGGCAATGAGTCATGACTAATAAGAAATTATTATCTATGATTATGTGTGTATGCCACAAAGTTTCATGTTTTAAGATATTATTATTGTGATTACATTTCACTACCATGATTTATCCCATGTTATGAAATTATGATCTCTTTTGGAGGGTAATATTTCCAAAATGTTATGCTCTTATGAATATGATGTGATAGATATTTCTTTTATTTACCCTTACTGAGCATTTGAGCTCACCCTTTTTTATTTTTTCTTTCCCCAGGTCAGGAAGAAGGTTATTAAGTAAGATATGCAAAAATGGACTATAGATATGATGAAATAAATGGGAGACAGTGTAGACGCTTTATGAACTAGTTGTTTATGTTTCCCAGTTTCTAAAGACACTATACCTATATGGTACTTTCATGATTTGGTTAATGTTGTAATAAGTGCACTTCAATTTTGACGTACTAACAATGTATGTAAATTATGGGTCATTATATCAATCATAGATGAGAATCTCTTGATTTTCCATTAGTGGATTATTCTTGGTGATTAACTTATATTAGACTAGTTTGGAATCCCTAATGGTTAAGATAATAGAGGAAATTTGTTAAGTAAATCCATATGATGGATTTGGATAAGTTGTTATCAACTCCACTATCCAAGAATCATAATATTTTTTAATATGATGATTTTGTAACTAAATAACTATGGTTTTATTAATTTATAATTGATATAATTCATGATAATATATTAGTCTTGGATCATTATATATATATATATTCACTATGTTAGGGTTAAACATTTTTTCTGGGAGTAATTTAATTTAAATTACTTAATAAGATGATATAATATATGATACTCACCAACTGATTTGTCTTTGTTATAGAATATGTAATACTTCACAATAATATTTTTGAGATAATTGAAATGTTTGACATATAAAATAGTTTAATATTGATTTCTAGGAATGTGAAGTGTTCTCAATGAGAAAATTTTGATGTACCCAAATTTGAATGTTATATAAATTAAATTTTCCAACTTTGACTCAAGGGTATTAGATATAACGTGTGGGTCACACATTTGTGTTGACAAAAACATACTCTATGGTATGATATAATTGGTAAGGGTTAAAGTATATCATCATGTTGGTAATGGATCATGAGTTGTTTCATTAGAGTTTGACACCTATGATTTGATTTTACATGGTGGATTGATCCTATAATTGAAAAATTATTACCATGTTCCCTCCATAAATAGGAATTCTATTTCTATATCTTGTTTGGATAGGAATGTATTTTAATTTATTATTAAAGAGAAGTGTTTTTATATATAAGAATGAAGTGTTTTATTGAATTGGGAATATAAAGAATTATTAACATATCCCTGATATGGATAATCTAGTTTATAACAATCATCATATGAATGCGAAAGTTCCCCCAGGGTGGATCTCAGTTAGTAGTTTCTCCTGTGGGTCTCGATGAGGTCTCAAGTTCGAGTCTCGCCGATTTCATCCTTGTACTTCTTTTTGCGTGACAGTCTTTGTACTATAGCCCCATCCCTGAATAAATTGAGGCTTCAGCCTCAACTTTTAATATGAATGTGAGGGTTAGTTTTAATACCACCGACATTTAGAATTGTCTCCATGTATATATAAATGAAAAACACATTCACAGACTCCATAGATTTGGATTGTTACACACATTCGATTATAATCATTTGATACATCTTAATCTTGTTTATTGTAATAATGAAAAAGTATCATTTTGGGAGAAAAGGTTAGGGGGATATTGTAATGTTGGATCTTATACATGGTATTGTATGTGGAAAATTGAGTATAAATAAAATGGTTGTTTTCGGTAATTCATTACTTTTATTGGTGTCTTTAGTCATTATAAGAAAGTGATTTTATTTAAATGCAATTATAACATTTTTAAATTTTTAATAGTTTTAGAAAAAAGTATCAAATAAATAAGAAAAAAGTTATTAAATACATATGATCAAACGTTTTTAGTGAATAATTAATCCATGAATCCATCAATCCTTTGAAAATCATTAAATTTTTTCACAACTCACACCTCTTAAAATAAAAAAAATGGAATTGGGTATCTAAATTAATGAACCATGCGTTGTTAGACATGGTTCAGTTGATGAAGAGTATTTGTGAGCTTCCTATTTCATATTGGGGTTATACTCTTGATATTTTTGTATTCCTACTTAATATTGTTCCATCTAATTCAATAAAAAATAAACCATATGATATACTGTGTGGGAAGAATTCTAGTTCGACTTTTGTGAATATTTTAGGTTGTGACGTATACGTATGACATTTGGATTTTGATTAAATTCTCTCTAAGTCAGATAAATAATTATGTGTTGGTTCTCCAAAAGAAACCAAGGGTTATTATTTATACCACCACATAGAACACAAATATTTTTGGTCTTGAACATTTATATTTCCTAATATGGAATATATAATTCACGGATTCAATGGGAGGTATGTTTAACCCTATAAACTTTATGAAACAAAATTATAAGGGTTCCTGAGAAAAAGGAAAATCCATTACTATAAAGAATTATGGAAGAAGAAATAATTCAATTTACAAAATAACCCCGATGTTATTGTATGAATTATCATGAAAAATGAATGATATGGATTTTTTATGGACAATTATGATGTATTAACATTCACAGGAGATGAACCAAATTATAAAAAGAGGCAATCAATATTTACGATTATGATAAACGATTAAAACCCATGGAATCTGAGATAGAATCCATGTACACTAACCATGTTTTTACATAGTGGATTCATATAAAGGGGTGAGACCCATAGGGTTTATTTGGATTTTCCTCATGAAAGGGAACATAGATGGTAGAATGTGTACCTATAAAAAAATTACTTCCATAAAGTGTTATCAATTTTTTTTGAATTGATTATTAAGATATCATTTCACATGTTGTGATGATTAATTAGATTATGAGTTTTTTATCCATAATAGCACATTCTAATTATGGGATATGTAATACAGATTTTAACAACCACAATTCTTATTTGTAATTAATCTAAGGATATTATTTCAGATTCTTTCTCTGGGGCGCTATCCTACATGTCAATGTGTGATGAAATTCTTGTTACCCTATATTCCTGATTTTAAAAGGTAGGAAAAATTATTCACTTTAATTGATGATGTAATCTCCATGATTGAAACAGTATGATTGGGTGTCTATTTTTACATCCTTTGATTTGTCCTTGGAAATCCTCACCCAATCTGGGTCTCCCTCATAGAGTTAAGTCCTTTTCATTGAACTAATTCCTAGCACCATCTCATTGTGGACACCAGTTAATTACACTGCCTCTATTGGGAAATTTAGAATGTTCTGGAATGGGTAGAAACCTCTATTCCAGAGTGTAGTTAGATTGGGCATTGATGGAATGTATGGACGGTAGGAGCATTGGTCACCTATATTTCTCCTCACAATTTGTCACCCGATGGAGGAATCTCTAATAAGTATCCCAAGGAATCCTATGTAGATCAAGAGGTTATTGATACCAAAGGAATATCTTCCATGGCTTTCAACTCATGCATTAAATGTTTGGAATGAGGTAGCATACTCCAGAAGTGTTTATTTTCCATGGATTCCCCCTCAGACATCACTTGTTTAGCATTATGTAGAGTATGATATGAGTCAAGAGTTTAACAACTTGTGGATATAGAATGAGGTTTATCAGATTTCCCCATAGTGGAAGATCAGGTAATTGTGTCCCTATGGTGGAATACCTGAATGAGTTTCAGATAAATGGATCAAAATTCCATATGGATACGGATCAGAGATGTGTTTCTTAGAAAGGTAAGATGCCACAACACGAGGGATGATCATAACTCCCTTGATAGAGGACAAGGGAGGTACACCTCTAGGATGGGAAACCAATGATTAACATTGGTTGGGATTGAACTATGGAGAGGCATCCTATGTACCCATATTAGGATACCTAAATCAAAACACATATAGTTCAATGCTGAAATTGAAGGTCATGTGACATGACATACCCATGATGTTTAATGTCATATGGTAAGGATGATAACATCATGAGATGACTATTAGTGAGAGATGGTATCTGGATTACACATGGATGTTTTCATTCATAAGAGGATTTATCTTGGTTGTATTGTGTGATGATTATGCATGTGAGCTATCTAGGTGATACCAGTTGTGGGGATGATGTGAAAGGGGATTACACATAAGAGTTTTCTAGGTGGGTGTCATGATCTCCCTTTGATGTGGTGGCTTGGGTAAAACCAATATGGATGTGGATGGAGTAATGGGTTGTTTGGAGGAATGGATGGATTGAATATAGTTTATGGATCATTGGGTTTGTATTTAGAGATTCTTCCAACATAGGCCAATAAGTTAGGACTTGAAGCCCCAAATACTTTATTAGGGTATTTGGGGATTACTCCAGACTGGAAGGTCCATATGGTGGGTGATTATGCATGAACGACACCAATTTGCAGGGATATGGTTGGGGATCAATCTAGGAGGGATGTACATGGAAGTGGAGGTCAGATTTCATGGTTGTTGATAGCTTCTAAGACCATATGGGTCGTGCTGAATGTGAGGAACAAGAGGAAGTAGTAGCCTTGATGGTTCTATCACAAACAATGTTCCCTCTAGAGATTAATTTGGGATTATTAAGGGGAGATTCCTGTGGATGATGTCATTCCATGTGAGACATACAAGGAGAATCCCTGGAAGGATGTGTTGGGATTACACATGGAAGATGCTCATGAGAGTGGTCATGTGCCCCAGGAAGGGAGGTGGTGGAATACCCAGATTATCCTACATGGGGAATCCCATGTTCATTTCACAAGTTAAGACTATAGTTTAATAGTATGTTTTGACAACATTGGCCATAGGATGTTTTATTTCATGAACCATGAACATGGGGAACTCATTTTTTCCCCTATGGTTTACATAACCATAGATCATGCACCTCTAGGTGGGGCATGAAATTAGAAATTATCAGGTGTAATGGTTTGGATGAGTGGTCGATTATGAGGTCCACATTACCATGTCTATGTTAAAAAGAAAAAGGATGTAATGTACCTATGAAGAAAGGAAAAAGGTATGGAAACACATATGATATGGGAATTGGGGACACCACATGGTAGGCAAAAAAAATTATTCACACATGTTTGAAGGGTTGTGAACAAGGGGTGTGCGCAAGGCATGGAGGTCACTACCAAGGGGATCTCAAACATGGCTCTTTGAAATAAATTCAATTAATGGAACTTCGAATATGGGGTTTAGGAAAGATAGGTTTCTTTTAGGGAAGTCCAGGCTTGAACAAAACTTTGGTTTATTGCACACAAAGATGATGTGGCATATAGGATGATCCCTTTTAGTGCTCCTAACATAGTATGAAGGAGGGGTTTCAAGGATTAAACTACTATGGTTTCACTCAAAGGAGGACCCATATGGAACCTATAATTAAAAATCCATACATTGAGTGTTAAATGATTTCATGTTGTCGCAATGATCAATCTTACACATAGTAGAGTTGTGGTTCAACATCCAGAGGTTCACCCAAAATAAAGGAGACTAACTTTAATATATAGAGAAATTATTTAGCGATGGTGCATAGGGTTTAGTTTGTGGAATTATTATTCCACACAAAAACATCCTTACATGTGGCAACCTCTCTTGTAAGTGGCTAGTTGATGTTGTAATTTGGGTGCAAGTGTCTTATGCATGAACGCGTTTCCTAATTTCAACATTCACCTCTTATATTCTCCTAAATTTATCCATTTTCATGACCTTTATGGAAATAATATGAGATACACAATAATTTTCAAGAAAACATATTCCACATGGATTTCAATCCTTCATGTTCACCTCAAAACATTCATGTGACTTACTTTTTGTTCTCATGATGTTCTATTGATTTTGATGATGGATTTAGTTTTCTTAAAGCATTCTGTTTACCAGATCATTAAGAAATTTGTGATAAAGAATTCCCCCTTATAATCTGAGAGAAAAGTGGACCATTAGGTTAGGTTCCAAGGGAAACACCAAAGTGAATGGTTGATTCTAATGACTGCATGCAAAAATAATCTATGGGTGCTTAAAGCCACATATTCCCATGTGAAAGACAATTTCCACACCTATAATTTTGTTTGGAACACCTATATATGAAATCATGACTATTTTTAATGATAATAAATCTTATATTTTTTTGTGTAAGATCTACAATATTGCATGGAAAATTAATCTTCAACCACTACTTCCACACAAATTCTTCTTCTTATGAAAATTGGACTTTGTGGAAATACCTATATTTTACACATATACTATGCGATCATGTGCAAAAAATCACATCTTGTTCAATGACATTTAAATATTATGTGCATCTTACATGTATATTTCATACTCATTCAGATATTTTTCAAACTCATTTGAGATGGATGACCAATATAATGCTGCAGAGATGGAGGAAATTTTGGCATCTCATAGAGATATCATGACTGAAACCCCTCAGATCCTTCAGTATTGGAATGTTTTATAAATCAATGAAGTGATTATGGGCATGCTGACATAGTCACATACATATTATCCTCTAATAGATTACCTACCATTACAGAACTTCTGTCTTTTGAAGGAATTGGTCCTTCTATCCTTCGTGTTTGACTCACCACAATTGTGGTTCATGCATGAAGATGACCTCCCATCATGGTATTTCACTATACATGGTCATGATTATAGATATCGCAGAGGATTTCCCATATAGGAAATGAATGGAAGGTCCAATATGGTCACAATGGGTGAGCCAAAGGATGAAGAGTTCACTACCCATTACACCACTACATTCCAATGTAGCACGAGGGACAATATCTTAGGATGTCATAAAAACTGATATTTTTCAACAAGAAACTATTTAACTGTATAATGGGAATGGGAGTATTGGGTGCGCTTCACATGCTAGAAATATAGGGTAGAGTTGTGAGAAATTGGGATTTATGAAGTGGTATGAACATCGAATATACATTTTGGCCATAAAACAGAGCTTTTGAAAGATCTTCCTCACACAACGGTCCCCTGATATGAACACATAACATATCCTCCTTAGTGATTTCAAAAATAGCTTTTATAAAGTCCACTACATTGGGGGAATTTCACTAGAGGGATTCCAGTACAATGATAATATTTTTCGAGAGAATACCTAAGGGGACAAGAAGTGAACCCCAATCCCGATGCATCATTTTTTGGATTTGGTGAAGGATAAGATGAAATTAATGCAAAAAACATGAAAGGATATCTTGTTCTTGGAATGGTTTAACCTATTACTCAATAAGGATAAGATGGTGAGTATATCGGGTCGAGAAAAGAAGTGTACAGTCATATCACTATGGAGGAAGGCTGGATCATACTATTTTATCCAAGATGAAGGAAACTAAAAGACCTTGGTGTAAGACACAATGTGAGGATGGAACACACTAGTTCACTATGCTAAATTCCATACCACTATTCTGAGTGGGTTTCTACTTCCAGTGAGGGACACAATAATGGAAATTTGTTTGGGAACATTGGTTATGGATGGAATACTAGAAGTTAGAAATAGGTTCAACCTTGGGGTACCTATGTTGGACAGACTTTACAATATACTAGGAAACTTCGTAAGGGTAAACCCACCCAGAAGGATTTGTGGGTCGTTCCAGTTACTTCTTAGTTGGATCACAGTAAATCTTAAGGGATATGAATTCGTTAATTCCATTTGTCCTCTGAACTCTAGTCTAAGTCCACCACTACAGAATATTGCTAGGGTATAGTCAATGAATCATAATGAGGAAGGGATTTTGTTTCAAATTCATAACCATGAAAACTTCAACATCCACCCCATTTCATCTCTGGTTGGTCCAATGGTGGAAGACCATCAAGGCTCATGGGTGGAGAGGGAGTTCATGAAATGTTTTAGCAGTGGATTACTTGTGGCCTGGATGAAGGAAATGCTTTTCTATGATCCATACACTCTGTCCCATTTCATGGGAAATTTTTGGTGTCTTTAATTAATGGTGAAGAGAGTCTAAAAGGGAGACCTTGAGGCGAGGTACCCCTATATACTTTACCAACAGTGGAGTATTCTTGTGACAATGATCTCTAGAGAAATAATCTTATTGCATCCAAACAATGTCAATGATGGCCAATCAACAACATATAATTAGAACTATTTGGATGTATATCTAGTGGAAATCCTATGGATGTGTATCATGGTAGTTAAATAAAAAATAAGAAAAATGAGGAGCAAGGAAGAGGATGGGAACCCCGAGATGTAGTTCAGGTATTTGGGGTGACTCAAGATAGAATTTCGGCAGTGAGGACATCTCATGGTGTGGTAGTAGCCCTGCTTCGGTGATGTTACTAGTTTCTAAAGATATCATAATGAATGGAAAAAGTGGCCTCTGAGAAAAATTTGATACATCTTTAACAACTAGATGTTTACACCATCTTTCAATCTTTGTGGTCGACCTGGAGGATGTCAAAAAAGTCACTGATGATAGAGGACCTATAGAAGAATCCAAAACAAGTTGGAATGGAGTTTCTATACATCAAGGGAATCCATGTTGTAGACATGGTAAACTTCAATTGAAGACATGCATATCAGACAACCATGGATGTTTACACATGTTAGTGTGGGAATGTACAAAACCCCCAACCTTAGTAAAGGTAGAGTTTGGTCAATAGTCATATTGGAAGGATATTCCACATAAGAAGGAAACTGATATATAATAAGAGGAGGAGTCAGATGGCGAGGAATCATGGGAGATAAATTCACATCAAGGGAGTCCTTAGGGAAGTGGTGAGATTGTAGACTCTGAAAAATAATCAATTTAGTACCTCGAGGTAAGGCTTAACTCACTCACATAAATACTGTAACATTCCCTTTCACAATAAAAATTATATAACTGAATCTTGTATTGAAAAGGAGAACCTCAATAATGGTAAGGGGTCCCACCTCTAGATGGTAGATGTGTTCCAACTGGTATAGAGGAGAACATCTAGGGGCATGTGCCTAGGGTTGAATCATCTAGTGTTGGTCCATCCAAGGGGGTCGAGGTGGAAACCTCAGAACCCAATTCCTTTCTCTTCATCTATGGTGGAACATTCCATGGAATCTCATAGAGGAAACCAATTATAGAGAGGAAACACACTTGAGACATATCGTCATCCAAATTCCTCCACCTCAATGTTGGGGTATATTGACAGTCACTTGAACTTAATTAGATTTTCATCAAGATTTTTCATCAACATGTTTGGATATTCATTGTAGAATCTACCCAAATGACATAAGGGGAACCAGTGATGATCATTTAAATAAATTGTATTTAAGGGTATAATGTCATGGACTTCCCTAATATGAATCAAGAGCGCGACATAGAAGTTCTCAGTACTAGTAAGTTCTTTATTTCATGAAGTTTCACATGCCACTTGCTGATCAAATTGACTGAGGTGATTTCATTCATTGTAGTAAATGGATGACTGCAATCCTAGTTGGAGGGTGAGGTCAAGGAATTCGTGGGATCTATTTTTATGGACACACCTATTCAGGATGATTCGACTTTTAAAGATGATCTATCCATATCCCTAGATGAGCAAGCAGTTGTGGTAGTGTGTGATTCATCTGGCTGGGCAGAACTCAAGGATGGTGGGGTGAGGATGTTGAGGAAGAATCTAGTGATGAAAAACTTCTTCATGATATAGATACCATCTCATATAAAAGGATGAAAGAGTAGGACCATGCAGGTGACCTCCTTTCTTCTTTTCTAGAGTATTATCTTGAATATCCTGAAGAGTTCGATGGTTGGGATCCTGATAAAATTGATGAGAATCACATCATCTGGTACTGGGAATAGAAGTGCATCCAATGCTTAGTTGACCTCACTCTAGAGCCACAACTAGTGGTATAGATGTGGTCTCTTCTCTATTGGAAGTCAAATTTGTATGTCGGAGGGGTGGATGCCTATGGTATTCACATTCTAGTCAAGATTATCTAATAAAATGTATACGGGAGGGGATTCAACATTAGAAAATCGCTTGACTCTAAGAGATGTCTGAAAACATGTGTAATATTGGGGAAGTCAAATAGGATATTATGCATCTGGAGGAGTAAGCGGGTGAGCATGTTACCTTCCTCTTAGCTCAGTCAGAGGTTACAATCAAATTGATGACTCTTTTAGAGGAGGTCAAGAACCAAATGAAACATGTAATTTCTCAAAAATATGATCTATAGGGTGAGTGTGGATTACCATAGAAAATAGATAACGAACTTCATCTAATGACTGATTATGAAGAATAAAAACTCTAGAAAAGGAAAAAAAATCATAGAGTCTACACACAAGAGGTTGGAAGAGTTGAAGAACATGATTACTGTAGCAGATCCATAAGGGTCATTTTATCAAGACTCCCGATAATCTCTAGTATGTGGATGACAATTTCTATGCTTCAACAGTTTTTTTGAAACATACTACATTCAAGGACACATTTTTTCTTACATTAATTATCACTCATCAATCATATTTGTGAAAAAAATAATGACTGATCACTAAGATCATGTGGTTCATTGCTGGTGTATGAAACGGGGTACAACCACATAATTTATCAATATGAATGAGAGTGATAGATAACCATCTAACTATCAGGCTCTGTTTCTACTAAATAACTAATGAGAGAGTTCGGTCTATGAGAGGCTATGGTTGGAGGATTGAGATCTTTGAACATCCAATTTTTTCCCAATATGCTCTAGTGTAAAAAAATGATAATTCCAGGGGTGTTGGAATATATCCAAACAAAGGGTCATGAGAAATTTGAATTGTTATTCCCAGAATTTGGAAAACAATAATAGAGGCAAAGAAACAAATGATAACTACTAATCGTGATTAAATCATAGAATCTGTACTATTATCCTGATATGGGGACAAAAAATATCAGTTGACTATTGACCATGTTTTAAACATGGAACCTATCTAAAAATGTTCCTCAAAGCCTTCTGGGAAGTTGACTCAAGATGATAAGTGAGCCAAAAATGGAATGAGACCATGCTATTAAGGGGTCCCTTTAGACATGGAATATTATGTGTATCCAATTAAGGGGATCAAAAAGTCTATAAGACGAGTTATTGAAACTTTGAAAGGATTCCAACAATCTCAGTATAATTCCATCATGACTTAAGGAATATTTTCAAAAGAAAATTGTGGTTAATAGAGATCAAAACATTCTTTTTGGGGGAAAATATTCTTAGTATCCAAGTAACAATTGAAAATGATAACAATTTGGCAGATGGACAATGATAGAGTAGCGGTATATGAGAGAGAGGGCCTAGAATACCTCATTTCATTATTTCATAAATTAAGAATGTTATACACAAAAATTATCTTCATATGGTGAGAAAAATTCATGGTAAAATTTTAGTGCCATGTGATCAGGACGTGCCTCACAATTTAACATCATGTGAATGGGACACTGCAAGGATTTTATGGTCGCATTGTAGGGACTATGGAAAACAATTTAACAATTTACTTCAGGTAAATATGTTTTTTTCCTAGTTTAAGGTCATATGTTTTGGACCAAGGTCTTGATATACCAAAGGGACATTTTTAGTGTGATAGATTGGAAAACTCGACATGAATGAGGGATAGAGGGGGGACAATCACCACACCACACATTCCCAGGGTATTTCACACATAGTTTAAAGTCATAATTGATTAGAAATATTATTCTAGTTTATGGTAATATAGTTTGGACAAAGGGATACTATAGGAATATTGACCTAGTCTGTTCACGCCTTACTAGAACTCTTAATCACACATGAGTCATGCTCGATGCGAGAAACAAGGAACAATAAGAGTAGTCTCTTGACATGTGGAATTTCACAGTATGGGTGAAACCAAGGGTAATGTAATTCCACTCAGACACTAGGAAATGTAAATGAGGTATTATTAAACATTCATGATCCAGATTATGGGTAACTAATAGGTAGAGATCATCTACTGACCATGTTTGAAAATAGGGATCATGATAGTGTCAGTCATGGTTTGGGAGAGGAGATTAAATATCGACTATTGAAAAAGCATGAAAAAATTTGATATGAACTTTATCACTAGATATCCAATAGAGAATTGGCACAGGATGGGAGTTGAGACATAAATTGTAGATACCAAGCCATTAGGGGGGTCTGTCTGGACCAGAATAGTTATAGAAACCAATTTGATCAAGACTCGATGTTTGGAAAGGCATATATCATAAAGAATAAGGCCAACCCTAATAGTAAAACTAGATTAACATTGTGTTTCATGGACTATGGAAATCTATTTTACATTTTTATGCATAGAATATCAAGGTAAATTTTCATTCATAATGTATATACAGGACACATGGGAGGTAATACCCGATGTGATTGAGTCCATGGAGGCTTTCATGATACATACACACATTATAAAAAAATTCATATAGTTTAAGTTCATAATCATTGGGCCATAGTTGAGGAAAAGGGAATGAATGATTAATGTATTACTGGATAAGACCAAATAAAAAATGGTTTTGAATAACAAAGTATCTTATAATGAAGGGAATCAAGCCAAAAATAATTCTAGAACATAATGTGGTGAGAAACCGACACTGTTAAGGGTGATCATATTTGGTGAGGAAAATGTGGAATCCCATTATTATCGTAAGGAATCCCATGTTCAGAGTATGGGGTAAGACTTATTAATCATAACATATCTATCATATGAGGCATCCATATTCTATACAGGGGTAATACCACAATTTAATGTTATGTATTCATGATGTTAGGATAAAAAGTTTAATGTCCTAGAAATCAGACCATATGGGATGCAATAAATATAGACTCATAATGCTAGGACTTTTTACAACTATTTTTGTATCTAATTTCATAGACCATGGATTAATGGGAAATTTAAATATGTTTATTTAGTTTGGGAGTTAAAACATGATGTGAATGATCAAAGGAGGATTTACAGCATGTGAAGAAATCCCAACACCAGTTGTGCATAGTTTAAAGTCATATGGTTTAGACCAAATGGGAAATCCTTTTAAATTCATAACATATAGAATAAGGAAGGGGTCAATTAATAAGGTATATTTATGTCATGGGAGAGGCATATAACTATTTGAATGAGGCTATGGAGGTTGTCATGCCACCTGTACTCGGAGACTCTATACCTTGAAATAAACTACGTACCATTTACAGTCATGTTCTTAGACCATAACCGAGACCAAGGAGCAGAGGGTTATATAAATTTGTGGATGGGCCTAGTGAAAAAAACAATTCGGATTCCCTATGTCTCCCATAATTATGGGAATCAATACCTATGGGGTTTTATAACATAGTGTCATACGATACCAACAATGGTGGGGGAAATCCTCTTGGGTGGGTGAACTGAGGCATCCCCTGATTATCTTGGGGCCTCATGAGCTTTTTCAGTGTAGGGTCATAGTTTAATGCCATGAGTTGAGGATTTTAGCACCTATTTTAAAGTCACAGAGTTCATACCATAAGGGAGAGGTTATCCAAATTGGTAAGTTTAGTTCTGTAAGGCCTAGGCGGTCAAATGAAACCCCACATTTTCTGAAAGAGAGAGACACACATAGTTTAAAGTCATGATGCTTGGAAAAATTGATCTTAGTTTAATGTTATGGAGTTTGGACCATAGGATCCTCATAAGAACATATATAGCATAGATGATTGACAGACCCAACATGAATGGAACCAAAGTAGATCTAGTGTTGCACCAAATATTTCTATGGAGGGTAATTTTGAGATTAGAGCTATTGACAACTATAAGGAATGGATAGAGGAATTTACCGACATTAATGGAGCTATGGTGTCTTGCATTCAATAAATGGGGCCTAGGGGTGACAAAAAACTGGAGATGATTTTTTGGATATAAATAAATAAATAAATTCTAGGCATCACTATAGATCCCATAATGATGGGAATAAATCCATACATTTTTATTGAAGGAAATATCTCTACATAGGTTAGACTTGTACATATTGAGGGGGAATTTCGTTGTCATTTTTTTAATTATTTTTTTTGGCCAGAACATTAGGGAAAATCCATGTGTCTCTATGTATATTTTTTATATAAGAATCAATCTGTATTTAGTTATTGAATATTTCCTGGAAGACGATCGATAAATAAGGTGAATTACTCCCAGGTGAGAACATCATGGTGTTATGTCATTTCCCATCATGTGACTAGGACAATAATTGTTACATAATTTAATGACATACCACTATGACATGGATTCTATATAGTTTATTTTCAATCATCCAGGATGATAGTGTTGTAGTTTAAGGTTTTGGGATGGGACATGTCCATGCAGTTTAACATCGTGCAGTGAGGATTCTAGTTGCTACAGATTTTATCTTCATGTAGTTAGGATGCTAGATATAACAAAATTTATTATAATGAGACTATGTTGTTGGGGAGAAAATGTTTTTTTTAATGTAATGTGGATGGAACAATAGCTATAAACCGAGGTAAATAAGGACCAATGAGGCCTATGTATGAAATTAACTCCAAAATAAGACATGCACACAATTTAATGTTGTGATACCTGGATATGATCTTCTAGTTTATGGTCATGGAGCTTGAACCTAACACTCAATTTAAAATCATGTGCCTGGGAGTCTAAAATACTTATAAAAATTACATCTTGAGGTGTATGGAATTAGTGGGAGGAGTGATTCACTGCCCATCCACGGTGAGTAAAGAGTATATATTGTTGGGACAGACCTTGTGAATGATGTGATGTCCTTCCCATTTGAGATCCGTCATTGGTTGCTTTATATTTGGTATCACTGACATTCAAGGATCCAATACTGTATAACTTTAGAGGAAAGAGTGGAGGAAAATTTTATTATAGAACAACAAGTATATCTTTTCATGGTGTCTCTCTGATTATTCAAGGCCTGAATCTTGTTCTTTTTTAGAGATTTTAGCATAGTGAGACAGACCTATTCCATTTATTCTAGAATATTCTGGTAATATAATTTTTTTTAGAGTGATGGAAACTGAATCTAAATGGGTAGGGATCCCACTATTTCGTACTCTAGGAAATATGGAGAGATTGTCTGGCCAAATCTTCTAGTTCTGGACCACCATATTTTCATAATGTTAGATAGGGTTTTTTTAAATCCATTATCTATATATTTTCCTATGAATACATGTGATAAGTATGGTTAGAACAGGTGTTGTACTTAGCATACAACTTCTTCACCATAGTAGCCTTGATGTTGTTGCCGTTGTCGCCGAGAATGGCGTGAGGGACTCTAAATCAATGGATGATATTAGATACCATGAATTAAAAAATTGATCAAGCCTTTCCTTCCTTCAGAGGAATTTATTCTTCCCAAATAGAAAATAAATCCATCGCGGTCATAATGAACGTGGATTGGTATGCTATCACTGGTGGATTGGGACCCACTACATTGAGTCCCCATACTATAAATTTCCAAGAATACATGGTCGTATGGATGTTATCTGGTAGTTAATGAAAAAAATTATAATGTATCAGACACACATGGAACCTCTTGGTGGATTTGATATATTCACAGACCATGGTGGGCCAAAATTATCATAGCCTTCGAAATTGGTGGGAGATCTTCAACCCTTTATGATGAGCAGTGCAAGGATTCACATTAACTTCTTCTATAACCTAGTAAATCTTATCTACTTGTTTACAATGGAGGAAGAATAAATCAAAACGATGTCTTTAGAGAGTCTTCTTACAATGGGGATGACTTTGATGGGTAAACTGCATTGCATGCCGATAGATTGTATCATGTTTGGCTCTGCCCAATGAGATATTGTCACAGTGGAGATAATCGAAGAAAGGAGTTGTCTGATTGTAGGTTTATTCAGCTTTAGGGGGATCCACTGGTCTTGATGAAAAAATAAATAGCATTCATGTGGTTTACCTGTGGGGTGTCATAGTTATCTAAGTTAACAAGAGTTAAGACCCTTTATTTCTCCACATGGATGAAAAAACCCACTAGGTATGGCTCTTTAAGAGATGAAGCTAAGATATTCATGGAATCAAATCAACTATTCTACGATGGGGGAACATGAGTAACCTCTATCTAAAAAGGTAATTGGCCCATTAGTTGGCACATGAACTCTAACAATGAAATAATATCTAGATTCTTGATGATATAACTACCATTTATATTCTTGAGGACTAACTAAGAGTACCCCTTCATATGCATGCTAAGAATATCAATATTGAGGGCCTGATCAGGACTAGTAATTAGAGCCTGATACACTACCTCCTTATTGGTGCAACCTTCTTATAGTAGAAATGAGTATAGTAGGATGAATTGCAAAGGAGTGATTAAGAAGATCCCTAATACTAATTTTTTTATCATGGGATTGTTGTTCCATCTATCAGTTGGGATCTGGAAGGAATCATCCAATTGAATTTTCCAACATGGAAAATCCTGATACATTTATAATAGGATAACTTCATTCAAGAAATCAATATCCAGAGGTTGTTCTTCAGGGGCCAGATGGGTAGCCTATAAGTATTCCAGTGTTTGACCCTTAATTAATTTCTATTGAATTAACCTAATATCAAACAGCTAAATAATAACATCCTAACGTTCCAAAATGACCTATCAACATTAGAATATTAATTATATACATTAGTGGATCCCCAAAAGACAACAAATGTATCTCATGATGCTGTAAATAACTTTACAACTCATGTACAATAAAAAATATAGAAAGAAATATCTTATATAGAGGAGTGTATCTAGAATCAGTGTCGAGGAGATTAAGACTGACATTGTATACACTTCTCTCTATACCTTTTTTCTTATTTTAAAGTGGTGTGTCAAGATATTATTCCAGGGACTTTACATAGAGAACTAGAGGATTCCTAGAGATAAGTGGATCTGAACTCTAGGCTTTGCAGGTAATAATTAACTTCATCAAAAGGGGCATGACACTCATCATTCCCTAGAAAATGGTACGTTTATTCATGATCCTGGATATGGGATTACACTTTCTTTATAGATTCATGATAAACTGGTGTATATAGTATTAGTGTCCTTAGACACCTTGGATCTATCATAGGTTTCTCAGAAGAGGCCTTGGTTTATGGACATGATCTTTTCAAGGTCAATCAAAATTCCTATATAACTAAAGATGAAACAAAGAATCCTCATATAGGTAACCCCGATGGAACACTTCGAGGGGTTCATCTTCAACTATTGGGAGCGAAGGAAGTCAAAAAAATTCTTAAATTATCAAAGATGGTCCTGATGCTGGTGAGATTTGACAACCATATTTTCAACATAACATTCCACTAACATCCCAAGGATTAGTTTGGAGATGTGATGATGGAATCAATGATTTGTGGATCCAACATTCTTCAAACTAAAAGACATTACCTAGTAATAGAAAGTACCTTAAATAACTCTAAATATTGTAGATTCCTCACATTAAGTGGGCATCTAGATTTTATTGTATCTGAAGTACCCATCCATGAATGAAAGATCATGGAACCTAGATATGGAATCGATCAATATCGCTATCACTAGAATGGGTAAATCATACTTCAGTTAGTAGTGGTTGAGGTCCTAGAAGTCGATACAGGCTCCGATCTTCATGTTCCATTTCTTGAAGGGACAAATATTGGACAACCACTTGGGGTGATGAAATTCCTTAATGAAGTTGGATTTTATGATCTTATTTACTTTCACCTGGACCATAGAACCATGAGAATGTTGTATCTTTCTGTGAGGCTACTTGAACCGATGATGATTCCCTGAGAGACTAAGATAGTGGATGGAGAGATGTGTTCCATCATCTCATTATTACCCAAGGTCAATAAATCATGAAGCTACTTCAAAAAATCCATGTAATATTTATGTTCATATGGAAGAATGGATGCACTGATTAGCATTGGATTCAGATCAATCTCAGTACCATGGTTCACATGAACTTGCTCCTCCATACTGGTGGATATCCCTTATTCAAATATGGGAGAAGTGTCTTCCAAATACTCTTTGTCATCAGAGATAAGGGAATCAACATAAGGGGATGGCTCATCTAAGTGGACTGATTCTAGGAGAACAGTTGTGATAGATTGGGTGGAAGATGTGGAATCATCACTAGGGATATCATACTTTCTTGATAATACGATGATTGAGGCTGTCATGCTGTTTCCATTAGGCCTTAGACTGTGGGGTTCATTCTTGATGTCAAATAATTAGTGGTGGGACATCATGAGCCGATTCAACATGGCTCAGTGGAACATGCAAGTATGACATACAATTTTATTCATGGGTTAAACATCTCGATATCTTATTGGGGTAAAATCCTCTTTTATTTATTGATCTTTGACTTTATAGAAATATGAGGTAACCATTCAACATTCCTTGTACATAGGGATGAGAAATGCTTTCCTCTGGGATATGAAAATGATATTTAACATATATGATTTCATAGACTCTAACCTATGAATAAAGAGGATAAAAGTATAATCCAAATCCATCCATAAGCTAGATACAATGGTTTCAGGTTCAACTCATTAGTCTGAACATGGGTTTTCCTTGATCATGTTGTAGGACGAATCCATATAGCAGACCTCACATCTGTCAATGGGAGATTCATCACCTTTGATCAGTCAAAATTGGTCGTTGAGGGAGTACATGAGGCATTATTGATATGAAGAGGGAACTAATGTATGTAGATAGATCCATTACCGAACCATCAATGCATTTTAGGGGTTATATAGAGACGAAACCATGAATTCTAGGTTTTCAACAAAACTGATGAACTAGGTCTTCAGAAAGATTATATCACATGGACTATGCTTGGTGGAATCATAACCCTAAATCGTAAGGCTAGAGGGATTCAGATGTGATTTAGTCAGTAACAGATTATAGAACATCTGAGTTGGTTTAAGATTGATCCAATAACCTGTGTCCACCATGAAGCGGCTAACACCCACTCCATTGAACTAACCAGTAATGTAGAACGGACGGATGTGCAACTACATGAGGGAGACATCATCTTCTCAAGAGAATGAGTTTATATCTTGTGATTTTTCTTGCATGAAATCCTCGATGTAAAAGGTGAACTCTTCCACTACCTATTTTTTGTAATGGAGGGGGACTTTCAAGGATTTTGTGATAGCCTCATGAATATCTAATGATATGAAAAATTACAACTCGTATTGGGAGAAGTTTAGAAATGAAGGACATGTGCATCAACACATCATACTTTCATTCTTAGAACACATTTATTCCAATAGGGTGTTTTCTCTTTGGCTTGAGGAATAATGTGAACTATTGGATGAGCCAAGAGATTCTGACTGGTGCTTTCAATATCTGGATTCTCACCAGAAAACTCTCCCTAAATTAGTATTAGATATCTATCTTCCAGTTGAGGAATGGATTTATCATGACGTGGTTGATCTTGTTGCATTTGTGGCTATTATACCGATTCAATTAGCATGGTCAGCTATGGAGGAGTTTCTAGGGGAACATTTTGAGTGGACTGTTCTGGATGAGTTGTATGCAAAACCTTCTATCTGGTCTTAGTAACATGCACATCATAGCTTGTTGTACTAGCTTGAGTATTTAAGTGATTCTCATGTCTTCAACTACTTCTTTGATGATATTTATCATAGAAAATATGTGGAATTAGATGATAATAATCAATGTCAAGAAACATTTAAGGATCTACCAACTTGAAGATATTCATATAGGAATACCCTTGTCCATCATTAGATGAGTCTTTAAATAATGGATGAACTCTGGGAGTGATGCCAAACTCTAGAGTCATGATGTCTCCAATTGTGTGGTATGGATTCAACACCAGCGATGGAATTTCCATTCCTTTTTTATTTTTGTGTCTACTCTTTCAGGATGTAAAATTCTATGAAGTGGATGTAAAAGTGGACACCAAAGAAGTATTGAATAATTAAAGAGGTTTGATATGGAGTAAGAGGTATTGAATGATTCCATGGGAATGAGTGACTAATTTCTAGTCCAACAATTCATCATACTTATGAGTCCCATTGTTAGAAACTTGCTTTCGTTCATCAGAATATCACCATCATTATCAAGCATGGTAGAGATGTGTGCCATTAATCCTTGACTTCACATAACTTGATGAAAAAAACTTCCACATGGTATAAAAGGAATTACTTGAACACATATCATTGCTTAATGTTATCTCCATCTATCATGTGGCGGGGTATGTGATTAGGAAGATCATTGAGCTCAGCCTCATGGGGATTCCTACATTCTGTAAGATTCAAAATCCCTTGTTACATGGAACTGTGGAGCTATCTATGATCATTGGGTTCCTAAATGGAGTAGGTCTATTTATCTAGTACGGTAAGGGAGATTAGTGATCATGGACCTTACAAGGTGATAGATCCGAATGAGAGTATGAATCCGCATTATCTTGTATAGGTTGTGGTTCATAACGAGGCAGTTCCTGAAGATTCTATACTAGGTGAGGCTATGAAAAAAGTGGCTACTGCACTGGATGAGGTTGCACTTGTTAAGGCTCGATTGAAAAATAAATCTAGTGGTTTTGGAGCCTCTAACTATACTGTGGAAGAAGTCTCTTCCTTGGGGGTTCTTCTTAAAAGGGATAGAAAAGGAAATGGATGTATCTTCTTGGCTTTCCGTAAGGATTCCTCCAGGAACTGGGCTTTGTCAAAGAAATCTCAGAATCATCTTGAGAAGATCTGAGTGATAAGGTTAGGGAAAAATTCAATCATTAAATTATTTACTGACATCGTAATAAAATTTTCTTGATCCAACTATATATCAACTTAATACCTGAGGAATTAACAAAAGATACAAACTATGTGATGCATTCATCAGGAAGTTTATTCCACTTAAAGAGTTCAGAAATGCTTGTCTAGTGCATAGTGTTTCTTAACCTATAGATAAATTTTCTTTATAGGCCTTCCCAACCTATAATTTACCATATGGATAACTGGTTGTACCAGAAAAATGCCGGACCATCAAATTTCTATACGAAGCATTCGTGTTTTTCTGATTTCTACTACTATAGGGTTCCCAACATGGCTTCGTACCTGGAGTTGAATTGGGTCAGATTCTACAGTGGGTATCCCATCTCATTTAATGGAGGGTGAATGAAGGATTCTCTAAATCTAGAGAAAATTTCATTTCATCCACCCATGTTGTATACTTCTTATCGTCAGGAAAAATTGCCACCTGTCAAATCTATAAGGCTTTGAGGTGAGTAGTAAGATAGGCCATTGGATCATCTTAGTGGGGGTTCCAATCTTCGTGAGGGTCCCTAACCAATAGATCATTGATAGGATCATAAACATGACCTGAAGTATTAGTGACTCATGATGCTACTTTTCCATCAGCTAGTGGAGCAACATGATCTTGGTCTTGAGGAAGGTTATCATTATCCTCGGGAGGATTCAGAGATGTGAACCATGGAAATTTTCTATAAACAACTACCTCTATTCTTTTTTGGTTTTATAGGAACTATGTGTTCAATTTGGAGCATATAGAAAAGAAGGAATTATGGCTTTCCATACTACCCCGGTGGATGAGGGACAAGATAATGTCAAGGAGAATCATAATCTGGTCACCGCTTTGTAAGGATATCTTCAATAATCATCTTCACAAATGTGATATACTGATGTATTGTGGAAATTAAGGGATTATCCTATGCCTTCTGTGTAATATCATATGGGAAAGTGGAATCAAGAGGCCCCTTATCCTTGCTGAGATTCTGACCCGTAGGCAATGATATAGAGGGTTTCGCGAGGCTGATCTCCTACTGTTGTAGGTGAGTGTGAACCCCTATACGAAGGTCCACATGATATAGTGTTTCCCCTTTTTGTAGGATCTCTCTATAGGAACCTCCATGGGTGTCCCTATCCTTTTTTATCCTTTGGAAAACCATGTTCACCATAACGACAACTAGAAGAATATCCTCAATATCACCAGGCAGATTAAGCTATCTCATGATAAGACTAAAGTGGAGTACATAATACTGTCTCCAACCCTTTATATGCACATGTGGCGATGTCTCATCAATGATTCTATGAATCAAAGTGAATCTCTGGATGCATCATTATATGAGGGTATGATGGTATCTTCTTGACATAGTGTGTTGATTCAATGGGAGTTATTCCAAATTAACCATGCAGAACTGCTGATTAATTCCATAAAAAAATCTCTTCACTCCCTGGGTAGACCAACAAGCCATCACAGAGGCAGAAACACATCCCCTAATAAGTTTAATGGAAGCACATGACATGGTCCTAGGCAAGAGACTCTAAAATGTTAATGTTGGGGATGATATTCAGCTAGAACACTGCTGATATCTGATCAGTAGCCAAAGGGTCCCATATGATTCCTTGTTCTGAAGATGGGCCTGACTCTTGGTTGGACCAACCTTTGATCTTCACATTATAAGAAACTCTTGGTGACACTAATGTTGATTTGTGTGGTAGTTGGATGGATGTTGGAGGAGTCACTATGCAAGCTGATTGATCACTACACAATAGTTCATCTCTTGATAGTGGTAAAAACCACATCATTATGTTCCTACAGGACTTCATATTCTCCCCCACCTCATGTGCAAGGGAATCAGATGTCATTAGAGGGTCATCTAGATACTTTTCATCTACCAACATCTTGAATAACTCTCAATGGTATTGAGTAGAGGTAATGAATGAAATTAGAGCTGATAGATTCCCCTATACCATGAGACCATAGAAGGGTTCCAAATCATCCTCCTCCTACAATAACATGTAAATAGATTCTAGGATTTTGTGGATCTCACCATCCATGATGATGAATTTCACATATCAGGCTCCTTCTCTAGACATGGATATAGATGAATATGGTGAAGGCTCCATCAATGAATCTCATTCTCCTTCAGAATGTGAGAAGTGAATGGGGATGAAAAAAACATTTATCTTACATTAATTTTTCATTTAATGGTGGTGGTTCTACCTTCGACCCTGTGACTATTCTTTAGTGAAACAATGTTTTTTAGAATGAAGAGAACCTTTTTTCTAGTGGGTATTAGTGTAGGGTGGACCTATGTTTTGAATTTTTGGGACACGAGGTGGGGCATCACATCAGTTGTCATCGGAGAAGGGAGGACCTCCACATGGATGGAAATCAGATTGGGGAGGAAATCCAATCTGGTTGGTAACTTAGGTGGGATGACACCTTATTTTTTCAGTGATAATAAATGGATGACCTACATATTGGTTGTGAGAGTGGGTAGGGCCTCTGGTTGATGGATCAATGCATGAGGAAGGATCTGACACTGATTAAACTTAACATGGGAAGTACCTCTGTGTTGAGAAACATGAGTATGGGGAGGACCTCAACAATGGTTAATAGATGCACAAGGAGAAATTTCCATGAGGTAGGTTGATACATGGGAACGACCTCTATGTTGGATTATGGTTGTATGGGGAGTACCTCCATATATAGGTTATTGGTGAAGTAGGGAGAAAATTTTATTTGGTCATTGATGTATTGAGGAGGAACTCTAGTTTGTTCATTGATGTAGTAGGGATAACCTCCTCTTGAGATTGGAATTGAAAAATGAGGAACTTTGCACTAATTGTTTTTGAAATGGTTAGGACCCTTATATTGGGAACCATAAATATGGGGAGGACCTCCAAACTAGTTGTCAGTGAAGTAGGGTAGACCTCTTCATTTGTTGGTTATCGTATGAAGATATCCCCCATACTGAATCTTCTCATCACAGACTAGTCTGCAATGGCTACTTATAGTGCCAATGGCTACCAACATCAACCCTAATGCATGTTGTTTAGCTGAGATCTAGATCCCATTCAAGGATAGAGGGGTCCCTTATCTACCACTGTAGGAATTTTTATAATAGTGCTAATGGTGGGAGGATGCATTAATGACTTTGAAGATGATACCCCTTTTGGGAATCCTTCTGAGCCTACACATAATGTTGATGTCTGGTAGTCCAGACTGAGGCCGGTTGAGTAGAAGAATAGTCCACATATTCACCACCCTGAAGCTCTAGTCAATGTTGGTATTGATGGCTTTACTAGGATCCCTCCCAGGCTGCCCCTGAGAGGAAGTCACAGTTGGTTTGACTCGAGAATGCCACACATCCTCAACATAGGGTATCTAGTCATTGGATCGCTTCATAGAGAGGCTCCTGAAGTGGTCTGTTGTTAGCATGGGTAGTATTGGCTCACTGCGCGTCACTTGGGGGTGGTTTCAGTGAGGATCAAATGCCACCATTTTCTGTAGATCCATATCCCTTATGGGAATGAATCCCTCATTCTCATGCCGATAAAAGAATGCATCCACCACCATCCTTTAAATGATCTTCAAGGGCGAAACAAGGCATGGGAACCAGAAAACCATGGTCACGACTGAATTAATATAAGTAACATAATCATGTAGGATTTCCACATTAATATTTATCCATACCCAGTGTTAGTGAGTGGTTTGTTTCATGCATCATGGGTTATGTAATTTAGGAATATTAATCCATCAATACATATATGGGGAAAGCAATGCACAATTCCCCAATATTATCCAATATTCAATGGTTGGAGGGAGAGATCCATGTTAATGACATCGCAAACTGGAATTCCTGAGGTTTTACTGCTCCAATTTCTGATGAGTTCCATGCCTTTCCCACTAAGAACATATTCTGTCATAGAACCAGAAAGTTAGATCTGATGACATGCTAATCTATTGATTCATTTAACACTACTAGTCCCCATGTTTAGGATAGGTGTTTCACATAAGGTTCCCCATTTCTATTTTGGATAATATTCTTAGGGTTTCTGTCTACATGTTAATGTATTCTAGCATGCTTTATACCCTGTATTATCACTTTCCAATGGTGGGAAATAGTCATCATTCTCATCAGTGATGTCTTCTCCTTCATTGAAATAGTATGATTGTATGTCAATTTCTAATTCCTTGGATTTCTTCCTGATACTCGTTACCTAATCTGAGTATCCCTCATAGATATATGTTGCATTTTTGAACTCAAACCTAGTTTCATCTCATTGTGGGTGCTGGTTAATTACACTACTTCTATCTAGAAATTCTAAAGGGTATTGACAAGAAATCAACCTTTGGTTAAGGGAGTTTTCACATTGGGAATCACTAGCATGACTGGACATTAAGATAATTTCTCTCTTGTATTCTTCCTCATAGTTGGGCCTCTCATGGAGGTATCTCTACTATGGAACCGAAGGTATCCCATGTAAATCATGATGTATTTGATACAAAATCCATATCTTCCAAGGGTTGCACCAGAGACAAACCATGTTTTTCTTGAGGTAGTTGATGCCACATACACAAATCTTCCAGGGCTTTCACCTCAGCCATCCCTTGTTTTTCTTGAGGTGACAGTATGAAATGGGTTATGATTTTAACATCACATGGATAATGAATGATGCTAATTTGAATTCCCAATGGAGGTGGGTCAAGGATTTGTATTTCAATGAGGGATTACCAAAATATTTTACTGATGGATGGATCAAAGCACCCTTTGGAGGTGGATCCAGGAGGTGTTTCCTAGAAAAGGAGGATGTCACACCATGAAGGTTGATCATAACACCCTTGAAGGCTGATCATGGTGGTACAACCCTAAGAGGGGATGCCATGTTTTATCATTGATTGGGATTGAACCCCAGAGAGGATTCCAATGTACCCTTCTTAAGAGTCAGGGATCAAAATCCACATAGTTCTACACCTCAATTTAAGAACATGTGAAAGGAATGAACCATGAATTTTACCGTCATAAGGTTGGGATGATTGCATCACAAATGGAGAATCAGCGAGTGATGGTTTGGGTTTATTCATGGAAGCTACCCATCATAAGAGGATTTATCTTTTTTGGACTATGTGGGGATTTGACATGGGATCTGATCATGTACTACAATGAGCAATGATGATGTTGAAGTGACTTACACATAGTATCTTCCTAGGTGGGTGGTATGATCTCACTGGGATGTGGAAGACTATGTAAAATAAAGATGGATGTGGATGGAGTGATATGTTTTGGGTTGTGGAATGGATGGAGTGGATGAAGTGTTTCTTTTGGACCATAGAGAGGATTCCTATGTATCCCAATTAGTTAGGATTCAAATACCATATAGTTTGATAAGGGTTATTGAGAATTACACATGACGGGTAGGACCATATTGTTGGGGAATACACATGGAAGATTCCCATGTGGTATGAAGTGGTACAGGATTACATCATGATAGATTCCAGAGGAAGTGGTTGTTGGATTTCATGGTCGCCGATAGCCTCTATGCCCACGTGAGTCATTCCTTGTGTGAGAAATAACAGGAAGAAAAAGCCCTGTTGACCATATCCTGAAATATTATCCCATGAGATATGGTATGTAACTTATGCACAAGAGGTTAAAAAATAGGATGACATTCCATGTGATTCATACATGGAGTATCCTATGAAAGATGTGTGGGGCGTACACTAGGAATATTCCTGTGAGTTTTGTCATGCTCCCCATGGAGGGAGGAGGTGGCATCCCATTATGATCCAACATGGGGAATCTCTTGTGAAATGCATGTGGTAAGACTACAGTTTAATGTAATGTTTTTAGGATGTTGGTTCTAGTCAGTTTTTTGTTATGCAATGTGGACGTGGGGGACTCACCCGTTACCCCATGGGCTTATATAAACTCATCTCATGCACATATGGGAAGGGAATGTCTTCAATAATTCCATGGTGTAATGGTGTGGGGAGTGGTCTATTTTATGGTCTAAATTAGAAAGATTATGTTGAAATGAGAAATTCCTTATCATACTTATGCCGAAAAGTAAAAGGTACGGTGACACATCTACTAGGGGCATCATAGACACCTCATAAGAGATAAAGAAATTATTGTGTGCATGTTTGGAGAGTATCACGGAAGGAATGGAAGTTGTGTCCAAGGGGTGATCTGACATGGTTCTTCATTATACATGAAATCCTTGGAGCATCAATGAAGGATTGCACATAAGATATGGTTCTTGAACGAATGGATACACTTGTGCACAACTTTTGAGTATTGTGTGCATGGTCGAGGTTGTGCATGGGAGGATCCCATGTGACCTCTTGACTTCATCAAAATGAGTTTGGGTGAGGATTACACAACTATGGTCCCACTAAATGGATGACCCATAGAGAACTTCTCACAAAATATCTCTACCTTATGGGTTCCATGCTTTTGTTATGACATGGACGATCAGTCTTACACACAGTATAGTGGGTTTTAGACATCTTATGGATCAAATTAAATTGGAGGGGGAGGGGGGGTTCCCTATAATAAATTTATAAATAAATTAGTGATGGTTCCAATGTTTTGGTTTTGGAATTGGTTTTCCATGAAACTATATCCTTATCCATGATGAACCCTCACACATGGGGATGGATGGATTTATACTTTGTGCAGAAGCATCTTATGTGTGAACATATTTCTTTCACATGTCATTAACCACTTTCACGCTCAAAACATTAGTATTTTTTGTGCTTATTATAAAGACATGATATATGTCATATTTAATGTGAATTCATATTATTTGTAGATTTCAATCTTGCACATGCACCTCAATACCTGCATGCACCATCCTTCGGGTTCTCGAATTGTTCTATTGAGTCAGATGACAACATTGTTTTTCCCAAAGCTAAATATTGGGGGCCTCAAGAATATTTTAGCATAGGTAGATATTCATATGATACAATCCAAGGGTTTTTAAGTTCAAAATGGAAATTTTATGTTTTTCAAATTGCAACGGTCCATTTTATACTAGTCAAGCTTCTTTGAGTTGGAATATTCAGTATGATGACACAATAAAAGAGTTTGGTTTCATAATGAGCAAGGATGATTATTTTGTATAAAATAAGTTTCATGGGAGTATATTAATATTTATTTTAATTTATAAATATTACATACTTCTTATTGGAAATAATATTTTGACACTTTTATCTGTGAATATGTGGCCATGACAATTTTTCTCATTAAAGGACATGGGTTATGTAGCTTTGATACTCGGTATGAGGATCTATGGAGACATACCTAATACATTTCATAGACTGATTCAGAACATATATATTGGTAAATTGTTTAAAAACATTATCATTGGGAACTCCAGGGAGTGGACTTTACCAGTGTTGGTGGTTAGAAAACATATGATGATTTCAGATCCTTCTAAATAGTTAGAAATGATTTATATTATTCCTTATGAATCCACTAATGGATCTATCAGATATTCCATTTTATATACACAACATGTTTCATTTTTTATTTTATAATTAATATTAGATAGCAATTCATTCCTTGTTAGAGTCTCTAGATTACTGTAACGACCATCCTTAAGTACTTTAGATGAACTACAATTATTTTATTTTTCTTTAGATGAGTGGATGAGATCTATGTAATGGTTTACATATATTCTATTTTCATATCTAATAAAAATGATTTGAAATATCCATATGAATACGCAGTTTTCCTAAATGGCAGTGATGATAGTTGTAAGAGTTCCAAAAAACCACCATAATTTAATCGATAATAGAGGCAGAATACAATACTAAATCATATGATCTGGAAAAATCCATTAGGTTCAAGAAGACATTTTTATTACTTGTATTGAATATTTCCATTGGGGGAGGAATTGATATATATTATGACAATACTGGTATTGGTTCTCAAGCTAAAGAGCCCGAATATCATAAAAGTAACAAATAAATCCTTCAAAAATATCATCCTATATGAGAGATTCTTGAGAGGGGTGATGTATAAATTGGTCGGGTGGCTACTCAGGAGAATGTAGAAGATCTGTTTTTGAAATCATTACCACTAGAAAAACATGATATTCTTCTAGAAAATTTGGGTAATAGACAAATGATATATTAGATGTAAATAGTGAAAATTTATTGTGTTATGATAATATGTTCAATCTCTAGTTTTCACTCATTCATGTATGTTGTAATTAACTTTAAATTAATGGTCAAATGATAATATACCCTCTAAGTATGACTTTGAGTTTTCTCTAATTGATGATAATTATAGAGTATTATGTATTATAATGATATAATAAGGTTATATTGAATATATTATTAGACTCATTTAAAATACTAGTACTTGAGTTACTAAGAATGGATTCATGAGGTAATAAATAAAGTCTTATTACTTAGATTAGTCCACTAAATTATATATCATGGAATTTCATACAATCATCGATATATATATATATATGGGTGTGTTCTTAATATAAGTCCATAAAACATGAGTTTGGTTTATTGTCTATCATGAGAACCTACATGATCATATTCCCTACTTAAACAAGTATACATGTTGAATTGGAATATATGGGGGCTAGTTGGGCATGTTTTTGATCATTTATTTGGTTTTATCATAACCAAGATATGATTTATTACCTTGAATGACAGGTTAAATACATATGTCCTTTGATTGAATTATACTAAGGGAATGTTTGACTATTATTATTTGTTTCACATATGATGTGTGTAACTATAGGGATTAGTGACATGTGAGGTTCTTATTAAATAAATGAATGACTTGTGATGTATTCATCGAGATGTTCGATCTTTTTTAGAGAATTAAGAAATAATGAGAGGCCAATACTAGATAGACATTTTCTATGTATGGTAGTCCTTTGATGACATGGAAAAATGGATAATATGGTCATAAATATGGTTTATACGATACAAGTTGTGGTGTAAATATTCATATAGAGACATGATTATATTTTGGGGAGATCACACAAGTCCATTTAGCATCTTAAGTAACATTGAATCTTTTCTAGAGGACTATATTTTCTTACTTATATGAAATATATATTTTATAATTTATTTTAATGTATCTAAGGCCTATAGTGTTACAAAACTAGGACCATGGATAAGGATAAAATTTTGGACAAATTAATTGTCCAAAAATAATAGAGCATGTTGAAAAACAATATTTAGTAGAGTTTAGATAGATTCCAAAATAGTAGTGATGTTTTTAACAAATTCCTTATGGCTTTTTTGTGCTAGTGTGAGATTGTTGGATGTTCACTAATATATACATGCATTAGATTCATGTACGTTTTCTTATTATGGATGAAATATATATAAATATGATATTATGTATATATTTATCATTTAATTATAATTCATACAATTAATGAATATAATAATATATATATAGTATGGTAAAATGCATGAGATGAATATGTGAGTTACATGAAATGTAACTACCTTTGTAGTTTATTGCAAACATTTACATCAAATAAAGAACAAAAATCTGGTTCATTCAAATCATTGAAATTATTAATTAAAGAATGTTTAATGAACAAATACCCAAGAGAAAGAAACATATATGATGTGTTATAAAGTGGGAACCCTAGGATGTGGCTATAAAAGAGGAAAAGATCTTTCCCTATTAGGTGTGTGATGTATGTGAGGTTGGAAAAACATCTATTGAATCTCAATTCTTCATGAACTCTATTTATATCATGTGTTATAACAGTAGAAAAATTTTAGTTTCTTGGGTATCCTCATGAAATGTTCATGAATACACTGGAAAATGTATTACCTTACATGAATTAGGCATTTTATAAACTAATCCATGTGATTCTTATCAATAATTACTCTTCATCAGTGAAGAATACATATACTATTATTTATAGTTTACAAGTACTATTTTTATTGCATATTATGCTATTGAATTCTTAAATAATATATCACATTGTTTTTGGGTTTTATTAGACTATAGTTGATCTTTAAATTTTCATAAAAAGCCCATTAGTGAAACTAAGGGATAGTTAGTGAACAATTTGAATTGAATAAAATCCAAACATGTTGAGTTCAAATCAATATTTTACCCATCATATACAACGTATAGTACTTTATTTTCATCACGATAATCCACTAGGAATTACTTCCTCAACTTTAAACACCATATTTTTTTCTAATCTTGTTATCTTGACTTCTATGGAAGCCTCACTCCACTCCCCAAGGGATGATTTAAATAGATTATCAAAACAGTATTTATGAATATTCTCTTAATCTATTTACCCCTTCAAACATCCGAATTTTTCAATTTCCATCTCCATATGCTATTCTATGCGGGCTACCACTAGTTATTCCTTATACTCTTTTATAAGGGAAAGAATAAGTGAGTATGAAAACGAAATTTCATAATTAGGTAAATCAATACACAGTTCATGATATCTAAAATCAATGTGAAATGTGTTTAAAGTAAATAAGCACCCTTATTTATTTTATCTTCTAATTCAGTCTCTGAGTGAAAATCATATATCAATTCTTCTTATAAGGATATGGGAAGTAGTGTGAATTCCATCTTCTATTAAAATTTCATCCAATCCATTCTTCCATTATCATCATAATTTAGGTCTGGAAAATAGCCATATAATTATTCTTTTAAAACTTAAGGAATATTAATAGATAATTGAGCATTAATAAAATCAGAGAAAAGAATTGAAATTAAATGAGTCATTTTTTAATATTAACATCAAATTTCTATTCATAATATAAGACCATTATAGATAGGTTTTCAGTTTTGAAAAGATGTAGAACATCACCCTCGTCAGCCATATTCTACGTTGACTATTGTTATTAACTGAGGATTCACTTTAGATTCATATTCTCTTATTACCTCCCAATCATCATATTCAAATTTTTTTGTTTTTTCACCATGATTTATTAGTGGGTTGTGGTTTTGCATCCATAATTTCTTTCGATTATCCAAGTTCTCATGGATTTTCATTCGATTGTTGACCCAAAAATAAATAGTTATTAATGTATGCTTGAATCTCATATTTTTTTCATAGTTGTAATGGTTTTGAGGTTTGTTTTGTTGATGTTGGTTTGGTTTTTTCATGAAGTAGGTACCATATTGACACCCATAGGTTTATAAAAATGTCAAATCATGTTATACAAGAAAATTATTCTCCTAGGGATCCTATAATAAGAGAGATTTACTAGAATTAAATAAATCTTTCAAATGTGATTTGATAACCACATATGTGAGTTTTTAAATTTATTTGAATTGGGAATAGATTTATTGATCCACTATTATAAATTAGTTCCCTTTAAAACATATCCGATATTAGATTGGGGAGAAAGGAAGGAAGAAATAAAACTAAAAAAATATGAAAACATAAATAAAATAAAATGAATTTAACCACACTATTAATTGATTTACATTATATTGATTAAACATATCCTAACACTCTATCAACATCTATAGGGATGTGAATTATGTCATGAGAATTTTGTAACAAATTTATGAAAACCTATAATGAAGATAAATGGCTGACCAGAGTAATCTGTCAAGGTGATTAGCCTCAGATAATTTCTCTCCTAGAAACATTTTTTTTCTTTTTTTGTGATGTTTTCATAGTTTTCATAGAAGGAGTGAAATGTGTTATTTTTTGTGTTTTATTTACAAAAAATAAAACAATGTTCATGGTGAAAAGGGTTAGATACCAATTTGATCAATATGGATTTTAATTACAAAAACATGTTCTCATCCAAAAATCGAGTCATGATAAATCATAGAATACAATTAATTATCTATGTTTTCAAACATAACACACATCAGAAACATCCCTATTAATATCCATGTCACTGATTCTATAGTGTAGAGTTAATGAAACGACTCACGTAAGTCATACACTATCCCAACACCTAGCTCCAATCATATACTATTCATCCCCCAACGCACACATCCAAAATATTATGTTGTGTAGACCAAGAGGAAAAAAGGTTGATAATGACTGATATATGGGAGGATATAAAATTTAATTGGATGGTCATATGATGATATGTTATCTAGTTCTTGTTTCTCACTTTCTTATAACGGATGGAAATAAATTAAGAATATGGATTCAGAATGCCCATGAAATCTCTGATAAGGCCTTGTACCTTGAGTTAGCTCTCTATAATCATGGATCCTATAGATCATAGTGTAATATATGAGAAATTGGGAACATGAGGAATAAAAAATAAAATTCTATTAAAAATGATGAAAATGATATAAATTCTTAATAAAATCAAGACTAGGCCAAGGGCCAAGGTTATGAATCATTTTATAATGGTAGAGGGGAAATATTTATAATCATCGCCCCTTATTCCTCTTTCCTCCTCACATTATATAAAAAAAGCACACTTTCCTTTATCTTTGGATGAATGAAAAATGTTGGGATTGAGCATCATGATTTGTTAGCTGGGCATTCCAAATCATCTAGCTCCAGGATTGTATTATCCTATGATATCTTTCACTTTATTCATTTATATAATATCTACTTGGTTTGTTACGGTATAGTTATTGATTTTTTCATGTTGTGGAACATGAATGTGATTTTATTTTAGCTTGAGTTCACCCATTTTTGATGTTTTCAAATTTTGATCCTAGTGGTATGGATATTTGGTTATGTCCTACATCGACTGCATGGCATAATCAATTTTATAACATAGTTAATTGAAAATAAATATAAATTCACATAATCTTCACATAGTCTGTAGTATTTATTTTTTTTGGTCGATTTTAACCCACAATAAATTGGATATTAATATGAAATAACATTATTAAAAGTACTATCAATTAATATTTTAACAACCCTAACTCCAGTAGCTCTTATCCAGTGGTTACTTTATTATATTGTCACAAGATAAAAGGAATAATATCTCAAAGAACCAAATATTTTAGTCATATTGGTGTATATATATATCCAAAATTCCAATATTATATTTGAAAACACAAATTAAAAAAGATTTACTTATAAAATAAATTTATTCAGTGTATCATATCCTTACATAACAGACATAACACACTTCATGAATTCATAAAGAGCGGAACCAAAATAAGGGTGAGATCAGATGATCAATAAGGGTCAAATATAGTGAATGATATCATGAATCTATAAGAAAATTAAATATGTAAAGGTAAAAAACTAATAAAAAATTCCATTTAAATATATAGACAAGAAAAAAACCAATATAGTAGTTCAATTAAGTGGATACACATCCCATTTAATCAATAACATCATAATGAAATTAATCCCAAGATAATATCATTTTGAAATCATCATGGGTAATAATAACATAATTATGAAGGAAATGATTAATCATTTGTATTCATGTATCAGGAACATGATACCTCTACCATAAATATGTTTCACACAATGGTTTAAAATTACAGGTAGAAACTTATTTAATGTGGATAACTAATTTGTATCATAAGACCTGTTGACGCATCGAGGGTACATATAATATATTTTCCATCCTTTTACAACAAGCCATAAAAATAATCATATATTTATAAATAGTGTTATTTAATGAATCAATATTTCTCATCATAAAATATCTATATTGAGTAAAGGATACAAATTTTTCAATATTTATCCAGTAAATCAAATAACATGCAAAGTAAACACTGTATAAAAATGGTATGGGGATTAGGAAATACTCATATGTGTGGTATAAAGAATATATATATTTAAGAGAAATTTAGTTTAAATTGAAATATTATATCAACATGATAGTATATAAACAACATAAAAAATAAATAAGCGCACAATTAAAAATAAGTCTCAATAAAGCAGGAATTGAGACGCTGTCCCTTACCACATGATACACTTTAGTTTAATGTGATTTCATATCCTATATAAATATTTTAAATTTAATATTAATTAATAATGAATACATATTCATATTTATGACATCATATATGACCCTTTTATAATAGTTTTTCACTTTTTATAATAATATTTCAGTTTTACCCATATTTCAGGTGTCAGCTACTTCATTTCCCATGAATTTTTTATCATGTATGTTTTTGTTCGTGTACATAGAATGTCGTTACAACATCTCTAGAATCATATTAGTGATATAAATATATATAATATTTATTCATTGTATAAATGTTTAGATTTTTTTAAAGACAGAAATAGAATATCAATCATATCACATCATGGAGATGGAAATTTATATGTACACACACATGATGATATCATTTATGTTGGAACCATGGTCATCTATGCATGAATTTGAAAATGGTTTGTGTTTTTTATCAATCCTCAGAGGAAGTTCAGAATATGTTTAGGCAAAGTACTCATATAGGTCAAGCAGATAACAGTATTGAAGGAGGCACTGTTTTCCAGTGCTTGCCAAATTTTTGGACCTCAAATTTGACAAAAGGGAAAAAACAATGTTTTTTTGGGAAAGGGACTTGGGCGCCGGACATGTGTCACGCAAGTGACTTGCGCGCTGAGAAAGGAAATGTGTGCATATGTCCAGGAGGATTGGAAACTTGTGCGCCATTTGTTTTTCAAGATCAAAACTTCAAAATATGGGAAAAGAAAGAGGGTCGCTCAAGTATTGGTTTGGTCATGCAAGTGAGTGGCACGACAGAGGCTAGGGCGCTTGGAGTTTCATGCCGGAACTTGTGTGTCGAGAGGAGGCTTTCGCGCCACCATGTAGGGAGTCCATTTTGCCTATAAATAGTGGACTAACCCTCCTCATTTGTAATGAAGTTAGATACTTAGAGAAATTCAGTGCTCCCGTCGCGCATGTGTAGTGGTCGCGCAAGTGGTTTTGGGTCGCACATGTATAAGTTGCGCGATAGTTGTTTGATGTGTGCCAAAACTGGTTTGGGTAAAAAGGAGTGTGAGTCACAAATGTTTGAAGTTTTAGTAGTGTGTGTCACGCAAGTGGTTGAGGTGGACTTACATGCTAGTTATAACTTGCGCGCCATCTTTTAAACTTGCACGCCGGCTTGGAGAAGCATGCCTGGTATTGTTGAAGTACGCCCGTCTTTTGGAAGCTGCACAAAAGATGGAGGATTTCCTGATACCTTCGATGCAAAGTGATATTAGTCTACTTGTGAGAGTTGTACTTCAACAGAGCATCTACATATAATAGAGGATGCATTCTTTTTCAATGACGAAGAGACATTCACATCTATAAATTGAGTGGGACTTCACCAAAGGCAGTGTGCCAGGAGGAGTCAACGGGAGTGACCTAAGGGACTCAGTGAGAAATCCATGAACCTTTGTAAAGGCAGTGAGCCTAAGACATAGTGACTATGACCAAGCCATTATAATCCACAACTAGTGAAGAATAGCGGAATTTGGTATGACCGACAACCTGTCGGCGTATGCCTCTTGGACGTAGCCCTTAGTGGCAAACCAAGTAAAATGTTTTGTGGCATCTCTCTGCATTTGAATGTTTTGTTTCTTATCATATTTATCATACAGGTTTAACAAGTTCCTACCAATGTGGGAACAATATCCATCTCTTTAAAGTAAAACTTTACCACCCTGATTCACCCCTCCCCTCTCAGGGTGTCCCAGGGTCCTAAAAGTGGTATTAGAGGGTAAAGGTTGCTGGTGTTGAATATGTCCTTTGTTGTCATGGAGAATACAGTCAATGTTAGAGGAGTCCCTCTCTTTGATGGAAATAATTTCTAGATATGGATGAATAGAATGGGATATCATCTAATATCCCCTAGAATGGAAGTCCTTTTTTCCACTGTCCAAGGTATACATGTTACTGATCCAACATGGCTAGCTATGACGAATGCCGATAGAAAAATTCTTGATGCTAATGCTAAAGCACAGAATGCTCTCACCACATCCCTTTCTGATCAGATATATCTAAATTTAATGAGTTTCACCTCAGAAAAGTCCATGTGGGATAAATTTGAAAATATTTATGAAGGAGATAGCAATGTGAAGGAAGAAAAACTACAAGTCCTACACAAGAGGTTTAACGATCTAAAGATGAATCCTAACGAGAATGAAGATTCATTATTCAATCGAATTACTGAAGTTGTGGGATAAATTAGAGGTATTAGAGAAGAAATCAAATACATTGATATCGTAAACAAAATCTTGAGAAGATTTCCTCCTATGTACAATGAATAGGTGTCATCCCTTGAAGAAATATATCTATCTAAACTATCTCTAGATGATCTTTAAAGTATTCTAGTTGCATATGATATGAGAGTCAAACCCAAAGATGCCAAAACTCGTGTAAGCAAGGAAATGGCATTCAAAGCCATGGACAAACTCAAAATTTTAGAATATAGTGGTGGTAAAGATGAAGAGGAATAAGAAATTCTATCTCTCATCACCAAGAAGCTGAATAAGGGAAAAGGTAAATTCAAAGGTAAGCTGCCTCTGGAATGTTTTCGTTGTGGAAGATTTGGGAATATTTCCTCTCAGTGCCAAAGAAGGTTTGATGTTGATGAAAGAGAAGCAGAAGACATTGAGAAGCCTCGAAAAAGGTTTTTCAAAAAGGGAGACATCAAATATGGGAAGAAGATACAGAGGAAGCGTTTTTTCTATGAAGAGGAAAGTGATGATATTGAATTATGTGATGAAGAAGAACCAGAATTTAAAACTAGGAACCATGCTTTCATGATGGCCACTGTTGAAAAATCAAAAGATACTGGTGGAGAAAATTAGTTGAGAACTAGTTCAGATCCCAAGTTGGAACTTAAGGATGCTGTTTGTAAGCTCAAGATTAAATGTAAGAGCTTCAATAAGTGGAAATCAATTGTAGAAGAATAAACTGAATATGTTGATCAACATGAAGCTGAAATTGAATGAATGGAAGAATTGGTGAATGTACAGTATAAAATAATTGAAAGAAATAATTATGTAGTGGATCTGAAGTTGAGAATTGAAGAGTAGGCAAATGTCATTAATGAAATCACCTCCAGACTATAAGAAAATCCCAAGACTACTGAACTTCTTTAGGAGGAAGTTTCTACTATTAGGAGTAAACATGAAAAAGATTCAATTTCAAAAGAATCAAGGGAGAAAATATAGTTTGGAAGGTTCTCCGATACTAAGCTGTTGGAGTGAGAAAAACGTGGCTCTAATGGATTTGAAAAGATTTTAAATGATCAAATACCTACATGTATGGGAAATAGTGGAATTGGTTTTAAGGAAAAAACATCAAATGCTACAAATAATGGTGACCAAAATAAAGGCATGTTGAAAGTGGGTGATGTGGGAAAGTCTTCTGAAGTGATGAAACAGAAACCCCCAATTCTATCTGAAAGAAGAAAAGAAGATTATCCTCGGGCCTACTGGAAAAAGGATCCCTCATAATATTATCCCACAAAATAAGGTATGAGGATAAATTAATGTGAGAAGACATTTCCTCTCATTATGTGTCAGTTCTGTGGCTATTTGGGCCATACCATGTCATATTGAAAAATAGTAAGGAGCTACTAGAACGAGGAAGATATGGGAAGTCAAAAAAGAAGACCGATTTCATATCCTCCATCTTATAGAAGAAATAGCTTCTATGGTTACTGTTTTCATTTTTCTAACTTTGGCCATAAAGCTATGTATTGCAGGTAGAGGTACAACAGGAGAAACTCATACAACTCTCAGAAACGAGCCAGTTCTCACCCTCTTGATGGTGTTGTTCTCACAAATAGTTTTTATCCTCTAGAAGAAGATTATGGGTATGAATAATTAGAGTATGTGGATGAAAGTATTAGAATTCCATCAGTATCCTATACTTAATCAAATATCTCATGGAAAGAAAAGAAGAAGATCGAGAAATCCAATCTTGTAGATGTAGCCCTCAAAGCTACAAAGAGCAGAAACACATGGATTCTTGATAGTGGTTTCTCTTCCCATATGACGGGAAATGATGACCTTTTTAAGAAAATGAAAAATAATGATGATGGAAAAGTGAGGTTTGGAAATTATGGTGCTTTGAAGATTAAAGGAAGTGGAAATACTGCTCTCACCAATGGAGAGCTAAATAAGACTGAAGTTCTTTATGTGGACGATCTATGCCACAATCTCCTCAGTGTGAGTCAACTATGTGATTCAGGGCTCGTAGTATCTTTCAATCAAAATGGCTAAATTATGAAGGAAAAAACAAAAAATTATCTTATAAAAGGCTGAAGAATATATGGAAACTTATATCAGGTTTATAGCAAAGTGAACTCCTGCTATTTTTATGTTGAAGAAGAAAACAATTTGTGGCATCGATGGCTGGGGTATATTAACCAACAAGACATGGAAAAGATATCTAAGATAAAGATAGTCATGGATATCCCCATTCTAAAGCGTGAGCACTAAATGTCTTGTGATTCTTTCATTCATGGGAAGTTGGTCTACAGTTCATATCGGCCAAAGAAAAAAAGAGCATCTCATCTTCTTGATCTAATTCATACTAATGTATGCGGGCCGATAAATGTTTCCGGAACTCATGGTGAAAGGTACTTTGTCCTTTTCATTGATGATTACAGTAGAATGGCATGTGTTATGGTCATTCACGGGAAATGAAAAGTGCTCGAATGCATTAAAACATATTGGTGAATCGCCAAGAATGATATTGGAAGAAAAATCAAAGTGTTGCGATCTAACAATAGAGGGGAATACACATCCATTGATTTTGAGAATTACCTACAAACACATGGAATACAACACGAGGTAGATTCTGTGAGAACCCCACAACAAAATGGAGTTGTTGAGCACCAGAATCGAAAGGTCAACAATATGGTTTGGACTATGCTGATTGAGATTTTTATCTCTCGCCATTACTGGAAGGAACCTGTTGAAGCTACAGTACACATTCAGAATTGAACAAGGCTTTATATGGGAGAAACAAAGACACCATATGAATTGTGTCATGGAAGGAATCATTCGTGGAAATACATTCTTGTTTTCAGAAGCAAATGATTCATCTGTAATAAAGAATGAAATCAAGGGTTGTTTGGTGACAATGTTGGTGAAGGAATTTTTCTTGGGTATCCAATGAACAACAAAGGCTACAAGTGTTTCAACAAGTGATTATGAAGGATTTTAGAAAGTAGTGATGTTAAGATAATTGAATAGAAAACCAAAAATTCTTCAAGGACATCATATGCTGATGAGATAGAAAATGAAGAAGAAAGTGACCATGGAGAAAATACAAATATAGAAATAGAGGAAGCTGTACAAAACACTCAGCAGTCACATCATGATGTTGACTCAGAAGAAGAATACGAAGAGGAAAATGTGGGTGGATAGAATGCACCTGAACCCCACATGAGAAATCATAGATTTGAGATTGATCCATCTAACATAATTGCAGACACGAGTGCAACCACACAAACAAGTAGGATGAGGAATAACACACAATCTGCATTTCTCTCAGTTGTGGAGCCATCCTCATTTGAATAATCCGCAAATGATAAATCCTGGGTGAAAGCTATGAATGAAGAGTTAGATCAGATTGACAAGAATCAGACATGGGATCATGTCCAAAGACCTAAAGGTCACAATGTGATTGGTACAAAATGGATCTTCAAGAACAAGTTTTATGAGCATGGAAGTGTTATCAGAAACATGGAAGGACTGGTATGTAAAAGATACTCCTAGATGGAAGGTGTTGATGTTGATGAAACCTTAGCTCCAGTGGCTAGACTGGAGTCAATCTGGCTTTTCCTTTCCATGGCACTCTAAAGAGGATATAAAGTATATCAAATGGATGTTAAGACAACCATCGTGAATAGTGTACTCGAAGAAGAAGTCTACAATGAACAACCAATGGGTTTTGTTCTTGGTACTGATGAAACAAAGTTATGCAAACTGAAGAAAGCTCTATATGGTTTGAAACAGGCACCACAAGCATGGTATTACCGGCTGGACTCATATCTCAAGAAGCTGGAATTCAAAAGAGGAGGAGTAGATAAAAATCTATATGTGAAGAATTATCCAATAGATCAATTCATTGTTCTAGTCTATGTTGATGATATCATATTTTGGGGCAGCAGGAAAGAATCAGTGGATAAATTTTCCAATCACATGAAATCCAAATTTGAGATGTCTATGATTGGGGAGCTCACATATTTCTTGGGGATACATGTGATTCAAAATAAGGTTTACACTTTCATTTCTCAGGAACAGTATGCAAGAGAGCTGTTGAAGAAGTTTAATATTTAAGACTCCAAACCAATGTTAACTCCGATTTCAGTGGGAATTAAACATGGAAAGCATGAAGATGGGACCTCCGTATATCCCACCATGTACAAGAGGTTCATTGGGAGCCTACTATACCTGACAGAGACACGAACAGATATTGTCTTTACCACATGTCTTGCATCCCGCTTTCAAAGTAATCCAAAAGAGGAACATATGGCAGCAGTAAAAAGAATCATGAGGTATATTCAAGGTACTCACAATTGTGGATTATACTTTTCTGCAGGAAGGAAAAACGAATTATCAGCATTTTATGATGCTGACTGGGCTGGCAATGTTGTGGACAGAAATTCCACTAGTGGTGGAGCATTCTATATTGGAAATAAATGTGTTGGCTGGTAGAGAAATATACAAGAAAGTACTTCTCTTAGTACAACTAAAGCTGATTATATCTCCGCAACTATGGCATGCACTCAACTACTATGGATGAAACAATAATTAACAGATATTGGTGATGAGGTGAAGCAACCTATGGTGATTTACTGTGATAACAAGAGCTCAATTGATCTTACGAAGAATCCAGCTCAACATTCTTGTACAAAACATATTGAAATTTGGCATCACTTTATCAGAGATAAAGTTTAACAAGGCATGATTAAAATGGATCATGTGGGAACTGATGTGGAAGTGGCTGATATCCTGACCAAGCCACTATCAACAACTGTGCTTGAGAAGCATCGGTTGAACCTCAGTGTTCGGCCACAACCTAGTGCATAAGGAGGTTACAGAAATCCACTCTCCCCAGTTATGTTAATTTTTTTTAATCTGTTAATGGATGCGATGTAGGTTTTTGGGGGAGATACTATCCAGGGGGAGTGTGGTTTAAGCTGAACAATGAACAATTACATGTCTTTGTGTTTATTGTCAGTGGGGGAGAAAGGAATAAATTCAGGTTTGTAATGCTTCTATGACATGATGAGATTTAGTGTCAGTGATAGGATGAGAAGGATGATAAGGAATACATTGGAAATGTAATTCTTCTATGACATTGTAAGAGAATTTCTTGGGCGTCATCGAGAATTCCAAACCACGGGAACCCAATTCAAGCTTCCTCTCTTGTTTTCTACACCGAGCATTGCTCACGTATACTTAGAGTGTTGGATGAGTTGATTCTTGTGTTTTTGGTTTGCATGAGGATGGTGATCTATCGAATTTATTTACTGATTGCCAACAACCCGAAATGGGAATATTTTTGGAAGCATGGTCATCTATGCATGAATTGGAAAATGGTTTGTGTTTGTTGTCAATCCTCAGAGGAAGTTCAGAATATGTGTAGGAAAAGTACTCATACAGGTCAAGTAGATAACAATATTAAAGGTGGAACCATTTTCCATTCTTTTGAAAAATTTCTGGACCTCAAATTTGACAAATTAAGAAAAATAAAGTTTTTTTAGGAAAGAGAGTTGTGTGCCAGACAAGTGTCGCACAAGTGACTTGCACGCCAAGAAAGGACTTGCGCGCCGGTGTCTAGGAGGAATGGAAAGTTGTGCGCCATTTTTTTTTCAAGATCTGAACTTCAAAATGTGGCGAAGGAAAGAGGGACATGCAAGTATTGGTTTGTTCGCGCAAGTGAGTTGCGCGTCAGAGGCTAGGGTGGTTGGAGTTGCACATCAGAACATGTGCACTGAGAGGAGGCTTGTGTGCCACCGCCCAGGGGGTCCAGTTTGCCTATAAATAGTGGACCACCCCTCCTCATTTGTAATGATGATCGAGACTTATAGAAATTCAGTGCTCCCGTCGCACAGGTGTAGTGGTCGTGCAAGTGGTTGTGGGTTGCGCAAGTATAAGTTGCGTGATATTTGTTTGCTACGCGCCAAAATCGGTTTGGGTGAATAGGAGTGTGAGTTGCGCAAGTTTGAAGTTTTAGTAGTGAGTGTCGTGCAAGTGGTTGAGGTGGACTTGCACTCCAGTTATAACTTGTGCGCCATCTTTGAAACTTGTGCGCAGGCTTGGAGAAGCGCACCTAGTGTTGTTGAAGTACGACCGTATTTTTGAAGCTTCATGAAAGCTGAAAGATTGGCCGAATCTTTTGGTGAAAAGTGAGATTAGTCTACTTGTGAGAGTTGGACATCAACAAAGAATCTACATATAATAGAGGATGAATTCTTTAGCAATGATGAAGAGACCTTCATGTCTATAAACTGAGTGGGACTTCACCAAAGGCAGTGATCTAAGAGCAGTCAATGGGAGTGACCCTAGGGACGTAGTGAGCTATCCCTGAACCTTTGTAAAGGCAGTGAGCCTGGGACAGAGTGATTGCGCCCAAACCATTGTAATCCACAACTAGTTAAGAATAGTTGAATTTGATATGACCGACAACCTGTCGAAGTATGCTCTTTGGACGTAGCCCTTAGTGGTGAACCAAGTAAAAAGTGTTGTTTCATCTCTCTACATGTGAATGTTTTCTTTTTGATCATATTCATCATACAGGTTTAACAAGTTCCTACCAACATGGGAACAAGATCCATCTCTTTAAAAGAAAAATTTTCCACCCTAATTCACCCCTCCCCTCTCAAGGTGTCCCAGGGTCCTAAAATTTTAAATGGATGGATATGTAATAAATGAGATAATAGATTAATTTTATAGAATCAAAATCAAGTCATAAGTACAACATATATCCACTATTTTAATCATTATAACCATACTTGTAAATTGGTGATGAAAAATTAATTAAACCATTACGTGGAGATGATAACCCATGTGACACCATGATATTTTAGGAGATTGATTCTGTTTAATTTCAATGATTTCTTGTGTTGTAAACTATGCCAGGATTTTCTTGCACTATAAGAAACATCGTATTAGCTTGTAGTATGGGAAACACTATTCTTGGCATGTGTTACACACAATTTCATGTTATTTTTATAAAATTAATTTCACACAAGACTGAGTATAAGCAGTAACTAAATATTATAACTTGTTCATTATAATGACAGGTATGAATTGTATTTATTTACTACTAAAAAACTATATAAATTAAAATAAGTGAGTCTAAAAAAATGGTACTTTATGGATTTTATTAGAGAAATATATATGTAACATAACAAATGTAATGTTTTATATTTATCTTATATGTTTTATAGATATTATATAAGAACAAATTCAATTTTCTGGATAAAAGAATCTTTTTATTAAAAAAATACAATTTTATCACCTTTTGATAGAGAACAATTTTTACATCTAGTTTTTGGAAATTTTATAATTCTATTTAACATAATAATATTTTTCTTCTAAAGATAGACCTCAAAATTTATATTTTTCTGATGAAATTCATATATTAATGAATAGTTAAAAATGCTGCATTTTTATTCAAAATTTCCTTTTCGTATAATTTATTTAAATTGTTATATTATCTTTTTAATTTTTTTTAAAGTGTACTTGGATTTTGTTTTTATCATTTAATCCAATTTGTGTCATTGGAAGTATTTTCACATTTAAATTGGACATAAACACATGTAAATTTCTGTTTTTGTTTTTACTTCTTAAAAACCCGCTTTCTGGTTTCCACAAAAGGAATTAATTTTTAATTAATTAATGAAACTTCTATTTTTTAAATTTTGAAAAAAATATTATAAATTTAGAATCATTGGGTCCAAATTTGGTTATTAGTTTATTTTTATTTTTGGATATTTTGAGTAGTAACTATGATAGTTTTTATATACCATAGTTAAAGGTAAATTGGTTAAATTATGGCAACAAACAATATGATAAAGATTATAAAATTACCCTGACACATTCCAGAATGCTATTGGATGAATTAATGTAAAAAACTATCACATAAGGGTTATAATTGACTCATTTAAAGAAATTGTGTTATTTGAAAGTGATGTAATTACAATTAAAACAAATTATAGTTACAACATGTCACTCCCTTATCTCTTATAAGGATAATAGTTTTAATGTATCGATAAAAATGAAAAAACATCAATCATTAATAGTCTATTAAAAGATAATGAAATTATCTACATTATGTAAATTTATTTATAGTTTTTAGATATAATATAACTACAATTAATTATGACACAATAGCGATGTAGAATTTATCTTATTTACAGAAATATTAAATAAATAATTTTAAAAATATTAAAAGAAACATAATATAAACTAATTAACATGATCCACAAAATTTTAATGTGACTATGAAATTTTAAGAGTGTATAACGTTTTTTTAAATTTATATTCTGTGTGAAGTTTATTTAAAGTCAAATAAAGTGTTAAAATTGACACTCTTTATATTTTATAAAAATAACCTATTATTAAATTATTTAAAAATAACAAATATGTTTAAAAATGAAAAAGTGAAAATTATAAGGTTTAAAGATTCATAATTTATCTAATTATGGAAAATTTACAACATATAAAAAATATTTATAACCATGTAATATTTAGAATATTTTTACGACAATTAGTAGTAAATACATTAAATAAGGATAAATCAAAATGATAAGGTTTAAAATAAAATCAAAACATGTTTAAATTTTATTTGTTGTGGGGATTTATACCCATACTAATCTTAGATTTAAAATAATAAACTTTAGAGGAATTTTAATTTAAAAATTTATTTATATTAATTTAATAGTTTTTTTATTTCCAAAGATGCCCCTACCCTCTCTTAAAAAAGGGAACTTCTCTTTATCTTTTAATAACACCTCTAAATCCCTTTATCTCAGCCAAACCTTGTCCATTTCTTCTCCAAACGTCTCTATATTCATCCTAGAGGCCATATTGTAGGCACATATCCAACCTAAGGAGAGATTTTGTGAAAATAAGAAAGAGATAATAGAAAAAGCGGTAATTATTTATCACCTCTTTTGTCATGACCCATCCTCGGGGCCCATGTCGTGACTACCCCAAACCCGCCTTCCATATGACAGGAGACGGAAAATAGCACCAAAGGAGTAAATCCCGATAACTGGGAAGGCGTTACCTTTATAAAACATGAACACATCCAACCAGAGTACAAGCAGATGTGATACACTAATTAAATAAGAATGTGCTGAAAAGTAAATGGTCTAGAATACAAACCCAACTGAAAAGTACAGCTACAACTGAACAAAAGTACAACAGAAAAGGCAAACAGCTGGTAGATAGAAGCAGCTCCTGGGTCGTCCACCTTGGATCCTACCAGAATGGTAGGTACATATAGCCTCCTCAACGCACTCTCCCGTCAACCTCCTTCGAGTACCGTCTCGTTGTGAAGTCCACCTCCGGATACTAACTCGTCGTGAGGTCCACACTACTAGAAAACTAACCTATAACAACAGTTTGGAACCGTTGGTATAGGCCTCCAAACCATTGGTATAGCCTATAACAATGGTTTGGAGAACCGTTGCCAAGTAAGCCATTGGGATAGGTCTATAACAATGGTTTTGGGAAAAGCATTGGTATAGACCTATACCAACGGTTAAACCCATTGGTATATGTAATATTAAAATCTATACAAATGGTTATGGAACTATTGATTTATGTAATTCATAAAACAAACTTCGATGGGATTTGATTCTAGGACCCCTAGTTTATCATTGAACGACTTAACCACGAACCTAACATGACTTTTGTGAACATAATTACATAAATATATATATGTATATGTATTCTCATAATTATTTTAAATTTTGATATATATAATTTTCTCGGTAAAAAGATATGATAAAAATTCAATGGACCTATACCAACGGTTTTGACAACTATTTGTATAGGTCCTGATTCTGGATTCAATTCTGGTTGGAAGGTGGATATATGGGGGACTTTTCCCAACGATTTGGCCAAACCGTTGGAAAATCTGTCCACAAAGTGGACTTTTCCCAACGGTTTTCCAAAACCGTTGGGAAAGGTTTCCTCAAAGTGGGATTTCCCAATGGTTTGGCCAAACCGTTGGTAAAGAGGACCTATACCAACGGTTTTTACAAACCATTGGTACAGAAGCATTGGGAAAGGTCAGATTTTCAGTTGTGCCACCTCTGGGTACCATCCAGTCCTCGAACACTCGGCCCCCATCAGCGCTGTCCGTCGTCTGCATCCAATACAATGAGGTGCGGGCATAACACAAACATGGGTGAGTATAACGATACTCAGTAGAGACCTCGAGACCCTAAAGGTCTCACTAAATAAAACAAGGATAACCACAAAGAAGGATCTAAATAGATAACCCTTACTTAGGTATAAGCCCATACTTATACCTAAGTTATCAAATAACACATCTCAATCATGAGTCATCACACAGATATGAAATCAACAGATATCCACTACTTAGGTACATGACCAAACATATAACTAAGTTATCATGTTCCCATCACAATCATGATATAAACACAAAGGTCAATGACTCAGCTCAAAACAGGATTTTCATTAATGATATCAAAACCACAACTGCCGAATAGCTCCCTCTCTGTCTAGTAAACTGAACCTGTCATGACTCTGAGGCGCTGCTCACTAACCTAATACTGTTGAGGTACTCCTCCTGTCGAGTACCGCGGGTCAGCCACCCAAACACTGTTGTGCTCCCCGCCGGGGTCTGCCACCCAAACATAGTAGTTCACCCCCCTAATAGTCTACAGAGGTACTCCTTCTGTTGAGTACCACAGGTCTTCCACCCAAACACAGTATTGCTCCCCGCCGTGGGTCTTCCACCCAAACACAATAGTGCTCCCCACTAGGCAATACAAGTCACTCCGAGTCGGATCGGACAAGCAGTCTTCAGGTCTCAGCCAGGTACAAGGTCTCCGTACTCCGTATGCTCATCTCCAGGAGGATCCGCTCCATGAGCTACTAGTCGATACTCCAAGTATCACAATGTCCCACGAAGAAGTATCTCAAAGGACCGCGTCGTCATAGGGGTCTCATCGCAACAGACGACGCGTCAATCAGACACCTGGTCTGTGATTTATTAGCCTTTTCGTCTCGGGGGCCCGATTGGTTTTGTGTACGAAACAACCCGACCGTATCTCAATTGCACCCCGAAAACTCATAGGTTATACTCAAAGGGATTGTTTCTCAACGTGATTACCAACACCGCTGACGGTTTTTCAAACGGACGTCCGGTCTGAATGTTATCGGATTTTCCGTTCCAGGGGCCCTGTTGGATTTCAAGAACAATCCAATGCAACCATAATCCAACTACGTCCAATCCTCAGTTGATGTATACAAAAATATAAGCCTCACCAAAAGGAATCCAACAAAGTCTACGACACGTCAATCGGACGTCCGTAGCTCGAGTTATAAGCGTTTCCGCTCCAAGGGCCCGGTTGGTTTTGTGTTCGAACCAACCCCGCCATACCCAAAGTTTTCTGAAACCTTGAGCGTAATATACAGAAATGATCACCTCAATCCATGTATCCCTAAGAAACTGACGGTGTATCGATCTGAGGTCTGTAACCCATGTTATGGGCGTTTGAACAGGTCTGTTCGAAAGTAGGGGGTTCGGGCCCGGTCCGACCCAGCATGATACCCCCTGGGTCGGCCCGAACCGGGTCGACCCAACCCGATGGGTCCCGCCTACAGGTGGCGCCGGCGGCCGGCTTGGCCGACCACCCCTTTGAGAAGCCGTCGTTGCCTTTGGTTGTGGCTTCTATCCGACTGGCGTGATGCGACGGTGCCGCGCCCCTCCGCCGCGGCCCGCTCCTGGCCGCAGCTTCCTTTGGTCTCACCGGCATGGCGCGACGGCAGCATACACCTTCACTGTGGCCCGCTCCGGCCACGGTCCCTTTTCGTTCATGCATGGTGCAACGGAACCGCGCCACCTTCGCCGCAGGTTCAACAAGGATAAAAAAATTAAAGGGGAGGAGGATCAGCCATGTTTGTGTGGTCCGATCTCCTCCCGTTATGTCGATAACAAGCGAACAATTTATTTAATTAAGAATGTTAAATTAATCATGAAGGAAAATAACCCCTACCCCGACACAAGTTGTCGAACGATGATCATCGTGGGAAATGACATCGCGGGGTAAAGCTCCATATACGTCGATGGAGAACGTCTGAGGAGGAAGTGGCATCTCACTTCCTTTATCACGGAAAGAAGATTGTACGGCTATGTTTATGGAGAGTTTCCACGTCAGTGCCTCCTACATGGTCGTGGAGGAAGAAGTTGACGGATGAAACCGAGTCGCCGAGTCGATGCTCTCCCTCGGGGAAATAGCATTCTTCACCGAAGAAGATGAAGTTCTTCCATGGTAAAAGAGATCTCCCTCACCCAATATCCTCACACAACTATCCCAACCTAATAAAATAAGGCCTCCCCTTATTTTATTATGTTTTCCATGCCTTTTAAAAAACTCAAAATTCAAAAACTAAACCATTTAATTAAATGAGCTTGAGTTGTCAAATTAAATGGGGTGTTATGTTGGAAAGATTAATGAGGGATAGAGAGAGAGAGAAGAGTTACTCACATTTAATGGGAGTTATGTAGTTAAGGAATGTGAAAAGTGTACTCACATTTAAGGGGAGTTAAAGTAATTTGAAGGGGTGGGGCTCGTGTGGGCCCCACCTCACAAATATCCTAACAAGTGGAGTTAGGATTTAGTGGGTCCCACCCCAACTCCCACTCGTAGGATTAAACCACTTAGAAGTAGAAAATAAAACTGTACCAAAATTTTATTTTCTTCACATTTAATCCTCAAATTTTTAACAACTCTTCCCGAGGAAACGCACCTCCAGTAAAAGCCTTCTTAAGAAAATACCGGTGTTGTGGTTTCATCAGATCCCTCAGATTTTGATACCGAGTTCCGGTTCAAAAGATAGAAAAACCCGCCTGTTCATTCACTGAACGTACCTGAGCTAAACTTCGAAAATTGATTCCGGGAACACAGGGCCTCGGAATCACGTGCCGTCCGAAACTGTGGACTCGAAAAATTCCAAAGAAATTAAGAAAAAAATTTCCTTGAAATTTCTGGGTCTTTACAGTACTCCCACTTCAGGGCTTTACGTCCCCTTAGGAATTTAACACACACTAGGGAAAACAATGTGGTACTGAGTACACATCTGAGCCTTCCGCTACCATGTGCTCTCCTGGAGGTTCTCATGGTACCAGTGAAAGTGAACCTGAGAAATCGACCATCCACATAGGACCCGCTCCTTTAGATCCTTGATCTCCACTGGAACCTCTGTGCATGTCGCCCTATCATCAACGTCTAACTCCCTGTGGTTGATGATGTGTGAAGTCTCGTGCACGTATCTCATCAGCTGAGATACGTGAATAACATCATCCACCCGGTGCAACTGAGGTGGAAAGGTCAAGCGGTAAACCACCTCGCCTACCCTGCTGAGGACCTAGAAAGGTCTGTTGAACCTCGGAGATACCTTGAATCCTCGACCACATCTCTATAAACCTCGACGAGGTGAGACCCGTATAAGGACGTGGTCGCCAACCTCGAACTCTAGAGGCCTCCATTTCTTGATTAGAGATCAAACTGAAAACTCCTTCTGCCACGTGGGTAAGGTTGACCAACTCAAGAGTGATCGACTGCACCCTCCTGTGCATGAGTTTATCCTGTGTTGCCTGGGGTTTCCTTTTCACCGACCAAGGAAAACCCATCCCATCATTGTAGGTAAACCACAACCTTTTTTCCTAATATAGTCAATCTGAGTATGAACTCTGAATCCAATCCATACCCAGACCAACATCGTAAGGCCTCGACGCTACCACCAAGAGATTCCAATCGAAACTCTCGCCTCGAGGGTCAGATCAAACTTTCGGCGTAAGGGTGATTATCAAATCTCCTCCCAAAGTTATCTCCAGACATGAGGGTAAAGTCAAAGGCTTACCAGAAACTCTATGTCTGGGACAAGATTCGGGGAAGGAAGGAATGATTCGTAAAAACGTCAATTGTAATGACAACAATAAGTGGATATAGAGAATCCCTAGAATCATTCTTTGAGCCATTAGGTCACACTCCTTGACCGCATGCAGCTTCTCTTTTTCCCTGCCCTCCAGCTCCCTATGCCCAGCGAGGACAAAAAAGGAATGTGGGTGCAACATGTCAAAATGTTCACCACCCCATGCAGTTCTCATAGCTCTGCTTCCACGTCTGCTACCCTGCAGATTCATATGTTCTTTTCACTTCCTCTTCTTGAAACATTTGCATGCCCAAGTCTCTGAGACTGGCGCTAGTTTGCTGCGTTCCCACTTCTAACATTCTCTAGCTGTAATTGTTCATCCAAACAACATTCAACCATAAAGGTTTTGTCTAACACCATAATGTGAGTAGGAATGCATAGAGGAAAACATGATGGCTCCGATATCCCTAAACACACCATACTCAGAGGTCCGATCTCTATAGCACTAATCGAATCATATTCATCGAGTACCAGGAATGATCAGTATGCCTCGATGAATACCCAACTACTGACACGTCATCCTGCCAAAGCTGTATAAGCTCTAGGAAACTCTCAGCCACCTCCTCAAGCCAGTACTCAGCCACATGAGAGTCAGGCTCGCCTCAGAACCTGAGGGTATCTGATATTATAACATGTGTAAGGTAGTAATCCAACATGTTTCACCTACTGGTACCACCGGTTGTAACTGATGGCCAACAGGTAGTGATGTATAGTTGACAAACTACTCGAAGGTACTATCTCAGGCATCGGTCCACGTACCAAAGCCTCATCACTATGCAGACCATCCTTATTGTCACTCATTGGAAAACACTAGTAGCCAAGTCCACCATCCACTCTACTGGTGTCTCAGCTAGGAAGAAAACTCCAGCAATCGCCTCCAGCCAGTACTCTACTATCTGGGAATCTGGCTCACCTCGTAACCTCAGAGGCCTCTACTACTAGAACTTGTGCAATGCACTCTGTCGGTGTGCACCGTATGCTAGTTTGGCTAGTGGAATCCATTGCCCAATAGGTGGTGGTCCTGATGGTACACCACTCGAGGGTGCCAATATAGTAAAAAGGGCCCTTCACTAGAGCCTCATCGCTCGGTGGGCCGTCATCGTGTACTATCTCAGAACTCCAACTAACTGTCTGCGTGGAGACATCCTGAACATATGCGACATGGTCAACGATTTATACCTGGTGAGCTGACCTAGTTTGAGCTGATTTTAAAACTTTTGGAAACACACATGAAATCAGTGTTTTCGTGCAAAAAGTCGTAAATCAGTAGTCATGGTCCTAGTGTATGGATACATCGGCCGCTGCACCAACACTGGACTCCCTGAACTGAAGACCACACTCAGTACCGTTAACACTATTGCTTCATAGAATGGAATGACCAGAGTCATAAGTTCTACAGTAGAACCGACTCCTTTGATACCAATTTGTCACGACCCGTTCTCGGGGCCAGTGCTGTGACTACCCCATGCCCGCCTTGGCCAGGGGCTGGCGACTAGCACAAAAGGCCTAAATCCTGATAATTATGAAGGCATTGCCTTTATAAAACATAAAAACAAACAACCAGAGTACAAGAGGAAGTAATACACTAAGTACAAAATAATTTGCTGAAAATTAAATGGGCCAGAATACAAACCCAACTGAAAAGTACAGCTACAACTGAACGAAAGTACAACAGAAAAGGCAAACAACTGGTAGATAGAAGCAGGTCCTAGGTTGTCCACCTCGGATCCTACTTGAAGGCTAGGTACAGATAGCCTCCTCAATGATCTCGCCCGTGAACCTCCTCCGAGTACCGTCTCATCATGAAGTACACCTCCGGATACTGACTCGTCATGAGGTCCACCTCCGGGTACCGTCCAGTCCTCAAACACTTAGCATTCGTCAGTGATGTCCGTCGTCTATATCCAACACAATGAGGTGTGGGCATATCCCGTGCATGGGTGAGTATAACGATACTTAGTAGGGACCCCGAGACCCTCAAGGTCTCACTAAATTAAACAAGGATAAACACAAAGAAGGATCTAAACAGATAACCCTTTCTTAGGTATAAGCCCATACTTATACCTAAGTTATCAAGTAACCCATCTCAATCACGAGGTATCACACAGATATGAAATCAATGGATATCCACTACTTAGGTACATGCCCATACATATCCCTATGTTATCAAGTTCCCATCTCAATCATGAGGTAAACACAAAGGTCATTGACTTAGCTCAAACTAGGATTTTCATTAAGGATATCGAAACGTCAACTGTTGAAGAGATCCCTCTCTGTCGAGAACATTGTTCCTGTCATGACTCTGAGGTGCTGCTCACTAACCTAAGACTACTAAGTTACTCCTCCTGTCGAGTACCGCGGGTCAGCCACCCAAACATAGTAGTGCTCCCCACCGGGGTCTGCCACCCGAACACAGTAGTGCACCCCCATAATAAGTTGTAGGGGTACTCCTTCTGTTGAGTACTTCGGGTCTGCCACCCAAACATAGTAGTGATCCCAGCCGTGGGTCTGCCACCCAAACACTATAGTGCTCCCCACTGGGCTATAAAAGTCACTCCGACTCGAATTGGACAACAAATCTTCAGGTCTCAGCTATGTACAAGTTCTTCGTACTCCATATGCTCGTATCTGGGAGTCTCTGCTCCCCGAGCTACTGGTCAATACTCCAAGTATCTCAAAGTCCCATGAAGAAGTATCTCAAAGGACCGCCTCGTCATAGGGGTCTCAACGCAACAGACGTCGCGTCAATCGAACGCTCGGTCTGTGAGTTATTAGCCTTTTCGTCTCGGGGTCCCGGTTGGTTTCGTGTACGAAAAAACCCGGTAGTATCTCAACTGTACCCCAAACTCTCATAGGGTATACTCAAAGGGATAGTTTTTTATATGATTACCAATGCCGCTGACGGTTCATCAAACAGATGCCCGGTCTTAAAGTTATCGGATTTTCCGTTCCGGGGGCCCGGTAGGATTTCAGGTACAATCCAACCCATCCATACTCCAACTGCATCCAAACCTCTGGTGAAGTATACCAAAAGATCCATGTCACCAAAAGGAATCCAATAAAGTCGACGGCACATCAATTGGACGTCCAGAGCTCATGTTATAAGCCTTTCTGCTCCGAGGGCCCGGTTGGTTTCGTGTTCGAACCAACCCGGCCATACACAAAGTTAACCAAAACCTTGAGTGTAATATACCGAAATGACTGTCTCGATCCATGGATCCCTACGAAACTAAAGGTGTGTCGATCAATGGTCCATAACCTATGTTATGGGCGTTTGAACGGATATGTCCGAAAGTAGGGGGTTCGGGCCCAGTCCGACCCGGCCCGATACCCCCTAGGTCGGCCCAAACTGGGTCGACCCAACCCGGTACCGGGTCTGGCACATTTGGGTGAGGCCCGACCCGGCAGGCGCGGCCCAGCCCGGCGCTGGTGGCCCGGCTCAGCGCGGGCGGTCCGGCCCAGAACGGGCGGTCCGCCCCAACGCGGGCGGCTCGGTGCTTGCCGAGTGGGGCGCTAAGGGGGGCACCGCCCCTTGCGCTGGCCAGGGGTTTCAACCCCCGACATTTATGGAAAGGCCGGCCATTAGGCACGGCCTTGTGCAAACTGCGGAACCCGAGGGATCCCTCCTCCAGGTGGCGCCAGCGGCCGGCTCGGCCAGCCGCCCCTTTGAGAAGCCGTTGTGGCCTTAGGCCGTGGCTTCTGTCTGATCGGCGCGACACGACAGCACCGCACCACTCTGTCGTGGCCCGTCCCGGCCGTGGCCCCTTGGTGCTCTGGTGCGGTTCGATGATGCCACTCCCCTCAGCCGCGGCCCGCTCATGGCCACGACATCATTTGGTCTCACTGGCGCGGCGCGATGGCGCCGCGCACCTCCACCACAACCCGCTCCGGCCGCGGTCCCTTTTCCATCCCGCATGGTGCAACGGCACCGCGTCGCCTTCGCCGCAAGTTCAACGAGGATCATCAAATTAATAAGTAGGAGGATCAGCCGTGTTTGTGTGGTCCGATCTCCTCCCGTTATGTCGATAACAAGCGGGCAATTTATTTAACGAAGAACGTTAAATTAATCATGAACGAAAATAACCTCTACCTCGACACAAGTTGTCGAACGATGATCGTCGCAGGAAATGGCATCGTGGGGTGAAGCTTCGTATACGTCGACGGAGAACATCTAAGGAGGAAGCCATGTCTCCCTTCCTTTGTCACAGAAAAAAGATTGTATGCTGATGCCGATGGCGAGTTTCCGCATCGGTGCCTCATCCTTGGTCCTGGAGGAAGAAGATGATGGAAGAAACCGAGTATCTGAGTCGATGCTCTCCCTCAGAGAAACAACGTTCTTCGCCGAAGAAGATGAAGTTCTTCCAAGGGACAAGAGATCTCCCTCACCCAATATCCTCACACAACTAGCCCAACCTAATAAAATAAGGCCTCCCCCTTATTTTATTATGTTTTCCATGACTTTTCAAAGACTCAAAATTAAAAAACTAAACCATTTAATTAAATGAGCTTGAGTTGTCAAATTAAATGGGGTGTTAAGTTGGCTAGATTAATGAGGGGGGGGGGGGAGAGAGAGAAGAGTTACTCACATTTAAGGGGAGTTATGAAGTTAAGGAATGTGAAAAGTTTACTCACATTTAAGGGGAGTTAAAGGAATTTGAAGGGGTGGGGCTCGTGTGGGCCCCACCTCACAAATAACCTAACAAGAGGAGTTAGGATTTAGTGGGTCCCACCCCAACTCCCAATCATAGGATTAAACCACTTAGAAGTAGAAAATAAAATTGTACCTAAATTTTATTTTCTTCACATTTAATCCTCAAATTTTTAACAACTCTTCCTGAGAAAATGCACCTCCAGTAAAAGTCTTATTAAGAAATTACAGGTGCTGTGGTTTCATAGGTTCCCTCAGATTTCGATTCCACGCTCCGGTTCAAATGATATAAAAACCCGTGCGTTCGTTCACTTAACCAACCCGAGCTAAACTTAAAAAATTTATTGCAGGCACACCGGGCCTCAAAATCAGGTTTCGTCAGAAATTGAGGACTTGTAAAATTACAAAGAAATTAAGAAAAAAATTTCCTTGAAATTTCCGGGTGTTTATATTAATCCCACCTCAGGGCTTTACATCCCCGTAATGCTTTAACACACACTAGGGAAAACAAAGTGGTACTGAGCACGCATCTGAGCCTTCTGTTACCATGTGCTCTTCTGGAGGTTCTCATGCTACTAGTGAAAGCATACCTGAGGAATCGACCATCCACGTAGGACCCGCTCCTATCGATCCTCGATCTCCACTCAATCCTCCGTGCATGTCACCCTGTCATCAACATCCAACTCTTTGTGGTCGATGATGTGTGAAGTCTCGTGCACGTATCTCCTCAGCTGAGATACGTGAATGACATCATTCACCTAGTGCAATTGAGGTGGAAAGGTCAAGCGGTAAAGCACCTTGCCTACCCTGGTGAGGACCTAGAAAGGTCCATTGAACCTTAGAAATAACTTTCTGCCTCGGCCACATCTCCATAAACCTCATCGAGGTGAGACCCGTATAAGCACATGGTCGCCAACATCGAACTCTAGAGGCCTCCATTTCCTGATTATAACTAAAACTCAAAACTCTTGCTGCCATGTGGGTAAGGTTAACCGACTTAAGAGTGATGGACCACACCCTCATGTGCATGATTTTATCCTGTGCTGCCTTGGGATTCCTTTTCGCCGACCAAGGAAAACCCATCCCAACATTGTAGGTAAACCACAACCTTTTGCCTAATACAGTCAATCTGAGTATTAACTGTGAATCCAATCCATACCTAGACCAAAGTCGTAAGGCCTCGACACTTCCACCATGAGATTCCAACCGAATCTTTCACCTCGAGGTTCAGATCACACTGTCGGCGTATGTGTTATTATCGAGTCTCCACCCATAGGTATCTCCAGACATGAGGGTCAAGTCAATGGCTTACCGAAAACTCTAGGTATGGGACAAGATTTGTGTAAGAATGAAATGATTTGTAACAACTTCTATTTTAAAGGCAGCTAGAAGTGGACACATACTGTCCCCCGAATCATTCTTAGATCCATTAGGTCACACTCCTTGACCGCATGCAACTACTCTTTTTCCCTGCCCTCCAGCTCCTGGAGCCTAGCGGGGACAACAAAGGCGGGTGGTTGCAACAAGTCAAAATGTTCACCACCCCATGCAGCTCTCCAAGCTCTACTTCCCCTCTTGTTTCCCTACAGATTAATCTATCATTTTCACTTCCTCTTCTTGAAACATTCGCACACCCAAGTCTCTGAGACTAGAGCCAGTTTTCTACGTTCCCACTTCTAACATTCTCTAGATATATTCATTCAGCCAAAGAACATTCAACCACAAAGGTTCTCTCTAGCACCCTAACGTGAGTAGGAATGCATAGATGAAAAAGTGCTGGCTCAAATATCCTTAAACTCACCACACTCAGAGGTCCGAGCTCTATATCACTAATCGAATCATATTCATCGAGTACCTGGAATGATCAGTATGCCTCGATAAATACTCAGCTACTGAAACATCGTCCTGCCAAGGTTGTATAAGCTCTAGGAAACTCTCAGCCACCTCCTCAAGGCATCACTAAGCTTCCTGAGAGTCGGGATCACCTCAGAACCGGAGGGTATATGATATTAGAACATGTGTAAGGCAGTTATACTACATGTGTCACCTACTGGTACTGCCGGTTGTAACTGCTAGCCAATAGGTAGTGATGTATAGCTGACACACTACCCGAAGGTACTATCTCAGGAATCGGTCCACGTACCGAAGCCTCATCACTATGCAGACCATCCTTATGGTCACTCAATGGAAAACACTAGTAGCCAAGTCCACCATCCACTCTAATGGTGTCTCAGCTAGGCGGAAAACCCTAGAAATCGCCTCCATCCAGTCCTCTACTGTCTGGGAATCTATCTCGCCTCGTAACCTCGGAGGCCTCTACTGCTGGAACTCGTGCAACATGCTCTGTCGGCGTGCACCATATTCTAGTATGGATAGTGTCATCTGCTTCCCAACAGGTGGTGGTGCTGCCGGTACACCAACCGAGGGTGCCAATATAGTAAAAAGGGCCATGCACCAGAGCCTCGTCGCTCGGTGGGCCGTCATCGGGTACTATCTCAGATCTCTAACTAACTATCTACGTGGAGACATCCAGAACAGATGCGACACGGTCAACGATTTATACCTAGTGAGCTGACCTGGTTTGAGCTGACTTAAAAAATTTTGGAAACACACATGTAATCAGTGTTTTCATGCCCAAAGTCGTAAATCAGTAGTCAGGGTCCTGGTTTATGGATACGTCGGTTGCCACACCAACACCGGACTCCCTGAACTAAAGACCACACTTGGTACCCTTAACACTATTGCTTCACAGAAAGGAATGATCAGAGTCATAAGTTCTGTGGTAGAACCGACTCCTTTGATACCAATTTTTCACGACCTGTCCTAGGGGCCCATGCTGTGATACCTCAAGCCCACTTTCCATAGGCCATGGGCTGGAGACTAGCACCGAAGGCATAAATACTGATAACTGGGATGGAAATTCCTTTATAAAACATAAACACAAACAACAAGAGTACAAGTGGAAGTAATACACTAAGTACAAAAGAAATTACTGAAAATTAAATGGGCCATAATACAAACCCAACTGAAAATTACAGCTACAACTGAACGAAAGTACAACAGAAAAGACAAACTGCTAGTAGATAGAAGCAGCTCCTGGGTCGTCCACGTCAGATCCTACCAGAATATTAGGTACAGATAGCCTCCTCAACGCTCTTGACCATCAACCTACTCCAAGTACCATCTCATTGTGAAGTCCACCTCCGGATACTGACTCGTCGTGAGGTCCACCTCCGGGTACCGTCCAGTCCTCGAACACTCAGCATCTGTCAGTGCTATCCGTCGTCTGCATCCAACACAACGAGGTGCGGGCATAGCCCGTGCAAGGGTGAGTATAGCGATACTCAGTAGGGACCCCGATACCCACAAGGTCTCACTAAATCGAACAAGGATAACCACAAAGAAGGATCTAAACAGATAACCCTTACGTAGGTATAAGCCCATACTTATACCTAAGTATTCAAGTAACCCATCTCAATAATGTGGTATCCCATAGATATGAAATAAATTGATATCCACTACTTAGGTACATGCACATACATATACCTAAGTTATCATGTTCCCATCTCGATCATGAGGTAAACACAAAGGTCATTGACTTAGCTCAAACCAGGATTTTCATTAAGGATATCGAAACCGGAACTGCTGATGAGCTCCCTCTCTGTCAAGTACACTGATCCTGTCACGACTCTGAGGCGCTGCTCACTAACCTAAGACTGCTAAGGTACTCCTCCTGTCGAGTACTGCGGATCAGCCACCCAAACACAGTAGAGCTCCCCGTCGGGGTCTGCCACTCAAACACAGTAGTGCACCCCCCCTAATAGCCTGCATAGGTACTCCTTCTGTTGAGTACTGCGGGTCTGCCACCCAAACAGAGTAGTTGTCCCTGTCGTGGGTCTACCAACCAAACATATTAGTGCTCCCCACTGGGCTATACAAGTCACTCCGACTCGAATCGGACAAGAAGTCTTCAGGTCTCAGCTAGGTACAAGGTCTCCGGACTCCGTATGCTTGTCTCCGGGGGGATCCGCTCCATGAGCTACTGGTCGATACTCCATGTATTAAAAAGTCCAACAAAGAATTATCTCAATGGACCACCTCGTAATAGTGGTCTCAATGTAACAGACGACGCGTCAATCGGACATCCGGTCTATGAGTTATTAGCGTTTTCGTCTCGGGGGCCCGGTTGGTTTCGTGTACGAACCAACCCGACTGTATCTCAACTGTACCCTGAACTCTAATTGGGTATACTCAAAGGGACCGTTTCTCAACATGATTACCAACGCCGCTGACGGTTCGTCAAACAGATGTTCGGTCTGAATGTTATCGGCTTTTCTGTTCGAGGGGCCCGGTTGGATTTCAGGTACAATCCAACCTGTACGTACTCCAACTGAGTCCAAACCACTGGTGAATTATACCAAAAGATCCGTCTCACCAAAAGGAATCCAACAAAGTCGATGGCACGTCAATCAGACGTTTGGAGCTCATGTTATAAACGTTTCCGCTCTGAGGGCCCGGTTAGTTTCGTGTTCGAACCGACCTATCCATACACAAATTTCACCACAACCTTGAGTGTAATATAACGAAATGACCGCCTCGATCCAAGGGTCCCTACTCAACTGACGGTGCGTCGATCAGAGGTCCGTAACCCATGTTATGGGCGTTTAACGGATCTGTCCGAAAGTAGGGGGTTCGGGCTCGGTCCGACCCAGCCCGATACCCCCTCGATCGGCCCGAACTGGGTTGAACCGACCCAGGTTTAGGTCTGGCCCATTTGGGCGTGGCCCAGCCCTGCCGGTGCGGCCCGGCCTAGCACTGGTGGCCTAGCCCGGTGCAGGCGGTCTGGCCCAGCGCGGGAGGCTCAACGTCGGCCGAGCGGGGCACAAAGGGGGGCGCCACCCTTTGCGCTGGACGAGGGATTCAACCCCCGAAATTTCTAGAACGGCCGGCCATTAAGGCTGGAAATATGCAAACCGCGGGACCAGAGGGATCCCGCCTCCATGTGGTGCCGGTGGCTAGCTCGACCGACTACCCCTTTGAGAAGCTGCGGCAGCCTTAGGCCGTGACTTCTGTCCGATCAGCGCGGCGCGACAGCGCCACACCCCTCTGCCGCAGCCCGTCCCGGCCGCGGCCCCTACGTGCACCGTCGCAGCGGGACGCTGACATGCCCCTCTACCGCAGCCTGCTCCTGGCCGCAACTTTTTTTGGTCTCACCAGGGCGGCGGCGCCATGCACCTCCACCGCGGCCCGCTCCAGCCGCAGTCCCTTTTCGTTCCTGCGCGGTGCAATGGTACCACGCCGCCTTCGCTGCAAGTTCAACAAGGATCAAAAAATTAATGGGGAGGAGGATCAGCCATGTTTGTGTGGTCTAATGTCCTCCCATTATGTCGATAACAAGCGGCCAATTTATTTAACGAAGAATGTTAAATTAATCATGAACGAAAATAACCTCTACCTCGACACAAGTTTTCAAACGATGATCGTCTGGGGAAATGGCATCGTGGGTTGAAGCTCTATATACGTCAACGGACAACGTCTAAGATGTAAGTGGCATCTCCCTTCCATTGTCACGGAAAGAAGATTGTATGGCGATGTCAATGGCGAGTTTCCACGTCGGTGCCTCCTCCTTGGTCGTGGAGGAAGAAGATGACGAAAGAAACCGAGTCGCCGAGTCGATGCTCTCCCTTGGAGAAATAGCATTCTTTGCCGAAGAAGATGAAGTCCTTCTAAGTGACAAGAGCTCTCCCTCACCCAATAACCTCACACAACTAGCCCTGCCTAATAATATAAGTCACCCCCCTTATTTTATTATGTTTGCCATGCCTTTTCAAAAACTCAAAAATCAAAAACTAAACCATTTTATTAAATGAGCTTGAGTTGTCAAATTATATGGGTTGTTAAGTTGGAATGATTAATGAGGGAGAGAAGGAGAAGAGTTACTCACATTTAAGGGGAGTTATAGAGTTAAGTAATGTGAAAAGGTTACTCACATTGAAGGGGAGTTAAAGGAATTAGAAGGGGTGGGGATCATGTAGGCCCCACCTCACAAATATCCTAACAAGAGGAGTCAGGATAATGTGGGTTCCACCCCAACTCCCACTCATAGGATTAAACCACTTAGAAGTAGGAAATAAAATTGTACCAAAATTTTATTTTATTCATATTTAATCCTCAAATTTTTAATAAACTCTTCCCGAGAAAATGCACCTCCAGTAAAGGTATTCTTAAGCAATTACCGGCGCTACGGTTTCATCGATGCCCTCAGATTTCGATTCTGAGCTCTGGTTCAAAAGATAGAAAAAACCGCTCGTTCGTTCAGTGAACGTACCCGAGCTAGACTTCAGAAATTGATTCCGGGCACACCGGGCCTTGGAATGAGGTGCCGTCAGAAATGACGGACTCGTAAAATTCCAAAGAAATTAAGATAAAAATTTCCTTGAAATTTCTAGGTCTTTACATCTTTCAAATTTCTTTTCTTCTTATACATATGATTATTATGTTGTTTCTATACGGAATTAATAAATATTATATCTTTTAGATGTGGATATATTATTATAATTATGGGAGAACCTTATACCTCATTTTATCCATTATACGAATAAAAATATCACCATGTGTGTCTATGTACAGCTTACAATCTCCACGACATGGTGCAATTTTTTATTAAGAAAAACTTAATTTAGATGTGTATAATTATGAGTATAATGGATATAAATAATGGATATAATTGTATAATTATACTTTATAATAATTATAACATCCAATTCCATAAACTTTTACCATTAATTGAATGATATCATCGCTTGTGCGTACATACAATCTTCCATATCCATGTTGCGATGGAATTTATTCTACATGATATTCATTAAAACAGGATTATATACATAAATATAATGAATGAATATGATATATATTAAAATAATATCATTCTATAAAATATATAACTATATAAAAACAAGAAGATCATGAACTTATCTAACAAAACATGTATAAGAACATAAAGCAGTTAATGTCTGAATAACAGGTGACAAGGAAATGTTACTAACAAATGGGTGATAATATGATCATATATGAAATCATAAAAATTAACATGATTATGGAATAATTTAATAACATTATTTAAATAATTATACATGAGGTTCAGATACATATGAAGCATATCTAACCTATGTTAAGTAATAATTTTTCAATCTCATTTTTATCCGAGATTGTTTATATGTAATTATTTACTAGGGTATATTTAGCACCCATGTCCATGTTTCATAAATAGAAAATATTATTTCTATTCTTATAATATTTTTTAATGTCAATTTTACCAATTGGTAAATTTTTATTAAATGGTATGAAATGAATCTTTTGAAATTTTTGATACAAGGTACTTTTTTTATGTTTTCGGTAAATGTGCGTGGAGAATGTTTTTTAACATACATGACATGAATGGATTTTCACGTCTTCATAACACCTTATTTCCATGAATATTCCTTTACAAAATTTCATGTCTATTTTTGAACTAAATTCATTTCTTTTCTAATTTCACTGTATTTTGAGAGAAGAAAACATTTTTGTTGAAGAAAGGATATTTTCCTCAAGAATTAAGATCGAGTATTTTATCAAAATTATTTTCCATCATATATGAGGATTTTTAAATAGGGTTATGTTTCTATCATTATTAATACTATGATTTGATTTTTTTAAGGATGGAATCATATTTTATATGGATTATGTCATTATAGAATGATGTTTAAGAAACCCATTTTATTTATTAGATTATGCTACGATGAATGATTTATGTTTTTGTGGAACATGTAAGAATGATTTCATTATGAGATATGTGGGACCTATATCTCCCTTTAATGAATTGTATAAAGATTTAAATCTCATGAGATTGATATGACTAGAACAGAAAGTAAATATTGTTCAGTAATACCTGGATGGAATGACAAGTAAATCTGGTTTATTAATACATGGCTGGAATGGCATGTAAACCCTGTTCAGTAATAGACTTTATCCACTACAATGGTCTTGGTAGTAATTCATTGGATACTATATAAATCATATCATGTTCTTATTTGTTTTCCACAATTCCATTCTTTATTAAACTTCTATTATCTCATGGTTGTTGATTCCATTATGATTTATGACTTATAAACTACCTAGATTTATTTCATGACTAAAGATTTTGGTATATGTTAATTGTGGTATGTTTATTTTTTCAAAAGTTATGTCCATGGTTTTAAAATATTATATTTATGTTTTTAAAGTTATTTTCAATGATTCCCTTACTGATCATTTGAGCTCACCCCTTTTCATGTTTCCTTTTCCCCTGGATTTTAAGAAGGGTATTATGTAATATATGTCAAAAATGGGTTCTAGTTATGAAGGATAAAGAAGGAGATGATGTAGATGTTTAAAGAACCATTTTTTTATGTTTTCTATTTTCCAAAGACACAGATGAAATATGGTCATTGGGCATCAGATTGTTTAATGAATTAGGTATTCCACAAAATTAATGTAATGTTCGTATACATCAATTATGGGTTGTTAGAGTTTGTATCAAAGAAAACATTTAGTTAACCTTTAGAGACAAGGATGCAAACACTTTAGTGAGATCCCTAGAGATATTTCCGAGGAATCTCTAGGGATGTCCCAAATGGTACGTCAAACTATAGGCTACAATTATATAATTACGGTAACACTCATGAATAACATAGGATTAAACGTAATATGTTATAGATTGAATTCACCCCATTAATTATGTTTCTTTCCTCGTATGATTTCTCCACTCACACTATTTTTATGGGATTTAGACAATGGATGTAATCGGAAGGAACCATGTTAATAATCTATGCAATGGGAAATACAATTATTATCATCATGAACAACCAAATGTTATGGGGGATGGAAAAAAATATCGTATTTCCATACTTATACAAGAAATGAATCATTATGGACATACAAATGAGTAGAGAAGGGAGAAACATTCTGTTGAGTCATTCATGAGGCAACATCCACCTTCTCTTAGTGGTTCATCTGGTTCAGTTGTTGCTGAACAATAGATCAGTACCATTGAAAATATATTTTCCATCCTTCACGATTCAGAACATGAAAAATTCATTCTCACTGTTTATTATTTTGAAGGTGAAGCAGACCTATGGTGGACTACAATCAAGAATACAAGGAAGAAAGATGAAATTGAATTCATGGAATGAGATGAGTTCAGGAACATATTTTTTAATAATTACATTAATTTTATTCTTTAAACAATGTTTTAAAAGGAGTTCCTTGAGCTTCAAAAAATGGATGATGAATCTACTGGTACATATAAGGAAAATTTTACAAGACTTGCAAGGTATGCTTCATGATTTATCATCCAGTTTAAAAGTAAAGTTGATCGATTCTTCGTTGGCTTAAAACCCAGTCTTTGAATGGAATTAGCTATAAGAGACATTATTATATATGAAAAGATTGTTCTTTGTGATATCAAGGTTGAAATTTAAGTTGGGTTTATATATAAATATCATACTTTTGATACGAAATGGAATATGGAGTTCAATGGAAAATCTCAAAACAATGGTGAAAAGAAGAAGAATGATTCCTTATGCTCAACATGTGGAAAGAAGAGTGGTGGATATTTTCATAAAGGGACTAGAAAATTTTTTTATGTGTGGAAGATAAGTCAATTTAGTAGTTGAGTGTTGAAGTAATGGGAAATAGGATGCTTATGATGTGAATATAGAAAAGACAACTGAGAACGTACCCCCCACATTTCATTGATACAAGTGAAAGGAAATAGGACATAATGAAAACCAATTCCCCAAGGGTTATGGATGATTATCGATGTCAATAACCTCTTAAGGCTAAAGAAAATGGAAAATGTCATGTGATCACTATTGGTGATTTTGAGTATAACAATGAAGTTGTGGAATGATTAAGTGTTTCTCTAATGAGATTTCAAAATAGTATTGTAGAATCTATTTTATAATATTATGAAATATTTGAATATCTATATATAGGTCCATTATGGTTTTCCATAAGTATATTGTTCTAGTAACCATGAAAAGTGATTGAAATATTTTTTGAAAGAACATGATATGCACATAATGAAGGGACAAAGAGATAATGAGATGGTTGATTGTATTAGTGACCTCATGACTCATACACGGACACAGAGATATAATGGTTTATGTATATATAATTTAAGGTATTTTTGGTCCATGGAAAGAGTTAATTTTGACAGAATGCATGTTTTTAGTAAGTTTTTATGGCAATTCATGTTGTTATCATGTTTTTAGAGAATACATGATTAAGGTATTCAAATGTTTGGAATGTGAAAACCTAAAATTAATTTATGATAAATGAGAGATAAATGATAGGGATATTTAGCTCAAATTTCTCCAAAGTTATATATTTTCTTGTTTTGGAAGGATTATAATGTTATCAATTTATTGGTAGAGAAAGTTATATTCCAGTTGAAGTTTGTTATATTAATGTATTATCATCCTGTAGGTGGACTTATGCGTATTTGATTACCTATGCTAACCTTTTTTTTTGGAAAGATGGAATGACCTATAATTCTATCGCATGATATGATAAAATATCAAGAATGTAAAATTTAACTTCATTTCATTAAAGAAGAGATAGTGTATAAATTATTCAAAGCCCAAGAAATAGTGAGATTGTACCAAAATCATGTAGGTATTTATTCTCATAAAAAATCATTAACTTTAGGGAAATGATCTTGAAAACCAAAATTGTAATCTTAGTACCTTTTTATTCGATGAATTAGATGGTCCCTTAAATCATCATAGATTTATGGTTGTTTGGTTTTTAACTCTCCCCAAACTTTGTTCTCTATCACTATCCATAAAAAAATGATTTTTAGTTTTTTTCCTCCAGATCCATGTTTTGAATTCCCAAATATTTTCGTCTACGTGAAAACCCAATGATGCATTACATTATGTAACCTTTATGTTTCTAACTAGCCTTTTTAAAATTTTAGTTTTTTTATTTCTTTTTACGAAGTGGGTTTATATGAATGAAAATTTCAAGTTGTAATTCTTTTATAACCCTAAATAATTTTGATGAAGAAATACTGTTTAAGGAGAGTAGAATGTAACACCATGATATTTTATTATGTAGATTCTTTTTAATTTCATTGACATCTTGTGTTGTATGTTACACCAAGATTAGCTTTCAATATATACAACACCGTATTAGATTACAATATACACAACACTATTATTGGCTTGTGTTACACACAATGTCATATTATTTTGATAGAATTCATTTCAAACAATACCGATTAGAAGTGATAATTAAATAATATAACCTTGTCATTATAATGGTGGGTATGAATAGTATTAACTTCCTTCTAAAAAATTATTTAAATGAAAATACACGAGTCTATAAAATAATTAAATCACCATTTATAGATTTTATTTGAAAATATATATGTAATATCTTAAATTTAATGTTTTAACTTCATATTATAAGTTTTATTGATTTTATATAAGAAATAATTCGATATTTTTGAATAAAAAAAGAATTTTTCAAAAAATTAAAATTTTACCGCCATTTGTTTGTGAACCCCATTTTAATATAGTTTTGGACAATTTTATATGTTCTATTTTAGATAATAAACATCTTATTTGGAATAATGACACCAAAATTTACCTTGGATGATGTTCTGGTACTTTCAGATGAAATTCCTATTTTAATGAATAGTGAAAAATACTGCATTTTAATTTAAAACTTCCTTTTCATATAATTTATTTATATAGTAATATTATATTTTTAATAGGTTTGAAAGTATAATTCTATAATTTTTTTATCATTTAATACAATTTTTTCCAATGTATGTAATTTCACATTTAAATTGGTCATAAACACATGTTCTTTTTTAGATCGTTTTTACTTCTTAAAAACCCACATACTGGTTTTGACAATGGTAATTAATTTTAAATCATTTAATTAAAATTATGTGTAATTAATCTATAAAAATGGATTCCTTATTTGGAATCAGTGGGTCAAAATTATGTGAATATGTTACTTTTATTTTTTGGATAATATTAATAGTAACTAGAGTCATTTTTATTTACCATAGTTAAAGGTAAATAGGGAAAACTATGGTAACAAACAATATGATAAAGATAATAAAATTTCCCTAACACATGAAAAAATATTATTGGATGAATTAAATTATATCAATATCACCTAATTGTCCAAACAGATTCATTTAGGGTACATGGTTTTTGTGAAAGTGATGTAATTATTATTAAAACAAAAGTAAGTCATAACAAGTCACTCTCTCATATCTTATAAGGATAATAATATCAATGTAGTGATAAAATTGATAAAACATAAAAAATAAATAGTTTATAGAAATATAATGAAATTATATAAATCATTTGAATTTATTTATAATTTTTAGAGATTAAATAATTACCATTAATGATGACAAAATACTATTGTAGATGTTATTTTATTAATAGAAACATAAAATAAATGGATTAAAAATATTAAAATAAATATAATATGATATAATTTATGTGATCCAAGAATTTTATAGGTGACTATGACATGTCAATAGTGTATTAATTTTTTTTGGAATTTATCTTCGGTTAGAATTTTATTTAAAGTCAAATATACAAATAGTTTCAAAATTGACACTTGATATTTTATAAAAATAACAAATTTGTAAATTATTTAAAATGAAAAAAAAAGTTTAAAAATAACAAATTGAAAACCATAAGGTCTAAAATTTCATTAATTATCCAATTATAGTCAATTTACAACATATAACTAAATATATGTAATCATTTAATAATTATAATATTCTTACATTAATTAAAATTAAATAGGTTAAATAAGGATAAATCAGAATGATAAGGTTCAAAATAAAATCAAAACATGTCTAAATTTTATTGGTTGAAAAGATTTATACCCTTACTCATATTATCTTTTAAATAATCCACATTGGAGGCATTTTAATATGAAAATTAATTTTTATTAATTTAATAGCTTTTGTATTTCCATAGGTGCCCCTCCACGCTCATATAAAAGGAAACCCCTCATTTTCGTTTAATCACACCACTAAAGCCATTTTTTAGGACAAAAAAATCCCATTTTCTCTCATAACTTCCCTCAATTCTTCATAGAGAACAAAAATACGGTATAAATCAATATAATGGAGACATTTTGTGAAAACCAAATGGAGCTATTCGAAAAAGACTTAATTGTTTTATCACATCTTTCAAAATTCTTTTCTTCTTCTACTTCCTGTTAATATGTTTTTTTACATAGGTAATAAATACAGTATCTTAGACATGCTGAGATGTTATTATAATTATGGAATAACCTTATACTTCATTTTATCCATCCTATGAATAATAATATCACCACGCATGCGTACTTATAGCTTACCATCTCCATGCCACAATGTAATTTATTATTGAAAAATACAAAATTTAAATGGGCATAATGATGCGTATAATCGATTTAAATAATGAATATAAAATTATAACTAGTATTTATAACTAATATACCTTCGAATTATCTAACATTTAACCATTATATGAATGGTAGTGTCGCTCATTCTTACATACGACCTACCGTCTCCACGATGTGATGTGATTCATTCTACACGATCATCATTAAACCATGATTATATACATGAACAATATGAATAAATATGATATATATTATAAAAATATAATTATTTAAATTATATAATTATAACCAATGATTTGGAACATGAACTTATCCCAAAAATCATGTATAAGAACATAAAGTAGTTAAAAGCTGAATAACTTGTGACAATGAAATGTTACTAACAAACAAAGGACACGATGATCATATATGAAATCATAAAAATTGATATGCTTCTAGAATAAGTCAATAACATTATTTAAATAATTATATAGGATTTTCATATACATACAAATCATATCATACCTATGATAGGGGATAATTTTTCAATCTCATTATTATCTAAGATTGTTTAAACATAAGTATTTACTAAGGTATATTTATTATCCACATCTATGTTTCCTAAATAGAAAATATTATTTAAATTGTTAAAATATCTTTTGAAGTCAATTTTAACAATTTTTATACTTTTATTAAATGTTATGAAAGGAATGTTTTGGTGTTTTCGATATGAGGTTATTTTTGACTTTTCCAGTTAATGTATGAGGAGGATGTGTTTTTTAACATACACAACATGAACCTATTTTTACATCTGCATAACTCCTTATATCCATGAAGATTCATTTACACGATTTCAAGTTTATTTTCAAATAAAATATTTTCTATTGAAATTATGAGGAATTTGGATAAAAGTAAATGTTTTTGAAGAAGAAATTATATTTTCCTTAAGAATTAAGTTCTAGTGTTTTATCAAAATTATTTTATATCTAAGATGATGCACATTAAATAGGGTTATTTCTATATCCCTATTATTACAATTAATTGATTGTATTAATGATTTAATGATATTTTATATGGATTATGTTATTATAGAATGATGTTTAAGAAACCAATTTTATTTTTTGGGTTATAATATGATGAATGATTTATGTTTTTTTGGAACATGTATGTATGATTTCATTATTATATGTGTGGGGCCTACATCTACCTCTAATTAATTAGGTAATGATTTATATATCTTGAGATATAAATGAATTGAATGGAATGTAAATATGTTTTATTAATATAGGGCTGGAACGACAGGTAAATCTGGTTGAGTAATACAAGATTGGAACAGAAAGTAAACCTGGTGTTATTATGGACTTTGTCCACTGTGATAGACTTTTAAGCAATGGATTTTGAAATATAGAAATCATATTTTGATCTTATTATTTTTTGCAATTACATGTTTTATTGAAATTATATTTTCTCATTGTTTATGATTCCATTATGATTTATTCCTTATGAGCTACCAATATTTATTTCCTGACTCAGGATTTTGGTATATGTTAATTTTGGTATGTTTTTTTTTCAAAATCTATGTTCATTTTTTGACATTATTATGTTTATGTTTGGTTAGATATTTTATATTATTACTCTTTATGAGAATTTTACCTCACCCCTTTTCATGTTTCTTATCCCCAATGATTTGAAGAAGGTTATTGAGTAAGATGTGTCAAAAAGGGGTTCTAGTTATGAGGATAATGTTTCAGAAAATGTAGATGTTTTACGAACAAGTTTTTTGTGTTTTCTAGTTTCCAAATGCACTAAAATAATACATTATTTGGTCATATTTTTTTGTTTCAATTATTATATATTCCACAAAAGTTATTTAATGTCTTTGTACGTCATGCTTGGGTTGTTAGAACCCATATATATGCATATACAGTGATTTCATTTTTCATAGGATGGGTAAATGGTATAATATATATTTTTAAGTATCATAATAGAATCCTAGTATATATACCATTCTATATTTATTATGTTATGATAGAAATTGAAAATGAATAGGATTTAGAAGAATAAAAAAACTTGTAAGAGTGGATAAAAATTATTACCTATTCTTTGGTGGGCTTCCTTTAGATATATTCACAAGGGACATAAGTTTTCTCTTTTCAGAATAACATCACCTCAAAAATAGGGATAAATAATCTGGGAAAATAAATGTGTAGGATTTTTCATCAAAATTCATAAAAGTTTCATAAATAAGTGAATGAAGGGGTTCTATTTTATAATTGATGTGTGCCAAACTTTGGTACACTATAAAATTATTAATTTAATATAAATTAATTTTTAATTAAAAGTTTAACCAAAGTGAGTTATTTCAAAAATAAGATAATAATGCGTCCTTATTTTTTCATAGATTAATTTTTATAAAATTTTAGGTCTAATTCTTACCCATAATATTTAGTTTTAAACATTATTTATCCACCTTAACTATTACCATGAAATATTAATTTTACACTTGGGGAAATATTGTTAATATAAAATACCAAAGGACCCATAAATGGATCTTGGATGACTTGCTCAACATGATCCGAATGGGTAAAAATCAATCTTTTAATAAAATGGGGTGATGTTTTGGGGTCATATTATTATCACTAGAATTTTTTTATCCAATGTTACCCAGATTATTCGTTAATGACATAACCAATGTTATCAAGGTTACTATTAATATTGGAAAAAAATAAAAGAGACTCATTTAATAAATTATCAACTTATGAATAAAAATATTGAATCCATTTTTCATAATTCAAAACACATAATTTTTATAATTTAATTTAAAATCAATCCCACAAACAACAATATAAAACATTTTTATTTAAAAAATGAATTTTAAGCCCAAAAATGTAAAAATACGAAAATAGGGTATAAAGATTATTAAAATGAAATTAATTATATTACTTATAACTAATTAGTAAAAATTTATTTTTATACCAAATTAAAATTATAAATGAACTTTTATATAATGAAATTAACAATTTGATAAACATCGGTATTTTTTATGGTTCACTGGAAAATCAGTCTTCACAGAAAATTAAAACAAATTATCCGTATGATAATTTTAATATGATTATTTCCAAAATGGTATTAAATATATAAAATATGTTTTTTAAAATGTCTATAAATTCATTATAAAAATTCACCCCTAAAAATAAAGAAAATTATTTCTAAAAAAAATTATTTTTTGAGGAATGAAATGATTTTACTTCAAATTAAGTGATATTGTGAAATTATTAATTACTACACTAAAAATGAATTAGTTTTTTTTTAAAATTTTCTTAATAATATACATTCCTCCAAATTTAGTGGATATGTTATAATGATCACATAATAATATTTTAGTATTTGTTTAAGTTTGGTGTTATGTGCAATATAAGATATCAAAGAGGTCAAATTTAAAAAGAGACAAACCATAAAATTTTGTAGTGTTGTATTCTACACTATTTAAATAAATATATGCCTCATAATTTGAAATAAAAAATAAAAAATCAAAGGTTTTTACTTGAAAACTCCTTTGTGGGAAACCCACTTAGTAAATAGGGTTAATAAAACATCCTCTTAGTAAGAAGGAAAGAGAAATGTTAAGGTCACCACAAAATTAGTATTTAAAATAAAAGAAAATTAATGAAAATACGGATGTGGATGGGAAATATAACTATTAATTTATGATGTTGATTGATAGAGAACATGGTCATCATAAAGCTAACCACGCAAATAATGTAAATTTATTATGGGTTAGAAGACAATTGATTTATCTGTAATAAATATAAATGGATAATATGTTTCTTCTAGAGTCCATTTCCATGTGTTGAGGTATTATTTTACTATCTTGATAAGCACTTGATAAAATAGGATTACCTATTTTCATTCCATTTCATAAGAATAATATTATCCTTGGGTTGTTCTTCAATCTATTTTGACTTTATATATTACGTGAGGAAATGGATATTCATGATGAATTTTTCATTCTAGAAGCACATTTAATGAATATGAAGATCTAAAAGTCATTAATTTGACCGGTAAATATTTAATTAATCCACAATGATATTAAAATGTTATAACTAAAAAATAATATCCATATTTTAACTAAATCCATTTCATAAGTTGTTAATCATAATACCCATACACAAAATGTTTTTCCGATTTCAAAGGTAATAATTTTTTTGATGGAAGTTGACTAAATTCCTAAATTATACTTAACACTAGATTCCCCAAACAACATAATGTAACTCTTAATAAAACATACCAAATTTATGGATACATTGATCATATTCAAACCATAATGAAAACATGTGTGATTCAAAAATTAAAATTTCAACTTTCAATTATATTTCTTAAATCCGAACATGTTGTAAACCCTGTAGTGATAACATAAAACACCAAATAAATAACAAATTACGTGGACACTGATACTATACTGTAAATATACCTACATAATTGGGAACATATATAGGTTTATCTTCCCTAAATCAGGTTTCATATAAAAGAATAACTTGAAAAATAATAACTTCTCTTGGTTAATTGTACTATTCATCACTTGATTCTAAATCCTTGAAGAAGTAAAACAATACGATTCCTGTACCTATCATGATTATTATAACCATAGAATCATTGATAAAACAATTCATTAATATAAATACAAAAGAAAATTAATCATTTTACCTCATCCTTAAACCATCGACTGCGCTTCATTAGTTTATTCCTTAATGCCACCTTCCTTTCATATGTAATTTGTTGTATCTTCATCATCGTTAGTATAACCATTAATTATATAAATTTTCTTATTCTATTCATGAAATTTCCCCCAAGGACATATATTTTCCTAATTCTCATACATTCCATTATTAAAACATTAAACCCTAGATAAAACCATATAAAAACCATCATTCAAAACTTTTCATTTTTCCTCAGAAATTACATTCTTTATATCATTTTTATATAAAGAAAAAACATATTCTTGTTCCTATAATTCATTAACTTATGTGTTTATTCTCACATTCTCAACATATAAGACACTGTATCATCTTTTTTCTATGGTTTCCACCACTCTAGATTTCAAAAAACACTATTATTCTCTTTGTTGGTGAGTTTAATAGTTAGTTAAGGTGTATATTGTTATTAATATATCCTGATAAAAAGTTAAGAATAATCACAATAGTCTTCATTCTAATTATTATCCCATTTAGTTTCTCATCAAAAAATTGAGTATCACATTAATCATTTACCCAGTTCCTTTGAGATCCATTCATTTACAAAAACCAAAAGTACAACGCGAGTAATACTAATCATTGTGATAAATCATATAGTCATCAAAAATAAATCATAGGATTTCTAAATAAATAATCATTATCAATATATGAATCATTAGGTTTAACCTTGGTTATCCATTATCATTATAAAATCTATTGGATGATATATTTTACTTATAATTGTCCTCATATTCAGTCATAGGGTTATATCCCCCAATATATGTTTTCCTAAATCTAATTCCCAAGGATTATACTAAAAATTATCAAATTCGAACAATACTAACCCCAAAACCAGCATCCATTAGTTAGTGGTTACTTTGTTACATTGGAATAAAATACAAGGAATCAAATCATAAAGGAAATTATTGTTTATTAGTACTAGTAAATTATATATATACATCATTCCCACATTAAATTTGAAACAAATATTCCAAAATAATTTTTTGAGTAATAATATTATTCATTGCAGTATATCATTTCAAAATAGTCATAACCCACTTCATCAATTTCAGAATAAAGGAATCAAAATAAGGGTGAGGTAAAATTCTCAATAAGGGCTAAATACATAAGAAACTATAATGAATGAATATTCATATTTGACATGGAGTGGAAAATACCTGAGCACACATTCCATTTAAATACATAGAGAAATAAAAACCAATTAAGTAAGCTAATTACCTAGAAATACATTCCATTTAATCAATATATTGATAATGAAATGATTCTAGATATAATATCATTTTCTAAATATCATCAACAATAATAACATAATTATAAAGGAAATTATTTCTCATTGTATTTCATGTATTTCGAACATGATGACTTGATCATAATGACCTTTCATAAGAGAGATTAAAATTTCTTGTAGAAATGCATTTAATTTTTCCAAGTGATTTTCCTCCAGATACTTATTGATGCATCGACATGATATATAATACTAGGCCCCATCCATCATGGAATGTAAAAAAATTCAAAATATATTGAATAATAAATTAAATTAATGAATCAATATGAATCATCATAAAACATTAACATTGAGTAAAGGATACAAATTTATCAATATTTCTCTAGTAAAATAAATAACATTCAATGTAAATTCCATAAAATCAAAATGGTATATTTTACATGAAATAATCATATCCATGTGTAAGAAATATGGATATTTAAGATAAATGTAATTTAAAATGAAAACTAATCTCGAAAGGGGTAGTATATACTCAAAATAAATAAATTATTTTTTCACATTAATAAATAAGTCTCAATGAATTGGGAATTCAGAAAATGTCCTTTACCTCACATTTCCTTCTAGTTGAAAATGATTTAATCTTTGGTACAATGATTTTAAATTTATTATTAATTTATAAAATAAATGTATTCGTATATATTACATCAGTTATGATCCTATTACATCATTTCATCAGTTTTTTGTTAATAATATTTAATTATTGCTCATATTTTAGGTGTTGGCTGCTTTATTTTCCCATGAATATTGTGCCATGAATGTTTGAGTTCTTGTTCATTGGATGTAGTTCCAATATATCTAGAATGATATTTTTGTATATATATATTATTTATTTATTAAATAGATTCTTAATATCACTCTTGAATTGTATATATAAAAAATTAATCTCATCATTTCATGGAGATGGTAAGTCCTACATGTGCATGCATTATGAAAATATTTCTAAATGGATTAAAGGGTAATAAATGGGAAGATATATTAATTTTCTCCAATAAAAATAATGTAATAACTTCCAAATATATCCATTATTTCAATAATTATAACCATCCTTTAAAAGTGGTGGTGAAAAATGAATTAACCCACTACATGGAGATGGTAAGCCATAGGTACACATGTGGGACACATTCATTTTTCATTGGACATATAAGAGGTTGAATATAGATGTTTCATAATAAAAATAAAATATCAGTATATAGATGCTTAAAGTGTTTTTATTTTAGGATGGAATAGAAAAATTAAGAATATGTATAAGAAGAAATAAATTTGAAAGTGTTGATAAAAATGATTACCCTTTTTTTCAGCAGACTTCATTTAGTTCTCTTATAAAGGGACATAAGGTTGGAATCTTGATAATACCATAAACTTAAAATCTTGGATACTGGGTTTTCAAAGATAAATTGGAAGGTTTTGGTCAAGCTATATGACTAAAAGTGGTGTAAATAAGTAAATTAAATGGATCCCATTTATAATTGAACTGTGTGAACTATTGGAAACTCTCAAAATATTAAATTATTTTAAATAAATTTCCAATACCAATAGATTAAAAGTGAATTATTTAAAATATAAAAATATTATTGGTCTAAATATTCAAATATCATAATTATTTGATAATTTTAGGTCTCTTTCTTTCCCATAACATTTAGTTTTATCCCCTATTTATCGCCTTTATCTCTTCTCCTAACAAAATTCATTTTACAATTTAAGTATCAATATTGTTTTTATAAAATGAAAAAGTACCCATAATTGTATCCTGAATTAAAAATTAATACATATATTAATTTTTTGGATTAATTTGAAATTTTTGAAATTTTATTTCATTTAGTAAAATATTATTAATTTTAAAATACCCTTAATGTCAAATTCGACAATATTCAAAACCTTGACTTTTAAAAATAACATACAAGAATAAAACTTTGGTAAAAATAATTTAATACATCCCTAATATATAAATTATATATATATAATTATATGATTACATTATTTATCCATAATTATATTTATTTTAATATTTTCAATATCATTTATATAATTTTTCCATTAACTAAATTATCAGTGCATTTGTGTTGTAAAAACATTTAAGCAAATTATTTATTTTTTAAAAATTAAAAATAAATTAACACAATGAAGATAAATCAATTATATTTACAATTAATATTCATATTTAAATCTATTCTATAGAAAGACCATATTAAAAATGTTATAGTCTGTAAAATCATGAATGTTACCTCTTTGACTTTTCTTTATATAAATAAATATAAGGGTCATAATAACTTCTTAATGTAAACATTGATAACATATATGAAAAATAAATTATTATAGAGGAAAATTAGTCATCCAATAAAATCTAGGAATTTTTTAGGTTCATTTTTTAGTAATTAGTTTTTTATTTTTAACATATAATAAAAAATTACACCTTTAACATGGTAATGAGAATTACAAATGATAAAATTTAAAGTGGAAAAAATAAATGGAAAATATTTAATATTTTTTATCTTTTGAATCCAAATTTTTCAATCATTTCTTAAAAATAATAACACATAAGTTTCAAAATTTAATTTAAAACTAATCTTATAAAACACAACAAAAAACTGTTTTCTTGAAAATGCATTTTTAAGCACAAAACTATACATATCTAAATATAAGGTATAAGGATTATAAAAATTAAATTAATTAGATTATTTATATCTAAATAGTGAATATGATACACTTAGAATAATTTAATTCATAAATAAATTTTTAATATAAATAGAAAATAGTTTTAAAATATTTTTTACTTTTTACTATTCACTACAAAATCAATCTTCTTAGAAAATTTCAAAAAAAGTCACCATATTATAATTTTAATATGATGATTTAAAAATTATATTAGTTTTATATAAAAAATTAATTAATTTTATGAAATTTTATTATAATATTTTACTCATAATAATAAATAAAATCATTTTAAAAGACAACATATTTTTTGAAGAATAAAATGAATTTACTGAAAATTATGTTCTTATTCACAATGAATTAATTACTACATTAAAAAGGAGAGGTAAAATTATATATATTATAATTTTTTTAAAACAATTAATTCACTAAAAATTTATCAGTGAGGTTATAAAGATCGTAATATTATATTTAATTGTTCATTTATGTTGGGTGTTGGGTGCAATATAAGCTATCAAACAGGTAAGATTTAAAATGTCACGTAAACAAAATCGTGGAATTTTATAAAAGGATGGAATGAAAAATTTAAATGAATATATTTATAGTTGAATAATTCAAATAATTTTTAGTATATCAAATCGTGAACCAAATTCATTATGTAGTTGATTAGATTACTCTTGTGGTAACGTCAACCATTGTTGATGCTTGGAACTATGGTTGATAATAATGAAAATGCACTCACTTGAGGAATTTAAATAATTTTTAGACATGGTTTATCATGTAATGATCAATCAATATGATTATTTTATTTGATCTCTTGTTGCAGTTGATTGTCTACCGTGATCTCTTTAAGTGCATAATATCTTTTATTTTCTATTTGTATAGAATACAATAGAGAAAATTGAATCAAACTATGGATTTTCTAGTTATTATAATAATCAAATAAAATAGGTAAAATTATATTATGATTTCCTTAAATAATAAAATACAATTCCCTAATTCAATTTTTGGATTTTCCATTAAATCAAAAACTCGAATAAAACATTTAAATGAATTTTTAGTCAATTTTTTTTTAAAATCCAAATTCAACAAATGTAACAAAATCATATGATTTTACATGGAATATCTAGATTACGGGGTTAATTTATATTGAAAAATATCTCAAAATAAGGAACTTTTGGCCCACATTATGGGGAATTAATCTATCAGGGGGATAAACGATGGTTTTGAGGTAACATTTTTACATCTCTAGTCATGGAACTCATAAAGAATAAGGATCTATTACTAAGGTGAGGAAGGATCCATGCGTGATCTATAAGGAACCCCAAGTATCTATTTTTTTTAAAGGTTTTGTTACTAATTAAGAGGGTATTAAGATCCAGTTTGTGGATGAAAATGGTCATATATAGCTAGAATTAGAAACTATAGTACTAGGAATATTTCTCATAAGACTATGGAGATTAGTACCCAATAGACAAGTATGATTCCTGATAAATAGGATTTGTTTAATGTTAATGAAAATATTTTTATGTACTCTTATTCTACCCCTGGTGGTTTTGTAGGGGTTAATTAGAAAAAACTATTATGACAGCTTGAGAGGGGTCGTGATAGAATTATATGAGAGAGAAGTGTGAAACACTGTAAATACAAATAAGAAAGGTTCCTAGACCTAAGAAGATAAGGTAGTAAAGGTGAATGAAATTCAAATTACTAACCTATATTTATAAAATACTATGGTTTAAGGTATAAGAGATATAAAAAGAAATATATTCATATTAAAATATGAGTAGGATCCTTGAGTTGAATATGTTTATGTGTAGGATGAGTCTAATTTATATTTCAATAGGAAAAAAGAGGAAAAATATTCAATTGATTTAGATGAATAATAATCTTTGGAAAAAAATAAGACAAGATGATTAAAATATTTTTAGAATAATCCTAAATCTGTACTTATTATATTTTTAGGGATGGTAAATTATATAAGTTAATATGGTTTTTGAATATCTAAGGGAGACTTAGTGTTTGGGCATGCTTCTTTTGGGGACCACTCAGATATTCCCAAGGGAGTAAGTATTCATAATGTGGGAGACACTAGGGAAGGAAATAATAACAGAGACATCCATTTTCCTTCTATCTAAAATTATTTTTTGATAATGAATTATATAAAAATTAGTAATTCAAAAAAGTAAGAACTTTTCATGGATAAGAGTACCAAAATTGATATGATTGAGGAGTAGTATGAGAGATTAGGGCACATTATTTTCTTGAGGAACTCATGAATGATAAAGTGAAGGGATATATCTCTAAAAATGTTGTTATATTTCTACATTTCAGACCTTCATAATTTAACATAGAATCCTATATAGTGATAAAAAATATAAAACAACCAATATTAAGGGTCACATTTCATGTCACCCAAGATTGGACATTACAGATTTTTCTTTGATGTATTCGGATAACTCTACTGGTTGATCCCTTCAGTGTGGTTTGTATTGGAATTTTATAAAGTGATCTTTTCTGATTTATATATTTGATTCCATTTTCATGGAATTTTACTACATGTCTTAGTTTTGGATATTTTTCCCCTAGATTGGTGTATCTCACTCTTAGTTGTGTCTTATTGAAGTTTTTATTTTTGTAATTTGTGATTTTAATCTTATTTAATTAATGTTTAACCACAGAGTGGTTTATTCAAAAATAATAAATGATATATCAAGGAGGGGAATAAAATATGAATATGAAATTCCAAATTTATATTCTCAGAAGCTCATGGTACGAGGATAATAGATGATCGAAACATATTATAGGGAACCCATTGAATTTTCTATATTTTCATCAATGTGATGTGCACTATATCACCAATGGTGATAACTATGAATGGAAGAATATAGGTTTTAGATAGGTATTTATATTTAAATTTGTTTTAATTTTTATGGTATTATATGTTAAAGATATTAATAATAACTAGAATAGTATATCATAAATTTTTGAAGATGGAATGAGTGTTGAGTTATAAGATAAAAAATGTTTAGTTCTTAAAGGAAAACTTATCTTATTATATGAAAAATATTTAAGATTAAACTTATTAAATTTATTGATTTGAGAGAATTAAGAAAAAAAATTTAAGTGACTTAATTCATTATACATACCTGTTGTTCATTGGCATGAAATGATATGACATGTTAATTTTTGGTAAAAATAATAACTATTAAATAATGGACTAGCTTTTTAACTACCTGATTTTAATGTTAGAAAGATTATTATTTCAGATTATTAGTTAAATGGTAAGTAACAAAATGACACAGTCACATATATTAATAAGGTTAATATATTTTTATATTTAGAATTATTATATATTAATTTTTATATTCCTATGAAAACATCTAGTTTATGTGGTATAAATTATGTTTTTATAACTCTTGATGATTTTTTATGTTTAAATGGACTTATTTTTTGACTCATAAAATAGAAACATTAACTACGTTTATTTCAATTTGTAAACTATTTCAAAATAAAAAATATCATTTAGAAATTTCTATTAGAAGTGATAAAGGTGGAGAGTTTTTTACTCTATAATTTAATTTTATTTATGAAAATAATGGATACTTGTATAAATTTTTACTCTAGAACACCACAAGAAAATGACATTATATAAATAAAAATAGAACAGTTATTGAAATGACCAAACCGTGATGAATTAATTTAATGTATAATTTTTTAGGACGAATCAGTTAATACATCTACCTATATCTTAAATAGTGTTATTATTTTTTACTATGTTAATGAAAAATATTTATAAATTATTTAAATAAAATAAACTGCATATTGGTAATTTTAGAGTATTTGAGGGCTATGTATTATTTTTAATAATAAGGATAATTCTAAAAGTATTGAAGCTAAAAGTGATGAAGGTGTTTTAAAGAATATTATAATAGTATTAAAGAATATTGGGTACATTAAGTGTTTTAGGAAAATTTTATAATCTATTGATGTAAAAATTAATAAAAATAATGAAAAATGGTATTCATATTTAGATAATTCTGGTGAAAAATAAAGTGTTTTACTTTCATGAAGAAGTACATGAAAATAATAATGTATCAATTGATGTGGAGCATATAACATCTCAATACTATCCTAGAAATTTTAAAAATCTTAAATATCATCCTACGATGAATATAATTTGATATGATGAAACTGGATTTCAAAATAGAAAACCATTTTTGAAACATTTTTTTTAATTCTATTTTTTTTTATTTTTTCAATTTAATGTCTATGAAGATTTAAAATATTAAAATTTTATTTTTTATATACACGATGAACTTAATAAATTAATGAGAAATAATTTTAATAATTTAGAAGATCTTCATAAAGATAAGATAGTTATATAAACTAAATAAGTTTTTAAAAATGAATTAGATGAATTTGGAAATATTATTAAAAACGGATAGACTTGTTGATCAATATTTTTTTCAAGAAGAAGGAATATATTTTGAATATTTCTTTAATATGTTTTCTAAGATAGAACATACATTTATTTTTTGGTTTTTATTGTTTTTCATGGTTTTAAATTGTATCAAATGGATTTCAAATGTGATTTTTTCAAAGTGTTAAATTATAAAAGAGTATATTTTAATCAATCACCTCGATTTGGAAAAAACAAAATTTCTAAATTATATTTTAAAACTATCAAGAGAATTATATGGTGTTATGTATTATCATATATATTAATATGATAAATTATCATTATTTTTATTGAATATTGGTATTAATAAATTAAATTCTGATCTAGATTTGTTTTTTAAGAATTTTTATAATAGTATTTTAATTTTTCAAATATATTTTGATAATTTTGGGTTTGGTTCTTCAGGCGATTTTTTATATAATAAATTTTCTAATATAATGAATTTTGAAGTTTATGTGATCTTAATATGTGAATTGGTTTTTTTCATGGTCTTAAAATTTCTCATAGAAGTGATGGTATATTTATAAATATAATTATACTAGAGATTTAGTTAACTGTTTTTTCTTACTTCATGTAAAATTTTGAGAAAAAAAAGAGTACTAATTAAAAATTATATTTATATGAATGTGGAAAATATGAACATAATAAAATGTTTAGAGGAGTGAGAGGAAACCTAATTTATTTAACAATATATAGACTTTTTATTATAATTTTTTTTTATATTTGTTTTGGATTCAATATAATCCAATGTAAAGTAATTTAATTTACCTGAAAAGAAAATTTTGATATGTTAAAGAAACTATCAATTATGGTTTATTCTATTATAAACGGAACAATTTAAATTTGATATCTTATTCCGAATATGATTTGGGAGGTTGTAGAATTAATTTAAAAAGTAAATCATGTATAACAAAATTAATTTTTAAATTATTGATTTCATGGATTTCTTAAAAGATATTTTCTATTGAGAAATCCACAATCAAGGTAGATTATATTACAACTTCTAATTTCTATGCTAAAAGGATTTGGATAAAAAAAGAATTAACTAATTTATATGTTAATTTCGATAATATTCCAATCTTTTGTGAAACTTTTTCAAATATTGTTTATATAAAATAATCCTTTATATCATTTTATAAAAAAACTAATTGATATTAGATTTTATTTCTTTAGAGATCATGTTAATGAAAGATATATTATTTTATAATTTACCATATCTAAAAGTCAAATTTCTGATATAATTACCAGATAATTAGTTATAATGAAAATTTATAAAATAAAATTTGAACTCATTATAATGGATATTTAACTTGAATTGTTTTAATTTTATATGTTTATAACAAATTAATATAGTTAATAGACCATTAGTCTAGATTTGTTACAGACTATTTTCAGGAATACATTTAATGTATAGAAGTTTATTGTTTTTTACAACAAAATTTATAAGCTAATATATTTTGTATACATATTTATATATGGATTATAAGTCTTAAAGTCATCTTTTTTTTACTATATCTCAATATTTTTTTGTAATTATTATAATTTACATCCATGAAAAGATTAAATAGTATATTGGTGGTTATAGGTATTTTATTTAATAAATATATTTTTTTTACATATGCAACAATTTGTGGGGATCATAAATGATTTTATGAATAAAATTATTGGAATTTTATATTGATTATTTGTTTTTAATTTAGATATATTTTATATAAATTGTTAATTTTGGAGAACATGTTGATAAACATCAAATGGGGGGGGGGTTGAAATTTTGGAAAAAACCTTTTCTGGTTTTTAAATCCAAAAAGGTTAGATTATTGGTTCTATGTTTTATTGATATGGATATTGTTATAATCAAATTTAGTATTATTTTTGGTTTGATGGTTTTAGTATATCAAATAAAACTTATTATTTTCAAATACCTCACATGTTTACATTTCAAATAACAAACAATTATAATTAATCAAATCTATATTAAATCATATTTTGTTGATTCATTATTGTGTTTATTTTTTAATATGTATTTATAAAAAATCATAATATTTTTATCATTTTTTTTAATGTTTTGTTCAAAATTATTATAATTTTATGTTTTCTTATTTATATCAAAGAGGAATGGAATAGGAAACAACCCATAATAAAAATATATGTGTTGGGATATCTCTCACTCATTAATGATTAAGGTGGTACATTTATATGATTTGGGGATCCCCTATTTTTCTTAGTGATGAAACAATGGGTTCAATTTCTTCACACTGCTCTCCTTCATTTCTCATTGTTCAGTTCTCTCTTATAGTCACATCAAAAAATTGAATTACATAGAAATCCATAAATTATTAAACATTATTACCTTTTAGGATAGAACTTTCAAGATGATTCCAATTATAGATACAAGAGTTCAATATTTACATATTTCGTTATTTTGGATACATCCACTGAAAAGTAATAGGTCCTCCAAGAAGCATTTTATTTAGATGATGGATAGTTTGATGGTCATGCATGTGAATATTGATAGTGGAAATAATTTATCAAACTCAAAAAATAAAATTAATTGTTTAACTTACAAATTTGTTTAATGAAATACATAGAAAAATATTTAGCACAAATATATATATAAAAATGTATCAACTGAATAACATCCAGGATTATAATATTGTATAATAGACAATAGATTGACATTGGAATCAACTATTGAAAAAGGATGTAATAATCATCTGTCATCAATGATATCAACAAGAACTCTATTATATTGACTCTTTTTTATATGTTGCATGAATAGACATTAGGAATATTAATCATCTAAAATACTTCTAGAAATTTATTTTTTTTCTACAGGTGTTGTGACACCCTGAAATTTTGTGAATTTTTTTTTCAAATTAATTTAATATTTTTTTAGTTTTTAATTTATAAAAATAATTTTATTTTAATATTAAAACACATTGTTTTTCTTGAATTCTACATAAAACCGAGTTTATCAGTCAACACAGGAAATAAAGACTTGGCATACGAATCACACAACATAGGGTTTATTTGAAACTTCATTTTATTGATAGAATTATTCAAACATGATAGTTTTACCCTAGTCGTTAAACATAGTAATATTAATAGAAATAAATACTGTAAAATTATTTTTTAAATTTTTTCAATATAAATAAAACACATTTAAAATATAAAATATAATTTTTCATAGTATTTATATGTTTAAAAATAATATTTTCTCAAATGCACTACTTTTCATGTCCTTCTATGAAAAAAAATAATTTTTGGAACATTTTTCAAATTAATTCGACAAAATAAAACACATTTATTAATTTAAAATGTTCAAAATATTGTAGGTTGATTTTTTTTGTATTTTTATGAGGAACATAATTTTTTGGCTGAATAGTGAAAAATTTAAATTTAAATTCAAAACTGCGTTTTTCATTTAATTTATTTATATTTTAAAATTATTTTTAATTCATTTTTAATTTTAATTTGTTAAAATATAAATCAATTAATCCAATTTAGGATATTTTTTCAAATTTTATATTAAAAATGGATATTAAAACATAGTAGTCTTTTGAACTTTTTATTTTAAAAACCCACACAGTTGCCAAATATGTGAGATTAATTTTAAAATAAATTATGTCACTTATCTAATTAGAATTTTAAAAAATGGAATAAATATTTAGAATAAGAATAATTTATAATGTCTAATAATATCAAAATATATTTTACCATAAATATTAGTGAATGTAATTAAAAATAATTACCACAATTATAGTAAAATTAAGTTTAACAAGGGAATAAACATTAAACTTAAGAGACCAAATTTTCTATTAACATGACAAGAAACCATTTTATACCCATAATTATAAAATTAACCTACCATTATTCCTTTTTTTTTATTTTTGATGAATTTATTTATGTAAATATGGGGTTATACATAACTTGTTTCTAAAAATACGATGTGAGTCCTTTCCCTCTCTTATAAAAAGCCCCCACCTCTCCCCCTTATTTACACCTCTCAAATAAACAATTTTTATCGAAGATCTAACCAAATCACTTCAGAAAATACCTCATTTCTTCATCTAATTCTCTATTTTGGAGGAAATAAATATAGGGGTTCCCTTTGATGAAAACCAAAAGGAGTTATCCAAAGAATAGGTAACATATTTCCTCAAGCACTTTAGCCATATTTTCTATAATAATCCATTTAATATATAATTATTCCATGATTATAAAAAACATATACTCAATATGGTGAGTTTTGTTTTATGCTATGGGTTTGACCTATGCAGACACACACTTATATCTAGTGTGAAACAAATACACTGTTTATGTGTAAGGTAAACTACCGCCTCATGAAATGATGATTGTTCATTTTTTCCTTTATCACCTTTAATTATATAGAATTATGATAGAAATTTTTTTTATATATGATATTTATGATACATATAATGTCATTAATTTATTTAATTCTTTTAATACACATATATTTATACACTCCATTTTTTGTAGAAATGATAATTTTTATTCGAGGAAGTGAAGACTACAACCCCCTAAAAGTGATGTGTTTCATTCACACAGTATGTAGAACGTCCTAAGGATGAGTTTAGTCAAATTATATGATATGTATAAAATAATAATAATAATTTAATTATATTATTTACATATTTAAATATTTTTTATTTTCATTCTTTCAATTTACCAATACAAAAACAAAATTGAATCAATGTTCATGTGAACGTAGGGCCTACCATCTCCATAAATGGTGTATTGCATTTAATAATTCAATATTTTAAACATTATCATAATAAAAATATAATGAATATAAATTATATTTATATAATTTTTTACCTTATGTAAATCAAGATATATGTATAAGGACTATGGATATAAAAAATTAAGACACATGTGAAAAACAAAGAGAATTGTTGCCGAAGTGTAACCTTAACATGAAATTGTTAATAAGCTGGAAATATAAATTAAAAATCAGTCCATATATGGTATTACATATAAGAATATGGTTCTTTTATATAGTTATAATATAACTATATTTATTATAAATTAGGGTAGAATGGTTATGATGAGAGTCAATAAATTATGTGGGTGAATTTCATCTCACTTTTTTATTTTCATGAGATTCATGAAGTATTCAACAAAATTTTATTTTGTGTAGTGTGTATAATAATAATGGATTTATTTTATGATTATTATAATTATATTTATGGATATTTACATATCTATTTTATGATCTTCTTTTATTTGGGTTTTTGTTATAAAAGTTACCAAATTGGTAATGTAATTTTGTCTCAATTTTCCGTCTTTAATAAACATGCCATGTTATGAACCTATATTTTTCAATGATTTATATATACTAAATTTGACATATTAAATCATGAATAGGAATATATTCATGATATTTCATGCTTCATTTAATTTTATTTGCTTATATTGGTTGTATAATTAAGTATTGATAAATGGAAATCATTTATTAAAAAAATCTCATCATTTATCGAGATTGTTTACAATTATGATATAATTGATGAAATCATATGATTTATCTCTAAATAGAACTCATGAATTTTCTTATCCCTTGTATGTTAGTGATATCTTCATGTAGTGGTAAAATTTTTATTCTCTTTAATACATAATTTAATTATAAATGTGTTTTTTTGAAATTCTGACTTTACCTCTCTTTTCAATTAGAAATGTGTGTTCAATCAAAAGCATGTTTCAAAAAATGGTATTCAAAATGTTTCCAAGATTTACTCATATGATTTCAATGTATTTTAAAATTAATGGGTATCAATACATTTTCAATGCTTCTTTAATGAAATGGTTTTCAAAATGTTTTCATTATTTCATTATATGTTTTCAATGAAATGTCATTCAAAAGAATTCGTGATTTTGTTTATTTTTTTCAACAAGTTTTCAATGAAATGGTTAAACAAAAATCCAATCCTTATATGTTAGTTTTCATGTCTATTTTCAATGAAAAGGTTTCTCAAAAAGATATTTTCATAGAGAATGATTTCAATGATTTCGAAGATACTTTTTATAAATTTTTATAATATTTTCAATGGAAAAAGTTTTCAAAAGGTTTTCAAGGGTCATTGATATGTTTTCATCAGAGAAGGTTTTAAAAAAAAAATTCAACATACCTTTATAAATTTTAAAGGGAAAATGTATTCAATTGATTTCAATACTTATTTATATTCTTCCATTTATTTATAAGGAAAATATTTTTCCAAATGTTTTTTATTTTAAAAATAATTTTTTAAATAAAGGATATTTTCTTCAAGGAATGTTTTTAAAAAATATTTTAAAAATATTTTTCATGAATGATTATATATGTTGATGTTACTCATTCCCTTCTTGAAAATGATCCAAAGGTTCCATTCATATTGTTTCTTCAATGGCCTATTTTTTTATGGAATTATGCTTCTGAGAACTGTTTCTCTTTTATGAGTAATATACTATTAAACCTATTTCTTTTCATGGGTTATGTTTTGATGAAATTATTAGGAATCCTATCTGTTTTAAATAAGTTACAATGTGATTAAAATTTAAATGATACCCATTTCACTTCATCTATTATGATTTAATGTTGATAAAACCCAACCTATTTTTCATAGTTCAAGGTATGATGAATCCTTTGCTATCTTGTGATACATGTATGTATCATTTTATTATGTGATGTTTGGGACATATATAACTATCTAATTCATTAGTTAATGATAAATGTTTTATGATATCAAGAGGGTACATTAAGTAATGATAAATGTTTTTAATTTTTTTTAAATTTAAAAAATATTTTCCAAATAAGGAAGAATATTTTATTTAAGGAAACATTTTTAAAAGAAATTTCAGAATTATTTCCATATATGATGAAATTTGTTTGTGTTACTCATTCCATTATAGGAAATGATCAAAATATTCCTTTCAAATTCTTTCTTGAAGGGATTGTGTTTTTATGTAATGATTCTTATAACACTAGTTTCACTTCCATGGGTTATATTATTTTGAAACCTTCTTCTTTTCATGGGTTATGATTTAATGAAATGATAAGGAAACATATATATTTATCATCGGTTATGATGTGATGAATTTAAAATGATACCCATTTCATTTCATTGATTATGATTTTATGTTTATAAAATACATATTTTTTGTCATTGGTCATGATATGATAAATGTTCTCTTATCTTGTGGCACTGGTATATATGATTTTATATTGTGATTGGTGGAACCTATATCTCCCGATAATGAATTATGTAATGATAAATGTTTTATGATCTCAATAAGGTACATGAGAGGGAATCTCAATCCTTAAATAAAAGTGATTCATAATCTTAAAACAAGACGGTACATGGAAGGGAATTCCACGAATGAAATAAGAGGGAATTTAAAGCCTGAAAATTGAGGGTACATGAGAGGGAATCCGAATACAAAAAATTAGAAGTTAAACGGGAGGGAATCCCTTACACAAAATAAGAGGGTACATCATAGTGCATCCCAATCCCAGAGAAGGTAAGAAAGTTATTATCCCAATCATAACTTGTTATGAAGGTCTTCTTAGTTATCCTTTTCAGAGGATTTTATATGTTTATGTGTATGATATAATTCTATGTCCTTTTACTATGATATTATTTCATAGATTATTTTCTCTATTTAATTATGATTCAAGACTTATGAACTACTAATTCTTATGACATGAATCATGCTAATTAACGTTGAAATGAAGGGAATGATAATCTACTGTTATGATCATGTTATAATGCCCTTATTATCATGTTTATTCTTACATATCTCCCCAGATTAACCTTACTTAGAATTTGAGATCATCCCTTTTTATGTTTCCTTCCCTAGTTTATGTAGATATATTGAGTGTATGATATGTATAATAAGGGTTCTTGTCTATGATAACCTAGTAGAATATAAGTTTTCTCACTCTTGTACTAGTGTTTGTGTTTCTTTGTTTCCAAATGAAGTAAAATAATACATTCTTTGGGTATCATTTTTGGTAATGTAATAATTATTCCCAAAATTGATGTAATATCCATGTACATTATGTCTGGGTCTCTATAGGTGTCATAACATAAGAATAACACATAGAATTAAATTTATTTTCAATAATACACACTGGATTCAATTCTAATCAGATATCCCATTCCACCAAGATGCGCTAAGATAATAAATAAACTTTTTCCCCTGAAATTTCTTAGAATTGGAAGAATCATTTCACATTTTTTAATTTATATTTCCTTTATGCAATGGATTGAAAAACTGGTTGACCAATAAGGAATATTAAAGGAGATAATTTTCTTCTTCTAATTATAATTGGTTTCTCTAGAAACATTCTTTACATTTGTAGATTTATTTTGAATTTTCTCCACTATAAAACCTACATCTCCCAATTTAGTAAGCACATCAGTTCTATACACACACGCTTAGGTGGATTTTCTTCTTCTATGGTATTATAAACCTTTGATGATTATTCTTATATGGATGATTTATCTCTAATAATTATCTTTTCCACATAAAACTAAAACTACAATGAAATTTATGTATTAGGGAATGTGTATTATTAAAAATATATTTCTTCTTTTTTGATCCATAGAAAAATCATTCTATAATAAATAAAATAATTTATTTTCTAAATAAGAATTTCACACATCTGAAATATTTCATTAGAATATGAATCATTTGTTTGGACACTAAAATTAATAATATTTTTCAACTCTTTTATTCAGGGTTTAATTTATAAATATATATCATTTCCAACATAAGAAGGTCCAAATTTGAGTATACTCATGAAAGTGAAATTTTTTTCCATACACATCCATGGTGGAGGGTTAAAAATTTGTATGAAAACTAGACATGTGATGTGGGAAGTAAGAATCTTCCCTGATAGATTAAAATGGTTACATGATAGACCCAACCTCACATTACACAAGTCTACTGAAAAATAATGATATCAACCATCTAATAGACATCATGAAAATTCATCTACATGATAAATGTACAAATCATTATCCTTTATTATCTTGGTAGCATGCCTTCACATATTTATTAATATATCATTATACATAAAAATATTTTGGAGTCTAGGAATCAATGGAAATTTCCACATTAATTTTTATGGTAAAAGGGATGGAGTAGTGTCCAAATTTCAATTCCAACGGGATGGTCCCCATTTAAAATAATCAATCCGTTTAGCAGTTTCCTCCCAGGATAAGCTGCAATAGTTTGGGAAATCCATTTTTTTGAAAATATAAGTTCATCATCTTAAATCCATGAAATATAATTATTTTAGTGAATATCTATATCATATAGAATTAATTCCTTAAAAAATATTTATTATATACTATATGGATGTAAAATACATGGTTTTACCATGAAATAGTAAGATTAAAATTCTAACGTTTCAATTTACCACATTACCAACATACTCGATTCTTGGAAGCCTCATTCAATACATTCACCCTGTAAACATCATCATTTTAATTACATTAATTATATTTTCTCATATCGAAGACTGTTTGGGTAAGAATCCATTCATTCTCATGATGATAAATAAATAGAAATTAGTCATCTAATAAATTCTCTAATATTATCCTCTCATTCAGTTCTTGAACATGTTGATATTTTATTTTCACCCCATTTTGATAAGAGAATTATATGTTTATTTTAAAACCATATTTGGATATATGTTATTGAAATTCTTAATGACATAAGCAAGGTCTTACAATATAATTGTAATAGGGCCATTGTATATAACGACTATCTGAATCATTGTTATAATAAAAATGTTAAATGATATCTGACTTGTTTTGAAAATTTCTTGTGATTCAGTCAATTTCATACATCTAACTTCTATTCATTCATTAAAAAATGTTATATTTCATGTAATAAAATAAAATAAATAATATTGATGTAAAATAAAAAATATATTTAAGGAAAAAATAATTGCTCAATATATGTTTAACGATAACTAATAGACTATCATGTAAGAGAATATTTCTAAAAATACAAAATATATTATAAAATAATAAAAATATAAAACCATGATATTAAATTCCCTAATATTAGAGTTTAATATCTATAAATAATACCATACAAAATTGTGTTTATCATTACTATATTTTTTTATAATTATGTTAACTTTTTAAATTACGTTATTCATATTATATAAATTCTTGTAAAAAATATTAACATTTCAATGTTAGAATATTATTCTTCACACATAAACATGGAATTTAGTTTGGATAAATCCGAATTAGTGGTTTCTCATATTGAGGTATGTTAATATGAATTCTACATCACATTGATGTCAATATGAAAAATGTTCTTCTATATATTTTATAGGAATGATTATGCCTTGTATTTTTATGATAAATGGACCTTTAGTGGATGTAAGTTTCTACTAATGATGGTTTTGTGGGAAGTATAATGTTGTTGCCTATTTCTAAATAATTTATTTATGATTTTGTATATTATAGTTGAAGATGAATCTAAATGTGTAGAAATCATGTGGATAAAATGTAGGTTAATGGTATAAACTAAGGAATGTTTATCTGGTTGAGAGTATGATAATTAATTTTTATTTTTTGTGATCCAACCATGGATATTGTACATAATTTTTGATTAAACAACAACTTGTCTGTTGAGAAATACTATGATTTCTTTAAGTTTTATATCATAATAATTTTGTTTTTTACTTGTGAGTTAGTGAAAGGCATTGAATGATTTTATAAATTTATGATGGGGGAGGACTAACAAATTCTTTTATGTATAATGGTATGTGGTCCATCAGAAAATACTATGGGAACATAATATTGAATGTTATATTTTTTTAATAATGTGATCAGGAATTTTGAGGAATAGTTGCCACAATTCATGGGAAGTGAATCTTTTCTAATGTAGTATTTAATTGATATGAGTTTTGATACAATATTTTGACCGTGGTTATTTTATATAGTTTGATGTGGTGAGATGTTAACTAAACCAAAAAATATCATTGGGACACTAAAATTATTTTTAATAGGAAATTGCAATGGAAAGGATTGATATGACTATAAATTAGCCCATGTGTTTAAAGGCATATTGTTGGGAGTTCAATGAGTTAGGGAAATTGACGATCAATTTATAACACCACAGTATAGTAGAGGGATGCAATTTATATAGGCCATTCATGTGCCTTGTGTATATGATATATTTATATGGTATTTTCAATCCATCAAAATGTGTTTCGTTGAAGGTATGTAGCATTTAGTTTTTATCTTTGGGTTTCAAATTAAATTTAATTACAGTGATTACAGTTTTATTATTGAGTGATACAGATTATTTTCGGGATAGTTGTGAGGGTATGTTATAGACCATTTGAAGGGGTTATTCAAAATTTTTGTGTATTACAATTACTTGGTGACTTAATTTTTATTTATGATAATTTAAATTATTTTTTATTATAAATGTTACAGTTAGTTTTGCAGCAGGTATTGGCATGGGATAAGGCCCTATTTGTGAGTAAAATAACCAGTACACTTGGACATGACAATAAAGAAATGACTAGGTGGTAGATGAAGATTGAATTTCTCAGTCATATGATAAGTGGTTCTTTAAACCTACCCCTTTAGTATTACAGACCTTTTTATATAGATTTTCATATGTGTGATCTCTCCACAATTTTGAATTAAACCTTTTTAATTTTAATGAATTATATACTTTATGATGATATTTATTGAGATGAATCAAATAAAGTTACAAATCCATCAAGGGTCATGGGTTTAATTATGAGAATTTTTCTTAAGAAATATATATACATAGGGGTGTTATTTAAATGATATGTAATTGGGTAAATAAATTGACGAGCCTTGAAGAACCTATATATAATTTTCATAGTGAGTATTCTATAAAATAAGGAGTGGTGACAAGCTAGAGATAAGTGGGAAATTACAATCATTGGGGATAATTATAGTCATAAACCCAACTCATCTTTAGGGATGTTAAATTGAATCCTTTTTTACATGTATATGAAAAACTAAAAATAAAAAATTATAATTGAAAAACCATTAAGAGAGATTCAAATTAGGTTCCACATGTCAAAAATCTTAAGGATGGTAATTACTGGGAGAAAACCACCCATAAAGGAGACCCCTAGATGGATTGAGGTTAGAAAATAATCCACTCAAAGACTAAAATTATATAGATTCATGGACTCTATATAGGAAACAAGAGAAATAATGAATGATAAACCCAAAAATTAAAAAATTATACATCAATATAAGTATAAAAAACTATTGTTTCAAAATCCACTACCATATTCACACATATAAAAAGAAAATAAATATATACAAAAAAAAGAATATACCGTGGTATTTTAGACATTGAATAAAAATTAAATTTATGGTTGATAGATTACCAAAATAAATTCGAAGCTAATAATTTAATACCAAATAATAATTGAATTAAAATAAGAAAAAATGAGAGATAACTTTGTGTAGGTAACAAAATTTAATGCTAAATGATATGGTTCTGAATGAGAATGCAATGGGAAGAGGGGCAATAGTGTGGGCTGTGTATATATGGACGGAATATACCAATGGGTTTTAAAACTTTTGGTATAGCCAAATAAATAAAAATGTTTCTAAATATCTATCGGTACACATTTAACTATACCAATGTTTTTAAAACATTTGGGACATGCATTGTATTAAAATATTATCCTATGGGTTATGCTGAACAATTGGGATATAACCACCTATACCAATAATTTTTGAAAACCCTTTGGTATAGGCCCATGGGATTATCCCACCTATTTAGTAGTTTAAACATTTTCAAAAAAATACATTATTGGGTAAAAAGTATTTTAATGGTAATAGGAGAGTATTAAAATAATTAAAGATTTTTTTGAAATCAAGGATATAGGAGAAAAATAATTTTTGACTAAAGACATAAATGAGGCTAGTTTTCTGAAAAAAATTTATTTCTGCCTCTTAGTTATTAAATATAGGAAGATAAAAGGAAAACATATAGTCTCCATAAATAATAAAACAATTGGAAAATAAATGGTATCCCTGATATATAGTTCAAAAAATTTAATCATCGGAAACATAATCATATATATTATTGATAAATAATGAGATTTCCACATAAATATTTTACCTCAACATCCACATCCATGAAAAGAACTCTAAAATCATATATAATAAATTTAAAATTAATAAATTTTTTACCATAATATTTTATATACATATAATATCATATATGATCCAATTATATAATATAAACTTTCATTTGTTAGAAATTCATTATTAAAATAATTGTTTCCAAGTGTTAACTGTTTTAGTTTTCATAGAAGTTTCAATTTTGTAGTTCTGGTCCTTGTATTTTTATAACGGTTACATAATATATTGAATTTTAAACCTAATATAAATTGAATATACATTAATTATATATATATATATATTTCCATAAAATATAAATATAAAAAAATAAAATAAACTATTCATTGAGACGTTAGGTCATATATATGCATGAAAGTTGTTTTCATTTTTCAACAGATGGAACAGAAGATAGAAAAATTACAATTAAACTTTAAAAAATTAAATTAAAATCATAATATATATATATATATATTAAATCAATCATTATAATCAATTAATTAAATTGATAGTGAAAGGTGAATTACACTGCTAGTTGGAGATGGTATGTCTTACGTATTCACGAGCGATGTTTTCACTTTTTGTATGATGGAAATAAAGGGGATAATTATTGTTAACTAATAATGATAAAAATTAAGTATGTAATTATAATTAATTAATTATTTTATAATGGATACCATGTATTTAGATAAGGTATAAGAATAAATAAAATTAACTAATGTTGGTTTATGAGTTATACGACATTATTGAGAAATCCCTTTTTTCCTTACACATTAATCCATAAAGGGATGGTATTTGTGCATGAAAGAATCACTATGATGTGGAAAGGAAATCTAGTAAGGTATTATGGTTGGAATTTCATGAGATATAAGGCTCAAAATTTGTGAGAAATAGAGGAGAACAGGTTCCCTTTATAAGTGAAGGGAGGGGCACTCTTAGAGTTACCTAAAGATTTAAATTAATAAAAATTAATTCTCATTGAAAAATATCTCCAAGTTTGTATAATCAGAATATGATATGATTATTATTTTATTTAATCTTATAAAATAAAATAAGGACAATTTTAGGTTATATGTTAACCCTTATCTCATAGTTTTATTCCTTATTAACCCTTTCTGAAAATTACCATGATAACAATGATTTATACGTTTTAGGGTTCCAAAATTTTACTATTAAAGGAATGATAACCCATAAATATAACATGGATGATATTATAAACCATATCTCATTCTCATGGAGGAAAGTTTTTTATGAATTTTAAATAAATTAATAAAATATTATTTCTTATAAAATATCATTAATGTCATTTTTTGAACAATACATTTACTTTGACTTCGAAAACATCATAACAGGAAAGGAAATAGAATATAAACCATTAACAAATTCTTAAAAGATTATGTTTATCTATGAAATTCATGAGGAAAAACAATTTTTCCAAATATTATTACATTTAATATTTGTAAGATCATTTATTTTATTTTTTTTATTAATTGAATAAATATTGTGTCGGCCTCGCATAAAAATTTAAACTAATTTTTAAATATGAAATTAAAAATAAATATCCATGATAAAAATATTATTTAAATTTATGACAAATATTTATAACTAGACATATCCTCTTTTAATTATTATGAAAAAATCAGAGATATTAATGTTAAGAGAGTGATATTATCTATTTATCATTTTCTTAAATTATTATATAGGTCATTACCATATAATTTTTTTCTAATTGAATATATATTTTTGTCTTGGATGATAGGTAGATATAAACTTCTAAAAAAGAATAAATTTATTTTTATTGAATATTTAAAAGTTTATCCCAATGTTATAACCCTGTTTTACTCATTCTAACCTTACCAATGAGTCAAATATTTACCAATGTTACTATTAATAATGACAAAAAATGAAATGGTCTATTTTAAGATATTTTATCATAGTGATTCTAAATATGTAATAGATTTTTAAAAATATAATTCATATAATAGGTTGAATTTAATTTAAAATTGAACCGAGAAAATGTGATGAAAAATGTTTTTCCATAAAAAAAGTTTTCAGATGTATAAAATGTTTATATATCAAAATATAAAATATAATTAATTATAATGACTTTATTTGAATTATTAATAATACAATTGAACAAATTTTACGTTTAAAATCATATTAAAAAAGTTGTACCTCTAAAATTCTTAATATGAAATGGTAGTTTCTAATAAAAAATTATTTTTTTCATTATTCATCGAGAAATCAATTTTTTCTGAAAAAAATAAAAAATATAATCTAAAATAATATCAAGGAGATTATTTGTAAAATAATGATCCTTTTTTGTATAAATTCATACGTTTCATAAATTAATTTTATTATTTTCACAGAAAAATTAATAAATACCATTTCTGAAAAAAAATGTAATTTTGAAGCATACAATAAAATTTATAAAAGATGTAGTAATTATTTAACAATTAATATACTTTATCTAAAACATTTATACATAATTATCAATATTTATCTATTCATATTCACTATGTTAATTTATTTTGAAGGTTATAATGGGGTAATATGTTACAGTTCATTTAGGCATGGGTTTGTGTGCATCAAAAGCCAATAGATAAAATAAGTTTATTTAAAGAGAAATATATAATAACATATCAAGGTGTTATAAATGAAATTATTTAAATGATCATATTATCTATTAATATTAAAACCTATGATTAGTTCTCAAGAAAAACCCACAAGATCATGAATATTGTGGAATTAATTAAGCCGAGATTAGCTACTGGGATTTTGATCTCAACTACTCGATAAAAACAAAACACAATCATGATCTTCTGCCATGAGTTACAAAAAGTGAATATTTAAGTGAAACAATTTTCTAGTGTGACTTAAATTATTATTTAGATCATAGGAGAGCTTCAACATTTGAACATTTTCATCAAAATTGGTTGATTTTACATCAATTTATATCCTCCTTGACATTAGTTCTTTATTTTTTTATAGTTTAACTAATGTATTCCTTTTATTACAGATTGTGCAATAATATTCAACTTATGATTTTGTAGACAAATGTATGAGTTTTTTTCATGAACAGAATCCGGTCGCCATCAAAACCATCACCCGACCCGGCCCATGGCAAGGCCCGAAGGGAATTCTCCATCCTCACGAGCTGGTACATATTCCAGGGTATCATAAAATGAACTTTGGGAATGATTTACCATAGTTTACAAACATAAATCAATTAATGAATCCAATAAAACAAATCATAATTTATGTTACAAAACCATCATTTACAAAATTTCATAATTGAATTAAAAAATTTAAAAAATGTTTAAATAACATTACAAAGCTAAAAAAACAAAAGGGACTTCCCAAGAACCTTAACATTGTAAGAGGCACCACCCTCAAGCCATCTCCACAACACCGCATCACGATATACAGCTAAAAACCTGAACCATTGGTACATAAGTTGTACCCCAACCTATGATAAAAATAACCATTTCTACTTACACCCAAAGGTGTATTTAGGGTTTGACCCAAAACCCAGTAGGACACAACCACTAAGAGATTCTATGTGATAAATTTTCAAAGTTGAAAAGCTTTCAATTTATAATATAAAAGGAATGCTAGTAACAATTTCTAAAAGATGAAACTTTAAATAAAAATAGTTTTCAAATGGGATATTTGAAATAATCAAAAAAATTTAAAAAAACACCAAAGATACTGAATTTTCTATCCAAACATACCATATTCCGATGGTAAGCATAATTAATCCAATGAGCACAAGCAATGGGAAAATAATCCCTATGAACTAGTTCATTGTGAATCCTTACCATCACAATACTTGTTCTCATGCACACGAGCCACTAGAAGGGATCATACCCACAACCTATTGGTTCCCCATCATTATCATCATCATCACAGTTTAGTTAGTGTTGACAGCATCTATCATTTTGTGTGAAACTGAGGCCAAACCCCATAGGATCACTAGAATACTAGTACACATCCACCCACCCAGATACCCAGGTTTCCCTCTTATGCTCAAACAAGTTCAACGAGAAATGAAATATAATATGCACATGAAAATAAAAAATAAAACTTTGGCATCACACATTCACCAAATAACCCACTTGTATATCAAACAAGTCACATAATCCCCCTTCCATTAAAATTGATTTTGAAATCATACACACACCAAAATAGCCCACCACACTTTACACATCTCTTTAACACTCACAAAACCTTTATGAATTTTTATAAATAATTTCCAAGATGATATACATCACATAAAATCCCACACACAAATTCCACATAATACCCTTTTTTACCTTCAAATTCATTTTATCACCATACTCACACAAAACTGCCCACAAACATGTTTCACACCCACATCACAATTTAATATATCACCTCAACAAAATATAAAATATTCTGAAAACATTTGACATCACAAATAACAACATTATCTTTAAAAAACTAATTTAAGGAACATAAACCCACCAATATAGTATATAAAAATCCTTTTCACACATTGTGTAACTCAATAAACCATTTCGAGTTTTCATAGAACACTTTCAAGAAGCATCACAAGGTTTTGCACCTAAAACTCATTCAAAAACCCACATTTAAACCCAATATCACACAAATACCCTACAAAAGAAGAATTGGAGTCCCAAACAACATTTAATAAACCACATTCATATGTTATAAAATAAACCCAATGATTACCACAAGAGTTACATATGGAAAACACCCAATTTTGAAACAATAGTGCAACTATAAATTAACCGCTTAACAAAATCCAACAAAAATGGTTTTCACACAATGAAAACCATATGTGGAACATTCGAAATAATGAAATCTAGAATTCTAACTCATCAATAATTTTTTACACATTTAATCACCTACTAAAAGTGTCGAAAACCTCAAATAATGGTGCAAAACATCAACTACACCACCGCCACACCACAAAGAAGTGAAAATACCCCCAAAAACTCATGATTACACAAACAAACACACATGTTTAAACCCTATTAATGAAACTTGTATTTGGGTAACTTTAGAACATGTGAAAGGGTGAAATAATCTCTAAGTAAAGGGATGAAATCAAATAGATAATTACTTACATGCATGGTTTGAAGTTTCCCCCCATCAAACATCCCTTATAAAATGAGTTCCAAGGAAGGGTGAGAGACCTTGGAGGATGTCCATGGAGGTAGGGTACAAAATGGGGAAAAAATGGGCAGATTTGGGTTTATTTCAGAAGGAACAAATGCGAATTACAAAATGTTTTTAATGACTTGGACACCATTGCACAGTTTGGCTGCACGATTTAGTAAACCTTGTGGCCAAACTATGCAGCATGTTATGGAAATAGAAAAAACCCTCCATTTTCCTAAAATTTCATGGGGGTACAAGGTTGAAACCAAAGGGGAAATATAGTCCAAATATAGGGGGTAAAAATTCCCAAAACAAAGCACCATTTCCACACCAAAGCACATCCAACTCATGGGTACAAACCACCTCAACAACATACCCCACAAGTGGTGCCACTAAGAGTGTCACTAATCCAACTCTAGAACACCACAACCTCACACCATCCATTTTATAAAATTGGAGTCCATGTACCATCAAATACCCCCAATTCCAAAGTCATATATCAAGAACATAGGAGAAAATAAAATTTCAAACCCGAATCCCCCAAAAACCAAGATAATTCTAGGAACCGAAAGGAGGATTGAGATAAAGAATAGAATTTAAAATACAGTTGTAACAATTGTCCCCAACATAAAGATTTCTTCCAAGGAAATCCACAACATGGACAAAGGAAAAAACCAAACCCAATAGGTAAACAATGATGTACTCTTTTTCCATGTTTGGTTTTCCCTCGAATGGACAAAACACCTCCACTGATAATTTAAGGAAGCGATACCCCCAAAAACCAAAAACTTCACCACTTTCATAAAAATATTTTGAACGTTCAGATATTAACCTAAAATAGAACTCCTCAAACTATATCTGAACAAGGATCAAGTAATTTATCCAAACAAACAACAACAACGAACAAGGTTATAGTTACCTTAATTAAACTAAACCGTTTGGAGCTCTCCAATACCAATGTTTACCCAATGAAGATATTTTTAGTTAGATAGATCTGAATGAGACTACCTACCTCCAAACCAAGAAGAAGGAAAAATATGATTTGATGACACATGTAGATAGAAATGAGCTAACCACAATAAGGGAAAACATCAAATTTTCCTCAGACAGAATCATGACACTAATAGGGGAGGCCCAGATGGACTCCCTGGTATAAGGGGTAGAATTCCATTAGACCATTCTGAAAGAATGTACATAAAACTCATAGAGGGTATCCCCACAATAAGAACCGACCATCCTAATTGACCATCATAGGCCATCACAAAATGACCACAAAATTTTAAAAGGTGGGACGACCAAACTATTTGTCCGCATAGTTTGGTAAACTGTGCTCTAACCATGGGGATCATTCTGTCCAGATGGCATTCTAGCACACTGTCACTACTAATCCTGAAAAAACATGTGCTCATTTTTTCTAGCCAAATTCCCAACCATACTCTAAAAACACAATGGAACCCAAAGGGGAAAAGAATGACATTGCTCGATAACATACGCACGAGGCCCTCCACCTCATTCCACCGAATGAGAACAACGGAAGAATGTGAACATCCCCAGAGGTATAAACATTTCCCATATTTCATACAGAGTATAAGACATTTTACATGTGTTTGAAGGACCCTAGGATTTCCCCTGACTACGTGCCAGCTTCACTCTATAACCTATGGCGGGATCTCAAATGATTGAATCATCTTCAGGATCATAGTTAGGCTTTGGAAACCCCTTGAATGCAACTTTTCCTTTCGGTTCCATGAAAATGATACCGTGATCCCAGATGACTTCATGAAGACATAAAACATTCCAATCTTAATTTACCCTAACCTGAAATTACACTAAAATAAGGGATTAGAAGTTGCACACACATCACTCCTTGTTTCTTCGGGTGAGAAACAATAGAAGGAAAGGAAACATATAAACAAAATCCTCTAAAATAGAGGATTTTTATGTTCTTCCAATGGAGACATACTCCCCACATAATAGAGACTCTCAGAAGATTTCATGATCATCACCTTTACATTCAAATGATCACACGACATCACAAGGCATCATCGAACATGACCATGGTGACTAATATAAACAATACTTAGAAAGGGACCTTATGCTAAGTCCCTAAATAACACACATTTCCAGAAAGTGGCCATAACTGCCTCTTAAGAAAATATTTACTACACTAGTTGATTAACATTAACCCTTTCATTGAATAGACTATGAAGGACCCAAATGCCCTCTTAGACACCATCCATACTAACAACCCCAGACTACTTTCACCTTCATTGAATCAGGTAACATAAGAATCTAAGGTCTCTTTCAAACTTCCATGAAAACTCTGATACTACAAAAGGGTCCAGAAAACAAATAATGGAAATGATGTGAAATCAATCTCTAGAGCTCTATAAAATTATTCCTTATATTTATCAACTAGAGGATGTTCCAGTGGAGAGACAAACCGGGCTTCACTTCAGTTGTGCAGTAACCCTTCATGGGGACATACCTTATCTAACGAGAGAACCCAAGGACCTAACCAAGCTACTCAATTAGTCAAGACATACCAAAAATCAGTTTCAGAAACATGAAGGGAACCTCCATAAAAGGATTCCAGAAATATTTCTCATATGAGACCACTGACCGGCCATTAAACCCATCTTATAGACCAAACACAAACCCAAAACACCATTCAAACAAGAGGGGTTCTTAGACTTAAAACAACCCACAACAACATTTCAAAAAATAAACAAGACACACCATTCCAAAACAGTCCGCACGACATCATGTTTTATTTTAAAAGAAGTCACTTCATTGAAAATAAATGGGTTAGTGGTTAGTGTACCAACAAATGGTACCCCATGGGCCCCACACATGCAATTTTCCATGCCACACCGGGTTCTATCCTCATGTCCCTCCCGACACTCATCCATTCATTCCATTTAGAATCCATCATCCCATATAAACCCATGCATGTGGTAGATCACGAAATTACTAGAGGTTAAAAAAATCCATTCTACTTTTCAAAACCAAAAGAGTAAACCAATACTTCCTTTTTTCTCAAGACTTCTAACCATGAAAAAAAATCCCAATTTACATATTAAAAAACATTACAGAAAGGCACAACCATTTAGATAAGAACTCACTTTTATGTTATTCACATCTATTTAAAAACATGACATCGCATTAAAACACCTTTAAATAGTTTAAAAAACACTACTGTAAATAGTTTTTCAAAACCTACTTTAACATAATTCCTACTTTCAAAAGAGGTGTAAACACACCATTTTCAATAGAAAAACAATTCTAAAAATTCATTTCCTCCATTTAATAAATAAAAAAATTCACTATTTATTAGAAAAACAATTCACTAAAACTTTATGCTTCTTAAAATTGTATCATTTTTTCTTTAAAACTAAATTTCCATGATTTCAAAACTAAATGAAATAAGACAATGCGCGAGGAAATTAGTTTCGGTGGGTGATATAGAAATATGGTTGGCTACTATACTCCATTCAATTCAACATCAAATAGAGTGTTCTAGGGAAATATCCCCAACTCCACATGTCTTTCCAGGCCCTGAGAGCTCAATGAGACCATTAACCCAACTCTCTTTTCATTTCCCCTAATCATCATCAAACCAAGAAAACCAAATATCTCAGATAAATACCAAATTCCCATGGCGACTCAAATCCTATCATGGGGTGTGCTAGCCCGTTATACTACCCAAAAATGAAATTTCACATCCTGGTAGTCATAGATCCAAACTATTCAAACACTTCACCAAATAACATAACCCAAAGAGAGTGAACCTCCTTTGATAACATCTTTTCATGAACTGAATCTAGTTTCCATCAAAACTGACACACTAACTATCTCGTGGAACATCCCAAAGGGCGTCCCTAATCCCCATGAGCTAGAAAATGTTCCCTTGTATCATAAAATGATATTTGTGAAGGATTGATATCGGTTTATAATCATAAATCAATGAACTAATACAATAAAACAAATCAGGATTTCTGTTACAAAATCATCTTTTAGAAAATTTTATAATTGAATTAAAAAATTTAAAACAACGTTTAATGATATTTTCAAAGGTATACAACCAAAAAGGAGAGCCCAAGAACCTCTAAATGGAAATAGGCACTGCCCTCAAGCCATCTCCACAACACAACATCACGATTGACCGCTAAAAACCAAAACTATTAGCACAAAAGCTATACCCAAACATGTGACAAAAATAACTGAGTCTACTTACACCCAAAGGTGTAATTAGAGTGTGATAAAAATATCAGTAGAATACCACTGCTAAGATAAACCATGTTCTAAGAAGTCAAAGAAGAAAAAACTTGCAAGTTTTCATAAAAATGGAATGCTAGTAATAATTTCTAAAAGATGCAATTTTAAATAAAAACTGGTTTAAAGTTGTATATTTTAAAGAATAAACACATTTAAAAATAATACCCAAGATACATAATTTTCTATCCAAATATATAGTATTTCTAAGGTAAGTATAAATCATCCAATGATCACGTGCAATGGGAAAATAACTCATAGGTAGTAGATCGTTGTGGGTCCTAGTAACCATGTATCTTGGTGAATGTAACCATCACAATATCTATTCTCATGCACAGAATCCACTAGTTTGGATCATACCCAAAACCTAATGGTAACCCATCATCATCATCATCATCATCATCATAAATGTTTATTTATTGTTTTCAGTTTCAATCTTGTTACATGAAACAGAGGCCAAACCCCATGGGATCACTAGCATACTAGTACACGTCCACTCAACAAGATACCTGGGTTTCCCTCTAATGATGAAACAATTTAAAAAATACATGGAATATAATTTTCACATGAAAATACCACTTCCACCACACACATTCACCCAAAATTCCACATGTATATCACACAAGTCACGTAATCCCCCTTTCCATTCAAATTGATTTTGAAAACATACACACATAAAAATAGACCACATCACTTTTCACATATCTTTAACACTCAACAAATCCATAATTTTTTTAAGAAACATTTCCTAGATGATACACATCACATAACAGACCTCACACACATATCACATAATTCCCTTTTCACCTTAAAAATCATTATATCATCATACTCACATGAAACATCCCACAAACACATTTCGTACCCACATCAAAATTTAATAAATCACCTCGACAAATTAAAAAACATTCTCAGAACTTTTGACATCATAACTGACCACATTATCTTTTAAAAACTAATTTTAGTAACATACAACAACCAAAATATTTCGTAAACATCCTTTACAAACTTTTTGTAACTCATTAAACCATTTTGAATTTTCATTGAACACTTATAAGAAGCATTACAATGTTTTTCACATAACACCCATTAAAAAAACTCTATTAAACCAAAAAGAACACCAATACCCTAAAAAACTAGAGTTTCTAGCCCCGAAAATATTTAATAAACCACTTTCATATGTTATAAAATAATCCCAAATATTACCACAAGAGTTAAATGTAGAAAACACATAATTTGAAACAATAGTGCTCCTATAAAATTAAACTCTAAACAAAGTCCTTCAAAAATGGTATTCGAAAAATTCACTACAAATGAGGAACATTAAATATTATTAAATCAAGCATGCTAACTCATCATGATATTAATACACATGGAATCACCCATCGAATGTGTCGAAAAACTCAAATCTTGGTGAAAAACATCAATTGCACCACCACCGCACCACAAGGAAGTGAAACGAAACCTAAAACAACAAGATTACACCAGAAATACACAACGTTAAACCCTTGTCATGACCCCTAGCTGGTAGGAACTTTAGAACTTGTGAAAGGGGAAAAGAAACCATAAGGGAAGGTAACAAATCAAAGAGATAATTAATTACTTTCATGTTTTTTATGTTTCCCCCATCAAATTTCCTTTTAAAAATGAGTTCCATGGGAGGGTGAGTGAACTTGGAGGCTTTCCATGGTGGTATAACACAAAATGGGGAAGAAATGTTTGGATTTCGGTTTATTCCGGAAAGAGAGAAATGGAAATTACAAAAAAATTTAATGACTTGGACAACGTTGCACAGTTTAGTAAACTGTGAGGCCTATTATAGCCACTAAAAAACCTTCCATTATCCTCTAATTTCATGGGGTCCAAGGGGGAAACCAAGGGGTAATTATAGGCCAAGGATAGGGGAGGAATATTTCCAAAACAAAGAACTCTTTTGAACCTAAAACTCATCAAACAGATGGGTATAAACCACCTCAACAACTTACCCTATAAGTGGTGCAACTTTGAGTTTCACTAATCCAACTCCAAAACACCACAACCACATACCATCACTTTGAGAAAAAGGAATTCGAAGTACCCTCCAATACCCACATGATCAAATTCATAGATCAATAATATAGAAGACACTAAAATTTCAATGAAACACCTGAAAACTAAGATAATTCTTGAAAGTAAAAGAGTATTAGAGAAAAAATGAAATTTAGAATTCGGGTGTGACCTTTTAGTTATACCTACTAAAAAAGTTAGGGTTATTATTTTTTGACTTATTAAAAATAAGGTATTGTTTCTGGTGCCATGATTAATAGAGAGGATATTATTTTCTATCATGTACCTCCCTATGATAAAAAGGATGGTATTGTAAATGGATGACACTTCCTTTGAAAATTGAGTTATAAAGTGATTTAAATTCCTCTAACTAAGTTAGAGGTTAGTGGTGTGTATATGTTGGATCATTTGATACTATATATTATAAAAATTATTTTTTCATATATTTTAATTTTCTATAAAATTTTATTTTTGGAAAACCTCATTATAGTGATCATGTTATGCATATGAATATTATTACTCATAAGTGAAACAATAAAATCTAATTTATTAATTCATTTATTAAATATTAAATTTTATTTCACCACCTTATATACAATAATTTTCATCTCAAATAATCCAACATATGTTTTCTTTTACACCTAAAATATTAGATATTGATTATATCATTATTAAAAAAACACTCAATGGTGGAGGGATCCTTGAGGGTTAGTCTAAAGATTACTATTTCTTCCTCTATGTCCATGGTAAGATTATGGTTCCTACTACCATGAGAGAGGGAAAAAATTCTTTACATTGTGGCCTATCATGAAAAGTGAAATCACTAATTTTTTATTAATTCTATACTTGATTATAGTAAATGGAGGGACACCAATGACTTGTATACATGATAAATGATCTACATATCCCAATATGAAAATAGGGTTATTTTATAATTGATCTAATAGTTATATTATAGATAATATCTAAAGGTCAAGAAACAATTTGAATAATTGTTGAAAATCTGACCAAGATACATTTTTTTAAACTCTAAGTAATGATTCTCTAGGGGATGATGTTGTTAAATTATATGTTTGCGGGATCATAATGATTCATGGGGTTTCAGGGATCAAAATCATTGATTAGGACTTGATATTCACTTCAATATTTTAAAAAGGGTTATATAGGGATCTTTTTACTCATGTAAAACTGATTATATATTAGCACCCTCAAATGGATAGCTAGTGAAAAGAAAAAATTTGTATACTAGAGGACATGATTGGAGCATATATTCAAATATTATGTGGATCATGGTAGGGTTGTTAATAATTAGTATATTGTTTCAACAATAACAAGTACCAGTCCTCTATTCAAATGAATAATTTTTATCATCTATATGGAATTATCATAAATTATTGATTATACTAGAATGGTATCATTGAATAATCCTTTATTGGGTTTAGTATCATCCAGGAAACAACCTAGTTGGAAAATTTGTTTAAAACAAAAATTTATCATCAATCAAAGCTAAAAAGTTTATATACTATTCGTAGGTGATATCCCTTGTAGTTTTGAGTTGGTGGTTATGTTTTTATCATAGAATTTTTCATGATTAGTTTACTAATGAATAGGACAGTCAAGGATATCAGCACTTACAATTGTCTTACATTTTAGATCTAAGATAATATTACACGTACTTATAACAAATTGTATTCATTTTTTGAATTATGTATTGTTCATGATATTTTACATGTTTTTAATTAAAAATATATATACATGATCCAAATAATGTGACTCAATACAAAGATATAAATTTTATTAGATATTATTTACATTAGAGAAAATCAATCTACTATTTCAACCAAATTGTGACACATTTCTTAGAGGAGTGGTTTTTCATTTTTAGGGAAAATGGCGAACCCATGGGAGACTTCACATAAAAACATGAGAGTGGAAAACTAATATGAAATCTTATTGGATGTGTTGGTTTTTTAAGGAGGGGTATTAAAGGTTATTGAGTAAAATATGACTTATAGTGATGATTTTTCAAGAGAAAATATTATATCATGTCAATTTAACCCATTATTTTTTAGTTCTTTATATTTAATCTAATGGAATTTTAAGTGTCATTAAGATTAAAGGATGGTATAGGGGAAAAATTTTGAATGAATTGGGAATATGATAAAAATAATCATTGGTACACAGTGGAAGGAGACTAAGGACTGGATTGTATTTGGTTTGGCATTTTGTTGCCACAGGTGTAGCCACATGGTATCTGGTAGAATTATATTGGGTAACTGGGAAAAATATTATGTTTTTATGAAGGGTAAAATTTTATTTTAGTACCAAAATAATGAACCCATAATTTTTTTATTTTTGTTTCATATTCCTCCCACAAATTTCCCAAAATATTAATCTCACTATCCCTTCCCTTAAAATTGATCCAAGTAGCTGGGCGGTTCTAGATCTATGCTACGCTACTATATGATCTTTTCTTTAGAAAATCAATGTTAGTGGTACCCATGAATATCTATTTATCATAATTCTTTGTGAAAGTTAACTAAATCCCTAATTATCCACATAATTTAATTATTCTTTTGATAAACTAATGTGGGAAGATGAATTTGGTGATATTCAGGTATGGTTTCCAATATTTACCTACCATTTCATATTATCTTGATTTATTAAGATAAATATATAGATTTCCATATTTAAGGATGTTAAAATACTTTGAGATGTGAAATATTATACTCAAATGTCTCCAAGATTGAGGTTCAAAGTTATTGATAGGTGACCCATCATCACATATATATTATGGTGTTTTGGGTTTATAGTGGAATAGTCTAGAATTAATGTGAGAAAAAACTAAAAATTAATTTTTAACTAAATAATAATCTTTATATGATATAACTAAATTATTATAGTGGGGGTTTAGTGATCCCTCCAATCCTAGAATTTTTAATTTTTAATTCTTTATATTCATTTTTCCTCTTCGTTTATCCAATTAGTTATATCTTTTTGGTTATTATAAAATGAAATATAACATGTTATATATTTCTTCATATTATATCCCTAGAAATCCTAGGGAAAATCAAGTATCTAATAAATTTAAATTCATTCACCTTTTCCCTTTCCCATTGAATAATGTTGCCTTATTATATAGAACATTATTAAATCTATATCTTTATTTAATGTAGTCACATCAAATAACTGGAACATTTGATTAATGTAAAACATATAGGGATATGTTGATTTTAATCCATTGACACGAACTAGGATATATCAAAGGAGCATATAGTCACCACATTGTTGGGTATCAAAATTCAATAATAAACTAAAAAATTTAATATATAAAATATTTATGTGAAGTCACACCACATCATGGATCATTTCTTACAAAATGTATGTGTAGTAAATCCTCAAAACAGGTCACTGACCATATATTGTTTTAGGGAATAGATCGCTGCCTTCTAAGGGTTAGTCCCTTCTCCTCCTTTATAAACTACCACAGATGATACCTATTTATAGACTTATATGTGTCCCTTCTCCTTCTTTATAAACTACCATAGATGATACTAGTTTATAGACTTATATGTGTATTTTTTTATTTATTGAAATTAATTTTACTCCATGATAATGATTTACATATGTTGTAATATAAATTATAATTACATATGTGATTATGAAATATATAACATGTGCTGCTTCATAATTCTTATGCTAGATATATTCAATTTTTTGTTGAAGGAGTTGATGAAATTTCTTCCAAAAAAAATACCTTTTATCATATAATATTCTCAAAATTGAATAATTCCATTATTGGAATAAACAAAAATATATTCTATTTATGAACATCACAATCAATCTAGTTCATATATTACATAAAGTGCATTTTACTGATCACCTTACTTATTCCTCCTCCCTTCTCAGAAGACTATATTATATTTCTCTATATTCTTCCATAAATATTCTTTATAGAAGGTTCCAATATATCATGGGAATTTTGAAATTCAAATGAAAAAATTATCAACCAACTTTTACTTCCTCTTTGAAAAATCCATTCATTTAATTTTCTCTGGCATGAACCTACTCGGTTGAACCCTTAACAGGTCACCCAAGACAATACATGGAAAGGGATGAGAGTCGTTCTTGATCCTCTAGGTATTTTGAAAATATCTAAGGGAATAAATAAAATATATTGTAATAGTTTATCTTATAAAATAGAATAGGGTAGTGGAGTAAAAAAAAGTTGGGTAAACAAAATTCATATTTACTTCCAGATTTTACCCCATTGAAATTTCTAAAGAAATAGACAACAATGTTGGGCAGTAAAAAAACAAGAACAACCAAGCTAAACCTGACACCAAAAAACACCTCCATGCGACCTCGAGGGTCTCTCTTAAACCAAACACCCACTATCATTGAGGCGACTGGACCAAATCTAGAACATGATGTAGATATTAGAAATAGGAAAGCACAATTGGCATGAGTATTAAAATTTAGTTGGTAGGCCTAGAATAATCTAATCCCATTTCATATCCCTTAAATAAAGAAACATTGATTTTTAGGTTTGAAATAAAAACTATAAATATAGTTTTTCCATAATTTGTATTTCAAAATAACCAATGTACAACCAGTTTCCCTCAAATTTTAAAACAAATCTCATTCAAGGAGCTAAATTAAGTTCATAAGGGAGGTGAATAAAGGGAACCAAATAAGAAAACATTCATTTTTATCTTATAAATATAAATATTGAAAATAGTTTTTCATTTATAATGTTTTTCTTAACACCTTTTTATCAGAACTCCATTTTTACAATTTATTAAAGGAACAGCCAATACCAAAAACAATGTAGTACAATCATAGAGCAAGGGAAATAACTAAAAATACTACTATGAGAGCAATGTGAGAGCACTAAGAAAATAAATAGAGAATGAGAACTTATAGTACATGTGACTCATCTCAAAATAATTCCCTACTTGTGGAAATCATAACAACCTAACAGCAAATCGTCTCCCTACTTAGCCTTGTCAAGGGGCCTAATCCTATAGTAATAATCCCAGTAATTCACCAACTATGGGATTATAGCTACTAATATAATATTACCTAGTGGAAAAAACATTCTCAGAAATAATCTTTAGCAGGCTAGGTTCCCAAGCTATGTTTGTAAGGGGTGTTCCAAAAAATGAGAGAAAAAAGTCACAAATATATATATACTTTCATACACTCCCAAAACTATCACCACCCTAGACTAATGAAAGAGAATCCCATGCCTTAAAGAAAGAACCGCATGGGTGGAGTCCAAATTTGAGGAAATTCCCACCCATTCATCAATCAACTATGAAATGTCTCCCAAATAGAGAGTTTTTACAAAGAAACAATTAATGATGTAAAAAATTCCATAAAACTTTTTCAGAAAAATAATTCATTTTAAAAATATCCATATAAAACCCCATTTTTTACTACAAAACATGGTTCAAAACCAAATGGAACATACAATGGACAATGGGTCATATCGACAAGCACATAATTGTGAACAAATCCATTCTAAAACTACATTCATAATTTGATAATCACAAATACATATATAAAAATCAAAACATTTATTTAGAAACCATTAATCTCTTAAATTTTACCAACTGGGCCATTTAATAACCACTCAGGGTGAATAACACTTTCCGACCATTCAAAAAAATAACAAAAAAGTGGAAACCAACTAATTTCACATTATATAATTATTCCAACAACAATAGATTACTAGATAAAAATGGTAGGAGGTTTGAAAATCAAAAATTCAATGTAAAACTAGAGGTAAAGGAAATATGCAATGGGTTCCTACCTCAAGGATAAAGAAACATCTGGAATACGGTGTGAAACTTCAATTTCACCACCAACACACCCAATGGAGACCAAAACCATCCTAAAAAGTTAGGATTGAACAAAACATTTAAGGATATAACCATAAATATCGAATCCCAACTACTGGATAGAAGTATACCCAAGAAGGGGGAAAGAAAACCATAGAAAAAGGATGACATAAAGGGAGGAAACCCAAAGAAAGAGTTTCCTAGAATAATCTTGTAAATAAACCCCCAATAGAGTGGGGATATGTATGATCCAATGATGGGGGAAAATCCTCCTAGGGAAGATGAAGTTGAGGGGTTGAGAAATAGGGGTGATAGGTTTTAAAATCAGGTGGAAAATAAACCCGAAACCTAAATTTTTAATGACCTGGCAGGCCGCACAGTTAGTCTTTCTGGTTTTCCAAATCACGAAGAAGTCGTGTTAACTCCTATACTGATGAATACGCTAGATGTACACTTAAATGGTCTAAGGAACATTTCATTGCAGAAGGTTTCATCTCATAATGCATTGTTTCCCAGATTGGGTGCACAATTACGGTTAACCATGAACAAACCGTGCACCTGGACTGTCTAACACCAAAATTATCATTTTTACCCAAAACCTCAAAGGAAACATAAAGAAAGAATCCATGAAACTGAAAAAAATATATAAATAATACCTAAAATTATTAAACCCATCACACACAGTTCTCGAGATAAGTAGCAGGTGACCCAACCTAAGCTGGAATAATGGAAGGCTTAAAAACCCCGTTGTGGCAATTTTCCCCACCATAAAACTTTATGCCCCCATAAAGCCAACCCAAGGCTTAACAAAAATCAAGACCCAATAATTTACTACAATCCAAAGAGATTATAATGGTATGAAAAAAATAGCGTACAAAAATATCCCCAATAATAATAAAATCTAACAAGAATAACATGAGAGAATAAAATGGAATCCCTACTAAGTTCCACCCACTCCCAAAGTGTACACAGCTTTATTTGATTGATCCGAAAGACATATAATCTTCACCACCCTCCATTCAGACCTGAATCAAAACATCCTTAATGACACCAAGAAGAACACAATGATATTCCCAAAACCAATGAGCAAGCCTATGCCACTTCAAAGGAGTACCTTTTAGAACTTTACTCCAACAAAAAGCGGGATTACTCCGATCCAAACACCTTAGTCAAAAGGAGGACATAGATGTAGTTGGTTATACATAAGACCACCCACTTCCAAATAAAACTAATAATTTTACCAAGATTCTAAGACATAGAGGAATGAACATACACCCCACCAAAAGAGACTTTCTCACAATTTTTTCCATCATGATACGATTTCAATGAGACCCATGATAAGTCTCCCAACTATAAAACTCCATAATTTTTCCACATGATCTATGTATCCCCACCACTAAGGGATGGGAGGGAGGTCCCATCAAATAGACCATAAATACCATGAAATAAAAATTCTACCCACTCAACGTTCCCCAGATAACCACCAACAACCCAAAGTTAACTAGAAAATGAAATATGAAAGGGACATAAAAAGGAGGCCCACATTCGCTAGAAAACAACCACCGAGATCATAAGAAAACGATATGGATATACCTATTTATAATGAAGGGGAAAAACATTATACCTATATGGGTCCCAACATGGAAACAAGGTTACCACACCACCTTCCACAAAATAGAACATCTGGAAACAAGAAAACTATGAAGGATAATTAAATTATCTCCCAATCTCATGTAGAGAATAGAAATTATGTACAATCCTTTGCCCCACTACTAGGGTTCTCATTACTTTGTGATAGTTACAATATAATACCTATCGAGGGAGATTTATTGTTTTAGTATATCATGCCCCACAGTTAGACATCAGAAACAATTTAATAGAACACATGGATGAAAACATTGAGAAACACACTTCCATTGAAATTGAAGTTCATAGGGGCTTTGTAAAAACCACTCTTACAACGAAAAGAAGAAAGAACCACCATAGAACACCACTAGACAAGACTATAACAATGAAAAACATTACACCAAGTGAGACCCATAACTATACCAAAACAATGCCATACTCCTACAAACAGGACAGGGTGTGCTTCGAATAATTGGGTATGGATTCATCGTGATTCTTGTAAACACCCTGATAGAACCATTTCTAGTGGACTAAGTGTTCAAAGGTATGGAAGGTTCTCAGAGAACTCAAGTATTATGGTCTCTTATGACCAAGATTTTCACACTGATGAATGGTCCCAAAAATGGACCCTAAAGATGTTTACGAGAGGTTTGAAGTCCTCTTAATACCACTACCAGCACTACCAGCTTCCGACAGCTCCCCATTATAGGTGCCAAAATCCTCTTTTCCATTTCAGGAGACTAGATGAAGATCATCTATCTCAAGCCCTCACACTAACCTAGATTCAGCAAGAAAGGCTTTTCTCACCACTTCATGGATGGTGGTTAGGTTTAATTGTGTCACCTCTGACTATAGCTTAGAACAGAGAACTAACTAAAATTTTTGATCCTTCATAGGATTTTTTAAAATATACCCTTGATCATATAGATCCAAGTCTAATATCTGATGATAGAACTCCAACACCGATCCAACGCGATGATGAAGACTGTACAACACCATCCTCTTCCTCACTGTCGTAATCTCATAAAAATTTGATTGGATGAATAAATACTTAAAGAACTAATAGGTAAGATCATTCCAAGGATTCATTTGATACAAATACTTTCAGAATTTTTTGGTCGAACCATAAATCATATTAGTATCAATATTTACCATCAGGGTCTTAAGATACATGAGGAGACTGATGTCCCCATAAATCCTCCACATCCACTCCTCTGCCTCAAGAGGATCCACAATACTATGGAAAATAGGAACATTTATCTTCTTGAACTCAATAATATAGTCTATGGGTTGATCAACTGGAGCATTCACTAGATATGTAGCTACCGATATATAATCATGGGTATCCATCAAACCATGGTGGGGGAGGACTCTATGAAATAAGGAAAACAAGCAAGTCGATCCAATCCAATCCAACAACATGGATCTTTCACATAAAAAATCAAAAAGGAAACATCACCCCAAAAAATACATAGGATGCGCCACATCACCACAAGCTATCAAAACATAAACTTTTCCCTTAAAACCCTTTTGAAAAGAAAAAAATATAGAAATAATTCCACATCCACCAATGGTGTCCCATGGAACTCTCACATGAACATACTCATGCCATACCAGAGACCTGACCATTATCTCATAAACATCTATGTATGTGGTCACTCATATAAACACCAAAGGAAAATAATTTAATTCACACCTCCTTTTAAAATTCCACAATATTCTTTTCAAAAACCACTACACACAAATATCTACAACCTCATTAAAATATCACAAAACCATTTTCAAAGAAACTCCAACCACTTACTCAAAACTGATTTTACAACTTTTCACATCAAATCTAGATCATTTCTTTTATTTCAAAAAATATATAAAACATCCCAAAAATTTACCAACCACCTATTCGAAACTATTTTAATTTTACTTTAAAAATTAATTTTTCAAAAACCAAATTTTCCAATTACAAAGAAAAGGTCATTTACATTATAAATTTTAATTTTCAAAAATCCAAAACAAAACATTTCAAAACAATTTTTAAAATTAATGATGACCTAAAAGATATTAAATGGGGAACCTACCGTCAATGGGTGACTCGGTCATATGGCTCGTGGCCATACTATGGTCATGAAACCATCAAAGAGATTATTTCAGGGTAATTTCCTTAGCTCCACATGGATTTACAGGACCTGTGAGCTCACATAGGCTACTTCCAAAATCTATTTTCTTTTCCCAATACCAAAAAATCCATTAGAACCAAAGACAATGACAACCCAAACCTCCCACAGTTACCTGAGGTTTGGAACGAGCATGAGTTCACGACGCTCTTCCCGTACCCACACCTCGAGCATGACAATCCATACTCCTTCTACCTTGACATAACCAAGTAATAATGGGTTCTCTAAAAGAAAGGTCTTCATAAGAGACAACCTTATATAATACCATTTAGTCAGGAACCAACTGGGGTCAACCCTAAACTGCTCACTCAATCCAATCTGTGGTATGACCCAATATACAATCTCAATCCTTTCCGGATGGCGATAAGTGCCCATGGAATCAATATAAGAAATGGTAATGGGTTCTCCCAATAAAATAGAGAATCAAACTAGATTAAATAGCGGGTAAAAAAACTCAAATTAATTTATAGATTTTAAATCATTTAAATTTCCAAATAATGCGAAAAAAGCTGTGAAACAAACAAAACCAGAACAACCAAGCTGAATCCAACATCAAATAGTACCTCTATGTTACCATGATGGCCACTCTCCATACGAAAACCTACCATTGTTGAGGTGACTGAACCCAAGTTGTAACTTGCAGGAGAAACTAAAATCAGAAAAACACTAAAGTCACGAGTATTAAAACAAATTAGATATGTCCTGATTAATATTTTCCCATTGCATATCCCTTAAAAAGAAACATTGATTTTCATGTTTGAAAGAAAAATGATTAAAATAGGTTTTCCATACATTTTTTATGAAAATAAACAAAACCCCAACCATTTACCTCACATTTACAAACAAGTGTCATCCAAGTAGATAAGTTCAGTTCACAGGGGAGATGGATAAATGGAACCCAAATAGAAAACAACATTATTTCTTTATAAACAGAAATAGGGAAAACACTTGTCCATTCACAATGTTTTTGTGAACACCGTTTTTTAAGAACTATGTTTTAAAAATTTCCCAAAAGAACACCCAAAACCAAGAATAAGGGTGTACAATCACAACGTCAGGGAAATGGCTAACGATACTAGTGTTAGATCAACACGAGAACCCCTAGGAACGTAGAGGAGAACCATACAATACTATACATGTAACTTATCCTAAAGTAATTTCGTAGTCGATAACATTATAACCCCCTAATTTCTGTCTATTTCCCTATCTGACCTAGTCAGGGGGCCTAATCCCATAGAATTAAACACAAGTATGCACCTAGTGTGGGCCACTAGCTAGTAAAATAACCAAGACTGGTGTAGAAAAAATTCTTTGAAGTCCTATTTTTATGCTAGATTCCCATGATAAGTTCATAAGGGGGTTAAAAAATGAAAACAAAACGTAATGCATCTATATAATTTCAAACACTCCCACAACCGGTACCACCCAAGCATCCATAAGGAGCAGCTCATGCCTTATAGTAAGAATCGCACTGGTGGAGTCCCAAGACAAGGAAAATCCGACACATTCATCAATAAACTAGGAAATTAATCCCTCATAGAGGGGTTTTCACTATAACCAATTAATGTTTCCAAAAACACCATATATCATTTTCAAAAATAAAAACAATTAATTTCACAAATATCCACACACAACCCTATTTTATACTCTAAAAACCTTTCAAAACCAAAATTCATTTACAATGGACATAAAGGCATATCAACAAGCACCTAATTGTAGAAAAATTGATTTAAAACTCCAATATCCATTTTGACCATCCCAAATACATTTTTAAAAATCAAACCATCTATTTTAAAAAAGAAATCACTTAATAGTGCCAACTTGGCCATTTAACAACCACTTAGGGTGAAAAATACTTTCCAAACAGTCCAAATAATCTCAAAACAAGGTGATAACAAGTAATTACCCATGATATAATTATTCTAACAACAAAATATTAATACATTGTAATTAAAGAATGTGATAATGTCAATAAATCAATGTAAACCTAACATTAAATGAAATATGCAATGGGGTCATACCTCTAGTATAAATAAACCTCCGGAATCCAATGTGAAACTTGAATTGCACCACCACAAGAACTAAAGGAGACAAATACCAACCTAACACATCATTATTGAACCCAAAATTTAAGGATATAACCCTAAAAATCATATTCATACCATTGGAGATAAGAAGTCACCAGAAGGGGGAAATAAAACCCAAGAAAAATGGGAAAAATCAAGGGGCGAAACACTTAAAATGAGTTTCCTTGATGAATCGAGAAAAAAACACCCTAAAAGGGGAGATATAGAGGAGACAGGGAAGGGGGGGGGGGGAGCCTCATAGGGAATATGTGGTCAGATGGACCATGAAATAGGGGTGAGAGGGTTTAAAATTGGGTGGAAAACAAACCATGAACATGAATTTTTAATGACCTAGAAGGCCACACTGTTTGCCCACATAGTATTCCAAACCATTCAAAAACCACGTGACCACCTCTATTAAAAGAGACACCCACTGCACACTTATGTGGTCTGAGGAACATGGTCATGTGGATGTCGTGTATTGGGTTCTTTCTCTTACCCCACAATTTAATGGGTTGGGCACACAGTTATTGCTAACGATGTGAAAATTTTGTCATTAGTATTTCTAACCCAAAAACATTCATTTTTTCTAAAAAACCATAAAATAAACCCAAAGTGAGAAGCCAAACCAAAGAAAAAAATATAAATAATACCTAAAAATATTAAACCTATCAAACCCGCTATTCTAGCGAAATGGCCAGAGACTCAAACCAAACCAAAAAAATGGAATTCTTAAAAACCAAAGTGTGACAATCTCCATTTGAATCTCCCCCATAGATATTCAAATTTTTAATTAATTATTATCCACAAACCATTTAATATTCTTAAGAGTGAGAATTTATGAATTCAATTTTAATTCACTAGATTTCATTAATCATAAAATGGACTCCTACAAGAATGCATTATGTAGTCAGTTCTTTAATTAGTTTTCTTCAACTGTCATATTTAATATGGAATGATTGGATATTTCACAACGAAATATGTATTTGTGTTCTAAAAAAACCAATTATTTATTTTCGTGATCTTATTTACTTCTTCATGATCAATAAATGATGGTGTAGAACCTATAACCATGACATGGACAATGTATTGTGGCATGATCAAATAATAGATTAAAAATATTCAGTTTCTATAACCTATCACACCAAACATTTAAAAAAATTTATATTTACCCTTATATATTGGGAAACCATTATGTATCACTCAAAACATCATTATATATAGATAGTTTTCCATTTTCTAGACTAGTAATTATAATGTTGATGTTACAATACTTTTCTAATTTCACTCAGAGTATAAATCCATACATAAGCTCAAAAATATCTTTTTCTTCATAACAAATCTTAAAATAAATGGAACATCACTAAAAAATATTTTACATATCCATATAAGGATTTTATGTATCACATTAAATCTCTATTACATTGAAATTTATCACTTAGAAATATGTTCTGTTTCAAATAGAAGATATTATATATCCACTAAAATATAAAATGTATCCTCTAAAGTGAGTTTCCTTTTCAATAATTCATAACTCAATATGACATTATGCATCATCCAAATATCTTACGTATAACATGGAATGTATTAAGTATCATTATATAGATGTTATATATCACAGTAATACCTCTAGAATGTTTCCAATTCAACAAATTTTGGAATTCATTATATTCACAGAGTGTTTCATTCATTAGTTATTTTTTATATACCGTAGGTAATGACTGAATAAACCATATTTCAATTATCCAACCTTCTTTATTTTCATGGAATATTTATCTTCTCTTCTAAAATATCTTCCATAACAACTTCATTTCCTTATTAACTTTAAAGCATCCAATTTACTTTTGGAACAAATTAATCCTACTAAAACCACTTCCAACGCCATAATTTTCTTAAATAAGCACAATTTTAACATAAAAAACTTCCACACTACAAAAAATAATATATCCATACCATTACTATGAGATATATAATTATTATTGTGCCTTAATCATAATTAACTCCATATAACCAGTGTCTTGGTCTCAATTTTTCATCATAGGATATGAATTAACTTCTTCAAACTCCAATACCACATATGTAATTATAAAAAATTATCATATCTTTATAACCATGTATGGTTCCCCTATATGGAATTCATAATCTTTTATTTATCCATGTCACTGTGACCCCTCTAGTGATTTATATCTTTCCATCACCAAAAATTAAAAACAACTGTAATAGTTATAAAAAATTCTAATTAACACTCACTTGTTGTAATATTCTCCACATCTATATTATGTTATCAATCATACCATAAATCCATCTCGATCATGTATTTTTTGTATTTTGAAATCATGTATAGATTTATGGTTAATTTATTTTTCTCCCTTTTACAATGATTATGTGCTCGGATTGAATAGACACACTATTGAAGTGGGTAAATCAATTTTTAATTATTTTTTACAATAAATTTTAGAAATTATCATCTGGAACTTTTTATGGTTGTGATATGAACCTCTAACATATCTTACAAATTAATATGAAACTAAAATGAAATAATTAAAACAATATACGGAATTTCATAAGGTTCAGTTATAAAGGGGAAATCTACTCCATATTTAGGAGAAATGTCTCTAAACTTCATCGAATATGGATCAAATCTATGCTTGTTTACTATTTATGATTTATACTCCTCTCCCTTGATGGAGATGCTAATTACTCACATTTTAATCCCATATTCTTTCTCCCTATTTTATTTCTAGTATTCAAAATGTTACGGTGCCTTATACATGAAGATTTCACTGATGGGTTAACTCTCTTTCAAGATAAGTGTTCATCGTCAAGTGAGGATTGGGGTTTTCAAATTTTTGTATGGGCAGATCACCTTTGTTGAATTGTAGCTGGATGGATTTTGTTGGAGGCATACCATGGTAGGAACATCAAAAAAATAGAGGGCCTATATAAACAAGTAGAAGAAGGATGCAGAAACACTCGGTACCGATGGTTTTTTAATCCCAATATTACACTTCTCAGTTCCCTTAAATTTTTTCAATGGTTAGTTTTGTTTCCTTTTCCTATGGTCCGATGGTTTTAAACCTATTTTTTTCAACTTCCATTTTAACACAATCCTTATCAAAAGACACCATTTTTGGGTTTGATGAATTTGATGATGGTTTATATCATGATAGAGGATTCAGTGAAGAAAGATCTAATGGGGTACATTTTTTGATTAGTGGAATCGATCATGGTATCTTGGAATTCCCATGGTTTATACAATATGTTGATTAAGACCTCATCCTTATTCATCATCATCCATTTGTTTATGTGAACTTTTACATTTTGTTTTATGTGGTTACAATATTTTTTTTCTTATTTTTAGTGTGATTTTTTGCCTTTAGATCTCCCTTTTCATCACTCGTTCATCGGTGTGTGGCTTCACCCTTTTTCTTATACTCTACATCAATGTGATGGGTTCTGAGGGGGTGTAAAGACATGTTGGGTAAAGTGTGTTGGGTGGGTCTAGGGGGATGGAATCTTATTTAAGTAGTGCTTAGAATGTTTACTATGATGAGATGGGCTAATCATCTTTACTGGTACTTAGGTCCATTTTGTCTTACGGGGTGGTCTAGCTCTTTTGTGTCATCCTATTTTTTCATTCAATTTTTAATTATGTTTTTCTTACTTAACCAATAAAAGTGGTTTCATGAAAATACAACAAATGGATTATTGTTAGGAAAGATTCTCCTTAATAATATCATATTGTTTCTAAACACATATTATATCAGTATTAATAGATAACAATGACTATAAGTTCATAACAATCATACACAATGGTTTAGAGGGTATCATCCACATTCCATGGATGGTATGATCAAATCCATGATTAAAAAGGGAGTTATTTATACTGGTATCACCATTATTTTATAATTTATCATTCCCTTATATCCAAATAACATATCTATTATAAATCAAGGTGTCCTTGAATAAAAAATTCTTCTGCTTTAAAATAGGTTCCTCAAATGTATGAGATAAATAACATAATTCCATTAATTCTAACCTTCCTCCCTAAAAAATCAAAATGGGTAAAAATTATATTGGCCATGGACAGATAGATCATATTTCTTTCTTCTCATAAACAAGCATCTAGTTGTTTCAAAACAGAATCAATTTTTCTCAAAACAGATCGTTAGAGTAGATAGATAAATTTTCAATTTATTCATATTCTACTTTCTTCAAAACAATTGTTCTCTCTCTTCTTAATGTGTTAAATTATCAATTATTTACCACCTTATTTTTGTTTATTTTATTATTGGACATTAATTTAGAAATGTGAATAATATTTCCATAAATAAATATAGAAACTCCCCTAGATTCTCAGTTTCATACTATTTATTTAGTGAATTGATTTTTAAAGAATATCATCTTTGACCATGAATAATAATTTCAAATAGTATAATTTGAAATTTTGATGATTATAATACACGATCATTATCATTTAATATTAATTCATGTTACTATAAATATCTATATAGATAACATATTTTATCAAACACCTGTGATATTTTATGAATTAATTCCCATAATAGAATCTTATAAATTTTTTATCTATTCCAATATTCACATATATTTCAAAAAATATATGAACATTAAGATATTCCAAAAGAAATATATAACATTTTATTTATCTATAGAATGAAAGTTATGATGTTTAAAATAAACCTTTCAACATTTATTTTTCCAAATACAAGTCATTGTCCCCCTTCATAAGGTCAAATCAAATTTATGGACCTTGAAGTGATCCATAAAAAACTAGAAATTAACCCTATGATGTATCACATATGACATTTGACCTTAAAAGTAAACCTTATTATTATCATGAAATAACCTTAAGATATTTCATTTTTACATTTTTACATCTCATATTACCTTATAAAAACCTAATAAACCTTACAAAGTTTATGCCACTTTCATTTTTTCATTGCCTCTTATTTTGATCTAACAATACAACGTTTCTATGATCATTAATATGAAGCAGGGAATAAACCATATAATGTTCATAATATATCAATTTCAGCAAACCGGAATATTCAACAATTTATCAAACTCTTCTTAAATCATATAAAAACTTCCCTCAAACATAAAAGTAACCCACAAAAATCCCTAATCATATTCAAATACTTCGACCACATGGTTGTCAACAAATATGTGCTTCTTCAAAAATTTCATATGGAATTTGAATATTCCCCAAAGAATTTATTATGAACAATATAAAACTATTTCTAACCCTTAAATAATTGATAAAACAAAATTTAATCATATTATTTATCATGTTATAAATAAAATGACACCACATAAAAGGAATAAGTATTTTTTATATAATTATATCTCTTAATGATAATAATTTTTTTCAAATAATTTGAATACTCTCCCCTAGAATTCAGAAACCAATTCATCTTTATATCCCAATTTTTTCCATTCCTATATTATTGGATTAAAAATAGAAATGATATATTGCCATACCTCCCCCACCCTCTCCCCTTAAAAACACATCTATATCATAACAGGGGATTCCCAATGTTTCTAAAGTGATGGATAATGGATGAATATACATTATTATAAAAAAAAATGGTATTTGGAGTTAGCTAGGTGAAGATATTAGATATTTTATCTCTATCATAAATGAATTCCAACTTTATATCTCCATTGGAAACATTCTCTTTGATGAATTGAAACATGATGTCAATGAGATTAGACCGAGTGTGTTGTAAATAAATTTTTGGGAGATAAATAGAACATTTATAACCATATTAAATTATGAGATGTTTTTCAATACTTGACCTCAGGTAATAATGTTTTTGATTTATCTAGATCTTCTGAGTAGAAGCACATGATCAACCACAAATACAACTTTTGCGGTGCTTAATTTAAACATGTTTTTCATCTTGTAGTTTAAGATCTCACAACATTCTCTTAATATAAAACTTATACCTATGATCAATGTTTTTTCCATCACAATATACTACACAATATGTATTAGTAAAACCCAAAAACAAAATGTGTTTTATAGTCATGTACATAATCCAATGACTAAAGGACACCTTGATTTATTTTATTACCCTCCAATCATCTATAAAAGGATATTCTATATGATTACATTGATACCTTGAAACCAAGATCACAATGTAGACAATATTTGGTCTGGATGGAGTGAGGTTGAGTAAACTAGCAAAAAATATTATAACCTAATTTTTATTTTCAAATTATCTTTCAATACCCTTTCTAGGTTTCATTATCACTTGTATAGGTGTGTATACTTGTTTTTAGTCATCCATGTCAAAATTCCTTAACAATTGTTTTACATATTATTCTAGGGAAATAGAAATAAAATCTCTTTTTTTTGTAACATGTGGAAACCCAAAAAAAATATACTAGCTCTCATTTAATTTTTATCTACAAATGTTTCTTTATTTGTTTAAATAATTATTCACAAGATATATCTTTTTTTAATGAAAGGATAATGTCATAAACATATACAATCACAATAAGAGTTCATGCATTCATATCCTTAATTTAATGGTTGATGTCCACTTTTATTTTGATGAAGTTTATTTCCTTTAGGTAGGATTATAGATTTGAATACCATGAACATGGAGTCTAATTGAATCCATATAAATCCTCAATAAATTTTCACACCTTTTATTTAGAGACATGAGATTTTAATTTATTTATTTTTCTTAATTAAATCAAATATATTAGACATCATACCAAAAGAAGCATCGAACTTGAGAAAAACCAGGATATTTTTAGATCTTTAAAATCCTAGTCACTGAAGTAGTAGCTCTGAGTAGGATTAAAAGAATGAAAAAATTTAGAAAAATATATATTTATATATAAAATATTATTTTATAAAAAATATATAATCAATTATTATGTTTAGGAATCTATGTCTTTATGTATTATAATATTTATTACATACAAATAAGTATATAATTATATTATGATCTTAATTAAATAGTATATTAATTGACTAATAATTGATTTATTAGTTTTTTAAGGAAATTAATAATAAGAATTGGTAGTATTTGAAAATGTCATTTTCTTATTAATAAAATTTCTAATTGTATTCCATGATTTCATTTAAAATATAAAATGGAAATATATATAAATTTAATTTGTAAAAATAAACTTCATTTTTAAATGTATAATATGAAAATTATCTTAGAATAATTTTTTATTTTTTTCTAAAATAAATTTTTAGCTAAATATTTGAACATATAAATTTTTCTAATATTGTAAATTTTAAGAGATTAATACTTTATGGGTATTCAAAAAACTTTATTATAAATAAATTATACTACATAGTGAAATTAACTATTTTTAAATACGAAATAAGATTCCTAAAAATAATGTATATTATTTTTCACCATTTAGAAATATTTTATGGAAGTTTATTTTTTTCATTAACTATGTTTGAACATGGGGAAAATTGGGTTACAATTATATTTAATTATCAAATTACTAATCATTGATAAATAATGTTATTTTTATTTTTATTATAATCAATATCATTGATAACTTTATCTGATACATAATAATTATTATTAAAATTACACTTTTCTTCAAAATATGTTTTTACACATAACATGAACTGATGTTATTATTAATTTCTTTACAAAAACAATTATATTATGATAAAATGATTCTTGAAATTGAGATAATAATTTTGGTATTATTTAATATGTAAAATTTCATTTTTTGGTATAAATTTTACATTATTGGGATAAATGAAAATTAAAAAGAAAATAGTGAATAAATTATTTTAAATTATTATTATTTTTATATTATAGAAAGTTTATCTAGTAATTAAAAATAAAATCCTTTAAATAATGAATATTTTATGAATTATAAATATAAATATATATATATATATTGATGATCATTTAATTAGTAATCAATACTAAATATTATTCATAATCCATAGTGGTCACGTTGTAATTTTTCTACTAAAATAGTTTTTCTTCACATTACCTATTCTAATGTAAATATTAATTTAAAATCATTTATTAATTTAATTGGATTAATAGTTTTAAAATTTAGGTCCACCAAACATAAATTTGGTTATATAGGTTATGTTGTATTTTTAATAAAATATAAAATCACATTGTTAAAAACCTGTTACCAAATTTAAAAGTAAAAGTTTAAAATGTTAAAAAAATTAAAAATAATATAACATGTTTAAAACTAGTTTTAAAATTGTTTTCATGTTATTTATCAACACAAATGAACCCACAATCCATTATTTATAAACACTAGATAAGTTGACCATGGAATAGTGTTAGAGAATTATTCTGATAGAAAGGGTGCTTCCAACAGTGCCCTTTTTCTGTGTTATAAAAGGGAGTCACTTACAACCATTAAAACATACACATTAAAAAGTTCCATTTATTAAAATATGTTATCCTGATACATTCAATTCCATGGAGTTTTCCAAGGAAATATCATTATACAACTGAAGAATTATAACCTTCTTATGTTTTTACAATTAATATTCTTATTAATAGTGTATTATATCAATATATATTCAATGGCCTAAATATAATTATTATTTTCTTATATTAATGGAATAAGCATTATTTATTTATATTTATCCTAAGATAAAAACCAAAGTGTTGTCAGTGAGTTGCATGAACTACTGCCTCCACCAAGTGATGTATGGTGTTTATCATCACTTCTAGTCACGGTTGTTCAAATTATTGGAATTGATGAATAAATATGATATATATATTATAAATATTACGTCTAAATTTCATGTTATCTTATCCCTTCTTTCACTCTCATTGGCTGAGATGTGTAAACATTAATCATGCATACAATAGAATTATCGCCTCCACAAGCATTGGGTTTCATTATTCATCACCACCCACCATGATTTTATTTAATAGTACATTTAATATATTTGATATATGTATATAATAGTAGCAATATTTTGGATATTATTAAATTTTTTAACAATTCATTCTACCATGGTCAATATACATAAGGGGTTATGAAAAAACGACTGAACAACCTCAAGTAACCAATGTAAGAAAGAAAATATATTATTAATAAACAACATATGATAGTTAAATAACCATTTAATATGAAATATATAAAAATAAGGTTCTTGGGTACATATGTTAAAAAATTAATGAAATTATTCATGAATATAAGTGCAAGTACAAAGATCTTTCATACGTGAGGATAGGGTTAAATCTCAATTCTTCTTCGTTGAGGCATGTTTTAATTCTATCACCAATTTATTATTTATATGGTGTATATAATTCCCAATTATTTATTTTTTAATACTAAATGATTTTATAATATTTATTTATAGAACATGTGAATTTAAATATTATCATTTATTTTCATTAAAAATTACTAAATTCTTAAGCTTTTAGTCTCAAAATTAAATTCTTTGAAGAACAGTTTCTTTTATATACATAATTTATTTTAAATGGTGTCCAATTAGATTTTAAATATCATGGATTAAATTTATTCATGTAATTTTAATTTCATGTGATGGTTCTCTCTTTATTTGAATTATTTTTTATAAGAATGTTTCTTATGGTGCAAGGGTTTCTTATCTCAATTATCACCTATTGAGATATATTTCTTATTATAAACCGTGATTTATCTGGAAAAGTAAATCTTCTTCCCATTAATAATTTTGAATTATTATTATTATATATTTCAAGATAAATAAATTTATATTCAAATTTATTCCTCTTATAAGGTTTTTAATAAAAAAATTGTAAATTTGTGAGGGTTTTAATCTTAAATTCATTTCAATAAAACATGTTAAATTTTATGAACCCTAAAACCTTTTGTCTAGTGTTGATTTTTTATCATCATGTTAATAATTTATAATTTATTTTTTTTAAAATAATATGATATACTAATTCAAATCAATATCTTTTATTCAAATTGACTTTGACTCATGTGTTATCTCAGTTGTAAAGGATATTTTGTACCTCCTTCATGACTTGTCAGCTATATGTTGTCTATCCTTTACCGTTTTTAAAATATTATTATCATGTAAATATTCTATTCTTTTATTAGTGTCCCTTAAATATATACCTACTTATATATATACATATATGTTTCATTTTAGGGTTATATATGATTTATTTCCCTTTTAAATTCCCACTATTATGTAAATATTGTTCAATGGAATGTTATTATTTCTGAAATATTGCAGAGAATGATATTAATAAAATATTTTTTTAAAATTAAAATATTCTAATAACCATAATTATTTTCTATGAAACCACCATGGTAAAATTTTAATTTTATATAAATAAATTTGGTTTTCATTATTTAAAAAATATCCTTTACATATTTTAAAAATCATCACCCATGTTGCCCAATTTTATTCTTTATTCTCTTTGATCATTACCATAAAATATATATATATTGTAACACAATGATAAAAACCTAAATTTTATTTTCAAATATCAACATTTAAATGACCCAATCCCTTATTCTCTAGGGAATCCTTAATATTTAGCCATTGGTTATGTTTGGAAAAATAATTATGAAACCCACTTAATTCCCATGGTTTTAATATTTCTTTTGATTTATGTGGATTTTAATTTACCCATGTCGCATGAATATGTATTATTTAAATTATTTTTATAGGAAATTATAGAATTATATATCCCTATGATGCAATTGGTAGTGATTTATAACTCAAGATATGTTATTTAATGGATTTGGGAGTGAACATAACACACCATGGGTCTTTTTCCTCTTTATAATGATTTTATTGGGAGTGATAGTAGACTTATGTTTATGATATCATGGTTTATATTATTGATACATATTTATGATTTTAAGAAATTATTTCTCTATTACATGTCTCCATGCTTATGATCATACTCTTTATGGTAGCATGTTGTGCCTCTTAACTATCATGATAATATTTATTTAAATTTAATTCCTTTACTAGGATTTATAAATAAAACTTTTTCTTATGTATTTTTATTTATGATATACAATATAGGTTTTTAATATCTATTATAATTTGGATAACTATGTGGACTTTTATATTAATATTATGTTTTTATGTTTAATATGATGTATTTGGATGTCTATTCTTCCAACGACACTAGACCTGTATATCCCTACAATACATGGTTTGGAATGTGTGATATAAATCATGGAATAAATTATATTTAATTCTTGGGGTGACATAGTAATTATCAGATCATACTACATTTATTTTTCTAAATTAGGATTATATAACATTAATGAAACCCAATATATTAGTCAAAGGGATACGTCTAAGTATTGGATAACATCCAAAAATTTGAGAATGTTTTGAGTATTTGATTTTCATTATAACAACATCTCTTTATGGATATTATTAGTGGATATAGGATCTTTAAAAAATGTACGTAGAGGTAATACCCCAAAATGGATTATTAGGTGTTAACTCGGTCATCACCCCATGCATTTCAATGTGGTATAACTGTAAACATATTTTGAAACACTCAAGGGATATACTTCGGTCAATAAATTTATATTTATAAACCAATATGAAGGATTTATTTTCCTATTTACATTAATTGATTTTCTAGGAAGTATGAGAGAACAAAACTTAAATAAACCAAGGTAAAACCAAGAGGGTTATAAGATTAACTAAGTATGACATTGTTGAAATAAATATATCATAGAATGAAGAGAAGGTGTAATTTGTTAAGAAATATTTGGATTGAGGTTCATATTAATATACTCTAATTCTTTTGTATATTATCAAAATGTTTTTTATTTTAGTATTTTCTGAAACAACATCATGCTGATAAATCTAAGAATGATATGTATCAAAAAACAACATTTTCTAATAACATAATATGTTTTCAAACATAAATGGTTTATAATATTTGTGTATTCACAATATGATATAAAAGATGAGTTTCTTAGTCATGCCTAAGGTAGTGAGTTTGGTATCTTAATAGAAAATAAATATTGATCCTCTAAACTAGTTTTATTATTATTTAAATGTTTCAATGATATTCAGGTATGTTATAAATTTTATGAGGGTTATGTTAAAAAATAATGATTTGGATTTTGTATTGTTTCGTTAATGTTATAGAAACAAATATTAAATGGTATCAATAACCTTGAAATATAATTTTATGAAAAGGTTATATTTTGGGGATAGTAATTTAAGAACGCATGATTAAGGTATGGATATCTCTTAGGTTTAATATATTCTTAATGTTGAATTTTGAATGATTTTGAAAAGGAAAGCTAGAAATTATTAGTAACATAGGGAAAATTAATTACATGATGATATATTTGTTAAATTTTAACACTCTTGGGATTATTATATATTTATATATACAAAATAGTTTGTGGATTTATTGCATAGTTTCTGAATATAAGAGTTAATTTCTGAAGGAAAATATGATTTCACTATGGTTTATTATCTTAAAGATTCAAATGGATTTTAGAAAAGGTATTTATTGAGTTTAGGAAATATAAAAATATGATGATATGATTTTATAAAGAATTAATTTTGTTTACAGAAATATATGTACCTTAATATAGCCTTAAAAGAGTAAAGTGGACTCCATATTCAAGGTTGTATCCTGAATAAATCTTATATTTTGAATACCTTCACTTACCATCATTAGTTAAGAGAAATTAAAATTTGGTGGATTCAATTTATTTAAGGGGGATAATATAATGACTAGAGGTTTTAATTTATGTTTTTCCACAAATTAAATCAAATATGTTCAATAATATTTCTCACATGAAAAACCAAACAAAAACTAAACCACAATATTTTTATAATATTAAAATCCTAGTCATCTAATTAGTATGTATGAACATAAGAAACTTAATTGCAAAATATATTAATATATATATATATATATATATTATTTTTTAAAAAATTACAAAATTCATTATCGTGTTTAAGAATATAAATTTTTATGCGATGTAATTTATAATAAATATAAATAATTATAACATTAAATAATGGTCATTATAAAATATAATGCTGAATAATTAATTAATTAATTATTTATTTATTTATATAAATTAATAATAAAAAAAGTATTTTGAAAAGTTATTTTCTCTAAAAAAATATTTTATCATTGTATTTTAAGATTTATCTAAAAGATAAATAAAAATTTATAATTTTTTTTAAACAATTAAAATTAATTTTTAATGTAACAATATCAATGTTATCTAAATATAATGTTTTTTTGAATTTTCTAAATTATATAAATTTTATGTAAATAAAGAAACATTCTGATTTTCACTAATATAATCAATTTTATAACATTATGACTTATATTTTTACAAAAAAAAATCTTTAAAAGATATATATTATAAATTACAATGATTCCTTTCCAAATAATATTCCGGATTTATAAAATCAATGTATAACATTTTAGAAAATTAAGAAATATTTTATAAAAATAATTTTACATCACTTTGATTAATTAATTTTAATGATGAGGAAAATAAATATATATGTTTAATTTACTATTAATTTACTCTAATTTTATCAATAATAAATTTTTTAAAATCATTTGGATCAATAACATTGATAATGTTTTCCTATATATAATCTTTATGCATAAAATATACTTTTTCTTTAAAACTGGTATTTATACATTACATGTGCTAAAGTTAAGATTAATTTCCACACACATTGAAGTTTAATATGATATAATTATTATTATATTTGACATAATAATTTTTCTATTATTTAATATGGATAATTTTACTTTTTGGATAAAATTTTTGATTATTAGGATTGATACTAATTCATACAATAAGTGTAAAAGAAATATTTTAAAATTATTAATTTATTCCTATCTAGGAATAAATTATTTTTCTATTATTATATCAAATGTATAATATCAAATGTATAATATCTAGAAATAAATTTTGGATAATTTTCTATTATTATATAAAATGTATAATATTAAAATACTTCAAATAATGAATCATAAATGTTTTATTCACACATAAATAAATATATTAACACTCATTTAATTGGTAATCAGTGCTACATAAGATTAAGAATTCATAATGTCTACGATTTCATTTTTCAATAAAAACAGTTTTTATACACATTACATATTTAAATTTAATAGTTTGTTTTATAATTTATATAAATTTTATAGGATTAAATACATTCCATATTTAGTTATATTGTAACACCCCAAGATTTCACGGTACACTTCTCTTTGAATGATAGAGTAGCATGTGTTCTACGCAACATCGAGATTCTAACACGCCACGACCAATCAAAGTAGCCGTTATGAATAGTAATACCCACCTTTTCAAATTTTATACATTTTCTCTTTCAAAATGGACTTTATTTTTCGATTCGGAATAGTGAAATTATCCTAGGATGAAATTTCGGTACTTTTTGGATAACTTTTATATTTTGATGAATAGTGAAAAGTTCTAAATTTTTATTAAAAATAACTTTTTTAATCAAAATAATAAATAGTGTTAAATTATGAATTTTAGTGGTTTTGAAGTATATTTAGAATATATTTTTACCATTTAATACAATTTTGGTCATTGGACATAATATCACATTTAAATCGGACATAAACAAGTGTCAATCTTTAGATATTTATTATCTCTTAAAAACACATTTTTTGTTTTGACTGCGGGAATTAATTTTAAATTAATTTATTCCAATTATGTGTTTTGAATTTGAAAAAATGGACTTCATATTTGGAATCAGGATTTCCAAATTTTTTAAATAGGTAAATTTTATTTTTAGGCATCTTGAATAATTATTTCGGTAAATATTTTATTTACCATGGTTAAAGGGTAAATCCAGTAAATAAGGGTAAACAAATAATATTCTTATAATTATAAATTACACTAAAACGTCTCTTAATCATATTTTCTGATGCATGTCCAACAATGGACCTCATTGGGCCGATTTTGGGACCCCATGGATCCACTTTTAAGTGATAATGACACTTTATATTAATTAAGTTAAAGTAAATTCAAAAATGACATAAGCCTATATCTTGTAGAGAAACAATTGTTAAATAGGGTTATATATGTTATATTTTCTACTATAAATATTAATTAGAAAGATAAATAGATTTAATATATAATGGTATTTTAGTTACAATTTTTAGACATTAAATAATTTAATTTATTTATGACACAATGATGATGTAGTAATTACCTTATTAGTAAAATATTAAAATAATTGATATTATAAATATCCAAATTAATATAATTTGAGACTTTTAATGAATTCCACGAATTTTATAGGTTAATATGACATGGTAGGATTAATTTAATTAACATTTTTCGAAGTAATCATGATTTTATTATTTTCACAAAAATAAAATACCAAATAGTGTCGAAATTGACATAAAAGATTTTAAAAAACAAAAACTATATTATTAATTGATATTAAATTACTAAAAATATACGGTTAGTCCAAAGGACTTTTATAATGATAGGTGTATCATTAATGGACCACTTGGGGGTCTCTTGGAGGTATATAGTAAGTTTATTAACTATATAATATAAAACTACAAAGTCACATGGTAAGTGTCAAACTAATTAACCAAGAGTTAAAACTAAAAGATAAGGTTAATGAAATGACCCAAACCCCTCTAAAATCTATTGTTTGAAATTATTTCAAAACATACCCACCTTAGGATTTGAATAATCCACTTTGGAGCCATTAGAAACCGAATGTGAATTTATATTAAAATAATATTTTATGTTTTTTCTAAAGAGCCTCTCATCCCCTTTATAAAAGGACATCACTTCTAACCAATACATCACACCCTCAAAGCCTTTTGGATTGGAAAAAATCTGCCAAAATATCTTACCAACTTCCCTCACTTTAACCTAGAGGCCTTAGTTTTATCATAAAGCCATCCTAAGGAGCCCTTTTGATCAAATCAAAAGGAAGAACCCGAAGAGGATGTAATGTTTTCACCACCCTCTTTCAACTTCCTTTCTTCTTCAACTTATTATTTCTTTTCTATTTCTATTCAAAAATAATAAAACCAGTATCTTATATATACTATGATTATATTATGAATATGGAATAAAAAATTTATTATTCTATCAATCCTGTGAATGACATGTCACCATACGTGCGTACGTACGGCCTACTGTCTCCATGTTGTGGTGTCATTGTTATTCAATATATTATTATTTAGATGGGTATAATAATGATGTATAATTCATTTAAATAATAAATATAACATGATAATTATTCTGTCTATATGATATACCATCCAAGTATATATTATTTTAATATCAAAAGAATGATATAGTCACTCATGCGTACGTATGGACTACCGTCTCCACGAACGAGATGAGATTCATTCCCCATCATATCCATTTGAGACTAATTCTCGTTTAATGATTAAAAATAATGTTTAAGGACTTGATATAATTCTTTATATTAATAAGATACAACCTATTCATAACAAACACGGCTTACGTAACAAAGAATATAAAGGAAAATGAGTATGTTAACACCCGAAATGACGATAATACTAAAATATTATTAACAAAGAAATGTTAAAAGATCATGTATGATATCATATTAATGTATATGATTCTTGTATAATTTAATAAAAATTAGTTAACCATTATACAGGAAGTTAACCGACCCTCGACCAAGTAAAAGTACATGGTAAGGGTTTATTTCATAATCTCGTCATTATCTGAGGTTGTTTATACGTAATTATCTACTGGAACCTCTTTATCATCCACATCCATGTTTCATGAAAATATATTTCGAAACATTTTTTAATATTTACTATACAATGGGTTAATTTCATTTATACCCTTATGTGTTTTTAATAGAATCTTTCCATTATTTTCCAAACAAGGTACATTTTGACCTTTTCGACAAAATTACAGTAAGAATGTCTTTTTTTTAACTTATACAGCGGGTGCGGCTATTTTCAACCATTATAAACTTTTCAAAGATTCCCTTACAAGCTTATAAGAATATTTTGAATGTAAATGTTTTATTTTATAATTATGTGGCTTTTAAATTATTTCAAAATGAATATTTTATGAATTTCTGAAAGGTACTCTTTATCAAAATCATAATTTTAAATGTTTTAAAGATTTATCTTTCAAAATCTTTTTAATTAATGTCCATATTTTCAAAATTATTTTAAGGATTTATTTATATGGACCTAAATGTTTTGACATGATATTTCTTTTCAAAGGTTTCAAAGTGGTATGGGACACTTTGATTCAATAATATCTTTTAAATTACTTCTATAATAAATGTGTGACTTTTAAATGATTTCAAAAAAAGAGATATTTCTCTCAAATAGTTTTGATTTTATCTATGTCAACATCCTTTGATGTATTTTAAGTTTATTTGAAGTTTATTTATTATGATACAAAAATTACATATTGTATGGAAGGTTTTGTGATATGTTTGACTGTGGATGTGTTATTTTTATACCATTCATGGTTTATGGAGAAAGTATTGACATTTCGTATGCTAGTTTTAATATGAATGTTTTTGTTATGTTTAAACCTGTTCATATGAGGAATTCATTGGACTTAATAAGTGATGGGTGGAGCCCACTATAGCTCCTCGATGAATCTGTAGGTCTCATGAGACAAACTAGTGTCTTGGCACGAGGCCTTGAAAAAATCTTATTTATATTCTCGGCATGAGGCCTTGACTATATGGTTATGATAGTCTGGAATTATGCATTCCATCATCATGAAAGTGGTTATTGATATTTCATGTGATTATTCGACTAGTAGAATATCCATGTGAATAAGTAAATGGAATTATTTCATTTTATTTTTTCTATATTATGCTGAAGTTCAAGTTCAAAAGGCTTTTTTTAGTTATACATTGACTTAAATGTTTATGCTTATTTATGAAAGTTTCATCTATATTGTTATCATTACTGAGCATCTGAGCTCACCCCTTTCTATGTTTTATTTTTCACAGGATTCCATCAGTGTATTGTGATTGATATGCAGGGTTAATCCAAGGGAATAATATAATTCATAAAGGATTAGTTATGTTGTTTTGTATGTTATAAAGTGTAATGTAACATTCATGTATGTAATCTATTTTACAAGACTCCTAAAACAATCAGTCCTTCAGAATTTGATTCCATGTAATAATGCCAATGTATTAAAATAATGCACCGACTCTGGCTAACTGGGGTCGGGGTGTTACAGTTGGTATCATAGGAAGTTTAGTAATAACCTTGGAAGCTAGATTTAGATGAACTCTAATTAGAGCACATAGCCCTAAGATAGACTTTGAGGATTAGTAGAGAATAACTTCCTAGAATTTTGATATTGTAGAGATTGTTTTGAGTTTTACGAGAAATACATCCCTTTCTGGATACGAACAGGCAGAGGCAGCTCTAGTACATATGTACCTAGGGGTAAAACCCGAAAACACCGTTTTGATCTGGACTCGAATGGGAACTAGTGCACGACAATGGGCCTTGCTGCACTCTAGGTTATGAAACTCCCAGGGGATATTCTTAGGAAAATTCTCATTTTATTTACAAACCATTATGAATGGTTTATGAGTATATACTTCCTCAAAGAAGACATTTTTATGATTATCGATTATATCCATAAACTGATTAATTTATGTTATGTTTTTTACAAGTTTGGGATCAGGTATTGCTATCCACAAACTAATATAGTGTATGTCATTGTTTATAAATGGTGCCCAACCGAAGGAATGAGAACTCCAGCAATACGCATGATCCAAAGAGTAAGAAGGATCATATATATCAGGGTCTTAAGCCAGAATTTAGAAGAGAAATAGTCTCCCACGTATTATCATCATATGAAGAAAGAGTATCATGTGTTGAAAAGATAATTAAAGAATTCTCGGAGTCCTATGTCTTTAAAGGGAAGCCAGAGAAGGAATGGATGGTAGAGAGAAGGACAGATAAAGGGAATAACGTAAAGAAGGATTTTCCCATATGTGATAACTGTGGAAAAAATCACCATGGAAAATGCTTGAAGGGAATGCAAGTATGTTATAAGTGTGAAGAAAAAGGACACCAAGTATGTGACTACAAGGGTGAGAAAAAGGATTCAAATGTACAATGCTTCATATGCAAGGAGTATGGACACTACAAGAACAAATTTCCCAGTTATCAGAATATGCCGCAAATGATTCTATTGAATAATAGTATAGTTATGATACAGCCATAGATGAAGAATAATTACTAGTGTTATTATGTTGTTATTTTGTAATTATTTCATTGAAGTGTTGTATCAATGATGTACTCGAAATAAATAAGGACTGTACTGTAGTACTGTTTCATTGAGGATTTGAGATTTTATGGTACTATGAAAAGTGACTCTACAACGAGTTAAACTTTTTGGAAATTACATGGTTGAAGGAAAGATAAACCTTAATATGGTCCTAATATTTAGGTACTGATTTTGGAATAAGATATGGTTGATTTGGGTAAATTATATTTGATATTCTTGACTGCCTTAAAACTGATTAAAGATTTGTATACTCCATCATTGTTGGAGTTTGAATCATTTTTGGATGGATTAATTATATCTAGTATTCTATAAGGACTAAGGGATAATGAATTTAATCAATAAGGTTTTATGGTAATTCAGGATGTTTTCGTGTTTTAAAAGAATACATGATGAAGGTATTCACATGCTATTACGGGGTAAAAAGGATATACATTATGCTTACCTTTCATATAAATTTTGGACTGAGAGTTTGCAGAAGTGTTTTGGATAAGTTTAAAGGTTCGAATTGATTATGTTTTAAAGGTTAATTTTGGATTTTTATAAAAGGACAACACACAGACCGTGTGACGACCCACCGTGTCAGACAAAGCTATGGGAATCGAACCCACAACCATAGTGAAATTGGGATTTATCGCTTACCACTAGACTACATGAAGTTCCCAGATGGTATAATTTAGTTTCTTTTCATAAAGGGTCTGATATGTGAATTATAAATTCATTATATTTGGAACCCTATATGATTAGGATAAATAGTGTATTTTTTAGTTGTATTATGTTTTGCGGTGAAAGATGAGTTTGTGGTAGAAATTTATTAATGGATAAAACTCTAATTATAAAGTAAGTATATCTCCTTATGATGTTATCCAATCTCATAAATAAAATCCTCAACATTAATAAAAGGAACTTAGAAAAAAAATGTTGTCCTAGATGGTTCCTTAGATCATCACAAATTTATGGCTTTGGGATTGTTGGCCTTTTCATAGTCATGTTCTCTACCACTATCCATCATATATTGATGGTTATATTTATATTCCATATATGTATTTTCCTACATAGAACCCTATTATGTGTTATTTTCAGTAACCTTCATACTTACCACTCTTTATTTTAAATAGAGGCCTCATTAATTCATTTTTCGATATGGGATTTCAAATAAGATATTTTGAAACTTCAACCCCAAGTTTACAATACCAAGCATAAATTGTGATGATGCAATTTATTGAAGGAGGGGAGAATTTCACACCCCATTATTCCACCGTACGCTTCTCTTTGAATGATACAGTAGCGTGTGTTGTACGTAACTTCGAGATTCTAACACGCTGTGACCAATCAATGTAGCCGTTATGAATAGTAATACCCCATTTTTGAAATTTTACATTTTATCCTTCAAAATGGACTTCATTTTTTGGATTCATAATATTGAAATTATCTTAGGATGACGTTTTTGTACTTTTCGTATAACTTTTAGATTTTGATGAATAGTAAAAATTACTAATTTTTTTATTAAAAACATCTTTTTAAATCGAAATAATTAATAGTGATAAATTTTGAATTTTAGTGGTTTTAAAGTATATATATAATTTATTTTTACAATTTAATAAAATGCTGGTCATTGGACATAATTTCACATTTAAACCGGACAGAAACAAGTGTCAATCTTTTGATAGTTATTATCTCTTAAAAACATTCTTTTTTGTTTTGACTACGGGAATTAATTTTAAATTAATTTATCCCACTTATGTGTTTTGAATATGGAAAAATGGACTCCATATTTTGAATCAGGATGTCTAAATCTGATAAATAGGTAACTTTTATTTTCAGATATTTTGAATAATTACTTCGGTAAATATTTTATTTACCATGGTTAATGGGTAAATCCGGTAAATAAGGGTAAACAAATAATATTATAATAATAATAAATTACCCTAAAACGTGTCTTAACCCTAATGGTTGATACAGTTCCTACCATGGGAATATTTGGGTCGATTTTGGGACCCCTTGGATCCACTTATAAGTGATAATGACACTTTATATTAATTAAGTTAAAGTAAATACAAAAATGACAAATGCCTATATCTTTAAGCAAATCAATTTTTACATAAGGTTATGTATGTTATATTTTCGACTATAAATATTTATTAGAAATCTAAAACTATTTAATACATAATGGTAGTTTATTTATATATTTTAGACATTAAAGAATTTAATTTATTTGTGACAAAATGTTGATGTAGCAATTACCTTATTAGTGAAATATTAATATAATTGATATTATAAATATCCAAATAAATATAATTTGAGAATTTTAATGAATTCCACGAATTTTATAGTTTAATGTGACATGTTAGGATTGATTTAATTAACATTTTTCGAAGTAATCATGCTGTTATGATTTTCACAAAAATAAAATACCAATTTTTGTCAAAATTGACATAGAAGAGTTTTTAAAACAAATATTATATTATTAATTGATATTAAATTCTTAAAAATCTATGTTTTGGCCTAATTAATTGTATCATGATATTTGTATCATTAATGGACCACTTGGGGGTCTCTTGGAGGTATATAGTAAGTTTATTAACTATATAATATAAAAATACGAAGTGACATGGTAAGTGTCAAACTAATTAACCAAGAGTTAAAACTAAAAGATAAGATTAATATAATGACCCAAACCTATCTAAAATCTATTGGTTGAAAGCCTTTAGACCCATACCCACCTTAGGATTTTAATAATACACTTTTTAGATATTAGAAACCGAATGTTAATTTATTATAAAATAATACTTTAAGTTTTTTCTAAAGAGCCCATCCTCCCCCTTATAAAAGGAAACCACTTCTAACCAATTATTCACACCTTCAAAGCCTTTTGTATGGGCCAAAATCTGACCAAATATCCTCCCAAATTCCATCACTTAAACATAGAGGCCTTAGTTTGATCATAAATCTAATATTAGGAGCCCTTTTGATCAAATCAAAAGGAAGAACCTGAAGAAGATGTAATGTTTTCACCACCCTCTTTCAAGTTTCTTTCTTCTTAAACATCTTCTTTCTTTGTTATTTCTGTTATAAAATAATAACTCCAGTATCTTATATATATTGTGATGTTATTATAAATATGGAATAAACAAATTAATTATTCTATCCATCCCTTGAATTACATGTCACCATACGTGTGTACATACGACCTATCGTGTCCACGTTGTGGTGTAATTGTTATTCAATATATTATTATTTAGATGGGTATAATAATGATTTATTATTCATGTAAATAATAAATATAACCTGATAATGATTTTTTCTATATGATATATAATCCAATTTTACATTATTTTAATATCAAAAGAATGATATTGTCGCTCGTGTGTACGTATGGACTACGGTCTCCACGAACGCGATGGGATTGATTCCCCATCATATCCATTTGAGTGTAATTCTAATTTAATGATTAAAAAAATGTTTAAGGACTGGATATCATTCTGTATATGAATAATATACAACCTATCCATAAGAAACACAGCCTGCGTAACAAAGAATATAATGGAAAACAAGTAAGTTAACACCCGAAATGACGATAATACTAAAATATTATTAACAAAGCAATGTTAAAAAATCATATATGATATCATATTAATGTATATGATTCATGTATAATTTAATAACAATTATTTCACTATTATACAGGACGTTAACCAATCGTCGACGAAGTAAAAGTACAAGGTAAGGTTTTTTTCACAATTTTTTCATTATCTGAGGTTGTTTATACGTAATTATCTACTAGGACCTATTTATCATTCATATCCATGTTTCATAAAAATATATTTCAAAACATTTTTACTATTTACTATAAAATGGGTTAAATTCATTTATACCCTTTTGTTTTTTGAATGGAATCTTTCCATTGTTTTCCAAACAAGGTACTTTTTGACCTTTTCAACAAAATTAAGGTAAGAATGTCTTTTTTTAACTTATACGGTGGGTGTGACAATATTCTACCATTATAAACTCGTCAAAGCTTCCCATAAAATATTATAAAAATATTTGGAATGTAAATGTTTTATTTCATAATTATGTGACTTTTAAATTATTTCAAAATGAATATTTTAAGAATTGCTGAAAGGTACTCTTTATCAAAAACAGAATTTTAAATGTTTTAAAGATTTATCTTTCTAAATATTTTTAATTAATGTCTATGTTTTCAAAATTATTTTAAGGATTTCTTTATATAGACATTATTTTTTTGAAACGATATTTATTTTCAAAAGATTCAAATTGGTATGAGACACTTTCATTCAAAAATGTCTATTAAATTACTTCTTTAATAAATGTGTGACTTTTAAATGATTTAAAAAAAGAGTTATTTCTCTCAAATAGTTTTGATTTCATCTATCTCAAAATCCGTTGATGGATTTTAAGTTTATTTGAAGTGTATTTATTATGAAACAAAACTTCCATATTTTATTGATGGTTTTGTGATATGTTTGACTGTGGATGTGTTATTTTTATACCATTCATGGTTTATGGAGAATTTATTGACATTTCATATGCTAGTTTTAATGTTAATGTTTATGTTATGTTTAAACCTGTTCATATTAAGAATTAATTAGACTTAATAAGTGAAGGGTGGATCCCCCTATAGCTCCTCGATGCATCGGTAGGTCTCATGAGACAAACTAGTGTCTTGGAGCGAGGCCTTGACAAAATATAATTTATAGTCTTGGCATGAGGCCTTGACTATGTGGTTATGATAGTATGGAATTATGCATTCCATCATCATGAAAGTGGTTATTGATATTGGATGTGATTATTAGACTAGTAGAAAATCCATTTGAATAAGTAAATGGCATAATTTCATTTTATTTTTGCCATATTATGATGAAGTTCATGTTTAAAAGGCTTTTGTTTTAGGTATACATTGCCTTAAATGTTTATGCTTATTTATGAATATATTTGCTATATTGTTATCCTTACTGAGCATCTGAGCTCACCCATTTCTATGTTTTATTTTTCCTAGGATTCCATGAAGTGTACTATGATTGATATTCAGGGTTATGCCAAGGGAATAATGGCGTTCATAAAGGATTATTTATGTTGTTTTTTATGTTATAAAGTGTAATGTAACATTCATGTATGTAATCTATTTTCCAAGACTGCTAAACCGATCGGTCCTTCGGGACATGATTCCATGTAATCATGCCAATGTATTAAAATAATGCACTGACTGTGGGTATCTGGGGTCGAGGCGTTACAGATATAATATCCAAAATTGGTTATTTGGGTTATTTAATATGTTTAATAAATCCTATAATTACATAGTAAATAACTATATACCTAGTTTTAAAGTAAAAGTGTAAAATGTATTTTTTTGTAACAACACAATAAGACCTTTAAATCATATGTGGAAGTCCTTGTTTGAGTATTTATCTTCTGAAATACACTTGAAACCCCATTATTTTTAATCTTTGTATCAATTTACCATGGAATATGGGCAGGTTATTGTTAAAATATAAAGGGTGATTCCAACGATCCCCTTTTCCCCTCTTATAAATGGGGTTCACTTATAGCCTTTCAAATAGACACATTATGTTAGAAATTTCATTGATAATATTCCCAAAATACGATCTATAGAAGTCATTTTTTCATCCTTAGGACATTTATTCCACTTATTTATCTCAATCCCTTCAAATCTAAGGAGTTTTCCGAGGAAAGATCATATCTTCAATGTATATGTTATCTCCACAAAGTTATCTCCTTAATTTCCCAATTAAAACTCACTTTTATCTATAAAATAAAAATATAATAGTATCATTATTATACTGATATGTTATTATATAATTAGAGAAACTACTAATTATTCATATCCGTCCTCTAATATAAAAAACTTATGTTAGTGCATTTCATGGACTACCTCTACCACAAAGAGATGCCATCCTTTTTCATCACCACCACTCATGGTTTATCAAAAATATTTAATTGATGTATAAATATGATATATATATTATAAATATTATTTTTATGTGTAAATTTATCATATACCTTTTTCCCTTCTAATTCACGAGAAATAGATGCATTAATCTTGCGTCTGTGCAAACTAACTTCTCCATGGGCAATGAGTTTAATTTATCATCACCACCCATCATGGTTAGATTTAAAAATATATTTAATATATAAAAATCATTTTTATAAAATAATTAATATTATGGGTTTTATAAAAAAGTAAAATTTATTCTACCATATTCATCATACATGTGGAGTTGTCAAGAACTTGACCAAACAACCTCAAACAACTGACGTATGCTAGAAAACTATTTTATAAATAAATAACATTTGATAATTAAATGTCCTTGGAATATGAAATATGGATTAGTATTTTCCTTTGATATATATATATAATGAGATTAATTTAATTTTTAAATAAGTTAATGTCATGTAATGATAACTTTCAGACATGAGGTAAGGGTTTTACTTCAATTCCTCTTCATTTAGACATGTTATAATGTTATGTACCGATTTCTTATTTCTGTGGTTTATATACTGAAAAGGAATTTCTTTCCCATAATACAATATTTTATTGATGTTTTTTTATAAAAACATATGATTTTCAAATATCTAATGACTTTTCATTAAAAAATTATTACAGTCTTAAGGGATTTATCTCAAATTTTTTTTCCATGAGCCACCTTTTCTTTTATTCACAAACATTATTTTAAAAGGAGTGTACAATAACAATTTATTCTTTTTATAGCGTATTATATTTTTTAATTGTATTTTAATTTAAATTATAATCTCTATCAGCCATTCAATTTGGTTTTATTTGATTGTTTCATAATTTATAATGGGTTTTTGTCTTAATTTTCACCCATGGAGAAATTTTTTTTATTATAAACCATGATTTTTCAGAATTTTATATTGAATGCACATCATTTTTTTAATAATGATTCTATTCTATACAATTATATTAAAATTTCAATTCTATTTTTTTCTCTCATGGGGGGTTGACTTAAAATTTTCAAATGTTTTAAGGATTTTCCTCTATAAATCCTCTCTTTGATACATGTTATAGTTTATGAACCATGATTTTTTATATGGTATAAATTTTATTTACCAATACTTTATTGAATCATAATTTATTTATTTCTAATTCATGGGATAAAAATAATCCAAATAATGTTCTTTTCTCCAAATGCCTTTTAACTCAAGAGTTAGCTAGGTTGTAAGGGATCTTATGTAGGTCCATTATGACTAATCTATTACAAGTTCTCTATATTTTTATAATTTTTAGGAAAAAATTAATCTCTTTTGATTATTATATTTTCTAAATATTTACCTAAAAAACCAACTTAAATCAATATTTTATTTTTTGGGTTATACATGTTTTAGTTCCCTTTGAAATTCACACATTTACGTAAATCCGATTTATGGTAATGATCATATTTATTGACTCAATTCATGCATTATCCATATAAAATGTTTTAAACTAATAATGGATTATAAAAGGACTCATTATTTTATGGTTAACCTTTTTAGTTCAATCTCGGTTTTATGTACAATAATAATTTCTATTATTATTTAAAAAAATCCTTTAATTTTTTCATAATGCTTCACCTTATTAGTCCATTTTTATTCTTTATTCTCATAGATATTTCACATGAGAAATAAATATTAGAAATCAATTATAAATATCTATCTTTGGTTTTCAAATATGAAAATTAAAATTATTTAATTCCTTGATATATTTGGAATCCTTAGGATTTAGCCTCAATTTATGCCTTCAAGTATAATTATGATACCCACTTCCATTTTATGGGGTTGGTTACACATATGATTTATGTATGGATTTTTACTAATTTGGAATACATATTTATGGTCATCATTTATATGATGGGTGGAAATGGAATTATATATCCATACATTTAATTGGGTAAATATTTTAAACTCATGAGACATTATTTAAGGGTTTAGGGAGTGAACTTAATTCACCCTGGTGCATTGTCATCTATATTTATGGGAATGGAATGAAAACCCAATCCACCATGGGGATTTATACACTTTATGATTATTTTCTTGGGAGTGACCCTTGAATTGTTCATAATATATCATGTATCATGTTTTTTTCCACAAGTCTTGTTGAGTCAATACAGTTTCCTTATGAATTTTCAATTCCATCATGTTTGGGGAAGTTGTTGAGTCAATAAGCTTTCCTTATGAATTTATCATTTCAAAATGTTTTGAAAATCACAAACACATTATCTTTAGAAAAATTTCATTTACCCTATGTTTAAATTTCATAAGGAAATTTTCCTTCCCCAAGGAAATTTATCCTTAAATTTTTTTTCATTATTCATTTTGTCTCTAAGTATAAAATTCAGTTTCATATCTAAAAACCTAGGAATGTTATAATACTTAGATATAGAGAATTATGTTTTTAGGATCTGAATTTAGATTCCAAAAATAGTAAATTCAGACTCCAAACTCTTCTGAGTTCTGACTCAATGTTATGTAAATTCGGACTCCAAACTCTTCTGAGTTCTGACTAAGAGTTCTCTAAATTTAGACATTGAAATTTTATGAGTTCAGGTTCCGAGTTCTCTAAATTCAGACACTGAAATTTTATGAGTTCAGGTTCCGAGTTCTCTGAATTCAGACTCCAAACTCTTATGAGTTCAGGTTCACAATTCTAACCCGTGTTTTGGATATAAAACGATGTCGTGAATTATGTTACCTACTAACCATTTTTTGAGTGACACGTGTACATGTCCCTCTAAAATTCAAGAAAAAATATGATTGTTGGAGGAGGGAGGCGACCGTTGAAGCTGTGCCAATAAATAGAATCTCATTTGAAAGAACTTGGAACTTTGATGAACAGTTCTACAAATCTAGAGATTACATACTGCTGAAGTGATTTCTAGAGATAGACTTTCATGCTTTGTGCGTACTGAAATCTTGTTCAGAATTGATTTTTGCGACTCTAGATGTTGCTGAGTACATTCTAGGGCATCCGGGGATAGGAAGACAGAGGTGCTGACTACATTGAAGTTGAGGGCTCACGGGGATAAGAAGACAGAATCCGATCTTCGTATCGAGGGCTTACCCTGGTATGGGTAAGACATACTTTTTTGAATGTATAAATCAAGGGACCTTTATTCAAGGTGTTGGATACCCTTCTCTTTGGATTAAAATATTTACTGCATGTTACTTGTATTGTTTCAAGTTTTACGCTACATTTTGTTTATTGAGGGAAGTATAATGATCTTATACTTCCTTATAATTGTACACTTGGATTTAGAAAGATTCCACACGCTTTGAGGTATAATCTTTATCCATGTAAAAATTTGTTAAGTTTCGTTTCTGGAACAACATTTCTAGAATTTCATTCCCGGAATCACTTTCCCGGAATCAAGAAAGTTTGTAGAACTCAGAGGTTTTTTAAATTTACCTTGTTTAACCTTGTTAAACAATAGAAAGGTTTCTAACCAACTTTAAAAGTTCCCAAAGAATTTTTAAAGTATACAATTCACCCCCTCTTGTATATTGATCATTATTATTACGATACTACTATTTGTATCATCTATCATTTCGATCCAACAATAGTTATAAGAGAAAGTCTCTGAAATAATTATATTCACATATAAGTTTTCCTTCCTCATGTTTTTCAATGTTCTGCTTTTTCCTAATTTAGGAATATTTTCGTTGTTCACTTATCGTTACTACTAACAAGTTTGTGTGGAAATAACTTTTTTAAGATGTTAGGAATCAATGTTTGTTCCATTGACAACATAAATCAAACTAGACCACCTTTTTTATGGGAATGATTATGAATATTGGAGAGATTGTATGAAGACATTCATTATCAATACTAGAGTTGATAATTTTGTTATGCATATTGGAGGATATCAAATCCCTGACAAGGAAGTTAGTACTTTCACCAACCAGGAAAATCACGAATATCAACTGAATTATAAGGTACGCAATACATTGATTTGTTCCATGAATAGAAATATATATAGCCAAATTTCATCTTGCGAAGAAGAAAATTGTATATGGAAGAATCCAGAAGTTACTAACTTTGGAACATCGAAAGTTATTGAAACTAAAAGAGCCATGCTCAGAAATGAATATCACGGTCTTTGATTTCCTTATAGAGAACCCATATGTAATGTGCAACATGGATTTATGACTATAATCAACAGTTTACAATCCATGGATGAGAAATGATTATATGATGAATACCTTGTGGACAAGATCATATACATCATGCCCAATGAGTGGGAATCCAAGAGAACAAGTATAGATGAGAATTGAAAGGATACACATACCACTCTTGATGAAATTTTTGGAACTCTTCTTCAACATGAGACTAGAATGAAGAGAGATGCTTATAATGTTAAGAAGAAGAATAGTAATGGAAGTGTTTCCTTTACAACTACTTCAAATCATATGATATCCATGACTCCTAATATAGTTACAAGATCTAAATCTAATAAGGTTGTTATATAATCCAAATCTAGTGGAAGTGAATCTTCAGAAAATGAATTATCCAATCTAGCTTGAAGAATGAACAAAATAGTTGGACAGAAGAACTTTCAATCCAGATACAAGAATAATGTAATAAAAGATAATAAATATTCAGAAGTCACATGTTATGAATGAAAAAGAGCCAGACATATAAGGCCAGATTGTCCTATGCTTAATATAAAATAAATAAAATAGAAGAATTATGAGAGAAATAGAAATAGGTACTACAAAACTAAATATAATAATGTTTTGAAAGCTAATGACACCTGGAGTTCTAGTGGTGGTGACTCTTCTGAAGAATCATCAGATTATAAATTTTCTGGACAAAAGAATCTTGGTTTAACAGCCAGACTGCCAATTGAAAATCATTGCTTAATGGCTAAGGTACACAATGCTAAATCTATGACCAATGTATCCCTAAATACTAATTTTAGTCATAGTAAATATTATGAATCTTTAGATGAAGAATATTCTTCTGATGAGGATAATACATTACCTACCTGGAAGAAGTTTCTGGGTTTTCTATGCTTCTTGAGAATGAAAATTCTAATGTCAACAAAAGCATGATAAGAAAAATTCTAGGATTTCTATACTTACTAAAGAAATATCAGGTCTTTATAAAGATCTTGATAAGAAAAGCCTTGATTTTGAAAGTATTTCAAAAAACATTGAGGATGTAAATTCTGAGAAAGATTAACTTTCTAAGGATCTAGAAAAAGTAATTTCTATATAATATGTTTTCGAACCTAACTCTAGTACTAAAGCTAATGTTACTTAGTTATAAAACTAAAGTCAGAGATATTTTCCTTGAGAATGATTTTGTCAAACTTTACCTTAGGTAAGGAAAATTTTGATAAGATGTATTGTCAAATTAGACCTCTAAGGAATAACTCTGGATTTGGTTATACTAGTTCCAAACTAATTTTTAGTAATAATTATTTTGTTCCTCAAAGTGCTCCATTATGTACTATGTGTCACTGAGGTGGGCATTGGGAAAGAAATTGTTCCTTAAATAAAACTCAGTCTTTAGGATTTCATAAAGCTTATTTATCTAAGAAAATGTGGGTACCTAAAATATTTCTTTCTGAAATTTCCGGATCCAAGAAATTTTGGGTTCTGAAAGTCTAACATTATTATTTTCCAGAAAATAAGGAAAGTACCAAAAAAATACTCGGTACATGGATAGTGGATGTTCTCGGCATATGACTGGTAACAAAAAATTCTTTGAAAATAATATCAAGACGAAAGGTGGAAAGGAAACATTCTGAGATAATTCTAAGAGAGAAATTATTGGTATATGTAACATCGTTCTTCTTGGAAAAACTTTGATTTCAAATGTTTTATTTGTTTAGGGTCTTAATCACAACGTCATTAGCATAAGTCGATTATGTGATGAAGGTTACCTTGTGAATTTTAGGAATGGCAAGTGCTTAGTACACAATTACAAGGAAGAGTTTATTCGTTCTTCCAATAGGTAATAGAATGTTTACACACTAAACATAGAAGACTTTATGAGGCAAGAACTACCTTCACATAGTGCAATGGAAGACCATTCATGGTTGTGGCATAGAAGGTTAGGACATTGTAACCTTAGAAACCTATGAAAACTCTCTAGGAAAAGGCTTTTTAAGGATCTACCAGAGCTTATATTTGATTCTTCAAAAGTCTGTGATCCTTGTCAATATGGAAAGCAACATAAATCAAGTTTCAAACCAATTAGTTAAGTCTCAACAACTAATGCATTTCAGTTAGTGCATAGGGATATTTTTGGTCAAACACAAACTGGAAGAATTGGAAGAAAAATATTATGTATTTTTCTTAGTAGATGATTACACTAGATTTACGTGGGTCTATTTTCTAGCAATGAAATATGAAACTTTTTCTTAATTAAAATTTTTTAGAGCCCATGTTAAAAATGAGAAAAACCTTCTTTTGATAACTATTCATAGTGATCGTGGTGGAGAATTTCAAAATTCATATTTTGAATCTTTTTCTAGTAGAAAAGTCATTACTCATAATGTCTCATCACCCAGAACCCATCAACAAAATGGTGTTGTTGAAAGATGAAATAGAATTCTTCAAGAGATAACAAGAACCATGTTGAGTTAACATTCGGTAGCCAAAAATTTTTGGGTTCAAGATGTAAGTAATGCTTGTTATATAATAAATTGTGTTTTGATTAGTCCTTTTCTTAATAAAACTCTTTATGAGTTATGAAATCGTAGAAAACCTATACTTTCCTAAATCAAGGTTTTTGGTTGCAAGGTATTCATTTTTAATTCTAAAGATAATCTTCACAAATTCGCACCAAAATATGATAAATAATTTTGTTAGGCTACTCCACAACTTCTAAGGATTATATAATTTTCAATAAGAACACTCTTACTATTGAAGAGATAGTACATGTCAAATTTGATTAAACTGATCCTATTGTTTTTAAACAACCCCAACCAACATATTTGGATGTTTTTTCAAAAACTAATCTTCAACCATTGTTAGAAGATCCTTTTGATACGGAAAATCTCAAAGAAGATGTTTTTGAAGCATTTACCCTAGAATATTTCCTACCATATTTTGATGAATAGGTTTTACAAAACCCAAATCAGTTGTTTCTTAAGAATCATCCTAGTGATAGTATCATTGGTGATGTAAATCAAAATGTTTGGACTAAAAGTTCCTTAAAAAATGAAGTAGAACATCTAGAATTTATTTCTCAATTAGAACCAAAAATAATCGACGAAGCTTTATGTGATGATGATTGGATAAAGTCTATTAAAGATGAACTAAAAGAATTTGAAAAGAATAAAATCTGAACCTTAGTTGAAATACCTAAGGAAAATTTTGTTATTAGAGTCAAATGGGTCTTCAGAAATAAGTGTGATGAAAATGGAATCACAGAAGGAAAAAAAGATAGATTGGTTGCTAATGGCTATAATCAACAAGAATGAATAGATTATGAAGAAACACATGCGCTATTAGATAAACAATAATCTATTCGAATTCTACTTGCCTTTGCAGCATTATTAAATTTTAAAAAAATTTAAATGGATGTGAAATGTGCATTCCTTAATGGTTTTTTGCAGGAGGTTGTTTTTGTAGAAAAACTCCTAGTTTTGAAGATCTAAAACATCCTGATCATGTTTACAAACATACCAAATCATTGTATGGACTTAAGAAAGCCCCTCGAGATTATTATGATAGACTTACATGATTTTTGTTTCAAAATAATTATGTTAAGGGAAATTCAGATCCAACCCTTTTTATAAAGAATGATAAGAATTTTTTTGATTGTTCAAATTTATATTGATGACATTATATTTGGTTCAACTAATCAATCTTTAACCAATTCCATTGTGGATCTAATGAAATCTTAGTTTAAAATGAGTATGATGGGTGGGTTAACATTTTTCCTAGGTTTTCAAAATTCTCAAAAACCAAAAGGAATCTATATATACCAACAAAAGTATATTAAAGATCTTCTTAAAAAGTATGGATATGAAAACACTAAGAGTATAAGTCCTCCCATTGGTACCTCAAACAAACTTGATCTTAATGAAGTTAGGAAACCAGTAGATCAAACATCTTCTAGAGGTATGATAGGATGTTTACATTACTTGATAGCTAGTCGCCAAGACATAATGTTTTCAGTATGATTCTGTGCAAGATATCAATATAATCCTATGGAATCTCATTTAAAGGAAGTGAAAATAATTTTTTTCTACTTAGAGGGAACCATGGATTTATGAATCTTTTATACTTCTAAAAATGATTTTATTTTAATGAGTTTTTCGGATGCTGAATTTGGTTGATATTGAATGTATAGAACGAGTACATACAGAACTTTTCATTTCGTGGGAGATTCAATAGTTTCTTGGTCATGAAAAAGGAAACACTCAGTATCACTTTCCACTCTTAAAGCTGAATATGTAGTAGCTGGAAGTTGTTGTGCTCAAGTGTTGTGGATGCAACACATTCTCACAGACTATTGTATGAATTTAACCAAAAAACTAATTTTGTGTGATAATACTATTGCCATTTCTCTATGTAAAAACCTTGCACATCACTCTCATGCAAAAAACATAGATATTAGGCATCACTTTATTAGGTATCACACACAAAAAGGTGTTATAATTCTTCAATTTATCGGAACAAAAGATCAACTTGCAGATATTTTCACAAAATCTTTATCCTCTGATAGATTTGAATACATTAAATTGAAGTTAGGAATGATAACCATAATTTAATATTCCTTGTTAACTTTTGGTTGAAACCAATCTTCTTATAGTAATAAACTCATTTTCATAGGGGGAGTACATTTTCTTGTTAGTTAGACCAAAATTTTTTGTAATGGAAATTTTTGTAGTTAGGTTTTTCAAATCTTCCATAATGGAAATTTTCATAGTCAGATTTTTCAAATCTTTCGTAATGAAACTTTTTGTAGTAAATTTTTTTAAATATTTCGTAATGGAAATTTTCGTAGTCAAAATTTTCAAATCATTCATAATTGAAATTTTCATAGTCATATTTTTCAAATCTTTCATAATGGAAATTTTCATAGTCAGATTTTTCAAAAGTTTCGTAATTAAAATTTTCATTGTCAGATTTTTCAAATCTTTCGAAATGGAAATTTTCATAGTCAGATTTTCCAAATATTTCATAATGTAAATTTTAGTAGTTCGATTTTCTAAATATTTCATAATGAAAATTTTAATAGTGATATTTTCTAAATTTTCCATAATAATGTTTATATATATATATAGTTTTTCTAAAAATATTTTTATAGTCAGTTTTTTTTAATTTTCTTTCATAATCAAATTTTTGTTTTCTGGAATCTAAATTTCTTCAAGAATAATTTTCCTCACTACGAATAATCTTCCTTGAAATCCAAGAAGTATGTATCCTTTCTTGAGTTTTTGTAATCATATTTTACTTGCTGGTATTTTCATTTTTTTATAACGTTCGTATTCACTTTTTCATAAATCCAAATGTTTTTATTAAAACATCAAAAGATTGGATTCTATCAAAATATCCTAACGGCTATCATCTCAACCATATGATCTTATCTAGAGTTTTTTCAGCCATTTGATCAATCAGGGTAGATGAACAGTTGCTTCAAAAATTTATATAAAGGACCCCCTAAGTAGTTTTCCTACATAGAATCTCTAGCCTTTGCGTGTTGAAGTTCTACCCTCCTACATAAGCCCATTCCAAACTTCTCAGATCTTTCTCAACTCTGAATGTATGTCGAAGAATCTTCTCAGTAATACATGTCAATTATCAAGACAATATTAGAGTGGTAGGTTTATAGAGAAAGGTTGGTGTATCCAAACTTCTTCACCAAGTATGATTCTATAATCTCAAAAAACATCAAGAACAATGGATGTGATAGTGTTTTCATATCGAAGTCACGTGCTCAAGATTTAGTGTATCCAGATCTACTAGCATAATTTTATGAGTCTGTAAGTTTCTTTAAGAAAGAGGCTAGAGATAAGTTATCTTTCAAAAGATATGGGCAGACTTAATCCCTCTCATACACCAAGGCTACAAATTTGATTGGAGTTCCATATAAAGGTGAAGCTGAATTTTGTTCTCATAAGTTTCCATATGTTCAAGGAAGCTTTGTTATGGAGAAATCTATAGAGTGCCTCTATATTACTGATGTTAAGACTCCAAAGATTTTTCACCTCACTAGAAATTTCTTTATTCTTGAATTATTGGTTTAGGGATTCATCATTTTGAGAAAAGGTGACAAGGATACATTGAAGAAGAGTGATATGTATATTTTAGATTTTCTGGTGAGCATAAGAAAGATCAACTAGGTTAATCATATTCTGATTACGATCGTGAATATAAAGAATATAAATCTAAAGGCTCAAATCATTATGTATCTAGCCATTCTTTCAAATCTAATTGTCCAGTGCTTGGAGTCTTTCATAAATCCTTGCAGTTAAAAACCAAGGAAATGGCAAGTCATGTTGGTTAGTGATGATACCTTGAGAAGGATGAATGTTGGATTTTCCAAAGAATATAGGGAATTTTATGACTTTCCAAAAGAATAATCTAAATCCATAATGAAGAAACAAGAAGTGTTGGAGATTTCCAAAAAAGGTTCAAGGAAGAAGAATATGAAGGAAGTGGAAGAAAAATAAATAACTCAATTGGCCAAGGAAATTCAGTTAGCACCCCCAAAGCCAAAAAAACAAAAATCCTATCGGGATGAGGTAGTAGCTAAGTTATGGGAAGATAAGAAGAACATGAAAGAAGGGGAGCCCAAGTTTGGACTAGACCCTACTGAATCAAAATCTATAAAGTAGAAGATAGATGATTATATAGAAAGGGAAGCGAAAGAATAGAAACAAATGAAGAAAATGGATGAAGTAGAGATTGTGCAATCTTTTCTAAGGGATAATGAGAAAGCTTCCAAAAATATTCTAGTACCAGAATCCTTCGTAGTAGAAGACTTACCTGAATCTCTGGGGAATAAATTTGTGACTCCAGAAAAAATCAAAGAGGTAAAAGAAGTCGAAGAAGTTGAAGAAGAAGTAAAAGGAAGTAGTGACACCACATAGTTGATTATTCAAGTAGAATATTTCCATGAGAAATAAAGCCCTTCCGAGAAGTTCTCAATCTGAACTTTAGAAGAAAAATCTTCAAAGTTGGATATGCCTAAGAAATATGAGAAAGCAGAAGATATAAAGATTGAAAAAAATGAATAAGCTATCTGAAGAATAATGTTTCAATCATCATTTCATACACTCTAAGGATGATGTGGTAAGAGCTGAGAAAGAAGAGATATATGAAGATAAAATTGTTCAGCTGTCTAAAAGTGAACATGAATCTCTTGATGAGGAAGCCATTATGAAAACCGATAAGGGAAAACAGGTGGTTGTTGATATACCTTGTAATGTTGTTGTAAAGAAGAAGGAAGATGATGGATCTTTAAAGGGAGAACTTGCTGATCTAAAAAAAGAAACCTCACCATGCAAAATTTCATATTCCAAATCATCATCCCTTGGATAGGATTTTGTTGTTCAGTCTCTGAAGAATCTTGTTGAGACTATTCTGATTTTTCTAAGAATTGACTCTTGATGTTAGATGCTTCAACACACCTTGAACCCAAAATCGGATTCAGTATCCATGGTGATGGATAAGTGTGTCAAGCTTGAGGCAGATTTCAAGATGTTTTTCATCAACTACAAAGCCCACATGAGATCCTTCAAGAAGATAAATAGTTGTTCAAGGAAAAACATAGAGGACATGAGAAATCATAATGTGTTCGAAGATAGTGTCAATGAGGCATTTGACATTAATGATGGTAAGATAAAGGATCTTACAAGCAGTTTTGAAGAAAATCTGACTCTGGAATAGAAATATCAAATCCAAGAAGTGAAGGATTTAAATGGGAAACTATATTCAGTTACTCAAAGCTAGAAGAGAGAAAGAGATCTCAGGATTGAGATTGAAGAGAACTAGAAAAGTAGTAAGAATCCTTGAAGGCTTAGTCAAAAATTCTTAAGTCTCAGGAAGAAAAGATCAAATCCATAGAGAAGACAGCAGAGGATCAAGATCAGATTATTCAGCGTGCAGAAGAAGACCACAAGGAGATAAAAAATCTGCAAACAATAGTGAAGAAGTTGATCCCCAAGGAAAAGTAAGGATGAATTTGTTTAAATCCGATATTTTGTTGTATTTTCCTTGTTGTATAAATTTTTCCAATCTTAATGAAATTTTGGTTTCTTGTTTTTGTTTGGATGTTTTTTACTAATATTGCTGGTACCATATTTACTTTTCTGTTCCCTATATTTCTTTTTGAAAATCACAAAGGGGGATAAAGGAAAAATAATTCTAAGTAAAGAAGATATTTCCCTAAGGGGGTGTTCATCTAAGGGGGAGTTCTTATACAAGAATATTTTTGTATGCAATAAAATGCTAACTCTCATTCAGAAAATCTAGAATACGATCCTTAGTGTTCCAAAACCTAAGGGGGAGTTAGTATTCATAATTTAACATGTGTTAAGGGAGATATGTTTTATATTATAATTCTAGGAAAATATTTTCTAAGTCCACATATTATTTTTCGAAAGGATGTTTGTGCATTCAAAAAAGGGGGAGATCGTTGAGTCAATATGGTTTCCTTATGACCTTTCCATTCATTCATGTTTGGGGCGATTGTTGAGTCATTAAGGTTTCCTTTTGAATTTTCCATTTCTTCTTGTTTTGAAAATCACAAACACCTTATCTTATAGAAAATTTCATTTACCCTATGTTTATGTTTCCTAAGAAAATTTTCCTTCCCCAAGGATATTTATCCTTATCATATTTTTAATTGTTCATTTTGTCTCTAATTTTAAAATTCTGTTTTATATCTAAAAACCTCAGAATCTTATAATACTTAGATATAGAGCATTATGTTTTTTGGATCCGAATTCCAATTCCGAACTTTGTAAATTCAGACTCTGAACTATCATGATTTCTGACTTCGAGTTCTCTGAATTTAGACTCTGAACTCTTCTGAGTTCTAAAACAGAGTACTCTGAATTTAGACACCGAAATTTTATGAGTTCAGGTTCCAAGTTCTCTGAATTTAGACACCGAAATTTTATGAGTTCAGGTTCCAAGTTCTCTGAATTTAGACACCGAAATTTTATGAGTTTAGGTTCTGAGTTCTCTGAATTCAGACTCTATACTCTTATGAGTTATGGTACCAAATTCTTATGAATTAATTCTCCTAATTTCTCCATAATTCTGACTCCGAATTCTATATAATTCTAACCCTGAATTCTTTTAATAAAAAAATCTAAATATCCATGTATTATAGACTTCAAATAGTTTTTGGGAAGACTCTGAACTATAATTTTTTCTTATATTCCGAAAGATGAATTTGGTTAAGTAACCCTATTTTTTTCTTACTCATATTTGGGCTATAAAATTATTTCATTCATTCAGATACAAACTAACCGTTGTTTGAGTGACATGTGTATAGGTCCCTCCAAAATTCAAGGAAAAATATAACCGTTGGAGGAGGGAGCCGACCGTTGAAGTTGTGAATATAAATAGAAGCTCATTTGAAAGATCTCAGAACATTGATGAATTTTTCTACAACTCTAGATATTACATGATACTGAAATGATTTATAGAGAGATACTTTCATGCTTTGTGCATACAGAACATCTTTTTCAGAATTGCTACATTCGACTCCAAATGTTTTTGAGTACATTCGTGGGTTTCCGGGGATAGGAAGATAGAGGTGCTGACTACCTTGAATTTGAGGGCTTGTGGGGATAACAAGACACACTCTGATCCTCATATGTAGGGCTTACCCTGGTGTGGGTAAGACATGCATTCTTGAAAGTATAAATCAAGGGACCTCTATCCAGGTTTGATGGATACCCTTCTCTTTGGGTTAAAATATTTACTACTTGTTACTTGTATTGTTTCATGTTTTTCACTTAATTTTGATTGTTGAGGAATGTATAACTATCTTATACTTCCTTATACTTGTTCAGTATGATTTAGTAAGATTCTATACGCTTTAAGGTAGAATCTATATATTTGTAAACTGTTGTTAAGTTTCATTTCCGGAACCACATTTTTTAGAATTTCATTCTCGGAATCACTTTCCCGGAATCAAGCAAGTTTGTAGAACTCAAAGGTTTTGTGAATTTACATTATTTGACCTTGTTAAACAATAGAAAGGTTTCTAACTAACATTAAATGTTCCCAAAGAATTTTTAACGTATAAAATTCACCCCCTCTTGTATATTGAGAATCATTATTACGATACTACTATTTCTATCATCAATCATTTTGATCCAACGTGTCAATGATCTTATGACTTCATTTCCCTATTCCATGTCTAAATACTTATGATCATCCTTTTTGTGATATCATGAAATTACACTCGACTCTCATATTATAATATTTCTCATTGCTTATTACCTTACTGGGATTAATAGACCACCCTATTAATTATGTATTTTCCCTAGGATGTCTTATATCGCATTAGAGAATCTATGTGAGTTAGGAGATCTATGTGATGTTTTAATTAAAGATGATCCTTTTAAGTACAAGATGATACATTTGTACATATAATCTTCCAAACACAATTGGATTATAGATCATTGGAACATATTTATGATAAATTATGTGATAATTGATGAAATAATGCATATTTGTGTCTTCATTCACCATAATAGATTCATTATTGTCAAGGATAAAACCTTTAGGCTACTAAATCTAAACTAATTATTTCATATCTCTATTAAATAAGAAATATTTACATACATTTGACATATTTTTTACAGCATACTAGCTACAAATTATAAGAACATTATTATGTCCTTCAGTCAAGAAAATATTTTAATGATATATTTAAATTCTAAAGCTTCATCCTATGAGTACCCTATTGATAATACTATATCCACATTCCTTGATATTTCCAATTTATCATTCATTTGGTTCATAAATACACACTAGGTCACAATGAAATTTGTGTCTCTTGGTTGAGGATAAGGACCCATGTATAATTTCTTCCAATATAATCGAACAATTCATAGATTCAACCCATTATTTGTTGTCAAAATCTTTAACAACCGAATGTGGCTCTATTTTTGATATAAGAGTGGGTTTTTCATGAAGATGAATTCTTATTATCTAAATTAGTATATTCGTGTTCTTAATAATGTTTTCATCCTCCAGATGTTTCTTCAGCTTCTAATTTTTCTATTTTTAATTTTTAGAACCCTATTCATCATCCCTACTCTAATAAAAATATTCATTATTTATATGTGGATCATTTAAAATGTTTTCAACAGTAGTATTCTCAATAAAGTAGAAATTTTATTCATTAGAGTCATAAAATTCTATATCATTTTGTCACCAAAGTTGGGTTTATGTTCAAAAGAACCATGATAATAACTCCCAACCAACTTATAAAGATTCTTTTTCCACCATATATAACATTTTCCATTTAACAATTATCCTAGAAATATAGCTTACTTTACCTTCTAATGAAACATCCACATATTTTTTAAAGATCATACATGGGCTTCTAAAGAATCTGATGTAGTTAATAGTTGGTTTTATTTTTTACCATATGTCGTATGGATTAATGTCAGAATTAGGTCTCAACAAACACATATTTTGAACATTCACATCTATGTACACATCTATCAGAAAAGACATTAACCATTTGAACACTAAAAGAATATTTATTCCCATTTCCATAAAAATTATATTTGTTACCTCAGTAACACCATTCATTTATTGAGTGTAAGAAGTAATGAATTAGTTTTTTATTCCATGTTTAGCAATACACTATTGGAAATCATTTCTAGTAAACTCCCCTATATTTTATTTTCCCAATTGTTTGATAGGAATCCCCATCCCTCTCTTTTCATATCTTATGAAAATATTTGATATCTCTACTTAATATGAAATTTTCTCCACAAATAATACATTTTTCATTCATGTAAAGTAGACAATGAATATAAAAATGAATAACTCAAATTATTTTATTAATTAGTAATATTTCTGTATAATAATAGGTGTGGATTTAGTCATGAATCTAGGTTGATTTCATTTCTACTCTTATATTTTCCATGAATCATATTCCCTTTTTAGAATGGTATACAAATAATATCTCTATATCTACCTAATTATTCTAGACATTTTGAATTATTTTGTACGGAAAATTTTCTCAAACTATTTTAATCAATATGTTTATGTGTCCTATACCAATATCATTTTCTCATTTCTTACTATGGTAACATTAATTAATTGTATCCCTAGCAAAACAGTACAAGTGATCTTTCGCTGTTAATGATGATCATTCTATATTTAATTGTTTTTGTGATTCTGCTGTTTATATTGAAAATAAACTCCCTACGTTTATCATATTTCTGACACTCATTATGTTATGTTTTACTCCATCAAAATACAAAAAACACTAGAAATCAACTTTTGATATTCACTTTTAGTAAAGAATTTTTTTTAATCCTTAATGTGATCTCATTTGTGAAAGGGATAAAACCACCATTTAATTTATTTTTTATTTTATGCAAGAACATGAATTATCTAATCATGTTGACGAGTATCTACTATAAAAAATCCATGTCCTTCCCATCTTGGAAGCTTTGAAAACTTCTTAATAAAATAGTTACTTTTTTATTTTTATATTTATATAAGGCCTATTATATTAAACTTCATAGTGATATTTTCATTGAAAAAAGTTTATAAATTCCATGGAAAAATTATCTTTTTTGTTACACCCTCAATTGATCACCTCTAAATAATAAAATATATTTAGTAAGGGAAACTAAGATGAATTTTTTATTCAGAACTGTGTTCCCTTTATAATTGATCATTATATATTGTAATAACTACCCTATCATTATTTGATTCCATGGAGAAAATATTTTGAACTAAAAAATATATTATTTGTTCCCAAGAACTCCAAAACATCATCAATAACCTTAAAAAATAGATCTTACCTAAAATGGTTGATTCTGATTATAGTCTCTAGTTTACAATCATAATATTTTCCTAGATTCATTATGATTTGGTTTTAGAGAATATTTTCTTCTCAAATTTATTTCAACATTATTAAGTGTAAAATAGATATTCTTGGTACTCTTATCAACCTATAATTTCGTTGAATTCATTCTAAAACCTACACAATTGAGTGAAATAGATTTATATTTTTATGAGATACATTTGTAGTATTTACTTGAGTTCGTACATCACTCTTATTAGTACATTGTGATGAGTAAAAATTTAATTTAATATCATTATCATGGATATATGGAATTGTTAGTAATGTTTCCTTTCCTTCAGTCACATTTTCTATTTCAGGACTAATTATCATCCTTAACAGTAATTTTCTTCTCAAATTGTTCCACTATTTTATCTCTTCCATCATTTTTTACCTTAATAAAATTTAATTACTAAACAAAACCATTTTATTTTTTATGGAAATAATTTTTTCTCTATTCAACATTACAAATTATTTATTTATATATTTTATTTCATTATCATGTTTCTGATTTTACCTCAATATGAACTTCTTTCTCAAATTTTAACATGTGTTCAGTGTTGGGTTCTTATCATCATTCCCCATTGGTAGATCATTTTTATTATCTATCAACATATTCAAATAAAGTTAATAACATTACATAAAATCCTAATTTTTAATGAATACATAATGTATAACAGTTATCCTATTTGTTTCTCATAATTATTTTATTCTTTATCTATTAACATTTTCTTAGCTTTCGTGAGACTTCATGATTTCTTTATAATAACTTATCTATTTCTTTCATTGGGTTTTTTATTTATCCTTATAATATTTATATTCTATATTATTCTTTCAGGGATTTTCTACTACAATGTTTCCAAATTCACCACCCCTCTATAAGAACATTAGAGGTTTTACCTTATATATACACCTTCTATTTATTATGTTTCTTAGGATAAGGGTTATCATACTCTTGATTTATTTATAAATTTCCTCATCATATTATAATAAAAAAGATAACATAAATTCTTCCTAAATGATATAGACATTATTCATGCCTTTCAAAGATATTTTCTCATTAGTAGATTTCATGAAATAATGAAAATTATATCTCAGTGTTGATAAATGTGTTAAGAAAATCATCAATATATAATTATTACTTATATTTTATGGTTTATATCATTTTATCAAATCTATCATGAGATTTTATCATAATGTTATTGAACATAGTAAAATCTACCAAATATTCAACAAAACCCCCTGATATGATTGACTATCTCAATCACCCCAATCAAAAAATAATCAACTATATTATCATTGACCATATTGATTTCTTCAAAATTATATATATAAATTAAGAAATTATAGACTTTTTTGACATTTTTCTTACACATATTTTGAAGCATGTCTGACATTCAATTGGTTGTCTTGATCCACATTACTTTTTATAATCATTTTCATAAAAACATGATATAATTTCATTCTTGGATCTACCATACATCTATAGAATTCATTCTCTACAAATGACATAGGATACTCTCTTATAGGGGTGGTAATTCCACTATCACATCATCGCTTACATCATAGTATTGAGATAGATGATAGGGAATCATTATTCTCTTCCATCCATGAATTATTTTTCACATGAATGAATAGAACTCATATGTTTTGGAAAATAATCATGTTTTCTCTGATTTACCTTGATTATATTTGGATCTTGGAGGGAACCCAGTAACCTCTGATACCACTTGAAGAGCCCTTGTTCAATAAGTACACCACTATGAGGCGTGATTAGGGGTGTATACCTTTTATCATTCATTTTACAAATTAAAATCGGTGACCTTTTATGTTCATGATTCACTACTACTATATATATACCTCAATTTTATGAAACAAAATGAAAACAATGCAAATATAACACTAGTTTTTACATCGATCAACTCTAATAAAGAAACCAACTTCCTTAAAAGTTTTTTATTACTGAAAAATGTTTATATAAATATTTCATGATTTCTCAGATTATAAGTGCATAACAATCACACATAATTCTTATGGAAGTATCATCCAATTCCCATGGAAGGTATATTCTAATTTTAGATTACAATGGAAATTATTTATACTAGTACCACAAGTATTATGAAAGTGATGATTCATTTTTTGGATAAAAATATCTTTTATATATATCAAGGATTACTTGCCTCAAAGAAATTATATTATTTATCAAAATAATGTCATTGATTTTGTTACAAGAATCATTAAATTTCAAAAACATTTTCTTTAGTTCTCACAATCTCGTAATTTTTGACCAGTGATTGAGGGCATTAAACATAGATAATTCTTCATCCATATCATAACCAAGACTCTAGATAACTTTCTAGGATTACTTTTCCACAATATTTTTTATCAAAATAGACATGACACTTGTCAATTTACCCTTCTTCCAATTTCTTGGATATATTTATTTTATAAATTCATATCTTATGTACTTATCAATTCTAAAACAAATATCCTTATTAATTTTATTCCTTATAAGTATAAAAATTGAAATAGTAATTCCATAATGAAATATTAAAACTCCCATTGATTCTTGGTTGCATAATATTTCTTATCAATAGATTACTTAATAATATAATCTTTAATCATGAATAATAATTTCAAATATTTGAAATTGAAATTACAGTGAATATAACCAATGATCCACCTTATTTTTTATTTACTAAAATTACAATAAATATTAGTTTTGATCACATTTTTAACCAACTACCAATGATATGTCATGGTTATAAATCCAGATAACTATCAACTATGAATATTTCATCTATTCTAATGACAATATATATTTTTTAACGTATATGATTCGCGTGTAGTTCCTGAGAGACATTACAAATTACAGGAATCGAACATAATAAATTTGAAATCAACCTTATTATGTTCCTAGGAATCCATGAAATGATACTTTTATTAATATAATGAACATTATTTATATTGAAAAAAAGACAATATAAAGTTAGTTCAACATCCAATTATTTTGATTACATAATAGTTACAGTCAATAAATTGAACCATAAAGAGTTTTATAAAATCCTAAAGAACTATCATATATAACTTATGGTATTTAATTTTAACTATATGATATAGAAGAAACAACATGATGTAGTTAACAGTTTCATTGTTCACATAATATTTAACCTTATAAAAACCGAACTAACATTAAAACGATAAAAAAGGAACATATGAAGTTCATTCCAAATTATTTTTTTACAATTATTATAATTTCCAAACTTATAATTTTTTTAGGATAAACATTATGATGTTGGGAATGAAACTTATCTTATTCATACATAGTAAAGATGACCAAAAATTGTACATTATATAATTTATCCAATACTTCTAAAATCATCTCAAAAAAATTCTCAAACAAATCATAAAAACTCATAATAATCTTGAATAACATTCAAATAATTATAACACATTGTTTTAAATAGATACAAAATTATTTATAAATTCCACAGGGTATTTTAAATAAATTTGAAAAGTCTTCTTATCCATATATTTCTTTTAATTTTAACCCCTTTTATTATAGAATTCTGTAGGAGTATCTTCTTAGCTATACTCCCCATCCTCCCTACAATAATTACCCTATATATTCAATGATATCTACCTAAGTACTATTAAGAAAACAAGATTCTCCAAAAACAACTGAAATATGGACATAAATAATTAGAGCACTCCATTGAGACTAGAACCTATTTATAACCCACATAGAAATAGTAGTTCATATCTAAAAGTCATGGCTCTATAAGCATTTTAATGAATCCTTCAAATAAACTCAGTTGTTTTAAAAACATATAATTCTGACTTATCTCTTGAACATATAGACATTTTTACGACATTAAAAACATTAGGATATATACCATCCACTTTTTATTTAATTTGTGGAATATTTTCATTAGTGGAACATGTGATTTTTTAATTTTACATTGATATTTATTGATGAACAAAAAAATATAATTTCTTTTTCAATCAATGAATCACTTCCTCTATTCGATTTAATTTTTTTAAAATATTTTCACAAAGTGAATTCTAAACTTCTCTATAGTTTATTAATAAAACCCTATAATCATACTATGTTAGAACATGTGGTAGGAAACAAGATTCTATGTTAATAATATTGATGATGTCCATGACACTCATTTACTTTCATAAACATGTGTGTCTATAGATTTTAATTAAATTATTATATCTTTCTATAATGTGAGACACACTTATGTAAGAACATATATAAAAAATAAATTATGAAGTTTGGGGGTTATAAAAAAATATGAGACTATTGAACTCATTCAGTGGTTATTTTTTTATAAAGTGTAATTCAATAATTTGATGTCTATATGCATTTATTATAATAATTCTAGGTTATGTACCCAATCCTAGAAGTCCACATTCATTGAGTTGAGAATATTTTATGTATTCTAGTGCTGGTAGATGTAAGTATTTTTTTCATTATAACAATAAAAAAAGGAATAAAGGATGATAGTATAGTTATTTTTAATAATAATTGTGAATGAAGGATATTTAATTGGAAATTCATCTTTGATGATAATATTGTTATTTTTACCTATACTATACTGATATTATATATTATAATATCATATTATAAGTATATAAAGATGTTATATTCACTAAAATTGAGAATTTAACAAGCCAATTAGAGTGCCATGGAGTGTGTATGTTGATGGATATTTTATCTCACTAAAGAATTCAAATTATTATAGACTTGTTAAAATTTATTGGAGAGAATATATTTTATATGATCTAATGAACTTGATAAAATGGTCTTTCGTGGAGTTTAGTGAGTGTTTAATATAATATATCTATGAGGAAGATATAAAATAAGTTTCATACTATATTTAATCTTTTCGTGAGGATATGTGTCTGATGAAGAGTACACTTTAATGATGTGTGGGTAATTAAATATATTTGAGGTTATAGAATACCATTTAAATACTATAAGGGTAATTTATAATGCTTAAAAAATTGAATTGTTAAGTGTTGAATAATGTTTTGTTGAAACAATTACTGTGTTCTTTTAATTTCCTTAGAATATATATGGATAGATTGTAGAATCATTGTTATGAATTGAATACGTTTAGATCTCACTTAATGATTCCAAATATTTGGAGTTACAGGTAGAAAAATGAAAAAATAACTAATATATATGATCCATTTTCTCAATTTGTAATAGAACATTTATCGTGAAATTAATGAATTAGGGAACTCATGAGTTAGGTAAGGTAAATTATCGTGGTTTTTAATAGAAATTTCTGGAAAAATTAAAATAAATAGAAAAGTCTTGTAATATATAATATTTATTAAACTTCTCATATAATTCTTTTTATAGCAGGTAGTTGGGAAATTATGAAAATTATTAAAACATAAGAATAATTTCTTTAATTTGTATGAGTCATTTATATTCTATTTATAATACAAAAAATTCAATAACATAGACATTTTATGATGTTTCTAGATATGACATGAGAATTTCCAGATAATTGTTTCGGGAAGATAAGAGATTTTTTAAAAAAATATAGAATCTAGAAGAAAAAATTAGGTATAACTATGTTGTGTTATTACTTATGATTTAAATAGAATTATTATATTTGTTATTATAAATTATTCAATATAATATTATTTTGATGGTGAAATGTCAAAAGAAAATAATAATCGATGTTGGATCTAATATTTATGATAAACAAATATCATGGGGAAGCAGTTCTAGACCATGGTGAATGATGAAGAAGGTTTAATGGGAGATCTCCGCACCATGTTGTCATATCACATCAATATGACTATATATTTACTTATATATTTATGTTTTAATTGGAAAATAATTTTTATATATGTTTATAGGAATGTTACAACAGTAATTGAGGGACATCGTGAATATAAAATTCAAGTCTAATGGATATTAGTTTATAAGTAATTATGAATAGAAAATAATTAAATAAGAAAAAGTGTTTTTATGTTTATTAAAGTATATTAATATTAAATCATACGATATAGAATTAATTTGTTGAATATTATAGAAAATTTTTTGACACAGTTTTATGAATACGTCTGAAGGAAAAAAGAACTATAATGGTAATGACCTGAAACTGTTACTAGCTTGAATATTTTGTGAGAGAAGAAAAAAGATATCTAGGAATGTATTCTGAAATAGAAACATGTTTACCAATGATAGGCACAACTAACTTCTAGTAATGTGTGATTTTTTTATGAAATAAAAGTTCTTCTAAAACCGTTGAGCGTGTGATGATCTCTGTTTGTTGAAGAAGTTGATGAAGAGGAAGAGAAAGATATCAATATTTATTTTTTTAACCCCTCATGAAAAATAATTAGAGGAAAACCTTAATTTTTTTATTCACAAAAAAAACATTGTGATTTTTGGTTGAGGTATCCATTGATATTTTTATAGATCAAGAAAGTATATCATTAATTTTCTCTCAAGGAGGGACATGAGTATACAATATTACCGGCCATACTTCATGGTGGTACAATACAAATAATGTTATTGAGGAATAATTTCTTGATAGATATATTTTATCATAAATGATGTTTTTTTCATTCATTGTTCTTAGTTATTTCTAGGAATAAAGGTCTAAAAATACACCCTTCCATGCATTTTTTCTAAATCATAAAAGGGGTGTTCTGTGCATGTGGGATAATAACCATCAAATATTGGGTACATGGTCATTCATATTAGTGGAAAACCTCATAAAAACAATCTAGTAATTCCTTAATATTTTTCTATCCTTCTTACGTACATATATAAAAACTTCTAGAGAGAAAAGAGTGAGAGAGATCTATTCCCAAAACATATGAAAATGTAAATAAGGAAAAATGTTTATATTGGATAAAATTAATTAACACTAATTCACCCCTAAATGTGTTGGTCATATTCCATGTGATCTTAACTATTGGTTTCATTGAATAGATTCCACCTATAATTTCATTCATGGTAGTCTCAATATTTTATGATTTTTAAATGTTTTTATTTTCTCTCCTAATGAAATTTGGAAGTGAAAATTTTAATAATCCATTTTGTTAAAAATTAATTTACCAATGGAGAAAATATCATTCAAGACTCTAAGTAAATTAATAAAGGGGATATAAAGATATTGGAGATGATAATTCACTTTTACAAAGATTACAATAAATCAATTTTATTATGTTATAATCTGGAAGAAGATAGATCTGGAATGGAGGAAGAAGAGGTGATTATTAAATCAACCACAAAAATTTTAACAAATAATTCAACCTTATAATATTAAAATATTTTAAATAGATGTTATGTAAATATGATTTCTTATCAATAGTTTCTCATTGAAAAACTATATATATGTGGTCTGGGTCATATATCTCAAGCATTATATGATAGTTTATGTTAATATTTGATCAATACCCTAAAAATTTCCCCAAATATATTTTAAAATTTTCTTGTGTCTCTTTTAGAAACATTCAAGAGGAGATTACCCAACTTATAGAAGGTATATATTTAATGAAGGATGCACTATTTCAAAAGGCTCTAGCTTGTATCAAACTCACTATACACGTTGACGCCTAAAGTGATGACAACAAAACATGGAAGTATTTATAGGATAAAATACATGAAAATGAAATAATTATTAAAAATGATAAATTAAATGTTTTCTGAAATTGAATAAAACCAAATTAATTATATTAATGTCATAAAGGATCAAATTTAAAGAAAACACAATAACATAAAAGTGATTCAATTTTTTTGAATGGAAAAAGTAATCTTCATGTGGATAATATAGATAAAATAATAAAGTAGTTGAGGAAATGTTGAGATTATAAGAGGATTATAAAGACATCATCAAAATGCCATTTCTAGAGTTAGAGGTCAATTTACCAAACATTGTCGTAAAACAAGATGAAGATTTACTATCACTTATGAATTGACATTGAAAAATAAGAATTTATAAGCAACATATTAAAGTAAAAATATCTCTAACCACTTGAAATAAGTTCCTTGAATAATTCTTTGATAAACCAACTACATGAAAAAATAAAAAGGAGCCATTTGTTCTAGAAAATTTTTCTTGTGATTATATTGTTTTTTCAAATTGTAATGGTATAAAAAATATAGACAGTTGGGAATGAATAAAATGGTGAAAACCCCAGAAAAGTATCTAAAATGAATAAAAGCATGTGCATGAGGATCTCTTCCACAAAAGGATCCCATAGGAATATTGACATTTTACAATGATAAACACATATATATTCCATACAAAATATGTTTTTACGAAGAAAATAAAGTTTTTGTTGTTGTTAGATGTAATGTAGAAGGTTTAAGAATAAGGAAAATTATGTTTAGGATAAAATTTAAACTCTAGGATGTTAAGGAAAATATTCTCCAAAAAGAAACAAACCATAAGTAACAAAAAGAACACCATATAAGGAGAAAAACTAATTCACCTATGATATATTTGGATTGTCGGCTAATATATGTTTAAATTGAAATAATATTAGTCATAATAAAGATTAATTATCTTAAAAATGAACTCATATTGTGAAAAAACACTTGAATAATGAGGACAACACAATCAAAAATTAAATGGAATAAAATATTTTATTCCTAGGGTTATGGTCCAAAGTAATCAACTGAGAAAAGTATACCAAGGATGTCTAACAAGGGTGATGCACCAAAAAGTAAAATATGATTTTTTTGTGGTGCAATATGAGACATCATGGACCATTATAAATAACCTATTAAGAATATTTTTTATTAAAAAAATATAAAGAAATATAAATGATAATAAATCCATGAACGAAATAAAAGGATTTGTTTGGTTACTGTGATTCCTAATAAAGACTTCATGTATCATGAAAATTTTCACAAAGGTGGTAATATAAAGATTCATGAGAATCCATGTGAAAGATCCCAGAAATCGTACTATGTTTCTAAGTAATGTGTGATCATTTGTCTAGGTCCAATAGATATGGATTGAAAAATAGGAGAATAAAATTTAAAGGCACATGTTGAAGGAAAAAATGTTTTTACATAACAAAAAGAAAAATTTCATAAGAAGTTTTAAAAATATGGTAACCCAAGATCTCATGAGATATTTTATGGTAGGTTTGAAAAATCCGTTGATATATCAAAGGATTGTTTGATCATCTGAATAACATAAATTTTTTTATTTATGATTATCAAGATATAATAAAGAGACTCCCATGATTTTATGGAGGATGTAAATATGATAATTCCATATAAAGAGATTTTTGAACGGATTAAAAAGACTATTATTACCATCAAACTAATTATCTTGAAATCATAGCGTTTAATAAAGAAGATCTCTCCCAAACATGGATAATAATAGAAGTGACTTCCATTGTAGAAAAGTAAATCTAAAATTCGTTTCTCTAAATAAAAAACGAAGAAGTTGCACATTAATCCCACATACATTTTTGTTCATTATTCATTAAATTGATGGAGAATCATATATTAAATAAATTAAATAATGTTAATAAATATAGATAATATATTTGAAGTAGTCATCTTGGATATGGTTTAACATTTGATATCTGAAAGTGTACTTTATGAAGATATCAATAATGATAATATTAATATGTAGTTTACCCCATAAGGTGGATTATTTTTAAAACATCAAAAAGTTGATATTTTTTAAAAATTTGTAATAATGGAAGGTTCTTGACAATATTTCCTTAAAAAGGTATGAATGAATAATCTATCTTCATTATGTATTCCCAAAATTAATTTTGATATTAAGGTTAGAAGTTGAATTGATTAATGAATTGAAAATGATAAAGTAAAGGGATGATTTCTAAATCCGTCACTTGGGAATTATTTTGAATATTTCTAAACTATAGGATAAGATGGGTGAATGAATTTTAGTTTTCAAAAAAATCTCATGAGAATTTATTCTAAAATTTGTTACCAATAAGAATTTTTTTAATAACCCATGAAATGAATTTTACGTTAGTATAATATTATGACATATTATGGAAAAATATTTTTTTTATTAGATGCACTTGTTTTTTACATTGATCATAGAAAAAGTTGATTTAGAGTTAGATAATTGATCAAACATAACATCAAGTGAATAGATACCACCATCACTATATTTGATTTTTGTAATAATAATTGGAAATAGAAGAAAATGGATATAAAATACATTTACATTCATTTTCAAAAATTTTGTTGATTGATAATCAAAAGAGGGATATTTTTTAGGCCACATGGAGTTTTTTTGTTTTTCTTTATAAAATTGGATGTCAATGTCATAATGATAATATGTGTTGATAATGAGAAGAATACATTATGTACTTATTCCACGTCACAACATAGCCCAAGTTGAGTCTTCAGAAGAAACTACCACAATCCCAACTCCATAAGCCAAGGGTAGGGACTAATGTGAAAGGAATATCTAATCTTTTGAAGGAATTTTCCTAAGTACCCATCCACACACACATGACAATATTGATTCAAAGTTGTATAGGTAAAGAGTGAATGATGAAACAGAAATAAAATGTAAACCAATAATGCATAACCTCTATCGTTTATAAGAGTACGTCTAAAAAACAAAAAATTTAACTGAAAAAATCCACACCCAACTAGAAATAGTTCTCAAACAAAAAAATGGAAATGTAAACTGTTGAGATATCGCTCCTTGATATCTCCATGCAATGACCACCATATAGAGTCTATAGAACCCAATTTCCCTAATCATTTCTAATGTAACCATTGACCTATCAGTAGATTTCACAAAACATGAAATCCGTAGTCAAATCCCATGTAGGGGTGAGAATATACGTACCTCGTAGGACACTCAAAAAGATAAAGGGTGCGAAATAAGAGATACACCAGGGAATGAATGGAATTAGATTAAAGTTAATTTCAAATAGAACAACTCAACCCAAAACAAGATTTAATGTAAAAATGTAACACCCTGTGTTTTTATAGGCCATTTTTTCAAATAAATTAAAATTTTCATTTATATCTTACAATGCACAATGTTAAACATTCCATTCAACAAACTAACTTTCTGTATGTTACATGCAACAACGTGTAGGCGTACAAAGAACGCAACACATAGTATAGATTTTATTCAATTTATAAAAGAACTATGTTTATATTATGTTATATTTAATAGAATAAAATCTTGCACTATACTCAACACTGACTTGGCGTGCATTACACAGAAGAGCGACCTTCCTTGATAGCTTGAGTTGTACGCAATACTGAGTTTCATGAAACAACTATATATTCTGAAAATAGTATTATTTAATGGGATTTAAACTAACTGTTATGAATATTATTTACAAAATTTTAAATTTTATATAACATTAAAATTAACCTTATGTATTTTCTAGACATGATATAAGACTAAATTCATATTTTTGGATAAAAGAATTATTTTTAAAAAAATGTAGTTTTCCACCTTTTGATGGTGAACCCATATGAAATATAATAATTAACATAGTTATATATTATATTTTACAAAATAAACTTCTTATTTGGATGTGGGACACCAAATTTTACTTTTATTTAATTCTTCATATTTTTCTGATAAAATTTATATTTTAATGAATTGTGAAAATACTGTCTTTTAATTCAAAAATACCTTTCATCTAATTTATTTATATAGTAAGATAATCTTTTCAATTTTGTTTAAAGTTTAATTGTATTTTGTTATTATCATTTAAACCAATTTTGTTCATTGGATGTAATTTCACACTCGAATTGGGCATAAACACATAATAATCTTTTGATGTGTTTTAACTTCTTAAAAAACATCTTTTTGGTTTTGACGAAAGAAATTAATTTTAAATTAATTTATTCCAATTATTTGTTTTTAATTATGAAAAATGGATTACATATTTTTAATAAGTGGTTAAAAATTAATTTAATAGGTTAATTTTATTTTTTTGTATATTATGAATAGAAACTATGATAATTTTTATCTACCCATGTTAAAGGTAAATCAGGTAAATTAAGGTAACTAACTGTATGAAAAATATAATTAAATTACCCTCACACCTGAAAAAATCATATTAAATGAATTAATGTTAACCAATATCACCTAGGAGTTATAATTGATTCATTTAATGAATTTTTTCCATGAATGTGATGTAATTATAATTAAAACAAATGACGCTGACAAGATGTCACTCTCTCATATCACATAAGTATAATAATTTTAATATAGTGATAAACTTAAAAAATCATGTAAAATAAATACTATACAGATATATAATGAAATTATATAAATCAAGTTAATTTATTTTAAATTTTTAGAGACTAAATCGGTACTATTATTGACGAACAATAGTGATGTAGAAATTTTTTTATTGATAGAAATATAAAATAAATTATTTTAAAATTTTTAAAATCAATATCATATAAAATAATTAATTTTATAAAAAAATTGTATTGGAGACTATTAAATGTTTTGAGTGTATTAATAATTTTGGTTTGAATTTATCTTATGTGTGGATTTTATTTAAATTCAGATAAACGAATTGTGTCAAAATTGACTGTATCGATATTTTATAAAACTAACATATTAATGAATTATTTAAATATCAAAAAAATATTTAAAAATGATAGAGGTAAAATTATAAGATCCAATATTTCATAACGTATCCAGTTATGGAAAAATAACAACACATAAATAACTCTTTAAACCATTTAATATTTATAATTTTATTGCCACAAATAAAATTTAATAGATTAAATATGGATGAATAAAAATGATAAGGTTTAAAATAAAATCAAAACATGTATATATTTTATTGGTTGAGAGGATTTAGAACCATACCTATAATATCGTTGAAATGAATCAGTTTCGGTGCTTTATTAAATGAAAATAAATTTATTATAAATTAATAGTTCAAGACTTTCCAAAGGTGCCCCTCCCCTCTCTTATAAAAAGGCATATCTCCTTCTATTTTAAAAACACCTCTAAAGCCCTTTGGATTGGACATATACTTCTCAACTCACCCCCAATGTCCCTAACATCATCTTAGATGCCCAAATTTTGGCATAATTTAATATTATGGAGTCTTTTTGTGCATACCAAAAGAAGATACACAAAAATGAGGTAATTATTTTATAACCTCTTCAAAAATTATTTTCTTCTTATACTTACTATTCAATTTTTTTCCATAAAAAAGTAATAAATCCAGTTTATTATATATTATAAGATCTTATTATAATTATGGGACAACATTATACCTCTTTTTATCTATCATATGAATAACAATATCACCATGCATCCGTACATACCACTTGTCATCTTCATGTTGCTGTGTAATTTTTCATTCAACAATACAAAATTTGGATTGATATAATGATGAGTATAATGGATTTAAATAATTAATGTAACATGATAATTATTATTTATAATTAATATACCATCCATTTCCATAGCATTTATCCATTAAATGGATGATATAATCGCTCTTGCGTATGTAAGACCTACAATCTCCACAATGTGATAAGATTCATTCTCCAAATTAATCATTCAATAATGATGATAATGTGTATATAATAAATAATAATAAAATATATTACATAATAATTATATTAGACTAATTTATATATATATAAGTCATTTACATGCTTCCATTCAATTCAATAAGGAAACAGAAACAACGTTCATGTGTACGTATGCCCTACCGTACCAATGAATTGTGTATTCTATTTCCTTTCTCTATCTATTATATTTATTTATATACTAAATATATATGATATATAAATCTTTTTTTACATTATGGAATTATGTAAATCATTATCTGTGTAATAATATCAAGAATAACAAGTCAAAACACGTACGATAAATAAAACAATCATTACCCAAAATGTTGCTTTAACATGGAATTGATATATGAACGGGTAATATAAAGTCATAAGTGAATAAAATATGAAATAATAAATATCATTATTGGACTATTACAGGTTAATAATAATTTTAAAAACACTACATATGTGTTTTAGATATATATGAAGATTATCAGACCTAAGGTAAAGGATATTTTTCAATCTAATTTTTATATGATATTGTTTATACGTATGTACTTACTGAGGTATATTTATCATCCACAGTCATGAATCCTAATTATGTAAAATTATTTATATTCTTATAAAAAAATTTAAAGTAAATTTTAACATTTGTTGAATTTTTATTGAACAGAATGAATAAAATCTTTTATCGTTATTCGATTAGAGGTACTTTACGACTTTTTTCGGAAAAAAGTACTATGAGAAGTTTAATATGGCATGAATGGATTTTTACAGTTCCATGACACCAAATTTCTATGAATATTACTTTACAAAATTTCATGTTTATTTTCAACTGAATTTTTTTTGTTTGAAATTTCCAGGCACGTTGAGAAAATAAAATGTTTTTGAAAAAGAAATGAATGTTTCCTCAAGAATTAAGTTCAAGTGTTTTATCAAAATTATTTTCCATCTAAGATGACATAGGTTTATGTTTATATACCTATTATTAAATTTATTAGTTAATTATTATGATGGAATTATCTTTATAAACTCTTTTTATTTTATATGGATTATGATGGAATGATTTTTAAGAAACCCATTTTATTTTAGGGGTTATGCTATAATAAATAATTTATGTTTTTGTGGAACATGTAAGAATGATATGGTTTTGAAATGGGTAGGACATATATATCCCTCAATTTCGTTGGGTAAATATGTATATCTCATGAGATATAAATTACTAGATTGGAATTTAAATCTAGTTAAGTAATACAGGGCTGGAATAGAATGTAAATCGAGTTTAGTAATACATGGATGGAATGAAAAGTAAACCTGATTCAGTAATGTACTTTGTCTACTATGATGGTCTTGGAAGAAATTACATGGCTACCATTGAAATCATATTATGTGCTTATTTTTTTCCCAAAATACCATATTTTTTTCATATTCTATATTATCATGGTTAATGTTCTTTTATGATCTCTACATTACAGACTACCAATATTTATTTCATGACACATGATTTTGATATTCAAAAATTATGTCCATTTTTTACTTTCATATATTTATGGGTGGTTTTATGTTCTCAATTTTTTCCCTTACTTAGCATTTCAGCTAACACTTTTAATTTTTTCTTTTTCCCAAGATACAATGAACGGTTTTAGGTAGCAAAAAAGGGATGAGATTTGTGGGAGATGTTGAAGATAATTCACCAAGATGTAAGATTATTTTTTATGTTTCTAAAGACACTAAACTAATAATGTATTTGGGAATATATTTGTGTGATTTATTAAGTATTCCATAAAAAAATAAATTTATTTTCCATGTATGTAATGCTTGGGTTGTTAGAGTTGGTTTCAGAGTTAAGGTTTAGTCAACCTTTGGAAACTAGGGTGCATAAATTTTAGTGAGATACCAAGAGAAATTTCTATGGTTTTTCTAGGGATTTACCTAAGGTTACGTCTACCTATAGGTTACAATCTCTGAATTATGGTAATGATCAATAAATAACCTAGTATTAATACTAAGATGTTAGAGACTGAAAGCACCCCCATATTATTATATTGTCTTCCATGTAGTATATTTTCCTCTCGCATTATTCTTTTTTTTTTTGAAATTGGATGGAGACATGAAAATTCATACTAATGAATAATATTATGGAAAATGGAATGATATTCTTCATGAGAAACCAAATGAAAAAGGGTGTTTTACTGAGAAACATCATCTTTATTCCTAATCAGAAATCTCATAATACAATCAATAATCTCATCTTTGGTGAGTTTTATAACCCATCTAATAAGATAAAGATGAAGTTTCATTGTGATCATAGAGGAAATAAAGTTCAATTTTGAAAATAAAAATATTACGGTAAGTGTCATCAAGGAGATTGTTTTAAAAAAAATGAAAGATAATTTGGGTGTGGAAAAGAATGACACAAATCCAATAATTGAAAATAAAATGGTCTAGCTAACACAATGGACAAGGATAATGGTGTTACTAAACCATCAAAAATTGTTTAATGTTTTGAATGTGGAATGTGTGGGATTTATTCAAATCGATTCCCTAAGGGAAAATGTTATTAATTGAATCAGCATGGTCATATGGAGAGTATTTATGTTTCTGGTGATGAAGAGACTAAAAATGATATATGAGATGAAAGATGCATTAAGGAATAAAATGACGAAGCTCGGTCAATGTTTTAATAATACTGTTTAATGATTGCATGTTTATCATGAATAATGTAGTCCAAGTAATTTTATGGTACAATGGAATAATGAGGCATCTAAGGATTGTCTCACTATTGTTTTTCCTTAAGTATTTGAATGCACAAGTTAGATTGTATTAGTAATCATAAATAGATATTCATATATTTATAGAAAACACATGATATGTGAATAATGATGGGATAATGAGATAATGAGTTATTTGATAGTATTAATGACCTCAGGACTAATATAAGTACAAGGTGATATCATGGTTTGAGTATATTGATTTTTTTAGTATTTTTGGTGTGTGGAAAGAGTTAATTTAGAAAGAACACATGTTCTCGCTAAGGTCTTATGGTGGTTCATGTTTTTATCAGGTTTCAAGAGAAAACATGATTATGGTATTCAAATTTTTCGAATGTAACAACCAAAAAAAAACTTATGATATATGGGAGATAAATTTTAAGTCGATTTAGTTAACATCTTTCAAATGATTTATATTTTCAGTATTTATAAGGATTGTAGTGTAATCCATTTATGGATAATATAAGTTGTATTTCTATTGTATTTTTTTAGATTAATGTATAATCTCATTGCAGTTTGACTTATGAATATTTCTTTACACATGATATCCTTTTTTTTGAGATAGATGGAATGACCTATAATTTTATCGCATAGTCTGCAAACACTTCAATAATGACAAATTCAACTTCATTTCTTTAAATAAGAGATGAAGTGGAAATTGTTGAAGGAACAGACTATATTTTGATTGTACCAAAATCAAGTAATTATTTATTCTCATGAAAAATTATTCAACTTAAGGGAAATAATATTGAAAACCAAAAATTTTAACTCAGTTCCTTTTTATCTGATCAATCAGATGGTCCCGTAAATCATTGCGGATTTATGGCTTTTGGGTTGTTAACATTGTCCCAACCTTATTCTCTATCGATGTCCATCAAAACATGATGGTTAGATTTTTTTCTTCCATATCCAGGTTTTCACTTACCACATATGTTCACCTATGTGGAAACCCAGGATGATTTACTTTGGGAAACCATTATGTTTTTATCTTTCAATTTTAAAATGATGTTTTAGTATTCCTTTTTACGATGTGGGTTTCTATGAAATAATCTTTCAAGTAGTAAACCTTTAATAACCCTGAGGAATTTTCAGTACGAAATTAATTTTAAGGTGGTATAATGAAACACCCCATGATATTATGGACCATTATATTTTAAAATAAATAAAAAAATTATTTATATCATGCACTACACTAATTTATGAATTCTTTTCACACCAAACCAACTTCTCATGTGTTACATGCAACACCAAGTTGGTGTACGACACACACAACACTATGTATTGATTTTGTACAATGTATAAAAGAAACATGTTTTTATTATGTAATATGTAACACTAAAGGAAGCTTGAACTACATGCAACACTGATTGTCTTGCGTTACATACAACAACAACCTTCCTCCATAGCTTGCGTTGTATGCAGTACCAACTTTCACTACACAAAAACATCTTATTAAAATATTATTATTCAATGCATATAAAATATCCATTATGAATATTATTAACCACATTTTACATTTTATATACCATTTAAATTCATTATATTTATTTTATATACTTGATATAAGAACAAAGTCAATTTTTTTGATAAAAGAAGTATTTTAAAAAAAAGAGTTTTACTACATTTCGATGGAACAACCAATTAAATATGGTTTTAAACAATTTTATATTATTCTATTTGAAAAATTACACTTCTTATTTTGAATTAGGACATCAAAATTTACAATGATTTAAGTTTTAGTATTTTTCTAATAAAATTCATATTTTACTAAATATTGGAAGAAATTATTTTAATTCAAAAATACCTTTTCATCTTATTTATTTATGTAGATAGATTATCTTTTAAATTCGGTTTAAAGTGTAATTGGATTTTTTATTCAGTGAATTCAATGCTGGTAATTGGCTATAATTTCACAATTTAATTGATCATAAACACATAACAATCTTTTGACAAGTTTTTACTTCTTAAAAACCCGATTTTTTGTTTCGACAACATGAATTAATATGAAATAAATTTCTTCCAAATCTATGCTCTAAATTTTTTTAAAATGCATTTAATATTTAGAATTAGTGGATTTATATTATTTTAATTGGTTACTATTATTTATTTAGATATTATGAATAGTAACTATGATAATTTTTATTTACAACTATTAAAGGTAAATCAGATAAATTACGGTAATAAACAATATGATAAGGATAATAGAATTTCCCTAACACCATAAAAAATCCTATTGGATGAATTAATGTCACCCAATATCACCTATGGGTTGAAATTGATTCATTTAATGGACTTTTTTCTATAGAAGAGATGTAATTATAATTAAAACCAAAGAAGGAGAAAACACGTCACTCTTTCATATCATATAGGTATAATAATTTTAATATAGTGATAAACATAATAAAACATCGAACATAAAAATTATATAGAAAGATAAATAAATTATCTATATCATGTGAATTTAATAATATTTTTTAGAGACTAAATAATTACCATTAATGATGACACAATAGTGATATAGAAATTGTTTTATGGATATAAATATAAAATAAAAGGTTTTAAAAATAATATAATAAATTACATATGAACTACTTAATGTGATTCAGGACTTTTCTAGGTGATTGTCTTTTTGGAGTGTATTAAAAATTTTGGTTAGAATTTATCTTCAGTGTGGATTTTATTAAATGTCGAATAAATATTTAGTGTCAAAATTGACAATACTGATATTTTATAAAAATAACATATTATAAAAATATTTTAAAAAAACAAAAATATTTAAAAATTATAAAGTGAAAATTATATGGCCTAAAATGTTATAAATTTTCCAATTATGGATAATTAAAACACACAATTAAATATTTATAACCAATTAAAATTAAGAATTTTGTTACCAAAAATAAAATTAAATAGATTAAATACAGGTTAATCAAATTGATAAGATTTAAAATAAAATCCAAACATTTATAAATTTTATTTGATGGGTGTATTTAGACCCATACTTATAATATATTATAAATAAATGAGTTTTGGAGCATTGTAAACCGAAAATAAATTTTTAATAAAATAATATTTCAAGACTTCCCAAAGGTGACCCACCCCACTCTTATAAAAAGGAACCTCAACTTATATATTAAACACACCACCAAAGCCCTTTGGCTCTTTAACCTCTGGAAAAATAACTTCCAATGTTCCCTCAATTCATCCTAGAGGCCACCTGTTGGTCATAAATCCATCCAATAAAGTCATTTTGTGCATACCAATATGAGATACCCCAAAACGAGGTAATTGTTTTATCACTTCTTTAAAAATTATTTTCTTCTTATACTTCATTTCCTTATGTTGTTTCTTTACTTAAGTAATAATTATTATATATTCTACATTATGATATGTTATTATAATTTTGGGACAACCTTATACATCATTTTATTGATCATATGAATAACAATATCACCATATGTGCGTATGTATGACTTACCGTCTCTACACCATGGTGTAATTTTTTATTCCACAATACACAATTTGGATCAGAATAATTATGAGTATAATTGATGTATATAATTAATATATAATAATTATTATTATTTATAACTAATATACCATCAAATTTCATACCATTTAACCATTAATTGAATGATATCGTCACTCATGCGTATGCAAGGCCTATCATCTCCACAGCGTGATGAGATTCATTGTCCATAGTAACCATTAAAAAATATTTATAAAGAATATATAATAAATAAGAATAAAATTTATGAAATAATAATTCTACTTGATTAATTTATATATATATATATATTTATGTTACTTTCTTCCTTTCAAATGAATAATCAAACAGAAATATCATTCATGCGTACGTATGATCTACTATCTCCCGGAATGGTGTATTCCATTTCATTTACTTATCTATAATATATATTTTTATACTGAATATATATTATATATAAATTATGTTTCACATTCTAGGAGTAAGTAAATCATTTTCAATGTAATAATATCAATAATAACAAAACATAACTCGTACGATAAATAAAGTTATTTTTACCAAAAATGTTGCTTTAATAAGGAATTGATAAATGAATTGATAATATAAAGTCATAAGTGAATAATAAATTATATAATAAATATTATTATGGTTATGTTAAAAGTTAATAATATGTTTAAAAATTCTATATAGGAGTTTTAAATACATAAAAAGCATATCAGACCTCAGGAAAATGATACTTTTTAGATCTTATTTTTATACGATCTTGTTTATATAGAAGTATTTACTAGTGTATATTTATCATCAAAATTCATGTTTCCTAATTAAATAATATAATTAATATTCTTATATAATTTTTTAAAGGTAATTTTACCCTTTGATATATTTTTATTAAATGTAATGAAAGGAATCTATTTTTGTTATTCGATTTGAGTTGCTTTCTGACTTTACCGGCAAAAATTACGAGGAGAATATTTTTTAACTTATAAAAAATTAATGAATTTTTATAGTTTCATGAAACCTAATTTCCATGAAGATTCATATACAATATTTGTAGTTAATTTTCAATTTTTTTTAAATTGCATGGAATTTTTAGAATAGAAACTTTTTTTGAGAAAGAAAGGAAATTTTACACAAGAATTAAGTTCAAGTGTTTTATAAAAATTATTTTCCATCTAAGTTTAGATAGGGTTATGTTTCTATCCATATTATTACATTAATATGATTTTTTTTATGATGGAATAAAATTTTTTAAATCCATTTATTTTATATTGATTGTTATATAATGATGTTTAAGAAACCCATTTTATTTCATGGATTATGCTATGATGAATGATTTATGTTTTTGTGGAACATGTAAGAATAAATTTTTTATGAGATGGGTGGAACCTATATCTATGTCCAATTCATTGGGTAATGATTTATGTATCAGGATATTGAGTTTAGTGTAACGAAAAGTAAATCTGCTTCAGTAAAAGAGGGCTGGAATGACAATTAACTCCAGTTCAGTAATACATGGATGGAACAATAAGTAAACCCAGTTTAGTAATTGACCTTGTATACTATCATGGTATTGGAAGAAATTAGTTGTTTTCCATAGAAATAATATTATGTGCTTATTTTTTTCCACATTCCATGTTTTATTCCAATGTTATTTTATCGTAGTTAATGTTCCTTATTGATTTATGCCTAACATACTACCAAAATTTATTTCAGGACACATGACTTTGATATATAATCATTATTTTTACGTTTTTTAAATTCTTATGTTTATGTATTGTTTTATGTTTTCAATGTTTAACCATACTGAGAATTTGAGATCACCCATTTTATGTTTTCTTTTCTCAATGATAAAACAAATGGTTTTGGGTTGGAAAAAAGGTAATGATCTTTATCGGACATTTTTAAGATCTTTCACCCAGAGGGAGTAATATGTTACAAGATTTAAAAGACACTAAAATAATATAGTATTTGGGAATATATTTGTTTCACATGTTAATTATTCCAAAAAAATAGATTTTATGTCCATGCACATCAATATTGGGTCATTAGAACTATCTTCCAATAACAAGGGAAGATAATGGTGAGTAGTTGAACTACCCAGCAAGTCATCATCACCTATATTAGGAGAGTAGACTCATCCAACTGTTAAAATATAAACATGTAAATCATGTGGCATACCCCATGAATCTTCACCTTTCTTGAAGAAGAGTATTCAATTCAATGGTATGGATACATAAGTATATATATATATATGATCAATCTAAATAATCCTAGATCAGAGAGTAAGGGGATATACATCTAATAAATCAACCCAAGAAGAAGAGTAGACAATAATTTCAAGGCTATCAATGATTATAAACATCTCACTCATTTACTCAGAAGTAAACATCCATGTTAAGATAGACATCATCATTGTAATGCATAGTCTATGGGCCACGAACTCAAAGTAAAGGACTCATACCATAGCATGCTAGGGGTTTTAAACTCTTTAAGTATTTTTAGAGGATAGAAACCCATGATGTGTTTGTGTTTGTGTGGGAGGGGGGGGGGTAAAATCTAGTGTCACAAGGACTAGAACCATAGGATGATAGGGGGTTCTACTCAGTAAGGCTGAGGACCTTCACCCTTGCCGATGGGGGGTTTCACTATAGAAGTATGGATCTATGACCTAGTCTAATACAGGTTTCCAATCTATTAATCTAGTTCCCACAGCCTATTTGATATGGGGATTCTTCTTGGAAGTTGAGGAACAACACCCAAGTACTACAAGGTGGTCACAATCTGGTAATTGAGGACCCATATCCTTCCCGGTAGGGGATTCCACTCAGAATGTATATGTAGTTAACCGATTCCCATGTTGATGGGGGGGGGGGGGGTTCCACTCTAATTTTCAAGGACTACACTACCCATCTCAACTAGAGGGTACAACTTAGTGGTATCCAATGATTTTTCCAATCACTGCCATCATCGAGCATCACATGAACATGAATCACACCCATAACATGTCACATTATATCTACAATGATCAAACCGATGGGACTATCACACTCTATGTAAATAAAACTCAGTATTTTCTACTCATGTGCCAAAATCAGAGTTCAAATCAAGGAGATATGAAACTGTGATGTTTCCTAGAAAAAGGTAAAATAGTACACAGTGTGTGACGAGTCCCACATAATGTGTGGTCCCGCTCCACTGCCTGGATGTTTCCATTGCCGAAACATGCCTAAAACTGCATGTATTAGTACACACAATGTAGGTGTATTACATGTTATACCCAGGAGAACTAGGACCAAAACTTTTTATATTGTCCATCTTCATTTACTGGACCCCATGTCTGTGTATCTAGCACTGTGTCCATGTACTAGACGTTGTGTCTGTGTACTCTGGTAGACAACTGTGTAAACAGTTGTGTACATACCCCAAGGATCCCACTCATGTGATCTATTACACAGGATTCCCATTCGGGGAAGGGTTACATGACATATAATAAGGATACATTTTGTTTCATCATTATCTTTTTCAAAACCCTATCTATCGCCGCGTAGGGGAAACCCATTATGAATTCATCCTTATAAACGGCGTGCAGTCCGGTTTTACATAGTTTTCCCAAATATGATCATTGAACATGAATATGGTCTTTCACCTTTGTATCTGGACATATCTTTTTCCAAAAAAATGTCGATGTAGATGAAAATTTGGGTTTCTGGCCACCATTCACTGAAAATCACCCTCAGTTGTCCATAGGGGGTTCATCGAATGAACATCATGACTCTAAGCCTTCCACCACCATAGATTAGTACTCGAATCACAAAAAAAAATCTCCCATGACTCACTAGTATCCATTATTTGGAAATATATCCACAATTCATGATTTTTTTTATCGATCTATTGATGTTTCATAGGTCTATTCAGGCACAGCACTGCATAGAAATGTTCAACCAAGCTCGCAAGATCCTACCAGTGATCAATGTGAAGACGAAATGAGATAAAATCAACATAAAAAATGTTTAGAAGATCTTTGTATTATATTTCATAGACAATGATTATGAACAGTGATCAAGGGTTACAAACCAATGAAATAAATTAATATTTCCACACACAAGTTGATGAAATTGAACCAAATTAGTCAAGATCTATGAACAATGATGTATGTTCTCAAAAAAATTAATCAAATGGATTAAATAAAAAATTTAAATGTCCTAGCTATATTTTGTATCATTATTTGATAAAGAATGCACTCATCAGTGAAGAAAATGGATCATTATGCTCATTGAATCCTGTTATATTCTGATCTGGAATTATGTCATCATCCAATGTGATCCTCCAATGGAATGAGGAAGTAGAGTATCATTATCAATTCTATGATTAAGAGTCTAACCTTTCAAAATTCACCCTATAAATATTCTTATAGAATAATCTCATGGATTAAAATGAACCTATAATTAATTAATTAATTAATTAATTAACTATATCATTGAATGAATTTCTAATGAGAGATAGGTGATAATTCCGCGAGTTAACCCATATTCGGTCATGACTAGTATAAACAACAAATTTTAGACTCAAAATAGGTCTCATATTTTTATCTAATATTCCTTCTAAGATTAATCACAATTTTTAAGAAGTTGTGTGCACGTTATATAAAATAAATTTATTATTATTATGTAATTAATTATGGGAACATCATGCCTTATAATTGCACTCAGTTTCTGGACCCAGATCAATAAATATATATAAATTTTTTTAATTTCATACAAGAATAAAACTAGGTCCCTATATCATTCCCCCCTCTATTCATGTCGTCCCCAAAAAACATAAAATAAACAAACATCTCAGGATATTGATCCCAGACATCGATCTAATGTTCCGAAGAACTATCCTACACATTTCCATTATGAAATTACACATGAACCAAGGCGATTGTCCATCTACAGAGGGTACTCTTTTTCCAATCCTTGATCGCCATTGGCTGCTCTATAAATGTGGTGCCTTCTTTAATGTCCATCTCGCTCCAGTAGATAACGTTAGTGGGGTCACGCACATATTTGATGATCTGTGACACATGGAAGACTTCATTCACCCACTATTTCTATGGGGGAATGGAGAGGTGATAAAAAACACTCTAACCCTCATAATTATCTTGAATGACCTGACGATCCTTGTAGATAGCTTGCCTCCATGAATAAAACTCTGTAGCCTTCTTTGTGAGGATACTTTTAGGAAAACATTGTCTCCCTATTCAAACTATAAGGGTCTACGATGATGATCTATATAAGATTTTTATTTTCTTTGGGTCATCCTCATCCACTCAAGGATGTCCTAGAAATTTTCCAGCATCATGTAAAATATCTCTAGGCCCACCCAAAATATGACCCTAATATCTGTCTATCACTTGGTGACAAGTTGGGTCTCCCGTATAAGGTCTCAAAAGGTGCCAAGAAGATGGTTGGGTTTTAGCTTTTATTTATTGAAAAAACTAACTCAGGTAAGTGTTCCTCCCAGATCTGGAGAAAGTTTAACAATCCCTTAAAATATCCTTCAACACAAGGATAGTGCACTTGACCATTCCATTGGATTTAGGGTGAAAGGTTATAGTCATCCTCATTTGGGTCATGAATTCCTCCTAAATCTGACTCCACAATCCTAATGTAAACATCATGTAACTATTAGATTCATTCATTGAGGTCACCCCTGAAGGTGAATGATGTCCCATAAGTACAACTACCCTAAAATCTCCACTAATCTCTGCTCCCTAATAACAAAGTAGTTGTCCAACTTCATGAGTCTTTCAACAATCACCAAGATGGTGTCACGACCATTCTCTATACATGAATACCCTATCATAATTTCCATATAAATTCCTCCCCATTTATACTAGAGTATATCAAATGTATACAAAAAACCTATCAGAACTGAAAGCTCGGTCTTAACCTGCCGAGAGGTGATGAACTGAGAGATGAACTCCTTTATGCTCCATCTCATGAAAGATCACCAAAATTTCTACTAAAGGTCTCCTTAAATATTTCCCACAAAGGGATGTACACCTAGGATTGATGGGTGTAACTGTCACCTCACCTCCTCCCACAATGTGACTGGGAATATAGACCATCTCTAAAAAATATGGCATGATTCCCTCCTATAGAATATCGATATTGTGATTCTATTAAGGATATCTGATTACAAAAAAATTTACATAAAATATATCCCATCAAGGACTCTCCCACATAATCAAGAATACTAAGAGTCAACACCATCAACTGTAGAAATGGTGTACCCTCTTTCTCCCCTAGGGTCATCTACAAGGGGCAAATGACTCCAAAGACTTCTACACTAATAGAGTTTTGGACTTCATATTAAGGGAATCTTCTACAAAATTTCTCTTCCTTAGAGTATTGATTGTGTCAAATTCATTGTCCTAAACGAACTCCAAATAGGACCACTATCTCATGTTATAGACTCTTTATGTGAAGGCATACCTATGACTCTTATTGTCTGAGTAAACTGCAATGTTATCTCCTAGAAGGTAGTACCTCAACACCTTCAAGGAAAAGACTATCATTGCCAAATCTAGGGTGAAATTCACATAGTTATACTCCCAGGGTCTTAACTTCCTCAAACCATATAGGACAAATATCTTCGTCTACATAAACATGAAACTGAGAGCATCTCCCAAGGAATGACAATATATTATGTACCCCATGACCTCCATTGGTAGTATCAACACTAGGGAACTAATCATCCTCTCCCTCAACCCCTGAATGGCCCTTTGCCACTACTCAACCCAGGTAAATGGAAGCACTTTCTACATCAAGGAATTGAAATGGGTTGAAATTTTAGTTAATCCATCCAAAATCTTATTATAGTACCCCACCAAGCCAAGAAAACTCCACACCTATCACAAACTTTTGGGTGGATCCCAAGAAAACACTACATAGAACATCTCTAGGTCTATAGCTAAACCATGTTCAGAAATTAAATTTCCCACAAAATGAACTTCTTGAATCCATCACCAAAAATTTGAGAGATTTCCAAAGAGATTGTGATCTTGAAGTAAATATAGTTCCATCCTCAAATTACATTCATGCTCCTCTAGTTATTTAGAGTAGATGAGTATGTCTTCGATGAATACAAGATCAAACTGGTCTATGTAAGGTCAGGAGAATTTGTTCATCAAACCCATATACATGGTAGGGAAATGCTTTACATTAGAGGTCATCACTAGGAAGACATACTTTCTATAGAGACATCAGAATGACAACATTGGAATATCAGCCTCCTGAACCCTCAACTAGTGGTGGTTATAGAGAACCATACTTGATATACATAGACATTAAATTACTTTTGAGGAATACTTAATACATAAGTAAAACTGACATCCATGTTTTGTAATAGTTTAGTGTTTTTGGAATCTCATAACACAATACTTCGAATCATGGTGAATGTTCTTAAACATCTCCCATAAATATCGTCATTTTTTTCTTACCTAAAACCTTTGTTCCTGACGTGGGAAAAAACATAAAAAAGGGATATCAAATGCTCAGAAAGGGTAAACAATGGAAATATCAATCATATCATATTCATAAGAACATAACATCTTAAAAATCTTAACCTGCAAAAGAGATCATAATATCATAACTTGGGATAAATCAAATAGTAAAATTTAATCCCAATAATCATAACATAAAACATGAAACTTTGTGGGATACACACATAATCATATAAAATAATTTCTTATTAGTCAAGACTAATTTAAAAGACTATCATAGTGGACAAAGTCCATTTCTGAACCGAGTTAACTCCTTGTTACAGTCTTGTGAAACTGAACCAGATTAACATTATATTCCATCCATGTCTATCTCATGAGATATAAATCTTTACCCAATGCATTGGAGGGATATATAGGTACTACCCATCTCATAATGAAATCATTCTTATGTGTTCCACAAAATCATATATCATACATCATAACATAACCCATGTAATAAAAATGGAATTCTTAAACATCATGCCACCATAACATAAATCCATATAAGATAAAAGGAATTCAAAAAAATAATTCCATCATAACATAATAAAATAAATTTAATAATATGGATAGAATCATAACCCTCTATTATCTTAGATGGAAAAGAATTTTGATAAAACCATTGAAATGAATTCTTGAGGAAAATATCCTTTCTTCTTGAAAATCATCTTCTTTTTCAAAATGCTGTGAAATATTAAAAGAAAATAATTTAATTTAAAATAAACATGAAGTCTTATAAAGGAAGCTTCTTGGAAATAATTCTCTATGAAAGTGTAAAAATCCTTTCATGACGTATATGTTAAAAAAACATTCTTCTCGTACTTTGGCTGGAAAAGTCAAAAAGTATCTCATATTGAAAATGATAAAAAATTATTTTCATATCTTTAACTAAAATCTCACCAATATTTAAAATTGGATTTAATCATTTTTAGGAGGATATAAATAATATTAAATATTATTTAAACATTGATTTGGCTGACAAATATGCCCCTATAAATTCTGAAGTATAAATAATCTCGGATAAAAATGAGATTTTGAGATTTTCCCTTACCTTAGGTCTGATATGCTTTGTACATATCTAAAACTAAGGTATAATGATTTAAATAAAGTCATTTAATTATTACAGAATCATATTCATGGTTATGATATCATATATGGTCAAATTCTTATCTTCTTATTAGTAATATTTCATTGCTACTTGTTATTCGGGTGTTCACTGCTTTATGTTCTTATGCATGTTTTGTCGAAGAAATTATTATTCCTATTTTTAGGTTATAGATAACTCATTTACAGAATTTTATTAGTGACATATATATCATATTTATTCATTAAATTCATTTATATAATCATTATTCAATGAATATCACGTAGAACGAATCACATCACATTGTGGAGACGGTAGGCCATACGTACGCACAAGCAATGATATCATTCTTTTGACATTAAAATAATATATAATTGGATGGTATATCATATATACAGAATCATAATAATGTTATATTTTTTATTTATATCATTTATACTCATTATCATACCCATCCAAATGATGAAATGTTCGAATAACAAACTACACCACGACGTGGAGACGGTAAGCCGTACATACGCACATGTGATGAATTTTTCATTAATAGGATGTATAAAATAACTAATATGGTTGTACCATTAATAATAACATCAAATGATATATAATATACTGGATTTATTATTTTTTAATGGAAACAACATCGAAGGAGGAAGTGGAAGAAGAAAGGATCTTGAAATCGGTGGTGAGATATTTACCTCTTCCTCGGGTTCTTCCTTTTGATGTGATCAAAAGGGATCCTTAGGATTGCTTTATGAATAATGTAAGGACTCTAGGATGTATATAGGACAGTTTAGAGGGTATTCGGGTAGGTTTTGTCCGAGCCAAAGGGCTTTGGAGGTGTTAATTATAGAGAAGGGAGAGTGCCCTTTTATAAGAGGGGTGAGGGGCACCTTAGGACAAACATAAATTATTATTTTATAATAAATTAATATTCGGTTTATAATGGCTATAAAGGTACTTATTTTGAGTCTAGGGTGGGTAGGGGTCGAAATACACTAAAAAAATAGGTTTTAGAGAAGTTTAGGGTACCATTTTAACCTTATCATTTGGATTTAACATTAAGTTTAATAATTTAACTTTTACCGTGTCTTCTTGTATTCTTACACTATATGGTCAATAAACAAACTATAGACTACCAATATAACCCTAATTGGTTCTTTAATGTCATATATATTATTATATAAGTATTGTTTCCTAACATTGGTTTTTTAGGACCATTATATCAATTAATAATATAACATTTGTTTTAAAAACCATTTTATGTCAATTTTGACACTATTTGATATTTTTTTATGAATTTATAACAGCATTATTACTTCGAACAATATTCATCTAACCAACCCTAATATGTCATATTAACCTATAAAATTAGTTTAATTCATAAAAAGTTTGAAATTACATTTATTTGGATATTTATAATATCAATTATATTAATATTTCATTAATAAGGTAATTACTACATCATCATTGTGTCTAAATAAACTAAATTATTTAAAGTATAATAATTATAAATAAATTACCATTATGTATAAAATATTATTATATTTCTAATGAATATTTATAGTCAAATTTATCTTATGTATTACCTTATAGTAAAACCGGTTTAGTTATTAAACTCTGATTTTAACTCTTTTAACTCTTCTTTGAATTAAATAATAATAAATGTCCTAATCTAATCCAAGTGAACTTAAAGGGTAATATTTTATTCCTAAGGTTGTTTTTGGTCGAATGAAATTTATCCAATAGAATTAGGACATGTTTTAGGGTAATAATAATATCATTTTTACCCTTAATTTCCCTATTTACTTTAAACAGTGGTAAATAAAAGTAAAAAGTTACTATTCTCCGAAAATTATTTTCGTCTTATTGAACCACATTTTACTTAATGATATCAACCGTGTCTCTCGGATTTTTTAAATTCAACTCACAGAAGTGTTAAAATTGTGTTTTATGAAAAATATCAAATTCTCCTATGAGGTGGGTAAAACACGGAAAAGAATTCAATAAAAGTTTTATATATCTAAAATTACTGTAAAATGACTCCAATGAATTACATTGAACTTATATAGTTATTATGTATCTATTTTGACCTAAAATAAATTTAGATAAAATATTTAATTATTTAAATAAAAATTCTATTTTAAACTATAACTTAGTGTTTTTCACTATTCATCAAAAATTGAATGTTTTCAGGAAAATACCAAAAATTCACCCTAAGCTAAATTCAATATTCCAAATCCAAAAACGATGTCCATTTTGAAGGATAAAATTTATAAAATTTCAAAAAGTAGGTATTACGATTCAAAACTGCTAGTTCATAATAAGATTATAATAATATCTCGTTTAGTGAAACTCGGTATTGCGTACAACACACGCTATCGAGGAAGGTTTCTATAGCATGCAATAATCGGCTAGAATAGTGTTTTCGTATACTGCAAGATAATATGGTTTGGCATATAGCGTAATCAAATCTTGGTGTAGCGTAAAAGACAAAACATCAATGAAATTAAAAAGAATAATTCTCATAAAATCTCAGGGTGTTACATTCTACACCCCTTAAAATGAATTTCTCCCTCGAAATTCGTAGGGGTTATAAATGGTTTACTACTAGATAGTTTCTTTCATAGAAACCCACATCGTAAAATGGAATACTAAAATATAAATTTAAAATGTAAAGCATGAAACATAAAAGTTACCCAAATTAACTCATCACTGGGGTTCCACATAGGAGAACGTAGTTGAAAACATGGATACGGAAGAGAAATCTAACCAACAAGATCTGATAGTGAGTGATGACATGGCTATGAAAAAAGGTAACAATCATAAATCTATAAATTTGTGATGATCCAAGGTATCATATGATTCATCGGATATGAGGACAGTTGGACAACATTTTTTGTTTTCAAAATCATTTCATTAAAGTTGAAGAATTTGAAAAATAACTTGATTTTGGTACAATCTCACAGTTGCTTTTGCAATGAACATTTTCCACTTCATCTCTTCAAAAAATGAAGTTGAATTTTTCATTCATAAAGTGTTATTAGATCATACAATAGAATGATGGGTCATTCCATCTGTCTCTAACAAAAGGTTAGCAAAAGTTAATAAATATATATAAGTCCATATATGGAAATATTAATCATATATGGATCCAAAAATGGGCTTATACATCAACTATTATTCCACTTAAGAAAATAAAACTAATTTCTACTAACCAGAGACTTCCTATAAGATAGTGGTTGGCGATAAAGGCTTGTCACACTTCAGTTGTGGTTTCAATTCTTGCATCCTTGTCCGACGCCACGGGTGGTCACCCGTCCTACAGGTTGTCCTTTTTCTAAAAATATACTATTATAACATAACAAAAATATAATCAAAACGTTATAGCCTTAAGAAATACTATCTGATGTCTAAATTAATCCATTCCAACCTTTAGGCTTATCGAAAATACTTCTATCCAATTACTAGAAATGTCATCTATCGAGCATGTGAATACCTTCATTTATCCCCCATATATCAGAAGATATATCTTATTGTTGGTCACATTAAAAACTTGTGAATACCTTAATCATGTATTCTCTTGAAAAATTAATACCCATTGAACTTTACTGAAAACCTGAATGCTGTCTAAAGTGAACTTTTCCACTTACCACAACTCCAAAATTCTATATACTCAAACCATGATATTACTTAGTCCTTATATCAATCTGGAGTTCATGAATACTATCAAACATATTATTTTATCCTTATCCATTCATTATGCGTATATCATCTGTTTTCCAAAAAATATTTCAATCACTTTTCATGGTTACCACTACCATATAATTATTGAAAACCAAAATAAACCAATACATATGTATTACAATATTCCAAAATACTATAAATGAGATTCCACGATACTATTTTGGAATCCCATTTCATAAACACTTGATAATTCCAACACATCATTGGCATACTCAACATCACAAATAGTGATCACATGTGACATACCTTTGTCCTTTGTCTGAAGAGGTTGTTGATGTCGGTCATCATTAACCCTTGGATTAGGTAATTGGTTAGTAAAATGCCCCATTTCCTTGCAATTGTAGCATTGAAGTGTTGGTGGTTCATTCTCTGTAGTCTTTTCTCTATTCACATCATTAGCTACCCTTTTCCCATTACTTCGACACTCAACTACTCTATGGCCTTCTTTTACACACTTAAAACATTTTCTATTACCTTTTATACAATCTCCACCATGCTTCTTTCTGCACTTTGAGCATAAAGAAACATTCATCTTTTTTTCACCATTGTTCTATGATTTTTCCTTGAACTCCATCTTTCGTTTCTTGTCAAAACCCTGAGATGGATATGTCACACCAACTTCCATTTCTACCTTTATAGAAATACACACAATTTCTTCATAGCTACTGAAGTATCTTATCACTAATTCCCTTAAAAGAATTGGTTTTACGCCACTGAAGAATCGATTAACTTTACTTTTAGGTTGAATGATATAGCCAGATGCATATCTTGAAATCCTTTTAAAATTTGCCTCATATATACCAACAAATTCATCATCTTATGCTCAAGGAACTCCTTTTACATCTTTATTCAAAGAATATGTTGGACTTACTTATTGAAAAACAAGTTCTTGATCTCATCCCATTCCATGGATGCAATTTCATCTTGGGGCCTTGTATTCTTAATTCGAGTCCACCACAGGTCTGCTTCACCTTCTAAACGATAAACATATAAAATTACTTTTTCATGTTCTAAACAGATAAATATAGAAAATATCTTTTCTATGGTACAGATCTATTGTTCCGCAACATGCGGATCAGATGACCAATTGATTGAAGGTGGACGTTTCATCATAAAGGACTCAATAGAATATTTTTCCCTTCTATGCTCATTTCATAGTCCAGAATGATTCATAGACTGTGTAAGTATAGAAATAAGATTTTTCACTCCATATCCCATAAAACTGGTTTGTTCAAGAGAACAATCATTGCATCGTCCATTAAATAGATCAACACGGTTCCTTCAGGTTCCAGCCATCGTCTAAAACCCAAAAAGAATAGTGTGAGAGGAAAAAATCATGATGGGAAAACAAAATAACAAAGGTGGAGTACCTTCAGTATCTAACATCTTAGGTTTAATTAAATTATTGTTACTGTAATTCTAGGACTATAACTTATACTTATACTTAACCTTAGGGACATCCCTAGACATACCTTAGAAATATCTCTAGGGATCTCACTACAGTTTTTTCATCCTAGTTTCCAAAGGTTAACTAAACCTTTCCTCTAATAACAACTGTAGAGACCCATTATTGACATACATGGACATTACATTACTTTTGCGGAATACTTAATACATAAAAAAAACTGACATCCCAGGACCGTAATAGTTGAGCATCTTTGGAAACTCGGAACTTATCCTTTTAATCATGGTGAATGATCTGCAACATCTCCCATAAAAATCTGCCTTTTTTTCTTACCTAAAACCTTTCTTCCTGACCTGGGGAAAAACATAGAAAACGGTGAGCACGAATTCTTAGTAAGGGTAAACAAAAAAATATCAATCATATCATATTCATAAGAACATAAAATTTTGAAAATACTAACCTGCCAAAGATATCATAATATCATAACATTGGATAAATCATAGTAGTGAAATGTAATCCCAATAATCATAACCTAAAACATGAAACATTGCGGCATACACACATAATCATAGAAAATAATTTCTTCTCAGTGAAGACTCATTTTCAAGACTATCATAGTGGACAAAGTCCATTTCTGAACCGAGTTCACTACACGTTCTAGTCTTGTATCACTGAACCAGATTAACTTGTTGTTCCAGCCATGTCTATCTCATGAGATATAAATCGTTAACCGATGAATTGGAGGGAGATATAGGTCCCACCCATCCCATAATGAAATAATTCTTATGTGTGCCACAAAATCATAAATCGTACATCATAGCATAACCCATGTAATAAAAATAGGATTCTTAAACATAATGCCACTATAACATAAATCCATATAGGATAACAAAACTTCATAAAAATAATTTCATCATAACATACTCAAATAAATGTAATAATATGGATAGAAACATAACCCTATATTATCTTAGATGGAAAATAATTTTGATAAAACACTTGAAATGAATTTTTGAAGAAAATATCCTTTGTTCTTTAAAATCATATTCTTTTCTCAAAATTCCATGAAATTGAAAAAGAAAAGAAGTTAATTGGAGATAAAAATGAAAAATTATAATGTAAGCTTCCTGAAAATAATTCCTTATGAAAGTGTAAAAATCCATTCATTCCGTATAATTAAAAAAAACATTCTTCTTGTACATTGGCCAGAAAAGTCAAAAAGTATCTCGTATTGAAAACAACGAAAGATTTCTTTCATATTTTTTTACTAAAAACTCACCAATATGTAAAATTGGATTTAAAAATTTTTAGGGGGATAGAAATAATATTACATATTAAGGAAACATGGATGTGGATGATAAATATTCCCCAGTAAATTTTGAAGTATAAACAATCTCATCTAAAAATGAGATTGTGGGATTTTCCCTTACATTAGGTCTGATATGCTTCGTACGTATCCGAAACTCCTGTATAATGATTTAAATAATTTCATTGACTTATTATAGAATTATATTCATTGTTATGATATCATATATGGTCATATTCTTATCTTCTTATTAGTAATATTTCATTGGTACTTGTTATTCAAGTTTTCATTGCTTTATGTTCTTATGCATGTTTTGCCAAATAAATTTTTATTCCTATTTTTAGGTTATAGATACCTCATTTAAAGAATGGGATTAGTGTTATATATCATATTTATTCAATAAAATCATTTATATAATCATTATTAAATGAAGATCATGTAGAACGAGTCGCATCACATCATAGAGACGGTAGGCCGTACGTACGCACGAGCGATGATATCATTCATTTGATATTAAAATAGTATATAATTGGATGGTATATCATATATACATAATAATAATAATGTTATATTTATTATTTATATCCTTTATTCTCATTATCATACCCATCCAAATTATGAAATGTTTGAATAACAAACTACACCACGACATGGAGACGGTAAGTCGTACGTACGCACGTGTGGTGAATTTTTCATTCATAGGATGGATAAAATAACTAATATTGTTGTACCATTTATAATAAAATCACAGTATATAGAAGATAATGGATTTATTATTTTATAATGGAAACAACAAATAAGGAGGACGTGGAAGAAGGATCTTGAAATAGGTGGTGAGATATTTACCTCTTCCTCGGGTTCTTCCTTTTGATTTGATCAAAAGGTCTCCATAGGATGGATTTATGAATAAATTAAGTCATAAAGGATGAAGGGAGGACAGTACATAGGGTATTTGGGTAGGTTTTGGTAGAGCCAAATGGCTTTGGAGGTGTGAATTAGAGAGAAAGGGAGTGCCCTTTTATAAAAGGGGTGAGGGGCACCTTAGGAAAAACATAACATATTATTTTATAATAAATTCATATTCGGTTTATAATGGCTCCAAAGTGACTTATTTCGAGAATATGGTGGTAATGGGTCTAAATACTCTCAAAAAATAGGTTTCAGACATGTTTTTGACACCATTTTAACCTTATCATTTAGATTTAACTCTAAGTTAAATAATTTAACTTTTACCATGTATTCTTGTATTCTAACACTATATGGTCAATAAACATACTATAAACTACCAATAAAACCCCAATTGGTTCATTAATGTAATATATATTATTATGTAAGTCTTTTGGCCGAACCTTATTTTTTTATGACCATTATATTAATTAATAATATAACATTTGTTTTAAAAACCATTTTATGTCAATTTTGAAACTATTTGGTATTTTGTTTTTACTAAATTTATAACCACATTATTACTTCGAAATAAATTGCTCTAAACAACCCTAATATGTCATATTAACCTAGAAATTAGTGTAATTCATAAAAAGTCTGAAATTACATTTATTTGGATATTTATAATATCAATTATGTTAATATTTCATTAATAAGGTAATTACTACATCATAATTGTGTCTAAATAAATTAAATTATTTAAAGTATAGAAATTATAAATAAAATACCATTATTTAGTAAATCTTCTTAGATTTATAATGAATATTTATAGTCGAATTTCTCTTATGTATAACCATATATTAAAAATGTTTTAGTTATTAAACATTGATTTTAACTCTTTTAACTCTTCTTTGAATTAAATAATAATAATTGTCCTAATCTAATTCATGTGGACCTAAAGGGTCATATTTTATTCCTAAGGTTGTTTTTGGTAGAATTACACTTATCTCATAGAATTAGGAGATGTGTTAGGGTAATAATAGTATCAGATTTACCCTTAATTACCCTATTTAATTTTAACCGTGGTAAATAAAAGAAAAAAGTTACAATTCACCAAATATTATTTTCATCTCATTGAACCACATTTTACTTACTGATATCAACCGTATCTATCATATTTTTGAAATTCAACTCATAGAAGTGGTAGAATTATGTTTATGTAAATTTTCAAATGAAGTCCATTTTGACCTATAAAATTTATAAAATGTCTAAAAGTGGGTATTAATATTCATAACTGTGAGTTCATAATAATATTTTAATAATATCTGCTTTGGTGAAACTCGGTATTGCATACAACAGACGCTATTGAGGAAACTATCTCTGGCGTGCAACACAATCCTAGAATAGTGTTTTCGTTTACTGCAAGCTAATATGGTGTTGCATATAGTGCAAGAAAATCTTGGTGTAGCGTAAAACACATGACATCAATGAAATTAAAAAGAATAATTCCCATAAAATCTCGGGGTGTTACAGTAGTTATACCAGAGATCTATTATCTATAACCATATCACTCCTAAAAACAAGTTAAAGAAGTCATCAATCATTGGAAAGCGGTAATTTCGCTTAATCGTTGCATGGTTTAGGCGATGATAATCCATACATATCTATATGATCTCATCTGCCTTTTTCGTGAACAACACCAGATCTAACCAGGGGACATAAAGAGTCTAATTAAACCATTCTCTTGAAGTTCCACCTACTTCATCCAAATCTTCTATAACTCGGTTGGGGCCATCTGAAATGCATAAAAAGATATCAGAGTGGTCCTGAGATGAAAGTCATTTCCAAACCCAATCTCTCACCTCAAAGGTAGTCCAATAACTTCTTTGGTGAAAAGGACTATATAATCTTCCCCAATTGAAGTAACCCATATACCTGAATAAACTTTTGGTACCAAGGGATATACTCTCTAATTTATTAGTGATGGAATAAAGCCTCTTGCTCATAGAACCCACTTACCCCACCAAGAGATCTCTCTCACTAGAAAAGGGGAATATCATCCCATCAATGCGTTTGATTATTACATTCCGAATGTGATAGTGAATTTAGGATTTGACCTTGAATAGACAATCCATACCCAATATGTCATCGTAAGGTTCAATCAGGAAAATAAAAAGGCCCCACATGAACCTCTATCCACCAAATAAATATCTAGTATCGATGGTAAATAAAAGGTACAGAATACGTGATCCCTATAAGAATCTCATGATGAAGTTGATTGCCTATATCCTCAACTTGGAAATCCATCACTCGTAGTAGGAGTATAAAGAAATAGGATGGACAAGAACCTATGTCTCCAAATATTGAAGAATGAGTAGAAAACACATAGATCATACCTATAATCATCTCATGTGCTACACGATAATAATCCTCTAAAGCTTGTAGTTATCCACAACCCAGAAGGCCAACTCAATGATCCTGTTGAGGGCCACCTGGTGGTGGTAGAAGGATCTAATAGCATTTTCCACCATCCATGGATCCTCCATCTCCTTTCCCAGCTCCACCTCCTTACCCTAACCTATGTGATCCCTAATTATAGTGTTTCCTCTATCGTGAATATCCATCAGCTTTCTGCCATTGATTCTCATCCCATATGGTGTGGTAGTCTCATTTTATGTTAACTTCCCCACCCTAAATAAATCACTTTCCCTATTCCGGAGACCTAGTTACTCTGCATTGTCTCTTACCATGTTCCTATGTCTGATCAAAAGGAGGCATCCTATGATGAGATCCTAGAACCTAGAATCTTCATGCTACTATAGAGAACATAAATTTGTTGTTCCCACTCCAAAATCCCACATTATGGTGTCCCCATGATAGAAATATATCAGCAACAAGATAACTCTCCAATAACCGGATTTAAGTGGGATTAGAAAAGGGAATAACTCCAGATCATATCTCTATAAGGAGTCCCTTCTCAATCTTCAATGTTTTTAAGTAGCCATCTGGGATCATGTCAAGGGTGTACCAGGTAAGGAATGAGAACCTTGATGCGTACTTAGTGACCATCAATCCTCCCATATACATCCCTAGAAGCACCTTGATCTGGACTGAGTGCATGAAATAAGGGTAGTACAGCCCATGGAACATCTGTAGAAGGTTGATCCAATGTTCATATGTGTAACACAGCTCTACCATCCCCCTTCTACTCAATAGAAAAGCCTTGTTTCTTGTGAAACCACATGATCTATGAGGGTTCAGAAAATCTGGAAGATAATTTCCACAAACTCATGCCAATCCCTTACTTCATGAGGATCTATCAGGCCGTTGAACCTTAGCGTCATCTGATGCTGGAGCTTTTGGAGTGCACAAATCCCATGTGCATTCTCATCCTTCTCTTCTATAGTGATTTTTATCTCGACCAATGGTGGTTCTACTACCAACCCACATTGAGGAAAGTTTCCATGGGATGGACCTCAAACGTAGGAATCATCGCTAATCGGATCATCGTCACGATCTAGAGATGGTGTCCTGAATGGATGTCATCACAGAGGCATTTTGAGATTTACCAATACGTACCATAGTTAGATAAGAACATATATATGTGGATATATAAAATAATGGGATTCTTAATCATGAATTATATTCAAAGACACAATCATATATGATCCATGTATTATTTATCCCAATAAAAAATTTCCCAATTTTCTATGTTGACAGGAAGGTAGTCATGACCCTCGGAAATGGATATGTTGGTCGGCCGCACTATCACTAGAATCTCTGGTCAGAGAGCTACACTTGAGAAACATTGACTCTATTTCCCTAAACCCAACCGAATATTTATAAGAGGACTAGTATAAACAAAATCCCAAGGATCAAAACACCTCTGATAAAAATCTACTTCATCTTAACCCAAGATAGGGCTCGAGTAACAACTTCCGCAAGAACACCTCCATTGGCCAGGGGGTGTCCCCTAGTGCCAAAGGTATATCTAAACTCTAGGAATCCCTTTCTTAGGTACATGTATGCAAGCAAAAAACCATCACAATCAAAAAAAGATGAATGAAAGATTAAAAGACTCAACCCGTCTAGGAAGTAAACCAAGCTTGTATAAACTCTAAGGTGTACATAATTATGATATTTGAAATTGAAAATTAATCGGAAAAATACAAACCCAACTATAAATAGGTCCCAAACAATATAAACTAAAAAATTAAACTTCTAAGAGATCAATACTCAATAACTAAAAGATACAACCAAAGTAGGAGGTCCAAAGAACCGTGTATCACTAAGATCTTAGGACGCCACTACCGACCTGTCTGTTATCTACATAAGACACGACATGTATGCAGAAATCCCATGCAGTGGTGAGTATATACATACCTAGTAAGACAACCTGAAAGTTTAATTTAGAGATGTAATAGATATAACTGGAAATGAAAGACAATAGACGAAATATATAGTCAAGTAGAATACCTCAGACAAAAACATTTGTGAAAGTAACCTAATATTAACACAAGGTGATAAACATGGCTAGTAGATGAAAACCCCAACGAGTATTCTTCCCCAATAACAGTAGATTAAACTCATCCAACCACGAGAAGCTAAACACAAAAAGAACATGGAAAACCCCATGCGTATATACCTCTCCTAGAATGAGGGTAAACAAATTAAATGTGAGGATACCAAAGGATATGTATATAAATTCCTAGTAAAAAGAATCCCAAACAATGGATCAAGGGGATCTCTATATCACAGCGTAGCCTAAGAAGATGAGTATAAATTTATTCCAAAAGTCCATCAATGATGCCTAGAATATCGTGAATTTTCCCAAAATTAAGCATCCATGTCAATCCATGACTCATCACTGTGCTTCACAGTCTGGGAGCTACAATCTTGTAGTAGAGGACCCACTCCCCAGTACATCAGGGGGGTTCCATTCTATATATATCAGTATGGGGATCACCCAGGAAGATGGAGTGTTCCACTCTAGTATCTATTCATAGAGTACCCTCACCCATGTTGATGTGGAGTTCCACTCTATTGTCACAAGGAACCATGCACTATACTGATTTGGGGGTTTTACAAAGTATGGTATATGACCCACACCCATTGTGTAAGGCCCTGAGATTTTATGAGATAAATTCTTTTTATTTTCATTGATGTCTTGTATTGTAAAATACACCAATATTAGCTTGATCTGTAAAAAAAATGTATTAGATATTAGTATACAAAACACTATTAGTGGCATGCATTACACATGAGAGTGACCTTCCTCAATAGCTTGTATTGTACACCAAATCGAGGTTCACTAAACAACAATATATTATTAAAATATTATTATGGGATATAAACTAGACGTTACTAATTTTATTAACATTGTTTTTAAATTTCTAAAACATCAACAATCATCTTATGTATTTTCTAGACATGATATAATAAAAAATTCAATTTTTCAAATAAAATAATTATATTTTTTAAAAAATGTAGTTTTTCTGCATTTTGATGGAACACTCCTTATAAATCAAGTTTTTAAGAATTTTATATATTAAATTTTACAAAATAAAATTATTCTTTGGAATAAGAGAATAAAAATTTAATTTTTTTTAAATTTTTAAATTTTTTTGATAAAATTAATATTTTAATGAATAGTAAATAATACTACATTTTAATTCAAAACTGTCTTTTCATCTAATTTATTTATATAGTTATATCATCGTTTTAATTAGATTTATCATGTAATTGGATAAAATTTTTATCATTTAATCTAATTTTTTTCACTTTAAGTAATTTACCACTGAAATTGGACATAAACACGTGTCAATCTTTTGATAGTTATTACTTATTAAAAACCCAGCTTTTGGTTTTGACCAACTGAAATAATTTTGAATTAATTACTACAACTTCCATGTTTTGAATTTAGAGAAATGGATTCCATATTTATAATCATAAGGTACAAATTGTAAAAATAGGTACCTTTTATTTTTTGACATTATGAATAGTAACATCAGTAATTATTTTTTTTACTGTTGTTAAAGGGTAAATATGGTAAATAAGGGTAAAAAATAATAATTTAATAATATAAAACTCCGCTAAATTGTGTCCTTATTCTATTTTACAAGATATTTATAACCATGGGAATCATTGGGTAAATTTGGAGACCCCATAGATCCACATGGATTCAAAAATGAAATTTTTAAAAAATTAATTTAAAGTAAAGAGATATATGACATAAACATGTATCCTTTAATAAATAAATTATTATATGAGGTTATATAAGTGGTATATTAGTCTGTAAATAATAATTTTAATTATAAAGTATTTTCATACATCACATTGTTTTATTTATAGTTTTTAGACACTAAATAAATTTATTCATTTTTGACACAATGATGATGTAGTTGTTGATTCGTTAATAATAAATTCAAATAAATGATGTTATAAATATTATAAGTAATATAATTTGATTACGTATATACCATAAAACATTTATGGTTTATACAGGCATATTATATTTGAGTTAATGCATTTGTGTTGAATGTATCATATGGTTATGAATTTATAAAAAACTTAAGTATGAATAGTGTCGAAAATTGACATAATTCATAACTTAAAACATAAAATAGTTTATTAATTGATACTAAATTCTAAAAAATATAAGATTCAGAAAAATGGTTACGAAAGGTTCTTATATTTCATAAATGACTTTATTTTGGTTCGTTTGTTATGATATTGTAATTATATTGACCCACAATGTGAGAATAACATGATACAACTATAATATTTAAAAGGCTTAAAAACGTGTTAAACAAAAAATATAAGAATAAAAAAATATTTAAAAAATATTTAAAAATTATCAGATGATGGGAATTATAGCCCAAATATTCTTATCTTGTAATTAAATGATTTTTTGGAAAAATTTTAATTGAAATTGAATTTATAATAAATTAATATTTTAAGACATTTCCTAAAGTGCCCCACCCTCTTATAAAAATCCACCACATCTACCAACATAACACAGACCACTAAATCCCCTTAGATCATCCAAATTATTCCCAAAAAAGCTTCCAAAATCCCTAAAATCCTCCTAGAAGACTATCCTTGGTCATAAAGCAATTCAAGAAAACCGTTTGGATCAAATCAAAAGAAGTTACCCGATTTTTAGGTAATGTCTTCTCTCAAGTTCTGTATTTTACATTCCTTATACACTCTATATGGTCAGATTCTTCTTTGATTACTTAATAAAACAAGTGTCCTAAATAAACTAGGATGTTTTTAAGATATGTATTCCAACTAAATTTACACCCACCTCCATCTAATTGATTTGATAATTGTGTTTTTGTGTATGGAGAACTACTGCATCACAAAACGATGATTATTCAATTTTCCCCAAACACCTACCATGTTGGATATTATGATAGAATTGGGTTAATATATGATATATTATATATAAATCTTCTCTCTATTAATCTATATGTTTTATTTATATCATACCTTTATTCTTTCCATAATGTGTAAATATGATAATTCCATTTCCGAAAGTATAGACTACCACCCACACAAAGTTATATTACTCGTTCATACCATACAAGGAACATATAAATTATAGAATTTGAGGACATATGTTACATATATAATATAAATATTATATTGGAATTATAATATAATTATGTATCATTTACTTTTCATTTCATTATTATGGAAAATAAAAGAAAGTAGCATTTATGCGTACGTACGACCTACCCTCTCTAAAAACGGTGTATTCCATTTAATTTATCAATATATTATATATATATATATACATAATATATATGATATATAAATCTTGTTTTACATTATAGAAGTAATAAAATCACTATATAAATGATAAAATCAATATTAACTAGTCAAAAAAACATATGATAAATAAAACCTTTATTATCCAAAACATTGCATTAACAAAGAATTCATAAATGAACGAGTAATATAAATTCATAAGTGAATCATATATGATTTCGTAAAATGAAAATGGCTCGATTAAATCCCATAACATCTTTAAACCCATTATACATGATTTTTGGACATATACGGATGATATTATACCTATGGTAAGGGATAAATTTTCGAATCATGTTTTTATCCCTAATTTTTATTCGCAAGTATTTACTGGGGAATATTTATAATCCATATCCATGTTTACTAAAAATGTATTTCAAAATATTCTTTATATCATTATAAAATTTTGTAAATACAATTTTACACATTGTTAAATATTTACTAAACAATATGAATAAAATCTTTTGACATTTTTAGTATGAGGTACTTTTTGACTTCTCTGGAAAAAGAAGAAGAATAATGTCTTTTTAACATGTATGTAATGAAAAAGTTCCTACACTTTAATAAATATTAATTTCATGGAAACATACCCTAAAATATTGCAAGATTAATTTAACATAAAATGTTTTCTACTAATATTGTGTAGTATTTTGAGGAAGAAACGCATTTTTGAAGAAGAAAGGATATTTTCCTCAGGGATGATGCTCATGTGTTTTATAAAAATTATTATCCATATAAGATTACATAGTTTTATGTTTATATCCCAATTATTACTTTGATTTTATTGTGTAAAGGATTCAATTATGTTTATGAAATCCATTTAAGGATTATGTTATAATGTAATGATGTTTAAGAAACCCATTTTATTTCATTGGTTATGATGTAGTGAACATTTTCATGTTTTTGTGGCACATGTAAGAATAGTTTAATTATGAGATTTGTGAGACCTATATCTCCTTCCAAATGCATTGGGTAATTATTTATATCTCATAAGATAGACATGACGTGAATAACATATAAATCTGCTTCAACAATACAGGGATGGAACGACATGTAAATCTAGTTCAGTAATACATTGATTGAATGGAAAGTAAACTCAGTTTAGTAATGGACGTTTTCCACTATGATGGACAAGGATGAAATTCCATGACTACTATGGAAATCATAATATTTTCTAAATAGTTTTTCATTATTCCTAGTCTTATTCCAATGTTATTTTACCATGGTTGATAATATTTTATGATCCATGCCTTACAAACTGCGAATATTTATGACTTATGAATTTTGATAGTTAATCATTCTATTCATGTTTTCAAATTATTATGTTATGGTTTTATTTATATTATCAATGTTTACCCTTACTGATAATTTGAGCTTACCCTTTTTTTCTTCTTTTCCCCAGGATATAAAGATAGGTTTTATGTAGGAAAACAAAATTGGAAGATCATTATGGGAGATATTGAGGATATTTCAGAAAGATAGAAGTTATGGTCCATGTTTCAAAAGGAACTAATATAATACTCTCCTTGGGAATCTATTTGTGCTGTGAAATAATTATTATAAAAAAATAAATGTAATGCCGATGTATGCCAATCTTTGGTCATTATAGTTGGTATCAGAGTGAAGATTTATTAAACCATTGGAAACTAGGATGTAAAAACATTAGTGAGATCTCTAGATATATTTCTATGCTTTGTCTAGGGATTTCCCTAAGGTTAAGTCTAACTATAATTTATAGTTTTAGATTCATGGTAACGGTCCTAAAAAACCATGTAATAAACCTAGGATGTTGGCGATTGAAAGTATTCACCCATGAATTTTTTATTTTCCTAGTCTGGTTTTTTCCTCTCAACCTATTCTTTTTGGGCTTTAGATGATGGATGGAAACTGAACTAACTGTGTTAATGATCAATGCACTGGGAAATATAATTATTGTCCTCCTAAACAACCAAAATTTAAGGGAGATGAAATGATATTTTTTACTATAGGTACATAATATATGAATCATTTCAGACTTCCAAATGACTATAAAAGGTAAACAAATTCTATTGAGTCCTTCATGAGGAAATGTCAACCTTCGGTCAGTGGGTCTTCAAATCTACTTTTTTTATGAACAATTGATCATTTCCATTGAAAATTTATATTCTATCCTGCGCTATTTGGAACATCAAAAAATCATTTTGGATGTTTATCGTTATGAAGGTGAAGCCGACTAATGGTGGAATCTAATTAAGAATACACGGTAGCAAGATGAAATTGAATACATGGAATGGGATGAGTTCAAAAACGTATTTTTCACTAAGTACTACCCTCGTATATTTTGATGAAATATGGAAAAGGAGATCCTTTAGATTAAAGAAAACGTTGTTGAATCTGTTGGTACATATGAGGAAAATTCTATAAGACATTGAAGGTATGATTTTGGCTTTATCATCCGACCAGAAAGTAATGTTGATCGATTCATAAGGGGATAAAAACATGTCTTCGAAGATAAATCTCTAATAGTGACTTTAGTAGCTATGAAGAGATTGTGCACTATGTGGTCATGGTAGAACTGGAAGTTGGTGTTACATATCCATCTCATGGGTTTGATAAGAAATGAAATATGGATTTGAAGGGAAAATATCAAAACAATGGTAAATAGACAATGAATGTTTTCATATGTTCAATGTGTGGAAAGAATCATGTTGGAGGTTTTCTTAAAAGGACTTGAAAATGATTTATGTGTGTAAAGGAAGGTCTTCGAGTAGTCGAGTGTCGATGTAATGGTAAAAAGGTTTCTAATGAAATGAATAGTGAAATGACTATAGAGAAAGCACCATCAACAATTGAATGCTACAAGTGAAAGGAAATGGGGAATTATGCTAACCAATGCCCTAATCTAAGGATTAATGATGATCGATGTTGGTAACATTTTAAGGGAAAAATAAAGGGAAGTCAAATGTGATCACTATTGGCGATTTTGTGTTTGAAAATGAAGTGGTGGAATGATTAAGCATTGATGTAATGGGATTCAAAAATTTTGTTGTAGAATATAATTTATAGTATTATAGAATATTGGAAAATCTATGTATAAGTATGTTGTGGTTTTCCATAATTATATGGTACCGATAACCATAGAAATTGATTAAAATATTTTTGGAAGGCACATGATATGCACATAATGAATGTATAAGAAGATAATGTGATGTTTGATAGTATTAATGAGATGATGACAGATATAAGGACAAAGTGATATCGTGGTTTGAGTATAATGATTTTTTAGTATTTTTTTGTGTTGAAAGGGTTAATTTTGATAGAATGAATTTTTTCACTAAGGTTCTATGGTAATTCCTTTTTATCATATTTCATGGGAATAAATGATTAATGTATTCACATGTTTGGAATGTGACAACTGAGAACTGCCAAACGAGATATGGGAGAGAAATGTTAAATAGATTTTGTTCTCCTCTTTATAAGGTTTTATAATTTCAGTTTTTGGAAGGATTTTAATATTATCCATTTATGGATATTATAAGTTATATTCTGGTTTATGTTTGTTATATTAATGTATGATTTTACTAAAGGTGGACTTATGCATATTTGATAACATGTTCTAAGCATTTTGTTGAGAAATATGGAATGACCTATCATTCTATCGCATGATCTACTAACACTTCAAGAATGAAACATTCACTATAATATATTCGAATAAGATATTAAGGGGAAATTTATTAGGGAATAACCAATGGTGTGATTGTAAAGAAATAAAGTAATTATTTATCCTCTTAAAAAAATCATCATCTTTTGGAAAAAGATCATGAAACCAAAAATGTTATCATAGTACCTTCCTTTCTAATTAATCATTTGGTCCCTTAAATCATAACAGATTTATGGATTTATGGTAGTTAACTTTCTCTAAACATTATTCTCTATCACTATCCACTAGAACATTATGGTCACATTTCTCTTCCATTTGCATATTTTCACATCCCACCTATGTTCTCTTATGTGGAAACCCTGTGATGAGTTACTCTTGGCAACCATTTATTTCTAAATTTCCTTTTTAAAATGAATTTGTTAGTATTAATTTTTATGATGTGGGATTCCCTGAATGAAATGTTCAATTAGTAAACCATTTATAACCCTAATTAATTTCAAGGGAGAAATTCATTTTAAGAGGGGTACAATGTAACACACTGAGATTTTATGAGATATATTCTTTTTAGTTTCTTTGCAGTCTTTTGTTGTACGCTAAACCAATATTATCTTTCACTATAAGAAACACCTTATTAGCATGTTGTATATGCAACACTATTCATGGATCGTGTTACACGCAGGAGCGACCATCTTCGATAGCTTGCGTTGTACGCCGTATCAAGTTTCACTAATCAAATGATATATTATTAAAATTTTATTATTGTCATGTCCCGACCCTACCGGTCCCGAGCCGCAACTACCTCAAGCCATCCTCCATAGGCCAGAGGATGGCGACCATCGCAGAAGGCGTAACAATCTCGGGGAGGCCTTCGCCTAAGTACCTATACACACGCACACACAACCCACATGATGCAGAGTAAAAAAATAAAACTAAAGAAAAATAGCTATACCCCAACCGCAGTCATGCATCAACCACTAAATATAGTATGTAAAGTGCTGGAAGTACTGACAAATAACTGAAAATTAAATGGGTAAAAGCACATGCCCAACCACAAAGGTGACACATCCCGGAAATAGGTAAACAAAAGAAAACAACTTGATAGACTCCCACCAGAATACTCTAGCACGACTACGGTATGTTGCTCCAACTGTTGTGACCTCTACGCTCCTCCGTAGTCACGATTGACATGTCCGTCATCTGCAAGGGCACACCAGGTGTGGGCAAAGCCCAACCTGGGGTGAGTATAAAGATACTCTGTAGGTAGCCCCAAAAGCTCAAGGGAGCAACAAAGGGGGCACTAAAGAGGTGAGAAGTAGACTAAAATAGATAGTAGAAAAGTTTAGTAAAGAGATTGTCGCTCAATCCAACAGAAATAAGTAAGTAAGGACCCAAATAAGTGGGAACAAATGTAGGGTTTAATTATATATATATGCTCAACAAGAAACCCAAATGAGTGTGTAAGGGGATCTCTATTTCTGAGCTCATCCTAGGATAATTCCCCATCAGTTCTGAGTAAAACCATCCACAGAACCCAGCATCTCGTCTCGTCCACCTAGGAAGCCCATGTAAAAGGGGATCAATCACCGCACTTCGATACTATCCGCTTTGGGTGGCACTAACTCGACCACACGGTTTTAAGTCGCATCTCAAGGACACGTCTAATTGAGGAAAGTTCCCCTCTTCCTTGTGGGTCCTTAGGTAACATTAAAATTGTCACACCACTGATTCGTACGACCAGGGATCCGCTCCAGTACTCATGGTGAAAACTCACTAACTATCCTCATAAGAAGGCCTAAGTCTAATATGCCAATGGGTGACCCGCTGCCCAGCACTGTTGGAGGGTAAATCATAATAAGATAATGGGTGACCTAATTCCCAACCCTGCTAGAGGTTAGAGAGTAATACAACATCAGATGACCCAATGCCCGGCCCTGCTTGAGGGTAGACCTGGAATAAGTCGACAGACGACGCAATGCCCAGCCCTGCTGGAGGGTAGACCTAGAACAAGATGACGTGTGACCCACTGCCCAGCCCTGCTAGATGGTAGACCACCAAGAGTCGTCTGGTGACCCACTACCCAGCCCTGTAGGTGGGTAGACCCTCAAGAGTCGACAGGTGACCCACTGCCCAGCCCGACTGGAGGGTATACACGGAATCAGCCCGATAGCTCTACCCCACAACTGAAATTCCCAGGTGTCACTAATAACGCCACCGTGCACTGGGTCGGAGTGCATCAAAAAAGGGATGTTCATCCAATGCCTACCCATGCTTCCACATTTAACATGATTTCAAAAGAGGCTCCACATGCCCAAACAGATTACCCCGTTGAAATCCTCGAAGAAAAACACGCGAGATAGACTACTGACTTGCCTGAAACGGACCACCGGTGAATATGGTACTATTCACCATAGCCAGCCCATGTGGGGACCGCACCCCGACTCTGATACTCGTCTGGAATACTATTCCATCATGATACTCTATGAAAAACAAACGAAAGCGACTACTCAAATGCCTCGAACGGACGTCTGTTGAAAAAGGGGGAAAAACGCTGCACGCAGCTCAAAGACGGCTTGTTGGGCCCACGTCTCAACTCCCACTTGAACACCCAAAACCATACTGGAAACTTCCGCCTCAACTCCAGGGCCGCAACGCCACTGACGGCACTAAAAATGGACATCATATGTGTCCGCGCCATCCAAAACAAGAATCCTGGCATAGCACTAAATGTGTGTGTCGCGCTACCAAGCTCCCGTCCCAGTAATTAAAATTCCCGAAACCTTCCCAAAACCTTCTTCTTGACCTGAGGATTACACTGCCGTAGACGGCAGGAAAAATGGACACCCTTTTAAAATGTTACAGGTTCCCGAAGCCGGAGGGGACGAAGCCCCTTGGGCTGGACCGGCCTGGCCTACCGGTCCACCCGGTCTGGTCCGACCCATGCCGGTCGGCCCAGCTCGCAATTCCGGCCTGCGGTTCAACCACGCGGCCCGGTCGTGAACCCATGGTCCATGCCTCACCCGACCGGCCATCATCGCCGGTCTTCGGTCCACGTGGATACCTGTTTCCTTTGGGTCTCCCCCCCCGGGGGGTCGCGCCGCGACCCCTGTCTACCAGGACGACCACCACCGCCCGGTCGAGCCACCGAGCCACCGCCTGCGAGCTGCGCCGCCGCCAGGATCCCAGATTCCACCACTTGTTGCCTAAATCCAGGAGCTCACCACTGCCGTTGGAGCCCGCTCCGCCTACTGCCGCCGTCCTGGAGCTCGCCGCCACCATGGGAACCTGCCAGACCTTTGCTGGAACCACCAGAAAACGGGGAAATCATCCAAAAAACTTCTCGGGGCCACCCCGGGGTCCCCGGAACTCCAAAATTTGATCTGAAAGGTTTTTTAGGAAGATAAAATCGAGCCCTACGCAACCAGGGGATTTTCTTGGAGATCATACCACCATTCGACATAGGAGAATAAATTTAAATACAAAACAGAAAATGAAACAAAGAACAAATCCTCATACCTCGTTGGGCGTAGCCCGATTCTTTTCAGCTAGGTTGCCGGAGCCGCCGCGCCGTGCCAGAGTGGTGGAGGAGAAGGTGGAGCCTTTTTGAGAGCTCTTGAACCAGGGTAGAACAAACCACGGAGAGGTGAAGAGGGTGGGTGGTGTGTTTAAATTGAAAAACACACTGAACCACCCGCTCGTCAGCCCATACCCGAACATTCGTCAGGGCCAGGATTGTGCTGCCTTTTGGGTAAAACCCACGTTCTAAGTGCAACGGCAGTCTCAGATTTTTAATCTTAGCCTCTATTCTATAGGTTATGAAAACTAACGCCCGAGGCCACTAAATTACAAAAATTCCGCTGGGGGCGTTTTTCACAGTTGGCCCGCAACCGTGAAAATTAAACCCCTCCTAGGGTAAAAGGCACGCTCAGGACTCAATGGTGCCCTATGTTTTCCCTTCCGAGATACCAATCAAGAGTTATTCTATTTATTAAGCCCGTCCAGTGTGAACATATGCCAAATTTAATTCCATCCACACCAAGGCTAAGAATCGCACAGCGTCTAAACGCCCTGCTTTAGAATAATATCAAGAAACATTTCGAAGCCTTATAGGCTCAAAATCGGGGTTCTTACATTATTCCCTCATTCACATTTTTTGTCTCCGAAAAACCAAAACTACCAAAAAAAACTCAGTGTACTGAGCCCGCATCAGGCGCTACCGATCCTAGTTGCTCTCTTACACCCTCCCATGCTGCCACAACACTCGAACTAGAGGAATGGCACGTCCGCGCAGAGTCCGCTCCTGTCGGACCTCAATCTCCATCGAGTTCTCCTCAAAGGCGGCTCCATCCTCGATGTACAGATATCCCCAGTCGATAACGTTTGTGGGGTCGTGCACGTATTTCCTCCACTGCAACACGTGGAAGACATAACGCACTCTCTCCAGCTGTAGGGGTAGAGAAAGATGATGGGAAACCTCACCAACCCGGCGCATGATCTCAAAGGGCCCAATGAACCTGGAGGACAGCTTGCCTCCTTGGCCGAACCTCCGTGTTCCACTACACGGGGAGACTCTAAAAAATACATGGCCTCCCTGCTCAAACTCCAAGGTCCTGCAATGTCGGTCTGCATAAGACTTCTGCCTACTCTGAGCCGTCCTCATCCACTCATGAATGACCTGCAGTTTCTCCGTTTTTACCTCCACCAACTTCGGGCCCTCGAGAGAGGTCTCCCCAACGTTCGTCCAACACAAGGGTGACCTGAAGGGTCTCCCGTTGAGGGCCTCAAAAGGTGACATGCCAATATTATAGTGGTAAATGTTGTTATATGAAAACTCTACCAAGGGCAAGTGATCCTCCCATCCCCGGCCAATGTCTAACACACACGCCCTGAGCATATCCTCTAACACCTGGATAGTGTGCCCGGTCTGCCCGTCAGTCTGGGGGTGAAACGTCGTACTCATCCACAATTGAGTCTCGAATGCCTCTTACATGCCTCTCCATAATCGAGAAGTAAACCACGCGTCACAGTCGGAGATGATCGTCGAGGGTAGTCCACGAAGGAAGACGATCTACCGAACATATAACTGCCCCAGACTCTCCACCGAGCTCTGCTCCCTGATAGCAGGAATGTGCGCTGACTTCGTGAGTCGGTCCACTATCACCCAGATGGAGTCATGGCCCTTCACCATGCGCAGAAGCCCTGTCATGAAATCCATAGATATGCCATCTCAATTCCACTATGGGATATCAAGGGGCTGCAACAACCCTGCCGGAACCTGGTGCTCTGCCTTCACCTGCTGATAGGTAAGACCCCGAGAAACAAACTCGTCTATGCTCCGCTTCATGCCAGAACACCAAAACTACTGCTGAAGGTCTCTGTACATCTTCGCCACTGTCACGACCCGTCCTCGGGGCCCGTGCCGTGACTACCCCAAGCCCGCCTTCCATAGGCCAGGGGCTGGCGACTAGCACCAAGGTGTAAATCCCAACAAAAAGGGAAGGCATTGCCTTTGAAAAGTAAACAAGCACCACAGAGTAAGCAAGCGGAAAAGTAAACACTAAGTAAAAACGGTACAAGCTGTGCTGAAAGTAAAAGGGGCCGGAAATACAAGCCCAACTGTAAAGTACAACTGAATGGAAAAACAACAACTGAATGGAAAAAACAGCAGCGTCGAGCCGTCCTCTAGAAGTCCCACCTGAAGGGTGGGTACAGATAGCCTCCACTGCTCCTCGGGGCCACCTGACCGCTCCGAGTACGTCCCGCCTAGTGGTCCACCTCTACGTATCGTCCTGCCCTGCATGCCACCACCACGATCAGTGATGTCCGTCGTCTAAAACCAACCCAACATAGTGCGGGCATATCCCGTTCAGGGGTGAGTACAAGCTACTCAGTAGGGACCCCGAGACCCCCGAAGGTCTCCCGAAATCCACTAAGGATAATCCACAAAGGAAAGATACAATCACGAAGTAACATCTGACACAACTTAGGTATATGCCCATACATATACCTAAGTCATCAATTCCTGTTTGGCTCCAACGTCCGAGCCCTAGCACAACCCAGTCCACACAGGAAAGCAAAACGTATACCCACACAGGATAGCTCAACACAATCCACAAGGGAGAGTAAACAGTAAATACACAGGATAGCTCAACACAATCCAAAAAGGAGAGTAAACAGTAAATCCACACAGGATAGCTCAACACAATCCGCAAAGGAGAGTAAACAGTAAATCCACACAGGATAGCTCAATACAATCCGCAAAGGAGAGTAACACAAGATTCAGCTCACACAGGTATACTTCTTCGGATGACAATAAAGATGATCACTGATCCATCTAAGTCGTCGGACCCATGAAGGATCGATAGGTAACTAACCCCCGCAATGACCCACACAGGATCAGGCCCACACAGGACCTGTAGGTGCTGGCTCACACAGAACCGCTGAGCGCGGACCCACACAGGATCGGGCCCACACATGACCTGTACCACTGATCCACGTAGGATCGCTGAGTGCAGTAGTCGTCGCAGTCCACTGAGGATCTCTGCACAGTCGTCACCGCAGTCCACTTAAGATCTCTGCACGGTCGTCGTCAGAGTCCACTGAGGATCTCTGCAAAGTCGTCGCCGCAGTCCACTGAGGATCTCTGCACGGTCGTCGCTGTCGAAGAAGCGGTCGCAGCCAGCTCTAGGGTTCCCGCTCACAGCAAGCTCGTTCGAGAGGGTCCGCTCCACGAGCCGAGAGGCCGATACATCAACTAACACAAAGTCCAAAGTTGATGTATCCAAAAGTTCCGTATCGTCAATAGGAACTCAACGTCGCAGACGGCGCGTCAATCGGACACCCGGTCTGAGAGTTATTGGCTTTTTCGTCCTAGGGGCCCGTTTGGTTTTTAAGGCAAAACCAACCCGACCGTACTCCACCTGCATCCAAACCTCGGGCGGAGTATGCCAAAATATTCGTCTCACAAAGAGGAAAACAACAAATCTGACGGAACGTCAATCGGACGTCCGTGGCTCAAGATATGAGTGTTTCCGCTCTGAGGGCCCGGTTGGTTTCGTGTACGAACCAACCCGGCCGAACACAAAGTGTTCCGAAACCTTGAGTGCGATATACCGAAACGACCGTCTCGATCCAAGGATCGTGTTTCCACTGACGGCGAGTAGTTTGGAGGTCCATAGCTCAAGTTACGAGCATTTGAACGAAGACCGTCCGAAGACGGGGGTCCGGGCCCGGGCCGACCCGGGCCGACCCCCCCGGGGTCGGTCGAACCCCGTCCGACCCGGTCCGACCCGGTCGGACTGGTTTGGCTCGGCCAGGGCCGGTCCTGCTCGGCTTGGCCGAGCGGCTGAGCGGGTCGACGCGGGGGGAGCCGCCGCCCCGCGTGACACCCCTGCGACACCCGTGGGGTGTCGGCCAGCCAACCGGACGCGGCTTCAGCCGCGTCCCGCGAGCGCCGCCTCCGCGGTCGGTGCCGCGGCGGCCTCGTCCGGCGACCCGCGCCGCCGCCGCCTTCCGCGGGCCGCCGGAGTCGCTCCGGTGGCCCGTTTTTTTTTTTCCGTCTTCGCCATTGCTGTTCCCGGGACTCGTTCTTCACTGCGGGATCGTCAAACATCCGTTGCGGCAAGTTTCGCTGTCGCCCGTCAAATCCGCACAAAACGAAGAACGGTGGAGGGTCGTCGGGCCCTGTTCATTTGGCCCGCACCCTCCGCGTTAGAGATAAACAAACGGGAGAATTTTTATTCCACACAGGAACCAACAATTTTAATAAGTTTAAAATTGTTCACAAACCGGTTCTTTAATTTTTCTTTTTAAAGAAACATTGACAGGAAATAAAGAGGGGGTAATTCAAAAACAAATCCCTACCTCGTAGGTCATTGCGCGTGAGCGTTCTTCGCGGAATTGCTCGTCGCGGAAGAGGGGGATCGTCACGTCGTCGCAGGAAGGCGTCACGTTGTAGCGGAAAGGCGTCGCGTTGTCGCGGAATCCGGCGTTGAGTCGGCAAGCTCAATGGACCAAGAACAACAGATTCAAATTATAAATAATTAAATCTGTGTTTCGTTTAAAACCAAAAAGAACCTTTAGAGGAAACCCGAAATCACTCACCTCAAACGGTTGGTGATCGGAGATCAGGGCGGGGAAGAACGTCTCGGATGGGAGCGTCGTCGATTTCCGGGTTTGGCGTTCTTCGCGTTCTTCGCGTTCTTCGCGTTCTTCGTGAGGGAGAAGAAGATACAAGGGTCCTCTCAAATCCTCTCAACGCGCATATAACCAGAGGTCGTGCGTTGGCCTTATTTTATTATTACGCCAACGAATTTGAAAACTGGTTAAGAAACGATTGAATTAATTCGTTGAATTAATTCGACAAAAGAAACTGCCCATTTAATTCCAGAAATAAACCGCCCAATTAAATGGTCTGTTAAGATTTTAAGAAACGCGTCAGTTGACTTTCATAATGACGGGTTTTCGCGGGTGCGTTACTTAGCGGAAAGAAACGGTGGGGCTCGTGCGGGCCCCACCTCACAAATATCCTACCGAGGGGGTAGGATATTTTCTGGATAGCATCCTATCCGGATCAACTCAGTTTAAGCCGTCTTTATGTGTCTTCAAGTGGCCTCCAAGTGGCTTAAGTGAAGTAAAATAAAGTGGTCGCAAAATTATTTTATTTCTTAACTTTAAGCCCGAAAATTAAAAACCACACCCGAGAAAACGCAACTCCGGAAGAGGCATTTCTAAGCGAATATCGGCGCTGCGATTTCATCGGTGCCCTCAGAATTCGATTCCGGGGACCTGTTCAAAAGTTAGAAAAACCCGCTTGTCCGTTCACTGAACGTACCCGAGCCAAACTTCGGAAAATGATTTCGGGCACACCGGGCCTCGGAATCAGGTGACGTCAGAGACTGTGCTCTTGTAAAATTCCAAACAAAATTAAGAAAAAAATTTCCTTGAAATTTACGGGTCTTTACATTACTCCCACCTCAGGGCTTTACGTCCTTGTAAAGATACATCAAATACTAGGGAAACAAATGTGGGTACTATGCACGCATCTGAGCCTCCCGCTCCCATGTGCTCTCCTATAGGTTCCCGTGCTTCCATCTGATGCGCACAAGAGGAATCGATCACCCACATAGGACCCGCTCCTGTCGATCCTCTATCTCCACTGGGACCTCCGCAAAAGTCGCCCCATCATCCACGTCTATCTCCCCATAGTCAATGATGTGCGTCGGGTCGTGCACGTATCTCCTCAGCAGGGATACGTGGAAGACGTCGTGCACCCGGTGCAACTGAGGTGGCAGAGCCAGGCGATAAGCCACCTCGCCAATCCTGCTGAGGACCTAGAATGGCCCGATGAAGCGTGGAGACAACTTGCCGCCTCGGGAAAATCTCCGCAAACCACGTCGAGGTGAGACACGCAAGAAGACGTGGTCGCCATCCTCGAACTCTAGTGGCCTCCGCCTCCTGTCAACATATGACTTCTGCCGGCTCTGTGCTGTCCTCATCCGCTCCTGGATGACCTGGACCTTCTCTGTCGTGGCCTGGACCATCTCTGGTCCCACAAGTGCTGACTCCCCATGGTCTGTCCAGCACAAAGGAGATCTGCAAGGCCTGTCGTAAAACGCCTAGTAGGGTGCCATCCAGATGGTGGAGTGGTAGCTGTTGTTGTACGCGAACTCCACCAGGGGTATCTGGTCCTCCTAGCTGCGACCAAAGTTGAGGACACATGCACGGAGCATGTCCTCAAGAGTCTGAATGGTCCTCTCCGTCTGACCTTCCGTCTGAGGGTGAAAGGCGGTTCTCAGACGCAGCCGCGTCCCGAACGCCTCCTACAACCCCTTCTAAAGCCGGGAAGTAAAGCGAGTGTCTCGATCAGAGACGATATTCGATGGGACACCGTGAAGCCGTACAATCTCTTGAACGTAGAGACATCCCAAGCTCTTCACTGAGCCCTGCTCTCAGATGGGTAAGAAGTGTGCCGACTTGGTGAGTCGATCAACAATCACCCAAATAGAGTTGTGACCTCTGGAAGTTTGTGGAAGTCCAGTCACGAAGTCCATAGATATGCCATCCCACATCCACTCCGGGACCTCCAAGGGCTGTTCCAAGCCTGCTGGTACCTGATGCTCTGCCTTCACTTGCTGGCAGGTGAGGCACCGCGAACCGAACTCTGCCACAACCTTCTTCATGCCCGGCCACCAGTGATGACGTCTGAGATCCTGGTACATCTTCGCCACTCCTGGATGTACCGCCAAAGGAGAAGTGTGAAACTCTCTCAGCACCTCCTCTCGTAAAGCGACTGGTACCAAGGTACGTCCTCTAAAAAGGACATCGTGCTCTACTCCAAGGGAGAAACCATCGGGTGCCTATCCCGAGGATATCTATGCACGCCGTGTCTCACAGTCAGCATCCCCACACTATGCCTCTCTGACCCGCTGTAGAAGTGGAGGAGAGACTGTGAGAGACTGAAGGAAGGCTGCTCCGTATCTATCCACGAAGGATATCTGAAAAGAGGCTAGCTGCTCGGTCGCCTCCTCAAGTAGCTGGATGCCCGTCCTCCAACTGAGGGCATCGGATACTACGTTCCCCTTCCCAGGAGTATAGACTATCTCAATGTTATAGTCCTGGAGGAACTCGAGCCATCACCGCTATCTCAGGTTCAGGTCCTTCTGATAGAAGATGTACCTAAGTCTCCGGTGGTCAGAAAATACTGTGAAGTGCTCACCCATCAGATAGTGCCGCCATGTCTTCAGGGCGAAGACCACTGCTGCCAACTCCATGTCATGGGTGGCGTAGTTCTGCTCATGCGGCCTCAACTGACGTGATCCATAGGCAATCACGTCCCACTCCTACATCTGGACACACTCGAGTCCGGTCCCTGATGCATCGCAGTAGACTACGTTTCCAACTCCCTCTTCAGGCAACCTCAAGATAGGTGCGCTTGTCAGCCTCTGCCTCATCTCCTGGAAGCTCTGCTGACATCTGCCTGACCACACGAACGGTTTCCCCTTCTTCGTCAACGCTGAGAGTGGGTCCGTAACTCTGGAAAGTCTGGCACAAATCTCCGATAGTATCCGGCTAGGCCCAAGATACTCCGCACCTCCGTCACGCTCTTGTGTGGCTCCCAAGCTAGCACTGCCTCGATCTTCGCGGGATCCACTGCAACTCCCACCTCAGAAATGACGTGCCCCAAGAAGTGGACCTCACGTAACCAGAACTAACACTTAGAGATATTTCCATAAAGCTGGTGCTCTCGAAGTGTGTCTAGTACAACACGCAAGTGGTAGGTGTGCTCCTCCTCTGTCGTCGAGTGCACCAAAATGTCGTCGATGAAGACCATGACAAATCGATCAAGGTATGGCTGGAAGATCCTATTCATGAGGCTCATGAACACTGCTGGAGCGTTGGTTACGCCGAAAGGCATAACCAAGAACTCATAGTGGCCATACCGACATCTGAATGCCGTCTTCTGCACATCCTCGTCTCGAACTCTGAGCTGATGATAGCCTGACCTGAGGTCTATCTTCGAGAACCACCGTGCTCCCTTGAGCTGATCGAAGAGGTCATCAATCCTGAGTAGCGGATACTTGTTCCTCACTGTCACCTGGTTCAGGCGACGATAATCGACACACAGTCGCAAGCTCCCATCCGCCTTCTTGGCGAACAAAATCGGGGAAGCCCAGGGTGAAACACTGGGTCGGATGAACCCCTTGCCCTGCAAGTCCTCCAACTGTACCCGTAGCTCTCGAAGCTCGGCGAGGGCCATCCGATATGCTGGAGTGGATATCGGGGCTGTCCCGGGGTACAGATCAATATAAAAGTCTACCTCTCTGCGAGGAGGTAGTCCTGGAACGTCGTCGGGAAAGACGTCCGCGTACTGATCCACCACTGCAGGAAAACTGGGACTCCGCACGTCAACTGCTCCCAGGATGAGGCTAGCCAACTGATGAGTGATGGGCTGACCTCTCCTCTGCATGAGTCCATCCTGTGCTGCTAGGCTCCCTTCTCGCCGGTGAAGGTGAACCTGCTCCCGTCGGTGCGCACACATCGCACCTTGCGCCTAATGCATTCAATCTGAGTATGGACCGTAGATAACCAATCCATGCCCAAGATGACGTCGTAAGGCCTCGACGCCGCTACAAGAAGATCCCAGCCAAAGCTCTCGCCTCCTAGAGTAAGCTCCCACTGCCGGCACCAGTGCATAATCGTCGCGTTTGCTCCCGTAGGAGTCTCTAGCCATAAGGATCGATCCAACGGCTCTGTCGGAATCTCCGAGCTCCGAACAAGGGCAGTGGCTATGAAAGAGTGACTCGCTCCTGGGTCTATGAGAACTTCAGAAAGGGTGGAATAGACACAGATCGTATCTCGAATCATCTCTGGTGCACCGTGGTCGTAGGCCTCTGCTGCCTGGAGTTCTGCATGTCTCTGCCCGCCGGCTCCCTGAGGTCGGGGCGGGCCTCCTGGTGGTGGTGGTGGTAGAGCCTCAAAGCGTCGCCCACCACCTGCTGCTCGGCCAGCTCCTCTGCCTCGTCCGCCTCCTCCCTGCGGACCGCCACTGTCGACCCTCTGCCTCTGCCTGGGTGGCCCCTCCACCGTCTGCTGCTCCTCGGTACGGCGGGTCAGGCAGTCACGAGCCATGTGGCCCTGCCCGCCGCCGGAGTAGCACTGCCTGCCTCTCGGAAGACTGGCCCCGCGCTGTGTGCCCCGCACTGCTGAGCCAGTGTTCCGAGGTCGTCTTCCGGAAGGTCTGGTCTTCCTGGAACCCTGAGTCATCTGTCGGCTACCTACTGCCGAAGACTCCTCTATCTGCTGCCATGCGGTAGGTCTCGCTGTGGACTCAGCCAGGAAGCTCTCGATCAGGAGGGCTCGCTCCAGTACTCCTGCCTGGGTCGGGATGCTGAGAGAGATCAGCGATGCCCTGATCTCGTGTCTCAATCCCTTCTCGAAGGTCCGGGCCCGGAATAAGGGGTCTCGTACCATGTCGGTCGAGTAGCGAGAATGATCGGTGAACCTCGCCGCGTACTGAGCGACCGTCAAGCTGCCCTACCGCAGCTGACGAAGCTCCTGAATGCGCACCGCACGGAGGGTGGCCAGGACGAACTCTGAGTGGAAGAGGCTCTCGAAGTCTGTCCAGATGAGGGTGGCCTCATTGTAACACCCCGAGCTTCCACGATACGCCTCTCTTTAAATAATGCAATACCTTGCATTGTACGCAAGTTCGAGTTCTAAAACACCGCTACTAATCAAAGTAGCCGTTATGAATAGTAATAACCACCTTTTAAAATTATAGAAATTTTATATTTCAAAATGGACTTCATTTTTGTATTCGTAATATCGAAATTAGCCTATGTTGAATTTTTGGTATTTTTCTGAGAACTTCTAATTTTTTATGAATAGTGAAAATTACTTAAAGACATCTTTTTTAATAAAAATAATTTATAGTGATAAATTATACTATTTTGTGGTTTTAAAGTATAATTAGAATATATTTTTACCATTTTATCCAATGGTGGTCATTAGAATTAATTTAACATTGAAATTGGACATAAACAATTGCCAATCTTTTGATATAAATTGTTTCTTAAAAACACTCTATTTGTTGTGACAGCGGGAATTAATTATAAAATTAATTAATGCAACTTATATGTTTGGAATTTTGTAAAATAGACATCATTTTTGAATTCGGAATATCAATTATAGCTTAGGGTGAAATTTTGGCATTGTTCTGAAAAACTTCAATTTTTGATGAATAGTGAAACCACTAAGTGGTAGTTAAATAACTGATTTTTCGTTTAAATGAAATATTACCACTTCTGTGATTTGATTTTCAAAAATCCGACATACATGGTTGTCATTAAGAAGTAAAATGTGGTTCAATGAGATTAAAATAATTTTTTGGTGAATAGTAACTTTTAAGTTCTTAATCGCGATTAGAGGTAATTAGTGTAGTTTAAGGTACAAATAATGTTATAATAATATGAGATGAGCATGACACTTGTCCTACTCCTATTGGATGAGTCATGGCCGACCAAGAAAACCCATGGGTCAACTTGGGGACCCCATGGAGCCACTTTAGTTGGAAAATGACATTAATATATATTTATTTAATGTTAAAATTAAATTGACACAAACATGAGTTGTTTTACTAAAATAGTTTTTAAGTGGGGTTACAAAAGTCCAAATTTTGACTATAAATATTAATTAGAAAGATAAAAAGATTTCATACATCATAGTAGTTTTTTTATAATTTTTAGACAATATATAAATTAAATTATTTATGACATGATTATGATGCAGCGATGACCTCATTATTTAACGATTTAAATAAAATGAGAAGATAATGCAAAATCCAAGGCTTACACTTGTCCAAAGCCTATTGGATGAAGATATTTCGAACCCTTATCACCTTAGCCACGAATAATATAAGTGTGGGTCCTTTAGAATCCGAAAAGCATTGTGTAATAATTTAACATTTCAATCTTTCCAAAAGAGCCCCTGCTCTCCTCTTATAAAAGGCCCCCAACTCTCCCACCTCATTTACACTTTCAAGCCATTTTTCTCAGCCAACCTCTACCCAAATACTCTCCAAACATCCCTCTATTACTCCTAGAAGCCTCACTTTGGGAAGAACTATTCCCAAGGAAGCCTTTGGCTCAAATCAAAAAGAGTTACCCGATTTTGAGGTAATGTCTTCTCTAATGTTGTTTTGTTTTATTTTTCTTCTCCAACCACCTAAACTCTTTTTATTCGTTTCTTTTATAACAACACCAGTATCCTCAATATACTAGGATGTTGTTATAAGAAGGATTCGAGCTACACTTACACACACCTACATCTAATGGTTAAAGGACATACGGTTTCTGTGGATGGCGAATCTCTGCCTCACGAAACGATGATTGTTCAACACTCATATAACACCTTCAATGGTGGCCATTAAGATGTCACTATTTTTATATATGATATATAATATGTTTATGTTTTACTTATTCTTCTGTATTTCTCATTTATGTCATACTTTATGATTTCCATTATGGGTAAAACGCGATAATTTCATTTTAGGAAGTGCGGACTACCGCCCCCTCAAAGTGATTTGAATCGTTAATGTCATATGTGGGATGTATAAAGGATGGAGTAAATGGTATTATACACTATATTATACTGGAATTATATTATACATTTATATCATTATGATTTCGTTCCATTAAATATGAAATAGAAATGAAAGTAGCGTTCATGCGTACGTACGGCTTACCGTCTCCATGAACGGTGCATTTCATTTCTTACCTCTAAATGTTACGTAATATTATAAATGAATGTATATACTGGATATATATGATATATATGACATCTAAATCATGAATATAATTCTGGAGATAATGTATATTCGACCACATAAACAACTTGTAATTATAAGAAGTTTATTGTTAACTCAAGTACCAAAGATCGACAAAACGACCGTTATTAACTTAAATAATTACATAATGTTCATAACATTGTAATAAGTGATATAAAAAGGATAATGAAATTAAAAATGGTTCTTAATAAGGTATATATTAACTCTAGTTTATTATTCAGGAGGTTAATGAACGGTTGAGTCAAGTCAGACACGAGGTAAGGGAACTTCTTAACCCAACTTCCATTCTTTGGGTTAATCTCCTACTTTCAAATTATGTCATGATATTATTATGTCTTATTTTGTATTTTTACTTTCTTTATGTGTACCTATAGTGAATACACATAATATATATATATTTTATTTTAAAAATGATCTTTGTAAGGACTTCGTCTCAATCTCCTTTCATTGAGGCATATTTGGGTTTATACACAAATTTCTTTTATACGGTGTATAAACCACTTTGACTTTTACGTTTATTCAAAAGGAATCTTTTTTATACGAAGCATTTACTAAACGAAAAAAGGGAATGTTTTTGTCGTACGTATGCGGCGACAACGACTTCTCCGCTGCCGTGACCACTATTTGAGTTTTGGCTTCCTCTACAAGCCATACCCTTTTTTTAATGAAAAATAAATACCATGTTACACTTTTCTTTTATTTTGGTATTGAAAATGGTTTTGAAAGCGTTTTTATTATATCAATATGTTGTATTGATATCTTCTGATTGAAATGTGGAAATTTTATGTTTCCATTATGCATGTTTTATGTGATACGATTATGTTATGGTTTATGAGATGTTTAAACCTGTTCATATGAGGAATTTATTGGACTGAATAAGTGACCGGTGGAGCCCGCTATAGCTCCTCGATGCATCGGTAGGTCTCATGAGACAACTAGACATGGAATTGGACGAGGCCCTTTCCCAATTTGATTTATGGTTTTGGCCGAGGCCTTAATCATTTTAGACGTCTTGTCCGAGGCCTTGACAAAGTGTTTCAGAATGTCTGGCATTATACATTCCCTCATTATGAAAGTGTTTATTGATATTGCATGTGATTATTCGACCAGTAGAATATCCATGTGAAGAAGTGAATGGCATTATCTCATTTTACTTTTGCCATATTATGTTGATGTTCAAGTTTAAAAGGCTTTTGTTTTAGTTATACATTGCCTTAAATTTTTATGTTTATTTATGAAAGCTTCCGCAATATTGTAATCCTTACTGAGCATCTGAGCTCACCCCTTGCAATGTTTTAATATTTTCCAGGATGTGAAGAAGTATTTTATGAATGACCTGCAGGGATAGTCAGAAGAGGATATGAGTGTGGACTATGAAGACTTTGTTATTAGTTTTTCACTTTATGATGTAATGTAAGATTTATGAATGTATCTAGTGTTTTCCAAGGCTACTAAACTAATCAGTCTTTCGAGACTTGATCTTTTGTGATCATGCCAATGTTACGAAGTAATGCACCGACTCTGGGTAGCTGGGGTCGGGGCGTTACAGTTGGTATCAGAGGAAGTTTAGTACTAACCTTGGAAGCTAGATGTAGATAAACTCTGATTAGAGCACATAGCCCAAAGATAGACCTTGAGGATTGGTATAGAATAACTTCCTAGAATTTTGGTATTATAGAGATGTTATGAGTTTTCTGAGAAATACATCCCTGTCTGGATACGAGCAGGTAGAGGCGGCTCTGGCACAGATGTACCTAGGGGTAAAACCCGAAAACACCGCTTTGAGCTAGACTCGAATGGGAACTGGTGCACGACAACGGTTCTTGCTTCACTCTTGGTTACGACACTCCCGGGGGATATGCTTAGGATAATTCTCATTTTCTTTACAAACCACTATGAAGGGTTATGAGTATATACTTTCTCAAAGGAAACATTTCTTTTTATGATTATGGATTATATCCATAAATAGTTCAATTTATGTAAAGTATTTTACAAATATGGAATTATGTATTTTATTTCATAAACTAATCTAGTTTATGACATTGTTTAGAAATGGCACCTAGTGGAAGGAATGGAAACCGTATCAATGCACGCACTCCGTGTAGGGATTGCCCTCCTGCTCAAGATAATTATGGTGGAGCTAGTGATACAACTGGTGCTGATCAGCTTCTCACCGTACTGGGACAACTCACGCAGGTTATAAATAATAACCATACTCGTATGGAGCACCCTGATCCGCAACGTGGAGGATCAATGCTAAACCGTTTCATTAGGCAACAACCACCAACCTTCAATGGGAGTACAAATCCTATAGTAGCTGAGCAATGGATAAATTCCTTAGAGAAAATATTCCATGCCTTGGGGAGTAGTGAAAGGGAGAAAGTTGTCATGGCAGTTTACCGCCTCACTGGAGATGCCGATCAGTGGTGGTCGCTGATTCAAAACACAAAGGAAGATGATGACGTATCGAATATGTAATCGAGGGAGTTCAAAGAGATTTTCTTAGAAAAATACTTTCCTCGTGACCATCGAGCAGATATGGAAAGGCAATTTCTGAGTCTGAGGCAGAAGGAGGATGAGAATGTCGCAAAGTATGAGGCTATCCTTACAAGGTTAGCGAGGCATGCTTCCGATTATATACGTAACCCAAGAAGTAAGATTGATCGTTTCTTTGATGGGTTAAAACCATTTCTCCGTCGAGCTTTAGTATCACAAACCTTCTCATCATACGAAGATATTGTCTCGTGTGCTATCAAGACAGAAAAGGAATTCTCTAAGTCTTATGACAACAAAGTAAAGCAAGAGAAGAAGAGAACGGTGGAACAAGGGACAGATAAAGGGAAAAGGGGAAAGAAGGATTTTCCATTATGTGATAATTGTGGGAAGAATCACCCTGGTACTTGCCTAAAAGGAATGGGAGTTTGTTATAAATGTGGAGAAAAGGGTCACCAGGCTCGTGATTGCAAGGGAAAGAAAGAGGCTATCAAAGTTGAATGCTATAATTGTAGAGAAATGGGTCATTATGCAAATGAATGTCCTAAGCATCAGGGAAACTTACCTCAGAAAAGGCCAAGGGATCAAGGACAATCTTATGCTGTTACTACAGTTGAAGCAGAATAACTAATGTATTGGTTCTTTTGGACTGATGGATTATATTTCGGTTATTAGAATAATGTGATATATATATATAAGGATTGTACTGCAGTACTTGTTGATTTCAGTAAGGTTTTAATATGATGAAGGTAATCATATTTTTAGTATGTGACAATAAGAGAAACTTTACTTTGTTTGGGGAATCTGATAAATTGATTTTGGAATTAAGAGACCTTTTAGAGAAAGTCTAGACAGAGGTATTTTGGATAACTATAAAGGTTGGAGTGGATTAAGTTGATCTTTGGATAGTATTGTTTAAGGTTAAAACATTTATGAAGATTATTTTTGGAATAGTATAGTACTATATTTTTAGGAAAAGGACAACCTGCAGGGTAGGGCATAACCCGTCGCGTCGGACAAAGCTGCAGGAATCGAACCCACAACCATAGTGCGACAGGCCTTTATTTCCTACCACTAGCCTACAGGAAGTCCCTGGTTATTAGAAAATAATTTTACTAATCTAAATTTTATGTGTTAACATTTGGAACCTTATACAATTAGGAAAAGTAAAATATTTTTTGGGTTCTATTATCTTTTTGAGTTAAAGGTGAGTTGAAGGTTGAAACACTAATTGTCAGGCATTAATATATATATACATATCTGTTATTCAATGAATAAATTAATTCTTAAACTTTAGTAAAGGGATATTAAAACAAAAAAATGCGTTATCCTAATACCTTATTTCTTGTTGAACTGATGATATTTTAAATCAACATAGATTGAAGGCTTTGAGGCCCTCAATTTGACAGTTGATTGTGATTGATGGCCTCAATCACTCCCTACGAATATTTACGTTTTCCTCCAATTATATATCTCTAATTGCAACCAATGTTCTCCTAATCAAGATCATAATTGGGTGGTGACTTTTTCATTTCCCTTTCCCTCTTATTAAGGCTAAATTTTATTGACCTTATTTCTGATGTGGGTTTTCCACAAAGGTATTTTCTATTTTCAACCTTTTATTTTCAAATAAAAATATCAAATTGCGAGGACGCAATTTATTGAAGGAGGGTAGAATGTAACACCCCGAGCTTCCACGATACGCCTCTCTTTCAATAATGCAATAGCTTGCATTGTACGCAAGTTCGAGTTCTAAAACATCGCGACTAATCAAAGTAGCCGTTATGAATAGTAATAACCACCTTTTAAAATTATCGAAATTTTATATTTCAAAATGGACTTCATTTTTGTATTCGTAATATCGAAATTAGCCTATGTTGAATTTTTGGTATTTTTCTGAGAACTTCTAATTTTTAATGAATAGTGAAAATTACTTAAAAACATCTTTTTTAATCAAAATAATTTATAGTGATAAATTATAATAATTAGTTTTTTTAAAGTATAATTAGAATATATTTTTACCATTTTATCCAATGGTGGTCATTAGAATTAATTTAACATTGAAATTGGACATAAACTATTGCCAATCTTTTGATATTAATTGTTTCATAAAAACACACTATTTGTTGTGACAGCGGGAATTAATTATAAAATTTATTTATGCAACTTATATGTTTGGAATTTTGTAAAATAGACATCGTTTTTGAATTTGGAATATCAATTATAGCTTAGGGTGAAATTTTGGCATTGTTCTGAAAAACTTCAATTTTTGATGAATAGTGAAACCACTAAGTGGCAGTTAAATAACTAATTTTTCGTTTAAATGAAATATTACCACTTCTATGATTTGATTTTCAAAAATCCGACATACATGGTTGTCATTAAGAAGTAAAATGTGGTTCAATGAGATTAAAATAATTTTTTGGTGAATAGTAACTTTTAAGTTCTTAATCGCGATTAGAGGTAATTAGTGTCGTTTAAGGTACAAATAATGTTATAATAATATGAGATAAGCATGACACTTGTCCTACTCCTATTGGATGAGTCATGGCCGACCAAGACAACCCATGGGTCAACTTGGGGACCCCATGGAGCCACTTTAGTTGGAAAATGACATTAATATATATTTATTTAATGTTAAAATTAAATTGACACAAACATGAGTTGTTTTACTAAAACCGTTTTTAAGTGGGGTTACAGAAGTCCCAATTTTGACTATAAATATTCATTAGAGAGATAAAAAGATTTTCTACATCGTATTAGTTTTTTTATAATTTTTAGACATTAAATAAATTAAATTATTTATGACATCATTATGATGCAGCGATGACCTCATTATTTAACGATTTAAATAAAATGAAAAGATAATGCAAACTCCAAAGCTTACACTTGTCCAAAGCCTATTGGATGAAGAGATTTCGAACCCTTATCACCTTATCCACGCATTATATAAGTGTGGGACCTTTAGAATCCGAAAATCATTGTGTAATAATTTAACATTTCAATCTTTCCAAAAGAGCCCCTCCTCTCCTCTTATAAAAGGCCCCCACCTCTCCCACCTCATTTACACTTTCAAGCCATTTGGCTCGGCTAAAATCTGCCCAAATACTCTCCCAACATCCCTCTATTACTCCTAGAAGCCTCACTTAGGGAAGAACTCTTCCCAAGGAAGACTTTGGCTCAAATCAAAAAGAGTTACCTGATTTTGAGGTAATGTCTTCTCTAATGTTGTTTTGTTTTATTTTTCTTCTCCAACCCCCTAAACTCTTTTTATTCATTTCTTTTGTAACAACACCAGTATCCTCAATATACTAGGATGTTGTTATAAGAAGGAATCGAGCTACACTTACACACACCTACATCTAATGGTTAAAGGACATACGGTTTCTGTGGATGGCGAATCTCTGCCTCACGAAACGATGATTGTTCAACACTCATATAACACCTTCAAAGGTGGCCATTAAGATGTAACTATTTTTATATATGATATATAATATGTTTATGTTTCACTTATGCTTCTTTATTTCTCATTTCTTTCATACTTTATGATTTCCATTATGGGTAAAACGCGATAATTTCATTTTAGGAAGTGCGGACTACCGCCCCCTCAAAGTGATTTGAATCGTTAATGCCATATGTGGGATGTATAAAGGACGGAGTAAATGGTATTATACACTATATTATACTGGAATTATATTATACATTTTTATAATTATGATTTTGTTCCATTAAATACGAAATATAAATGAAAGTAGCGTTCATGCGTACGTACGACTTACCGTCTCCGTGAACGGTGCATTTCATTTCTTACCTCTAAATGTTACGTAATATTATAAATTAATGTATATACTGGATATATATGATATATATGACATCTAAATCATGAATATAATTCTGGAGATAATGGATATTCTACCACATAAACAACTTGTAATTATAAGAAGTTTATTGTTAACTCAAGTACCAAAGATCGACAAATCGACCGTTATTAACTTAAATAATTACATAATGTTCATAACATTGTAATAAGTGATATAAAAAGGATAATGAAATTAAAAATGGTTCTTAATAAGGTATATATTAACTCTAGTTTATTATTCTGGAGGTTAAAGAACGGTTGAGTCAAGTCAGTCACGAGGTAAGGGAACTTCTTAACCCAACTTCCATTCTTTGGGTTAATCTCCTACTTTCAAATTATGTCATGATATTATTATGTCTTACTTTGTATTTTTACTTTCTTTATGTGTACCTATAGTGAATACACATAATATATATATTTTATTTTAAAAATTATCTTTGTAAGGACTTCATCTCAATCTCCTTTCATTGAGGCATATTTGGTTTTATACACAAATTTCTTTTATACGGTGTATAAACCACTTTGACTTTTAAGTTTATTCAAAAGGAATCTTTTTTATAAGAAGCATTTACTAAATGACAAAAGGGAATGTTTTCGTCGTACGTATGCGACGACAATGACTTCTCCACCGCCGTGACCACTATTTTAGTTTCGGCTTCCTCTACAAGCCATACCCTTTTTTTAATGAAAAATAAATACCATGTTACACTTTTCTTTTATTTTGGTATTGAAAATGGTTTTGAAAGCGTTTTTATTATATCAATATGTTGTATTGATATCTTGTGATTGAAATGTGGAAATGTTATGTTTCCTTTATGCATGTTTTATGTGATACGATTTTGTTATGGTTTATGAGATGTTTAAACCTGTTCATATGAGGAATGTATTGGACTTAATAAGTGACGGGTGGAGCCCGCTATAGATCCTCGATGCATCGGTAGGTCTCATGATACAACTAGACGTGGAATTGGCCGAGGCCCTTTCCCAATTTGATTTATGGTTTTGGCCGAGGCCTTAATCATTTTAGACGTCTTGGCCGAGGCCTTGACAAAGTGTTTCAGAATGTCTGGCATTATACATTCCCTCATTATGAAAGTGGTTATTGATATTAAATGTGATTATTCGACCAGTAGAATATCGATGTGAAGAAGTGAATGGCATTATCTCATTTTACTTTTGCCATATTATGTTGATGTTCAAGTTTAAAAGGCTTTTGTTTTAGTTATACATTGCCTTAAATTTTTATGTTTATTTATGAAAGCTTCCACAATATTGTAATCATTACTGAGCATCTGAGCTCACCCCTTGCAATGTTTTAATATTTTCCAGGATGTGAAGAAGTATTTTATGAATGACCTGCAGGGATAATCAGAAGAGGATATGAGTGTGGACTATGAAAACTTTGTTATTATTTTTTCACTTTATGATGTAATGTAAGATTTATGAATGTATCTAGTGTTTTCCAAGGCTACTAAACTAATCGGTCTTTCGAGACTTGATCTTTTGTGATCATGCCAATGTTACGAAGTAATGCACCGACTCTGGGTAGCTGGGGTCGGGGCGTTACACTCATCGTGTACCTGGAGCATCAAGCTCCACCATCGCCCTGTTGCTGCGTGCAGTAGGCTCTCCACGAGGATCACCATGAGGTCTGCTGGTGTCCTCACTAGCCTGAAAACTCAGACGACCGCCTCCAGCTAGTCCTCGGCTGCCTGGGGGTCCGACTCCCCATGGAACATGGGTGGTCGCTGGCGCTGGAACTCGTGCAGAGCTCCGAGGCGTCGTGCGTCGTCAGCTGCCAGTGCTGGAAGCATCGGGGGCTCGGCGGGTAAAGGTACCGCCGGTGCCTCTGCTGTCAACGGGCCCTGTACCGAGGCCTCGTCGCTTGGCAGGCTTTCGTCGAGCTCTACTCTAGGAACCCTAGCTGGATGCTGTCGTCATGCCATCCTGAAAAGGAAACAAGTGCACCACGGTCAGAACAGTATACCTGGTGAGCTGACACAAGTAATCACAAAGAAAACTTGAAACACACATGCAATCAATGTTTTCGTGCATTAAGTCGGAAATCAGAAGTCAGGGTTCTGGTCTATGGATACGTCGGCCGCCACACCAACACTGGACTCCCTGAACTGATAACCACACTCAATATGCTAAACACTATTGCTTCACATAGAAGAAAGATCAGAGTCTGCGGCAGAACCGACCACCTCTGATACCAATTTTTCACGACCCGTCCTCGGGGCCCATGCCGTGACTACCCCAAGCCCGCCTTCCATAGGCCAGGGGATGGCGACTAGCACCAAGGCGTAAATCCCAACAAAAAGGGAAGGAATTGCCTTTGAGAAGTAAACAAGCACCACAGAGTAAGCAAGCGGAAAATTAAACACTAAGTAAAAATGGTACAAGCTGTACTGAAAGTAAAAGAGGCCGGAAATACAAGCCCAACTATAAAGTACAACTGAAAGGAAAAACAACAACTGAAAGGAAAAAACTGCAGCGTCGAGCCATCCTCTGGAAGTCCCACCTGAAGGGTGGGTACAGATAGCCTCCACTGATCCTCGGGTCCACCTGACCGCTCCGAGTACGTCCCGCCCAGTGGTCCACCTCCAGGTACTGTCCTACTCCGCACGCCACCACCACGATCAGCGCTGTCCGTCGTCTGCAACCAACACAACGTAGTGGGGGCATAGCCCATGCAGGGGTGAGTACAAGCTACTCAGTAGGGACCCCGAGACCCCCGAAGTTCTCCCGAAATCCACAAAGGATAATCCACAAAGGAAAGATACAATCACGAAGTAACATCTGGTACAGCTTAGGTATATGCCCATACATATACCTAAGTCATCAATTCCCGTTCGGCTCCAACGTCCGAGCCCTAGCACAACCCAGTCCACACAGGAAAGAAAAATGTATACCCACACATGATAGCTCAACACAATCCACAAGGGAGAGTAAATAGTAGACCCACATAGGATAGCTCAACAAAATCCACAAAGGAGAGTAAACAGTAAATCCACACAGGATAGCTCAACACAATCCACAAAGGAGAGTAAACAGTAAATCCACACAGGATAGCTCAACACAGTCCACAAAAGAGAGTAACACAAGATTCAGCTCACACAGGTATACTTTTTCGGATGACGATAAAGATGATCACTGATCCATCTAAGTCATCGGACCCACGAAGGATCGATAGGTAACTAACCCCCGCAATGACCCACACAGGATTGGGCCCACACAGGACCTGTAGGCGCTGGCTCACACAGAACCGCTGAGCGCGGACCCACACAGGATCAGACCCACACAGGACCTGTAGCACTGATCCACGTAGGATCGCTGAGTCCAGTAGTCGTCGCAGTCCACTGAGGATCTCTGCACAGTCGTCGCCGCAGTCCACTGAGGATCTCTGCACGGTCGTCGTCGGAGTCCACTGAGGATCTCTGCACCGTCGTCGCCGCAGTCCACTGAGGATCTATGCACAGTCGTCGCTGTCGAAGAAGCAGTCGCAGCCAGCTCTAGGGTTCCCGCACACACCAAGCTCGTTCGGGAGGGTCCGCTCCACGAGCCGAGAGGCCGATACATCAACTGACACAAAGTCCGAAGTTGATGTATCCAAAAGTTCCGTATTGTCAACAGGAACTCAACGTTGCAGAGGGCACGTCAATCGGACGCCCAGTCTGAGAGTTATTAGCTTTTTCATCCCAGGGGCCCTGTTGGTTTTTAAGGCAAAACCAACCCAACACTACTCCACCTGTGTCCAAACCTCGGGCGGAGTATGCCAAAAGATCCGTCTCACAAAGAGGAAAACAACAAAGCTGACGATGCGTCAATCGGACGTCCGTGGCTCAAGATATGAGCATTTCCGCTCCGAGGGCCCGGTTGGTTTCGTGTACGAACCAACCCGGCCGAACTCAAAGTGTTCCGAAACCTTGAGTGCGATATTCGGAAACGACCGTCTCGATCCAAGAATCGCGTTGCCGCTGACGGTGAGTCGTTTGGAGGTCCGTACCTCAAGTTACGAGCATTTGAACGAAGACAGTCCGAAGGCGGGGGGTCCGGGCCCGGGCCGACCCGGCCCGACCCCCCTGGGTCGGCCGAACCCGGTCCGACCCGGTCGGACTGGTCCGGCTCGGCCAGGGCCAGTCCAGCTCGGCTTGGCCGAGCGGCCCGACGCGGGGGTAGCCGCCGCTCCGCGTGACACCCCCGCGACACCCGCGGGGTGTCGGCCAGCCAACCGGACGCGGCTGAAGCCGCGTCCCGGGCGACGCGGGGGGGTGCCGCCGCCCCCGTGGGACACCCGTGGGGTGTCTCCTGGCACCGGACGCGGCTTCAGCCGCGTCCCTCGAGCGCCGCCGCCGGAGTCGCTCCGGTGGCCCGTTTTTCTTCCCGTTTGCGCCATTGCTCCTCCCAGGACTCATTATTCACTGCGGGATCGTCAAACATCTGTTGCGGCACATTCCATCATCGCCCGTCAAATCCGCACAAAACGAAGAAAGTTGGAGGGTCGGCGGGCCGTGTTCGTTTGGCCCGCACCCTCCGCGTTAGAGATTAACAAACGGGAGAATTTTTATTCCACACAGGAACCAACAATTTTAATAAGTTTAAAATTGATCACAAACTGGTTCATTAATTTTTCTTTTTAAAGAAACATTGACGGGAAATAAAGAGGGGGTAATTCAAAAACAAATCCGTACCTCTTAGGTCGTCGCACGTGAGCGTTCTTCGGGGAATTTCTCGTCGCGGAAGAGGGGGATCTTCACGTCGTCGCGGGAAGGCGTCGCGTGGTCGTGGAAAGGCGTCGCGTTGTCGCGGAATCCGGCGTTGAGTCGGTAAGCTCAACGGACCAAGAACAACAGATTTAAATTATAAATAATTAAATCTGTGTTTCGTTTAAAACCAAAAAGAACCTTTAGAGGAAACCCGAAATCAGTCACCTCAAACGGTTGGTGATCGGAGATCGGGGCGGGGAAGAACGTCTCAGATGGGAGCGTCGTCGATTTCCGGGTTCGGCGTTCTTCGCGTTATTCGCATTCTTCGCGAGGGAGAAGAAGATACAAGGGTTCTCTCAAATCCTCTCAACGCGCAAATAACCAGAGGTCGTGCGTTGGCCTTATTTTATTATTACGCCAACGAATTTGAAAACTGGTTAAGAAATGATTGAATTAATTCGTTGAATTAATTTGACGAAAGAAACTGCCCATTTAATTCACGAAATAAACCGCCCAATTAAATGGTCTGTTAAGATTTTAAGAAACGTGTCAGTTGAATTTCATAATGACGGGTTTTCGCGGGTGCGTTACTTAGCGGAAAGAAACGGCGGGGCTCGTGCAGGCCCCACCTCACAAATATCCTACCGAGGGGGTAGGATATTTTCTGGATAGAATCCTATCCGGATCAACTAATTTTAAGCCATATTTAAGTGGCTTCAAGTGGCCTCCAAGTGGATTATGTGAAATAAAATAAAGTTGTCGCAAAATTATTTTATTTTCTTAACTTTAAGCTAGAAAATTAAAAACCACACCCGAGCAAAAACAAATCTGGAAGAGGCGTTTCTAAGCGAATACCGACACTGTGATTTAATCGGTGCCCTCAGAATTCGATTCCGGGAACCGGTTCAAAAGTTAGAAAAAACCCGCTCGTCCGTTCACTGAACGTACCCGAGCCAAACTTCGGAAAATGATTCCGGGCACACCGGGTCTCGGAATCAGGTGCAGTCAGAGACTGCACTCTTGTAAAATTCCAAAGAAAATTAAGAAAAAAAATTCCTTGAAATTTACGGGTCTTTACACCCACCCCGGGATGTATGGCCAAGGGAGAAGTGTGCAACTCCCGCATCACCTCCTCTCGCATCAACACCGGTACTACAGCTCTCCCGTGAAACAGGATGTTGTGACTCCCTCATTCAGAATACCCATCGGGTGCATCGCCCATGGATATCTGATCATGCAGTACCTCAATGTCGATATCTCCTAGCTATGACTCTCTCACACACTCGAGGAGAGAAGGAGTCAACACAATCGACTATAAAAAAGTCGTACCCTCCTTCTCCACCAAGGTTAGCTGCAGGGAAGCCAACTGCTCTGAAGCTTCCCGCACGAGACGAGCCTGTGACTTCCTGCTAAGGGAATCTGCTACTACGTTTCCCTTTCCCATAGTGTAAAATATCATGAAATCAAAGTCCTGTGGAAACTCCAGCCAGATCCTCTACCTCAGGTTCAAATCCCTCTGAGTGAATATATACTTGAGGCTTTAGTGGTCTGAGAAGACCACAAAATGCTCAACCAAATGATAGTGTCTCCATAGCCTCAAAGTGAAGACGACTACTGCCAGCTCTATGTTTTGAGTCGCATAATTCTGTTCGTGGGGCCTCAACTGCCTCGACCCATATGCAATCAATACCCGCTACTGCATCAGCACGCACCAGAGCCCATCTCCTAAAGCATCGCAATATACGTTGAACTCAACGCCATCCTCAGGCATCCTCAACACTGGTGCACTACTCAGCCTTTTCCTCAACTCCTTGAAGGCCTTCTGGCACTGATCAGTCTAGGTAAACGGTCGTCCCTTATGCGTCAACACATTCAATGGGGCAGAAATCCCAGAGAAGGCCTCCATGAACCTCTTATAGTACCCTGCCATACCAAGGAAACTCCACACCTCAGACGCATTCTTGGGTGTCTACTAAGAAAGTGCTACCTCTATCTTTGCGGGATCTAAAGCGAAACCATGTTCCATAATGACGTGCCCCAAAAAGTGAACCTCATGAATCCAGAACTGGAACTTAGAGATTTTCTCGTATAGCTAGTGCTCTCGAAGAATGTCTAGGACTATCCTCAAATGATCAGTTTTCTCCTCCTATATTGCTGAGTAAATGAGTATTTCATCAATAATGAAAACCACAAACCGGTCCAAGTACGGCTGGAAAATCTGGTTCATCAAAGCCATAAATATGGAAGGGGCGTTAATCACGCCAAAGGGCATCACCAGAAACGTGTAGTGCCCATATCGACAATGAAAGGCTAGATTCAGGATGTCGGCCTCATGAACCTGCAACTGGTGGTTTACATACTGGAGATCAATCATCGAGAGCCACTTCTCACATTGCAACAGGTCAACAAGGTCGTCGATCCTCGGCAAAGGGTACTTGTTCATTATCGTGGCCTAATTCCAGCGATGATAATCTACACAAAGTCAGAGGCTCCCATTTTCCTTCTTCACAAACAAGACTAGAGATGCCCAAGAGGACACACTAGGCCGGATGAATCCCTTCCCACAAAGGTCATCCAACTGAATTCGTAGCTCCTGATGTTCTGTAGGTTCCATCCGATATGCTGCCCAAGATATAAGAGTAGTCCCCGACTGCAAGTTAAAGCAGAACTCCATCTCTCGCCTCAGAGGTTGTTCTGGAACATCCTCGGGGAAACACGTCTATGAATTCCTCTATAATGGTAGGGATCCAGGTGCCTGTAGTGTGTTCTACTCCGAGAGCCGTGCTCGCTAGCTGGTGCAAAAATGGTCGGGATCTCCTGCTTAGAGTACCCATCTTCTCTACCACGAGGTCTCATTCACCAAGGATGGTGAACCGCGTCGCATCAGAAAACTCACCTCCAACTCATCCGTGATGACAGTGGATCTTAGCGTGAACCATACAAAGCCAATCCATGCCCAGGATGACGTCATAAGGTTCCATCATGAGGATAGGCAGGTCGCACATAAAACTCTCTCCTCCGTACAATAGTTCGAACTATCTGTAGATAAAGGTCACTAAAGAGGCACTTCCCGTAGGAACCTCGAGGCTATGTGCAGGTGTTGGAACCTCTACTAGAAGCTCCAACTCCCATACCAATATTAGTGATATAAAGGAATGGGTGGTGCCTGTGTCTACTAGTACTGAAGCAAGTGTGGAGTAAACACAAAGCGTACCTCGGACCATCTCGTGCACTGGAGGGTCTCAAACACCCATGGCCTAGCGCTGCCTGTGGCCCCTACCGCCTTCTCCCTGAGCCTGGTGTGGGCCGCCCAGTGGTAGCGGTAGAGGGATATCGAATCATTTTTCCCCACCTCCTGGTACTACCGCTCTTCCTGCGCCAGCTCCTTGAGGACCTCCAGGTCCCCGCCTAGGTGACCCCTGGTCACGGTGCTGCCTCTGCCTCTATGGTGCGCCCGCTGCATGCCACGATTGATCTATACACCTGGTCGAGATATCCCATGCTCGGTGACCCAGTCTGTCACAAGGATAGAACTAGCTCTCTTCTGTCTTCCCCGGAGCCCTACGGTGCCACTGCGGTGTGCGGCCCTAGCCCTGGGTCAGCACACGGAAGTTCCTCCTCGGCTGAGGCATAGCCCTTGGTCATATTCCAGCTGACGACTCCACTCTAAAGCATCCATTGCTAGGTCCTACTATCTGGCGCCCCTCGCCCAGGAAGATCTCGGTCACAAACACCCACTCTAGCACCCTGACGTATGTGGGGATGCACAAGGGTACCATGCTATCACAAATATCCCTACAAAGAAACTGCTCGAACTTCCGCGCCCGGAAGTAGCTGTCACGGATCATGTCATGCAAGTAGCGTGTAAGATCAGGGAACCGGGCCGAGTACTGGGACCCAGAAATCCCTCCTTTCTTCAGCTCCAAAAGCTCCTAGATCTGATCAGAGTGCAAACACGAGGGGGATTACTCCTCCCAAAAAAGATGCTAGAAGCCATCCCATGTGAGGGATGACTCGTCATTGGTCTGCGTCACCATATCCCAACATTGTCCGATTGTCCTGAGGAAAATACTGGTGGCTAGGGCCACCATCTGGTCTGCTGGGGTATGTACTAGACTGAGAAGTCATGCCACTGACTCAAGCCAGTCCTCAGCCACCTGGGGATTCAGGTCCCCACGGAACCTCGACGACCTCGGATGCTGGAAGTCTTGCAGCACACTCAGTTTGCGCGCAACCTCGGCCTGATCTGCTGGTACTAAATACTGCTCCTCATGTGCATGGGATACTGTTGAAGCACTGGGCGGAAGGGGATCAGATGAGGGTCCCTGAACTGATGCCTCGTCTCTCTCCATGTCGTCGTCACGAGAAGGAGAGGGTAACCTGGCTAACTGCTGTCGTGGGGGCATCCAGAAAATTATCAAGGGATACCGCGATCAGATGATCATATATATATATATAAGTAATAACAAAGGGGGGCTGACTCAAATAGAGATAGTCAAAGTCTCAATCCAACGGGATGCATGTTTCAAAATTCTCTACCGCAAGTGTCTCAGCATGCCGAGTTGACAAGTGGGTTATTGGTGTCCCGGTGAATGGATATGTCGGCCGCCCGTACCATTACTGCACTCCCTGGCCTGAGATCCACTCTCGAGACACGTCAAAATCATTTCCCTAAATCCCAACCAATTACTTTTTTGGGACATCCAATCAATGCCCCGAGGAATGAACCACCTCTAATAACACTTTGTCATGACCCGACCCTACCGGTTCCGAGCCGCAACTACCTAAAGCCTGCCTCCATAGGCCAGAGGCTGGAGACCAGCACCAAAGGCGTAACAATATTGGGGAGGCCTTCGCCTATGTACATATAGACACACACACACAACCAACTCGATGCAGAGTAAAAAACAAAACTAAAGAGAAACAACTATACCCAAACCGTAGTCATACATCAACCACTAAATAGAGTAAGTAATGTGTTGGATGTACTGAAAAATAACTGAAAAGTAAAATGGCTAAAACACGCGCCCAACCACAAAGGTTCCACAACCAGGCAATAGGTAAACCAAAGAAAACAACTGGATAGACTCCCACCTGAATACTCTAGCACGAATACAATATGCTGCTCCAACTCTTGTGACCTCTACACTCCTCTTTAGTCACAATCGACCTTTCTGTCATCTACAAGGGAAGACCGTGTGTGGGAAAAGCCCAAGCAGAGGTGAGTATAAAGATACTCAGTAGGTTTCCCCAAATGCTCGAGGGTGCGACAAAGGAGGCACTAAAGAGGTGTGTAGTGGAATAACAAAGACAGTAGAAATGATTAGTAAAGAAAGTCCAGCTCAACCCAACAAAAATAAGTAAGTACAGATCCCAAGAAGTGGGAACAAAAGTATGGTGCAATTATATATATATGCTCAACAAGAAACCCAAACGAGTGTGTAAGGGGATCTCCATATCCAAGCTCATCTGAGGATAATTCACCATCAGTTCCGAGTAAAACCATCCACACAGCCTAGTATCTCATCTCGTGCACCTAGGAAGCCCATGTAAAAGGGGCTCAATCACCGCACTTCAATACTATCCGCATTGTGCAGCCTTTAGGGTAAAACTCATGTTCTAAGTGCAACGGTGGTCTAGGATTTTTAATCTGAGCCTTTGATCTAAAGGTTATAAAAACCGATGTCCGAGGCCACTAAATTACGAAAATGCCCCTTGGAGCGTTTTTCACAGTTGGCCCGCGCCCGTGAAAATTATACCCCTCCTGGGGTAAACGACATGGTCTGGACTCAACGGTGCCATCAGTTTTCCCTTCCGTGATACCTTTCAGGAGTAATTCTATTTATTTAGCACGTCCAGTGTGAATGCATGCCAAATTTACTTCCAGACACACCGGGGCTCGGAATCACATGTCGTTTGAACGCCCTGTTTTGGAATAATATCAAAAAAAATTTCAAAGTCTAATAGGATCAAAATAGGGGTTCTTATAATTATGGGATATAAAATATAAATATTGAATATTATTAACCACATTTTAAGTTTCGAAAAAATTTAAAATTCATTTTATGTATTTTCTTGACATTATATAAGAACAGATTCAATTTTTTCGGATAAAAGAAATATTTTTTAAGAAAATTCAGTTTTGTCGCCTTTGGTATTGCACATATTTAAAATATAGTTTTTAGCACTTTCATATATTATATTTTTTAAAATAAACATTATATTTGGAAAAGAGGAAAAAAAATTACTCTATTTGATTTTTTTTATTTTTTTGATAAAATTAATATTTTAATGAATAGTTTAAAATACTGCAATTTAATTCAAAACTGAATTGTTATCTGATTTATTTATATAGTAAGATTTTATTTTTAATTGGTTTTAATGTATAATTTTATTACATATTTAAAATTTAATCGAATTTAGGTCATTGGAAGTAATTTACCATTGAAATTCGACATAAACATAAGTTAAGAGTTTGATAGTTATTACTTCTTAAAAACATGTTTTTTGGTTTTGACAATTAGAGTTAATTTTAAATTAATTACTAAAAATTATGTGTTTTGAATTTGAGAAAATATATTCCATATTCTAAATTATATGGTCTAAATTGTGTGAATATGTACCTTTTAATTTTTTACATTATGAATAGTAACTTCAATAATTATTTTTATTTACCGTGGTTTAATTTAGAATATAATGGTAAACAAATAATAATTTAATAATATAAAAATATCCTAAAACGTGTCATTATTTAATTAAATGATATATTTCCGACCATGGGCCTATTTGGGTCGATTTTGGGATCCCATGTATCCACCTGGATGTGAAAATGACATTTTATAAAAATTAATTTAAAGTATAGAGAAATATATCATGAACAAATATCTTTTAATAAAAAAAATTTATATGGGGTTATATAAGTTATATCATCGACTATAAATAGTCATTACACATCCAAATAAATTTTATACATCATAGTATTTTATTTATAAATTTTAGACACTATACAATTACATTTGATTATGACACAATGATGATGTAGTGATTGATTAATTAACAATTGATTCAAATATATGATATTATAAATATTAAAATAAATGTCATATGATTATTTTAATTCCATAAAAGAATTTTATGTATTATATTGACATATTATATTTGAGTTAATACATTTGTATCGATGGAATCCTGTTATTATGAATTAGTAAAAAAGTCATGTATGAATGGTGTCCAAAATTGACATAATTCATAACATAAAACATAAAATAGTTTATTAAATAAATTAAATAACTAAAACTAAAATATTCGTCCAAATGGTTAATAGAAGTCCAAATATGTCATAAATGTATTCTTTTAGGTCTCTTAACATGATATGGTAATTAAATTAACCCACAATGTGTAAATAACATGATATAAGTAAAAGAATAAAAAAAATAAGGGTTAACCAAAAAATATAATGATAAGAAATTATATGGAATTTGTTTAAAAATTATATTATTATTGGTATTCAAACCAATATACTCTAATATTTTATTTTAATGAGTTTTGGACAATTTTAGATTGAAATTTAATTAATATTAAATTATTTTTAAGGCTTTCCTAAAGTGTCCCTCTTTCCTCTTATAAAAGGCGACCACGTCTACCCACATAAAACACAGCTCTCAAAACCCTTTTATCATACAAATTTTGCCGGAATAGGCTACCAATAACCCTCCCTTTCTCCTAGAATATTTACTTTGGGTAGAAGGCAATTCAAGAATGCCTTTTGGCTCAAATCAAAAGAAGTTACCTGATTTAGAGGTAACATCTTCTCTCAAGTTGTTTTCTTTTATTTTCCTTCTCCACACCCTATGCTCTTATTATTATTTAATTAAATAAAAACATATGTATCAAAAATATAACATAATTTTTTATGATAATGGTTTTAACTATACTTACACACACCTCCATCCTATGGATATGAACATACTATTTCTGTGTACAGTGAACTATTACCTCACGAAATGATGATTATACAATTTTCCCATACCACCTATCATGACAGTCATTATGTTGGAACTGTATTTATATAGGATATATATTATATTTATATTGTATCTATGCTTTTTTATGTTTTATTTACATTATACATTTTTAAATTCTTAAATGTGTAAATACAATAATTTCATTTGAGGAAGTGCATACTACCACCCCCTCAATGAGATATGACTCATTCATACCATACATGGAATGTATAAATGTTGAATTTAATAAACTTATGCAACATTTATAACATCGATATTATATTTAAATTATAATATACCTATGTATCATTTACTTCTCATTCTATTATCATGGAAATGAAATGAAATTTGTGTTCATGCGTATGTACGACCTACCGTCTCCATGAATGGTGCATTCGATTTCATTTATCTATCCACTATGTACAATTATATACTAAATATATATGATATATAAATCATTTTGTACAATTTTTATGTATGTAAATCACGATATTAGTTATAATATCAATAATAACATGTCAAAAAAACGTATGATAAATAAAATTATTATTACCCAAAACATTAATTTTACATAGAAATGATAAATAAAGGTGTAATATAAAGTCATAAGTGAATAGTATATGATGTAATAAATATGAATATGGTTATTTTACAAGTTAATAATATTTTTAAACCCACTATACACGAGTTTTAGAATCATACAAAGGATATCAGACCTAAGGTAAGGGATTACATTGCAAATCTCATTTTTAACCGAGGTTGTCCATTCATAAGTATTTATTGTGGTATATTTATCATTCACATACATGTTTAAGAAATATGTATTTAAAAATATTATATATATCCTTCTATAATTGAATAAATTCAATTTTACCAATTGGTAATGTTTTACTAAATGATATGAATGAAATATTTTTTCATTTTCTGTACGCGGTACCTTTTGACTTTTCCAGCAAAAGATTGAGAAGTATATTTTTTTAACTTGTTTGGCATGAAAATATTATTATTCTTTCATAATTATTTATTTTCGTGAATCTTACCCTAAAATTGTACAAGGTAATTTTCATATAAAACCGTTTTATCTAAAATTGTGTTGTATTTTGAGGAAGGGAAATGTTTTTCAAGCTGAATAGATATTTTCCTCAGGAATGAAGCATAAGTGTTTTATCAAAATTATTTCCCATATAAGATTATATTGGTTTCCGATTATATCCCTTTTATTACATAGATATTATTGTGTAAATTGTTTAATTATTTTTATGAAATCCATTTATGGGGTATGTTTTGATTGAATGATGTTTAAGAATCCCATTTTTTTCATTGGTTATGCTATAGTGAATGGTTCTATGTTTTTGTGCCACACATAAGAATGGATTCATTATGAGATGTGTGCGACCTATATCTCCCTAAAATTAATTGGGTAATAATTTATATGTCACAAGATAGACATGAATAGAATTACATGTAATTCCAGTTCAGTAATATAGGGATGGAAGGGTTAGTAAATCTCGTTCATTAATACATGGCTGGAAAATAAATAAACCGGGTTTAGTAAAGGACTTTGTCCACTATGATGGTCTTGGAAGAAATTAATTGGAAACTATAGATATCATATTATTTCGATAATTTTTTTCAACAATTCCATGTTTTATCCCCATGTTATTTTATCATTGTTAATATTCTTTTATGATCTTTTCCTTACGAACTGCCATGATTTATGACTCATTAATTTTGATATTTAAACATTATGTTCATATTTTTAAATTCCTTGTTACAGTTTGGATTATGTTCTTAATGTTTGACCTTACTGAGAATTTGATATCACCCTTTTTATTTTCCCAAGGATATAAATAATGGTTTCTGGGAGGGAAAAAAGGGGATGATCTTTACGGGAGATGTTGAAGATCATTCACCAAGTTAAATGATTATGGTCCAAGTTTCCAAAGACACTAAACTAATACTATATTTTGGTGTTGTTTTGTGTCATGTATGATGTTTTCTTCAAAATAAATGTAATTCCGAGGTTTGTAAATCTTGGGTTGTTAGACATGCTGATGGGGGGGTCCCCTTTAAAGCCTAACGAATAGTGCCCTGATGTGATAGGGGTTGTACTCTATTCATCAAGGACCCATACCAAATATGATAGGGGGATTCCTCTTTGAAGTCAAATACCCATTCCCATATAGAAAATGGGGCTTCTACATTAATCATTAATATCCCTCACCCTACCCTATATGGGGGGTCCCACTTGAAAGGTAGCTATAGAGGACCCACACCCATGATGATTTGAGGATCCACTATAATGTTCAAGGACTCTACCACCTAGCTCTACTGGAGGATAAAACACTGTAGTCTATGGGGATTATTCTTGATACCTATTGTCATCACATTCTACCAAAATATGCATCGTTTCTAGAACATTTCACATCTTTTATGAAAATCTACAACCAAGGAAAAATCATGTTCTAGGAAGAACAAATATCCTAATAGAGTACCCACTCGCCAAAATCCTTGTTCAAAAAAAGGAGACAGAGAATCTTGATATTTTCTCAAAATATGTCAATGGGTAGACAACATGTGAGGGGACCCACAAGGCCTGTGGTCCTGCTCCACCGTTAGGATGTGTCCCTGTAATACATGTGGATCCCATCCCATATAGTATTACACTCCATGTGTGTGGAAAACAATGAAGGTCTTGGATAACTGGGACCAACCCATGACATCTGGGTCATGTCTGTCTACTGGAACCCGTGTCAACTTATTTGACCCTGAGTTTGTGTACCAGAACCCGTGTCGGTGTACTATGTTCCATGGCAATGTACCTGGCTATGTACTTCCACATAGATTCCCACCCATTTTATTTATTACATGGGTTTCCCATCCATGGAATGGTTACAAGACATGTAGGTGGTATACACACTCTGTCATCCTTAATATTTCCAAAACCATAGATTCCACCATTGAGGGGGATATACACCACATGTTCATACTTATACATGGCGTCTACTTAGGGTTTTCACAGTTTTCTCATATATATTCTTTGTACATAAATCATGTCAAAAATATTCAGATCTGGCCATATATCTATCTAAAAGACATGGATACATCCTAAAAATAATTGTTTTGAGTGTTGTTTTTTTTAAATCGGCCTTTTTTGTCAATCGGAATTTTTTCACATGAATCATACCCCATTGATCCTTCCACCACAATTGATTACTAATCTGATTTTAAAAATGATCTCCAATGGATTTTCGATATCCCATACCTGGCCATACATCATCCTTCTGTGAATTGTTTCTCGATCCCTCACAGTTAGGGGGTCTAATCTAGCTCAGTACTACCCGATAATGTCAAACCGGTACTGCATGGTATTACTACTGATAGAATGTGAAAAATAAATGTGATTTAATAAAAATAAAAAATGATGAGATGATCATTGGAAAAAATATTCTTGGCCAATGATGAAGAATGGTGATCGAGGGTTAGAAACCAATGAAATAAATTATGATTCAATACATTAGTGCATGTAAATGACCAGAATTAGCACATATCATTGAAAATAGATGGATATTTTCAAAACAATTCATAAATGGGAGTAAATAACCAATTAATGAGTCCTTAATATATTTTTTACTGTGTGTTGATGAAGAATGAGCTCAAAAACGAAGAAGTGGGATCAGTTTATTCATTACGTCCTAATCTTATTTTAACTAGGATTTCATCGTCATCTATTGTGAACTAGTAATGGTAGGAGGAAGGATAGATTTCTTGTGAATTTGAGGATTATGAGGCAAAACATGGTCAATTCACCCTCGAAATGTTATTATAGATTAATTTACTTTCTTAAAATGAAGAAACTAATTAATTCACTATACTTACCTCCAATGAGTGAGGAGTCCAAATACACCACACCAACACATATTAGGTTGTTCATGGGGTAGACCCCACATTCTTGACATAATTGTAGTCTCATAATTTTGATCTGAGTATGCATTTTTTATTTATCTTATTTTATTTATGAAGCCTTAAACACGTAATAAAAAATATATTTAATTGTTTTATGAAATGAATTTCGGGACACATGGATAATAATCTTGAATTGTCTTAGAGCCTAGATCTAGAAATGTATATAGAAAAATTTCAAAGTCTTTAAAAGAATAAATCAGAGCTCTAAATATTGTGTATTAAACATGAAATGAGTTAATAAAACTTGAGAACACTATACAGTCTGGTGTTGGAAGAAAAAATTATGTCTCTATCATTATATATATAACTATGTAATAAAGAAATATGTTTGGGTTTTGTCCAATAATAATGGTATATAAAATATATTAATTTGGAATATTAGGTTGGATAATGGTGAATCAATTTTTACATGGTGTATATAGATATATTTATTAATAGTAGTATACAATTATTTTAGAAGGATCCCACATTCACTGAAATTGAAATTATAACAAGCCGAGAATAGTACCATGATGTTTATAAATAATTAAATATTGTTTATCTATACATATTTTTATTAGAGTAATACTAATTAATATTCTTTATATAGGATATATCTAACAATCTTTAATAAACTCTAGGAAGTTGTTTTCCATTGAGTTTGGGGATATTTTAATTAATTATCTCTATGATAAAGAACGATAAGACAATATATCCAATGTTTTATATTTTGGAGAACACTGATGGTTCATTAATAGTATACCTGGATGATTTTTGAGGAATTAAATTTGGTTAAGGAAATATACCACCACTAAAAAAACTATACGATTTACTAAATATTGTGAAAATCTCTAGAATTGTTTTGGTTTTGATTAACAATAATTTAATGTAATTAGAAAGTAAATTGGAATGGATTTGAACTAATTTGGGAGATAATTTGATGTTGTTTTGATCTCACTTGAACATAAGTATAATTTGGAATTATATTTGGAAATTTTTTGAAGGCATTAATCCATACGATTCATTTTCTCAACACATAAAAGTGAATACAAGAGTAGAATTTATAAATTGGAAATCAAATGAGGTATATAGTATTCATTTTCTTGTTTAAAAATAAATAAATCAATGAAAAATTAGACGAAATATAAAATTCATGAAATATTTAATAATCATCTGAAAATTCATATGCATCTTCTTGAAGTACATGATTTGATAACATGGAAAATTCTTCAAAAAAGAGTCATTTTCAGAATTTGTATGAGTCATTTCTACTATATATATAATATATAAATTAATTAACATATCTAATATATGATGTATTTGGAAGTGTCGAGGGAATTTCAGAAGAGATGTTTCAAGATGTTAAGTGGATATTTTCAGATAAATCTTCCAGAAGAAGGATTTATGTCTAGATATGTTATACTATTATTGATGATTTCTTTATTAAGATGGAAATTATGATTATCCATAATTCAATATGAGATGATTCTGATGATGGAACATGATAATAAATGACCCATGAAATATGGATTTGAGATTTAGGCAGCATTCATGTTGTAGAGAAGAAGTTTTATGTCATGGATCATAATGAATATCGTATCCTAGGAGAGCACCACACTAACTTTTGGTGCTGCATCAGTTACACTACATGTTTTAATGAAGAAAATATATTCAATGTCAAAATTTTTTGTGTAATTTTTAAGGAAACATCCCATGATAATTTATTAATAAGATAAAGTTAAAATATAAGCATAAAAGCGAAAATTATAGAGCTGATTAGTGGAGGGGGAAATTTAATATGAATTTTTAGGGTTTTTATGGATATATTTGAATATCATGAAAAAGTGGAATTATTTTTCAAGTTATTATAAATATAAATTTCACCTGATATTGTGAATACATATAGATACGAATAATAATAAAGGGAGTGGCCGAACGCTCGTAAAAACTCGAATATTTTGTGAGTTGAGAAAAAAAATAGAGGGATATGATATTAAATTCTGAAAGAGAATCCTATTCATCAAAGAAAGCTATAATGAGAAATCGTCAACATGTGATCATTTATGTCAAAGAGAAAAATATTTAACACTAATTTTAAGGTGATTTCTCTGATGTATTAAATAAGAATAATAAGAGAAATATAATATCCTAGGGTTTCTACTATTTACTATTGAAGGAGAATAATTAGAGGCATATCATAATTGTAACATTTATTATAAAATATTTTAATTTTTGTGGGTAGCATCCCATGAGATTACTATAGATCAATAAATGAGATTAGGTACTTGTTGTCTAGGAGGGACATAATACTACACTACTACTGATCACATTTCATGGTGATATAATTAAAATCATGTAAGAAAATATAAATGAATAGTTGTAGCTAGTGAGTCATAATATTATGTCGATTAATAAATTGTACATAGATTGTGTCAAGAATATGGGTCCAATGGTATACCTTTAAACGAGGTTTCACTTGATATTAAAAGGGTAGATGTTTGTGTGTGGGATAACATCCACCATACATTAGGGATGTAATAATCCATCGTGGAGATTAACCCTAATATCAAATATGTGTTTTCCTAGTTGATTTTACTTCCTAATTAATTTTTTTCATGAAAAATTATAGAGAGAAGAGGGAGAGAGAGAGAGAGAGTTCTTTTCCCTGAATATGTGTAGTTGAAAATACAGGAAAATTTTTTAATTGACTAAAATTCATCAATACTAATTCATCTCCCTATAACTGTTTTATATATCCCATGTGATCCTAACAGATCCAACTGCCACCACTTTTATATGATGAACTTGTGATAAAAATTTATATCAACGATCATTCTATTCTTTGTAGGGATTCTCCTTTTGTCAAAAAACTACAAAATAACTTTGGAATTTTCATCTCTATATCCCCCATAAATCCATTTTTTCTTGAAACCTAGTAATGAGATGATTTTCCTTTATATGGTAACCACTTACTAGTTATGATTATTTTTTCCCTAAACCATTTGGCATCTTAAAAAAAATTATATGATGTTAGTTCGTGAAACAATAAATAGGATTTTAATGAATGTTGTTGCTGCATCTCTTGATCTATCCTCTCATACTTTTAGTGGTTTATTACCACTTGAGATATAGCCTAATTTTATTTTTTGATAACGATATTTGGATTAATTACATGTGATATTCCAGATAACTCATGAACAACAATTTGACACTATATTAGGCATAATATAATTTCAAATTATTCAACATAAAATTTAATTTTATGTTTGTGATATAAATATAAATTTTTTTCTTATAACCACTTGTTGATTCATTTTTTCCTTAATTCCACAGGAAATTTTTATTTAGGACTGATGTGAATTGAGAAATTATATAACTCAGACCACACTTATTGTTTTTCCATTCTTTCATCACAATAATACCCCATGTATTTTATCTCCTTAATCCTATAATAACTCATAAAAAAATAGAATTAGTAATTTACATGGGGAGAGTGTGACATCTTATCATACTCATGTAAAATATTATATATGATCTTGTTGTAAAAACTAAATTATTTTATCTTTCTCAAAATCCTTATGAGTGGTATTTCTTTGTATGATATCACTAATTCATTATTACTCATGGGTTTTTACTTTTTTATTATTATTCTACATTATCTTTATGTACTTTACCCATTTTGTGATCTTTTCAATTATCCAAATTTTAAAGGTACTTTCCTTTTGATACCAAGACATCCTCTAGTAGTTCTATAAGTATTTTCATGTTTATTAAATTTAACATTTTTAAAATATGGTTCTCCGTTTATTTCTTTGTTTCTTTCGACGAGGACAAATTACTCGTATTTCTTATAGTTCCCCAATTAATTATTTTACTTCCATAAATGAGACTATATTATATATTCCTTTGATGTTTGAAATATATTCATTTGATAATTAGTCATAGATTTCATCAATAATGTAAAAATAAAATTTAATGCAACAAATTTTATTTCTATAACCTGTTGATTTCTATCGGTTATAAGATTAGTTGTATTCATCATCATCCCTTATTTTCCATTTTTTATCCCAATAAATTTTAATATTCAGTTTGTATCCACATTCATAACATTTTATTCTATAATTATCACTGATTCTTATTCTCATCAATGGATTCCAACCCACAAATTTCATTCTGAGCATATTCATTAATTGACCATGTTGACTAAAAAAACAAATGCCTTTAAAGTTATAGTTTGAATTAAACTATTTAGGAATAAATTTTTTTCCATATTTTTCAATCCAATTACGAACACCATTATTAGAAATACTTTTATTAGAAGAATAATAATTACACCTTATCTGTTAGGGAATGAAAAACATTGATATTCTCTTCCTTTAATAATATGAAATCAAGTTAATAGAATATTCAAACAAAATCATAGTTTATGGAAAGGAATTCCAAAATTGTGAAACATGTTTTTATATTTATCCTTTTGTCTCCATCTAATTGATTTAAAACATTATTAAATTTTTTTATTTGAATTCCATGATTATTCTTTATAAAATCATCTAATATCCATTTTCTAATTAACTATTTGTTTCTATATTTCATTGTATGACGATGCATCAAACCCCAAACCAACATTTCCCATAATAGTTGGTCTTTAATCATAAAGATAGTCCTATGGATTTCTCAATGACTTAAAATATCTAAATTTTTTATAATTTACTTTTCATAATATATCAACTTAAATTCCAAACCAAATCAATTATAGTTGAGTTAATCTCCTTCACTTAACAAAGGATTTACTTTATCATCAATTTCCCTTTTGAGAAGTTTCACTTCATCTTCATTACTTCCTTGTAAATGTATAAAAGTTAACTCAATATATTTAATTATTTTTTAATTTATATATATGTGTGAATTCATAACATCTATACTTGATTTTGATTCACCTTCGAGTTGGTTAATTTTTTATTCAAATGAATCATTTTTTGAGGATCTTCATCACTACCCATCATTGAAACCATGGCCAATAATTCTTTATAACTTCCATTATCATACATGTTTGAATCATTTTCTTTAATTAATCCCCAGAAATGTTTTCCATTAAATAAATAAACTATAAAGGTATCCTTAAATTTCCTAATTTATAATGCAATTTCTTATTACTTTAGAGTAAAAATTCTCTCACTTTTCTGTTCAATTACTCAAAATTTTGATTTAAATGGCATGATCTTTAGAATTATGACTTGAAGGTTTGATGACATTGGATTCTTCTTTAGCAATTTTACTCAAATAAGTGTATAATGTTTTTACTCAATAGTTTCATACTAATATTAAACTAATTGTTAGTTATTAAAATTTATATCCTCATGTGGTTCAAAAAACTCATAAGTCTCCATGAATACTTCTCTAACATTGGAGTTCTGCATTATTTGAACATATTTTTTTTTTAAATTGTCATCATATATTACATTATGTTTAATAACTCCATTTAGTTATTTATCACCATGAATTATCATCCTCCTCTTCCAAGATATAGGATACATAAAATATAGTAATGGATATTTATGATTTAAATCCAAAAAACAACCTCTAGTCTCTAATACTAATTATTATAGCCTAAGATATCCTGGGGGTAAATCTAGGTGTTAGAAAATTTAAATTCATTTACATCATCCCTTACCCTTTAGATCTTGTTCCCTTGTTATAGGGAAAAATATTCAATATTTCTATTTATCAAATGCACCCACATTGAATATCATGTACATGTGTAGAATTTAATGAATGAATGAGAACATTAAATTTACTTCATTTTCCAACATAGGGATAAACCTAAGGAGAATGGCCTCATCATTTTATGGTGTGTCAAATATCCTCTATAAACTACCTATTTTTATGAATAATTTTTTTCGGGGATGGATCTCCTCACTATGAATCACAAAGCATACAATTTAAGTGAATCACTTTACCACAGTGATAAATACATATTGAATTTTTGTGAAGATAATCCACACCAAGGATTGCTACCTTTATAATGGTTTATAAAATAGATCACTACATTATTAGAGTCACTCACTTCTCCCCCCTTTATGAACCCATCTAGAAGTTATTTGTTTATATTGTTATTGGTATCTAATCAATTTATTTGCAAGAAGGTTGCTCCATGGTAATCATATATTTCATTTTTAATCTATATCATAATGTTAGACGTGATTATCTAATGTATTCCCATCACTTTTTCTTAATTCCAATTCTTGATATATTCAAATTCATGTCGAATGAGTTGAAACAATGTAACTAAAAAACATCACATAATAGAAAATAATATTTTCTATACAAAAAAATTCCATATTATGAATTATCACAAATATATATCATTCAAAAAAAATCAATCACTATTTATCATATATTAAATAAATCTAATGATTTTAATTACATTCCATATTCTTCCTTATCCTGTTATGTAACACTGTATTACTTTTCTCTATCTTATTATCTTGTTTGTTTCCATATAGTGGGTCTCAATATATACTAGGAATTTTAAAATTAAAATTCAATAATTAGAAACTATCATTAACATCATCTTTATAAAATCCATCCATTGAATTTTTTCCAACTGAATATCCACCATATATATATATATGTATTAAAAAGTGTTGGTAATGATCATCAAAAAAATATATAAAACCTTCTTTGAGAGCACGATTTCTTCAATTATATTCCAACTCTACCTATTTTTTCATTAATGGTGGGTCTTCTTTCATTGGGGAATCATACTATTGGATCTATAATTGGTTTTCTTTAACATTCTGATTGATTTCGATGTGGTAAAATGTTTTATAGAATAATATTGATTTCTATTTTTAAACATCTCTAAGAATAAATTTCAGGGCCTTGCTTTTTTCCTTTGTGGAAAAAACATTATTAAATACTCCATTTAATCATGGGGTTTAATTTTATTGTTTTATGATAAAATTAATTATCACACATAAACAACATCTCTAGTTATTCACACTCAAAATTGGAAAAAATCAGGATTTTCCCTTAGTTATTAGGAAACCCTTACGTATCAATTAGAATGATATTATATATATTTTATTTTCCATTTTCCTGACCTTTACCTATCATACATATGAAATGGTACATTATTGATTTATATCCACTTATAAATATCCATAAACTATTATGAATCATAGAAAAGATACAAAAAAACATTGTGTACCACCTAAAAATATCGTGAATATCCTTTAAAGGGTATTATGTATCACTATAAAACCCTAGTACCATGATATTCTCAGTCGGAAAGATCTTTCATAACATGAAAAAGATATTAAATATCATAAAAAATATATTATATATTCTATAATGTGTTTTTATTTTTCATATTTTAGAAATATACAAGATATTATGAATCACCCAAATATCTTACGTATCACATGGAATATATTATGTATTATCATATGGATTTTACATATCACAATATGAACATTAGTAATTTTCCAATTCTATAATTTTTAAAATAAATTATGTATAAAGTGATATCAATTCATGTATTATTAATCTATAAAATTATGGTCCTGGGTAAATAATTCATCTTTCAAATCTCCACCCTTCTTTATTTCCAAAATAACATTATATCCTCTTCCAAAATAACTTTTTAAATATAACTTCTTTGAAAAGAACTTATAGACTTCCAATTTACCTCAAGAACATAATTAAACGTTCTCAAACCTCTTCTAAATCAATAATATACATAAATAAGATAATTTATAACCTTTTAAAGGTATATTTACCTTGACACTCCAAATCACAATCTCACCATCCCTTGAACTTGTTATAAAGAATTATCAAGTTTTGGTCATTCAAAATTTCCTCTATATAACAACTTTCATGTATTTAATGTTTCCACACATAAAAAATATGATATTCCTAAAAATAATAGTCTATGTATTTCATTCCTATCCAATATTATATCTCTACCACAATTTATTGTTCCCTTGTATAGTAACCATGTCAACTTCTTCATCCATTTCACTATGTCTCTACACATATTTCATAGCCTTCCATCACTAGTAATTGAAAAAATATCCAAAAGTAATTGATAAAAAATAAAATACACAACCTTAATAAAAAAAATAACGTTATGAAAGATGTATATATAAGTTTTTGTGGTTATTGTATATAGATAAAAGGGCTCGTGTTTTATTATAAATTATTATAATCAATTGATTATAGATACATTAGATTATATAAGGGTGTCAAGGGAACTTGATAAATTATACCCCATCAACTATATAGGTGTGAATATTGAAAGATGATAAATTTATCCATTTTACATAATTAATGTTCTTTATTCACATTATTAAAGTGTTTTATTGATATTTCAATTGTGAAAATGTAATTTTTCATTGACAAATGGGTGATTTGCATCAGTGTGGATTCTGAGCATGGCTTGAAGTTGTTAGAGTTAGATCTCATTATGTTATGTGTTTCAGAGGGAAAAAAATTTATTATAGAATAATTTATTTAGTTTTGTGCGTATATGAAATGATGAATATGTGTTTTATTAACTAATTTCATTCATTATGATGCTACTCCTTGAGGTTAGTGATCACTTACTATGTACAATGTACTCATACTCTAAAAATGTCTCTATGGGATGTGCATAAACCTTTATATTGTGATCCATGAAAGGGGAAATCAATAGTTTAGGGGATATCCTAGGATATGGTGTTGTTATATATGTTGGATCTATCAAAGTTTAGTTGGATATATTCTGTTGAGATATATTGGGTTGATTTTAGTTTAATTTTTAAGATGTAACAATCATGGAGACTTTTTAATGATATTTTATTTTTTCTTTCTTCACATGGTCTTGGAAATATCAATTATATTCATTTTTTCTATAAAATATTTTTAAAATAGGTTTTGGACTATATATTTTGAGTTTAACAATGAATATTTTTTTATATTACTATATATGAATGAAAATTACCATTTGAAAATAATTTTTAGATTTTTTAGTAATATCTACATATTAATAAAATAATTTGAATTTTTGATAAAATAAAAATATAACTTAGGTTAATTCTAATGATGTGAAATCCCTTCCCATATCACTATGTCAGTATCTTTGTGTTTTGGTGAAAAAATAGAAAATGTGAATCATGAAATATGATTTATATTGGTCTATGTATATTTATTAGGTTATCCAAGTTAGGTCATAATATGTTTTCGATAATCAAAAACCCAAGAATAAGGAACAATATATGTATAATGGATGATTGGTGTGGTGTTATACGAATCTCAACGGTTATACATTAGACTTTCTATGAATGGTATATGGGATTCTAGTGTTCTAAATGAAATTTTAAATTTAAAATAATAATAGGTTTTTATTTAAATTAAAAAATATTTTACACACATCTAACTTGGTCTAATCAGATCCTGTTATATTGATATCCCCCATTCCTTATTTTCTAATACTAAATATTTTTCCTCCATTAATTTTCATATAAAAAAAATAATCTAACAGAATATCATATCACAAACATTCCATTTCAATTTATTTTACTTTTATTCACATCACCACCCTAAATCCACTTATTTATAGAGTCTCTGTATACTTATATGATTTTTTGTGATCAAGGGAATGTCAAACAACAATCACGGATCATGTTTATCTCATAGTGTAGGATAATAGGTTTCTATCAACATACATTTATTTATATATTTAAATGCATTATATAATTTAAATCTTGGGTTTGTAGACATGTGTGATCTAGAATTGAGTATATTGGGCTTATGGTATTTATGAGAGGTTGATTAAGAGTATTTATAGTTAGAATGAATAATCGAATAATTGTGTGTTTTAATTTTAGTCATTCATATATATTATATCATAGTGTAAATGTTGGATAATATTACAACAAAAACCCACAATGTGTGTCTAGGTTTGAGTAGAGACTTAAAAAAGAATTATAAGATATGGTAAAGTGATGTTAAATAACCCCCTACTTGTAATGAGCTGTCTAGGGGGAATAGGTCAGTTTAGGGTTAATTTCATTGGTTTAAATAGTTTCTTTGGTGAGACGACTTGCATCATTGGGATATTTTTCTAGTAAAGGGTCTCACATGGACTTATTTTACTAGAGTGAAACTCTAGTAATATTAGTTTGTATTTTTTCATATTGGGAATGATTTTATGATTTTTTTTCATTATTAAAAGTGGTATACTATATTATAAATGCCTTATCACCATTTATATGGTACCTTTTGAGATGGGGGGTGGTTTTTTTTCTATACCAAGGATAGTATAATGTATTTATAAGATAAACCATCTCATAAGAGGGTATCCCCTTTTCTCTTTATTTTTTTCCATAGTTTATGTGGATAGATACATGAAATAGCGTGAGGTTTATCAGTAAAAAATGCATTAGGTTTATTTTAAAATAGATTAATGAAAATTATTTTCATTATATTTTATGAGTATTATTCTACTATAATGTTTTTTTAGAATCTAGTTTTTTATTCACTCAATATATATATCCAGTTATATGTTTATTGTATTTACTATATGAAACATCAATATTAATATGTATAACTTATACTTATCCCTTATAAGAATGCATAATATGGTAATATTATATATATATATATATATATATGTTGACTCTATTACTCAATTTCATTATTTGGGAAAATGGTAATTATCTTTATATATATTTCATTTAACATGTGTTCTGTTAAAGTTGTACTATTTGTATAGAATGGATTTTGAGTAACTAAAATACTTATTTATTTAATAAGATTTAATGTAATATGGTACTCCAAACCTTCATGAAAGATCATATTCACCGGATTCAAAAGAACAATGGTTTCACTAAGTTAACACATAATTATATTAAGCAATAAGTTGATTTCATTGGTAGATGATGAAGTTGTTTTCTCTATTGTTATAACTAACTCCGAGATTTTTGGAATTTGACCGTTGGAGTTTTTTTCACGAAAATATATATAGATAGATCATAAAACTCTATCATTAGTAAAAGAAGTTGATATCTCATGTAATCATACAATCACTTAAAGTCATCAATAGATTTTTACTTGACGTACATAATTGTTTTTTTCATTTGAAGTTATTATTATGAGCTATGTCTTATAAGGTTTCATTTTAAAGGTCTTAAAATTTCAATTCTAATTTTTATTTTACTAATCTTATGAGATCAAGCACGATTGACATATGAATAAAGTGATCAAGAACATATAATATTTGAAGAGATCTATTATTGATATATTTAGTCGACGTATTTTGAGGATTGGATGAAAACCCATTGAATAGGTTTTAAAATTAGGGTCACCTTATATCGTGTTTAAAATTGTGGTTACCTTGGATTTATTATAAATATAAGTTTTATACTAGTATAAAAGTTGATCCCTAGATCCGTACTATCAGTTATTCTTCCATTAATGCATACTTTACATAATTAATTTTATAGAAACTATAGATTCACAAACATAACTACCCCATATTTATTTGATTTAAATAAAATATTTCATTACATACATTTCCAATTCATTTTAGGTTTAGGTATTTAGATAATTATGGAATAAAATAAACTAATAATTAGTATGTCTTTCTATACTAATCGAAATATTTTTCCACTATATAAGAAACTATATATTCTCTAATAAGTCATTTTGGATCTCCCATAAGTCCCCAAAACATGCTATTATTATAGTAATATCATGTGTAATAATTCTATTCATACCCAAGGAAAACAAAAAAATAAAATTTGGTTGTATAATACAACTAATAAGGGAACACTTACAAATGAGTCCATAACCACATAACCATGGAATCAATTGTATGAAATGAATAAGTAATAATTACACTATAATAATAAACTAAATGCGGGAGAATAATATATCCATGGATAAAAATAAAAATGAATAGAACACATGGATATAAATAACAAAATTTGTGGTTATGTAATTTATATTATCAGACGTCTAGATTAGACATTCAAGGCCTCAGCCAAGACATAATTCTTGTCATCAAGACCAACGTCAGAACATCTTGTTGAATTACGTAGACATACAAAAAATACCCATACATTTTTTTCTCATGATAAATAATATTTCATCAAGGGTAAATATAAAGTTGGGCCCCACCTTTCACTTCTTTAATTCCAATGAATTGTTTTTTGAGATAATGAATAAAATTTAAAATATAAACATATCAAAAAATCATTATTATCATAATAAAAAAATACATAATTCTAATAAATTTCCCCTTTTCAATAAAAGGAATATCATGATTCTTGGTCGGAGTGGACACTCAAGAGGGGGGTGAATTGAGTTCCAATTAAAATTTCTGCTAAAAACACTTTCTATTAAAATCCCTCAATTTCAAAAATAGATTAAACTGTAGTGAATTTAGACATATTATAAAGGTTCAATTAGTTTCTCAAAGATTGATTAGTTCTCAGTTAACTTAATCTTATGATTAATTTAACTTTTGAAACTAACTTACTGGTTTATAATAAAAATAAACACTTGCGAGTTTAACTATCAAATTAGCTTTGAAAGTAAATTATATTTCAAAGTAATAGCAGTGGAATATGAAATAAATATGTACTGTATGGATATAAACTTTAACTAAAAACACAGAGGAGTTAACCAAGAGGTTCAGTCTCAAGCCGAGACTTAGTCCTCTCAAAAGATTATAAAAGGATGATCCACACCCTGGATCAGGGTTCAACAGTTTACAACTGTCCAGGTCCAAGACCTCTACCACTGTTATTCGTGGGAAACAAAACAACAGCAACCAGCTGTCCAGGTCACACACAACCTCTACCACTATCCATAGTGGGAAAAAGAGTGAAAATATAGTCAGTAAGGATTTACAAATCCTCCAGTTAAGGTTCAGGAGACAGTGTGTGTGTAAGATACAACAGATAACACACACTGCTCATTATGTAAAAAGTAAATCACAAAGATAAAGATTTAGAGATTAGAAATGGCTCTAGTGATCTTCGTGCATCTCTTGACTCCTTTTGTTGATTAGAATTCGTTCTGAGTCTTCTTCTGGTTTTTGTCTGGAAAATAGAGTATCATCTGTTTCCTTGACTTCCAGGTTCAGCTTGCTTATCGGCTCAAAGAATGAAGAGTTTTGTGTAGTTCTTCTTTAGCATAGATTGCTCGATGTATGCTCTATTTTTTGGAGGCTGGTAGTAATAGTCTCGTGAGTGCAAGTTCTCCAGTTGATCTTGGCACGTTTTGAGCTTTATCGCAAGTGTGTTCTGTGTTCTTGATCTCTTCAAGTCTATGGTCTCTCACCCTCATCTTTGATACATACACGATGTCCTTTTTATGCCCCCTTTTTTTTTCTTTTTGAGAAGAAGGAATGATTATACTTTTTGATCGTACTTGGTACGGTTTCCTGAAATGGAAACATAAATCATTTAATAACATTAAATGCATCAAAAGTAACAAATGTAACCGTTAATATAATAAACAAATAGTGTCGAGTTCATTATAGGTAGCCATTTGTTTGTAGACGTGTACGGTTGACTCGGTGTAGGATCTTCCATCGGTAGCTCTTCAAACTCTTATCGGTGGCTCTTATCAGTAGCTCTTATCGGTAGATCTGTGCATCGGTAGCTCTGTGTCCATCGATAGCTCTGTGTCTATCGGTAGCTCTGGCTATCGGTAGCTCTGGCTATCGGTAGCTCTGGCTATCGGTAGCTCTGGCTATCGGTAGCTCTGGCTATCGGTAGCTCTGGCTAGCGGTAGCTCTGGCTATCGGTAGCTCTGGCTATCGGTAGCTCTGGCTATCGGTATCTCTGGCTATCGGTAGCTCTGGCAATTGGTAGCTCTGGCTATCGGTAGCTCTGGCTATCGGTAGCTCTGGCTATCGGTAGCTCTGGCTATCGGTAGCTCTGTATGTGTTATGAAAACCACATCTAATTGACTTAGAACTGTTTCAAAGCTTGTATAAACAAGGATAATCGAGATTAACATAACTGAGAGACTATTTAAACATTATTATTAACTTGATCACTGATTTGAAAGAATTAAAATGTAGATCAACAGTAGTTGAGAATAGCATAATATATGAACACATAATTGGGATTATCAAAACAGGTGAGGTCAAAAATGATCATAAACTATAAAAATAATGAAGGTGGATGTTTAAACTATACATATTCATCTTTCCTGAGTAATCGATGAACAAAAATATCGAAATAAAAGATATCTTAGTTTTAAATTGTTCCCTAGTTAATAATTGGAATAAAATTATATATAAACATAATTTATGGTAAAACTATATAGAATATGGTATATATTTAGGTTAATAATTCTCTAATATATCGATCTATGTAATTAATGTGAACACCCTTTAATCGAATGAATTGGAAAAGGGTTTTCACAAAGAAAATGAATTTTAATAAAAGTTATACATATTCATTGTAGATGATAAGGGAGAAAATTGAGTGATGGATAATAGATTGATATAAAATAATATTTAATATTCATACATTGGAAGAAGGTGTGTGGATGAGAATTAACTTATCCATAGTGTAACAAAGGAAACATAAAAAGAATATTGACATAGATGAAAACATCCTTACAAAAGAATGATTCCAATGTATTATATAAGAAGGGATCCAATATAAAATTGTTTAGTACCATATGTTCATAACCTTAAATTTTATATATATATATATATATATTAGATAATAAATCATGTCACATAAATCCCATGAGTGTAAATTCTTTTGATTATAAAAATGAAAATTGAGGTGAAAACATAAAAAAGCTTTAAAAAAAATTAATAACATTGAATTGAAATTGAAAATAACATTTCATATTTAAATATAATTTTTGAATTGTTAATGTAAATTATAGTGAAAAATATTACTTCTAAAAATAATCTCCAATAAAAGATCCTTGAAAATGAGAAAATTATTTCAATTGAAAATTTGGATCCAAAGATAACAAATTCAATTATAAAAGGAACCATTTTAATACATTGTAATTTCATTTTTGAAAACCTAATTAGTGATTAATTTGAAAAAATAGTATTATAAGATACCTTATAATAAAATATCAGGGTGGGAGAACCTATGAAAAGTTTATAACTAAATTAATGAAAATTTATTGAGAAAAAATACATTTTACTAGGCTAATAATTAAATCAATTGCCATTTTTTAAGGTAATATATTATATAATAGTATGTCACATGAAATACAATAAATTATTATAAAATAAATTTATGGGAATTAAATACGCTATATAAGTAAAACATGGTGCACAAATGTATAATGTATTAATGAATCTCAATTTCGAAAAAGAAAAACCATAAAACCATAAACAATATTCATCAATACCACTTGAAGGATATGATTTAAATTTTAATATGAAATACCATTAATAAGGAGAGTAAAATGATATAAAATATTATTAGGTTACTAGATGCACCATTCACAACAAAACATATTAGATAATAGGAAGTAAATATAAAGGAATTTAAGATTGAGACAAAAAATCTTACCTTTTATCTTGGCTCTCATGAATACACTATACCATCTTGTATAAAAAATATATCTTTCATAATAACTTAATTTAAAACCTTAATCATCTAAATTTCAGTATATAATCTTCACTTATAATAATTCCCTATATGAATTCTAGTCATTCATCAATTATTTTCAATATTGAGTGTATGTAATCTTGACCATTTTGAAATATTTTAAGGAATGGAAACACAATGCTGGTATTCAATCTTGTTAAAGTTACCATAATTAAACTATCATTAATGTTGTTTTCATAGATCTTCCATGATATTTATAATGGTATGGTTATATTATATTTAATTTTTTGTTACAAACCTTGAAGATGAAATTGACAATCATAAGATTTTAGGGATTCTTGATGAACGAAAGTTGTTTTCTTCCTTATTGAGTTAAATAGTAATTTTACAATTAAAAAAGAACTAATTATTTTATTATTTATACCATATATTAAATGACATTAAATTCCCACAGTAATCCTAGATATAAATTTATACTATAGTTCTAGTGGGTGGTTAAACCAACCAAAATTAAAACATACCACAATTAATGGATGATTATGAAGTGATTTTTCTATAATATCATTGTAATAGAAGAATATTGATTTCACTTAGTTTTTATTAGTGTTTTTAATAATTTTAATTAAGTATAAAAATAATATAACTTATATTTAGTTATTTCATATTAAGAAGAAATCCTTTTATCACTTAGAACACACTTTTGGATAGCTGAATGTAACGTTGTTGTTCACTGACCATATTGTTAAAAGGTTTTCTAATTTGTCCAAATTTAATATTTTTTCATATAACACTCTTTTGGAAATCTTGATTTACCATAATTTTTTGATCATATTGTTTATAGGTTTTCCAATTTCAAATGGCCATTTATGTATGGAGGTAACAAAAATAAAAATTAAAATCAATAATTCCATAGCGACGGTAGTCCACATGTACGCAAGGATGATGATTTCATTTTCCATAGAATGGTGAAAAAGAGTAATATGGATCAAAATTTAATAATATAAAATACGAAATAAATATTACACTAATATATTTAATTCCTTATTAGGTATATCCATGCATTGTATTTAAGGAAAACAAAACACGATGTGTCGTGGAGGTGGTAGTCTTCACAACAGAAAAATAGTGGTCTCAATTTTCTTAATAGTTATGTGAATGGTGGTAAATGATTGTACCATTAATATAAAAACATAATAATATATAAATTTTATTTATTTTATCAACATATGTTGGTTTAATTTAATTTTATGAATAATAAATTCACATAATGAAAAGGAACTGAGAAAATAATAGTTAGAAATTTACACATTACTTCTTGGATTATCTCCTTTGAAAAGAGAATTAGGACTTTTATGGGAATTATTTTTAAAATAAAATAACCTATTAAATGAGGATAATAAAATTAGGGAGTGTTTTTAGAGTATTTTTTGATGAAATAAGTTGGGTGTGGTGGTAGGGTATATAAAGAGAGGAGTTCCCCTTTCATAAAAGAAAAGGGATGGTATTTTTGTAAATACTAATAATGCTTCCCTAATGGGAAGTCACACTTATTAAAAATAGCTCAAAAATTTGGATATAATGGGTACAGTAAGGGATATGGTTTATTATATCCTTAAATAATAATTTTAACACATTTATATTACATATTTGTTTTATTTCTATCTTGGTTAAGCTCTATTTAGCCCCTTTTATTTTTATTGAGGTAACCGGTTTTTACCAAATTAATTTATACATTATTCATGAAAATTAATAAGAACTTATTAAATACTTTTTTCCTAATGATTATAAAATTTAAATCCATTTCAATATATTAATTTTATAAATATAATAAAAAATAATAAAAAATACTAAATATATAATATATTAATTTTTTTTTGGAAAATATTACGTAAGTTTTAAAAATTAAAATATGAGTTATTAATCTAAAAAAAACATAGTTAGAATTATAATTTAACTTATAAAATAAAAATTTGGTCTTAAAAATGTTTTCATTATTTTTCAATTCAAGGTTATAAAATAATAATGTCATAAAAGTCCTGTTATTTGTAAAAAATGTATTTTCTAAAATTAACGTAAAATATATTTTTTTAGAAAAACACCAAAAAATAATTTTAAGAAAAAATTTGTATGATGAGTCTGAAAAAAAATACATTTTTAAAAATTAAAATTTTAAAATTAAAAAATATAAGTTTAAAAAAAATAATGAGAATTAATGAAAAGCTGTTTTAAGAGGGTATATCTCTATAGAATATTATCCATTCCAATTAATATATCACATAATCTAATAGAAAATTAGTGTTTATAAATTATTCATAAAAAATATATTTTATCATCATCAATCATAATTTTATTAAAATTTAATTTCATATATCATGAAAAGGAAATATTTACAAAATGACATTTCTCATCGTAAAATGACCGTATAAGTAATTTTAGATATACTAGTAGAATATCATTCATATTAAAAGAAACATTTATATTATTTATATCAATATTTCATTAAAATGTTGATAACATAATTCTTACTAATTCAATGGATAGGTTTTAACGCAATAAACATATCATGATTTTTATTTTATTCAATGTGGAATATGGAGAATGCTAATATAAAAATAGTTTATTTAATGAAAATGTAAAATCAATTATTAGGTCATTTCATTCTCTATCCGAAATAATTTTCAACCTCATAATATTAATTATTACACATCAATGAATATAGGTTAGGGTATTATTAATATATTAATCATTTGGGGTATAACCTATGATAGGATATTTAGCTTACTCTCTTAGGCTATATAATGTTACGTATCTTTCATCAAATAAATTATTCAGTAATATAATAATATTCCTAGATTTGTATTTACCATATTCATTTATTATTTAGAAAATAATTTTCCAAAACCCATTTGAGTCTCTAGGATATTAAATCAAAAAAAACTATGCATTCTTCTTGAAATTAACAATATCTTTAACCACCAAAAAGAATAAAATCACACACTATCCATTTTATACCACAATCCGAAAAATGTGATGAAAATAACAAAAAATATCATGGTTTAATTACTAAACTCATGGTTAAAAATATTGTATAACTTCCTTTTTCAATGTCAATCGACCATTATCATATCAACTTCAATAATATATAAAAACATAAGTGATTTTTGTCCATCAATCATTTATTCTCCAATAGTTATCCCCACAATACAACATTTTCATAAATTCACTTTTAAATATTATTGATACCATTTGATATATGTTTACAATTACTTACATAAAATTAATTATTAGAGATTAATCTTATGATGATTTACATAATTCCTACCACTTTTAGAATATACAAAAATATTATCAATGAATATCACACAATATTGAAAATTCTTGAAGGTATCTATAATTTTTTTTATTAAGATATCATCCTTACTGCCTTAGGTAAGATTATGATACTCAACTTTTCTATCATAAAAGAAATGTACTATGATTTTCAGCCATTTAATTATCCTACATTATTTAGTTATAATACATATTGATTTCTAGATATACACATTTATCATCATCATTTTCATGACCATGATTCAACAAAATACTAAATCTAAAATTATTAGGATAATATAGAATAGAATGATAGCAAATGATTATATAGATATAAAATCTTCATTTTATCTTTTGATGGTTTCTGTTCAGTATACATTGAATTAATTTTCGTTCTCTTGTACTTCTTAACATAATCATTTTAATTAGATAGCAAATAGATTCATTAATATTGTGTATGAAGATAAATGATTAACCAAAGAATGTCCCATGAGAGTATTATAGTAGGTGTGTAGTTAAGTATATTTTTCTTACAATAGATGAAAATTGAGTTTATTTCCATCTCCATTTCTGAGGTTATTACCCCTGGGTATATCTATGCTAGAGAATTCATTGACTTATTGTATCAATACAGGGATGTAATTACAAGAATAACCCCATAATATCTACTTTAAAAAACATTATTATGTTTTAATATATCTTGACTTTTCCTAAGGGATTTCAATAAAGTTCTCTTATCCCAATACCTAATGTATTGAATATTACTTAAACTAACCTTAATGGTTTTTATACATTTGAAATTATAATAAGCCTTAGTTTTTCAAACATTTATGACATTTATAACTCTTAATTTATTATTATATGATATAATATCAATCCATAAATTTATCTAAACACTACTCTGATAAAAATTCTATCTCTCTAAACCCGCACTCCCAAATCTGATGGTATAAACAAATATATTTCATACTTGATTTGAAACCAACTACGATTTCCAAATTATTACCATACAATAAAAATATTTCCTAAATAAAATATTATAATATATATAACATAAAGACTTTTTCATATTATATGATTATATAATTAGTAAATATCACAATAAAATAAATCCCACATATTTCTCAAATAATTGATATCTATTTTACAAGATAAGAAACCATTTAGTCCATAATAAATCTTCAATATCTCAAAAAAATCAAAAAATCATGTAATTGGTCTATCCATATCATGTGTTATAAATATTTTTCAAAACATAGGGAAATGGAAACGTTAGAAGGGGTAACTCAATTACTTAGTTAGGGAGAACACAAAACTGAGGTAAGCATGGAATAAATTTGACATAGATATTATGACAGGAAAATGTAATCATCATAACACTGTAATCAACTAAAAGTGGGAGGAAAATATTTCCATTTATAGGATTGAAAATAAATAAATCTCATAGGTAACAGTGACTGAATTTTTTGTGAAAGAATTTATAATTTGGGACATCCAAATCTTACCAGCAATTCCTCAAGTAATACATTATTTTTGTTATCAAGAATAAAGTCAAGTCATATTGTTGAATTTGGAAGGTATAAACCAAACCCCCAAATTTCATTATCTCATGATACCTATTAATGCATAAAGAGGATACATAATGTTTGGCCCCACCTATAACTTATTTAAGTACAATTTATTCATCATATGATTTAATTATTAAACAATTCATAATAAAATTTTCCAGTAAACATTTGTTTTAGAATACCATCATATGGTGCACCAATACTTTTTCCCATGTAAATAAATGGTATAATACTATCATAACCCATATAGAGAATTAAATTGTATGGTTTTCACGATTAATCAATAAACAACCCTATCAAAATAAAAATTACATGGGTTATCAATATTTACCAAATGAATAAATGGAATATATTTTTATATACGAATCTATAAATATTAATCCATATGTTGTAGCGGTATATGTTTATGTTAGTAATTTCCACCAATTAATCAAAATATGATATCTATGAGAACACCCTTTAATCCAATAAATGAAAAATACGTTATTCACAATGTGAAGGAATTGAAAGAAACATGATGCATATTAATGGTGGATGGTTAGGAAAGAGTAAGGAAGTGATATATAATATCTTGGATGAAAAATAACATTATATAATTCATCAAGATAAAAAGATGATGGATGTATAGAAAAACAATTATTGTTATGTCAATAATATATCTAATGAATTTTTACATTCCTTCATGTTTTGAAAATCACAAACTATTTTCCTTAATGATTATTTTCTTTCACAAAGGAAATTTATTTTGTTTATCCTTATCTTACTTTTCAATGTTATGACTAATTATCATTATATTAACATAAAAATATTTTCCTTAAGACCAAATTACCTTATGAATAATCGGATTCCTATATAATCCTTGTAACCCTATATTTTCATAGATATTGAGTCTCGCTGTTTTAAGACTCCAATTTCATATGTTTTTAGGCTCTCATTAAATCAGTTTTAAGACTCCAAATTCTCTGAAATTCAAACTCTGAATTCTTTGAAATTAATAATTCAAATTCCTTGAAATTTAGACTCCTAATTATATGGAATACAAAATCCAAATTATCTAAAATTCAAACTCTAAATTCTATAGATTTCATACTACAAATTATTTAGAATTTACACTTCGAATTCTATGAAATTTAGAACCTAAATTCTTTGTAATTCAGACTCTAAATTCTCCGAAGTTCCATCTCTGAATTATATAATATTTATACTCCAAATTATTTAAAATTCAGATCCATAATTCCTTATAATTCAAACTTTAAAATATCATATATTCAAACTCCAAATAAATCATAATTTAGACTCTGAATTCTTCTTAAAACGAAATCAGTTTGTATACATATTTAGACTCTGATTTCAAATATTCTTATATTCTAATTATTAATACTTGTTATTGTTTTCTTTTATTTCTTAAATAATTTATTCCATCTTTATTTTATTCTAGTTACATAAAAATTAGAATTTTTTTCTTACATGCACATGATTATTTCACAATAAAACGATGTCTTAAATTCTATTTATAACTAACCATTGGTTAAGTAACACATGTACATGTCGCTCTGAAATTTTAGGGAAAATAAGACACCTGGATAAGGGTTTCGTCCATTGGAATCTTTTCTAATAAATATAATTTCATTTGAATGAGCTCGAAAATATCAATCAATATAGAGATTAGATTTTGTGATTCTACGAAGTGATTTCAAGAGAAAGAGACTCTTGTGCCTTGTGCGTTTTGTAATTTTTTTAGACATGGAGAACTTTTCAGCTTTATTAACGCGTCTCTAATTGTTATTGGTTACAATCAAGGGATTTAGAGGATAGGATGATAAAGGTTTTGACTACCATAAAGTTTGATGACTTCTAGGGATTTGAAGAAAGTGGTGCGGACTACCTTAATGTTTGAGGGCATGTGGGGATAGCAAGACATACTCTAATATTATAATTGAGGGTTTACCCTAGTGTGGGTAAGACATACATTATTGAATGTATAAATCAAGGGATCTTAATCCAAGGTTGTTAGATACCCTTTTCTTTGGGTTAAAAGATTCCCTATTTGTTTACTGGTTTTGTAACAAGTTTTATTTCCACTATATTTTGTTAATAAATGATTTTATAACTTTATTATACATTATAATACTTGTATATTCTTATAAAAATTATTCTATATGCTTTGAGGTAGAATCCATCCCTATGATAAGACTTATTAGTTTTTCTTAAGTTTAATCCTTTTAAGTTTATTTTTCTTATAATTGGACCCGGGAACATCCAATTATTCCTTTGAGTTAGAACCAAAGAGGGTTTGAGAAATTTACCTTGTTTAAAATTGTTAATCATTTATTTCCTTATGGTTAAAAGTAAAATTTTTTAAACATACTATTCACCCCGACTTCTATTTGAACATCTATATCTATATTTAAATACTAAAATTGGTATCAGAGGAGGTCTCTAAAATACTTATACTCCCATATACATTTTTCTTGCTCTAAATTTTCTTGATCAACTTTTCAGGATTAACATTACCTTCTTATGCTTTTATTAATGTTTTTTATCTTTGTTTCTAAACTTTTACTACTAACATATTTAGTGGAAAATAAATTTTATTATATAATAGAAGAAATGAATTTCATTTATATAGACAAACTAAATCCTATGATATCCTAAATAATTTATGGTAACTAATATATGTACTGAAGAGAAATGATGAAGACATTTGTTATTAACACTGAAGTGGATAAATTTGACATGCTCACTGATGAATATAAGATTCCTGAAAAAGAGATATTATTTTCCAATTTATCAAAACAAAAGATAAACTAGATGTTATTTTAAATAAATCATTACCCTCTGATATATTTGAATATTATAACACCCCATGATTCAACGGTACATTTCCCTTCGAATAATACAATAGTTTGCACAGTACGCATCTTTGAGTTCTAGCACACCACAAACAACCAAACTAGCAGTTATGAATAGTAATACCAAAATTTTCACTATTTATAAATTTTAGTTTTCAAAATGGAATTCATTTTTGGATTCTTAATATCAAAATTATGTTGGGGTTAATTTTGGGTATTTTTTGAAAACTGCCAATTTTTTAGGAATAGTGAAAAAGACTGCATTTTTGTTTAAAATTGACTTTTTATATAAATAATTATTTATTTTATTTAAATTTATTTTAAGTCTAAATATATACATAATACTTATATTAGTTCAATTTACTTCATTGAAGTCATTTTTTAATAAAATTAGATATATTAAATTTTATTTTATTTTTTATCGTCTTTTACCGACCTTCTGGGCATGTTGGAAAATTTGCATAAAACGAAATTTACCACTGATTGGAATTGAATTTCAAAATTACTAGATACATGGTTGATATCAGTAAGTAAAATTTGGTTCAAAAAGAAGAAATTTTTTTTGGTGGAGAGTAACTGTTGACTTTTATTTACCACGGTTAATAGTAAATAGGATAATTAAATGTAAAACAATGATATTATAATTACCGTCACAGAAGTCCTAATTCTATCGAATGTGTGTATATTGACAGAAAACAACCGTAAAAATAAAGTATGATCCTTTGGGTCCACTTGGATTAGATTAGTACATTTATTATTATTATATTTAAATAAGAGTTAAAAGTGTATAATCAAAATTTTCATTACTAGAATTTTTTTAATATAGGTTTACACATAAAATAAATTCAACTATATATATTCATTATAAATATAAAAATATTATATACAAAATGGTATTTTATTTATAATTTTTAGACATTATATAATTAAATTTATTTATGACACGATAATGATGTAGTAATTACCTTATTAATGAATGATTAAAATAATTGATATTATAAATTTCCAAATAAATGTATTTGAATCTTTTGATGAATTAAAAGAATTTCATATGGTACTATTACATGTTAGGGCTGATTAAATAATTTTTTTAAGTGATCATGTTGTTAGGACATTAACAAAAATCAAATACTAAATAGTGTGAAAATTGACATAAATGAGTTTGTTTTTTAAAAATACAATATTATTAGTTGATATAATATTCCTAAAAAAACTACGATTCGTACAAAGGACATTTATAAGGTTAAATATATCAATAATGAACCACTTGGGGTTATCTTGGAATTTTATAGTATGTTTATTAATCATAAAATATAAAAATACAGGGAGACATGGTAATGTTAAACAATTTAACCAAGAGTTAAATCTAGAAGATAATGTTAATATAGTGATCTAACCCTATATGAAACCTATTGGTTGAGAGTTTTTCGACCCATAAAAACCTTATAATCCTTGAAATAAATACTTTTGGAGCAATTATAAAACAAATATGATTGTATAATAAAATTATATTTCATGGTTTTCCTAAAGTGACCCTCTCCTCTCTTATAAAAGGGTGCCTCCATTATATTTATTTCACACTTCCAATGCTATTTGGCTCAGCCAAAACCTTCTCAAATATCTTCTCAACTACCCTCGCATAGACTTATAGGCCTTACTTTGATCATAAGGCCAAACTATGGGTCCATTTTGATCAACTCAAAAGGAAACACCCGAAAATGATGTAATAATTTCACTACCTCTTTCAAAGTTCTTTTCTTCTTCCACTTATTCTTTATTTGTTGTTTCCATTTAAAAATAATAACTCCAGTAAATTATACATAATTTTATGTTATTATAAATATGTTACAACAAAATTAATTATTCTATCCATTTTATGAATGAGAATTTACCATACGTGCGTATGTACGACTTACCATCTCCACGTCTTGGTGTAATTTGTTATTAAAACACTTTATTATATAGATGGGTATAATAATGATTATAATTGATGTAAATAATAAATATAAAATGTTAATTATTATTTATATATGATATTACATTCAATTAAATACTATTCCACCATCAATATAATGGTATTGTCGCTCGTGCGTACGTACGGATTACTGTCTCCACGAACACGATGAGATTCATTCCCCATCGTAGCCATTCAAGAATAAATATCATTTTATGTTTAAAAAATATTTTTTAAGAACTTATTATAATTATTTATATGAATCAAATACATCTTATCCATAAAAAACATGACTTACACAATAAAACAAATAAATGAAAACGAATCAGTTAACACCCGAAACAATGATACAACTAAAATAGTATTTACAACACAATATTAGAAGATCATATATGATATAATATTTATGTTTGTGATTCTTGTATAATTTAATAATACTAATTTAACTATTATATATGAGGATAACGTACCCTAAACCAAAGAAAAGTTCAAGGTAAGGGTTAATTCTACAATCTTTTCATTATCTTAGGTTGTTTATATATAAGTATCTACTTGGACCTCTTTATCATTCACATCAATGTTTCCTAAAAATGTATTTCAATACATTTTTACTATTTCCCAGACTATGGATTAATGTTATTTTCACCCTTGTTTGACTTTTTATATAATTTTTAAAAATGATTCATTATGTTGTATTCCAAACAAGGTCCTTTACTATATTTTGGAAGAATTTAAGGAAAGAATGTTTTTTAACTTATATGGCGAGTGTGGCTATTTTCCGCCATTATAACACCTTCAAAGATTCCCATAAAATATTATTAAGAATATTATCCAAATAAATGTTTTTTTAAATTATGTGAATTTTATATGATTTCAAAATAGAATGATATATTTCTCTCAAATAGTTTTAATTGCATCAATGTCAACAAACTTTGATTGATTTTACACTTGTTTGAAGTTCATTTATTACGAAACAATATTCCATATTATATTGATGTTTTTGTGATATGTTTGTCTATGGATTTGTTATTTTTATACCGTTTATGGTTTATGGTTAAAGTATTAACATTTCATAGGCTAGTTTTAATAAGAATGTTTATTGTATGTTTCAACCTTTTCATATGAGGAATGTATTTGACTTTGTAAGTGATGGGTGGAACCCGCTACATCTCCTGGATTCATCAGTAGGTATAATGAGATAAACTAGTGTACTAAAAGAAGGGATTGACCAATTCATATTTGGTCTTGGCACGAGGCCTTGACTATGTGGTTATGAAGTATGGAATTATGCATTCCATCATTATTAAATTGGATATTGATATTACATGTGATTATTCGACTAGTAGAATATCCATGTGAATAAGTAAATGGTATTATTTGATTTATCATTTCCATATTATGGGAATGTTTATGTTTAAAAGTCATCTGTTTTATTCTTATAAATTGCTATAAATTATTATGCTTATTTATGTAAGTTTCCACTATATTGTTATCCTTACTGAGAACCTGAGCTCACCCATTTCAATATTTTATTTTTCCTAGGATTCAATGAATTATATTATGAATGAATTTTAGAGATATCCTATGGGATATTATTGTGTTCAAGGAGACAATGTTGTTATTATTTTTCATTTTATAATGTAATGTAAAACTTATGTATGTATCTAGTAATTCCAAGGCAAATAAACTGATCTATCTTTCGTGATTTGATCCCTTTTGATCATGCCAAGGATATGTAATAATTCACTGACAAAGATATTCTTATGAGTGAAAACTCTGACAAGGAGTTTCAGTCATGACCAGGGGTATCATGGTACAAGACAACGGGCCTTGCTGCACTCTGGGTTATGACAATCTCCAGGGATATGATTTGAATAATTCAAATTTTCTTTAAAACCCATTATGAAGGATTTATGAGTATATACCTCCTCAAAGAAAATATTTTTATGATTATGGATTATATCCATAAATTATTCAATTTATGTTATGTGTTTTATAGGTGTGGAATTATGTATTGTGATTCATAAACTAATCTTGTGAATTACATTTTTTAGAAATGGAACCAAGTGGAAGGAATGGAAACCCTATAAAAACAAATAATCCATGTAGGAATTTCCATCATACTCATGATAATTATAGTGGAGATGGTGATGAATCTGGTGCTGATCAGCTTATCAACGTACTGGGACAACTCACTCAGGTTATGAATAATAACCTTACCCGTATGAAGCACCCTAATACACAACGTAGAGGATAGATGTTAGACCGATTCTTGAGGAAACAACCCCCAATATTCAATGGGACTACAAGTCCATTTGTATTAGAGAAATGGATATGTTCCTTAGAGAAAATATTTCATGCTTTGGGGACTAGCGAAAGAGAAAAAGTTGTCATGGTAGTTTATCGCCTCACGAGAGATGAAAATCAATGATGTCCATTAATTCAAAACACAAAGGAGGGTGAAGAAGTATCAAATATGGAATAGAGGGATTTTAAAGATATTTTCATAGAATAATACTTTCCTCGTGACCATCCAACAGATATGGAAAGAAAATTTCTGAGTCTAAGGAAAAAGGAGGATGAGAATGTCTCAAAGTATGAGGCTAACTGTAAAAGGTTAGTAATGAATGGAACATATTATATAGGAAACCCAAGTAGTATCATTGATCAATACTTTGATGGGTTAAAAAAATATCTCCATCGATCATTAGTCTCAAAATCCTTCTCATTATACAAATATATTATCTCATGTGATATTAAAATAGAAATGAAATTCTCCAGGTCTTACAACTTTAAAGAAAACAAATAGAAGTAGAGATCTTATGATGACTCTAGAAATTAAAAATAAGCGGAAGAAGAGAAAAGTTGAATCTCTAGCTTGTGGTAAATGCGGGAAGAAACACCTAGGTACTTTCCTGAAGGGAATGATAGTATATTACAATTGTGGTGAAAAAGGCCACCAAGCTCGTGATTGCAAGGGAATGAAAGATGCTGTCAATTTTTATTGTTACAATTATAGAGAAATTGGTAATTATGACAATGAATGTCTTAATCACCAAGGAAAGTTACCTATAAAAGGCCAAGGGAGAAAGGAGAAACTTATGCGATCAATACTACTGAGGTTTAGGATATGAAAGACATGGTGGTAGGTAATTTAACGGTTTCCTAAAATTTATCCAATGCTTTAATTTATTCTTGATCATCACATTATTTTATATCTTCTTAGTTTTCTAAAAAAATACATATTTTAAATTTGATTTAACAAGGGAGTTGTCAATAATAACTCCTAAGGGAAGTATCATTGGAAAAAACAATTGAATCAGTTCCCATTAAGTAATATAAACATTATTTATCTGATGATATCATCATCATACCCATGATTGAAATTGATTTAATCCATGGTATGGATTGGATTTTATACCATGATGAGAAAATCTATTATATGAAGAATGCGGTTATAATTTTCAATGATGATTAGGAGTACCTTATCTTTTGAGCAGAACCGTCACCATCTAATTCTTATCTAGATACACCCCCAGTAGTTATAATAAATTCAATTATTGGGGAGTAATAGGGTGATATAACTATGCGTGAGGAAAGGAAATTTCAAATATATGATGTGTCTGTTGTTCAAGAATATGTTGATGTGTTTCTAGAACAGTTACATGGACATCCTCTAGAATGATCAATTGAGTTTTCCATTGATTTAATTTTTAGTTCAAGGCACAAATCAAAAACCCCTTATAGAATGGCCATTGTGGAATTAGTGGAAATAAAGAAAAAACTATAGTAATTGAGTAATAAAGGATTTATTATCCCTAGTGTTTTTCTATGGGGAGCCCGTGTTCTTTTTGTTAAGAAGAAAGATGGATCTATGAGGTTGTGCATTGAATACAGGGTGAACAATGCTATATCCTTAAATAACACATATCCCCTACCTCACATTGATGATTTATTCGATCAACTTCATTGAGATCAATATTTTTCAAATATTGTCCTTCAATATGGATATCATCAGTTGTGTGTGATGAAGGAAGATATTCTGAAGATAGCATTTTCTTCCAAGTATGGGATTTATGAGCTTACAATAATTCCTTTTGGACTGACTAATGCACCCTCTATCTTCATAGATCAAATGAACATAGATTTCATGGAATATCTTGATGACTTAATAGTGGTATTTATTGATGATGTCTTTGTATACTCCAAAAGCTATGAAGATAATGAAAATCATTTGCATGACATTCTAAAGAATCTTAGAAGAAATTAATTACATGGAAGATCTGCAAGTGTGAATTTTGGATTCAGGAGATTTCATTTCCTGGCCATATTTTCTATAAGGATGGAATCTATGTTGATCCTTCAATGACCAACGCAATCCAAGAATAACCAGCACCGACTAGTATAACTATGGTATGGTGTTTTATTGGTTTAGTAGGTTATTATTGGAATTTCATCCAGAATTTTTCTCTATTGGCTAACCCATTAAATAAGCTCACACCTAAAGTGGTTAAATTTTTTTGGACAAAAGAGGGTGAAGAATTTTTTGAAGAATATAACAGAAGATTAGTCAATTCTCCTATATTGACTCTACCATCAGGGAATGATGGATTTGATATTTATAGTGATGCTTCAAACAAAAAGGACATGGTTGTGTCTTTTTGATGAATGATAGAGTTATTGACTATGCATCAAGGCAGCTAAATATTAATGAGAAAAAAAATCCCACTCATTATTTTGAGTTAGCAGCTGTAATAGTTGCTTTGAAAATATGGATACACAATCTCTATGGTGAGAAATGTGAGATTTATAATGATCACAAGAGTTTGAAGTTTATTTTCACACAAAAAGAACTGAACATGAGGAATATGTGATGGCTTGAACTACTCGATGATTATGATATCACTATACACTACCACCCAGCGATGGAAAATAAGGTGGAATATGCTATGAGAAGAAAGAATCATGGAGTTTTGACCAAGATGAGAGTTAAAAGGGATCCAATATTCATGGATCTAGTAAAGATGAATATGGGAATAACCATGGAAGGTGAAAGATCAATACTTTTTTTCAAATGGTTGTCAAACCATCTTTACTAGAAAGGATAAAGAGTTCTGAAACTAATGATGAGAAGTTTCAAAAGAAGATTAAAGTTGTGAATGGTGGGAGATTGAGTGAATTTGTATATGAACATGAAATTTTGAAATTTGTGATGAGAATTTATGTTTCCTATATATCTGATATTAAAATGGAATTTTAGGATGATGCACATAGCACCAATTTCTCTATGCACCCTACTAGAACTAAGATGTATAGAGATTTGAAGGAAATTTTTTGGTGGGACAATAGGAAAAGAGATATCGCTGATTATGTGTTAAGATGAATGGTTTTTTCAATAGGTGAAGGATGGAAGACAACATCCTAGAGGAGTCATGAAACCAATTCCTATACCAAAGTCGGTAGGGGATGATATTACAATGGAATTTTTCATTGGACTACCAATGAATCCTAGAAGGAATAATGAAATATGGGTCAATGTTGATTGTCTTAGCAAGTCAGCACATTTTCAAGCTATAATAGAATATTTACCACTTGAACGTTTAACAAGACTATATATTAAAAAATTTGTAAGACTTCATGGTGTTCCTATATAGATTGTTTCTGATTGTGATATCCGTTTTACATCATGATTCTGGAAAACCCTTTAGAATTCCCTTGATACTGAATTTCTTTTGAGCACTCCCTACCACCCTCAAACTGATGGACCATTAGAACAGACTATTCAAACCATAGAAGACATGTTGGAATCTTTCACATATGACTTTTATAGTATGTGGGATCAATATTTACCTCTGATATAATTTTTTATAACAATTAAATCCGTTCAAGTATTTAGAAGGAACCATATAAAGCATTATATTGAAAGAGATTTCATACACCAACTTGTAGGGATGATGTTGGTGAAATAAAACTTGTAGACCCAAAACATGATCAGGAAAAAATGTAAAAGGTGAAGGCCATCCAAACCCACATCAAGGTAGATCAAAGTAGACAAAAGAGCTATGCTGATAACTGAAGGAAGGATTTATAATTTCATGTAGGTGATCATGTTTTCTTGAAGGTATCTCTATGGAAGGGTGTTATACGATTCAGTGAGAAGGTTAAATTATATCCCAGGTACATCGGACCATTTTAAATTCAAGAACGAATTGGAGTTGTTTCTTATCGTTTGGAAATGCCGCCAAGTATCTCCAAAGATCATGATATATTCCATGTATCATTGTTGAAAAAATACAAGCTTGAACCAATGAATGTACTCACCGATGAGGAAATTTAACTGGAACATGATCGGTCTTACTGTGAAGAGCCTATCACGATTCTTGATACAAGAGAACAAGTGTTGTGAAACAGGATGATTCCTCTGGTAAATGATCTATGGAGAAATCATAAGATGGGAGAGGAAACATCGGATCCTGGGGAACCCATGATGAGGAACCACCCGAATCATTTTATTTAGTAGTATTCTAGAAATTGTGATGATAATATTATTTGAAATAGGGGAGAATGTAACACCCCATTATTCCACGATATGTTTCCCTTTGAATTGTACAACAGCTTGCATTGTATGCAATATTGAGTTCTAGCACAATGCGGCCAATCAAACTGAACGTTATGAATTGTAATAGCCACCTTTTGAAACTTTATAAATTTTATTTTTCAAAATTGTCTTCATTTTTGGATTTGGAATATCAAAATTAGCCTTGAGTGATTTTTTGTAATTTTTCTGAAAACGTTCAATTGTTGATTAATAGTAAAAAAACATTACATTATTGTTTAAAATTGAAATTTAAAATAAATAATTATTTGTTTTATTTAAATTTATTTTAAGTCAAAATAGATACATAATATCTATATTATTTCAATGTAATTAATTGGAGTCATTTTATAATAAAATTAGATATATAAAATGTTATTGAACTTTTTACCATCTTTTACCCACCTTCTAGGAACATTACCAAATTTGCATAAAACGTAATTTTAAAACTTTTGTGAATTGAATTTCAATGAACTGAGAGACACGGTAGAAATCAGTACGTAAAATTTGATTCAATAAGATGAAAATTATTTTTGGTGAATAGTATCTTTTGACTTTTATTTTCCACAGTGAAAAGTAAATAGGGTACTTAAAGGTAAAAATGATATTATAATTACCCTAACACATGTTTTAATTCTATTTTATAAGATTATTTCAACCAAAAACTACCATAGAAATAAAATATGATCCTTTGAGTCCACTTATATTAGATTAGGACATTTATTATTATTTTATTTAAAGAAGAGTTAAAAGTTTTAAATTCAAATTTTCATAACTAAAATATTTTTATTATACGGATACACATAACATAAATTAGACTATAGATATTCACTAGATATATAAAATTAATTCCTACATAATGGTATTTTGTTTATAAATTTTAGAACATAAATAATAGAATATATTTTTGACACAATGATGATGCAGTAATTAGTTTAATAATGAAATATTAAAATAATTGATATTATAAATATCCAAATAAATGAAATTGAATCTTTTGATGAATTCCTATAATTTTATTGGTTAATATTATATGTTAGGGTTGATTAAATGAATTATTTTCTAAGTAATCATGTTTTTAGGACTTTAACAAAAATAAAATACTAAATAGCGTCAACATTTACATATATGAGTTTTTAAAACAAATACTATATTATCAATTGATATAATATTCCAAAAAATATAAGGTTTGGTCAATGGACTTTGGTAAAGTTATAAATATTAATAATTAACCACTTAGGGTTCTCTTGTAATTTTATTGTTTGTTTATTGATCATATAATATAAAAATAGAAGAAGACAGGTTAAAAGTATAACTATTTATCTACGAGTTAAATCAAAATGATAAAGTTAATATGGTGACCTAAACTTGTCTAAAACATATTAGTTGAGATGTTTTAGACCCGTAAAAACCATATCATTGAAATAAATCATTTTTTCACCATTATAAACTTAATATGATTGTATAATAAAATAATATTTCAAGGTTTTCCTAAAGTGACCCTCACCTCTCTTATAAAAGGGTACTTCCCATTCTCTTAATTTCACACCTTCAAATCCATTTGCCTCGGCCTACCCCTGCTCAAATATCCTCCCTTCTACACACAAATTTACATAAAGTTCTTACTTAGATGAGAAATTCATCCGAAGGATCCCTTTTGATCAACTTAATAGGAAACACCCGAAGAATAGGTAATAATATCACCACCTCTTTCAAAGTTGTTTTCTGTTTTCCACTTCCTCTTTCTTTGTTGTTTCCATACCAAAATAATAAATCCAGTACCTTATACATTCTATGATGTAATTATAAATATGGTACAACCATATTCATTATTCTATCCATCCTATGAATGACATGTCACCATATATGAGTAAGAAGGACTTACCGTCTCTACATCGTGGTGTATTTTGTTATTCAAACCCATCATTATTTAGATGGGTATACTAATGAGTATAATAGATATATATAATAAATATAAAATGTTAATGATTCAGTATATATGATATACAATTTAATTATATACATATCCACCATCAGTATAATGGTTTGGTCGCTCATGCATATGTACAGATTACAGTCTCCACAAACACGATGTGATTCGTTCCACATTGTAATCATTCAAGAATAAATTTCATTTTATGATTAAAAAATAATTTTTATGAACTTAATATCATTCTGGATATGAATAATATATATTATCCAGAGCAAACATGACATACACAACAAAACATATAATGGAAAACAACTCAGTTAACTCCTGAAACAATGATACTAGTGAAATATTATTAACAAAGCAATATTAGAAGATCATATATGATTTCATATTTATTTATGTGGTTCCTGTATAATTTAATAACAATTATTTAACTGTTATACATGAGGTTATCATACCCTTGGATACGGAAAATTTTATGTTAAGGGTTAAATCAACAATTTCTACATTATCCGAGGTTGTTTATACATGAGTATCTATTGGGACCTCTTTATAATCCACATATGTGTTCCTTAAAAATGTATTTCAAATTTTTTTACTATTTCCTAGATTATCGGTTAAATTCATTTACACCCTTGGTTGAATTTTTATAGAATGTTTATAAAGGAATATATTCATAGTTTTCCAAATAAGTTCCTTTATGACCATTTCAACAAAATTAAGGAAATAATGTTTTTAACTTATACAGAGAGTGAATCTATTTTACGCCGTTATAACACCTTCAAACATTCCATTAATAGATTATAATAATATTTTTAAAATAAATATTTTTTTTATAATTATGTGACTTTCAAATGATTTCAAAATAAAAATAGATATTTCTCTCAAATAGTTTATATTTCATCAATGCCAACATCCTTTGATGGATTTACACTTGTTTGAGGTTGATTTATTATGATACAATCTTCCATATTGTATTGAAGGTTTTGTGATATTTTTGGCTTTAGATGTGTTATTTTTATTCCATTCATGGTTTATGGTTAATGTATTTGAATTTTGTGATTTAGTTTTAATACCAATGTTGTTATTATGGTTTACACTTTTCATATGAGGAATGCATTGGATTTAGTTAGTGATAGGTGAAGCCCTCTATAACTCCTTGATGCATCGGAAGGTCTCATGAGACAAACTAGTGTTTGGCACAAGGCCTTAAAAAATATTATTTTTAGTCTTGGGACGAGGCCTTGACTCTATTGTTATGATGTCTGTCATTATTCATTCTATCATTATGAAATTGGATATTGATATTAAATGTGATTATTCGACTAGTAGAATATCAATGTGAATAAGTAAATGGAATTATTGGATTTACCTTTTCCATATTATACTGAAGCATAATTTTAAAAGGCTTGTGTTTTAGTCTTGTACATTTCCTTAAAGGTTTATTCTTTTTTATGAAAGTTTCCTCTATATTTTTATCCATACTGAGAACCTGAGGTCACCCCTTTCAAAGTTTTATTATTCTCAGGATGTGATGAAGTATATTTTGATTGACTTTCTGGGATAGTCTAAGGGATATGAATGTGTTCAAGGAGAAACTTTTGTTGTTGTTTTTCATTTTATAATGTAATGTCAAAATTATGAATGTATTTATTACTTCCAAGGCTACTAAACTAAATAGTATTTCGGGATTTCATCCCTTGTTATCATGCTAATGATACGTAATATTGCACTGACTCTAGCTAACTATGGTTAGGGCATTACAAATATATTAATCAAAAGTTATGAATGATAACCATAATGTCATCTTCCATATTAACTTTCAATTGAAACCTTTCACCTTACATTAAGTTACACATTTTCATAGGGGGAGTACATTTGTTTTTTCTTTGAAAAAGTACTTTAATAAAATATTATATCATTAATAAAATTTTACAGAACATACAATTTTCATTCCTTAATAAGATATTTCAGAACCTACATTTTTTCCTAATTCTCTGAACCTAAGAAGAACATTATCAATATTGAAAATTATTTCAATGTAATGTTAAAGGTGTATTTACTTAGATAAATCTTCACAATTTCATTTTTTAATTTTTCATATTTTTATCTTATTTTAATCAAACCTTATCGGATTCAATTTCCTAAAATCTAATTTTTCCTAAAACCTCTAAAATATCAGAATCTAAGAATTGTTATATGGTACTAGACTTAACCGTCAGATCAGATCAAGTTAGTCATATTCACTGTGGAAAAAATATAAGTGAGATATGTTTTTAATTCATGTTTTCTAAATGTAATTTTATTTTTCCAAATGTGGTTTGTGATTTCTAAAAATGAAGAGATTATTATGTCAATAATCCATCTTATGAGTTTCTTCCATTCCTTTATTTTTTGAAAATCATAAACATTTTTTCCTTAACGATTATTTTATCTTTCTAAGGAAATTTGTTTTCTTTAATCATAACATACTTTTCTATGTTATGATTAATGATATTTCTGTTAACTTAACCATTTTTTCTTTAGGACCAAATTAACATAATAATAATCATATTACTATCTATACCTACGAACCTTATAGTTTCTTTGATATCGAGTCTCTATGTTTGAGACTCTAATTTCATCTATATTTTCACTCCAATTTCATATGTTCTTAGACTCCAATTTCATCTATTTTCATACACTGAATTCTTTGAAATTCAGATTCTGAATTCATTGAAATTCAGACATTGAATTTTATGAAATTCACAATCTGAATTCTCTAAAATTTAGATTCTAAATTCTGTGAAATTGAGACTCTGAATTCTATGAAATTCAGACTCTGAATTCCTCAAAATTCAGAGTTCAAATTATCTAATATTACAACTCCGAATTGACTAAAATTCAGACATTAAATTATGTGAAATTCATACTCCATATTTTCTAAAATTCAAAATCTAAATTCTATGAAATTCAAACTCCTGGTTCTATAAAATTCAAACACCAAATTCTTTGAAATCCTGACTCAGAATCTTATGAAATACTCCAAATTCATTAAAATTGAAATTCCAAATCCCTCCGAATTTATACTCTAAATTACGCAGAATTCCTACTTCAAATCACTTAGGATTCATACTCCGAATTCTTCTTAAATAAAGCTCCATTTGTATACATATTTAGACTTCATTTTTTTATGTTCTTAGAGTTTTATTATTCATACTTATAAATTTTATATTTTATATTATAATGATTTTGTTCCAAAATTATCAGAATCTAGTTACTCAAAATTTAGATTGCTTTTCTTTCTTAGACTTGATTATATTACAATAAAATGATATCGTTAAATATGTTTCTAACTAACCATTTGTTAAGAGACACGTGTACAGGTCTCTCTGAAATTCTAGGAAAAATATTACCATTAGAGGAGGGAGATAATAGTTGGAATCATTTCCTATAAACTGAACATCATTTAGAAACGCTCAAAAATATAAAATTGATCTAGGGATTACATGCAGTGATTCTATGAAGTGATTTTTAGAGAGAAAGAGAGACTCTCGTGCTGTATGTGATTTGTGAACATTTTGTTTATCCATGAAGATGGTTTTCAGATATCTTATTGTAACTCCAGTTGTTACTGTGTACAATTTAGAGATAACATAGATATGAATACATAGTTTCCAACTAAATTAAATTTCATGGAGTTCTGGGGAAAGGATGATAGAGGTCCCGAATACCTTAAAGTTAGAGGGATTGCATGGATAACAAGATAGACTCTGATATTCTGGTTAAGGGTATACCCTAGTGTGGGTAAGACAAACTTTCGTGAATGTATGAATTAAGGGACCATTATCCAAGGTTGTCGGATACCATTCTCTTTGGGATAAAATATTTCCTACTTGTTTACTTGAGTTGTTACAAGTTTTATCTTCACTGTATCTTGTTATAGAAATGAAGTATAAATTTAATATTCCTTCTTATACTTGTGTACTTTGATAAATAAGATTCTATACGCTTTAAGATCAAATATTTCACTAAAAAAACCCACTTATTTTTTCTTAAGATTAACTTGTTTATGGTTTTGTATTTTTTAATGGTACATGGGCCCTTGAAATTATTTCATTGAGTTAGAAAAAATACAGGTTTTGAATTTACCTTGTTTAACGTTGTTAAGAAAATATTTCATTAAGGTTAAAAGTGAATGTTTTTAAACATACAATTAACCCCCTATATTATTTGAGAATATACATATATATTTGTATCCTTCAATCCCTTATTTAGAAAAGGATACATAGATTGATGTTGACGTAGATGAATTTTTTTTACTAAAATAATTCTTTGATTTTATCACACAATAAGAAATAAATAACTGAATTGATTCATAACATGAGTTAAATCCCCCGAATTATAAATATATATATTCAATATATAAAAAATTATGTTATATAAATCCCATGAGTGTAAATCCTTTTTAATATTATAATAAAAATTTGGGTGAAAACCTAAAGGATATTTTAGAAAATGTTATTAATTTTGATGTAAAAAAAATATACATGTCACTTTCAAATATAACATTTAAAAATGTGTATTGAATGACATTAAAACATTAAATTTAAAAATAAAAATCTCAAATAATTAATCCTTGAAAATTATATATATTTTTCTACAGTAGATATGACCAAAAGATATACCATTTGATAATTAAAGGAACATTTTATAAACATTAAAATTACTTTTGTTGGAAACACACAGATGAAAACATTATTTTCTATTAAAAATTATTTCCCAAATGAAGATAATAAAATAATATATAATAAAATATTATTATTAGATATCTCATGAAAATTTCAAGATGAAAAATTATAACTTAATGAATCGAAATTGAGCTATAAAAACTCCATACTATTTTGATAAAAATTGAATAAATAACCAATTGAAGAGGATAATTTGTTTATCCTAGTATATGACATAAAATAAGGAAAATTAAATTTAAAATATATTATTGGTTAAAAAATAAACTATATAAGAAAAAATAGGGTAGAAATTGTCTTATGTCTTAATGAATCAAAATTTACAATGAAAAAACCCTCACAACCTTATTGAATTTTAAGTCAACACCCTTGAAGATTATGATTTAAAATTAAAAATTAAATTCCAGGAATAATGAAAGGATCATGGTAAAAAATATTAAATTCATGGTAGATACACCAATATAATTATATCATGATGTGTTTTAAGAAAAACATATCAAGGAATTAAAATTTTAGACAAGAAATATAATTTCGCAGCCTTACATATTACAAAAACATGACTTTAGGTCAATAATTTTACATTATTTCACATAAAGGATCATTTTATGTTTATAGTTTTAGGGAAATAGTCTATAAATCATATATAATAAAACCCTATAATATAAAGTGAACACTTCTGATCAGTATCTATTATTGTACATTATAAAACTTTTAAAATAAAGTATGATTTAATTTCACGTAAAATCACAATGAATCTCAACTTGAGTACTTCCTTTCCCATACCCATATATAAATACCTAAAAATTAAAAATATAATGTATTTGAACCAAATTTTTAGTAGGGATACGAAAAGTAGAAAAACTGTTAGTCCATTGAACACATGAAAACTCATATAACATTTATTATTATTTTTAATGTTCTTTATGTATGTGAAGAAAAAAAATTCACATTAAAAGAACACATTTTTTTTCAAAAAATAATAATAAAACCAATTGAATGTATATAAAACCACTTTGGGTAACTTGGAGAATCACTTTTATAAAACCGTTTTAAAACTATTTTAATTCAAATAAATATACGGTAGGATTCAAATATTATCATTACCCAATGCATGGAAGAGATATAATGGGGATCACCTTTTATATAAGATATATAGGGCTTACTCTTGGACTATAATGGGGAACAACCATTTATATAAGAAATACTGGGTTCTCTCCTTTCTCGTGATCTATAATGGGGATCAACCCTTTGAATAAGCTATATCAGGCTCACTTATGATCTATAATGTGGCTCAACCCTTTATATAAGCAGTATCGTGCTCAACTGTAAGCTATAATGGGGGTCAAACCATCATATATGTTGTATAAAGCACACATATTTTATATAATCATAAAAATTATCAATAGTTAATCAATTTTATCATAAAACACATTGAAATACTCTTTTTAAGTCTATATGAATAACACTTTAGGATAAAAATATTGTTTTCATTTAAAACCCCTTTCTCAATACCAAACCTAAAATTTATTGGAAAACCCATTTTAAATGAGAAAATAATAAAAAATATAATGATTATTTTTTATTTAACTATACAAGAAATAATTAAAATAAACGTAGAAATCAAATAATAGTCATGACCACTAATAGGACTTTGTTGATGTGTACATTAAGAATAAAAAACACCTTTTGATGATTTTAAAATTCTTCAGTGAGAGTTATGTAAAAATATAACTTTTAAAACCTTATATATATATATAAAATATAATTTATCAATATTTTGTTTCCATAAACTCATTTTTACAAAATATACCTTGAAAAATGAATAGTTTCTGAGGATAAACATTAAAAGATAATTTTTAATGGAATGGTCCCTTATCAAATTGGAATCACTAAATCATAAATCATACTAAATAATTAAATTAAACAAAACATTAAATATTATTATAATAAATATATTAAAGATATAACAGGTCAGTGGGCCTTTATATACACCTAATAAAAGTGAAAAGGTTCATGGCATCAAGATATGCCTCAATGAAAGGAGATTGAGATGAAGTCCATTACCTTGAGTATGATTTTTCATGTGTGTGATTATCTTTCAGAGTAATAAACATATGTTAATTAATTAATTAATTTATATCCTTATTAAATTTTATTTTTAAATTAATTTCACCTATTTACAATTTATATACAATTACCTAATAAATTAAGTTTATGCGGATGTTTTGACTATATTCAGTTAATGTGTCAAACCTAACTTTGGTGGATAAACTAAGGTCAAATTGGTATTCATTTAAAAATTTAAAAAATTATAATTAAATAATAATTATCATAATTATAGATCAATTATAATTTTAAAAACAAACATGAACTATGATTATTAAAAATGAACTAATGTTAGGATGATGGAGTCGGTAGGTCGTTTGTACGCATGAGTAACATTCTAATTTTTCAATGTTCATTATGGAAAGAAGGTATATAAATTTTATCTTTAATAAAAGATAATTTTACCATAAATAAAATTTTATTTAATTATATATACATATATATATATATTATTCTTGTGATGTCAAATGAATCACATCACTTTGAGGAGGTTGTGGTCCACACGTCCACGTACAACGTTATTACTTTTTTATTGTGTAAAATGGTAAGAATAAAATATAATATTATATTTAATTAAAGATAATTATTTCATTAATAAAATTTATATTTAATGTATATAATATGGGTTTCTTAAACCCATAATTAATACATTAAATGAAAATTGTGAAAAATCACATCACTTTGAGGAGACTATAGTCCACACTTCAAATAACGATGTTATCATATTACTAAAAAATAGAAATCCTGATGTTTTGTTTAATATAATAATCAAATAAGAATGAAAAAATCTAAAATATCATATATATTATATAAAAACATTATTTACACCCTTATTCCCCTCTTCGAGTTATGGTAAGAAATGAATGAACGATATTGGTTTGTGAGATGGTAGTCCACCTTACACACGAATGATGATTTCATATCTCATTTGATGGAAGTGTGTGAAGTTTTATGTTGTACCTATAACATAAAAAATATAATGATATAGAATATAATTATGTTATTATATAATAATAAAATACTAAGAATTTAAGGGGTGGATAATGAAACAAAAATAAGTACTTGTTTGAAGAATGTCACCTCTTCTTCGAGTATCTCTTTTCTGTTTGAACAAAAAGAATTCACTAGTTTTATTAAATAAAATATATATTCTTCTAGTATAATATGAGGGCTGTTTTTAATTATTTTTTGAATGTTTTTATTATAAAAAACTCTTGAGAGTTGTAAATTAATGTGGAGAGTTAATTCTATATTGTGGTGGAGGAGGAGTGGCATTCATGTAAATAAAAAAAGAAAAACACTATTACGAGGTATCCCTTATGACATGTTCCTCCAATAATGAAATTTTTAGATAAAATAATCTATTTATTTGAAATATTACCATAAAATTGATTTTGGACAATTTTATAGGTCATCTAGACACTTATGATTAAAATTTCACTACTAAGTAAATTCATTTTTATCTAAATTGTTGTAATTAATTTTAATTTCATTAACAACTATTTTTTCCAAAATAATAAGGTGAAATTAATTGAACTAATAATTTATGATAATTATAAATATGGAATCCATATTTCCAAATTAAAATCAAATATGTTTTATAATTTAATTAAATCATAATCATGTAGATGAAATGAAAATACATTATTTTATCATAAAAGTACAATAATTTTAAATGTTTTTAAATCCAATTTCAGTTTAAAATTGATAAAAAGTCCTAAATTGCATTTATTTAAATATATTTTAACTTATTATACATTTAAAACCAATTTAAAATATACTTTCACAATATAAATAAATTAGGCTAAAAGGCAGTTTTTAATTTAAATTGTGTATTTTTACTATTCATAAAAAAATAAAAATTCTAATAAAAATAAAAAAACTCATCCAAGGTAAAAAAATTAATTCCTATTTAAATAAATATATTTTTTCCAATATAATTTTTAAAAGTTTCAAAATTTATTTTTAAAAAAAGTTTTCTATTCATAGGTGAAAAACATCCATTTACAAAAACACATATTTTTATGATAATGATTTTGATTAATTCTGATGTTTTGTTTATAAAACATATTTGATGAATGTAATTATTTTTATAAAATATAAAATTCATTAAGATCATAAGTTAATTTATTATATTAGGATAATACTAACTGTTCACAAATATTGGTTTTTATAAAACATTTCCTTTATAAATAATTGGTTATTATATTCATCTCTAATTAATTTATAACCAATGAATTCAACAATATATTTTCATAATTTAGTGAATTTTATATGTACCTGCTATTCCAACATCAATTTTATATATTTAACTGTATATTTTTGTTCAGTAAATCTCTTTGTTACATTTAACAGATGTTATCAAAGGAACTCAATGTCACATCTAACGCAAGCTAAACATAATGTTGTTTGTAACAGAAGATAACTTGTGTATTGAATATAACATAATATAAAAAATACTTTAAATAAAAATGATAGTATATATTTCATAAAATCTCTATATGTGATATAATACCCTCCGTAAAATGAATTTCAACCTCGAAATTATTCTCGGTTATCACAGAATTAATATTTTTACAATTCCTACATAAAAACACACATTAAAAAGGGTTAATAAAAACATTCTTAATAAGAAATAAAAGGAGGTATCAAAGCCATATATAGAAACACATTCTAGAGTTTCAAATTTAAAAACATGGGTGGGAATTATGAAAAAATTAAAACAATTATAGAGATTGATTGAGTTCATTGATCTCAAATAAATTAATGATTAATGGAAAGTTGAGGACCTCAAAAAAATAAATATATTATGATAAAAAATACCATTGGTTCATCATAAATAGTTATTCAAAGAAACCATTTTTTTTCAATATCCATTTCCCAAATTTGAAGGATTGATTTACTATCTATACAAAGATCATAAGGAAATATACTTAAATAATGGGAATAATTCCATCCTTTATTAAATTTCAACCCCAATCTCATAGTATTCTCCAAACAGTGATCATTGAAATTTTCATGTCAAATCACTAGAATAAGATTCTAACAGATCACCTAATATTCAATGAGGTGAAAATAAATTCCTCATATCTTTGTGTTTAAACCATATCCAATCTGGTTAGTATATAATTATATAATTCTCAAAATTGTAAAATATTCATATAATGAGATAATAAATTTATCTTTAAATATCATTATTCATACCCAATAAAAAAATATAATATTTCGTAAATATATTACCTTATTAGTCACTAATAATTTTAAACATATTTCCACAAAAGTAATAGAAATCTTCCTCAAATTACTTTTAATCATGTGCCTTTTATATATGTATAAAATAAATAAATAAAGCTAAATATATTTCCATTATTTAAAACATAAATTGAGGGGTTAATAATAAATAGGGATTGTGATCAAACTTTTAAAAGTACTATGCTACAAATAGCTATATCCACTTCACCGAATTGTACAACCACAACAGTTGATGTAGTAGATGATTTTCCCCCATTTTCCCTCTGATTGTGAGGATTTCCATTCAGAGTAATCCTATCTTCAAAAAAATACCGTAATGTACCAAATCATTGAAACTAAATAAATAGCACCATCAATTGTAGATTTTTCATCTAATTATTGAATTATTCCTGACTCCTTTATTTAAAATCATAGACTTTGTGAGAAAAATACCACACTAGTAACACCTTCTGGATCCTAATATACATTACTCGAACTGTATTTTATCAACCTTGGAAGATTTTTGTGTCTTATTTATAGAAATATTAGTTGGTTTATTTTAATTTTAGTACATCATGGCCATTTATTACTCTTTCCCTATTTTGGCATGTACATTTGGGAAAACTACATTTCAACTTTCTCAGCACAGTGAACCATTTTTAATAACATTAAAATTATAGAGTCGAAATATATTCATATAATTAGTTTTAAGAATTAGTAAAGTATATTAATATTACTTTTAATGTATCAATTACAATATGAATCATTCCTTTTCCCATATTGTGAATATTTCTTCATATACAGCCACAAAAGCATCCCCTATTGCCTCAATTCCAATAATTGTTTCTCCATACAAAGATGAGAAACCATTGGAAAATATTTAGGAAATAATAGATCCTTGAATGTTCCCATTACATATAATCAATTTCATATTTATATCAATTATTTTTAACCATAGACAACCATCAGTAAACATTACCTTCAAAGTGATAGATGTCATGAATTAACTTTTAATGTTTTATACATCCCATGACTCCAAACATATTCTCCGAGGAATTGTACCTTCCTTCAGCTCCCACGTGATTATATGATCCATTAAATTATGGGGGATATTGTATCATAAATTTATCATATTCTGAAATATTTTTCTACGGAATATTTTTTTTGCACTCAAGCATGGATTCCAACACCATGTATAGCGTGTTTCAACTGATAAATCAAAAAAAACTATTCTATTCCTATTCTACCATATTGGGATGCTGATATAGAAGGATATTTTCATCTATGTTGTGTAACACCCGAGACTTTTATAAGAAATATTTTGTTTTTATTTTATATAAATCATCAAAGGAATCTTTCACTACACACAAAACTCCCTTGGCTTGCATTACACGCAATCACGACCTTCCTTGATAGCTTGCGTCGTACGCAATACTGAGTTTCATTAAACAACTATATGCTATTAAAATACTATTAAAACTAGCCATTATGAATTGTAATAACCACTTTTTGAAATTTTGTAATTTTTTTTCAAAATGGACTTCATTTTTTGATTCAGAATATTGAAATTTTCCTAGGGTGAATTTTTTGTATTTTTCTGGAAACATTCAATTTTTGATGAATAGTGAAAACACTGGGTTAATATTTAAAAACCGACTTTTTATTTAAATAAATAATTATTTTATTTAAATTTATTTAAGGTCAAAATTGATACATAATACCTATATAAGATCAATGTAACTCTTTGGAGTAATTTTATAATAATTTTAGATATATTTAAATTTTATTGAACTTTTCACCGTCTTTTACCCACCTCCTGGGAGAATTTGAAAATTTACATAAAACTTAATTTTACCGCTTCTGTGAGTGGAATTTCAAAAATCCAAGAGACACGGTTGATGTCAATAAGTAAAATGTGGTTCAATGAGATGAAAATAATATTTGGTGAATAGTAACTTTTTACTTTTATTTACCACGGTTAAAAGTAAATAGGGTAATTAAGGGTAAAAATGATATTATTATTACCTAAAACATGTACTAATTCTATTGGATGAGTGTAATTTGACCAAAAACAACCGTAGGAATAAAATATGACCATTTAGGCCCACTTGGATTAGATTAGGACATTTATTATTAATTTATTTAAAGAAGGGTTAAAATAGTTAAAATCAAAGTTTAATAAGTAAATAAATTTTAATGTAGGGTTATACAGAAGATAAATTCGACTATAAATATTCATTAGAAATCTAAACAGATTTCCTACATAATTGTATTTTATTTTTAATTTTTAGACATTAAATAATTTAATTTATTTATGACAGAAAGATGATGGAGTAATTATCTTATTAATGAAAAATTGACATAATTAACCTTATAAATACCCAAATAAATGTAATTTTAGACTTTTTATGAATTACACTAATTTTCTAGGTAAAAATGACATGTTATTAGTTATTTGAATAACTTTTTTCGAACTAATAATTCTATTATGATTTTCACAAAAATCAATTACTAAATAGTGTCAAAATTGACATATAATAGTTTTAAAAAAAATATTATATTATTAATTGTTATTTTATACCTAAAAATATAAGGCTTGGAAAAATGACTTATATAAGGTTATATATATTAAAAAGAAAAAACTTGGGGTTCGTTTGGATTTTTATTGTAAGTTTATTAACCTTATAGTGTAAGAACACAAAAAGGCACGATAAAAGTAAAATTATCTAAATTAAAGTTAACTCTAAATGACAAGGTTAAAATAGTAAACTAAAATTATCCAAATTCTATTGGATGAGAGGAATTCGACCCATCCCCACCTTAGCTTCTAAATAAATCAATTTGGAGCTATTTAAAACCGAATATGTCTTTATAATAGAATAATATTTTTAGTTTTTCCAAAGGTGCCCCTCTCCTCATTTATAAAAGGGCACCTCCTCCCTCTCTTCATCACAACACTTGAGCCTTCAAGCTCGTCCAAACACTGCCAATTTCTCCTATCCACTTCCCTAGAAACATCCTAGAGGTCTTGGTTATCTTCAATGACCAATTTTAGTGCCCTAAAAGGAGGTCTCAAAGAAGCGCTTCAAAGAAGAGGTAATGTCTGTTACCGATTCTTTCAATATTATTTCTTCTTCCACTTATTATTCTTTAGTTGTTTCATTATTAATTAATACCATAAGTATCACTCATATACTGATATGTTATTATAAGTATGAAACAACCCTATTTCACCATTTATCCATCCTATGGAAAACGAAATCACCGCGCGTGCGTACGTACGGAATACCGTCTCCACGTCGTAGTGTAATCTATCTTCCGCCACCAGCTTACTTGGATGGGTATAATGGTGTAAAGAATGAATATATATTATTATTGTAAAGTTATATTGATTCTGAAATAGCATACATACACTCCAATACAATTCCACGATCATGGGAACGATATCATCGCTTGTGCGTACGTACAGAATATCATCTCCACGATGTGATGTGACTCGTTCTACATGATTTTAATTCCATAATGATTACATAAATCAATTGAGTGAATAAATATGATATATATTACACTAATACCATTCTGGAAATGTGGTATCTATAACCTAAAAAGAAGAATAAGAATTTATTCGACAAAACACGCATAAGAACAAAAAGTCATAAACACCTGAATAACAAGTAGCAATGAAATATTAGTAATAATAAGCTAAGAATATTACCATAAATGATATCATAACAATGAGTATGATTCTGGAATAAGTCAATGACATTATTTAAATAATTATACAGGAGGTTCAGACACTTATGAAGCAAGTCGGATCTAAGGTAAGGGAAAATATCACAATCTCGTTTTTATCCGAGATTGTTTATACTTTGGTATTTACTGGGGTGTATTTTATCATCCACATCCATGTTTCCTCAATATGTAATATTATTTCCATCCACATAAAATTGTTTAAATCCAATTTTACCCTTCGGTGAGTTTTTAGTAAAAGATATTAAAGGAATCTTTTGTCGTTTTTCGTACGAGTTACTTTTTGAAATTTCCGAAAAAATTATGAAGAATGTTTTTTTAATTTACGGCATGAATGGATTTTTAAAAAATTATTTCCAAGAATCTTCCTTTATAAGTTTTCATGTTTATTTTTAATAAACTTCTTTTAGTTTAGAATTGTATGACATGTTAAGAAAGGAAAAGTGTTTTTGAAGTAGAAAGGATATTTACCTCAAGAATGGAGTTCAAGTGTTTTATCAAAATTATTTTCTATCTAAGATAATAAAGGGTTCTGTTTCTATCCATATTATTACATTGATTTGATTATGTTGTGATGGAATTATTTTTATGAATTCCTTTATCTTATATGAATTGTTTTATGATGTCACGATGTTTAAGATTCCCATTTTTATTACACGGGTTGTGCTATGATGTATGGTTTATGATTTTGTGGAACACATAAGAATGGTATCATTATGAGATGAGTGGGAACTATATAACCCTCCAATTCATTGGGTAAAGATTTTATATCTCATGAGATAGACATGGCTGGAACGGCAGGTTAAACCGGTTCAGTGAAACATGACTGAAACGGGGAGTGAACTCGGTTCAGAAATGGACTTTGTCCACTAAGATAGTATTGGAAATGAGTCTTGACTAATAAGAAATGATTCTATATTATTATGTGTGTATGCCAAAAAGTTTCATGTTTTATGTTATGATTATTGTGATTTCATTTCGGTACCATGATTTATCCCATGTTATGAAATTATGATCACTTTTGCAGGGTAAGATTTCCAAAATGTTATGTTCTTATGAATATGATGTGATTGATATTTCTTTTTCTTACCCCTACTAAGCATTTGAGCTCACCCTTTAGTATGTTTTCTTTCCCTAGGTCAGGAATAAAGTTATTAAGTAAGATATGCCGAAAGGGAATATAGATATGATGAAATAAAAGGGAGATAATGTAGACGCTTTATGAACCAGTTGTTTATGTTTCCCAGTTTCTAAATACACTATACCTATACGGTCGTTTCATGGTTTTGTTATATGTTGTAATAAGTGCACTTCAATTTTTAAGTACTAACACGTATGTAAAGTATGGGTCATTATAGTTGGTATCAGGGGAAAGGTATAGTCAACCTTTGGAAAATAGGATGTGAAAGCCTTAGTAAGAATCCTAAGGATAAGCCTAAGAATAGAACACAATCTTAGTGTTTTAGAAATGGTCACGAGTAACCTAGGATAGGAACTTAAGTGTGAAATTTTATTCTTGATTATGTGGTTTTCCTATTATAATTATTGTTGCTCACACTATTCTTCTTGGTTTTAGTCAATGGCTGGAACCCGAAGTGACCGTGTTAATGCGAAATGTGATGGGCAATGAAATGATTGTCCCCCTGAGCAACCAAACGTTATGGGAGCTGGAATGAAAAATCTTGTAGCCATGCTCACAAAAATTTCTTAAGCTATGAATGATGCTGGACTTCCAAACGAGCAAAGGAAGGAGAGGCATTCTGTTGAATCCTTCATGAGACAGCATCCACCTTCATTCAGTGGGTCTACTGATCCATTAGTTGTTGAACAATGGATCAGTACTACTGAAAAGATATTTTCAGTTCTTTAATGTTTTGAACATGATAAAGTCATCTTAGTAGTGTATCGTTTGGAAGGTGATGCTGATCAATTGTCGAATCTTATCAAGAATACGAGGCCAAGAGATGAAATTGAGTCCATGGAATGAGACGAGTTCATGAAGTTATTTTTCAATAATTACTTCCCTTGTATTCTCTGAACAAAGATGGGGAAAGAGTTTCTTGAACTTAAGAAAAAGTATGATGAATCTGTTGGTACCTATGAAGAAAATTTTACGAGACATTCAAGGTACACTTCTGGGATTATTAGCCAGCCTGAGAGTAAGATCGATCGATTCTTTAGTGGCTTAAAACCAAGTCTGTGAAGGGTGTTATCCATAAGGGAATTCAATAGCTACGAGGAAATCATTCGATGTGCTCTCAAAGTTGAGATGGATATTTGAGTAACCCATCAGTCATATGGGTTTGATATGAAGAGGAAAATGGAATTCAAAGGAAAATCTAAAGGGCACACTGAAAAGAAGATGAGATTTCCCTTATTCTCAAAGTGTGGAAAGAAACATGGAGGGAGTTGTCTTAAAGGGACAAGTAAATGTTTCAAATGTGGAAAGAATGGTCATCAGGAATTTTAATGCCGCAATGATGGTAAGAAGATGTCTAATGATGCAAACATAGGAAGGGATACACAGAATTAACCTACTACACTTCAATGTTTCAAGTACAAGGAGATGGGGAATTATGCCAATCAATACCCAAATCCATGGGTTGATGATGATGGTCGACGTCAACAAACTCATACGGGTAAATACAAAGGAAAGTCACATGAAATTTCTATCAGCGATGTGGAGTATGATAACGAAGTGGTGAAAGGTACACTTACCATCCACTCTAAAGTAGAAAATGATTTATTTGATTCTGAATCCACCCACTCTTTTATTTCTGAAGATTTTTCTAAGGGTATCACCGTATTACCTCAACAATTAGATGTTTAGTTAGTTGTGACAACCCCGAATGGCACAATAGTCGCATCAAAAGTTTACAATTCTTCTCCGAATGAAGTTTGTGGGAAAGTGCTTCCTGAAAATCTGGTGATCCTTCCTATAGTGGAATTTGATGTGATTCTTGGCATGGATTGGATTTCTTTATATGGAGCTCATATCAATTGCTAAAGAAGGGAAGTAACATTTCATATTCTAGATCAATCTATGATCGTATATCGATGCAAGGATGAACATAACCTTCCAGTGGAAATTTCTTCCATCTTATGGGTCTTGATTCCACCAAATGAAGGTTAATTATCTCAAATAGTTGGTGAGAAACTCATGATTATGAATATTCCCATTGTACGAGAGTTTGACGATGTCTTTCGAAAGGAATTACCAGGTCTTCCACCAAATCATGAAGTTGAGTTTTTAATAGAACTCGTACTAGGTACTTTACCTATTTCAAAGAAACCTTATAGAATGGCCCCAATTGAGTTGCAGGAATTGAAGAAGAAACTAGAAGAGAATCTTATTAAGGGGTTCATACTCCCTAGTGCCTCACCTTGGGGAGCACCTATTCTGTTTGTTAAGAAGAAAGATGGATCAATGATACTCTGCATTGATTATCGAGAACTTAACAAGATCACTATCAAGAACAAATATCATCTCCCGTGCATTGATGACTTATTTGACCAACTACGCAGAGCTCAATACTTTTCCAAGATTGATCTTCATTCAGGGTATTATCAATTAAGGGTCAAAAGGGAGGATATACCAAATATGGCTTTCCGTACAAGGTATGGACACTATGAATTTATAGTGATGCCATTTGGTCTTACTAATTCCCCTGCTATCTTCATGGATCTGATGCATAGTGTCTTTAGAGACTATCTTGATCAGTTTGTGGTAGTCTTTATATACGATATTCTGGTATATTCAAAGAGCAAGGAAGAACATGAAGATCACTTGAGAATTATATTGAAGACCCTAAGAAAGGAGAAGCATTATGGTAAATTTACCAAGTGTGAATTTTGGATTCAAAAAGTTTCATTTTTGGGTCACATAATCTCAAAAGAGGGGATATCTGTGGATCCAGCAAAAACAGAGGTTATCGAAAGATGGTCGAGACCAACAATAGTAACTGAGATCCGAAGTTTTCTTGGTTTGGCTAGATATTACCAACATTTTGTGAAAGATTTTTCACGATTATCTAATCCACTCACCAGTTTGACTTGAAAAAGAGTTAAGTTCGTGTGGACGGAGGAATGTGAGGAGAATTTCAAGGAGTTGAAAAGAAGGTTATCCAGTCCACCTGTACTCACACTTCCTTGTAGTGGAGAAAGGTTTGTGATCTATAGAGATGCATCCAATAAGGTATTGGGGTGTGTTGTTATGCAAAATGATATGGTGATATCTTATGCCTTACGACAATTGAAAATACATGAGAAAAATTACCCAACTCATGATTTGGAGTTAGTTGCGGTAATATTTGCATTAAATATTTGGAGGTATTATCTTTATGAAAAAATGTGTGATATTTATACTGATCATAAATGTTTAAATTATATTTTAACACAAAAAGAGCTGAATATGCGCCAAAGAAGATGGTTGGAGCTGATTAAGGATTACGACTGCTCAATTCATTACCACCCTGGGAAAGCAAACAAGGTGGAAGATGCATTAAGTCAACAAGACCATGCCAGTTTATCCATGATGAGGATCACAAAAGATCTAAAATTTTTGTATTTACAAAGGATGGATCTTGGAATTATAATGAAAGGGGAAAATCGTATCTTTCTCAAATGAATGTTCAACCATCTACACATGTGAAGATTATAGAGGCATAGAAAGAAGATGTTGAGTTACAAAAGAAGGTGAGAAATGTTCCTGAATTCAACCATGATTGTGAGGGGATAATAAAGTTGAGGAATCGGGTTTATGTTCCTCCCGTCCTCGAATTAAAGAAGGAGCTACTGGATGAGGCTCATAGTTCTTCATTCTCTATTCATCCTAGAAGCACGAAGATGTATAGGGACCTGAAAGAGTACTTCTGGTGGGATGGAATGAAAAGAGATGTTGCTGAAAATGTCTCTCGATGATTGGTTTGTCAGCAAGTTAAAGCTGAGAGACAAAAGTCTAAGGGGATGTTACAACTATTACCCATACCCGAATAGAAATGAGAAAAAATCACTATGGACTTTGTCACAGAGATTCCTAAAACATCCAAATTCAATAATGCTATCTGGGTCATAGTTGATCGTCTTACAAAGTCTACACACTTCATTGCTATTAGAGAGGATTTCTATCTGGATCAGCTTTCCAGGATATATGTAAAGGAAGAGGTAAGATTGCATGGAGTGCCACTTTCTATTATATTTGATCAGGATCCGAGGTTTACCTCAAAGTTATGGCGAAGTTTTCAGCAAACTCTGGATACAGAGATGAGTTTCAGCACTGCTTCTCATCCTCAGATAGACGGTCAGTCTGAGAGGACAATTCAAACTCTAGAAGATATGTTGAGAGCTTGCTCTATGGATTTCAAAGGTGGTTGGTATCAACACCTACCTTTGGTGGAATTTTCTTATAATAATAGCTTTCAATCCAGTATTCAGATGGCTCCTTATGAAGCTCTCTATGGAAAGAAATGCAGGACTCCAACTTGCTGGGATGAAGTTGGGGAAAGAAAGCTATTATGACCTGATCTTGTTGATGAGATGGCAGAAAAGGCCAGATCTATTCAACAACACATAATAGCAGCTCAGAGTCGACAAAAAAGTTATGTCGACAACCGAAGATAATACTTTGAGTTTTAATTGGGTGATAATGTTTTCTTATGAATATCTCTTTGGAAGAGAGTAATGATATTTGGAAACAAGGGAAAGTTGAGCCCTAGGTTTATCGGTCCTTTTGAAATACTGGATCGTGTTGGGAAGGTAGCTTACCGATTGGCGCTTCCACCGAATCTCTCTCATGTTCACGATGTGTTCCATGTATCTCTCCTGAGAAAGTACATACCTGATCCTTCACATGTACTCAGCTCAGAAGTTGTACCGCTGGAACAAGATCTTTCTTCTGAAGAACAACCGATAGAGATTCTCGATCGTAGTGAAAAAGTCCTATGGAACAAGACCAATCTCTTGGTGAAAGTATTATGGAGGAACCACCAATTAGAAGATGCTACATGGGAGCTTGAGGATATGATAAGGGAGAGGTATCCTCATCTGTTTGTTACAAGTGACAAATTTCGAGGGAGAAATTCATTTTAAGGGGGGTTGAATGTAACACCCGAGACTTTTATAAGAAATATTTTGTTTTTATTTTATATAAATAATCAAAGGAATCTTTCATTACACACAACACTAGCTTGTCTTGCTTTAAATTCAATCGCGACCTTCCTTGATAGCTTGCGTCGTACACAATATCGAGTTTCACTAAACAACGATATGCTATTAATTTTTTTTAAAACTAGCCGTTATGATTAGTAATAACCACTTTTTGAAATTTTGTAAATTTTATTTTTCAAAATGGACTTCGTTTTTGGATTCAGAATATCGAAATTATCCTAGGGTGAAATTTTGGTATTTTTCTAGAAACTTTCAATTTTTGATGAATAGTGAAAACTCTGGGTTACTATTTAAAAACCGACTTTTTATTTAAATAATTATTTATTTTATTTAAATTTATTTAAGGTCAAAATTGATACATAATACATATATAAGATCAGTGTAATTCATTGGAGTAATTTTATAATAATTTTAGATATATTAAAATTTTATTGAACTTTTCACCGTCTTTTACGCACCTCCTTGGAGAATTTGAAAATTTACATAAAACATAATTTTTCTGCATCTGTGAGTGGAATTTCAAAAATTCGAGAGACACGGTTGATGTCAGTAAGTAAAATGTGGTTCAATGAGATGAAAATAATTTTTGGTGAATAGTAATTGTTTACTTTTATTTACCACAATTAAAAGTAAATAGGGTAATTAAGGGTAAAAATGATATTATTATTACCCTAACACATGTCATAATTCTATTGGATAATTTTTATTCGACCATAAACAACCTTAGGAATAAAATATGACCATTTAGGCCCACTTGGATTAGATTAGGACATTTATTATTAATTTATTTAAAGAAGAGTTAAAATAGTTAAAATCAAAGTTTAATAAGTAAATAAATTTTAATATAGAGTTATACATACGATAAATTCGACTATAAATATTCATTAGAAAGATAAAAATATTTCCTACATAATGGTATTTTATTTGTAATTTTTAGACATTAAATAATTTAATTTATTTATGACACAAAGATGATGTAGTAATTATCTTATTAATGAAAAATTGACATAATAGATGTTATAAATACCCATATAAATGTAATTTGAGACTTTTTATGAATTCCAATAATTTTATAGGTTAATATGACATGTTAGTATTGATTTAATTAACTTTTTTCTAACTAATCGTTCTGTTATGAGTTTCTCAAAAATCAATTACTAAATAGTGTCAAAATTGACATAAAATAGGTTCTTTAAAAAATATTATATTATTAATTGTTATTATATTTCTAAAAAATATAAGGTTCGTCAAAATGAATTATATAAGGTTATATATATTAATAATAAACAACTTGGAATTCTTTTGTCTTGTTATATTACGTTTATTAACCTTATAGTGTAAGAACACAAAAAGACTCGGTAAAAGTAAAATTATCTAAATTAAAGTTAAATCTAAATGATAAGGTTAAAATAGTAAACTAAACTTGTCCAAATTATATTGGATGAGAGGATTGCGACCCATACCCACCTTATTTTCGAAATAAACCAATTTGGAGCTATTTAATACTGAATATGTCTTTATAATAAAATAATATTTTTAGTTTTTCCAAAGGTGCCCCTCTCCTCCCTTATAAAAGGGCACCTCCTCCCTCTCTTCCTCACACCACATTGAGCCTTCATGCTCGGCCAACCCCTGCCAATTTCAACTCTCCACATCCCTATAAACATCCTAGAGGTCATGGTCTTCTTCAAAGACCATGTTTAGTGCCCTAAAAGGAGGTCTCAAAGAAGCGCTTCAAAGAAGAGGTAATGTCCGTTACCGATTATTTCATCTTTATTTCTCCTTCCATTTCTTCTTATTTACTTGTTTAATTATTAATTAATAACATCAGTATCACTCATATACTGATATGTGATTATACTTATGAAAAAACCCTATTTCACCATATATCCATCCTACGGAAAACGAAATCACCGCGCGTGCGGACGTACGGAATACCGTCTCCACGCCGTGGTGTAATCTATTTTCCACCACCACCTTACTTGGATGGCTATAAAGGTGTAAATAATGAATATATATGATTATTGTAAATTGATATTGATTCTTTAATAGTATACATACACTCCAATACAATTCCACGATCATGGGAACGATATCATCGCTCGTGCGTACGTACGGAATACCGTCTCCACGATGTGATACGACTCGTTCTACATGATTTTAACTGCATAATGATTACATAAATGAATTGAGTGAAAAAAATATGATATATATTATACTAATACCATTCTGGAAATGAGGTATTTATAACCTAAAAAGAAGAATAAGAATTTATTCGACAAAACATGCATAAGAACAAAAAGTAATAAACACCCGAACAACAAGTAGCAATGAAATATTACTAATAATAAGCTAAGAATATGACCATATATGATATCATAACAATGATTATGATTCTAGAATAAGTCAATGACATTATTTAAATCATTATACAGGAGTTTTGGACACTTACAAAGCAAATCAGACCTAAGGTAAGGGAAAATATCACAATCTCATTTTTATCCGAGATTGTTTATACTTTGGTACTTACTGGGGTGTATTTTATCATCCACATCCATGTTTCCTCAATATGTAATATAATTTCCATCCACCTACAATTTTTTAAATCCAATTTTACCCTTCGATGAGTTTTATTAAATGATATCAAAGGAATCTTTTGTCATTTTTCGTACGAGGTACTTTTTGACTTTTCCGACAAAAGTACGAAGAATGTTTTTTTAACATATACAACATGAATGGATTTTAAAACATTATTTCCAAGAATCTTCTTTTACATGTTTTCAAGTTTATTTTTAATCAACTTCTTTTAGTTTATAATTTTATGACATGTTAATAAATGAAAAGTGATTTGAAGTAGAAAGGATATTTTCCACAAGAATGGAGTTCAAGTGTTTTATCAAAATTATTTTCCATAACAGATAATAATGGGTTCTATTTCTATCCCTATTATTACATTCAATTTATTATTTTGTGATGGAATTATTTTTATGAATTTTTTATCTTATATGAATTTTTTTATGATGTCATGATGTTTAAGATTCCAATTTTTATTTCATGGGTTATGCTATGATGTATGGTTTATGATTTTGTGGCACACATAAGAATGGTATAATTATGAGATGGGTGGGACCTATATCTCCCTACAATGCATTGGGTAAAGATTTAATATCTCATCAGATAGACATGGCTGGGACGGAAGGTTAAACCGGTTCAGTGAAATAGGACTGAAACGAGGAGTGAACTCGGTTCAGAAATGGACTTCTTCCACTAAGATAGTCTTGGAAAAGAGTCTTGACTAATAAGAAATGATTCTCTATGATTATGTGTGTATGCCACAATGTTTCATGTTTTATGTTATGATTATTGTGATTACATTTCACTACCATGATTTATCCCATGTTATGAAATTATGATCTCTTTTGCAGGGTAATATTTCCAAAATGTTATGTTCTTATGAATATGATGTGATTGATATTTCTTTTGTTTACCCTTACTGGGCATTTGAGCTCACCCTTTTGTATGTTTTCTTTCCCCAGGTCAGGAAAAAAGTTATTAAGTAAGATATGCCAAAAGGGACTATAGATATGATGAAAGAAATTGGAGACAGTGTAGACACTTTATGAACCAGTTGTTTATGTTTCCCAGTTTCTAAAGACACTATACCTATACGGTCCTTTCATGGTTTTGTTATATGTTGTAATAAGTGCACTTCCATTTTGAAGTACTAACAATGTATGTAAAGTATGGGTCGTTATATGTTATTTCCTATTACATATTTCAAATTCCCTATGTGGAATAACATTATTAATAGACATATTTTAGATAACAAAACATGTAAATTTTGAAATTATATATCATTTCAACATAACCATAATGTAAAATCTTAGAAGGGAAAGTTATTAACACTATACAAACCACTATATTTTTCTAAAGCATCCTATGATACAATCTATAATGCCCTAGAAATAAATATTACATAATCATATGTTTAATTCTTGAATATTAATTTTGTTCACATTGAGGATTATTTCAGTTTGAGGGGTTTAGAGGATTAGGTCATAATTCATATATAGAAAACCATAAAAATACATAGTCTAAACTTCTCATAAGAATTCATTTTCCCAAAATATAAAAAATTTAAAATAAATAATGATTTATTTTTATAGTAAATATCCATGTAAATCAATATGGATTCTAATTTTCCCATACCCATCCAAAATTCAAAAGAAAATCAATTAAAAAAATGAATAGAGAAAAATGATCGTTAAGGGAAACAAAAATGAGGAAAATTGTTAGTCAATTAAACACATGGAAACTCTTATAACATTTATCTTTATCTTCATATTTCCTTGATCATATGAAATAAAACATTTTAATATGAAAAAGAACACATTTTTCTCAAATAAAATCATTAAAACCCATAGAAATCTATCAAAATATCTTTTGGTTATATTGGTCATCACGTCCATAAAACCCTTCCAAATCCAATTTAATTGGAATTATCATATAGCTAACATCCATAATTATCATTACCAATACATTTGAGATCTATAATGGGGATCCACATTCGTATAATCTATATGAGGATAAAATGTGAGCTATAATGCTGCTCATCCTTTATAAAGGATATATTGGTCTCAACTTTTTCTTATGAGATACAATTGGTCTCAACCGTTTGTATAACCTATATCGAGGTTACCTATGATCTATAATGGGGCCCCCTTCTTATTAGTTATATCTAGATACTATATCAGAAATAAGGGGGATCAACCCCTTGTATATTCTATATTTGGCAGCCCAGTTTTATATAGCAATAAATTAAAATATCAATAGTTAAACACTTCCACTATAAAACCCTTTAAAATAACTTTTAAACACATATGAAAACACATTAAGATAATAATACCCTTTTCTTTCAAGAACACCTTATCAATAAAAAACACCAATTTCATTAAAAATCCATTTTCAATAGAAAAACATAAAATAAATATGAATATGGTTTTTTATTTAAGAAAAAATGAAAAAATTTAATGTAATCTAGAAATCAAATAAAATTCTTGATGGCATAAAATTCATTATCGCATTGTACATTAATAATAGAAAATCCCTTTTCTCGATTATCAAAATCTTCCACGAGAGACACAGAAAAATCCAAATGTTTAAGAAAAAATTTGAAGAAATTATAATTAATATTTCTTTTATTTCCATAAACAAAATTTCAAAACAAATACAAGGGAAAAGGACAACAGTTTGATGAAAACATTAAAAGAATAATTTTTTGAAGGAAATTTCTCCTATAACTTGAGAAAAATCTGGATCATAAATAACATTACGGAATAAAAATTAAAAAACTGAAAATATTATTAGAATAGATAAATTCATGATATAAAATGCTATATGTGTTGTGTATACAACAAATAAAAAAATAATGGTACTCAATAATAAGATATGCCTCAATGAAAAGAGGTTGAGACGAAGTCCCTTACATTGAGTATGATTCATCAAATGATTATTTCTTTTCCTGAATAAAAAATTTATTTTATTTATTTAATTATTTGAGAAAATTTTTCATTTTTATTATTACATTAATTTAACTTATTTAAAAGTTATGTAAAATTACTTAATAAAATAATTTTAGGTCGGATGTTTTAACTTTGTTTAGTAATGTATCAAAATTGAAATTGGTAGGTCAACTAAGGTCAATGGGTTTATCAGTTAAACATATTATTAATAATAATCATGAAATAACTATCATATTTTTATAACCATTATACTTTTAAAACCAATCATGAAATATGGTTAAGAAAACTAAAACAATGTGGTGATTAAAGAGTTGGTAGGCTGTATTTACACATGAGTAATGTTTCTATTTATCAAAATTAATTTTGGAAAGAATTTATGTAAAATTTATCATGCTATGTAAATATTTTATCAGATGTACTATGATATTGAATTTTATATACTTATATATATAATTTTTTTGATGTAAAAGGAATAACATAATTTTGATGAAGTGGTAGTCCACATATCCACAAACGGTGTCATCACTTTTTGTGTGTGTTAAAACGTAAAAATAAAATTATATATTATATTTGACCAGTGGTAATTATCCCATGAGTATAATAAATATATTAATTATATCACATATTTTTATTAAACCCATCCTTAAATACAATACATGTAAATCCTGAATGAATGACATCGCTTTGAGAGTGTAGTAGTCCAAATGTCAATAAACAATGTTATCTTTTTCCCACAAAAATGGATGCATTAAGGTATGTGTTATGTAATAATTCATGAATTATAAATTATCTATAAATATCAAATATTTCATATAAAAATTAAATGTTAATAATTATTAAGAACATATATAGGCAGTAATGGAAGAACTAATGACACCGGTTCGCGAGGCGGTAGTCCTTCATGCACATGAACGATGATTGTGGTGTGACGTTTTAGGTTATAACCATAACAAAAAAACATCATATTATATTTAATATATTTATATTATAATAAAATATTTATATATAATTTTTTGAAGGGGTGGAGAAAGAAATAAATCTAAAGTGCTCATTGAAGAATGTTACCTCTCTTCGGATATCTTCTTTTGGTTTGAACAAATGGACTTCATTGGACTGATTTATGACTAAAGTGAGGATTCTAAGATGAGGGTAAGAAAGTCGGTAATTAATTTTGGAAGTGTATGGATGATCCAAAAATTTTGAGATGTTTTAATAACTGGGGATATTTAAATCCCTTTTACAGTGAAGGAGGAGTTACATTTTTGTAAATATAAAAAAGATAAACACTATTGGGAGGTATTCCATTTTTCATGTGCCTAAAACAAGGAAAACTTTTAGATAAAATAGGTTATATGGTATAAATGTTTTAATTAAATGGTTTTTGGATAGGTTTCTAGTTCATCTGGTCTCTTATGATCAATGTTTAACCACTAAGTATAATCATTTTACTAAAATCGGAGTAATTAATTTAAATTACATTCAATTATATTTTTGCCAAAAATATAAGATTATATTACTTGAAATTATAAAATATTATCATTAAAAATATTTAATATATTTTTCCATGTTCCAATAAAAATATTTTTATAATTTAATTTAAAATTTATCCCACAAATGAGATGAAACAATGAGTTTTTAATGAAAAAAGTCCAAAATTATATGATGTTTCTGTATCCTATTTCAATGTGAATTTCATTCCAATGTCCTAAATTGGATATATATATATATATATATTATTGAATTAATTATAATATAAAATCAATTTTAAAAATAATTTAACAATATAATTAAATTATATGAAAATATAGTTTTCAATTAAAATTTTGTGTTTTCACTATTCATCCAAAAAATTAAACATCTCAAAAAAAATATCAATAATTATTCCAAGTTAAAATTTTATATTATTATTTCAAAACAATATGTTTAATTTTTCAAATATAATTTATAAAAGGGTAAAAATTTAGTTTTGATGCATGTCTCCCACTAAAAGGAATAAAAACAACCTTTTAGAAAAATACAGCTTTTTATGCTTAAAACTCTATTTATTCTTATCTTAAGCCTTTAAAACATATTATATGAATGACAAATTTTTTTATAAAATATAAATTTCATTAATATAATCCATTAATATAATTTATTTAGATAAAACCCCTATGGAGTATAATTTTTTAATAATAACATTTCCTTTATAATCAATGTGTTTTTAAATTCATCTCTAATTAATTGGTAACCATTTAATTCATCCAATAATTTTCATAATTAAGTTAATTATTTTTTTACCCTCTATTCTAACAGATGAGAGATATATTCAATATTATATATTTTTTGGTAAATTTTGATCTTATGTGTAACACAAGTTATCAATGAAATTTGATGTTGCATGTAATGAATGATAATCTTGTTATTATTTGTAACATAATAAAAACAATTTATTTCATGTAACATATTTGATTAAATATTATAAATTAATTTTAAATAAGATGTTTCATAAAATCTATGGATGTTACAAGAAATTCTTATATTTTCCCATGGATTCCATGAAGGTAATATAACCTCATGTATAACAAATATAGCTGACTTAATAACTTATTTAATTACATTACACACATATTTTTCTATTTATCAGCATCATTAATAATCTGTTACTATATTAATTATAATTAGTTATTATCTTTTCAATATTTGGTGAAAGTTACATTGATTATTTTAAACTAGTTTTAGAGATAATGGAGTCGGTATTAATTCTTGTAAAAAAGTTCATATTTACAAGATTGTGGTACAAGAATAGATGGTTCATGATAGTTATAAAGTTATAATATCATTACATATATGTTCTGATTACAAATCATGTCAATGAAATCAGTGATGATCATGTTTAAGTGGTTATTAATGATCAAAATTTGGTTTATTAAATAGTGATTAAATAATTATTTTATGATTACAGATAAAAATACACATTAGTTACATATTTAACACATATTTTTAATCATTTACTACAAATAGTCATACATGATATAACTTTATTGCATATTTAATGTATATGGTTAATCAAACCTAAACAAGAACATACCATAATTAATAGATGATTGTGAAGTGATTCTTTGGTAATATAATTATACTAAAATAATAAAGAGCTTATGTACTATTTATAAGTAATATTTATCATAATTGTAAATAATTATAAAAATAATGTAACTTATGTGATGTTATTTCACAGTACAATGAAGTAATTTATTTCTGTTCGAATATACCTTGGGAAGGTTGATTTTACCACAATTTTTACAGCTCATATTATTAATAAGATGAACAATTTGTATATACATTACTATAATAATTTTTCAACTGTAATATTTATTTATTAAACCCATGATAATGGGCATACATGTAAGGTAGGATTGAAGATAAAAACAGAAATCAATTATTACAATGAGTTGGGGGTCTACCCTTATTCAGGGATGATAATTTCATTTTCTATAGAAATAAAAAAAGAGTGATATGATTTATCATATTAAAATCTAAAATATTTATTAAATATCATACTTATATATTATTTTTATTATTAAAACCATCATTATAAGAAGGTGAAAGAAAAATCAAGTTGTGTCTTTGGGGATGTATTCCACACAACACATGAATGACTAATTCATTTTTATTAATAGAAATTTTAAAGGGGTTTTATGCTTCTAACATTGTAATAATCAAATAAAATCACACTAATGGTACATATTTATTCATTTTAATATGTTTCTATGAAATTGTATAAATAATATATTAACATGAAGTAATAACAATGAGAACTGTGTTGTGAAAAATTTATACCATACTTCTTTGATTATCTCTTTTTAAAGGGGGTCAATCCTTTGAATGATGGTCTTTTGAGAAGAAAAAAATCTAACATAGATTCCCCATGAAATATCTATAGGGGTTAACTAAGGGTCAACTTCATCATAGGCCTAAAACTTCCCATAAACCCTTGAAACATATATAAAGCCACTATACATAGGTTTTCTGTATTAAAAAGTGATATAACCTCACACTCTTCAAAAATATTATATGTTTACCCTTATTATTAATTGGGGATTCACTTCATGTTATTCTTATATTATCACCTCCCAATCATTTTATCCATATTTATTTTTATTTTCACCATGAGTTCTTGGAGGGTGGTGGATATTGTATCCATAATTTCTTTTGATTATCTATGTTCCCGTGATTGCTCCTTCTATTGTTGATACAACAACAAAATATTATTAATGTATGATTGAATATTATCATGTTTGTGTCCATAATTATAATTGTTTGGAGGTATGTATTATTGATGTTTTTTTGGGGGTTTTCATCATGTGGGTAATATATTGACACCCATTTATGTATACAAATGTTCACTCCTATTTTCCTTGAAAATTATTCTCTTGGGGATCCTAGAGGAAGATAGTTTTACTAGAATTAAATAACATTATCATATGTGATTTAATGACCACAAAGGTGTGCTTTTTAATCTTTTTGAATTGGGAGTAGATTTGGTGATCCATTATTATGGAATAATTCCCTTTAAAATATATCCTTTATTAGAGTGGGGAGAAAATAAGGAAGAAATAAAACTGAAAAAAATAAAAAAAATAAAAAAAATGAAATAAAAAAAACTATTAATTGATTTAAATTATATGGATAAAACATATCCTAACTCTCTATTATTGTTTATAGGGATGTAAAGGATGTTATTGGTGTTACATTACATATTTATAAAAATCTATAATGGATAAAACTAGATTTCTAGAGTAATATCTCAAGGATTTAGGCGTTGGATAATTCTCCCTCCTTGAAAATTATATTTATTTTTGTTTAATTTTCATAGATTTAAAAGAAATATTGAAATAGATTTTTTGGGGTATTTGATTTGATGAAGTTGAAACTAAGTTAAAGGTGAAAAGGTTTAGTTTTAAATATGTTCACAAGGGTTATTAATTATAAAAAAGTGTTCTCATCAAACAATATAGTCCTGATAAATCATCCTTTTCAAATCATTATCTATGTTTTAAAACTTAACAAACATAAAAAATAGACCAATGAATATCTATCGCGCCTATTCTATAGTGAAGAGTTAATGAACACACTGAATTATGACATACACTATTAAAACACCAAGCTCCATTAATATATTGTTCATCCCCCAGTCCACATAGCCCGAATATAATATTATGTAGAAAAAGAGATTGTACGGAGATAATTACTCATATATGGGAGGATATATAATTTAATTAGATAATCATATGATGATAAGATATTTAGTTCATGTTACAAACTTTCTTATAAAAGGATGGAAAGAAATGAATATTCGGGATTGAAAATGCCCATGAAATTTATCATAGGATAAAATAACTTGAGTAAGTTTTATATAATCATATAATATATGAAAAATAGGGAACATGATGATTTAAAAATAAATTTCAATAAAAAATGATGAAAATTATGAAATTTTTTAATCCAATCTAGACATGGTCGATGGACAATGTAATGAATAATTTTATAATGGGTCAGGAGAAATATTTATTTTCATCTCCCCTTCTTCCTCTTTCTTCCTTGTATTCAATAAAAAAATATCACACTCTCATTCTTCTTTGGATGAATGGTACAAGTCGATAATGAGCATCCTGATTCGACAGCGGTTCACCCTAAATCATCCAGCTCCTTGATTGAATTATCCTATGAAATATTTAACCTTATTAATTTATATTATGACTACATGGTTTATTAGGATATAATTATAGATTTTTTCATGTTCTGGAATATGAATGTGACTTTATTTTAGCTTGAGTAATCCCCTTTTGGGGATTTTCAAATTCTGATCCCAATGGTATGGATATTGTTTTATGACCTAGATCGACTACATTCCACCATCACTTTTATAAAAAATAAACTTCAGAATAAATGTATTGTCACATAAGCTTCACACAGTCAGTCAAATTTATTTTTTTGATTAATTGTCTCCCATAATCAATTGGATATTAACTTTCAGAAACATTAGTAGAAGTAATATCAGTTAATATTTTAAAATCCCCAACTCTAATAGCTAATGTCCAATGGTTACATTATTAAATTAGAATAAGATAAATGGAATTGTACCTTAAATAACCAAATTGTTTAGTCTTCTTGGTAATATATATATACACATGATTCTTATATTACATTTTAAAAAACAAATTACAAATTGTTTTTTTATAAAATAACATTATTTACTATTTCATATCCTTGCATAAGATACATAAAACACTTCATAAATTATTGAAGGAAAAAACAAATAAGTTTGAGTTGAAATGATTAGTAATGGTCAAATAGAATGGATGATATCCTAAATATATAAGAAAATTTAATATGTAAAGGTAAATAACAAAGCAAATATTCTATTTAAATAAATAAACATAAAAAACAAATATAACAAAATTAATTATATATAGGCAAATTCCTTTTAATCAATAACATCATAATGAAATGCTACTAGAGATAATATCATTGTGAAAACCTCATGGAAAATAATAACATAATTATGATAAAAATGATTAATCATTGGTTTTTTCTATATTAGAAACACAATACCTCTACCATCAAGACATTTCACACAACAATTTGAAATTATAGGTAGAAACCCATTTAATGTTGACAAATAAATTCTCTCATGGGACTAATCGATTCATTGCGGGGTATAAAATACGATTACCCACCCTTCCTAGAAATTACAAAGCATTACTAATATAATTATTAATTTCATTATTGAATGAATAAATATTTTTTATCCTTAGATATTTATATTGAGTAATGGATGCACATTTTTCAAAATTTTCCTAGGAAATAAAATAACATACAAAGTAAACAAAATATAAAAAATAGTATACAGTTGATGAAGTAAACATATGACTGATATAAAGAATATGTATATTTAAGAAAAATTAAATTTCAAATGAAATGTGATATCAAAGGGATTCTATATAATTTACAAAAAAAAATTAATAAGTGCACAATTTAAAATAACTCACAATAATGTGGGAATTGAGATGAAGTCCCTTACCCCACAATTCCTTTTAATTGAATATGATTTAATCGTAGGTATATTGATTTTAATTTTTTATTAATTGATAAAAAACCTCCTTCATATTTATGGAATCATATATTATCCTCTTATAATATCTTACCACTTGGTTGTTAATAAAATTTCATTTCTACTAATATTTTGGATGTTAAATATGGCATTTCATATGCATATTTTGTCGTGAATGTTTTGATTAATTTACATTAGATGTAGTTACAACATCACAATAATTATATTAATGATATATATATCGTATTTATTCATTATATATGTTTTTAGAATGTTTCTTGAAAGATAGAAATAGAAACTCAATCGTATCACATCATAGAGACACTATGTTGTATGTATGCAGACATGCTGATATCATTTATAAATGGATGGAAGGATAAGAAATAAGATGATATATTAATCTCAACAAATAAATATATTGTCCTATGTACCATATATATACACTATTTTCATCATTATTACCATCCATTTAAAGTGGTGATGAAAAATTAATTAAACCTCTACATGGAGATGAAAAGCCATATATACTCATATGTAGTGATTGCATTTTTCATAGTACAAAAAGAGGTATAATATAGTTTTTTAAGTATCTAAATAAAATATCATTATATTGAATATAATTGATTAATATTGTTAGTATAGAAAAAAAATATTAATAAGATGTAGAATAAGAAATAAACAAGAAATAGTTGATAAAAATGATTATGACTTCTTTGGAGGACATCCTTTAGATATATTAATAATGGGATTAGGTTTTCATTTATGAGAATAACAGAACCTCCAAAATAGGTATAAATAATTTAGGAATAGAACTGTTTAGGTTTTTTTCAATCTAGATTGATCAACGTGGTGTAAATATGTTATGAAGGGGTTCCTTATTATAATTGAAGTGTGGGATACTTTAGGAAACTCTCAAGATATAAAATTAATATAAATTAATTTTCTATATAAAATTTCAACAAAGATATTTATTTATAATATTAGATGATAAGGAGTCTCAATTTTCTAATACTGTAATTTTTATATAAGTTTATGTCACATTATTAGCCTTATAATTTAGTTTTTTCCATTATTTATCTACTTTAACTTTTACCATGAAAATATGGATTTTACTTTTGGGTCAATATTGATACTATAAAATTTAAAAGGAACTATTAATGGATCTTGGATGATATTTTTAACCTTATCCAAATCGGTTAAAATTACATATCCAATAAAATGGGGTCATGTTTTCAGGTCATTTTATTGTGCTAATCAATTTATTTTTTATCTATATTACCCAAATTATTCTTCAATGACAAAATAGATGTTATCATGGTTTCTATTCATATTGACCAAAAATAATAGGTACCAATTAAATAAATTTATATATTACGGAAAAATATATAATCCATTTTTCAAAATTGAAAACAAATAATTTGTCGATTTTAATATAAAATTATTCCCAAAAACCACAATGTAAAAAATTCTTCTTGAAAAATGAATTTCAATCCCAAAAATGTATATATACCCAAATCAGGTATATATATTATTAAAAAGAAAGTAATTAGATTATTTGTAACTATATATTACGGAATATTCATTTAGTTCAAACTCAAATTATAAAATAACTTTCTATATAAAGAAATTGACAATTTTATAAACATCAATATTTTTCACTATTTAGTGGAACATAAACCATTCTAGAAAATCAGAACCAATTCACCATAAAATATTTTTAATATGATGGTTCCCAAAATAATATTAATTACATAAAATAAAATTTATACAAGTGCCAGAAATTTATTATAATATTTTTCCAATAATAATAAAGAAATTCATTTTTTAATAAAATATATTTTTGATGAATGAATTAATTTTTTAAATAATGATGTTCTATTAAAAAATTATTATGTATTACATTAAAAATTAGTTGGAAAATTAAATATTATATAATGTGGTTAATACCATCCACTCCACCCATTTTAATGTTGAGGTTATAACGATCACATAATAATATCTCATTATTCTTTTAAGCTGGTAGTTGTGTGCAACATAAGCTATCAAAGAGGTTAAATATAAAGAGACAAACCATAAAACCTTGTGGTGTTATATTTAACACTACATAAATAAATATTTTCCACATATGATTTAATTTAAATTAAATAATCAATGGTTTTTAATTGAAAATTCATTTGTGGGAAACCCATATCATAAATAGGGTTAAAAAAACAACCTCTTAGTAAGAGGCAATCAAAAATGCAAAGATAACCACTAAATTAGGATTTAAAATCAAAGAGAATGAGTGAAAATGTTGACATGGAAGGGAAATAAAAATATTAATTTTGGATAAATATTGATAGAAAACATAGTCATTATAAATTTAACCATCACAATACTGTAAATTTACTATGGGTTAAAAGGCAATTAAATTATCAGTAGGAAAGGTAAATAGTTAAAATGTATGTTCCACAATCCTTTTCCTAGAGTTCAAGGATTATTTTACAATGCAGATAAGCATATGATAAAAAATTATTATTTGTTTTCTTTCCATTTCATTATCATAATAACATCCTTCGGTTGTTATTTAATATATTTTCACTTCAAATATTAGAAGAGTAAATGGATGTTCAGGATGAATTTTTCATTCTAGAATAACTTTTAAGTAATCACGAGTTCATAAGGTTTTTAATTTAACCTATAAATATGTAATGAAAATAAATTTTTATAAAATGGTACAACTAAACAATAAAAACCAAAGTTAATCTAAATCCATTCCCCAAGTAATTAATCTTAAGACTCAAAAAGAATATGTTTTTCCAAATGTAAAGGAATGATCTTCGGATGGAATGTCACTAAATTCCAATATTATAATTCAAATTAGATTCCCCAAACAACATAATGTAATTTTTAATGAAAAATACCAAATATATGAATACTTTGATTAGCTTAAAACCGTAATTAAAATAATCATGCTTCCAAAAAAATTCAGGTTTAAAAAAAGTTCCTCAAATACAAACACATAGTAAACATTACAATGATATCATAAAACATCAAATAAATAACCAATTTCATGGCCACAAATTCTATAAAATAGATATAACTTTATTATTGGGAAGATATTTAGGGTTATCATCCCTAAATCATGTGTCTTAAAAAAGATCAACATGAAAGAGAATCTCCTCTCTTAGTTACTGGTACTATTCATCCCATGATTCCACGTCTATAAAGAATAAGTATTTTAGTACATTCAAAATAAATATCATGATTTTTATACAAATACACAAGAACATTAATGATTATACCTCATCCAAAAACCATTGTATATGCTTCATAAGTTTATTCCTTAATTCCTTGTTCATTTCATTTGTAATTTGTAGTGTCTTTATCAACATTAGTATATCCATTAATAATATAACTTTTCTGATTCTATTCCTATGTTTTCCCAATAGGACATAGATTTTATGAATTCCAATATTTTCCCTAGTTCAAACATTAAAATTTTGATATTACATTATAGAGACCATTATTCAAAACTTTTATTTTTTCCTCAGAAATTACTTGCTTTATATACTTCTTTTCAAAAGAAAAAACATATTATTGTCACTAAGATACATTAACTTCTAGTTTTCTTCTCAAATTATCAATATATGAGAGACTGTATCATCTTTCCTCATGGATTACACCACTCAATAATTCAATGAACTCTATCATTCTCTTCATTATTGAGTCCAATGGTTTGTTAATGTGAATATTTTCAAAAATATATAATGATAAATATTTAAGAATAATCATAATAATCTTAATTTTTATTATTATTCCATTTTTCTTCTAATAAAAAAATTATGTGTCACATTCATCATTAACCCAATTCCTTCAAGATCCAAAAATTTACTAAAACAAAATGCATAGTGTGAGTAATATTATTCACAGTGATAAATCAGATATTCATGAAGAATCATTTATAGGGTGTATAAATCAATAAACATTCTCAATATATGAATCATTATCATTATCCTAGGTTATCCATTATCATTACCAAATATATAGGATGATATCCTATATATATAATTACCCTCATAATCAATTATAGGTTTATATTCCCCAAATCAATGACTTCCTAAATCTAGTTCCCATGGTTTATACTAAATTTCCCCATATTCAAAAAATACTGACCCCAACAATAGTATCCCAGAGCTAGTGGTTACTTTATTAAATTGGAATTAGGTACAAGAAATCACATCCCAAAGGATATTATAGTTTATTAGTCCTGGTAAACTAGATATTTACATCATTCCAATATTATATTTAAATTCATGTCATACAAAATATTTATATAATGAATAACATTATTCATTTTTGAATATCATTTTTAACAGTCATAACATACTTCATCAATTATAGAGTAAATGAAACAAAATAAGGGTGATATCCAATTATTGTAAAGGGCTAAATAAAATAGAAGCAATCATGATGGAATAATAATATTTAACAATTAAATGAATATAACTCATGAAACATGTCATTAAAATACATGGATAAGTAAAAATTAAAAAATTAATCTATATAACTAGAAATGCATAACATTTAATCAATATTTTGATATTGAAATGAGTCTAGATATAATATCATTTTAAAAATATCATAGATAATAATAACATAATTCTAAATGAAATGATTAATCATTGGATGTCATGTCTTAAGAACGTGAAAACTGTATAAAAATGACCTTTCAAAAGATGGATTATAAATACTAGTAGAAACCCATTTAATTTTCCCAACTATTTTTCATCTTGATACATGTTGATGCATTGAGGGGATATATAATACTAGGCCCCACCCATCAGTGAAATTCAAAAACATTCCTAATATATTGAATAATCAATTAAATTAATGAATCAGTATTCCTCATCATCAAACATTCATATTGTGAAAAGGATACATATTTACCAACATTTTTTACTAAATTGAATATCATTCAATGTAAACACTGTAAAAAAATAGTATACAGTTTAATAATAATCATATCAATGTGTGAAGAATACGAAAATATAAGAGAAATGTAATTTCAAATAAAAAATGATCTTCAGGGTGATCATATACAGAAAATAAATAATTAAATATTTCATAATAAAAAAATATGTCTTATTAAAGTGGGAATTGAGACAAAGTCCCTTACCTCACGTTTCTGTTTAGATGAAAATGCTTTAACATATGGTATAATGGTGTTTAAATTAGTTATTAATTGATAAAAGAAATATATTCATATATATATCACATAATATATGATCCTTTTATATTATTTTATCACTTATTATGTTAATAATATATTATTATTACTAATTTTTTAGGTGTCGACTACTTCATTTTTCCAAGTATTGTATTTCATGTTTCTTCATTATATTGCTCATTAAATGTTGTTCCGAAATATTTGAATGATATTAATGAAATAAGTATATATATATATATATATCATATTTTTTTATTATAAAATTTTTTAATATCATTATTGAATGATGTACATAAATAATTAATCCCATCACATTGTTGAGATGGTAAGCCATACATGTACATATGTGATGTAATCATTTATAAATGTATAAAATGGTAAGAAATAAGATGATATTTTAATTTTATAGAATCGAATTATTGTATAAATTACCAAATATATCCAATATATCTGTCAGTATAACAATCCTTTTATAGTGGTGATGAAAAATGAATTACACCTCTATGTGGAGATGGTAAGCCATACGAATGCACCTGTGGTGCATTCATTTTTCCTAGGATGGTCAAAATATGGAATATAGTTTTTTCATTATAATAATAAAATATAAGTTTATAGATTATAATAGAGTTGTTTTTATGATGTAATTAAAAAATTAAGATGATTGATAATAAGAAATTAATATCAAAGTGCTAATAAAAATTATTACACCTTTTATAGTAGACGATATTTAGATCCCTTCTTAAGGGATACATGGTTGATATTTTGAGAATTCCAGAACCTCCAAAATATAAATAATGAATTTTAAAAGATACATTTGTTGGTTTTGGTCAATATATATGAATGAAAGTGGTGCAAATAAGTAAATTATGGGGTGACCTTTTATAATTGATGTGTGGTCCATTTTGGAAACTCATAGAATATTAAATAAACATAAATATATTTTTAATACTAAATGTATTCAATGTGGGTTATTTTAAATATACAAAGAGTGTGGATTGAATTACCCTCCTCTAGTAATTTTTTTATGTTTAGGTCACATTCTTACCCTTATCAATTAGTTTCAACCCTTGTTTATCACCTTTAAATTTTGTTGTGACAATATACATTTTACTCTTAATTGGTCAAATTGTTATAATAAAATGAAAAAGATCCAATAAATGGACCCTAAATGACACATTAAAATTTATATAATTTGGGTTTCCTAATTTTATATTTTTATAAATTTTATTTCATTGTATAAAATATTATGTATTTTAAAATTCCATTAATATAATTTTGGACACTATTCAATACTATGAACATTAAATATATTAATAGAAGAATAAATATTTGATAAGAATTATTCAATACATCCCTAATATATAATTTTAAAATAAAAAATTCTTTTTTTACATTTATTATCTGTAATTATATTTTTTTCAAAATTTTCAATATCATTTATGTGATTTTTCCATTAATTAATTTATTACTACATTTTTTTTTATATAATTTTAGGTAATTTTTTATATCCAAAACTAAAAAGTTAATTAACAGGATGAAGATAAATCAATTATATTAATAATTAATATTCTTATCTTAATATATGATATGGAAATACCATATAAAAATGTTATAGTTCCAAAAGTCATGAATGTGACATCATTGACTATTCATTATATAAACTATTATAATGCTCAAAATCACTTCATAATGAAAAAACTGTCATATATATTAAAATTTAATGATTATGGTCTAAAATTACTCATCCAATGAAAGTTAGGAATGTGTTAGGGTGAAATTATAGTAATTATACTTTAATTTTTAAACCATGTTAGAATATTCACCCTTTACCATAGTAATGAAAATTACCAAGGATTCAATTGAATGTGGAAAAAAATATAAGAAACATTTTTAATATATTTGTACCTTTTGAAATAAAAAACATCAATGATTTATCATAAATAAAAACAAATAAATATATTAATTTAATTTAAAACGAATCATACAAAACATTATGAATAACTGTTTCATTGAGAATGCATTTTTAAGTCAAAAAATTTACATATATAAAAACTAGGTATAAGGGATGTTAAAATGAAATTAATTAGATACATTATATATAAATAGTACATAACTTACATTCAGATCAAATTAATTTAATAATTAAACATTTAATATAAATAATGTATTAGTTTTTAAAAAATTTGTACCTTTTACTATTTAATAGAAAATAAATCTCCTCCGAAAATTACAAAAAATGCACAATATCAAAAATTTTATATGAAGATTTAAAAATTTGTATTAGTTTTATAAAATAAAATTTACAAATGTTCAAAAAATATATTATAATAATTTAATCATAAAAATAATGAAAACCGTTTTATTTGAAAACATATTTTTTGAAGAATAAAATTATTTTACTAAAAATTCAGCTCTTATTCATAAAAAATTAATTATTATATTAAAAATGATTTGGAAAATTATATATTTATTAATTTTTTAGATACTATTAATTCCCTTAAAATTTAACAGTTATGTTATAATGATCACATAATAATATTTCATTATTTTTTTATACTGGATGTTGTGTGCAACATAAGCTATTGAAGAGGATAAATTAAAAAAGAGACATACCAAAAAATAATGGTATATTAAAAAAGTAAGGAATGACCAATTTAAATGAATATATGGTAAGTTAAGTAATTTACATAATTTATAGTACATCTAATCGAGAACCAAATTCACAGTGTGGTCTACCAGATTAACTCTTATGGGAAGTTAAACCTTTGAAGAAGCTTGGAAATATGGTTTATAATAATGAACATGCAGTCACATTATGAATTTCTTGATTATTAAGACATGATTTATTATGGAATGATCAATCAAGAGGAACAATTTATTAGATCTCTTATCACAGTCGATTGTCTACCATGATATCTTGAGGTGCACGATCTATTTTGTTTTCCATTTATTCAGTGCATAATAGAAAAAATAGAATTAAATTATTAATTTTCTAGTTATTATAAAAATTAGATAAAATAGTTAAAATTATATCAATAATTCCTTATATAATAAAATTCAATTCTCCAATTGAATATATGTATTTTCCGTTAAATCGAAAACTCGAATAAACCATTAAAATATTTTTTAAGACAATTTTTAATAAAATTATAAATTCAAAAAAAATGTACCAAAATCATACGGTTTTACAAGGTTTATCTAGATTTGGAGTTGATTTATATAAAAAATATCTTAAAATAGGGGACTTTTGGATCACATCATAGGGAATCATTATTTTAGTGTGAGAGTCAATGATTTTGAGGTTAGGTTTGACCACTCCAATCATGGAACTCATAAAGAATATAGATATATTTATAAGGTGAGGATAGATCCATGCTTGATCCCTATGGATCCCAATGTATCTAATATTTTTACAGGTTTTCGTACTAATTATGACGGTCCTCAGATCTATTTTATGGAATAAAATGGTCATATATGGCCATACGTATCAACTAGGGTGATGAGAATATTTCTCATAAGACTATATATATTGGTACCGAAGGGATGGGTTTGATTATAAATAGCTCGAATTTGTTTAATGGTAAAGTAAATATTTATATGTATTATTAAACTATCATTGGGGGTTCTGTAGGGGTTAATTTACAAAACTATTATGAGACCTTAATAGGGTTCATGACATAATTATATGATAGAGAAGTATAGAATACTATATATCCCAATATGAAAAGGTCCACAACCCAGGAATATAATGTAGTATAGGTGACAGAAGTTCAGATTGGTAACCTATAATTATAAACTAATCAAGTTAATGGTATAAGATATATAAAAGATAATATAACCATATTAGAATCTGAACAAGGTCATTGATTTGAAGATTTTGATATATAGGATGAGATTAATTTTTATATATGTTGGAAAAAGGGGGAAAATATTCCATTTATTTAGACAATTAAGAATATTTGACAAAAATAATTCCATATTATAGAAGGATTATTATAATATTCATTAATATATGTTGGTTATATTATAAGGAAATACAAATTCTATAAAGTAAGATGATGATTGAATACATAAGGGATACATAGTGTGTGGATATTCTTTTTTTGGCGACCACTCAGATATTTACGAGGTACTATGTATTAGAAATTTGGGGGACAATAATGAAGGACAAAATAAGGGAGGCTTCCCTATGACCTCAATCTATAATCAAAGGCTGCTATTGGATTATATAAAATATGGTTAGTCAAAATGTAATAAATCATCAAGTATAAGAGTAACTAAATTGATATTGTTGAGGAGTACTATGGCAGATTAAGGATCATGAGATATTTTTATCAACTCATGAATGATCAATTTAAAAGATATATCTTTCAACTAGATGTTATATTTGAAAACGTCGAACCTTTATCATTTAACTTTGAAACTTTTCTAGAGTTAGAAAATTTTAAACTATCATTATTATGGGTTACATTTTATTTCACCCTGACTCTGACATTAGCGATTTATATTTGATGTATTAGGATAATACTACTGGTTCATCCCTTCAATGAGGTTTGTATTAGCCTTGGAGGATGTAATATTTGTTGATTTATCGATTTATTTCCAATTTCAAGGGATTTCTCAACATGTCTTAGTGTAAAATAATTTTTTTACATAGAAGACCATAGTAAAATGACGTTGTGGGAAGAAAAATTTAAACTATTATAGAAATAGAAAAACCATGCTGAATTAATTTAATCTACAGAACATTTTTTGGTGGAATCAGTTAATAATTCTCACTATATCATAAATACAGTAACTATTTTTTCATTGTTAATGAAAAATTCTTATAAATTATTTAAATAAAATGAACCCAATATTGGACATTTTATAATATTTGGTTGAAAAGTACTATTTTTAATACCAAGGATAATTCTGAAAAATGTGATGCTAAAAGAGATGATGGTGTTTTGTAGAATATTCAAATAGAAGTAATGAATATTGAGTATATAATAACAGTTCAATGAACACTATAGAATCTATTCATGTAAAAATTAATAAAAATAATGAAAAATGGAATTCATATTTTTAAAAATTGTGGTGAAGAAAATAAAGAGTTTAACATTCATGAATTATTACATGAAAATAATAATGTATCGATGGATGTGAAGCTTATATCTTCTCAATTTTATGCTAAAATTTTTTATATTATATATTTTATCCCCTTCAGAATATAATTTGAAATTTTGAAACTTGAATTCAAAATAGAAAATAAGTTTTTTATATTTTTTAATTATACATTTTCTAAATATAAAGTTGTTATATGAACCATATGAATTTTTAATAATAAATTAGATGAATATAGAAATATTATTAAAAAAATATAGTCTTTTTGATTAATATTTATTATCAAGAAGATGTAATTTAATTTGATGATTCATTTAATATGATTTTAAGGATAGAATATATTAATTTTTTGTCATTGTTTTAAATTGTTTGAAATGGATTTCATAAGTGAATTTTGAAAAGTTATATTTTCTAATATAGTATATTAAAATCAATCATCTGGATTTGGAAATGAAAAATTCTGGAATCACAATTTCAAACTATCAAAACCATTATTTGGTATTAAGTAAGATCCTATAGATTAGTATGATAAACTATCAATATTTTTATCAAATAATGGTTTTAATATTTTAAATGTTGATACAATTTTTCTTATAAAACTTGTTTCTAATTTTATTTTTATTATTAAAATAAATGTTGATAAATTTTGGTTTGGTTATTCAGGTTAATTTTTATATAATTAGTTTTAAAAGATAATATATTCAAAAGTTGATATGAGTTTAACGGTTTACTTAATTTTTTTTCTTGATCTTAAATTTTCTCAAAGAAGTGATGGTATATTTTTAAATCAAAATATATAAATGATATAGTTAAAATGTTTAATAATTATTCATATAAAATTATTAGATCCAAAAAGAGTATTAATCATAAATTAGATTTAAGTGAATGTGAAAAATATGAATACAACATAATGTTTCGAGGAATGATATGAATTATAATTTATTTGAAAATATCAAGACTTGGTATTAGATTTTTAGTATTTATATATGTTTGGATTGAATCTAATCCTAATGAAAGTCATTTAATGTCTCTAAAAATAATATTTATATAAGTTAATGAAAATATTTATTATGGTTTATTTTATTCCAAACAGAACTATTTTAATTTGATATCTTATTTTAATTGTAATTTTAGAGGTTGTAGAATTAATTTAAAATGAACATCATGTATAATTTATTTACTTCATAAAATATTTATTTCATGGATTTCAGGTAACATATTTTCAGTTCCATAATCCACAACCGAGGATGATTATTTTATTTCTACTAATTTCTATGCTCAAAGGATTTGGATAAAAAAATAATTAACTAATTTTAAATTTTATTTACATAATATACCTGTTTTTTTTTTAAACTTTTTTTTACTATTTTTATATCAATGAATCCTTTCAATAAATTTATAACAAAAAATATTGACCGTAAATTTCATTTCCTTACTGATTATGCTAAAAATGAGATATTATTTTATTATTTAAATCATCCAATTCTCATATTTCTGATATATTTAAAAAATCATTTGATATAATGAATATTTGGAAAATAAAATTTTAACATGTTATAATGTATATTTAGCTTGAATTGTTATAATTTTAAATGTTTTAAATAAACCACCATTATTAATATACTGATAGTACGTATTAGTTTTTTCAATCATTAGGAAAAAACATTGAGGTATTGATGTTTATGGTTTTTTACTACTAAATTTATAAGATAATAAATTTTTATACATATTTCATATGGATTATATTTATTAATGTGAAAATCATTGATTATTTCTGATAATTATTTATTTTTTATGTAATCTATATCCATGTATAGATTAAATAGCTGTTTGGTGGATATTGGTATTTTAATTTCAAAATATAATTTTTTACCTATGCATAAATTTATGGGGAAACTAAATGATTTATGGCTAAAATAATTGGAATTTTATATTGCTTATTTTTTTTCAATTAATATATTTTTTTTATAAATTTTTCTCTTTTGAGAACATTCTAATAAATTTCAATATGGGTTGGGGACTGTAATTTTGTAAAAAACATATTCTGGTTTGTAATTCCCAATAGCTTCGATTATTTGTGCTATGTTTTTTTGATATAGATATTGTTAGCATAACATTTAGTATTATTTTTGGTTTGATGGTTTAAATATTTCAAATAACTCACATTATTTTCAAATGCCTCATATGATTAAATTTAAAATATAAGAAATTTATAATTTCTCATGGATTTCTTAAAATAGATTTTGTTGATTCATTAACGTGTTTAGTTTTTATGAAATTGTTATTAAAAATATTTATATTTTTATGATTCATTATTTTATGAATTTTGTTTAAATGTTTTATAATTTTTAGTTTTAAAATTTGTATCAAAGATAAATGGTAGGGAAATCATTTTCTTAAAGTCAAGTTATTTTTTAAAATCGATTAGATAAAATAAAATTCAAATAAAAATTTAAAAGAAATACAAAATTAATGAAAGTAATATAAAATATGCAAAACCATAAAATTTCATGCCAAATCTTATGACATTTTTTTATGTTCATAAAATATGTGTTATGAAGTCATTCAATGTTATATTCAATGTCATATGAAATGAATTTTAATGAAATATTGGGTCTTTAATAATTTTTAAGAATGATGTTTACATAGACATAATTTAAGTTAATGCTAAATAAATTAAAAATTTACACAAAATATATAATTTTGTTTTTGAAAACTAGATTGATGTATAAATAATAATAGAATATAAAACAAATGGTGAAATGATGATTGAAATTATTTTCATCCTTATAGAATTTTCATGCTTCCAGAAAAAATCATCTTTTTGGATTTAGTAATTATAAAATAATGACCCTAATAGTTAAATTCACCAAAATGGTATTTTTATGCCTATAGTGTAGTCATGTTTAATAAAAATTCAATTGATGTTTATAATGAACTCAATTTTGATTTTAAAATGAATTTCGATACTATTTTGAGAAACAATATTTATATTTCAATTTAATTCTTGTTGTGATCATTATTTTTATCCATTTTATTAATTTCTAAAAACATATATATGTTAAAACTGATATGATATGAATTTTGTAAATTTTTAATGAAAGATTGAAATGGATTACTTTCATAATATGTAAATGATAATGAATACCATGATCTTTATATGTAAATATTACATCTTAATATCAAAATATTTAATGTTGAAGACTAAAGTCCATCCCAAAAAAGTACAATTCTAGTGAATTTTGAAACATAGATTCATAAATATATATTTAAAATATATATAAATCATAAATCACTTTTTATTATCTAACCACCACCCATATTAGACATATGTTATATAAAACCATTATTTTTAAAATTGTGAAATGAAATATAATACATGGAAATATGAAATGTTCAACAAAGGAAAAGAAAAGAGATATCAATGATCAATTGAACAGAACTTGATAACAACGGTATGTCAACATAAACATAAAATTTTAAAACCATACCCTTCATATCATACAAAATAATCACAATTCATGTCATAAAGCATGATATTTCATAAGTCATGAATCATAAATGAATCAAATTACATGATCCATGAGATCCTAATATTGGAATATGAAATAAGATTGTGGCATACAAATAAAAATAGAAAACTATTTACCTAGTCAATGATAATTTACAAGACTATCATAGTGGATTATTTTCATAACCCATTCTTTTAATTCATAATCAACGTTCACTCACAAGACCTTCATAATGGATTAAGTCCCTTATTGAACTCAAATCACTCCCGATTTTAGTCCTTATTATGAGATGAGATATCCATTTACCACATTAATTGGATGGATATATTATTCTAGTGTTATCCATCATATAATCATATTCAACTCATATTTATGTAAAAGAATCATAAAAAATCATCATATATCATAACCCATGAAAAAATAAACGGGTTTCATAAACATTTAATCTCTATAATAATGAAAAATATAGATATATAATATGAATGGTATCATTGGATTAAATATCTAGTAAGATTTATATTACATCAAAGTTGGTCATCTTAGTTTAAAATTCCTATAAAATATCACTTAGAATATTTCTTATAGGTAATACCCTTTTCATTTTGTAATCAATTATTTATAATATAAAAATTCCCTAATCATTAAGGAATGCTTTACATATAACCTTATATACATGTAAAAGAATAAAAAATTCATTGGATATCTTAATAGTGGGAAATTCAATTTAAGTCGTGTACATTAAAAGAAAGATTCATTTCACATTATTGTGAGAAAACAAATGTACCCCATTCAAAAAAAGTCAAGAATGTTAATTTAAAACCATTTAAAAAAATAAATCATTAGAAAAAATTAATAAAAAATTAATACTATAATATTATAAAACATTTAAAAAACATTTTTCTTAAAAATGGATATGGACGAAAATGTATTTTTGATAGAAGATAGAAATAAAGCTAGCTTCACATTAAAAACATATTTCAATATCCTCAGTTATTTAAGAGAGGAAAATGAAGGAAAAAATGTAGTGTCTAGAAATAATTAGTGTTGAAGAAAATTAATAGTATCATTAAGATATATGTCATCAAATTTCATCATTAGAAATACAAACATGAAGAATCTTGAGAAATAATGAAATTATAACATAAATATGTTACCTCAAGTTAAAATTGGTTCGAAAGAACTATAACATCCTATATATTAAATTTAAATTCAATATAATTATATAAAAGAATATTTCAAATTCTTATAATAACATATACGATCCAATTATAACATTTCAACACTAATTTTTTTAAAATTCATTATTAAAATCATTGTTTTAAGGTGTTGAATGTTTCATTTTTCAATGAAGTTATGATTCTTTGGTTTTGGTCTTTGAACATTGATTATGGTTCCTTAATATCTATAATATTATCCATGATAGAAATATCATATATATTCATTATATATATATATATGTATGTATGTATACTCATCCATAAAAGAGAGATATATAAATGTGTATTACACCATTCATGGATATGGTAGGTTGTATGTACACATGATTGTTGTTTCCATTTTTTATGGATGAAATGAAATCATGTTAAATAATAGTTCCCCTTAATATATTCATATTAATATGATATATATTTAATAAATCATCATAAGAAACCATCAAAATCGGTGATAGAAAATAAATTACACATCTATGTGTAGAAGACAAATTGTATGTACTTATGGGCGATGTTTTCCCTTTTGTACGATGTAAATCAGGTTGAAAATGGTTGATACAAAATCATTATAAAAATTAACTATATATAATATAACGACCCATACTTTACATACATTGTTAATACTTCAAAATTGAAGTACACTTATTACAACATATGACAAAACCACAAAGGACCGTATAGGTATAGTGTCTTTAGAAACTGGGAAACATAAACAACTGGTTCATAAATCTTCTACAGTGTCTCCCATTTATTTCAACATATCTAGGGTCCCTTTTAGCATATTCTACTTAATATCCATCTTCCTGACCTGGGGAAAAGAAAACATAAAAGGGTGACCTCAAATGCTCAGTAAGGGAAAATAAAGGAAATAAAAATCATATCATATCTTTTTGAAAATCATAACCTGCAAAAGAGATCATAATATCTTAACATGGAACAAATCATAGAAGTGAAAATGAGATCCCCATAATCATAACATGAAACTTGAAACATTGTGGCATGCACACATAATCTTGGAAAATCATTTCTTGTTAGTCATGACTCATTGCCAAGACTATCTTAGCGGACAAAGTCCCTTTCTGAACCGAGTTCACTCCTCGTTTCAGTCCTGTATCACTGAACCGAAATAACCTTCCGTTCCAGCCATGTCTATCTCATGAGATATAAATCTTTACCCAATACATTGGAGGGAGATATAGGTCCCACCCATCTTATAATGAATCATTTCTTATGTGTGCCACATAATCATAAATCATACATCATCTCATAACACATGTAACAAAAATGGGATTCTTGAAACATCATGACATCATAAAACAAATCATATAAGGCAAATGACTTCATAAAAATAATTCCCTCACAACATAATCAAATCAATGTAATTAAAGGGATAAAAACAGAACCCTTTATTATCTTAGATGGAAAATAATTTTGATAAAACACTTGAACTCCATTCTTGAGGAAAATATCCTTTCTTCTTCAAAAACACTTATCTTTTCTTAACATGTCATAAAATTATAAACTAAAAGAAGTTGATTAAAAATAAACTTGAAAACTTGTAAAGGAAGCTTCTTGGAAATAATGTTTTAAACATCCATTCATGCCGTATATGTTAAAAAAACATTCTTCGTACTTTTGTCGGAAAAGTCAAAAAGTACCTCGTACGAAAAAACGACAAAAGATTCCTTTCATATCTTTTACTAAAAACTCAACGAAGGGTAAAAATGGATATAAACTATTGTAGAAGGATGGAAATAATATTACATATTGAGGGAACATGGATGTGGATGATAGAATACACCCCAGTAATTACCAAAGTAAAAACAATCTCGGATAAAAGTGAGATTGTGATATTTTCCTTACCTTAGGTCCGATTTTCTTTGTACGTGTCCGAAGCTCCTGTATAATGGTTTAAATAATGTTATTGACTTATTCCAGAATCATACATATTTATATGATATCATATATGGTCATATTCTTAGCTTCTTGTTAGTAATATTTCATTGGTACTTGTTACTCGGGTCTTTATTGACTTTTGTTCTTATGCGTGTTTTTCCAAATAAATTCATATTCGTCTTTTAAGGTTATAGATACCTTATATCCAGAATGGTATTAGTGTAACATATATCATATTTATTCATTCAATTCATTTATATAATTATTATGTAATGATGATCATGTAGAACGAGTCGCATCACATCGTGGAGACGGTATTCCGTACGTACGCACGAGTGATGATATCCTTCCTATGATCATGGAATTGTATTGGAGTATATGTATATTATTTCAGTATCAATATTACTTTATAATAATCATAAATAGTTACTCATTACACCATTATACCCATCCTTGTAAGGTGATGGTGGAAAATAGATTACACCACGGCGTGGAGACGGTATTCCGTACGTACGCACGCGCGATGATTTCATTTTTCCGTAGGATGGATAGAAGGTGAATTAGGGTTGTTTCATATTTATAATAACATATCAGTATGTAAGTAATACTGATGTTATTACTTTATCATGAAACAACTAAAGAAGAATAAGTTGAAGAAGAAAGAAATTGAAAAGATCGGTAATGGATATTACCTCTTCTTTGGAACGCTTCTTTGAATCCTCCACTTAAGGAACTAAGATTGGTCTTTTAAGAAGACCAGGACCTCTAGCATTATTCTAGGGAAGTGGAGAGGAGAAAATGGCAGGGGTTGGCCGAGCTTGAGTGCTCAAATTGGTGTGAGGAGGAGGGGAAGGAGGTGCCCTTTTATAAGGGAGGAGAGGGGCACCTTAGGAATATCTCAAAATATTATTTTATATTAAAGTCAAAATCGGTTTATAATGGTTCCAAAGGGTCTTATTTCGAAGCTAAAGTGGGGATGGGTCGAAATCCTATCAACCAATAGGATTTAGACAAGTTTAAGTTATTTTTTTAACCTTATCAATTAGATTTAACTCTAAGTTAAATAATTTAACTTTTACCGTGTCTTTTTGTTTTCTTACACTATATGGTTAATACACATACTATAACATGCCAAACGAACCCCAAATTGTTTATTATTAATATATATATCCTTATATAAGTAATTTGGCCGAACATTATATTTTTAAGAATAAAATAACAATTAATAATATAATATTTGATTTAAAAACTTTTTTTTGTCAATTTTGACACTATTTGATATATGATTTTTTTGAAAGTCATAACAGAATTAAATATTCGAACCAATTTGATTAAATCAACACTAATATATCATAGTAACCTAGAAAATTAGTGGAATTCATAAAAAGTCTCAAATTTCATTTATTTTTGTGTTTATAACATCAATTATGTCAATATTTCATTAATAAGATAATTACTGCATCATCATTGTGTCATAAATAACTTAAATAATTTAATGTCTAGAAATTATAAATAATATACCATCATGTAGGAAATCTTTTTATCTTTCTAATGAATATTTTATAGTCGAATTTATCTTATGTATAACCCCATATTAAAAATGTTTTAGTTATTAAACTTTGATTTTAACTATTTTAACTATTCATTAAATAAAATAATATTAAATGTCATAATCTAATCCATGTGGACCTAAATGGTCATATTATATTCATAAGGTTGTTTTTGGTCGAACTAAACTTATCCAATAGAATTAGGACATGTGTTAGGGTAATAGTAATATCATATTTACCCTTAGTTACCCTATTTACTATTAACCATGGTAAAAAAAAGTAAAAAGTTACTATTCACCAAAAATCATTTTCATCTCATTGAACCACATTTTAGTCCTTGATATTAACCGTGTCTGTCGGATTTTCGAAATTCCATTCACAGAAGCGGTAAAATTATGTTTTATGCAAAATTCAGTTTTTAACCTACCACTTAGTGGTTTCACTATTCATCAAAAATTGAAAGTTTTCAGAAAAAAACCAAAATTTCACCCTATGCTAATTTCCATATTCCGAATCCAAAAATGAAGTCCATTTTGAAAGATAAAATTTATAAAATTTCAAAAAGTGGTTATTACTATTCATAACGACTAGTTTTTAATAATATTTTAATAGCATATCGTTGTTTAGTGGAACTCAGTATTGCGTACGACGCAAGCTATCGAGGAAGGTCGTGGTTGCGTGTAAAGTAAGCCAAGCTAGTATGTAGTGAAAAATTCCTTTGATGATATATATAAAAACAAAATATTACTCATAAAAATCTCGGGTGTTACATTTTACCCCCCTTAAAAAGAATTTCGCCCTCGAAATTCGTCACTTTGTAACAAACAGATGAGGATACTTCTCCCTCATCATATCCTCAAGCTCCCACGTAGCTTCTTATAATTGGTGGTTCCTCCATAAAACTTTCACCAATCGAGTGGTCTTGTTTCGTAGGACTTTTTCGCTACGATCCATAATCTCTATCGGTTGTTTTTCATAAGAAAGATCTTGCTCCAGCGGTACAACTTTTGAGTTGAGTACATGTGAAGGATCAGGTATGTACTTTCTCAGGAGAGATACATGGAACACATCGTGAACTTGAGAGAGATTCGGTGGAAGTGCCAATCGGTAAGCTACCTTTCCAACACGATCCAGTATTTCGAAAGGACCGATATATCTAGGGCTCAACTTCCCCTTCTTTCCAAATCTCATAAACCTCTTCCAGGGAGATATTCGTAAGAACACTTTATCACCCACTTCAAACTCTAGGTCTTTTCTTCGGTTGTTGGCATAACTTTTCTGTCGACTCTGAGCTGCTCTTATGTGTTGTTGAATAGATCTGACCTTTTCTGCCATTTCATCTACGAGATCAGGTCCTAATAGCTTTCTTTCCCCAACTTCATCCCAGCAAGTTGGAGTGCTGCATTTCTTTCCATAGAGAGCTTCATAAGGAGGCATCTGAATTCTGGAGTGAAAGCTATTATTATAAGAAAATTCCACCAAGGGTAGGTGTTGATCCCAACCTCCTTTGAAATCCATAGAGCAAGCTCTCAACATATCTTCTAGGGTTTGAATTGTTCTCTCAGACTGACCGTCTGTCTGAGGATGATAAGCAGTGCTGAAACTCAACTCTGTATCCATAGTATGCTGAAGACTTCGCCAGAACTTCGAGGTAAATCTCGGATCCCGATCAGATATAATAGAAAGTGGTACTCCATGCAATCTTACGACTTCCTTTACATATATCCTGGCAAGCTGATCTAGAGAGAAATCCTCTCTAATAGCAATGAAGTGTGCAGACTTTGTAAGACGATCAACTATGACCTAGATAGCATTATTGCCTTTGGATGTTTTAGGAAGTCCTGTGACAAAGTCCATAGTGATGTTTTCCCATTTCCATTCGGGTATGGGTAATGGTTGTAACATCCCCTTAGACTTCTGTCTCTCAGCTTTAACTTGTTGACAAACCAAGCATCGAGATACATATTCAGCAACATCTCTTTTCATGCCATCCCACCAGAAGTACTCTTTTAGGTCCCTATACATCTTCGTGCTTCCAGGATGAATAGAGAATGAAGAACTATGAGCCTCATCCAGCAGCTCCTTCTTTAATTCGGGGATGGGAGGAACACAAACCCGATTCCTGAACTTTATTATCCCATCACAATCAAGGTTGAATTCAGGAACATTTCTCACCTTCTTTTGTAACTCGACATCTTCTTTCTGTGCCTCTTTAATCTTCACATGTATAGATGGTTGAACATTCATTTGAGAAAGATAAGATTTTTCCCCTTCCATTATAATTCCAAGATCCATCCTTTGTAAATCCATAAATATTGGATCTTTTGTGATCCTCATCGTGGATAAACTAGCATGGTCTTGTCGACTTAATGCATCTGCCACCTTGTTTGCTTTCCCAGGGTGGTAATGGATTGAGCAGTCATAATCCTTAATCAGCTCCAACCATCTTCTTTGACGCATATTCAGCTCCTTTTGTGTTAAAATATACTTTAAACTTTTATGATCAGTATAAATATCACACCTTTCACCATAAAGGTAATGCCTCCAAATATTTAATGCAAAGATTACCGCAGCCAACTCCAAATCATGTGTTGGGTAATTTTGCTCATGGATTTTCAACTGTCGTGAGGCATAAGCTATCACCATATCATTTTGAATAAGAACACACCCAAATCCCTTCTTGGATGCATCACTGTAGATCACAAACCTTTCTCCACTACAAGGCAGTGTGAGCACAGGTGCACTGGATAACCTTCTTTTCAACTCCTTGAAATTCTCTTCACATTCCTCTGTCCAAACAAACTTAACTCCTTTCCGAGTCAACTTGGTGAGTGGATTAGATAATCGTGAAAAATCATTTACAAAACGTCGATAATATCCAGCCAAACCCAGAAAACTTCGGATCTCAGTTACTGTTGTTGGTCTTGACCATCTTTCGATAACCTCTGTTTTTGCTGGATCCACAGATATCCCCTCTTTTGAGATTATGTGACCCAAAAATGCAACTTTTTGAAGCCAAAATTCACACTTGGTAAATTTGGCATAAAGCTTCTCCTTTCTCAGGGTCTTCAATATAATTCTCAAGTGATATTCATGCTCTTCCTTGCTCTTTGAATAAACAAGAATATCGTCTATAAAGACTACCAAAAATTGATCAAGATAGTCTCTAAAGACTCTATTCATTAGATCCATGAAGATAGCAGGGGAATTAGTAAGACCAAATGGCATCAATATAAATTCATAGTGTCCATACCTTGTACGGAAAGCCGTCTTTGGTATATCCTCCCTTTTGACCCTTAATTGATGATACCCTGAACGAAGATCAATCTTGGAAAAGTATTGAGCTCCGCGTAGTTGGTCAAATAATTAATCAATGCATGGGAGAGGATATTTGTTCTTGATAGTGATCTTGTTATGTTCTCTATAATCAATGCAGAGTCTCATTGATCCATCTTTCTTCTTAACAAATAGAACAGGTGCTCCCCAAGGTGACACACTAGGGCGTATGAACCCCTTATCAAGACTCTCTTGGAGTTGCTTCTTCAATTCCTACAACTCAATTAGGGCCATTCTATAAGGTGTCATTGAAATAGGAAAAGCACCCGGTACGAGTTCTATTGAAAACTCAACTTCACGATTTGGTGGAAGACCGGGTAATTCCTCCGGAAAGACATCATCAAACTCCCGTACTATGGGCATATTCTTAATTGTAAGTTTCTCACCAACCATTTGAGATAAATAACCTTCATTTAGTGGAATCAAGACCCATAAGATGGAAGAAATTTCCACTGGAAGGTTATATTCATCCTTGCATCGATAGACGATCGTAGATTGATCTGGAATATGAAATGTGACTTCCCTTCTTTGGAAATTGATATGAGCTCCGTATAAAGAAAGCCAATCCATGCCAAGAATCACATCAAATTCCACTATAGGAAGGATCACAAGATTTGCAGGAAGCACTTTCCCACAAACTTCGATCGGAGAAGAATTATAAGCTTTTGATGCGATTGATGTGCCATTAGGTGTTGTCACAGCTAACTCAACATCTAATTGTTGAGGTAATACGGTGATACCCTTAGAAAAGTCTTTAGAAATAAAAGAGTGGGTGGATCCAGAATCAAATAAAACATTTGCTACTTTAGAGTGGATGGTAAGTGTACCTTTCACCACATCGTTATCGTACTCCACATCGCTGATAGAAATTGCATGTGACTTTCATTTGTCTTTAGCCTTAAGAGTTTGTTGACGTCGACTATCATCATCAACCCTTGGATTTGGGCATTGATTGGAATAAGGCCCCATCTCCTTGCACTTGAAACATTGAAGTGTAGTAGGTTCATTCTGTGTATCCCTTCCTTTGTTTGCATCATTAGACATCTTCTTCCCATCATTGCGGCATTCAAATACCCGATGAACTTCCTTTCCACATTTGAAACATTTACTTGTCCCTTTAAGACAACTCCCTCCATGTTTCTTTCCACACTTTGAGCATAAGGGAAAGCTCATCTTCTTTTCAGTGTGCTCTTTAGATTTTCCTTTAAATTCCATTTTCCTCTTCTTATCAAACCCATATGACTGATGGTTTACTCCAATCTCCATCTCGACTTTGAGAGCACATCGAACGATTTCCTCATAGCTATTGAAGTCCCTTGTGGCTAACGCCCTTCGAAGACTTGGTTTTAAGCCACTAAAGAATCGATCGATCTTACTCTCAGGTTGGATAATAATACCAGAAGCGTACCTTGCAAGTCTTGTAAAATTTGCTTCATAGGTACCAACAGATTCATCATCCCTTTGCTTCAGTTCAAGAAACTCTTTCTCCATCTTTGTTCGGAGAATACGAGGGAAGTACTTATTAAAAAATAAGTTCTTGAACTCATCCCATTCCATAGACTCAATTTCATCCCTTTGCCTCGTATTCTTAATAAGATTCCACCATTGATCAGCATCTACTTCCAAACGATACACTGCAAGGATGACTTTATCATGTTCAGAACATTGAAGAACTGAAAATATTTTTTCAGTAGTACTAATCCATTGTTCAGCAACTAATGGATCAGTAGACCCACTGAAAGAAGGTGGACGCCGCCTCATGAAGGATTCAACAGAATGTTGCTCCTTCCTTTGATCGTTTGGAAGTCCTGCATGATTCATAGCTTGAGAAAGTTGTGTGAGCATGGCTACAAGATTTTTCATTCCAGCTCTCATATCGTTTGGTTGCTCAGGGGGACAATCATTGCATTGCCCATCGCATTCCGCATTAACACGGTTCCTTCGGGTTCCAGCCATTGACTAAAACCAAAAAGAATAGTGTGAGCAACACTAATTATAATAGGAAAACCACATAATTCAAGAATAAAATTTTCACGCTTAAGGTATTATCCTAGGTTATTCATGGCCATTTCTAAAACACTAAGATTGTGTTCTATGCTTAGACTTATCCTTAGGGTTCTTACTAAGGCTTTCACATCCTAGTTTCCAAAGGTTGACTATACCTTTCCTCTGATACCAACTATAACGTCCCATACTTTACATACATTGTTAATACTTCAAAATTGAAGTACACTTATTACAACATATGACAAAACCACAAAGGACCGTATATGTATAGTGTCTTTAGAAACTGGGAAACATAAACAACTGGTTCATAAATCTTCTACAGTGTCTCCCATTTATTTCATCATATCTAGGGTCCCTTTTAGCATTTTCTACTTAATATCCATCTTCCTGACCTGGGGAAAAGAAAACATAAAAGGGTGATCTCAAATGCTCAGTAAGGGAAAATAAAGGAAATAAAAATCATATCATATCTTTTTGAAAATCATAACCTGCAAAAGAGATCATAATATCTTAACATGGAACAAATCATAGAAGTGAAAATGAGATCTCCATAATCATAACATGAAACTTGAAACATTGTGGCATGCACACATAATCATGGAAAATCATTTCTTGTTAGTCATGACTCATTTCCAAGACTATCTTAGCGGACAAAGTCCCTTTCTAAACCGAGTTCACTCCTCGTTTCAGTCCTGTATCACTGAACAGAAATAACCTTCCGTTCCAGCCATGTCTATCTCATGAGATATAAATCTTTACCCAATGCATTGGAGGGAGATATAGGTCCCACCCATCTTATAATGAATCCTTTCTTATGTGTGCCACATAATCAAAAATCATACATCATCGCATAACACATGTAACAAAAATGGGATTCTTGAAACATCATGACATCATAAAACAAATCATATAAGGCAAATGACTTCATAAAAATAATTCCCTCACAACATAATCAAATCAATGTAATTAAAGGGATAAAAACAGAGCCCTTTATTATCTTAGATGGAAAATAATTTTGATAAAACACTTGAACTCCATTCTTGAGGAAAATATCCTTTCTTCTTCAAAAACACTTATCTTTTCTTAACATGTCATAAAATTATAAACTAAAAGAAGTTGATTAAAAATAAACTTTAAAACTTGTAAAGGAAGCTTCTTGGAAATAATGTTTTAAAAATCCATTCATGCCGTATAAGTTAAAAAAAACATTCTTCGTACTTTTTTCGGAAAAGTCAAAAAGTACCTCGTACGAAAAAACGACAAAAGATTCCTTTCATATCTTTTACTAAAAACTCAACGAAGGGTAAAATTGGATATAAACTATTGTAGAATGATGGAAATAATATTACATATTGAGGGAACATGGATGTGGATGATAAAATACACCCCAATAATTACCAAAGTAAAAACAATCTCGGATAAAAGTGAGATTGTGATATTTTCCTTACCTTAGGTCCGATTTTCTTTGTATGTGTCCGAATCTCCTGTATAATGGTTTAAATAATGTTATTGACTTATTCCAGAATCATAAATATTGATATGATATCATATATGGTCATATTCTTAGCTTCTTGTTAGTAATATTTCATTGTTACTTGTTACTCGGGTCTTTATTGCCTTTTGTTCTTATGCGTGTTTTGCCGAATATATTCTTATTCTTCTTTTAAGGTTATAGATACCTTATATCCAGAATTTTATTAGTGTAACATATATCATATTTATTAATTCAATTCATTTATATAATTACTATGTAATGATGATCATGTAGAACGAGTCGCATCACATCGTGGAGACGGTATTCCGTACGTACGCACGAGTGATGATATCGTTCCTATGATCATGGAATTGTATTGGAGTATATGTATATTATTTCAGTATCAATATTACTTTATAATAATCATAAATAGTTACTCATTACACCATTATACCCATCCTTGTAAGGTGATGGTGGAAAATAGATTACACCACGGCGTGGAGACGGTATTCCGTACGTACGCACGCGCGGTGATTTCATTTTTCCGTAGGATGGATAGAAGCTGAATTAGGGTTGTTTAATATTTATAATAACATATCAGTATGTAAGTAATACTGATGTTATTACTTTATCATGAAACAACTAAAGAAGAAGAAGTTGAAGAAGAAATAAATTGAAAAGATCGGTAATGGATATTACCTCTTCTTTGGAACGCTTCTTTGAATCCTCCACTTAGGGAACTAAGATTGGTCTTTTAAGAAGACCAGGACCTCTAGGATTATTCTAGGGAAGTGGAGAGGAGAAAATGTCAGGGGTTGGCCGATCTTGAGTGCTCAAATTGGTGTGAGGAGGAGGGGGAGGAGGTGCCCTTTTATAAGGGAGGAGAGGGGCACCTTAGGAATATCTCAAAATATTATTTTATATTAAAGTCAAAATCGGTTTACAATGGTTCCAAAGGGTCTTATTTCGAAGCTAAAGTGGGGATGGGTCGAAATCCTATCAACCAATAGGATTTAGACAAGTTTAGGTTATTATTTTAACCTTATCAATTAGATTTAACTCTAAGTTAAATAATTTAACTTTTACCTTGTCTTTTTGTTTTCTTACACTATATGGTTAATACACTTACTATAACATGCCAAACGAACCCCAAATTGTTTATTATTAATATATATATCCTTATCTAAGTCATTTGGCCGAACCTTAGATTTTTAGGAATAAAATAACAATTAATAATATAATATTTGATTTAAAAACTATTTTGTGTCAATTTTGACACTATTTGATATATGATTTTTTTGAAAGTCATAACAGAATTATATGTTCAAACCAAGTTGATTAAATCAACACTAATATATCATAGTAACCATGAAAATTAGTGGAATTCATAAAAAGTTTCAAATTACATTTATTTTGGTGTTTATAACATCAATTATGTCAATATTTCATTAATAAGATAATTACTGCATCATCATTGTGTCATAAATAACTTAAATAATTTAATGTCTAAAAATTATAAATAAAATATTATCATGTAGGATATCTTTTTATCTTTCTAATGAATATTTATAGTCGAATTTATCTTATGTATAACCCCATATTAAAAATGTTTTAGTTATTAAACGTTGATTTTAACTATTTTAACTATTCAATAAATAAAATAATATTAAATGTCATAATCTAATCCAAGTGGACCTAAATGGTCATATTATATTCATAAGGTTGTTTTTGGTCGAACTACACTTATCCAATAGAATTAGGACATGTGTTAGGGTAATAGTAATATCATATTTACCCTTAGTTACCCTATTTACTATTAACCGTGGTAAGAAAAAGTAAAAAGTTACTATTCACCAAAAATTATTTTCATCTCATTGAACCACATTTTAGTCCTTGATATTAACTGTGTCTGTCGGATTTTCAAAATTCCATTCACAGAAGCGGTAAAATTAAGTTTTATGCAAAATTCAGTTTTTAACCTACCACTTAGTGGTTTCACTATTCATCAAAAATTGAAAGTTTTCAAAAAAAAACCAAAATTTCACCCTAGGCTAATTTCGGTATTCCGAATCCAAAAATAAAGTCCATTTTGAAAGATAAAATTTATAAAATTTCAAAAAGTGGTTATTACTATTCATAACGGCTAGTTTTCAATAATATTTTAATAGCATATCGTTGTTTAGTGAAACTCAGTATTGCGTACGACGCAAGCTATCCAGGAAGGTCGTGGTTGCGTGTAAAGTAAGCCAAGCTAGTATGTAGTGAAAGATTCCTTTGATGATATATATAAAAACAAAATATTACTCCTAAAAATCTCGGGTGTTACATATAATATGCTGAAATAAATATTTAATATTGGATATCCTAGATTTATAGGGGGTATAAGAGGAAATAAAATTAAAAACATTCAGTTAAGAGTTATACCATGTCGATGAGAAACCACTTTTGGATTACACCTTAAGCCTTGTTGGGATGGTCTATTTGAAATACCAAAAGCTATAGGATGTGGTGAAGGGATATAAGATGTTTTTATGTTAGGGATTTATTGATCAAAATGTCTCAAAATGTGTGAGTATGATAGGGGTGGAGGTTTCATTTTATTAATGAGAGGTTTGCTCTTGGAATTACTTAAATTATTAAATTAATATATATCAATTTTCATGGAAAATCGTTCTATGTTTAAATAATCAGAATATAGTATTATTATTTGTCTAAATAATCTCATTCCATAAAATTGGGTCTTTTTTGGGTTTTATTTTTAACATTAGCTCTTAGTTTTTACCCTCATCAACCATTTTTGGCAATTAGTGTGATAACAACATCTTATACTAAATACAACTAAATATTGATTCCATAAAATGAAAATAGACCAATAAATAAAACATAGATAATATGTTCCAACATATCGTAATAAATTTAAAAAATAAATAATTTTTATGAATTTTTATTTATTTGTCATTAATGTCATTTTTTGGAACTAATAATTCACCTTGTCTTCGAAAATAAAATGATTGAAAAATAATTTTAATATAAATGTTTCATGCATAAATTTTATGATATATATATATATATATAATTATTGTAACCCAATAATACATTAAAATTTTCTTACATTCCATTTTTAATGACAATTTTTTTATTTTTTCAATTAATTGGATAAATATTTTGTTGTGTATTGTAATAATTTAAAGAAATTATCAAATCACAAATAATTAAAAATAAATTAACATTATAAAAAATTGTTATATTTAAAATAAAAAATTATATATAAATAATTTTTTATCGTTATGAGATAATATTAATGATATTAAATTAATGAGAGTGACATTTTATATTTATCATTTTCTTAAATTAATATAATGATCATAATAAAAGGAAAATTTCACCAAGTTTCCATATTGTAGAGACCTATATAAGAATGGTTAAAAAAACCCATAAAATTGGATAATGTCTACTGTTTGAAATATTTAAAGTCTTATCCAGCTGTTTTATCATTTTTACTTATAATACTTTAACTGAAGTAACAAATATATTCCATAGTTACTATTCATAATAAACAAATGTAAAATGAAAATATTTAAACAATTTGATCACCCTGATTGGTAATATGAATTAAATTTTTCAAAATTCAATTCATATAAGTGGAAGAATATTAATTAAAATTAAACATGTAAAACATTAAGAAATGCAATTTTCCATTGAAATATGCCTTCAGAAGAAAACAACTTTTTTACATCGAAATAAAATATAAAATTAATTCCAATGACCATAATTATTTATAAGTAATATTAATTAACTAATTCTAATTTAATAATAAATTTTATATAAAATAAAACATTGTAAATGTGCTAAATGAAAATATGTTCTCCAATAAAAGTTGGTATTTTTTACTGTTCATTAACAAATAAACATTTTCATAAAATTATTAAAAATCAACTATAATATAATTTCAGGATGATGAATTCAAAAATAACGTTTATTTTGTGGTCTAAATTTTTTAATTGTGTTAAAAATTAATTATATAATTTTATAACAAATAATAATATAAAATATTTTTGAAGAAAAATTTATTATTAAAAAATAAAATAACATTTCTAAAAAACTGATTACTTTTTTATCAATATATTTTATTTATATAAAAAATTTGTACATAATTATATAAATTTATTTATTAATATTCATTCCACCAATTTAACTTCTAACATATAAAGGTATATTATATTGTAGCTCATTTCATATTGGGTTTGCATGTATCATATTCTATGAAAGAAATTTAAATTTTTTGATAAGAAATATATCTTAAAATATCATTTTGTTACATTATACCCCCCCCCCCTCAAAAATGAATTTTTTCTTTAAAATTATACTATTTCAATATAGAAAATGAGGATATCATTTTTTTCACATCATTGAGTTCCCAAGTATCTTCCTTTAATTTTTTGTTCCTCCACTAACATTAACTAGGTGAGTAATCTTGTTCTATAGGTATTAATAACTTCCATAAAATATTTATAATTGTTGTTCTACATAGGAAATATCATTATCCTATTCTAAAACCTCTTAGTTCAGTATATGTGATAGGTCATGTCTGTACTTAATCCGGGGAGATACATGGAACACATCATGAACATGATAGAGGTTCTGTGGAAGTGTCAAATGCTAAGCTACCATCACCACTAGATCAATAATCTTGAAGGTGATAATATAGAAAGAACTCATTTTTACCTTCCTTCATAATTTCATAATTTTTTTTCCATGTAGATATTCATAGAAATACCTTATCCTTAATTCCAAATTTTATATTTCACTAAGGATTATGAGTAGAAATTTTTCATCCACTCTATGCTACCTTGATGTACTGCTGCATGGCTCTAAAATTATCTTCCATTTACTTATCTATCCTTGGTAGTATTAGGTTTACTACTCTATTATCATCATGGTATAATGAAGTTAAATGCTTCCTTCCAAAGAGGGCTTCATAAGGATCCACATATGTTATTGATTGAATGTTATTTTTATAATAAATCAATAATAATGGAATGTGATGATCATAAATACAATCTAAATCTATAGGTAAGGATCTCAATATATCCTCTAGGGTTTTAACGATTCTCTCAATGTAACCATATTTATGAGTATAATAAAATAAGTCAAAACATATCAATGAATCCCACTAATTATAATGAATTTTCTAGATCATCATGGTAGACCACATATCCAATTAAATTAAAATGTAATGTGGTAATCAATGAAAAGTCATTACATTATTAATATTTATTTTGGAAATTTGATCCAGTTAAAAAAAATTTCAAATAGAAATAAGGTGTGCTAATTTTATAAGGAGATCAACTATAACATAAATATCATTGTGTCCTTTAGATGATATAGGGAGTCTGATGATAAAATCCATAGCGTTCTTTTCAAATTTTCATTCTGGTATGGGTAATAGTTTTAATATTATCCTATAATTTATTCTCTCATTCTTTATTTACTTATATAACACTGATTGAGATACATACTCTCCAATATATCTCTTTATTTTTTCCCACTAGAAATACTCTTTCTCATATATATACATTGTCATAATTTTATGATTAATAGAGAATTTTAAACTAAAGGATAAATCCATATATAATTATTTAAATATGGAATGGATGGTACACGTACATGGTTCTTGAATTTTATTATTCCATCACAATCAAGCTTGACCTTCGGAAAATTTCTCAACTTATTTTATAGTTTTTCATCTTCCTTATACACCTCTTTAATCATCAATTAGTTTGAGGGTTAGTCACTCATTTGAGAAAGATTTTTTATACACATCCTTCAATATTCCTATATCCATAAATCGAAAATTAAAAACTATAAGATCTTTGGTGATCCAAGTCATCGAAAATCTAGCATGATACTTTTGACCAAAAGTATCAACCACCATGACTGATTTCCCACAATGTCAATTTACTAAGAAAATAAAAATATGTAATCAACTCAAACCATCTAATCTAATTCATATTATACTCATTCTATGTTAATATATACATTAATATTTTATTATTGGTATTTATATAATACCTTTATATATAAATATAATTCAACTATATCTTCATTACAAACATTATTGAAGCCAACTCCAAATCATGGATTGAGTAATATTTCCCATAAATCATAAATTGGCTTGAGGCCTAAGATATCACCATATAATTCTAAATTAAGAAGCATCCCTATACATTCTTTGATACATCATCACATACAATTCTCCACTGTGGGGGTGTCTATGAATAGTTTCACTGACTAACCCTTTAGTTAGATCCTTGAAATTGTCTTCAAATCAATATGTTAGATGGAATTTTAATACCTTTTAAGTTAACATGTTGAGTGGATTAGATAGATATGAGAAATTATCCACAATTCTTCAATAATATCTAAGTAAACTAGTAAAATTATGGATCATATTCAAAGTGGTTATTCTAAGACAACATTCAATAACATTTATCTTTAATGGATCAAGAGATATATCAGCTGTTGCGATTTTATGACTAAAAAATGAAACTTTATTTACCTAAAATTCACATGTGGTAAATTTTTCCACCAACTTCTCCTTGGAGAATTCCCTATAATCCTCAAGTGATATTAATTATATATCATACTCTTCAATTATATAAGGTTGTTGTTTAAAAAGACTATAGAAAAATGATCGAGTTAATATCTAAATACCCTATTAATTATGTCCATCAGGATAAGTTGAGAAATAGTAAGACAAAATGGAATCACTCTAAATTCATAACATCCATACATTATACATATTATGTTCTTGTTTATATCCTCCTTCTTGAACTTCAATGGCTGATATCCAGAATGCTATTCAATCTCGAAAAATTTTAATATCCTTAGATTTGGTTAAACAAGTCATCAATATGAAGAATTGAATACTTTTTCTAAATACTAATTTTATTTATTTCTTGATAAATAATGAAAAGTCACATCAATATATATTTATTTTTATGAAAAATAAGATTCCCTACTTATGACAACACACTACACTGAATAAATACAAATCATTATTCTCATGGAGTTGCTTATTTAATTCATGTTACTCAATCATGTTCATTATATATGGAGTATTTTATATAGGTGTATTACCATGTATAAATTATATTTAAAACTAAAAATTACAATTCATAAGAATACTATGAAACTTTTCCGAAAATTCATTAAAAATTTATCATAAAATTGGAACATCTTTGATTTTGAATATGTCCCCAACCATATGAAATAAACACCCCTTTTGGATAGAAATCAAGAACCATATAATGAATTTAATTTCACCTCTAGGATCATATTTATTATTTCAATGATAAATGATAATATTTAGGTTTGGAATATAAAATTCCACTTTCATTCCTTCCTAATTTATTTTGGATTTATTTAAAGAAGTATAATCTAGGCATAAGATAACATTAAATTCAACTAGAGGAAAAATAATGAGATTTATTTTAAGAACATTACCACAAACAGTAATTATAGAAGAATTATATACCTGAGATATGATCATCATAGAATTATTGGGTATCATTGATAGTTTAAAATAAAACCATTGAGTTAGTATTGGGATAACTATTTTAAATTCATTAGACATAAAAGATTTTGTATATCTAGAATAAGATAAAACATTTATAGTTCAAGAGTTAATGATAAATGTAACTGCCTATTCCAACCCATGATCATGATATTGTTCACTTTGGGCCTATTTTACATTGTTTTTATGTCCATATGTTATGCCTCTTAGGCATCCCCTAGGAAAAGGCCTCATGATGGGAGAGGTATCCACACCACCTTATAAAGGAGTGTTTCATGCTCCTCCTCCTTAAATGTAGGATTTATATAATCAACCCCCTTGAAGGGACCAACATACTCAATGGAACATAAAATGGACACTGAGGGATAATGTCTAGGGAATAAAAAACCGTGTAGGATTGGTCCGAAGTGGACAATATCATGATCATTGGCTAGACTGGATTGTCATAATAAATGTACATTTCACCAACTAATATTCCACATTAGTAATAATGATTGTATGTGATTTTACATTATCTCTAGGATAATTATATTTCTATCATCGATCATCATCATTAACCTTCTTATTTGAGAACTAGTTTTCATAATTCCCAAACTCCATGAATTTGAAACACTAGAGTGCAGGTGGTTTATTCTATGGTATTTTATATCAATAATTTTAAAATTTATTCTTCTACTCATTTTATCGTTCGATCACCTGAATCCCTTTATTTACATAATTAATGAATTTATCCACCCGATTAAGAAATATTTACACCGTATTTCCTTCCAAACATTGATTTTAAATAAATGCTCATCTTCTCCCCCCATGGTTTTATAATTTCCATCAAATTCTATATTTATATACATATAAATGCCATATAATTTAAATGTGACTCCAACATCTAACTCCACACTGATAAAATATCAAAATATTTATCCATAGATACTAAATTCACTTGTAGATAGAACCTTTCAGAGACATGGTTTGAAACTACTAAAGAATCTCTCAAATGTACTTTCATTTTTTATGATAATAATCTAAAAATACCCCACCAGTCATGTAATATTTTCCGTATAGGTACTAACCGTTCATCATTGGTCTTCATCAATTCAAGTAATTACTTATCTATTTTTATTAAGAATATGAGTACTTCAATTTATGAAAAATAAGATCCTAAACTCATACCACTCCATGAATTAAACATCATTCCATTTACTCATGTTATTGATAAGAGTCCACCATTGGTCTGCTTCACCATCTAAACAATAAATACCCCAAATAGAATTTTCATGTTTTGCGGAATAGACTACAAAAAATATATTTTCAATAGTACCGATCAATTTAAAATCAAAAATAGGATTAGAATTCAAACTAAAAATGTGTATTATTACTCATTAAAAACATAATTGATCATTTTTCCTCATTTAGTCATTTTAAAACCCAACATGATTAATAGTTTTAGAATATTATATAAGAAACAAAACATAGTTTCTCATTCTATCCCTCATAACATTTTATTTTGTTGGAGGATAGTCATTTTGTTTTAGTTAGATTCATAATTATGTTGGTTTCTATAGGTTTTATCCATTGACTAAAACAAAAATGCATAGTGTGAGCAATAATAATCAAATTGCTAAACCACATAATCAAGGAAAAGCATTTATAAGATGTTTAAATTAGGACACATTTTTTTAATCTATAGAACCTGAAGTTTCACCTAGGTTATTTTTACACCATAAGAATTTATGATATATATTTTTCCAATTAAGTATAATTTTTTTAATAGCATGCATTACATGATACCCGGTGTTTTAAAGAACAACAATATACTATTAATGTTTTTATTTAAACAAGAAATTTATAACCATGTTTTTAAACCTGGTTTTATGAATATAAATAACCAAATATCAAAATCATGTAAAAGGGTTTTAGATGAGGACTATATATTTATATATGAGTAATTAATTATTAGTAAAGTCCTAATATGCTTTAAAAAAACTGTTTCCTTAAAAATTAATTTTTAATTTTTTAAAATTTTAATTATTTTATTTCTACTTTTAGAAAAAGTATTTGATAAAATTTATTTCATTTTTAAAAAAAATGTCAAAATTACAGAACAATTAATTTTTTAGAAATTTCTTGAAATGATTAATTTTTCGATGAATAGTGAAATTTCTAAATTTTGTTAGAAATATATATTTTTTGATAAATAATTTTGAAAGGTCCATTCTCTATTAAATATTTTTAATAATTAAAATTTATTAAATTATATTATTACAAATATAATTTATATCATTAAAATCATTTTTTGTTCAATTATGATATTAAAACTGTTTATACCTATAAAAACACTTTATTTTGAAAATTTTGTTTTCTTCACATATGTGGGATTAATTTTAATTGATATTCAATCACATATATGAATTTTATTTGATAAATTTGATTTTATATTTGGAATCATCATAATTAATATTAGGTAAAAAGGCCAACAAATTTTTTGGTCATAATGAATTGTAAAAATGGTAAAAATTATTTTCCTAGGTTAAGGATAAAATGGTTTTTCTAGGGGGTAAAATAAAAATTAACAGTTAAAATAAACTATACACTTTTATATATTATATTGGATGGAAATATTTTGACATTCTATAATAAGAGGTTCGGGAATGGTCCATTTTGGGGCATTTTGGAGTTTATAAAATGTTGGTATATTTTGTTCTTTTACAAAATTTTGAGTGTGGATTCTTTCCCAAATATAAATGTGAACCCCCAATCTTCCCATATTCACCCACCTACGGAGGCTTTTGGTGCTAACATCAAAAGGTTTTCCAAATAAAAAGTATAGTTCTTAACCAAAAATATTTTTACTATTTATTCTTCCACCTCCTTAAAATATCTTCCACATATAATGAAATAGTAACACCAATATCTTCCATATAATAAGATGTTATATACTTGTATTATAACTTATATCCATGTCCACCTATATGAAATGATAAACAAAATAGTCGATCATGTATAATATAGTCTACCATCCCACAAACCGATTTACTTTATCTTCCATCATTAGCTTCCACAAAAATATATAATGATGGATATATAGTATATATATGATATGTATTGAATAATTATACTTATAGAATTATAATATCACATCTACCATCTTACCATTCAATATTTTGAAAAATAATCTTGTTTCTCATCAATACATATTGACTCCCGCACCAACAATGTGATGGGGTACATTTTTAATTTTATATTGGAATTGATGGTAATAAAGATATATTTAAATAACATTTATGACATAAATTATATAAAAACATTATATAATATTTAATTGATATTTAACATTCTTACATTCCATCTATCATTAAATGAAATCATCATTCATGTGAATGTATTGCCTATTGTCTCCAAGAATTATGTTATTCATTTTTCGATATTTAAATTTAATGGGGAACTATAAATATTTATATAATGAATATATATTATTATTATATCATTGTTAACATTTTTTGGATGATGGAACCATAATAAATGTGTAAGGACCAAAACTAATAAGCCAAAACATACATGAAAAACGCAGTAATTATCACCCACAACACTGATTTTAATAATCAATTGTCAATGAATGGGTGATAAAAGGTTATAACTAAATAATATATGATATAAAATATGTGAGTACGGTTCTAGAATATATGTATAATGATATTATATTTTTTATACATTATTTTTTAATGTGTATGAAGAAATCAACGAATTGATCTATGGGATTTTCATACCACATTTATTTATGTGGGACACCTTCTATATTCACCACTTTTTTCATTTGTGTGATCTATACAATTCCCATTAATGAATTTTATGATTCATATATGAAAATTATTGGATATAATTTTCCATATAAGGTTTCTTTTATTCATGGGGATTATGATTCAAAATGTTACCAATATTAGAGGGGTTTTATGATACAATCTCATTCCCTATTGAGATTGTCTATGATTATGTTTATTATGATGAAATATTATGATCCATCTATCAAGAGATTCATATATTTTCATCTCATTTTTTAGTTCTATATATTATATTTTTTCCTTTAATGTTGTTATCTTTATGTACTCATTAGTCTAAAATATTGTTTTCATGGAGAACCTCACTTTATTTTTCTCTTTGATCGAAATTCATTTTTCTTCCATGCCAATGTTTTCTAAAAATATTTTCAAGAATGATATTATTATTCTAATTTTTTTGAATTAATTGTTACCTAGGATTGATTTTTAAAAAATGATTGAAATGTAATTTACTTTTCTTTTTCAAAATGAGTTGCTTTTTAACTTTTTATAGAAGAGTGAAATAAATGTTTTATTTTAACTTATATAAAATCTGTAGAATTTTCCACTATCGTGAATGTTAAAGGATTTGAATATTACTATTAAACTTTTTATGGTTATTTTCAAAGAATATTTTTTTAATATTTATAAATTATATTATATTTTAAATAATTGATTTCACAATGGAATAGATATTTTCCTCAAGAATGATTTAGTGATATTTTTAAGGTATTTATATTCATTAATTATAAAAACATATGATGTTACATATGATATATGGGGATATGATCAAATGATATAAAATTTTTCTCTTCATTGGATGGTTTATGATTATTATGACAAATATTTATGATAATTCTTTATTTTTCACTAGTTATGATATGATGAAATGTTTGTGAAACTCATTTATTTTATTGAGCTATGATATAAAGAATGAATTTTTTGGCACACATATATATGATTATAAATTTATTATAGGCGGTCCTATAATTATATACATATACAATAAATTTGGTAATTATTAGTGTTATACGAGTTAAAATGGTACAAGGGTGACGATCTGAAGCCTGAAAAAAGTGGTTACATGAGTGGTTATCCCAATCCCAAAAAAGAGGGTTCATGGGAGTTTATCATAATCTTGATGAAGAGGGTATGCATGAGGTTATACAAATCCTAAAAAGGTCAAATTGTTCATATACCAAGCCTGTTGTAGGTATAAAAGTTATTATACAAATACTAAAATGTTCTGAATGTCTTGGTTGGTATCGATGATGTAATATTTTTTATTCTTATTTATATTTCATAATATCATGTATTATGAAATAGTAATACCATCATAGATCATGTTCTTTGATCCCATTATGATTCATGTCTTATGAACTACCTATCGTTATGTCATGACTCATGTTTATGATCCATGATATGTAGGGGTCTGTTTTCAATTTTTTTATCTTATCTTCTCACACCATTATGTTAATGTTCTGTTTTTATCTCCCTTAGTTATCCATACTGAGAATATACCCTCAATATTTCATATGTTTCCTTTCCAATAGTTATAAAAAAGTGTAGTTTTTATGAAATTTATAATAAGGGAACTATTTGTGAAATACATAGTAGGAAATGATGTAGTTACCTTATGAACCAGTTCCTTACCAATCAAATATTAAAAAGATACTAGACTTATATGAATATCTAATTGTTTTTTATATTATGGAATTAATATTCATTAATTGATATGTTATATCTACATGTGGAATGTATGGGCCTCAATACTTATCTTTGGTAATTACAAAAATTAAATGACATTATCCAATACTAAGACATATCATTATGGTTTTCTACAAAGTGTTCTAACTCTATTCTCCATAGATTAATTAAATAATCATCCAATACCAACTACATTGGCCTAAAATTTTAATACATATATATTATGTATTCATATATGATTATTCATTACATAACATTATGATACATTCTAGAATCATATAGGTCTACTATATTTAGAGACATGTATGAATAAATAACTAATTAATAAGAAATATAAATAATCTCCCACTATGTTTTTTAAAACTCAAAAAATGCTTATAAATATCAACCATAAAATATTTCTCCACATCCTCAAGAAGGGAAACATACGAGAGGGTGAACTCAGATGCTCTATAATGAAAAACAATGGAGCTATCAATGGTCAATTAAACTTAACATGAACATGAGGGTTTGATAACATGAGGCTATGATTTACAAACCCCACCACGTACAACAAATATCATAATATTTAGTCATAAAATTAACCATATTAGCTCATAAGGGAAGAATCATAAAGGAATAAACAAACATTATCCATGAGATAATAACTTCAGAATAATAAATTAGTCTATGGCATATAAATAATCACATAAAATAACATATTTATCAAGTCTCACTGCTAAGACAATCATAGTGGATTACATTCACTCTATATTATATCATATTTAGAGTCATGGTTCACTCCAAATACTATCAGAGTGGATAAAGTCTATTACTGTAGAGGGTTAACTCTCATTTCAAGTACTTGTTATCTCTTGAGATATCCATCTTTAAATAACGAATTGAAAGTATATATAATTCTTTTACAACTATTATAAAATTAAAATTCAATAATATTTTTTCCATAATATCATAAAACATTCATGTCATATCAAAAACCATGTAAAATATATTCTATAGACTTTTCAACAATTCACCATAACATATCCATTAGAAAATAAACATGTTTTATAAAAAGAAGTTTCATCATAATCATAAAACATCCATATAAATAATATGTATAGTATCAATTGATCATTTACCTAGTGAAGCATAAGTATCATCAAATGATTCCATCTAAGATGAAAATTAATTTAAAATAACTCTTGGAATATTTCATATGGAAAATAACTTTTTCTTTTTGAGATCACGTCATTAAAATATAAAAAATTCCCAAATATTAAGGAAAATAATTTTTAAAAAGAAAATTTTATACATATAAATGAATATTCAATTGATTGAGTACTCCTGATGGAGGGAAATTCAATTAATGTAGTGTACATTAAAACAAATATTCCTTTCATATTTTTGTTAAACAACCTGAAGTACAAATTTTAAAAAATGTCAATAATATTCATCTTAAACAGTACTATAAATGGGCAATAAAAACAGTTCAAAACCAGTGGTATTTGATGGATAATTGTTGGTATAGAATATACCCATGGTTCTCCAAACCGTTGGTTAATCTAACATAGGTATTGTATTATACCAATGTTTTCCAAAATACCATTAATATAGGATTTTGTAATTTCATGTTAAAAATGGTTCTGATAAAATTGTTGGTATAATTATTTTCAAAATGGTTTAAAAAACATTTGTATAGAATTATAAAAATGGTTTATAAAACATTGGAGTATCTCTATACTAATAGTTTTTAAACTGTTGGTAATGAAATCCCATAAATCCCTAGATAACGACGCCCCTACCCTACCCAAACAGCTAGTAGAAATAAAAATAACAACACCACCTTGGTCAATTACCTGAAAAAATATAAAACTAGTCTCACAAAACATCACCAACCAATTTATAAATAACTATAATGCTTGAAAATAATTAATTCATTAAACTAGTTATAACACACATTCAGAACATCAGATGTATTAATTCAAAAATAATCATCAAACATCAATTTAACAAATATCAGTCAATAATATAAAGAATCAATCTCACCCTTATCACCATCACCATCACAATCATCACCCTCATCCTCACCACAATACTCACTCTCATCCTTTATATCATCCTTGTTATCATCCCCACCATCAACCACACCATCATCAAATACATCTCAATTTATAAATATATCTCCAGGAGAGTCATAGTCCTGACATACATTAGGACTATCGCCCAATGCACAATATAACATACACATCATCAACATATACAGATCACAAGATCGGGAAGCATCTAGGTGAAGTAATGGAAATAGTATTTTTATAAAGTTTATAAATCCGTTGTTTCCCATTAATTCCACTAATGCTCATGTATGCCCTTTTTTGCACTCTTATGCCTTAGCCTGAGCCTTTACCGCCTATGAAAGAGTTGTTTCCAACTCAGTGCTACCACAATTCTCACTTGAAATGGGACATTATCTAGAGGGTATAATAATCATCCCTAATTGATAGTATACTCTATAATTTTTTTGATATCTGAAAACTTGAAATTAATGATCATTTAGCCCATTTTTTCCAACTTTCTACTCATAAAGGTCCTCCAAATCACAATGTTTAAAATATTAATGGATTTTTTATTTAGAAATAGAACATAAAATTTTAAATAAATAATATAAAACTTACAATATACTAATAAATCTATTCTTTTACCTCACATCCAAATTTCTTCTTCCTTCTCGAGTAATTTTTTTTTCAAAAGTTACACATCCTTAAATATTCATAACTCCCCACTTCAATTACATTGAATGTACAAAATAATTATTTAAAAATATGATATTAATAATTAAATTCTTAACATAAATAAAATGGATATACTCAATGATGTATTATAAATATCCATAACAATAGATTACATTGTACAATTATGATATTAGTTGGTTAACAAAATAAATTTTATAATGTAAATTGGGAGAATATATAAAATGATTAAATAATGATTTTATATATTAACATAAATTGGAATTTAAGAATTATTTGTTTGATATATTATATCCATGAATACAAGGCTAATATATTTATAGAATAATTTAATTGGAATGTCTTTATTGAAAAAACTAATCAAGATTAAATACCTATATAATATAGTAAAATGGAAAGAAAAATGTATTCTATATGTGTACCCACTTGGTTGTTTCTATGTTTCTATGATTTAATTTAAAAGATGTTATAATGGTATAAGGAAATGGAGATTTTTCATTGATGGAAATTAATTAAATTTTATATTAAATTTTTTGGTTTCTTTAAAAGAAAAAATAAAGAATTTTATTTACAATTTTTTTTTAAAAATATTTTTATTGATTAGTTTTCATGAGGGTATATAAAATTATAATTTTTTCTAGTAATACTAACAAAATGTTTGTTGTGCTAAAATGGTTATCAAATTATTTTACATATGGTTTAGGTAAATGGAAAAGAGGTTTAGTTTCTTATATGTTTTAATTCAAAATTTTCTTTTAGGTCTTAGTGAATTCTCGATATTTTTTAATTATAGTGGTAATTAAGCTTCTAATCCATGTTATGAATTGTAACATACCATGACGTATGTGGTTGTGATCTTATTTGAGTTTATAATTCACTAATTTAATTTATTATAGTTAATATGATTATTGAATTTGGTTATTTTTGGATTATTTTATATTTTTATAGATAAAAATTCAAATAAGGGTATTCTAAATTGATTTTTTATGGATTAATAATGAATTTTTTTTGAAATTATCTTATTTTTGGATTTGATTATTGTAGGTAATTATGTATTCTATATAATAAAATGAGTTGTGTAATTTATTAGAGATCCTAAGTGTAATAAAATGTTTTATGATGTTATTTATGGAATTTCTATATGGAAAAATTTAATATCTAGTATTTAAGAGTCATTAAATGTGATTTAAAGCATATAATATAAGGAATTGTGTTTAAAGGTGATACTAGAGTCAATTGTTTAATTATTAACACAAAATCATATTGTGGTGTTGGAATTTTTTGTTTTAATTATACTAATTGTGTTGTGTGTGATTATTAATGATATATAATGATTTTATTGAATCGTCATATGACATGATGACATATAACATGTATTTTAAAGGATTAAATTTCTCGTTTTTTGTTGAGTAACTTGTTTGAACAACTAAATTTTAATTAAAAGTTGAGATTGATAGTATAATTGGTGACTAAATCATGTGTGAGATTTAAGGGATATCGTTAGTTATTAAATGGTCATAATAAATGGTTTAAATTTGGTTATAATATAAGAATTTATATTATGTTTAATGCTATAAAGTATGTAATTTTATCCAATAATATTATAAAAATTCCATAGGTCTACATTTTAGTTACTGATTTGTTTTATTAATGCTTATGGGGTTTATGGAAATAATTAAAATATTTAGAGATGATAAATATTGATAGAATTATTTTAGTTTTCTATTATTATTATATAATCTACCAATGGATGTCATAAATAAAAAATTTAATAAAATTATTTCTAAGTATTTTTGTATGATATAACCTAATGTTTTTGATTATCTACATAGTGTTGTAAAGGAATCTAAGTTGTGATAGTTCGTTTACATATTTAAGAATTAATCTCAGTGTTGGTATATAAAATTTGATGATGCATTCAATGGTATAAGAATTATAAGTTATATAAATAAGGGTTTAATATGAAAATTTCTACAATGTTCAATGTTGGGATGTAAGTAATTATATCCTATAATAATCTTAAAATTCATTTTGTACACCATTGTGTGCACTGCTCGAATTTCATTAACATGTTATATTAAGAGTGTTATAGCTCACTAAATCATGTGTGAGTTTTGAGGGAGACAATTAGTTATTAAATGGGAATAAGTATTTTTCTAAATAAGGGATTAATATAAGAAATTATGCAATGTTAAATGTTGTGAAGTAAGTAATTTCATCCAATAAAATTATGAAAATTCCATTGGTCCACATATTAGATTGAGTGACGTTTTATTAATGATTTTGGGAGTTGATAGACAAAATTAAAAGATCTAGAGAAGATAGAGTCTAATAATATTTTTTATATAGTATGCGATTATTATTACAATATCATACAATGGATTTCAAAACTACATAGTTAAATAAAATTCTATCCAAGGATGTTTGTATGATATAACCAGAAGATTTTATTATATAAATAGTGATGCGATGAAATTTAAGTTGTGATAGTTCATTTATAGAATGAACAAGTAAACCTAGAGTTGGTATATACAATTTCATAACTCATTCAAAGGCATTAATTTCATAATAAATAATGTAAGTAATAGATATATATGTGAGTTATATTGAGTATAATAAAAACTACAATTGGAAGAAAATGATACTGTAATAAAAAAATAATACCCCAACTAATGTGTTTATAAAGGATTAGTTGGGATAATTCTTCTGGTTAAAATAAATTTTTGAAACATCATAGATATTGGGTATAGGGATTTGTATAGATTTATTTCAGTGGTTACTTAATCTGAGTTAAAAAATTTATATTAATTTGATTTCAAATAATTTTATTATATATAACTACAGTTGTTGTTATTTACTTGTGGTTTATGGTGTCTATTAAGGTAAAATAAATATACATCAAACATCTAATAAATAACCCTAAACAAGCCCAAATCCATTTTCTTCCCACCTGAATCCATTTCCTTCTCACTATAACTCAAAGCACATTCCAACCACTTCCTCAAATTAAACTACTCATCAATAACACATCATTCTTGGACCAACATGGTAAACAAATGAGTAAGGTTATGAGTGCTTCTACCCCAACACCCCAATTACTTGGACTCGTGGAATCCCTTTAAAATGAGAAATAATGATATAAATTTATTGTTATACCTTATTGAGTCCATTAGAATAAGAGATCCATTATGCTTCCACCTGGAATAAGGAACACAATATTTCTATACTCGCCCCTTTAAATATTTCTTAATACTCTCTTGTAATGAATGACCTCTCTTATTTTAGAATTTAGTAGCATTCCTATTATATGAATAAAACTTCACTTAAATATATTGTATTTAGTGGAAAATTCAGTATATATTATTATTCCTTCGTTGCCTATTTTTTCTCTATATTTATACTAATAAAAAATATACTTTTCTTTTATTTTGTGTATATTTTTTATTTTATAATATGTATGGATATTTTATCTAAGGGTTCATTTAATGGTAATTAAGTCAAAATCATTTTATTCATTATTTTTTCCCAGATACCTCAGAACTGTCCCTAAAACTTTACATCTAATCATGATAATAAGAGATGAAATGGACTCATGCATTACTTATTTCATATTGAGTTAGATATCTCTTTTTTATGTTGTCAGTGAAAGCTGTGATGTGAGAATCATGAAAAAAGAACATAATCGTCATTAAAATCTTTTGATTTTTTTTCTTTCAATTTTTTTCCCATTGATGATCATTATATTTAATTTACCTCAATAGAAGAGATTTCCTCTAAAATTCAACATGGTGATATCAAATCTGTTTAACAATATGATAAACCCTTTAATTCAATTTTACATAACAGAGTGTATTAAAAGAAAACATTGTAAAAACATGTCAGACTGATATGAGAGAGTGTATTCAATGATGGATGTATCAATTATCCAAAATGGGATGTATTTGTATGTTATTTTGATCCAATATTATAATTGACCGATTAAACTCACTTTTCTCCCTAACTTGGCTCATTTAATTAATTTTTATGTCTTTTTCATTATATTTTCATTGAAAAAAACATATAAAAAATCAATATAATTTGAATGAATCTCTCCATTATAGATGTATTAAAAAACCCTCTCACTGCTTTACATGTCCTACACAGTGTATGTTTTTACTATTTTGACATTTTGGATTTTATTTATTTTCATCATGATTAATTTTTATTCTTATAACTAATAATAATTCAATTTTTATTTATATTTCGAAAAGGTTTATAAGGGTTTCTCATCTTTCATATTTATCATAACCATTCCTCTCCACCAACATTCCAATTACCTAATAAGGGGGAGTTCAATATCTTTTCCCATGGTATCCTAACTAACACAAATGACATGCAAACATGATTCCTACCTACCACTAAACATTTTATGAATATACCTAATTCCCCACATATGATGTGAATCAAAATATTAAACAAATAAAAAGTGAATTGTTTTTATCTAATATTATCTTGAAAATTATTTTAATTTACTAATCAAATTCATGTATTTTAGCATATAAATCACTCTCTCTGTCTTGGGTCAACCAATTTCTCTCTTATTAAAATTATTTAGAGGTTATATAGGATTCCACAAGAAAACATTCTATGTTAAAAACCATTTTAAACATCCCAATAATAAATAGTTTCTTTTCATTTCCCAAACTATATAAATTTCAATATATTTTTTATAAAATAAGTATAATGAATATATATATTTTAAAATTGACGAAATTTTATTTTCCAAATTAATTTACATAGAGAAATTATAAATTAACATTATACCCATTTCATCTAATATTTGGGCATTTTTCCCAACCAAATGAGTAGAGTTATTTCATAACACTATTTTTTAATTTGTTTCTTACACTCCCGAAAAATAAATTTTCAATAATAAAAAACAATGTATTAATTAAAATCATGGTTATATTCATTAAAAAACATAATATTTTATTAATACATTAAACTAAGTACACTTAAATTAACCAATAATTTCCCAATAATGTTCCATTGGACACTCATTCATGATAGGAGTGACCTATAAATTCATACCAAATCTAGAACAACAAATATTATATGACTCATACTTATATTTTCTTCACGTATCACCCAATCCCATGAGCCAAGTTTCCTCATAGCCTCACCATCAAGGAAATTATAATTATATTGGATCAAAATATTAATTCATATAAATACAATAATAATATAACATTAAATACAATGAATTTTATTACCAACATATGTTCTAATATAATATCCTTTATTTCCTTTTGAATGTGTCTCTAGGACAATGGATGAATGGCAGTGATATCATAGTATTTTTGAATCATCTCTATAATATTCCTACATTAATGTCATATTTTTCGAATCATTTTATTTTCCTAATTATACTCAACCATCAGCTATGTGAGATGGTTCGATACCTAACTCATGCATCTATGCCCACATTTCTTAGGTAAATATCTATTTTTGAATAAAAAATTATACCAAAAAATATTATAATGAAAAATATTATTGTAAAAAATATTACTATGTTTCTATTAATATATTTGATCTAGTTTGATCATTGTGTTCCTCTAGATCCATAGGATTTGAAATAATTTTAACCTATATAGATGGAGTGGGACCCAATGTGTTCTCTAGATCCTTAGACTGTTGAATATTATAAGTCAAAGGATCATGAATGTAGAAGCATGAGGAGAAATATGTAGAAGGAAATGATTCTAGTATAGAAATATGTGGAAATGTATGACATGGATGGGGAGTAGGAGCAATAATTATATAAGGGAGGTAAATATTAAGGGGATCATATGTAAATGGTGGTGAAAAAATATGTGCCCCGAATATACTAGGTGCATATAATGAAACTATGGGATAAGAATGAGTGTTGGATGGTATATCAGGGGAAGGGTAAGGGTTTGATTATGTACACTAAGTGGTGAACACATCTCTAGTATCACCCATAACATCATATAGATGATCACCACTACCACTAGGTTCATCAATGAATAATTGTATCCTTTGTAGTTGATTTAGATTATAAAGTTATGAAAAAACTAATCAAATGAAATCATATTTTAATATTATAAATATTTGATTTAAAATACTCACAACAGGAACCAGAGGATGGACGCCCATCTCTCTCATGTGGTGATTATTTTATTCCTCCCACATCCTTTTTATATCTTCAGTGATTTTCAATTTCTATATTTGGAAAAAAATATTGAATTAATTATGGATTCATAACAATAATTTAACCCAAAAAAAGAAACAATATTGGGATAATAATTAAATAAGAAACACAAATCCTTAAACTAAATAAAGGATATATTTTGATATAACAAAGTCATTTTATATTTAGTGGGATGAATATCAAAACATACAAGAAGTATTATAGAAAAACATATAAATTAGAATTATCTTATTTTGAATTGGTATGAATTTTTCTTCTTCAATTTTTAATTCAATACAATTAAATTTCGGTTAGTTTATGTGGATCATTTTGGTTATTTGATAGGGTCATTTGTGTTTTTTTGGGTTATGTAATTTGGTTCATATTTTGGGTTAAGAAATTTTTTCCATTTTTTGGTTATGAATTTATTTTGATTATTTTATATTTTTATTCTAATTAGTTTAATGTTTTATAATTAAATTCACATTTTTTTGGTTGAATTTAATTTTTTCAGTTTTTTAGTTTGGTAGGTTCTAATAAAGCTAAATTCAGTATTAGAATGTAAAACTCAAAGAAAAATGAAACTATTATATATTGAAAAAAGACATGATAGTAAAGTTGGATACAAAATATTCGAAATCAATTGTAATGAAATTTGAAAAGTACCGACCAGAATAACCCAAGTCGTTCAAAATGAAAACAAACTAAGAACACAGATGGATGATTATATATACTTCCCACCATAAATTCAGGTTCATAATCAACTATTATAATTAATCTATTTGAGTATCCATAATTGATAAATTGATAAAGGATAGTGGGAGTAGTGAAGGATTTATGTTCTTCACCCCCATCATCAAAAAAATATCCTCGGATTACATCAATAATGACACCAAATTCTAGTCACATAAAACATTTGAAAAAAAATTGTTTTTAACCGATGTTAATATATATGGATTATCAGTAGAAAGAGTGTGAGTCATTTCAACAACTCATAATCCATAATCATCAAAAAATGCTCCATTCCTCCTCATCAAATCAAACCTCTTTTGTTTCATTATTGTGACTTTACCATGATAGTAACAATCCAATATTAATATCTTATCAAATACACCATAATAATATATTTTTTAAAATATAGGTATGATATCTAATGAACAGGAATAATAGTCTATTGTTGTATTTACCATAACAACATCAAGTTGTGTCCCCATATTCATTTCTCGTTCAGAGATAATAAATTTATAACCATTGATCAAAATTGATTTTCATTACATGACTATAGAATTAGGACCAAAATTTATATATCTTATATCATCATAGATTGAGTCAGTAGGAAAAATCGATTCCTCAATTATAAATGAATATTAAAAATAAATAAATTTTATTTTTATTAATTAATTACACCAATACATTTACCTTCAATTTCAACCAAGAAGAAAACTACATTCTATTAAAAGTATCTCTATTTATAATATATAATAAATAATGATTTATATTTATAATTTTTTGGGTTACATATAGAAAAATAGACGTATATTAATAGATATCTACAATTACATGAAATGATATAACATATTAATGTTAAATTTACTTGAGGTTGTTCTTCTAGAAAATTCATTTTCTATTAATTTTAAAAAAATAAAAGTATATCCACACCCACTCATGGGGGGCTGAAAATAATGAATATTGAGGGAAGATCCCTTAACAATGTACTGATAATCCTTATGTAAATACCCAATCTCAGTGTAAATAATGATACTCTAACTTTGATTTCCTTAGATTGTTAACACATCATCTGTGAAGTTCCATTCACTTACAGGATCTAATCATTAAACAAATCATAGTAAAAAACGTTTTGATGGACCATCTCCCACTCATTGAGGATTAAGTTGTTCAATGTTTATTATTCGAGAATCCCCCCTATTTAGTATAGTGATTAAAAAATGTGTTCCATTTTTTATACTCCTCTTCTTCATTTCTCATTGGTCTATTCTGTCCCATTGTCACATCAGAAAAATGAATTGAATAGATATTCAAACATTCTTGAGCTGAGTAACATTTCATGATACAACCTTCAGTATGATTTCTATTATAAAAATAGGTTTTCAATGTATATATATTTATTTATGTTGGTTACCTCTAATGAAAAGTAATATTTCCTCCAAGATGTATTTTGGTCGGATGATGTATAGTTTGATTTGAATGCATGCGTAAATTGATGGAGGAAATATTGTCTCTAAATAAAAAAACTAATGGTGCCACTTTTATTTTATTTATAAAAAATATTTAGAAAAATTCTTAGCACGAGGATATCTATAAAAATTATTCTACCAAAAAACATCTATCGTTATATTATTGTATAATAGATGAAATATTTCTTTTGGAATCAACTAATGAAAAAGGATGTGATAATCAAGAGTAATCAAAGATTTTACCTTCAATACCCATATATTGGAAAATTATTGTATGTCTCTTTAATAGGAAATGTAAAGACCCATAAAATTGAAGGAACATTTTTTCTTAATTTTCTTTGGGATTTTACAAGAACGCAGTTTCTGACAGCGCCTGATTCCGAGGCTCGGTGTGCCCGGAATTAATTTCCGAAGTTAGGCTCGGGTACGTTCAGTGAACGAACAAGCGGGTTATTCTAACTTTAAAACTGGTGCATGGAATTGAAATCTGAGGGAACCTATGAACTCGCAGTGCCGATAATTTCTTAATAAGACCTTTTCCAAAGTTTCATTTTCTCAGGACGAGTTGTTTAGTTTTGTGGATAAAGACTTAGAGAAATAAAATTTGTGCAACTAATTTTTATTTCATTAAAGTGGTTAAATCCTATGGATGGAGGTTGGGTGAACATAACTACCTATGTGAGGTTAAATGTGATGTGGGGCCCACACTAACCCCACCCCTTCACATTCTTTAAACCTCCTCTAACTCCCCCATTAAGTGGGTGACCTCTCATCTTCCATAACTCTCTCCAACCCCCCTTTTGACACCCTTTAAATTTAATGTGGCAAGTCCTTAATTCAATTCATTGAATTGAGTTTTTAAATTTTAAAATCTTGGAATGACTTAATAAAATAAGTGGAGCTTATTTTATTTTTTGGTTAGTTTTGTGGTGTTAAGGTTTGGGAGAGAATACTCAAAAGCTAGAGGAAACTTTATCTTCTTCGTTGGAGAATGCGAAGAACGTCAAGACCCCGACGAAGAACGCCATCACCGCAAGGAGTGATCGTCGTGCCTTTCATCTTCCTCCACGACCAAGGAGGAGGCACCGATGTAGAATCTCACCATTGAAGTCACTATATAATCTTCTCTCTGCGACAAAGGAAGGGAGACACCACTTCCTCCTCAGACGTTCTCCATTGACGTATACGGAGCTTCACTCCGCGATGTTCGACTTCCGCGACTTCGACGACATGCGGCCTCTTTTCGAGGTAGGGAGTTATTTTGTGAATATTAAAGAACCCCATGTTACTTCCTTCTAAATCAAAGAACGTGGATCAACTAAATATTAAGTCGATATGCGGAGAATATGTTTTCGGGTTGGGAATTCTTGATTTCGGGGAAAACTGTTGGGGTTGATTACTTTTGTTCGTGAAAAATCCTTTGTTGTTCTTCTTCTTTTGGGCCGCTTGTTATCAACTTAACGGGAGAAGGTCGGACCGCATGAACATGGCCGACTCTCCTCCCCCTTTTTTGTTTTGTTCATTTCGGAATGAACAATGACGGCGTGGTGCAACGACACCACACAGAAACAAGAATGAACGCGATGAAGAAGCGCGGCGCCGTCGTGCGGCGCCGTTGAAGCCGAACAAAGCCGCGGCACTGTCGCGCCATGCCGGAAAACCCCGAAGAAAAACGGTTTGTTTATTTGGTGTACGGATTGACGGGCCATTGAAGAACGTGTCGCAGGGTCATTTCGAAGGCATTGAAGTGAAGGGCAGGTCCCAGGAGGACCGCATGCGAAGATGGAGTGGAGAACGGACCACCAGAGCAACTCCGTTGGTCCGCGGAAGGGCCTGCCAGAGCGCCGCTTTGGCTGAAGCCACGGCGACAACCGGCTGGTCATGCGGCCACGCAGGACCAAGGGAGACTGAGGGTCATAACCCCCGGTGGTCAACAGAGCGGCCCCCACGTGTGTGGGGGGGGGGGGCAGCTTCAATCAAGGGGGGCAACCACCCCACCTTTTTCCGCAACGGCACGACCAGCTGGCCGTGCGGGTGAGCTCACACCGGGCCAACCGGCCACCCAGGCCGGGCCGTGCCGCGCCCAGCTGGGCCGACCCAGGGAGGGGATGGGTCGGGCCGGGTCGGGCCCAGACCCCTCTTTTCGGAATGTTTTTGTTCAAACGCCCATAACATGGGCTAAAGACCTCTGATCTATGTACCGTCAGTTGCGATGCGATCCTTGGATCGAGACAATAGTTTTGGTAAATTACACTCAGGGTTTGGAGAACTTTGTGTATGTCCGGGTTGGTACGAACACGAAACCAACCTGGCCCTCGGAGCAGAAACGCTTATATCTTGAGCTCCGGACATCCGATTGATGTGACGTCGACTTTGTTGGAATTCTCTTGATGAGACGGAACTTTTGGAATACTTCGCCTAAGTTTTGGTTGCATTTGGAGAGTGGTCGGGTTGGATTGTACCCGAAATCCAACCGGGCCCCTAGAATGGAAAAGCTGATAACTTTCAGACTGGACGTCCGTTTGACAAACCGTCAGCGGTGTTGGTGATCACGTTGAGAAATGGTCCCTATGAGTATACCCTATGAGAGTTTGGGGTACAGTTGAGATAGGGCCGGGTTGGTTCGCACACGAAACTAAATGGGCCCCTAGGACGAAAATGTTAATAACTCACAGACCGAGCATCTGATTGACGCGCCGTCTATTGCGTTGAGAACCCGATGAAGAGGCGGTCCTTTTAGATACTTCTTCGTGGGACATTGAGATACTTGGAGTATCGACATGTTGCTTGTGGTGAGGACCCTCCCGGAGACGAGTGTACGGAGTACGAAGACCTTGTAGCTAGCTGAGGCATGATGACTGCTTGACCGACTCGACTTGGAGTGAGTCAACTAGCCTAGTGGACGGAACACAACTTTGTTTGGGTGCAGACCCATGGCAGATGGAGCACTACTGTGTGACAGTGCAGACCCGTGATACTCGTCCGGAGTGTACCTCTGCAGGCTATTAGGGGGTGTGCACTACTGTGTTTGAGTGGCATACCCCGGCGGGAAGCACTACTGTGTTTGGGTGGCTGACCCATGGTACTCGACAGGAGAAGTACCTTAGCAGTCTTAGGTTAGTGAGAAGTACCTTGGAGTCGTGACAGGACCACTGTACACTCCAGAGACGGGGCTCTTCAACAACTACAGATTCGGCAATGAAAATACTGGTTTGAGCTGAGTCTATGATCTTTGTGATTACCTCATGATTGATATGGTTCACATGATAAATTAGGTATATGTTTGGTTATATACCTGGGTAGTGGTTATCCATTGATTTCATAATCTTTGTGTTTCCTCATAATTTAGATGGGTTACTAGATAACATAGGTATATGTATGGGCGTATACATAAGTAGAGTTTATCTATTGAGATATTCTTTGTGGTTATCCTTGTTGGATTTAGAGAGACCTTGAGGGTCTCGGGCTCCCTACTGAGTATCATTATACTCACCCCTGTACGGGATATGCCCGCACCTCGTTGTGTTGGTTGCAGACGACGGGCAGTGCTGACGGAGGCCGAGTGTTCGAAGACTAGATGGTAACTGGAGGTGGACCTCACAAAGAGACAGTATACGGAGATGTTCTTCACGGCGAGACGATACTCAGTGGAGGTTGACGAGCAAGAGCGTTGTGGAGGCTATCTGTACCTACCCTTCAGGTAGGATCTGTGGTGGACGATCCAGGAGCTGCGCTATATGTACCTACCCTTCAGGTAGGATCCATGGAGGATGAACCATGAGCTGCTACCTTTCTTCCAGCTGTTGCCTTTTTTTGCTATACTTTTGTCCAGTTATAGCTGTACTTTTGATTGGGTTTGTATTCTGGCCCATTTAGTTTTATGCAGTTCCTTTTGTACTTAGTGATTCACTTTCGCTTTTACTCTGTGGTGTTTGTTTACTTTTATAAAAGAAATTCCTTCCCAGTTATTGGTATTTACACCTTTGGTGCTAGTCTCCATCCCCTGGCCTATGAAAGGAGGGCTTGGGGTAGTCACGGCACGGGCCCTGAGGATGGGTCATGACAAATTGGTATCAGAGGAGTTCGATTCTACTACAGAACTCAGGACTCTAATCTTTTTCTATGTGAAGTAATAGTGTTAAGGGTACCGAGTGTGGTCTTCAGTTCAGGGAGTCCAGTGTTGGTGCGACGGCCGACGTATCCGTACACCAGGACCCTGACAACTGATTTCCGACTTTTTACACAAAAACACTGATTGCGTGTGTATCTCCAAAGTTTTAAAGTCAGCTCAAACCAGGTCATCTCACTGGGTATAAATCGTTGACCGAGTCGCAACTGTTCAGGATGTCTCCATGCAGACAGTCAGTTGGAGTTCCGAGAGAGGACTCGATGACGGCCCACCTAGTGGCGAGGCTCCGGTGCGGGGCCCTTTTTCTATGTTGGCACCCTTGGGTGGTGTACCAGCAGCACCACCACCTGTTGGGCAGCAGATTCCACCGGCCTTACTAGCGAACTGTGCATGCTGGCAGAGCGCGTTGCATGAGTTCCAGTAGTAGCAGCCTCTGAGGTTACGAGGCGAGGCAGATTCCCAGACAGCAGAGGACTGGCTGGAGGTGATTGCTAGAGTTTTCCGCCTAGGTGAGACATCAGAAGAGTGGATGGTGGACTTGGCGACAAGTGTTTTCCAGTGAGTGACCATGAGGATGGACCTCATAGCGATGAGGCTTCGGTACGTGGACCAATGCCTGAGAGAGTGCCTTCGGGTAGTGTGTCAGCTATACATCACTACCTGTTGGTCTGCAGTTACAACCGGCGGTACCGGTAGGTGACACATGCAGGCTTACTGCCTTACACGTGTTCTAACATCAGATACCCTCAAGTTCTGAGGTGAGCCCAACTCACTGGAGACTGAGGAATGGCTTGAGGTGGTGGCTGAAATTTTTCTTGAGCTTATACAGCTTCGGCAGGACGACGAGTCGGAAGCTGAGTATTCATCGAGGCATACCGAACATTCCGAGTACTCGATGAATACGATTCGATCAGTGCTATAGAGCTTGGACCTCTGAGCGAGGTGTGTATAAAGGATATCCAAGTAACCACTCCTTTCTCTATGCATTCCTACTTATGTTAGGGTGCTAGAAAGAACCCTTGTGGTTGAGAATTCTTTTTCTAAATGGATGCAGTTAGTAAAGGATAGCAGTGTGAAAGCTGGAAACTGGCGCCAGTCTCGGAGACGTTAGCATGCGAATATTTCAAAAAGAGGAAATGATAAGGATATATGAATCTGCAGAGTAGCAGACATGGAGGCAGAGCTAGGAGAGCAGCAAGAGGTGGTGTACATATCAACATGTTACAACCACCCGCCTTGGTTGTTCCCTCCAGGCTCAAGGAGCTGGAGGGCAGGGAAAGAGGGTAGCTGTAAGCGGTCAAGGAGAGTGACCCAATGGATCTAAGAATGATTTGACAGATATTCTGTGTCCACTACAAGCTGTCATAGTAACAGACATTGATACGACTCATTCCATCCTTCCACAAATCTTGTCCCAGGCCTAGAGTTTCCGGTTAAGCCATTGACTTGACCCTCACGTCTGGAGATACCTTTGGAGGAGACTCGATAATCACACTTACGCCGACAGTGTGATCTGACCCATGAGGCGAGAGTTTCTGTTGGAATCTCTTGGTGGTAGCATCGAGACCTTACGATGTTGGTCTGAGTATGGATTAGATCCACAATTCATACACGGATTGATTGTATTAGGCCAAAAGGTTGTGGTTTATCTACAACATTGGGATGGGGTTTTCTTGGTCGACGAAAAGGAAAACCCAGGCAGCACAGGATGGAATCATGCATAAGAGGGTGCATTCGATCACTCAAGAGATGGTCAAACTTACTTTTGTGCCAAAATTCTCCAGAGTTGCAGCACCACTTCTAGCAGAGCATTCAATAGTTGGGTTGATCAGTGCACCCAGCTTGTGGGCGTTGGTTACATAGTTCACTGTGACACATTAGGGACCGGACTCAGGTGTGTCCTGATGTAGGAGTGGGAAGTGATCGCCTATGGATCACAACAGATGAAACTTCAAAGAGCTAACATGAATCCTCTAGATTTCAAGGATGAAGACAATGTCCTTATACGGGTCTCACCTCGACGAGGTTTACAGAGATGTGGCCAAGGCGGAAAGTAATATCCGAGGTTCAGCGAACCTTTCTAGGTCCTCAGCTGGGTAGGCGAGGTCGATTACCGATTGAACCATCCACCTCAGTTGCACCGAGTGCACGATGACATCCACAGATCTCAACTGAGGAGATACATGCTTGACCCGATGCAAGTCATTGACCATGGGGAACTGGACTTTTTCGATGGGGTGACTTTTGTGGGGTTCCAGTAGATGTTGAGGATTGACAGGAGCGTATCCTACAAGGACAGTCGATTCCTTGGGTATGCTTTCACTGGTAGTACAGGAACCTCCAGGTGAGCACATGGGAGCAGAAGGCTCAGGTGCGTGCTCAGTACCACTTTTGGTTCCCTAGTTTTTGTTGAAGCTTTACGAGGACGTAAATCCCTGATGTGGGAGTAATGTAAAGACCCGTAAAATTCAAGGGAAAATTTTTCTTAATTTTCTTTGGGATTTTAAAAGAACTCAGTTTCTGACGGTGCCTAATTCCGAGGCCCGATGTGCCCGGAATTAATTTTCGAATTTAGGTTTGGGTATGTTCAGTGAACGAATGAGCTGGATTTTCTAAAATTAAAACCGGTGCTCAGAATTGAAATATGAAGGCACCGATGAACTCACAACGCCAGTAATTTCATAATAATACCTTTTCAGATTTGCGTTTTTTCAGGACGAGTTATTTAGTTTTGTGGATAAATTCTTCCGAGAAATAAAATTTTTGCAACTAATTTTTATTTATCTAAAGTGGTTAAATCCTAAGGATGGATGTTGGGTGATCCTAACTACCTAAGTGAGGTTAAATGTGAGGTGGGGCCCACACAAACCCCACCCCATCACATTCCTTAAACCTCCTCTAACTCCCCCATTAAGTGGGTGACCTCTCATCTTTCATAACTCTCTCCAACACCCCTTTTGACACCCCTTAAATTTAATGTGGAAAGTCCTTAATTCAATTCATTGAATTGAGTTTTTAAATTTTAAACTCTTGGAATGTCTTAATAAAATAAGTGGAGCTTATTTTATTTTTGGGTTAGTTTTGTGGTGTTAAGGTTTGGGAGAGAATACTCAAAAGCTAGATGAAACATTATCTTCTTCATTATAGAATGCGAAGAACGTCAAGACACCGACGAAGAACGCTGTCACCGCAAGGATTGATCGTCGTGACTTTCTTCTTCCTCCACGACCAAGGTGGAGGCAATGATGCAGAATCTCACAATCGACGTCGCAATATGATATTCTCTCCGCGACCAAGGAAGGGAGATGTCGCTTCCTCCTCAGACGTTCTTCGTCGACATATACAGAGCTTCACTCCGCGACATTCGACTTCCATGACTTCGATGACATGCGACGTCTTTTCGAGGTAGGGATTTATTTTGTGAATATTAAAGAACCCCATGTTACTTCCTTCTAAATAAAAGAACACGGATCAACTAAATATTAAGTTGATCTGTGGAGAATATGATTGCGGGTTGGGAATTCTTGATTGCGGGGAAAACTGTTGGGGTTGATTAATTTTGTTCGTGAAAAATCCTTTGTTGTTCTTCGTCTTTTGGGCCGCATGTTATCAAATTAATGGGAGGAAGTCAGACCACATGAACATGGATGGCTCTCCTCCCCCTTTGTTGTTTTGTTCATTGCATCATGAACAAAGGAGGAGCGGTGCAACGACACCACGCAGAAACAAGAAAGAACACCGGCGAAGAAGTGTGGCGCCGTCGCGCCGCGCCGGAAAACCACGAAGAGACGCGGTTTGTTTATTTGGCATACGGATCGACGGGCCAGGGAAGAACATTCCGCAGGGGCATTTTGAATGCTTTACAGCGAAGGGAAGGTCCCAGGATGACCGTAGGCAAAGATGGAGTTGGGAACGGACCACCGGAGCAACTCCGGTGGTCCGCGGAAGGGCCTGCCGGTGCGCCACGCCGGCACGGCGGCGCCGGCTGCCGGAGGCGGGGGCCGGCCCTGCTCGGCCACCAGGAGGTGGCGGCGCCCGGTGTTCCGTGGGGAAGGGCCACCATAGGACCGACGGAGACTGGGGGTCGTAACCCCTGGTGGTCAACAGAGCAGCCCCCACGTGGTGGGTGGATTCAATCAAGGAGGGCAACCGCCCCCCTTTTTCCGCAACGGCACGGCCATATGGCCGTGTGGGTGAGCTCAGGCCGGGCCAACTGGCCCCCCGGGATGGGCTGGGCCGCACCCAGCCAGGTCGGACCCGGACCCGGGTCGGGTCGACCCGGTTCTGACCGACCCAGGGAGGGGTTGGGTCAGGCCGGGCCGGGCCCAGACCCCTCTTTTCGGAATGTTTTCGTTCAAACGCCCATAACATGGGTTAAGGACCTATGATCGATGCAACGTTAGTTGCGATGTGATCCTTGGATCGAGACGGTCGTTTTGGTATATTACACTCAGGGTTTTCGAGAACATTGGGTATGACCGGGTTGGTTCGAACACGAAACCAACCGGGCCCTCGGAGTGGAAACACTTATATCTTGAGCTCCGGATGTCTGATTGACGTGCCATCAATTTTGTTGGATTTCTCTTGATGAAATGGAACTTTTGGAATAATTCACCTGAGTTTTGGTTGCAGTTGGAAAGTGGCCGGGTTGGATTGTACCCGAAATCCAACCGGGCCCTTGGAACAGAAAAGCTGATAACTTTCAGACTGAACGTCCGTTTGACGAACCGTCAGCAGAATTAGTGATCACGTTGAGAAACGGTCCCTATGAGTATACCCTATGAGAGTTTAGGGTATAGTTGAGATACGTCCGGGATGGTTCGCACACGAAACTATCTAGGCCCGTGGGATGAAAAAGCTAATAACTCACAGATCGGGCGTCCGATTGACGCGTCGTCTATTATGTTGAGACCCCTATGATGAGGTGGTACTTTGAGATACTTCATTGTGGGAAATTGAGATACTTGGATTATCGAACTGTAGCTCGTGGAGCAGACCCTCCCGGAGATGAGCGTACGAAGTACGGAGACCGTGTAGCCGGGTGAGACCTAACGACTGCTTGACCGACTCGACTTGGAGTGAGTCCACTATCCCAGTGGACGGAGCACTACTTTATTTGGGTGCAAACCCATGGAGGACGGAGCACTACTGTGTGATAGTGCAGACCCGTGGTACTCATCCGGAGAGTACCTCTACAGGCTATTAGGGGGTGTGCACTACTGTGTTTGGGTGCATACCGCAGTGGGAAGCACTACTGTGTTTCGGTGGCTGACCCGCAGTACTTGATAGGAGGAGTACCTCAGCAGTCTTAGGTTAGTGAGTAGTACCTCTGAGTCATGACAGGACCATTGTACACTCCAGAGATGGGGCTCTTCAGCAGTTACAGTTTCAATAATGAAAATCCTGGTTTGAGCTGAGTCTATGATCTTTGTGTTTACCTCATGATTGAGATGGGTCACTTGATAACTTAGGTATATATATGGGCATATACCTGGGTAGTGGTTATCTGTTTATTTCATAATCTTTGTGTTTCCTCATGATTGAGATGGGTTACTCGATAACATAGGTATATGTATGGGAATATACCTAAGAAGAGGTTATCTGTTTTCCTTGTGGTTATAATTGTTGTATTTAGAGACCCCTTGAGGGTCTCGAGGTCCCTACTAAGTATATTTATACTCACCCATGCACGGGCTATGCCCGCACCTCGTTGTGTTGGTTGCAGACGACGGGCAGTGCTGACGGAGGCCGAGTTTTCGAAGACTGGACAGTACCCGGAGGTGGACCTCACGACGAGACAGTATTTAGAGGTGGACTTCATTGGGAGATGATACTTGGAGGAGTTTGAAGAGAAAGAGCATTGTGGAGGCTATCTGTACCTACCCTTCAGGTAGGATCCGTGGTGGACGATCCAGGAGTTGCGCTATCTGTACCTACCCTTCAGGTAGGATCTGTGGTGGATGATCCAGGAGCTGGGTTATCTGTACCAACCCTTTAGGTAGGATGCTTGGAGAACGACCCAGGAGCTTCTACCTTTCTTCCAACTGTTGTCTTTTTCTGTTGTACTTTTGTTCAGTTTTAGGTGTACTTTCGATTGGTTTTGTATTCTGGCCCATTTAGTTTTCTGCACTTCCTTTTGTAATTAGTGTTTTACTTCCACTTGTACTCTGTGGTGTTTGTTTACTTTTATAAAGGAAATTCCTTCCCAGTTATCGGGATTTACGCCTTAGGTGCTAGTCGCCAGCACCTGCCTTATGGAAGGCGGGCTTGGGGTAGTCACGGTAGGGGACCTGAGGACGGGTCATGAAAGACAACATGAACATTAATAGTCTACCATTCTTCTTGATATTTATTTTTTTCTACTGGTGTTGTGAAATCCATAGATTTTTCGAAATGTATTTTTTTTCAAATTAATTTATTTTTTTTCATTTATGGAAATTATATTATTTTTATATTAAAATAATATTTTTTTCTTTCATTATAAAAAAAATGACTTTATCTTTCACTACAATCAATAGTTACATGGCATACATTCCACATAACATGGAGCTTCTACGAAACATTATTTTATTAATATAATTATTTAAATGATATAATTATAACATAGTTGTTAAACATTGTAATATGAATTGAAATATCTACTTTTCACGTATATTTTACATTTTATTTATATAAATAAAACACATCTAAAATAAAAATATATTATTTTTTATAAAGACGTTATATGATTAAAAATACAACATTCTCAATTGTACTTCTTTTCAAGTACTTCTTTGAAAAAAATTAAATTAATTTTAGACAAATTTTGAAATTTAATTTTAAAAAAAACATCATTTTTTAATATAAAATGTTGAAATTATATTTGGGTGATTTTTTTATGACGAACTTCATTTTTGGATGAATAGTTTAAAATACTCAATTTTAATTGAAATAAAAATTTCAACTAATATATTTATTTAGTGAAATCATATTTTATTTGGATTTTAAATTATAATTCGATAAAATATAAATCAATTAATCCAATTTAGGTCATTTATACCAAATTCATATTAAAATTGGATATTAAAACATACCCATCTTCAGAACATTATAATTTATAAAGATGCATGTTTTCCCCATCTGTGAGATTAATTTTAAACGTAAATCTATCACATAGATGATTAAAATTTGTTAAAATGGAGTCCATATTTTGAATAAGAATATTTTCTAATTTCTAATAATATTTAAATTTCTCAGAATTCCATGGATTTTTTTAAATTAAATGGAATTATTTCAAGAATATTCTCTAAGACAACACATATTGGAGCAGACAGAATGGATTATCAATCATTTTTTATTTTTTCTAAATAATCGTGTGAGAGAGTTTTTCTAATTTTCAAACCATTTCTCGATCAATAATTTGAGGGAACCGTTGAACTCAGAGTTTCCGGATTCACATAGAGAGGGCCTAACATTTTTCGGCACATTCCAATAGTAAAAGATAGTTTTTGGTTATCAATACAATAATTAACAATTATTTTATTTTAAAATCCATATTAGTTCTAAACAATAAAATGGATTGAAAATCCGAGAGTACCGTTGAGCTTGTGAGGGTGTGTTTCCCTTAGGCAGAGCATACCCTCATCCGCTGTGGGTAGAGAGTGAAAGATAATTTTGATCATTTTTAAGCGAATTAAAATGGTGGGTGTGTGCGATTTTGGAAACATCTAAATGTGTGCCCAGATTGAAAATATCCTGGAACCATTTCATATGAAACGACGACATTACTTAAAGATGGAACAAACATCGAATAGTGCAAATCGAACAAAAAAGTAAATTTTTAATCATTTTAAAGAATGTTAAAATAAAATGAACACGGTGTTTTATATTATTTATAGTTTTCAAACTGTTGTGGAAAAACTAATTTGTAATTCAGAGAAAATGATAATGTTGTATCATTAATGAAATAGCGTAATGATGTTACAAAGTAGTGTAAATAGAAAGGAGATTCCACATATAATGTTTTGACTGGGGGTGCATTGTGGAATGTTGGGATAAATCCTCAGAACCTCTAGAGGATCTCCATTAATGAATGATGAATGAATAAAAATGATCACCAATGACCATTAGTGTTACTACCCCTATTTGCGAGATCGCTTCCTCGATGAACGATTGAAGAAAATTGTGGACAAATCAACTTTAGCGATGAATCCTTCCCACGAGTGGACCTTCAACATGTGGGGGTTGTTATTTAATTCTGTTCATTCCTCATTCTTGGTTTTAAATTAATAATGTGGATAAACCCAAAAATATCTTAACCCACAGATCGTTCATTATTATGGGAGGAATTTCAATCAGGTATATCTTTGTGGAATTAATCCATTCGTGTTTTAATTATATTTGATTTGATCTGTTTAATCCTTCTAATGGTGGTGTATCAATGCCCTAAAGAACGATGGAGAAAGTTTGTTCCACTCTTTGGTTTATGTGGATTTCTTCACCTATTTTTGTCGGTGTTCTTCACTTTCTTCTCGGGTTTGAAAGGAGTCTGTAATTGCGTAACCATTTTTTCACAACAATCGGACATCTAGGATCCAGACTTGATATAGTACGATGGAGGTGTGATGACGTTGGTGATGGATGGATTGAGGCAGTGTGGTGCATACCGTCGATCGAATGCTTTCAGGAGGAAGGGATCTCAATGGTTATTTGACCCTAAGAAATGAAGAACTAGGCTTGATGCCTCTGAAACACCATCCAGATCAAAAAATGAACAATTGAAGCATGTTCATGGGTTTGCAGAATTTCTATTGGTGCGATGGTGGAGGTCGCGTGCTTAATGATGGGGCGGCGCACCGCAGTGGTGGCGGTGGTGGCAGCCGCGCTACACGGCTGCACGCATGAAGGAGACGCGGTATGAACATGGCGTGGCCAGGACCCTCAGAAATCCATAGGTCATGGAAGGAAACCTGTTCCACATGAGCAAACCATTTGTCCCGGTGGACGTGTCTGTTGGCTCTGTGAAGTGCGAGACGGACGCGATTCCTCCACGTTCGAGTTAGAGGAGTCGACTCATGATAAGGTGGTCTGAGTTGGTTCTGGAAGCCTACACCCTCTAAAAGCAGCCCTGGACCAAAGGGCTAGGTAGGAGCCAGGGTTGGGTCAGTCTGTTATGGTCGAACCGATCGCAGACCCAACCGGCCCACATTTCTCTAAAACATCTGTAACTTTCAAACGAAGTGTCCGTTTGATAGGATTTTTATAGTGTTGGGACCCTTATGACGAGAGAAGCCTTTTTTACATACTCAGTGTGTGTTTTTGAGGATGTTGGAGGATGTACCCTTGACATGAAGTGTAGTCCCTCCCAATAGCAGAATACTTTGAGAAGAGTCGAGGTATTTCTCTTCAACATATACTAGAACAGTTACTACCTTGTGGAATCAGTGTGTGATACCTCCTTATCTAAGTTCTTAGGTAGACACGGGACTCCCCATGTCATGGGTGTGGGTTCGTTTCCTTCTGATAGTTTCCTCTGGGGTGTTACTCCCCTAAAGGACTAATGTGTGAGTTTTCAGATATGTTCGTGAAGGAAGAGTACCTACTTCCCTATGGGACTATGGAGCATGTTCCCTAACTTTGGTGTCATTACTCCCCTATCGTTCCATGGTGAGGGTCCCCTTTACACATTATTCTGGTAGCGTCAGTACTCCCTTATTGTGCCTGGGAGCGGGTCCCCTATCCTGATGTCAGTACTCCCCTAATGTACCAGGGTGCATGTCCCCCAAAGCGAATAAACAAATAGAGTCGGTACTCCCCTAATACAAGGGTGTAAGTACTCTAGTTTCTGAGTATTACTCCCCTACAGGGTATGGTGCTAGTCCTCAATATACATATTTGTACTCCCTTATCACAATAGGGTGTGGCTCCTTCATGAGTATTACTCCCCTATTGGAATAAGGGTGCATGTCTTCACTTACAAAGTATTACTACCCCATCTATGAGTAGCGATAGGGAGCGGGTCCTATATAGGAGTTGGATCTCCCTCGATTGTAGGACACAACTACGAAGAGTGTGCCCCTCCACTTAAATATATCGATACCAACATAGGAACAAGTGATCCATGGACAAGACTAAGGTGTGGACCACCCTTTATAGGAGTGACTTGGGTATCAAAAGATATACTGGAGGAGTACTCTATCAACACTGTGAAGAGGTGAGGGGTGGGCCTCTTCACTAGGGTTTCCTTAGTTTTGCGTTGGGTTTAAGAATGTGATGACTAGACCTCTAGTTCAAGGCACTAGAGTTAGACATATTATAATGTTCTCAATGGATTTATTCTCTTAGAAAGGTTCCCCCAGAGATGGATGAGACTGTAGAGTGTTATATCCTGCTTTGTGTGGTATGACGTGACCCTTCAGTGTCAATCCTGATGCTGGATATGAGGTTGGGAACTCATGTTTCTTAGTGAATGAGATGATTATATCAGGATTTCCATGGTATATATATGGGAATATATATGAGTAGAGACAAATGTGCATTTTATTGCGGGTTTTCTCTTTTTATTTAACATTGAGGTTTTGGGGTCCCCTACTATGTATATCTTTACTCACCATTACACGGTCTTCACCCGCACTTATTGTGTCTAGTGAATATGACATGTGATTCAATAGAGTTATCATTAGTTCAAGACCAGGTGTTTTCTAGTGATATGTGACAGGGAGGACATACTTCTATAGCATCCGATAACAACTCCATGCCTACACTTCTTGTGGGGTCTATTGCAGATGTCTTTCATAGATCTTTTTTACTTTCTTGTTTTCAGTTTTCCTTTTTTTGGGATGGTATTATGTCCCATTTGATTTGCATCTTATACCTTTAATCAGTGGTTGTTTAGTTGAATGCATGTTTTCCATTCCAGTTGTTTGGGACATGGTTGTGTGTGTGCGTGTGCATATAGGTACTCAAGAAAATTCCTCCCACTCGTGGGATAATGCCTTCGGTACTAGTCACATGCCCCCAATCATTTGGGATGTGGGCTTGAGGTAGTCCTTGTATGGGCCCCTGGGGACTGGCCATGACAAGTTTGTATCCAAGGTAGGTTTGGATAAACATTTGTATCGATAGTTTTTTAGAATGGGTTGGGTTTTTTTTACAGTGTTATGATGTTTTGTGTTCAACTCTCTGACCCGAGGTTCGATTATTGGTGTGATGGCCGATGTATCCATTCACTAGGACTCTGATAACCAACGTTTTGGAATCAGTACATAAAGAGAATTATCGTTAGTAAATTAATGGTACTTGCATCATATAGGAATGTTTTTTTTATTTCCATGTCGTTTTTTAGTTAGAACACCAAATATACTCTTTTAATGGTTGTTTATATTAGTCCATTTCAGGATGTCACAATGCAGATTGCCAGTAAGGATTCTAGGACTATTCAATGAGGAAGGTTCGCCGAGCGATGAGGCACTGGTATAGGGACCAATACCTGAGAATTCTCTACATGGTGGTGCACCAGTGATACCACCACCTATCGAGCATCAGTTGATAACAATGCTACAAGTAGAGGATGCACATAAGTTGAGTGCGCGACATGAGTACCAAAGGCAGAGACCTTTTAGGTTCAGGGATAAGACTGACCCCCAAGTGGAAGAGGATTGTCTTAAGGCAGTTACGTGTGTATTCTACCTAATGAGGATACCTCTCAACCAGTTGGTGATCTTGGACATGGACTATCATTAGGGATCATCGGGGAGATGGTGGAGCTTGAAGATCCAGATGCACGATGAGGGAACCCTCACCTGGATAAACATAGAGCGCCTCATCAGGGAGGAGTTCATTATGGTGACATTAAGCTCTATTAATATAGAGGAGTTTCTGCATCTATGGAAGGGTAGCATAATGGTAGCATAATAATCAATTAGATTCATGGATCTCCTGCTCTAATCTACAGATATGGAGTGGGACCCACACATTATGGCTTATACATTCGAGTGGATCAGGGTGTCAGTGAAACCCCTTTGTATTCCAACATATGTTGGGGTAATGGAGTGATCCCTAGTGGTTGAGAGTTTCATGATGGATGAGTATATGGATGTGACCTATGGTAGAGGTCACAAGATAGAGGCATCTGCTGGAGCAAGTTGATGATAGGCTACACGATGGAGGCATAAGAGGGATACCCATACTGGAACACAGACAAGTGGGTCTGCGGAGCCGGAGTAGTGCTAAGGAGAATATAATCCATATGATATGTTGTGTCACTTGTACAATGGATGGGGGCATCTCTCTAGAGATTTTCCAACCCATTATGCCACTAAGAGGGATCTGGTTAACGAACCACCTTGGCATAGAAAATTCATGGAGTAAGGTGTTCTTCAAAATGTTATGTGAGGAAGTGGTGTTGAACGAGCACATGGAGGTGGCATGTAGTTTTTAGATTCACCTCCACCACCCCTAATTGGTCCATGACTTGCTTAGTGAGCCTAAGAAAATGGTTTAGGACAGATTCATGCAATCATGTCTTATGACTAATAAGCTCCATAAGATATTTGAGGTACGATATGTGTCTTTTCATTTTGATTTTGTTTAAAATAGATATCAATTCTAGTTGTTCTCTTTTTACCATGAGTTTTGTTTCTGACTTTTATTTTCTGGTTGGACCGTGGACTTGAACCTAATGCTTATAGATTCATACTGAAGGATATATACTGATCACACCCTGGCACAAATAGTGTGACCTATCTATTATAGGCGAGAGGTGTGGTCGGGATCTCTTAGTTAGGGCATCGAGGCCTTATGACGTCATTCTTGTTATGGACTACTACCATTCATACTCTGAATGAATGTATTAGGCAATGGAAATTGTTGTGTCTGCGATGTTGTAAAAAAGATTCAATTATGATGAAAGGGAAACTCATTTAGCATAGGGTGGACTCTCAAAATGGTCATGCTTGGAATCATTCTATAGTGGAAGAGTATATCCCCATGATGTTTTTGTAGTGTGGAATGATTGCTTACCATCCCTACTCAGTAGGGATTCAACTAGTGAGTGTTGCAATGATCCTGTGTCAGCAAGATGGGTGGTCGTTGGAGGTTGCAAAAAAGGGCCTAGTAAGACCCAGTGTTCACTCTTGGTCGTCCCTATTTCACTCCTAAATACCCATTCATGTTCAGAGTTAACAATAAACACCTAACGTGTGTGAAAGATTTATCAGAGTTCATCCTAGGGTGGATGTGAACTGTGGGATTCCATCTATATCTTCATCAGGTTAGTGTGGTGGTGAGCCACTAGGCCCCATGAATGCAGATGCACCATAGTTCTTGGTTCTTTCCCACTCATCATTTCTAAGGATACATTTACCCTTTATTTCACTATGATGACCTAGAAGAATCTATACATGAGAGTGGTTAAACTCAGTGGTTCCTCTATGTTCATGCTTATATGCATCATAGGGGTCATTGGTGAACCATGTTTTCTTCCCCTAATTGTAGGATTTTTCTTGTTAGGGAAAAAAAGACATCAGGTGGGGAGAATTTAATGGCCCATAATTCCATGGATTTTTTAAATTAAAAGGGATTATTTCACGACTAGGATCAAAGACGGAACGTAATTCCATGGCCTGGAGTGGAAAAAATCTACTATCGAACTTTTTTAATGTTTATTAAATAATTGTGAAAGTGGGATTTTAAATCTTTTAAACTGATTCGTAGAACAAAATATGTGTGCGCCGCTAAATTGAGAGTGTCGATATTTACCTAGTAAGGGACTCACATTGGTTATCAGAGGCCTGTTGGATCAGGTTATTCCTAATATGCATAATAGGGGGGGGGGGATTTTAAATTTTAAAATTTCTTCGAGAATTCTGATAATTGAAAATTCTGTCATTTAAATTTATTATAATGTTTATGGAGTGGAAAATTAAAAAATTGAAGGACGCATGGATGTATAGTGGTTTGGGGAACAGAAGGCCCCCAATCCACTCCACCAATGCTTTATTACATGAGATGGGTGATTTTTACTATCTGGTCCTCTTATCAACTGACCATTCACAACTGAGTATAGGCAGTTGACCCCTTTACAGGATAAGGCTATGATAGAGTCTTCTGTTTTATACCCACAACAAAAAAAACGTAAAACAAGTAGTTGGTTACTCAAAATAAAAATAGTATTTTTTTTAAAAAATATTTCTGGTTGTTCTTCCCAGTTGCAGCAACATGCAACTAATAGTAGATAGATCATCATCTTCAGAAAAGATGTTCATCAGGTAAGAGCGATTTGGAGTGAATATAGTTACACATAGATCTTGAAATAAAATAAGAAACTTTAAAAATAATAGATTCAATTTAGATATTTGATGTAGAATAAGAATCATTATTGCTTTTACTCTTCTTCTGAAAAATAGAGTCTGATAGGTCTTGGAAGTAGCAGATCTGTGTGACTTGTATAACTCGGTAAAAAATGTAGTCGTGAAAAACATGAGAGCTTGTTCCTGTTATCTTATTCACAATGATATGTCTCTTTTTTAAATTAAAAATAACAAAAATATATAAGTAATAAAGATGAGCGTTCTCCTTTCAAATTTATATCCTCAAATTCCACCATAAGAATCATGATATTGAATTGTTTGAATAACATAAAATTCATAACTTCACTAAATAATCATCATGAATTCCTCCTCTAAAATTGTTCATTTTAAAAACATTCACATATTTAAATTAGTCAATGATTTGCTTTAATAATGGGCTCTGAAACTGGCTTAAAATCATCATGATATTCAATAATAATACCATTGTATGATAAAGTCGTAATTTAAATCCATGATACTAAATATAGGGTTGATGATCGATTCTTCAAACGTATGGTTGACGTCAAACGTAAGGTTGATCATCAATACCATTCTCTTAAAATTTCATATGTATGCTATATTATTCATACTATTCTCTTTAGAAAATCATAAGATACATGATCTATACTTCTGATATAACGTAAGGTTCATTAGAAAAGTAAGGTTAATGATCCATAATTTCATGAATCAAACGTAGTGTTCTTCCTACAAACATTTTTGATATTACAAACGTATGGTTCCTTCCAAACTTAATGTTATTTTACCATTTGTTTTCTGATAACATATGGTTGATCAACCATACTTTTCTGTACTCCTGTAACGTAAACATATAATTTTATCCATACACTATATTCTTCAATCCAGGGAATGGACAGTGTTTCTAGAACACGATAAAATTATTTCTGAACACATTATCAAATATTCCACCTGAATCAAATACTTTAATATTATTTCAAAATAGAAATATAAAGAATATTAATTTATGAAAATATAGTGAAAGTAAAATGATTAGAAAAAACAAGGGTATATGGGTGCATCAAAATCATCATGAAAAGAGAGAGTATTGTTGAAACAAATCAGGCTCAACAATATCCCATAATCATAAAAGTATAAATTATTATCGAAAACAAAACTTTCTCCAAAATCTCCCCTTTTTTATGATCACAAAACCCATGAAATTAATTTCATATAATTTAGAATTAACCAAGGATAAAATAATATTTTATTTTAATAGAATTATTTTCACAAGAAATAAATAAAGTGTTATTCATATTCATTCCTTCAATGATTTTATAAAAAATATTTTTTTAGAAATTTCTCCACCTTTTATAAAGTAAAATAAATAAAATAATATTTTGGGTTTATCCAATTTTCTCCCATAATGTTAAAACATAAAAAAAATATAAAATGTTGTATATAATCTAAATTTCACCCCATAAGAAAAACAATTATCCATTTTCTTGAAATAAAATTTTCTATTTATCCAATGTCTCCCCTTTTTGGGATATAAAAAAGAATGAGAGAATAAAGAATATAACACATTTATTATAGCACTGTACTTAAGTATATGTTATCATAAACCATTTATCAATATTTGAATCTAGAATATAGCATTCTAATATAGATAGAATAGTAAAAAATTAAATAACGCATAATAATGAGATTCAAATATAGTGTATTGAAATTGTAAGTACATGTATGATACAGGAATGAATTTTGGGATAAACGGGTTTGAAAAAAAATAGTTACTTCAGTACCTCAGAACAAATTCCTTTAGCTCTGGTAACTAAATTCACAACCTCTTCATCAGACCATCTCCAAACTAAATTATCTGATCACTTCCTTCTTGAGTAAAATGGATATGTTTAATCAGATTGACTCTGAAAAACTCATGAAATATTTCATCATTTTCCATCAACTGCTTTTTCTTTTCAGTGAACCTGCATAGAAACTCTCTTACCCCAGGTTCACCTGATGTAAGCTGATCAATAAGATTCTTTTGATTATCCAATAGAATATATTGTGGAGCACTATTACATTATAGGTCCTACAACTTGTCATTCATATTGCTCATTAAAATTGTAATGTCCTGGAATCCCTTGATCAGATCAGGAGAATTACCAGATGTTCTTGCTTGACTACCCATGATAGTTTCCAACCATTTCTCCATGAACGCTTTGAAGTCTACCAAATCTTATTTCAGTACAATTTCATATTTGAATTTCCTAAATTTAGTTAACATCTCATTCTATAAATCTTCCACTTCTCTTTTGGAAACATAACGTTCTATCATGTTCTGGAACTTATGTCTCTTTTTATCTAATTCTCTTTGCAATGAAGAATTTTCTTCTTGATTTATATTAAATTTTTGGATTAACACCTTCACATGATTATTCTCATAATTAGAGGCCCCCTATTCTTGAGTCAGAACATGATTCAATAAAATTAAAGGCAATGATTGAGCATCATATCTCTGATCTATATCCTTCTCGAATGGTTACTCAACTAATTTTTCCTCCAAGTCATGAACGGACACATCCAATGAAAAATTTCTATTTAAGACATCAGTATCTACTTCAGATAGACTTTCTCCTCTGTTCAAATTTTCATTAGTTTGTTGCTCCTCATGGGAATCCTCATTTACTTCTTCTGAAATAGGTTATTCTTGAATAGAATCAGCAGGTTGTGCAGACTGCTCTTGAATAGATTCAGGTCGATCCACATCATCTTCTCTAGGATCTGCCTCTTCCTAAGGTACAAATTCCTCTTCAATTTTAGGTACCACCACAATATGAGAAACAAATTCTCTTACAAATCAGTATCTTAAATGATATCTAGTTGTAATAGCATTTGTTTCAATAGACTCTTCTCTAGCTTGATCCATTCTATGTCTTTTCCTCTGAAGTCCTTCTTTTCACCCCTCATCATTAGGTGAATTAACTTCTTCAATTAGAATTCTTCATGATTTTTTAAAAACATCACCATTCCTTGATTCTGCTATCCCTTCTTTGATTTTCCAAATTTTCTCTCCCTGAGATAAATCCTGATCTTCATTAGCACCTACATGCATAATTTTACCTCTCATAGTGCTCCATAAAAACCTGTTATTTTAATTTAGAACATTGAACACATTACTGTTACGGCATCACACTCTAGCATCTACTAAACTCACCATATCAGACATAATTTTTTTGGAAATGAACTTCCCATTGGGATAGAAGATTATTCTAGCATTTGGTTGATAGAAGAAGTTCAAATATATATTCATATAACGAGGAAAATTTAACATGATGTCACTGAGAAAAATAAACATCAAATACATATCAGGATATAAAATCTTTTCCATTGCAGACATCATTGGGGAAATTCCTGTTTGAAAAAATTTTAGAAGAATTTTCTAATTTGGCACCAGATTCTTGACTTTCATCTTTCTGATATATGTAAAAGAAAATAAAAATGAAACAATGTCCTCTGACTCATACTCATTATCTCCAATAGATTTTAAATCAAAGGGATAAACTCCTTCCTGAGGGCAGTTTAATATTCTAGCTATTTCCACATACAAAATAGAAAAATACCTATATTCAATTATCGCGAATATGGAGTCCTCTGTATCTCCAAGATTGAAATAAATAGTTTTAATGAAATTTCAAAACTCTACCTCATACAAAAATTCTGTGTTTTCACCACTAATTTTTTTTCAAGATTCTTAAAATCAAAAGTTTGGTTTACCATTAAATTTGCCTTGAACAACCATTCCAAATCAATTAATCTCCCCTATAAGACCTTCCTTCCAACCGAACATTGAAATTTGGAATTACTGGATTCTCCTTCCTCGATTCACTTTGTCTTGACCATTTATATCTCAATGTTCTAAAATCTTGAAGGTTTATGCTTTAAATAGTTTAGTCAAGGGTAGATGAAGGTGTAAAGGGTTTTAGTGTTTCGAATGGTTTTAAGAAAATGAACGGTTTTGGAATTTGAAATGGTTTATGAAAACCTTGATTTTCATGTTATTACCTACATAATAATCATTAAAATACTTAAAATACTTAATTAAAATAAAATTACAATGTTTGTGAGAAAAAAGTTAATAGTATAGACGAAATTTAAATTATTCTAAGAACAAATGATTAAATTATTTAAAATAGTGAAGATTAAAAATAATTGGAATTAATTTTAAAAATAAAAAAATCATTTAATATTAAATAAACCTAACTCCCCCTTAATAAAATAAAACCTTGTAGTGGGAAGTGGTTTATTAAAAATATCATCTAATTCAATACAGTTCTAATAAATTCAAAAAATATATCCTTTTTAAGAACATGATCTCTTAGAAAATGATGTCTGATATGAATAGTCTTAGTCATAGAATGTTTAATTGAATTTTTTGAAATATTAATTGGGCTTGTTTTATCACATAAAATAGGTGAATTATTAAAATTTAGTATAAAGTCCATATAAGTGTTTTTCATCCACAATACTTGTGCACAAAAACTACCTACAGACAAATATTCTTCCTCAGCTGTTGACAAGCCAACTGAGTGTTGTCTTTTACTAGACCATGAAACTAAAGATTTTATTAAAAATTAGTTTGACATTACTTAAGTGAGATTATTTAGGATTTGATTAAAATCATTCACAAATTCATGCTGAGTACATTTTATTTGGCCTACTAGCAGTAATATATAAGAAGCTACCAATCGTACTTCTATATAATTTTTTGTCAACGTATTTTCTAGTTTCATTGAAATAATGTTTTATATTAGGATACATTGGAGTTGTATATGTCTTGATATTTTTGAGTCCAAATTTTTTTCAGTAAATCATTAATGTATTTTCTTTGACTTAAAATAATTACAAAATATTTTTGATAAATTATATGTCCTAGAAAGAAATTTTATTCACCCATTATTCTCATTTCAAAATTTTTTTGCATTAAATTTGAAAACTCCTGAAAATGTTTTTTGTTTGTTGATGCAAATATTACATCATCAACATAAAATTGAACCAATAAAATATTAGAGTTAATAGTTTTCTTAAATAATGTTGTATCTTCCATTCAAACAGTAAAATATTTTTTCCAAAGAAAAAAACATAATCTTTCATACTGGGCTCTAGGTGCTTATTTAAGTCCATAAATAGGTTTAGTATGTTTAAAAAAAATTGGGTTTTTGAGAATTTTCAAAACCAGGAGGTTGCTCAACATAAACATCCTCCATTAAATAACCATTTAAAAAAGTCTGACTTAACATCCATCTAAAATAATTTGAATCTCATATGAGATGCATTGGCGAAGAGGATTCTAATGGATTATAATCTAGCTACAAGGGAAGAGGTCTCACAATAATCTATACCTTCTTCCTGATTATATCCTCTAGCAACTACTATAGATTTATTTCAAGTTATTATTCCTTGATCATCTTGTTTATTTCTAAAAACCCATTTAGTTCCTATAACATGATAGTTATGTGGTATTTCAAATAAATTCCAAACGTTTTACCTCTTGAACCGGTTTAAGTCTACTTGATTTTTTATCATCCAACATTAATCAACTAAGTATTCTTCTAATATGTTAGGTTCTAATTAGGAAAGAAAGTCAGAAAACCCAAAATGTTTCCTTACATTTCTTCTAGTATTTATTATTGTTTCTAGTTATCCTATAATTTTTTTTAAAGGATGATTCTTTAGGATTCTAGAGTGTCTAGGTAATACACTATTATGTTCATCAGTGTCCCGATCTTCTGTAATAGAAAAAAATTTAATTATATTTTTTTCAAAATCATCTTTCAAGTTCTCATATCTCATGTTATCATTAGAGTCAAATTCATCAATTTTATCTTTCCTTTTCTTGAAGGGATCCGATTTTGGATCAAACATACCAAGGTCATCCTCGATGATGAAGATATAAACCTTGCATCAAAAGACTATAAAGTATTGTAGCTAGGATTTTCTGTTATTCCAAAGTTCATAGGGTGTCTTTTTGATGGTAGGTCTAATTAAAACTCTATTCATTTTATAAGAGGTCGTTCTTAAAACTTCCACCTTGAAATAGGTAGGAATATTTTATTCATTTAGCATTGTCCTAGCCATTTCATGAATAGTTCTATTTCATCTTTCATCAATCCCATTCTGTTGAGGCTTTTTTCATGTAGAGAATGTGTGTTTAATACCTAAATTTGAGAAAAAATAATTGAATTCCAAATTATAAAATTCTTCAGCATGATCACTACTTTATAATATTATTTTCAATCCTTTTTTCTTTTTAACAACTTTATAAAATATTTCAAATATAATAAAAGTTTCAATTTTTTATTTTTGAAAATATACCCATGTAAATATTAAATGTTATTAACTAAAACATATACATATAATTTACCAGCCAAACATTCTAATTTTGAAGGTTCAAACTGATCCATATGGATATGTTCTAAAGGATTAGATGTATCAATTTTTTTAATTGATTTGAAGGATGATTTATGTTGCTTTCCAAGTTGGCATGCATCAAAAACTATGTCACTATCAAATTTAAGACTAGGTAAATCAAAATATAGTTGTTTCTTAGATAACATATGTAAATAATATATGTTGAAATTTCCAATAGTTCTATGCTAGATCCAAGATTCATTTATCTTAGTAGTTAAAAAAGTTACATTATGTTTACACAAGGAATTTATACTTATAGAATAAACATTATCATATATTGGTGCTATAAATTTTTGAATTTTATCATTAAAAAAATATAACAATTTCTAGATAAATCTAAAAAATAGCCATAATCACATATTTTAGAGAAACTTATAAGGTTTTGTTTCAATCCTTGTACATAGAGTACATTATTGATTGACACAATTTTTGATCTCCAATAGTTCAAATTCCAATTATTTTCCTTTGACATTTCAACAAATGTGTCTACTCCTCCATCATTTTAATTTAATGTTTTAAAATTCAAAAGATTCCAACTCATATTTCTAGAACTAAAACTATCCATATACCATATTTCAGTTTGGATTCTATGACTTGTTTCTTGCAATGATATTTACAAAATAGTCTGTTTTGGTACCCATATTCTATTGGGTCTAGAAGTGTTAGCTATCAAACTTCTGGGAATCCATACATTCTTTGTTTTTCAATAATTAATATAATCATATAAACTTCTTCCGAAAAATGATTTCTTAATCCCACTTATTTGAGGTTGCCTTAGATGAATGTTTTTAGATAGTTGACCTTTTGTTCAATAGTAGTTGGGAATTATACCTTTTGTAGTTGGAACAAAATAATTCTTATACAGTTTGGGTTTCTCACCTTTAATGCCTATTCCATATCAATCCTTATTAATCAAAATATTTCCAAGAATTTCATTTAGTGTGTTTTCTTCTTTTGTAAACACAAGTGATGCATTTTTTATGTTTCTTCTTCTATTAGTAGTGTTTTTATTTTAGTTTATTTATCTGTATAGTTTTTATTTCATGAGTTATATATTTCATTTAACTCTTGATGCTGTTTTAGCAGAGGGTCTCTTACTCTTAAAACAATAGTGTGAATATTTTTTAGTGAATTTATTTATTAAATAAGAAATCATATTTCTCTTCCAGCATACTGTAGTAAGCTATAAGTTTATCCATTGAGCATATAGAACATACATTAGAATCAGATGAGTAATAAGATTGTACCTCATCAGATTTTGCTATAAAGCACATATTTTCTTTTAGATTCGATTCTTTCTTTTTGGAGTCAGAATTTGATGATCTATTAGAGTCTTTAGAAATCCTCCAATTATAATTCATTAATCTTTTGTGTTTCTACTCATAATCATTGTTTTTTTATTTTTTTCCTTTTTACCTTTTAATTGAGGATAGTCAAGTCTTATGTGACACATATTTTTGCATTCATAGCATCTAACTTCCTTCAGTTTTTCTCATATTTCTTGAAGTATTTTCTGAATCCATTCATCTGTCTTTATAATTTACTAAATTTTCTAGTCTTCCATGCCAGTTTCATTTTTGAATCATATGAGTAATAATTTTCCTCCTTTTGGATTTCTTGTTTCATCTTTCTACTCATCTACTGAGATGTAACTTTCATTGAAATATTTTTTCTTTTTATTAAAATTTTATTCTCATTACCTTCATATTTCATCTCATGTTCATAAAAAATCTGGGTACCAATTAATTCCCTCATAGTTAGATCTTTGATTGGGGATGATTTCCTATTGGATACTGATATCCAATTCCATTGGGTTGGATGTACCCTTAGTACTTTTAAAACTTGATCTTCTTGTTTGATAAGATCTCCCTAGGCAGTGATGATGTTGACTATTTCTATAAGCCTTTAATTAATTTTAGTGATATTTTCACAATAAAGCATTCTAAAAGTATCGTATTTTAGTTTTGTTCTAGCATACATCATTTTTATAACGTTGTCAGTTCTTTCATAGGAAAATGCAATTGTCTTCCACATCTCATATGCAGTAGTATATTGAGATATTTGATTGAATTAATCTAGTCTTATACCAAAAATTACCGCATTCATAGCTTTTGAGTTTATGTCATATTCTGCATTAGTAGCTGCATCCATGTTTCAGGTTTTACAGAATTTTATAAGGATTAATATATTTTTATTGGAATCTATATCCAAGATTTTTTAGATAGATGATCATTCTTGACTACTGACATCCATAGTTTTCACCTTTGATGTATGGAGATCAAACCATTGGCATTCCCTCTCATGTGTCAACAATTTATATCCTTGAGTATAATCCATTGAATCATTCATCTTGTTATAGAATTAACAAAAGTTCCTCCCTCTGATACCAATTTATGGATCGGGTTATACTAAATGTGCAGAAGAGGGGGGGGGGGTGAATTGTTATTTTTACAATTTCTTTGAGAATTGTGATGACTGCCAATACTGTCCTTTATCATAATCAGATTGTTTATGTAGTGTAAAATAAATAGATTGAAGGATGAATGAATGTATAGTAGTTCAGAGAATAAAAGGCCCCTAGTCCACTCCCACAACACACTACTCCACGAGCATGGTGATTTTCACTATCTTGTCCTCTAATCAAGAGACTGTCCACAACTGGGAACCCGTAATTGACACCTTTACAAGATAATGCTAAAACAGAGCCTTCTGGTTCATATACAGAACTGAATAAATAGCTTAGAACAAGAAACTGGTTACTGAAAATAAGAAAAGTATTTGACGAAAAAAACATTCGAGTTGTTATTCAATGTTGCAGCAGCGTGCAACTAATAGTAGATATATCATCATCTTCAGAAAAGATGTTCTCCATGTAAGAGTGGTTTAGTGTCAATATTGTTGCACATAGATAATGAAATAATATCATAATCCTTAACAACAATAGATTAACAATAGATCATTGATGTAGAATAATAATCTTTAATGCCTTTTTCATTTTCTTCAGAAAAATATAGTCTGATAGATCTTGGTAGCAGTAGATTTGTGTGACTTTATAACTCCATAAAAATTATAGTCATGAAAAACTAGAGAGATTTTTATTCTTTTCTTTTTCTCAATGATCCATCTATAATTTTTGAATTCAAAATAACACAGATATATAATGAATAAAGATGAGAATTATCCTTTCAAATTTAGAACCACAAATGTTAATTAATAATCAAGATATTCAAATGTTTAAATAAGATAGAATTCGTAACATACCTTAATAATAGGCAAGATATACTCCTCTTAAATTGATCATTTGAATAAAAAATAAACATCTTTAAATTATTCAATGATGTTCTTCAATACCGGGCTTTGATACTGTCTTAAAATCCGCCCGATATTCCACAAAGAGACTGTACTACGATAAAGTCCTATTTTAAATATCTGATGCTAAACGTAGGGTTGATGATATATTCTTCAAACTTAAGGTTTATCTCAAACATAAGGTTGATCGCCCATAATTTTCTCTTAAACTATCAAATTTATAGTATATTATCCATACATTCCTCTTTAGAAAAATGTATGATACATGATACATACATTTTGATAGAATGCAATGTTCATTAGAAAATTAAGGTTTATGATCCCTAAATTTGTAAATAAAACGTAAGGTTCTATACATAGGAAAGGTTATTCTTCCATAATTTTTTGATATTACAAACATAAGGTTCCTTCCAAACATAAGTTTCTTTTGCCGTATATTTCTGATAATGTATGGTTGCTTAACCATACATTTCTAAACTCCTGTAAAGTAAACGTATAATTGTATCCTTACGCTACGCTCTTCAACGTAGGTAATAAAGAACATTTATAGAACATTACAATATGATTTCTGAACACATTGTCAAATATTCCGCATAGATCAAATGCTTTAATATTATTTCAAAATAGAAATATAAAAAATATTAATTTCCTGAAATATATTCAATCAAAAATCATTATAAAAACAAAAAAGGGTATTTATGAGCATAAAAATAATTATGAAAAGATAGATTATTTTTGAAAAAGTACATGATAAATAATCTCCCATTATCATAATTGTATTGAGTATTTTTGAAAACAACACTTTCTCAATAGGGCCAAAAGTGGAAGTTAGTTTTGGACATAAATAAAAAAAATTAACAAATATTTCATTTTCAAACACTTATAACTCATAAAAGGTAACTCAGATTGAAAATCTGAGACTACCATTGAGATCATGAGGGAATGTTTCCTTAGGTGGAGTGTTACCTAGACCGATGCAGGTTGAGGGTGAAAGATTGTTTTTTATCTTTTTTTTACAGAGAATTAAAATAGTTTGTTTGCCCTATTTTTGAAAATTATAAATGGGTGCCCGAATTAAAAATATGTGGTCACTGTTTCATCCAGAATAGCGACATTACATAAAGATAAACCTACCCTTGAACAGCGTGGGTTGACTGGAAAATATAATTTTTTTAATTTTTAAGGAATGTTAAAATAAAATGAACTTGATGTTATATTTTATTTTGAGTTTTAAATTTTTTGGAATGTTCGATTTGTAACTCAGTGAAACCAATAACACAATTTCATTAATGAAATAGTGTAATTATCCTACAATGTAGTAGTAATAGAAAGGAAATTACACCTTTAATTATTTGACCAGTGTGTGCATCATTGGCAGGTTGAGAGAAACCCTCAAAACCTCTAGTGTATCACCGTTGACAAACGAAAAAAATGAATGACAATCACCAACCACCTTGAGTATTCCTCTTACTCCTTGGGGGATATATTACTTGATGACAGATCAAATGAATTTGAAAATATATTTCCTTCAGCGACAAATCCTTCCCACAAATGAACCTTCACCTAGTACTGTTTGTTATTTATTTTTGTTCTTTCCTGGTTCTTTGTTTTAAAACACAAACATGCATCAAACCATGAATAGGTTGACCCATGGATCCATATTTCTAGAGGGAGAGATTCCTATAGGGATTATCATTGGGGAATTAATTCATTCATGTTTTAATTATATTTTATTGTCATCATTTAATCCTTCTAACGGGAGTGGACCATCACTGTGATGAATGATGACGAAGGCTAGTTCCTAAAATTGGTTGATGTGGATTTCTTTTCCTCTTTAAACAATCATTATTCACGTTTTTCACGAGATCGCAAACAATCAGTCATTTCAAAATATTTCTTGGGGATATGATAAGAAATATAGGATACATAATGGATAATGTATGATGGAGGTGCGACGATGTTGATGATGAACAGATCAAGGCGATATACGATTTACAACTAATTGAACACTTTTGGGGGAATGGATCACAAAGAATATTTGAACCACATACGATAAAGAATATAGACCAAGGGATCTAGAATACCATCCAAATACAAGAACAGACTAATGGAGAATGTTCAATGATCTGTAGAAGTTCTGTTGGTGCAGCAGCGGCTGCGACCGTGCGCGGTAGGAGAGGGCGGTGGTGGCGGCTATATGCCAGATAGTGGGACGGTGCACTATGGTGGTGGAATTTTTGATACGTGGATATATGTCTGAAGGAACCTTTAATCCATATGTGGCATGATCTGGAACCACAATAAGAAGCAGGTCAGTCTAGAAAACATGGTCTGTGTGAGTAGACTGGCTGACTAGTACACGATGCTAGCTGGCACCACGTTGGGCGAGACAGATGCAGCTCTGCCACCTCTCGGATGGAGGAGTCGACCCACTCAAAGGTGGGTCAGCCCGGTTCTGGCAAGCTGAACTCCCACTAACAAGGCTAGGCCACACCCAAAGGTCTTGTTTGGACACAGATCGGGTCCGACTGGACCCGAACTCAACCGGCCCCCATTTAGCTAAAACGCCTGTAACATTCAAATGGAGCATCTATATGATGATACGTCTATGGAGTTAGGGACCTTATGACTAGGTGGACCTTTTGAGATACTCTATATGATTTTTTGTGTATGTTGGAGGATGAACCATTTATTTGAACAGTAGGCTCTCCCGATACAAGAAGACTTTGAGAAGAGTTGGGGAAGTTCTCTTAAATGGATGTTAGAACAGTTACTCCCATGACGAATCAGGGCCCATGTACTATTTATCTCAATGCTCATGTAGATAATGGACTCCCAAGTCATGGGTGTAGGTTTATTTTCTTTGGGTAATTTCCCCTAGGGGTGTTACTTTCTTAAAGGACTATGGCGCAGGTTCTTGGAGATGTTTGTGAAGGAAGAGTAGATACCCCCCACGTGGGATCAGGGAGCGGGTTACCTAACTATGGATTCATCACTCCCCTACAATTCAATGGTGTGGGTCCTCCTTAAGGATTGTTCTGGAAGAGTTGGTACTCACCTATATTGTAATGGATATGGTCTTCAAGCTTGGGGTCTATACTCCCCAAATGTACAAGTGTGTGATCCCCCCATGGAGAATAAACTGATGGATTCAGTACTTCCAAAATACCTAGGTGGGGTCCTCTTGAAACCTATGTAGTACTCCCCTACAGGGTAGGGTACATTTCCTCTATATAAAAAGTATTACTCCCCAATTGCGACAGGTTATGGCTCATTCATTAGTAGTACTCCCTTGTTGGAAATAGGGTGTGGGTCCTCACATACAGATTAGTACACCCCCATCTACGAGTAGCGATGGGGAGTGGGTCCTCCATAGTATTTAGTTCTTCCTTGACTATAGGAAACCACTATGAGGAGGGTGGACCTCCACATGAAGGGATCGATACCTAAGTAGGATCAAGCACTACCTCAAGGAAACCAAGGTTCCAGCCACCCCTTACAAGAGTGACTGGGGTATCACATTATAGTCCAGAGAAATGCTCCCTAAACTCTTTATAGTGGAGAGGGGTGGGCCTCTTTTCTTGGGATTCCATATTTTTTCTTTTCGCACAATACTATTTTGACTAGAAATCTAGTGTAGGGAACTATAGTTTAACCTATTATAATGTTCCTGTTGGAGTGCATCTCTAGCAGGGGTGTCACCAGAGATGGATGAGCTCCTGTAGTGTGACCTCTTAGTTTTTGTGTTATGAAATGAACCTTTGGTGAGAATCATGTTGCTCTCTATCAGGTTGGGAAGTCATGTTTATTAGTAGATGAGATTAATATATCTAGATGTTCATGGTGTATTTATGGGAATATACCTGAGTAGATATGACTGTTAAATTTTTTGTGGGTTTTCTTTCATGATATAACTTTGTGTTTTTGGGTCCCAACTAAGTATTTTCTTAATCACCCATGCATGGGTTTCACACACACATTATGTGTCAAGGGAAGATGATTGGTGCTTCAAGAGAGACCTTGTTGGCCCTGGACTAGGCAGTGACCAGTGGGAAATGACTGGAAGGATGTACTTCCACGTCTTTTGACAACCACTAATTGCATACATTTTAGGTGGGGTCTTCTACAAATGTATTACAAAGATCTTTTTTTCTTTATTATTTTTAGTTGTCCTTTTTTGGTTTGTATTTTGACCCATTTGACTTATATCTTGTAACTTTACTAAATTGTTGTTTAGTTCCATGCATGTTTTCTTTTCCAGTTATTTGGGACATGGTTGTGTGTGTGTTTGTGTGTTTGTGTGTGCATGCATACTGGCACTCAGTAAAATGCCTCCCACACGCGGGATAATTCCTTCGGTGCTAGTTGCCAGCCCCTGGCCATCGGTAGGAAAACTTGGGGTAGTAACAGGATGGCCCTTGAGGGATGAGTCATGAAAAATATCAACAAATTATTTACCATAAATAATAGTTAATGTAATTAAAAATAATTAGAACAATTAAGGAAAAATTATGCATAACAAGGGTACAAACCTAAAAATTAAGGGATCTAATGACTCATTCACTTGACTGTAACCCTCTATCTAGACATAATTATGAAATTAAAATTTAATTATTGAGTTTTCTTTTGGTTTTTTATGACTTTATTTTTTATAAATGTCCTAATAACAAACTGTTTTAAAAAAAGTATGAAGGGAGTCATTTCCCTTCCATATAAAAGGACACCACATCCCCCCTTATTAAAACCCCTCAATCAGATTTGTTTTATCCAATATCTACCCAATCTAAATCCAATAATACCTTGCATTATCACTAAATCCTCCATTTTGGATGAAATAAATCCAAGGATTCCTATTGGTGAAAACCAAAAGGAGTTATCCAAAGAAGATGTAACATATTTTATCAGGCACTTTAGTCTTCTTTTCCATTATAAAACCCTTAAAATATCCTTATTCCATGATTATAAAAAAAACATTTATCCTTTATATAGTAAGATTTTTTATGTTATTGTATATACCTACTCTTACACACACTTAAATATAATAGGCAACCAACATACGTTTTATGTGTAACATGAACTACCACCTCATGAAATGATCATTGTTCATTTATTCCTTTACCACCTTTCGTGGTTGAGAATTATGATAGAAATGATGTTTATATATAATATATATGATTCATTTCATATAATTAATTTCTTAAATTATTTTACCAAAAATATATTTATAACATCCATTTTTTGTATATACGATAATTTAATTTGAGGAAGTGTGAACTACATCCCCTCAATGTGATATGATTCATTGACACACAAAATGGAATGTATTAAAGATGATTATAGTAAAAATATATGATATATTTGAATTAATAATTCTTATATAATGATTTTATAAAAATATAAAAATATATTTTATTTTATTTCATTCTTTCCTTCAATACGACAAAAAAATGGAAATAATGATCATGTGTACGTATGGACTACTGTCTCCATGAACAGTGTATTCCATTTCATAATTATATTTATTTATATAATATTATAATAATGTAATCAATATAAATGATATCTATATATCATTTTAACTTATGTAAATCATGACATATTTATATGGACCATGTATATAACAAATTAAGACACATGTGAAAAACAAAGTGAATATTACCTGTTGTGTAACCTTAACATGAAACTGTCAACAAGTGGGTAATATAAAGTAACAATCAAGACATATATGGTAATCGATATAATTATATGGTTATTTTATATATTTATAATAAAAAAAATATTTATTATATAGTAGTTTTTAATGAGTATGATGAGAGTCAGCAAACTAGGTAAGAGAATTTAATTTCACTTTTTTATTATCATGATATTCATGACTTATTATACATCATTTTCTTTTGTGTTGTTTTTAAAATACCCATGGATGTGTTTTATTATTATTATAATTAAATTAATAGTTATTTCAATAACTATTTTACAATCATCCTTTATTGGGGTTTATGATTCAAATGTTACCAAATCGGGAAAGTATTTTTGTCTTAATTTTCCTACTTTAAGATACATGCCATGTTATGCACCTATATTTTTCAATGAGGTATATATAATACCATTGACATGTTAAATCATGAATATAAATTGATTCACGATATTATATGCTTTATTTATTTTCATTTTCTTACAATGGTAGTGTAATTCAACATTACTAAATGGAAATAGTTTATTAAAATAATCTCAACATTTATCGAGATTGGTTTTTATTATGATTCAATTAATTAAATAAAATGATTTATCTCTCAAGATAACTCACTAAATTTATTATCCTCCAAATATTCTTGATATAATAATTAATTAGTACCATTATTAAACAATTTGGTGGATAATATTATTACGAAGTTGTTTTTATGAAATACCGACGTTTCCTATCTATTTGGTCGGAAATTCGTGTTCTTTAGAAACCATGTTTAAAAAATATTTTCTAATTATTTCCATGTTTTAATCATATTTTTTCAAATTATTTTAAAATAAATATTTTTGAGTACATTTTCATGAATAATTTATATTTTTTAAAATTGTTTTCAAGGAAATGGGTTTCAAGACATTATTAATATTTCATTACATGTTTTCAATGATATGGGTTTCAAGAAAATTTCATGATTTTTTTATTTGTATTCAAAAAAATTTCAATGAAATGTTTTTCAAAACATTTTAAATCTCTATTTATATTTTATCTTGTTTATTTTCAATGGAAATGGTTTTCACAAGGATGTTTTCAAAAAAAATTATTTTAATGATTTCAAAGATTATTTTATATGTTTTTAAAATATTTACAACCGAAATGATTTTCAAAATGTATTCCATGTTATTTTTTATGTTTTCATGGGAAAAGTAAATAAAAATGATTCCAAGATTATTTTATATGTTTTAAAGGGAAAAAGGCAATCAACTGATTTCAATAATTCTTTCTATGTTTCATTTTATTTCCAATAAAAATAGTTATCAAAAGGTTTTATGTTTTAGAAACAAATTTTTAATAAAGAAAGGATATTTTCTTCAAGGAAACGTTTCTTATTGATATTTTAAAATCATTTTCATCAATGATGAAATCTGTTGATGTTAATATTTCCATTCTTGAAAATGATCCAAAGATTTCATTCATATTGTATCACCAATGGATTGTGTTTTTATGGAATAATTCTTATGAGCCCTGTTTATCTTCCATTTATTATATGATTTTTTGTCCCATTTCTTTTCATGAGTAATGTTTTAATGAAATGATACAGAAACCTATATTTTTTTTATAGGACAAGATGAGATGAAATTATCAATGACACTCATTTCACTTTATATGTTATGATTTAATGTTTATAAATCCCATATTGTTTTCATGAGTCATCATGTGATAAATGTTTTGTTATACTGTGGCACATGTATATATGATTTTATTATGTGATTGGTGGGACCTAAATATCTCTCTAATACATTGGGTAATGAGAAATGTTATATGTGATCAATAGGGTACATGGTAGAGAATAAAAATCCTAAATGAAGAGGGCATATTAATCTTAAAACAATAGGGTACTTGGGAGGGAATCCTAATCCAAAAACAAGATGACATCTTAAGCCTGAAACAAAAGGGTACATGCAAGGGCATACCAAGCCCAAAATAGTAGGGTAAAAAAAGGGAATCCCAATCCTGAAATAAGAGGGAACCCAAGAGGGAATCCCAATCTTGTTTTAGGTAATATTATTATTATCCAAATCCAAACATTTTATGATAGTATTGGTAGGTATCCATGACATAGTATTTTCTATGTTTATGTGTCTGCCAAAATTCTATTCCTTGTTCCTATATTATTATTACATAGATTATGTTATCTAATTCCTTATGATTATGACATATGAAATGATAATGTTTTTCCATTATTTGTGTTTATGATCTTCGAAATGTAGGGTATGACCATTAAATGTTAGGAACACGTTCTCATACCCTTGTTCTCTTGTTTAAGATTACATATGTCCATTTTCATACCCTTAATAATCATATGAGCTAACCCATTTCTAAGATTCCTTCCATAGGTAAAGTAGATATATTTAGTGTATGGTATGTCTAAAGAAGTTCCATGTCTTGAAGAACCTAGTGTGGGATAACGTAGGTCACTCATTTACCAGTGAATATATTTCTGTGTTTCTAAAGGCACTAATATAATACATTCTTTAGGCATCTATATGTGTCATGTTTTATGTTTTCTTAAAGATTGATGTATTGTCTATGTAAATCAAGACTAGGTCTCTATAGTTGGTATTAGAGGAAAGGTTTAGTTAACAATTGAAAACTAGGATGAGAAAACATTAGTGAGATCCCTAAGTGTATTTCTAAGGATATGTATAGGGTTGAATCTAAGGTCAAGTATAAGGATGAGTAAACATTTAGGAAAATGTCTTGGAATTTTGGTAATGGATAGAGTGAAATGTTTCATAACAATATGTCCTCGTATGGATACTACAAGTGGATGTGGATATTAAAAAATGTATCAAAGAGTATCAATAACAACAAGGTGTGAGGCCTGACTCTGCGCAACCCGGTACCTAACAACAAGCCCAACTGCACACCAGCTTTGATACGCCTTGGGGATATGATTTTGTAATTTACAACACACAATATTAAAATTTCGAAATCCAGAACACTACAGATTCCAGTACCACCAGGCCGACATCCAAAAAACAAATCATTCTAAATTCTAAAACCTTCACCCATTACGACATTCAACTTCCTCAATACACCAACCATCCATGATTAATGCAACGATTCAACTGCGTATATGTTGTCAACATCCCATACCCATAAACTAATCTGAACCAAAAACACAACATCACCAACATTAACACAATTTTCATCACCAAAGAAGACCAGCACCATTGCTGAATAAGGATATCACGAACCATGGATCCGTTAGAAATAGAAAAAACCCATAAATAAATAATACCTCTTAAATGACCCCCTTGAACATATAGATGATTCTACCATCGACACCAGTACTAAGACACAAACCAATTGTAGAACTACAGTCAGAATCCATTGAAACCCGCCAACACCATGAGAAGAACTCCTGAAACAATAGGAAGAAGAATTTTCACCAAAAAAGTTCCATCAAAGTAGTCATATTGAGGAATAGACAGACCTTGTGCCATTTAATTGTCATTTCACCATCTATGTTGTTATCCTGATCCCAACAAAACCCGATCGAAAAACAACCCAATAACAAACTGATAGAGGGAGTAGAAATAGGGATAAAACCATAATTGGAATAAAAAAGAACACCTTAAAAGGAGAGTGAAATATAACCAAAAAACTCAACAATGAGGGGATGAATCCCTAAAATAGAACTGGGGTGTGAAAACCTAGAAGATGATGAAAATAGATACTTAGAGCACCCTCACCCACCAAATAGACATTAGTCCAAATAGTATGATCACTATGGAGAAAGATATTACAATTATTCCAGACTAGATATTATGATATATGATTAATAATGTTACATTTTTTGAGATTCCTAACTCATCTACTATGAGGTATATGGACTTTTAAAAATGTTCACATGGAAAGGAACACATGGGAATGGAGATTCAACTTTCTACATGTTAATAAGAAATGTAGAAGAACCTTGATGAATACTATAAATTTAGGGGAAGATGTTATCAATGCGGAAAAAGGTCACAAAGTGGAAAATATTCAGTGTGTTGAATTTATTATCTATAGAGAACATTGTAATTAACTAACTCAATTCCTAGACCTAATAATTTACTTCTAAACCACAGAATAACATATTCCATGCTAATCATTAATGTGGAAGTATTGAAGTATATATGTATTTGGATTCCAAAACTATGAGTTGTGAACTATATAAGGATTCTTTATTTTATGTTTTAAAAATGATCTATAAGAATATGTTTAATGGTTCTAAAAAACTATAAAAGTGATTTCATAAAAGGTGATATTTTCAAATAAGATAAGGTAACCATTATCCTGTTCATGGTTTGAGAAAATTGTGTTTATATTTTATTAAGAGATGATTGATTTGGATAAATTAAATTGGATTTTATTTATTACCTCAAAACCAATAAAAGATTTTTTGAAATAGTAGTCAATATTATCATGGATTAATGTAAAAACTTCATGGATTTATAGATTTTTCCCAGTAATCATTATAATAAGGAAACAAGAATTTTTTTTAAAAATGAATTTTTTGAATTCCAGATATCACCATGTTATAATAGAATACTTGATAAAGGTGTTCACATGTTTGGTATGTAACAATTAAGAAACTACTTTGTGATCTTTTGGGAAGAAATTTTATGATGATTTTGTGTCTTTTGTTAAGAAATTTTGGATTTTCAAATTTCAGAAGGTCTATAAGGTTAAAAATTCATGAAATGTTTATGATAATATTTGAGGGAAGTATTTATGTATTGAGGATGATTTGTAAACCATAATAAAATGCTATTTAGTGATTAACCTTATTTAAATAATTTCCATAATATTTATTTTAGAAATTATATTGTTGTGGTTTTAAAAAAGGACATTTTTTCTTTCGGGTGACAACCAATCCTGTCTAGAAAGGCCATGGGTCTTAAACCAATGACCAAAGGATGATAAGGGTTTTCCACCTACCATTCTCTTATATGTTGTCCAAGTTAATGTGTAGTTATTGTTTAGGAATAAATATTAATGACGGCCCAAATGTGTTACTTTTTATTTTTTAATATTAACATATTATCAATATTTATTTTTATGACAAGTATTAGACAAATAGATATACATTTTTATATTTTATGGGCCTTAAGATATGCTAAAAATTCATTTTAGTAATTCATCCATCAAAGTTAATTTTTGGAAATCCATTTCTTGAGGTAATGGATAAATTAGAAATTGATAAAAGAATCAACAAAGGATGAAATTTTTTTTATTGAAATATATCATGTAAATATATTTCATTATATTATTGTTCAATAAAATAATTACTCAATGTTAAGAAAAAGAGAAAATAATTTGATCTAATACCTTAATTTTTGTTGAACCAATGGACTTTTAAATAATCATAGCTTTATGGATTTGAGGTGGTCAAATTTTCATTGATAATTCACGTTTTTTTGAATGATGAACTCAATAAAACCTTCTTATATTATCACTTTTCCACCAATTATATGTTTTTACAATCCATTTAAGTTCTAATAGGTAGAAACCTAATTATATGTTACTTTGGGAAAATATTATATTTCAAAATATCATTTTTTAAAGAGGTTCTTGATTTAATTTTACAAATTGTGTTTCTATGAAAAGAAAATTTATGTATTAAAACATTGATATCCTAGAAGAAATTTTTGGGTGAAATTAATTTTAAGGGGGGTAGAATGTAACACCCCAATATTTTGTGAAAAAGATTTTTTAATTAATTAAATCTTTTGTTTTTTTTTCATTTTTGTTTTTTTTCTTTTTATATTTAAATAGTAATATTGGATTGTATTATATTGAATACTAAGGTATTTACACACTATACAAAATAATGACTCAGTGTACATTACACACAACAAAATGTTTCTACAAAACATCACTTCACTGTTACAATTATTTAAATGAGATAGGTATAACCTAGTAATTAAAAATAATAACATGAATAGTAATACATGATTTTAAATTATTTTAAGTTATTATTTTATATAAAAAAAATACATTGATAAGAATAAAATAAAATTTCTGGTAATATCATGTTATAATTTAAAGTAATATTCTTTCAAATGAACTACTTCTCATTTCTTTCTTTGAAAAAAAAATTAATTTTAGAAATATTTTGAACATTAATTAGATGAAAAATAATCATTTTTAATTTATAATTTTCAATTATTTTATGGTATGTTTTTGAGATTTATCTGAGAAACTTCATTTTTGTGATGAATAGTGAAAAATATTGAATTTTATATAAAAAATCTTTTTCATCAAACATATATATATATATATATATTAAATTTTTATTTTTTAAGTATATTTAGAACACATAATCATATATTAATCCTATTTAGGCCATTATAACCTATTTAAAATTAAAATTTAATATAAAAACATTGAAATCCTTTGAATGTTTTTCTTTAAAAATCTGTATTGTCGTCCCGTCTGCATGATTAATTTTAAATTACTTTTTCAAAATTATGTGTTTGGAATTTGGAAAATTTTATTCCATATTTTTAATCATACGAATTAATAATGTATAATAATTTAAAAATATTTTTTAAAAAAAATATTTCAGCGAAAGTAATAAAAATTGATTATGATGATTAAATTGAAATTCAGCTTAACATGGGAATAAAACAAAATCATAAGGGCCCAAATGATCTATACACTTGTAAATAATACATTTTATATCCATAATTATCCCATTAGAAATCCATTATTGAGTTTTTGTGTGTGTTTTTGATTAATTATTTTTTAGAAACGTGTGTACAACATACTTGTTTTATAAAATACCATGTTAGTCCTTTCCCTCTCCAATAAAAGGCCACCAACTCTCCCCCTTCTTCACACCTATCAAACCACTTTGGTTATTCCATGATCATTCCTATCCACTTACCAACATCACTCCATTAACCATTGAAGTATTTATTTTAGTGGAAAGAAATCCATGGAATCCCTTTGTTGAAAACCAAAAGGAGTTACCCAAAGAAGATGTAATATCTTTCCTCAAGAAATTTAGTCTTATTTTCATTATCGATGAACTTAGCTGTCCTTCTTCCAGGATTATACAACAAGACCAATATCCTTAACATAATGCGATATTTTTATACTATTGTTTCTTTCTACACTTACACCAACATCCATCTAATCGGCAATGAATATACTATTCATGTATAAGGTGAGATACTGCCTCACGAAACGATGATTGTTCAATTTTCCTTTGTCACCGTTCATGGTTGGTCATTATGATGAAAATTATATTTATATATGATATAAAAAATACATATTTTGTATTTTAGATAAATTAATTTTTTTACAAAACATATCATAATACATTCCATTCTGTGTAAATAAGATAATTTCAATTGAGGAAGTGTGGACTACCTACCCGTCAAAGTGATGTGATTCATTCACACACAACACGGATTGTACTAAATATGTGTTTATTGAAAATATATTATATATTTAACATAATAATCATACTCTAATTATATCATATAAACATAAAATTATATTTTATTTTATTTCTTTTTTCAATGAGACAACAAAACAGAATCTATGTTTAAGCATACATACAACAAACTGTCTCAATGAACGATGTATGCCATTTCATACTTATTTATTATTTATATTATTATAATTTACATAAATTGAATATAAATTACATTTATATGATTTTTACCTTATTTTAATAATTATATATATATGGATGAAATTTATAATAAATTAAAACACATGTAAAAAAGAATGTGAATATTACCTGAAGCATAACCATTACATGAAAATGTTAGCATGTGGGTAATATAAAGTCACAATATAACCATATATAGTGTTAGATATAATAATAAGGTTTTTTATAGATGAATAATAATCTTATAATAAATATATGGTTGGTTTTAACGAGTACGACGTGAGTCTAGACATAATCTAAGGGAATTTCATTTGAAATTTTTATTTTCCTGATATTCATAACTCATTATTAACTCATTTATTATGTGTGGTGTGTATACATACCAAGGATGTATTTTATGATTATTATTCAAAAATTTGTGGATATTTAAATATCCATTTTATGATTAACCTTTTTGGGGGGTTATTTTACAAAATTTACCTAATTGATAAATTATGTGTGTTGCAATTTTCCTTTTTTTATGACGGATGCCATATTATGCATATATATTTTTCCATGAGGTGTATAAACCAAAATTTACATGTTAAATAATGAACATAATTATATTAATGATATTTTATGATTTATGTAGTTCAATTTTCTTAGATGTGTTGTATAATTGAATGTTACAAAGTAGAAATAGTTTATTGATACAATTTCATTGTTTATCATTATTATTTATGACTATGCATCCATTGATGAAATATTATGATATATATCTCATGAGGGAACATGAAATTAATTATAAAATATATATTTTTTATATTTTCATGTATTAGTACCATTTTTCACTCTCTCGTGAATAATATGATTGAGAAAGTGTTTTTAAGAATGTCTAACTTCACCTATCTCTTCGATCGGAAATTTGTCTCCATTCATAACCATGTTTTATAAACAAGAGTTTCACAATTTAAATATAAGTTTTCATATTATTTTAAAATAAATGGTTAATCATATGTTTTATACAATTCATTATATGTTTTACAATGTTCCTCCTATGAAATGGTTTTCAAAATGATTTCAATAATTTTTTATATGTTTGAAATTTTAATAAAATAAATGGGTTACAAAATCTTTTCAAGAAATATATATTTATTTATTAAAGTGATTTCAATAATTTTTTAAAATTATTTCAAGATTTAATTTTATGTTTTCTTGATTTTTTCAAATAAATGGTTTTCAATACGTTTTCAAGCCTTCATTATAGGTTTTAATGTTTATTTTCAACAAAAATGATTTGAAAATTGTTTTTTCAATGAAATGATTTAAATGATCTTGAAGGTTATTTTATATTTCATAAATGTATTTTCTAATGGAATGGTTTTAAAAATAATTCCTACTTCATTTATATCTTCTCAGTAGAAAACGTTTTCAATTTTTTTAATTTTTTTTAAATTTTTGAAGGAAAAAGGTTTTTAAATTGGTTAAAGTGTTTATTTCTATGTTTCAATGCATTTACCATAAAAATATTTTTTAGAATGATTTGTATTTTAAAATTAATTTTGTGAAGAAGAAGTGATATTTTCATTGAGGAAACATTTTTTAAAATATTTTAAGAATTATTTTCCATCTATGATGACATATGTTGGTGATACTCAATCCCTTATAGGAAATGATCCAAAGTTTCCTTTCATATTCTTTAATGAATGGATTGTATTTTGGTGGACTGGTTCTTATGACAACTATTTCTCTTCCACGGGTTATATTCTATTGAATACATATTATTTTCCTAGGTTATGATTTAATAAAATGATTATCAAACCTATCTATTTTCTATAGGTTATGATGTGATGAAATTATTATGATTCCCATTTAATTTAATGGGTTCTGATTTTATGTATATAAACCCATATTTTTTCATTGGTCATGATATGATAAATTTTTATATCTTGTTGCACATGATTGTAAGATTTTATTTTGTGATGGCTGGGACCTACATATCCCTAAAATGTAATAGGTAATGATAAATGTTTTATGAGCTCAATATGGTACATGGGAGGGAATTCACAGCCTAAATTAAGAGGGACATGGGAGGGAATCCATGCCTGAAATAAGAGGTCATTTTAAGCCCGTAACAACAGGGTACACGAGAGGGAAACCCAATCCCAAAACAAGTGGTTAAACGAGAGGGAATTCTATTCAAAACCAAATAGGGTACATGATAATGAATTTCAATGCCAAATAAAGAATTCATCTTATTATACCAAGCCTAACATGATATGAATGTTAGGGTAGGTGTCCTTGACATAGGATTTTCAATGTTTATGTTTATTCCAAAATTCTATTTCCTATTAATATATTATTCTTTCATAGATTATGTTCTCTATTTCATTATGATTCATTAGATATGAAATATTACTCTTTATGACATGATTCATGGTTATGAGATTTTAAATGAAGGGAAAGACCATCTAATTTTATGATCGTGTTCTCATACCCATATTCTAATTTATATGCTTACATATCTCAATTTTTTAACCATAATAATCATTTGAGCTATTCCCTTTTTATGTTTCCATCCACTGGATATGTAGATATATTTCGTGTATGATATGTTTAAGGAGGGTGTTATTATATGATATCTCAGTATGAGATAATGTTTCTCACTCATGTACCAGTGTTTATGATTCCATGCTTCCAAAGGCACTACACTAATACGGCCTTCGGGTGTTAGTCTGGGTAATGTAATATGTATTCCAAAAGATTTGTGTAATTTTCATGTAGATCAATATTTTCTATCAATATGTTTCATCATATAATAATCATACATAACATTCAATTTATTTTCACAAAAACACACTGGATGAAATTCTATTCACTACCCCTATTCCACTAAGACGCGCTAAGATCATAAATAATATTATTTACCTAGAAATTTATAATATTTGAATGAAAAATTTAAAATATTTTATTAATTTACATTTCCTCTATTCAATTACTAAAAAAATTGGGTGACCAATAAGTAAACACCAAGAATATACTTTTCTTCTTCAAATTATAATTGGGTTTTTGAGAAACATTCTTCATATTTCCAGATTTCATTTGACTTTTCTCCACTTGGAAACCAACATTTTTCTATTCACTAAGCACATTAGTTTCATACATATGATAAGTTGGATTCTATTTCTCAATGGTATTATCAAACCTTCAATGATTATTCATATATGGATGATCTTTCTCAAATAACAATCGATGCCCCATAAAACTAAAAAATATGACATTTATATTATATGGACTATGTGTTATAAATACTATATTTTTCATTTTTCATATATAAAAAAATAATTTCATAATCACGAAAATCAGTTATTATCAAAATTAGCCTTGAACATGTACGGAATAAGACTTTTGAACGTGAATCATTTCTGATGACACCCAAATTCCAAATATGTTTCAAGTCTTTTTTTTAATGCTTTCATGTATACATATATATCATTTCTAGGATAATGTGGTCCATATATGAGTATACTCATGAAAGTTAATGGGTTTTTCATAAAAAACCATGGAGGAAGGTAATAAATGTGTTTGAAAATTGGACATGTGATGTGAGATGTATAAATCTTACCAAATGCATTAAAATTGTTATAAGAAAATCCCAACCTCATATTAATCATGTCACCTAAAAATCATTATATCAATAGTCCAATAGACACTATCAAAATCCACCTACATGGAAAATTCACTAATCATTATATTTCATTCACATGGTAGAATTTCACCACATATTTAAAGATATTTCATCATAGATGAAAATATTTTTGAGTCTAGGAATCAATGGAAATTTCCAAATAACATTAAGTGGTAGAATAGATGGAGTTACATTAGAATTTATCTTCAAATGGGATTTTCCCCTTTTTATAGAATCATTTAATACATTAGATTACCCCTAGAATAAGTTACAATAATTTTTGAAATCATGAATTTTGTTTTCAGAATATCCAAGGTCATTAACTAATGTCCATGACATATAATTGTTTGAGTGAAAATCTATATCATCTAGAAGTAATTACTTCAAAAACAATTAAATATATAATCAACATAGAATTAAAAATATCATACATGGTTTTCCCATAAAATAACCAGATTAGAAATTATAGATTTTTTATTTTACCACTTTACCAACATATTGGAGTCATCGCAACATCATTAACATTTTTAACCCTGTCAACATCATCATTTTCATTTGATTAATTTTTTGTTCTTATATCAAAGAATTTATGAGTAATAATCCTTTCTTTCTCATGATGATAAAATAATAGAAATTTTTCATCTAATTATTCCTCCAATCGAGTACTCTCATTCTTATCATAAACATTTTAATATTGTACATTCACACCATTTGATATTTGACATATTAGATTTATTTTAGAACCATATTTTCTTATACGGTAGCTAAATTTTTCATGACATAACTAAGTTCATCAAATATAATTAGAATAGGTCCAATGTATATGTAAACAATATAAAGCATTGTTAAATAGAAAATATAAAAATATTTATAACTTTTTTTGAATATTTCTTAAGATTCAATCAATTTATTACACCTATATTTTTTCCATTGTATAGAAAATGTTATATTTTATGTTATAAAACTAATTAAATAATTTTTATGTTAAATAAAAAATATATTTAATGAAACAACAATTATTTACTATATATTGAACCATAACTAACAATCAATTATACAAGAGAATAATAATATTAAACCCATTATGTGTGTATATATATAATAAAATAAAATAAATATAAATCCATGATACTATATTATATTATATAAAAGTTTAATAATTATAATTAATACTACAAAAAGTGTGTTTATAAATTATTTTTAAATCTAATCAATTTTTAACTTTTGTAATTCTTATTTTATAAAGTTAGGTTTAAAATATTATCATTTTAAGGTAATAATATTATTCTTCACGCATAAACATGGAATTTAGTTTTGATAAATCCAAATTAGTGGTTTCACATATTGAGGTATATAAATGTCAATCCTTTCGCACTATTATTTCAAAACAAAAAGGTTCTTCCACATATGTTTTTGGAATGATTATCCCCTATATTTCTATACTAAATGCAAATTTTTTGGAAGCGACATTACAATAATGATGGGTTTAAGGGATATATAATTTTAACACCTAATGCTAAAAACTTTTTTAGGATTTCCAATGGGATGGTTGATGATGAATCTAAATGGGTAAAACTCATTTTGAGAAAGTGTGGTATGATGTTGTGGATAATGGATTGTTTCTCAGTGTGAGAGAATGATAGATATTGTGTATTTTTGTAATCCAACAATGTATATTATACATAAATTCTGTTTTAGACATCAATGAGTATATTGAGAAATCATAGGATTACTTCATGTGTTATGGAAAAATCATTGAGTTATTTACTTGTGAGTTAGTGAAATACGTTGAATGTTTTTATGAAGGTATGATGGAGGTGTACTAATAAATTATATTATATATAATGGTATGTGGTCAATCAAAAACTGCAATGGGAATTTGGTATTAGTGTCATAATTTTTTAATAATGTGAAAAGAAATTAGGAGTAATATTTGGAACAATTTGTGGGAAGTGACAATTTTCAAATGTGGTATTGAATTGATATGAGGCATGATACTAAATTTTGACCATTTTGATTTAATATAATTTGATGTGGTGATATGGAGACTGTAACAAACATATCATTAGACCACTAAAATTTGTTTCAATAGAAAATTCCATTGGAAAATATTATTTTGGCTATGAATTAGACCATGTGTTCAAATGCATATTATGGGGAGTTCCATGAGTTAAAGAAATTGATGATCACTTCTTCAAACCAGAGTATAGTAGAGGGATCAAATTTATAAAGTTCATTTATTTTCATTGTGTATAGGATGTCATGAAATGATATTTTCAATCCATAATAAGATATTTCATTGAAGTTATGTAGCATGTTTTTTTATCTTTGGGTATTTAATTTAATTCCATTACAATGATTATAGTTTTATTTTTGAGTGATAGGGATTTTTTCTAAGATAGTTTAGAGGTTATGTTATAGACCATATGGAGGTGTTTAATTATAATTTTTGTGTGTTACAATCACTTAGTGACTTAATTAGAATTTATGAGAATTTAAATTATATTTATTAGTTATTATAAATGTTATGAATATTTTTCTAATAGGTATTGGCATGAGATAGGGCCCCAGTTGTGGGGAAAATAACCAGTACACTTATACACGACTACAAATAAATGTCTAGGTGGTGGTTGAAGAATGAATTTATACAGTTATATGATAAGTGGTTCCTTAAACCTAACCTTTTATTATTATGCATGTTTTAATATTGATTTTGATATGAGTGGTATCCCTATATTTTTCAATAGAACATTTATTTAAATTAATGAATTATATATTTTATGGTGATATATATGGAGATAAATAAAATAGTGTTACAAATCAATCAAGGTTAAAGGATTTAATTATTATAATTCTCATTATGAAATATAAATACCAAGGGGTGATATTAAAATGAGACATAATTGGGTGAATAAATTGATGAGGCATAAATGACCTATAGATATGTGACATAGTGACTATTCCCTTCAACAAGGAATGGTAACAGTATAAGGATAAGTGAAAAACTATAATCATGGGGGATAATTATAGTGAAAACCCCATTTAATATTTAGGGATATTAGACGGAATAATTTTTTACTTGTATGTGCAAAACTAAAAAAATGATAAGTTAGAAAAACCAAAGAGATTAAAATTAGGTTCAACATGTAAAAAAACTCAAGAATGATAATTATAGTAAAAGAAACATTATTTAAGAAGAACCCTTGATGGATTGATGTAAGAAAATAATCCATTGAAAAACTAAAATTATATCGATCGTAAGAGTCCATGTAGAAAACAATAGATAAAATAAATATTAAATCGAAAAATAAAACTAAATCCTTCAATTTATGTATGAAAAATCCCTTGTTTTGACATCCACAAAAATATTTACATATAAAAAAAAACTATATATGTATAAAAAATATACCATGGTATTTTAGACGTAGTACAAAAATTTAATATATGGTTGATAAATTAAATAAATGCTTTTGAAGTCATAGATTTAATGTTGAATAAGAATGGAATTAAACTAAGAAAAAATCCTAGATTACCATGTATAGGTAATAAAATAGAATGCCAAATTATAGGATTCTAGATGAGAATGCAACAGGAATATGGGCACTAGTATGAGCTGTGTATCTATGGATGACATATACTAACAGTTTTTGATAACATTTGGTATTTCTAAAATATACTAATGGTTCTAAATAACCATAAGTACTCATATAACCATATGATATTTTTAATATCATTCGGATAGGACTCATATAAACATAATGTCATAATGTTTATGTCGAACCATTGCTATTGGACCACCTATACCAATGATTTTTGAGAATCATTCGTATAGGCCCATGATTATATCCCACCTTTCTATTAGTGAAACCATTTTTTAGAGATTTTATCTGGAATTAAAAATTATTTAAATGGTTAGAAGAGAATACTAAAATAATTATTTATTTATTTAAAACAATGATTTGTATGAATAATGATTTCTGACCGAAGACATAAATAATGTGAGTTTTCCTGACAAACGTTTTTTCATCCTCATTAGATATAAAATTGAGGAAGAAGAAAGGAACAAATACATTTTCTATAAATATTAAAATTATTTGAAGATACATTGTATCCTTGATATATATTTCAAAAAAATTAATCATCATAAACATTATTAAATACAATTCTAATAAATAATGATATTGCAACATAAATATATTACCTCAACTTCCACTTTTATTGAATGATTTCTAAAATCTTATATAATAAATTATTATATTATAATAATGTTATAGAACAATATTTTATATACTAATAATATCATATATGATCTAAATATACACTTAAAGCATCCATTTTGTAGTAATTAGTTATTAAAAGCATTGTTTCAAGGTGTTAACTACTTCATTTTTCATATAAGTATAAATTTTTTTGTTCTAGACCTTGTACATTTTTCATGGTTCGATAATATATTGAATGTTAGCCATGATATAAACTTCATATAAATTAATTATATATATATATCCATAAAATTTAATGATGAAAAAATAATTACACTATTCATGGAGTAGTTAGGTCATATATATGCATGGAATCTGTTTTCATTTTTCAATGAATGGGATGAAAGAAAGATAAATAACAATTAAAATTTAAAAAATAATATTAACAATATATATATATATATATATATTAAATCCTTCATTATAATATTAAAATTAAAGTGGTGGTTAAAAATTAATTACACCACTACGTGGAGATGATAATATGTACGAATGCATGAGTGATGTTTCAGGTTTCAATAGGATAGAAATTGGTGGATAATCGCTATTAAACCATAATAAAAAAATTAAGTATATCAATTACACATAATTAATTATTTTATAATGGATAAAATTTATTTAGATAATGTATAAGAATAAATAAAATTAAAAACCATGGTTTATGAGTTTTACTTGCTTATTTAGAAACCATGTTGGGATTACACCGTAAGCCATGAAGTGATGGTATTTTGGAATGAAAGAAGTTATATGATGTGAAAATGAATTATATTAAGGTATTATGGATGGAATTTGATGAGATATAAGGGCCAAAATTTATTATTTATAGAGGATAAGAGGTCCCCTTTTATAAGTGAAGGAAGGGGTACTATTGGAGTTACCTAAAGTATTAAATTAATATAAATTAATTTTCAGGGAAAATTATCTCCTAAATGGTATAATATGAACATAATATGATTATTGGTTGTAATAATATAATAAAATAAAATTTGGACATTTTAAGCTAATATTTTTACCCTTATATCTTAGTTTAATCCCCCATTAACCCTTTTGGACAATTACCATGATAAAAAAGATTTCTACATTTTAATGGTCAAGAATCTTACCATTTAAAGAAAAATGGCCCATAAATATAACATAGATGATATTATAATCAATATCACATTCACATGGTTAAATATATTATTTGATAAATTTTAAATAATTTAATAAAATATTTATTATTATAAAATATCATTTTTTTCATTTTTGGAACTATCCATTTACTTTGGCATTTAATACAACATAACGTGAAAGGAAATAGAATAGAAACCATTAAAACAGTCCTAATATGTTATATTTATTTTATAAATTCATAATGAACAATAATTTGTCTAAATTTTATAACATTTAATATTTTTAAGATTGTTTATATTTTTTATTAATTGAATAAATACTGTGTCTACATTTCATAAGAATTTATGTTAATGAAAAATAAAAAAAATAAAAATAAATTACAATGAAAAAAACTAATTTAAATTTAAGATATACATTTATAACTAAAAATAACCACTTTTTATCATTAAGAATAAATATAAGATATATTAATGTCACGAGAGTTATATTTTTTATTTATCCTTTTCCTAAATTAGTATAATAGACTTTATTAAAGAAACAAATCACCAATTGGCTATTTTTTTTGTCTTGGATGATATCTAGAAAAAAATTCTGATAAATGATAAATTTAAGGTTCAATAAGATAATATAGGATTATCCAAATGTTTCTAAAATATTGTACTCATTTTAACCTTACCAAGGTGACAAATATTTAACAAGGTTACTATTCATAATGAAAAAATGTGAAATGGTCCTATTTACCATTTTTTTTCATAATGATTATAAATATGGGATACATATTTTAAAATATAATCCATATAATTTGTTAAACACAATTTAAAATTAAACTCAAAAAATGTGATGAAAAATGTTTTTCATAATTTTTTTATGAAGTATGAAAAGTTTATATAAAAAATATAAAATAAAATTAATTAACATGACATTATTTGAATTAGTAATAATATAAATTCACTAATGTTACTTTTAAAATATTTAAAAAAAAATAAAACCTCTAAATTTATTTGAATGAAAGGATAATTTCTAATAAAAATGGATTTTTCACTATTTATCGAGAAATCAATATTTTTTGAAAACTATCAAAAATATTCTATAAAATAATTTGGAGATGATAATTAAAAAAATAAAGATACTTTTTTGAAATATATTTTAATATGTTTCGTAAATTAAATATATTATTTTCATAGAAAAAGTAATAAAAACTATTTCTGATGAAAAATTTATTTTAAAAGCATATAATAACATTTCTAAAAATTGAGTACTTAATTAAAAATTTATCTACATTATGTTAAAAATTTATACATAATTAAAAATATTTATGTATTCATATTCACTATGCTAAATTAATGAAAAGGTTATAGTGGTATAATATATTACAGTTTATTTAGGCATCCATTTGTGTGCATCAAAATCCAATGAAGAGATTAAATATATTTAAAGAGAAATATATAATAATTTATTAGGATATTATAAATGATATTATTTCAATGATCATATTATCTATAAAAATGAAAACATGTGAATTGTTCTCAAGAAAAACCTGCGAGATCATGAATATTATTGAATTAATGAAGAGTGGATTAGCCAATAGGATTTTGTTCTCAGCTACATGATAAAAACAAAAAAAATATTGATCTTATAACATGAGTTACGCAAACTGAATTATGATGTGAAGAGCATTTTATTGTGTTATTTAAATTCTTATATAAATCACCATAGTGCTATAACATTTTAATTATATATTCTAAATTTATTTAATTTACTTCAATTATTATCATCCTTGAAATGTGTTCTTTATTTTTATTATAGTTTCACTATTGTATTTCTTTTATAATCATATTGTATAATTATAGTTAGTTTATGATTTTTCAAAAAACATAAGTGTTTAGTTATACCTCTAAAAATATTATTTTTATTATTGTTTTTCATATAAAGAAATCCAATATTGTTTTTTGTGCCTTGATTTATAGAACATTTTTTATAGTTTTGTTTGTACCTCCATATACAAAAAAGGAAGGCATTGTAAAAGTATGACACTCCTTCTCAAAATGGTGTTATATAGTGATTTAAATTATTATCATTGTGTTAGAGGGTTGTGGAGAGTATATATAGTATCATTTGATCCTAAATACTATAATTTTTTTGTTTCTATATTTTAATTTTCTATAGCATTTTATTTTTGGTGGACTCCCTTCTAGTGATCATGTTATTCATATGCATATTGGTACTCCTATGTGAAATAATATACTATAATTTATAAATTGATTTATTAAATATTAATGTTAAATTCAATTCTTTCAGACAAACTTTTTATCTCAAATAAGCCAATATATGTTAGTCTTTAAATCAAAAATATTATATATTGATTATATCATTATTAAAAAAACTCAATGGTGGAGGGATCCTTTAGGGTTAGTCTCAAGATAAATACTTCTTACTCCTTGTAAAGGTTATGATTATAGTTCTTACTACCATAATTGAGGAAATAATTCTTTACTAGATGGACTATAATTAAAAAAAATCATTTGTTTTGTTTATCAATGTTGTACTTGGTAATAATAAAATGGTGGACATCAATGAATTGTATACATCATACATTATCTACATTTCCCAGTAAAAAAATGGGGATATTTCATCATGTATCTAATAATTATATTATAGAGAACATCTAATGTTAATGAAACAATTTGCCTAATTTTTGAACATCTTACCAGTATAATTTTTTAATCATTTATAGATGATTCTATTGTTCATGATATTGTTAAAGTATATGTTTGTGATATCATAATTTATTCAAGGGGTTTTAGGGATCATAATATTTGATTACTTCATGAAATTCATACCAATATTATAAAAAGGGTTATAGAGGGATCTTATTACTCAAGTAAAACTGAGTATATATTATCACCCCTAAATGGAAAGCTAGAAAAAACTAAAAATTTTATACTAGAGGATATGATTTGAGAATATATTATTAAATTTGGTGGATCATGGGATGATTGTTAATAATTAGCAGATGTTTTCTACAAAATCCATTATGAGTCGTCAATTCAAATGAATCATTTTTAGGATCTATATAAAATTTTATTACATTTTTTATTATACTAGATTGTTATTTTTGAATCATCCTTGATAGGGTTTATCATCATCCAAGAAACAACTAGGATGGAAAATTTGATTAAAAAATAATTGATCATCAGTCAAAGCTACTAAATTTCCAATACTGATTGTAGGTGATAGCTCTTGTATTTTTGAGTTTTTGGCCATGTTTGTATCATAGTTTTTCAATGATTAGTTAACCAATAATTGGAAATGTCATAGATATTGAAACTTATGATAGTAGTACTATTTGATATCTAAGTGAATATTATAGAAACATAAAACGATTTTTACTATTCTCCTTGATTTTTTATTGTTCATGATATTTTACAATTCTTGTAATTAAGATGATACATACTTGATCCAAATCATGTGAATCATTTCAAATAAATAAATATTGAAGCATATTATTTCCATTAGAGAAAAACTAACGATTCATTCAACCAAATTATGGAAACAATTCTAAGAGTAATGGTTATTCTTTTAATTAGAGAATGGCTAAACCCATGGGAAAATTCAAGTTAAGACATGAGAGCAGGAAACTAATAAGAAATATTATTCGATGTGTTCATTTTTTCAGGATAAATATTAAAGTATCATGAGTATGAAAATATTTATAGTGATGAATTTGAAAGATAAAACATCACCTTATGTTAGTTTCACCCATTATTGTTTATCTCTTAATATTTAATCTAATCGAATTTTTAGTCCATGAATGATGAAAGACAAGTAGATGAAAAAAGAGATAAAATTGGGAATATGTTAAATGAATAATTGGTAAAGAATATAAGGGGGATGATGAACTAATTTTATTTAGTTTGAAATTTAGTGGCAATTGGTGTAGCCGGTAGAAACCTAGTGGCCTTATATTGGGAACCTATTGGTAATTTTATATTTCTCAATAGTGGTAAAATTGTATTTTTATACTAAAATAATGGACCCATACATTTTTTTATTTTTTATTCGTTTTTCTCTCACAAATTTCCCCAAATATTATATTCAACATACCTTCCATTATATCTAATCGAAGTATTAATGTTATTCTAGATTAAATCCAAGCTATTGCATGATCCTGTATTCACCAAATCAAATGCTGTGATACCCCCAATTATCTGTTTATCCTACATCTTCATGGATTTTAACTCAATCCTTAATTATACACCTACTTCCTTTATTATTTTTGTAATCTAATGTGGGAAGATGAATTTAGTGATTTTGAGATATGTTTTATAATATTTACTCCTCGTTTCATATTATCTTTATGTATTAAGATAAATACATAGATTTCTATATTTGACGTTGGTAAAATACTTTGAGATATAGAATTCCATATCTATCTAACTACCAGATTGAGGTCCATGAATATTATTAGGTGACCCATAATCTCTTATATATAATTGTGGGTTTGGTTATGTAGTGTAATAATCATAAATTAATCTGATAGTCAACTAAAAATGTAATTTCTATGAAGTATGTTTTCCTAAAACATAGTCTAAAATTATCTTAGAGGTGGTTGATTTATCATTCCCATACTAACACTTTTACATTTTTATTCTTCATATTAATTATTCCTCTAGGTATTTCTAATTAGATAGACCATGATAGTTAATATAAAATTTAATATAAAATGTCAGATTTTGCTTCTTATTATAACACAGGACACCCTGGGCCGAATCTGGGTGGCCCTAAAATTCAATTCAATCACCTCATACCTTTCCCTTTTAATCTGGTTAAATTATTATAATGAAAACTAATTAATATATCTTATCATTTAATTTTGTCACATTAAATATCATTAACATTTTATGAATGTAAAACGTAAAGTGATACATTGATTTTACATCATGCACACACACTAGGCTATATCGAAGGAGATTACACTCATCACGGTATTAGGTACCAAAAATGCACAATTAACAAAAAAAAATTAATATATACAAGATTTATGTAAAGTCACACCTCATAATGGCTCATTTCCAATAAAATTTTGGTGAATTAACTCCTCAATGGTTCTTAGAAGCCATATATTGTTTTAGGGAATAGATCACTAAGTCTTAAAGTTTACACCCTTCTCCTCCTATATACACCACCTCAGAAGATACCAATTTATAGATTTATATGTAACTTTTATGTTTATTTAAATGAATGTAATTCTATGATTAATATTTTTATATTTTTTAATATAAATTATAATTCTATATGTGATTATCAGATGTATATCATGTGCTATTTTAAAATTTCAAGGCCAGATATATTCAATATTGGGTTGAAAGAGTTGAAGAAATGTCATCCAAAAAAATATGAAATATTAGAATATAATATTCTATAAATAGAATAATAACATTATAGGAATAATCGTCAATATATTCTATTTATAAATATATCAATCACTCAAATTCAGATATTCTATAAAGAACATTTTATTTATAAACTTACTTATTCTTTCTCCTTTATCTGAACTCTCTATTCTATTTCTCTATCTTTATCTTTACATATGTCTATATAGTGGGTTACAATATATTCTGAGAATTTTGAAATTAAAATTAAACCATTATCAATCAAATTTAACTTCTTCTTCATTAAATATATTCATTTAATTGTTTTTATCATGAACTAACTTGGGTAAACTGTGAACTAGTCACCTGATCCAATCTGTGGCAAGGACTAAGAGGCATTCTCGATCCTCTCGGGAAAGTGACAAGCACCAAAGGAATAAATATAGTAAATGGGAATGGTTAATCCTAATAAAATATGGCATGATAGTAGAGTAAATAGGGGGGGGGGGGGTAAACAAAACTCAAATTGAATTCCAGATTTTACAGCATATAAATTTCCAAATAATGAGACAAAAATATGTGAAATAAACAAAACGAAAACATCCAGTTTGAACCTGACACCAAACATCCCCTCTATGTGACCCTGAGGGTATCTCTACAACCAAACACCAACTACCACCGAGGAAACTGAACCAAACTACAACATGCAGGAGAAACTAGAAACATGAAATCATTATAGGCATGAGTATTAAAACACGTTAGGTATGATCTGATTAATCTATTCCCATTTTTTATCCCATAAAAAAGAAATATTTATTTTCATGTTTGAAATACAATGTATAAAAATAGGGTTTTCATACTTTTCCTTTCAAAATAAATACAAAATACAACGCATTTCCCTCATTTTTAAAAACATGGCTCATTCAAGAATGTAATTTATGTTTATATAGGATAATGATAAATATATCCCAATATGTAATCCTTAATTTTCATTATAATGAGGAACAAGTAAAACACTTGTTCATTTATAATCTATTTCACAACACCTTTTTAGCTGAACTAAATTTTCACAATTTCCCCAAAAAACACCCAAAACCAAGAAAATGGAGTACAATCACATAGTGATGGAAATGGATAATGATAATACTGTCAGAGAAACTCATGAACTCCTACGAACTCAGTGGATTACCATAACTTACTATACATGTGACTCATCCTGATGGCATTCCCTACTTGATGGCATCATAACACCCTAACACCAGATCGTCTCCCTACCTGGCCTATTCGAGGGGATCGATACCATAGCAATAAATCCATGTATCCACCTACTATGGTCCATTACCTTATATAATAACATATACTAGTGAATCAAAAATTCTCAAAATTCTTATTTTCTATGCTAGGTTTCCATGATTGTTTGATAAGGGGTTGTGCCAAACAATGCAATCAAAAAGTCTCACTTATATATATAATGTCATACACCACATAAACAGCACCAACTTGACCTACTCAAGCAGCAACCCATGAATTAAAGAAATAATTACATGGGTGGAGTCCCAAGATGAGTAAATTACCACCCATTCATTAATCAACTAAGAAATGGCTCCCTCTTATAGAGGTTTTCCCAAGAACCAATTAAATATGATAGATAGTTTTTATAAAATTTTCAATTGAACAATTAATTTACCAAATATCCAAACACAACCCAATTTTGTACTCTGAACCACCTTTCAAAAAAAAACGCCTTTACAATGGCCAAAGGGGTATATCAATAAGAACCTAATTGTGAAAATGTTCATTTATAAACAATAATCACTGTTTTTAACATCACCAATACATTTATAAAAACAAGACCATGTATTTAAAAACCATTAATCACTTAAAAGTGCCAATTAGTACATTTAACAACCACTTAGGGTGAAAATTCTTGCACAACCATTTTTAACAATCACAAAACAAGGGGAATGCAACTATTTTATCATTATATAATTATTATAACGATAATATATTACTACTTATCAATTAAATTAGGTGAAAAAAATCAATAAATAAATGTAAACCAAACATTAAAAAAATATGCAGTAGGGTCTTACATCAATTATGATGAATCTTCCAGAATCTGGTTTGAAACATCAATCACACCACCAACACACCAAAATAAGACCAAAACCAACCTAATACATCAATATTCATCCTAAAATATATGGATATAGCCCTAAAAATTAGATCCCAACCTCTAGAGAGATGGATATCCAAGAAGATGGATAGAAAACCCTAGAAAAAAGGAAGAATAAAGGCGAGAAACACTTAAATGAAGTTTCCTTGAAGAATAAAAAAACCACCAAAAGATTTGTGATCCAGAGGATACAAGAAATTGGAAGGAGCCTCCTAGTGTGGATAAGTTCGAGGGGGCCAATAAATATGGGTGAGAGGTTTTAAATTGGGTGGAAAAGAAACATGAAACCCTAATTTTCAATGACCTTGTAGGCCGAACAGTTAGTCCACACTATCTACCAAATCATTCAGAAGTCATACACCCTCCTCTTCAAAGGATACACTAGACTCATGCTTACCTTGGCCAAGGCACACATCTTTTCTATAGGTTTTGTCTCCTACCACATGATTTCTTGGGCAGGGCATTCCCTTATAGCTAACTGTACACAAACTATGCACAATGTCTATCCAGCCCAAATAATTGACATTTTCACTCAAAAACCTGAAAGCAAACACGATGACATAAGCTGAGCCAAAAAATAGAAATAATACCTCAAAATATTAAACACTTTACACCCATTTCTGAATAGAAATGGAAAGGGACCCGACCCGAACCGGTATAATGGAATGAATAAAAACCAATTTGTGACAATTATACCCACCATAATGCTTTCCACCCCTAGAAAGGTATGCCAAGGCGTACTCGAGATAAAGACCCAATACATTCAAAATACCCAAGTATATTCTCATGGTAAGATAAATGAAGAGACTTCCAAAAAAATCCCCAACAAGGATTGAAGATAACAATAAGAACTCAGGAGACCAAAATGGAATCCCTGACAAGTTCCATCCACACCCAAATTGTGTACAACACTAGTTGATCAATCCAAAAGACATATAATATTCACCACACTCCATTCATACCTAAAACACAAAATCCTGGACAACACCAAGTGGAACACAACTATCCTCCCAAAACCAACGAATGATCCTGAACCACATCCAACATGTACCTTTTAAAACCTTTCTCCAACCAAACACTATGTTAAAACTATACCAACTCTTTACTCAAAAGGAGGACATAGAAGTAGGTGGCTCTACATATGACCACCCAATACCTAATAAAACAAGGAACATAACCATGATTCTATCATGGGGTGACCCAAATGGACTCCCAAAAAAAATATTGTCTTACACTACATTCCATCATTAGAATATTTCAAAGAGACCCACGGTGGGTCTCCCCACAATAATAACTAAGGAGATCCAAAAAAACTGAGAATTTGACCACATGAACTAAGGAGCCCCACCTCTAAGGGAGGGTATGAGGGACCATCTAATGGACAATAAAAAAATTGATAGACATACGCAAACCACTCAATGTTCCCTAGATAAAAACCATCAAGCCAAACATAACTTGCACAGGAAGGATGAAAGGTCCATGAAAAGGAGGCCCACATTCGATAAAACAGAAACAATGAGATATTAAAAAAGGATACAGATTTGTCTACTTATAATGAAGGAGAAAACACTTACACCTAGGTGGGTTACAACATTGAAACAAGGTTCCCACACCAACTACTCCAAAATGGATGAACTGAGAACAAAAAAACATCACAGTTTGCTTAAAATACCTCCACATCCCACATATAGAACAAAAGATAAATTTCAGCCTTTACACACTACTAGGGTTATCCGAACTATGCACCAAATTCAATCTAAGACCTATGGCTGGAGCTGTAATGATTAATGCTTCAACTACCTCACAGTCAGACTTTAGAAACCTCTGAACCGAGCAAACAAATCCAATGTTCTAGAAGCTTAATATCATTGAAATTGAAATTCCCAAGGGTTTAGAAAAAAAAATTACAACCAAAAGAAAAAGAAACAACAACAGAACGCCAGCAGATAGGACTATTACAATGAAGAACCATACAATAAGGGAGGCTTAGAACTGGTCCCAAATAATACCCTATTCCCACCAACAGGATGGGGTTTTCTTTGAAGAACTAGGTCTAGCTTCATAGTGCTTCTTGGAAACACCCTCCCAGAACTGTTTCTAGTGACCCATGTGTCCTTATACATGGAAGGTTCTTGTAGAACTCATGGACGATGGTCTCTAATGAGAGTTCCTGTTACACTAATGAAAGTTTACAACATCGCACCCTGAAGAGGTTTACAATATGTCAAAAAGCCTCTTAATTACAATACCAGCACTACCAACACCCTACCGCTCCCCATTCTTCATACTAAAATCATACAAAAGATATAAAAATACTAGATGAGGAATAGATATCTCAATACCTCCTATTAATCTAGCTTCAACATGAAAGGCTTGACTAACCACATCAGGGATGGTTGTTAGGTTGAAATCTCCAACCTCCAACTACAGCTTAGAATAGAGAACGACCTTGAAATTCCAAGCCATCATGAGATCGTTTTCAAAATACCATGGATATTATGGATCTAGGAAAAATAAGTTATGATATAACCCTAACACTGATCCAAATCCATGTCGAATACCACACAAATCCATCCGGTTCCTCACTTGATTCATCTTGTTAATGTACTTTTGGATGAACAAAGACTTGAATAACTTGTAGGTAATATCATTCCGAGGAATTATTTGCGACAAAAGATTCCACCATTTACATGATGGGCCTTCGATAATAAAGGTAGAATACATTGCCTTTAATGTCTCAAGAAACTAGAGGAGACTAAATTCCCTCTAAATCATCACCATCCACTTATCTACCTAATGAAGATCCACATTACTATGAAATATATGTGTATTTAACTTCTAGAACTCAATATCATAGTTTATGGGTTGATCACCTGGAGCATTCATTAGAGATATAGCACCTGAAGTTGTTTCTTGGGTATCCAACAAACCATTGTTGGGGTGGACACAGAAAAATAAAGAATACAAGTAAGTCCATAAAATCCAATCTGTCAACATGGATCCTTCACATCAAACATTAAATTAGAAACACCAAAATAAAAGTGATGAAATACACCATCACAGACTATAAAAACATCATATTTTCCCTTAATACACTTTCTAAAAGAAAACATGTTTGAAAGAATTCCACACCAGCCAATGCTTTTCCACAAGCCTCACCCATGGCACATACTTGTTCTATACCAGGAACCCAACCATTTTCTTATAAATATCTATGCATGTGGTTAGTCACATAATCACTAATGTTAAAACATTTAACTCACACTTCCTTTTCAACTTCCATAATTCTCTTTTAAAAAACCGATATCCACAAAAATCTAAAATCCTTTCCAAATCTCAAAAAACACATTTCAAAGGACCACCAACCATTTAGTCAAAACACATTTACAAGCCTTTCATTTCAAATGTAGATCATTTCATTTATTCATAGAAAATTAGAAAACATCTTTAAAATTTAAGAACCACCATTTGAAATTATTTTTATTTTACTTCCAAAATTCATTTCACAAAAACCAAAATTTCCACATACCAAAACCCAGGCATTTCAATTTTAAATTCAGTTTTTCACAATTCCAAAAAAATAATTTTCGAAACAATTTTCGTAATTATTGAATATCCAAAATATTCAAAAGGGGGGAACAAGCATCGAAGGGTGACTTAGTCATAAGGTTGGCGGCCAAACGACAGTCACTCCACCATCCCTATGAGCATTCTCGGGTATTGTCCTCAGATCCAAATTTATTTCTAGAACCTACAATACCATGGATGGGACTTCTCACATCCCTTATAATTTCCCAATACCATAAAATCGACATGAACTAGAGACACATCCAACCAGGACATCTCGTGATAACATGAGGTCCGGAACGGGAAAGAGTTCACAAAGCTCTTACTGCACATTCACATAGTGTTAGAAAATCCAAATCCGTTTACCCTAACATACCCAAGTAAAAATGGGTGATCAAAATGAATGGTATATTGAAGATATGACCTGTTATGAAATCATTTTTCCATAAAAAAACCTGGGTCATCCCGTAACTGGTCAACCAGTCCAATCCAAAGTAAGGCCTGATAGGTGTTCTTGATCCTCCCAGGCTGGCGAAATGTGCCTAGGAAATCAATAGTGGAAATGGGAACAATTTTTCCAATTAAAAAAGCAGTAAACCAAACTAAATTTGGTTTACATATTTTAAACCATTTTCATTTACAAATAAAGAGGCAATAAATCTTGGAAATAAACAAAACCAAAACCACTAAGGTTAAACCGACACTAAATAGCACCTCCATGTGACCACGAGGGGCACTCTCCAACCAAACAACCACATTATTTGAGGTAAATATACCAAATTTCTAACCTACAGGGTAAAAAAAAGGAATACACTATAGGAATGAGTATTAAAACTCAATAGGCAGGCCCATATAAATCTATTCCCATTACAAATCCCTTAAACAAAGAAACATGGATTTTTAAGTTTGAAATAAAAACTTTAAAAACAATTTTTCCATACTATTCATTAAAAAATAATACAAACATGACCCATTTAAATCACATTTAAAAAAAAATCATTCAAGGATATAAGTTAACTTCACAAGGGAGAAGGATAATGGGAACCATATAAGGAAACATTTGTTTTACCCTATAAAGTAAAATATGGAAAACACATGTTCATTCACAATGTTTTTCTCACCACCTTTTTAGCCGAACTACATTTTCACAATTCAATAATAGAACACCCAAATCCAAGAACAAGGGAGTACCATCACATTTTGAGGGAAATGGATAATGATAATAGTTTTATAGAAACATAATAACACCTAGGAATTCATAGGAGAACCAAAACATACTATACACATGGCTCATCCCAAAAGAGATCCCTACTTGATAAAATCATAATGCCCCAACTCCCGACCATCGACCTATATTTCATGGTTGAGAGGCCCGATACCATAGCAATAAACTATGTATCCACATGCTATGAGCCTCCAGATAGTACCATAACCTAAACTATTGTTGTAAATTTTTTCATAAATCCCCTTTTCTATGCTAGGTTCCCATGCTATGTTCATAAGGGGGTGTGATAAGAAATTCAAGAAACAAATCACACACATATATATACTGTCATGAACTCTCGCAACTAGAACCACCCCGGCCTCCTCAATGAGAATCCCATGCCTTATTGCATGAATCAAACGAGTGGAGTCCCAAGATGAGGACATTTACACCCATTCATCAATCAATTACAAAATGGAACCCTCCTAGAGGGGTTTTGCAAGATCCAATTAATGTTTCCAATTGGGCCTTATAACATCGTCATAAAAAATGCATTAAACAACTATTCATACATAAAACAATTTTATACTCTAACCCACAATTCATAACTAAAATGCATTTATAATGGCAAGAGGGGAATATCTACAAGCACCTAATTAAGGAACAATCCATTTAAAAACTATGGTAACCATTTTGAACATCAGAAATACATTTATGAAAACCAAACCATCTCTTTAAAAACCATTATTCACTTAAAAGTTCCAACTGAGACATTTAACAACCACTTTGGGTGAAAAATATTTTCGCACCATTCCAAGTTTTGATGGTCCGGATAGTGACTCATTTTGGAATTTTCAAAAAAGTCGGTTCCATCAAACGGTTCCACCAAAACGGTGACACTGGTCATGTAGGCACCATGACTGTGGAACCAGTAGTTGTCATACAACGAAATGGCGGCCCCGCATACAATGTCCCATCGAACCGGTGGCACCTCGACAGTATCACTGTAGCAGTCGCACCATCACTATTGCACACCAAAACGGTGGCACCACTTATGGTGGGACTATGAAGGTGGCACCGTAAAGGTGGAACCATTACAGTGTCTCACCAAACGGTGTCCTACCCTTTGTTTCTTCCACTTCTACACCCGCAACATATATTTTGTTGTAAAAGTGTTTAATACCCATTTTAAAAGCCATTAAAATCCCATAAATGATATGTAAAATCCCCCAAGAGCCGGGAAACCCTTTACATACCAAAACATGTAAAATTCTCCTCAGTGTCACTCCCGTTTCCCGTACTTTCCATTTTCACCTGTAATAGATTTACCTCTCTTTAAACGAAGCCCAAAAATCAAAGCCATTTTGGCCACCTCTCTGATGAGAATTATTAAATGACAATTAATTCCGTCATGAGTAACCCCCCAACCAAGTGGAGAAACCACGATCCACCTTTAATGTGGTTAAATAATTCATATCCCATAACTCCAAAATTTCACTATTTATCTCATAGGTATTCTTTCTTATCCATGGCTGGTCTCTTTCCTTTCCATGGTAATTTTGGAGTCCCCTTTCCTAAGGCTAGTGGTGCGCCAGTGCTGGTGCCCCTTCTGCTCACTCTTGGAGTCCTCGGATTTCCTCTACTATAAGTCGTGCATCCTCGATTATTTGACACGTGGAGAAAAACATTGATCATTGATAATCCAAGTAGGTTTTTTCCATCATATCTATTTACTGTGTATCATACGGGGTGGGTATGAAAATTTTCATAAAGGTTTGGATGAAACCAATCCTTAAAGAAGATTATAAATGGAATTTAAATGAATGAAGGCGTGTGTTTTCTGATGTTGTTGTACTCTTTTACCGTTGCATATATATTGTAAATTGGATGGGATTATTACCACTAAAAATCACGACCATTGGTGGTCCCTTCTTCCTCACTAATAATCCTGTGTTTTTTGGATAATTCTGTGATTGAATGGATTTAACATGGAAACTGGTTAATCAATAAAAATCAGTTGATTAAATCTATTCCCAAGAAATTAGAATCCTATTGTGGTGACACCCGTTAACCAAATAGAAAGATGGAACTAAAATAATGGTGTGTAAAATAAGATAACTTTTTTTCTTTGTTCTAGTGATGTGTACAGTTGTTCTACTTGATGATTGTGAGGTGACATGGGAGGGGATGTGATCCCCAGTCATTCAGTTGTTAGTTTGCGGATTTGGGGATGTGTGGTGCTATATTTTGGAACTTGGTTTGGTTCCATTACTTCGAGGGATATCACAGATCCCATTTTGTTGTTTTGACTTTATAGGAGATCAGGGTGTTAATGCTTAATTTGATGTTAGGATGTTTTTCCTTTCTTTGATTTTGGATTTCCCTATTAGTTACCCAGTACCTAAGAATTATATAAAAGTAATAACTTGAATGTGACAAAAAGAATGGGTTCAATAGAGAATTTTTTTCTGGGAATGAGTTATGACCTTTTTGTAGATGTGGTGCTTTTTTATGAATGAATATTAATAAGGGTGTTTGTGTATGGGATGGTTTTGGAACTCCTAGTTTGGGATAAGTGATTGTTTACATATATGTATAATTTAGTTCTAAGGTTTCTTATTCGTGCCCCTCCCATGTTGAGCACCTCGTTTTGAAAAACCCCATTTCATGGGGGAGGGTGTTTTTCCCAACACTCCTACAAGTGGCTGGCTGTTAGCTCTTTATCTACTCCCTTTCTTGAGTATCCCAAGACACATTGGGCAGGCTGTGATATCCGAAGTTCCATCATATCCCATGATTCATCGAGCATGGTAGTTTTGGTGGTTGTCCCAGGTGTGTACGGTTTGTTTGTTACCCATGCGTCTTTGGGATGTGGCCCATGTGTCTTCGGGCATGGCGATAGTTGTTCTGGTCCAGGTGACTTTGTGCATGGTGGTAGTTTTTGTGGCCTAGTTTTCTGTGGGTGGGGATGTGTTTGTTGTTGTGGCCTAGGTGTCTTCAGGTTTGATGCGTGGCTATTGTGGACCAATTGGTTTTTATAGGGTTATTAGTGAGACTCTAGTGAAAGTTGTGGGGGAGGTGTAACGCGTATGATGTCTTCAACAACCAGTTGGAAAGTGGTGCAGGGTACCCAAATACCTATGTGTTATTACAAATAATTTACATGACTTAAATTAATAAGGGAGTGTGCCTTGGTGTGGTATGGGTGGATAATTTCTTTTCAATGTGCTTTGGTTATCTTCTTTTCTTATGAGTCATTAGAATTCCTCCCCACTTGTGCAGGAGATCATTTAGTTTTCCCTACTAAGTATGCATGTATACTAACCCTATGTATATAAAACTATTTTCAGGTTTCCATAAGGATATCGAGGACCATACTGGACTGTATAAGCTCGGACGTAGGCAACGTTAGTTTTGATACATTTCTATTCCTTTGGTACTTCCCTTTGGAGTTTTCATGTACTTGTAGCACATTATATTGGAACATACATATGGGAATGGATTGTTTTTTGTTTACTTTTACTTCCAATTTAGGGTGTTTTTTGGGATTTAAAATCTTATATCCTGATCCTTTTATAATAATGGGTAATTCCTTCCATATCACATATGATTTTATACCCTTGGTGCTAGTCACCACTCTGGGTCCTATTGAAGGAACGACTTAGAGGTCATTATCTCTCCTTCAACTTGGAGAAGGAAGGGTCTGACAGTTTGATGTCCCTTCCATCATATTGGTGAATGCAAGTTGTGACAGAATGGTATCAAAGGAGTTGTTGTTGAGGGATTGGATGGAGTCTTGGGTTAGGAACAGTTAGGATTTCATGGGATGGTAGGGAAAGAGCGTTAGGAGATCTTTGCGCTGGAAATTGGTCTGGAAACACATGTTAGGACATGGGGTTTTAGGGCCCCCCATAATATATTTCATGGACTCTGGACTTACCAAACAACCAAGTGAGGCCATAATGATTATAGGGTAGAGACCCTGGGAATGGTACATGAATCATAATGTCTTTTATTATTGTGTGTCTTGGGTATATTACAGATTTAAAATTAAAAAGTCTGTGAAAGATAATAATATTTTAAAAAAAATCTTCTACACTACTTGAGCTTAGTAATTCCTTGTTTCCCTTGCAGATATGGAACCTAGACAGAAACCAGGGGTAGTACAGATGATTGAGGCCTAGGAAGATGATTTGGCAGATTAGCAGAGGGATGGCCGAGATAAGGAAGATAACCAGTGGCCGAGGATTCTTCATGCCTTTCAGTGGAAGACCCATGGGATGTACATGGGCATAATCTCAAACATAGAGACCTTGAAATGGATCAGGGAGATGATGATAGATTTTATCTTAATTTTGTATCTGAAAGAGAATTGGGTTCCTCTAGCTGTAAGCTAGATTCAGGGAGTGGCGCATTAGTGGTGGGACCTCAATCTCGGGGAGAAGAGGGAGGCTAAGGTTTCATGGACTGAATTCGAGAGGGTGTTCCGGGATGAATTCCTCTCTTCCATGATGAAGGATGAGAAGGGACATGAGCTACTCTCCCTTCATCAGGGGAGTATGTCATTGAAGGAGTTGGGGATCATGTTAAAGGATCTCCTTTACTTTACTACATACCACTTTCTAGAATAGGAGTCTTAGTATATATGTTTAGAGGAAGCAACATGACCGTCTCTTTAGTATATTGTTACTCCTTTCACTCTACAGATATACTTGGAGATCCAGAAGAAGCCCGATTGTGGTCTTAGGATGTGTATAGACTAATTGAGGCAGAACCAGGTAATAGTCTAGAACAGTTACCCCCTCTTGAGGATCAACGACATTTTTGATCATCTTAAGGGGAAATATGGTTCTCTAAGATCGACCTACGGTCAGGATATCACCAGTTGAGGGTGAATGAGGGTGAAATCTCGAAGGCTTCCTTCTGGTGAAGATGTGGGCACTTTGAGTTTGTGGTCATGACGTTTGGCTTTACAAATGCACCAGCAGTGTTCATGGGGCCCATTAACTCTATCTTCCTAAAATATCTGGAACGTTTCATAGTCGTGTTTATTGAGGACATCCAGATCTAATATAGATCAGAGGATGATCATGCCGAGTATTTGATGATGGTTTTAGAGGCCCTACGACAACACCAGCTCTATGGGAAGTTTTCCAAGTGCCTTTTGTGGACACAAGAAGTGCACATCCTTGTAAACGCGGTGTCTATGTAGGGTATAGAAGTGGACCCATCAATGGTCGAGGCAGTTGTTTCTTAGGTAGCACCCAATAACGTGATAGAGGTTTGTAGTTTCCTCTATTTACCAGGTTACTATTGGAGATTCATGTCCAACATCCCTAGAGTTGGAGAACTCATGATAGCCAAGAAAGACCATAATATTATATGATGTGAGTAGTGTAAGGAAATATTCAATTATATGAATGGAAAGATGGTTGTTCCCCAGTACTGAGGTTTCCATAAGAAGGGGTGATATTTGAGGTGTTCTGTGATGCTTCAGCCCAATGATAGGGGTGTGTGAGGATGCAACAATATCGTTGAAATCTTATGGGTCTAGGATGTTAAGTACCCATGAACAGAACTATGCCACCCTGGATCTAGAACGTGCATCGGTCGTGTTGGCATGAAAGTTGTGACAACATTACCTCATTTGAAACCGCTTCGTGGTATTCATAGTTCACAAGATCTTGTGGTATATCTTCTCCTAGTGGGACCTGAACTTTCGGTAGCAGAGTTGGATGGATTTTCTTCAGGACTATGACTTCTAAATCTCTAATACTGATGGTATGGATAATATGGTGGCCAATTCCTTGAGCAGGAAGTTAGAGAAGGAAGGAGAAGCGTTCAATTGGGGCCTCTTATCAAGAATATGAATAATAAGATGAAACTGATTCCATGGACTAGGATGAGATTTCTATTTTATTTTTTAATAATAAATTTCTGCATATTCATTATATGAAAAAGGAAACAGAATTCTTTAAGAAAAATTAGAAGGATGAGGAATCCATTGGAACATATGTGGTGAATTTTACAAGACATTTAAAGTTTACATCTGTTATTATCATCCATCAAAAATTATGGTTAGTCAATTATTTTGTGGATTAAAAACATGTCTTCACATAGAATTATCCATAAGGTATGTCAATAGGTATAAATAAATCATTTGATTTGAATCAATGTAGGAAATTATGGTGGGGGTTAATAATAAATCTCATGGTTTTGATAAGAAAATATAGATAAAAATCAAAGAATACACTAAAAAACATGGGCTAAAAAATAATATATTTTCTTAATGATTGAAGTATGGAAGTAAATATAGATTAAATGGAATTTAGGGGAAAATTAAATGTATTATGTTTGGAATGGAATGTCATTGAGGGGATGAATACCAATATTTTGTGAGGAATTAGATAAAGAAGAAAATATAGAGAAATATCCATAGAATACACCAACCACACTCTATTGATTCAAATTCAATGAATATAGTCATTACTATAACTAGTTCTCAATAATAAAGGATATTGATGATGCTCAATGTCAGCAACCTGTTAATTCCATAGAAAAATATAAATATCATAGGATCACTATAATTCATGTTAGTTACTATAATAGAATGGTGAAAAGTACACATACCACCCACTCTTGAACAACGGATGGATTATTTGATTTCAGATCTACACACTCTTTTATATTAGATGAATTTTATATGGGTGTTTCAAACCACATCAATAATTAGATGTTGAATTATTAGTGAATCCCCTTAATTCTGTGATGTTCAAATATCACGTATATTATTCTTCCCTAGATCAATTTTGTGGGAATTTGATTCAAAAAAATATTTTTATCCTCCCGATGCTTTAATTTTTATGTTATCTTAGGAATGGATTTCATGTATCCATATAAATCTAACATCAATTTTGAGGAATGGAATTTATGTTTGATATTATTAACCAACCTATGATCATCTATTAGTATGATGATAAATATGATCTTCCAATGGAAATTGCACTCATTGTGTCGGTCTTGATCCCCACTCAAAAGGGGTGTTTATCTTATATGGTTGGGTATAATCCCAAAATGGATGATATGATTATTGTATGGTTTTATTACTGTGTATTTGTGGAATAATTTTCTTGTCTTCTAATGAATCATGAAGTTCGGTTCACAACAGAACTCATACACAATGATACACCTATTATAAATTGTCCAGATAGAATGGGCTCGATTAAGTTGTAATAATTTAAGAATAAAATCTATGATAAGCATGATAATGGATTTATTTCACCAAGTGTGTCGCCTTGTGGTGAATCTATTTTTTTATGAATAAAGAAAGATTGATGTGTCTCTAAATTAATTATCAAGAGACAAACATGATCAAAATAAAGAACAATTATCTTCTACACCATATTGACAACTTGTTTTTATTAACTTCTTGGATATGAATACTTTAACAATATTTTCATTCATTCAATTTATCATCAATTGAGGTTAAATTAAGAAGAGGTACACAACATAACATTCCATCAAAGGTATGAGCACTATAATTATTTAGTGATCCCATTTGTTCTTACTAATGCTTCTATTATCTTCAAGAATTTAATGAATAGAGTTTTTAAATATTTTGTTGATTAGTTATTGGTAGTATTTATAGAAATTTTTCATATATATTTAGTGATCAAGGGAAAAACATGTATATCATTTTAGGATTGTGTTAATGACCCCAAGGAAGGAGAATCTATATGAAATATTTAAAAAATGTGAATCTTATTTAAAAAAGTATCAATTTTAGGGTATATAATATCAAGAATGGTTATATCAGTGGATCCATAAATTATTATTTCTATTAAGTGTTAGAATATACAAACAAATGTGCCTAATATCTGATGTTTTCTCAGTTTGAAAATATAATATCGATGGTTTGTGAGGAATTTCAAATGCATTTATAACAAACTCACTATGTTAAATCAGAAGGGATCCTAGTTGTCATATATAAACCACATATATTCTTATATTTTATTCTTCTTTTGGCTTTGTTTATTTTGGTTGAAGTTTGGGTCATGTTCTTGATATGGGTTTTCAGATGGTTCATGGACCTATGCATGGTTAGATCATGGTTTGGGAAGAACCATGTGAGGCCTAGAAAAATCTGTGCATCATATATTTAGAATCTTGGACAAAGAACACAAGAAGAGAACAATTATAGGAAACCATGCAAAAATAATTAAGGGAGGATCTCACATTTTACAGAGGTAATTTTTATAGCTGGAATATAGTTTCCCAAACCACATGGTCATCCTATGTGGGTGTCATTTGTTACACCCCAAATTTTTATAGAATTTTTTTTCAGATAAATTAAATTTTGATTAATAAATTTAATGAAATAAGTCAATCATTCATTTCACATGGTATATAAATGGTGTAAATTACATGGATCATTGACTATGAATAAGTTATATGAAACAATTAATTGGAACATGTCACAAGAAACATCGAGGATACTTGGAAACATCATTTTATTATTATAATTATTTAAGTGAGATAATTATAATGTTTCTCTTAAACATAGAAATATCAATAGTAATACATAATTTGAAATATTTTTATAATGTTTTTATAGAAATAAAACTTATTGATAATGAAAGTTACAAATTATTGCAATGTCCTTACATGTTTAAAAATTGTATTTTCTCAAACAAACAAATTTTCATATACTTCTGTGAAAATTAATAAAATTAATTTTAGACACATTTAAAAATTTAATTTGGAAAAATAAAATACATTTTTTCATTTATAATTAATTAATTATCTTATGGTGAAATTTTGGGATTTTTATGGGAAACTTCATTAATTGTTGATGTAACTTATTTTCATTTAAAATTAAATTTTCATCTAATTTAATTATATTGAAAAGTTAAAATTTAAATTGTTTTTGGATTATATTTTGGTAATTTTTTTTCACATTAGTTTAATTTAGGTTATTGATATAAATTTCACATTTGAATTTTATATAATAACATAACAAAATTCTGAATATTTTTACTTCAAAAACTATCATTGTTAACGCATCAGTTGGATTAATGTTTAAATTAATTTCATCCACTTTTGTGATAATAATTGGAAACAAATGATTCCATATTTTTAATAATCATAATTAATAATATATAATATGTTCAACATAGCTTTTTAACTAAAATATTAGTGAATGCTATTAAAATTAATTAAAATGTTTAGTAGAACATTATGTTAATAAAGTAAAAAATCGAAAATTTAATACCCAAAAAAACCAATAATCATGTAAAACACCCATTTTATGGAAATTATACATCCATTAAACATCCATTATTTATTTTTTTTGGTTAGGTAGGACATTGATAATGTAAAAACGTAGGTACACCTAGATTGTTTCCAAAAATGCCAAGTGTGTCCTTTCCCATCCTTATAAAAGGCCACTGCCTCTCTCTCTTATTTAGGTCTCTAAAAACACATTTTTATAGAATATATAATACCAATAAAATGAAAAAAATACCTTATTTCATCCTATAATATCCCTCTTGGGTATAAATCTATCTAAGGAATCCTTTTGGCACAACCTAAAAGGAGTTTCTCGATTAAGAGGTAACAACTTCTATCAAACTCATTTCATTTATTTCACATCAACAACACTCCAATATGTTGATTAAAAGTTTGTATAACATAAATAGTATCCTAAATATTATATTATGTTCTTAGTATAATTTTTCAATCAACACTTACACATAGCTCTGTGCAAATTGGTAATAAATATACTTTTTTCGTGTACAGATAACTACCGCCTCACTAAACGATGATCTCTCATTTCCCTTCACCACCTCTGATGTTGGAAATAATGATGGAAAAACTATTTATATATTTTATATATTATATTTATTTTGGTTTTAATAACATTTATTACTTTTACATAACATATATTTTTTACTTTCAATTTTTTTAATACAATAATTTCGTTTGAGGAAATGTGGACAACCGCCCACTCAAAGCGATATAATCCATTAACACACTTCATGGAATGTATTAAGGATGTATTTAGTAAAATTATATGATATTTATGATATATTAATACTAATTTTATAATTATATATACCCATATGTCATCTGTATTGTTTTTTTCAATATGATAATAAAAATGGAAGAAGTGTTCATGCGTACGTACGACCTACCATCTCTATAAACATGGTGTTCCATTTCATAACATCTTATTATATAGATTATTATAATAAAAATATAATGAATATACCTGATATTTATACAATTTTTTACATTCTTTAATCATCATATATGCATAAGTACAAAATATATAAGAAATTAAGACACATGCAAAGAACAAAGCAGATGTTACTCGAAGTGAAGCATTAAAATAGGATTGTTAACAAGTGAGTAATATATGGTCATGATCAAACCATATATGGTATAATAATATAGTACTATAAAATATCTATAATAAATTTATATTCATTAAAAAAGTGTATTGAATGAGTGTGATGAGAGTCAATACATCAAGTAAGGGAATCTCATCTCACTTTTATTTCCATGAGATACATGACTTAATCACCACTAACATCTTTTGTGTAGCATATATAATGCGCATTAATGAATTATATTTCTCTCATAATTTAATTAATGACTATTAAAATATCAACATTATTATGTTTCTTCCATGGGGTTTTTGTTTCAAAAGATACCAAATCGTTAAGATAGTTTTTTCTCAATTTTCCTTCTTTGAGAATCATGTTCTCTTATGCACCTAAACTCTTTTCAAGGTGTATATACTTAAATTTTACATGTTATATCATGAATCTCATTATTTTAATGATATATTTAACTTCATGTAATTTAATTTTCTTACATTGATAGTATCATCCCAAGTTACCCAGTTAGAATAGTTTATTGAAAAATCTCATTTCTCATCGATATTATTTATGATTATGATTTAATTAATAAAATATCATGATTCATATCTCAATAAAACTAAATAATTTTATTCTAAAATACTAATTTATGATATCATCATTTATTAGTAAAATTGTTCCACTATTGTTTACTTATGATAATGTATTTATGTAACATTTTATAGTCTCTCTCTTCATTCATAAAGCTATTGTATTCAAAATACATGTTTTAACAATAGTTTTCAAAAAGTTTTAAAGAATATATATGAAGATCATTTTTAGGAAAAAATAGTTTATGAATGATTTATTTTTTTCGAATATTTATTTTTTTTGTTTTCACATAAAGTTTCAAATAAAATGTTTTTCATAAGGTTTTATGTTATAAAAATAGTTCTTCCAACAAGAAAGTATATTTTTATTTAGGAAATGTTTTAAATGATTTTATAAATTATTTACCACATAAGATAACATCGACTAGTATTAGTAATTACTTTCTAGTGAAATTATTAAATGTTTCCATTCATATTATTTCTCTAAATTTATTATTTTTTGATATTATAGTGTCTATAGAACCCATTTCAATATAATGAGATATATGCTTTTGTAAGATAAATATTTTCATGTATTATGTTTATTGTGAAATAATTATGAATCCTACTTTATAAATGCTTATGATATGATGAAATTTTTATAATACCCATTCCATTTCACAGATTATGATATGGTTTCTTATGATCTAGTGGAACATGTATATATGATTTCATTATGAGATGAGTGGGACCTATATCTCCCTCCAATGCAATGGGTAACAATTTAAATCTCATTATATTGACATGGATGGGATGAAAACTGAACACCGTTTAGTATTACAGGGCAGTAATGAGAAATCAACTCATTTATGTAATAAATGGATGGAATAAAGAGTGAACTCGGTTCCATAATACAGGGATGGAAAGATGTGTGATCATGGTTCAGTAATACTATTCTGGAATAAAGAGTAAATATAGTTCTGTAATACAGTGCTAGAATTGGGTGTGAACCCAATTCAGTAATGGAGTTTTTCCACTAATAATTTCTCTACAACAATTCCTTAAGTACTATAGAAATCATTATCTAGGCTTATGTTTCTTCCATAAATCCACATTTAATTCTTATGATATAATTTCGTGGATTATTTTCTCTATTTCCTTATAATTAATTTCTTATGAATTAAAACAAATTTATTCCATGATTCAGGTTTGTATTATTTGATATGCAAGGTATGGTCTTCTATATTCATGATCATGTTCTCATACCCTTATTCTCATGATTATGCTTATGTATCTGCCTTGTTTACCCTTAGTGAGTATCTGATCTCTTCCCTTTTTATGTTTCCTCCCCCCAGTATCTGAATGTATATAATTTGTTTGATGTGATTAAGAAGTGTTCTTGTCTTGAAGAACATAGTGGGAGATAATGATGCACATTTTTGTACCAATGTATATGTGTTCCATATTTCAGAATGGAGCGAGTCTAGAATGGTCCCTGACTATCTATTTGTATAATATTTTCTGTATTCTAAAAATGATATGTAATTTTAATGTATAAAAAGTAAGGTTTTATATATTTGGTATCAAAGAGAAGGTTTATTTAGCCTAGGTAATCATGGATGAGAAAACCATTGTGAGAGCCCAAAAATAATTATAAGGATATGTCGAAGGATATGGAAATGAATAGGAAAAATGTCATGGAATTTTGGTAAAGGATATAGTGAGTGGTTCAATATCAATAAATCCATATATAGATAAAACTAGTGGATGTGGATATATAACAGATTTAACATGGGGTAACAACTCTAAAAGTATGTTTCAGGGTTGATGTAATGTAATATGGTACATGAAAATGGGCCTTACTGATCGCATGGTGTGACACCCCTAGTAGATTTTCATTGGAAATTCAAAAACTCTTCAAGAACCTTCATGAAGTATTTTAGTACAGTTTGGCCTGGAATGACCTAGGATAAACCTAATGTGTCATATATTAAGGAATATGTCATAGTTTATACATCTTATATGTTTGATTTCATGGTTATGTGGTTTCTCAGTTTGATAATTATTTCTTACTCTATTATTTTGGTTTTTGTCAATGACTGGAACCTGAAGGAACCATGTTAATGGTGATTGTTATAGAAAATGAAATGATTTTCCTCCTAAAAAATAGAATTCCTTGGGGGTTGGAATGAAAGACCTCATTTCTATCCTCACAAAACATTCTCAGGCAAGGAATCATGGAGAAATTCCAATGAAAAATTGAGGGAAAACTTTATAAGGATTTTTTCAGGAGGAAACAAACACATTCTTTCAATGAATATTTTGATCCATTTTTTTTAACAATATACCAGTACTACTGAAGAAATATTCTCTATTATTCAGTTCTCAGAGCATGTGAATGTCATTATGGCTATTTATTGGTTTAACGGACAAGAAAATTAGTGGTGGACTCTAATCAAGAATATAAGGGAGTTAGATGAGATTGAATATGGGGATTGGGATGAATTCAAAAACATATTTTTCCATAAGTTTGTTGAAGGGATTCAACATGCCAATATGGAGAAAGAGTTCCTCCAGATAAATCAAATGGATGATGATTTTGTTGGTACCTAGAAGGATAATTTCCCAAGACATGGGAGGTACACATCCAAAATTATCATCCAGCCATAAAGTAAATATGATAGGTTATTTCCTTGCATAAAATGAAGTATTGTAAGGTATCTATATATAAGAGAATTTACTAGATAAAAATTCATTTAGTGTTGCGAAATAGAAGTTGAAATGGAGGTTAGATTCACGTACCAAACTAATGATTTGATATGAAAATGAATATAGAGTTCACTAGAAACATTGAATAACAAGGATAAAAAGGAGAGCTTTTATATATGCTCAAAATTATGGAAGAAGCATAGAGTAAGTTGTGTTAATGTTTCTATTAAATGATTTATGTGTTGAAAAGAGTATCACCAAAAAATTGAATGTCTAAATAATGGAGAGAAGTTAGCTGAAAATGCTAATGGAGAGAATGTTCTATATAATTCACCTCCCATGATTTTGTGCCATATGTTAATGGGTAAAGGGAATATTTATACCCACTTCCCAACCCAAGGGGATGGTGATGATGGTCGATGCCAACAACCTCCTAAGGGAATAGATAAGTGGAATTCTCTTGTAATATCTATTTATGATGGGGGTTGTGATAACGATGTCATGAATAGTATACTTACAATCCACTCTTGAACTACTAATATCATATTTGATTTAGGATCTACCGACTCTTTCATATCTAATGAATTTATTAATGGTGTTAAGATTCCACCAAAAAATAGATGTGAAATTATTTGGGAACCCCCCCCCCCTAATGGTGTGATGACTGCATCTCAGGCCAATGTTTACTATATGGTTTATAATTGAGGTAATGTGATTCCTGCAAATTTTGTCATTATTTATTTGGTAAAAATTTGGGTCCTCTTTGGCATTGATATGATTTCTATACATAAATCCCACATCAATTGTAAAGTAATGTATGTTACCTTTGATATTTCAAATCATCCTATTATCATCCATCATTGTTATGATATGTATGAACATCCTGTGAGGATTATATATAGAGTATGGGTCATAATTTACATTCAAAAGGGTTGTTTATCTAAAACGGTTTGGAATAAAATCAACTTTTAATATGTGACTATTGTTCAGTATTTTTTGGATGGATTTCCAAATTATTTTCCTACCGTTCCACCAAAATGAGAAGTTGATTTCTGCATAGAAATCATATATTCTTCCACATGATTTTAAATGATTCTATATAGACTAGCTCTAATTGAGATGTAGGAATTGAATATTTAACTCCATGAAACCCATGATAATGGATTAATTTATCCAGGTATGTCCCCTTGGGTTGAACCCGTTCTTTTTGTAACAAATAAAGATAGATCCATGAGACTTTTCATTGATTTTTGGCAGTTGAACAATATTTGAATCAGGTATAATTATCATGTTCCCTATATATAATAACTTTTTTATCAATTTCACAGAGCGTAATACTTTTCTAAAATTGACCTTTATTCTGGATATCATCAGTTGAGGGTCGATAAGAAGGATATTCCAAAGATGACATTCCAAACAATGTATGGAAACTATGAATATATAGTGATGCATTTTTCTCTTAATAATTCCTCGTCAATATTTATGGATTTAATGAATATAGCTATTATATAATACCTTAATCGATTTGTGGTTGCCTTTATAGATGATATTCATATCCATTGAAAGAATAAGGAAGAGCAAGAATATCACATGAAAATTGTACTAAAGACCCTTTGGAAGGAGTGGATATATGTAAAATTATGAAATTGTGAAATTTCGATGTAAATGGTTTCTTTTTTGGGTCACATAATGTCAAGAGATGGTACAACTGTACATCCATCAAGGATTGAGGCTATTTAATACTGGCTTAGACCGACCACGATGACTATAAATCCGTAGTTTTTTAGTTTACGTAGATATTTTCAATGGGTTGTGGAGAATTTCTCATGACTATCTAATCCTATGAAAAAGATAACATGGAATGGTGTCATGTTCCAATAGATAAATGATGTGAGAAAATTTCCATGGAACTAAAGAGAATATTATTCGGTTCACCTATTCATAAAATAACTTGTATTAGAGAAGGGTCTATAATCTTTAGAGAATCTCCAAAGAGGTTATTGAGATGTTTTATTATGAATTATTACATGGTTGTATCATATACCACATGATAGTGGAAGATTCTTGAGAAAAATTTCTTAAATCATCATTTGGATTTAACTGCGGTAATTTTTTCATTAAAAATATTGATGAGTTGTCTTTATGTAGAAAATTGTGATATATCTAAAATATCTATTCACATAGTTGGATGTGAACATGTGTTAGAGAATATAGTTGGAGATGATAATGGATTATGACTTCTCAATACATTACCACCTTGGGAAAGTGAACAAGGTAGCAAATTCATTTATTAGATGGATAATATATTTTATCCATGATGAGGATCATAAAAGATAAAATATTATTGGATATCCAAATTGTAGACCTAGAAATCCTGAAGTAAGGGTTAAAATAATATCATTCTCAAATAAATGTTCACCCCTCTATCCAAGTGAATATTAGGGAGGTGCAGAAGGGAGATAAAGAGCTTCAAAAGAATGTTTTAAATATTGCTGAATTTATCCTTGACCAGGATAAAATGATGTGGTTCTGGAACCATGTATGTGTTACTTCTATACAAGTTTTTTATAAGCTTCTATTAGAAAAACCCACAGTTCTTCATTATCTATTCATCATGGATGTATAAATATGTATAAGTACTTGAATTAATACTTCTGATATGATGGAATAGAGTGTGATATCAAAAAGATTGTATCTCAGTGTTTGGTATGAAAACATGTTATGGGTAAACCAAGTTAATTGGGATGTTGGATCCATTACCCATTCTATAATGGAAATGGGAGAACATCAAAATGGATTTCTTCATTGGGCTAACCAAATCCTCCTAAGTGTTTAAAGCTATATGGGTGGAGTTTGATCACATTAATAAGTAAACACACTTCATGGCTATTAGATAAGATATATATTTAGATCAATTTTCCATGATATACATTAATGATATCGTATGGTTTCATGGAATACCACATTCTATTTTATCGGATAGGGATATGGGGTTCACATAAATGTTCTGGTGATTATTTCTACAAGTACGTGGCGGAAAATCGAGTTTTAGAACAACTTATCATCCTCAGATAGATGGTGGGTTTGAAAGAACAATTCAAACCGTAGAGGATATGTTGAGATCTTATTCTTCAAATTTCAAATGTGGAAAGGGTCAAAACCATCCTCTAGATGAGGTTTTTTACAACAATAGTTTTCACTCCAGAATTTATATGTAACTATATGAATCCCTCTATAAAAAATAGAGGTCCGATATTATTGGATGAGGTTAGAGAAAGAAATTTTTTGGGACCTAATATCACTGAGAAATGGTGGAGAAGGATAGAACCATTCAAAAACATATCTTGATATCTCCCAGATAGATAGAATTTTATGCTAATAACCATTAATGTGATCTAGAATTTGATGTTTATTAAAATACATTTCAATGAATCTCACCCTGGAAGAACGTTATGATAATGTGGATAAATGGGAAACTATGACCTAGGTATATTGGTCCCTTTGAGATTCTTGATCATATCGAGATGGTATCCTATTGCTTGGAACTTCTTCCAAATAATTACCATGATTATGATGTGTTTCATGTATCTCTCTTGATGAAGTAGAAAACTAAACCTTCTCATGTATCAAACTTAGAGGTTATACCGTGGGAGCAAGATCAGTTTTATAAAGAACAACAAGTTGAAATTTAGAACCGATCAGATAAAGTTCTATGAAAAAACACCAATCACATGGTAAATGGTTTTTAGAGAAATAACCCCTTAGAGGAACTAAATCGGAAATTGAGGACAATATGTATAAAAAATATCATCATTGTGTTTTACCTATGTGATGAATTTCGATGGATAAATTCACCTTAATAGGGGTAGAATGCAAGAACCCAATTTTTTATGGAACTATTATATTAATAAATGAAATTTACATTTATGTATTTAAATGGGAAAATTAAGACACTCATTTCACAAGGAATAGACCTGGTGTACATTACACAAAACATTGTCTTGGCTTTTGTTATGTGAAAAAATGACTTGTTGTTCGTTACACGCAACACTAATGCTTCTACAAAACATCATTTCATTATTATAAATATTTAAATAACATAATTATTTCATAGACATTAAGCATAGAAATTTTAATTTTAATCAATAACATTAAAATATAGTTTATAATGGTTTTATATAAATTCAATATATTGATAATGAAAGATATATTTTATGGTAATGTCCTTATATGTTTGAAAATAAAATTTTCTCAAACAAAATACTTTTCCTGTTATTTTGAAAAAAAGAAATAAAATTAATTTTAAACACATTTAAAAAAATATTTTGATAATATAAACACCAATTTTTAATTTTTCAAGTATAAATTATATCGGGGAGAAATTTTGGGATTTTTCTGAGAATCATCATGAATATTGAGATGTACTGGATTTAAAATCAAAACCATTTATTCATATAATTTATTTAGGATGATAAATTATATTTAAAATTGGCTTCAATGTTTAAATAGATAATATTTTTAAAAAATAATGCAATTGATGTTATTGAGATCAATTTCACATTAAAATTGTATATAAAAACACATAAAACATTTGAATGTTTTTAGTATAAAAATCTCTATTATCAACCCATCAATGAAATTAATTATTGAATTAATCACTGCCACTTCTATGATAATAATTTGAAAAAAATGGATTCTTTATTTTCAACAATAATAATTTATAATGTCTAATAATTTTAAATTTGTTTTTTCAAAAAATATCAGTGAGTTTTATTAAAATCAATTATGATTGTTAATAGAGTGATTGGGATAATAAAGTACGAAGCCTTAAATTTAAGACCAAAAACAATGTATAAGCATGTCAAACATCCACATTTTGTACATTATTCAACCATTAAAATTAAATTATTTACATTTATTATCTATTAGGAGTTTTTTTCGGTAAAAATGTTGGTACACCTAACTTTTTATAAAAAATGAAAAGTGTGTTATTTCCCTTACATTTATAAGGACACCACATCTCCCTCTTCATCGCACAAATAGAACCAAATACATTCCAAAAATAGGTTCCAAAATTACTCCACACCTCATATAACCCTCTCCCTGGGTATAATGCTATCCAAGAAAGCCCTTTGTCCCAATCTAAATGGAGTTACCCGATTTGGATGTAACATCTTCTCTCCAGATCTTTTCTTTTTTGTATTCATTATCCACCCATCCACTATCTTTAATCAATGATTATATAACAACACCAGTATCATAAATATACTATAATGTTCTAATGATTAGGTTTTAACTTACACTTAGAGACACCTCCATATAATGAGTGAAAAACATAATGTTTACATGTATGGCGAACAAACGCCTCACTATGGGATGATTGTTCATTTTTCCATTACAGAATATCATGGTGGAAATTATGACAGAGAATTTATTTATATATTATTTATATTATATATTTAAGCTTCTTTATTCCTTTTACAACACATTTATATTTACTTCTCACTTGGTGTAATATGATAGTTTTGTTTATGGATGTGTGGACTACCCCCCTCAAGGTGATGGGATTCGTTCACACGCTAAATGGAATGTTTTAGGGATTGGTTTAGTGAACTGAAATTATATATTTTATATAATAATTCCAATAGAAGAATTTTATATTTAAATACATATATAAACATAGTACATTTACATTGTTTCTTTCCTTATGACCATAAAACCAGAAATAATGCTCATGCGAACGTACGAATTACCAACTCCAAGAATAGTGTATTTCTTTTCGTACCTTAATATTATATTTATAATATTAATACAATTAAAATTAAAATAAATGACATTTATAATATGGTATAAATTCGTAGATCATTATTAAACTATAAGAAGCAAAGCTATAATAAATTAAGGCGCATGCGATGAACAAAGCGTATATTACCTGAAGTGAAACCTTAACATAGGACTGTTAACAAAAGCATAATATAAGGTCATGATGAAAGTAGATATGGTATAATAATATGGTCATATAAATGATGTAAAAGAAATTTATATTTGTTATATAGGTTTTCTGAATGTGTACGGTGAGATTCAAGACATAAGGTATGGGAATCCCATCTCACATATAATTCTATGAGATACATGCCTTAATCCCTAGTAACTCCTTTTGTGTGATGTATGTACTTCCCATTATTATATTATATATACATTATAAATAAATTTATGTTTATTCAAATATCCATTTTATGATCTTTCATTCAAGGGGTTTAAGTCTCAACATTTAGGAAATCGGTAAAATCGTTGTCTCAATTTTCCATCACTGTGACTCATGTTTGGGTGTGAACCTAAATTATTTTTGAGGGGTATATGAATCCATTTTACTTGTCATTTCATTGAAATAATTATTTTAATGATTTGTGAAGCTTTATGTAATTTCATTTTTTTACTTATTCAATATAATCCCAAGTTACTAAGTGATAAGAATTTACTGAAATAATATAATCACTTTTAATATTGATTATGATTATGCATTAATTAGTGAAACTCAAGATCCATATCTCAAGAACATACATGAATTTTTTATTCTATAGTTATTAATGATATCCTCATGTATTAGTACAATTTTTTCAATCTTTGGTAATTTAGATAATATTTTATATAAAATCATTATATATCTCTCTTCGGTATGAAATCTAATATATTCAAAAAGCATGTTTTCAATAATGTTTTCAAAAATGAATCCAAAAGATATTTGAATCCCATACTAAATGAAAAATACATTTAAGATGTTTTATTGTTTTAAAATATTTTGTTTTATGTTTCCAAAGTAGTTTCCAAAGAAAATGGTTTTAAAAATATTGTATGTTATAAAAAACAATTTTCAAAAAAGAATGGCTATTTTCCTCGTGAAATATTTTAAAATAACTTATAAAATCATTTCCCATATAAAATTACATTATTTGGTTTTACTCAAGCCTTTCTAGGGAGATTATTCAATGATTCCATTTATATTATTTCTTTGAATGAGTTATATTTTGATGGAATGATGTTTATGAAACTTATTTTTATTTCACGGGTTATATGCTTGTCAAACCCTCTTCTTTTCATTGGTTATATTTATAATTAAATGTGTTTGAAACCTATTTTAACCATAGTTTATGATATGAGAACATGTATATAATACCCATGTCATTTCAATGGTTATGATTGGATTGTTTATGATCTTATGGCCCATGAATGTATGATTTCATTATGAGATAGGTGGGACCTATATATCCCTCCAAATCTTTGGAAAAAGTTTTATATGTCATGTTATAACATGGATATAACGAGAAAAGAAATCAATTATGTATTAGAAGTTTAGAATTAGAAATGATATTGATTTAGCAATACAAGTCTAAAATGATTAGTGAACTTAGTTTAGTAATACGGGGCTAGAATGATGAGTGAACATGATTTAGCAATACATGGATGGCATGAAAAGTGAACTAGGTTTAGTAATACAGGGCTCGAACATGGTGTGAACCCAATTTTGTAAAGGAAATTGTCTACAAATATGGTCTCGATAGCAATTCCTTGACCACTATAGAAATAATTATATATTCTTATCTGTCTGACACAATTTTACATTTTATTCCTATGATATGCTTTCATGGATTATGTTATTTATTTATATATGATTCGTCTCTTATGAACTAGAAAGAATTTTTTTCCATGATTAATGTTTTTGTTCTACGATATATAGGGTATGATATTATTTTTTTATGATCATTTCATCATAACCTTATGCTCATGATTATTCTAACATATCTCCCTTTTTTCCTTATGGAGCATACGATCTCACCCTTTTTTATTTTTCCTTCCCCTAGGTTATGATTAATTTTATTATGTTTTATTTTTCTACAAAGGATTTTAGTTAATAAGAACCTATTGGGATATGATGTAGCTCATTTATGTACCAGTGTATATATTTTCCTGGTTTCCAAAGGCACTAGACTAGTACACTCATTGTTTGTCTATTTGTATAATGTTTTTAGTATTCCAAAAATGTTATGTAATTTAAATGTATGAAAAGTGAGGTTCATTATATACTTTTCATCTAGTGTGGTGTGAATGGTTGACACATAGTTTGGAAAACTATGTGGCTAGTTCCGATTCATATAACATGAAACTCAATGATCCTCCTCATATTTTTAACCAAATTACACATATCTCCCCCTTCTTGTATTTATCCCATGACGGGGCTCCCAAACCCCTAACGTTGGTTCCTCTCCCTCTATTGGTGCTTATTCTTCAAATATATAGTGACTTTATAATTTTTTAGGTGTTTTATCTTACCATATCTTCTTTCTCTATTGGGTTTTTACTTCCTCCTCCATGGGTTACCTTCGGGAGAAACCATAGAATCTATTGTGGATGTGTGTCTTGTTTGACATAGATGTTAGTGTGTGAATATCATCACTTTGGTTAAGATCTTATTTCTCTTGGATTTTCCCAGAATCTTTACATCAATAAGGTTTTTGTTTCTATTCATTCCCTTTCATAAACATGCCATGTGATTCATGATAATTTCCAATAATTTTGTAAATGTTTTATTAATGCATGGGATGTTATTTTCTGAGCGGTTGTGATGTATTTATGTTTTCAATTTTAGGAAAATGTGTTTTAAAGGGTTATCTAAGGTTAGGTATATGTGTATATATATAGAACATGTTTTAAGAAATTCTAATTGGTCTGTTGTAATAGAATTGGGTTACTAAGGGTGTGTTTGGGTCACTGATATAATTTGGGAATTTTGTTTATTTGTTAACAAAAACTTGTGGGTGAGTTTTGGTGATTTTTATGGTTTGGTGATTATGTTTGGACACTTATAATGGCTTGTAAGACTCTTTGGGATTCATAAATTGAATCCTTTGGAATTTCATGGATTTCAACAAGTTTTCCATTCGATCTGGGTGTATCTATATGAGCATGGTGTGTGCCTATGGATAGGAACAAAAATGGTAATGTCTCAGTAAATAAGTGTTGAAATTAATCCATATATTTAAAATTACCTCCCTAAATTTTTTTCCCACTATCTCTATTCCTCTAAAATGCTTCTTCTATCTCTTCAATGCCTCTTAAATAATTCACTATTGTCCGTGTTTGTTATAAAATATTTTTAAATGGGAATTATAATTCTTGTACAATTTGGAAACATGGAATGCGGTTTGTCTTCTAACTAAAAAAGTCATTTTTATAACCTCTCGATCATATTGTATGTTTTCCTATTAGTTCTTGAAATGGTGGAAGAAATAGAGGTGGATTGAAACATTTAATGCATCAGTTGGTAACTAGTAATGTTTTGGAAATTTGATTTCAAAATAATGTGTTTTGTATTCTCGGTTGGATCTTTTGGATGGTTTAATGTGTGTTGGGATCCACTATGGTATTCCCATATGAGGAAATTTCCATCACACAGGTGGTTTCAGTGTTTGGGATAGGAAAACCTGGTGGAATATATTGGTTATTGGTTTGTTCCAAATATGTGATGAAATCCTCATTCTCCATGTGGTATTATCATGGGAGTAGTGAGCATTGTGTAAAGGGTTTAGTGATGGTTTATTACTGGTCCAGATTAGATATAATGATACCCTCAGATTAACTGATAGGTGAGGTGGGACGTGCCACTGCTGAGGCTAGTAAAGAGCATCTAGGTTTGTTATTGACTATAGTGCAACACCATACACTAACTGGTTAATTTGGCCCATGTAAGTATAGGTATTTCTTTAAGAGATATTTAAAAAATTACAATGATTACTTATACTTATGTGATAATTTTTTCTCATACAACGCCTTATTTACCTATCTTGATAGTATTTTACTACTTGTAATATTTCCTTTATTTTGATTGCATGGATCTTGAAACCCATATATTCCTTCTTATTGGACTTTTGTTTTTATTGTGGTTATATTTTTTAAAAAGGATGTTCATGATTAATTTATAAGAGGGATTTTCTGGAAAAGATGTGTCAATTATTTAAATTAAAAAAATCAACATTTTATAAATTTGTTTCTAACTTGTTTTGGGCTATTTTTGGAAAGGAAATGCATTTAATATTTCGTTTTTACCTACTAGGATGTTTATGATCACACCCTACTTGTGTAACTCATTATCGATAGAACCAAGCTTCTTTTCATGTTTAAACATCATGTTTGGGTTTTCCCTTGGATCAGGTTGGTCTAATGGATGGTGGTGACCAATGGGTCACATAAAGATCAGGTTGGGTCCCTATTTGGTTATGGTCCTATATTGTAGTTTTAGTTTTGTCCCATTGTAGTTGTTTTTAGATCCAATGTATTTATTCATGTTCAATTATGAATGGTTTATGTTTAGTGCACTATTTTGGTTGTCTGATCCTAGTAAATATTGGGTTTAATTGTTACCTATGTGATGATGCAAGTCACTAGTTTAGGAGGATCAAGAATGCCACTCATTCAATGTCATAGACTGGGTCGAGTGTCATGTTTTATGGAAGCACAACCTTTTTAATGAAAAAATTGTATTCCATAAGCCATTTTTGGGGCCTCTAGTTGAACATAGGTGGGACTTTCAAAATACAATAGATAGGTATGGTAAGAGCATCATGATCTCTTAATCGTCCTGAGCATCTAGTTACTAGGGGTAGTCTAGAATTTTTGTCATTTTTATTGGTATTAGTTTTTTGTTTTGGGGGATGAAAATGGAAGTGAATTGGTGTTCTATGATGGCCTTACATGATGTAGTGACCAATTTGAATCAAGAGTGAATGGCTTGAGATACATCTAGTGGTTGGGGATTACTTGGGGAATGGATTTCGAAACCATGTTTCTAGGCTATGCATGAGTGCTAATTTCCTAATTTTTTAATTTTTGGTGTAAATGTTGTTTTGATTGATTTAAGTGTACATGGGCGGATTTTTAAAATAGAGGAATGTTTTTTTAAAAAATAATTTTCAAAAGGTAGATGGTTTTAGGGATTTATTTTAATATAATTTTTCTATTTTGTGTTTAAAATTGTATTTAAAAACGAGTTTTGGTATTTTGGGAATGTGGACTTGTATGAAGTTTGTTTTGAAATAATAAAAAAATTGTTGTTTCAAAATGGATTTTGATTTCTTCTGTGATTTTTTTTTTGTATTTTCTATTTTTGGTGGAGTTTGATTTGATAGTGATTATGTCTATTTTTTGTTATATAGATAATATTACCTAGAAATTCCCCAATGGTTTTTAGTGAGTCTAATCCAGTTGTTGACCATGCCCAGACTCCCAGTGGGGTGGTATAGTTGAGTTCTTCATGGATATTGCTAGTTTTTTTATAATAATAAAGATCTGTTAGGAGCAATAGAGTTTCTTGAGTGGTCGAGCATGTCTCCATGTTTCCTGGAACTCACAATGCTATAAGGGTGCATATTATTCAATTATTATTTGATGGTTTGAGTGTGGATCAGTGTAATTTGGTTGTCCCACTATCATTGCAAGTTGATATTTTTTGTGATTTATTATGAATCAATTTATTTAAAGTTCATACCAAAAGAGGTGATGGTGATGAAATTTGTAGATCTCTTAAGAATTCAAAAAAGTCATCTAATAGTGAAGGCCTATGTTGATCATTTTAAAGGTCGGGCTCAATTGTTTATAGAGAAAGAATAAAAGGATAAGTTGAATGATTCTCTCTTCATTGGGTGTCTTCATTTAGTCATTAGGGAGTGATTCCTATCACCATTTTAAGTTTTCTTCATTATGCTAGTTGATGGTGAATTTTCCTCTTACTGAAGTCCCAAAGAGAATGTTGTAGTAGTTAGATATAATGTTTCTCTAAATGCCCATAATGTTTCCCCATCCAGATATTACGGTGTCCGAGAGGAACCCCTATATGAGAAGTCTCCTTTTGGGATTGGGTTCTCATTATTCATACTGTTCATTCCTATGATTCTAATCTAGTCTGTTCAGGCAAACAAAGTTGTTTTGATATAATCCCATAATGGAATTTCATCGATGTGTTTATTTTGGTCATATGGAGATGTTTTGAGAGTAGTGTAGAAAAAATAGGATGTTTGGGACATAATTAATTATCTCCTAACTACAGGTAAGTAGACGATTCAAGGCATAAGGGATCCATCCACCAGCCTTGGAGTAATTTTTTTCATGTAGTTAAGAATTTTGAGGGGTGTGGGGATCCGTAGAGATGGAATAGTTTGAGTTCCTCTATTTTAGTTCCTCTTGTTTGTTGTATGAACCTTATTATTAAAAAATCATAGTGGTCTTGTTCTCTTATAACAATAATGGTTGTGCCTTTTCGGATCATTTTCATTGATTATTTTTTATTTATCATGTGGTCTTAGATTATTTGTGGTTTGGTTTCGGTTTCCAATTGTGTACAGTTTATAGATGATTTAGTATAATAATATTGATTAGTTCTAGTTATATAGTTACTTGATTCAAGTTCCAAGAAGGGATTTGCCCATGTTTATGGCATCATAGATTCATATTGGGAGTTTCTGTGTCAGTGTCGGCACATTTGATGTTTATATTTTTTCCATGAAAGATGGGTTCTAATGTTGGGGAGATCCATGACTTTTTTCTCGGTGGTACCCCTCAATGTTTTACTTTTCTATATTTAGTTGAGTATGACTTGTGGTGTGAAAGATCACACCGAGGTCCATGGTATCATTCCATTCAATACAGTTTGAGATTGTGTTTTTTTCCTTATTCAACTGGGGGAATTTTTATGGAAATATTTTTTTGTGGTTGGGATAATTTTCACACCCAGACCACATATCTTATATATATTATTAACTTTATATATTTGGTTCTTTTGGTTGATGTTCGGGTAAATTTCCATGTTTGAGTTTTTGAGTTTCATAGATTTTGGGTGGTTTTGGACCAATTCATTTTTTGGGAAGAACATTGTGCAACCTAAGAGAAACCATGTGGTGTGTGTTTGGTTTCTTGTCTAAAGTGAAAAGATTTAGATCTTTTAGAGGAATCCTTGAGGAAAGTGTGTAGGTATTCTCTTTCAGTAGATATAGTATTTTTCATGGTTGGTGCATGGTTTACTAAATCATGCATCCATATAGATTGGGTATCCTCATACACTAGTGGGGCGAGAATGGATGGTATATGGTTTAGAAAACCATTCATCCAAACATTAAAACAAGCCTATATTTCTTAAAACATTAAATTCCATATTCTCCCTCCAATATTTTAAACTGATTTTAGGATTAATCATACTTACTCACTTTTGGTGCATGAAGGGGATCCCAAACCGCCTTCCCTTGATTCATAATCCGCCATTGGTGGTCTATATTATAATATCAGGTGAGTTTGTTGTGGTTTTGGGTATTTTTTATTCTCTTTTATTATCCATTTTTTGGTTTCTATTTTCTTTCTTGGTGTGTCCCTACATGGATGACCTTATAGAATAGGGTTGATGTGTGGCTTGTGTTCTTTTGAGGTTAGGGCATGTGGATCATATATGGGGATATATTCTTCCATCTATTAGTGTTTCTCTTCATCCACAAATTGCTGTGGTATGTGTTCCATTCATTTCCTTTTAAACAATTCTATTTGAAGTATGAGAATTTCTAATAAATTTATAAATGTTTTATTCATTATTGTGATGTTGTTGTGTTAGTTGTTTTTATATTTTCATGTGGTTAATTAGATTAGAATTTATTTTAAAAGTATTTTGTTGGTTTTGCGTATGTATATATTTAAAATGTGTTTTTTGAAGTGAAAATTGGCCTTTTGGATTAGAATTTGGTAAATTAATGTAAGTTTATATCTCGGATATGACTTGGTAATTGGTTATCTTGTTGAATTAAGACTTGTGGATGTGTTTTGTTGATTTTTGTGGTCTGGTTCTTATGTGTGGACTCATGTAATGGGTTGTGTGTATATTTGTGATTATTAAATTAAAACCTTCTGTATTTTATGGAATTTAGAATGTGTTCTATTGGATTTTGGAATATCCATAGGTGCACTGGGTGTAGCTATAAATAGGAAGATGAAAGATAGTGGAACATTACTGAAATGTTCTTAATAACCCGGGGATTTAAAATTACCTAGATGCCTTACCTCTATTTCCCCTAATCCCCTTATTCTCAAATGGTCCTTCTATCTCATATATTGTCACGAACAGGGTACCCTGGTAACCTAATAACTGAGCCAACCCTAACTTAGCCCGAAGGACATTCCCGATCCCCTTGAGTAGGCGAATAGTACCTCGCATCACATAACATGAAAGTGGGTACATTTTTTCCACAAACAATAGTGATGAAAAGTAACAAGAAAATATGCAGAAGAAAAGAAAATCCACTATGAGTAATGTGACATAATTCAACAAGAATAATCCATCCCAATGTTCTACTACCAAAGTACCAAAATAGGGAAAATATCTCAAGGTCATGAGGAGCACAACCCACCAAGCCCAACACCCAATAGTTAGATCCAACATCAAGTGGATCCCTACCTTTTCTCAAACCTAGAAGAAGAATGTATAGAAATACCCGAAGGAAAATGTAGGGTGTGAGCCGAAGTCTGGCAAGATATGATGAATGATTCCATAAAAGATGCCAAATATATATTATCCAAAGAAAAGATTGAAATTTTCAAAATAAAAAGGTTTGGAAATTCAAAATATTATTTAAAAAAAACATTCTATACATTTTAAAAATGATGGAAAATATATTCAATGCACATGATTTAATTTACATATGATATAATATTTTAGAAAAATTGGATTAAGTATAACATTTATATAAAACAGTTTTTATAAATTCAGCAGTTATGTACAAAAGTTCCAACTAACATTGGCATACATTTGTTTCTCAAATATAAATAGAAAATGTTTGAAACATGGTCATCTGCAAAAACGTATGATCGTATTAACCAACTATAGGATTCCACACACTATATGGGAACTCCAAAAAATATTTATACAGATGTCCCTATGACACTGGCCAAATGAGACTCTTCACTAACCCCTCGAGGATGTGTCCCAACCCAAGTATGTTTTAGAACTTTGTCATAGTGTAAAGAGTATCCATATGACTAAATAACTACCTAAGGATTTCATGAACTATTACATGGTGGGAGAACTATTTTTAGACTTCTTAAAATATGATCAATCCAATTATTTCATTTCATAAGTGGAAATTTCATTCTATTTGAATCCAAAACATGATTTATTAAAAAAACATGCCTTTTCACAAGATAAAACCAATGGGTTTCTATCAAATCATTTTAATCCATTTTCACCAGTTTTAAATCCATTCAAAACCAATTCCACCATTACAAAATTTATTTCCACAATTAAATTCACCAATTTAATTGAAATCGTTTCTATCAATTCCACAATTTAAATTAAACAATTTAAATTAGTCGATTTCCATTAACACACCCAATTCAATGGAAATGGGGGTTTTCCAAATTTCCATTCCAAAACCGTTTCAAATATATTGATTCCCTAGAATCAGTTTTTATCAATTTAGTTGTAAGAAAATTTGAGCAATTGAATTTACATCAACAATTGAAATAAATAAAGAAATACAATGATCATCAATTTAGACAACCAGAATGGAACCACCTACCTCAATGCCACCTATGTCAATGGTAAGGATAAACCACCCCACGTGGTTCAATACACCTCTTTACGACCCTATTATCGTAGTCATCGACACACGATGGTTTGATGTTTATTATGGGGTCCTAGAACCAATGATATTTATTATATTACAAAAAGAAATAAACATTCACATACAATAATACATTTTTTCTCCTGGATAATATTTGGATTATCATTATATGTCAATGCATGTGCTTGAAATTATCATTCAATAGTTCAGGCAATTACACGTTGATTATATTATATTTATTGAAATTATCCTTAACTTCCAATATAATTATAAAAATATATATTTATTGCTATATATATATACATAAATATATATATATATATTTATATTTTAATAATCAAAATAAGTAACATTAGTTAATTTTTAGAAGTCATCTCAAGTGTGATTATTGTAATATATATATATATATCTATCATTTGGTAATTCATTACATTTTGATAACCCAAATAACTATTTTTTATAATTTTTTATAAATTATCCTTTATAATTTGAGTAATTTTATTCTAATAATTATCCCTATAAAATTTCATGTTGATATCCATTTATAATTTTGAAAAAAATATCTTTTGATAAATCTTAAAAATTATTATTTTTCAGTTTTATTTTATTATAACTTGATAATACCATGTTATTATCATTCCAATAAACAAATATTATCACTAGATAATTTTATACAATTATGTTTTGATAATTATATGGATTAATCATTCTGTAGTTTTTCAAAATTATGCTTTGATATTTTTTATAATCATGAAATTTGATAACTACAATAAATTTATCCTTTCATTATTTCTAAAAATTACCTTCAATAATAACATGTTTTTATTCCTTAAAAATGGTAATTAATATTTTAAAATTTCAAAAAATTAAACTTTAATAATTTATGAAATTACATGTTAATAATTTTATGTAAATAAATTATCCGTAAACATACAATGTGAATATCAGTATAAATATCTTGTGATAATTTATTTTAAAACACGATTTTGATAAATTTACACGAACTATTCTAATATAAATTATTTTTAATTATTTTTTTAAAAGAAAAGAAAATCTATTTTTTTATTAATTTTAAAATAAAAAAATGATGAATAAATAAATACATTAAATAACAAATACTACAAACCTGGAATGCATCACCTCGGGAGGGATGGGGGAACCATGAACACTTCACCAATCGAAGGAAAAAGTCGTGATGATCAATTGAGGTGCTCAAAAGTAGTTTCAGTGTTACCCAAAGATAATAGGCTCATCCAACACTAATTAATAGAATCATTTGTGTATTTCAAAAACCCAAATTGAAAACCACTAAACATGTCTATGATTGAACATAAAATTTTATGTGGTGTTGTTGATTACATCTATTTAAGGTTCTCATAATTTTAAAGAGTCCAAATGGTCCATAAATTGGGTTTTTGGATGGTTGGGTGCATGATAAATGGTGGTGCGACATAAATAGGTAGAAGATGAACATAAAAGAGCACTTTTTAATTACTTAATATTTTAATTATTTAATATAATAATTAAGTGACACTATACATCCGTTGAACATTAAATTTATACCCCTTATGGGGTAAAAAACTCATTCTGTACCCAATACTGGTATCATATTTCTCTTGGGATGCACCATTTGAGGGATATTAATGATTTATTAATTTAAAAATGGAATAAATAATTACTTAAAATAATATTTCTTGTTTTTGAGAGCAATGTTCTCAAACGCCCGACTCTTACAAATGTTATACCTTTTCTTGGGTAAACACCTCATACTGGACCCATTGGTGGTCTCCGATTTCCCATTTGATACACCACTTGGGTGATATTTAATTATTTTTAATAAATAATATATTAAATATTATTTAATTACATTATCCCCTGAGTGAGACATCTAAATGTCCGACACCTTTGAATATTATACCCATCCAAAGTTAAACACCATATTTTGGACATAACAGTGGTATCAGATTTCCCAAATGACACATCAATTTTGGAGTTATTTAAATATTTTGAATACCAAAATGGACACATAATATATTATATTTAATAGTTTTATTCCATCTTCTTCATTATTTTTCGGGTCTCAGAAACTCATTCTTACTCAGTGTTTAACTCAGAAAATTTTTAATTGAATATTATGGAGTCTTAATTAGGCATTTTACCATTCCGCGATGTGTTTAACAAAAACATAACTTTTCAGTGATAGAACATTTTTTCTCAATAATATATGATATTAATAATTTAACAAAAGAGGTATTATGAAAACCTGAAATAGTATCATGATGTTACAACCTCCCCACCATATAAATTTTCTCTCCCTAAAAATCCTACGATGAAACCTCCACCAAAAAAAGACAAGGCCACTATTATCTCATCAGAGTAACACCCCAACCCCAGTTACCTTGAGTCGGTGCATTATTACATAAAATTTACATGAATAAAGGGATCCTATCATGAAAAACCTATCAGTTTAATTGCCTTTGAAAAACATAAATAACATTTTTCCCCTTTGAAAACACTTATATCCATAGCCTATCCTTGTAGGTTAACAGTAAAGTACTTCTTCACATCCTGGAAAAATAAAACCTAGAAAGGGGTGAGCTCATATTCTCAGTAAGGATAACAATATAGTGGAAACATCTATCAATAAGATTAAACATTTAAGGAAATGTATTAGACTAAAACAAAAGACTTTTAAACTTAATATTCAGCATAATATGGAGAAGATAAAAGGAAATAATGCAGTTTACTTAATCACATGTATATTATACTAGTCGAATAATAAAATTCAATATCAGTATCCACTTTTATAATGATGGAATGCATAATGCCAGACTTTATAATTGCATATTCAAGGCCCTATTCCAAGACTAAAAATATGATTCATTCAAGGACATGCGCTGAGACACTAGTTTTCCTCATTAAACCTACTGACGAATCAATGAGCTATAATATGCTCTACATGTCACTTATTAATTCCAATGCATTCCTCACATGAAAAGGATTAAACATAACAAAAAAATTTGTATTAAAACTAGCATATAAAATGTCAATACATTATCCATAAAACATGAATGGTGTAAAAATAACACATCTACATTCAAACATATCACAAAACCTTGAATACAATTTGGAATATTTGTATCATAATAAATCAACTTCAAACATGCTTGAAAACATTCAAAGGATGTTGACATAGATGAAATGAAAACTATTTGAAATTAATATCTCTTTATATTTTGAAATCATATAAAAGAGACAAAATTATAAAGAACATTATTTTGAAAATATTCTTTTAATCTTGTATGGGAAGCTTCGATGATGATATAATCGTAGAAAATAGCTACACCCGCTGCATAAGTTAAAAAAAAGATGTCATTACCTTAATTTTGTCAAAATGGTCATAAAGTACCATGTTTGGAAAATGACAGATAGATTTTTTTCAAAACATTTATGGTAAAATAAGTGTATAAATGAATTAAACTTATATTATATAAAATATAAAAAATTGTATGAATTACACTTTTAAGAAGACACATATGTGAATGATAAAGAGGTCCCAGTAGATACTTACGTATTAAAAACCTCAGATTAGTAAATAGATTGTAGAATTAATCCTTATCTTGGACTCTTCCATACTAGATGGTATGTTAAACTACAGTATAATAGTTAAAATATTTTTATTAAATTATACAAGAACTATTTACATTAATATGATATCATAAATGATCCTCTAATATTGCTTTGTTAATAATATTTCAATAGTATCATAGTTTTGGGTGTAAACAGATTCTTTTTCCATTATATGCTTGGTTACATAAGCAATGTTTGTAATGGATAGGATGTATTTGATTCATATACTGAATGATATTATGTTCATATACATTATTTTTAATCATAAAATTAAAATTATAGTTGAATGATTATGATTGGTAATGAATCTTATCGTGCTCGTGGAGACGGTAATCCGTATGTTCGCACGAGCAAAAATATCCTTATATTGATGGAGAAATTGTATGTAATTGGATGTTATATCATATATAAATAATAATTAAAATGATACATTTATTATTTATATCATTTATAATCAATATTATACCCATCCAAATAATTAAGTGTTTGAATAACAAACTACACCATGTCGTAGAGATGGTAAGCTGTATATAAGCACGTATGGTGACTTTGTCATTTAGAGGATGGATTGAATTAAAAATATGGTTGTACCAAATTTATATTAACGTAAAATTATGTAGAAGGTACTGGAGTTATTATTTTTGTATGGAAACAACAAAGAAATTGGAAGTGGAAGAAGAAAAGATCTTGATAGAGTGTGGTGAATTTATTACCACTTCTTCAGGTGTTTTCTATTGAGTTGATCAAACAGGATCCTTAGGTTGTATTTTTGATATAATTAATGACTTTAGGTTGATGTGATGGATGTTTAGAGGGTATTTGGGCTGGGGTTGGCCGAGCCAAATGGCATTGGAGGAGTAAAATTAAGAGAATGAGATGTACCCTTTTATAAGGGAGGTGAGAGTCACTTTAGAAAAAGATTGAAATATTATTTTATAATAAAATAATTTTAGATTTATAATGTCTCCAAAAATATTTATTTCTAATATAAGGTGGCGATGGGTCGAAAAACTCTCAAACAATTGTTTTTAGGTAGGTTTACATCACCATATTAAACTAATCTTTTAGATTTAACTCTTAGTCAAATAGTTTGACACTAACCATGTCTCTTTGTATTTTTATATTATATGCTTAATAAACTTACTATAAACTTCCAAAAGAACCCCAAGTGGTTAATTATTAATATATATAACCTCATATCTTCCATTTGGCCGATCAATAGTTTTTTAGGAATATTATATCAATTAATAATATAGTATTCGTTTTAAAAACTCAATTACGTCAATTTTGACACTATTTAGTATTAGATTTTTTTGAAAGCCATAAAAACGTTATCACTTCGAATAAAATTTATTTAATCATCACTAACATGTCATATTAACCTATAAAATTAGTTTAATGAATCATAAGTATCAATTTACATTTATTTTGTTATTTATAATATCAATTATTATAATATTTCATTAATATGGTAATTACTACATCATCATTGTGTCAAAAATAAATTAAATTATTTAATGTCTAAAAATTATAAATAAAATACCATTATGTAGGATATAATTTTGTATTTATAATTAATATTTATATTAGAATTTATATTGTGTGTCACCCTATATTAAAAATGGGTTTTTATTGAACTTTGAATATAACACTTTTAACTCTTCTTTAATAAAATAATAATAAATGTCCTAATATAATCCAAGTACAAAAAAAGGAACAAATTTTATTCCTAAGGTTTTTTTTGTTCTAATTACACTTTTCCAATAGAATTAAGATATGTGTTAGGGTAATTATAATATCATTTTTACCCTTCATTACCCTATTTACTTTTCACTGTGGTTAATAAAAGTCAAAAGTTACTATTAACCAAAAATTATTTTCATCTTATTAAACCAAATTTTACTTCATGATTTAAACTATGTCTCTCAGATTTTTGAAATTCAACTCCCAGAAGCGCTAAAATTATGTTTTATGAAAATTTGTAAATTCTCTCAGAAGGTGGGTAAAATATGGTAAAAAGTTCAATAAAATTATATACATATATATATATGAATTTATTATAAAATGAATCTGATGAATTACATTGAAATTATATATATATTATCTATCTATTTTGATATAAAATAAATTAAAATAAAATTACTAATTATTTAAATAAAAATTTGGTTTTAGACAAAAATGCATTGTTTTTCACTATTGATAAAAAATTGAATGTTCTGAGAAAAATGTAACAAATTCACCCACAACTAATTTTGATATTCCGAATCCAAAAATAAAGTTCATTTTGAAATTTATACTTTATAAATTTTCAAAAAGTGGGTATTACTATTCATAACAGCTAGTTTCATCGGTCGTGGTGTGTTAAAACGCCAATTTGTGTACAATGTAAGCTACTGTATTATTCAAAGGGAAACACACCTTGTAAGAATAGAGTGTTAACTTCTCCCCACCTTAAAAAAATTTGCCCTCAGAATTTCTAGAATATTACTACATAAAAAGAATCGGGTGGTTTTTCATCATAAGTTCCACGGGTTCCCACATTGCCTCTTCCACCTTATGGTTTCTCCACAGAACATTCACCAGACGAGTCATACGGTTTCTCAGCACTTGTTCGATGGTACCTAGAATCTTGACACACTCTTCACAATAAGATATATCAAGTTCTAGTTCAATTTCCTCTTAGGTGAGAACTTGTGTTCGGTCAGGAATGTTTTTTCTCAACAGTGATACCTGGAACACATTATGAACTTTGGAGAGATTTGGAGGCATTTCCAAATGATAAGCTTCAACTCCAATTCATTCTATAATTTATAATGGTCCGATGTACCTGGGATTCAATTTACCCATCTAACCAAAATGTATAACACCTTTCCATGGAGATACCCTCAAGAAAACATGGCCTCCTACTTGAAATTTAAAATCCTTCCATCTGTTATTGGCACAGCTCTTTTGCCTACTTTGGGATGCTTTGAAGTGGGTTTGGATAACATTCACCTTTTCTGTTATTTCCTCAACAAGTTATGGACCTAAAATTTTTCTTTCACCAACATCATCCCAACAAGTTGGCGTGCGATATCCCTTTCCATATAACACTTCATATTGTTCATCTGAATACTTGAATAGAATCTATTGTTATAGTAAAATTCTACCATAGGTAAATATTGATCCCACATACCTTGAATTTCAAGTGATCAATATCCCAACATGTCTTATATGGTTTTAATAGTCTATTCTGGTTATCCACAAGTTTGAGGGTGGTAGGAAGTGCTCAAAGGAAGTATAGTATCCATGGCCCTCTAAATAATTTTCCAGAATCTTGATGTAAGGCAGGGATCACGATGAGAAACAATCGATAGGGGTACACCATGGAGTCTTACAACATCATTGATATATAGTCTTTCCATATGTTCAAGTGGTAAATCTTCTCTTATAGAAAGAAAATGTGCTGACTGGGGAAGATGATCAATAATGACCCATATTGCATCATTCCTTATAAGAGTCTTTGGTAGCCCCATTACAATGTCCATTGTAATATTATCCCATTTCTACTCAGGTATGGGAATAGGCCACATGACTCCTCCCGGTTGATTACTTCAAACTTTGTTTTTTTACAAATCATACATCTTGACACAAAATCAGTAGTCTCCCTCTTCATGTTGTCTCACCAAAAATGTTCCATCAAATGTATATACATCTTGTTGTTCCAAGGGTGTATAAAAAAATTGGAACTATAAGAATAATCCTACAATTCCCTTTTTGGATTAGTTATTTTTGGAACCCAATGTATTTTCCAAAATTATAAACTTCCATTTTAATATATGATGTCTCAAAGTCCCATCATTCACAACTTTAATATTCTTATGATAGTCTTCATCAACAGTCTGAGAACTCAATATCATTTCTAGTAATTATGGTTTTGAAAACATTTGAAAAAGTATTGAAGTTTCACCTTCCATGGTTATTTCCAAATCCATATTTACTAGATCCATGAAAATAGAATCCCTTTTAACTCCCATGTTGTTCAAAACTCCACGATCCATTCTCTTCAAATATTTTTCAACCTTATTTGCCTTCCCCGGGTGGTAGTGCATTGTGAAATCATAATCCTTGAGTAGTTCAAGACATTGTCTTTACTTCATGTTGAGTTATTTTTGTGAGAAAATATATTTCATACACTTTTGATAAGTATATATCGCTAATTTTTAACAATAGATATAATGTCTCCATATTTTCAGAGAAATGATAACAGCTTCAAACTCAAGATCATGAGTAGGATAGTTTTTCTCATGAATTTTTATCTATCGTGATGCATAGGCAATAACTATATCTTTTTGCATAAGGACATAACCATGTCCTTTCTATAAAGAATCATTATAAAAAGAAAACCAATTGTTCCCTGATGGCCGAGTCAAGATAGGGTCATTGACTAATATTCTCTTCAGTTCTTCGAAACATTCATCAAACTCTTTTGTCCAAACAAATATTGCCCCTTTACGTGTGATCTTGGTTAATGGGTTAGCCAACCCGGTATAAGTATGGATGAAACGTCGATAATAACTTGCTAAACCAGTAAATCTATGTACCTCATTTATACTTGTCAGTGCTGGAAATTCATTGATTGACTTGGTCTTTCAGGGATCAACATTGGTTCCATAATTAGTGACAATATAGCCAAGAAAAGAAATATCTTGAAGCCATAATTCACACTTGTTATGCTTTGTCGATAATTTATTTCTTCTAAGGGTATTCAGAATAGTGTGCAAGTGATTTTAATGATCTTCATAGATTTTTTTATTATAACAAGATATCATCAATAAATACCACTACAAATTTATCAAGATATTCCTTGAAAAATATATTCAATATATCCATGAAGATAGTTTGTTCATTAGTCAATCCAAAAGGCATTACTATAAAATCGTAATGCCCGTACCTGGTTCGAAATGCTGTTTTCGGAATGTCTTCCATCTTCACACAAAACTGATGATATCCAGATCGAAGGAAAATCTTTGAAAAATATTGAGCTCTATGAAGTTGGTCGAATAAATAATTAATGTGTTGTAGGGGACATTTTTTCATTATTGTCCTAGCATTGATCTCCCTATAGTCAATGCACAACCTCAAAGATCTGTCATTCTTCTTAAAAAATGGATAGGGGGTCCCCATGGAAAAACAATAGGGAAAATAAATCTATTATTACTCAACTCTAATAGTTTTTTATTTAGTTCCACTAATTCTATAGTGTCTATTCTTTAAGCCGTCTCTAATGTGGGGATCGAAACAAGAGTTAAATCAATGGAAAACTCAATTTCTCATTCCGGAGGATAACTAGGTAATTCCTCTGGAAACACATCAATATATTCTTTCAAAATAGGTATTTCCTCTATTCACACATTATTTTCCTCATCTATAGTTATTTAATTCATTTCTTCCCCAATAATTGAATTCAGTAGATCTACTAGTGGTGGATCTAGATAAAAATTAGATGGTGACGTTTCTACTGTAAAGATAAGGTACTCCTTATCATCATAAAAATTGTAACCTCTTTCTTATTATAATAAATTTTCAAATCATGGTCTTAAAGACAATCCATTCTGAGGACTATATCAAATGTAGTAATGGGTATGATGATGAGATCAACAGATAAAGAACATTTATACTCCCTAACGGGAACCAATTCACAAAATTTTGTTGTGATGATACTTCCCATAGCTGGTTTGACTGACAACTCCCTTGTTATGTCAAATTGAAAATATCTAATTTTTTTAGGAAACTGGGAAGATACGAAACAATTCAATAACCTAGAATCAAGTATAGCATTGGCTAAACTTGAGGAAACCATTAAATTACCTGCCACCACATCTTTTGGAGATTCAACCTCAACAGTGGTGATAACATAAGAAAGGCCTTTCTCCCTAGGCCTTTTCCGAGGTATGTTCCCTTGGTGCTTAAGACATTAATTTTCATAATGACCCATTTCTATACAATTGTAGCATTCAACATTGACAACCTCTTTCTTCCCCTTGCAATCACAAGCTTGGTGGCCTTTTTCACCACACTTGTAACAGACTCCCATTCCCTTCATGAATGTTCTGGGGTGTTTCTTCTAACATTTACTACATGATGGATATTCAAATTTTCCCTTTATCCCCTTATTTCCATTTTCTATATTGTTCAAAAGATCTATTTTTCTCTTGATTTTCCTTAAGGTCGTAAGACTTAGATAATTCCTTTTCTGTATTGATAACGCATGAGGAACTATCGTCGTACAATGAGAAGTACTGTGAGATGAATGATCGACGGAGAAATGGTTTCAACCCATTAATAAATCGATCAATATTACTCCTTAGGTTATATATATAATCGGCGTAATGCCTTTATAACCTTGTAATGTTAGGCTCATACTTTGAGGACATTCCAATCCTCCTTTTTCCTCAGACTAAAAAATTCTATTTCCATATCTACTCGATGGTCATGAGGAAACTATTCTTCTTTGAAAATATCTTTACACTCCCTCCATTCCATGTTTTATAATTCTTCATCTTGCTCTGTGTGTTGAATTAATGAACACCATTGATATGCATCTCCAATGAGGTGATAAACTGCCATGACAAATTTTTCTCTTTCTCTACTCCCCAAATCATGAAATATTTTATCTATGGAATTTAACAATTTCTCATCTACAAATGGATTTGTACTCCCATTAAATGTTGGTGGTAGTTTCTTCATGAAGAGGTCTATCATTGATCCTCCATGTGGTGGATCAAGGTGCTCTATATGGGTATGTTTATTATTCATCTTCTGAGTGAGTTGTCCCAGTATGGTGATAAGCTGATCACCACTAGTTGCATCACCAGCTCCACTATAATTATCTTGAGTATGAGGGAAATCCATAAATTGATTACGTGTGTTGATATAGTTTAATTGTTTTTACTATGCTTCATTTATAAACAATGGAATAATGTATATTAGTTTATGAATCACAATACATAATTCAAAACATATAGAACACTTAACATAAATTTAAAAGTTTATGGATATCATCCATAATCATAAAAATGTTTTCTTTGTGGAGGTATATACTCATAAATCCTTCATAATGGCTTGTAAAGAAAATGTGAATTATCCTAATCACTTCCCCCAGGAGTGTCTTAACCGAGAGTGCATCAAGGCCCACTGTCATGCATGAGTTCCCATTCGAGTCTATCTCAAAGAGGTGTTTTCCGGTTTTACCCCAAGTTATATATGTGCCTGTTTCCTTCGGAATTCGGGGATGACCTCCTGGATGGGAGATTCAAACGTTCCGATCGGTTTCTAACGGGTTTGTTCGTAAAACCGGAAACATCCAATGATTCCATATCCATTTGGACCTACTTTCCAAAGGTAGGTGCTCATTAGCTTGTGAACTGATGAGGATTAGGAATTTGCATTGGTCAAGAGGATGGGAGTTCAGAATCATCACACCTTTTTTAGGGGAATTGTTTTCTATTCTGGGACTCTCTTTATAGATTTAAGTTATGTTCGTGAATCCTTATTATATTACCAAGTATAAAATGAGCTTTCCTTCAGTTTAACAAACAATGATTAAATATGTATGAAATTTAGAGAATCTTTTATATGTATTCAAGGTTCTTCATCAATAGATAATCATCTATATCTATTTAGAGATTCTTGTTCAATGGTAACCTTCAAAAATTTATATAAAAGTCTCTTGGTCATTATGATGACTAGGCTGGTTTTAAAGCCACTCAATGGGGCACTTGAAGTTTATTGTCATTCAGAAGGACATGAATTATTTCAGAGTTGGGATCGAACCCATAGATGGGCTACCTACGTATCCTTTGTTATGGAAAAGGAATCAGAACCCACGTAGTTCGAATAAGGGAGTATGATGTTTATGATTGATGGCTCAAATAAGGATGTCATAATTACTTTTACCCTCTAAGATCACGTGAGTCATGCTCGGTGTGAGAAACAAGAGGTATTGGTAATAAAATGGACAATTGGGCCATGAAAGATGTAATCATAAGAAATGGTTTGGGGCTTATGTATGTATGACTGCCCAGATAGATGAAGGTTTAGGATTTACTTTAGGGATAAAATCCAGGAACAGGGTCCATAAAGGTATATGTGCTTCATGGAGATTTGAATACTCGAACATGGGACATATTCATGAAAAGGAAACCCAAATTAGGAGAGGATTGATAACTGGGTTTTACTCCTGAGAAGGAATCCTAGATCAAACGTAAATTAGGACCGGTTAAAAAGAATTTAAGGGACTTGGGACTTATTCCTGAAAAGGAAGCCCATATTAGAGGATCTGGGGCTTACTCATAAGAAAGATGCCCAAAAATTAAGGGACATGGGGCTTACTCCTAAAGAGGATGGAAATAATTATGACTAGGACTTATTCCTGAAAAGGAGGCCCAGGTTAGGGGACTTGGGGCTTACTTCTGAAAAGGAACCCCAGGATTATGACTGGGACTTATTCCTGAAAAAGAGACCCAGGTTAAGGATTCTCTTATCTTAAAGGATGAGGTTCAATGAATGAACTCTCAATCTTTAGTGACATAAAGATATGTAAATCACTAGGTTTTGAGAGATATTCCACATAATTCCTTTCAGATAAAGAAGTCAAATTAATAAATCATGCCATAAATGGATTTGGATAGTGTCTTAAAGACTGAATCTTGAAAAGGAAAGGTGTAATGGCTTAAGAGGGGTGAAATGGGCTAGAAAGGCACCCAAAAAGGAAGGGGCGAGCAAGTCTTGGAAGGCGCGCAGGTACTGCGGCGGCGTGCAAGTATTGGTCGCGTAGGTATACCTACGCGACATGGTGGGTACTTGCGCGATATTCAACCAGCATTTGAAATACTTGAGAGACTCTTCATTAAAGACTTTAGAATCCTCTTGAGGTTCTTCCAAAAAAAGGACGCGCAAGTCCTATCGAAGGAATAAGGCGGCGCGCAAGTGTGACCACTTCCCTTAAGGGCTGACCACTCAGGCGCACAAGTGTTGATGAGTTTCAACACTTAGGCCTTACTCCATCTCTTTAGATCTTCCGTTCTAGGTAAGAAATTACCTTAGAAGTGTTCCAGAAGCTTTGAGAAGAGACTTGGGCATCGGGAGATTCAATCCGAGTTTCTGGAAAAAGATCCTCTCGAATGGGTGGCCCACAGGGTCTATTTATAGTCAAGAGAAGACCCTAGGCGGTTACCGAGCGGTTACCGGGCGGTTATCAATTAGGCCGCGCAAGTCACTTGCGCGCCAAGTTGCGTCGCGCAAGTCCACTTGCGCGACCATGAAGGAACTTGCGCGGCCTATAGGAAAAGTTTTCCTTGTTCATCCCTTTGTCGATTTTTTATGTTTTCATCAAAGGTTGAATCAATTTTTGCTCATATATTCCCCTTTTCCGATCTTTAGATTCTATGATGAAAGGAGCGTCAACAAAAGCCCCCCCTCAGAGTTGGATCCGAAATAAATGAGGATTTGACTCTGAGGAAATCTCACACATCCAAAGGAAAGATGGCGCGCAAATCTTGATGGCGCAAAGGGCGGCGCGCAAGTTCTCTCCGCGTAGGCCTTAAGCGCACTTGGTACGGCGCGCAGATAGGATTCCTGGCCTATAAATACACAGCTTTTGGCCGTGTATAGCATCTAATCCTGAATTTCTTGAGCTCTCTCCGCGTAAGCCATCTTCGCCACGCAAGTCTCTTTTTCCACTGTTTCCTCACTGCCGCACTACTTTCAAGGTAATAGGACTTGCGCGGTGATACATGCGAGACAAAAACTTGTGCGGCACATGTAACACTTGTGCGACATCTCCATACATGCGCTCCTTAATGCCTTAGCCATTTTTTTGAATTGTTTCAAAAGTTTGTGAAAAATTAATTAATTTATAAATTAACTTATTCAACTCTTTGTGCAGAATTAATGGCTCTTAGACCCGGATTAATTGATGAACTGGATAGCAAGCAGATAGATGATATTATGAACATCATTGGCCATGATTATTATACTGTCAAAGATAGTACTCTTCCAAATTTGGCTAAGTTTATGAAGAAATATCATCTCAACTTTCCTTAAAGCACTTATCTACCTTTGTATGGCTATGGTCATCTACAAGAAGTCATTATTCCAGAAGTAAAGAATTATCTTCAATTTTCGTGGTTTTAGAATTATACCAACTTTTCTTCAGCAAATATCTCAGGTGGAGGAGTATTTCTAACTGCTGGAACAGTGGAGGAGGCCTATATGATGCATCATATCCCTTGCACACCAGATCTGAAAAAACATACAGCTGAGCTTCAACCACATTGTCATCCTTCGATCTTCCGAAATGCTCAGATGGATCAATCCAAAGGCTGGAAGAAAAGTTGGGATTTCCGTCCTGGGGGAGGTGTGAAGCCAACTTGGATGTGGGCATACTGGGTGCGACAGACCTGCGCAGAGTTTATCGAGGATCTGAAGAGAGATGCAATATATGAGGCTGTCTGGGTTGTGCAAACATATGTTTACAGACATGATAACTTCGTGCCAGAGATACTCAGCCACTGGAGCACAACAACTAATTCTTTCCATTTGACTCATGGAGAAGTAGGTATCAGTTTGTTGGATGTCCACAAGATCTCAGGGGCTCCAATTTTGGGTGATATGTATGATGGATTCATTCCTCCCAAGGTGACTTGGAATGATTCAGAGAAGACTGCTACTTTAGCTCGAGAATTATTTAAGATCTTCCACAGGCTCAAGAGTTCAGAGACCTCATTAACTCCTTTTAGAAAAGATATTCATCTGTAAGAATGGATGAATGTGTTTCTTATTGAGAAAAAAGGGATGGAGCCAAAAGAAAAAGGATCCAAGAAAAGGAAATCCAAGGATACCAGGCCCAAACGTCCTACCACATGTCCAAAACCTGAGAAGAGAGGAGCTCCTAGCACATTCTGGCCAACTCTAGAAGCAGTAGAGTATGAAAAGTGGGGATATGAAGTGAATCAAAGAATTCCAAAGAAAACTCATCTGGTGGGTTTCTTGGCAATGTGGCTCAGTGTTTATCTCTTGCCGGTCAGGGATTTGAAGGGAGGCGTTAGGCCAGGGACCTTCGTCATTGCGGAAAAGTTGGCTGAGGAAAAAATGGTTGGGTTAGCGACCCCCATTTTAGCAAATATTCACAGGAGTTTACTTCATTTCTTCCTGGGTAAATCTCCTTTAAGAATAGTGGGACTATTCTAGGTTTTGTGGGGATGGATCACCACTCAGTTCAGGACTTACAATGTACAGAATGGATTACAAATTCCTGGAAGCTCTTTCTGACCGTCAGTGCAAACATTCTCTGGAATTGCTCCATTAGATGTTAATGGTTATGAAATGAAAGTGAGGCTGAGCATGTTTAAGGAACTCAAATTCTTTCCCTATGGAAGTCCTCCATCCAGGCGGTTTGTTGATGATGGGACAACCCATTTGGATTTGAGGGCATACATGCTAGCTTGTAGGGATGGTGTGTTAGTAGCCAGGATTGATGGAGAGATCATATGTGAGGCCTATGCTCCATATAGATTTGCACAGAAATTCAAATGTCTGCAACAGATTGTTGTATCCCCTCCGGTACATGTTAGGTTAGAGCAACATTCGATGGTTGCTCGACAAATATGGCTGCTGACATCAAGAGAGACGATTGGGGAAGTATTTGATCTACCAGTTGAAAAAGCGGCACATAATTTGACTACATATTATGCTGAACACTGGATAGCATCGTACACCAAAGGGATATTGAATCACCCAGTATCTCAAGTGAGAAAGAGGAAGAGGACTATAGAGAAAGAAACCCTTCCTCATGAAGGCGACACTTCCCCACCTAAAATAGGTTCAACAGACTCCTCTTCTAGAACTGATTCATCTGATTATCATGATGGGGATGATGAGGCACAACCGGCAGCAAAGCAGTTTTGTGCCCAATATAATCCTCCAGCCAGAATTTAAAGACCCACTCCATCAACTCCTGGTGATTTGTTTCATTGTAGTAATTTCAATCACTGCTACTTTATAAAGTAATAAGTCTTACTTTCTTATTCTCTATCTATAGCTGCAGGAGTTGGGAAGAAATTAAAATAAAAAATTGTAGGACCTTTCTCACAGCCTTCATATCTAAGACCAGAGGCTGTTCAACTATGGCAGGGCTTATACTGTGGTATTGAGACTACCTGGCTGGATTTGTGTGAGGGCCTACAACTTCCTGGAATAGGAAATCTTATAGATTCTAAAAATCTTCAATACGAAGATAACCCCAATGAAGTGCGAGCTTACATCAGAGAGATGGAAATTCTCATATATGCCACTGATGACTCTATTCCTATCACCAGGCGGGTTAAGGAAATGATTGATCGTGGCGCCACTGAGGGGGCTGGTGGTTCTGGAGATGAGGAATGGAAAGAGTACGTGGCTCCTAAAGATGTAAGTTTTCTTTCCTTATTTTCTTCGCAACTTGATTTCAGTTGAAGCTTTGTTACTTAAGGAAGTTATTTTCTTCATCTCGCAGTTTGCAAAGAAAGGAACTGGGGTTCTTTCGCCACAGTATAGCCCTGGTGGTACTGCTATCGGGGCTGCTGGTGATTCTCCTCACGAACCAGGCGAGATATCTCCAGGCCAGCAGGCCATGAATGAGGCGCTGGACATAGCCTTCCATTTTCCAATCCAAGTTCCAATAAGGGAGACTACTGATACTCCAAAAAAACAAAATAAGTAAAGGCAACGAAGGAGGAAATCTATAGCTAAATGCTTCATTAGTAGAATCAAGTCCTTCGAATAATCACGAGTTTATACTCATAATCACATGGTTACTCATATTTCTGAGGATTGTAGGGGCTTCTTCAATTTCCCCCTTGAGGGAAGGGACTGACCCTCCTTCATAGGCCGTGGAGGGTGCTGTAGAATGATCACAGACCCATGCTGACTTCGTTGCTCTTGTAGAAGAGCTAGCATCAATTCCCAGTATCCCTCCTACTGCTGAAGATGTTGTCCAGGGTTAGGGGTTGCAGGACATAAGTCGACAAAAAGATGTAGAAAATGCTCCCACTGGTGAGACTAACCAGTATTCTGAAGTATCATTGGATGAAATGATGAGTCAAGGAATGAATTTCGAAGAATTTTATGATCATGCTAAGTTTTCATGTGATTTAGAAGACCTTGGGCATGAGTGCTACCCTTCACCCAAATATTTTTTTTAAAATTTACACTTCTAACCATGACTGAAAACAATATGCAGTTTCTTCCGTAGAAGCTGCTGAACTGCAAATGCCTGAAGAGGGTGTGGACATTGATGTCAACCCTACCATTGCAGAAACATTAGCTCAAGTAGAGATAAACCCAATAAACCCTCCTGAGACCCATCTTGAAAATCCTGTTGAGACTGGGAAAGATGGGGAGAAGTCTTATCAGGTTGCTGAACCATCCTTGGGTAAGGGATAATAATATTTGTGATTGTACTTTATTCGCAAGGCAATCTATTCTTTTGTTATCCTTTGAATCTAACAAAATCTTTCAATTAATCATGCAGAACCATCAACTGCAATGACTAGATCCGGAGGTGAGGCCTCAGCCTCATCCCCAACAGAAATTGAAAGTGAAGAAGCCCATATCGGGGGGGGGGGGGAAGCAGGACATGGCACTTCTTTAAGTGCATTAATTCCAGATTACATTCCCCCCTTTGACGATGATGTTGAATCAGATCCAGAGACGCTTAAAGCATTCAGCTTTTCACGACGTAAGGCATGTAACAACATATGGAACATCATATCTGGGGTGAATTTAAGAGAGCTACCATCGAAAATTCCTCGATTGTCATCCAAATTTGTTATACCAGGACTTGGTGGTTTTGGATATGAAAAGATCTACACCACGGTGAAACAGATCATTTTCAGGAGGGAGAAGGCTCAAAAAAGTCGCAAAGATTTGATCAGAGTGAAACTGTCAGTCAACATAGGTGAATTTGAGGCTGCGGTATCCCAAGCTGAAGCTGATTAAGCTGCCAAGATGAAGGAGATGAAGCATAAAATCAAAGAAAAATTTGTCCAGCAGGTGCAACTCCAGCAACAGTTAGATTCTGTTATTGGGGAACTTGATCAGCTTAATAAATCATTGGATGAAACTCATATGAATGGCATGAAAGCCATCGTAGATGCTAAGAAGGAACTTTATCAAGCTGAAAAGAGTGAAGCTGGTCAAGTGCACGAGCTTCAAGTAACTGCTGATAAATCTCAGGATGCCGTAAATCAAATGAAGAGTTATGTTGAAAGCCTCTTGTAATTCTTGAAAAAAAGAGAAGAGACTCCAGTCTTTGGATGTTCTTCTAACTCTTGTGTATCAATGAAAAACACTTTCATCTTAAATCATTTGTACCTGCATTCTTTCACTACCTGCTTCAAATTTACTTAAGCCAATGGGCTTAGTAAGCATAGTTTGATTTTCACTAGGATTATTACAAATAACCCTACAAACATTGAACCTTTTAATTGATCAATATTACCTAAATCATACGAAAATGTATATTTAGTGAGCTGGAACTTGACTTTTATTCAGAGTTCCTTGGTCTTTTGTGGGCAGTTTAAAGTCATGCGTGTCGGACATAAAGGGACTAATGTTTAGGGTCGAAATAGCTTTGACCAAAATGGATTAAAATTGATTAAATTTCCTTGACAATTTGTCTGAAAACATATTACCATACTCAAGTATGAGGGAAAATATGTAAGCTATGACTTAAGATAATTTGAATCTGAGGAATGATATGAAAAAGAGCTAAAAGGAATTAGAAGAAGTAGTTTCCAAGAATGAAGTTACCATTATTTAACAAACCTGTTAGGGGGTTGAATTATGCAGGGCCACCTAAGGGCATTGGCTGCATAGTTAAATAAAATAGTATCTTTTGGCTAACAAGTCTGTTATGTAGACTGTTTATGCAAGGCCACCTATGGGCATGTGCTGTATAGTCAGGAAAAAAGAACTCTCAGAAATTTACTTTCCTAGTGCTAAAAGCCAGTGAATGTTTATGGAGATTCAAATTTTCTAAAGTATAGAGTTTGATGTATGGAAAGATGTACTTGAATATGGAGAAGATATTTCCAGAAAAGATTATCGAAGAACTGGATGAATATCACTCCTACGAAGGTCTGACCCAAACGTAGGGAAGAAGAATAAAACATAGACTTGAATACTTTTAGATCATGAAAAAGGATATGGGACAAATATGTTAAGGATGTATATTTTTTTGCGGATCCCTACATACTGTCGTTTAAGACAAATAAGGACAAAAGAGGCATTCTTACCATGAATGAAGTTACCATCATCTAACAAACCTGTTAGGGGGTAGAATTATACAGGGCCACCTAAGGGCATTGGCTGCATAGTCAAATAAATAGTATCCTTCGGCTGACAAGTCTGTTATGTGGAATGTTTATGCAAGGCCACCTATGGGCACGTACTGCATAGTCAGGCAAAATAATTCTCATATGTTTTGACATTTTTGTGACTAAAAGTCATGAAAAGGGTTATGAAGATCTGAAAATATTTATGGTTAGGATTATAACACATAAAGATGGGTATTTTCCAATGTATATAGAGATACATAGGTCAATAATAACTATAATCATATTGTGGTTGGGTCATGAATTGAAATTTTGGACTTCACTACGTATCTCATAAGAATGAGAATCAAGCCATACGTAGTTCTTGAAATTCAGTTTAACGTCGTGCAGGACGAAAGTATGAGAGATCTTAGTTTAGGGTCATAGAGTTCGGACCATAATAATGAATACACAGTGTGTGTTTTCATGAGGAATTTTCAGCCAAGGGACTGATAGTGAAATTTGGGGTTCGGCCCAAAAGACTTGGGGCTAGATTCAAGGGATACTCGAACGTTCCTACATATCCCATAAGGATGGGAATCAAGCCCACGTAGTTATAGAACTACCCTTTGTACGAATTTGTTTCTTACATGTGAAGGGTGAAAGGGGACTTTAGTGCAATGATGGTTTAACCTGAGATAAAATGTTTAGGTATTAACTTGTATGCACGTAGTCTTTTGAAATGAAACATGATTGAAGAATCAATGTCAATAATAGTTCTCTCTCAAACGAGGAAATCAAAGAGTATTGTAGTTTATTGTCGTACTGGACAAAAGTGTTTCATAGTTTAACGTCATATAACAAGGACAAAAGTGAATCAATGTAAAGATATTGATTCTAGGAGCGGTTTCATGAATCAACATCATATGAGATGGTGGTGAACCGTTGTGAAGAGATTGTTTTTGGGCTTGAACCCTGGGAGGTTGCCTACATACCCAGCCTGGAGGGCAAGGATCAAAGTCCGTGTAGTTCAATTAAAGAATTAATTAATGATCAAGTTGTTCTTGGGGAAAACGATCTAATAAAAATAAAAAAAATGTTGTTGGGACTTATACATGGTTAGAGGCCCAAAGAGAGTGTTACGGTTGAGGTTTTCTCTAAGCTCACGTGATTCATACTCGGTGTGAGAAACAAGAGGTAACAACAACCTTAACGATGCATAGTTTAATGTCATGTAGGACATATAAAGGGACTATGCAGTTTAAAGTCTTGCAGTTAGGACTATTGGTGCTGCGCAGTTTAGTGTCATGTAGCAGGGGAAAAATACAGTTTAATGTCATATAGGACGTATTATGAACATTCTGTACAGTTTAGCGTCATATAGTTAGGACGATGGGAACAATAGAGTTTAACGTCATGTTGGACGAAAGGGGGGTACTGTGTAGTTTAATGTCATGCAGTGAGGACAAAAGAGTGCACTGTTTTAACGTCATGTTGGACGCATTGGGGATTGTTTTCTACAGTTTATGTAGTTTAACGTCTTTCCGAATGTAAGGGACTTTTATACAGTTTAGCGTCATGTAGTTAGGACGTCACAGTTTAACGTCTTGCTGGACGTAAGGGACTTTTAAATAGTTTAGGTTCATATGCATGGACCATGGATGGTGCAGTTTAATGTCATATAGGACGATGGTGTAGTTTAAAGTCATACATGACTTTTTAGGGAACTTTTTCACAGTTTAATGTTGTGTGGGATGAAGTTGTAGTTTAAGGTCATACTGGACCATTGCTGTATAGTTTAAAGTCATATAGCAAGGACTAACTGGTGTTGCACAGTTTAGTGTCATGTTGTGGGGACATCTTGTGAATACTTTGTATTTTATACAAAATATTTTCTTCAAAAATCTGGCATTAGTTAGAGTAGTATTGAGTTCTCCATCCATCGAGATTAATGAATAAGCTCCATTGGAGTGGACCCTATGTATTGAATAAGGTCCTTCCCATTTTGGCTCAAGCTTGGGAGGTTTCTTTCCTGGTATCATTGGATTTCTGAGAACTAATACCAATTCTCCCTGAATGAATGAACGAAGACAAACTTTTTTGTTAAAATCTCGTGCTATTCGATTCTGATAGATTTCCAAGTGGTGCAAAGTGCACAATCTTTTCTCATCTAACTGTTCCAATTCATTCAATCGCTTTTGGGATTTCTCATATGTAGATAACTGATCACAAATGGCTACTCTGAGTGAGGGAAATTGAACTTCAATTGGCAAGACTGCTTCGTTTCCATATACCAACGAATATGGAGTTGACCGCGTTGCATTGCGGGTGGTAGTCCGATAAGCCCATAATGCATGATAGAGTTTATCAGGCCATGACCTCTTATCATTACCCACCATCTTTTGTAGTATATTGGAAAGAGTCTTGTTAAAGGCTTCTATTTGGCCATTGGCTGCCGCATGATACCGAGATGAATGGTTGGATTTAATGTTGTATTCTTGATACAATTTCTTCACCTCAGAAGAACAGAAGTTGGTGCCGTTGTCCGTCAATATGGTATGAGGGACACCAAATCTAGTAATGATGTTAGACTTGATGAAGCTAAAAATGCATTTAGAACTGACTTCTTTGAGAGGTACTACCTCTTCCCATTTGGAAAAGAAATCAGTAGTAGTAAGAATGTACTTAAATTGCTTGGCTGTAGCTGAAGGGTAAGGTCCGACCACATCTATTCCCCATGTGGAAAATGGCCATGAGTATTTAGCTATATGAAGAAACTCTGGAGGTTGATGAATGAAGTTGGCATGTACTTGACATGGATGACACTTCTTTGTGAAATCAACACAATCTTGTATCATTTAAGGCCAAAAGTATCCAAGCCTTCGAATTTGATCAGAAAATCTATGTCCAGACTGGTGGGCACTACAGACTCCTGCATACACTTCTTTCATGAGAGCCATTGTATCTTCACCATCAATGCATCTGAAGAGAACTCCACCAAAACCATGTTTGTAGAGATTTTTCTCCAGGTGGTTTGGGCCATCATAAAGAGTAAAAATGACCACATGTCGCCGAATTTGTTCTTTCTCAGCTCTATCACGTGGAAGTGTTCCATTTTGAAGGTATTCCTTGATAGGTGACATCTATACTGTAGTATGACCATACGGTTCAGGAATGGGACTAATTTCATTAATTTCCTCTATTCTGGCTTGAACATAAGGTGAAATTACACGACGGTGGGCAATATTGATGGTTGTCTCATCCCGATTTGGATCTACTAGAGCTGTGGCTATATTAGCCAGTGCATCAGCTTGATCATTTTGTGATCTTGGGACATAAAAAAAATGTCGGTTCTGAAGGGAATTCCGCCATTAACTTTCTGACGTAATCATACAAAGGGATTAACTCTTTTTTTCTGATGGCATAATCCCCATTGACTTGTTTGATTACTAGGTCTGAATCACCTTTCACCTTTAAGTGATTCACTTGTGCTTGAAGTGCTAACTCCAAGCCTGTGATAAGAGCTTGGTATTCGGCTTCATTATTGGTACCACCTTCCCTCAATAAAAAGGAATAAGGTAACAATGCCTTATCTGGAGAAATGAGTACAATTACTAAACCAACTTTGTTAAATTTAGGATTTTCCATTTTCTTTCTTGTTGGAATTCTGGAAGCACCATCAAAATACATTTCCCATGTTTGAGGACACTCTTGAATAGAAAAAACTTCCTCATCAGGGGGTTCAAGTCGAGGGACCGAACACCGGGGTTAGGCTGGGCCCGCGGGGAAGTGCTCGGGCGCTCCTACGTATCTCATAAGGATGAGAATCAAGCCATACGTAGTTCTGGAGGGTGTCACGGTAAGGTACCAGTGCCAGGGGAAAGGGGAGTGCGGACGTGGCCCTGGCACTAAAGAAGCGGAATTTGATGTATCTTGTTTGTTCTTTAAGGTGAATGGTTTTTTTTTGTGAAGCGACAGGCCTAGAACAGTATGTCATGATGTCTCCACAAGAATCAAGCTGTGATGGGCGTTGACAAATGGCATGGCACATGACCAATACCCAACGTGATGTCCTCTACAGCGAGGTCACCAAAATGCTGTGCCGTTTTTCGTCGTGCGGCCAGGACGATAATGTCACAGTTTAGGGTCGTATGATAGGACCAAGCATGCATTTTATCGTCATGCAGCACAGACGTAGTAGAGACGATGCTAGGCGGGAAATGTGCGCAGTGTTATAAAACACATTTGACAGAGACATGATCCCACATCAAATTGTACGCCATCTGGAGGTGAAACAGGGAGAGAGACTGGCTTCCTGAATGGGTTGTACACGGAGACAGGGCGTCTGGGCAGTCCTACGTATCCCGTGAGGATGGGAATTTGAACGTAGTCCCGAATGGGTCTTAGTTTATAGTCTTAGAGCTCGGACCATGGGAGTCCCAAAGGACGCCAGATTGCAGCTTTGTCCCCCTAGCATGCAAAGGTGCATTGAGGGATAGCGCCAAAAGTGTCGGGATTCCACCTGGACATGATGGGGTGGAAAATGATGTGAATCATGCAACCAACATTCAAGTACTGAAGGGGCTGGAGTGACGACAGAGGATTACTTCTGACTATGTTCGCAACACAGCATCCTGTCGCGTTAGCCTGAAATGAGGACTAACCAAACGAGCATCGACCGCTGACCATATTCGCAACGCGGGATTTTATCGATTTGTTGTCTGAAACCCTGGGGGCGTTGGCCCGCATCGGTAGGAGAGCCCTTGGGCGTAGTATCCAGGCCGTTCTTGGGGGTCCCTCTGGGTGTGAAAGATGATGGAAGTCCGAATAGAGGGGAACACGAAGCATGACAAGTGGAAGGAACTTGATCAAGTTGAATCTGACACTCTTGGTGCTAGACCAGAGTACTCTTAATACATGGGCGAACCACTGCAGGGAGTCAAGGGACTCAACCTTGAGGGTGATCGAGAGATGGAAGATTCCCAGGGAAAGGGGGCATGGTGCCCAAAACCTTGTATCATACCTACACACCCCCCGCTGGAGAGGGATGGGCCAAGTGGCCTAGGTGACCGGGAAATCAAGAGATCTCCCAGAGGTGGGGCTGGACCCGAATCTTAGACATTCAGGTGGTCCTACTTATCCCATTAGGATGGGAATCAAGCCACACGTAGTTCTGAAGGGTGCCTTTTAACGTCATGCAGGACAGGGGACAGGAGGACTGAACCTCAGAATGGGGGTGTGTGTGGTGCAGTTGTTGCAAACCTGACGTGAACGAGGACGTAGTCCTACACTGCGCCACGCAGCCCTGTGATCAGGGTCCTGAAGGCAGGATTAGAGAGGTAAATTTGCTTAACTCAAGCTGAGTCCAAAGACAAGGGGTCTTGAACGTAGTTCCAGATGAGAGTCTTAGTTTATGGTCTTAGAGCTCGGACCGTGGGTGGTGACAACTCCCGAGAAAGCACAGATGTCAACCCAATCCCTAAGCCCACGTGAGATAAACTCGGTGTGGGAAACAAGGGGGGGATCCTCATTGCAATACTTGGGGCGTCCATCAAAGGGGAGTTAGCAGAGAGTTTCGAAGGACACCATTGATGTAGCTTGTTCTCCCAATGCGCGGACGTGCACGGAGGAAAAGTACCAAGAATCCCGAGACTCTACTTGGACACGATGAAGTGATGAAGGGTGTGAATTGTGTACCCGACATTTGGGCTTAACGGGTTGGCGTGGAGACAGAGGAAAACTATTATCCATGAAGGAAACACAGCGTCTGTATCGCGTTAGCCTGAGGTGGGAACAACAAACGAGCATCGACCGCTGACCATATTCGCAATGCGGGATTTTATCGATTTGTTGTCTGAAACCCTGGGGGGCGTTGGCCCGTATCGGTAGGAGAGCCCTTGGGCGTAGTATCCAGGCCGTTCTTGGGGGTCCCTCTGGGTGTGAAAGATGGTGAAAGCCCTAATGCGGGGATACACAAAGCCTGGAAAGCGGGTGCGGACGTGTCCGAGTAAAGCTTGGCATTCCAGGTAATAAACTAGAGTACTCTTAAGCACATTGGAGAACCGCCGAAAAAGAGGGATCGACGAAACAACTCAGTAGGGGGGTGGGAGCATGGCGTGGTCATCACGAGACTGTCGTGAATGAGGACATAGTCCCACACCGCACCATATGATCCCCTCATGGAGAAAGGATGGGCCAAGGGGCCAAGATGGGATGAGGATTCCCGAGAGATGGGGCTGGACCCGGATCTTGGACATCCAAGTGGTCCTACGTATCCCATTAGGATGGGAATCAAGCCACACGTAGTTCTTGAAATGTAGTTTAACGTCGTATTGGACGAGGAGGGGAGTAATATACCCCTGAACAAGGTGTACAGTATGGCGAAAAAAACCGACGTGAATGAGGACATAGCCCTACGCCATACCGTACAATCCTATAAGATAGGTCCTTGGACGCGGCCTGGAAAGGCCGAGGGGCCTGGGGCTGAGCCTCGGTCAGGAAGGCCTGACCGGTTTGTAGTTTAACGTCTTACATGAGGACGGGGGGCCAGGGGCCCAAGGAGGCCAAGGGGGCTGAGGCTCGGTCAGGAAGGCCTGACCGGTTTGTAGTTTAACGTCTTACATGAGGACGGGGGGCCAGGGGCCCAAGGAGGCCAAGGGGCCTGAGGCTGGGCCTCGTAAGGGGAGTTGTACGACATGGTACATGATCCCGACGTGAATGAGGACATAGTCCTACATCACACCGTACACTCCAGGTGAGGAATCCTGGGCTGTGGGCCCGATCACTAGCCTCACCTGGGGGAAGTTTGTCACCTCAGGATGGGGTAGAATGAATCACTGTTGACCATATTCGAAACACAGCGTTCCTATGGTTACCCGCATGGGGGCAAAAAATGAGCGTCGACCGCTGACCAAATTCGCAACGCGAGACTTGTATCGATTTGTTGCTTGAGAAACCCTCGGGGGCGTTGGCCCGTATCGGTAGGAGAGCCCTTGGGCTTTGTATCCAGGCCGTTCTTGGGGGCCCCTCCGGGTGTGAATCCATCCACAAAAGGGGCAAACACCTCCAGGGGGAATGTGCAGCCGGGTCGAGGCTTGCTCGACGTGGGTCGGGGCAAAAGTATGCACCCTGCCATGTCTTGACCCGAGGGGAAGATTTTGGCTTTTGGGCTGGGCCGACGGACGAAATGTCCGGGCGTTCCTACGTATCTCATAAGGATGAGAATCAAGCCATAAGTAGTTCTTGAAGCCCATGCAGTTTAGCGTCATGCGGTGAGGACGCGGGAGGGTAGAAGAACGGGAGTGGGCGCATGGTGCGACCTTTACAATCTTTGCGTGAGTGGGGTTGCATGAGCGGGGCCAAGAAATCCCACTCCCTACTACACAAAGATCCTCCAAGGAGACTATTCCCAGGGGGAATAGTGGAAGAGAGAAGCTTGGGGCTGGGCTCAAGACGAGGCGTCCGAGCGTTCCTACGTATCCCATGAAGATGGGAATCAAGCCACACGTAGTTCTTGACATGCAGTTTAACGTCATGCGGGACGAGGGGCATCTCATTCGGGGATGTGTGCGGTATGGTACATGATCCCAACGTGAGGACGTAGTCCTACACTGTACCGTACGATCCCGTAAGAGGGTAAGTCGGAGAGAAACGAGGGGGCCTGGGGCCAGGCCTCAGTGGAGACGGGGCCAGGGGCCCAAAGAGGCCGAGGGGCCTGAGGCTGAGCCTCGGTCAGGAAGACCTGACTGACTTGCAGTTTAACGTCTTGCAGTGAGGACGGAGATGCAGTTTAAGGTCATGCAGGACCAAGTCGCAGTTTAGGGTCGTGCAGGACCCTCTCGCAGTTTAAGGTCGTGCAGGACCAATGCAGTTTAATGTCGTGCAGGACGATAATGTGCAGTTTTACGTCATGACGGACGAAGATGAACAGTTTTACGTCATGCAGGATGATGATGAATAGTTTTACATCGTGCAGGACGATGGTGAATAGTTTTATGTCATGCAGGACGATGAGGAACAGTTTTACGTCATGCAGGACGATGGTGAATAGTTTTACGTCATGCAGGACGATGGTGCAGTTTAAAGTCTTGCAGGACGATAATGATCAGTTTTACGTCATGACGGACGATGGTGCAGTTTAAAGTCTTGCAGGACGATAATGATCAGTTTTACGTCATGACGGACGAAGATGAACAGTTTTACGTCATGCAGGACGATGATGACTAGTTTTACGTCATGCAGGACGATGGCGAGCAGTTTTACGTCATGCAGGACGATGATGAATAGTTTTACGTCATGCAGGACGATGGTGAACAGTTTTACGTCATGCAGGATGATCATGATCAGTTTTACGTCATGCAGGACGATGGTGCAGTTTAAAGTCTTGCAGGACGATAATGATCAGTTTTACGTCATGACGGACGATGGTGCAGTTTAAAGTCTTACAGGACGATAATGATCTGTTTTACATCATGACGGACGAAGATGAACAGTTTTACGTCATGCAGGACGATGATGAACAGTTTTACGTCATGCAGGACGATGGCGAGCAGTTTTACGTCATGTAGGACGGTGATGCAGTTTAATGTCGTGCAGGACGATAATGATCAGTTTTACGTCATGACGGACGAAGATGAGCATTTTTACGTCATGCAGGACGATTGTGCAGTTTAATGTCTTGCAGGACGATAATGACCAGTTTAGCGTCATGACGGACGAAGATGAGCAGTTATACGTCATGCAGGACGTTGATGCAGTTGAATGTCGTGCATGACGATAATGTTCAGTTTAACGTCATGACGGACGAAGATGAGCAGTTTTATGTCATGCAGGACGATGATGCAGTTTAATGTCGTGCAGGACGATAATGATCAGTTTTACGTCATGACGGACGAAGATGAGTAGTTTTACGTCATGCAGGACGATGATGCAGTTTAATGTCGTGCAGGACGATAATGATCAGTTTTACATCATGACGGACGAAGATTGTTATGCAGTTTAATGTCATGCAACTAGGACATGGTTGTTACGCATTTTAACGTCATGCAACTGGGACGGTAAACCACACGAGTTGTGTTAGTAGAGGAATGGTCATCTCTACCCCATTCTGGTGGTTTGGGATGATGGGGGATCTATATAATGGGAATTCCATAAAATCCCATGATCATAAAGATCCTTCCACGAGCTGGTATCAAGGCCACAGGGAGGACATCTGTGGTTGATGCAACGTGGTAGTTGGGATGACACAGAGTGTTGCAAGGGTAGTAGGGATGACTACATTACCTTGACCTGTAGGGGAGAAGAAGCCAAGATCGTCGGTACGACAGGGCGATGGAGCCCGCAAGGTGTGGATGCCTGGACGTCGGCACGACGGGGCGATGGAGCCCGGAAGGCGTGGGAGCCTGGGCGTCGGCACGGCGGGGCGATGGAGCCCGGAAGGCGTGGCAGCCTGGACGTCGGCACGACGGGGCGATGGAGCCCGGAAGGCGTGGAAGCCTGGACGTTGGCACGACGGGGCGATGGAGCCCGGAAGGAGTGGAAACCTGGACATTGGAACGACGGGGCGATGGAGCCCGGAAGGCGTGGAAGCCTGGACGTCGGCACGACGGGGCGAAGGAGCCCCGAAGGCGTGGAAGCCTGGACATCGGAACGACGGGGCGATGGAGCCCGGAAGGCGTGGAAGCCTGGACGTCGGCACGACAGGGCGATGGGGCCCAGAAGGCGTGGAAGCCTGGACGTCGGCACGACGGGGAGAAGGAGCCCGGAAGGCGTGGAAGCCCGGACGTCGGCACGACGGGGCGATGGAGCCCGGAAGGCGTGGAAGCCTGGACGTCGGAACGACGGGGCGATGGAGCCCGGAAGGCGTGGAAGCCTGGACGTCGGCACGACGGGGCGAAGGAGCCCGGAAGGCGTGGAAGCCTGGACGTCGGCACGACAGGGCGATGGGGCACGGAAGGCGTGGAAGCCTGGACGTCGGCACGACGGGGCGATGGAGCCCGGAAGGCGTGGAAGCCTGGACGTCGGCACGACGGGGCGATGGGGCCCGGAGGGCTTTGAAGCCTTAGTGTCGAATGGTGGTAGTACGGGGAGCACCTCCATAATGGCTGGAGATAAAGGTGTAGGGTCGAAAAAGCGCCGACGGAGTTGGGGGAGGATTTCCCCTACGCGTCCTCTTGAGGCGGAGGGAGTCGGCGAGGAGCCGATGGAGACGGGTGGCGTAGCCACCTGCGCGGCCACTTGAGGCGGCGGAGTCGGCGAGGAGCCGATGGAGGGGGGTGGCGGAGCCACCTGCGCGGCCTCTTGAGGCGGCGGAGTCGGCGAGGAGCCGATGGAGATGGGTGGCGGAGCCACCTGCGCGGCCTCTTGAGGCGGCGGGGTCGGCGAGGAGCCGATGGAGATGGGTGGCGGAGCCACCTGCACGGCCTCTTGAGGCGGCGGGGTCGGCGAGGAGCCGATGGAGATGGGTGGCGGAGCCACCTGCGCGGCCTCTTGAGGCGGCGGGAGTCGGTGAGGAGCCGATGGAGATGGGTGGCGGAGCCACCTGCGCGGCCTCTTGAGGCGGTGGCGTCGGCGAGGAGCCGATGGAGATGGGTGGCGGAGCCACCTGCGCGACCTCTTGAGGCGGTGGGAGTCGGCGAGGAGCCGATGGAGATGGGTGGCGGAGCCACCTGCGCGGCCTCTTGAGGTGGCAGAGTCGGCGAGGAGCCGATGGAGATGGGTGGCGGAGCCACCTGCGTGGCCTCTTGAGGCGGTGGAGTCGGCGAGGAGCCGATGAAAATGGGTGGCGGAGCCACCTGCGGAGACTCTTGAGGCGGCGGGGTCGGCGAGGAGCCGATGGAAATGGGTGGCGGAGCCACCTGCGCGGCCTCTTGAGGCGGCGGGAGTCGGCGAGGAGCCGATCGAGATGGGTGGCGGAGCCACCTGCGCGGCCTCTTGAGGCGGCGGAGTCGGTGAGGAGCCGATGCAGTTGGGTGGCGGAGCCACCTGCGCGGCCTCTTGAGGCCGCGGAGTCGGCGAGGAGCCGATGCAGTCGGGTGGCGGAGCCACCTGCGCGGACTCTTCAGGCGGCGGAGTCGGCGAGGAGCCGATGGAGTCGGGTGGCGGAGCCACCTGCGCGGCCTCTTGAGCCGGCGGAGTCGGCGATGAGCCGATGGAGATGGGTGGCGGAGCCACCTGCGCAGCCTCTTGAGGCGGCGGAGTCGGCGAGGAGCCGATGCAGTCGGGTGGCGGAGCCACCTGCGCGGCCTCTTGAGGCGGCGGAGTTGGCGAGGAGCCGATGCAGTCGGGTGGCGGAGCCGCCTGCACGGCCTCTTAAGGCGGCGGAGTCGGCGAGGAGCCGATGGAGTCGGGTGGCGGAGCCACCTGCGCGGCCTCTTGAGCCGGCGGAGTCGGCGATGAGCCAATGGAGATGGGTGGCGGAGCCACCTGCGCAGCCTCTTGAGGCGGCGGAGTCGGCGAGGAGCCGATGCAGTCGGGTTGCGGAGCCACCTGCGCGGCCTCTTGAGGCGGCGGAGTCGGCGAGGAGCCGATGGAGTCGGGTGGCGGAGCCACCTGCGCGACCTCTTGAGGCGGCGGAGTCGGCGAGGAGCCGATTGAGTCGGGTGGCGGAGCCACCTGCGCGGCCTCTTGAGCCGGCGGATTCGGCGATGAGCCAATGGAGTCGGGTGGCGGAGCCACCTGCGCAACCTCTTGAGGCGGCGGAGTCGGCGAGGAGCCGATGCAGTCGGGTGGCGGAGCCACCTGCGCGGCCTCTTGAGGCGGCGGAGTCGGCGAGGAGCCGATGGAGTTGGGTGGCGGAGCCACCTGCGCGGCCTCTTGAGGCGGCGGAGTCGGCGAGGAGCCGATGGAGATGGGTGGCGGAGCCACCTGCGCGGCCTCTTGAGGCAGCGGAGTCGGCGAGGAGCCGATGGAGATGGGTGGCGGAGCCACCTGCGCGGCCTCTTGAGGCGGCGGGGTCGGCGAGGAGCCGATGGATTCGGGTCTTCAAACACCGAATGTTACTCATCCTCTCACATATAATGGAGAGGGAATTCACATGGATGATGCCTCGAGTTTCCCTACACATTTGGTGTACTTGTTATTGAAGGAGAATAGATTCAAGTCGGGTTCACCATTTCTGTTTCCGACGCTTTCGCCGGGGCGCGCGCATCCGTCCGTGGGGGACGCGCGGCTTTGTTGCCCCGCATTCCCGCTTTCCAAAGGCGGGAAGCATTTGCTCCTTGTTCAGGGACGTCTGCTCCTTGATCGAAACGGGATGATGGGATGTCGGTTCTTCCTCCTGTGGATTCCTCCTCAGAACTCATCACCTAGTCCAGGTCTCCCTTATAGATTTAATACGTTGTTCATGAATCTCATTCCCGGTGCCATATCGTCATGGACGCTGGTTAATTACACTACTTCCGTCAAGACTTTCAATAGGGTCTTGACATGGTAGCGACCTTCGGTCGGAGTAGACGGCAACATCAGGAATGTCAGGGCATCTCTGGGTGCGTGGACATATGGGAACCTGTATTCTTCCTCATAAGAGGGCATCTCAAGGGTGCAGAACCCGAGGCGTACATATAAGGTTTTCCTCAGCTTCCTGTGTTTAACACAGGGTATGTTTCAAGATTAACGTCTAGCAGAGACGGTTACACCAAAGGCGTTCCATCCGAGGTTTTCCTCAGGCATCTCATGTTTATCACGAGGTAGGCCGTGAGTTTAACGTCTTGCGGAGACGGAATGAGGGTGATCAGAACGTCCCATAGAGATGGACCAGATTGGTATATCCCTATGAGGGAACACCTGGACGGTTTACCAAGGCGATGGATCAGAACGCCCAATGAGGACGGATCCGAGGTGGTGCACTCCCTAGAGGGGAAAAGGGTGATGAATCAGGGTGTACACAGAGGACAACGACCCAGAGATATGTTGGGGCTTACACATGGAAAGCGGCCCATGCGCCGCTAGGAGCAGCGAGGAGGTGGATGGCATGATTCCACCGGGATGTGGCGGCCCGGGTGAGAATCAGGATGGGTGATGGATGGATGAGTGAAGTGGAGGAGGATGAAATGGGACCATCGCAGGGGCGACGGTGAAGTTGGGATTGAGCCTTGAGGAGGCTTCCTACGTATCCCTGTGGCAGGGAATCAAAGTCCGCGTAGTTCGAAGAATACAGTTTAACGTCATGCGGGACGATAATGAACCCTGACGTGAATAAACGACGGGTGGTGGGTGTCGGCGAACCGACGTAAGTGAGGGACCTTGGTCCACTATTGGTGGTCTTGAGCCTCGTGGAGGCTTCCTACGTACCATGCCTTGACATGGATCAAAGACCTCGTAGTTCAGGGGTCACAACGGCTTACCGCTGGACTGGAATGGGACCCGACGTGAAAGAGCGACGGGTGGGTGTGTCGGTGAACCGACGTGAAAGTGGACCTTGGTCCACTATTGGTGGGCTTGAACCTCGTGAAGGCTTCCTACGTACCATGCCTTGACATGGATCAAAGACCTCGTAGTTCAGGTGGGTTTCGCCGGTGAACCGACGTGAAAGTAGACCTTAGTACACTATTGGTGGGCTTGAACCTCGTGGAGGCTTCCTACGTACCATGCCTTGACATGGATCAAAGACCTCGTAGTTCAGGTGGGGGGGGGGTCGGAATGGCTTACCACTTGACTGGAATGGGACCCGACGTGAATGAGCGACGGGTGGGCTTGAACCTCGTGGAGGCTTCCTACGTACCATGCCTTGACATGGATCAAAGACCTCGTAGTTCAAGTGGGTTTCACAGGTGAACCGACGTGAAAGTAGACCTTGGTCCACTATTGGTGGGCTTGAACCTCGTGGAGGCTTCCTACGTACCATGCCTTGACATGGATCAAAGACCTCGTAGTTTAAAAGGGGTTTCGCCGGTAAACCGACGTGAAAGTAGACCTTGGTCCACTATTGGTGGGCTTGAACCTCGTGGAGGCTTCCTACGTACCATGCCTTGACATGGATCAAAGACCTCGTAGTTCGGAGAATACAGTTTAACGTCATGCGGGACGATAGTGTACAGTTTAACATCATGCTGGACGGGGTGAAACCCGACGTGAAAGACGGGTGGGCTTGAACCTCATAGAGGCTTCCTACGTACCATGCCATGACATGGATCAAAGACCTCGTAGTTCAAGTGAGGTTGTAAGGGTCGGTGCTCACTCTAAGCCCACTTGAGTCATGCTCGGTGTGAGAAACAAGAGGTTGCAAGGACCTGACGATCACGTCGCGAAGGGTGCGTCCGTGAGAAGCGAAGAGGGGCTTACGCGTTGAGCGGCCCATGGTGTTGCGACTTACTCCAGGATGGAGGCCCATGGGTTTCGCCGGTGAACCGACGTGAAAGTAGACCTTGGTCCACTATTGGTGGGCTTGAACCTCGTGGAGGCTTCCTACGTACCATGCCTTGACATGGATCAAAGTCCTCGTAGTTCAAATGGTCACAACGGCTTACCGCTGGATTGGGTCACAATGGATTACCGCTGGATAAGGTCACAACGGCTTACCGCTGGATTGGTTCACAACGGCTTACCGCTGGATTGGGTCACAACGGCTTACCGCTGGATAGAATCACAACGGCTTACCGTTGGATAGGGTTGTCAACGGCTTACCGCTGCATAGGAATGTCAACGGCTTACCGCTGAAAAGGAGCGGCAACGGTGACTGGGGATTACGCTAGGAAGCTTCCTGGGTTCCACTAAGGAGTGGCACTGGTGAATGGGGATTACGCTAGGAAGCTGCCCGTGTGCCGCTAAGGATCGGAAATGGTGAATGGGGCTTACGCTAGGAAGCTGCCCGGGTGCCGCTAAGGAGCGGCAATGGTGAATGGGGCTTACGCTAGGAAGCTGCCCGGGTGCCACTAAGGAGTGGCCCTAGTGAATGGGGCTTACGCTAGGAGGCTGCTCGGGTGCCGCTATGGAGCGGCATCGGTGAATGGGGCTTACGCTAGGAAGCTGCCTGGGTGCCGCTATGGGGCGGCACTGGTGAATGGGGCTTACGCTAGGAAGCTGCCCGGTTGCCACTAAGGAGTGGCACTGGTGAATGGGGCTTACGCTAGGAAGCTGCCCGTAATGTCTTCCTCATATCTAGCCATGAGGGCATCCCAACTCACTAGTGGGTTGAGGTATGTGCCTATGCACAAGTGCACAAGCGGGATAACGCCAAGGGCGTTGGAATCAGCCCAAACAAAGGGACAAGAAAAGTGTGAATCACATGCCTGGCATTCGGAATGCGATGAGAGTGGCATGGCGATAGAGGATAACTGCTGACCATGTTCACAACACAGCATCCTATCGCGTTAGCCTAAAATGGGGACAAACAAATGAGGGGTCGACTGCTGACCGTATTCGAAACACAGGACCTCAAAGTGTCACCCGAAGCCTTTTGGGGCGTTGGCCCAGGACAGCAGGGGGACCATGGGTCTACCATCCATACTGTTAGGGGGTCCCTTCAGACTTTGTAAATGGATGCAGATCCGAATGAAGGACACGCAAAGCGTGGGGTGGAGTGCTGAAATGTTTGAATGGATTCCAACGCTCTTGAAACTATGCCACTGTAAACATGGCATTAGGAATCTTATGCTAGGAGCATAAGGAATCTCTCGTTTAGGGCAAGAGGCATCCTATCATTTGTTAGATAGGGATAATGCAACAGTTTTGAGTCATGTAGGTAGGACTATTGGCATCTCATGCTAGGAGCATAAGGCATCTCTCATATAGGGCGAGAGGCATCCTATGTTTGGCACATAAGGATTACTACAGTTTATAGTCATGTAGGTATGACTGTTAGCATCTCATGCTTGGAGCATAAGGCATCTCTCATATAGGGTGAGAGGCATCCTATGTTTGACACATAAGGATTACTACAGTTTATAGTCATGTAGATAGGACTATTGGCATCTCATGCTAGGAGCATGTGGCATCTCTCGCTTGGAAGAAGAGGCATCCTATCATTTGATAGATAGGGAGAAAACTACAGTTTAGAGTCGTGTAGGTAGGACTATTGGCATCTCATGCTAGGAGCATGAGGCATCTCTCGCTTGGAACAAGAGGCATCCTATCATTTGTTAGATAGGGAGTGCTACAGTTTAAAGTCATGTAGATAGGACTGTTGGCGTCTCATGCTAGGAGCAGGAGGCATCTCTCGTATAGGGCGAGAGGCATCCTATCGTTTGTTAGATAGGGAGTACTACAGTTTATAGTCTTGTAGATAGGACTATTAGGCAGAAAGTGCCTAGAAATGGTTGCTGTTGGGACTTACGCAAAGCAGCCCTTTCTGGTTGAACCTGGCATAGGAGCCAAGTGATTGGGTTTCGAGGAGTTACCTGAGGAATGGTTCGACTCAAGGTACCCGGGGAATTAATGATGAGAATCTCAACTCACGACATGGAATGAAACCAAGAGGAATATGTCAACTCAAGGTGTTCCATGGTGTGTGGAGGAGTATCTCAAATCATGGTGTTCCATAGGTGGAAGGTTGGACCGCATAAGGGCGCAATGGAAAATCCCGGCATCCCGGGCCGAAAAGTTCGTTGTGCGACTCTCCATTTTTCAGGGGGGGTCTGTGACGGTAGCGAAGGGACCGGCCCGGAGGGCGGGGACCGAAGCCCGGCACTGAGACCGAGGGGGGGGCGGGGGCGCAGCCCCCGCGGTATGGACCGGTGGGCGCGAAGGTAGGATCCTCGCGAAGGATGGGTCTTCGCGAAGTAGCTTCGCGAAGCATGGCCTCGCGGAGCAATGATCTCTCACGGAGCAAATGGGTCTCGCGGAGCAAATGGTTCTCGCGGAGCAAATGGGTCTCGCGGAGCTTGGTCTCGCGGAGCAGATGGGTCTCGCGGAGGTTGGTCTCGCGGAGCAGATGGGTCTCGCGGAGCTTGGTCTCGCGGAGCATATGGGTCTCGCGGAGCTTGGTCTCGCGGAGCAGCATCGCGGAGCAGATGGGTCTCGCGGAGCTTGGTCTCGCGGAGCAGCATCGCGGAGCATAGGGTCGCGGAGCATGGACTCGCGGATCCTCCGCTCGCGGAGCAGCAACGCGAAGGAAGCTGCTCGCGGAGCATGGCTTTGCGGCGCCGCGATGCGGAGCTCTGCCCGACCGCCCAAGGGGCGAAGTGGCCGTGGCCGTCCTCTGGAGAAGGGGGTGAGCTGGGTATTTATAGGAAGGGGCGCCGCGAAGCAGATCATCCGCGCCACCTCAGGAGCTTCGCGGCGTGCTCGCGAACGTCAAATGCGTTCGCGGAGCATCACCGCCTCTGGTACTTCGCGACGGCTCACGAACGTCAAATGCGTTCGCGGGGCATCACCGCCTCTGGAGCTTCGCGAGGCCGCGATGGTCGGGGCGCTTCGCGGCGGGGCTTTGCGGGACCGCGCTGCACAGGTGCTTCGCATCGGTGCTTCGCATTAGTGCTTCGTGACGGGTCTTCTCGGCGCATCGCAAACGTCAAACGGGTTCGTGGAGCCTCTCGCCTCATTGCTTCGCGGCGGCGCTCCGCGATCACGGAGGGGGGCTTCGCGAATGGGCTTCGCGAACCAGATTTCCAGCCTAACTTCAAACGTCCATAACTCCTAATCCGTAACTCCGTTCAGGCCCTACGACCTTCCAAATCGAAGCTTGAGAAATGGACTACGATCTTAGATCATGTATGGAAGCATTTGGAAAATTTTGGGGACACGTTTTCCGGGGTCTACAGAGATACATACTGAATGTCAAACTGCTGCAAAATAACTGTCCACCTTGCTAGACGTCCTGTAAGCATTGGACGACTAAGGATGAATTTGAGCGGATTATTGCGTGATATCAATTGGACCTCGTGATGTTGCAGGTAGTGTCTCAGTTTTTGCATAACAAAGATTAATGCCAGGTAGCACTTCTCAATACTTGAATACCGGGTTTCTGCTTCAAGCATAGTTCTACTGAGATAGTAGAGGCTATTTTCATTCCCAGAATCATTCTATTGAGCGATAAAGGAACCAAATGATCGCTCTAGAGTTGTCACATAGAGGATATGTGGTCTACCTTCAACAGGTGGCATGAGTACTGCTGGAATCAAGAGGAATTTCTTGAGAACATCAAACACTTCTTGACATTCTTCAGTCCACTGGTAAGTGACTCCTTTTTTCAATAATTTGGTAAAGGGTAAACTTTTTCCTGCCAAATTGGCGATGAAATGCCGAATATAGGCTAGGTGTCCTTGAAGTCCTCTTCATTCTTTAAAATTCTGAGGAGGTGTCATACCAAGGATTGACTTGGTCTTCTCAGGATCGACTTCAATACCACGATGGCGTACAACAAAGCCGAAAAATTTTCCTGAGGTTACCCCAAAAGCACATTTTAAGGGGTTCATCTACAAATTATGTTGTCGAAGCTTGTGGAATATGACTTCCAAATCAACCAAGTGATTAGAACTTTGTTTGGATTTAACCACCAAATCGTCTACATAGCATTCAACAAACTTCCCTAAGAAAGGTTTGAAGATACGATGCATGGCGCGTTGATATGTTGCACCTGCATTCTTTAAACCAAAGGGCATCACCCGGTAACAAAACACACCTTGAGGGGCTCTGAAGGATATAGATTCCTCATCTTCTGGGGCCATTCAGATCTGATTATATCCGGAATATCCATCCATGAAGGAAAGCACTTCATAGGGAGCCGTCGCATCAATTAAGAGTTCTGTAATTGGAACTGGGAAATCATCTTTAGGACAATACCGATTAAGATCTCTGAAATCGATGCAAACCCTAATTTGTCCGTTCTTCTTCATTACAGGGACAATATTTACCAACCACTTGGGATACTGAACTTCTCTAATGATGTTAGCTTTGATATGCTTATCCACTTCAGCTTCAATTTTGGAAGCATAAGTTGGGTGTGTTCTTCTCGCGGCTTGCTTAAATCCTCGATGTTCTTTTGGTAAACCCAAATGATGAGTTGCAATATCAGGATCAAGCCCATGCATTTCTGTATAGTTCCAAGAAAAAATATATTTATTTTTCTTTAGAAAAGAAGTATACATTTCTTGCTCTTCAAGGGTCATGGCCGCACTAATTAAAGTGGGGCGTGGATCTTTCTCTGTACCCAGATTTATTTCTCTGAGTTCATCCACAATGATAGAGATATCTTCTTCAAATGCTGGAGGAGCATCTCTAAGATCTTCCTCTTCCTCTTCATCATGTGTTATTTCTTCCATTTCTACTTTCATAGTAGATGACAAAACGAAATTTTCATGATCATAAGAGAAGTCAAAATTTGAACATTTTGAAGAAGAAGTTTCCATTTCTGACCCTATTGATGATAAAGGGCCTTCTTTGGGAAATAAATCGGAGATGATGGATTGAGAATTGACATCATTATTCACCTCTGATGTTGCTATAACTTCTTCTGGCCTGATTGGAGAAGAATAGAACTGTTGGATTTCAGCAGATGAAATGAAGACGTCACCACCAGTGCTTTCATCACTGTTTGGTAGGTTACAAATTTCTCCCATGTTGTCTGGCTCAATTGCCATAATTGACATTATGGATCTTTCCATAAGATTATTTTGATTTGGGCCTATTTTGTCAATTTGACTGATAGGTAACACATAATCTGTACTCACATGTGTAAATGGATTTATTGGAATTTTCTCCAAACCATATGGAGCATTAACTTTGGTAATTTCCTTTATTGTAGATTTTTCTCTTCCCTTCATGTGATAAAATTCCACCTCATTGTACTGAGACTCACATGTCTTGAACGGGGTATTATTACCATACAATGTTCCAACTTGACCATTGAAACAGTATTGAGACATTGATGGTATGATGAAGTAATAGCCACATGCTGATGTAGCCAGGGTCTTCCAAGCAAGACGTTGAAGGCTGAGTCTTGATCAACAATCATGAAATCTGAATTGGATACAAGATCTCCAAACTGAGTTCTGAGTGTAACTTCGCCCAGTGGTTCTTGTTCATTTTTATAATATCCTTGCAACATCATGGTAGAAAGAGATAAATCAGATTCTGTGAGGCCCAACCGACGAAGTGTACGAATGGGCATGAGGTTGACTCCTGAACCATTGTCAATGAAAGATATTCAGATATCTACACCATTGACTTTTCCAGATAAGTACAGAGGTTTTATGTACCCATTCACAACATCATCTTCATCTTTATCAGTAAAAGATATCACTGCATGGCATTCTACAGGATTATTCTCTATGTGATAGACTTCAGCTGCAGCAATTTCAGCTTCAAACTCCTGAGGACTTGACAAAGCTTCGACGAGTGATTCCCGAAGATCTTTTGACAGATTCAAAGCATCCAAAATTGATAACATGGATGGTACTTGGGCCAAGTGTTTCAACATATCATACTTTTGATCTAATGGTCTGCGTTTCCCAACAGGAATATGCGGTTTAGCATGTACCTTGGAAGGAGAAGCTTTGGAAGCTGATGCATCTTGTATTGGGATAGAAGTTGGAAACATCCTTGGTTTTGGAAGATTAGACCAATTAGATCCATTTACTTGCTGAGATAAAGAAGATGGAACCTTCAATCGGTCGTCTAAAATAACTATGCCAAGACTGAGTTGGCTATTAGCAGAAAAACCTGCTTGTTCATTTTTAGCTCGCTGGAAGGCTCTACCACGAGTTTCTGCTGCGTACACAGTGCTAGCAGGGGTAGAATTAGAGTAGTGGCTTCAGAAAGATCCACGTCTTCCCCTGTATCCTGAACCTCGGGAACTTCCTCGGATTCCCTTATTTGATACAGGGAATTCAGGCTCATCAAAATTGAAATTACGACTGGAATACGGATCTGTTAATTGAATCATATTAACAGAACAGAAGATTAACACTTCGTCTAATAAAGACTCTGCCTGACTAGCTTGTTTAGGCTGTGCCGTTTGATGGGAAGGTGCCCGTGGTTTTGAAGTAGATGGAATAAAGTCTGCCAGAGTCAAAGACAATTTAGGCTTTGACACATACTCATCTTCTTCTGATTCTTTTTTCTTCTTTGGATCAAACTGTTTGTTTGAGGTCTTTCCCTCTGATGAAGAGGGTTTTACCACAATATTCATGGCAGAAGACACAATTGGTTTCTTTAATTGTGTTTGCAAAATGGCATGAGTCCGGTTGATTGTCTTTCTGACCATCCAATCATCATACTTCTGTGCATTTCTGCTTTTGACTTCCTGCCATTCATCTTCCTCCTCTGGAACTGTAGCAATAACACATGCTACCTGAGTCGACGAACCATTCAACTTGACTTGTACCAAGTCGACCATCTTTTCCATGAGGTCTTTAAAGACAAAACACTCCTGGATAGGATGCCCCAACATTTGATGAAAGGGACAATAATTGGGACGGTCTTCATCTCCTTCCTTGTTTGGCCTCTTGGGCACTGGTAATTGAACCAAATTATTTTCCAGAGCTGAAATGAAGTAACCACGAACTTGCTCATTTCGGAAAGAGTATGTTTTACTCCTCAAATCCTCAAATAGTTTTTTTCATTGATCTCTTTGATCAATTGGACGAAACGGCCTTTGTTGTTGGCGTTCAAGAGGTGGAGCCCTTCGAGAAGATGCAGGTTTTGAAGTAGAAATAGGTACATGCGCTTGTTTAAGCATAACTGTAGCAGTTTCTGCTTTACCCATTCTCCTTCTTGAAGCTGATGTAATTACACGAGATTTAACCATAGCCTATATAATGGAATCTTTAATCTGCTGAGCGATTGAAGTAAGGTCTCGAAACCCTCCTATGTATTTCACATGGATCAATGGAGTGCGTAATTCGTCATGCAAATTTTCCACACAGATTGGCAATAGCTCTTCCGGAGGGAGTGCTAAACTCAGGGAATACGTTAATTCCTTCCAACGAGTAATGAAATCAGAGACTCTTTCATTCTCCCTTTGCTTGCAGTTTGTAAGATCTAAAACTGTCATTTTTGGCAAACTTGAGCTGAACTGAAGAAGGAATTTTTGACGAAGATCCTCCCATCCGATGATTGACCGGGATTGCAAGCTTGTATACCAGACAAAAGCTGGTCCTTGCAAGGTTCGCACGAAGCATCTGAGTTTCACTGCTTCTTGCTGCTCTTGAGTTCCCATCATAGGATCACAACAAGACATGTAATGCGTCAAATGTTGTTCAGGGTCGCATGATCCATTGAAAGTAGGGAAAACAGGGTTTCCAAAACTGGATGGAGGAGAAATTGAATGTACCCATTTAGGGTAAACATTCTTTTCTGGTTGAACTTGCGCCCGTTTCCCTTCCATTGTTTCTATCTAAGCTGTTAATTACACAATAGTAGTTATTAACTTTTGAGAAACATCAGGTTGAATATGGTCTTGTGTAGGTGCAATGAATGGAGCTTGGACAGACGTGGTGATTGGTGCTGCAACTAATGGTAGCACAGCCAACCGTTGTTGCGTTTGACCCGTAGGATTATACCTCTGAGGGTGTACTGATAAATGAGGATATTCCTGATCCATCTCAGTAGTTACAAAAAATCCCTTCAGCTGTCAGACTTCAGCATTCTTAAGAAGAAGACTATTCTGAAGTATTTCTGCATTTAACCTTCTTAATTCTTTCATTTCTTCTTCTTGTTGTGCAAACCTTTGCTATAACGAGAGAGATTGACCTTCTCCAGAGGAAGGATATGTAACATGATTCTTTCCCCTCCCTTTGTTGGATACGTTTTGGAGAGAAGGAAGTGGAATACCAAGGTTCTGAGTAATCCTTTCATTTCGTGTACGCACAGCTTCTTCATTTGTATCGGCGCGTACATTTTCTTGATCAGGACGCTCTTCATCTGAGTCCCCTGAGTGAGTCTCCTCTGGTGGATTAGCAACAACGTCATTGATGAAATTGATTGATGTATAATGCATCACATCCCTTCTATCAAAATTTCTGTGATATTGTCTTCTTTCATGTCTTTGATGAGACATTTCCTTTTGTTGATTTAATCTTTTAGGAACTTCTTGACGAGCTATAACATGGAGGGAATCTCATGATAATTTGGCTCTTCGTTCATATTGGGGCTTCTTCCCCAATCGAGAAAAGACCGATATTCTCTAAGAAGGGGATTGATGATTTGAAAGAGTCCCCAGTCTCGAGAACTGGGGATGTTCCTGCTGCTTCCACTCAACTCCTCGAATCCCATTTGTTAACTCCGAGGGTTGGGTTAAAGGAGTCCCCAGTCTGACAAGCTGGGGTGGCTTTTGACATGCTATGTCTGAGACCTTCTTAAAAGCTCTCTTGATCTTGCGAATCTTAGTTCGGAAATTAGCTGGATGCATTAGCTTGTATCCACTTTTATCACCTGGTTTAATAGACCGTTGGATGATTTCCGAAACTTCTGTCATTTGATGATGTGTTCGCCCCATACGAGAGGCTTGTGCAATATTCTCGCCTGCTTGATGTAGGAGCAATTCAAAAACTTGTTCCCTATACGCTTGATTTTGAGAGGAACTAGTTGAAGCATGTTCTTGAGCAAGCTTTTGATTATGAACAAAGTCCATTGATTGTGGGCAGCCATGGGCAATAACATTGCATGAGACCATTTTCGGCGGGCTTTGCTGACTGGAAATCACTGTGAAATGTAGTGCTCCGTAAACACCCCATCCTCTGATATGAACACCAGATGGAGCATTGGTAATTAACTAACGCAATTTTCTTAGTGCTCCAAGGCATGAACGTTGAAGGTTTCTCTGTTGCTTTTCAGCCTTCAGATACCGAGAGACTGATAGATATGCCAAATCAATATGACGTTGTATCCCTTCTATTATCTTAAGATGATTTTCATATTCATCATAAGATAATACCTTCTTCTTCAATTGACAAAGAGTTTTCCATATGTTGAGACGAATATCATGGACTCCATCTTCCGTCAACATATTTGGAATGTCATACTGGGAGACAGCCAAAGGCCAAAACATGACTGGTACCTCACTTTTCGCCAGTTTTTTCCTCATGTTCATCATTTCCTCTTTATCATTAAATGAAGATTATTCTACCTGTTTTGACCAAAGTTGGTGTTTCATTGTTGCTTCATCGGATTCAACAAGATTGGTAGAGAGATCATTTATAAAACTAGAAGATGCATGACTTAGGGGTCGTTCGGAGAATGACCTACACCCTGGGCTATATTCTGATTGAGAAAGTATTCCACTTGCTAGCGATAAAGCATCACACATGACTGGTTTCGCATTTGCAAGTGCCTCAAGATAAGAGGGCTTTATCGGCACTACATTGTCCACTGGAGTATTTTCCAGGCAATGAGAATCACTACTACGGAGAGGACTTTTGCAGCGAAATTCATCATCATGGGGAGGACCACCATAATGGGTTACAGTAAAAGATGATATCTCTTGCTCCTTGGTCTTCTGACCACACAGAGGGTTCCTGTGGCTCACATCTGAAGAAGAAACTTCATGATTGACCGAATTTTCATGAAGCAAGACTTCATGAGGAAGTGTCTGTTGAAGACTTTCAGAATTAATGTTCCCGTTATTGGGAACTGAGGGAGTAGAATCTTGAATTCCAACAGATAAATGTCTGAGGGCTTCAAGAACTCTAGCATCGAGAAAGGCCTTGTTACAGATTGGCCTTTGATCTCCTGACTGTGATGGGTGGATATTTTTCTTAGATGCCTTATTACTCGCTTTGGAAACCACTTTTTGACAAAAGTGGTTACTCTGAGCAGGTGTATGTGCCTGATCAGGAAAGATGGTCAGGTTAGGCTGACGATCTCCACTCAAATCAGGTGTATGTGCCTGACTTGGTTGTCTGTATGATATGTGGGAGTATGACCCATAACCCTCTTGGACTGGAACAGATGTGTGTGTCTGTTCCGGAGTGAATCGTTGATGTGTCACTCCACTACTAGGGATAGATTTATGTGTCTTTCCCTGAGATGATGCTGAAGCTGTTATGATATCCTAGCAAGCATCCAGAATATGAGCAGGAATTTTCTTCTGCTCTTTCACCATTGACAAAATATGTTTGGTGACTTCAGCTGCTGGAATGGGGATATACGTCCATTCCAAGCTTGGAGTAGGTGTATGTGCCTGCCCCTGTCCTCCTTTTCTTGTCAGTGAATCCTGACAGTACTCAAGTGTGGAGGCAGAGAGTTGAGTCTGCCTCCTGTTTGTCGTCGGAGCTTTCCGATTGACTTCTCTGTGCGCTACCAAACGAGGCTGTTGGTAGGCTTGATTAATACTAGCAGGTGTATGTGCCTGCTGATTACACTTCTCCCAACGCGGTTGAAGAGATCCATCATATGTAGTCAGGCGAGCCTGCTGACTAACTGATGATGTATAAGCAGGTGTATGTTCCTGCCTATAGTACTCCACCGGAATTGCATGGCGGGATTGTCTTGATGCTTCCAGACGAGTCTGCTGGACAGCAGAATTAAAACAGATAGGTGTGTGTGAATGTTCACTATTCACCACCAATTTAGGTTGGTGGACTTCTCCAGAGATGGCAGGGATGAAATCCTGCCCATTGTTAACAGGATTCTGTCTCTGGTGGTTCGTCTTGCCTGCTCTGGTTCGAGGAACCTGAGCTGAATGCCTAGAGTCGGTACCCTCATCATGTTGAAGGCGCACTGCCGCACGAGTCTGGCGGTGATTGTTGATGGGAGCCCTCGGGAAGGACTCCTGCCTTTTTGAATTAAGGCCCTACGGGACCTTCTCATTCACTTCCTCAGAGTAAGGGAGCGAATGGAAATTGCGTTCTGGGGATAATGACCCGAAACGGTTGGAGACGGTAGTCAGCACCGCCTGCCTCTTGATCACTGGTCGTCGTTGTCCGGACGACCTGTGTGAGTTGTTCACTTGGAGGGCCTGTCGGGAAGCCTCCAGAGTTGGGATGGTACCGTGTTGACGGTACTCCCTAACCAGTGCATTTGATACCCAGCGTTGAAGACGCTGTGTAGGTGATGTCATCCTTAGAGCAGATGATGATCCAGTAGGAATAGCAACAGTAGTATTTGCAGAAGCAGTATTCACAGATGTGAATTTGAGAGCAGCCATTATGGAAATACAGAAGATCTTGGAAAAGAGTGCCAGTTTGATATAACAGACGTAATCAAGATAAAATTCAGCCACTTCATCCTTTGGATGAGCACACATGTCAATGATTGTTTTTGTTAGCCCTCTTATTGAGTTTTAAATATGGGCTTGACAAGTAGGTAAAACATCATTTTAACTTGGTTAAGGATTCACGTCAGCTTCACCATTTTTTGTTTCCCTCGAAATTCGAGGATGACCTCCTAGATGGGAGATTCAAACGTTCCGATCGGCTTCTAACGGGTTTGTTCGTAGAACCAGAAACATCCAATGATTCCACATCCATTTGGACCTACTTTCCAAAGGTAGGCGCTCATTAGCTTATGGACTGATGAGGCTTAGGAATTTGCATTGGTCGAGAGGATGGGAGGTCGGACTCATCACACCTTTTTGAGGGGAATTATTGTCTATTCCAGGACTCTCTTTATAGATTTAAGTTATGTTCGTGAATCCTTATTATATTACCATGTATAAAATGATCTTTCCTTCAGTTTAACAATCAATGATTAAATATGTAAGAAATTTAGAGAATCTTTTATATGTATTCGAGGTTCTTCATCAATAGAGAATCATCTATATCTATTTAGAGATTCTTGGTCAATGGTAAACTTCAAAACAATTATATAAAAGTATCTTGGTCATTATGATGACCAGGCTGGTTTTAAAGCCACTCAATGGGGCACTTGATGTTTATTGTCATTCAGAAGGACATGAATTATTTCAGAGTTGGGATCGAACCCATAGATGGGCTACCTATGTATCCTCTGTTTTGGAAAAGGAATCAGAACCCACGTAGTTAGAATAAGGGAGTATGATGTTTATGATTGATGGCTCAAAGAAGGATGTCATAATTACTTTTACCCTCTAAGCTAACGTGAGTCATGATCGGTGTGAGAAACAAGAGGTATTGGTAATAAAATGGACAATTGGGCCATGAATGATGTAATCATAAGAAATGGTTTGGGGCTTATGTATGTATGACTGCCCAGATAGATGAAGGATTAGGATTTACTTTAGGGAGAAAATCCAGGAACAGGGTCCATAAAGGTATATGTGCTTCATGGAGATTTGAATACTCTAACTTGGGACTTATTCCTGAAAAGGAAACCCAAATTAGGAGAGGATTGATAACTGGGTTTTACTCCTGAGAAGGAATCCCAGATCAAATGTAAATTAGGACTGGTTAAAAAGAATTTAAGGGACTTGGGACTTAATCTTGAAAAGGAAGCCCAAATTAGAGGATCTGGGGCTTACTCCTAAGAAGGATACCCAAAAATTAAGGGACATGGGGCTTACTCCTAAAGAGGATGGAGATAATTATGACTGAGACTTATTCCTGAAAAGGAGGCCCAGGTTAGAGGACTTGGGGCCTACTCCTGAAAAGGAATCCCAGGATTATGACTGGGACTTATTCCTAAAAAGGAGACCCAGGTTAAGGATTCTCTCATTTTAAAGGATGAGGTTGAATGAATGAACTCTCAATCTTTAGTGACACAAATATATGTAAATCACTAGGTTTTGAGAGATATTACACATAATTCCTTTCAGATAAGGAAGTAAAATTAAGAAATCATGCCATAAATGGATTTAGAGAGTGTCTTAAAGACTGAATCTTGAAAAGGAAAGGTGTAATGGGTTAAGAGGGGTGAAATGGGCAAGAAAGGTACCCAAAAAGGAAGGGGCATGCAAGTATTGGAAGGCGCGCAGGTACTGCGGCGGCGCGCAAGTATTGGTCGCGCAGGTATACCTACGCGACATGGTGGGTACTTGCACGATATTCAACCAGCATTTGAAATACTTGAGCGACTCTTCATTAAAGCCTTTAGAATCCTCTTGAGGTTCTTCCAAAAAAAGGACGCGCAAGTTCTATCGAAGGAATAAGGCGGCGCGCAAGTGTGACCACTTCCCTTAAGGGCTTACCACTCAGGCGCGCAAGTGTTGATGAGTTTCAACACTTAGGCCTTACTCCCTCTCTTTAGATCTTCCGTTCTAGGTAAGAAATTACCTTAGAAGTGTTCTGGAAGCTTTGAGAAGAGACTTGGGCGTCGGGAGCTTCAATCCGAGTTTCTGGAAAAAGATCCTCTCGAATGGGGGGCCCACAGGGTCTATTTATAGGCAGGAGAAGACCCCGGGCGGTTACCGGGCGGTTATCAATTAGGTCGCGCAAGTCACTTGCGCGCTAAGTTGCATCACGCAAGTCCACTTGCGTGACCATGAAGGAACTTGCGCGACCTATGGGAAAAGTTTTCCTTGTTCATCCCTTTGTCGATTTTGGATGTTTTCTTCAAAGGTTGAATCACTTTGTGCTCATATATTCCCATTTTTCGATCTTTAGATTCTGTGACGAAAGGAGCGTCAATAGTGCCAGAGTAACCTCTACCTGCACATATCCAGACATGGATGTATTGCTTGGAAAACTCACAAAATCTCTACATTACCAAAATTCTAGGATGTTCTTATATACTAATCCTCAATGTCTATCTAATGGTAACATTCTCTAATTAGAGTTTTTATAAATTTACCTTTCATGGTTTGTACTAATATTCCATTGATACCAACTATAACACCCCGACACCTGTTACCCAAAGTCAGTGCTTTATTACACAACATTGGCATGATATAAGGAATTGTGTCCCGAAAGACTGATCAGTTTAGTAGCCTTCAAAAAACATAAACAATATTTTATCCCCTTTGAACACACTTATATCCTTATCTTATCCTTGCAGGTCAACGACAAAATAATTCTTCACATCCTGGAAAAAATAAATGTTAGAAAGGGGTGTGCTCAGATGCTCAGTAATGATAACAATATAGCGGAAACATCCAAAAATAAGCATAAATATTTAAGGTAATGTGTATGACTAAAAAAAGCCTTTTAAACATAAACATTAGAATAATATGGAAAATATAAAAGAAAATATTTCCATTTACTTATTCACATGGATATTCTACTAGTCGAATAATCACATTCAATATCAATAGCTACTTTCATAATGATGGAATGCATAATGCCAGACATCATAACCACATAGTTAAGGCCTTGTGCCAAGACTACAAATAATATTTTATCAAGACCATGGGACAAGACACTAGTTTGAATTATGAGACCTACTAATGCATCATGGAGCTATAGCGAGATCCACCCATCACTTACTAAGTCCAATGCATTCCTCATATCAAAATGTATAAAAATAACATAAACATTCGTATTAAAACTAGCATACGAAATTTCAATAATTTATCCATAAGCCATGAATGTTGTAAAAATAACACATCAGATGAAAAATATATCACAAAAACTTCAATACAATATTGAAGATTTGTATTATAATAAATCAACTTCAAACATGTTTAAAAAACCATAAAAGGATTTTGACATCGATGAAATTTAAACTATTTGAAATAATATCTCTTTCTATTTGGAAATCATATAAAAGTCCCATATTTATAAAAGAAAAAATTTATTTATAAAATATTCTTATAATATTTTATGGGAAGCTTCGATGGTGATATAATGGATGAAAATATTTACACCCACCGTATAAGTTAAAAAAAGACATTCTTAACTTAATTTTTTCGAAAAGGTTATAAAGTACCATATTTGGAAAACGATGGAAAGATTCATTTCAAATAATATATTGTAAAATAAGGGTATAAATGAATTTAAACCATAGTATAGTAAATAGTAAAAATGTTTTGAATTAAATTTTTAAGAAGACGCAGATGCGGATGATAAAGAGGTCCTAGTTGATACTTACGTATTAACAACCTCAAATAAGTAAAGAGATTGTAGAATTAACCCTTACATTGTACTTTTACTTATTTGATGGTATCTTAACATCTTGTATAATAGTTAAAACTTTTTTTTATATTATAAAAGAGACATATACATAAACATGATACCATATATGATCCTTTAATATTTCTTAGTTAATAATATTTCAGTAGTGTCATCGTTTCGAGTGTTAACTGATTCGTTTTCCTTTTTATGGTTGGTTAATAAGCCATGATTGTTATGTATAGGATGAATCTGATTCATATAAAGAATTATATTATGTTCATAAACATTATTTTTAATCATAAAATAAAAATTATTCTTGAATGATTACGATGGGGAATGAATCTCATCGCATTTGCGGAGATGGTAATCCGTACATACGCAAAAACGACAATATAATTATATTGATGGTGAAATCATATATAATTGGATGGTATATCATATATAAAGAGTAATTAACATGATATATTTATTATTTACATTATTTATAATCATTATTATACCAATCTAAATAATGGCGTGTTTGAATAACAAACAACACCATGACGTGGAGATGGTAAGCCGTACGTACACACATATGGTGACTTTTCCATTTATAGGATGTATAGAATAACGAATATGGTTGTAACATATTAATAATAACATAATAGTTTGTTGAATGTACTGGATTCATTATTTTGGTATGGAAACAATAAAGATTGAGGAAGTGGAAGAAGAAAAGATCTTGAAAGAGGGTGGTGAAATTATTACCTCTTATTTGGGTGTTTCCTTTTGAGTTAATCAAAATGGTTCTTTAGGTTGGATTTATGATCAATGTAAGGAATATAGGTTTCTTTGAGGGATGTTGGGCTGATATATAGGCACTTTTTGGTGAGCCAAAAGGCTTTGGAGGTGTGAAATTAAGTGAAGGGGGAGTACCCTTTTATAAGAGATGAGAGTGTCACTTTAGGAAAAGCTTGAAATAATATTTTATAATAAATTAATTTTCGGTTTCTAATTCCTCCAAAATGATTTTTTTCAAGGATAAGGTGGGGATGGGTCAAAAAATTCTCAACCAATAGGTTTTATACAGGTTTAAGTCACCATATTAACATTATATTTTAGATTTAACTCTTAGATAGATAGTTTGACATTTACCATGTCTCTTTGTATTTTAATATTATGTTCTTAATAATCTTACTATAAACATCCATGAGAACACCAAGTGGTTAATTATTAATATATATAACATTATTTATTTCCTTTTATCAATCCATAGATTTTTAGGATTATTATATCAATTAATAATATAGTATTGGTTTTAAAAAACTCAATAAGTCAATTTTGACACTGTTTAGTATTTTTTTTTTGTAAGTTATAAAAATCATTATAACATTGAATTAAATTTATTTAATCAACCCTAACAAGTCATATTAACATTAAAATTTAAGATAATTCATCATAAGTCTCAATTTAAATTTTTTTGGATATTTATAATATCAATTATTTTAATTTTTCATTAATAAGATAATTACTGCATCATCATTGTGCCATAAATAAATTAAACTATTTAATGTCTAAAAATTATAAATATAATTAAATTATGAAGTAAATATTTTTTATCTTTCTAATGAATATTTATAGTCGAATTTATATTGTTTTTAACCCTATATTAAAAATGGTTCAGATATCAAACATTGAATTTAACACTATTAACTCTTCTTTAAATAAAATAATAATAAATGTCCTAATGTAAACTATTTAGAACAAAAGGATCATATTTTATTCATAAGGTTGTTTTTGGTCGAATTACATTTATCCAATGGAATTAGGACATTTATAGGGTAATTATAATATCATTTTTACACTTAATTACCCAATTTACATTTAACTATGGTAAATAAAAGTCAAATGTTACAATTCAGACAAAATTATTTTAATCTTATTAGACCAAATTTTACTTACATTTGTAAACCATGTCCCTATGATTTTTAAAATTTATCTCACAGAAGCTGTAACATTATGTTTTATGGAAGTTCGTAAATTCTCCTAGAAGGTGGGTAAAATACGGTAAAAAGTTTAATTAAATTTTATATATCTAAAATTATTATAAAATGACTCCAATGAAATAAGTTGAACATATATAGGTGTTATGTATCAATTTTTTTGTAAAATTAATTAGAATAAAATAACTAATTATTTAAATAAAAATTTGGTTTTAAACAATAACACATTGTTTTTCCCCATTCATCAAAAATTGAATGTTCTCAGAAAAATACCAAAAATTCACCCTAAGTTAATTTTGATATTCCAAATCCTAAAATGAAGTCCATTTTGAAAATTAAAATATTAAAAATTTAAAAAAGTGGGTATTACTATTCATCACAGCTAGTTTCATTGGTCGTGGTGTGTTAAAAATCCATGTTGCATACAATGCAAGCTACTGCGTTTTTTAAAGGGAAATGTACCATGGAAGCTTGGCGTGTTACAGTTAATGACTCCATCTCTCATATCTTAAGAGAATTAAAATCATGCTTCCAAATCACACAAACTAGATGTATTGTCCTTTCATGGAATGCCTTGGTCTCAGAATCAAAAACCATGATTGGTCATTTAGTCCTAATAAAACAGGTTCCACTTCAATATAATGCCATCTCAGCACATGAGATGGGTACAATTAGTGCTTTCAATGTTGAAATACTTGAAACAAAATATGTATCAAAATCAATTTTGGTTGTAGTGCTTAATGGTAAACGACTTTCTATTTCTAATCAACAACCTCAAAAGATCCCACAAAACATGTAGCATGCATCATTTTCCTCCCAATCCATCAATGACCCAACCGCAGTGAAACCATCAATAATACATGGTAACCAAAACTATTACTTCAAGTCGTAGAACATTTTAATGCTTCTTGGGTATGAAACCAATCAGAAATTATGTCAATCCTGAATTATACCGTTCCTTGTTAATAACGGTGAAACATAACTATTTTGATAACATAGAACACCCTCTTTGGAGATGACCACATGGATAAGTCTCCCAAGCATAAAAATAATCTCTAGTGATTAATAATCTCATCAACAAGATTCTATTCCTGAATAATCTTCTCAATAATAGAATATGTCATATAACCATTAACATTCATAGTGGAGAGAACTTATACTGCCCAATGTGAAAAACTTTGGTGAATAAAGTATTTCTCAAGAAGATCATCCAACTGAGACATTAGTTCTTTTAGTTCAACTGGAGGCATTTGGTAAGAGGGAAAATAAACTATTTTAAAACCATAAACTATGTCAATAGAAAAATCAACCCCCATTAATGGTATAAAACCAGAGAAGTCGGAAGAAAACACATTAGGAAACTCAACGATGACTGGAGGGAGATCACCACTTATTTAATCTCACTCCAGATCAAAATAAAACACTGATATCACTTTCCCCAAATACTGGATAAGAAGGTCCAGAAATACTCGAACTAGGGTTACATTCATCATGAAGGACAATAGGCAAACCACTGGGTTAATTAATGTAGACTCGTCAAAGATAACAATCAATATTGGATTTAATGGTAACGATCCAATCCATCCTGAATATGTTGTTAAGATATTTCATGTCGACTAACAAAAAGCTACAAGAATTTTTGACTACTAACAGAGAGAAGACACAATATGAATTATAGAGACCCTAATCTCTCTTTATACAAAGGGGTATAGTAATATCCATCGCACAATATAAAATTACCAAAGGAAGATTAAACATATTAATGATATGGGTTGAAATAACCAAGTGAGATGTAGAATTATCAAATTGAATAGTCTCTAATTAACAATCTATAGGAACATTACCACTCATGGTCATTGGACCAGTATCTGCTTCATCTAGAGTCTCTTCCACTGCATGGAGAAGCTTCATTCTGGATGCATGTTGCTGGAACCCTTTTGTATGTGAAGCATTTGATTGCCCCACATATTTTTAAGGTGTTAATGATATAATTACATTATGGGGAGTGGAAAAGTTTTGGCAGAAATTCATCTAGTTCCCCAAACTTCTGTAGAAGCCACTGTTCATTCAGCCTGCTCATGCTTGGAATACTCCACACCTCTTATCACCACCATTGAATCTGGATAGAACTATTCTGTGAAAATAACCTTTATTTCCTTCAAATATAACCCCTCATGTATCATTGTTGTGACTATTATGTCCCACTATCTCCTTCTTGGTCCCTCCAACATGAAGGTGGCACACCTCACCTTGAAGTCATCCGATGTCTCCATGAACACAAACATATGTTCTATCTATCCCAACCATTCATCAGCATGTTGAGGATTAGTGGAACCATTAAAAACTAGTGGGTTTTGGTGAGATAAATATTGATAAATGTTTTTAAGAGAACCCCCTATGTTATAAAAGTAGTGATTGGATGGGGACTAGAGGTGGTTCATATCCCAGAGCATTGACAGTGAGGATAAACACCTCAACCATGATTGGGAATACTTGAGGATTCTCTCACAGATATTCTACAGTACCCCTTCTTAGATCTGATTCACATGTCTTCAAAGAGGAATGATGTTCCACAACATCGACAGACAATAAGGAAAGCATTAGATAATTCTCGTATATAGCAATGACAGAAACATGATCCCTGCTGGTAAAACATAGGTGATTTGGATTTAACTTTATCCAAATCAAAATTAGGAAAAGACTATAACTAATCCACAGTTTGTCTTTGGCTAAACACCCATGGGGACTTAAGGTTCATTTCAGTGAGAGCTGTGCAGACACTCAATCACAACTATCTCCTCTGTCCCGAAAAAAATACTCAAATGCACACTATCATCAAGGAAATATGCTTAACCTCCCTCTGATACCACTTGGTCATAAACAATCCCGTGTACCCTGGTAACCAATAACCGAACCGACCATGAATTATCCCAAAGGGCATTCCCGATCACCATGGGTTTGTAAATATTAGATGACATCACACAAAAAGCAAGTGTGAATGATTTTTCCGAAAAAAATAAAGAAGAAAAGAAACAAGACAATATGCATAACAAAAGAAACTCCACTGGGAGTAATGTAACAGAAGTCAACAAGGCCTTAACCAGCCCAAAGCACTACAACCAATGTACCAAAATAGGGAAAATTTTCCAAGATCTCGAGAAACACAACTCTCCATGCCCAACGCCCAACAGATGGATCCACCTCCATGATAACCCTTCCCTTTGCTCAAACATGGAAGAAGAATGTCTAAAAATACATGAAGGAAAATGTAGTCTGTGAGCCAAAGCCGAGTAGCATACCACAAAAGATTCCATAAGAGATTCCAAATATAGATTATCCAAAGTATGATTTTAATTTTCAAAATACAGAAGTTTGGTAATTCAAAAGCATATTTAATTAAAACATGGTCTACATTTTGAAAATGATGGAAATTACATTCAAATCACATGATTTAAATAACAAGAGAATGAATATTTCTGACAAAATGGATTATGTAAAACATCTATAAAAAACAGTTTATATAAATTCTATAGGTATGTAAAGAAGTTCCAACAAACATTGGTATACCTTTATATCTCAAATATAAATAAACAAGGGAGCAACACATTCATCCATAAAAAGTTATGATAGTATTAACCAAATGTAGGATTCCACCTTCTCCATGTAAACTTAGAAAAATGCGTATACACAGGCCCCTATGAAAATAGCTAAAGGAGGATCATCACCAACTCATCAGGGATGTGACCCGCCACAAGTATGCTTTAGAATGTTGTGCTGTTGGAGAATTTATCCAAATAACTCATTAAATACCTAAGGCATTCAGGTACTTCTACATGATGAGTGAACTATTTTAAGACTGTTTAAAAATACTTTCAATCTCATACATTCATTTCAAATATCCAATTTCTTTCCATTTAAATCAAAAACATGATTTATTAAAATACACGTCTTTTTGAGAAGATAAAACCAATGGGTTTCTATCAAAACATTTTAAGCCATTTTCACCAGTTTGAAATTCAATGAAAACCAATTCCATCATTACACAATTTATTTCCACAGTTAAATTCTATAATTTAATTGAAATCATTTATATCAAATATTCAATTTAAATTAAACAATTAAAATAATTCAATTTCCATAAACACACACAATTCAGTCGAATTGGTGGTTTTTCAAACTTCCATGCCAAGACCATTTCAAATATCTTGATTCAATGGAATCCGTTTTCATAAAATTAATTGATTTTTTTTTGAGAAATTGAATCTTAATAAAAAATTGAAACAAATTAAGCAATTCAAGGATAATCAATTTGGATAATAGGAACAGAACAACATACCTAAATGTCCCCAATGTTAGTGGTGAAGGTAAACCAACCCCATGTGGTTCAATACACCTCCTTATGACCCCATTGTCGTAAGCGTCGACACACCAAATTTTGAGGTTCATCATGGGGTCCTAGAACCAATGTTAATTATTTCATTTCAAAAATTATGTAAAATTTCACATGGGATAATAAATTCTCTCTCCTATATAATATCTGGATTATCATTTTATGTAAATTCATGATCTTGAAATAATCCTTCAATTTTTCATGCAATTACATGTTGATAATTATATATTTAATAAAATTATCCAGAACACAAAGAGTAATTATAAAAAAAAAATATATATCCATCTATAAATTTATACACAAACACAAATATTTATATAAATATATCTTTTGATAATCAAAATAAATAACATTATAAAATTTTAATATATTATCCCAAGTGTGTTTATCAATATATATGTATATATATAGCATTTCATAATTCATTATCTTTTAATAATCTAAACAATTATCGTTTGATAATTTATTATAAATTATCAATTATAAATTGAATAATTATATTCTAATTATTATCCCTATAAAATTTCAAGTAGATATCATTTTATAATTTAGAAAAAATATCCATCGTTAAACCATTGGAATTATTTTTTTCCAATTTCATTTAACAATACATTGATAATCCCATGTGATTATCATTTCATAAAAGAACAAATATCTTTTGATAACATTGTGCAATTAAATTTTGATAATTATAAAAATTAATCATTCACTAATTCTTCAAAATCATCCTTTGATAATTTTTATTACCATTCCATTTGTTAATTTCATTAAAATTATCCTTTAATAATATCTATATCTTAACTTATATAATAACTTTTTGTTATTCTTTTAAAAGAGGTAATTAATATTTTCAAATTTTAATAACTTATCCTTTAATAATTAATGAAAATACATGTTAATAATTTTTTATAAATATGTTATTCTTAAATATATTATATGATTATCAATCTATATGTTTTTTGATAATTTATTTTAAATTTTTGTTTTTGATAATTTTAAATGAACTTTCTAATATAAAATAGGATTAATTAATGTTTTAAAAGTGTATAAAATCACATGTTTTTATTAATTTCAAAATAAATAATAATTAATGAATAAAAAAATAAAAAAATACATCAAACCTAGTATAAATCGCCTAAGGGGGGATGGAGTGACCATGAACACTTCTCCAACTCGAATGAAGAAGATGAGATGATCAGTAGAGGCACTCAAAAGTAGATTCAGTGTCACATGATGTTGATAGGATCATCCAAAACTGATTAATCGAATCATTTGGGTATTTCAAAACCCCAAAGCTATGTAACTACCCGCTATTTGGAAACTGCTAAACAAATCAGTGATTCAAAATAAAATTGAATGTGGTGTTGTTGATTTCACCCATTGAAGGTACTCATAATATTAAAAATTCGGAACGGTCTATAAATGGGTTTTTAGAAGGTTGGGTGCATGATAAATGGAGGTGTGGCATACATAGTTATAATAAGAACATAAAATGGAATTTTTTATTTAAATAATAATTTAATTATTTTAAAAAAATAAAATGACACCATACATCCGTTGAATCGTAAATTTGTACCCCGTCTAGCCTAAAGACCTTTTTTCCAGACCCAAATGTGGTATTATATTTTACATCAGATACACCGTTCGAGGGATATTAATTAATTAAAAATCAAAATAAATAAATAATTAAAATAAAAGTGTTGTTTTTTAGAGCAAGGCATCCAAATTTCAGACTGTTACAAATATTATACCTTTTCTAGGGTAAACCCCTCATTTTGGAACCATAACTATTCTCATATTTTCCATATGACACACCGTTTAAGAGAAATTTAATTGTTTTAAATAAATAACATAATAAATATTATTTAATAACATTTCTTCATGAGGGAGACATCAAAATGTCTGGCGATTTTGAATTTTATACCCCTCCTAGGGTAAACAAAATATTTCAGACATAATTGTGGTTTCATATTTCTCTAACGACACATCCTTTTGGATTTATTAAAATATATTGAACAAAAATTCTACACTTAATATATTCAATTTAATAATTTTATTCTATTTTCCACGAGCTTTTTGGGCCTCAGAAACACATACTTACTCAATGTTTCACTCAAAAAATATTTAATTGAATATTATGGACTGTTAATTGGGAATTTACCATTCCACAACACGTTTATCAAAAATAAAATTTTTCACTGATAGACCATTTTTTTCAATTTAACTCAACATATTAATAATTTACCAGATGGTGGTTTATCAATTCATGAAACAGTAACGTGATGTTACATTGATGTCTCTTAAATTATTCCCTAGTTCCAATGTGATTTAAAATGTATTTCTCAATGTGAGTTCTAATTATTTGATTGTTTGGCTCCTTGGAATGTGGTTTGATGTCCAAATGACATAAATGCTTGTTTGGGACCTCTCAGGCATGTTGTATATTTTTTTCATAGTTATGGAAATGGTTTAAGAAATGGATTTTAATTGGAACTTTTTAATACCAAGTTGGTACCTCATGGTGTCTTGGAAATTGTTTTTGAAACTCTTGTGATGTATAGGCATGTTTCATATTTTGTATGGTTCTATGTGTTATGGAAACCTCTAGGGTATTCCCTATGAGGAGGGGCTCATTGCATAGGTGGTGTCATATTATGGGATACACAAACACAGTGGAATCTGGGGGTTATTAGTTTGTTCTATGCATGTGATGATCACCACATTCTCCACATACTGTTATCAAGGGGTTACTCGGGGTCATATAGAGTCTTGAGTGATGGTTTCTTTCAGGTCTCTATTAGACAGACCAATAACCCATGGATTTATTGAGAGGTTATGAGGGATGTTCCACTGGTGAATCTAGTATAGAACATCCATGTTGATTATTGACTATGGAGGTGCATCATACGCTTATAGGTGATTCCAACCTGAGTACTTATATGTATTTATATTTGATATGTTTAAGAAATTCCATTATTAATAATATATATGAGACAATTATTTCATTTATTTCACCTTGTTCACATGTCATTCAAGTATTTTCCTCCATGTATTGTTTTGATTATTTTTTATCATGGGCCTTGATTAGCTGGCTTGGCTTCTTATTTGGATTTGGTTTTAAAATTAGAATATATACTAAAAAAATGAAGGTATTTGTTTAAAAAAAAAGGGATTTTCTAGAAGCTATATGTTTCTTATTAAAATAATAAAATACTAATATTATAAATTTTTTCAAACTAGAATTTTTAGTCTGTTATAGGAAAGTTTTTGTATATAATTTGTGGTGTTATGCTACTGGGATGTTTATGAATACACCCTACTTCTACCACTCGACATTAGTATAGACATGTTATTTAGAATGTTCGTGTTTTTGGTTCAAGTTTTCTATTGGTGTGGGTTATTCACATGGATGGCTCTAACCAAGAGGTCACACAAAGATCTAATTTTGTGTTGGTTTTTCTTTGGTTCAATATTTTAGTTTTAGTTTTATTCCACCGTAGTATTTTTTTGGTTTCTATGTATTTATTGGTGTTCAGTTATGGTTGGATTATACATCATGATCTTTTTTTGTTATTTAATATTTGTTGTTATGGGTATAAATACTTCCCACTATGAGATGCATAATTCCTAGTACATGTCACTAGACCGAGAGGATTTAGAATGCCTCTTATTCCATGCCCAAACTAGGTTATGTGTTAGGTTGGATGGAATCCAAAATTGGTTGATGACACCAGTTCCACCAGATGGATGAATGTGAAGACAATTTCAAGCAATTAAAGAGACAGTTAGTCAGCACACCTATTCATAAATTACCCTGTAGTAGAGAATGTATTATTATATATAATGATTCTTCAAGGATGATATTGGGATGCATTATCATATATAATGATATAGTGTTATCTTATGCGACATGAAAATTGATGGTTCATGAAAAAAATTTACCCAGATCATTATTTATAAATGGATATGGTAATTTTTTCAATAAATAGGAATTATTTTTCTAGATAATGATTTGATATATATATATATGCTGATCATAAAATTTTAAATTATATATTCATATAGAAAGAGTTGAAAATTTTGTAGGGAATATGTTTGGGGATGATGAAAGATTATGATTGCAAAAGACATTACCACCATTGTAATGTGAACAATCTTGTTAAGGAATTGAGTTGAAAGGATCTTGTTAGCTTATCTATGATGAGGATATCAAAATATCAAAATTTTATATATTTATAATGGATGTATAAGTAAATTTTGAATGAATGGTTAATGTCTTATCTTTCTCATATATGTTCACATCCCACTATCCATGTGAATATTAACGAGGTGCATAATGATGTTATTATGATGTGAATTAATGTATGAAATGATCATGAGTTTAATATTTGTTATGATGGAATGATATTTTTAGGAACCATTTATTTGTTCCATCCATAAATTATTTTAATCAATATCTAATTTGGATGCTCACAAGTCTTCATTATTTATTCATCATGGAATTAAATAGTCATATAAAAATATAATGGAGTATTTTAGGTGGGATGGATTAAAGAGTAATATTGTAGAGTTTCTATAATGATCATTTGTATGAAAAAAAATAATATTTTAGAGACAAAAGTCTTTGGGGATGGTACAACTATTACCAATGTCAGAATAGAGATTGAAAACCATCAGCACAAATTTTGTCATATGGCTCCCCAAAACATCTAATGGTAATGATGCTATATGGTTTATACTAGATCACCTTATAAACCTATAAAAATCATTATTTCAAGGAATATTTTTCTATGAATCATATTTATAGGATATACATTATAGAGGTTGTGAGGAATGATGTAGTACCACATTCTGTTATGTTTTACTGGGATCTGAGGTTTACCTCGTTGTTCTAGAAAAGTCTTCTGCATGATCTTCTTATAGAATTGAGTTTCAGTACTATGTATCATCCTTAGAAATATATTTGTTATAATATAACTATTGAAACCATAGATGATATGATTTTTATTTGTTATGGTTAATTTAAAGGTGGTTGGGATCAACACCATCCTTTACTCGAGTTTTCACACAATAGTAGATTTCCTTCAATTTTTCAAATGGATCCATATTAATTCATCTAAGGAAATGTGTTTATAACTATAATATAATAGGATTATGTTATTGAAATAATTCAATTGTTACCTCATAAAGATGAGGACATGGATGATAATTTAATAGATATTCAACATCATAATAAGGTAACTTAATGTAAAAAAAATTACGATTACATTTTTTGGCATGATCTAGTGCATTAACATGGTGAGAAAGTTTTTATAACAATATCTTCATACAAGAAGGTAATGAGAATCATGATGAAATGATATATGAACCATAAGAAGTTTGGTCCATTTATGATTCTTGATCTAGTAGGTATAACGGCTTATCTATTGGATCTAACCCCAAACCTATATTGAGTCCATTATGTCTTGTGTGTATCTCACTTGAGGAAGTATGTAACTGATCCTTCAAATCTACTAAACATAAATGCCACAACTCAGAATTTTTGTATTTCCTATTAGGAATAACATGTTGAGATTTAGAATCATATAGATAATTTTCAATGAAACAATATCAGTCCTCATGTCTAGTTTTTATGGTAAAACATCCTACTTTAGGAAGCTACATGGGAACCTGAGGATATGATGATATAGACATATCCTTATTTTTTTTATATTATAGTGATTTCATTTTTAGGGTGAAATTCATTTTAAGGTTGATATAAGGAAACACTAGGATATTTTATGATTTTATTCCAGTAAATTTAATTTCATTAGTATGTATCATTACACAAAACATCGAGTTCTAGTGAACCACAATATACTAGTAGAATTATTATATAAACATGACCATTATAACCTCTCCATTAAAATTGTTGGCACGAATATGTTTAACTAATATTTAATGTAACGTACAAAGGATTTAAATAATGGAAATATATTTATAAATAATTACATAATTTTTTGTATATGCTTCAAAAATATATTTTTCTTAAAAAAATATTATTATTAATTTTTGTAAAAAAATATAATTAATTTTTTTCCATTTTAGAATATTTAGTAAAAAAAATATTTTTAAAATAAATGTTTCAAAAATAGATTAGGGTAATTTATTATTATTTTTATGAATATTTTTATTTTTTAATGATTATGGGAGTCATTTAGTTTTTTTGAAACCACTATTTGAAATCCATTTCAGGAGAATCACATATATATAGGGTTGAAAAAATGAATACCAGTACACTCTGAAACATAGAGGGAAATGTAGAAGTCTAATTTCCTAAAATTATTAGTTATTTAGATCATGTATGTGAAATAATTTCAATAAATAATTAAACTCATTACATGGATTTTTTTTAGTCCGAGAAAGGATGTGGAATGAGTTTTTAGAATATGGAGATCAGCTGGGAACAAGAATTTTGGTGTATTCGAAAAATAGGGCTATAGTTCAATATATATATATATATGTCTAAATGGAGGTATTGGTTTTGAATTTTTAGGTATTTGAATACTATGAAATATTTAATTCCGTTATGATGTTTTCTAAGTAATCATAAGCATGATCATCTAGGTCTCTCTAAGATTTGGATTGTTTATTGTGAAATGTGCGATACTCTTGAAAGATTAGGATACCCAGAGGACAGTGATAACCATTATTGTTATGATATAAAATGGATATGGGATTATTCTCACTTGATAATTTATGGATCCTATATTTTTAGTTCTACTAAGGAAATGGTCACTCTGGGTTATAATTTTCTATGAATTCCCCAATTTTGTTCTCTAATTTATTATTATAATTCATATCAAGAAAGAATACATATTGGTTTTAATATTAATAACCAAAACAGTATAATGAGTGGATCAAAAAATCTTCTTAGATATTTCAATGCCATTTTCAGCCTGGGTGAGAGGTTAGACATATTTATTACATCTATTTATTCTAGAGACTTCAGAGCATGTATTGAGGATGACAGTTTTCATGAAGTTAACTAGGATGATTCTAAATATTCCTGGTGTAAGAAACATCTAAATAAAGTTTTTTCTAATATATTGTATAGGAATTGTTTTGATAACATGGTCCAAGATGTTTTAACTTCCATTTCATGCTCTAACCATTCTACATTAAACTCATATCATAATCCAATCTCAGTTATTCTTATCACCAGAGAGACTAATACACCCTTTCCATTCAGATTCAATTATGCCTGGACATTGTTCCATAAATTTATTAAATATGTTCATGACACATAGATCTAATTTATATATTAGGAATAGTCTTTTGTTTTTTTTCATAAACTCACTGTTCTGAAGAAAATATTACAAACTGGGAGTCCTAATAAATATCAACACCAAGAGGAAAATATTATTCAGGTTGAATATTTTATAAACATTGTTCAGTAAATGGATTCTATTGGTGATTTATCTATTTTTACTGATTTGGAAATTAATATTATTATTAAACTTAATATTATGTTAAACCTCAAAGAGTGAATGAAAATGTTGCATTTTAATGTCTAATGGGGTAAGGAGGGTGATTGAAATATTAAATTTTTTAACACTCATCAAAGTGTATGGAATCTCTACAGACCTTTAGATATTCATAATAATAATGGAATGCTTCTTGAAAATAGATTGGATTCACATGCTCATGTTGTTTCTTTTTACAAGATCCTTTTTAATGAACAAATCTTACAATTCATCTCCTGGATGGTATCATTCCCAAAATTGTTAATACTGAGGAAAATTCAAAACACACTACTCTTTACCATAATAGTAAGATTAAGGATGATATTTTTAGATTAAACTCTAGAAGCTCTCCTAGTCCAGATGGGTTTACCAATTATTTTTTTTGATCATATTGGAAGATTTTTAATAGTGATGTTTAAAGTATTGTTACTAATGATTTCAAGAGTGGTCAATTGACATATGTAATCAATGCATAGTTTATTTCTCTCATTCCCAAAATGGATAATGTAAATGAGATTCTTTTAATCATACTTGTTGAAATTTTCATGAATATTTAGTAAATTATTGGAATAAATCATGCTAACAAGATCTTCAGAATAAACAATAAAATTGTGTGATCAAACCAGTTTGGTTTCATCAAGGTAGAACAATTAACGAGTGTCTTGTTTTTTCTTATTAATGTATTAATATACTAAAGAAATCCACAAGAGGGGTTTATATTTATCTCTATAATGATGTTAAAAATTCATTGAAACTCCATTGATGGGATTCATTTTTATTTTTTTATGAAATTTTGGCATTGATGACATCATTATAAAGTATGATAGAACTATACACAGTTTATATCATATTGAATTTCTTATTAATGGATCCATTGTGGGATATTTGACTAGTTATATAGGTTTTAGTAACGATCAACCAATTTCATCCATTATTTTTTCTATTGCTGATGAATATATAAGAAGGAACCCATTCAACATGGAAATTTACAATAAATATAAGCCCATTAGAGCTAATAGATGGATCATTTATCAAACACATTTACTCTATGATGATGAAATAATCTTTTCACTCAATGGTACTATATAATCATCAAGAATATAAAACATTCATTGATTCGTTATGTGAGTGTATCATGGTAGGTGATCAGTTGAAAGAAATCTTCATTTACTTTGGAATTGTTATTAATATCCATAAACGCTTTTATCATCTGCGATTTGGGTATTAGAGAAGGTATGGTAATGAATAGTAAACATAGTGGATAAATGTTCTTATTTTTAAAACATATCCATCTCTTATTTCATATCCATATTTAAAACTAATCTCATCAAAGTTTTTATAATGAGAAATGTTTCACCTTTTGTTATGGGAAAAAAGTGGGTAAAAGTACTTATTTTTAAAAATATCATGTGTTTCCTCTCCCTAACTTATAAAAGAAAAACCTCTTTTATATCCTCTTCACACATAAAATTAATTTTGGTTCATAAAATACCTACCCAAATCAATTCCTTAAATTTCATTCCATGTATTATTTTCCTCAGTTTCAATATAAAACCATTCAAATAAGGATTTAGGTGTAAACCTAATGTAGTTCTCTGAAGAAGTGGTATATTCCATAACCATTCATTTTCATTTTATTTATTTTTATTACTCTATAAAATATTATGCTACATTTATGATCTAATACAATTAGTATATCTTATATAATAAGATATTTTTATGTAAATATCATGACATATATACATTTTCCACTTCGTCAAATGAGAAAAAAATTCATCGATCAGGCGTATGGTGGACTACCGTCTCACGAACCTAGGTAATTCATTTTCCATCACATCCTATAATAACAAGAGATAGTGGTATATTTAATGTTTATATAAGAAAGGATTGAAATATTTATTCAAATGGAATTATAATATCATAAATACCTTCATACATTTAAATTTACGAGAAATTAATGACGTCATTCGTGCGTACGTGTAGACTACCACCTACCCAATTTGATATGGTTATTTTTTTATTAGGAAATATATGGAATAAAAGATAATTATAATGAATATATATGATATATATATGGAAAAGGAAATATTTTATAATGGTGTAATATTATTTACCATTCTTTAATTCTTCCTATTGTGATAATTGATACAACATCCATCTATAAGAATGGAAAACCATCTCTTTGAGTGGTGTAATTCATTTTCTATCTATAATTTTTATGTAAAAATAAAAGTAAATATATACTAAATATGTATTATATTTTTATAAGGTTCAATATTATCAAGATTATGGAACCACGATCAAATTAAAATATAAAATACCAAACCTAAACATAGATGAAGAATGAAGTAGTTGTTACCTAAAATAGGATTTTAACAATGGTTAATAAAAGAATAATAAAAGGTCATATATAAATCATATATAGTATAATATATATGATTATAATTCTATATATTTTTTATAAATATACAATATTTATTTTACAGTAGGTTTTAATGGGTACAATTAATTTCCATTCTTGAGGTAATGGATTTTTTTCAACAATTGAATTATTTGGGAGTTATGTTATGTTATGAACCTATGTTATTTAATGTGGGGGCATATAAAAACATTAACATTTAATTAAATCAATATTGTCAGTAAAATCATATTTAAGGTTTAAATTCTTGTTATTATTTAATAGGGGTTGTGATTTAAAGGTTACCAAAGATTTTATGGGGTTTCAATCTCACTTTTATTTCTATGAGACACATTCAATATTCACCACTTGTTTTTTTTGTGGTGTATATACTACCCAAGAATTTATTTTATGATTGTTCTCATTAATATTATAGTATATAATAATCCATATATGTTTCTTTTATACATGGGGATTATGATTTAATATTTCCCAATGTGGTAAAGGTTTTGTGTTACCATCTCATCGTTTATCATGATTATTTTCCATTATGCTTATAATGAAGAAATATTTTGATATATCTACCGAGAAACTCATTTATTTTGTTATAAATGATTAATAATTGGATAATTGATTTTTTCTTACATTTTCCCTCTATAAGAACTCAATATACTAAAATAATGTTTTTAGAAAAATTAAATTTATTTATCCCATCGGTCAAAAATCATATTTATTCTATGTACTTTTTTTCTAAATATATTATAATTTTTTTTTCAAAATTTACTAAATAGTTTTTAAATATAATGGCACCAAATGTTTTAGTTTTTTGTAAAAACATATAAAATTTATCTTATTTTCATTTCCGTAAAAAGTCTCTATTGAATTTTTACCAAAAACTACAAAAAGAATATTTTTTTTATCATGTAATACATGAAAATAGTTCTTACAATCTGTAATGATAAATGATGAGGAACTTACCTAAAAATTTTACAAGGCTCTTTTAAAAGAATTTTTTCCTATATTATTTTTGGAATTACTAGATGATGAAGAGTCAATTTCAAATGGGAAATGTTATTTTCCTCAAGAATGGTTCCAAATGATCATTCAATTTTTTTTTTATTTTAAGATTACATACATTGATCTTATATATATTTTAATGGAGAAATGACCCAATTATACCGATGTTATTCTTTCTCGGGAAACATTATGTTATGATGATGAGATGTTTATAAGAACCATTTATTTGAACATGTGGTGCACAAATGTATGGATTATGTGATATGGGGTAATAATTTATCCCCCAAACTCATTGAGAAATAATTCATGTTCTATGAGATCAAAGGTACATGGGATGCTATTGTAAACCTGAATAATTAGGTACATAGGAGGATATTTGATTCCCTAAAAAGAGGGAATATGAGAGTTTATAAGAATCCCAAAACAAAAGGGAACACTGAAGGTTATTCAAAGACCTAGAGAGGGTACATTGGATGTTATACCAAGAATGAATAAGGTTCATGGGGGATTATACCAATCCTAACATGTTAAGAATTTATTGGTGGGTTTCCATGATATATTATTTTAAATGATTATGTGTATTCCACAAATATATTTCTTATTTCAATTTTATGCTCCCATGGATTTTGTCTATTGATTTAGTCATGATTCGGGTCTTATAAACCTTAAATATTTTTTCCAGGACTCATGTTTCTTATATCTAATATGAATGATATATATTTGAAATTTATTTGATCATATTATCATATACTTATGCTCAATTTTTGTTGACATATACCTTTTAAACCCCTAATGTTTTTCTTATCTCATCCTTAATTATTTTTCCTTCCCCTGTTATTTAGAAGACAACTATTACTAACAGGTTTAGTCAAGTGAATTCATGTATACGAAGACCTCCCTTCTGATATGTTTTAAAATAGGGATACCATATATATAGTTAATGTTATAGACAACTTGGATCCCATATAAGGTATATATTACAATTTTGCTTAATATGTGGGTTTTAATACTTCCTTTAATATATTATATGTTTTCTAAGCCAATTCTATATGTTTTTTTAAAATATATTATGTGTTCATATTTTAATTATTATTGTGTTCATTTTGAATTAATACCTAGTTTTAATTTTAATATTTACACTAATTGAATTTTTTTTTATGATTTTTATAAAATGTTGAAAAGATAATTCTTATCTTGCTTATTTTGTTTTATAAAGTTAATATTTATTCTATATACCATGTATTTTCTATGGTTTTTTATTTTATCGGCATTTAGTAAATTTTATCATCTTAAAATTGAAATGATTGAAAATTTTGAGTTAAACATTTAAAAGACAAATAACTCCCACCATATTGAATATTTTTAATATTAAATTTCCATTACTAACATTAGAAAAAAATATATGTTTTAATAATATTACAGGATGTTGAATATAGTAGTAAATTGTAGATATAAATTGTTTATAATATTTATTCTGGTTGAAAATGAGGTATAACGTTAATGTTAATTAATATAAGAAGGACGTTGTATAAATTTTGAAATCTGGTACCTAGGATCCCTAATGAAGTTGTATTTTTGATGGTTATTTTTGGTATTTATTTTGGAACTAAATTAGTTTTTCTTCCCCATATAAGAGTACATCTTATAACCTTATAAAAATATAACATTCCCTCTTGGTCTGTAACACCTCGTGATTTAAAAATAAGAACATCACATTTGATATCATATATAATAAGAAAAAAATATAATAAGACAATGTATGACACCAATACATTAGGATACATATATATATATATATATATATAAACAAATTCAATCACTTTGATAGCTTACAATGCTTGGTATGGAGGGTTTAATTGAAGTGTGATACTCAAATAAAATATAATTATTTAAATATGACCATTATAAGATAGATATTAATTTTGTGGTTATAAATAGAATATAATAAATTATAATAATTATATGGTTTACTCATTTATAATATTAATTAAATGGTTATCTATTTATTAGAAATACAATAAGAACCATTTGATGTAGAAATGAATATTTTCTAAAAAACTATATTTTTTTAATTGAGGGTTAATCATTTTTTGAAAAAAAAAATTATCCATTACCAATTATAAAACATTTATTATATAAAAAACCTTACATTTGTAAATATAAATGAAAAAAATCATATTTAGGTGAATATTTGATAATTTTTTATAAATATAATTTCTTTTATAAATATAAAAAATATAGATTTTTTTGGAAAATACTATTTCTTTTAAATTATTTAAAAACATAAATTATATATTAATATCTTTTAAAACTTTTGAATGTTTTACATTGGGAAACCCATTTTTTCAACATGTTTGTGGGATTAATTTAAAATTAAATAATAACAATTATGTGAATTAGATTTATAATAATATATTAAATATTTCTAATAATAATAATAATTCATAATACCTAATCTGGCCAACATAATTTTTACCATAATGAAATTAGAAACACATAAATCTAAATTACAACAATTAGGGTGAAAACTGGTTTACAAGAGATTTAAACAAATAAGATAAGGGATAAAACTGCCTGATAATTGTCCAAACCTACTGTTATAGCTATATTTCACCCTTATAACATATTTTATTCAATAATAACCAATTTTATCGATTTTTAAATAGTAAAATGTTGTTAAAACATTATTTTTCAAAAATTCCATGTGTGTCCTCTTGCCAACATATAAAAGGATACCCACTCTACTCTCTTATTCACACTACCAAAAACCTTTGGATCAGAAAATGTATTCCCAAATCCCTTACATAATTCTATCCCCTCATCGTAGAGGCCTTATTCTGAATAGGAATCCCTCATATGAAGGATTTAGGTATAAACCTAAAGAGGCACTCTGAAGAAGAGGTATAATTATTAGTAAGTAATTTAATATTTCACATATTGAAAGTATTATTAAAAAAGGATAATATAAAAATAAAATTAATTCCAATAAAATTACATGTTATTATGTAAATTTCATTACCTATATCCATCCAATTGGAAATGAAACTTTTGATCGTATTTACAACAGACTACCTCCTTGCGAACCGATGTAATTTGTCTTCAATCATCACCATTCATGGATAGGTATAAATATGGATTTAACATATTTATATGATATTTATAAAATTATTATACTTATGGAAATTATTATATCATATATATATATATTATTAATTTCCATTCAATGAGAGGATATGATTACATGGCTTCTATGTACAGTGGACTACCACCTCACGAAGCGATGTGATTCATTTTTCACATAATATTTACATGGAAGGTAATATCAATAATATTAATAAATATATATGATATTTATGACCTAATAATACTTTTGGAAATTTAATATGGTGTCTGAATTCATACATTCCAATTAGTTGGAACGAAATAACGTCATTTGTGCATAGAGGTGGACTATCGCCTCCACATTGCAATGTGAAATATTATTCATTTAATTTTTACTTGGATGGTAATAAGGATATATTGAGTGAATATAAATTCTTTATTTTACATAATAATTATTCATAAATGGTGATTTAATATTTATTTTCCTTTTATCCCATATTTTGATAAAAATTAAAATATCATTCATGCATTTGTACGACATACCATCTCCACGAAAGGTGTAGCCCATTTTATATGTAAAAAATTTATATATTACTATATTTCAATATATAATGAATATATGCGATATTTCTATCATGGTTTAAATTTTGTAATGTTTTCAAACCTGATCTATTTAAAATGACTATAATTACCTAATCAAATCATATATGAAAACAAATTATCACTCCAAACCGTGAATTTAACAAAAATAATTATTAGTAAATTATTATGAGTAAATAATATATGGGATAACATATATTATTATGGTTCTTTAATAAATGTATAATAAATATACAGTTATTATTCATGATGTGCAGACACATACAAATGAAATTGGGTGTGAGGTAAGGGTTTCTCATCTTATATTGTATTCTCATGATATACATGTCATACTCACCTCATATTCTTTTGTGTGGTGTATATACTACCCTATTAAATATTTTATATCATGAATCCATTTATATTTATTGTCATTATGGTTTCATTATATGTTAATTAATTCATGGGTATTATGAATCAAAATTTACTAACATGGTAAGAGTATATTTTACATTCTCATCATTTATCAGGATCATGTGATTAATTATTTCTTGAAGAAATATTATGAAGAGACATATGAATTTTTGTCTCTCTAGGTTAATCATGAAAATTTTGTGTGATTTTACAATTTTTTCTTTCGTTTTAATTAAAATGAAAATGAAAATATTTTTAGAAATAACTGACATTATTTTACTCTTCAATCATAAATCCTTTTGGTTCTAAAACCATGTTTTCTAAATGTGTATTCAAAAATAATTTTATAATTCGTAAAATGATTTATTAAATAAATTTTTACCCATTTTTTTATTTTTAATAATTTTCTAAAATTAATAGTTGTGTCATATTCTAAACAAGTTATTGATTTTTTCCAAAAATGTCAAAGTAATCATTTTTATTCTTATACAGCATAAAAATATTTTCCCTTGTCCATGAACACTAAATATTTTAAATATTATTTTATAGGTTTTAAATTTTATTTAGAATGAATTTTTTTCTAAAATTATTTTTTGAACCTTTACTTTTATAAGGATTTTTTCAAAAAGAAAATGATATTTTCCATAAGAAGGTATTTATTGGATGTTTTATGGTAATTATATTCATTAATGATAACAACATTCATTTTACATTATATTTAATTGGGAATATGTTTTAATGTTACCATACTTATTATTTTTGTTGATGGTTTATGATTAGTTATACGAGATTTACTATTTTGATTCAATTTTTGTTATTACTATAAATAGATAATGATAATTTTTATAGATAAGAGAAGGTATTAACATTTTTATGATAGTTTTTTCAATACGAATTCTTTTGTTGATTAGTTTTACTACATTTACATAAGTATTGAATTTATATTAGTAAGGGGTGGATGGGTCCCACTATACCCCCTTGATGCATCAATATGTCACAAGAGAAAAACTATATGGGTTTTTGTCTAATGTCTTATCCATATATGTAAGATATCCTGGGATGACAACATTCTGTTATAGTTGTTATATTCAACATTATGGATTCCATCAATATGTTATTAGTCAAATATTCATTTGTGATTATATGATTAGATTTATTATCATTAGAAAAGTTCTAAGCTGAAGTAATTATTTATATGTAATTATTTTGTTATAATTTATTTCTGCAAATTTATGATCAAGTTACTCATCACATGACAAGTGTTTCATATATTTATCTTTTAATTGTGGTTATGCTTTATTTATTCATATATTCTCATATACATATATTCCTTTTAATTCTCACCCCTTTATTATATTTTCTATCCCCATTTTTATAATATGTGTATCATGAATGATATATAGGGTTATAATACAGGAAATAATGATGCACCTGAAGAAAATACTTTGTTTTACTTTTCAAATTTGTAAAATGAGATTCAAGTATTTATCTTGTAAAACAAAATTACTAGACTATTTCAACCTTTTGGATTTTATAAATTGTATCTTATAAGAATGTATGAAATGTAAAAACCACCTTTGGGTTAGTGGGTTTGGGGAATTTACATGTTGTGCATCAAGAAACATGATAATTTTATCCCTTTCCTTATATGAATTTTCCTAGAAGAAATGAATAGGTGTTCAGACTTACCCATCAGTGTACATGATCATTTTTCATGAATTTAGAGAATGGATAAAAGTATATATTCATTCTTTAGTGACCAATGGAATATAGGTTCCATTTTCATGGATTTTATGAATGGATGAAAGAAGTTATGGTTGGTCCTATTAATGATTAAGTAAGAACATGGAAAACAAATACAAAATATATATGTTTTATTTTCCTTGTTTACTAGCATAGTATAAATAGAATATATTTAATTAAATTAATATAATAATATTTGACACATCAACTACATGTCATATCAATTATGGTCTCATATATATATATATATTGTTATGTTAGGGACACCTTTGGCGGTGGCCTTTTTAATTTTTTACTCATACCATTTTTTTACACCTTAGTGGGTGTAATGACTCAATATTTGAAATATTTTTAGTGTATGATCCCTAACATAATTGGATAGCCAAAATAACTTATTTGGGATAGGATAAGGGATTGAGGTAATGTTAATATCATTATATATACGTCTTATTTTCTTCTTTTTTTTGTGTAGATATTTCATGGAAAGGATCAACCAATCAGGTGATCATTTATTTCTTAAGATGTATTAATTTGTGAAATTTTGGTTCCATGATATTATTTTATACTATTTATTTATGTTTAATGGTGTTAATTTCATTGTAATTTCATGTTTTACCAAGATATTTGAATATACGTTATTATTTATTGTTATTTACATATTATTTCATTTTATAATATAGGTTGTATAATACCCCCAAACGATATTATTATACCCTTATCACTAGTTAGAAATATTTTGCATATTAGGAGGAATTAATAAGTCCATGTTATTACATATATTAGGTTTTATTAATGATGATCAAGTTGAGGATGTTACAATGTATTTTCAAAACACATTGTTTTTAATTTTAAATTTTTACATATTTAGGACATAGTGTAATAAGTTAGGTTCATTAGGGCGATCAATTAAGATTTCCCTTATGCGTAGCAATAACATATATGATTATATCCCAAGTTACCAGGAATGGGATTATGGTTATTGAATTTTAAATATTATGATATATAATACTAGAAGTAAGGTGTTAAGATTTTTGGTTTATAATTTTTTATTACAGTGGGTCTAGGGTGAAAAGAGATGGGTCTACGGGAATCAAATTTATAATATAGGTTGACATGATATTTTCATAAATATATGTCACTAGTAAATGGTTTTTTTCAAGAAGTTCTCGATAAAATGATAAGAATTTATTTCATGATAACTTTTGGAAAATAATTATAATTTTGAAATTTTATTGCCAAAACATTTGACAAATATTTCGAGAAAGAACTTTTAAAATTGGGTTTTATTAATTTAAATCATCAATAATAAATTAATGTGTGTTTTACAAAATAATTTATTCATGGTTCATTACATAACTAAACACTTTTATGATAATATTTTTAATATATTTTACTAGAAAATAGACTTTTTAGGATATTAAAATGTGTTAAATATCTATTTTTAAATAAAAAATATATATTTTTATATGAATTAGGTGGTATTGGGTGATTTTTATAGTCTTCTAGCAATTCTTTAGACTATATTTTGGGATGTATTGTGATCCCAAATTATATAGTTAATTCTTACGATATATGTATAGTGTGTGTAAAAGTTGAAATATGGGATGTCTAACCTAGATAAATAGGTGTGAGAGTCCAGGACCAATACAATAAGAATTATAGTTGGCTGATATGAGTGGTAATATAGTTAGTACAATCATGAATGATATTTCATAATTCCTTATGTTTTATAATCCTTAATGGTGTGATTTTTATTTTTAGAGGTTCAGAGGGACTCTAGGGGAATTATGTAATTGTGTTTATGAAATGATTTACTTATATATTGTATAGAAATATTAATCCAATGGATTAACCTTTTATAGTATATCATTCATGGTTTTGAGTTCTCATCATAATAATCATTTTGGTGATTAATTAGGAACACATATTTGGAATATTTTATTGGGATTACCAAATTAACTTTTAATTAAATATGTGTAACTAGAAAGTTAAAAATGTCAATGGAGGTATTGAAACTAGATGGAGACACATATAAATAGTGAATAACAATGGAGATTGAAAGAGATGATTGAATTTCATGTGGAATTAATTTACAATCCATATTGTATGAGATGTTATATCAAGAGATAGAATAACCATTGAATGTTTAGTGATTTCATATAGCTTTAGTAATTTGGAAAATAGTTTTGTTTCGTATCATCCTTATATACGAAAAAATTCATAAAGATAAAATTTAGAGACACTATTAATGGTTCATTATGATTACTTATCATTATCTAATGACCAAGCATATTAATTCATGGTATTCATGTTGGTGTTGTCTGTTGGGATAGATATTCTCCTATATCTTGATGTTATAGAGAGAGATAAAATTTATAGACTAAATTATATGTGAGGTGATGAAATTGCGGATGATCATTATTTTTTTATCAACTTCATTGGTATAAACTTCTTCAACCCAATGTAATGTTCCCCTAAATTTACTTCTTATATTGCATGAAGATTTATACTGCTGACTATAAAATTTTCATTACATAGTTCTATGATATTAATTAATAATTTTAATTAATACTACTTAATAATAATGTTTTTGGATAATTTTTTGTTAAATATATATTTTGGATGATTGTAGATATTATTAAGATGATATTAAAGATTGTAAGAGAAATAATTTTCATAATCCAATTTTATTATGTGGTGATTATTTATTAAAAAATTGATGTTGAAAATTTAGAATAACTATAATGAAACATTCTAAACTCATATAATATTTCTAATATATTTGAAAAATTATAAAATAAATGATGAATGATTCATTCCATTATGATTCATTATATACTCTAAAAAAATTTAGTATGAGTAAAACACGGATATTTATGGTGACGTAAATATCATTACATGAGGAAGGATAAAATTATGGAATTCCAGGGTATGAATAGAAATGATTATACGAATTATCGCATGCCATAGCTAAATACCCATTATATCATAAAACATTATAGGATAATATTTGAAAATTAGATCATTGAAAAAATGATCATAAGTTTTCATTAAAAAAAATTATTTGAAGTTAGGGTTGAGAAGATACATTGATTATATTTAAAAACATTCCATAACATCATTAAACATGATGATATAAATAAGATAAATAATTATGATGGATAAAATATAAAATGAACTTATTAAAACCATAAATTATGGTGTAACAATTTTAATTACAACATGACTTCACTAATAGTATCAATTTTTATTATTTTTGAATTAGGAAATGGACTCAGAGAGAGATTACTCAATTTTTTAAAATTTTACAACTCTCGAGAGAGATAAGATAAAGTGAACATTGTTATGGTATCATTGGATGTATTTTTTATATAAATTTAATTTATATGATTATATTGCATGTTCAATTTAATTATATATTCTATTTTTATATAATATAAAATTATTTTGATGAATTATTTAGTAGTGATAAATTAATGGTATTTTATGGGTGAATAGTAATTTAAAGGATAGGTAATTAATAGTGGGAGAATGGTTTTATATTTATAATGGTTGTTTTTTTGTGTATTTTTTATTATTTATTATTACATTTTGATAGATAATTTTATTATTCATTATTCTTATATGAGAAAAATAATGAATAACGATGATAACAAATGTAATAAAAGTGGATTTTGGATATTAGAGTAAACCTGATACTTATTTCTAAAAGTTATTGGGGATTAATGAATCCCTCTTTAAGCTATCCATTTTGGTCTTAAATTAATAGAAGTGTTAGGAAAAGATTGTTTGAAATTAATTTAATGTAAATGATTTACTATAGGAATATATAAATAATCAATCTAATTTTGGCCCTAAGAAGAGGACTAGATAATCCATTGAATTTAAATTACCATATCCAATTTTTAACAAAAATAATATATTATTGTGAAATTTTTCTTTTTTTTAGTTTGCATTCTAGTTTTCATTCTAAAAATAAAGAGTCAAAAATCTAGAATTACTACAAGTTGTGATATATGGAGTTCTAGGTTCCCAATGGATTGACCTAATACTACCAAAATTATACTATGTATTTTTTGGTTTTGTTAAAGGAATTATTATATTTTAATTCTAAATATTAGCCTATTTAAATAGGAAGTGATGATGTGTAGGGGTGGGTGATGTATTTAGTACTATTTTAAAGGATTTGGAATAAATCATAAAACGAGTTTACTAGAATATTATTGGTTGATTTATTAAAATATTCGCTATTTACTTTCCTTTTTCTCTTTTTATTCCATTTTACATGCATTGTTGTTCCTTTTTTCCTAAGTTGGTCATAAATATTTGATCCAAAAACCTCAAAATAATTCAAAGAGTGGTGAAATTGATATATTTTAGATTCCATAATCAATATTTCACACTTTATTTCTTTGATATTTTTCATCAATAGATGAAAATGTTTAATCAAATGAAAATCTACATAAATTAGGATAGAAGAAAGATGGGGACCCTAGATTGAAACATTTGATGACTATAATGGACTATCAACATCCACAGATCAATGGATATTATCAAATTATTATGATGGATCTTATCTAAGATAATGTTTTGAGTTGAAGCTAATCATGTTATAATTGACATAAAATTATGGATAATTATGGAGCATGTAGAGATAGGTTCCTCATAAATAAATTGTTATTTTTCAACATATTTTTTATTCATTAAAGAATAATTATATGATTATGATGTAATTAATATGAGATAAATTATATTATCTATAAATTGAATTAAAAACAATTAGTTTAAAGAATTTACATTTGGGTTGATCACTACGTTTTATGGGATTATAATTAAATTCATGCAGTAATATTTTCCACGTGATAAAATTTGATAAATCTAGAATGAAACTAAACAAATTGTACAATAGGATAGAAAATATAACATTGGGGCCTGGGAATGATTTAAAAATATTCTTAATATGTTTTCCAATTATAGATTATCTCGTTTGATATAGTTGAAAACCAACTACCGAGGATTATAACTCAATTCTAATGCTATAGAAGATTCATCAACAGAAGGTCTTATAAAAAATAAAACTACTATTGAAAAAGAAATATTGGATAAATTTTCATGAAAATTATTTTAGTGGAAAGGAATAGAGGTCTAAATATGCAAGATATTCCCTTTTGGTGAGAAATAGTAAATTAGAATCGTTAGTTGAAACAATGTCAACGCAGTTTGAAATAATTGTTTCAATTCATTTTAATAGAGAACCATCAAAGCCACAAAAAACACTATAATTTGAGATATATAGAGTTGTAAACATATTTTAGGATTATAAAGATAATAATGAGTTCATTTCAATGAGAAAATTTGGATTTTTAGTGTATAGCTAGCTACTATAATATTTTAAAAAACATTATAGATAATTATCACTACACTGAAAATATAGTTTAATTAAGATATTTTTTCATATTGTGGTGGATTAAATTAATATAATTGTTTTTTGATGGTTTTATATAATATATTTTTGATATGTTTGAGGAATAATTTCCAATGTTATTACTGACAGTTGAAAATGATTTATCAGTGGTTTTTTGTTTTGGATTAAACAACTTCTAAATAATTAGTGATATTTTTAAAATAAATATTTCTTATGAAATAAAATTAGAAAAAAAATTCAATTATACTTCACATGAACAACTCATAGAGGACCTGGAACAACACTCCGTGAACAGTCTTGGATCACCTTGTTCGACCCACTAATCCCAGCCAACAATCCCCACCAAACTCTGCCCAACCGAACATGACCCACCTAATCCAGCTCGCCCTACTCGCTTAACTTGTCCAACCTGATCCTCCAGACTATCGCATAGTGTTCCTTGGGCCCACCCAACCTAATCAACCCAGAATTCCCAACTAACTTTCTTTCTTTTCCCACCTTACCTGAGTTTCCCTCCCATATAGTGTCCAATATGTGAAAAGTTATGACATTATTTCATGGAAAGTAATTTGACTCCTGACCTCCCAGTTATTAGAGATTAACCAAACCAATTTTCGATGAACACACTATTCATACAAAATCCATACATATATATATATATATATATCTATTTTGTGTATTTATATATATATATATATATAATTTTAAATCTATAAATAATTATAATTACATATAAATATATATATACATACACATTTAAATATTAGTATACATATATTTATTTATTTATTTATTTATGGATATATATACATTTTATAATATATGAATGTATAAAAATATTATATATAAAATATTGTTTATAGATTTCTCATATTATTTATTACTAATCACTAATTATAAATTTATTTTTTTGTGTGGGTCCATATATATATATATATTCATGCAGGAATGCACATATATATAATTATTAATTAGTAATAATATTATATATATATATATCTTAAAATATAAATTTATTTTACAATATGGTGATGATATATAAGTACATGTAATTACATAAAACAATATGAGTAATCAATTATTAAAAACATTGAATGTAATTAAAATTACTATATAGATATTAAATTTTATATTTTTACTTGTTATTAATTATTTAATAATTATAATTATATCTTAAGTAGTGCTTAAAAATATATAGAAGTATATTATTTAAAATAAAATAATATTTAATTGTTATTGAGAACTGAAAAAATAATTCCATAATTGAATAGGCTAAAATTCACAAAATATAAGTTCCATTTTTTGTAAAGGCATTTTGAAAATTCACACTATGTCTAGATAGAATACGCACTAAACAACAATGCTATCAGGTTATGTGATATTGTAACCCATGAGGCTTCACTTGATACATTCAAGCGGCCTTCTTCAAGTGACTATGGTTTTACCGGTTGAGAAGAGATGAAAATGATGTGCCATTTTTGATGTCGATGTTGATGAAATGACACTCTATATATAAAGGATTCCCTAATTAAAAATTCTTTAGGAAACTAAGGTTGATTGTGAATAGAGAATCTCATGGTTATTTCTCTATTTTGTGATACCCCCTAAAGTCATGAAATCATGTAACATCAAATGGTTCACGTGTCTGAATATGGTGGTGTTTATCTAAGAGGGACTACTTTTAGGATCATTGTTTGTCATGTAATGTGCCAGGGGGATTTCATCAATGACATAAGGATTGGTCACACATAGTGCATGAGATAACACCCACTTCTATAGACACATCCCACTATTTGAAACCCATGTACATGACTCTCATACCTTAAGAAGTATCATAAATAATGGGGGAAAATTATATGAAAACCCACTTGAAAATATGAGATACATAGTTACCATACAAACAAAATGATCATTATCCAATGATAATTAAAAATTGTTTTGTTATTTAGAAGGCCATTTTTTAATAAAATCGGCAACTATATTGGAAAGATATAAGGAGTGTCCAATTTTAAAAACATAAAAAATTCCTACAATATTTTTCCATGCCACATGATGTCCCCTCAGTCACACGATTGCATGGTGAATTATCGGATATGTGATTGAATAATGAATTGTAAGTCACAGGATAGTGTAACTTCATAACCTAACATAATGTAAGTTCCATGATCATGTGACCCTCTATCCATCATGTGATCACATGACCCTTTGACCTTCATGTGACCATAAAATTCCAAATAGCGCAGCTTGAAACCTCCTACGTTTGTATTTTTTTCATCCTCCCCTCAGGTTATAACTTATATATTCATCTATCTCAGTATAAATATCTAATATGCTATTATTACCTGATCCCTATGGAAATAATCCCCAGTAATTTGGTTGTGTTTCATTACCCATAATTGGGGAAAGAACCTATAAATTCTGAGGACTCATTTTCCTTTTATAATAATGACAAATACAATTCCTTTTTAAGGCCCAAGATCCATATCTAATATATTTCCATCAATCTCTATGAACTACAAGAACTCTTATTCTTATTACAATCAAGATACTTATTATTTCATTTTAAATCTCGAGCTCCATATCCAGTATATTTCCATCTATCTTCTTGAACTATAAGGATACTAATTCCGTTTATAATCAGAATTTGTAGGATTAATTTATAAGGCCTGGGATTCATATCAAATATATTTCCATTCGTATTTATGAACTATGAGGAATAAAGTTCATATTTAAATTTTAATATAAATGGTTCTTTTTTGAGTCCCAATCCCAAAAATACACTATATTTCCATCATCCTATCTATGTATCCATATCCCAAAAAAAACTATAATTCCTTCATGATTTTATTCCCTTATATAGATTCCATATTACAAAATTTCTTGTGAAATTAGATATTTCTTATCATAGGGACATATTCCCCATGGGACTCAAAGCAGTATTCTCTTATGTTTTCCTCAATTTGTAAGCCTTTAACCAATTTAATCTTATGCTCATATATTTTCCCATAAAGATCACAAATCACATGGGCTTTGAGATCTACAATGATCATGTCATTAATATAATGAAAATTCTCCAATTATTGACATCATCTTAAGGTGTAATTCCAAACTGCATTTTCTTTTCATTAAAATTTTCATACACCAAATGAATTATCATTGGACGACCTTATATGAATAATACCACCTGATTCCCCTATTGTCACACATTTTATAACACAAATATCATCAACATCCAAACAACATGGGCTCTGATTCAAATTTTTAGAAAATATTTAAGACACCACTCCAAGGCTTGGGCCCTCATATAACATATAAAATTTTACTCATACATATCCTAATCACTAGAAATTAGACTGCATGAAAACATATTTTCCGCATGACATTACAGTACTTGTTATGGTCCTATATTTTATCTTTATGAAATGTAACATACACTGCATGGCCTTTGAAACTCATATCAATGGGATATGAAGGATACCTCTATAATGTTCAAACACTACATTATCAACCGACCTTATTTCAACCTCATTTTTCAATATCCCTTGCAATGCAATTCACTAACTTCTAATACTTTACTATACTTCCATGAGTTTGGATATCCCTTCCATTATGGGTCATATTCCCTATAGAACATCAATATTTAGGCCATATCACTTATGTGTCCATTCAATTTTTTACCTTTCCTGGATATGTTTCAATGAGTGTAGAGGTCCTATCCATTTAAAAAATGTTCCCTAAATTATATATTATACCAAGACATATTTCTTGACTAGAATCATTCCCACATCTATACAGATATATTCTTTCTACGTACCACTATACCATCCTTATTTCCCCATATTCCTGATATAATCTATCTTCATAGGATTAAAATCATTATGATATCAACCTGTACTAATTGAAACACACTTCATGATAGGTCAACAGAATGATATTCCCCTACACACGTCCCCCACCAACCACTGATAGTAATTGTTCACCTTGTATTCTTTATCTCACAATGTTAAATAACATAGATTGGTCATTGTCATATGAACATAAAAGGTAATAATTATATTTTTATGACGCGCTGAACTGTGTGGGTTTTGGATCATTTTACAAGGATTTTTTGGAGCCACCTTCATGGGCCAAATCACTTAACAATAAGCACCTACTACATTTTTATCAAATACTCAATTCTAGATCCCCCAACTATATATGTTTAAAAAATATCAATACCCAAACGAACATACTATGAAACAATGGGTTATAATATATAAAACCCATAATCCATATAGACGATTTTATCGACGAAGAACCTCTAATACATACAGATGGTCACACTGAAGATATTCATATAACATGATTAAGAATTCACATCAACAAAATACAATAACTGATTGTTAAATTTTAGGGTAACAAATATTGAATTGAGATTTGATAATGATTTAAGAAAATGAGTTAAATCTATAATAGAGTCTTAAAGTAGGCAAATATTCCCCAGAAAATTGTGTGATGACCCTGATACCTAATAATATACAACTCTCTACCAATTTTAGTTTCCAAGTATCATTGACAAGGAACCCCAATAATTATCTTTTTTTTGGAATGTAGGAAAATAAATCATTATGGATGTGAGAACCCTTGGGTGTTTTCAATTCCTTTAATAAACCTCATTGGAATCCAACTAATATAGGTGTAGTGGCTCGTCATGGGGGTTGGGTGGTCATTATATGTTCCTCATTGAACCACTCGTTGGGAATCCCCATCTCTTCTTGAAACAAAAATATTGAACCCAACCCAAATCATTTATTGAAAAAAGAAAATTAGGTGAACAACAAGCCATTCCATTTTTTTATATTATATGAAAAAATGGTGGACTTTATTTGAATCATGTATTGACCAAAAAAACTGGTGAACCTCATGTAATGAATTTTTTTTCATGAATTATATGAAAAAATGGGTAACCCAACATAAAACATTAATTACAATGAATAGACAACTGAATTTACCAGGTATTTTGTGTTAACCATGTTCCTTACATATATTGTTTCATTGAATCGTTTCCCTATTTTTGATGTCCCTATGACCAAAGATATTATATTCATAGAATAACGTTAATTCTAGAAATGGAATCATTATCATGAATGTTTTATAGAAATGCATATTCTCTGTGATTCATTGCCTCTAAACGTTAATGTAAATTATTTTGTACTAAAATATTATAAAACGGTGTTGCGAATAGGATGTTTAGGGAATAACATCACCATGGTACCATCACAATGATAGAGTTTGGTAATAATGGGCTCCAATAACTAAAGCATACTAGTACATCTCATCCAAGGGTATCCTTTTTGAAGTCATTAATGCATGTTTACACTAACAACCACATTAAGAGCATTTCCCAAGTGTGAAATAATTAAAACCTTCCATATTGAGGGTGCTTCCTGATTTTTCACCACCTAATACATTCATATCTGGTCATCTAGATGATCCCATTAGGTGTGGAATGCATGGGATCATATGTAATAACCTCATATTCATGTTTCTACAACATCCCCTATTGACATATTTTGATGAAATACTTGTTGGAACAAAGGTTGTTCATTACTATAAATGGAGTATGGTTTGTATTTTTTATCAATACACACATGAATGATCATGTAGTTTTCAAGGAATGGGATCTTATTGTTCAAGATAACAATTTTATTGAAGGTGAAATCCTTTCAAACTGCTTGTTAAATTTTTGTGTCCAAAATATAAAGAATAGTGAAAAGTGATTTTTGAAAAGGATTCTGTGCACAAGTGTTATGAAGTATTGGAAAGTTTCACACAAGGAATATATCAAGGTCTTCACATAAAAAAATCTAAATGTAAAGATGTGTTCAAACATTATAGATTTGGGAGAATGGTGAGTTTCTATGAGTTTTCCTAAAAAGAGACTAGTGCGGACGATACTTTCATGCTATGGGAAAAGTTTTGAGAAGTTTCACGTAGGGTCATCAATGCCTATATATAGGTAGCTACTCAATACTATCAAAGAGTATTAATAGTTAGAGAAAATCTAATCTCTGAATTGTGGTAGAAGTGTGTTGTGTGCATGTAGGGAATCACAATAATGTAGAGAGTTGCATGTATGATAGGAGTTTCACATGAGTGGCGAGTAACATGTAAGAATGGAGTTCCATGAAATGTTATCCATAATTATATCAAGACCAATTGAATCCTATGGTGTAGCTATGAAAAATAGAATGGTTTCGCAAAAGATACTGGTTGCATGAAAGAAAAATTATGTGACAACCAAAAATATTGCGCACATCAACGTGTGTTTCATGCATGTACTGAGTTGAGATGATTTCAGGTGATGATTATCCTATTTATTAGTTCAGTGTATAAAAGTGTATCAATTCAGTACTGTGATTCATATCGAGTCTTATGCTGTAAAGAGTCAATGACATTAATTAAAATCTATTGAAGAGAAATTAATGTCAAAACAATGATCAAGATTTCACCTGATGCATCGATCTAGGGGGAGTTGATGGAATTGTTCTAAGATGATAGTGTGTTATCCCTATAATATTGAAAAGGAAGTGTTCCTAACATAGATTGACTATTCCCGAATAGTTTTACTCAAAACCTAGTAAAGACTTCTGGAATTAGGTAAGACCAACAAACTATTGGTGAATTCACCTTGGACTAGACAATAGTTATGAACCATATAAAACAGATATGTTGAATCTTTTCAAGTGAATGTTTTATTACCGAACTATTCCAATAGATGGGTTTTATATTTTCCTACCAAGGTGGGAACATAATTAGTTGATTTAGAAGAAAATGTTGAAAAAATGATTCTCCCATCCCCTCTCAGGGTGCTCTAGGGTCCTACAATACTATGGGTAGGATGATGTCCATGCTCACCCATGTTTATTCTATTAACATATTATAATACCATGCAAGGGAATGATGATATCCTTTCCACCAAATATGAATCCCATCAACAAACCCTGATATGACTTAAATAATGGAAGTGGGTATAGGTTCTCACAAATATCTAAAATGTATGTCAATATATACATCATATAAAACCAATTAGGCCTATATACTTAAACATAACCTTATAAAGTTCAATAAAAATTTTCTATCTGGAGAAGATATTCATCAGTATGTTATAATGATCACATGGGAACAAGAAAACATTTTTGATCCAACCAGGAGATAAATATATCAACAAGATCATCATTATTATATATCTAATATGTAGCCGAAAATTACTATTGTTCCAAATTAGTTGTAGTTTTTGTATATTTCCGTAAATAATAAGGAACAATACTATGCTCAAATCCATGTTCTGATTGGGGTGCATCAATAAAACATGATAGTCGCATCAGAAAAGCTTCAGATTCTTATCAAGGAAGGATAGTGTAATATTAAAAATAAATCTATGAATGGGCTCATATTCCCAATCCAATTGAGGTTCATTGAAATATTTCTGCTATGACCTCAAGGAAAGTTAATACCTCTTCCCAAAATTCAAAATCTAAATAGAATATTCTGGCAGGTGAAAAAATCTTGGAACATATTCTTACTCCCATCAATGGAGGACTATATCTGCATCTTTCAGATTACAAATTAGAGGAGGGAAATATTCATTCATTAATTCCCATGTTCAATTAGTATATTTTTGTTTGTAATAAACATATACAATAGGTTCATATTATTTCATTGACCATGGATGGAAAATATATTCTAGTAGCCACCAAAACACAGGTTCATAGTATAATAAATCATTTAGAAGCTTGTAAGCATGCTCCAATAGCTTCTAGATAGTGATAATGTAATCCTGAAATATAAGAAGATAATAATTTTCATACTATGATGACCAACACCTATTTTTATCATATTATTACTCGATCCCACATTTAAGACAACATATTTATACTATGACATGTGATGCGGCTCATATTTCTACATTGATGAATTCTATATTCGTATAGTCTATTAAATTAATATCTATATATTTTAAAAGATCCAAAAATTATTAATTTTATGTATAAGGTGACATCTAAAAAGTATTTATTCTTTTTGGTAGCATATAGTTGGAATACAGGGACCTAAACCCTAATATTCACTATAGACAGCCTCAGTTGGCTAATTTCTCATCTTGGGATGAAAATCCTCCAATTATTGATGAACCATAAAATAGTAATGTTTTGAAACACCATAAAACAATATATGTATTTCCCCACTATCCATCAATATTACCTCACCTCGATGAGCTGGCAACCTAGTGTGGTGAGGACTATCCCATCTTTCTACAGGTCGTGAGCCACTGTCTGTGGAAAAGTGTCATTAGTGGTCTAACTAAATATATGGATACTCATATGATGAGTTATAATATACCAAGGACTTATGGAATGATTTTAATGAGAAAAACCTCCTAGATATGTTCTGGACCATCGCCACTTCTAACTATAACATCACCGATAACCTGCTAGAGGATTTCTTTCCTTACACACAGCATAAATTATGGGAAATATTCAATCACCAAGAAGAAATAAACCGCCTTTATGAGGGATACGAGAACCATGTCTATGTAATTAAACTTGACTAATGTTAGATATTCATTACTTATTTCTCTATGGATTGAGACCGATGGTTATAAAATCCTTATGATATAAAATGACATGCTTTCCAACATAGAGAATCTTCCCTTCCAAAAATAATTATGGAAGCCTCATATAATGTATGAATATAAGGATAGAGAGACCACATGAAGATTATTTTGACTATTCCCTCTAGAAAATGTAGTCCCTCAGAGATGTAATCATATAATTTAATTATTATATGGGAGGCCAGAGGACCAAACAATGTGTGATTCATTCCACCTATCCAATAAATATCCTCCCACTTCAAAGACACAAAAGTATAATGAGCAGAGAGAGATATCTAGTGGTAGGATCCGAACCTAGTACTCTTAATGAGCCTAAATCATTCCTTGTATGAAAAAGATAAATCCTCAGACCACTATTTTAATTCCAATGGAAATTATCTCACATTATGTTCAAATTATTGACTCAGCACATGCTCAAGAAAAAATGAATAAATATATGAAGATTGAATTGGTTTCCATTATGGAAGTCATATGGGATCTCCCGAATGTAGCATGAATTGGTGATTTTTTACCAACACCTCCACCCCATGGATCATAAAACCTTATGCATGGAATGAATACATTTACTATACATCTGAATATAAATCATCATATAAGGTTTGGGACATTTTTACCATGATTTAAAACTTGAGGGTCTTAAGTTCCTCAATTGGTTTGAAATGTAACTGTTTAATAAACATAGTAACCCCAACCATCAAGAATGAGGGAATTACTACTATTTTTCCCAAGAAAATAATCAGTCTCTAGGTTGCGTAGTGGTTTCGAAAATGTTGTTCCCAATTGTTTCTAACACTATGTGACGCAACCATTTTATTTTTTGGATCGATCAGTGAGGGAGGATAGATTTTTCCTCAAGGTTACAACTCATAGACAATAACTTCGTGAAAATATGATGTGGGGGATAAATCCTTGAAAATGATCATAGTCAAAATGCCATAGTGAGAGGAAGGGTAGGGGAAGACATTAATTTGTCACTAAAAGGGGATTATGGAAGGGACGAGTCACTCTATTTATCATAGGATAAATAAATAATTCATGTTGACCAATAAATGTTGCTGAAAATTCCTCACCATCAATCTTGTTGATGACATAGATCCATATGTGGACATCAAAGAACATAAAGAATAAATAGTACCTCAAGAGAATGGTTACACTAATGTAAAGGTCAAGGATGTGTGTACCTCAAATAAAAGGATGATCCAAAATTTAGTTCCTCTAAATGGATATTTTTACCCCCTTGATGTCCTTCAATTAAAGATAAAGGGAAATAGAATCTATGTCCCACTCACCTCTAAGAAGGTTTATGTCCCATCCATAAAAGAGAATTTTGTATATTATAAGGCTGAGATATTTGATCTAATATAGCCTAATGACTAATTTCATAAAGACAGTATAACAACAAGGTATCACATCATGGATAAGTAAATATATCTCCTCACATCCACCATGACGTGGCTAATATTATAACAATAGTGGAGTTTCGATATCAAGTTGGCTCCAGATCTAGATATTTGTTTTATCTAAATAAACTAATTGAGGAAGATTGGGATTTTATCTTATTATGGTAGAATTATCCTTCATCTCAGTATAATAATTTGGTCTATGAATGAACTATAAATTAGAAGATGATGAATGTATGGTCACCACATCAAGCCTCACTCGCTTCCCACATACAAGAGGTGGATGTAATTGCATAACTATTTGAAACCCTCATCAACATCATGTATCTGACTAATTGAGTGGAATCCATGGAAGGATATTGTTCCCTAGTATAACCAAAACAAAATCCTATCCTTAATCGGTGGATAAGATTATTCTTCTATCCAATTTTAGGAGTCATATTTTCTTAGCCTTCGAACACATGGGGGATATAGATTAGTATACATCACACATTATATTATTATGTGGCCCTATAATGGGCCTGTGAGGCTATTAATGGAATATAATTAAGATTTTTTGTCTATATTCTAGTTGGAATAGCTTTCCACTAGTATTGTATCTTCTGAGAAGGTTCTCTTAACTATGGGGAATACATTCTTCCTCACATTCTCTAATAATTCAGTTCCCTACAAATGAAAATGATTTTCATTGACATAATGAAATAAAAATAGTAGGAAAATTATCGTGTTATCAAAGTTACCACAAGATTTAATTTCCATACATAATCACTCAGTGTTCCACTCCTATAGTAGACTTTTTTTGTCTTTTTCTAGAGAATCATTGTGGCAAATTGTAGACAACACTGATTCCCTTGATTTCTATTAGAGAGATATGAGATTTTATATACATGGCCCAGCATCTAGAGTATATCATTCTTGAAAATGGGCCAATTATAGGACCATGACCATAGCACAAGGGAAAATATCATGTAATGTATAAATAATCATTTTTGGATCAAACAGAAATCAATGTAAAATGGAGAAACCGGGTAGGTTCTGCATTGCCTGGTTCCACCCATCAACTGGAATCAACAAAAAAACCACCCCTGAATGAATCAATGTTACCCATTATTTTAGGTATAGATTAAAAAAGTTTATTCATTATTAAATACATTGAGGTTTTTTAATTTCTCAAACCCTATAAGAATTATATACTCATGTTTCATAAGAATAAGATATATAGCATGGTTGAACATAGTGATATTCAAAATACTACTTTTATTATTGATGGTTGGGTAATACTATCCCCGACTTGTTATTCATCCAAAAAAATCCATCAAGGAATGGTTAGTTCCTAAAATGGTGATACAAGGAAAACCAGATATTAGTGAACCATGTTACCACTACCAAATCAGAAAGAGATTGTGGCTGACAGGAATTTTTCGTTAGGTGTGAACAAATGATTGATAACTTGTTGATGTAGGAGAAAGATATCCACATTATTCATCAAACTCATCCAGTTTGGATTTGAGTACTTCTCCAAGGAACTCAATGTCCTCTTTGTAAGACATGTTTTTGGATATGGTGATTTATAAATCACAGGAGGATCCCAATGATTTAGATTTCGTGATTTCTTTTAATAGACTAGTCCCCTCTTCACGCCTTTAGTGTCTGAAATATGTGGGCCCTTCCTAAATGGCCACTTCTCATGATAGTTCTGCAATTTTATTAAAAATCTATTCAGTGTGTTATCTCCCAAGATGGAATAACTTTCTTCAATGTTTTTATTCGAACCCCTCTTCCCAGTGTTGTTTGTATGAGGTTGAAATCCAAGCTCCATTCTCCAACTAATTCTTCTCATTAAAATTTCCCAGAAACATTATCACTCCAAATTTAGTAGAACCATAATTATATGATTTCAGTCATCATTTGGAAACTGTGAGGCATGGGTTCTAATACCAATACTTATTTTCTATCTTTTGAACTCATCAACACCCATTATTTGACAATGAATTTTCTCAAGATGAAGATTCATTCTTCCAGGATTACGAAATTTATGTGTAGATTTAATTCCAATGAATTTATGTATATTGGACCCTATAACCTCGATATATATCTCTTTTGGAAGTATGGTGTTTCTATTAAGATGATTTTGCCTCTAAATATTTCATCACTAAATTGGTTAGTGCAGGAACCATCTCATTTTATATTACATTGTTTTATTTGAAATGTGAATCTCATGTATGAATAGGTCTTTGGGAAGATATAGTTATTTTTACTCAGGGGATAGACCACATACCATCAGTAGATATTTTCAAATTTATCCTGGATCCCATTGAAATGAATGGCAGTGGTTCTTTCCTTGGGGAATACAACATGGAATTTTTGATGTTTACATCTAATGTAGGTCTCAATGATATGGGATACGTTGGGGATTACATTAATATGTGTAAGGGCCAAAGGAGAACTAGATTCACCTGGTTCTGCCTCGATCATTTTCATAGAGACTAAAATGCGATCGTGATGATCCCATATGAGATGGTTGCTCATTTGTATTGGTATCATTCTCAACACACTCCCATTATTGTTGATCTATCTTTTCAAAATGTGCATGATTAAAATTTTGTCTATAGTAATTCCTAGTATAGAACTCTAAGGATCCATTTGGTAGAATGTTTTTCAGGCTTGAATCCCTCATGGAGTAAAAATTGGATCAATATTCATAATAAACAATGGTGTTTACAAAATCACCTACATCATTGGATCAACAACCAACTTGTATTCTTCTAATTTTTGGATGTAATAAAATAGGACAGAAATCAACGTGATATTTTCTTATAAAATGGTTGGATGAGATGGATTATGTTGATTTAATTTGTACGAAGGATTTACTAGCTGATATGTTACTCATACAAGAACATCTTGCTCAGGTGCAGGCTAGGGATAACTAGATCATGAATGGTGACTGGAACAATACCTTTTTTCATGCAGGTATTAAAGAGAAAAGATGGAATATCTATTCAAATATTACTTTATTTGATGGATGTTCTAATAATATTATAAATTTGATTTTTGATTTGAAAAAAATTACATTTCTCATCCCTTCTTGATGGTCCCAACCTAAACATACATTGAGGTTACCTTCATGCCTTAGTGATTTTTTTGACACCATCCTTGGTCTGGTTTCCGAGGAATAAAACACCATTTTTTTACATATGTTACTGATGTGGGGGAAATTGATGATGTTTCGAAGTCCATTCATCCAGAAAGTGTGCCTGGGACCGATTGCGTCCCACGATCTTTATACGTATCTTCATGGGATATGGTGAAGGGGGAATTGGTTTTTGTTGTCAATGAATTTTTTATGGGTGGTAAAATTCCTTGAGTGGGAATATCTACAACCCTACTGCTCATTCCCCAAATTAAGAATCCACCATATGATAAACTCTTTAGGCATATAACCATGTGTAGCTTCATATACAAGGTTATCTATATTATGATAATTAGGGGTTTCCCCAGCTTCTCCATCATTGGATATACAAGGATAAGCATAAATGTTTTTAGGGATATGAGTTTACGGTAAAATTGGTTTGTCTTAGGAGATTATTTTTGATATTAATAAAAAATCCTCAGGATCAAATATGGTTATCAAGTGATATATAGGAAAATCCTATAATAAACACGAATAGAATTTTATCTTCATTGTTCTTCACTATATGGTATTTTCTTCAGGTACAATTGATATTTTTTTAGATTTTTCATCTCTTCGTGGTACTTTATCTCATTTTTGGGGTCAAAATGTGGCTTTTTCAAATCCATGAATGGGATAAGACAAGGTGATCCTATTTATCCAAGATAGTTTATTATTTCCAAATACCCCCTAAGATTCTATATCAATAAAAGCTTCAGTTATGGTGTAATCCTCCACTATCACTATAGTCCGACATCCAATGGAATGTCCACCTAATGCTCATAGGAGACACCGTTAATTTTATTAATTCCAACAAGTGATTTATTCGAGATATTAATAAAATTTTAGATGATTATGGAAAATGGATTGGAAAATCTGTGAACAGGTTGAATAGAAGACTTTTTATTTCTAACCAATTCTCAGTCTGGCATGATAGAAAGGTGAAAAAATGTATGGGAATACATAGTATGAGATTTCTAATATATTATCTTGGTGCCCCAATTTCGTCGCACCGTCTTAATGATCAATATTTCGAACTGTTTTAGAAGAATTACTGATCAGATCATGAAATAGAAGAATCTATATATCTCTTTCAGTGGAAGAGTCACCCCAATGACTAATGGGTCATCTTCGATACCCATGCATTTCCGGTCTGACCTCATCTTCCAAAAACGAATCCAATATAGCATAGAATATTTACCAACTTCCTTCAATCAGAACGTGTATTCCAATGGGAAGTATCATTGAGAATATTAGTGGAGGATGGCTAGAAAATCATAGGAGTGAGGCATTAACCTAAAAAAATCCCCCCATATCCATTAAATGTATTCTTGGAAACATCACGTGGGTGTAAATCGATGGGATGTCGCTCTGGGGTGGTTTCAATCATGGAAAACATTGTAGGGATACTAATTAATTATGGGGAAACTCATCTTCCATGTAAAATGTTATTAAACTTCAATTCACTACTATATAATAGAATTGAAAATGGATTATTGGGATTATAGAAATATGCTTCTTTCCCAAAAATTGTGCTGGATCCATGATATATTTTTATGTTTTCTCAGTACCCTACATTACATTCAGTAAAGCCATTGATTTCACTCAATTTATAAGTGCTATACTTGATGATGATTAACAATAATTATTTGAAATTAAAAAGCTAAATAATGAACTTGACATTTGTTTCTTCACTACTCCGTCATTATGTGACTTCTACATGAAAGATTACAGTTAAGTGTTTCTGAATATAAATGTGTTAGATGTCTGTGGTGAAACTATCTTGTTCAAGGAGGATCATTCTAAAGTTGACTTTCTCTTATGGCATATCAGGAAACATATATTATCAATAGATCAAAATGATAAATTATATGGAATCAGTATAGTATCTAGATTATTCGGTTTATCTGATCATTGGGAGGAGTCACTAATTCACTTATTTTTAAGGTGATTGATCCCCCACTATATGGGAGTTCATCGCTGATTTTACTGGAATCAATAATCAATAGGGCTCAAGTTTTTCTTTTCTCCCCCAATGGATGTGGGATGATAACACTATCATTGAGAGTATGGTTAGTTCACAAATTATACTAAAAGGGTGTTGGTGTATTTGTAATATCCAGAATATAGCTTGGCATGACGATATATCCATCAATCAGATGAAGATTTCTTTTATAACCAGATGTCTTCTTATCGATTTGACTCAATTTTTTTAGTACAGGGAACATTCCCTCTCTCTTAGAGAACATTTGGTAGCAATAAAATCTCTTATGAAAGTTTGATTGGATTATTCGGTTCTTTGGAACCCACCTATTGCTTCTTTATAACTCAATACAAATAGTTCTTGTTGGATGCTAGTTATGCATGATGGTACTATTACTTGGGATCCCATTAGATCTGTTGTTTTTTATTTTCTACCTTATTTGAATATAGAAACCCCCTGCTGGTGGAGTCCAACACCACTCTCATAGGCTTACATCATTATAGAGTGAATAATACTACCCTCATGACCATCAAGACCGATTCCACCATTATTAATCGATCATTATATATCCATGGAATTACCCTTGATGAATTTAATATATCATTCATAAGTCTCATGGTCTTCTTTATATCAATATGGAGTTTCTTCACTCCAAGAGGGAGGTAAATACAATTGTATAATTTCTCTCTTCTATAGCTGATACCAATACTGTAGATACACGTAACTCTATCCTGGTGTGTCTCCCCATGAGGGTATGGATTTTTAATGGATGGGATATTGGTCTTCTCTATTTTATTCCCCATTGATATCTTTCTCCATGTTCCCATTGCATAATTCCTTGAACTCTTTTTATGGTTCTTTTGGAATAAAATAAAAATATATTTGGTGGTGGAGAACATGACCTAAAATAAATACAATTATGCTAACACCATTCTCAGATTATAAGTCCATCAAATAAACATGTTCGCCTCAGTTCCCACTTTATCCAAAGAGATTTTGCTAAACACAGCATCTTGTGGCAAACATAATCATCAGAAGAAGAATAAGTCACAAAAATAAAGAGCCTTATTCGACACCTAATCTTACCCAGAGACATTTGGATTCCATTCCCCTATAATTCAAATCATGGAATCCAACCTACCAAATGGAATCTTCATTTTATTAAGTTATAATATTTTAATCATTATATTTAGTTCACTTAGAATACCCATTCTCTAATGATGAATATAAAAATGAACGAAATTACCTTATACATTATTGTAAATTCAGAGGAAGATTCCACAAAGGATAATGGAATGGCGGAAGAAGCTACAATGGTCAAAAAAATTATCCCAACCATATCCTTTGCATTGCCATATACACAGTCGAGATCCACTGGTAGGAACATCAGTGAACACACCAAGAACATGGAGAAACCATGGAATCCTACAATATTAATCCAAACCCATTTTTTCTATACAACCAACCATCAATAATGAAACTATCCAATCAACCCATTGGAGTGGTTATACCATCTTTGTTTAATCCGATAGTTCCAAACATTCCTTAAACGTTTTCTCAAGTTCTTAATCAGTATACCTTGAGTACATCACATGACAACTCATAAATTTTTGAAACATTTTTTTCATGATTTATTACATAAATACACCAATTATACAATACCCAAAGATCAAGAGTCCTCATTGCTATCAGAAAAAATATACATAACATAATTACATGTAATTGGGAAAGCAATTATTTGAAACTCCTTATCATGATCTTAAAATTCAATCTCTCTTCTAAAACAATTTGTGATGACATGAGGATGTATATAAGAAAGGGATGGTTTATTAGTCCGGATAAGGTAAAAATAAAAGAATAACATGAATAAAGTAATAAATTTTATCTAATAGGGATATCAAGTTTACATAAAATGGTATAGAATAATAAACATGATCATTTAATCTTGATATAATTTGATAACATCAATGAATCATATGCATGTGGCCATAAAATAAAACATAAGATCACAAGTATATGTCAAGGACCACCTCTGAGAAATCATAACATAGTGTTATTAAGATAACCACCCTTTTATAATACACTATATCGCATGTGATAAAAACATTATCCAATGCATTGGAGGCCTATTTAATTTCGGGGCCACCGGTCACATTCATATCATGTACATGTAGGTGTGTGATACATAGATCAAGCAACATAATAATGTCTGTCATCACTTTTATTACCATGATAAAATAGTGTGGGTTTCATAACCATAATTATAATATAATTTACGAACATGTAAATTTAGGTGAATAACCTTGAATGGGAATGGGTATTGGAATCCACCACACATCCTTTTGGCATGAAAAAATCATAGTATAATTTTGGTTGCATAATGGGTGTAGATAACAATTCAGCAAGTATTTAATGAGGGTTAATGGTGGTATTTCATTACTTGGAAATAATAAGTAAAGTAAAATTGATGTGTGAAAACACATTTCAAATGAAGAATTGGAAATTTAATGGGATAATATAATGAAATTTCTTGAATAAAAAGGAGGAGATAATTCATAATATTGAGAGGAAAAATATAAATGCATGGATGGGGATTCATATGATCTTGGGAACACCTTTGGAAATATTTATAGAGAGATATGGAGAAAAAAATCATACTTAATAGGTTTTTAGTGAATAGTAGTGGGATATTGGGTGGGTATTTGCATAAAAAGTGATGGAAATTCTTGATTAATTTCTAATCCCATGTTTTTTATGAAATATAATAAAATAATAAAAAACACAATCATTCCATAAAATTATTCGCATGGTTTCATTCATAGAGGAGTGGTTTTCATTATTCTAAATTTCCTAGAACTGTATATACTAAAATAATACCATTTATTGTGTGTAAGAGAGTAATGTACATAAATAAATACTTTTAAAACGTTATAATATTATATATGTTTTGGAGATTTTATTAAGGGTTTTTAAAATTAAACAAATAACATCAATAATACCTTATATTATAGTTTAAATATGTATTTGGTTTTTAAATATTTTTATTGAATTTTTACAACACTTATGGACCCTTGTGATGTCATAAAAAAGACAATATATTGATATTTTATTTACTTTTTGCTAAAAAATTTAAATGGTGAAGAAATTTTAAAAATTTCACCATTGGTTATTTTCAATGCATAAATTTCTAAAATAATGTTTATTTTTTAAAAAATAAATTTACAAATGTATTAATTTTCAATTTTAAATAAAAATCACTATTTACTATAAAATAGTAGTTTTTACGATTTTAACAACATTATAACCGTTATAAAAATTATATTGGAATACATTAAAACATATTAAAATTTATATTTAATTAATTATTATCTAATAATAATAATTTATTAAAATATCTTTTCTTTTAAAACAATGAGCTGATAAAAAATGTGTCCTGAGTGATGTTATATATTAAAGAAAATTGATTTATTGATGTCAAAAAAAAATTTGTATCGATATCTTTATATAAAAAATTGTACAGTAATAATTAAAATTGAAAACTATATTCATTTTTTTAAAAGAATATTATATATAGAACTTTATGCATCAATGGTCAAGATACATAACACCTTATTACACCATTTTATTACCTAATGTTAAGGTGTGAGATGGTGATTCCCTCATAGGGTGGTTCGACAAACATGTTTTCGGTCATGATCTCATTAATATCGAAAGTCCCTCTAATAAATGGGAATCATATCGTATGATCCTACTAGTCATGGAAATATCTTCTTTTGACTGTGTCAATTATATTTTATCATAAACCTAAATACATACAAATAATAATGGTTACTCTATGACAACTATATTATCAATGGTTAAAATTCTTAACAGTTTTTTAAATTAGATAAGATATATTTTATAGAGGTCTCAAATATATCTAAATAGTGCATGTATTTGATATTATACTTTACATAATAAAGAATTTATTTATTTGAAAAATGAATTTAATTTATAAAAGTTTGGATTGTTTAATTCTTCCCACCTTCACATATTTCATCCTCAAAATTTCATTTCATATACTAAAATAGAAGAGGGTTATTTTGTTTCATTACCTCCTCTATTTCACAGGTTTCTTCCTCAGACATGGGGTTCCACCATATCCCATTCACCATGTGAGGTGTCTTGTTTGATATTAATTTGTCTCTATGATCTTAGATCACCACTGACTACTCCTAGTGTAAAATACCATTCTCTAAGGGTACCAAATTTGGATTCAATACATGTGAATGGTTTGGTATAAACTTCATCAAGAAGGATACATGAAACAAATCATGTACATTTGATTAGTTATGTGTAAGGTCTAGTTGATAGAGCACTACCCCAATGCATTCAAGTATCTCAAAGTTCCCATTTTATCTTGGACTAATTTTCCCATATTCCGAATTCTCATGAATTTATTCCACATTGATATATGAAGGAACACAATATTTCTTAACTCAATATCATGGGTTTGTAAACATTTTACACTATATATTTCCTAATATCTTTATTCATCTTTGATATGATGTTGAATGGTTTGAACCTTCTATGTAATCTTTTTGATATGATCATGCCCCGTAATCTTCCTCTCCCTAATTTCATCAGAACATTTTGAGACTGAAAAATATTCCAATATGATCAACATAACGTTCCATTTAAAAGCTAAAATGGAAAATATTATTATATGATAATTCCACTAGGGGAGTTTTTTATCCCAAAATCCTAGAAAATCAATTGAAAAAAATCTCATAACACCCTCTAGAGTTTAGATGGTTCTCTAAGACATAGAATTCATCTGAGGGTGATAAAAAATACTGAAACATAGCTCTATATCCATTTCTTATTAAAGTATTCTCCAAAACCTCATCTTAATCCACATACCTTGATTAGATACAATGGAGAGTGGTTCTACATATTGTCATACCACTTCTATTATATAATCCATTAAAAGAGGATCAAGAACGAAATCATCCTTGATATAAATAAAATTTTCTAACATTGTATGGAGAACGACTATCATTTAGGTGGTGTTATTTCCTTTATATATCTGGGGGAGTCCTATGATGAAATACCTGGTTATATTTTACCAATTCTATACTATTATGGGAAATGGTTTCATCGTACCCTTAGAATTATTTCATTAATTCCTGACTTGTTATAATACCAAGCATCAAATTACAAAATTTGTAAACTCTCTATTTAGGTCATCACACAAGAACTTTTTTTTCAAGTATATATATAACAATTTGATTCCTAGATTAATAGATAATGGTGATATATGATAATAATTGATAATATCCTGCTTTATATTTTTTTATTAGGCACATATCCATGTTCCAATCCTTAAAAAATTCATTAAAAAGTTTAACTCCACAATATTCCTATCAATTTTCTATAGCTCATAATCCTATTTTTATTCCTCCATGATCCCCTTAAGAATGAATTTCCTTTTTATTATTCACATGAATATATTTTTCATGTTTATTATTATTGGCTCCCATTCAATACTTATCATGGATTGGGTTTCCAGATCTTTTCAACTCATAGAATTTTCCACATTGTTCACCTTCCAATGGTGGTAATGGATTCAATCGTCACAATCATTTATCATCTCTAAAAAACATTATTGGAACATATTAAGATCATTTTTAATGAAAATTTAATTGATGATATTATTATATATATTGTTCACACTATCCCCCATATTGATAATATTTATTAACCTTTTTTGTGTATATCGCTACAAAAAAGTCACATTCTTAAGTTAGGTAGTTCTATACATGGATCATTAATTAGAGGGAGGCATAATAAATCACTTTATTATATTATAATATTACAAAACCAAAGGCATTTTTTGACACATCATTGTTGATCAGAAATGCTTCCCTAATAGAAGGTAATATGAGTATAAGTGCAAGGATTATACTCTTCCTTAACTCTATCAATGACCTTACAATAATCAATCCAAAAAATTATCACTCTCTTCTATGTTTTCCTAGTTATTGGGATGGTAGATCATGATAATTATCTTATAAATCGATGATAAAACTTATATAAACCTCGAAAACCATAGATATCCTTCACATATATCGGTCTATTCCATCCGTCAATTACCACTAGATTAAAAAGTTTGAAAAATATTCTTTTTTGATGATAACATTCCCAAAGAATGTTACTTTACTTATGTATAATTTTTGTTAAACAATTATAAACTAGTGCTGGAGAAGACAATTCCATTCCTTAAGGAATAAATTTTTTCACAATGGACATGTCATTGAGGGTGATCATTTCCTTAGTCTCACTAATTTTAGCAAGACACACTTTCTGTTAAGGTAACAATATCTTTTCTAAAAATGATGATTATAAAGGACTTTCATCATCCCTATTTCACTTGTATATAATAATAGGGTTATTTTTAATTCAAAGGCTGATTTATTGTATTGAAAATTTATGTTGGATCAATATATTGAAAAAAAATCTATGCCTAGAATTACATTGAATTCCATTAAAGGGAGTATCCTGAGGATATTTGGGAAGTTCAGAGTGCCAATATAACATGGGAGGAGTTATATACGTGGGATGCTAAAATTCATCCATTTTAAATTTTCACTGATAACTCTAATTCCATATATTATTTTGTTTTTTGAATTGTTATAGTTAAATTCAATGATATGAAGGAATCATTAGAACCTCAGTCACATAGGACTTTTGATGTTTATCAATGGACAATTTGCCCACCATTCACTATTCATTATGAAACTAATTATTTACTTCTACAGAAATAGTGAAAGGGATAATAAGTTGTTAAACTATTACAAACATATAAAATATTCACATTGAGGGGATAACTCTAAAATGACATATGTTCATTAAGCTATGAATTTCTCAGTTTTAATCTATGGCATCCATGTTATATTTCCTAACATAAAATATTATAGGAATTTTAGTTCTAATCATAGTGTATTGTATGGATCTTGTGAATTTGTCAAATCATATCCCTCATAAGTGTATAAATTTATTTTTTGTAAATTCCGCTTTATCGTGCTCTTAGTGCTGATCGAGTTAATCACAAATAAACCCTTTTAATGATTATTACCCCTATGAAGAACTACGCTAGAGCCGCATCCCCATGTATTATCAATATAGTGCTTATTTAAAATCATTTAAAATATACATTTCCATAGTCTAGGAATGTTTTAATATGCATATACTTATCCCTAAGGATGCCATTATAATATTATATTCCAAATTCCAAAAAAAATTACCTTGATCTTTCTGAAATACCAACTACGAAAACCCATAATATTAATAGTACTTATTTCATGATTTATTAAATAAGAATACATATAATACAATAATAATTTATAATATGGAAATTTACATTATGTAATTATATATATAACATAATATCTTGAAACATGAATTGAAATAATTATTTAAAAATAATTAACATGTCATTAAAATTCTCTTTCTTTTCTAAAACATAACGGGATAACCAGTGGATGTATATAATAAAGGGGTTAGATATAAATTCCAGTAAGGAAGGAATAAAATAATAACATAATGAAAATAATTCATGTTAACCAAGAGGGATATCTGGGCAGAATAAAAGGGGACATTATTATAAACATTAACATGAAATCATGATAAAAGATGATAACATCATGGTGTCATATAAATGTTGAAACGATATAAAACAATTCATAATAAGAACATGGAAACGCTTACCACTGAAACATCATAACATAGTGTGCTTAAGATAATTTCCATTTCACAATACTTGATATCTAATGATATTAAAACATACCCAATGAATTTTATGTGTGTATAATTCTAGGACCACCAATCACATTCATATCATTTAAATGAATTATTGTGCCACACACATCATACAAAATAAGTACACCTTTCATCACTTTTAATCACACAGTTATGTACTTTATGTCATATACAAGGAATCCCCAAATAAATGAGGTATTGTAAAATCTATATGAACACAATTGAGTGAAAATGGGGCCAGTATTCACCACAAAATATTTGGCATGGAAAAATCACAAGATAATTTGAGCAGCATAACATGTGAATATGATGATTCATGGATGAGTTTAATGAGAGAGAAAAATGATCTATCATTACATGTAAAAAACAAGGATAGTAAAAGGTACGTCTAAATACACATTACAACATGAACAATTGGAAATAAAATAGCATAATAAAAATATAGTTCTTGAATAAAAGGGAAGATATAATCCCTTAACATGAGAGGGTGCTTCTAAACGATTGAGAGGAGATTGTTATGATCTTGAGAAAACTATGGAAGGGATTTAGAGAGGTATAGGGGGATAAAATTCTTACTTAATAGGTTTTTAGTGAAGAGTAGTGGCCCAATGTGTGGGTATTTATAGAAAAATAGAGGGGAATTTTTTATTCAATTATAAACTTATGTTTTCGACTTTATATAATAATATAATCAAAACCCAATACTAGAACATGGGTTTCTCTCACATTTTCATAAAAATATGAATGGTTGTTAACATTGTTTATGTATGTGAACCAAAAAGTTATAAATTATACCATATGTGATGTGTAATTAAACCATGTTCATATATAATTGATTTTAAGACATTAAAATATAATATATATATATATGTTTTCAATGATTCATTAAGGGTTTATAAAATAAAAATTCATAAAAGGCATCATTTTAAATTAGAAAATTATATTTCTTCACGGGTTCTATTTATTAAATTTGTTACCTAAATTTTAGGTCATCATGATTTTGTAATACAGACTGTATATTTATAATGTATTTAATTTTTAGCCAAATATTTGATTATCTCATTATTTTTGAACATTTAACCATTGAATAAGTATTATGTTATGATTTAATTAATAAAATTTATTTTATTAAAATAATTTCTTAAATATAATCATGTTCACTTTTAAATAAAAAATAATATTTATTGGAAAATTATATTTTTTTTATATTTCCCACTTTATCGCCTTTATAAATTTTACATTGAAGTTCATTAATTAATATTTTAATTTATATTTAAATAATTAATATAATATAATAATATATTATTGAAATATTATTTTTATAAAAAATATTGAATTTATAAAATGACTGTCTGCATTGAAACTATATATTTCCAAATAATACAATTTGGGTTTTTTCAGGTTGAAATATAGTTTTAATTGTACTCATTAATTAATGAACCATAAATTAATAATATAAAGGGTTAAATTTTGTCATTAATTTTTTTAAAAAGAAAAAATATAAAACATCATACTATTAGGTTCATGATGTGTAACCCATTATTACACTAGTGTACGCCCTAAGAGTATGTTTTTCGATGGTTACACTTTCTTAGGGTGGTTCAAAAAACATGGTTTGGGACATGATAACAATAAGATTGACCTTGTTCCATAAATGTTATCTGTTGAGTATGATTTATTAGATATCATCAATGGCTTGGTCAAGAGAAAATACTAGTGATGATATATCCCTTTTAATCTCTAAAAATATGATTTATAGGGTATTATACTACACGTTATGGACATCACTTATTTCATCTAGGTCAATTGGGTTTTATCATAGACCTAAATATATTTTTATTATATTGGTATCTTTAGAAAATATATATTATCTATGGTTAATATGATTAAGGATATTTTATATAGGAGAATATATACTTTATAATGGACTAAAATAGCAAAACTTTTCCATGTGTTTTATATATCTATATTTATTAAAAATAAATTCATTTATTTATAAATTTAATTCCATTCATAAATGATTGGGTTATTACACTTTATCTATTTTGGAACATTCCAAGAATAAACCATGTGTTGGGATGTGTAGGAAAATAGTGTAGAAATAAAATATCTTGATATAATTAGAGGTTGTCCCAACCAAGATCTCATTTCGGGATTCTCTTCCTCTTTCAAAATAGCTCTAGGTGACACTTATCAAGGACCAGTAGATTCTATGATATTTTAATACAGAATTCTATGCATCTGTGGTTTATTGAGTTGAATCTTCTTTGAATAAATTCCATATTACTATCATATTCACATATTATGATTGATATTAATACATTAAAGGGAATCCATAACCCATGGATGTTTTAGGTAAGCTCAACAATATTGATATTGAAAAGCTCTGGCTAATAACTATTCTATGATTGAAATTATCCAGGTTTGAACTCTCAGATGATTATGATACATGGAGTTTAATATATCTTCCATTAATATGACCGTTAAAGTATACAACAAGATAATTCAGAATCCACATTGAAAACTCAATAATAATGAACAAATTGGGGACCTGGGGTCTTATTATAGGTTTATTGTTATTTAGAAGGAGGCAATATATAATTTTCTACATGGAGACTTTGTAATTAAATTGATATAAAGGATCTATCTTCATATAATTAGTAGTTGAATGATTCCTTCAATTAGAAGGTTGAAATTTTTTGAAGGGAAAGAGCCCCCTTCAACTATTGTGAATCTAAATAAGTTCGGTCAGTTTTCATAAGAGATTATTAAGAACACAAATGATAGGGGGAATACATATGGTTCTTATCACAATGATTTGGGAAATGACCCTACAAAACCTCAGAGTCAACTCAACAATGACTATATATTCAATTTAAATCTGATCAAGGTGGAAGATAAAACTCTATAAATCCATCATAATTTTCAAACATCATTTTCATAAGCATACTAAGACGATAGTCATGTCAATGCCCCATCTAGATCAATGAATTCTTCTATAACATCGACTGAAATTGAAAATTACATAATAACGATCCTTTTAGATCAAGACGAACATAAATATTCAACCCTTGATAATAGAGAAAAATGAAATTAAGCATTTATAAAACACTTAAATCATGATATCCATGTCATTGATCTTCTAGGCTCTATGGGTGTCTTTTTATCCTACGCCATGAAAATATATTATTTTATAATATTTACCAATATTGATGATTATATGATCATGTATGAGGTAGAAGAAGAAGATATGGACTTAGGGATGGTCCTCTATCATTGGAGTATGGTTTCTTTACCACCATTAATGAGAACATGTTGGTAAATCTGGGAACAGAACTAGTCCCATGACCCACATTGATCAATGAATCCATTTCCATGGAAGATAACGATATGTATATCATATTCCAAATATAGTACAATTATGTGTTAACATGGAATTAAATATAAAATAATGTGATGGATACCTATGTAACTACCAATTACTTGGGTCATTTAGACAAACTTCAATGATTCAATCACGAGTCTTAGAGAATGCATCATTCTCATTCTTCAAAGGTAGAGTTTGAGGATGACATTATACTAAAAAAACATTCCACTTTGAGGTGTAATATATGAAATTTCATGAAAAAATAACCCTAGTTAAGAGAAAGAATATGAACATCAGGGTTTTCATCATCTTTAGGGCCCTGAAATGACAATATCAGAAGGACTATTTCCTAGTTCTGATCATGGGTCTACTGATTGATGCAACCATATACATTTGATCCCATTCCTTTATAGATGGGTACTCTGGGTACAACTAGATCTATATGGCTCCTAATGATGAAGAATCCACTTATTTTATAGAACACAAAAGGGATATTGTACTACCAGTTCATTCCATTTGGATTGAATAAGGATATAACCACCTACAAATTAACTATGGATCACAATTTAAGACCTTTTGACAATGAATTATGGAATTTTATATTGATTACATGGTGGTTAAGTCCCAACAAGTTTGTGACCACCTCATTGATATTTAAATTTTATTTAGAATTTTTAAAATAATTATCTTCAATATAAACCCTTTAAGGCATTATTTTGGTTTAATGTTAGAGAAATACAACATATTTTTAGATACCACCATGACATTGAAGTTGATCCCATGAATTCCAATGAAATCCACACAATTCCTCCTCAATTAATCCTTGAAAAATTGAGATGGATAGAGGGTTATCTTAATTATATTTTTAATTTAAGAGACCAAATGGACATTAAATACCTCCCCTTCACAGTGTAGATAAATAAGCGAGTCATTAATATATGGGACATTTATTGGAAGGGGGCCTTCAAAAACCTCAATCCTTATCTTATGCACCCACATTTTCTAATACCACCAATGGAAGAGAAAAAAATAATATACGAGGCCAACAGAGAGTGATCATTAAGTTCCCTTATAAAAAGATTAATAATAAAGGGGAATAAAATAGTCATTACTATCATGTTAGAAGAGTTCCAGATATCGTGACTCAAAGTTCGAATATCTAGAAATGTTAATTTGATATCATTTTTGCAGTAAAAAATTGAGTCACAAGATTAAGAACCATGAGGTACACCTTATAAATTACTTAAAACCACTCATGTAAATTCACAAATATCCTATTCTCATTAGGAATATGTCTTAATGGGATGTGATTTAAAAATAACATGTGTCTATTTTGTATCATAGAAGACAGTCAATGTGTAAGAACTGTATTCTTTCCTCATAACACGTCTTTCCTCAAAAATAACACTTACAAGAAATAATATTTTAGAGGAAGAGGCCTTATATAACATTTCACCCCCAAATATTGGATATGTCTTTTGGTGGGTCCTATCAAATTCTGATTCGAAGGAGAATAGAAGTTCCAAAACACAATCTAGTAGGAATGGGGATTATCTGTTCCTCTCCAACCAAATAAATTCTTCCCAATACATTATTACAATAAAAATGTTTTAGAAATAACAAGATACAGTAAAAAACATTATTATAATCTTGAAAGTACCCATATTGTTTCATATAGTTTGTACGAGTGTTAAGGGAATGTCAGTGATGGTGATTATAAAAATCAATATTGAATATAACATCAAGGAAGGAGAGTTATCCCCTCTCATAGGCCATGTACAGGGTCTAAGGAAGGATTTAACATTTTATTCAAAGTATAATCACACTCCGAAAATTATAATTCCCATGACGATTTGTTGGAAAATGTATCGAAAACCCCGGACAATCTAGACCAGAATGATGCATTGCTTCGCATCACACATAGATGTGTAGTCTCCCTAGAAATCATCCACAATATGGATGAGATTAATTAGATATAATCTAATACGAGGAATACTCAATACATCATATATCATTATATGTATGAATAATATAATGGAATACTTGTAAAATGAGACACTCCCAGTAGATTGAGACAAAAATGAACAAATCTGACACCAGGAAACAAACATCAACCATAATGGTGGGCTGAATAAATTTAATATTCTCTCTAAAAAGGGATTTGATGGAGTCCTCCTCATATGAATCATGCAAGTAGATACCCTTGTTATAATTTAGTAATGAAATATAGTCTCATTCCATATCCATCAATAATGAACTGATTGTCCCACAAATGTAGGATCCTTGGTTACTTCTGGATGACAATGATATAGGACTGTGTGGAATTAACCATGAAATTCATGAATATAAAATTCATGAAAACTTCAACCACTAAACCTTATAATTATTATGTACTACTGAATAATCATATTTGTTTTTTAATTGGGAATAGATATCATGTGGAAATGTCCTCTAACTATAGCTAAATAGTTCCAATATATGAGTATTGCCGCCAACTTCTTCTTTAAAATGGGTCATGGTTGTTGACCTCAAGGAAGTTAGGATGAATAATTTCATTACCTTTTTGAATTAAAAAATCATAATTATGATCTGTTTCCTTCATAAAATATTGGTAGAAAATGGTAACAACATCAATTATTCTATGATTAAAAGGCTATATCCGGAGTACAATATCAATTTTAACCCTCCATATCACTATCATGCACTAAGAAATTTGTAGAATTAGGATTTTAGTAAGATTCATTCAATTTATCTCAAAAAATGGGGGATAATGGAAAGAAAAATAGTCTAGAAAAGATTATTTACACCTTGGGGGCTTATCATACCACACCCCCCAATTACACACAAGAATCCTGATATTATCTTTTTTATGGTACAATGGTAGTGACTCTCCAAGATATCCAACTAAATTCACTAAAAATCACTATATTGAATCAAATATCTAGAGATAAAAAATCACATAAGTGAAATTCTGAGTTATAATGAATTGATTATAAGAGGATGCATATATTTCACCTCCTATAATTCCATTAGAATTGGATAGCGTGATCCTTCAACAAGGATGTCTGCCTGTGCTAATTCTTTCATGGAGATCTCATACTAGTTATCAGGTCCCTAATTATACCAGGAAAGAAGCCTATAAATATATAACAAATATGGGAAAGAACTTACATCACATATATTCTTTATTCTAATAGAGTATGCTATTTCTACATAATGGATGGGATATGTTTCAGGCCACCCACAATTGCATGGATTCTTGAGAAATACTTTTCATAATTCATATGTTAGTAAGAATGACTTGGAATTAGGACATTAAACTACATGGTATCACAACCATGGATGAAAAAAATTATATATAATACCATCTAAGACCCAGCAGAAAGAATTTAAAATTAATACCACCTATGTCCGTAAAATATAATGATAGACTACATGGTCACCTTCTCTACCTCAAGAAACAAATGAGTGAGGTTGTAGTCCATCCCATATGACTTTAAGTTGCTCAAAGTGGCCCACTCCTTGGGTCCTAATTCTCCCTAGCACAAGATATCAAACAATTTATAAGTACATTCTAGACATTCTGTATGTGACATAGAGAATTGATTCCCCTTATTCCTCAAATATGAGGTAGATATATGTAAATAATAATCCGTCTACAATAAAACACTCTTGGTTTGATTCTTGGTAATAAAATATTTTTATTGACACACAGGTCTCATATCATAGGCCTTATTTCAATTTATGATAAAATAAACCCTCACACATCCAAATAATATCTATGTATGTGATTTTGATCAGAGTTCTATCATTTACAGACCAGTTCTTAGAACAAAATGAAAATTCCCTTGCATATGAGTCATATATTTTTATATGATCTTTTCACATCATGAAAAATGTGTGGATTAATTAATATTAATAATGGAATTGTACTTATGACCATGTATCTAAACCTAGGACAATCTATAATGTCTGATAAAATTCCCCCACCATAGGAGTAAAACCATTTCAAATAATTTCTATTCATGAACTCTATATGGCTTGATTCTCTATATTTTAGGATATGTAGCAATGTACTGGAATATTTTTAAGGGACCATTTTTACGATCAATTCCATCATAACCCTCCTTGGTTCTCTACCCATATCAGAATAATTCACACTATGTAACAGTAAGACTATGAAATGTTCCTATTTAATAGATTGCCTCATCCAATACTAGTTCCATTAACCATCACAATAAAGTCAATAATCGGATTCCATGTGCATAATCCATATCAAAATAACTACATGTGACTTAATTCATTTTCTTATAGGATTAATAGTGACACAAAAATCATATTCTTGTATTTCATTAACAAATTTCAGCCCTGATTCACTTCACTATAATGTGTGACTTCATTTCTGAGGAACTACGTTCCCCTTTCCCTAAAATATGAGTAAGATATGCATAGAGGATCTGTTCTTTATGAAATATATTTAACATCACCCATATACATATATGATATATTGTAATGATTGGAATTTCAATATTGGTCCTATTCAAAATCCATAAATTATTAATACCCCCATTTTATCCAAATATTTGATCCAGATCTATGCATGATAGCAAGGAGTTATTCTTGTAAACTAGTGTATCATCATTAGAAAAATAAAGCATTATAACAAACCCTTTATCCTTGATGTGTTGGCCTTCATTGATTCCCTAAATAGCCATGCACTAGGTTAAACTCGTTTTTCCTTCCCTCTATATATTACCCTAATATGTGCACATAAAATTCTCTTCAAGAAATATATATTCCTTGATAAATATTAAAACAAGATATAATATTATCCTCAAACCTATAATCTTGGGGACAATGAAAATTTTTCAAAAATAAACCTCCTGCATTAGTGCCTCAATATTTATGCTGATACTTTTCTTCATTCATTGAACTATACAAATAAGGGGATTAATTTTCAATCATAGAACATTAGATGAATCTGTGCGTATGAATCCTCGCAAATATTGGTATAGATTCCTTAAAATCCAGTAATTATTATGTATGAGTGTGACCTATATAGGAGACCATAAAAGAACAATGTTTGATTTTATTTGTATTATCAGAAGATATGTAGTAATTACAAGAACCTAAGATTGGCATCAAAGTCAAATAGAAACAAAACATTTCCTTTTATTTATAACATATATCTATGTAGGTTATTTTCAAAAATAAATTATATGGACTGATTCCTATCCTTACCGGATGCATAAAAACACCCATATCAGTCTAGCCACGTAAACCACAAATATAGGCAATTTAAATTAGTGTTTTATTAAATCAACAACCATCCATATTAATTCTTATTGGTTTTATGGAACTAAGATGTGTTACTTCTACACCATGTGAAAATCATATATGAAAAAAATCAGAAATTTGAAAAGGGCCACCTCTTGTGTATGATCCAAATCTAAAATGGAGTCCACTTCATGGGTTATCTCATTAGTAGAAAAATTCTATGGTATTATTATCCCTCTTTTTCCTATCCCTCATTTTCATGCACCCCTAGCTGAGATAATGTGATTCATTATCCAACCACATATTGTTTCTCACACCGAGAATGACCCATGTGAGATTAGAAGACTTTCTCGATCATCCCATTGGGAATAACTATGAGTATCATGAAAAAATATATGAGATAAAAATAGTCCATCTTGTATGACCTTAATATACTAATGTAATTTCAAGCCATAGAGACGTATTTTTATTATTTAATAACCAGATCTATGTAACCCCCCCATATGTGGCTATTTATCCATATTATTTACCATGGATGAAACTTCCCTTGAATATCATCATAGATGTATGAAATTATGTTAATTAGATTATGAGGACCTCCTTATGTATCCCAAAAGTATAAACATTTGATTCATTATCATAAGATGTTAATATACATGTTGAGTCCTTGTTACATGTTGTAAAATTGCATGAAATCTGGTTCCAATTTGCATGATGATAAACATCACACATTATTTTCCACAGTCACTCATTATAAAATGATCGTGATAGCCTAAACATGAATGAAAAATGCTTAGAATACATCCATTATATTTTATGAACATATCAGCCTATAAATCGTACGTTATGCCATGAGTGTACCATATTGATACAAACCTTACACTAACATTGGAATGGATTTCATCCAGAATCATGTGACCCTCACTCCCCCCAATTATTATTAATTTATTCCTATGGATCCAATATATAATTCTCTGTCATATAAGCTAGAGGCATATTTACCTTAAAAAAAGGTCATCTGGTCTACACAAGTGCTTTTATTATGATAATGGAGTCTGTTGCCCAATGGTGATTTGCAGTTATATGTTTTTTTGTCCCATACCATTACTTTTGATTCAAGAACCATAAGCTATAATTTAAATCAACATCATACTCATTCAAAAAGGGTGTTACAATATTATCAAACATGGGATGATTAAGTTTTATATTATTTTTAATCACCTATATATATGATCCAAACATCATAAACATAAATTATTCAGACCTTGGTCAATTTTGTATGATATTAAATTGTATCATTAGATAGTACTAATGACATGAACTTACACTTATGGTAAAAGAGAGATAAAACATATTAGTTTGAATATGAAAAAAGATAATTTTGAGTAAAATTCGTGTATAAGATCACTAGTATTTACTCTTCATGTGATTAGGAAGATGATAGAGTGTAAATAAATAAGGTTTACTGCTCTTTGTTATTATTTTGTGGACTTGTAAAAATTTAACTTCTGATCACACGACCATTCAAACATAATTAAAAATAAGAGTAACGATTTATCTCATCCCTTTTCCTTTATGATGTGTTTAGTACACAATGATGTAATATTTAGTGACCTAGAACCTACCTTTGATATCCCTTTATATATAATATCCTTTATTGATCTAGTTCTTATACATTTAAAAAACATGCATTGCCCTTTATAAGGATAATTTATAGAAATAAGGGACCCTCTTCATGATTTGGAATGTAATACCTAGGTTGGATCAGCAAAAAAAACCCTTCTCCTATTAACCAAATGTGTGATTCCTCGAAAAAAGGAAATCTGATATTTGTGATCCCAAACAACATTATAGAGTAACTCATTACCATATATAGGTTCACATGCATCGTAACCACCAGAAATTTTTGAATGATAATTGTTTAATAAAAATGCGTGTTTTGTTATTCACAATAAAACCATGTATTTTTTCAATGTGTTCAATATAAAGGGAAACAAGAGCATCTCTATTAAACCATTATTTGACCGTTAGTCTGTTATGAATGTTGGAAAATATGACCAGTAGGTACTATACTCTTGAAAATAATTTTAATGTTATCATTAGATTTTATAAATAAAATTTCAAAAAAAATGAAAATTAGTACATAAAGAAGAGTTGATGGCCTAAAATAGTCGATTAATTCCATTTGAATCCAATTTTTCATATATTGGGAGGTAGGTTTCGTCACTGGGGTTCCCCCTTAATATATCCCAACCCAAGATTCAACAAATGGATCTTGAACTAAATAGCATATGGGATATATTCAATTTAGTTGATATTACCAATGGGTAGTAGTCAACTGAGGCACCCCACAAAACTACCATAATTTCACACCTTACTCATAGGGAATTTGTGGGAGTAATAATGGGTTCTGTGTCCCAACCATAGTGTGTTATTACTTTTTTAAAATAATATTTTCCCATCATTTACATTTTATGCATTGTTTTTCTTAATAAAATTCAGATAAAATTTCATAAATTGATTTTTTGGACAGAAATATTACTCTCCAAAAGGGATATAAATAATTTTAATAAAGTTTTATATTATGAATGATAGTTATTTTATTAAAATAATTCACCAAAAACAATTATTTACATATAAATGATAAAGTATTCTTCTTTTTTCTAGTGTTAGAAGAATTTATTTGTATTTTTAATCTGCTGTTTTTTTATAAATAAGGACTATTTATTGTTATAATTGTCTATTATATAGAAATATTTTGAAAAAATAAATATTTTTGAAACCAGTATGTCAAAATTAGGTTGGGGTAAAATTATGATAATTTTCTGAAGTACTTTATTTTTTCCTAAATATTAAATATACAGTTTGAGTTTTTTGGTATGTTAATGACATCATAATTATGAAATAATAATGTAATATCTAATTAACCAGAATAAAGGATATAATATATTCTATTTTTTAAAAATAAAATTCCAATATATTTGACTCGGTTTCCAAATATATTGTTTACCTTCCAAATTCTAAAATAGAAACTTTAACATTAATAATGTTATTTTGTGAAAACAATAGTTTTCCATTCCCAAATAAGTAATATAAAATCATGGATGACTATTTTGTCTCAAAATAACATAAAAGGTGTCCCATGTGTCCAATACCATGTGAAAATTACAATGGGAGATACCGTGGTTTTTCATTTACCACAACCTTGGTATCCAAGTCCTAAATTTAGAAATTAATAAACAAATCTCTCACTTATTATATAAATAACCACACATTTCTCCATTTCCAATAACTCAAATTTCAACGAGAATGATTTTATTATATTTTAACCTCACAAGGAGTCCTCCCCAGGTTTCCACATGCCACCAAGGTTCTGATCATTTAGATTTAGGAAGTAATTTTCAGGGTATGAGAAATCTCCATGTCTATTTTCCATTCACATTTCGTCTTTATCTGGTGTGTCATTCAAATATCAAAACTCAGTTCATAAGTAAAATAAATTTTAAACCTTTAATATATTAAAATTATTTTATAAATGGTAAACCCTTATTCACTCCCTTTCCATCCTTTTTTAAAACCATGTTTTTTACCCATTATGTTGTCGATTTAACTTCTCAAAACATTCCCTTCTTCTCAAGAAATTCCCCTCAATTTTACTTTTGTAAATAAACATACATCATTTATTTCTAGGGATATTTAACAAGTTGAAAAGATGATTTATTTGATTCTGTAATTAATTTATATAAAACCCTCAATCCCATTTTTTGGGTTATAAATGTCATAAACATCTTCTCTTTAGCCACATTTAAAAATTCCATAATATTTATAAGAATCCCATTTCTTGTATTCTCCAAAGGTTATTTATGAAATTTGTTATTTTGATATATATGTACCACGTTAATTATAACATATTAATTTTTAATCTAAATAGAGCTCCAATACGATTGTTAAATATTAAAATATCCAAATATGGAATGTTTTACAACACCTTAGTGATTATGCTCGGAAAATGACTGTGACACCTCATTGACAAGGCTTGTTGATATTCTTAAGAGTTTGAATTCTGATTATTGTATCCAAATTACCATTTTTTGATTCAAGATATATTTATTATGATATTCCTGATTTTCTTTTTCTCTTTACATTATTATATTCCTCAATTTCTTGTTGATATTTCTCAACATGACATGTAAACTATTTACATTGATTACTCTTATCGTTCCTTATGCTCAAAATTTCCTTGGATGTAGGTCCACATTTTAGGATATGTAGTAATGTTACATTGTATGAACTAACAAAGAATCCTTTGACATTTTTTAGAAGCATTTTCTATATACCTGGTTTCCATTATACTAAACCAAAAAAGATCATATGTTTCGTACAATGTAATGAAAATTTCATTGATTAAAATTTATGGATGACATATTTGGTATCGAAGGAAGGTTTTTATATTTTTTTGAAATTAGTAATTGAAATATTTTTTAATATCATTTGGATTAATTTAAAACATAGGGAAACATCATGGTATTTTTGTGTAGTATTATGATAGTGGATTATAAGAAAATATTTCCCTCTATGGAGATGAACATGTGGATGTGGATCTAATATAGATATATCTGTGGGTAAAACTCAAAAATATCACATTGAGATAGACCCAAATTGGAATTGGTGCATGAAAATGGGCCTTGCTAAAATTCTATTTTGACTCCCCTGGGGGATTTGTTCGGTTAATCCAATGATTTTTATGTCCCATTAAGGACATATAGAAAATTTAACTATCCTTATTTTTTAAAATAATTAATAATTATGTAATCTGACAAAAAATTACATTATATTTATAAAATTATTAAAGGAAACATGTTTCTCACTAAGTTTTCTTCTTTTAGAAAATGGTGTTAAATTTGGGTAACCATGTTATTATTGAGCACAACACACTAGGTGATTACAACACTCTAATGGAAGATGGAATTGAAAAAAACATGAGAGTGATGAATCAACTAACTCGAGTTATGAAAAATGGCATGAACCAAGATGAGTGGCTAGATACACATCAATGGGAACAAATTTATGTTGACATAGTAATGTGTTAGCAACAACCTTATCTCATTAGATATATCTACCAATTGATTTCTAAATAGTGAGTGAGCTCTGTAGAAAATATCGTTTATCTACTCCGTTGTTTGAATTAAGGGAAGGAATCCCTTGCTATGTATCACTTTGAGAGGGAATGTAACACCCCGAGATTTTATGAAAAATATTCTTTTTAATTTCATTAATGTCCTGTGTTGTATGCTACATCAAAAGGAGCTTGCTCAACACGCATCCTTGACTTACCTTTCATTACACGCAATCGCGACCTTCCTCAGTAGCGTGTGTAGTATACAATACCGAGTTTCACTAAACAACAATATGCTATTAAAATATTATTAAAACTAGCCGTTATGAATAGTAATAACCACTTTTTAAAATTTTATAAATTTTATCTCTCAAAATGGACTTCATTTTTGGATTCAGAGTATCAAATTTATCCTAAGGTGAAATTTTGGTACTTTTCGGATAACTTTCATATTCTGATGAATAGTGAAAATTACTAAATTTTAATTAAAAACAACTTTTTTAATCAAAATAATTAATAGTGATAAATTATTAATTTGAGTGGTTTTAAAGTATATTTATAATATGTTTTTACAATTTAATACAATGTTGGTCATTGGATGTAATTTCACATTTAAACCAATCATAAACAAGTGTCAATCTTTTGATAGTTATTATCTCTTAAGAACACACTATTTGTTTTGACGACGGGAATTAATTTTTAAATTAATTAATGCAACTAATATGTTTTGAATTTGATAAAATAGACATCATTTTTGAATTCATAATATCAAATATAGCTTAGATCTAATTTTTGGTATTTTTCTGGAAACTTTCATTTTTTGATGAATAGTGAAACCACTAAGTGGTAGTTAAAAAACTGAATTTTTCATAAAACATAATTTTACCGCTTCTGTGAGTGGAATTTCAAAAATCCGAGAGACACGGTTGATGTCAGTAAGTAAAATGTGGTTCAATGAGATGAAAATAATTTTTTGGTGAGTAGTAACTTTTTACTTTTTTTACCACGGTTAAAAGTAAATAGGGTAATTAAGGGTAAGGATGATATTATTATTACCCTAACACATGTCCTAATTCTATTGGATAAGTGTAATTCGACCAAAAACAAACTTAGGAATAAAATATAACCATTTAGGCCCACTTGGATTAGATTAGGACATTTATTATTAATTTATTTAAAGAAAGGTTAAAATAGTTAAAATCAAAGTTTAATAAGTAAATCATTTTTAATATGCGGATATACATAAGATAAATTAGACTATAAATATTCATTAGAAAGATAAAAAGATTTCCTACATAATGGTATTTTATTTGTAATTTTTATACATTAAATAATTTAATTTATTTATGACACAACGATGATGCAGTAATTATCTTATTAATGCAATATTGACATAATTGATGTTATAAATACCCAAATAAATATAATTTTAGACTTTTTATGAATTACACTAATTTTATAGGTTAATATGACATGTTATTATGGATTTAATTAACTTTTTTCGAACTTATAATTCTGTTAGGAGTATCACAAAAATCAATTACTAAATAGTGTTAAAATTTACATAAAATAGTTTTTAAAACAAATATTATATTATTAATTGTTATTTTATTCCTAAAAATCTATTTTTCGGCCAAATAACTTAGATAAGGTTATATATATTAATAATAAACAACTTGGGGTTCGTTAGTCTTGATATAGTAAGTTTATTAACCTTATAATGTAAGAAAACAAGAAGACACGGTAAAAGTAAAATTATCTAACTTAAAGATAAATATAAATGATAAGGTTAAAATAGGAACCTAAACTTGTCTAAATTCTATTGGATGAGAGTATTTCGACCCATCCCCTCCTTAGCCTCTAAATAAATCAATTTGGAGCTATTTATAACCTAACATGACTTTATAATAAAATAATATTTTTTGTTATTCCAAAGGTGCCCCTCTCCTCCCTTATAAAAAGGAACCTCCTCCCTCTCTTCCTCACACAACATTGAGCCTTCAAGCTCGGCCAAACCCTGACGAATTCTCTTCTCCACTTCCCTAGAAACATCCTATAGGTTCTGGTCTTCCTCAAAGACCAATTATAGTGCCCTAAGAGGAGGTCTCAAGGAGGCGCTTCAAAGAAGAGGTAATTTCCGTTACCGATTCTTTCACCTTTATTTTTTCTTCCACTCCTTATTCTTAGGTTGTTTCATTATGAAGTAATAACATCAGTATCACTCATATACTGATATGTTATTATAATTATGAAACAACACTATTTCCCCATCTATCCATCCTACGGAAAACGAAATCACCGCGCGTGCGTACGTACAGAATACCGTCTCCACTCCGTGGTAAAATCTATTTTCCACCACCACCTTACATGGATGGGTATAATGGTGTAAAGAATAACTATACATAGTTATTAGAACATCATATTGATTATGATATATTTTATCATCCACTCCAATTCAATTCAATAATTATGGAAACGATATCATCGCTCGTGAGTACGTACGGACTACCGTCTCCACGACGCGATGAGATTCATTCTCCATGTTATCCATTTAAGAGTGATTATAAAGTATATATAAGAAATAATAATGAAATATATGCCATTATAAAGCTACTGGATTTATTTATATATGTATGTGATCTACTTAATTCCATTCAACTCAATAAGGAAATGAAATCAGCGTTCATGCGTACGTACGGCCTACCGTCTCCATGAACGGTGTATTTCTTTCCATTTACTAATTTATTATATATATGTATATTCTGAATATATATTATATATAAATAATGTTTTATATTCTGGAATTAAGTAATTATGATCTAAGAAATCATATGAATAATTACAAGTCAAAACACGGACGACAAATGAAACAATTTTACCCAAAATTCTCTTTAACATAGTATTTACAAAAGAAATGGTAATATAAAGTCATAAGTGAACCATATATGATATCATAACAATGATTATGATTCTATAATAAGTCAATGACATTATTTAAATCATTATACAGGAGGTTCGGACACCTACAAAGAAAATCGGACCTAAGGTAAGGGAAATATCACAATCTCATTTTTATCCGAGATTGTTTATACTTTGGCATTTACTGGGGTGTATTTTATCATCCACATCCATGTTTCCTCAATATGTAATATTATTTCCATCCACCTACAATTGTTTAAAACCTATTTTACTCTTCGGTGAGTTTTTAGTAAAAGATATGAAAGGAATCTTTTGTCATTTTTCGTACGAGGTACTTTTTGACTTTTCCGACAAAAGTACCAGAAGAATGTTTTTTTAACTTATACAGCATGAATGGATATTTAAAACATTATTTCCAAGAAGCTTCCTTTACATGTTTTCAAGTTTATTTTTAATCAACTTGTTTTAGTTTAAAATTGTATGACATCTTAAGAAAGGAAAAATGTTTTTGAAGTAGAAATGATATTTTCCTCAATAATGGAGTTCAAGTGTTTTATCAAAATTATTTTCCATCTAAGATAATAAAGGGTTCTGTTTTTATCCCTATTATTACATTGATTTGATAATGTTCTGATGGAATTATTTTTATGAATTACTTTATCGTATATGAATTGTTTTATGATGTCATGATGTTTAAGATTCCCATTTTTATTACATGGGTTATGCAATGATGTATGGTATATGATTCTGTGGCACACATAAGAATGGTATAATTATGAGATGGGTGGGACCTATATCTCCCTCAAATTCATTGGGTAAAGATTTTATATCTCATGAGATAGACATGGCTGGAATGGTAGGTTATACCGGTTCAGTGAAACAGGACTAAAACGAGGGTGAATCGGTTCAGAAAGGGACTTTGTCCACTAAGATAATTTTGGAAATGAGTCTTGACTAACAAGAAATGATTCTCTATGATTATGTGTGTATTCCACAAAGTTTCATATTTGAAGTTATGATTATTGTGATTACGTTTCACTGCCATGATTTATCCCATGTTATGAAATTATGATCTCTTTTGCAGGTTAAGATTTCCAAAAGTTATGTGCTTATGTATATGATGTGATTGATATTTCTTTTTTTTAACCTTACTGAGCATTTGAGCTCACCCTTTTATGTTTTCTTTTCCCCAGGATATAAAGAAAGGTTTTAGGTATTAAAAAAAGGAATATCTTTATGAGAGATGTTGAAGATCTTTCACCAGGATTAGAAGATTATATTCCGAGTTTCCAAAGACACTAAACTATTACGATCCTTGTGTGTGTGTTTTTGTTATGTGCTAAGTATTCCGCAAATGTAATGTAATGTCAATGTACGTCAAGCTTCGTGTCTCTACAGTTGGTATCAGAGGAAAGGTTTAGTCAACCTTTGGAAACTAGGATGCGAAAACGTTAGTGAGATACCGAGAGATATTTCTATGGTATGTCTAGGGATGTCCCTAAGGTTAAGTATAAATATAGGTTATATTACTAGAATTACGCTAACGATCATTGAATTAAACCTAAGATGTTAGATATTGAAGGTACTCCCCCTTTATTATGTTGTTTTCCCTAGCATGTTTTTTTCCTCTCACACTATTCTTTTTGGGTTTTAGAAAATGGCTGGAAACATGATGATTCACGATAATGGAGGATATGATGGAAAATGGAATGATATTCTTCATGAGAAACGAAATGAAATGGGATTTGGAAGTCCAAACATCATTATTATGCTGAATCATCAATCTCATAATATGATCAATAAAGTAAAATATGGTATGTTTCCTGAGTCGGCTAATAAGAGAAAGATGGAGTTTCATGATGATCATAGAGGAAAGAAATTTCAATTTCCCCTATGTAAATCATTTGGGAAGAGGAATCAAGGAGAATGTTTCAAAGGAACTGGAAGATGCTTTGGGTGTGCAAAAGAAGGACACAAAGCCAGTAAGTGCAAAGGAAAAGGTTCAGTTAACACCATGGACAAGGATAATGGTATTGCTACGACATCAACAATGATTAGATGTTTTAAATGTGGAATGTACGGGCATTATGCAAACCAATTCCCTAATGGAAAATATCATGAAGAGAATCAACATGGTCATATGGGTAGTCTTTATGTGGATGATGATGAGGAGACTACAAATGATATATGAGCTGAAAGAAGTGTTAAAGCTCAGTCGGTTGTTTTAGAAGGTAGTGGAATGATTGTATGTTTATCGAGAGTTATGTTGTATAGTTAATGGTACTATGGAATAAAGAATCATCTAAGGATTGTTACCCTATTGTTTTTCCAAAAAGTATTTGAAACTATATGTTGAATGGTACCAGTAACCATGGAATGTTATTCAGATATTTTTATAAAGTAGATGATCTGCGCATAATGAAGGAATAAGATGATAATGATATGTTTGATTGTATTCATGAGCTCATGATTGATATAAGGACTAAGTGATATCATGGTTTGAGTATATAGAATTTTGAGGATTTTGGTATGTGGAAAGAGTTAACTTTTAACAACACTCATGTTTTAAATAAGGTTCAATGGGTATTCAAGAGAGTACAAGATTAAGGCCTTTGAATGTTTGGAATGTGACCAACAAGATATATCTTATGATATATGGGGATCAACGATGGTATTAAATCTCTGAGAGTGGACTGCAGTATTATGGATAAGCCTAAAGATTGGAATGGATTATGTTGGACCCAAGTTAGTATTGTTTGTTTTTCGATATTATTGATGGGATGTTATAGTAATATAGTTTTAGAAAAAGGACAACCTGCAGGACGGGCGACAGCCCATCGCGTCGGACAAGGCTGTAAGAATCGAACCCACAACCGAAGTGCGACTGGCCTTTATCGCCTACCACTGGCCTACAGGAAGTCCCTATTTAGTAGAAACTTGTTTTATTATATTAAGCAGTATGATATATGAAGTATAAGTCCATTTTAGGAACTATATATAATTAATCTCACTATAGATGGACTTATGTATTTTTTGATAACTTTTCTAACCTTTTGTTTGAGACAGATGGAATGAACTATCATTCTGTCACATGATCTGCTAACACATCACGAATGAAAATTCAATTTCATTTCTTTAAGAGATGAAGTGGAAATTGTCCAAAGAATGACAAACGGTGAGACTATACCAAAATCACGAAAGTATTTCTTCTAATTTCATCAACTTTAGGGAAATGATCTTAAAAACAAAAAATGTTGTCCTAGTGCTCTTATATCTGATGAATCAGATGATACCTTAGATCCTCACAAATTTATGGATTTGTGATTGCTGGCTTTTCCATAGCCATGTTCTCTACCACTCTCCATCAGAACATGATGGTTATATTTCTCTTCAATATCCATATTTTCACCTATGTGGAAACCCAGTGATTAGTTTATTTGGGTAACCGTTACGTTTCATACTTTTGTTTTTGAAGATTGGTTTTGGTATTCCTTTTTACGATGTGGGTTTCTATTAAAGAAACTTTCGAATAGTAAACCTTTTATAACCCCGACGAATTTCGAGGGCGAAATTCATTTTAAGGGGGGTAGAATGTAACACCCAGAGATTTTATGAAAAATATTCTTTTTAATTTCATTAATGACTTGTGTTGTACGCTACATCAAAAGGAGCTTTCTCAACACACATCCTTGACTTGCCTTGCATTACACGCAATCGTGACCTTCCTCGATAGCGTGTGTAGTATGCAATACCAAGTTTCACTAAACAACGATATGCTATTAAAATATTATTAAAACTAGCTGTTATGAATAGTAATAACAACCTTTTAAAATTTTAGAAATTTTATCTCTCAAAATGGACTTCATTTTTTGATTCAGAGTATCATATTTAGCCTAAGGTGAAATTTTGGTACTTTTTGGATAACTTTCATATTCTGATGAATAGTGAAAATTACTAAATTTTAATTAAAAACATCTTTTTTAATAAAAATAATTAATAGTGATAAATTATTAATTTGAGTGGTTTTAAAGTATATTTAGAATATATTTTTTCAATTTAATACAATGTTGGTCATTGGATGTAATTTCACATTTAAACCAGTCATAAACAAGTGTCAATCTTTTGATAGTTATTATCTCTTAAGAACACGCTATTTGTTTTGACGACGGGAATTAATTTTTAAATTAATTAATGCAACTGATATGTTTTGAATTTTATAAAATAGGCATCATTTTTGGATTCATAATATCAAATATAGCTTAGATCTAATTTTTGGTATTTTTCTGGAAACATTCTTTTTTCGATTAATAGTGAAACCACTAAGTGGTAGTTAAAAAACTGATTTTTTCATAAAACGTAATTTTACTGCTTCTGTGCGTGGAATTTCAAAAATCTGAGAGACACGGATGATGTCAGTAAGTAAAATGTGGTTCAATGAGATGAAAATAAATTTTTGGTGAATAGTAACTTTTTACTTTTTTTACCACGGTTAAAAGTAAATAGGGTAATTAAGGATAAAGATGATATTATTATTACCTTAACACATGTCCTAATTCTATTGGATAAGTTTAATTCGACCAAAAACAAACTTAGGAATAAAATATGACCATTTAGGCCCACTTGGATTAGATTAGGACATTTATTATTAATTTATTTAAAGAAGGGTTAAAATAGTTAAAATCAATGTTTAATAAGTAAATCATTTTTAATATGGGGTTATACATAAGATAAATTCGACTATAAATATTTATTAGAAAGATAAAAAGATTTCCTACATAATGGTATTTTATTTGTAATTTTTAGACATTAAATAATTTAATTTATTTATGACACAACGATGATGCAGTAATTATCATATTAATGAAATATTGACATAATTGATGTTATAAATACACAAATAAATATAATTTGAGACTTTTTATTTATTCCACTAATTTTATATGTTAATATGACATGTTATTATAGATTTAATTAACTTTTTTCGAACTTATAATTCTGTTAGGAGTTTCACAAAAATCAATTACTAAATAGTGTCAAAATTTACATAAAATAGTTTTTAAAACAAATATTATATTATTAATTGTAATTTTATTCATAAAAATCTAAGGTTAGGCCAAAGGACTTATATAAGGTTATATATATTAATAATAAACAACTTGGGGTTCGTTTGGCTTGATATAGTAAGTTTATTAACCTTATAATGTAAGAAAACAAGAAGACACGGTAAAAGTAAAATTATCTAACTTAAAGTTAAATATAAATGATAAGGTTAAAATAGGAACCTAAACTTTTCTAAATTCTATTGTATGAGAGTATTTCGACCCATGCCCACCTTAGCCTCGAAATAAATCAATTTGGAGCTATTTAAAACCGAACTTGACTTTATAATAAAATAATATTTTTAGTTATTCCAAAGGTGCCCCTCTCCTCCCTTATAAAAGGGCACCACCTCCCTCTCTTCCTCACACAACTTTGAGCCTTCATGATCGGCCAAACCCTGCCAAATTATCTTCTCCACTTCCCTAGCAACTTTCTAGAGGTTCTGGTCTTCCTCAAAGACCAATTTTAGTGCCCTAAGAGGAGGCCTCAAAGAGGTGCTTCAAAGAAGAGGTAATTTCCGTTACCGATTCTTTCACCTTTATTTCTTCTTCCACTCCTTCTTATTAGGCTGTTTCATTATGAAGTAATAACATAAGTATCAATAATATACTGATATGTTATTATAATTATGAAACAACCCTATTTCACCATCTATCCATCCTATGGAAAAAGAAATCACCGTGCGTGCGTACGTACGGAATACCGTCTCCACGCCGTGGTAAAATCTATTTTCCACCACCACCTTACATGGATGGGTATAATGGTGTAAAGAATAACTATACATAGTTATTAGAACATCATATTGATTCTGATATATTGTATCATCCACTCCATTTCAATTAAATAATTATGGAAATGATATCATCGCTCGTGAGTACGTACGGACTACCGTCTCCACGACGCGATGAGATTCATTCTCCATGTTATCCATTTAAGAGAGATTATAAAGTATATATAAGAAATAATAATGAAATATATGACATTATAAAGCTACTGGATTTATGTATATATGTATGTCATCTAATTAATTCCATTCAACTCAATAAGGAAATGAAATCAGCGTTCATGCGTACGTACGACCTACCGTCTCCATGAACGGTGTATTTCTTTCCATTTACTAATTTATTATATATATGTATATTCTGAATATATATTATATATAAATAATGTTTTATATTCTGGAATTAAGTAATTATGATCTAAGAAATCATATGAATAATTACAAGTCAAAACACGGACGACAAATGAAACAATTTTACCCAAAATGCTCTTTAACATAGAATTTACAAAAGAAAGGGTAATATAAAGTCATAAGTGAACCATATATGATATCATAACAATGAGTATGATTCTGGAATAAGTCAATGACATTATTTAAATCATTATACAGGAGGTTCGGACACCTATAAAGAAAATCGGACCTAAGGTAAGGGAAATATCACAATCTCATTATTATCCGATATTGTTTATACTTTGGCATTTACTGGGGTGTATTTTATCATCCACATCCATGTTTCCTCAATATTTAATATTATTTCCATCCACCTACAATTGTTTAAAACCTATTTTAACCTTTGGTGAGTTTTTAGTAAAAGACATGAAAGGAATCTTTTTTCATTTTTCATACGAGGTACTTTTTGACTTTTCCGACAAAAGTACGAGAAGAATGTTTTCCTAACTTATACGGCATGAATGGATTTTTAATACATTATTTCCAAGAAGCTTCATTTACATGTTTTCAAGTTTAGTTTTAATCAACATGTTTTAGTTTAAAATTGTATCACATATTAAGAAAGGAAAAATGTTTTTTAAGTAGAAAGGATATTTTCCTCAGTAATGGAGTTCAAATGTTTTATCAAAATTATTTTCCATATAAGATAATAAAGGGTTCTGTTTTTATCCCTATTATTACATTGATTTGATTATGTTTTTATGGAATTATTTTTATGAATTCCTTTATCGTATATGAATTGTTTTATGATGTCATGATGTTTAAGATTCCCATTTTTATTACATGGGTTATGCAATGATGTATGGTTTATGATTTTGTGGCACAGATAATAATGGTATCATTATGAGATGGGTGGGACCTATATCTCCCTCCAATGCATTGGGTAAAGATTTTATATCTCATGAGGTAGACATGGCTGGAATGGTAGGTTATACCGGTTCAGTGAAACAGGACTGAAACGAGGGTGACTCGGTTCAGAAAGAGACTTTGTCCACTAAGATAGTCTTGGAAATGAGTCTTGACTAACAAGAAATGATTCTCTATGATTATGTGTGTATGACACAAAGTTTCATGTTTTATGTTATGATTATTGTGATTACATTTCACTGCCATCATTTATCCCATGTTATGAAATTATGATCTCTTTTGCAGGTTAAGATTTCCAAAAGTTATGTGCTTATGTATATGATGTGATTGATATTTCTTTTGTTTACCCTTATTGAGCATTTGAGCTCACCCTTTTATGTTTTCTTTTCCACAGGATATAAAGAAAGGTATTAGGTATTAAAAAAAGGAAGATCTTTATGGAAGATGTTGAAGATCTTTCACAAGGATTAGAAGATTATATTCTGAGTTTCCAAAGACACTAAACTATTACGATCCTTGTGTGTGTGTTTTTGTTATGTTCTAAGTATTCCGCAAATGTAATGTAATGTCAATGTATGTAAAGATTCGGGTCTCTACATGGAAGATGATCATTGGTTGACACTGGTTAAAAACATGAATCAATGAAGGGAGATTGATGCTATGGACTCGAAATAGTTTAGGGGGTTCCCTTTCATTAAATATTTCCACTGATTGATGAGAATGAAAATTGGGAAAGAATTCATATAGATTAAGCAGAAGGAAATTGAATCTATGGGAAGAAATGAGATGAACATTAAAAGTATTTCTCACCACACCTCTTAATTTTTCATGGATCTTAACGTAATGTTTGATTGATAATGGGGGTACTAAGACCCTATCTATGGAATAATATAGACAATATAGACAATGAAATGAATGAATGAATAGTGAGAGGTACATTAATGGTTGAGATAGAGTACAGGGAGATGATGTATTCCTATAGATCAAATGAAAATAAGGAATCCTTGGATGCAAACATGGGGAGGAAATTTTATCATGGAAGAAGTGGAAATCAAGTGAATCTTCACACATGAAACAAATGTGGTAAGAAGTATTTTTGGAAATTCATTCATGGTATTGGGGGATGTTACATGTGTGGAAGGGTTATTGATATTTCTTGGAACGTTCTTATTGAGTTGAAGCCTCAAATTACCAAGACTAATGACAAAAATAATATGGTTCAAGCCCATCCTGGAGTCTAAGACATCAGGTGTGTATTGCTTGGGAACTTTTCTAATCATATTGAAAATTACAATGTTAGTGGATGGGAATCATCATCAACCAAACTATAGGACATGGGACAATGTTTGGGATTTCTCTACCATGAGAACTGAAGTTGAAGCTCCAATTGATGCAGGGGAAGGTACTATAATTTTTCTCTAAAATAAAGTAAGTAACTATTTGATTATAATTAAACGCTTTCCTTTATTTATTTTATGTTTTAAAATAATATATAATCAATCGCTAAAATTATAAATATAATGTTATTAGTCTAGACTCTTGGAGGGATTAAACAATCATCAGTAGTGTATTGAAACTCTAGTATTCTCTTTGGAGTGCACAATATCATCAATAATCCAATAATAATTCCTATTATGGAATTATACACAATACTAGGGATGGACTGGATCTCAATGTATTATAAAATGATCAATTGTAGAATTAAGGAATTCATAATAGTCATGAATGGATAACCTTCAGTAGTTTTCAAAGGGGATATATCTCAGTATGATCTTTTTCTCGAAACACCACCCATATCCTTCATCATGAATATGATTGGTGAAGATAATGTGGTAAATAAATGTATATGAATATATAATAACATCATCATTTAAAACTAAATTGACCTATATTCTAAGGATTTACCTAGACCTCTCCCAAAAAGGGAGATTGATTTCTCCCTGGAACTCATGTTTGGATCCTTGACAATATCGATAGCCCTATTTATTCTGGAAAATGTGGAGCTGGAGGTTTTAAGGAAACAAATCCATGATCATTTAGGGAATGGTTTTATTGGACCTTGTGATTATAAATGTGGAAAACATGTTCTATTTGTGAAGAATAATTTTGGATCAAAGTGTCTATACATTGATTATGTAGAAATAAATAGGGTTATTGTGAAGAACAAGTACCCTCATCTATGGATTGATGGTTTATTTTACCAGCTTCTAGGGTTTAGTTATTCTTTCATATTGACTGTTGATCTAGATAGAATTAATTGAGAGTAAGGATAGAATATATTCCAAAGACTTCCTTTTAATCATGATATTGTCATTATGAGATTTTTTATTTACTTTGGCATGAAAAAGTTTCGTACTATATTTATTGATTTCATGAATGCAGTCTTTAATGAATACCTTGGTAATTTTTCAGTAGTTTTTATTGATGATATTCTTATATATTATAAAATTATCTTGTATTATGATGATCAAATGAGGGTTATATTTAAAAATATTAGGAATGAGATTCTATTTGGAAGGTTAAGGAAATTTTAATTTTTTTATAATAAGTCTTTCATGGGAAAATTATAACCAATAAGGGAATATTAATTTCCCGATAATGAAAACTGTAGTGGAGGAGTGGCCTCATCCAATAAAATTAAATGATATTTTTATTTTCCTTGGTTTAACAGTATATTATTGGAGATTATTGAAACAAAATTCCTGAATTTCTAATCCACTAAAAAATTTAATACAAAAAGGGGAAATGTTCTCATAGAAAAAGGTGTGTAATTAATCATTCCAAGAGTTGAAGATGATATTTGTTACTATGCATGTGTTTAATCTACCCTATATCAAAGATGGATTTTTTATATTTAGTGAGGCATCTCTAAAAGGGATTGGCTAGGCCCTCATGAAAAATGATACAGTGATTACATACGTATCTCGACAGATGAAGCTTCATGTGTAGAATTATCTTATTCTTAACCAAAAGCATGTTATAGTTTCGTTTCTTAATTTATTGAGGAATTAATTTTGTGTGTATAAATTTTATATATACACAGACCCCGAAAGATTAATTTATATTTTAATGAAAAACGAATTGTTCATGAGACATAGAAGATGGTTAGAAATTCATAAACTATGATTGTTCAATAAATTATCACCCAAGAAGAGAAAACAGAGCCACTGATCCATTATATAGGAAATACCCTACATCGCTAGAAATAATGAGGATTCAAAGGAATCCTTTGATCAAAGACATATTATGGTTCGACATTGGAATCATGATTGAAGGGACATCATCAGCCCTATCGAAAATGTTTTCTCAACCATCATTGATTGAGAAGATAAATAAATATCAAAGATAATATCCTTTTTATAAAATAATAAAGAGTATTTAAAGAATGGGAAGTATCCTAAGTTCAATATTGAAAAATAAGGTGTAGTGAAATTTTGTACATGGAAATGAGTACCACTTATTCTAGATATAAAGAAGGATATGATGGATGAATCTTATAGCTGTATATTCTCTATACATCCTGGAAGCACAATAATTTATATAGATCATCATGATCATTATTGGTGGGATAACATGAAAAATTTATATTTCTAACTATACTATATGGTGAATATTTTGTCAATAAGTGGATAAATAGTGACAAATTCTTAAATGGGTATTATGACCACTATCCATACCATCATGGAAGTGGGATAATATCATAATGGACTTTGTCATTGGTATCCTGAGAATATCCGTTGAAAACAATGCAATATGGGTTTTGGTAGACTATATCATGAAGGATATTAATTTTATCACTATCTGAGAAGCCTTATATATTGATCAAATTTCCATGGATTGTGTAAAGGATATTGTGAGGATGCATGGAGTGCCACATTCTATCATTTCCTATCATGATCCAATGTTCACATAAAACATATGGATTATTTATTAACATGATCTGAGTACCAAATTGAATTTTAGTATGTCTGATAAACACAAGCTAAGGGCCAATGTGAAATGAATATTGATACACTCTAGGACATTATGAGAACCTGCTTTATGGAATTTAATGGAGGACAAAATCAACTAGTCCCATCGATTGAGTACTCATACAACATTAACATCCATTTAGGTATTCAAATGGAACCCTATAAATCTCTACATGGGTAGAGATGTGTAACTCATACTTTTTAGGATTATTTTCATGAGAGAAAGCATCTTGGTCCAAATCTTATTCAATAGATAACATAAAAGGTTAATTACATCCAACAACACAATAATGGTTGTTAGAGTCTCTATAAGATATATATTGACAATCATCCAATGGACTTGGAGTTTTGTGATGGAGGCTAAGTGTTCTTTAAAATATCACAATAGAGGGTGATTTATTATTTTTTGGAAGAAATGGAATATTATCCCTAGGTAAAATGGCCCCTATGATATCCTTAATCGCTTATGAGTAGTGGCCTATCAGCTCGAACATCCTCCAAATCTATCTGAAATTCATGATGTATTCCACGTAACACAAACGAGGATGTACATACCTGACACATCACATGTCCTAAATATTAATGTGGTACAACTAGAATAGAAGATATCAAATGAGGAGTAGCTGGTGGAGATCGTGGAATGTAGGAATAAGGTTCAATGCAACAAGACTATCCACCTCTACAATGTGTTTTGGATGAACCATGTATATGAATAAGTGATGTTGTAACTAGAGGAGACAATGTAACACCCCAAGATTTTATGTGGTAGATTATTTTTTATTTCATTGATGCATTGTGTTTTACACTACACAAAGATTAGCATGCTCTATATGCAATATCGTATTAGATTGCGATATATTCAACACTATTCTTGGCTTGTGTTGCACACAATTCGAAGTTATTTTGATTGAATTCATTTCACATAACACAAACTATTGATTTTTTTTAATATATAAACTACGTTTTGATTATGATATAAAAAACACCATTGTAATATTTGAGTATATTCAACACTGAATTGGCTTGCGTTACATGGAAGAGTGACCCTCCTCTATAGCTTGCATTGTACGCGATACTAAGTTTCACTAAACAACTATATATTATTTTTCATTATATGGTATATAAACCATACATTATGACTCTTATTAACCACATTAAAAATTTTATAACATTTTAATTCATCTTACACATTTTCTAGAACATGATATGAGAATAAAAGAACTTTTTCAGATAAAATAATTATTTTACAAAAAATAAAGCTCTGCTACGTTTTGATGGAACACCCACATAAAATATAATAATTTCGTCATGTTTATAAGTTAAATTTGACAAAATAAACATTTTATTTTGAATCATAATATATAAATTTATGTTAGATAAATTTTTGATATTTTCATGATAACATTCATATTTTGATGAATATTAAAAATACCCTAAATGTTTCTTAAAAACAAGTTTTTGGTGTCCAAATAATTTATATTGTTAAATTATAATAATTAATTGTATAAATGTTTAAATTTAATATATTTTTACCATATTATATTATGTATGACATTATGATAAATTTTATAATTGAATTCATAAGTAAAAACTTTTCAATCTTTTGCAATGTTTTAAACATAAACCCATTTTTTCGACAACATGATTAATTTTTAATTAGTTACTAGATCTTATATGTTTTGAATTTGGAAAAATGGATTTCATATTTGAAATCATGTGGTCCAAATTTTGTAAATAGGTATATTTTATTTTTAGACATTATGAATAGTGACTACGATAAATTTTATTTACCACAGTTAAATGTAAATCAGGTAATTAAGGGTAAAAATAATATTATAAAACAACCCTAACACCTGTCTTAATATAATTGGATGATAATATTTCTCCATAAAACATACATGGGTCTAAATTAAATCTATTGGAAACCACTTGGATGACATTAAGATCTCTAATTAGTTTTATTTAAAGGAAAGATAAATATGTCTCACTCAAACATTAATAATTGATGTATTTTTAATATAAAGATATACAGAATATAAATTATATTATAAATACTAATTTGAAATCTAAAAAGTTTTTCTTTATAATGTAATCTTTTTTGTAATTTTTAAGAGATATATAATTACCATAATATCATATACATTAATGATAGAGAAATTATGTATTAAGTTCAAATTCAATAATATAGTTTTTATTAAAATAATAATACCCATCAAAAGGCCCAAACACTTGAGAAAACCTTATTGGTCGAGTGTATCTAAACATAAGAATACAAGGGTCAACTGGTGGTCCATTTTGGGCCTTATAAAACCATTTATGACATTTATATTATTATTTTTAAATGATGTAAAGTTGGCACCTTCATAATTTAATAAAGATAAAATTTTAAAAGTTTGGTTTTTTAGGAGATAAATTAGACGTAGAGTATTATTATGAAATAAATTAGATTAATATTTATCAGAGTATTTTATTTATATTTTTTATGAAAAAATAATTATATCAAATAATTATACAAAAATTTTGTAGTAATTATTTTATTAAGAGAAATATCAAATAAATGGATTTAAATATTTTAAAATAAATACTATATAAGCTAATAAATGTGATACATGAATTTTCTAGATGAATATTACATGTTAGAAATATATATTTTTTTTTGAATCTATATTTTATTCAGATTCAATTTAAATTCTATAAATGAATAGTGATAAAATTAACAATACTGATATTTAATAAAAATAACATATTATTAAAAAGTTTAAAAATCATAAAAATATTTAAAAATTATAAATTGAAAATTATATGGTCTAAAATGTCATAAAGTTTCCAATTATAGAAAGTTAACAACACATAATTAAAATTTTAAAACCATTTATAATTTAGTATATTATTACCAAAATAAAATTAAATAGATTAAATAAGGATAAATCAAATTGATAAAGATTAAAATAAAATAAAAACATGTATAAATTTTATTAGTTGAATAAATTAAACCCCTATCTCATCTCACTATTTTTATTCATTTTGGGGGTTTTATGTGGGGTTTCAGTTTATTATAAATTAATATTTTTGATGTTTCCAATAGTTCCCCTCTCCTCTCTTATAAAAGGGAACCTTCTCCCTCTCATATACACTCCATTTTTATCCTTACAAAACATCCAAAACCTATATCATTCTCTTCTCCACTTCCCTATGAACATTCTAAAGGTCATGGTGTTCTTCAATGTCAAATTTTAGTGCCCTAATTTGATGTTTAGAAGAGGAACATCCAAGAAGAGGTATTATCCTATACTAATTCTTTAAAATTTCATTCTTCTTCTACATCCTCTATATGATTTGTTCCATTATTAAGTAATAACTCAAGTATCAATTTTATGTGAAAATGTTATTATGATTTTTAAAAAAATATTACATCTTCTATCCATCCTTTAAAAATGCATCTACCACACGTGTGTGCATACAACTACCATCTCCACGCCATGGTGTAATCGGTTTATTATCACCAAAATACATGGATGGGTATTGTGATGGAATAAATAACTATATATTATTATTTTAAAGAGAAATTTATTCTCAAATATTATACATCATATGAATTATTACAATTCCACAATCATGGGAATGATATCGTCACCCGTCCGTATGTACGACATACCGTCTCCACGATATGATGTGATTCCTTATACATGATCTTCATTGAAAAATTACTATATATATGAATTGAATGAATAAATATAATATATATAATACTAAAAAATTATTTAAATTAAATAACTATAACCTAAAAAGAGTAATAATAATTTATTCACCAAAACAATCATAAGAACATAAAGCTGCTAAAACCCGAATAACGAGTAACAATGAAATGCAACTAATAAATAGATAAGAAAATGACCATATATGATGTGATAAATGTGAAAATGGTAATAGAATAAGTCAATGACATTATTTAAATAATTATATAGTAGTTTTGGATATGTATAAAAGCTTATCGGAACTAAGGTAAGGGATAATTTTTGAATTTCATTTTTATCTAAGATAGTTTATATGTAAGTATTTTCTGGGGATATATTTATCATCCATGTCCATTTTTTATAAAACATTATTCATACAATTTTTACTATTCTTCCACGTATGTTTAAATTCATTGTTACCCTTTTTGACTTTTATAACATGGTATAAAAGGAATATCTCTTTGGTTTACCATACTAGGTACTTTTTTACATTTCTAGAAAAAAGTATGAGGAGAATGATAGGGCATGAACGTATTTTTACCGTTTCATAACACCTTATTTACTAAGAGCTTACTATACATGATTTCAAGATTATTTTAAAAAAAATCATTTATTTTAAAATTGGAAGGCATTTTGATAAAAGAAATTGATTTTGAATAAGAATGGTTATTTTCCTCATGAATTCCTTTCAAGTGTTTTATCAAAACTATTTTCCATAAAAGATGACAATGGTAATGTTTCAAGAATAATTTCTATATTATTTAAATTGTGTTTTTTTGTTTATGATGAAATGATAGCAACATGTTTTATATGAATTATGTTTTGATGGGATGATGGAAATGAAACTCATTATATTCGATGGGTTATAATGAATGATTTATGTTTATTTTGTGGCACACATAAGAATTGTTTCACTACGTGATGGGTGGGACCAATATCTCCCCTTGAATAATTGGGTAAATAGTTATTTCTCATGAAATAGATATGTCTGGAACGACAATTAAATCCAATTCCGTAATAAGGGGATAAAACGCCAGGTAAACCCGGTTCAATAATGTATTTTATCCACTATGATGGCCTTGGAATCAATGCCTTATCTAAAATGGAAATCATTATATGTGATTAATAGTTTTATGCAATTACATGATTTATAAAAATGTTTTTATTTCATGGTTAATGTTCCTTTTATGATCTATTCCTTATGTACTACCATGTTTTAGGTCATTGCCATTGATATTGATGGTTAAATATTATATTCATATTTTTACGTTCAAATGTTTATGGTTTGTTTTATTTCTCAATGTTTACACTTACTGAGAATTTGTGATCACCCTTTCTATACTTTATTTTCCCCAGGATATAAATAATGATTTTATGTAATAAAACATAATGGGAGGATCTTTATGGGAGATTTTGAAGATCATTCACCTTGATTAGAATATTATTTTCCAAGTTTCCGAAGACACTAAACTAATACGGTATTTGGGCGTTTTTTCCTTATGTATTAAGTATTATGCAAAATAAATGTTATTTTCAGGAATTTCAAGCTTGGGTCTCTATAGTTGGTACCAAGTGAAGGATTAGTTAACCTTTGGAAACTAGGATGCAAAAAAATTAGTGAGATATGCAGAGACATTTCTAAGCTATGTCTATGGATGTACCTAAGGTTAAGTATATGTATAGGATAAAATACTTGAATTAGGATAATGATCATGAATAAACTAGGATTAATCCAAATATGTTATAGATTGAATATAAACCCCCTTGATTATGTTGTTTTACTAGTGTTATTTTTTCATCTCAAACTATTCTTTTTGGGTTTTAGATAATGGCTGCAACCTGAAGGAACCGTGTTAATGATCAATGCACTTGGAAATGAAATGATTACCCTCTTGAATAACCAAATTTTATGGGAGATGGAGAGAAAATATTATTTCTATACTTACAGAATCTATTAATCATTATGGACTTCCAAAAGACCAGAGAAGGGGACAATATTCTTTTGAGTCCATTATGAGGCAACGTCCACCTTCTATCATTAAGTCTTTTGATCCAGTTGTTGCTGAACAATGGATCAATACCATTGAAAAGATATTTTCCATAATTCATTGTTCAGAAAATGAAAAATTCATTATGGATGTTTACCTTTTAGAAGGTGAAGCAGACTAGTGGTGGACTCTAATTAATAATTCCATGCACCAATATGAAATAGAATCCATGGAATGGTATGAGTACAAGAAAGTATTTTTCAATAAGTACATTCCTTGTATTATTCTAATGGTGATGGAAAAGGATATCCTTGAGAATAATCAAAATGATGATGAGTCTTTTTGTAAATATGAGGAAAATATTACAACAATTGAATGGTATGCTTCTGTCTTTATCAGCCAACCTGAATATAAAGTTGCTTTATTCTTTAGTGGCTTAAAACCAAGAATTCGAAGGGAATTAGCTATAATATACTTAAGTATCTATGAAGATATTGTGTGTTGTGATATCAAGGTAGAACTATAATTTGGTGTTACAAATCTATCTAATGGTTTTGGCAAGAAACGAAAGATGGAGTTCAAAGAAAAATCTCAAAATAATGGTGAAAATAAGAAAAAAATTCATTATTCTAAAAGTGTGGAAAGAATCCTGGTGTAGATTGTCTTATAAGAAATATGAAATGTTTTTTATATGTGGAAAATATGGTCATTGAGTAGCTGACTTCCGAAATAATGGAAAAATGTAGCTAATGATGTTGATAGAGAAAAGACTACAGAAAACACATCACCAACACTTCAATGCTATAGGTTCCTGGAAATGGGGAATTATGTTAACCAATACCCAAAAAATGCGTTAATGATGATCATAATCAATAACCTCTTAAGGAAAAGGAAAAATGGATGTCACATGCGATCCCTATTGGTGATGTTGAGTATGAAAATGAAGTGGTGGAATTATGAAGTGTTTATGTAATGGGGTTCTAAAATTGTGTTGTGGAATCTCATTTATAGTATCGTGGAATATTGGAATATCTATGTATTGGTATTTGTTTTGTTTTCAATAATTATATGGTATCAGTAACCATGAAAAATGATTGAAATATTTTTTTAAAGAAGATGATATTCACATATAGAAGGGATAAAGATAAAATAATATGTTTGATAGTATTAATGAGCTTATGAATGATAAATGGAAAAAATGATATCATGGTTTGAATATAATTTTTTTCTGTATTTTTGGTGTGTGGAAAGAGTTAAATTTTGACAGAATTTTAATTTTCATTATTATTCTTCGGTAATTAAAGTATCAAGAAAATATATGATAAGGGTATTCACATTTTTCTAATGTGACCAACATTATGTATCTTATGATATATGTGGGATAAATGATGGTATTCACTAGCTTGTTATATGACCTTTTTGGTAATTATTTTCTTTGTATTGTGAGATTAGACAGAAGTATTTTGGATAAGCCAAAAGGTTGGAATGGATTAAGTTTTTCATCAAATATTATTGTTTAAGGATATAACTTTCTATATATATTATTTATGGAATGTTATAATAGTATTGTTTTAGAAAAAGGATAGCCCACAAGACCGTAGACAACTCGTCGCGTTAGACAAGTCTGCAGGAATTGAACCCACCACCGAACAGCAACAAGACTTTATCGCCTACCACTAGCCTACATGATGTCCCTGGATATTAGAAAATTACTTTTATTTTATTAAGTGGTCTGATATATGATGTATAAGTCCATTTTTTGAACCATATATGATTAGCCTCCCCATAAGTGGACTTATCTATATTTAATATCTTGTGCTAACCTTTTTGTGATAGAGATAGATGGAATGACCAATCATTTTATCGCATGATATACTAACACAACCAGAATGAAAAATTCAAATTAATTTCATTAAATAAGAGATGAAGTGGAAATTGATCATGGAATGACCAATGATGATATTACACGAAAATCAAGTAATACTTTATCCTTATGAAAAAATTAATCAAGTTTTGTGAAATGATATTGAAAACCAAAAATGTTTTCATAATACCCTCATATCTAATGAATCATATGGTACCTTAGATCATAACAAATTTATGTCTTTTTCATTGTTTTCTTTTTCATAGCCATGTTCTCTACCACTCTTCATCATAACAAGATTGTCATATTTCTCTTTAATATCCATGTTTTCGCCAATGTTCTCTTATGTGGAATCCCAATGATGAGTTAATTTGGATAAAAATTATGTTTCATACTTTAAAATTTAATTTTAGTATTCCATTTTTAGATATGGGTTTCTATGAAAGAAACGTTCATGTTGTAAACCGTTCATAACCCCGAAAAATTTCAAGGGTGAAATTTATTTTAATAGGGGTAGAATGTAACACCCAGAGATTTTATGAGATAATTTTTTTTAATTTCATTGATGTACTTTGTTGTACACTACACCATTATTAGTATGCACTCTATGTAATACTATATTATATTGCAATACATGAAACACTATTCTTGGCATGATTTTCACACAATTAAAAATTCATTGGATTGAATTGATTTCATGTAACACCAAGTATAGACTTTATTCAATATATAAAAAATGTTTTGATTATGTTATACACAACACAAAAGGAATCTTTTAGTACACGTAACACTGATTTGGCTTGCGTTACACGCAAGAGAGACCTTCCTTGATAGCTTGTGTTATACGCGATACTATGATTCATTAAACAACGATATATTATTATTCTTTAAATGGGATATAAAATAGAAATTATGGATTTTATAAACAAAATTTTGATTTTTATAAAATTACAATTCATCTTACATAATTTATAGAACGTGGTATGAGAACAAAAAAATGGATAAAATAAGTTTTTTTTTCAAAAATGTAGTTTTGTCACCTTTTGATGGTGCACCCACTTTAAATATAATTCATGACAAGTTTATAAGTTCCATTCGACAAAATAAACTTCTTTTTATGAATCAGTATATAAAATTTTTCATTGGTTAAAGTTTTGATATTTTTCAAATAACATTCATATTTTGATGAATGGTAAAAAAATGCTAAATTTTACTTAAAAACAACTTTTTTAATCAAGATAATTTATATGGATATATTATAATAATGAATGGATTTAAATTATAAATACAATATATTTTTACCATTTAATTTAATTTATGTCATTATCATTAATTTTATATTGAATTCATAAGTAAAAATATTTCAATCTTTTCCAATGTTTTAAACAAAAAGGCATTTTTTCAACAACGGGATTAATTTTAAATTAATTACTTAATATTCTTTGTTTTGAATTTGGAAGAATAGATTCCCTATTTAGAATCATGAGGTAATAATTTTCTAAATATATAAATTTTATTTTTAGACATTATAAATAATAAGTATGAAATATTTTATTTACCAGTGTTAAAGGTAAATTAGGTAATTAAGGGTAAAAATAATATTATAAAATAACCCTAACACATGTCCTAAAATAATTGGATGATTATATTTATATCTAAAACATTATTGGGTAGAAATAATATCTATTGGAACCCACTTGGATGAGAATATGATATTTAATTTATTTTATTAAAAGGAAAGTGAAATACGTCTCACTCAAACATTAATAATTAAATTATTATAAATATAAGGTTTTACAGAATATAAATTAGATTATAAATACTAATTGGAATGATAATTTTTTTATTTATCTTGCTAATTTATTTTTAATTTTTATGAAATATATAATTACCGTAATAGCTTATATATCATTGATGAAGAATTTATTTATTTAGTGAAAAATCAGTAATATAGTTTTTTAACATAATAATACCTAACAAAAGGACCAAAAACATGACCAAACCTTATTTCTCAAGTATATATAAACCATAATCATCCAAGGGTATACTTATGGACCATTTGAAGTGTTAAAAAATATATTATCACATTTATATTATTTTATTTTAATTGATGTAAAAGTTGTCACCTTAATAATTTAATAAAGATAACATTTTAAAAGTTGGGTGTTTTAAAAGATAAATCAAACTAAAAGTATTATTATGAAATATATTACATTTATCTCTATCGTATTATTTTATTTTAATTTTTTTATGCAACAAATAATTATATTATATAATTATATTAAAATGTGGTAATAATTATTTTATTAACAGAAATATCAAATAAATGGTTTTATAAATATTAAAATAAATATTATATGATCTAATTAATATTCTCCACATATTTTATATATGCATATTACATGTTGGTAATCTATTAAATATTTGTTTTTTAATCTATCTTATGTTAGGATTTTATTTAAATTCATATATATGAATACTGACAAAATTGACACTGTTGATATTTTATAAAAATAACATATTGTAAAATAGTTTAAAAATCCCGAGAGCATTTAAAAATTATTAATTAAAAATTATATGCTCAAAAATTTCCCAACATATCCAATTATAGACAATTCACAACATATAAGTTAGTATTTATAACCATGTAAAAATTGGAATATTATTACAACAAATAAAATTAAATAGATTAAATAAGGATAAATCAAAATGATAAAGATTAAAATAAAATAAAAACTTGTCTAGATTTTATTGGATGATGATATTACAACCCCATATAATTTCATCTTTATTGTTTATTCATTGCAGAGGTTTTTATGTTGGGGTTTATTTTATTATAAATTAATATTTTTGAAGTCTCCAAACGTTCCCCTCTCCTCTCTTATAAAATGGTACCACATCTCTCTCCTATTCAATCCCTTTTTATCCTTAAAAATGGAAAAAATCTATCCATTTATATTCTATTGTTCCCTATGAAACATATTAGATGTACTGGTTCTCTTAAAAGTCCATCTTTAGTGCCCTAATAGGAGGTTTCGAAGAGGCACGCCCAAGAAGAGATAATATCCTTTACTGATTCATTCAAACGTCTTTCTTCTTCTAAATCCTCTATACGAGTTGTTTCGTAATTAATAAATAACACTAGTATCAATTTTATACTAAAATTTTATTATATATATATATTACACAACCATATTATATTTTCTGTAAATCCTATGAAAAATAAAATCACCATGCGTGCGAACGTATGGTACACCTTCTCCACGCCATGGTATAATCTACTTTGCATAAAACATTCTTGGTTGGGTAAAATGATTGATGAAATAAGTATATATGATTATTTTAAAGTGATATTTATTCTGAAATAATTTACACCACATACATCAATACAAGTCCAAAATCATGGGAATGACATCGTCGCTCGTGTGTATGTAAGGCCAAACATGTCCACGATGTGATGGGATTCATTGTACATGATCATCATTGAAGAATGAATATATTAGTGAATTGAATAAATAAATATGATATATATAATACTAATACAATTTGTTAAATGATATAACTATAAAAAAAAGTCGAATAAGAATTTATTCTACAAAACATGCATAAGAACAAAAATATGTTAACACCAGAATAATGAGTAATAGTGAAATGTTACTAATAAACTGATAAGAATATGACCTTATAAAATATCATAAAAATGACTAATATTCTTGAATTAGTCAATGAAATTATTTAAATCATTATACGGGAGGTTTGGATACGTAAAATCATACCGTACCTAAGGTAAGGGATAATTTTGCAATCTCTTTTTTATCTAAGATTGTTTATACGTAAGTATTTTTGAGGGATATATTTATCATCCATGTCCATGATTAATAAAAATGTTTTCATAAAAATTTTATTATTCTCCCATGTATTTTTAATTTAATTTTTACCCTTTTTGACTTTTAACACATGGTATCGAACGAATCTCTCTTTTATTTACTATACAAGACACTTTTTGTCTTTTCCGACAAAAGTACGAGGAGAATGTTTTTTTAACTTATACAACATGAATAGATTTTTACTATTTCATAATGACTTATTTACATGAAGAATACTCTACAATATTTAATGATTATTTAAAAAAACTATTTTCTTTTAAAATTTCACTCCAATTAGAGAAAATAAAATGATTTTGAAGAAGAATGGATATTTTCCTCAAAAATTAATTTCAATTGTTTTATTAAAACTATTTCCCATATAATATGACATTCTTTATTTTGGTATTGTTTCAAGTATAATTTCTCTATTATATATATGGTTTTATTTTTTTATGATAAAATGATATCCATTAGTTTTTTTATGGATTATTTTATGATGGGATGATGTTTATGAAACCAATTTTATTTGATGGGTTATGATGAATGATCTATGTTTATTTTGTGGAAGACGTAAGAATTATTTCATTATGAGATCGGTGGAACCTATATCTCCTTCCAATTCATTGGGTAACAATTTATATCCCATTAGAAAGACCTGGATGGAACGACTAGTAAATCACATTCAGTAATACATGGAAGGAAGGACAAGTAAACCTAGTACTGTAATGGACTTCATCCACTATGATGGTCTAGGTAGGAATTCATTGGCTACTATGAAAATAATTATATTTTGTTATTAGTTTTCCAAAATTATATGTTTTATTCCAATTTTATTCTTTCATGGTTAATTTTACTTTGTGATCCATGCCTTACATACTACCATATTTTATGTCATTTCTCATGATTTTGATATTAAAATTTTATGTTCATGTTTTTACGTTCAATTGCTTATGGTTTGTTTTATGTTCTCCATGTTTACCCTTGCTGTGCATTTGAGCCCACCCTTTCTATGTTTTTATTTCCCCAGGATATAAAAAATGGTTTTAGGTAACATAAAAATGGGAAGATATTTATGGGAGATGGTGAATATATTTCACCATAATTAGAAGATTATGTTTCGAGTTTCCCAAGACACTAAACTAATACAAATTTGGGATGTTTGATTTTATTATTTATTAAGTATTCCACAAAAGTAATGTAACGTCCATGTACGTCAATCTTGGGTCTCTATAGATAATGTGTAACAAGTACCCAAATAATTTCTCAAATGGGGGGATGATTTGAAATTTCATGGATGAAATTTCTTAAAGGGGATGAATGTTTTGACCCAAAATTTTTGAATGATAATTTTTTCTTGAAAATGTGTGTTATATTATTCACAACAAAACCAATTCTTTTTTAATAAAGATACTATAAAGGTATATTTGAAGTTATTGATGAATCTTTTACATGACCTTCATTCAATTATGACCATTTTACAATATGAACATTGGAAACTATACTTTTGATAATAATTTTAACGTTATAATTAGAGTTTACAAGTAATATTTTGAAAAAAAGGTAATTGATGTAAAATGAAGATTCAATGGATTGAAGCAGTATATTTTTTCAATTTTAATCTCATTTTTTTGATATCATGTGGGAGGATTCATCAATGGGGGTTTAACCTCAATCGATCAATTGTTGACCTTCAACAAGTGAAGATTGAAGGAAATCTCCTACTGAAGAAGGTTATGTTATTGGAGATCATCACTCAGTCGATGTTTTTCGAGGAAACCTAAAAATATACCATCAGTACACACATTACTATTATGGTGTACACGTGTTTAATAAAGGGATTGTTACCCCAATAATTTTTTTAATTTTTTTATTGAAATTGTAATTCCATCATTTCTTTTTTATGAACAGTTTATATGAATAATATTGAGATAGGATTTGATAAATTGATTTTTTTGGAAAAAAAGTAGTTGATATAAATGATATAAATAATTATAATAAACTATTATACTATGAATAATACTAATTTTAATAAAATGTTATGATAAACAAATCTCATTTATATATAAATTATAAAATAATTTTTCTTTTTTGTCAATTGTGATAAATTTTATTATGCATTTTCAATCTGCTATAATATTTAATAAATATTGAATTTTATATTTATAGTCTACAATTATAATATATAAAGATTTATTTTGATAAAATAAATATCATTTTTGAAATTATCACATTGAAATTAGGTTAGGGTGAATTTAAGATAAATTTCTAGAATACATTGTTTTTTTGTGAATGGTTAACATATAGTATGAGTTTTTCAGTATGTTAATGATTTCATAATTATGTTTTAATAATTTAATAAATAATAAAAAAATACAAGAATTAAAATATTAAATTTTATTAATATCAATAAATATAACATATTTTCTTCAATTTCCAAATATATAATTTTCATTCCAAATTCAAGAAATAGAAAAATTCATATTAAAAATGATATTTTCTGAATAAATTTATATTCATTTAGAAAATAATTAATATAAAATAATGTATAACTATTGTGGAATAAAATAATATAAATGGTGTCCCATGTGTCCAATACCAATTGAAAATACAATGGGCATACCTACAGTTTTACATTTACAAAATCCTAGGTTTCTAAGGCCTACATTTAGAAATTGTCATACAAATCCGCAAATTTTTCTATAAATACCCACCCATTTCACCATTTTATTTCACACTCATTTTATCCTCCACAATGTTATGATATTTTTATCTTCCATAGAGTCCTCCTATAGTTTTCTCAATCCCCAAATGTCCTGATCCTCAGATTTTAGGAACTAGTCTCCAGGGTAATGGAAATCTCAACTTCTCAACTTCTCTTTTCCATTCAATTTCCCAATTTATGAGGTATGTCTTTCAAATTTCAAAACTAATTTATTTTTTAAAATTTAATTTTTTTCATTTACTATATTACACATATTTTATGAATGGTATACCATTTCTCTTGGATTTTTACCCTTTTCTAAAACAACATTTTATACCTGTTATGTTGTATATTTTACTTTCAAATTTTATCTACTCTCCACAAGAAATAACCTTTTATTTTCTGAAGGTGAGTACCATATTATTTTCAATGGGAATTCAGAAATATGTAAAAATAAATTTTTTATCTATAATTGAAATATATAAAACCTTCACTCCCTTTCTGTAGGTTATTAAATACCTAATGATCTTGTGTTTATGTACTTTTTAAAATGCAATGATTTTGATATAATACATGTATCATCTTTTCTACACAGTTTATTTAGGAAATGTTTTATTTTGATATATTTGGTTCATGTTTATTAATAAATTTTAAGGTTTCACCCTAATACTTGTCCAATGGATTATATAAAGAATTTAATTTCAATAAATGACATGTTTTACTATACCTTGGTCATTAACCATGGTAAAATTTTATGACACCTCAATGACAAACCTTGGTGATATGTTTATTATGAATAATATAAATGTTATATAAACATATAAATGTTATTATTCATGTTATTTTTATTATTATACCCCCCTTTTCCTTTTCTATTTCTATTATTATATTCCTCAATTTGTTATTGATAATTCCAAAAATCACAAGTAATTTATACCCCTTACATTGCCTTATTAGGACTTATGGTCACCCTTTCCCTAGAAGTATGTCCCCATGATTTGATATGTAGTTAATGTTCTTAGGATAATTAAATGAATAATACCATCATGTTTTTAGAAAAATGTTTTTAATTTTTAATTTATTATGTACCTTGTTTTCATGAAACTAAACTTGTAAAGATCAACTTTTTTCTACAATATAATGACAAGTAGATATATTAATATAGTGGAGTGACAAAATAATATTCATCATGTATGCCACATATAATCATCCATTATTAAAACCCTAATAGGTGTGATTCAAATTTTCCATAATCTAACTATTGAAGTTGAACCAATATCCTTGATGTTACATCAACATACATTATACATGTTAATTAAGATAGGATATGATAACTCATTAAAGAACCTTTTTATGGTCCTTATATAATGACCCAATACAACATGATATATGATCCAAGATTTTTTATTATAAAATTAAGGCATCTAATTTCTGTGTTAGTCTATACGCGTTACTGACGCTCTATTAACAATGGTTTTCACTCATCACTTTTCATATGTGATGTATCTAGGGTCCCATGACCCTACATGGATAGTATTTTCCATATAAAATGATTTATACCTATTTTGATTTAATATTAAAAAAATGTAACATGGACCTTGGTAAAAATAATTTTTAAATTAAAGGTTTTATTTACTTGATGATTCAGGAAATCCCCATGCATGAACTTCCAAATAAATCCCCTTGGCCTGTCAACCAGATGTCATGTTTACCTTGTAAAAAGTTCTTATGCTCCCTATGATCCCTGAAAATATTTCAGTGGAACTCACTACAACATAGTTAATTAAGACTATCCATGAAATGTCTATCACATCCCATCATACTTGGTTTAAACTCAATTAATCAACATTTTCTCTTACAAAAATTCAAACATTCAAGTAGATTCAACAAAATTGACATTTCATCACCATGCACCTCACCCATTCTCAAATAAAGGAAATGGTATCTCATTATAAACCTTTTGGATGTAATCATTATATTACCCTTAACCACATGATATATGGTCTAATATTTATGAATACCCCCCTTTGAAGAAGAAATTGACCCTCCATTCATAATGGTACTCACTAAACTTTTGTTTCTAGAACTATATCCATGGTTCAATTACCATCCTTGGATATGCTCATATATACAACCTACATCATTATTCATGTGTTTAAATATTCTCAATCCTTTAAAATACATTTGAATGTGGAATACCCAGCTTCAAAGGACTCCCCACAAGAGTAGGTATATTCTACTCTAGATCCTATATAGAGCCTCTATCATATCAACCAGAGGTCTCTTTTCCTTGATATAAAAGGTCATATGAGCCATGAAAACATCATAGTGGATGTTTTCACCCAATATTGATTCAGAATAATCCTCAACATGCTAGGTAATCTCTTTATCAGTGGTTTAAACTCCATGTGGTTTGATTTATACAGTCCATAATCCAATTACTCATGCAGATTCAATATCCCAAATATTATATCACTATACAGAACACACATTCCTGAAACAAGTATAATGGTTGTTGAGATCCTTCTTGGATTCTCATCCTCCATTACCCAATTAATGTTTATACTATCCCTTAAACCTAAAGTTATTTATATCCATCAGTAAGGAGCATTTTTGGATTCTATGTAATCATTTCTTCACTATGCATGTATATATCTAGCTCGTACATATGAACCTCTATATTTATAACCAAAGAAAAATTTACCCTAATTTTTTTTCATATGATCCCTATGAGCCTTGATAAAATTATCTTAGAACTCATCAGCATGGTGTGATTCACAATAATCCCCGGCATGTCCTTCCCATGTCATCACTCTAATTGAAATTTTTTAAACCATGATTTCCCATTCTCTATGAATCTATCATTTATTACAAGTTTCATTTTTATTTAGTATATTTTATAAGATATATAACATAACAAAATAGTAATATATCGTGTATGTCATATAACTGTAAACATTATCATTGATGGGTTAAACATATTCATCATAAATAATCATTAAATTTTATGTCTGACATGTAAAACCAAAAAATAAATAAGGAATGTGACATACTACTCATCGATGTGAAATCCCAAAAAAAGAGTTGTGGGTAAAATTTGAGTATCGATTTAGTAAAATGCACCTTGTGTGATATATGAAAATTTGTGCAATAAAAATTGGAAAATTAATTAAATTTTATAGGTTAAAAAAATATAAAATATGGCCTAGGAAAATTGATCATTAAAAAATAAAAAATTCATAAATATTATTATGTTTAAAAAATATAAATGATAGGCAAGGAAAATAACATGTTCTTTCCTATTAATCCCTCATTGTGCGAAGCTTAGGAAAAAGTATGGGAGACAAAATAAAGAGAGAAAAATAAAGGGATTCCCACTACAAAGACCAAATAACAAATAGTCTATAATCACAAGAATCCTAGATTATTATGAATTAATATCACTCCCTATTTTTGAAATTCCCATCCATGTCACCAAATTGAACCGAGTAATTCATTTCCTATTTTGAAATCACTATATCTATTTTTTTGGTGATGTTGTTTATACTGGTATTCATCTATAAGCCATGCCTAGGAGTAATTCATTATTCCTTGAGTGTTTGAGTCTGGATTTTCCTAGACATCATATGTTAGAGAAGAATAAAAAATATAGGAAATTTATATGACATTAGGTCATCAAGATATCAGAAATATAGAAAAAAGAAAAATAGGTATTCCAGTAACAGACAAAGCTCAATTGTATTCATTTATTGATGATGCAAAAGTAGTAGAGGAATATCCACATCATGGAATCTATCCTCTGATTCCCATGTATATGGGATAAATTATAGGATACAAAACTATGTCATCATTAGATCAAAAATATTAGTTATTTCTTCCAATTTATACCTCATAGCAACTATGGAATGGATAAAATGATCTACTGATGAATTTTCCACCAGTACAACTTATTGTGGTTCCTCCACTCTTACAACAACATTAAGATTACCATTCCACAAAATATAATTAGAAAATATATTATTATGTTACTGTATCTTTAATAGTATTCATAATGTAATGCAGACAAGATAGTTCCCATTGATGATTTTTTATCTCAACACTTCAAGCACTGGACATATTTTAGTGACTTTTTATTTCCATTTCATTCTGCGAGGCTTCATTCATGGATTAATTTTGATTTCATGTGTAAAAGGATGAATCATCCATTGTTGATACTCCTATTTCAAGGACCATATTTTAATCCCGAGCAGTTACCACCACAATTACCCTACAATGGAATATTCAATAGTTGAATGCACCACAACCATAGATTGTGAACATGTATCAGAGGTGGATACCATTACTTAATCTCATTGAAGGAACCTTGTGTGATGAATATCTAAATATCTATCTAATAATATAGACTGAGATGTTGATGGTATAATTAATACTCAAAAACACATCCCAAGAATAGCCTATAAATATTGATGAATTATAAGAACAAGTTTTTGAGTGAGTGAACAATTCTTTCATCCCATAGATAGATTGGTGTAGAACAAGCTTGTATTTCAGTGATTTTTGTGGGTCAAGATCCTATGGTGTAATGGTTGTGGACATTTGAGATTTTAGGTGTTGTTGTTTTAGTTAGGCCCATAATTATTATCAGTCAGTAGTATAAATGATGTTATTATAGGACCAATCATCAACTACTAAGAATATTCCTTTTCTAGTCACAATAATAGCTACATATATATACAAAACCTTTTCTAGATTGGAAATGGAAATGTGTTCATATATTTCATGATTCTGAGGTTCATATTATTCCCCTTCAACTAATATAGTCATCTCAGGTAGCATTATAGGTTCATCACCAAGAAGGTCAGACTGCATAGAAAAGATAGGATAACAAGATATAGACCGAGTTGTTCAAATTTTTTTAAAAGAAATAATTATCCTCATGTAGTGATAACTCAATCTTAGAAAGGAATATATAAGAATAAATTATTACATTGGGATCCTCTAAGAATGAACTCACTCAAGTCATGAATATAAGAATGAGGGCTAGTGCAACCACATCTGGAACAATGTTTGACGCTGTTTGGATCATGGTCACTTTCCCCCTTATCATACATAATCAAGAGCCTTAGGTGCCACCAAAGGGGTAGAAGGTATATCATTAACTTCTATATATTTCTTTTTCTTTTTTGAGACCTGATGATAACCTACAGAATTAAATAGGTCATGGAAATATAATAAGTTCATTCAATGGAAAATCTATAGAAATTACAAATATTACTAGTTAACCTAGGGTGCATCTTTTAATTTGAATAAATTTTCTACATCCTATTCATTGTATTATTCAAGTGAATAATCAATAAGGTACAAGAACATGGGGAACTATATGTGACACTGGTAGTGGCAGGGATGGTTTTTCATATTTATTATAAACTATCGATTCAATAAGATTCAATTAACATGGAGAGCATATTTCAACATCCTGCTATACATCATCTAAGAAATCAATAGTTGTTTTTTCTTCTGGATGAATATATTAGATAGGTGAGTGGTGATCAAATATCTCTATATTACTACAATATCTAATGTCAAAGAGATAAGTGTGATTCCAATAATAAGAAAAAACATGTTTGATGGTGAAATTTATCTTACATATTCACTGGATCTATGTTAGTCTCCCATTCCATTACCAACTAATTAATATGATGGGAAAAACATTTTTCATGAAATGGGTGTCGAATAGAAACATACTATGATGGAATGAATCAACACATTGAGGTTTTAAATGAGTGCCTTAACCTCACCATGATGTTCCTTATAAGAGATGCCTTTTAGAATAGTTATATTCCTAAATAACCCAAGATCAATATTTGTATTGTATAGAACCCTCCAAGAGTCAGTGTCAAGTATCATCAACCCATATTCATCCCATTATTCAAAATTAAAAAGCAATATTTCCATAGTTGGTGTAGGTGCCTCAAAAATAGGAAATTTACATGAGGGAACCCCAACCATTTTTCCACATCTATCAGCAACCTTATTGATCAAGATAGTAGCTCCAACTACCTTGTTTTCATCTGTGACTTCTATAGAGCCACCAGATGGATAGAAGATTTCTTATTTTTAGCCATATGACTTTTTATGTCATTAGAGCCCCATATAGCTGGAACTCTTACCACTGCTAGAAACAATATAGACTTTATCACTATAATGAACAATAAACCATTAGGGTATATGTAAATCAATGTTTCAGCATATGAATTTGAGTGGTTAAAACTCATTATAAATGGGGGAGATCACACGAAGGTGAATCTCCTCCCTAGAAAAAATCATCTATAATTAGTGAACTAACACTAGGTTCCTCAATGACTTCACATGAGAAGGATCTGGATAATTTTTTAATGCACAAAACTACCTTATAAATCGGTATGGTGCATACAAATCATATGAAATCATTTCATTGATTTTTATTAAAAGTTATCCATTAGAATAAATTTCTCATAGTCTAGAGAATCAATATTAACCTTTTCAGTGATAGTAATGGTGAATGTCAGAGATTCATATGACCTGAATACAAATGAGTCATGTAAATTCATCATGATATTTATTTCCTAATTATTTAGTTTAGGGAGCATAAGCCCATTTATTCTTTAAAATAATTCTTTAACTAAATCCCATGGAATTACTTGATAATTGATGAATTGATAACCTCCCATATGGGCAACCACGTAACCCCCAGTAGTAGAAAGATGTCCAAAACACTAAATAGGGCCTTACCCTTATTATTATGATATAGATAAAGAAATGTATTTTCCAATATAGAAATTGTTGTGATGGTAGAAAATTAAACTTTACATTTCTACTTCTATTACATAGGAATACACTGTTAGTACACCCCTCTCGAATGAGGAATAGGTTCTTACCCATGCAAATCATTAGGAAGATGACTATGTGGACCGGAAAATTGGCATGGGAGGTGATTGACTATCACTACTCATTGAAATTAAAACTTTCATCCATTTAACAATAACCAACAATCAGTATTCATGATATTTTCTATCCTTGGGATTCTTATATATATTTTTATGGTGGGAATTCTTGAAAAAATAGTTATCTTCTTGAAGGGGATGCTAGCCCCCAGATCCAGGTCATTCCCAAGGCTTTTGTGGACATATTAATCACCTCCTTTTTAATGGGAGGATATGATTCTACATCATCCTATGTGGGGAAGGGAGTGAGAAATTCATCATACAGACCCCCCAAAAATTCACCATAGATCTTCTTGATGCCAAAAAGAATGATGTTGACCTCACCATGCATTAGATGGAATGTGCCCATGTCTGTAAACCATTAATATACTTGGTCTTCTATTACACCTTTATTATAGTAAGAAATTTTTTTTGAAAACGAGATGGAATCATATAAGTTGATCTTATTAAAAATATTTTTAAACACTATAGTTTTACACTATACCAATAAGGGTCAATTCCAATCCTTCGCAAATATTCAGCCATATTTTTAATCACAACTGAATACCCAACCAAACATCTGACATGATATACATTTATGAATTAATTATCTATAAATGTTGGTATCATGATCAAACTCCAAAAATTCATACAAATATTATCCATATGTCAATTCCCCCATATATTATATATAAACATTCCCATACACATCGTAGTCACATGAAATTATAAATCCTGATAAATTAATTACTGAATGATGTCGAACAACATGGTATGGTATTATTATACAACATTTTGTTGTGTCACTCTAACTACATTGAATTGGATTCATATATCGACATTATATGTTAGAAATATCCATTGGCTTCAAACCAAACATCATTAAACATCCCTAAATCATCCTCAATAAGCCACATCCATAATGAGACCATTAACATCCTTCTTTCACCTAGATATTCTTTTTGATTCTAGATATCCTATCAATTGGGGACATATTCCCAACATACAGACCTCATTTTGTCCATATTTCTCCGGACACTATTCAAATCCTTCCCTCACATAGATATACACCAAAAAAAATACATGTGTTATATATTATGTCTATATTCACCACAGACTATCTACTCTATGGATATGTTTTTAAATAAAAATAATTCCTCCACATAAATAGAAATATTTAATTTAGTTCTGACTACACAATCCTCATTGGGATATAATCGCAATGGAAGACATCTTTACAAGAGCATAATCATTGTGATATCAACCCATCTTGGTTAGAACACACTCTATATACAGTAAATTAGAATAGGACACTCATAGGTAAGTCCTCCACTAACCATTTATAGGTACCTTTTCCAAAGTATTAAATTTCATATAATGTTAAACAAAATGCTTTTTTTTCACATTACCTTATAAGGTACTATGATCCATTATGCATCACCAAACTACATGGTTTTTGAAACCATTTATAAGGATTTGTATGATTCCCCTTTATTGGCCCAATCATGATTCCATATGAACCTACTGACTTACTTGATTATGATATTCTATATAGAACCCAATAGTTTTGATATACCAATTAAAAATCCAAAATATTTCAAATTTCATCCAAATTTAACCAAGTTATATGGTTTAAGCGGTCACATTAAGTGCATCTTGGGTTATAAACTCCTCATAGATCTAAGATGAATCCTAAGGAAACATACATTCTAAGAAGGCGACCTAGCTATGAATTGGACAACACAAATTTAAATTATATTCATTGTTATAGTGTTTTAAATATATATGTGAATTAAATTTTAAAATTAATGCGTTGATCTTTGGTTTTTACTTGAGGTGAATTGGATGAAGTTCTTTTTTAATTATTTCAAAGTCTTAAATTCAAGGGATTCCTTCAATAAAATATTAAGTTCCTAAACCACTCATGAATTTTTTGGTTTCACTATCAAATGGATAATAAACTATACACATTGAAGATGAGATTTATGAGCACCTAAAGTTAGATTATCATTTCATCATTAAGGATGTGTATCCTCAAAATTAGTGAAATTTGTAGAGAAGGAACATTGTTGATTGAAAGTATCAATAAAATAATTGATTTTGAATTTAAAAATTTAGAAATAACATCTAATGAATTTTTTTATACTCCCTTGGATCAACCCCTATGATATTTAACAACTTTTTGATGGTTATCCATCAAAGGAGGTGAAATGTAGACTCATGAGGGAGGAAATGAAGAAGAAAAACAATAAATAAAATGATCAGTCCACTATTTTGAAAACAATTTAAAAAACAATGATGTGAGTTCATTTGCTCCAGAAAGAAAAAATTAAATGTGATATAACAAATAATTGAGATTTTTTAGAATATAATATTTTATTACAAAACAAATGTGACATAAAAAACGTACACGAGATAAATTTAAGAAGCGTGTACCAAATGAAATTCAAAAATTACAATTGACTGAATAAAACATTGATATAGTATTATCATCACCACCACATCATTATATGGTAATATTAATAGCCTAGGGAAGATCCTCGGTCAATTATTTCATTCCCAATAAATTAAGAGATTCAAAAAAGTGTGAAAAATTAATAGAAATTAGACATTTCAACATGACCAGGAAAGTCATCAAAATTCACCCCTTTTTTTCTTTCCACTATGTACTTGAAAATGGATGAATCTATAGGGGTTATGGAAGATAAGTAAGATATTCCATGGGTCCTATTACATATTTCAAAATTTTAGGACAATTTAATCTTTCAATCGGATGATATTATTAAATTGGTTTGAAGATTTTAGGGGCCTTCAAATTTGGGCCACAACATAAATGCCAAATTAAGCACCCAAGAACTCTTTGAAAACGTCATAATTAGCTCCAAACACAGTTAAATGAAATGATCCTAATCAGATTCATTTTATAGCTATAAACATTCATCTTCATTGGTCTTATAATTTGGACCCCACATTAGTTTAATAGGACTATGGACCATTATTCTTGGTCAGTGAATTTATTCATTCATTTCCATAAATCTCCATATTATTTTCGGATTAATACATTGGTCCTAAAAGAAAAATTGTTCCAAAATAAGTTTTCAATATTATCCCAATATATAAATTTAAAAATGAATATAATTTTCTCTACAAATATATTATTCACAATGAAATTTTATTTTTAAAATAAGAATTCCACTTGTGGTGAGAAATGAATTTCTATTTATATAATTCACTAAAATGATTTTTATTTACATTGGAACACAGGAATATTAATATATAATCAATTAATATTAGTTACATTCAGTGGATAATCACACACCAAATTGTATATTTTTAGTCCTATGAAATAAGTATCTCAAAAATATGAAATTTAATTCACTATTCCAAAAAGATTTTTACATACCATTCTCACCGAAAGACATTGTGTTGAAAAATCATCAATATAATAAAAAATTCACAAAATCATGGTTCACAAGAATATCATAATCCCAAGCCCATTCCATTGTTCGAATTCATTACCACATTTCATCTTATTTCAATTAAACATGATTATGTGTTGTATATCTCAAAATAAATGGGTCCAATTTTCTTGTTTAATGGGAAATAAATTGATGTTCTAGGTGGGAATCACATTAAACCATAAGACGAGTATCTAATTTGTTTTTATTTTTTTGAACCATGGTAGATATGAAAGGACCAAATATATGAATGAAAAATATGGAGTCATGATACTCAATTGCTGGATACCACACATTTTTTTAATTTATTGATCTAAAATAGTGATGTCAGTCCATACTTTGGTTATGAAAACTATGCAGTCATGATCCCCATGTTCCGTACCCCACCCATTTTGGAAAAAACTTTCTCTATGTGGTATTTTTATTTTTATTTTTTGTACACTCAAATTAAAATAAATGTTACCCAAACCCCATGTTATGATGAAAGTGACTCAATAACTCAAACATACACCCAAAATCCAAATGGATTTCATTATATCATTTTGATTAACGTTATAAAAATTTATTCTGGGAAAATCACATCGAACAACCTCACTTTCGAAAAACTATTCTCACGAACATTAACATTCATTAAAATTTTAATCAAGGCATTAAGAATCATTTTACATTCATTTTTAATGATTTTTTATGTACATTAACACATGTAAAGATAATGTATCGAATATTTTATTGAATTGATTTATTATTTAAAAATTATCAATTTTATTTCTTTTTATTATTTTCAATCTCCTCAACAAAGAATGAAACATCCCTTTTTCTTGAATAATAAGAGAATCTAGAGATATGGATTGGGATGAAAGAGGGGGATAATGTGATTTTAAATGAATTCAGTGAAAAAAAACATCAGATTTGAGGTTGTTGGCCCGTCAAAAATCAATTGATCTCTTTAGATTCAAGTCTCAAGTGGTCTATATAGGGATTGTTAATAATATGTTTTAATTCTATAATGAATGTGTTTTATTTGGATATATCAAAATGATTAATCTACTAAAAATCACATAGAGGAAACATCAAATCACATTGGAAACCCAGGGGGTTCCCTCAACACACAAAAAAATTGAAAAAAACATACATTTTAATTTTGATATTGGAATCTATGAGTCAATGGATAGGTAAAAGCAATGATTCTTATCATAAAGTAATTTTTTAATTCCATTATATAGACATGGACACTAAATCTAAACATGTTTGTCTGGTTTGTAGTGTGGCTCAGTTAATTCTTCCACTGTTTCATTTTTATTCTATACTTCATTAAATTATTTTTACCTATAGGAATTTATTTTGAATATCTAACCACTTGAGGAGTCCTGAATCTCTACTGATCTATAGGGGTATATATGATACACTGTGTGTGGCCCTGACCATCACAACCTTATCAATTTTAGGTGAAAATTTAATTTTGAAAAATATAGGAGGAATATTTTTCCATGTTAAATGTGTTTTGTTTTTAAATTCTTATATTGATATGCATAAACTCTCGATTTATTAATTATTGAATTTTCAGAAGCCTTAATCCTCAGTTCATAAATTTCATTAATTCTTAGTTTCCATTTTGTTTCAGTGAAATGAATTTCAAGGTTCATTTAGTTTGATTTCCCAAGGCCTTAAGTAAAATTTCAATATGTAAATGGCTGGATTTTACAAATAAGAACATATATAGTGAAATTTTTAGGATTGTTTTTTACACCATAAGATATTCCAAAAGGGAATCCAAGAGTTTCTCATACCAATATTTTCACAAGGGATTTAATTTTATTTTAAATTTCTTAAATTTCCATTTTTTCGATCTCTGCTTTCCCATTGTTTTGAAGATGGTAGTTAGTGGAATATTTTTGAGAAATACCATATTCAGACATGAGTGCTGGGAAGGGATAGTTATTGAAATGGGTTCCATGATCACTAATGATAGCTCTATGAATTCCAAATCTAGAATAGATGTATTCTTTTAAGAATTGGATAACAAATTGAAGGTCATTTTACTTGTTGGGAATGGTGTCAACTCATTCGGAGATGTAATCAATAGATTAGAGGATGTAGAGATATCCCTAGATTCTTATATGGTTCACATGAATGAAATCCCCCAACAAAAAAATATTTCGACAACCAAAATGGGTGTAAGAGGAATTTTATTTCTTTTTTTTATGGATTCAAATTACTGACAATGAGGACAACTTTGTACGAATGTGTAGGAATACTTTGTTATATTAGGCCCAAAGAACCCACTTGGAGGAAATTTTCAGTTGTTTTTTGTTGAAAAGTTGCATCCAAATTCCTTTTCTTGACATAATTTATAAATGGAATCTTTCTCAGACTCAAGAACAACATCTCTAAATGATATGATCAGGATAAACATGAAGGGTTAAGGAACATCAAACCCATAGTGTTTGATATCAGAAAGGAGTTACATATAATATTGGGTCTCGAGGAATTTTGGAATGACACATGTATTATAGTGATTTTCTATGCTAGCATACCATAGACAATGACTAACAGAATAGAGGTGCTCGTTTGGAAATGAATCAGACACAAAAATGGGAAGTGAGTTGTATTTATATTCCATCATAGAGAGGAGATCAACTACAAATTTTTTTCACCCTATTGACCGTTAATTGTTATATAAAACAATTCAGGAATAAGTACCCACATAAAAAATATTTCTCTGGCATCATGATTTTGGAAATGGGTTTTCAATGTTGAAATTTCTATGAAGGTAGTGATAGAGGATCCTAAGGGATAGGGCATGAATATTTCAAGGGAAAAGGCAATATCAATAAACACATTCTTGGTGGTGGTGTAGTTTATTTCCATATCTTTTATTGATTTAGTTTCATAAAAATGGAACATGTATTTTTATCACAATGTTATCCTAAAACAGCTCCTACATCGCAGTTACTCGCATCACACATGAGTTCGAATCAAAATTTCTATTTTGGAGATTTCATGATTGGTGGGGAGATAAGAGATGTATTGACTGTTGAAAATCATTCCTCATAGCTTTATGTCAATAAAAACTGAGCATATTTTACTAGAATAACAGAATGTGTTGAAGAAACTGACCTAAAATCGCAAAGGAACCTTTTATAGTGACCAAAATTTCCTAATAAGGACCTAATTTCCTTGATTGTTTTTGGGGATGGAAGGTGACTAATGATATCAAACATAAATTTATCATCTTAAATCACTTTACATGAGAGTAGACGGACCAAAAAAAGTCTTTTTACACTAAAATGATATTTTTTCATGTTTATGATGAGATTGTTATCCTCACTTATTGATAGAACACTTTCAAAATTTATGAGGAATATGACATTAGTATAACCAATGATGGAGAAGTAATCCATTTAGACCTCTATGAAAACCCACACCATGTCATAGAAGTTTCCTATCATTCACCATTGGAAGGTACTGGAGCCATTACATAACACAAAGGTAATGTGCTTTAAGGTAATAGTATGGAATATACTGATGAAGGTTGGTTTTCCTTGATCTTTCAAGGAGGCCCCAATTTGATTATACCCTAATAATCCATCTAGGAAACAGTAAAATTATGACCAACTACTATCTTATGGATTTGATCAATGAAGGGTAAATGAAAAATGATTTTTTAGTACTATTTTTTAGCTTTATATAGTGAATATAGATTCTCCATACACAACTAACCCTTGTTTGGAGAATATCACCATCCATATTAGAACTTAAAGTGATTCTACACTTCTTTAGAAAAAATAGAAATTGGCTTACCGAATTAGTCTTTTTAATGGGTTAGATAACCTCCTTTTTCAATAACATTAGATGACTATTTATTACCACTTCAATAATATTGTGATTGAGTCTGCTCTTAGGTTAAAACAAGGCTTGGAGTTAAATTCTAAAATAATCCTATGACTTAAAATGAGTGGGATAATACCAAGAATATCATACAAGAATCATCTGATTCATTTCTGGTTATTTAATAGGATATATAGAAGCATTATATATTGATAGGATTCAAGAGATGATGAAATGAAAATAGGGAAGTTTTTAATATCCTTTAAGAATGAATATTTCAGTGATGATGGAATGACCTTAAATTATAGATCTTGTTTGATAACACTTTCCAAAGAAGGATCAGACTTCACATAAGACCTAGTTTATTTTTCCAAATGTTTTGACACTATTCATCCATTTCAATCGATGTTTCATTAACATAAGTTTCCAGACCTGTGTCATAAAGGGTTATGGACTAAATTGTTTTATTTATCCAATTGTTTCTTTGATTGGTGACCCAAAGAATCATCCAAGGATTCATCTGAATGGGATTCCCTCCATAGAGACAAATTACCCTCATGTGAAGAAAGAAAATTAATCCCATATTTTCTTAACCATCCTTCGGTGATTCCGTTTTGTTCCTTAGATTCCCTGTCGACACAACATATTGAATCGACCTCATGGATCACTTCATCTTCTACATTTTTAGTGTTTTTATTATATATGTTTAGATCATGGTTCATGTTTCCAATGGTTATTTTCATGTTCAAATCCCTAACATAGATTACTAAGTTGCTTGTTGCTAATATGTGACAACCAAGGATGATGGGGTTTTTCTCCATAGGAATTAAGCATGGGTGATTTTCTAGGAAAATGATCTCAATAGGGTATATTAACTTTTAAAATTTAACCAAAATGTATTTTATGTTCCCCTTAGAAACTCGAACACTATGATCTATATGTTTTAGTGTGATAGATGTTTAATAGAGATCTTCAAGCAATAATTGAAAATACATTGAATATGGAGTGAGGATTACAATATATCTTAAATCACATCAGGTATTGAAAACTTTTTTTCTATCCAAACTCAAAATTTATGTAAGGAAATCCTAGGTCGTTTAACTTAGGAGAAATTGTTCAAAGAATTGTTCTACATATGTTAGTGTATAATTGAACATGGTTTGGATGTGAAAATTACATTTAAAATTTCACAACTCTATAAGATATTTTGAGTAGGTATGAATTGTTTGTTTTTAATCGAGAAGGGGATTGTTCATTTTATCTAGATAAACTATTTCCCTCAATGTTTCATTTAGTTTAAGATTATATTTTACTATCATGCATTGAGGTAAGAGATATTTTTTTGAATGTTTGGTCACGTTGTGCCTCTTTCACATTGTTAATGGATTTTTCAGAATCTAAGGGTGGGTTTCAACATTTTCATTTTATATTGATGTTTTAATGGGTTTTAATGGTTTTTTAGTTTTTTAAATAGATCACCCACTTGTTAATATAGTCACTACATTAGATGTTCATAAGAGGTTTGTGTGTAACTTGATTCTCCCCTTAATGTTGGGGTTAGAACAACCAATGTAGGAATGGGTGGATTTATGGTTTTGGTTGTTTTTAGTTATTAATGAAGAGATGAGACTTCTATGTTTATGTTCTCCATTAGTTTACACAACTATTCAATGATTTGGAGAGGGGTAGATTGAGTTGTGGCTTTTGCTAGTTGGATTATCCCTAGAGGATATATTGGATGATGGATTGGTCGTTGGATGGGGTTCTGGATAGGTTGATGATATAGGAATGTAGGATGTTTGTATTGGATTGGGTGTGTTTGTAACTGATTATTGGTTTGAAAATTCTATAGAGGGTATGTGTTGAGACATTTTTGTTGTGTTGGTTGTTTATTATCATTATAATGAAAGCTTTATTGGTCATTATAACATGAATTGAAGGTGTTTTGGAATTTTGGGTTTTGAAACATCATTTCATTAACTTCTTCTAGTGGACCTCCTAAAATAAAATCCTTGTTAGAAGGAATCGTTGGAAAATTATCGGTCTTCGGGTCATGTTTTTCACAAATTGGGAAAACATGATCAATAGTTTGGATTACATGGACTTTCTATGATAGATTTCCTAGAATATATTTGTGAGTGTAGTAATTTTTTATCTAAGGTTTTTATCATCCCAAATATTGTGCATTCCACCATATTTTTTGGATTCTCATAGTAAGGTGAAGTTCCCCAAGATTGTTTTGGCATAGAAAGATTTTATAAATACAGGAAAGTATCATTTGGGGGTTTGTTTTTTAATGTTCAATTGTACATCATGTAAATAAACTAATTATTTCCCATCCCTAACCCTTCATTGAAAATTCTCACTTCCTCTAAGATTAAGAGACCACAATGCAGTACAATTTTTAAAGTGACCTTGAATAATTTACATGGTTTATATAATTTTTCTCTGACTTTATTGAAGAAATTATTTATTATCTTTTAAAGTTAAATTATTTTGTGATGGGGGAAATATTTTATAAAGAATTTTCATTATAGTTGGTCCTAATAGTCAATGAATACTTATATACAATTATTTAATCAATTCATTTCTTTATGCTTCATAAAAATGGGATAGAGCCACATTTTAGAAAATTAAATTATATTTTGTGGTCACTTTGATTTGAAAATGTCATTGATTTATTTAAAATAATGTTAAGACATATCATACACCATCCCATAATATTTTGGAAGGTTGATCAATAAATGGGTTTTAAAAACATATTGAGAATATTCTATGGTATCATGCCTAATGTAAGAGGGTGAATTGTCCAATGAATTGTTTATCAATTCATTCATGGTATGATCAATGAAATTCATCATGTTCGAGGCTACCTCATTTGTATTTCCATTTTGGGTCAAACTGGCTGTTAAGAGTTGTTTTAATTCAAAAACCTTCATTAGATTGGTATAAATGTTTGAATCTGAATTATTAGGAATTGTGGGATCTAATGGAAATATACCCCTAGGTGAACATGACTCCACAACCAATGTACGATCGACCCTAAGTATTCTATTTGAATGGTCATAGGTACAGACATACATGCTCCAAGAAAAGTGAAAATAGAAAGGGGAAAATGTAATAGAAATGGAATGGAAAAAAGAGAAATGGGGGAGAATAGAATGTGTTTCAAAGGGGTGTTACTTGGGTCCCTAAAATTTTTTTTGAAATTTGTTTTTGACTAACTATATCCATGTTATATGGCATAAGTGGGCCAATTTAGTATAACTTTGATTATCGAATCATCATATGCCAATAATGAAACCTATGGAAACATACATTCCAAAAAGTTGATTTGGATATGAATTTGACAACTTGGGTTTAAATTTTCTGGATTATTGAGAGTTATAAAGACGTAGGTGAATAAAATTATAAATGAATGAGTTATATTTGATTCTCACTTGATTTGGATTGCATTAATTTATTTTTAAATTAATTCTATGTTTTAAATTTGATTATTCCCTTCAATGAAAAATGAACATAAAAATGACTCACAAATTTTTTTTCCTCTATTTTCTGGATAATCACCTATTAACTTGGAGGATCCTATTGATGAGGACTAATAGGTAGAGGTTTGCTTTAGAACTTGAGATGTGTAAACTTAAATTTATTGGGATCAATGGCGAATACACATCAATGATTGAAAATATCAATGAAATAATTGATTATTCATTAGGATCTAGAGAAATAAACATCAATACCTCCATTTTATATTTCCTTTGATTAACCCATAAGATTTTTATGACTATATTGTTTCTATTCTATCAATGTAATTGGTAAGTAGACTCATGATGAGGAATTGAATAAGAAAAAAATAAAGAAAATGATTACTCCACCCTTGTGTGAAAATTTTTACAAAATATGATGTGAATGGATTCACTTCTAAATGAAATGGTATCAATGTTATATGATAGAGAATAGAAAAGTTGAAAAATATTAACTTTTATTAAGAAACTAATGTGATATGAAAAACATACATGAGAGAAATTGATAAAGTAATTACAAAATGAAAGTGATAAATTACAATTGAAAAAATAAACCATGGATATTTGATTACCGTCACCAAAACCTCACTATATGGAAATAACATGAACATTGTTTTGATCCCCCATCATTTAATTACTTCCCTAAAATTAAGGGGAGTCATATAGAGGGTGAGAAAAAAAAGAATTTGGAATTTTCAACATTGAATAGAAAAATCAACCAGATTAATACCCCATTTCATATTTCCCTTATTTCATTGAATATTAACGAATAAAAAGGTTTATTCAAGAGAAATATGATATTCTAGGTGACTTATAAAATGTTTAAAAATTTCAGGATAATTAAATATTCTATTTGTAATTTATGATTAATTTTGTTGGATTATTTTCTGGGCCTTCAGATCTGGCTGATAATTTAAATGTCAATCTTCGCTCAATGAATCTCCTTGAAAAATTCAGAATTATCTCCATCGATAGTTTAATGAAATACTTCACATAATTTGATCACTATATAGTAAAAATTTTAGCTTCATTGGGCTTGGATTTGGGGCCGCACTTTTGTTTGATGTGCCTAAGTCCCATTATTCTTTGTCACTTAATTTCTACGTTTAGCGAAATATATATCAATATTCCCATAGGATTCATACATCAATACTTAAATATAAAATAATCCAAAAAAGTGGTCAATAATATCCCAAAATATTCAATTCAATAATTGAATATAAATTTATTCCCAAACAATTAATTTATTGGGATCAACGTTTTTATTTTAAACATGAATTACACTTGTGATGAGAAATGAAGTTCAATTTAAATAATTCACTAAAAATGACGTTTACAAAGATTAAAAAACATAAATTATAAGATATAATTGATGAATATTAGTCCATTTCTGTGGATAATCACTAACATCACAATGTAAAAATGGTTAATAATATGGAGAACATTTTTTACAGACATTTGATCTCATTGATGAAGAACCACTGTTAAATATAAATGGTTACATCAATGGGATTTTTATGAAATTTATGGGACTTTACATAGATAAACATAGATAAATAATTTTTAATTGTTAGTTTAACACATTCCACATCATGATCTCGTAACGATTCACTAATAGTATATAAATATATCAGAGTGTCTCAAAGTATCTAATGGATTGTAAATCTTGTTTACCACATACAATGTTGAACTGATAGATTACTGGGTTTCTTTTTTTTTCATGAATCTATATATATCATTCTCACAAGATTAATTTGATCAAGTTAAATACATTTTCATTAGTCAAGTGTTTCGGCACTGCATCTTCCACGAGAATCGCTACCTTTTAAAACTAAAGGATGACCTCACTTACACAACACCTACTACAGTAGGTTGTGTGGATGATGGATAGGGAATACCATTAATAGGGACCAATGATGGAGTCAACACATACAAGACTCTATGAATTGATGATTTACTATTCTTCTTGTCTGATAGGATTTATGATGAATTCAGAAATTCCATTCTCTGATTCCAACCACGCCAGGATCTTATCCATGGAGCATAAAAATTAGTGCCTTAATTATTCAAGGAAGGTTAAACATGGTGTCAAACAATAGATTATCATGGTTTAGGTTTCACCAATGAGGGATCCTATCCATGTTTTTCACTAGAATCACACAAAGGTGACCCCTTATCCACTTACCGAGGGTATAGTTCTGTAGTATGCCTCCTCTGACATTAAAATCAGGGCATCCATGAGATATTGCATGAAGTGGAGTGTTATGGATCTTATTTAGTGGGACCAATTATTGAATCTTCTAATGAATCCCACTAACAAATTTCGATAACAACCAGTTATTTGGATCATATTCCTACTCACACATATCAAGTCTAGAAATTCATTCTAGTAGTATGTATGGGAAAGATAATAACCACACCCGACACACAAATCCCCTAGGAATATCTAGACAACATGTAGAGTAAAAAAGTGGGTATATGTTCCCACATCAATAGAATATATATTCTAGTATATCCTAGTTAAAAAAAATTGATGTTCTATATTCATACTGACACCCTATTGATATGCGAGTAAATTATAAGAAGAATAGAGGAGATACACTGATATATTCACATGATAACACATGAATGAGAACATAATCAGATTCTAACAATCAAAATTTCTTATCAACAAGATGAAAAATTATTATATATTTTCTTTAGAGGAATAATATACTATTTTTCCCTTCTAGGTGAATTTCTGGGGCATTAAGTTAAATGATGTGGCATATGACCTGTCTCATATCACCTTTATGAGTGGAGTTCATCAACCCAACTTGATAGTCAGAAAATATACATATTAATGATGAGGAATTCTAATGGAATATTCCAATGTCCAACTAGAATCAGAACCATATTTTGACTCAAATTATGGTTATTCATCATATCTGACAATCCCCTTAGGACATGACAAAATCACAACAACAAAAACAAGAGAATCCCAAAATATTTGACAGTTGACAAGAGCCAGTAACATATTCCCCCTCCTTTTAATGGAGGACTTCATCAGCAACCTTCATAGATCGTACAAGAGATGTATTAAATTTATTCACCCATTATGAAGGTTCCTCAGTATATTATGATATGGAATTAAATATGAATCAAGCTCATATTCCCACTTTAACCAAGGTTTTATATTATATTTTGGTGTCCAGTAAAGCATAGGCTCATATTATTTCATAAAATTCAGATGGTTTCAGTAAATTTAAAAAATATTAACAATATTAGTCATATATTCCAATAATAGAGAGATATATTTTTTTATATTCTGACTGTTTCCACACATCAATCACATACTCCTCCACAATCCAAAATCGTAGGTTAGAATTTTCTAACAATGATGTAATATGATGATCATATTATTACCTCGCTCAATTACTTTATCCTTTAGGATATACAAGCATATTCATATCATCTCAAGGATATGATTACTCTATATATGATGTTGATGGGAATACCAACCAATAAATTCCTCCTCATAGAAGTATGGAGATAGATTATGTGGACATCACCCATAGAATAATATATGTAAACCCTTCCCATGGTGTTATATCATTTTTTCAAGGACATCCTTCACTTATGAAGGAACATTAATGTATAGAGGTTATTAAAACACTAGGATCATCTTCATATAGTACCACATAATCTACTAAAAACACATCACATTAGACAGAAGGTGACCCAAAGCTACGACCACCTTCCTTGCCTTTTATAGTAAATGATACACTATTTATATAAATGACACCTTTTATGGTCTGACCAAATAAAGGAATATTTTTTATGATGGGGAAGAATATGACATGAATATGTGGATGGAACTGGTTGAAAAGAACATCCGACAATGTTATGGCTCATCTTCACTTCCATCTATAACATCTCAATATATCTGAAGGAGGAATGCATGCCTTACCTATGCTAGAACCCATTGGGAAGTAGCCACAATCTAAGAGATGATAACCTCATTTATTGGGGATGTTAGGATCATATTTGTTCTATGTAATACTCTACTAATAGATATACCTCCCTAGTTTCTTCATGTCTTAGGACCTGATGTCCGAAAAGCCTAGTGAAATCCTATGACATTATTTCCTCTATAGACTATCATCCCTTTGGAAAATAATCATTGAGAATTTATTATATATTGGAATCCATGGTTTTTCAATGAAAAAATGGATGAATTTTATGTCAACATTCGGATAGTAGTGTCCCCATGAAATGGAATTCTACAAATTCATTTCTCTAAAATATTTTATATGTTCGAAAAATGCATGAGGTTTTTGTTCAATCATTAAAAATAGTCCCATTTTTAATATATAAATGTTTTATGAGTAGAGAGATTAGGATTATTGTAGGATATTGCTCTGGGATTCTCATTTTATTGAAATCATTCCCTATATGAAGAAGATAATTTTTCATACCACTAGGTGACACGCTGTGGAAAGTATCTCACATTCTAGGAAGGCACTCTACCAAGCTCATAATCATGTGAAAATGTATAAAAATGTGAAGGTTACATTTTCATCAACCATGGGAGCCATCTGAGAGAAACCATAGTATGTAGGTATGGGGAATATTTACCACATCCACCTCCATAGGGGTTATCTACCCTCTATCAAGGTAAGAAGTTATCATCAACAGCTCTGAATAAACTCCATCCAATAAGGCTAGGGGAATTTATAACAAGGACACAACCCCAAGAGTCATAAAATTACCAATATGTTTGGAATATATTAGTGTTGGCCCCATACTACCATATCTCTCATGACCAGTCGAATTATTAACATCTCCCCTAAGAAAATTCTTCTTCTCTTAGTTTTGTAGTTGTTTCCAATAACCATCTCCCCTATTGATCCTACTATCACATGACATGCCCCATTATATTGAGGATCAAATAGTGAGGGAAGTCAAATATTCATTCAAGGTCACTATTCATAGAGAAAAATTAAGGGATAATCTAATAAGGAATATCAAACCCTATAAAGGTTGCATGCTAAAACAACCCAATAAGATGGAGGGTTTGGGGACACCTCTATTTTAACTCTCAAATGAGATTTTTGCAGTTCAAAGTCACTCTATTATAATGAGGAAGAAAAATTATTCTAAAACATGATATTCCTCAATTATTTTCATTAATTTTAATATATTATATGATAAAAATCAAGATGCTGATGTTGAGGCATAAAATGAGAAAATAGTACCCTAAGAGTTTGGCTATAGTAATGCAGTATCTGAGGACATGTGTACCCAATGTTATATGAGGAACCATAATTTGGTGCCAACAAATGAGGATTTATCACCCCCTAATGCCATTATACTAGGGATAGGGGGAAAGGGTTTGATATTCCCTTATTTCCACAAAAACATTCTATATTATTCTTCACCGGATGAAATTTTGAACAATTTAAGGGATATATATTCAATATCTAATATCTCAATGAGTAATTTATTATGGGGAATGACACCAAATAGAATAACTTCCATGATGGAGGGAATATATCTCCTAAATATCTTCATGATGGGTTTAATTATCACGAAATAATGGAATATCAATATTTGGATCTTAATCTAGATAGACGGTTTATCAAAATATAGTAATTTAAGAAGACCAAAATTTCCCCCCACCTTAGAAAAGAAAAACACCCATATATTGAGATAAACCTCTAGAACCACTACAAATTGGAAATCAGGATATAATTAATGAGTGGAGACCAAGTCAAGTCCCACATGATTCCCATGCTCGGAAAGGTGGTTATACATCACTACTCGCAAATATCCTCATCACAGTAAGCTCTCTAACTACTCTAATGGATCTATAGAAGTGTCTCGTGGCCCAGTACATCCAAAAATCAATCAATTTCTCCAATTGTTTTATTCCACTCCACCTTTACCTTATATTTTGATTCCTTTTTTCACAACCTTTGATCTGCCGAGGGATACCATGATTCATCTCTCACACTTTGTGTGCTAATTTTGATCTACGATGGGCCCATGGGACAATCAATAGGTAAAAAACTGATATTATTCTTGAAAACATTGGTATGACCATATTCATTCTGGCATATTAACAACCCTATAGGGTCCATCATGGGATGTAAAAAACCAACACTGTCAATTACTCAACCATTTCATCTACACAGTAAATATTTTTTCAATTATCAACATCATGAATGAAAAACCATGTAAAAATAAAAGGGTATCACACTTTATCTACTGATGGAAAATATTAAAATACTCACTTAGTATTTCACTCCCATAGAAGAAGTTATTGAATCACTATATACAGGACCTCCTGGATGAAATGTAGACACTGTTGATTCCATTAAAATACTCCATTAGGTTCAGGGAGTTTTAACACATGTATCAACATCTAGAGGACAGATTTAAGTGAACTAAGTCCATGTGAAGGCCCATAGGTGCAACACAAGGGAAAATAATTGGTAAATTTTAAAATTTAGATCATGCACTCAAATAAGTAAAAAACCCATATTTTAGAAACCATGACAGATTCTAATAGACTTATACCACCCTCAGTGAGGTAAAAAAACCAAATCTCACCCAGATAGAGGAGAATAGTTATTAGAGACACTAATGATTTGAAGAATAAAATAACAACATCTATTCCTTCAAAAATAAAATTGTTCCTAATGAATTTCTTGTAACCATAGTGATAACTATCCTAAAGATTAATAAGCCCTACAAACATGGTAATATCAACCACACCGATCATCCTAACCAGTTCCCTTATTATCAGAGGAGGGGAAACACTATCCCATATTGATTTTTCTTCAAATACAATATTTATTGTAGGATTCATTATATACATGTGATACCTAGAGAACACCCATCACAAGTATACCATGTTACCACCACTCAATCAGAAGGTGTATGGAACTAACAAGAAGATCTTTCCAAGTGTAGAAAAACAGGATTGTTGATTAACCAAAAAAATAGTTGATTGAACTCACACCATTCTCAATGAACTACTTAACCAACAATTTACGGTCATGGAACCACCCACTTAATCTAAAGGGATTTTTTAAATTTCATTATCTATAGTCAAACAAAACCATTATAATTGGAATGAGGTACAAGAATAAAATTCTCATTCAACCCCAAAACTAGGCTTTATCTTTAGCGATTCCTTTACCTTGTAATCTTAATCATGGTAAATTACCTCACTAGATAGGATCCTGATCTGATAAATATATATACATTAACTATGTCAACATCATTCACATAGATAAAAAATTCTATTATAAGAAATATTAATATTGAACGGAGTTCATCATAACTAGTTGGGAGCTAGATGAAGAAGTTGTAGGGGCTGATGAAACATGGGAAGAAGTTATCATTGATCCCCATATTTCATCTATATTTGTCATGAATCCATTTATATGGACATGGAATGTGGGTAAGTACTTAGATGATCCCAAAAATAACATGTAAACACCTTTGATTCATCCTCGATACATCCAAATCCAATCATTAATGAAAACCTACTAATAGAAGTGAAACCATTTGATCAACCCAAATGAGTGGGAAGACCAAAAAGGTTCAATCATTAAGTGATTTTTATTCCTTAAACATCTTCAAACGAACACAATACATATAAATTTTATAATTCATTTCCTATGGCACAACCAAAGGTGAAACACCACATTAGGAAGCATTTTTATTTGGTGCATAAATATGATATCTAGAATTTTATGGCAGATGACACAACCAAGATATCAATCCTGGATTCTCCTCATTTGTAAAGAGGTATCTAGGAGGTTCATTTTGGGATTCTATATATTTTCCCAGAGTTTCAGATAGAATTTACATCAGTTGTGTTATACTGGTTGGAAACATCTTTTGGTGAATTTCATACAACTATCATATTTATGGGGTAATATCAAGAAGAATCCTTTTAGGGGAATATGGGACATCTGTATATTTAGGGAAGGTTCGAAAATAATGATATTCAATGGGAAATGTATAATAATTCTTATTGGATTAACCTTATTCTATTCTAAACTGTCTGACATGGGGGATACATTGAGGATGACTTATCTCCAATGAATATGACCGTTAAAGGGTAAAAAAATTAAGCATAATCCCCTTGGATGGATCAAAGTCATGGTCCAATTTTGGTAACTGGTGTCTAATGAAAATTTCATGGATATCTAGTTGGACACAACATATATTGAACAACATTGAAGTCAGTATCTTCACATCCATGAAGTAGTGAAATTTTCACACTATCAATTCCCGTATTACTCCATCAACAAAAATGACGGAATGTTTTGGGTAAATAGTTTCCCCTTGAATCTCTTGTATCATATAATTTTGAGGTTTGTTTATAAAAGTGGGGAAGAAATAAATAGATAACAAAATAAAAAAAATAATGTATATCTCCCATCGGTTTGGGAATATCCCTAATAAAACATTGGATCTTGCTTAGTATAGACTATTTACTGCTAATAAATATGATTGCGGTGTCACATCCAACACATAAAGCTATTGGATATCGGAAATATCATTGTCCCATGTCTATAAAAATGATGGTAACATTATTTCTCTATCTCGATTAAGGAATTACTTTGATCCATCATTGGAAATTTAAAATTCCCTTATAGTGTCCCATTTAGATTGGGATGAAAATTCATATTTCACACACAATAATTGAAATAAATAAAAGAAAAAATCATTGAAACACTATTGATAATGATATGCATACCTTGAAATTAATAGTTTTAATGGGAGGACCATTATTCATTTCCATTGAAAATGTTTATCTAACACTATTTACTAATCCTATGTATTCTCTCATAAATATCGATGTGTAAGATGAATAATGTGACCTTATTGACTTCCCTCCAAAAATTGAGGAAGGCAAATTGTTGATGCACTATTTCATCACAGAGTCCAAAGAATGAAAAAAGGGGAATACATTAAGCAAAAAGAAGGTCACCCTTTGAAGAAACATCAAATTTTACAGAGGATAAGTCCCAGATCCATTTTGAATTAAGGGACGCAAGTCACGTGCGCGCCAGACATCGGGCACGCAAGTCACTTGCGCACCAGATAGGCAGCGGGCATGTCACTTGCGCTCCCAACATTGAAATTCGCCCAAACATCAGTAGCCTATAAATACCCCATGTGGGCCCCTCATTTGGAGGACGAAAAAAATCCAAAAGTCAGATTTAAGATCTTGACGCCCTAGTCTCTGCTTGAAGTCTTCTGAACACTACTAAGGTAATTTCCTACATATAATGGAAGATATAAAGAGGAGGAATAAGGCCTAAGTGTTGGAATTCATCAACACTTGTGCGCGAAAATGTCAACCCCATTAGGGAAATGGCCACACTTGTGAGCCAACTTATCCCTTTACCAAAACTTGCATTCCACCCTTTTAGAAGCATTTAGGGAAAATACAATGGGCTTGAGCCAAGTCTCACCCAAGTATTACCCTATGGCTTAACCATCGTCAAATTACACCTGTGTCGCACAAGTATACTTGTGTGGCCAGGACTTGCACGACCAAAATGGAATTTCATGCCTTCCTCTTTTTGGGTGCCCCAGCTGCCAATTATACTATTTTCTTACAATCCACCTATCCACTTCAAGATATAGCTTTCAAAACCCTCTTCAAATCCATTTATGGAATGGTTCCTTTATTGGACTCCTTATCAGAAAGGAATTCTTTGGAACATCTCTCAAAACCTTGTGATTTACATAACTTTAATTCACTATGATTAGATATTTCATTCATTTCAACCTCAGCCTTTAAGATGAGAAGATCTTTAATCTGGGCATCCTCTTTAGGAGTAAGCCCCCATTTTCCCTAACCTGGACCTCCTTTTCAGGAGTAAGCCCGAGTCATAATTTCTCTTAACCTGGTCCTCCTTTTCCGGAGTAAGCCCCAGTCATAATTTCTAAAAACCTGGGCCTCGTTTTCATAAGTAAGCCCCAGTCATAATTTCTTTTTACATGGGCTTCGTTATTAAGAATAAAACCCAATCATTAGTCTTATTCTAATTTGGGAATAATTATGAGGAATAATCCCTAATTTAAGTATTTAAATCAACATAAAGCTCATATACCTTTATGGACTCTGTTCTATGGTTTCTTCCCTAAAATAAATCCCTATCATCATATATCTTGGGCAGTCATACATATGTAATCCCCACATCATTTCTTATGATTTCATATTTCATGGCACAATCGTCATGTTTTTACTAATAACTCTTGTTTCTCACATCGAGCATGACTCACATGAGTATAGAGTGTAAAAGAAATTATGAAATTTCTCTCTGAGCCATTAATCATGCATAATCCTAATATTTTTTCACTGAAACTACGTGGGTTCTGATTCCTTTTCTAATAAGGATATGATGGTAGCCCATCTGCGGGTACGATCCCAACACTGAAATAATTCCTATCCTTCTAAATGACAATAAACATCAAGTGCCCCACTAAGTGGATTTAAACCCAGTATGTTTATTATAATGACCAAGATATATCTATATAGTATATTGAAGAATACCACTGAATAAGAATATCTAATAAATAAAGATGATTCTCTATCAATGAAGAACCTCAAATACATATAAAAGATTCTCTAAATCTCATACATATTAATAATTGATTTTCAAATCTAAAGGAAATCACAATTTCATACTTGGTAAATTAATAAGGATTCACAAACATAACTCAAATCTATAAGAGAGTGCCGGAGTAGAAAACAATTCCCCCCAAAAAGAGTGATGAGTCTGACCTCCCATCGTCTCGAACAATGAAAATTCTTAAGCCTCATTTTGTCCACAAATAATGAGCACCTACCTTTGGAATGTAGGTCCAAACGGATATAGAATCATCAGATGTTTCTGGTTCTATGAATAATTCCATTAGAAACTGATTGGAATGTTTTAACCTTAAACAAATGAGGTCATCCCCATTTCCAAAGGAAACAAAAAATGGTGAACCTGACGTGAATCCTTAACCAAGTTAAATGATGTTTTACCTATTTGTTAGGCCCCTATTTGACTCAATGAGAGGGCCATCAAAGCAATCAATAACATATGTTCTCATACAAAATATGTAGTGGCTGAAAATATCTTGATTATGTTTGTTATATCAAAAAGTAACTCTTTTCCAAGATCTCTTTGCGTTATAGAAATGGCTTCTCTAAAGCTCACACATGTGAATGCCTCTGCTGCTACTCCTGCTGGATCCTCATCCGCTCTGAGGAGGACATCACCAACTCAGCATCTTCAATGCTAGGTATCAAATGCACTGGTTAAGTAATTATATCCACACAGTACCATTCAGACTCTAGAGGACGCTCGACAAGCCCTCCAAGTTAACAATTCACACTGGTTGTCCGGACAGCGACGACTAGTGATCATGAAGCCGGTGGTGCCAACCACCATTATTGCCGGAATGCATCACTATTCACTCCCATATTTTGGGAAGGTGAATGAGAAGGTCACTCATGGCCTTAATTCAAGGCGATATGAGTCCTTCTCTAGGGATCCCATCAACAATCGCCACCAGAATCATGCGGTAGTGCACCCTCAACATGATGAGGGTATCGCCTTTAGGGGTTCGGCTCAGGTTCCTCAGACCTGAGTCCACAATACAAACCATCAAAGGAGAAATCTGGTCAATAGGGAGGAGGTTCATACTTCTTACCCCTCCGGAGAAGTCCATCAATCCAACCTAATGGAAAATAACGAGCGGGCATATAAACCCGTCCGTCATGATGTTACTACCCAGCAGACTCGTCTGACAGTAACACACCAATCCCGTTAAGAAATTCCTGCAGAGTATTATATGCATTCATATACACCTGTTTATAATTCGTCAACCAGTCAGCATGCTCATCTGACTGCACCCAACGAAGCTTGCCAATCTAATACGGTGGCAAGTGATAAGCAAGAACATACACCTATTTACAATCAACATTTCTGTCACCAGTCTCATCTGCCAATATTAAAGGTAAATAGTCAACCATAATTGATGAAGAATACACATCAGGCACATACACCTTCCAATGTTCATCAAGCCTGTCAACAGTCTCATTCGGTAGAACTAGTAGAAGTCAGTCGGAATGATCCAACGACAACTTTGGAACAGACTCAACTCTCTTCCCCTATACATAAGTACTGTCAATATCCGTTGATAGGAAAATGAGGAAAAGAGTAGCCACATACACCTACTCCTGACATGTAATGAATGAATATTCCCATTCTGGGAGCTGAAGTCACCAAGAACATTCTTGGAAATGGTGAAAGAGCAGAAGAAAATTGCTGCCCATATTCTAGATACCTATCAGAATATTATAACATCTTCAGCAGCATCACAGGGAATGAAATACAAAGTTGTCCCTACCAGTGGAGTGACTCATCAACATATCACTCCGGAACAGATACACACCTTTGTCCCAGTCCAGGAGGGTTGTGGGAAATACACCCCCATGTCATACGGACAATCAAGTCAGGCACATACACCCGATTTGAGTGGAGATAATCAGCCTAACCTAACCATTTCTCCTAATCAGGCACATACACCTACCCACAATAACCACTTTCGTCAACATGTGGTTCCCCAAGTGAGTTAGAAGGCGTCTACGAAAATGACCCACCTAGCCCTATCAAGAATTCAAGAGCCAATCTGTAATAAGGCTTTGCTCGATGTTGGAGTTTTTGAAGCCCTCAGACAATTATCTGTTACAACTCAGGATTCTACTCTCTCATTTCCCAATAGTGGGAACAATAATTCTGAAGGTCTTAATCAGACACTTCCTCATGAATTCTTACTTCATGAATGTTCGGTCGATCTTGAAGTGTCATCTTCAGATGACTGCCACGATAACCCTTTCCGTGTCCAAAAGATCAAGGAGAAAAAGGTCCCATATTTTGTTGTAACCCACCATGGTGGTCCTCCCCATGATGATGAATTTATCTATGAATGTCCTCTCCATAGTAGTAATACGCATTGCCTGAAATATTCTTCAAAGGATAATGTAGTAATGAGAATGCCCTCTTATCTTGAGGCACTTGAAAATGTAAATCCAGCCATGTGTGATGTTTTACCAGTAGCAGGTAAAATACATTCTCAATCAGAAGATAACCCAGGGTGTAGGTCATTCTACGAACCACCCTTGGGTCATTCATCTTTTAATTTGATTAATGAATTATCTACCAATACTATCGAATCTTATGAAGCATCAAAGAAGCACCGACTTTGGTATAATAAAGTAGAATAATATTCATCGGATGATTAGGAGGAAGTGTTGAATATGAGAAAAAAACTGGAGAAAGGTGAAGTACCAGTCATATTTTATCCTTTGGCTGACTCTCAGTATGATATTCTAGAAATGTGGATGAAATATTATATTCAAGATATTCATCTGAAAATGTAGAAAACTATATGTCACTTGAAAAAAAGTATTATATTATGATAAATATGAAAATCATATCAAGATAATAAAAGGGTTGCAATGCCAAATTGATTTGGCATCTCTTTCGGATTCCGGATATCCAAAGGTTAAAAAGCAGCAGAGAGCCCTTCAACATTAATGTCTTGGCGCACTAAAAAGATTGTGCCAGTTAATTGCAAATTCCCCATCTGGTATTCATATCAGGATATGGTGTATTAATGGAGCACTGCATTTCACTGTACTCTCTAGTCAACAAAGCCCGCCAAAAATGGTCTCTTGCAATGTTATTTCCCATGACCGGCCACAACCAACTGGTTTTGTATATAATCAAATGCTTGCTCAGGAATAGGCCTCAACTAGTTCTTCCCAAAGTCAGGAATACAGAGAACATGTTGTCGAATTAATATTGCATCAGTTAAATGAGAATATCGAATAGGATTCTTGTTAAGAGCATGCACAAAATCAGGTGAAAGATGTGTCAGAAATCATCGAACAACCATTTGAACCAGGTGATTTGAGGAGATGTAGTTTGATGAATCCAGAAAATTTTCGGACTAATGTCCGCGAAATCCGGAGAGATTTTAAGAATGTCTTAGATGTAGAAGCTCAAGAACCACCTTAGCATTCCAAGATGGGGACACTTTTAAACCAACCCTTAGAATCAAAAAATAGGATTTGAGGAGTTGAGCAGGAATAGTAGAAATAGCCCCAGTCCATCAGACTGGGGACTTTTTCAAATCCCCAATATCTTCCTTAGTGAAAGTCAGTCTTCTCTTTATTAGGGAAGAAGACACAAGAGGAAAACAAGGCCGAATTATCAGGAGATTCCCTCAAAATTACAGTTCATCAAGTGGATCCTGAGGGATCAACTCAACAAAAGGAAATGTCTCATTAAGGACATGGGAGAAGGCAATATTTCATAAGTGTCGATAAAAAGGATAAAATTCATTATGCATCAATAAATGTCATCAATTCTGTTGTCAATGATCCCCCAAAACATGAGGCTCACTTAGATGGGTCAGATGAAGAAGTTCCTACTCAAGAATCTGTGCACAGAGAAGTAAATGAAGAAGGTGTGCATACACGAAATCAAAGGCTTACCCAAGATCTAGGTATTCCTTCAAATAACCAACATCCCCTCTTCGAAAGGTGTCCAACTAGGGTAAAGGAAAAAATTCAGGTTACATTCCACCCTACAAATGGAGAATTCCAATCACTCTCACTAGAGAAAAGGTTCTCACAACAAGTGGAAGAAATGAAGGAGTTAAGGATGTTGAACGCAGAACTACTTCAAGGTATTCTTCCTCCTAAGTGTGATGGAGTCAATCATTCAAGGTAATTTTTTCAGCTAATGAGATTGATCAAGAATATACTCCTTTACCAGTACACCCTCATAGGTCTAATCCTATGGGTTATGTGCAAGAACAACCGGTATTGCTACCATTAGTTGCAGTACCAATCACCACACCTGTACACGCTCCAGTTATTGCACCTTCTCAGGTCCAAGATCAACGAGATGTTTCTCAAAAGTTAATAACTACCATTGAGTCATTAACAGCTCAGTTGGAAGCTATGGAGGGAAAAAATGCACAAATTCAACCAAAAAAGGGTGCTTACCCTGAATGGGTGGATGTAATTCCTCCCCCATCAAATTTTAAAAGTACCACATTCTCAATTTTTAATGTTTCAGGAGATCAAGAGCCACACTTTACACATTTTGTTTCTTATTGTGATCCTATGATGGGAACTCCTCAACAATAAAAAGCAGTTAAGCTCAAGTGTCTTGTACAGTCATTACAAGGGCCTGCTTTTGTCTGTTATACAAGCTTGCAATCCCAGTCAATTACCAGGTGGGGAGATCTCTATCTACAATTCCTTCTTCAATTTTGCTCATCGTTTCTAAAGACAACAGTTTTTGATCATACAAATTTTATGCAATGAGAGAATGAACGATTTTAAGATTTCATTTCTCATTGGAAGGTATTAACATATTCCTTATGATTAGCACTCCCTCATAAAGAATTGTTGCCAACCTTTGTGGAAAATTTGCTTGATGAATTACGCACACCGTTGATTCCTGTGAAATACACAGGAGGGTTTAGAGACCCTACTTCAATCACTCAGTAGATCAAGGACTCTCTTACAAAGCCTAAGGATAAAACACATGTAATTAAATAATCTTGAGGAAGGAGAATGGGTAAACTATAGATTGCCATAGTCACACTTAAATAAGCACCTTTACGTGCTTCGACTTTAAAACCTTAATATTATCAAAGGGATCCACCTTCTGAGTGTCAAAAATAGTTGATGTTTCATCAAGATGATCAAAGAGATAAAAGACAGAAACAATTTGAGGAGTTTAGGAACATATTTTATTCTTTCTGAAATGAATAGGTTCATGGTTACTTCATGTCGGCTCTAGAGAATAATTTGGTTCAGTTTCCAAGGCTTAAAATCCCGAAAAAGGAAGGAGATTAAGACCTTACAACTATTGCCCATTTCATCAGATGTTGGGTCATCCCATTCTGGAGTGTTTTGTCTTCAAGGACCTTCTGAAAAAGATGATGGACTCGGGACAAGTCAAACTGAAAAGTTCTTCAGCCTAGGTACCATGTGTTACTACTACAGATCTAGAGGAAGAAGGAAAGTGGAACGAAGTCAAAAGAAAAAATGTGCAGAAATATGATGATTGGATGGTCAAGAAAACAATCAACCAAACTCATGCCATTTTATGATAGCAATTGAAGAAACCAATTTTGTGTTCTGCTATGAATGCCACAGCAGAACCCTCTTCATCAGAAGGAAAATCCTCAAAGAAGATACATAATTCTAAGAAAGAATAGCAGTCAGAATATGATGAGCTCGTGTAAAGGCCCAAGTGCCCTTTGACACTAGTAGATTTTATGCCATCTACTTCAAATCCACGGGCACCACCCCACCAAATGGAACAGCCTAAACTGGGAAGTCAGGAAGAGTCTTCCTCAGATGACAAGTTGATCTTTGGTCCTGTTAACATGATTCACTTAACATATCCTTATGCTAGTCACAGTTTCAATCTTGATGAGCCTGAGTCCACTGTATCAAATAGAGGAATCCGAGGGAGTTTTAGAGGTCTAGGATAAAGAGGAAGACATGGATATTCCAGAAGACACCATTTCAATCCTACCCCTTATAGAACTTTATATGCTGCAGAAACTCGTAGCAAAGCCCTTCAGTGGGATAAAACAGAACAAGAATGTTCTTCCACACATGGCAGATTCAGTCCTGGCACAATTATTTTGGAATATCGGTTGGAGGTTATAGCTTCTTCATCTTAGCAAATACATAGACCTTGTCGGTCTAATATTCTAAAGCCAAGAGTATTTGAAACTCCTACCATGGTACAAGATTCATCTAGTTCCAAAGCATCATCTACTAAGGCGCCTGTGAAACCACATGTTCCTGTTGGAAAATGCAGACCTTTGGACCAAAAGTATGATGTCTTGAAACATTTGGCCCAAGTACCGTCCATGTTATCAATTATGGATGCCTTGAATCTATCAAAGGATCTTCGGGAGGCACTCATTGAGGCTTTGTCAAGTCCTCAGGAATTCGAAACTAAAATTACTACGGATGAATTCTACCATGTGGAGAATAATCCTGCATAATTCCATGCACAGATATCTTTTTACAGATGAAGATGAAGATGATGTTGTACACGGACATATTAGACCTTTGTATTTATCTGGAAAGTTCAATGATATAGACATCCGATGAGATTTCATTGATAATGGTTCAGGATTAAACTTCATCCCTATTCGTACACTTCATTGATTAGGCCTCACCGAATATGATTTATCTCTTTCTACATCGATTTTGCACGGATATGATAAGAATGAACAAGAACCTCTGGGCAAGATTACACTCAGAACTCAGTTTGGGGATCTTGTATCAAATTTATATTTCACGGTTGTTCGTCATGACACAACATTAAACATTTTTGTTGGAAGACCTTGTTAACATCAACATGAAGCTATACCTTAACCATACCATCAATGTCTCAAATATTGTTTCAATTGTCAAATTGGGACATTGTATGGTGATAAATCCCCATCCAAAACATGTAAATCTCAGTATATTGAGGCAGAATTTTATCACATGGAGGGAAAGGAGGTATCTACGACAAAAGAGGTTACCCAAATTATTGCTCTATATGGTTTGGAAAAGATTCCAGTAAACCCATTCATACATGTGAGTATAGATTATGTGTTTCCTATCAGTCAAATTGATAGGATAGACCCAAATCCAAATACTCTTATGGAAACTTCCATAAAGTCAATTACATCAACCAAGCCAGACAGCATGGTAGAAGTTGTTGATTCACGAGGAAAGGATGAAAGCTCAAATAGAGATTTCTTCATTTCATCCGCTGAAATCCAGTAATTATATACTTCATTAACCAGGCCAGAAAAAGTTATAGCAATGTTAGAGATGAATGATGATGTATATTTTCAATCCATCATCTCCTCTTTATTACCCAAGGAAGACCCTTCATCATCAATAGGGTCAGAAATAGAAGCTTCTCCTTCAAGATGATCAAATTTTATCATCTTTATTGATAATGGAAATTATGCTTCATCATCGACTATTCAAGTAGAAACAGAAGAAGTAGCTCATATTGAAGAAGAAGAGGAAGATCTCAGAGATGCTCTTCCGGCATTTGGGGAGGGTATCTCTACCACTGTGGATGAACTCAGAGAAATAAATCTGGGTACCAAAGAAGATCCACACCCCACTTTAATTAGTGCGGCCATGAATCTCGAATAGAAAGAAATGCACATTTCATTTTAAAAGTGATATCGAGATATATTTGTGTAACACCCCAAGATTTCATAGTCTGTTACTTCTTCAAAATAATTCCATAACATGCACTACACGCAACACCGAGTTCAAGTGCACCATGACATACCAAACAAGCTGTTCGAAAGAGGTTATGAATAGTATTAACTAAAATTTTAACTTTATATAATCCTTATAATTTTAGAATCCATATTATAAGTTTATAAGACATAATTTAAGAACAATTTTATTTTTTTAGATAAAAGAAGTAATTTTCAAAAAATGCACTTTGACCAACATTTAAGAGTGAACCCTTTTAAATCCAAGATTTTTAAATATTATATATTAAATTTGACTAAATAAATTTATTCTTTAGAATGGGGACATAAAAAATTTACAATGTAACACCTCAGGCATCCACGGTATGCTTGTCTTTGAATAATACAGTAGCGTGTGTTTTACGCAACTTCGACTTCTAACACACACTACAACCAATCAAACTAGCCGTTATTAATAGTAATACCAACTTTTTGAAATTTTATAAATTTTAACTCTCAAAATGGACTTTATTTTTTGATTCGGAATATCGAATTTAGCCTAGGGTGAAATTTTGGTACTTTTCGGATAACTTTTATATTTTGATGAATAGTGAAAATTACTAAATTTTAATTAATAACAACTTTCTTAATAAAAATAATTAAAAGTGATAAATTATGAATTTTAGTGGTTTTAAATTATACTTAGAATATATTTTTACCATTTAATACAATGTTTGTCATTGGACTTAATTTTACAATTAAACCTGACATAAACAAGTGTCAATCTTTTGATAGTTATAATATCTTAAAAACACGCTTTTTGTATCGACAACGGGAATTAATTTTAAATTAATTTCGGCAAATTATGTGTTTTGAATTTGGAAAAATGGATTCCATATTTGGAATCATGATGTCCAAATTATCTAAATAGGTAACTTTTATTTTTAGACATTTTGAATAATTATTTCGGTAAATATTTTATTTACCATGGTTAAAAGGTAAATCCGATAAATAAGGGTAAAAAATAATATTATAATAATAATAAATTACCTTAAAACGAGTCCTGACTTTATTGGTGGATACATTTCCGACCATTGGCATCTTTAGGTCGATTTTGGGACCCCATGGAGCCACTTGTAAGTGATAGGGACACTTTATATTAATTAAGTTAAAGTAAATACAAAAATGATATAAGATTATATCTTTTAGAAAAACAATTTTTACATAGGGTTTAATATGTTATATTTTTTATTATAAATATTTATTATAAATCTAACATGATTTCATACATAATATAATTTTATTTATAATTTTTAGACATTTTAAAAGTAAAAATATATATGACACAATAATGATGCAGTATTTTCCTTATTAATGAAAGAATCTAATTATTGGTATTATAAATGTTAAAATAAATATAATTTGAACGTTTTGATGACATACACGAATTTAATTGGTTAATATACCGTGTTAGTATTTCTTAAATGAATTTGGCTCGAATTAATAAAGTGGTTAAGACTTTATCAACAAATCAATTATTGAGTAGTGCCAAAATTGACATAAATGTGTTTTTAAAAAAATATTATATTATTAATTTATATTCTATTCCTAAAAATATAATGCTAAGCCAAAGGACTTATATAATTGTTGGTGTATCATTAATGTACCACTTTGTTGTCTCATGGATGTATATATTGAGTTTATTAACTATATAATATAAAAACACAAAGTGACATGGTAAGTGTTAAACTAATTAACCAAGAGTTTAAACTAAAAGATAAGGTTAATTTAATGACCCAAACCTGTCTAAAATCTATTCGTTGAAAGGATTTCAACCCATCCCCATATTAGAATTTGAATAATTCACTTTTGAGACATTAAAAACCGAATATGAATTTATTATAAATTAATATTTTATGTTTTTTCTAAAGAGCCCCTCCTCACCCTTATAAAAGGAACCAAATTCTAACCAATTCTTCACACATTTAGTGCCTTTTGAATCGGCCAAAACCTGCCCAAATACACTCTCAACACCCCTATACTCCCCCTAGAATCCTTACCTTATGAAGAAGTCAATTCAAAAGTCATTTTTCATTCAAACCAAAGGGAGTTACCCAAATTAAAGGTAACGATTTCTCTTAGCTTCTTTTCTTTTATTTTACTGCTACAACCCCTAAACAATTCTTATTATTTAATGTTGTAAAAAAACAGTATCATAAATATAATATGATATTGTTTTGAGAATTATTATAACTACACTTACACACACATCTATCTAATGGGTGAAGAACATAATGTTTCTGTGGATGGCAACCAAACGCCTCACGAAACGATGATTGTTCAATAATCTCCTACCACCTCTCATAGTGGCCATTATGATGGAGCTATAATTAAATATGATATTTATTATATTTATTTTATATATAATCTTCATTAATTCCATTTTATATTTTACCATTATTCGTTTCATGTTGTATATTTATACGATAATTTTATTTGAGGAAGTGCGGACTACCACCCCCTCAAAGTGATATGACTCGTTCATACCATACATGGAACATATAAAGGATGGTATTAATGAAATTAAGTAACATATATAAGATATTATATTATACTGTAATAATAATATACCTATGTATCATTTGGTTTTTATTCATTTTGAAAATGAAAAATGAAATGGGAGTAGAGTTCGTGCGTACGTACGGATTACCGTCTCCAAGAACTCAATGAGATTCATTTCCCCATTATATCCCTTCAAAACAAAATTTCATTTGATGATTAAAAGTAATATTTAAGGACTTGATATCATTATGGATATGAATAAGATAAAACCTATCCATAGCAAACACGTCTTACGTAACAAATCATATAAAGGAAAACGAACCATTTAACACCCAAAACGACGATAATATTAAAATATTATTAACAAAGCAATATTAAAAGATCATATATGATATCATATATATATATATATATATATGATTCTTTTATAATTTAATAACAATGATTTAACTATTATACAGGAGGTTAACCTACACTATATCAAGGAAAAGTACAAGGTAAGGGGTTTTCATCTCACTCCTTATTTCTATGAGATTCATGCCATATTGCAACTATTAACTTTTGTGTGGTGTATGTACTTCCCATAATTGTATTCATTGTGTAATACACATAAATTTATGTGTATTTATATATTCATTGTATGATAATTCTTTAACGGGGTGTATGTTTTGTAAGTTACCAAATTGGTAAGGGTTAATTCCTCAATCGCATTATTATCCGAGATTGTTTTGCGTAAGTATTTACACTACTAAAAAACGGGGCAAGCAGAGCGCGCCACATTTATCAGCGCTTTTTAAAAGCGCTGATAAATGTGGTCTTTATCAGCGCTTTTTTTAGCGCTGATAAAGACCCCCCCTTTATCAGCGCTAGTAAAAAAGCGCTGATAAAGGGGGGGTTTTATCAGTGCTAAAAAAAGCGCTGATAAAGACCCCCCCTTTATCAGCGCTTTTTTAGTAGCGCTGATAAAAGGGGGGGTCTTTATCAGCGCTTTTTTTAGCGCTGATAAAGACCCCCCTTTATCAGCGCTTTTTTACTAGCGCTGATAAAGGGGGGGTCTTTATCAGCGCTTTTATGAAAGCGCTGATAAAGACCCCCCCTTTATCAGTGTTTTTTATAAAAAGCGCTGATAAAGGGAAAATTTAAAAAATATATATATTAATATATAAATCTATTAAGCTATTTATATTGATATAATTATAATATTTATTTTATAAATACGTTTTAGAAAGGATCTATGGAAATATAATATTAATTTATAAGATGTTTAGTAAAAGAGGGTTATAAAATAAATTAAAAAATATTTTTAATTAGTAATTATGTAATTTTTACCAATTAATAGTCATTTAATGGCAATTTTAATATAAAAAAAAATTAATGAAAGATCCAAAATAAGTTGAAAATGAAACCCAAACTTCAAACGGCCATAACTTTTGATCCGGGACTCCGTTTGAGCTCCACAGCATATCAAATCGAAGCCTGCGACGAGCTCTACAGCGCTATGGACAAGTGGAACCCGTCCAAGGTTGTTTCAAGGCCAAAAAAGGCCTAGAAGGCCTCCAAAACAGAGTTTTTAGTCGGGGTACCCCGGTTCTTCACCGTTCAAATAGCTATAACTTCTGATCCCGATGTCCGATAAACCTCTACCATATATCATATCGAAGATCATTTCATTTTCTTCGATTTGACTGATTGTGGAGCTGAAACGGACTCCTGGATTATAAGTTATGGTCCTTTTAACATTCAAACGGCTATAACTTCCGATCCGGATGTCCATTTGGCCTGTACCGCATATCATATCGAAGATCGTTTCATGTTCTTCGATTTGACTAGTTGTGGAGTTGAAACGGACTTACGGATTAAAAGTTATCTTCGTTTTAACATTCTCATAGGATTTTCACCCCCTCATTTCTATGGATTCATTCATAACTATATATATATATCTATGTATATATATATATATCTCTCTCTGTTTGTGTGCGTGTATTGTATCTATGTATATATGTATGTATTTATTTATTTATTTAAAAACACACATAAAAACACATATTCTATAAATGTATTTGAAATTAACTTTATAAATATATATATTAATATACAAATAAATATACGGATAAAAAATTATATATATATATATATATTAATATACGAATATATATATATATATATTAATATAACTAAATAAATTTATTTTAATATGGATCTATATTAATATACGAATAAATATAACTATATATATATATATAACTAGATATATCATCAAATGGAGAACAAAACAAAATGGCTAAGTGGTAAAGTGGCAGCGCGTTAGGGTGGAGGTCCTGTGTTCGAATTCCAGTGGCAGCAGGGTTGTGCGGGATGCAAGGGAGGCGGGGTGCAGCGTGCGGAGCGTGAGGGAGTGGGGTGCGGGTTGGGGGGACAAGCGCTGATAAAAGGGAGGCGGGGTGCAGCGTGCGAAGCGTGAGGGAGTGGGGTGCGGGTTGGGGGGACAAGCACTGAAAGGGAGGGGTCAAGCGCTGTGAAAAAACCCCTGACAAATTATATATATATTTTTATTTTTTCAATTTTTTAGACACCTTTTATCAGCGCTCAAAAAGCGCTGATAAAGGGGGTTTTTATCCGCGCTTTTTTTAGCGCTGATAAAAGTACCCTTTATCAGCGCTTTTTGAGCGCTGATAAAAGGGACCCCCCTTTATCAGCGCTTTTTGAGTGCTGTAAAGCGCGGCGCTGATAAAGGGCGCTTTTATCAGCGCTAAAAAAAGCGCTGATAAAAACCCCCTTTATCAGCGCTTTTTGAGCGCTGATAAAAGGGACCCCCTTTATCAGCGCCGCGCTTTACAGCGCTCAAAAAGCGCTGATAAAGGGGGTTTTTTAGCGCTGATAAAAGCGATTTCTGTAGTAGTGTTACTGGGACATTTTTATCATCCATGTCCATTTTTCATATAAATGATTTCAAAATGAGTATTTTAAATATTTGGGAAAGGTTCACTCTATCGTGATCATAAATTTAAATGTTTTAAAGATTTATCTTTCTAAATCTTTTTAATTAATGTCTATGTTTTCAAAATGATTTTAAGGATTTATTTATATGGACATGAATGTTTGGAAATAATAATTCTTTTCAAAAGTTTCAAAGTGTTATGGGAAAATTTGATTCAAAAATATATTTTAAATTTCTTCCTTAATAAATTTGTGACTTGTAAATGATTTTACAAAAAGGGTATTTCTCTCAAAATGTTTTACTCGTCATTTTCAACTATGTCAGCATCCTTTAATGGATATTATTTTTGATTGAGGTTGATTTATTATAATAAAATATTCCATATTGTATTGAATGAGTTATGATATGTTTTACAATGGATGTTCTATTTTTATACCTTTTATGGTTTATGGTTAATGTATTGACATTTCATATGCTAGTTCTAATATGAATGTTTATGTTATGTTTCAACCTTTTCATATGAGGAATGTATTGGACATAGTAGGTGATGGGTGGAGCCCGCTATGGCTCCTCAATGCATTGGTAGGTCTCATGAGACAACTAGACATGGAATTGGCTGATTCCCTTTCCAAATTTGATTTATGGTTTTGGGCTAGGCCTTAATCATTTTAGACGTCATGGTCGAGGCCTTGAAAAAATGTTTCAGAATATCCTGTATTATTCATTCCCTCGTTATGGAAATAATATTGATGGTTCATGTGGTCATTCGACTAGTAGAATACCCAGGATTATGTTTTATTATGGCATTATTTACTCATTTCATATTCATTCCATAAAATTATTCGTGTTTATTATTTGTAAGGGCATGTGGTTTCAATTATTTACCATGCTTAATTTTTATGTCGTTTTCCGCTGTATTTCTTACCCTTACTAAGCATTTAAGCTCACCCCTTTCTATGTTTTATTTTTCCCAAGATTCCAAGAAGTGTATTCTGATTAATAAGAAGGGTTATGCTAAGTGAATAATGGCATTCTCAAAGAACTATCTATGTTGTGTTGTATGTCTTAAATTGTAATGTAATGTTCATGTATGTAATCTATTTTCCAAGACTGCTAAACTGATCGGTCCTCTGGGACGTGATTCTTTATAATCATGAAAATGTATTAAAACAAAGCACCGACTCTAGGTAACTGGGGTCTGGGCGTTACAGTTGTTATCATAGGAAGTTTAGCAATAACCTTGGAAACTAGATTTATGAAAACTTTTTTAGAGCACATTGCCCTAAGATAGAAATTGTGGATTAGCATAGAAAACTTCCTAGAATTTTTGTATTGTAGAGATTTTGTGATTTTTCGGAGCAATACATCCATGTCTGGATACGAGCAGGTAGAGGCAGCTCTGGCACAGATGTACCTAGGGGTAAAACCTAAAAACACCACTTTGATCATGACTCGAATGGGAACTGGTGCACGACAACGTGCCTTGCTGCACTCTTGGTTATGACACTCCTGAGGGATATGCTTAGGATAATTCTCATTTTCTTTACAAACCATTATGAAGGGTTTATGAGTATATACCTCCTCAAGATATTTTTTTATTTTGTATTATATATATAAATTGTTTAATGAAGGTTAAGTGTTTTACAAGTTTGGGATTAAGTATTTCTCTTTATAAACTAATCTAGTCTATGCCATGTTTTGGAAATGGCGCCCAGTAGAAGGAATGAGAACTCCAGTAATACGCATGATCTAAAGAGTAAGAAGGATCATATCTTTCATGGACATAAGCCAGAATTTAGAAGGCAAATAGTCTCCCACATATTATCATCATATCAAGAAATAATATCATGTTTTAATAATATAAGTAAATAATTCATTGAGTCCTCTAGATTTGAAGGGAAGCCAGAGAGGAAAAGGATGGTAGAAAGAAATATGGATAAAGGGAATAAGGGAAAGAAGGATTTTTCAATAAGTGATAAAAGTGGAATGAATCACCTTGGTAAATTATTGAAGGGAATGAGAGTTTTCTATAAGTGTGGAGAAAAAGGAAACCTTTTATGTGATTGGAAGGGTAAGAAAACGTTTTCATATGTACAATGCTTCATCTTCAAGGAGTTGGGACACTACGCAAAACCAATGTCCAAATCATCAGAGTATGCACGAAATGACACTATTGGATAATAATCAAGTTATGATACTACCACAGATGAGGAGGAATAACTAGAGTTCTTATGTTGTGATTAGAGAATTATGTCATTTGAGTGTTGTATAAATAATGTACTTGTTATAATAATTATGGAGTATATAAGGATTTTACTGCAATACTATTTCATTAAGGACTTGAGATTGTGTAGAACCCAGAAAAGTGGCTCAATAACAGGTTAATGTTTTTGAAAATATGTGGTTAAGAGAAAGATGAAACATAATATGGTTCTGATAATGAGGTTGTGATTTTGGAATAAGAGATGGTTGATTTGAATAAATTATATTGGATATTCTTGACTACCTTGAAACTGATTAATTATTTCTATTCCCATCATTGATGGATTTTACATCATTTTTGGATAGAAGGAGTATATCCATTATTCTATAAGTAATACGAGATCATGAATGTAATCAATAAGGTTTTATGGTAATTTAGGATGTTGTAGTGTTTAAAAAAACACATGATGGAGGTGTTCACATGTTATTACGTGGAAAAAAGGATCTTCATTGGGTTTACATTCATTATAAATTTTGGACTATGAGTTTGGACAGATGTATTTTTGATAATTATAGTATGAGATTAATTTTGGATTGCCATAAAAGGACAACCCAGAGGATGGGCGGCAACCCGTCACGACCTGCAAAGCCGTGAGTAATGAACCCACAACTGAAAGGTGAAAAGGGTGTATCACCTACCACTGACCCACGTGATGTCCTGGACTGAATAATGTTTTTTTAAAATGTTCTAGTATATGAATTATAAATTCAATTTTTTGGAACCCTATACGAATAGGATAAATACAATATTTTTTTAGTTCTATTATCCTTTAGAGTGAAAGATGAGTTTTTGGTAGAAATTAGTTAAAGGATGGAACTCTAATTATCAAGTATATATTATTCTTATCCTCTTATTCTATAAAGAAATTAATTCTTATACATTATTGAAGGGATCTTAAAACCAAAAATGTGTTATCCTAATAAATTCTTTTTTGTTGAAGCGATGGTATTTTAAATCGTCATAGATTGATGAATTTAAGGACCTCAATTTTAAACTTTTTTGTGAGTGATGAACTCAATCAGTACTTATAAAGACTTACAGTTTTCCTCCAATTATATGTCTCTAATTTCTACGAATGTTATCCTAATCGAGATCATAATTTGGTGGTGACACTTTCATTTCTCATTTCCTCTTATTAATACTAAATTTTATTAACCAATTTTCTAATGTGGGTTTACCACAATGATATTTTCTATATCCAACCATTATTTTATAAGAACAATATCAGATTGTGAGGATGCAATTTATTGAAGTTGGGAAGAATGTAACACCCCAATATTTCATAGTGTGTTACTTTTTCAAAATAATTAATTAACTTTCCCTACACGCAACACCGAGTTCAAGCGCACCATGACTTACCAAGCAAGCTGTTCAAAAGAGATTATGAATAGTATTAACTAATATTTGTACTTTATATAATACTTATAATTTAAAACCCATATTAGGAGTTTCTTAGAATTAATTTAAGAACAAATTCATTTTTTTCAGATAAAAGAAGTAATTTTCAAAAATTCACTTTTACCAACTTTTAATAGTGAACCCTTTTAAATCCTATTTTTTAAACTTTTATATATTAAATTTGACTAAATAAATGTATTCTTTAGAATGGGGACATAAACAATTTACAGTGTAACACCCCAGGCTTCCATGGTACGCTTTTTTTTAATAATATAGTAGTGTGTGTTGTAAGCAACTTCTAGTTCTAACACACATTACAACAAATCAAACTAACCGTTATGAATAGTAATACATACTTTTTGAAATTTTATAAATTTTATCTCTCAAAATTGACCTCATTTTTGGATTCAGAATATCGAATTTATCCCAGGGTGAAATTTTTGTACTTTTCGGATAAATTTTATATTTTGATGAATAGTGAAAATTAATAAATTTTAATTAAAAACAACTTTTTTACTCAAAATAATTAATAGTGATAAATTATGAATTTTAGTGGTTTTAAAGTATACATATAATAAATTTTTACCATTTAATACAATGTTGGTCATTGGACATAATTTCACTATTAAACTGGACATAAACAAGTGTCAATCTTTTGATGGTTATTATATCTTAGAAACACGCTTTTTGTTTTGACAATGGGAATTAATTTTAAATTAATTTCTTCCACTTCTGTGTTTTGAATTTGGAAAAATGGATAATATATTTGGAATCAGGATTTTTAAATTTTTTAAATAGTTAACTTTTATTTTTAGACATTTTGAATAATTACTTCGGTAAATATTTTATTTACCATGGTTAAAGGGTAAATCCGGTAAATAATGGTAAAACATAAAATGATAATAAAAATAAATTACCCTAAAATGTGATCTAACCATATTGGTGGATACATGTCCGACCATGGGCATATTTGGGTCGATTTTGGGACCCCATGGAGCAACTTGTAGGGGATAGTGACACATTATATTAATTAAGTTAAAGTAAATACAAAAATGACAAAAGCTTATATCTTTTAGAAAATCAATGTTTACAGATTTCTATATGTTATATTTTCGATTATAAATATTAATTAGAAAGGTAAAAAGGTTTCCAACATAATGGTATTTTATTTATAATTTTTAGACCTTGAAATGTAAAAATATATATGACACAATAATGATGCAGTATTTTCCTTATTAATGAAATAATCAAATAATTTGTATTATAAATGTTAAAATAAATATAATTTGAAAGTTTTTATGTCAAACACGAATTTAATTTTTTAATATTCCAGGTTATGATTTTTTAAATGAATGTTTTTTGAATTAATAAAGTTGTTAAGACATTATCAAAAAATAAATTATTGAGTAGTGTAAAAATTGACATAAATGATTTTTTAAAAAATATATTATATTTTTAATTTATATTCTATTCCTAAAAATATCAGGTTCTGCCAAAGGACTTATATCATTATTGGGGTATCATTAATGTACCACTTTGGAGTCTTTTGGATGTATAGAGTGAGTTTATTAACTATATAATATAAAAATACAAAGTGACATGGTAAGTGTTAAACTAATTAACCAAGAGTTAAAACTAAAAGATAAGGTTAATGTAATGACCCAAACCTATCTAAATTATATTGGTTGTAATTATTTAGACCCATTCCCACCTTAGACTTTTGTTAATCCACTTTGGAGCCATTATAAACCGAATATGAATTTATTATAAATTAATACTTTAAGTTTTTCTTAAAGAGCCCCTCCTCCTTATAAAAGGACCCAACTTCTAAACAATTTTTCACAATATAAAATCCTTTTGGTTCGGAAAAACCCTTCCAAAATACTCTCTCAACACCCCTATCCTCCTCCTAGAACCATTAACATAGGCATAAGGGACTTCAAGATTTATTTTTGGTTCAAACCAAAGGGAGTTACCCAAATTAAAGGTAACATTTTCTCTTAGCTTCTTTTATTTTATTTTACTTCTCCAACCCATAAACTCTTCTATATATATTTTTTTTGTAACAAAAAAAATATCATAAATATACTAGGATATTTTTATGAGAATTATTATAACTACACTTACACACACATCCATCTAATGGGTTAAGAACATAATGTTTCTGTGGACAGAAACCAAACGCCTCACGAAACGATGATTGTTCAATTATCTCCTACCACCTCTCTTGGTGTCCATTATGATGGAACTGTAATTAAATATGATATTTATGATATTTATTTTTTATATAAGCTTCTGTAATTAAATTTTATATTTTACCATTATTCATTTCATGTTGTATATATATATGATAATTTCATTTGAGGAAGTGCGGACCACCGCCCCCTCAAAGTGATATGACTCGTTCATACCATACATGGAATGTATAATGGATTTTGTTAATGAAATTAAGTAACAAATATAAGATATTTAATTATATAGTAATAATAATATACCTATGTATCATTTGGTTTTGATTTCTTTTAAAATGAAAAATGAAATGGAAGTCGCGTTCGTGCATACGTACGGATTACCGTCTACACGAACGCGATGAGATTCATTTCCCTATTATATTAATTAAAGAATAATTCTCATTTGATGATTAAAAGTAATGTTTGAATACTTGATATCAATCTGGATATTAATAAGATACAACCTATTCATAACAAACACGTCTTACGTAACAAAGCATATAAAGGAAAACGAATCATTTAACAACCAAAAGAATGATAATACTAAAATATTATTAACAAAGAAATAATAAAATATCATATATGATATCATATTTATATATATATTATTCTTGTATAATTTAATTACAATGATTTAACGATTATAAATTAGTTTAACCTACACTCTATTAAGGAAAAGTTCAAGGTAAGGGTTTTTAATCTCACTCCTTATTTTCATTAGATTCATGCCATATTGCCACTATTACCTTTTGTGTGGTGTATGTACTACCCAGAATTGTATTCTTTGTGTAATACACTTCAGTTTATGTGTATTTACATATTCATTGTATGATACTTATTTCATGGGGTGTATGTTTTGTAAGTTACCAAATTGTTAGGGGTTAATTCCTCAATCTCATTATTATCCGAGATTGTTTTGTGTAAGTATTTACTAGGACATTTTCATCATCCATATCCATTTTTCATAAAAATGATTTCAAAATGAGTATTTTAAAGATTTGTGAAAGGTACTCTCTATCATGATCATAATTTTAAATGATTTAAAGATTTATCTTTCTAAATCGTTTTAATTAATGTCTATGTTTTCCAAATGATTTTAAGGATTTATTTATATGGACATGAATGTTTTTAAATAATAATTCTTTTCAAAAGTTTCAAATTGGCATGGGACACTTTGATTCAAAAATATATTTTAAATTACTTCCTTTATAATTTTGTGACTTGTAAATTATTTTACAAAATGGATATTTCTCTCAAAAAGTTTTACACATCATTTTCAACTATGTCAGCATCCTTTACTAGAATTTATTTTTGATTGAGGATGATTTATTATAATACAATATTCCATATATTATTGAATGAGTTATGATATGTTTTACTATGGATTTTCTATTTTTATACCATTCATGGTTTATGGTTAAAGTATTGACATTTCGTATGCTAGTTCTAATACGAATGTTTATGTTATGTTTAAACCTTTTCATTTGAGGAATGTATTGGACATAGTAAGTGACGGGTAGATCCCTATATAGCTCCATGATGCATATGTAGGTTTTGTGAGACAATTAGACGTGGAATTGGCCGAGGCCCTTTCCCAATTTGATTTATGGTTTGGCCGAGGCCTTGACAAAATGTTTCATAATGTCCGGTATTATACATTCCCTCATTATGGAAATAATATTGATGGTTCATGAGGTCATTCAACTAGTAGAATACCCATGATTATGTTTTATTATGGAATTATTTACTCATATCATATTCTTTCCATAAATATATTCATGTTTCTTATTGGTAAGGGAATGTGGTTTCAATTATTTACCATGCTTAATTTTTATGTCATTTTCCGCTGTATTGCTTACACTTACTAAGCATTTGAGCTCACCCCTTTCTATGTTTTATTTTTCCTAGGGTTCCAAGAAGTGTATTCTGATTAATTAGAAGGGTTAGGCTAACTGAATAACGGCGTTCTCAAAGCACTATCTATGTTGTGTTTTATGTTTGAAATTGTAATGGAAAGTTCATGTACGCAATCTACTTTCCAAGACTGGTAAATTGATCGGTCCTTCGGGAATTGATTCCTTGTAATCATGAAAATGTATTAAAATAATGCACGCAATCTAGGTAACTGGGGTCGAGGCGTTACAATTTTCTTGGAACTATACAGAAATTATAGGGCTTGATCCTGATGTTACTACCCGTCATTTGGGTTTTCCAGAAGAACATAAAGGATTCACAAAAGCCGCAAGAAGAACACACCCAACATATGCCTCAAAAATTGAAGCTGTGGTCGATAAGCTTATCAAGGCTAACTTCATTAGAGAAGTTAAACATCCCAAATGGATTCATAATATTGTCCCTGTGAAAAAAAGAATTGACTTATTAGAGTTTTCATTGACTTCAGAGATCTTAATCTGCATTCTCCTAAGGATGACATTCCCGTTCTGATCACAGAACTGTTAATTGATGCAACAGATGGCTATGAAGCACTTTCCTTAATGGAAGGATATTCTGGGTACAATCAAATCCGAATGGTTACAGAAGATGAAGAATTTATAGCATTCAAAGCCCCTCAGGGTGTGTTTTGCTATCAGGTGATTCCCTTTGGCCTAAAAAATTAAGGAGCAACATATCAACGTGCCATGCATCATATCTTCAAAACATATCTAGGGAAATTTGTTGAATGTTATGTGGAATATTTGGTGGTTAAATCCAAACAGCGTTCTAATCACATGGCTGATTTGGAAATCATATTCCACAAACTTCGACAACAAAATTTGAAGATGAACCCCTTGAAATGTGCTTTTGGGGTAACCTCAAGAAAATTTCACATCTGTGTTTTATGCCATCATGGTATCAATGTCGATCCTGAGAAGAAAAAATCAATCCTTGGTATGTAAACACCTCAAAATTCGAAGGAATTGATAGGACTTCAAGTAAACTAGGCCTATATTCGGTGTATCATTGCCAATTTGGTAGGCAAATGTTTACCCTTTACCAAATTTTGGAAGAAGGGAGTCACTTACCTGTGGAATGAAGAATGTTAAGAGGCATTCAATATTCTAAATAAATATATCTTGAGACCACCGGTATTAATTCCACCTATTTAAGGAAGACCACTTATCTGCTATGTGACATCTTTAGAGCGATCATTGAGTGCCTTCCTTTCCGAAAAGAATGATGCTGAGTATGAAAACAGCCTTTACTATCTCAGTCGAACTATGATAGAGGCAGAAACACGATATTTAAGTATTGAAAAGTTTTGTCTGGCATCAATCTTTACAGTTAGGAAATTGAGACACTTCCTATAGCATCACGAGGTCCAATTGGTATCTCACAATAAACCACTCAAATTTATCCTTAGTCATCTAATTCTTATAGGATGTCTGGCATGGTGGGAAGTTATTTTGAAGTAGTTTGATATCTAGTATGTGTCTCAAAAGGAAATAAAGGTCCAGATCTGGATGATTTCCTTGCTGAACACCCTTCAATGGAAGATACATCTTTAGATATTTATCTTCCTAATGGGGAAGTCTTTTCTATTCAAGATAATATTCAAACCAGGAAATGTACTTTGATGGTTCTTCTAGAAGTCCAACAGGTAAGAGAATTGAAGATCCTAAACTCAACAAAGATGGGTTGGGAATTGTGCTTATTTTTCCAGAAAAGGTAGTGATACCCTATTCCTTCTTATTGTTTGAAGTCTGTACAAACAATGAAGCAGAATATCAAGCTCTAATAGTAGGATTGGAGGTGGAGCTTCAGGCATAAGTGAATCACTTAAAGGTGAATGGTTATTCAGACCTGGTAATCAAACAATTTAGTGGGGAAAATGCCATCAAAAAATAAGAATAAATCCATTTGTATGATTACGTCCGAGAGTTAATGGCGGAATTTCCTTCAGAACTGAAATTTTCTTATGTCCCATGATCACAAAATGCCCAAGCTGATGGATGACACCTATTAGGGAATACCAACAAAATGACATTTTCTTATGTTCAAACTAGAATAGAAGAAATCAATGAAATTAGACCCATTTCTGAACCACATGGTCATACAATAAGATGGACGAAACCTATCTGGGAATAACATCAAAATGGAACACTACCACCTAATAGAGTCGGGAAAGAACAATTCTGGAGACGTGTGGTCTATTTTACTCTTTACGATGGCCCAGATCATCTAGAAAAAATTCTCTACAAAAGTGGTTTTGAATGAATTCTCTTCAGATGTATTGACGATGAAGAGACCATGGATTTCACGAAAGAAGTACATGAATGAATCTTTGGTGCCCACCAGTCTAGACATAGACTGTCTGATCAAATTCGAAGGCTTGGATACTTTTGACCTTAAATGATAGAAGATTGTTTTGATTTACTACGAAGTGTCATTCTTTCCAAGTATGTTCCATCTTCATTCATCAACCCCCAAAGTTTTATCATACAGCTAAATACTCATGTCCATTTTCCACATGGGGAATGGATGTAGTAGGACCTTACCCTTCAGCTACATCCAAGAAGATTATGTATATTCATACTACTACTGACTTCTTTTCCAAATGGGCAGAGGAAATACCTCTCAAAGAAGTTATTTCTAAAAGCACTGTTAGCTTCATCAAGTCTAACTTCATTACTAGATTTGGTGTCCCTCATACCATATTGATGGACAATTTCATCAAGTTCTGTTCATTCGAGGTAAGGAAGTTGTATCAATAATACAACATCAAATCTAACCATTCCTCTTCGTATCATGCAACGACCAATGGACTAATATAATCCTTCAATAAGACTCTTTCAAACAATCTGCAAAATATGGTGGATAAAGATAAGAAATCATGGACCGAGAAACTTTTTCATGATTTATGGGCTTATCGGACCACCACCCACACTACTACGTGGTCAACTCCATATTCATTGGTATATGGAATTGAAGCAGTCTTTCCCATTGAGGTTCAATTACCTTTGCTCAGAGAAGCCATTTGGGATCAGTAATCTATAGATGAACAATATCAAAAGCGATTGGATGAATTGAAATGATTAGATGAAAAAAATTTGCACCCTGCACCATGTGGAAGTCTATCAGAATCAAATAGCACAGGCTTTCATCAAAAATATTCATCTTCGTTCATTCATTCAAGGAGAATTGGTATTGGTTCACATAACTCCAATGATACCATGAAAAAAACCTCCCAATCTTGAGCCAAAGTGGGAAGGACCTAACTCAATACATAAGGTCTACTCTAATGGAGCTTATTCATTAATCTAAATGGATGGAGAACTCATTACAACTCCATCCAATGCAAGATTCTTGAAGAAGTATTTTGTGTAACACAAACTTCAATACATCCTCGCTACATGACGCTAAACTGTACACCACCCTTTTTGTCCAACATGACTTTAAACTGTGTTATCTTTACTGCATGATATTAAACTGCATAGTCCCCTCTTTAGTATTTACCACAAGACTTTAAACTAAAGGGTCACTTTGTCATCCAACATGACATTAAACAGTGCACATGTCCCGCAAGACATTAAACTAAAATACATCCAATATGATGTTAAATTGTAAAAGTCCCCAATTCATCCAAAATGACGTTAAATTGTGTTGTCCTAGCTACATCAAGCTAAACTGTGAAGCACTGGTCCATGTATATGACCTTAAAATATTTTAATTCTTGATGCAAGACTTTAAACTATATAGCCCCTACATCCCACATGACGTTAAACTGTACATCTTCTCGTCCTACATGTTGATAAACTGAAGAAAAAAATCCTCACTTTCTCATCCAATATTAGGTTAAACTATGTCTCCATTATCCATATTGCATGGCATTAAACTGCATAGTCCCCTCTTATATCCTACATGACATTAAATTGTGCATTGTTAGGGTTATTTCTACCACTTGTTTCTCACACCGAGTATGACTCACGTGAGATTAGAGTAAACTTTAACCGTAATACCCTCTCTGGGCCGCTAACCATGCGTAAGTCCCACCACAAATTTTTAGGTTGTTTTTCTCAAGTACAACTCGATCACCAAATCATTCTTTATCGAACTACTCGGACTATGATCCTTGCATTCTAGGATGGGTATGTAGGCAACCTCCCAAGGTTCAATCCCAAAACCAATATCAACACGTCGGTTCACCTCTCTCTCGTAAGATGTTGATCCATAAAGCAGCCCAAAACCAATCTCTTCACATCAGTTCACCTCTGTCTCATACGATTTGATCCGTGAAGTAGCCCAAAACCAATCTATACACGTCGTTTCACCATTGTCTCATACGATATTGATCCGTGAAGAATCCCAAAACCAATATCTTCACATTGGTTCACTTACGTACAACATGATGTTAAATTTTGTTATCCTAGCTACATAATGCTAAACTATGCAGCACCATCATCCTTGCTATATGACGTTAAACTATATAGTCCCCCATTCTCCCTCACCTGAGAGGGAATCATCATTGACATTGATCTCCAATCATGTCATATTTCAAAGACTACATGCATACATGGTAATCCCTGAACCTTTAATCATGGGTCAAACAATCATTGCACTAATGTCCCCTTTAACCCTTCACATGTAAAAACCAAATACGTACAATGGGTATTTTATGAATTATGTGCAGCTTGATTCCCATCCTTATGGGATCCGTAGGAACGTTCGAGCATCCCTCGAATCCAGCCCCAAGTCTTTGGGCCTAACCCCAAATTCCACTTCCAGTCCCTTGGCTGAAAAGTCCCCTTGTGAAAACATGAATATGGCATGAAAACCCTGGTCATCATTCACATCAGATTTATAAAACACACATTGTGTATTCCTTATTATTTTCCGAGCAATATGACACTAAAACTAAGATATCCTACAATCTCTTCCCACATGAAGTTAAACTTTATTTCATGAACTATGTATGGCGTGATTCCCATCCTTATGGGATACGTAGTGAAGTCTAGTACCTCAATTCAGGACCCATCCACAACATCATTATGGTTAGCATTGGCCTGTGTATCTCCAACATGCATCGGAAAATACCCATTTTCATGTGTCATACTCCTAGCCTTAACTATTTCAATATCTGCATAACGCTTTTCTTGTCTTCTAGTCACAAAAATGTCTGATACCCGGGAATTCTTTTTCCTGACTATGCAGCACGTGCCCTTAGGAAGCCTTGCATAATCAGACTACATAACGGACCTTTCCGCCAAAAGATCCTATTATTTGACTATGAATCCAATTCCAATAAGTGGCCCTGCATAATTCAACCCCCTAACAGGTTTGTTAAATAGTGGTAACTTCATTCTTGGGAGGAAACCCTCTTTTGTCCTTGTTTGTCTTAATGGCAATATGTAGGGATCTACAAAAATATGAATCCTTAACATATTTTTCCCATACACTTTTTCATGATCTAAAAGAATATAATTCTACGGTTTATATTTCCCTTCCCTACGTTTGGGGCAGACCTTCGCAGAAGTGACATTCATCCAATTCTTTGACAATCATGATTGGGAATATTCTCTCCATATTCAGGTACCTCTTTCCATACAGTAGACTCTATGCTTTGGAAAATATGAATCTCCATTAACATTTATTGTCCTTTTGAGAAATATAAAAGTAAAATTTATGAGAGTTCTTTCACCTAACTATATAGCACGTGCCCCTAGGTGGCCTTGCACAAGAAGTCTATATAACGGACCTACCTGCTAAAAGATGCTATTATTTGACTATACATCTAATTGCATTAGGTGGATATGCATAATTCAACCCATAAAAGGTTTTTCATTATAGTGGTAACTTCAATTTTAGGAAATACTCCCTCTAATGCCTTTTAGACGTATTCCCATATCATTCCTCGGATTCAAAATTTGTCAAATCACTGTTTACATTTTCCTCCTCCATACTTGAATGTGGTACTATGTTTCCAACAAAATTATCAAGGAATTGGGTTAATTTTATCCATTCAGTCAAAGCTATTCGACCTTAAACATTATCCTTTTTATAGTCCATCATGAATGCCTTTAAAATGTGAGATTTCTTGTTTCTTCTCACCTGAGAGTCATATCTTCTTTTCTCTCCAGATCCAACTCTAAGGGGGGACATTTGTTGACACTCCGTTCTATCACAGAGTCAAATGAATAACAAAGTGGAAATACATTAAGCAAAAAGAAGTTCAACCTTCGAAGAAAAATCAAATTTTACAAAGGATAAGTCCCAGATCCATTTTGAATTATGGATCGCAAGTCACATGAACGCCAGATATGCGGCGCGCAGGTCACCTGCGCGCCCAATCTTGAAATTCGACAAAACCTCACATCCTATAAGTACCCCTTGTGGGCCCGTTATTTAGAGGATGAAAAAAATCCAAAATTTATTTTTAATCTCTCAGTGCCCTATACTCTACTTGAAGTCTTCCGAACACTTCTTTCTTACCTAGAATGGAAGATCTAAAGAGGAGGAATAAGGCCTATGTGTTGGAATTCATCAACACCTGGGCACCTAAATGTTCACCCCTTAAAGTGAAATGTCCACACTTGTGCGCCACCATATCCCGTTACCAGAACTTGTGTTACACCCTTTTGGAAGCCTTTAGGGATAATACTAAGTGCTTGAGCCATGTCTCGCCCAAGTATTACCCTATGGGTTAACAGTCGCCCAAGTACACCTGAGTCGTGCATGTATACTTGTGCGACTAGGACTTGCGCGCCCAAACTGGACTTGTGCACGAGCCACTTTTTGGGTTCCCCTTCTGCCTATTAAACTATTTTTTCAAATCCACCTCTCTTCATGATTTAGGTTTCAAAACCCTCTCCATAGCCATATATGACAGGGTTCCTTTTTTGGCCTCCTTAACTGAAAGGAATTCTGGGGAACATCTCTCAAAACCTCATGATTTACATAACCTTATGTAACTAAGGTTATAGATTTCATTCATTTCATCCTCATACTTTAATATGAGAAGTTCATTAATCAGGCCATCCTCCTTATGAGTAAGCCCCAAGTTCCCTAACCTTGGAATCTTTTTCAAGAGTAAGCCCGAGTCGTAATTTCTCTTAACCTGGGGCTCTTTTTCAGGAGTAAGCCCCATTCATAATTTCTCATAACATGGGCCTCCTTTTCAGAAGTAAGCCCCATTTATAATTTTTTTTAAACTGGGCTTCCTTATAGGGAATAAAACCCAAACATTACCCTCTCTCTAATTTGGGTATCCTTCTCTGTAGTATTCCCTAAGTAATGTATTTAAATCTCCATAAAGCACATATACCATTATGAACATTGTTCCATGGTTTCTTCCGTGATGTAAATATCGATCCTCATATATCTTGGGCAGTCATACATACGTAAGACCCACATAATTTCTTATGATTGCATCTTTTGTGGCACAATCGTCACGTTTTTACTAATACCTTTTGTTTCTCACATCGAGCCTGACTCACGTGAGATTAGTGTGCATATGTAATTATGAAATTTCACATTGATCCACTAATTATGAATAAACCTCATACTTCTTCACTCAAACTATGTGAGTTACGATTCCTTTTCTAATAAGGATACGTTGGTTGACTATCTGCAGGTACGATCCGAACATTGAAATAATCCTTGTCCATCTGAACGACAATAAAATTCAAGTTCCCCACTGAGTGGATTTAAAACTAGTATGGTTATCATAATGACCAAGAGATTTCTATATATTATATTGACGGATACCATTGAATAAGAATCTCTAATAAATACAGATGATTCTCTATCAATGAAGAACCTAAAATACATATAAAAGATTTTCTAAATCTCATACATATCAATTAATGATTGTCAGATCTAAAGGAAAGCTCATTTCATACTTGGTAAGTTAATAAGTATTCATGAACATAACTCAAATCTATAAGAGAGTCCCAGAGTAGACAATAATTCCCCCCCAAAAGGTTTGATGAGTCTGACCTCCCATCCTCTCAACTAATGAATATTCATAAGCCTCATTTAGTCCATAAGTAATTAGCACCTACCTTTGGAATGTAGGTCCAAGTGGATATAGAATAATTGGATCTTACCGGTTCTACGAATAATCCCATTAGAGACTGATTGGATTGTTTGAACCGTAAAAAAATGAGGTCATCCTCATTTCCATAGGAAACACACATCCACCACCATCTATAAGCTAATTAAGATAAATCTGTGTACATAAGAGAACCATATACCCAAATTAGTCAGTGTATCCATTCCATTGGAATAGAAAGATATGTATTTATCATTATTGATTTTAACCCATCATGTGTTAGATATAAATTACAAATATATTCTTAGGTTGGATCCTAATTTGGTTACCCTTCATTGGGCCCTAGTATATGTGAATTTGGGATTCATTATGGAGACTAAGAGAAATCATCCTTATCAAGAAGCCAATGTAGATTCTGGGGTTAATGAAGTCATTATATAAACATCAACTGAGATGTGAAATACCCAAAATGGATTATTAACATCCCCACCATTAAAAAAAATATGTAGATCAGGGTTTGTAATGACTCAATGGACCTCAACTACCACTGTCATGATGATAATTTCCCAATTATGATCCAAAAAATATTCATTAATTCAGTAGAAGGCTTCTAATACCTTTCCTATATAGATGGTTATGTTGGGAACAACTAGATCAAGGTGGCTCTAAAAGCCTATAAATCATCTACTTTTAAGGAACCCTAATGGATATTATGCCACCAATTCATTATCTTTATCGTGGTCAACTCTTATTACACCAACCAATGTGTACTGTATTACATTTTTAAGACCTTTATGATAATAATATGGAAATTATATATTGAAGTATTGATGTTCCAGTCTTGGTGCTACTGTGACCACATCATCGACCATAAAACTATCTAAAACATGTTGCAGAAACATATATTAAAGATGAAAAATTTGAAGTGTGATAAATAAGAGATAAGATATGATCTAACACATTACATATGATTGAAATATTGTGTTTTTATAGGGCTTATTTGCTGAGGGTTCCCTAATAGAATATTTTTATGAGTCTTGTGAAAAATATTTATCTATAAGAAATGATATGAGCCATCACAAGGAATACTATAAAGTATAAATTATATGGGGGAATAATATAATGATGGTGTTATAGACTTTATAGGTAATATGACCACCTAGATAGAATAATGGAAATATATTAGATGTAGGAAATCAAGCCTAAAAAATGAATCCCATGTATCATGAATGTAATAGTAATGAGAGTCCACATTGTTCATGAAATACCATTGGAAATAAATAGAACATCGAGTTCATTCCATTAAAATTTTTCCCACATAACTTTATTATAATAGGGGCCAGAGTTCCCATAGTTCATAATGAGTGATGGAAATTTATTATATATAGATATTGGTCCTTAAAACACCTCTAATCTTTCCTAATTATAACAAGAATGAAATTCCTCATAGTTCAAAATAAATAGTGGAAATATGTTGGATATAGATCTCAGGCCTTAAAAATATATCCTATATATCCAAATTATAATAAGAATCAGATTCCTCATAGTTCACAAAGACCCATGAAAATATATGGGATATATAGAGTGGAAATTAATAAAGGATTCATACATATCCTATTTATAATATGAATCAAAGACGATATAGTTCATTGAGATATATAGAAATATATTTGATATAGATCATGGGTTTTAAAAACTTGTCTTCTTTATCCATGTTATAACATTAATGGTAGTACTTATGGTTTGAAAATATTTATGGAAATATAGTGGCTATGGAAATAAATCCTTACAAATACATCCCAAGGATCCATATTATAATAGGAATCTGACTCCACATATAGGTTCCTAGACAACTAGTGGGTAAATAAATGTAACTAACCTCTTTGGGATTATTTTCCCAGGGGTTAGAAAATATTAGAATATTAGTGACAAACAATGAGGTGGATTCCTATGAGCGATATAGACTTATGGGAGGTAATACATTAGATACACAAGAGATTTCTAGTGGCACCCTTCAGAATTAGGTATCTTCTTGAATGTCACAGTGTAATGTGATCACATGAGGCTTATCAGGTCATGTGATCACGTAACCAACATTGGAAAGGAACCCCAACTATCATATGCCTTTCAAAAGTAGACTCATCTCTCATTACAGACGTGGGAACCATTAGTTGATTCATGTTCCATGAATAAACCCAATTTGTAACCACACAAAATTGGAGTAGGGAAATGTTACTAGGGTTATGCATTAGTGCTCATCCCCTTACGAAACCAAACAGAAAGTCACCCTATTTGAGGCTGAAAAACTATACCTATTTTATTTTTATTAATTTATTGTTAATGACTACAAAAAAATATTTTAATAAATAATTTTAATTTAATTTAATATTTTTATAAATTATTAATTTATATTTAATATCTATATATGTATGTGTGTGTAATCTTAAATAAAAATATATAAATAAATTTATATGTAATTATTGTTATATATTTTCAAATTGATTTATATAAATATAAAATTATATATTTTTATATGTATATTTATTTATAAATGTAATTATAAATACACAGACACATGTATATACATATATATTAGTATATAAATGTATAAATAATATTATAATGATATATAACAATATATAAATACATTGAACTATATTACTAGTTTATAATTAAAAATGTGAACAAAAGTATAAGTTACTACATATATATGAGGTTTTTAATATTTATACTAATTATTAATTATTTTTTAATTATAATTTTTTAATTGATAATAAATAATATTGTTTTTGTAATTATAATTAAATATTAAACAATAGAGAATTACATTTAATAATTTATAATAATGAATTATGAAATATTATCTCAACATAATTGTTTTATGTAATTTTGTAATTATATTTAATTAATTTTTAATATATAAACATATGTATTATTCATATTTGAACCTGGATCTTATTTTTAGGTATGTCTTTCTTTTTTCTGTAGTTTTTTATAAAAGAGTGGTTTTTGTAAATTTCTAAAGTACAAGATGTGTACTTTATGAGTACACACCATGTACTTGGTTACCACGGGTAGCCGTGTGCTAGCCATGTAGCGGCCTTGTGCACAACCATGTGTGATGACATGGAGGCCTCCTAATGCGGAGTAAAGAGATGGAGTGTACATGCCATGTACTTCAAAAGTACACACTGTGTATATTGTTTTTTTTCATTAAATGCACTAGGGTCTCCTCTGATAGACATAACTGTCTCCTTCTCAACATATTTCATCGTAGAGCACTAAGCATCCACAAATCATTGACATGCCCCTGGCTGAGCGTATTCCCTCTGAATCAAACACCAACAGTTGCATTATAATCACATCTGTGAGTTCTCTCTTCTCTTAGGGCAATATTCCGTGTTTTATCCTCTTTCGTGAGTTACTATGGGTTGAATGTTTTATACATTTTTGAAGATTTAGGTAATTATAAGGTGATTCAAGCCTCGAGGTTCAAGTATCTAGATCTCCCAACACTGGGTAGGTGGTTTTTTCTTTTCTGTTGAATGTCTTTGAGTTTTATCTGCAAATTTTCCCAATACCCCTGAATGGGTTATTGTGTGTTTACCGTTACAGCCCTATTGTTTCTCTGCTATGCTGGTATGTCTGAGTAGATGATTAATGATTGTGAATGGGGTTAATTTTTTTTACTTTGGACGTATTTACCATGCATGTTTTTCCTGTTTGGACATTTGGGTCTTGTTTTCCTGTTAGGATGCTGTTTACATTCCCATGCCCAGTATTGTAGGATGGTGTGATTGTAGTTCTATTATGATATTGTGATGGAGAATTATATCCAAGTAGTTCATGACGTTTACCTTGGCCGTTACGCGCTGCTACACTTGCTTGAGTCACACAGGGCTGTGAGAACCTGGTGTATAGACCATAGGTAGAATGGACGTTGAGGTCTTCTCCAGAGGGTTTGTTTACTTATGATGCGAGACCATATAAGGAATTGACGGTGAGTATTTCCTTAGAGATTCTGTAGATTCTATATGTGGGCCACAAATGGAATGTGACTTAAGTGCCTCCCTAGAGCTCGTTTAGTACCGAAACGAGACTATTGGGGGAATTTACGGTGACTACTTCCTCCAAAAGTCTATACATTAGCTGAAACAGATGGGTGAGACTGAGTGTGCTTCCCAGATTGTTACCTTGTTTTTAACTGCTTTCTTGATTTACTAGGTAGGACCCGAGGGGATAGGTTGTGGGTACTTCGTAGAGGGTAACCTGTTTTGGTTGTCTACATGATTTGTTTCTTCATGTTGTGTGGTGATTTGAATTCTATTAACTGTGGATTTTTTACTACTCAGTACTTCCTCGTTTACTCCCTTCTGTATTGTACCTGCCATATATTCACTGACTGTTAGGAACAGATGTTTTGGTGGGTTCCTATTGGGATTTAGTCTCACAGACTAATTGGGCCATTATTTTGGGCCCAAAAATATTATATTGTTCCAAGTAAAGATTAGGGTAAGCTCCCTTCTACTTCAGGTACAAGACATTATTTAGAGCTGGAGAGCATGTGACCAAGCTATTTCTTGTGATGCTGAGTAGTTTATATTTTTTTCACTATGGTTTAGTTCTACTGTATTCTAGTATTGTGACTTGTTTGGATATTTTTCTTAGGCATATTTTTCATTTATCGTTTTATACATGTTCTCAAGTTTATACCCTCAGTTTTATGATGTATGTCATTATTGGTGCTTCCGCTCTTGTATGTATCTGTTTACATCCACTATGTACTCTGCAAATGAGGGAATAGTTTCCCCACTATCACACTGAAATCCCTTGCAACTAATTGGCAGCCTATGGCATTTTGGGAAATTCGCTTGAGGCCACGTGATCAACTGAGAACTAGTCTCCTCTGGGTGGCTTCTAGAACCAAGACGTTACAATGTGGTATCAAAGGGTTTCTTTTCTCTTGACATACCATTTTCAACCTTTAGGCAGGGATAGGATGGAATATGTACTTGGTACTAAGTTTTTCATTGGAGTAGCTATCCCGTGTACAGGGAAAAGCCAATATACCTCATTAATTGTAATTTTTCTGGTTTTATAATTATTACACTTGATTTGAATTCAACATGAGTGGTTCAGATGATTTGTTCTGTTATTGTTAATGTCCTTGAGGTTGTATTTCTATTGCATCCCGATGATATGAGGGAATGACATCTCATAAATCATATAGGCACTTACTAGAAATCACATGTCATACATTTTTTCCATGCCATCTAATATGCAATAGTGGTTTCATGTTGTTGTGATAGATGATGTGTAAAACATGCATCCTGTTGGGATAGTTTCCTTGATAAAAATACCAACTGTTTTGTAGGGTACTGATTTGTGTTGATATGTTTTTGAATGGATTCCAAGCTTTGGTTCTTGGGGTGTTATGGGCCTTAGGGACCCGAATTTGCTTGATCGTTGCCTTGATTTCCATGTTATAATGTGTACAAGATTCCAATAATTGATTCGCGGGGAGTATGGGCACTCATGAATCGGAATATTTCACTTTAAGTATTTTTTTCAGTGTTTTCTGGGTTCTGAAGTAGTTTCTGAGGCTTACTGTCTGGAAAAACCTAGAATACACACCATTTAGTTTTATGTACACGCCATGTGTTCTTCTGTTTGGGAAGAAACTATTTTTTCTTAAGTACATACCATGTACTTTATGTACACGTCATGTAGTCTCTGTCCATGTCGTAGGCCGTCTGGGAAGAAACATGGGATGGGAAAGTCTAGTGGTAACATGTCGTGTACCCTCTCTACATGTCATGTGGTGTTAACCAGGTGTCTCCCAGTGTAACTAACAACACAGACAGATAAGTTTGAAGATATACATGCTGTGTCAGCCGTGAACACACTGTGTATCCTATCCCAGGTACCCGACCATGTCGCTAACAACACGAGTTGGTTTTATCCTTGCATGTACATGTTGTGTTCATCCGGAACATGTCGTATATTTTGAACCATGTGTCTGGTCGTGTCCCTAACAACATGGGCCAGGTGAATCTTGTTTAGTACTTATTGTGTCTACCTCCAAAACACCATGTTGTCCTGTCGTAGGAGATCCATGTGGCGTAAGCATGTTGAAGGAACTAGGCAAGGGAAGAGGATTCATGTACATGCCATGTGTTTGGGGTGTCACATGACCAGTTTAGGGATGATAAAATGCACATGTAAATGACGTAATGGAACACGTCGTGTTGTAAATGTACACGCTGTGTAGTCATGTTTTGTAAAATTTGAATTCATTCTTCCTCTTTTTCCCTTCTTATTCTTATAGTTATCAGTCCTTGATAATCATGTTCTAAGGTTTCCGTTTTACCTTGTAGAGTCATGCCACCAAGACGTCCTCTGATTGCACGCCACTTTCTAGGCAATGATCAGACATCGAGCAAGGTCGATTAGGGACTTCCCATAGATCCTCTTGTTGTTCCGGTCTTGGCACCAGCGGTTTTACATGATACTAATGTTGATGCATAGTTCAGGGAAGGCTTTATGAGGATAATGTCGAACATTCATGGTGCACCTCCTCCTGTCCCGTCAATGGATGATTTGACACGGGTCTTCCAGTATAATCATCCTCCCACTTTTTCAAGGGAAGGAGGATCTTAGGATACAGAGCCATGGCTAGAAGCCATGCTAATGATCTTTGAGAATCTGAAGAATCCTCTCGAGTGGAGGGTTGGGCTCACTATCTATATGCTTCATGACTCCACCAAGAGGTGGTGGGATGTGAGCTCACAGGTGGGATGCCAGTAGGTTATGGTGTGGGAGGAGTTTCATCGCATCTTCTTTGACTACTTATACCAGGAGACCCTGAGGGCCGATCGAGCCCGGGAGTTTAAGAGTCTAGACTAGGGTACTCTTTCTGTTAGGGAGTATTCCTCCCGTTTTACTGAGCTGCAGTGCTTCACACCTATTCCAGTACATGATCAGTTGTTCATGGCATGTAAGTTCGAGGATGGTCTGAGGCACGACATCCAATCACAGGTGAACATATTTTTGTGGACATCTATCACTTCTAATGTCAACCAGGCACTGATCATGGAGCGTAATCGGAGGGATTCAGGAGTTGTGAGCCAGGGTGGCTCGACCTCTGGAGTTTGCACCCCTCTTACCAACAGTAGGAACCGCTTCATGGAGTCTTCGCGTGGTGATCCTAGAAGGCGAGAGACACCTTCAGGTAGCCAGGTGGTATGATACCAGTGTAGAAAGGCTGGGCATACAAGGCCATAGTGCCAAAGAGACCCAATGGAGTGCGGATCTTGCAGTAAGATGGGTTATCTTCAGTGCTTTTGTCTGATCTTCTCACCATCATATGATGACATGAGTTCTTCAATAACTTCATGTTTGGGAGAAGCACCACTTGTTTCACATTAGTCTGGGAACTGAAGTCCTTCCGACCATTCAAGCTAAGGTGGAGGCCATGGTCGTGGGGGTCAGTCGCTAGCCTTTCAGCAATAGTAGAGTGGATAATATTAGATTTGTCAAGTGGGGTAACAGGGTTGTGGAGCATTCCATACCTTTGCAGTGGAGAAGACCTAGTGGATAAGGATACCAGACCTTCTACAGTTCGAGGTACGATCCTAGTTGCGTTATTTTTATCTTCATCTCTTTTCGATACAGGGGCTTCCTATAACTTTATATCTATTGCTGTTGTGGAGTTCCTTGGGCTCTGTCTGTTTTTCTGTGCTGATATCTTGAGGTTAGACACTCCATTTGGGACTAGGATAGCTAGTGTACATCAGTGCAAGGAGTTACCTTAAGAGATTGGTGGGTGTCACTTCTTATGGGATCTCCATGTACTAGAGATGACATGCTATAAATTAATTCTCAGAATGGACTGGATTTTTCCTTTCCATGAATTCATCGAATGTTATTACCATAGGGTGTGTTTCACATCACCATAGGGTGGATCCTTTCTTCATAGGGGCAAATGGGATGTCCAAGTGAGCAGAGCAAGTCAATAGCACCATGGGTTGGGAGGAGTTACAACCCAGTTTGCTAGTATTTATCTGGATGACAAGGGAACTTCACATTTAGACTTTCCTCCAGTGGTGAATCGTTTTAGAGATATATTTCTAGAGGAATTTTTAGGTTTTCCTCCAGAGCGAGAGGTGGACATCTTGATTGACCTTGTGTCAGGAGCAGCACTGATGTCCATTCCTCCTTATAGGATGTCTACACATAAGTTTCAGGATCTCAAGAAGTTGTTGGAGGAGTTACATGAATAGGGTTTCATTCGACCCAGTACTTCTCCTTGGGTTTCGCATGTCATATTTGCAAAAAAGGCAGATGGTACCCTCAGGCTTTGTGTGGACTATCGGTAGTTGAACCAGTTGACGGTCAATTACCGATATACCTTTCCAAGTATTGATGATCTCTTTGATCAGCTTTGAGGAGCCCAGGTGTTATAAAAGATTGAACTGAGATCTGGTTACCATCAGTTGCGATTTAGACCATCAGATATACCTCTTACAACCTTCTAGAGAAGGTAAGTTCTATATGAGTACTTGGTTATGCCATTCGGCCTCCTGAACGTGCTTGCAATTTTCATGGCACTGATGAACCAAGTCTTCCATCCATACTTGGATTCATTCGTGGGGGTCTTCATGGATTATATCTTGGTGTACTCTCACACTCGACATGTCCATGCTACCCATATTGAGATTGTTTTGAGTACACTAAGGGAGCATAAGTTAATCTATAAAATTTCCACTTTGGGATAATCAGATTCAGTTCTTAGGTCATGTTATCTTAGAGGCAGGAGTATTAATAGACCCAGAGAAATTGAGAGCTATAGTTTCTTGGGAGCAGCTAAAGATTTTCTTTGATGTGTGGATTTTTCGAGGGCTGGCTAGATATTACAGATGATTCATACGGGACCTTTCTCTCTTAGGAACACCACTAATGAGTCTGACTAAGAAGGGTGAGAAGTTGTTATGGGTAGATTTTTGTGAGTCGGACTTTTATGAGCTGGAAGGGAGGTTGACTTGAGCACCAATACTAGTCTTACTAGATCCAGGAAAGCTCTATACTATTTACTGTGATGCAGCAAGCATCGGGCAGGGAGCTATGCTTATGCAGGGAGATGAAGTCGTCGCATACGGGTCTCGGCAGTTGAGGCCACATGAGAGGAATTACCAGACACGCTATCTGGAGGTGATAGTTGTTGTTCATGACATACACTATTGGAGACATTACCTTCTGAGAGAGAATTTTGTGGTTCTCGTAAACCACAAGATCCTCAAGTACAACTTCACTCAGCATTATATAAATTTGAGAAAATTATGGTGGGTGGAGTACCTTCAGTCTCTTGACATTGAGCTTGCCTACACACCTGGGAATGGAAACACAGTTGCTGATTCATTGAGAAGGAGGAATGAGATACACATAGTTTAGAAGGCCATTAGTGAGTGGCAGCTTATGGCTTTGTTCATAGAGATGCATTTGGAGGTGCATGAAAGATAGGGGAATACCTTTATTACTTTTGTTGTAGTTACCTCTACCATTCTTGATCAAGTATTAATGAGGTAGCTATAAGATTCTGAAGGAATTGTCTTGCGGGAAGGTATGTCAGGTGAGGACCCTATTCCTGGGAGGACATTAGGAGAGGATGGGATCTTGAATTTCTAGGGGCGCGTATGGGTGCTAGCAGACATACGCGAGGAGCTGGTGCGGTATTTTCATTCATTAGTTTCCGCAGTTCATCCTGGTGTCACCAAGTTGTATCATGACATACACCATCATTATTGGTGGCCAGGTATGAAGAGGGATGTTGATGGTTTCATCATGAGTTGTTCCACTTGTTTGCAGGTGAAGGTGGAGCATCAGCCACCAGTATGGCTTCTACAATAGTTACTCATTCCCAAGTGAAAGTGGAATGAAGTCACGATGGATTTCATGGCAGGGTTTCCGAGGTCGCCTCATGGGAATGATGCAATATAGGTTGTCCTTGATAGACTAACAAAGGTTGATCACTTTAGTAAAATCAAGGAGACCTTCAGTGCTAATGAGATGGGATGGTTGTACATCCGATATATTGTACGTCTGCATGGAGTTTAACAGTCTATTATTTCAGACTGGGATGCACGTTTTACATCTCGGGTCTGGTAGGGGCTTCAGAAGGCATTGGGTATACATGTTATATTGAGTAAGGCCTACCACCCTCAATCAGATGGCCAGTCTGAGCGTACAATTCAGGTGCTTGCGGACATGATTCGAGCATGAATTCTAGATTTTAGAGGTTCTTGGTAGCAACATATTCCTCTTGTGGAGTTTTCCTACAACAATAGTTTTTAAGAAACTATTCATATGGCACCTTATAGTCCTTTGTATGGTAGGCCATGATGAACTCCCTTATGTTTGATGGTGGCAGGAGAGGCATCTTTTTTGGAACCACGTCTTGTTTAGGGGACCACGGAGCAGATAGAGTTGATTCGGAAGAGGATGGCTACTACAGAGTCTCGACATGCGTCTTATGCAGATTAGAAAAGAAGTCCTCTAGAGTTTGGGGTTAGGGATCAGGTTTTTCTATGTGTCACACTGAGGTTGGGACACGGGATGATAAAGAGACAGGGTAAGATTCTCCAAGGTACTTCGGGCCATTTGAGGTGTTGGAGAGAGTTGGGCTGGTCGCCTATAGGTTGAAGTTAACTCAGAGGTACCAGGATATGCATGACGTTTTCCACATTTCTCATCTTCGACGTTGCTTTTTAGACATGTCTCATGTTTTCCAACCAGAGGAGGTTGATTTGGAAGTGGATGCATCATTCGAGGACCATCCTATCTGGATTGTTGAGAGAGGTACATGGGTTATCCATTGTCCGTATATTCCTATGGTATGGGTTCTATGGTAGCACAGGTGAGTACAAGACGAGTCTTGGGAGAGGGAGGCTGATGTACGATCATAGTGGACAGAGCTGTTCAGGGTTTCTTCTTCTACGCCACCTTGCTAGGGAAATTCGGGAAAAAATTTCTTTAAGGGTGGAATTTTCTAAGAACCATGATCTTATTTTCATGTATCACTTTCTTTTTCGTGGAGTTTTTGAGAAAAGAGGAGTTTTTGGAAAATTTTGAAGTACACATCATGTACATTACGAGTAAACACCATGTACTCGGTTACTGGGGGTAGTTGTGCATTGACAGTGTAGAGGCCTTGCAAATGGTCATGTGTGATGACCTGGAGGCCACCTAATGAAAATTATGGAAATAGTGAGTACACAGCATGTACATAAAAAGTACACAATGTGTATTTTGTTTTCTTTTTCATTAAACGCACTGGGGTCGCGTTTGACGGAATGAACCGTCTCCTTCTCAACCTAGTTCGTCTAAGAGCACCGAGCAGCCATAGATCTTCTTCGAGCCCCCGACTAAGCATCCGACCTCCAAATCAAACACTGATGGTTGCGCTGAACTCACATCGGTGAGTTCTCTCTTCTCTTAGAGCACCATTCCTTGTTTTCTCCTATTTCATGAGTTATCGTTTGCTGAATGTTTTATACGTTTTCATAGATCCACACTGTTCTAAGGTGATTAATTCCTCGTGGTTCAAGTATCATGATCTCCCAACACTGAGGTAGGTGGTTTATTCCTTTCCGTAGGATGTCTTTGAGTTTTATGTGAAAATGTTTGCAATAACCATGAACGGGGTATTGCAGGTTTCCTGTTTCTGCCCTATTGTTTCTATGCTATGCTGGTATTCCTAAGTAGATGATTATTTATTGTGAATATGGAGAATTATTGTACTTTGGATGTATTTCCCATGCATGTTTTTTCTATTTGGACCTTTGGGTATTGTTTTCCTATTAGGCTGTTGTATACTTTCCCATTCCTAGTATTGTAGGATGGTGTTACTATTTTTCTGTTATGCTATTGTGATGTAGAATGCTAGCCAAGTAGTTCATGAGGTTTAACATGGTTGTTACACACTTCTACACTTTCATGACTTACAGAGGGCTGTCAGAAATTGGTATATAGACCATAGGGAGAATGGGCATTGAGTGCTTCTACAGAGTGTGTGTTTTACTTATGATGCGAGACCATAGGGGGAATTGACGTTGAGTTCATTCTCAGAGATATTGTAGTTCCTCGAAGCGGTCCACATAGGTAATGTGACATAAATTCTTCTCTAGAGCGCCTTTAGTACCGATACGAGTCTATAGGGGGAATTGACGGTGACTTATTCCTTAGAGAGTCTATACTTTAGCTAAACCATATGGGTGAGACTGAGTGTGATTCCCAGAGGGTTACCTCGTGTTTAGCTACTTGCTTTTGTTGCTATGTAAGACCAGAGGGGATAGGCTTTGTGTACTTCCTAGGGTGTTACCTGTTGTGATTATCTACTTGATTACTTGTTTCATGTTGTGTGTTGATTTTAATGCATTGAACTGTGGATTGCTTACTACTGTGTACTTCATGTTTACTACCTTCTGTATTGTACCTTCTATATATTCATTGGATGTTAGGAACTAATCTCATGGTGGTTGCCTACTGATATTTAGTCTCACACCCCGTTTGTTCCATGAATTTGGGCCCAAACAAATTATATTGTTGCTGGAATAATTAAGAGAAAGAGACCATCTACATCAGGTACTTGACTTACTATGTAGTAGGAGAGCATGGGACCAAACTATATCTTGAGATGCTGAGGTTTTTATCTAATTTTTTTTGCACTTTGGTTTCGTTCTGTTTTATTCCATTATTGTATCTCGTTTGGCTGTTTTTCCTAGACATAAGTATCATGAATCATTTTATATATGTTCTCTAATTTATAACCTTAGTTTTCTACTACATGTCATTATTATAGCTTCTGCTCTTGTATGTATTTTTTAGTTCAGCTTTGTACTCTCCCAATGAGGGCATAGATTCCCCACGATCACAACCAAGGCCCACGCTGCTAGTTGGCAGCCTCTGGCATTTGGGGAAATGCGCTTGAGGCCATGTGACCGACCGGGTACGTGGCTCCTCTGGGAGGCTTTCGGAACTGGGACGTTACAATTAATAGATTATTAATTGATATTAGTTAAATATAAACCAATATCACTAAATTATTTGTGAAAAAACTAACTACAACATTTAGAATCTCTATTTAAAAAAATCATGGAATTGGAAACATCCTCTATATTAGTTTTTCTCTAGAGGATTTTGGCTATTTATCTAAGAATGAGGTCGTAAAAAGTTATATTGTGAGAAAAACATTTATCATTCCCATGGTCCTACATATTTTTTCACAATTAATACAGCTTCCTCGTCTTTTTGGGAAACCATATAAAGGCTCAAGACAGAATATGATTCAATGATCATAACCACAACTCTATTATTTTCCTGATAAAACTCAAGAATTAAATCCTAGTTTTGATGTGTTGGTGTCACAATAAATTAATAAAAATGATTTATGTTTCACTTAAGTCTTGTAAAAACTAGAAAATCTGGAATATTTGCTGATAAATCACTAATATTTACTTGAAAACATTGAGAATTACTTGAAATGGATTTCCCAAAATCTATCTAAAAGATTGTTCGATACATTATGAGGTAACAATAAATTTTTTTGTGACAGAGATATTTGTGACACTGAGTATGTGTAGGGGTACTAAAGGATAAGTACACCACTAATGAAAAGTTAGTTCAAAAGTATAGGGAAGTGTAGGCGGTATGAAAGAAAAAATGAAATAACTAAAGAGGTTAGAAAGGAAGCTGGAGTGGAAGCAACAAAGACTGAAGAGACACTTCAAAAGAACACTATAAAAAACCTTATTAGTTACCCATTACATTTATGAATACAATGAACCAAGGTAAAATGAAATATTGATATAATTGTTTCATATAAATTAATAAACTATTGTACATAAATATCATCTTCATTAAGGAAATTTAAAAAATGACATTGTATAAAAAATTATGGAAAGAACTCCATTACAATTTGAAGTAAATGGAGTACCAAGGAGTGATAACATTAAGATAATACTATTATAGTTCCATTTAGATGTATATTCGAATAAAATAATGAGATCCATGTAGCTTCACCAATCCAGTATAATTGAATATTGTACCTTCAAAAATGCCCATTTAGATATAGGGGAAAGTGTTAATATTAAGCCACTAAATGTGTTCAAGAATTAGATTTTGTGTAATTTTGGGTAAAAAATATCAACCTTTTAATGAGAGTTTTTTTAAATACAAATACAACATGGCCCAATGAATCATTTCTGATCTAATAGATAAAATTCAAGGAAAATTATATTATTGCATAGAACGTTATGATTCATCTCCCAACTGAATTTCAATCAAATAGAATAATTGAAGATACTGAGCTTCACAAGTTCCCTATAGGGAACAAGAATATTTATTGTCATGTTATATTATAGTGGATAAATTGGTGCAACCTTGAATGTAGTGGAAACCATTGCTAGAAAAAAGACATAGATAAATTATAGCCTTTAGTGACACTCTCGTAGAGGCAATGGCATGAAAATAGAAAAAAAAAATTCACAGCATAGATATATTTTCACACTAAAATATTTCAATTTCATATATATATATATATATATAATGACCCCAACCCTTTTTTGAGCAGATATCTAGAAGTTAAAGTATCATCTCTCACTCAAGAAAACCATATTTCAATGACATGACAAAACTATGAACTCGTATAGACTCCCAATGGTAGAGAATATGTGTTCCCAACATCACATAGGACCAATCATTTATTATAGCATGTTTGAGTCATATGCACACAACATAAAATAAAAGTTCAGATTTGATTCCACAATATTAATTAACATCAATTAACACCATGCTTTGTACCACCCCGAAATTCTAACCTACAACCTTGTATTGACAACCGTTTATGACACACATCACCAAGAACATAAGGTAATATAATATATTGAGACTCTAATATAAATTTATTATTTTATACATATTAAATACCTGATATATCTTGTATGGAACATGCTCCATGTTATCTTGCGTTTCATGCAAGAGTGACCTACCTCGATAGCCTGCGTTACACGCAAGAGCGACCTTCCTTGACATCTTGCATTACCTGATAGATAAAGTTTCACTAAATAATAATTTATTGTTAAAATATTATTATTAAATAAAATATGATATAACCTATCAATTATGTCATAGGTTATGAATAATGTTTTTATCAATTAATAAAATATTTTTCATTTGAATAATTTTCACTTTGAAATTAATTGGAAAAGCATAATAAACTTCTGGATGAATTTTACATTAAAAATCTGCATTGTTATCCAACCTACGAGATTAATTTTAAATTAATTTCTTCAAATTATAATTTTTGAATTTTAAAAAATGGATTCAATATTTTTAACTATTAAAATTTAAAATTATTAATAATACAAAAAAATGATGTCCAAAATTATTAGTGAATGTTATTGAAATTAATTAAAATTATCATGGTAGAATTATGATTATGAAAAGACTAAACCTTTAATTTAATTGCACAAATGAGATATTATATTTTTAAAACCCCATTTTATGTCTATGAATATTCTCTGAAACCTCTGTTATTGAGTTTTTTTCTATTTTTTACGTCTTTTCGTTAGTAAAAACATGGGTACATATAACTTCTTTTTAAAAATACCAGGTGTGTCATTTTCCTCCCTTCTAAAAGGCCACCACCTCTCCCAATTTCTTAAAACACTCAAATAAAATAGGTTCAACCCATATATAAACATATATCTTCCAAAATCCCCCCCCCCACACCCATACCTTGAATTGTAGCTTAGGCCATAACTCAAACCAAGGAATCACTTTGGTACAAACCAAAAGAAGTTACCCGATTGAGAGGTAACATACTCTCTTCAACTCTCTAGTTTCATTTATATTTTCCAACCCCTAAATATCATTATTCCATGATTATATGACATATAAATTATCCTAAATATAATATTATTTATTTTTGTTAATGTATTTTCTTAAAATAACACACAATTTTATCTAATGGGTAACGAACATACTCTTTCTTTTTACAATGAACAGTTGCCTCGTGAAATGATGATTGTTTATTTGGCCTTCACCCACTCTCATTGATGGAAATTATGATGGAACCTATGTTGATATACTTTATATAAGATATTAATTATTTATTTATACTTCATAAATATTTTTATGACAAATAATTATAATTATTTTATTTTTACATTAATACAACAACATTGTTTGGGGAAGTGTGGACTACAACCCCCCAATGAAATGTGATTCATTCACACTACACGTGGAATGTATAAAGGATTAATTTAATAAAAATATATGACATAAATAAGGAATGTATGTTATTAATGAAACAATTACCTTCAAAAAAAATAATATAGATATTTTTATTTATTACATTTTCACACACATAAAATGGTATTATGTCATTCTTGTACGTATGGACTACAGCCGCGTCGACATGATGTGATTACTTTTTCCTCAAATGAATTATATATATATATGTGTTTATTATTAAATAAAAATTTATTTAATATATATTAACATTTTTAATAGATATAACTCTACTTAACATCTTTCTATAGCAATCATAGAAAAATGATAACATTACTCTTGCGTACGTACGTTCTACCATCTCCATGATCGTAATGTTGATTAATTTTTCATAAAATTATTAAATGATTATATTTAAATGTATAATTGATGTATAAATATGATATTTATTTCATGATTATTATTCTGGATATTTGATATGATGACCACATTGACAATAGTTGACTTAACAATGTTGTTTTTGACACATAAACCAAATATGGTCAAAAACAGCCAATATAGACTAAATTGTTTAAGTAGTAGTATACAATAACTTAATAAGTAAAATAAAAGTAAATTTTAATATGAAAATGTTATAAATTAATTAAAAAATTAACATAATTTTGTTATACAAGGGGTTGATGGACGTTTACCTAAAAGGAAACTCAATGATAGAGATTCTAAACTCACATTTTACATCAGTGAGAAATATTCCATGTTCACCACTTACATATTTTCTTTGGTGTATCTAGTAACCAATTTTTTATATTATGTAATTAATCATTTTACCTTTATGGAATTTAAAAAATTCATTTAATGTTATTCTTTGATGAGTATTCTGATTTAATATGATTAAAAGTGGTATAAGACACTTTGGAAGGATTATAGATTATTTTCCTCAAAAATAACTTTAATAATATTTCAATGATATATTCATTTGGTGAATGTATATTACATTGTTCAAAAAACATTTAATGTTCCATCAACATGTTATTCATGACCATTTTCATTTATTAGTTCCACTTTTCTACTCTATGCCACTCCAAATGTTTTAGGAAATGATTTTTAGAAAACTTGACTTTTTTATCTTTAGTCAAAGAACCAATTTTCATATAAAACCATGTTTTATGAAAATTATTAAAAAAATTAAAAATGATTTATTAAATAATTTTTTACCATTTTTTCTTATAACAATGTTCTAAAATCAATCTTCTTATCACTTTATGAACAATGTATTTTTATAACCATTATCTGTGAAAATGGAATATTATTTTTACCTTGTATGGCTTGTATAGATTTTCCCACTATCATTTCATTGAATATTCCTTTTAATGTTTGAAGGAATATTTTCGAAAAAAAATATTATGAAAAGTTATTTTCAACAAAAAAAATTCAAAAGGGGTTTCAAAACAAAAGGTTATTTTCCAAAACTTTGTTCTAAAACTTTTTTTATATTATTTCTCATCATCAATGAAACCAACCATTTATTTTAACACAATTGGGATATTTTGTATTGATACCATCCTTATTGTTCATATGTATGGGTTATGATTGATTTTTTCTAGGATAATATTCACATTCACTTTCTTGATTATTTTTATTAAACTTGACATATACAATTACCAATGGTCCTTTGACATTAAATTTCCCCTAAATATCCATATCAAATTTCATGGATATGATTGTTTCCTAAACCCTACACCATTTTTCATTAATTGTTTACTTAGAACTATTTATGATTATTTGGGGAAATATTGATAAATATATATACCATATTCAATAAGAATATTTGATAAGGCACATTGTTTATTCAATATATGAGAAATGTTGTGGACGTGCAATACATGGGTTAGGTATTGTTTAATGAAATCCCAATTGGTTGGGGACTGGATTTGGAATATATGGGGTTCAGTTTCGATAGTTGGTATAAGAGGATGTTTAATATCATCCTTGGGAACTGGATTTCGGAAAGAATAGGTTAGAGAACCTAACTATAATGTATAAATATAGGATAACAATTGAATAACATCCTATATTTTTTTAGGTTTGAGATTATGTGGGTATTCCTTGAAATACATCCATGTATGGATTGAGAAAGTGTATGTTGCATTGAAAGAGATGTAACTATGAGTAATAGGACTGAAAATGTGTTCCGATCCTGAATTGGGGAAACCTTGTACATGAAAGTATGCCTTACTTCACAGTAATTTTGACAATCATGGGGGATACACTTTGTATAATTCACATTTTCATTACAAATCATTATGAAGGATTTGGATAGATAATTATAATGAATTATCTATGTTATATATATGGTGATTCATATTGGAGATAATGTTTCATGATTATCAATCATAAAAAATATATTATGGGTAAATAATAGATCTAGGAAGGACCCATGTGGAAATAAAACAGATAAAGAATTTTTGAAGTGAGGTCTTATTAAAAACATGGGTTAAAATGGTGTTTAGTGATTAATTTTTTTCGATGATTCCTATCATATTTATTTTGGAAATGTTTTAATTTTGTTTTTTAAATGGAAATTCTATATTTTGGGTGACATCAAATCAAATATGACAAGGTCGTGTGTCTTGAACCCATGGCTAAAGGGCGATAAAATATTCATGACAACCACTAACCTACACACTATCCTGGTTAATTTTCCATTGTTTTTAGTTAAAAAATTGGATGAATAAATGTAAGTGATGAACCATTTGTGTCAATTTTGAGGACTATATATTAATATATTGAACACCTTGGTCTTGAATGTTAGTTAATGAAACATAGTTATAGTTTTCACTCTTTTATAGGCTTTATGATCCTTGAAAAGTATATTTTAGTGCTTTAGGCATAAAAATAATTATTATAAATTAACTTACATGAGTGAATAGATGAATTATAATTTGATATATTCACAACCAAAATATAGGATTATTCATATAAAATTGATACATATCTTGTCAAAATAATTTGTTATATTCATTATCAGGGAAATAATTTAAAATCATTAGGAAAATGACATAGAAATAAAATTATTTCCTAATACATTAATGTCTATTGAACAGTAGGAAATATAAATCATCATAGATTTATTAAATTGAGGTCCTAGAAATTCTATTGATCATTCACATGTTTTTGATTGATGAAGTGAAAAAAACCTATAAATATTTATGATTTTACACGAAGTACATATCTTTACATTCCACTATTGTTCTTCTACTTAGAGACATAGTTAAATGGTAGAGGACATGAGATTTTTTAGTTCAGATTTTTTCTATTTTAAAGGATATTATATGAGTATTTCTCTTGATAAAGGACTTCAACATACGAAACATCAATCAATGAATCAGTAACTTCAATTTTAAACTGAAATGATGTAATTTAATTATGGTGGGGAGCATAAAACACCATACAATTTTAATGTCAAACCTTCTAATTGATAGCATGAAATACATACATCCCCAAGATGATAAGAGAATATAATATCCCAAGACTCTACTATATATTTAAAAAATTAAATATATTAAATAAATGATGTAGATTGTGATGAATGAAACACCGAGTTATCTTCTATTGTGCGTAAGAGAGAACCTCCACAATGGCTTGTGTTACAAGCAACAGTTACCTTCCTCTATAGCTTGTGTTACATGCTAGATCTATTTTCACCAAATAATGATGTATTATTAAAATATGATTATATATTATAATATGATATAATATAGACTTTACATTAGTTGTTATGAATTTTAATAAAAACTTATGAACACTTATTGTTTATATAAATATAAAATGAATTCATTGGTTACTAACTAATGATAAATAAAAATATAAACAAATTGGATATAAAAAATATTATTAATTATTTGATTCCAAAAAATAATTGTCTTAATAAAAATAGTTTGTTAAAATTAGTGAACGATTATAATGAAATTTAAATGTTATATATTCAATCAAATATTTTTTATATACATACATTATATATTATATGAATAAGATATTAATAAACCCTACATTGTACTTAAAAACCAATATGTTTATAAATTGAAATTTACAAATTTTCATTGAAGAACAAAATTTAAATATGAATTTTGAAACACTATTTGATTTAGTATGTCAAAATAAAAATCATATTTGAAAAAAATAAGGTGAGGGTGAATTGTTGACATTTTTTAAAAACATTTCTTTTTTTAATGAACAGTTAATAATACAGAATTTTAGTTCAAAACATATTTGTCATAAAATTTATTTATAAGGGTAAATTATACATTTAAATGGTTTTAAATTTTAATTAGATTATATTTTTATCCATTAATACAATTTATGTCCATTGAAACATTTTCACTTTGAAATTAATTATAAACATGTAGAAAACTTTTTTACATTTTTTACTTTAAAAACCCACATTTTCATCCTGCCTATGGGATGAATATTAAATTAATATTCTCCACATATATGTCTGGAATTTTTAAAAATGAATTCTATATTCGGATTCACCATAATTTAATATTTTTAATAAGGCCAATTTTTTTTAAAAACATATTAGGGAAAGTTAATGAAATTAATTAAAACTATTATGTTAAAATTAATCTTAATAAAGGACAAACCCTTTAATTTAACAGCCCAAATTACCTATAAACTTATAAAAAACAAATTTTAAGTTCAAAAATAGGCCATTAACCTTTCATTAATTAGTTTTATTGGTTTTTTATACTTATATATATAAAATTTTCGGTACACCTATCTTCTTTTCAAAAATATCACGTGAGTTATTTTCGTCCCTTATAAAAGACCACAACCTCTCCCCGTTACTCAAAATCTCAAACCACATAGGTTAGAAAAATATATTTCCTTATCGATTCAAATAATTCCTCTCATGTACTTAGAAGCCTAAATTTGGGAATAAATCCTTCCAAGGAAACCTTTTGGTACAATCCAAAAGATGTTACTTGATTAAGAGGCAACGTCTTCTCTCAAGCTCTCTAGTTTCATTAAAATTATAAACCACAAAAAATCTTTTTATTGAATTATTTGATATAAAAATAAGTATCATATATATACTATGAAATTTTTTAGTTAATTTTTTGACCTAAAATAAGACACGATTCTATCTAATGGGTAATGAACATATTGTTTCTGTATACGGAGAACTGCTACCTCACAAAATGATGACTGCTCTTTTTTTCCTTTACCAAAATTCGTGGATGTCCATTAAAATGAATTTTTTTATATGTTTTATATATTATGTTTATTATGTACTTATACTTCTTTAATAATTTTATAACATAGACATAAAATACATTCCATTTTATGTTAATACGATTACAACAATTGAGGATGTGTGGACTACCGTCCCCTCAAAGCGATGGGATTCATTCACACTAAACATGGAAATTATAAAGAATGGTTTTAATTAAAAATATGTGACAAAAAACACTATATGATATTAATTATCCAATTACCTATTTACATATATAATATATATCATTTTATATATTACCCTTTCAGACACATAAGAAGTTGACAATGTCATTTGTGTACATGTGTACTACCGCCACCTCAACAAGATGTGATTCCTTTTTCATTACAAGAATTATATATATAAGAATATATTATTAAATAATACTATTTTTATTATATAATTATCTTTCTAGAGATATATAATTATACTTAAATTATTTCCTTAATGATCCTTGAAAAATTAGAATGTTAGTCATGCGTACATAGGGCCTAGTGTCTCTATGATTATAACATCAAATCAATTTTCAAAACCATATTTAATGATTTTTTAAAAATATATTTTATTTATAAATATTATAGTTATGTTATTTTTATTATTTTTGAGATGTTATATAATAACACCTTTGACCATAGTTGAAAAACCAATGTTGTTTTTGACACATAAACCAAATTTGTTTAGAACACCCAATGTAAATATAACTCTCTAAATAGTTGTACACAACATAGTAACAATGAAATAAAAAAAATGATAAAAATGAAAATTGTTCTAAATAAATAATAATGTTAACATGAGTTTTTTATACACGATTTTTAAGGATGTTCTCCCAAAATGAAACTGAAGGTATGAGATTGTTGTCTCATATTTTACATCCGTGTGATAAATGTCATGTTCAACACATACATATTTTGTTTAGTGTACCCAATAAAACATTTTAATATTAGATAATTATTCATATTAAGTTCATGTTATTTTAAAATTTAATTTAATTTTATTTATTAATGTGGATTTATATACAAATTGTTTCAATGTGGTATCTGATAGTTTGGATGGTTTAGTGATTATTTTCCTCAATCATAACATAAATAACCATTCAATGGTATTTCCATTTGAGGAAATTATTTGATATTGTTTTAATGAAAACATTATTTTTTCCTATATGGATATTTATGACCATGTTCATTTATTAGTACCATTTTCTCACTCTTTAGTACTCAAAATATTTTAGGAAATGTTATTTCAGAAGACATGAATTTTTTTCTCTCATTAGACTAAGAACCTATTTTCAAATGAAACATTGATTTATTAAAATGTTTTCAAAAATTATTTTAAAATTATTTGGTTAATATATTTTTACCCTTTTGGTATTTTACCAATGTATTTAAATGAATCTTCTTATCACATTCCGAACAAGGATTTTTTTACATGTAACTGTGCAAAAAAAGTTATTTTTACCTCCTTCTGCTTGTGTAGATTTACGATGCACCATTTATATAAAGAATCTATTGCATTTTTAAAATATTAATTTTTAAATAAAATATTTTCAATGAATATTTTAAATCAAAAATTTTTTCTAACAGTTTTTCAAAACCAAAGGATAATTTCATAAAGAATTTTTTAAATGTTATTTTTATATTATTTCTATTCATCAGCAACAAAAACCCATTTTTTTAATCTAGTTGGGATATGTTGTATTTATAGCATTATTATTATTCATTTGGATGGATTATGATTGATATTTTCAAGGATATTATTCATATTCACTTCTTTGATTCATTTTAGTCCCCGTCAAATATTCAATTTCCTATAATCATTTTACATTGAATTGACCCTAAATATCCATATCATTTTTCATGGATTTGATTATTTCCTAATTTTTATACCATTCTTCATAATGTTTTTACATTTAATGTTGTTTTATTAATTACGAAAATTTTGATAAACCTGTAATCCTTATTCAAAACAAATATTTGATAAGTAACATTGTTTACTCAGTATATGAGTAATATTTTGGACATTCAATATATTGGTAGGGGACTATTTAAGGAGACCCTATGAGTTGGGGAACGGTTATCAGAAGCCCCTTAATGCATATATTTCTGAAGGGATGAATTAGTTTTAAAAACCGGAGTTGGTAAACTATCTATTGATAGTAATGGTTCTATATATGTATGAAAAATGATGTCCAATAATTAAGAACTTTCCTAATTCAGTTTTAGTTATTATTCATGAATGATGTTTTGTGTTGACATATCTATGGGTACATTTCATTTTCATTTCATAGATTAAATTACATTTATTTCTATTTATTACCATTCGATATTTATATTCCTTTATTTAGTTATTTGAATGGAATGTGTTTTCATTTTCCATTCCTTATTTCTTATTCAATTATTTTTTCAGACTATTAATTATATAGAATGGGTTTTATGTTATTTAGAAGACATGTTAATTTTTTCCTATTGATTAATTATTTATCCTACTACAATTTTACCTTATTAAGATTTTAAGCTCACCCTTATTATGTTTTATTCTCCATGAATCGAAGAATAATACTATTAAAGATATTAATGGATTATCTAGAAGGAATAAAGTTATCCTCTAAGTTATTTTTTATAATTTTTGTTGTTTTAATTATTTTATTCTTTTCTCATGTATGTATTTGTTTTACCAAATCTAATAAACTCATGGACCTTTGGGATTTTATTCCTAGAAATCATGCCAATTTATTTTGTATTAGGCACTAGCTCTCGGCTATCATAGGTAAGGAACCAATAGGATTCACATGACTCTAATAGTTGTGTGCGGCTATACACCTACATCCATGTCACGTACATGTGAGAAAATCAATGTATCACATAGCCTGACTTATTCACACAACATTAAAGTTATACACAACAACCTTCAGGTCATATAGTAAATTATTTTTTCCACAAAAGAACAATTTTCACATGTTGAGTGATGATTTTCTCTACTACTACCCCAACCATGTCTACCGACACCTCCATCTCCCAAATACCCAATATAATCAAAATTCATGACTGACCTATTTACATAACAGGGATGGTTTATTTTTTATTTTCCTCTGATAAATTGGGTGGAAAATTATTCTTTATCCTAATCATAATCACCATAACCTCGTGAACCTAGATTTAAACTCCTTAAATTTATTTTTTTAGGACATTCCCCCTCTAAGAGGTGCATGAGTAGTAGATGTGTAATCCCTAGAGGTGGAATCATAAACAAAAACTTACCACTTTTCCTGGTAGGGAGCTATTAGGTTATATATTACACTCCAACCTAAAAATGTTCTCCATATTTGTAGTACCTAGGATATTTGAGATATATGATGTAAAACTGCATATCCAAACATCCTAGTTGCATAACATTAATCTGAATGACTATGTCGTCCACACATGGAGTAAAAATATATTCTCACCCTATATGATGATCACCTGATGCCCTATGTAAGTTTATCATGGGACAAAAATAGTCCCCCACCATGGGATGATCCTCTTCCATCGATTATATTTAATGTGAAATCACCACATAATTACTTGTTGATAATACTTAGGTGACACAAGCATCATAACCACATGAAATTAAAGTACATGGACCAGTCCTTCCACATGAACATAGAAATAGGCATTGAAATCTATGTATTTTTATCCTTGTATCCTAATATGGTATGTATAACACCTCCACGAGGTCTGATATTAGAATCCTATAAAACCTAGGATACTTTCCCAATGTTTATTACTGATTCCCTAATACCAAATAATCTGTATGTCCTCCCTCTAGGAGACAATAATCCTCATTTGTGATCACCTTCCACTAGAGTCACAATTAACCAAACCATCATGATTTATCATCTCCACCCTGGGGAACCACATAAAAAAACAATCATGTATGATTATATTCCCCTCTATGGAAACACTTAATCAAACACTACTGTTTGATCATGGTCCCCCCTTGGGAAAAACATAACCAAGACCTCATGTTTGGTCTTCTCCCCCTTGGGACACACATAACCAAACCTTCATGTGTGATAATATATCCCAATATGGTAACATTTAACTGAACCCTCATGTGTGATCATCTACCTACCCCCATCAGGGAGACACATAAAAACATACCCATCCCCAGAAGATGATAAACCCATAACCAAACTATCCTCCGAAGTTGTTAAAATGTTGACCTACCTATCCCACATGACATAAAATCTATGAAACACATGAAATATTTTAAACATATAATAAATATTGTATGTACAATGTAATAAACCTCAAAAATATTACATCCCTATTATCAACTACCATGTGGCCAAAATGACATGCCTTGGCATATATTCCTATGATACCACCAACCAAAAAGGGGAAGATGTTACAGGTTCCCAACACACCCAATTTCCATAAGTGATCATACGTTCCCAAAATTACCATATACAATGACCACATGATTTTAACCTATTTAGAAAGAAGGAATGTAATTAACCTATGTGGCCCTCATGATGGGGATGATAAGGTGTTTCAGAATCATGACTTATGTCTCAAAGGGATACCTAGACATGGAAATAATATCCATTCTGGAATACATGTAAGTAGTAATTAACAACCCATCGTCTTGTTTCAATCAATGATCTTACATCACTAACCCAAGCAATGGAGGTTGAATTCCTTTGTAAAGAGGGAATGTAGGCAAGAAAAACAGGGCATGTGCTTCCCCAATGACAAATTGTCAGAAAAAATTGAACTTAACATAAAAATATATGAATTCAATATTGAGTAGATTTATATTGTTGGGAACTATCATATTTGAGTATGATCATATCCTAATATCCATAACCACCCCCTACTATCCATATTCTGGCCATGATGCAGAACTCTTATCATGAAACTAGTGGTAATTTATGTTTTTTGAGAAAACCATATAAGAGGCGTCATTGATTTAGATCAAAAATCAACTGTATTTAATGAAAATGATGTTGCAAATATTAAGAATATATTTTATTGGCCATGTGTTTATGGTTGACTCCATGTATATTATATGACTCAAGATAGTAAAAATTCTTGACAACTCACAACTAATAGAAGTGGATGAAGGGAAGATAATAGTGTAGAAATTGCACACCAATATTCCCCCTACATGACGATTTCCCCTTCTACGACATCCATGTTCCCTTTCATTGTATACACCATTGATATAATTCATAAAAGAATCAATTGTGTCCTATTTCATAAATATGAGCAAGAAGGGGTCTTCTAATCTAGGGATATGCCCCATTATGAATTGGAGGTCATTGAGCCAAGCCACCTCCACTGACCAGGATGGTTGTGTTGGGGAAAACAACCAGTTACATTGAAATTTTTTTTTGGGATCCTCTTTCTGGAATGATCCAATAGGTTAATATCTTATGTCGATGAAATATGGGACATGCGGGTCACACCCACAGGTAAAACCACCCGAGTTATTCCAATCAGAACTCCCACTCAACCACATCATTGAAATAAACAACACTTCATGTTGATAATTATGTCAATATCCCTCCTTCTACTCTGACCATGTCATCGGACACTCATCACTAATATTATGGGAAGGCCATAAACCCTTCTTGTCAGGAGTCCTATTCTCCATATATAATGGCCCTATCCACCACCATCGCGTATTATCCTTACCCCACAACCATTACCTTGGGCCCCATCTTTGAATTCTTAAGATCAAGACCCCAACTAACCCACAAGATGTTTAGTTTTACCCTCCAAGTAGTTGGCTTGACCAAAAACCATTATGGGTCATCACATGTGGAATAGATTCAATATAGATTTCACCCCCACACTATGAAAAACCAGTGTGGATCTCCTAACCATGATAAAGATATAAATTTCTCCATATAATCATCCTGATGTAAGAGGAAAAACCACAATTATGGGTGTCATGCCCATGATTCATTTCACAATGAGCATGGAAGAAATATACGAGGCTCCCAAAAACATAAAGTTGTGTAACTCCGACACCATCAAAGGTAGATCCATGAAAAATTTTGTGTCAGCATAAATATCATAGACTCTAAGGCAACATATGACTCCATGAAGAAACATTCACCTCCACTTCCATAACCGATGTCATACTCCCATTAGATAAGGCTAACTATACATGAATTGAAGGTCCAAAATACCCTATATACGAATATAGTGAAGTGACGGTTAAGGATGTTATAGCCTCCTTATAAGGGATCATAGTGCATACATATCTTCCACAATTAGTTTCCCTCAACTCTACCTTGAGACCAGATGTGGGAGAGTTGTTAGGGTATGGGATAATTCACTCAGATGAATGTGAACACTCAGTTGCACTATAAAATTGTATTATCACTCTCAATCATGTTTATTTTGTGAATTATACATCCTATATAGAAAATATCTTGAACGCAGACTCACCTTAGAAAGACATCCCAATGTATGTAGGATTATTAGACCACATGAAACCCCCTCTCCAAGATAGTCACCTGCAATGAAGGTTTTTGTCAATGCCTCCACTAATCACTTTGTCAGTTCCAATTGGGGTTTGGATGATCGTGAGTAGAAAGATCATATGATCCCTAAGAATGAGTTATTTTGTAGAATAAGTATCATCAACCAACTTCCTATCATGTTCTATCCTCATGAAGCCATGATTATTGTCATTATAGAGTCCCACACCGGGTACTAGGTGGGATTATATGGTACAATGATGTGTAGTTGAATTCGGTGGGTTGAGGATTTAATGGTTTTCATCCCCCATGTGAAGTAAATACATATTATCTAGTGACTTATGCCACAATTGTGGTCTAAATATCTCATAATAATATAAAAACCACCAAAAAAATAAATGAGTTCGTCATTTGATTCAATAACACATTCTACTATAGCTAGACACCAGTAGTCATTGCTTAATGGATCCAAATATGAGAATCTCAAGACCATAAACACATGCTTCCAAAATCTAAATGTTCATTGATTTTCAAATTATCGCTACCATTGGGGAGCACTGGGGAATCCTTCTGTATTATAATAGTCACCTTTATCTCATCCCTTCAATTCAGCAAAGTTGTTACTGGATCGATTTACAATAGAGTGACTTTCACTTTATAGGAAGTGAGTGGAGATAGAGGATCTATTTTTTTATAATGAATAATTTATGGATTAATGTATATGTTTAAATTTTATATTGGGGATCTCCAATACCCATAACAGTTTCGCAGACCTTAGAAATAGAATTCCCAATGAACAAGAAATATATGACACTTTATGATAAACTGATTTCATCAATTATGTCATTTATATTTTATGAACTTCTTTTAATATATAAAAAGTATCTTACATCATAAAATTAAGTCATTTCCTGAACATTTAATCCATGATAATATTTTTCAAACCATTAATATTAAAATAATATTCCATTCTAAAATATTTACCATGTTTTTACTTATACATTAATAGATAATTATAATGAATAAATTCAAATATTTTTTAATATAACGGAATAATAATGAATTTATTTATTTTCCATTGAATGATAAAACATGGAGTACTCTTCGACCATGTTTTTTCCCACCATGTACAATATTTATATTTACCAGTATTGGGAAGACTCTTGAATGTGGAATTTTGTCTGAATCATTAGGTCATCATCTTGATAGCATTTAATACTATCCAAAAACCCAGAGTGGAGTCTAGAAACCAATAAAGGACCCTATTGTGTTAAGGAAAAGTCATAGAGATAAAACCAGTGTATGAACACAAAATGTGTAATATAATATCTTTTCCTCATGATATTTACAACTGTAAGACTCGCAATTATGTCATATTCATTTCTTAATTATTTTTTTATTTAACTATATAGACTTACCTTTAAATACTTATACTTGTAATTTTGATGATACTATCATCCAAATTAACTAGCCCTGAGATATCAATTCTTTAACTCGAATGAGACATATTCTATCTTGACAATTCAACCACTTCCACACCACCAATGACGCACCCAAAAAAACCCACCATGACATAAATATTTTTTTCCTCTCATCAAAGTACATGATTGAAGGCCACCTGTTGATAATGATCTCATGTCAAGAGACTAATACACATGTCTATATATAAGACCAACAGATCAATATTAAAAATTGTGGGAAAACTATTGGTTGGTCTTTCCTCTTGATATCAAATATTATAGATCTCCATAGGAGAAAATCATTAGAATTAGTATCAATTATTATGATCCCCAACCCAAGATAGTAAGACATTAACAATTTCCAGTCTGTATAATGTATCTTGACCATAAGACATATTTTCTGGATTAATTTCATAGTATATTGAGGTTCACATTATAGATAATGAATCACTATAACATTTTTATATGAAAAATAATCTATGTACATTAACATTTAAATATTTATGTAGAAATATCCACACTATAATTAAAAGTGTACATCATGTATAAATAACTGTATAGATGAAATGGGAATTGAAAGGTACAATTTGGTTGGGTCTAGGGAACCCACTATAACAACACTCACACATAAAGTTAATAAAAATTTATAATTGTCCTCTATAGATCTCATATGGTATGATTTTGTTTTTGTTGAGTTTTGGTTTAGTATCTCGATCATCCATTCCTTCGGTCATTGGAAATTGGGCTTTGTGTGACATTAGCCCTTGTGTGGGACGTCTCAAGAGACGATATCATCAAGTATAATTTTCTTCCCTCTTTAAAAAATTGTCATCATGGACATTACTAATTTATAAATATTATAATGATAAAAGTTACTTACTAGGTGTGATTACAAGAATTAGAACAAATCATTGCATATTTTATATTGTGCGTCTTTAGCCTCCTCAGAATCCACAACACACTCATTATTAATAGACATGGATAACTTTATATTGAATGAGTATGTCTTAATTATTATTGTTTCCTCTGGAATCAGGAATGACATCTTTGGTTTATGGTTCAAACATTCCAAGCAGTTTCTTACGGGTTTGTTCATGGAACAAGAAACATCCAATGATTCCATATCCATTTGGACTTACTTTCTGAAGGCGGGCGGTCATTGATTATGCACTAATGAGGCTCAAGAATTTTCATTGGTCGAGAGGATGGGAGGTCAGACTCATCACACCGTTTTGAGGGGAATTATTGTCTACTCTGGGAAACACTTGATAGATTTATGTTATGTTTGTGAATCCTTATTAAATTACCAAGTTTAAAATGATCTTTCCATTAGATCTGACAATCAATGATTGATATGTAGGAAATTTAGAGAATCTTTTATATGTGTTCGTGGTTCTTCATCGATAGAAAATCAGCTGTATTTGTTAGAGATTCTTATTCAATGGTATCCTATAATAACTTATATTAAAGTCTCTTGGTCATTATGATGACAATACTGGTTTTAAATCCAATCAATGGGGCACTTGAAGTTTATTGTCATTCAGAAGGACATAGATTATTTCAGAGTTGGGATCTTACCCACAGATGGGCTACCTATGTATCCTTTATTTAGAAAAGGAATCAGAACACACATAGTTCGAGAAATGGATTATGATGTTTATGTATGATTGATGGCTCAAAGAAAGATTTCATAATTACTTTTACACTCTAAGCTCACGTGAGTCATACTCTGTGTGAGAAAAAAGAGGTATTAGTGAAACCAGACAATTGTTCCATGAAAGATGAAATCATTGAAAATGATGTGGGGCTTATGTATGTATGAATTGCCAAATAGATAGAGATCTGGACTTATTTCAAAGAAGATGTTATAGGAATAGGGTCCATAAAAGTATATGTTCTTTTATGGAGATTTGGATACTCGTACTTGGGGCTTAATCCAAAGGAAGATGCCCAGATTAAGAGGGGAATTATGATTGGGTTTTACTCCTAAGAAGGAAACCCAGATAAAAAATTATATTAAGACTGGTAAAGAGAAATTAAGACTAGGGATTACTCCTATGGAAGAGGCCTAGGTTAAAGGCATTTTAATATTGGGTCTTATTTCTAAAAAGGAAGCCCAGATTAAGGGAATTTTAGAAATAAGGTACTTGGGGATTACTCCTAAGGAGGATGCTCAAATTTGAGATGGCGGCTTACTCATGAAAAGGAATCCCAGATTGGAGAAATTATGGTTGGGACTTACACCTGAGGGGGATGCCCTGATTTTGGGAACTTTGATACAGGGGCTTACTCTTAAGGAGGATGACCAGATTAGGGGACTTTGAGACTGGGGCTTACTCCTAAGGAGGATGCCCAGATTAGGGGACTTAGGGCTTACTCCTAAGAAGGATTCCCAAATTAATGAAGACTTGGGGCTTACTCCTAAATAGGATGCACATATTAATGAGAATTTGGACTGGGGCATACTCATAAAAAGGGAGGACCTGGTTAAGGATTCTCTCATTATAAAGGATGAGGTTGAATGAATGAACTCTCTAACCATAGTGATGTAAATATGTGTAAATCTCTAGGTTTTGAGAGATTTTCCATAGAATTTCTTTCAGATAAGGAAACCAATAAATAAATCATGCCATGAATGGATTTAGAGAGAATCCTGAAGGATTAATCTTGAAGAGGAGAGGTGGATAGGTATAGGAGGTGTGATATATGCAGGAGGGGATCCCAAAAAGAGAGGGGTGTACAAGTCCGGGTCGTGCATGTATACCTGCGTGGCACATGGATACTTCCGCAAATTTTAACCCTTGGGGTAATACTTGGGCGAGACTAGGCTCATGCCCTTAGTACTATCCCCAGGGGCTTCCAGAAGGGAGGTGCACAAGTTCTGGTGAAGGAGCAAAAGAGGCATCCAAGTGTGTCCATTTCCATTAAGGGTTGGCCACTCAGGCGCACTAGTGTTGATGAGTTTCAACACTTAGGCCTTCCTTCTCCTCTTTATATCTTCCGTTCTAGGTAGAAAATTACCATAGAAGTTTTTGTGAGCTTCGAGAAGAGACTAGGTCTCCTGGAGCTCAAATATGAGGTTCTGGAATTTTTCCGTCCTAGAAATGGGGGGGCCCACAGGGGTATTTATAGGCTGGAGAAGACCTTGGGAGAATTTCAAAGAGGGGGCACAAGTCACCTGTGCGACAAATGGACGACGCACAATTACACTTGCACGATCTAGGTGTATCTTGCGCGACCAAAGTCCCTTTGAATCTTGGTTCATGCCTTTGTAAATTTTTGAATCTTCTACAAAGGATGAATCACTTTGGGTTCAAGGTATTTCCCATTACATTCATTTAGAATCTGTGACAGAAACGAGAGTCCACAAAATTCCCCCCTCACAGTTGGATCTGAAAGAAATAAGGATGTGACTTTGAGGAAATAAGACAAACAATGGAAAAGACGGTGCACAGGTGATGAGCGCACAGATGGAGTCGCGCAAGTGCGAATCGCGCAGGCTTCAACATGCTGGGGTGCCGCCTGGCCTATAAATACGCAGTAATTCTCGTGCAAAGCCATATGATCTTGAATTTCTTGCTCTCGTCACGCAAGTTCCTTGTTTCTTGTTGTTTCACTGATGTCCCGTTGCTGTAGAGGTAATAGGACTTGTGCGGTTATACTTGCATGCCAAAAACATTCATGACACATCCATACTTGCGCGCCAAAATTAGACTTTCGCGCGTTAATTCCTTTTCTATTTTTTAAAAATTTCTTCACAAATTAAATGAAAAATCAACTTAATTAAGAGTTAATTATTCATCTTTTGTACAGATTCAATGGATCCCTGGAGAATTGGAACTGCTGATGAACTGGAAAGCAAGAGACTTGATGATATGATTAGCATCATTGGCCATGATTACTATACCATATGCGACAACACTCTCCCAGAATTGGATAATTATTTGAAGAAGTATAATCGTGAGTTCCCCCAGAGAATTTATATGCCTTTGTATGTCTATGGTCTTCTGCGAGAAGTTACAATCCCAGAGCTAAAGAACAATCTCCCAATTTCTTGGTTTCAGAACTACACCAATTTTGCATCAGCAAATATCTCATGTGGATGAATATTTCTAGATGCTGGAACAGTGGAGAAGGCCCATATGATGCATCATATCCCTTGTACGCCAGATATGAAACCTCATAATACCGAGCTTCAACCACATTGTTATCCTTCAATTCTCCGAAACTCTTAGATGGATCAATCCAAAGGCTGGAAGAGAAGTTGGGACATTCTTCCTGGAAGAGGTGTGAAGCCATCTTGAATGTGGGAATACTGGGTGCGACAAACCTGTGCAGATTTTTGTCGAGAATTTGAAAGGAGTTGCGATATATGAAGCCGTCTGGATTGGGAAAACATATGTTTACAGGCATTATAACTTCGTGCTAGAGATACTCAGCCATTGGAGCCCCGAAACCAATTCTTTCCGTCTGACTAATAGAGAAGTAGGCATCAGTTTGTGGGATGTCCACAAGATCTTAGGGGCTCCAATTTTGGGTGATATGTATGATGAATTCATCCCTCCCAATGTGATTTGGAATGATTTAGAGAAGACTCCGACTTTAGCTTCGAAATTATTGAAAATCTTCCATAAGCTCAAGAGTTCAGAGACCTATTTAACTCATTCTATAAAGGATATTCATGTAGAAGAGTGGATGAATATATTTATTATCAAAAAGCAGGAGAAGGAGCTGAAGGAGAATGGATCGAAAGAGAAAGGATCCAAGAAGAAGGGGCCCAAGGAGAAGAGGCCCACTCTTCCTACCACCTGCCCCAAAACAGAGAAGAGGAGTGCTCCTGGCATATTATGGCCGACTCTAGAAGCAGGAGAATTTGAGAAGTGAGGATATGAGGTGAATCATAGAATCCCAAAGAAGACTCATTTGGCGGGCTTTTTGGCCATGTGGCTCGGCGTTTATCTTTTGCCAGTCAAGGTCTCGAAGGGAGGTGTCAGGCCAGGGACCTTCGTTATCGTGGCCAAGTTGACTGAGGGGAAAATGTTTGGGTTAACTACCCCCATTTTAGAAAATATTCAGAGGAGTTTACTCCATGTCTTTAGGGGTAAGTCTACATTGAGAATAGTGGGACCATTCCTTGTTTTGTGGGGTTTGATATCCACTCACTTCAAGGGGTATAATGTACAGAATGGAGTATAGATTCATGGAATATTTTTCAGGCCATCAGTGCAGGCATTATCTGGAATTACTCCATTAGCTCTCAACTCTTATGACAAGAAGGTGAGGCTGAGCATGAATAATGAATTTAATTTCTTTCGTTATGGAAATACGCCAACTGGGCGGTTTGTTGATGATTGAAAAACCACTATGGATTTAAGGTCATACATGCTAGCCTGTATAGATGGTGTTCTGGTAGCAAGGATTGACGGAGAGATTATATGTGAGGCCTATGCTCCATATAGATTTGTACGTCAATTCAAGTGTTTGCAGTAGACTGATGTATCTCCCTCTGTGCTTGTCAGGTCAGAGCAACATCTGATGGTTTCCCATCAACTATGGTTGCTGACATCTAGGTAGATGATCGGGGTAGTGTTTGAGCTACCAGTTGAAAAATTGGCACATAACTTGACTACATGCTATGCCGAGAACTGGATAGAATCATACCCTCAAGGGGTGCTGAATCACCTGGTTTATCAGGTGGGGAAAAAGAAGAGGACTTTAGAGAAAGAAACCTTTCCTCGTGAAGGTTATGCTTCCCCACCTGAAGCTGATTCGCCGGATTCCACATCTGGGACTGGCTCATCGGATTCCCAATATGGGGTTAATGAGGCAAAACAAATGGAAAAGTGTCCGCGTGCCCGATATAATCCTCCAGTAATAATCAACGGACCTAGATCATCAACTCTTGGTGAGTTACATCATTGTGAGAATTTAATCACCATTACTTTATAGATCAATAAGTCTTATTTTATTATTCTCTATTTGTAGTTTCCAGAGCTGGGAAGAAGCTGATGTCCAAGATTGTAGGACCTTCCTCACAACCTTCTCGTACACGTATTGAATATCTACGACCAGAGACTATCCAAACATGGCGGAGTTTATAATGTGGTGATGAAACAACCTGGCTGGATTTGTGCGAGGGGCTACATCTCCCTGGAATAGGTAGTCTTCTGGATTCAACAGATATCCGTTTTGAGAATGACGCCGATGAAGCGCAGTTTTACAAAAGAGATCTTGAAATTCTCATCTATGTCAATGATGATTCCATGCCTATCACCAAGCGGGTGAATGAAATGATATATCGTGGTGCCGCTGAGGGGACTAATTCTTTCGGAGATGAGCAATTTCACGATTTTGTGGCTCCTGCAGTTGTATGTTTTATTTCTTTATTTTCTTTGCAATTTGATTTCAGTCAAATCATTGTTTACTTAGGGAAATTATTTTCTTCATCCTAGAGATTGCAAAGAAAGGAACTACTGAGTAACTTTTGCCACAATATTCCCCTGGTGGTACTGCCATTGGGGTTGCTGCGAAATCTCCTCGTGATTCGGGCGAGATATCTCTAGGACAACAGGCCATGGATGAGGAGTTGGACATGGCTTTCCATTCCCCAATTTATGTACCTATAATGGAGACTGCCGACACTCCCAAAAATCCAAGGAAGCAAAAGCAACGATGGAAGAAGTCCAATGCTAAAGGCTTCATTAGTAGTGGTAAGTCCTTTGGGTAATCATGAGTCTTAAACCATGAAAATATTGCCCATTTTTTGGGATTATAGGGTCTTCTTCAATTTCCCCTCGGAGGGAGAGGACTGACCCTCCATTGAGGACCATAGAGTGTGCTGGTGAAAAATCACAAGTTCAGGCTGACTTGGCTACTATTGGAGGAGCGCCAGCATCTGTTCCCAGTATCCCTCCTATTGTTGTTGAAATAAGAGAAGAACATGCTTCTGGTAAGTTAAAAATGTTTCATAAAAATGTTGAATGTAACATCGACTAACTTCCATTCTGTAATACTTTTGGTTTAACCCCTGCATTAGAGATTTTGATAGCCATTGCAACTGATACCGTGATTTTATCTGAGATGTTGTCCAGGGTCAGAGACCACAGGATGAAGGTCGCCAAGAAGACACATAAAATGATTCCACTGGTGAGATTAACCAGGATTCTGAGGTGACATTAGATGAAATGATGGAACTTGGTGCATCTTTAGAAGACTTTATAAATCATGTTAAATTACCATGTAATTTTGAAGATTATGGACATGAGTGTTATCTTTCATCCTATTAAAAATAACTTCTTATTACATGTCTAATCATGATCGGTTCAAATATGCAGTTCTATATGAGCAAACTACTGAACTACAAATGCCTAAAGGGGGTTTAGAAACCCCTACTATTGTAGAGACATTAGCGCAAGTGGAGCTGATCCTTGTAGAGATACCTCATACTCACCCTGAATATCATGTTGAAGCTAGGAAAGATGGGGATGAGCCTTCTCAAGTTAATGATCTACCATTGGGTGAGGGATAACAATATGCGACTATACATAATTTGCACGATATCAAATTACCTTTTTTTATCCTTTAAGACTAATCAAATCATTCAATTGATTATATAGGTCCATCAATTTCAGTGGCACGATCTGGAGGTGAAGCCTCAGCCTCTGCCTCAATGGGAATTGAAAGTGAAGAAGCACATGTCAGGGGGGAAGGAGCAGAACATGGCCTATATCTATGTGCATTAATCCCAGATTACATCCCCCCCATGTGATAGTGATGCTGAGTCGGACCCGGAAGTTCAAAAGGCGTTCCTATTTTCATGACACAAGGCATAGAAAAACATTTGGAAAATCATATCTGAAGGGCCTCTAGAAAAGCTGTCATCGAAGATTCCCCGGTTGTCATCCCTATTAGTCGTATGTGGAATTGGCAGTTTTGGATACAAAAAGATCCATGCCCTGGTGAAACAAGTCATCTTAAGGTGGGAGCAGGAGCAGATGTGTCGTGAAGATCTGACCAGGGTGAAGCTGTCATCCAATATCGGCGAATTTGAGGCTATGGGATCCCGTGCTGAGGCTGATTATGCTGCCAAGATGAAGGAGCTGAAGAATAAGATCAAAGATAAAGTCGTCCAGTAGATGCACCTTCAGAAATAGTTAGATGATGTTATTGGGGAACATGACCAAGTCAATGATTCACTATAGGGAGCTCAAACAAATGGTATGAAAGCCATTGTGGATGTCAAGAAAGCACTCCATCAAGCTAAAAAAAGTGAAGTTGGTCGAGTGCATGAGCTTCAAGTGGCTGCTGATGAACCTCAGGATGTTGTAAATCAAGTGAAGACTTATGTTGACAGCCTCTTCTAATTTCTTGGAGAAGAGAAGAGACTCCAATCTGTGGATGTCCTTCTAACATTTGTGCATCAAATGGAAAGAACACTTTCATCTTCAATCATTTGTGCACGTATTTTCCTGCTATCGGCTTTAATTTTTTTTACCTAAGCTAGTGGGCCTAGTAAGCATAGTGTTATTTTTACTGGGATTATTATAAATAACCCTACAATCATTGAATCTTTTAATTTCTCAATATTACCTAAATCATACAAAATGTATGTTTAGTGAGCTAGAACTTGACTTTTATTCAGAGTTCCTCTGTCTGTTTTGGGCAGTTTAAATCCATGAACGTCAGATATAAAAAGGATATTGATTAAGGTCGAATGAGCACTGACCAAACTGATTAAAATGGACTAAATTCCTTGAAAATTTGTCTGAAAATTTATTACTACACTCAAGAATGAAAGAAAATGTGTAAACTATGACTTAAGAAATTTTTAATCTGAGGGATGACATGAAAAAGGGATAAAAGTCATTAGAAGAAGTAGTTCCCAAGAATGAAGTTAAAATTATTTAACAAACCCATTAGGGTGTTGGATTATGCAGGGCCACCAAAGGGCATTGGCTACATAGTCAGATAAATGCATCTTTTGGCTGACAGGTCTGTTATGTAGAGTACTTATGCAAGGCCGCCTAAGGGCACATGCTGTATAGTCAGGAAAAAGAACACTAATAAATTTACTTTTCTATTGCTAAAAGCCAATGAATGTTTATGGAAATTCAAATTTTCCAAAGCATAGAGTTTGTTGTATAGAGAGAGGTACTTTAATATGAAGAAGATATTTCCAAACTATATTGTATAAGAACTGGATGAATGTTACTCCTACAAAGGTCTAAAACAAGCGCGGGGAAGGTAAATATAAACCATAGACTTGAATAATTTCAGATCATGAAAACGAATATGGGACAAATATGTTAAGGATGGATATTTTTTGAGGATCCCTATAAATTTTCATTAAGACCAATAAGGAAAAAAGAGGGTTTCTTCCCAAGAATGAAGTTACCACCATTTAAAAAACCTGTTAGGGTGTTGAATTAGGTAGGTCAACCTGAGGAAATTTGCTGCATAGTCAAATAATAGCATCTTTTGGTTGACAGGTCTGTTATGTAGATAGTTTATGCAAGGCCTCCTAAGGGCACGTACTACATGGTAAGGAAAAAGAATTCTCAGAATTTGGACATTTTGTGATTAGGAGTTAGGAAAAGGGTTATAAAGATCTGAAAATATTAAAGGTTTGGATTATGACACAAAAATGGGTATTTTCAATGTATGTAAAGATTCATAGATCAATGCTAACCATAATCACGTTGTGACTGGGTCCGAAATTGAAATATTGGACTTCACTACGTATCCCATAAGGATGGGAATAATGCCATGCATAGTTATTGAAATACAGATTAACTTCATGTGAGACAAGAGTATGAGAGATCTTAGTTTAGGGTCATACAGCTCAGACCATTATAAGAAATACACAATGTTTGTTTTCATGGGGACATTTCAGCCAGGGGACTGAAAGTGGAATTTGGGGTTAGGCCCAAAGACTTGGGGCTAGATTCAAGGGGCACTCGAACTTTCCTACGTATCCCATAAGAATGGGATTCAAACCCAGATAGTTCTAGAAATACCCTCTGTTCAGATTTGGTTTGTACATGTGAAGGGTGAAAGGGGACATTACTGCAATAATGGTTTTACCCAAGATAAAAATTTCGGGCATTTCCATGTATGCACGTAGTCTTTGAAATGTAACTTGATTGTAAATCAATGTAAATAATTATTCCCACTCAGGTGAGGGTATCAAAGAATGTTGTAGTTTATTGTCGTACATGAAAAAAGTGTTGTATAGTTTAACGTCATATAGCATGGACGAAGGTGAACCAATGTAAAGATATTGATACTAGGGGCTGTTTCACGAATCAACATCGTATAAGATGGAGGTGAATTGATGTGAAGATATTGGTTTTGGGCTTGAAACTTGGGATGTTGCCTATGTACCCAGCCTAAAAGGCCAGGATCAAAGTCCGCGTAGTTTAATTAAAGAATAAATTAGTGATCAAGTTGTTCGTGGGGATAATGACCTAAAAAATGGTTTTGGGACTTACGCATGGTGAGCGGCCCAGAGAGGGTCTTATGGTTGAATTTTGCGCTAAGCTCACGTGAGTCATACTCGGTGTGAGAAACAAGAGGTAACAACACCCCTAACGATGCAAAGTTTAATGTCATGTAGAACATATTAAGGGAGTATGTAATTTAAAGTCTTTTAGTGAGGAATATTCATGTTGCACAGTTTATTGTCATGTAATAGGGACAAAACACAGTTTAACGTCATGTTGGTCATATTAGGGATTTTTTCACAGTTTAACGTGATGTTGGATGAAAAGGGATGATACAGTTTAGTGTCATTTTGGACGAATGTGCGAATAGTTCAAGGTTATATGCATGGACCGTTTCTGTATAGTTTAACGTCATATGGAAAGGATGGTGAAGGGGGCACAGTTTAACATCATGTTGGATGAATGCACGAATATTTTAAGGTTATATGCATGGACCATAATGGTACAGTTTAACGTCTTGCTGGACATGAAGCATGAAAATAGTTTAAGGTCATATGCATGGACCATTGTTGTATAGTTTAATGTCATATAGCAAGGACGATGAAGGGGACACAGTTTAATGTCATGTTGGAAGAAAGTGTGAATAGTTTAAGGTCATATGCATGGACCATAATGGTACAATTTAAGGTATTTCTGGACATGAAGCATGAAAATAGTTTAAGGTCATATACATGGACCATTGCTGTATAGTTTAACGTCATATAACATGGACTATGAAGGGGTACATTGTGTTTATACAAAATACATCTTAAAAAATCTGGCATTGGTTGGATTAGTGATGAGTTCTCCATCCATTGAGATTAAAGAATATGATCCATTGGAGTAGACCTTATGTATTGAATAAGGTCCTTCCCACTTTGGTTCATGCTTGGGAAGTTTCATTCCTTGTATCATTGGATTACTGAGAACCAATACCAATTCTCCCTGAATGAATGAATGAAGTCGAACTTTTTTGTTTAAATATCATTCTATTAGACTTTGTTAGACTTCCAAGTGGTGCAAGGTGAACAATATTTTCTTATCTAACCATTCCAATTCATCCAATCTCTTTTGTGATTGTTCATCTTTAGATGATTGATCACAAATGGCCACTCAGAGTGAAGGTAATTGAACTTCAATGGGCAAGACTACTTCCATTCCATATACCAGTGAATATGGATTTGACCGCGTTGGAGTGCGGGTGGTGGTCCGATAATCACTTAAATCATGAAAGAGTTTATCAGGCCAGGACCTCTTATCTTTATACACCATCTTTTGTAGTATGTTTGAAAGAGTCTTGTTGAAGGATTTTATCTGGCCATTGACCGCTGCATGATATCGAGATGAATGATTGGAATGGATATGGTATTCTTGATACATCTTCCTCACCTCGGATGAACAGAAGTTGTGCCATTGTCCATCAATATGGTATAAGGGACACCAAATCTGGTAATTATGTTAGACTTGATGAAGTTAACAATGCATTTAGAACAAACTTCTTTGAGAGGTATTGCCTCTTCCCATTTGGAAAATAAGTCAGTAGTAGTAAGAATATACTTGAACTATTTGGCTGTAGCTGAAGGGTAAGGTCCCACCACATCCATTCCCAATGTGGAAAATAGCCACGAGTATTTAGCTGTATGAAGAAAATCTGAGGGCTGATGAATGAAGTTGGAATGAAATTGGCATGAATGAAACTTATTTTTGAAATCAAAAAAATCTTGTATCATTGAAGGCCAAAAGTATCCAAGCCTTCAAATTTTATCAGACAGTTTATGTCCAGACTGGTGGGCACCACAGACTCCTGCATGCACTTCTTCCATGATAGTCATTGTCTCTTCACCATCAATGCATCTGAAGAGAACTCCATCAAAACTATGTTTGTAGATAATATTCTTTGGGTGATCTGGGCTATCATAAAGTGTGAAATTGACCACACATCTCCAGACCTATTCATTCCCGGCTCTATCAGGTGGAAGTGTTCTGTTTTGATGGTATTCCCTGATAGGTGTCATCCATCCAGTAGTTTGACCATATGGTTTAGGAATGGGACTAATTTCCTTGATTTCATCTAATCTGATTTAAACATAAGGTGAAATTGTATGATGGTTGGCAATACCGATGGTTATCTTGTCCCGATTTGGATCTACCAGAGCTGTGGCTATATTAGCCAGTGTATCAGCTTGGGATTTTTTTGACCGCAGGACATAAAAAAATGTCACTTCCGAAGGGGATTCCGCCATTAATTCTCTGACTTAATCATAAAAAGTTATTAGTTATTCTTTTCGGATTGCATAATCCTCATTTACTTGTTTGATTACCAGGTCTGAATCCCCGTTCACCTTTAAGTGATTCACTTGTGCTTGAAGCGCCAACTCCAAGCCTGCGATGAGAGCTTGGTATTCCACATCATTTTTGGTACCTCCTCCCAACAATGAGAAGGAAAAGGGTAACACTGCCTTTTCTAGAGAAATGAGCAGAACTCCTAAACCAACTTTGTTGAATTTAGGATTTTCCATTTCCTCCATGTTGGACTTATGGAAGCACCATCAAAGTACATTTCCCATGTTTTAAGATTATCTTGAATAAAGAAGACTTATTCATTAGGAAGTTCAATATCATAAGACGTATCTTATATTGAAGGGTGTTTAGCAAGGAAATCAGCTAGATCTTGGCCCTTTATTGGCTTTTAAGACACATACTGGATATCAAATTGCTGCAAAATAACTGCCCACCTTGCCAGACGTCCTGTAAGCATTGGATGACTAAGGATGAATTTGAGCAGGTGATTACGAGATACCAATTGGACCTCGTGATATTGCAGGTAGTTTCTCAACTTCTGAACTATATAGATTAATTATAGGAAGAACTTCTCAATACATGAATATTGGGTCTCTGCTTCATGCATAGTCTGACTGAGATAGTGGAGGTTATTTTCAATCCCAGCATCATTCGTCTGAGCAAGAACGACACCCAATGATCAATCCAATGATTTCATATATTGGATGAGTGGTCTTCCTTCAACAAGTGTAATTAATACTGGTGGACTCAAGAGATACCTCTTGAGAATATCGAATGCTTCTTGACATTCTTCAGTCCACTGGTAAGTGACTCCCTTCATCATCAATTTGGTGATGGGTAAACTTTTGCCTTCCAAATTGGCGATGAAACGCTGAATATAGGATAAGTGTCCTTGAATTCCTCTCAATTAATTTAAATTTTGAGGAGGTTACATAACAAGGATTGAGTTTGTCTTCTTAGGATCGATTTCAATACCACGATGGGGTACAACAAAGCTGAGAAATTTTCCTGAGGTTACCCCAAAAGTACATTTTAAGGGTTCATCTTCAAATTATGTTGTCAATGTTTGTGGAATATGATTTCCAAATCAGCCAAGTGATTAGAATTTTTTTTGGATTTAACCACCAAATAGTCCACGTAACATTCAACGAAGTTCCCTAAAAAGGGTTTGAAGATACGATGCATGGCACACTGATATGTTGCGCCTGCATTCTTTAGGCCAAAGGGCATTACCCGATAGGAGAACACACCCTTAGGGGCTTTAAGGGCTGTAGATTCTTCATCTTATGGATCCATTCTGATTTGATTATACCTGGAGTTTCTATCCATGAAGGAAACTTATTCATAGCAAGTTGTTGCACCAATTAAATGTTCTGTAATCGGAACTGGAAAATCATCTTTAGGACAATGCCGATTAAGATATCTAAAATCAATGAAAACTCTAATTTGTCCATTCTTCTTCTTCACAGGGACAATATTAGCCAACCATTTGGGATATTGAACTTCTTTGAAAAATTTATCTTTAATAAGCTTATCCACATTAGCTTCATTTTTGGATGCATAAGTTGGGTGTGTTCTTCTGGAATCTTGTTCGAATCCTCAATGTTCTTCGGGAAAAACCAAATGATGAGTAGCGACATTAGGATCATGGTATAGCATCTTTGTATAGTTCCAAGAAAATATATCTCGATTTTTCTTCAAAAATTAAAAATACATTTCTGGTTCATCAAGAGTTATGGCCGCTCTAATTAATGTGAGGCGTGGATCTTCTTTTATACCCAGATTTATTTCTCGGATTTCATCCACGGTTATAGAGATACCCTCTTCAAATGATGGAGAAGCATCCCTGAGATCTTCCTCTTCTTCTTGAACATGTGTTATTTCTCCTGTTTCTACTTGCATAGTAGATGATGAAGTAGAATTTTAATGATTAGAAGAGATGTTAAAATTTGAACATCTTGATGAAGAAGCTTCCATTTCCGACCTGATTGATGATGAATGGTATTTCTTGGGTATTAAGGAGAAGATGATGGATTGTGAATTGACATCATCGTTCACCTCTGACATTGCTATAACTTCTTTTGACCTGGTTGGTGAAGTATAGACTTGCTGGATTTCTGCAGATGAAATGAAGACAACTCCATTTGATCTTTCATCATTGCTTGGTGAATCACCAATTTCTCCCATGCTGTCAGGCATAATTTCCGTAATTGACTTTATGGAGGTTTCCATAAGAGTATTTGGATTTGAGTCTATCTTGTCAATTTGATTGATAGGCAACACATAATCTATACTCACATGTGTGAATGGATTTACTGGAATCTTTTCCAAACCATATGGAGCATTAACTTTGGTAATCTTCCTTATTGTGGATTTATCCTTTCCCTTCTTGTGATAGAATTTCGCCTCAATGTATTGAGACTCACATGTCTTGAACAGGGCCTTATCACCATACAATGTCCCAACGTGACCATCGAAACAATACTTGAGACATTGATGGTTAGATAAAGTGATAACCGCATGTTGATGTAGCCAGGGTCTTCCAAGAAAGATGTTGAAGGCTGTGTCTTGATCAACAACCAAGAAATCTGAAATGGATACAAGATCTCCAAACTGAGTTCTGAGTGTAATATCACCCAATTGTTCTTGTTCATTTTTATCATATCCCTGAAACATCATAGTATAAGGAGATAAGTCAGATTCCTTGAGGCCCAATCGACAAAGTGTACGAATGGGCATGAGGTTGACTCCTGAACCATTATCAATGAAATCTCTTTGGATGTATACACCATTGACCTTACTAGATACATAAAAAGATCTTATATGTCCATGCATGACATCATATTCATGTTCATCTGTGAAAGATATCACTACATGGCATTCTGCAAGATTATTTTCCACATGGTAGGCTTCAGCTACAACAATTTCTATTTCAAACTCATGAGGACTTGACAAAGCCTCAATGAGTGCCTCGCAAAGATCCTTTGATAAATTCAAAGCATCCAAAATTGATAACTTGGCCAGGAAATGGGTCAGGTGTTTCAATACATCATACTTTTGAACCAAATGTCTGCGTTTCCCAACAGGAACATGTGGTTTAGCAGGTGCCTTTGAAGTTGATGCTTTGGAAGTTGATGCATCTTGTATCAAGGTAGGAGTTGGTAATACACCTGGAATTGGAAAATTAGCCCGAATAGGACTATTTAAATGCTGAGAGGAAAATGTTGGAACCTCCAACCGATCCTCCAAAATAACGGTGCTAGGACTGAATCTACCTTCTTAGGAAGAACTTGCGTGTTCTTGTTGACCACGTTGAAGGGCATTGCCACATGTTTCTGCCGCAAACATAGTTCTAGCAGGGGTGGAATTGGAATAGTGTCCTCTGAAAGATCCACGTCTTCCTCTGTATCCTGAGCCTCTGGAACTTTCTCTGATTCCTCTATTTGATACAGGGAACCCAGGTTCATCGAGATTGAAACTGTTTTTGGGATAAGGATCTGATAAGTGAATCATATTAACAGAACCAAAGATTAAATCTTCATCCGATGAAGACTCTGCCTGACTAGCCAATTTAGACTCTACCATTTTATGGGACGGTGCCCGTGGCATCGAAGAAGATGGCATAAAATCTGCCAGAGTCAAAGACAACATGGGATTTGACACATACTCATCTTCTTCTGATTCTTATTTTTTCTCTGAATGATTCCATTTCATTGAGGAATTTCCTCTCTAATGAAGAGGGTTTTTGAAGCATAATTCCTGGCAGAAGACACAATTGGTTTCTTTTATTGTGTTCTCAAAATAACAAGAGTTTAGTATATCATTTTTTGACAATCCAATCATCATAATTTTCTGCATTTTTTTTCTTGACTTCTTTCCACTTGACATCTTCCTCAGGAGTTGTAGCAGTAACAAATGCTAACTGAGATGAAGAACTATTCAGTTTAACTTGTCCCGAGTCGACCATTTTTTGCAGGAGGTCCTTGAAGAAAAAACACTTTTGAATGGGATTCCCCAATATCTGATAAATGGGGAAATAGTTTGGACGGTCATCATGTCATTCCTTGTTCGGCCTTTTGGGGCTTGGAAATTGAACAAAATTATTCTCTAGGGCTGAAATGAAGTAACCAAGAACTCGTTCATTTCGGAATGAATAAACTTTTCTCTTCAACTCATTAAACTGATTCCGTCTTTCATCTCTTTGAGCTTCTTGAAGAAACAGCCTTTGTTGCTGAAGCTCAGGAGATGGAGCCCTTCGGGAAGATGATGGTTTTGAAGTAGAAGCTGGTATAGGTTCTTGTTTTACGCATGACCGTAGGAGTCTCTGCTCTACCCATTCTCCTTCTTGGAGATGATGGAATTACATGAGTTTTGTCCATATTCTTTATAAGAGAATCTACAATTTGTTGAGAGATTGAAGTAAGGTCTCGAAACCCTCCTGTGTATTTCACATGGATCAACGGCGTGCGTTACTCATCACAAAGATTTTCCAAAAATATTGGAAACAATTATTCTTGAGGGATTGCTAAGCTTAGGGAATAAGTTAATCCCTTCCAGCGAGCAATGAAATCTGAAACCCTTTCATTCTCCATTTTCTTACAGTTTTTAAGATCAAAAACTATTTTCTTTGGAAACGTTGACCTAAATTGAAGAAGGAATTTTTGGCGAAGATCCTCCCATCCGGTAATTGACCAGGATTGCAAGTTTGTGTACCAGACAAAATCAGGTCCTAGTAATGACTGTACAAAACACCTGAGCTTAACTGCTTCTTGTGGTTGAAGGGTTCCCATCATGGGATCACAATGAGAAACAAAATGTGTTAAGTGTTTCTCTAGGTCTTCCGAACCATTAAAGACTGGGAATGTGGTACTTGAAAAATTTGATGGGGGAGGAATTGCATCAACCCATTCAGGGTAAGATCTCTTTTCTGGTTGAACATGAGCTCGTTTTCCCTCTATAGCTTCCAACCGAGCTGTTAATGACTCAATAGTAGTTATTAACTTTTGAGAAACATCCGGTTGAGCTTGGATCTGACCAGGTGCAATGACTGGAGCTTGGACAGATGTGGCAGCTGGAACTGCAACTGATGGCAGCACTGTCGATTGATGTTGCACTTGACCCATAGGATTAGACCTGTGAGGGTGTGCTGATAAAGGAGGATATTCTTGATCTATCTCAGTATCCACAACAAATTCCTTTGGCTGACAGACTCCATCACTCTTAGGTGGAAGACTTCCCTGAAGTAGTTCTGTATTTATCCTTTTCAATTCCTTCATTTCTTTCTCTTGTTGTGAAAATCTTTGCTCTAATTAGAATGAATGGCATTCTCCATATGAAGGGTATGTAACCTGATTCTTTACTTTCCCCTTGTTGGATCCTTTTAGGAGAGGGGGAAGTGGGTTATTTGAAGGAACACCCAGATTCTGGGAAAACCTTTGATTTTGTGTATGCAGGTATTCTTCATTTGTGTCTGTGCGTACAACTTCTTGAGCATGAACCTCTTAATCTGACCCCTCTGAGTGAACCTCATCTGTTGGATCAGAAATAATGGCATTGATGGAATTAATTTATGCATAATCAATTGCATACATTCTATCATCATTTCTGCGATATTGTCTTCTTCCATGTCCTTGATGAGACATTACCTTTTGTCGATTTAATCCCTCAGGAACTTCTTGATGAACTATAATTTGTAGGGAATCTCTTAATAATTTGGCTCTTCGTTCCTCTTGAGGCTTCTTCCCTAATCGAGTGAAGACTAAATTTATTTGAGGAAGTGATTGAGGATTTGAAAAAGTCCGCAGTCCGGTGGACTGGGGATGTTCCTGTTGTTCTTACTCAACTCCTCGAATCCTATTTGTTGATTCCGAGGGTTGGGTTAAAAGAGTCCCCAGTCTTGCAAGATGGGGTGGTTCTTGACTTGCTATATCTGAGAACATCTTGTAATCTCTCCTGATCTTGCAGACATTATTCTGGAAATTGGCTGGATGTATCAACCTGCATCCACTTTTATGACCCGTCTCAAAAGACCGTTGGATGATTTCTGACACTTCTGTAACTTGATGATGTGCGTGCTCCAAATGAGAGGCATATTCAGTATTCTCGTTCACTTGATGCAGGATTAATTAAACAACTTGTTCTCTGTATGATTGATTTTGAGAAGAACTTGTTGAAGCATGTTCTTGAACAAACCTTTGATTACAAACAAAGCCAATGGACTATGGCCAGCCATGGGAAATAACATTGCATGAGACCATTTTCGGTGGGCTTTGCTGGCTGGAGAGTACAGTGAAATGTAGTTCTCTATGAACACCCCATCCCCTGATATGAATACCAGATGGGGCATTGGCAATTAACTGGTGAAATCATCTTAGTGCACCAAGGCATGAACATTGAAGGGCTCTCTGATGTTGTTCAGCCTTCGGATATCAAGAAACTGAGAGAGAAGCCAAGTCAATTTGGCGTTGTAACCCTTCTATAATCTTGATATTATTTTCATATTCATTATAAGATAATATATTTTTTTCAACTGACAATGTTTTTTCCATATGTTTAGATGAATATCATGAATTCCATCTTCCGTCAACATCTCTAGAATGTCAAACTGAGAGTTAGCCTAAGGCTAAAATATCACTGGCACTTCTCCATTCGCTGATGGTTTTCTCATATTCAGTACTTCCTCTTTCTCATTCGATGGATATTATTCTACCAGATTGGACCAGAGTTGGTGCTTCTTTGTTGCTTCATCAGATTCAACAAGATCTTTAGAGAATTCACTGATCAAACTAGAAGATGAACGATCCAAGGGTGGTTTAGAGAATGACCTACACCCCGAGATATCTTCTGATTGTGAAATTATTTCACCTGCTAGTGGTGAATCATCAGATAGGACTGGCTTTGCATTTGAAAGTGCCTCAAGATAAGAGGGCATTCTCATCACTACATTGTCTATTGGAGCATTTTCCAGGCAATGTAAAATATAAATGCGGAGAGGACTTTCACAGTTAAATTCATCATCATGGGGAGGACCACCATGGTGGGTTATAGAAAAAATGAAACATTTTTCTCCTTGGTCTTCTGGCCACACAGAAGGTTCTTATGGCTCTCATCTGAAGAAGAAAATTCGAGATCGCCCGATCTGTCATGAAGCAAGACTTCATGAGGATGTATCTGATTAAGAACATCAGAATTAGTGGTCCCACTATTGGAATACGAGGGAGTATAATCTACAATTACAATAGATAATTGTCTGGGGGCTTCAAGAACTCCATCATCAAGAAAGGCCTTTTTAAAAATTGGCTCCTGATTTCTTGACTGTGCTAGGTGAGTCTTCTTTTTAGATGCCTTATTTCTCAATTTTGCAGATGTATGTCCCTGACCAAGAGAAATGATCAGGTTAGGTTGATTATCTCTACTCAAACCAGGTGTATGTGCCTGATTTGGTTGTCTGTATGATAAGGGGGTGTATTCCCCACAAGCCTCTTGGACTGGAACAGAGGTGTGTATCTCTTCCAGAGTGAACTGTTGATTTGTCACACATCTGGTAGGGATATATTTATGTTTCTTTCCCTGAGATTCTGCTGAAGTTGTTATAATATCCAGGACGGTATCCAGAATATGAGCAGATATTTTCTTCTTCTCTTTCACCATTGATAGAATATGCATGGTGACTTCAGCTACCGGAACAGGGAAATACGTCCATTTTGTGCTTGGAGTAGGGGTGTGTTCTTGCTCCTGTCCTCCTTTTCCTGTCATGGAATCCTGACAGTACTCAAGTGTCGGGGCAGAGAGTTGAGTCTGCCTCCTATTTGTCGCCGGAGCTTTCTGACTAACTTCTCTGAATGCTACCAAACGAGACTGTTGGTAGGCTTGATCAATACTAGCAGGTGTATGTGCCTTCTTATTACACTTCGCCAAACGTCATTGATGAGCTTTCTTCAATACTGACAGATGAGGCTACTCGTAGGATTGATGAGTTTATGCAGGTGTATGTGCCTGTTTACCAGTTGTCAATACATTGGGTTGGCAGGATCCATCATATGTAGTCAAATAAGTATGCTGACTAGTTGATGATTTCTAAATAGGTGTGTGTTCCTATCTATAGTACTCCACCAGAATTTCCTGGTGGGATCGGCATGTTTCTTCCAGACGAGTCTGCTGGACAACGAGATTAAAACAGACGGGTGTGTGTGCCCGCTTGTTGCTTACCACCAAGTTAGGTTGGTGGACTTCTCCAGAGATGGCATAGATGAGAACCTTCTCAGTGTTGATCGGATTTCATCTCTGGAGGTTCATCTTGCCTACTTGGGTTCGAGGAACCTGATCTGAATGCATGGAGATGATACCCTCAACATCTTGAGGGCGACTAGCGGCGATTGTTGATGTGAGCCTTCAAGAATGACTCATGTCTCCTTGAATTAAGGTCCTGAGGGACCTGCTCATTCACCTCCCATGAATATGGTTTTGAATGGTGATTTCGTTCTAAGGATAATGACCCAAAATATTTGGAGACGGTGGTTGGCACCACCTGCTTCCTGATCGCTGGTTGTCTCTATCCGGACAACCAAGGTGAATTATTGACTTGGAGGGCTTGTCGAGCAGCCTCCAGAGTCAGAATAGTACCATTTTGACGGTACTCCTTAACCAGTGCATTTGATACCCAATTTTGATGACACTGAGTATGTGATATCATCCTCAAAGAGGATGACGATCCAAACAGGAGTAGCAACAGAGGCCTTCCCATCAGAAGTATTCACAACAGAAGTATTCACGGCTATGAACTTAGGAGAAGCCATTTCTGTAAAGCAGAAGATCTTTGAAAAGAGTACATGTCTGATATAACAGATGTAATCAAGATAAGTTCAACCTCTACATCTTTTGGAAAAGCACATATGTTATTGATTGTCTTGTCGGCCCTCTCATTGAGTTTAAATAAGGGACTAACAAATAGGTAAAAACATTATTTAAACTTGGTTTAGGATTCACGTCGGGTTCACCATTTTTTTTCCTATGGAATTGGGAATGACCTCTTTGGTTTAAGTTTCAATCATTACAAGAGGTTTCTAACAAGTTTGTTCGTAGAGCCGGAAACATCCAATGATTCTATATCCATTTGGACATACTTTCCAAAGGCTGACGCTCAATAGTTATGCACTAATGAGGCTTAGGAATTTGCATTGATCGAGAGGATGGGAGGTCAGACTCATCACACATTTTTGATGTGAATTATTGTCTACCCCGGGACTCTCTTTATAGATTTAAGTTATGTTCATGAATCCTTAATAAATTACCAAGTATAAAATGAGCTCTCCTTCAGATATGACAATCAATGATTGATATGTAGGAAATTTAGAGAATCTTTTATATGTATTCGAGGTTTTTCATCGATAGAGAATCATCTGTATTTGTTATAGATTCTTAATCAATGGTATCCTTTAATACCATATATAAAAGTATCGTGGTCATTATGATGAGAAAACTGGTTTTAAAGCCACTCAATGGGGCACTTGAAGTTTACTGTCATTCAGAAGGACATAGATTATTTCAGAGTTGGGATCGTACTCGCAGATGGGCTACCTTCATATCCTTTATTTAGAGAAGGAATCAAAAACCACATATTTTGACAAACGGATTATGATGTTTATGTATGATTGCTGGCTCAAAGAAAGATGTCATAAATACATTTACACTCTAACTCACGTGAGTCGTGCTCGGTGTGAGAAACATGAGGTACTGGTGAAACCAGACAATTGTGCCATGAATGATGCAATCATAGAAAATTATGTGGGTCTTATGTATGTATGATTGCCCAAATAGATAGATACTAGGTCTTATTTCAAAGAAGAAGTTCTGTGAAAAGGGTCTATAAAAGTATATGTGCTTTTATGGAGATTTGGATACTCTATCTTGGGGAATACTCCTGAAGAAGATGCCCAAATTAAGAGGGGACTTATGATTGGGTTTTAATCTTAAGAAGGAATCCCAGATCAAAAAGTAGATTAATTCTGGTTAATAGAAATTAAGACTGAGGCTTACTCCTAAGGAGGTGGCCCAGGTTAAGGGAATTTTAAGATTGGGGAATATTCCTGAAAAGGAAGCCCATATTAAGGAAATTTTAGAATTAAGGGACTTTGGGATTACTCCTAAGGAGGATTCCCTTATTTGATACCAGGGCTTACTCTTGAAAAGGTAGCCCAGATTTGAGAAATTATGGTTGGGGCTTACTCCTGGGGAAGATGCCCAGATTTTGGGAACTTTGAGACTAGGGCCTACTCCTAAGGAGGATGCCCATATTAGGAGACTTGGGGCTTACTCCTAAAGAGGATGCGCAAATTAATAAATACTTGGGGCTTACTCCTAAGGAGGATGCCCAACTTATTGATAATTTGGACATGGGATTACTCCTGAAAAAGGAGGCCCAAGTTAAGGATTCTCTCATATTAAAGGATGAGGTTGAATGAATGAACTCTCTAACCTTAGTGATGTAAAGATGTGCAAATCACTTGGTTTTGAGAGATGTTCCACATAATTCCTTTCAGACGAGGAAGACAACAAAGAAATCCTTCCATGAATGGATTTAAAGACAATCCTGAAGTCTTAATATTGAAGATGAGAGGTGGATAGGTATAGGAGGGGTGAAATAAGCAAGAGGGGCACCCAAAAAGAGAGGGGTGCACAAGTCCTGATGGGAGCACAAGTATAGTGTGGGCACGCAAGTCCTGGTCGCGCATGTATACATACGTAGCACATGGTTACTTGCACGAATTTTAACCCTTGGGGTAATACTTGGGCGAGACTTGGCTCAAGCCCTTAGTATTATCCCTAGGGGCTTCCAGAAGGATGGCACACAAGTTCTGGTGAAGGATAAAAAGTGGTGCATAAGTGTGGCCATTTCCATTAAGGGTTCGCTACTCAGGCACGCAAGTGATGATGATTTTCAACACTTAGGTCTTCCTTCTCTTATTTAGATATTCCTTTCTAGGGAAAAAAAATTACCTTATAAGTGTTTGGAAGCTTTGAGAAGAGACTAGGGTTCCGGGTGCTCAAATATGAGGTTCTGGAATTTTTTTGTCCTAGAAATGGGGGGGGGCCCACATGGGTATTTATAGGATGGAGAAGACCCTGAGCGAATTTCATAGAGGGAGTGCAAGTCACCTACATGACCACTGGGTGTCACACAAGTATACTAGCATGACCTTTGTGGAACTTTCTCGACCCAAGTGCCTTTGAATCCTGGTTCATGCCTTTGTCAATTTTTGATGTTTCTTCAAAGGATGAATCACTTTGGGTTCAAGGTATTTCCCTTTACATTCCTTTGGACTCTGTGACGGAAAGGAGAATCAATAATTATTTTATCATAAATATGATATATGTTTATATAAATCTAAAGGAATACTATTCTATATTGAGTTATAAATAGTATCATTTCCTCTCCACATACTAGGTACATACCGTTTGTACTTCCCAACGTATAATTGGATAATTTTGACTACCGGTCATACAATTCTCCTAGAAATAAATGGTATTTTCATACCCTTATGTATATGTTGGAAATATCAATATATATAGTATATAACAAGGAATGTGTGACACATCTATTAAAATAGAATGTGGAACTCAAATCATGTGATTAATTAATAACTCTTATAACCAATTCATGTCTTATTTGAGATATTTTTCCATATGACATTAGAAACAATTGTATCTCGAATTGGTCATACATGAATTTTTATTACCTTTAAAGTATATATACTATTTACATTTTGAGATAAACCTTTATATATTCCTCAGTAGATCATTTTACCTTGACCCATGTTTCTTACATCATGTCAATATCTAAGAAGAGTTTTTCATTCTAGTCTTAACCAACTATAATACCCAATGGTTTTTTCCACATGCTACAGAAATATTTCACTTGGAAAACCAAAGTAATCCCACAAACTGTTTGTATAAATATGAAAAAGATCATCTTTAAATTAATAATATATGATATTGTTTATTAAGTCAATCCTAAATTGGATTTCAGTAAATTACACCCATATTTTCATTCTATAGTGCCATCGTGATTTTTTGGTATCATCATATAAAAGCCTTCCAGGATTGGTGGTCCTAATATCTGATTCCCAATTTTAATAATCATATAATATAGATATGACAAGAAAAATAAAAAAAGATTAATGAATAATGAATTAGTATAACCAAATAAGCTTTACTGGTACCATTTATGTTCCATCCTTGTACAATACTACTTGAAGTCCCACCATAGTACTCAAAAACAATTTTCCAACTATAATTAGATACATGGAATCCATTATTTTATATTTATTGATATTTTGAATATTAAATAATTTCCATAGACTATATACAAGTATTATTCATTATACTAAATGAATAATGTGTCAGTAGCCTTGTAGAATACAAAACCAAGTGAATGTTTTTATCATTCCTATGCAGTATATGTTTCTGGAACATTCTTCTTCCACATGATCCTGTGGAACTTGTTCCCATGCCTTCTACTTGTACGACTACAAAATTGACATAGCTGAAGTAAATCATTCTCCCACTATCTCAAATATAGTTGTTCTCTATTTTATATTAATATTTTCTACCACTCACCTATAACATTTAAAGGAAATGTATATCTATAATATCATTAGAAATCTTTAGTATAACTATGTTACATTCAAATTGTGACTCACCTGATTCATGTTTGTATATATTCATGCATGTTTTTTTAATATAAAAACATGTTATTATGACAAAATATATTTATATAATTCTATAAATAAAATAATTCCCACCATTCATAATATTTGGAATACTGTTTTTGGATAACAGTGCTATTTTTTATGCTTTTTATGCTTATCTTAAAAAATAATTGAGGTGTCTATAATGAATATAACTTGAAACATTGATAATCCTTTTTCATACACCACGAATCTGATATGAATAATAAAATGTGAATTTAAGAAATAGTCCATGCTAGATTATATTGTTAAATGTTAAAATTTAAGAATAATCATTGATCCAAATCATTAGCATTATATATATTTTGTGTATATGGTAATGTACATTTAGGAATTAATCAGTGCTATATTATAGTGATCAATATATGGTTGGTAAAGATATTCCTCAACACACAGGCTTGAAGTTACACATATCTTCTAACCATTCATATTCAATACATAACATCCAAATTCCCTAATAAATGGTTAATATAAAATAACGATGTGTTTTTACCACAAGATTTTCCTTGGAACTCTTCACGCTGTCTAACTGAAACAATTCTAAAACCTATGAAACATTCCTTTATTTCAAAATTTTCTCTTCATCCAAGACTACATAAATAAGTATATTGATAGAACATAAGGTCATGAACTCAATATTTTCAAAAACCACACTGGGTATGTCCTTGAAAACTAATTATTTTTCTTGATAATGTATTATGATACCACGATTGGGTAAATAAGCCTTATATTTTATATGCATTATGTATTGAAAATGATTCAAGTATTACTGAACCATTGGTTGAGTATTAAACACTACAAACAATATGCATTCTTAAATTGGAATAATGTCTCCTCATGTGAAAAGGATTCATGGGATAAATATTTTGGTAATACGTTATAAAATTTCTAATTTAATCAATAAAAATGGAAATAGAGAAATTCTGTGTTTCTCACCACCAAATTATGTGCCTCCCTTTCTTATCCACTTGATAAACACACATTATTTAATGTAATGTTTCTATACATACATGGGTATTATAATTAAAAAAATAAATTTATGGTCATAATCTATTTAATAACCATGAAATAAATCAAAAACATTATGTACAATTGATGAATATACATATATATTAAGCGACTACATTTTTCTTTGATTTTGTTCATTGCATCAGAAATTGCATATATTTTATTTCAAGATATGATATAAAAATAACCTCATATTCAATAACCATATCCCTGAAGGATAGTAAAAAATGTACCTTTGACATCACACATTCCACTGACCTTTTCTACTTATATTTCAACTTGTTCTCCATAATTACTATAGATTAATATTTCCTTAATGTTTTTACTGTCCAGAAAACATTACTCAAAGAGTAATGAAGCATTTTTTCTATACTGATCATTTTTAATAAAAAAATAGGGTAACTGGGTAAAAAATAAGTTTGAAATAAAATAATTAATGTGATGTATTGGAACATTATCATCTATATTTTAATTTACACATAGCCAGTATGGTCATCACTCAATCATATCTCAATCCAAATTCATAGTGTAATCTTCTATGATATGAGAAAATATATAAAATAATTATAGTCTTGATGTTTTATCCATAACTATAGTAACTAATTAATGATAACATTGTGAAAACCCCTTCAAATTCACCATATATGTGTCTCTTGTAAGCATTTTTCTTGCTCCCTCATTGAGGGGGCTCAATATGTTTTGGGGATAGAAGAACTATAAATTTATAAATTCACATTACATTTTTTATCCACCTATACTCATGCTAAAAATTTACTCCAGTTTGGAAATTTTCTTCATCTAATAATTATCATACAGTACTTGTGAAATTTAATTCCATTTTAAAAATAACCTATAAAATTGGTACTATTATCTTGATTACTAATGGGAAATTAAAAATTAATTAATTTATAAATTAATCCTACAATATTATTGAACTCATGATGCCTTATGTACTAGTATCAAAATACAATTTTGGTTGAGTGTTCCAGTGGAAATGATCCATGAAATGACACCTCATAAAATACAAGCTATGGCTATGCCACTACTCTTGGAGTTTCATGTTAGGTACACGAATTTCCTACCAAATTGACTCATGACCCATGAATCTATTGATTAAAGTATCATTTTCTAAAAACATAAAAATTATTTACTCAAAAGTTTCCTTAAGATTGGGAAAAATATAGATTTTTTTTAATTCATTGTTCCCAATAATAATTACGTATACTCATTACTCTCTTATGATCTCCACAATAGTGTTAGGAATCCACACATTTTGTTGATGATCCCTTTTAAAGCATAATTATTATCAAATTCATTGATGGAAGAAATATATGACTTAATATTTCTTTGAGATTTTTAATCATTATAGGTTAATGTAATCCTTTTATATTAATTATGATCACACTATGTTGTTACACTATGTTTCCACACTCAATGAATCAACTATGACCTAGGGAAATAATAACTGATTTGGGTCATGATTCATGATGCAACATGTCCCTGATATAGTTTCTCGAAATCCCTTTTGGATTTTTACTTCACTTGGAATGGAACATTAATTGTAGAATCATCATTAGCAGTACATCATTACTCACATGCAAGTGAGTGTGTATTGGGTAAAAAAACAATAGATAAATTATATGTTTAGGACCTAGTACATATTTAATGAAACAAATACGATCAACAAACCATCATAAAATTACCTACATATTACAAACATCACACACTATTTATATAAAGAACTATATAAATTATACCTGAAATACATAGAATCGATCAGTGCTCAAGACATGTCAATGGGTGAAATAAAAGAATGGTGAAATTAAATTTCAATAAATACCAAGTACCAAGGTTTTTAAAAAATTAAATTAATTATAAAAATTTGAAACAAAATTATTGTCAATTAGTGCACTCATTAAAAAAATATTCTAGTAAATCAATATACATATTCATATTTTAAACCAAAAAACCAATTTTTCATTAATTAAATATAATACTCAAATAAAATTAAGTTATTAAATTAGTTATTGATTATATAAGAATTTCTTAGGCCCTGAATCCCCACCCAGACCCTTTATGAGTTAGTTAGTAACCCCATAGGCAAGGTTTAGGACATAAATACTTCCTACATGTTTGTTATATGCTATGTGCGCTCGACCATACCCATTTTGGGTTGGTCCAACCTGCCCTGACACACTACGATGTCGATCACGTCCAACAAAAATCAAGGAGGCTATGGAAGGGGGGGGGGGTGACCTCCTAACGTGGGTGGTGAACTGGTCTATTAGATGTTTTAGTGGTGGGAGATAGTTGTATATCCATCATTTGGAGTGTCATTCAATGTCAACTTGACCATTAGAAGATCCACTGATGAGGTTGAATATTTGAGGGTGATGACATGGCCACTGGGGTGGTAAGACGACCATCAATTGTGAATTAATGTTTGAGTGAGATTGTGTGGTGTCTTGGAAACATGGTTTTCTATCATCTAATGGGGGTGGCTATAGGCACCAAGCATTGATAGAGGGGTTCATGAATCATGAATCGACTAGGAAGGTGAACAAAGCCGCATTATAACCACACGACGGTGACCACACAATTGTGGGCACTCAGTTCTAGGTGGATCAGTGATAATACAAGTTTATGCTCAGTATTTTTTGATATATATTGATATAAATTACCATATTAATATTTTTTATTATTTAATGGAAAAATATGTTTTGTCCTAGACTCTTGAAATTCCATGTTTGTTTTTTTACCATTTTAATACCAACGTTGTATTTTTTTCCAAAACATTGTTTATGTGGTGAAATCTGACTTGAAATTTTACAATGATATTAAAATATAAATTTTATAAATTTTTCATTTTGACTGTGATAACTAGATATAACATTTGGAGGGACTAAAGTGGGAATTAATGAAGGGTATGATAGAATTCAGCAAACTGGACACCACCTCACTAAGGTGGTAATAACATCTTCATTTCTGCTTGTATGAAGAATAAATTTTGGGAGGTGTTAAATGAAAGAATTTAAGTAATTTAATTAAAATGTTGTGACACATGGTTCGTATAGATGGTGAAATAAAATATGAATCAATATGAAGTAAATTTTTAAGACTATATGAAGCAAAAATCCTTTCTAATTTGAAAACCAATGCCATCAAAAAAGTATTTTAATGTGATATTCACTCTTTGGGATGGATATTAGAGGAATTGGGAAGGTTTGGATGATGTCTTATGTCCTAGAATAATTTAAACTTTCCAGGAAGAAGTAAGGCTTTTTGCAAAGGTCTATTCCAAGAAGACTCTCATGTCCCACCTCCACATTGTGTTTCTTTGTTTTCATTATTGTTTCTAGAATTTTTAATCAATAATCCATATTTGATATTATAATTTAATCTTCATATTTTTTTATTGTTGTGCTTCAATGTATGAGTGGACATGAGATTGGTTATTTCCTTTTCAATCCATTGGTTATGAAAAATTTCTCCACCTTGACAACTCCGCCCATGGAAGACTGATTTTTTTCATAGTTAATCTAATACCTACTCCATTTAATTATTTATTATGAATATATAATAATACATTAATCCATAAATTTTAAAAACATATCTATGTTTTAATATCTATGAAACTCAATTAGCTTTCAATTGACCATCATGTCAAACATGTGTAAACCATGTGAGCGAAACATCAATTGAAACATCCAATCAAATTGGGATATAATTTTAATGTTTACATCTCATCTCTAAACTCAAGAAACTCTACACTCTATAGAAGAAATTATAAACTAAATTTAAATTTACCCTTGGATGTATTTTGGATTAAAATCACAAAAGGGTGATATGATTGGATTACCTAAAGTGAACCAAGGGGTTATTTTTCAAATATTTACAATCGTGTTAATTTCCATATGGTTTGGGGGTTGACACGGTTAGGGGGTCATAATTTAATGGGTTATAATCATATGGGATAATTATAAATTAATGGAGAATGGGATAAATTATATTGACTACATGTACTCTTATTAGTGTTATAAAGAAAATGTGTTATTGATTATTTCTTCTTCTTTGTTTTGTTTATCGTATGAAAGTAACAACAAAAACCCCACAATTTTTTTCATTTATATTAACATAGTTTCTTGGTTTCTTAAATCCTATTAAGGGGTTTTTAATTCATTTAATCATTATGATAATGACCTCACTTATTCACAGTGCTACACTTAGTAAATCACAAATATTATTGAGAGCATGTGCGACATCGCTCATCAAATTGGAACCACTATAGGAGATGAAAGTATTTTATACAACCTATTTTAGGTACGTTATTTGTTCTTTTTTTTCTTATTTTCTTTATTATTTGACCTCTCTTTTCATTACAGTTTTTTATTGCCACCTATTATTTTTTTTACCATCGAATGAAATATCATTTAATGATATTGTGGTCTGATACTTTTTTTCACTCTAATTGATGACATGATCAAAACCTGATGTTCATTTTGAACTAGAGCATGAATCTAAATGATGCTTTAGGGATTAAATCAGATAATATCATAATTAAAGACGTGTAAAAATTCCCACATGTCATATTTTACAAAATTCATATAGTAGTGATTCTATTCGATCATCTCTAACAAAATATATTTATCAAAAAATGGATTCAAACAATAATGAACATGAAAGAACCATTTGAGAGTTGGATGAACTAGGTGACAATTATCTAACAACATTCATTTCTTATCAAAATCATGAATCGTACATGGATATACAATATGGAAAAATTCACCTTCTCCCAAATATTCATGGCCTCTCTAGTATTGATCCAAATAGACACCTATTGGAATTCAATACAGTTTACATAACATTTAAAACAAATAATTTTTTTAAAAAGTTGGGGCCGAATCCTTATTTATTTTTTAAAGCAAAGACATCTTTTAATATAGTTAGTGGGGGACCCATTATGTAGCAAGAAGGCCCAATACCAGTTAGTCTGAATAGAAGTCCCGAAATCTCATTTTTGTGCCCTAAGGGACATATGATGAATTGAACTGCTACAATACCTAGGCTGCTTCAGTACATACTACAGTACTGTCATTGCATGGTTTCAACTACAGTGCCTCCATCTCTATAGTTCCACTGCTTTTACAGTTCCACGGCGGTTATAGTTCTACTATAATGACCTGGTACAGTGCTTCTAGAGTACTCCATAAATTCATCCATACACGAATTTGTTCCTGGGACTTTTGGATTCCTCGCATGATCCTTTACCACTTGGGTACATGCTCTTTGGAATTTTCACCAAGGAATGTCTCTACAGACCAAATCAAATTTAGGGAATTTCCATTCTCACTTGATGGAACAGTAAAATATTGAATTATTACCAACATCCTGTTGATGTTACATGTTAGAATGGATTTAAATATCTTTTACTATAGATATTTTTCTAGTATCAATGACAAAAACAATCAGAATTGATATCTATGAAGTCATGAAATAACTAGGAGAGTCAATAAATGAGTACATAGAGTGGTTCAAGGAGTTATGTAAAAATTGTCAACATCACCAAATAAGTGAGATACTTTGCATCCAATTATTGTATGATGGCCTCACTCCCATTGAGAGGATCATGGGGGTTATAGAAGTAGGAGGACAATTGGTTAACAAACCCCCGATGGGTACTCAAGAATTTATATACAATATGAGGCAAAACTATCAATAATTTAGCGATTGAGATACAATATATATACGGGGATTAAATATGGTAAGCCCCTATACTCATGAAAATAAGTTAACTAATACTATATTAGAGGAGTTAACCACTATGGTTATATAGTATTAATTTTTCCAAAAAGGTTTCCCCCAACTCCAATGATGATTTTTTTAATTTTTAATGAACCAGAACATCCACCACATTTTTTCACACAACTACAAGAAATGGAATGTGCAGTAGTGTTTCTTGGGAGACCATTTCCACAAAAAAATTCGTCCACAAAAAAAATTATTTTTCCTTCAAATCAACATAAAATCAATTATGGAAGGACCAATCAGATATCAGGGATGGTTATGAACAACAAAAAAGATCCCATTTTCAAAAAAACATCTTGAACCCTCCACACTATTATTACAGTATTGAACAACCACAGAGGTGGTTTGAAGCCCAATAAACAAAAATTTAACAAAAAGGGAATCCCCCACCAAATTAAATTCTATCATTGATTTTTGTTTGAAAAAAATTGTTCTTAATCAATAGAATGATATATAGAGTCAATGCATGGAGTTGAGGCAGATAAAGATGACAATGAGATAGATTTCCAGCACCCTCCACGAAATTGTGAACATTACTCTAGAAACATTTCATCTTAACACACCGTTAATCCAATGGGGACTGTAAGTACCATCACATTGAAGAGTGTGAATAAAAAATGTGAGGGAATCGTTCTTAGTAGTCCACCAGGATTCAAATAACTGATGGAGATTCCCCCGTCATCACTAGTCATTGAGAATCCAAAGGAGAATGAAATAGGTAATATGAAAATGTATGATATTCTTCTTAAAACCCTTCCCATTCTCAATGGAGTTGTGAAAACCAAAAATATTTTTTCTATGGCAATGAAAAAGAGGTTCTGGACACATTAATGTGCATTTAGATAAACATTATACTTCTTAAGGCCATTAACCAAATCCTAATGTATTGTAAATTTATTAATGAAATTTATACACATATAAGAGGGTTCAAGGGATATTAAATGATCACTATTGCAAGGAATCTTCATACACTGGTTACAAAAAATCAAGAAACACAAAAAAAGTTCATGATCCTACGAAATTCACCATACTATTTACCAAAGTGTAGTTACACTTTTCTAATTCTTTATGTGATTTTGTATTTTCCATAAATATGTTTCCTCACTCGGTATTCTCTACTTTATAGGTTGGTGAGTTGATACCAATGAGGTTATGGGTGTAGTTGGTGTATATAATTACAACCTATCTAGCGGGAGTCCATGAGGATATACATGTTTGTGTAAGATACATGATTTCCTAGTAAATTTTATATTATTAACATGGAATATGATAATGGAAATTCCCATAATCCCATTATCTAATGTATTCCCGTCCTTTAAACTGCAAAAGCTATCATTGATGTCTTTGAGGGTAAAAATTCCATTTTCTTAGGAGATTAAGTAGTGGATTTAATATTTTAGACTCCATGAAGTACCCTTATAAGGACCATTATGATTTTTGTAGACCCGATATTGAACATCAAAATAAAAACCCTGTGGAATTTTATTTTCCTATTCTTAGAGATATTATGATCATTTGATTTATTTAGATGTTTAAGTGTACATCCACTCCTGTTTATAACTCTAAATCCTCTCTTTAATGTGAATTTTATGTACAATCGTATTCTGATTTTATCATGTTAACTCTAATTATGACTTGGATATTGATAATAATGATGTATTTGATCTATTATTCTCTAATTTGTATAATTTCTATTCTGATATTGATGTTCATTTGAAAATATTTTAGTTTCTTCAATGTCACAATCTATACAGCAAACCCTTCATTGGAACTCAATATATTTCCAATAGATCTAAAATACCCATACTTTTCTAGTAGTGACAAATTACATGTTATAATTTCAAAAAGTCTACCTAGTGAATATGATGAAAAACTATTGATACATTTGAGGGAGAATATTAGGGAAAATAGGTGGAAGATGGCTAACATATCTGGTATTAGTCCCTCCATTTTAATTCATAGTATCCTTTGGTGGTATGGGGATAAATAGATAAATAATACACAAAGGATACATAATCCAACTCTTGTAGAGGTTGAGAATAAAGATGTTGAAATAGAATCCAAACAAACACAAGGAGATTAAATTTTATTAACACACCTTCATCTAATTTTATTGAAATAAAAGTGTAAATTGCATCCTCATGATTGAAATTTTATGATTTATCCCTCACAAGCCTTTCCTTGGTGGATGAGGAAAAAAATGATTGACTAGATGAGGAACATTTATAGAACCCAAAACATGTCAAACACTTTTTGGATGGTGTTCAGTAGGATATAAATTTTTATTTTCATGAGGAATTAGAGACACACGATTCTTAATTTAAATGGGAAGAATTTTGTATTGATTCTTCTTTAATTATTATTATTTTAAATATTCACACACTCTAACATTCCCTTTTATAATTATATGTATATATCATACCTTGATAAATAATTGGAAAAGGAATAAGATGTCATGGAAGTGGAAACCATGAAAGAGGAGGACTCATTATTTGTCATAACCCCACCATTCAAGAAGCATGTTATTTTCATGGGGGTGAATTTTATATGCTCTTTATATAGAGTCATCAACATAACAGAATAAGAAGTGAATGTTATAAAAAAGAATTATTGGGGGTTCATCTCCATGAAACCCCTCACACCATTAGACTGGGGATAACAAACTAGAAGTGCTCATCTGGAGGCTGTCAAATCTCAGGGCCCACATGGGGCATTAAACAAAGTTCAATCTTGTTATTATAATTCTATTTATATTTTATTTTCATCTAATGAATTTGTTATTTTTTTTCAATTTTTTCTTTTTCATATAGGGTTTCAGTGTGCAACACTTAGGATATTAACTCAACGTTGTGCTATAAATATATTAGGTTTTACAACTCCATAACACTTTGTTATTGTGATCTAATTTTAAATATTCTTATTGGTCAAGTCCACATAAATTATTTGAGTACAATGAAACATTTTATGTGTGGGGGAGGAGATGGAATTTTGGGTATATTCTATAGGATTTTTTATTTTGTTTGTTTCAAATTTTAATTTTTATTTAAAAAAACATTACAAACCAAGTGACATAAAAATTACATCCATGGAACTAATTGGGATTGAATTTTTTTTTTCAAACCTAATTGGAATCATGTTATTAATGGGAGTGTTTTCACTTTGGCTGTCATTTTTTAGTTAAAATAGATGTTATTCAATGAAATTTTTGACTCTTCCTTTATGTAGCCATTGAGATTATTGAAATCATTCATTGTGATACATTTTCAGGATAAATGTGTCATTTAATATATCCACTCACATCACATATAATCATGACTTGTGAGTTTATCTTACCCAATTGAAGGTAAATTTATGTTAAGGAATAACTTTTAGCTTATATCATGGTCTTTCTATATGTTCATTTCTCTTTTGATCATTTCCTTCAATGTACCAGATTTACATTTGCATGTGCATCTAATATTTTACTATTGTACACCCTGATAAAAACCCAAACATATCAAATATAATAAAAAATAATAAATAATATGGGAAGTAAATAAATGTAAAACATGTGAGGATATTTAGGTCGTGACCTCAGGGTTTGACTTCTAGAAATTTCAAATGAGTGGGATTTGGAATTTTATTGCGAAATAAGTTGAACATGTTTGGTGGAATAGAATCAGGTAAAAAGAAATATTTATCTTGACATGAATATACTAGATAAATAGTAGACATACATGAATTAAATGATTGTCAAACTGAAAAGGCGAATTTGTGGCATGGTTGACTCCCAATTGTTTTCACTTGATTAGTGTCATTTATATCATTGGAATTTATTTGATACTATTTTTGAGAAATTTACATCATGATTTTTTGAGATTGAAATATTTTTAGTGAATCATTATATGCTCAATTTATGGATCAACATGCATCATTTTATGTATGAGGATTAATCTTTTTATGCTCATCGTGATTTCAACATGCATCAATTTTTGGATTACATGACATGCTGTTTTCCCTAGAAGTGCTAAGGGGTATGTGTGGGGATGTTGATAATACATGCTTCTATTGTATATTTGTTATATTAATTCATATAATTTTACGATATTAGTTTTGTTGCATTGAATTAATGGAATTTTTTTTGGAATTGAATTTTGAAATTGATTGGAAATTTCATTTTTACCATTTTAATATCACCATAGTGTTGATTTCATAACATTTTTATGCAAAAAAATTTTATGTGAAATTTTACAATGATATTAACCTCTAATGTGTGTAAATATTTTATTAAAACCATGAAGGAATGATCTCTTATTTGATGGGACAAAATGGGCATTAATTAAGGGCTTAATAGAATTCGTAAGACTCAACCCCACCTTAGTAATGTTTCCATAACATGTTCATTAATTCCATGATGTGGATGAATTTTTAGGGTGAGTTAAAGGACTCAATTTATATAAATTATCTAATCTATAGTGACAATATGTTCATAGGGGATGTTGGTATAAAATGAAAATCAATATGATGTAATATTTTATAACCAATTAAATGATGTACCGCTTTTTTAATTTGAATCAGTATCCCTCCAAAACACAATTTAAAATATTTTTTTACTCTTTGTGTGGGTTTGGAGAGGATTTGGAATGGTTTTTCCAATTGTTTTCCTGGAATAATTTCAATCCTCTTGTAAGAAGTAAGGATTTGTGAAAAGATATCTTCCAAGATGGCTCTCATCTACCTCCTCCACATTGGATTTCATTGCATTAATGATTATAAATTTATTTTTCATCAATATGTCCTTTTTTATCTCATATCAAATTAATAGTTTTTTCTTGGTTCTGTAATCAAATAGTGGTGATTAGATTAGGTTTTTCCCTTTCAATGCATTGTTTATGCCACACATCTCCGCGATGAAAACTCCACCCATTGATGTGTGATTTCATTCGATGTTAATCTAATTCTAAATAAAATAATTTATATATTTTGAATCAATAAATGTAACATAATTGATAGATTGTGACCAATTTATTGAGTTTTAATTTATATGGAAGTGGATATACTTTTAATTGAAGGCGATGTGAGAATTTGGTAAATAGTGTGAGTGAAGCTTCAATCAAAAAATCTAATAAACATGGGATATAATTTTTGAGTATAAGTCTCATAAAAAATAAATTAATTCCCCCCTCCATGGAAGAGATTGTTCTAAAAAATTTCATTGAAATTGTGTTGTAATTTGGATCAAAATCAAAGCAAGGTTATATGATTAGATGTCCCGATGTTAACATCAGGCTCATTTTTCCAATATTTTTGGTTGTGTTAATTTCCCTAGGGATCAGGGGTTGACAAGGTTAGGTGATAATAATTGAAAGAATTTATTCATATAATATAATTATAAAAGAATATTTAATGTGGTAGATTAGTTGGACTACATATTCTCATATTAATATTTTTAATTAAACTGTGTTCTTGATGGTATCTTCTCCTTTGTTTGTTATGTTTATTGTTTGAATGTCACATCTTAACCCCCCCCCCCAATTTTTTCATTTATTTTCACATATATTACTAGTTTTTCAAGCCTATTAAGGGTTGTTTAATTAATTTCATCATCAATAGAATCTCCTAGGATACCCACTATTTTACACTTAGTTAATCAGAAATATTATTGGGATTGTGTGTGACAATGCTCATCACTAGGCCATGGTGTAACCCGATGGTGGTGAGCAGTGAATTTGCCAGAGGGATGTGGATACCAGTTGTTGATGAGGAGGGTGGACTACGTAATCATCATGATGTGAGTTGGGGGGTGCATTTGGATGATTGTATGGCTTCCAATCGAAGGAAGGGTTGATTAAAGGGGGCAGTGGGGAAGAAAATTGAAGCTTCCTAAGGAAGCTATGAAATTTTTTTAAAAAATAATTCTTGTATCATTTCTTTTTCAGGTCAATAATTTTCTTAAAGTGTTTGTATGACTTTATTTAACTCATAAACATGGGCTTTAGAAAATATAATAATAATTATTATATTATTACAATTCAAGCATGAGTGGAAATAATCCCACTGGTTGATATTATTTTTAGTGATTGGAATCCAACCTGATCCTTGCCTTATTTTAACGATGACCAAAATTATCACAAGAGTTAATGATATAAATTATAAAAGATTTAATTTTTTAAATATATGAGCGTTGAATTTTAATACCCTTAATCATAAAAAATGGAAAATATTAAAAAAATTGATGTTCAAAACATGGCTATCCAAAATCAGATCAACACACGGTCTATTCTGTTGGAACCAATTCTAAATGCACTAAATCATGAAAAGAAAATTAATTTATTATTGAATATGAAAATTATCATGACTCCAACAATACCAATTTATGATATTGGGGTGTGCAGTGGAAGTTGGTTGGCCGAGGATGTAAAATATTTCTTCCCAAAAGTTATGTAACTATGTTGTCTCTACTGATCCGAGCCTCAGTAGACGTCTAAGAATATCATGTGAATTTAATAAGCACCAAAATAAAAAAATGAGTATCTCATTTGATTCAATGGTGTTTTCGATAGTAGGTAGTCTCTTATAATCATTTCTTGAAGGCTCAAAAGTTGATCCCCTCTAGATCTTCCGCACCCAATTCAAGATTCCATGAACTTTCCATTCCTAATAATATGATATCTAGGGAGGAGCTGTGGTGAATCCTTCGGAATCATGATGATAATCTCAATCCCATCCCTTTTATCTATCAAAGTAATTCTTAGATTTGTATATTAGAGATACACATTTTTTCTCTAGGATATAGGAGGAGAGATAAAATTTCATTCTATTGGAAGGAATAGTCTCTGGAAGAATGTCTCTCTCATGCTTATATATTGGAAGGTTGAAATACCCGGAAAGGGTTCTACCACCCCGGAAAATAAATATCCCACTAAATATGTAGTAAATGTAATGTTATAATAAACCAAATACATCATTAACACAATTTATTTTTATCACCTCCTTTTAATATTATAAAAAATATATTTCCTGATGAACCTGAGTCATTAAAACGACTCATACTTCCTGATAATATTAAATGATACTTAAATATTAAAATAATTTTTATTTGTATAATATTTCTCATGCATTTACTTAAAAACATGAAAATAATTTTACTAAATAAATTCAAAAAATTTATTATATACTTTAATAATAATGAATTTATTTATTTTTCGGTGATCGTTAAATCATGGAAAAATTTTGGACACCTTAGTGGGTCCCACCATGTATAATATAAATATTCACTAGGATTAGGTAATTTGTCGAATACACTATTGTGTTTGACCATCTAGAACATTATCTTTATAGAAGTGAGTATAATTCATAGACTAGCAAGGGAGTCTGGAACCCCATCATGGACCCTAAATAAATATAGAAAAGTCATAGAACTAACATGAAACCTATGAAAACACAATCTATAATATAATATTGTTGTTTCAAAACATCTCATAAAAGAGGATGAACAATTATTTCCTCATCATTTTCTGATTTATTGGTTTTTATATAACTAGATAGACTTATGTTTGAATACCCTTTCCAAGGATTTATAAAGTAATGACAATACTGACCAACTTGTTCTTCGATATCACTTCCTAAAATAATAAATGAAAACTTCAATATTGAAAATTCAACCAATATCATATCACTAATGTTGTACCCAACACAATCTAACTCACAACCGTTTTATTTTCATGGTGATTTCCTTGAAAGTATGTTATCAAATAGAACAAATTTATAATGATCTTAATTATGGGGACCAATACACATGTCACTAGATAGGAAGACCCAATTACACCGAAAATCTGTGGTGATCCTATTAAAGGGTATATTCTCAGAATATCACTTACTAAAGATCGCTAAATGAAATCTTCATGAAAATACAGACCAATTCTTATGAACCCCTAGCACTTGATAGACAAACATCAAATTCACTGAGTTAGTGTGATGTATCTAGATCATAGGAGATATGTTTATGATTAATGTTATAGTATCTCAAAGTTCTCTTTATAGAATGGGAACAACTCGACCCTTTTGATTTGAAAATTGTTCTCTAGATATAAACATTTTAATATTGGACGTAGAAATATCAACACAATAATGGTAAATGTACATCCTAAAAATATCATTGTATACATGAAATTTTAATTGAGTGGTACTAATTTTTGGGGTCTAAAGAACCCTCTATTATAACACATGATTCCTCTAGAACAGTTTCGTGACACCCAAACACTATTTGGGCTTCAATTTATTTATTTCAAGGATTCCATGAACATATTTATTCCACCAACCAACAATAAAATAGGGTTGAAAATGCAACATTCCATGTAACTTAGTCTCTTTAATCACGTGTAAACTATGAATCCTTTTAATAGACATGTGTCAATATCTTTACGATGCTTCCATTGGTCATGGAAGAGCTATCCCAACATGAAAAGATCAATGGCTAATGGAATCAAACTACCTTCCACTTCATCCATAACTCATGAAAACAATGGGGTCATCAGTCGGATCCACCCATCGACATTGAATGAATTTTTATGACCAACAACATAGTGAATATTTTCAATATTGAAAATTCATATGATTTTAGAACCAAGATCACTAACACAGGGCCTGATAAGGGGAACCCAACCCAAAGGGTGGTACATTATCCAGAATATCCCTCTATAGAAACTCACTTGTTAGTAGAGACTAGTGTTATGCCTTGTGAGTCGCCCCCAATAATACATTTCCACCTTCACACCATTATAATGAAAAATAAGAGGGGATGATTTGACTTTCATTCCATCAAAGGTCATACCAAAAACAAATCAGACTATAGGATATCTACTTTTCTACAATACTTTTAAGGCTATAAGAGGATTACTATGGAGCCTACCTCTTAAAAGTTCATTTTTCATGAAAATATTAAAATAGGCACTCTCTATATTACAGTTGGTCACCCATTCTTCATTGGAAAAGCATCCATATTTTTGGTATGTGGCCCCTAACTTATGAATTAGGTAAAAGTCAGTTGTTACAACTATAAAACACAATTTGATTTAGCTACTCGGTCTCAGTGTTATCGCTATCTACCTTTAGATTTGGGTTTCCCGAACTCCAAGGATAATGATCCATTTAGAGAATTAGTGACAAAAAATTTCCCCCTAGGATGATGTGATATATTCTCTCATCACTAGCCTTTAGGATTTAGAAACACTACAATTTTTAATTACACATGATGGAAAGATGAATCTAGTGTGGGTAGATTAGATGCACCCACCGCCAAAATTTGTGAAGCCAGGATCCACCCTGGTCAATGGTACAAGTATTCTACAGCAACACCTAGCCCATACTACCTTATGATGTGGGCCAATTATAGTACTCTATAATATCAATAAGCCTCCAAAATCCATTTTTTCAGCTAAACTCTGGATGGATCCTCATTCATTTGTTATGGTTAGCTTTCCCCAATATCTATTACTAATTTGGAGGATCTCCATAGGTCATTACTCTACGAATTCTTCTCCAATGTGCATAGGACTCCTATCCCAAATCTCTTGATGTGAATTCAAATATATGATGAGTGATTTTTTGACTTCATCATCTAATGGAATGGATCAAAAAATATCTTTATATATATAAATATTATGATAAGGTATTGGAAATGTGTTAGTGAATGTCAAGGATGAGCTGGTCCCCACATTCATATCCATGAATTATCATGGTGGGTTTTGTGAAATCAGAAAAAAAATCTATGCTGCTATAATAAGACTTGAAGTTGAACATGAAACCATCACACTGATTTCTCATTACATCACTTGTGACATGGTTAATGAATGTATATATTATAGCTATCAAGCATGAATAGTCCTTGTAAATATTTCACCTATATTCCCTTTTATTGGATGAGCCCCACCTAGTGTAACCTCTTCCAGAACAACCTATCCATGAACTAAATTTCCCTTTATAGCTTCGCTATGTAATCACTGTCCTTACCCCTCCCCCATTAATGATATACACGTAGAGTTACTATCACAAAATGGAAGAACAAAAAAATCTTTAATGGATGCATAAGTCATGAGTACCTTATATGTTCCCTGGAAAAAATTTACAAAACTTCCATATTATAAGTGACTCCAAGAATATGAACTCACCAACCATGTAAACTACTAAACGTACTATAGGATCCTCAAACATACCAACAAGAAGTTCTTTATCTTAAAATACTGGCTCATCGTCCATGATGTTCATGGCATAGTCAAATTGGTATACATCATGGACCATGTGGAACAATTTTTTCTAACTTGAATAGTGATAACAAATTCTTCGATGAGTGATAGAAGGCTCCAATCCAATTGTCCTATAAGTAAAATGAATGATTTTTTCGAAATAAAATCACTCACATCCATGGTATCATTATTATTTTTCTTATTAAAGACAAAACCTCTAATGGTTACGAAAAATACTTTGGTCACCACATCCCCATTTATGTCATAGACTTCAATGTCTTTAAAAAGTAGGAATCAATAGAATAATAAAAAATAGAGTCCTCCATCAGTGTCAAAACTTTTCTACACCCTCTGTGACTTCCTACCTCCTAAATAGGGATATTCTCCATGATTTTATCTGTAACTAGAATTTACTACCAAAGATGAGAAATATTAATCCTTTATAAATGAATTTGAACAATTACTTTTCAAGAAGATACTAGGTGATGAAGAGAGTCTTATGAACCCCTTCAGAACTTCACTTGATCTGATTAGAGAAGAGGAAGAATACACATCAGAAGACATAGTTTTCATGACATTTATTAACCAGACTATTCATTCCAGGAAGATAGAAAATATTTCCATGCATGGTTCATAAAAAAACCTCCCAAAACACTATGTTATGTATAACTCCATAGCCAAATATTGTTTTGATCTTTCGACTAAGACGTGATAGAGCTATGGTCAGTCTCATCCATCCAGGGACCAAAATCAATTGTCTGGTTCCTAGCCATCATTTGTTCAAAACCAATTATATAGCCCAGATTAGAATACATCAAGAACTAGTGAACCCCTATCAAATCTTCCAATAGTTCCCACTATTCTCTCTGATAAATAAATATCTTATGCTGGAAACAAATATGCCCTTTATGTGGAAGTATGAGATGATAAAATACCTTATCATCCTACATGTTTCTCCATTAATACGTAAACATATCCACCTATAAGATGTTATACTTGAGGATCATATTGAATCTATGAGGATTTCACTTCATTATGACACTTAGTTAGATTATGTTGAGAATACTACATAGAAGATGTTGAATGGGTGGAATGTTGGTCCACCATTTCATTTTTCAATGAATATGAGGGGACTACCATTCATGGTTATATACTCCCACTATATATCATCATCCACTTAAATGGTCTGGAAATAACCCATTGGCAAGTGGATGTAAAATAAAATATCAATACCTTCCAATAAATTATTCTCAACAAATTGTGGAACATATAATGGGATTTTATCCCCTATAACATATGAATTTAGGGATAAAACAGAAGACAAGAAAATCAGAAAAGAAATATTCGTCTGAAGAATCAATTTAGTGGCCTGGTAGCAAGAGCTAAATTAAAATTGTTCTTTAATATATGACATAAAACACTATACAGGGAAGGAGTTGGATTCATATATTGTAAATGGCCCCTTATTCATTTCATAAGTGCCGCAAATACTCCCTCTATATTTGAGTAATGATTCTCTAGAATGATTATTCTTCCTTCAAATATTGTGTGTCATATTTCCTAGATTATGATTTCTAAAAAAGGAAAGGAAAAAATTCATAATTATGGGAATAAGCATATCAGTGCCCCCAATTTATAGATATCCACTACCAAAAATTCTTTTTAAAACATAAAAGTCATATACTTCCCCCAATCCACCATTTCAATCCCATTACTCCGGATATGAGAAGTTGATTCATAGTACTCAAAGAAGAAAGTGTTCTTAAATATTACTTCATACTCCTATACTATAAATCCTTATCCTGTATCATAAGACCCTACCCTTAAAAATTACCATGAGGTTCTACTCATGGCCACTGATCATTGGAATTCCATCATATTCCAAAGTGCAGGGATGACTCGATGGAAGATGTCTTGCCATCAATAATTAGATTAAAGGAGTGGACCACTAGTCTAGAAACCAATTTGTATTTTCATGTTAGTCTTCACAACTGTAGTCTCTACAGAGAAATAGTTTCATGTTTATAATTCCTATACCATAATATTGAGTTCTTATGTTGTCCTTGGACCTACAGTTTCAAGAGAATTTCAACCTCCCTCAAATTCCACATATCTCAAATGATAAAGAGGATATGGAGGACATACCCTACATTTGAATAATTCATCTACACCACTATTGATGTGTTCATCCAGATGAATCTTAGTGGTCATAAATATCTAAGGTGATCATTGATTAGTGTGTCTATGTCTCTAAAGGAACAAAAATAGTATGTGTCTTTCCAAAAGTAGACATATGTTGTGTTCACTGGGAGAATTAATGAGATTACATGCCTTGATCTCCATATATTCACCCACAACCTTGTTATTTTAGTGGGTCCCCTTTGGTTCACATAGCCTCATAGAAAGTTAATCAATTATTAGAATGAAATGTTCGAGACCAAAGTTAATAAGGATATTAAGTCCAACATAATATAATAAGTATTGTACCCCAAATGGGTGGCCAAACATATCTTGATAATAAATAAGAATGGGAATATCAGAGTACTCATCACCTTCCATGACATTAACAACAACTAACTAAAGGATGAATTTTCTCTACTGGGGGAGGAGCTACTCATTGAACCTATAGCCATCTTCCATGCCCTCTATTTTATGTATGAACATTGATAATATAATAAAATATTGATGGAAGATAAGGATGATATGGTAACTAAATTCATGGAACACCAAGGGACATTCTACTACTTTGTGGTTCTGTAAGGCATGAATAATACTATGATTACAATTTAGCATTCCATGAACCATATGTTTAACCCAATCCCTTGGATGTTTTTGTAGTGTTACATGGATGATTTGAGGGTCAAATATTCCAAATAACATGTCCATCTCAAGTATCTTAAGAAACTCTTCTTCTTTCTTTATTTCCACCACATAAAGATGAACCCTTTCAAGTGTGAATTAGGGGTCACCTACAAAACATATTATGGATTCATCATAAAACATAAAGGTATCGATATTTATCCAAATAAAAAATAAATCTATTAAAAAAATTCAACCTCCATAAAACCTCTAGAAGTAATAAGGCCTCTATGGACTCTTTTCCTATATTTTATGAATTACTTTATATATGATAAAAAATTGTAAGGCTTTTTTGTGGGTCCTATTGAATGATATGATTTAACATTGGGATTTGTAATTCTAGATTACCTTTGAGGTTATAATGTAGTATCTATTGAATCATTAAATGATGATTCATCCTATCTTAGGAGATCCTCTACTCCTCAGTGTGACCACCTTTGAATATTATTTGGTGCTCTTATATTTTGAAACAATAATGAGTTCCTATATAAAATGAAATATTATCTTATATATATTCTTCTAGAATCAAAGATAATATACTCCCCCATCCACAAGATTTTCCTCATGCTGGTTTTTAGAGCAGAAGATATGAAATTATTTTCAAAACCGTGATATATAGTCAGTTCCTCATATTAACCAGCTGATGTACGTTCTCATCCAACCCATGCTAAAATGGTGATTTTTGTGTTGGACGACAATCCTCTAGTGTTTAGACATCATCTTTGTTCTATAAAAATTCATCAAGGGACAAGAGAAATAATACTTTTTGGTTGTACATTCGATCCCTATGGAAATTCCCAAAGATGTTGGTATCAAAAATAAATCTATTCAAGTTGTAGATCAGGTTACACTATATTGGAATATGGGTTTTTATGGTTCCTCTGAGAGTCTAACTAGTAGAAGTATCAATGACTACAAAATCAATAGGGTAGTTCTAGGGATGATCTTCAACACTCCTTCAAATGAAATCATATTATAAACACAATTGTTATCATAAGCCTTCACTAACACCATGAATGATTTTCAGGCTCTTATTAATGGTATCAATCTGGCCATTGATATATATATCCCCAATTAACATGTGAATATAGACTTTGAGTTGTTCATAAAATAGATCAAGGATTAATACATATTCAAAAATAGAGAACATATGCTCTACATAGAATCAACCCATCATCTAATGGCCTAATTTCATACCCATTTCAAGGTAGCTCATGTTCCTCGATCACAGAATGGTCTAGTAAATACCATAGTAATCCTAGTAGTGTCTCTTGGAAATCACATCCAGGATGACATTTTCATTCATGTGGAACTTCGGAGAGCCATTCCCCCACTAATATTGATAGTGATGATCAATTGGTAAATTAGTTTGATACCATTATTTCTATAACAGGGGCCAAAAATTCCTACATGATCAAATAAATGAAAGATTGTATTACTCCCTTAGATGAGTACATCCGGCATGACATTCACCCAATAGTAAGCGTTGATTATTAGAGAATCCACAAGCTTAAATCACAGTTCTCCCTCTAGAGTGAACATATCATTGAAAATAACCTCTATAAGCATGGGTTTTGTGGAATTATTCTATATTTCATTTATGGTAATGAGATAGATCACGTCAGGAAATATTTCCATGATGGGTCTAGTATATCCCATCAGACATGATTGATGTTATCCCAATATATCCAAAGGTTAGATACTTCTAGCCCACCATGTTTCACCACTATATTGAGATCCATTAGATATTTCATACATGCCAAACACATTACTGCTTCGTGCACCAACCAACATAGCTTCCACATAACACCATGTACCCTTATGGTTTTTCATTTTGGGGAATCAATGTGGGTGGCCCTAACCCACCTATGACCGCTCCATAGTTCAGGTTTATTTTGAAAACAAAATAATTATTTTTCTTGTTGGAAACAAATTTCCCCCAAAAATATGTCAAAAAATATTCCATGATTGAGTTTATGATCTCCCACACAGTACATAAATTTGGGATACATCACACAATTTTCATGTACAATTGGACAAACTTTCATGACACCACAATGAAGAAGTAGTAAGCTAGGTAAAATATATGATTCAACCAAACTCCCCATTATCTTGCATGAGTGAATGGTTAGATTAAGGTGTTCAAAAAACCCTATTTAACAATATGGAGAATTTGGTAGCCAATAATAAGAATAGTTTTATTGATAATCTCATCAATTACATTTACGTTTATTGAATTAACGATTGATATTCCACCTATGAAAAACCAAAATCTATGGTGTATATAATAAGGGTAGTTTTTCCTATATATTTTATGTTATAATTACTCTAAATTTTGATTTACAATATGAAAATGATATATATAATAGTATATGTTTTCAAGAAGAGTCAGAGGACCTTAAGTAAAATTGTCTACAAGTGTTGTATAACGTGTACATACACTTTAATTTGGTTGTGGGGGAATTAAACAATAAGTTCATCCTATGATCCTTCCATCAAGGTAACATGGATTTGGCTCTCATAATACTGTTAACACCTGAAAAATGTTTCTAAAGATGGAACCCATGTGGGATGGAACACAAATCATCCACTAGGTCAACTCCAATGGTTTATACTCTACATGTACTATGGATGGTGGTGTATCACACCTCCCACTAACACGATGTTTCAGAAGTTGTACTAAGAATGAATCTAATGTTCCAAACACTATGACAATAAACTAGTAGCAATCATATTTGAGTCATTATAGCCTTAAACTAGCAGTTGCAATTGTATGATTTTTATGATTTTAAATTACAATGTCTAATGGTTTTGTCACATGACATTAAATCTTATCCATACCATGTGTATTGAACATAGGATACCTCATGTGATAAATTTGGGATGATGAAATTGAATATCCCAATCTCACAATATCAAATTATATCCTAACCCTATTTGAGAAACATAGAATGCATCATGTGAAAAATGATAAATTACCAAAACTAATAAACTCATCAAAATATATTAAACTATTGTATTACAATGTGTGATGAACATGGGATACCTCATTTGATTATTATGATATGTTTCAATGCACTCAGAATACGACATAAATCTCCAAATATATTCATCCCTCACTAAAAGGGATTCCAATCTCTCTCCATGGAAATGGTATCCTACTAGCTCACACTCCAGAACTACATGCGATTTGATTTCCAGTTTGGTGGGATACATAGAGACACCAAAAAATTTTATATTTTGTCCCATTCATAAGTTTTCTATTATAATGTGAGATTATCCTAAACATTAAAACCTTTATGATAGCTTACCCAAGATGATGAAAAATGTCAGGGGACTCTTTATCAATTATAATCCTCAATCATAATTCTTTACCATTTAATGATAGATATTCCCTCATGAACTGACATGAGGAATGAATAATTGGAAGAACAACACATAATTCCTCCGCACAATTTCATCTCCACAGTATGCTAATTATATCCTTACCTCTTCAACAATGGATGACTGATATGATAAATATAGGATGAAAAAAAATCACCCTCAACACATGACCAATAAAGGTATCCGTAACCTGGGAAATGAATATAAGATGCCTCATGTGATAACTATGAGATGATACGTCATCCCCTATAGATAAGATACCACCATTTAAGCATTTGTCTCTTACCATTAAATTTCCTAGAACTACCTATGGCGTGATTCCTATTCCCATGGTACACATAGTTATTTTTGATTCTTTTATCATAGTTTAATCCACCTACTAACTCAATTTGGGGTCTTACCAACTTGGATTAGGACCATTCAGACATACTGATACACTCATCTAGTGTGTTAGATCACCGGTGTAGTGGTCCCTGATGCCATTATTCTCATATAAATTTTCTACATTAACATTCACACTTTTTTATTCCTTTGATTTGGATCCTCATATCCCCACAAATTAAAAAATCTCATCTCAAAGGAAATTTTGTTTGGATACACTAGACCACAAAACCTTTTAAAAAAATTACCTAAGGAATCATTGGATTGTTTTGTAGTCCCCAAGATTAAAACATAATAAACATCTGAATCCCATGTTAATTTACCATCCTTGACCAATGTGACTATGGAACCTATGTGTAAAAAATGGTTAATAGTGGTCCCTATCCATCATCCACACGTCTATTCATTACATATCTTTGAATTTATGATTTACCTTCCATTAAACATTACTTTTATTGGGATGGTACATTATCCCCATGCGTGTCATTCTCTTAAATAGTATATTATGATGAATAAGACATCTTCTATTTAACTTTATGGTTCTATCCCTTATGACAATTAAAACTTTATTCGAATCCTGGTTTCTCATAATAATCACAACTAATATGGGATTATAAGAATGTAAATAATTTCAATAATAATGTTTGGAACATGTGAGAATGTCTTAAATAGTGATCCACACTTTGTCCTAAACTCAAAAAATAGAAACTAGGAGCCTATGTCCAAGAATAAAGACATTAAACTATTTGGAAGTTTCCTTGATAATGTTTCTTGTGGAATTAGGCCTCATTATCCCTTAATTCACATTTAATTTTCACTCTTCTAGGATATTAACATTATATTAAGATGTTAAATCCTCTTTAGTATAAACTCGTCGACCATAATCGTGGATCTCAGATCATAGAGTCATAAAATTAAACTATGTAAGAGTTTACCATGGAAATTTCATGTAGCGTTTATCTTCTTTAGACATCAATTCCTGTCGGTTTTCTATTTTCCCATGTTATGCACATTCCGTTTTGATGTTAACCCCTATTTAGTCAAAACTCGATGAACATAAACAAGGATCCCAATTATAATCATGATGACTTTAATATATTTTTTACTTCTTATTCTAGGAAATATAACATTAAACTTTTTGAAACCCATGGAATGAGATTTATGGCCTTAAACTAGAAACAAACCAGACCAAACCTATGTAACATTAAACTATAGTAATGTTGGGTCCAAACATTATGACCATAAATAAATGTGAAACTATACAACTTTTATCCTAGAATCTCATTAAATATTCTTCAGCTATAATTTTTTGGGAATGTAATTCCACTTCCATTAGAATAGTTTTCCATCGTGTCTTACCACCCTAACTATATTCAATGAATTATGACCTTACACTATTTGAAACCATTTTTCTGATAGGAATGACCTTAAACAACCCTATGCAAGTGGCACATAGGTTTGTTAGGTTAAAAACCCAAATGGAAAACCTGAGAAAAATTATGACTCCCACCTACCAAGTCGCTTTCATGTGTAGGGGAGAAATGAGGGTGTAAATAAAAATGATACAAATATGGAAGGACAAACCATGAACCCTATAAGAACCCCTAATTCAATTTTTGGACCTAATCTCTTCAGGAAAACATTGCTTCCAAATATTAGCTATCATTGCATCATGATATCTGTAACATCCCAAGATTTTATGAGAATTATTCCTTATAATTTCATTGATTTCCTGTATTTTACGCTACACCAAATTTATCTTGTGTGATACGCAACAACGTATTAGCTTGAAGTATACACAACACTATTCTTGGCTCATGTTACAAACAATTTCAAGTTCGTTTTGTAGAAATTATTCTATGGAACAATAATTATAGATTTTGTTTAATGTATAAATGAAATAAATTTTTAATTATGTTATATGCAATAGAAAAGGTATCTTGCACTACATGCATCCCTGGCTTGGCTTGCATTATACGCAAGAGAAACCTTCCTCGATAACGTGTGTGGTACGCAATATCGAGTTCCACTAAACAAAGCTATATTGTTAAAATATTATTATGGACTAGCCGTTATGAATAGTATTAACTAAATTTTTAATTTTATAACATTATTATTCATCTTACCCATTTTCAAAAACATGGTATGTGAACAAAATAAATTTTTCGGGTAAAATAAGTATTTTTTTAAAAAATGCAGTTTTACTGCCTTTTGATGGCGCACAAACATTAAATATACTTTTTGACATGTTTATAAGTTCAATTTGACAAAATAAAAATCTTCTTTGGAATCAGGACATAAAAATTTACTTTGGATAAAATTTTCATATTATTCTGATAACTTCCATATTTTAATGAATAGTAAAAGCATGCTATAATTTAATTAAAAATAATTTTTTTCATCACTATAATTAATATGGTTAAATTATAATTTTGAATGATTTTAAAGTATAAATAGAATATATTTTTACCATTTAATATAATTTATGTCATCTCCATTAATTTTACATTGAATTCATAGGTAAAAACATTTCAATCTTTGGCAATGTTTTAACATTTAAAACCTGTTTTCTTAACAACGGGATTATTTTTAAATTTATTACTGAAACTTCTATGTTTATAATTTTGAAAAATGGATTCCATATTTTTATTCATTGGGTCCAAATTTTGTTAGTAGGTTACTTGTATTTTTTGATATTATGAATAGTAACTACGATAATTTTTATTTACTGTCGTTAAAGGTAAATCATGCAATTAAGGGTAAAAATTAGATTATAAAATTAGCCTAACACCTGCCAAAATTCTATTGGATGACTAAAGGTCGACCCATATCCTCTAAGGGTCCGAATAAATTCATTTTATGGACTTCTGACCATTAAAATTATTTAATTATTATTAAAACCAAAGAAAGTGACAACATGTTACTCTCTTAAATATTATAAGTATAATAATTTTACTATAGTGATAAAATTCATTAAAAATCAAACATGAATAGTCTACAGAAATATAATTACATTATCTACATCATGGAAATTTATTTAGAATTTTTAAGGAATAAAAAATTATTATTAAAGGTGACACAATAGCGATGTTGATATTGTTTTATTTATTGAAATATCAAATAAATGGTTTTAATGATATTAAAATAAATAATATATAAAATATTTAATGTGCTCCACTAATTTTATATATAAATTAGACATGTTATGAATCTATTACATCTTTTATTTCAAACATATATTCTGTGTGGATTTTATTTAAATTCTAATAAATGAATAGTGTCAAAATTGACACAATTGTTAATTTATAAAAATAACATAATATAAAATTGTTTAAAAATCACAAAAATATTTAAAATTTATAAATTAAAATTTAAATGGTCGAAAAGTTCATAAAGTATCCAATTATGGACAATTCACAACACAAAAGTAATTATTTACAATAATTCAAAATTTAGAATCCTATTACCACAAATAAAATAAAATATATTAAATAAGGATAAATCAAGTTGATAATGTTCAAAATAAATTCCCAACATGTCTAAATTTTATTGAATGATGATATTACAATCTTATATCATCTAATATTTTGATTTGAGTCATTTTTGGATGTATTTAAGTGAGGTTGAATTTATTAAAAATTAATATTTCTTATGTTACCAAAGGTGCCCCTCCCCTCCCTTATAAAAAGGGAACCCCTTCCCTCTTATCTTCACACCCTTTTGAGCCTCTAATCTTGGCCAACCCCTGCCAATTCCACTTCTAAACCTCTCTAGTAATATCATAGAGGTTCTGGTCTTCTCAAAGGACAAACTCTAGTGCCCTAAGAATATGTTTAACGGAGGTGCGTAGAGGAAGAGGTAATATCTTCTACCAACTCTTTCAAGTTTCTTTCATCTTCTTCTTTAGTTGTTCAATTATAAAGTAATAAAATAAGTATCAATAATATACTAATATTTTATTATAAATATGAAACAAACCTTTTTCACCTTCTATCCATCCTTCGGAAAACAAAATCACTGCGCGTCCGTACGTACGGAATACCGTCTCCACGCCATGGTGTAATCTATTTTTCCACCACCTCCTTACATGGATGGGTATAATTGTGTAAAGAATATCTATATATTGTTATTATAACATCATACTGATTCTGAGATATTATATCATCCCCTATAATTCTATTAAATAGATATGGGAATGATATCATCACTTGTGTGTACGTACGGTCTACAGTCTCCACAAATGCGATGAGATTCCTTTTCCAGGATTTACCATTCAAGTATGATTATAAAGTATATATAATAAATAATCATGAAATATATTACATAATAATGATACTAGATTTATGTACATATATTCTTCATTTACTTAATTCCATTTAATTCAATAAGGAAACGAAAACAGCGTTAATGTGTACGTACGACCTACCATCTCCATGAACGGTGTATTTCATTCCATTTATCGATCTATCATATATATTTTTTTACTGACTATATATTATATATAAATCATTCTTTACATTATGAAATTAAGTAAATCAGGATATATGTAATAATATCAAGAACATAAAATTGAAACACATATGATAAATGAAACGATTTTACCCAAAACACTTCTTTAACATGGAATTTACAAAAGAATGGTTAATATAAAGTCATCAGTGAACTATATATGATATCATAACAATGAATATGATTATATAATAAGTCAATGATATTATTTAAATCATTATACATGTGGTTCAGATACATACGAAGCATATCGAACATAAGGTAAGTGATAACTATTCCATTCAAGTTCTTATCTGAGATTATTATTAGTACATATTTACTAGGGTTATTGTTATCATCCTTGTCCATGTTTTCTAAAAAAAATTCATGTATGTTTAATGTCCTATTTATCCAATTTTTAATTTTACCACATGTTATAGAAGGAATCTTTCTTTATATACGAGAAACGTTTTTGACTTTTCCGACAAAAGTAAGAGGAGAATTTTTTTAAATTATACGTCATGAATGGATTTCTAAAGTTTCATAACTACTTATTTCAATGAAGATTGCTCTACAATATTTCATTACTATTTTCAAAAAAATCCTTTTCTTTTAATATTTCATGACATTTTGTGAAAATAAAATGATTTCGAAGAAGAAATGATATTTTCATCAAGAATTCATTTCAAGTGTTTTATCAAAACCATTTTCCATCTAAGATGTCATTATTTCATATGTTTATGTTTCAAGTATAATGTCTCTATGATTAAAATGGTTTCAATTTTTTTATGATGAAATGATATCCATTTGTTTTATATGGATTATTTTATGATGGGATGATCTTTATGAACCCCATTTTAGTCATTGGGTTATGTTGAATGATTTATGTTTATGTTGTGGCACACTTAAAATGATTTCATTATGGGATGGGTGGGACCTATATCTCCATAAAATGATTTGGGTAAAGATTTATATCTCATGAGATTGACATGGATAGAATGGGAAGTTAATCTGGTTCAGTGATATAGGACTGGAATGAGGATTGAACTCGGTTCAATAAGGGACTTTATCCACTTATATGGTCTTGGAAGCAAGGCCATGGCTACTATGGAAATCATATCAAGTGCTTAAATTTTTTCCACAGTTACATGTTTTATTCCCATTATATTTTATCATGATTGATTTTCCATTATGATCTATGCCTTACGTACTTCCATGTTTTATGTCATTGCTCAAGATTTTTATGTTTAAACATTATGTTCATGTTTTTAAGTTCAAATGTATATGGTTGGTTTTATTTTCTCCATGCATACCATTACTGAGCATTTGAGCCCTCCCTTTATATTTTTTCTTTTCCCCATGATATAAAGAAAGGTTTTAGTTAAGAAAACAAAAGGGGAAGATCTTTGTGGGAGATGTGGAAGATCATTCACCATGATTAGAAGATTATGTACCAAGTTTCCAAAGACACTAAACTATTATGGTCCTTGAGTGTTGCTGTTTTTATATATTAAGTATTCCTCAAAAGTAATGTAATGTCCATGTACGTCAATCTTGGGTCTCTACAGTTGGTATCAGAGGAAAAAAGAGGTAGGAATGAATCCGATCCTTAGGAACTCTCACATATGAGCGTTGGACGAAGCATGGATCTCCGCCCAAAGGCTTCATGAGGAAATGGTTGCCACTGGGGATGGGGGTGTGTGCCACCCAAATGGTTAGCTGGCCATGGAGTGCCACGATAAGGATCAATTATTGTCCACTAGAAGTAATTCTAGACCACTACAGTTGTTATTAGAGGAATGGTTTTTTTAACTATTGGAAACTAGGATGTGAAAACTTTAGGGAGATCCCTAGAGACATTTCTAAGGTATGTCTAGGCATGTCTCTACTCTTAAGTATATGTATAGGTTATAGTCCTAGAATAACATTAACTATCCTAGAATTAAACCTAATATGTTATATATTGAAGGTAATCCCCCTTTATTATGTTGTTTTCCTAGAATGATTTTTGCCTCTTACACTATTCTTTTTGGGTTTTAGATGATGGATGGAACCTGAAGGAACCGTGTTGGTCAATGTAATGGGAAATGCAATGAATTTCCTCCTTAACAAACCAATGTTATGGGATATGGAGTGTAAAATATTATTATTATACTTACATAAGCTATGAATCATTCTAGAATTCTGAATTAACAGAGAAGTGAACAATATTCTATTGATTCCTTCATGAGGCAACGTCCACCTTATTTCTGTAGGTCTTCTGATCCACATGTTGCTAAAAAATAGATCAGTACCATTGAAAATATATTATTCATACTTCAATGTTCAAAACATGAAAAAGTCTTTCTGTCTTTTTACAGTTTAGATGGTGAAGCAGACCAGTGGTGGACTCTAATTAAGAATACAAGGCCCCAAGGTGAAATTGACTTCATGGAATGAGATGAGTTCAAGAACTTATTTTTCAATAAGTACTTCCCTCGTATTATTCGAACAAATATTGAAAAGTAGTTCCTTGAGCTTATTCAAAATGATGATGAATCTGTTGGTATATACGAAGAAAATTTTACAAGGCTTGCAAGGTATGCATCGGGCTTTATAATCCAACCTGAAGGTAAAGTTGATCTATTCTTAAGTGGATTGAAACCAAGACATCGAAGGGAATTAGCTATAAGAGACTTTAGTAGCTATGAAGAAATTGTGTGTTGTGCTATCAAGTTAGAAATGGAAGTTGGTGTTACATATCCATCTTAAGGTTTTGACAAGAAACGAAAGATGGAGTTCAAGGAGAAATCTCAGAATAATGGTGAAAAGAAAATGAATTTTTCTTTATGATCAAAGTGTGAAAAGAACCATGGTGGATATTTCCTAAAAGGTACTAGAAAATTTTTTATGTGTGGAAAAGAAGGTCATTGAGAAGATGAGTGTAGAAGTAACGGGAAAAAGGTATCTAATGATGTGAATAGAGAAAATACTACAGAGAACACTCCACTAACACTTCAATGCTTCAAGTGCAAGGAAATGGGGAACTATTCTAATCAATCCCTAATCCAAGGGTTAATGATGATCGACATGAGCAACCACTTATGGAAAAGGATAGAGGAAAGTCACATGTGATCACTATTGGCGATGTTGAACATGAAAACGATGTGGTGGAATGATTAAGTGTTTATGTAATGGGATTCCAGAATAATGTTGTATATAGTATGGTGGAATATTGGAATATTTATGTATTGGTCTATTGTGGTTTTCAATAATTTTATGGTACTGGTAACCATGGAAAGTGATTGAGATATTTTTGGAAAGAAGGGGATTTGCACATAATCAAGGGATGAAGAGAAAATGAAATGTTTGATAGTATTCATGAGCTCATGACTAATATAAGGACAAAGTTATATGACGGTTTGAGTATATATAATTTTTGGATTTTGTTATGTGGAAAGTGTTAACATTTGACAGCATTCATGTTTTCAATAAGGTTTTGTGGTAATTCGTGTTTCAAAAGAATACATTATTAAGGTATTCACATGTTTGTAATGTGACCAACAATATATATCTTATGATATATGGGGGATAAATAATGGTATTAACGTGCTTGTTTTTAGAGCTTTCTAGTAATTGTTTTCTTTATACTATGAGTTTGGATAGAAGTATTTTAGATAAGCCTAAAGAATGGAATTGATTATGTTGGACATAAATTAGTATTTTTTATGGATTAAACTGTTTCAATATTATTTATGGGATGTTATAATAATGTAGTTTAAGAAAAAGGACAACCTGCAGCATGAGCGACAACTCGTCGGGTCAGACAAGGATGTGGGAATCGAACCCACAACCGAAGTGCGACATTCCTTTATCGCTTACCACTGGCCTGCAGGAAGTCCCCGGTTAGTAGAAACTAGTTTTATTTTATTAAGAGGTATGATAGATGAAGTATAAGTCCATTTTTGGAACCATATACGATTAATCTCACCATAAGATGGACTTCTGTTTATAAAATTTTCTAATCATATGTTTGAGACAGATGGAATGACCTATCATTCTATCACATGATCTGCTAACACTTCACAAAATACAAATTCAACTTCATTTCATTAAGAAATGAAGTATAAATTTTTTCAAGGCACGAACAATGGTGATATTGTACCGAAATAAAGTAAGTATTTCTTCCAATTCAAATTCTTCAACTTTAGGGAAATGATCTTGAAAACCAAAAATGTTGTCCTAGTGTCCTCATATATGATGAATTAGATGGTACCATAGATCATAAAAATTTTATGGATTTGTTATTTTTGTCTTTTTCATAGCCATGTTCTCTACCACTATCCATCAAAACTTGATGGATAGATTTCTCTTCCATATCCATATTTTCACCTATGTTCTCTTATGTGGAAACCCAGTGATGAGTTAATTTAGGTAACCGTTATGTTTCATAATTCACTTTTTAAAAGTAATATTTAGTAATCCTTTTTACGATGTGGGTTTTATGAAAGAAACATTCAAGTAGTAAACCATTTACAACCGTGACGAATTTCGAGGGTGAAATTCATTTTTAGAGGGGTAAAATGTAACAACCCGAGATTTTAGGAGAATTATTATTTTTAATTTCATTAATATCTTGTGGTGTACGATACACCAAATTTAGCTTGTGCTATACGCAACGCAGCATTAGCTTGCAGTATACGCAATGCTATACCTAGATCGTGTTACACACAATTTCCAGTTTTTTATGTAGAAATTAATCTACACAACAACATGTATAGATTTTTGTTAATCTATAAATGAAATTAGTTTTGAATTATGTTATACGCAACACCAAAGGGAGCTTACACTACACGCATCCCTGACTTGGCTTGTGTTATATGCTAGAGAAATGGTCCTCGATAGCATGTGTGGTACGCAATATCGAGTTTCACTAAACAATGATATATTGTTATAATATTATTATGGACTAGCCATTATGAATATTATTAACTAAATTTGTAATTTTATAAAATTTGTAATCATCTTACACATTTTCTAAAGCATGGTATGTGAACAGAACAAATATTTCGAGTAAAATAAGAATTTTTAAAAAAATGCAGTTTTGCCGCCTTTTGATGGCGCACCAACATTAAATCTAGTTTTTGACATGTTTATAAGTTCAATATGACAAAATAAGATTTTTTTTTGAATCATGATATAAAAATTTACATTGGATAAAATTTTCATATTATTCTGATAACATCCATATTATAATGAATAGTAAAAACACAAAATATTTTAATTAAAAATAACTTTTTTCATTAAAATAATCTATATGGTTAAATTATAATATTGAATGGTTTTAAAATATAAATAGAATATTTTTTTTCCATTTAATATAATTTATGTCATTACCATTAATTTTACATTGAATTCATAGGTAAAAACATTTCAATCTTTGGCAATGTTTTAACTTTTAAAACCTGTTTTCTTAACAACGAGATTAATTTTAAATTAATTACTGCAACTTCTGTGTTCTGAATTTTTAAAAATGGATTCCATATTTGGATTCAGTAGGTCCAAATTATGTTAATAGGTTACTTTTATTTTTTTGATATTATGAATACTAACTACGGTAATTTTTATTTACTGCAGTTAAAGGTAAATTGGGTAATTAAGGGTAAAAATAAGATTATAAAATTACCCTAACACCTGCCAAAATTATATTTATATGACTAAAAGTCCACCCTTATTACATAAGGGTCGGAATAAAATCATTTTATGGACTTTTGACCATGAAAATAATTTAATTATTATTAAAACCATAGAAAGTGACAACATGTCAATCTCTTAAATATTATAAGAATACTAATTTTTATTTAGTGATACAATTCATGAAACATCAAACCTGAATAGTCTCCAGAATTCTAATAAAATTATATACATCATAATTTTTTTTTAATATTTTTAGGGATTAAATAATTTTCATTAATTGTGACACAATAGTGATGTTGAAATTATTTTATTGTTTGAAATATCAAATAAATGGTTTTAATGATATTGAAATAAATATTATATGAACTATTTAATGTGATAAACTAATTTTAAAGACAAATATGACAAGTTAAGAATCTATTTAAACTTTCATTTAGAACATATATTTGGTGTGCAGTTTATTTAAATTCAAATAAATGAATACTGTCAAAATTGAAACAATTGTTATTATATAAAAATAACATAATATAAAATTGTTTAAAAATCTCAAAAATATTTATAAATTATAAATTAAAATTTATATGGTCTAAAATGTAATTAATTATCTAGATATGGACAATTAACAACACATAAGTAATTATTTATAACATTTTAAAAATTAGAATCTTATTACCACAAATAAAATTAAATAGATTTAATAAGGATAAATCAAGTTAATAATGTCTAAAATAAATTTCCAACATGTCTAAATTTCATTGGATGATTCTATTACAACCCTATCTCATCTATGCTTCGTATGTGAGTCTTATTTGGAAATTTTTAGGTGAGGTTAAATTTATTATAAATTAATATTTCTTATGTTAACAAAGGTGCCCCTCTCCTCCCATATAAAAAGGGCACCCCTTCCCTCTTCTCTTCACACCCTTTTGAGCCTTGAAGCTGGGCCAACCCTAGACAATTCCACTTCTAAACCTTAGTAGTTATATCAGAGTGGTTCTGGTCTTCTCAAAAGACCAATTCTAGTGCCCTAAATGATGTTTAATGGAGGTGTGTCGAGGAAGAGGTAATCTCTTCTACAGACTCTTTCAAGTTTCTTTCTTCTTATTATTTAGTTGTTTCATTATAATGTAATATCAGAAGTATCACTAATATACTGATATGTTATTATAAATATGAAACAACCCTTTTTAACCTTCTATCCATCCTACGGAAAAGAAAATCACCGCGCGTGCATACGTACGGAATACTGTTTCCACACCGTGGTGTAATCTGTTTTTCCACCACCACCTTACCTAGATGGGTATAATGGTGTAAAGAATAATTATATATGTTTATTATAACATCATACTGATTCTGAGATATTATATCATCCACTCCAATTCTATTAAAAATTTATGGGAATGATATCATCGCTCGTGCGTACGTACGGACTACCGTCTCCACGAACGCGATGAGATTCACATTCAAAGATCTACCATTCAAGTATGATTATAAAGTATATACAATAAATAATCATGAAATATATTACATAATAATGAATCTGGATTTATGTACATATATGTTTTATTTTCTTAATTCCATTTAATTCAATAAGGAAAGGAAAACAGCGTTCATGCGTAACAGTGTATTTCATTCCATTTATCGATCTATCATATATATTTATATAATGAATATATATTATATATAAATCATGTATTACATTATGGAATTATGTAAATCGGGATATAAGTAGTAATATCATGAACAACTAATCGAAACACGTATGATAAATGAAATGATTTTACCTAAAATGTTGTTTTAACATGGAAATTACAAAAGAAAGGGTAATATAAAGTCATAAGTGAACCATATATGATATCATAACAACAAATATGATTCTGTAATAAGTCAATGACACTATTTAAATAATTATACAGGAGGTTCGGATACATACGAAGCATATCATAAATGTCCATGTTTTACAAAAATGTTTTCATGTATTTTTAATGTCCTTTTTACCCAATTTTGACTTTTACCACTTGTTATGGAAGTAATCTTTCTTTTATTTACCATACGAAGAACTTTTTTGATTTTTCCAACAAAAGTACGAGGATAACTTTTTTTATCTTATACGGAATGAATGGATTTTTATGGTTTCATAAATACTTATTTCAATGAAGCTTCCTCTAAAATATTTCATGACTATTTTCAACAAAATAAATTTCTTTTAAAATTTCTTGATATTATGTGAAAAAAAATGAATTTGAAAAAGAATGGATATCTTTATCAAGAATTAATTTCAAGTGTTTTATCAAAACCATTTTCCATCTAAGATGATATTTTTTAATATGTGTATGTTTCAATTATAATGTCTCTATGATTTACATGGTTTCACTTTTCTTATGATGAAATGATATCCATTTGTTTTATATGGATTATATTATGATGGGATAATGTTTATGAAACCCATTTTATTCATTGGGTTATGATGAATGATTTATGTTTATGTTGTGGCACACATAAAATTATTTTATTATGAGATGGGTGGGACCTATATCCCTCTAATGAATTGGGTAATTATTTATATCTCATGAGATAGACATGGATGTAATGGAAAGTTAATCTGGTTCAGTGATACAGAACTGGAATGAGGAGTGAACTCGGTTCAGTAAGGGACTTTTTCCACTAAGATGGTCTTGGTAGAAATGCCTTGTCTACTATGAAAATAATATCAAGTGATTTATGTTTTTCCACAATTACATGTTTTATTCCCATTCTATTTTATCATGATTGATGTTCCATTATGATCTACACCTTACGTACTTCCATGTTTTATGTCATTTCTCATGATTTTGATTTTTAAACATTATGTTCATGTTTTTAAGTTCAGATGTATATGGTTGGTTTAATTTTCACTACGCTTACCCTTACTGAGCATTTGATCTCACCCTTAATATGTTTTATTTTCCCCAGGATATAAACAAAGGTTTTAGGTAAGAAAACAAAAGGGGAATATCTTTGTGTTAGATGTTGAAGATCTTTCACCATGGTTAGAAGATTATGTTCTAAGTTTCAAAATACACTAAACTATTACGGTCCTTGAGTGCTGGTTTTTTTTATGTATTAAGTATTCCTAAAAAGTAATGTAATCTCCATGTATGTCAAGATTGGGTCTCTAAAATATCCCCCTTGAGATGTTCTTCATTTTCCATAATTTTTGGTATCCCAATACCTAGACTAGTAATGAATTTTTAATATCAATCCACATGTCCTATTCAAAAGATTCTAAATTATTCTTCGATCATCCTATTCAGATTATATTAAAATGAATGAAACGTCATCCTCGCTATATGATGTTAAAATAGGCATTCAACGTCCTTGGTGAAGGATGATAAAACTACACGCTGTCCAACCTCATTACACAAGGTAAAACTAAAATGTGTCTTATTCCCTCAAGTACGATACCAAATTTTCTCCTTTGGTGATGGTAACCTACCATACCATTTGAGTTTCATAACAGTCCATTGGAATTAAATATGACTCTTTCTATATAAGATGATTTTGGCCTTCAATTGAAATTATACACCAATCTGATGTGGTTAAAAACACAGTGTATGAATTTTGAGTGTGTTCAACTACATATGAAAATTACTTTAGTTCATTCCCATGATATGCATCTTTCAGTGTTGGGATCCCCATCAAACTTCTTGTCTGAATGGGAACCCTAAGGGTAATGGTACTTGACCAAATTACCTCACCAACAATCCAAGGCACATGCTCTTAATAAATGTTGATGAACTTTTCATAGGTACCGTATTTCGAACATGGTAAATGGAGAACCCCCATTTCTTTTCCCTATCCTTAATTGAATTATAGTGAAATATGTGTTTCTAAGATGGTTTGATGTCATCATTTATATTACAATCATGACCTATGTGTTCCATATCCTAGGCATCCCGCTTCACACTATTCATCTCCTTTTTTCGGGTAGAATTTGATTCCCCTGCTCTTACCCAATTTTTTCATTATCACATATATTGAAATGATGTTGGAGTTTTAGAGAACCCTACTAAACAACCAATAAATTACTAGATATGACACATTTGGTGTAAATAAACAATTCATACCACATGTGTCCATACCATGTTTAGAACTCACATATAAATCAAAAATCTAATATTTTACCTCTGTCTCCCTCACCGAGCATGACTCTGATGGGAATAGGTATTTATTTCTTTTTTCATGTTAATATTTGAAATTGATAAGAGAAAAAAACACCCTTATGAATAATGAAAAATCTTATTAAACAATTTCAAATGTCTAGGGAGGTTTATTCACACATCGAAGACGCTACATTATTTTCAATCTAAGATTGAGGTCCTAATGGATCAACCCTAGATATTGAGAATTCTAGCTCAACCAACCACTACTGAGAGGCCTCATGGGTCTTCTACCACATGGCCAACCATGTTTCATCCTCAAATTGGATAGGTAGAAATACATCTACATGAGTACACAATCAACCCTTATAATTTGGGAACATCGCTACCAACGATTATTCCCCCACTGACCTTACCTCAACTGCCACTAACTATTACATTAGCTGGTGGATGGTCCCTATTTCAGACCTGAAAATGTCCAATTGAACATTCAGTTATTCCTCCTTCCACACAATATATTTTACATATTTCTATATAAAGCATATACCTTTATTTTCACCCTTATACCAGGGAGTGTCAATCACATGATAATATATGTGCACCCACTCATAATGATTGTCACAAAATAGTGAATGAATATCTTAAGAGACCACACCTTCAGTTCCCATGTTCAGTAGCCAGTGGTAGAGTGACCCAATCCATCTCACTAAATCTACCATTGTCGTAAGGGTGATGAAAGTCATCATGATTTACAATCCCTATCTAGATGAAATGATTCTCTTAAACAAATAAAACTAATAATTATACATATCCAAGGGTTAAATTTCTTCACACTCATGGAAATATATCAAGAAAATTCAACAGTGTTCCCTTTAGAAACCCTCATAAAAAGGCTAGTTTACATAGCAAGGAAAGGGATTTCCTTGTACAAATCTTCTAACATGGTCGAAATATCTCCAAATTATATTTTGACCACCCCTAAATCTATATATATGTTTTCAACTAGTTTCTTCTGGTGATTAAGACTGGATTACCCTAAATGAGTACCTCATTGAGAGTTATCTCAACTATTTGAGTAGGTTCCCCAAATAGCTCAGCCACACCCGATTTCTAAGCATGCACTAAATCGAGAACTATCTCAAGAAAAGGGTAAAAAATTGGATCAACTTGTAACAATAAACAAGGTAGATAAATATTGTGAAAGAGAATAATCTTACATGGGTAAAGGTATTGACTGATATCCATGCCTAATGTATTAAACAAGCATTCCACTACTAGTGACCCTTCGGCACCAGTTCTCAACTCAATAGATGCTACAACACCCCTTTGTAATATGAGGATATGAGTTGTGTTAGACAGATAGAAATGTCACTATGGAATAATATAATAAGATGAGAATATTAGGAATATGACTCAAATCATTACATTGATGGGTTACTAGAATTTTAATGATAAGATTCCGTATGAGGCTTTCCCTATCTGTTATAATAGCAGTCATTAGGATTCCAGTGTGTATCCTCCATAAATTACTGGGAGGGATGTATAATCATATACATCCCCTCCGTCCACCACAATAGATTCCCTATATGTAGTGGCCCCGAGACCAAACTGAGAGGTGGAATCCTCGGTGTACAGGGAGGTGCTATCTTCTCTCTCGTCAGATGTCCCTTGGATATTCTTATCTTCTTATTACATGTGAAAATATTACATGTTATATGTGATAAATAAAATGAAATAAGAAACAAACAGTTGAAGGAAATGAAATCATCAAATATGATATCATTTAGGTCTTTTTCCAATGTATTGACCTCTCCAATATCCTAGGAACTATCCCGCTTAGCATCGTGACCCAAGGACTCCTCAACACTATAGACTTATTCCCCAAAATTGGGTTCCATAACTTGTTAGTCCAGAGACATTTCATTGACATTCATCCTTATCCCCACAATAAAAATTCCATTATCTAGAGGAGTTGAAGGTTCACCCTCTCCATGATATCACAAAATTTAATACACATCTACCATGTGCTCAAACTACTCAAGGAATCTCACTCATGCTATAATTATTGAAAACATGATATCTATATGATTGATCGCCTCTGGGTCGACCATCCAACATATGTACTCCTCTGTCTAAGATAGATGTAATGTACCTCATACTATTAAATGTTTACAGAAGATATAATAATTATGTAATTGTAATATGTAATGAAAACACTTCCACAAATCATCCCGTGATTGGAATTTTCCATCCCAAGAGTTCTCTAGTCCCACCTGTGATCACTTCTACAAGTGCATTGACCCTCTAGAGGATGGAGGCACAGAAATCCCATAAAATCACGAATTTCAGTACATGTTTACCCCTTTATGAGAATCTTACACCCATATGTGGATACCACAGGGAACCCTTCTTTTTTAGTGTCTCGCTTGTTGGAAACATTTTACTCACTCACTGGCATAAAATTGGGTTAGGATATATTGCAACCAAGTTGCAGGCATAGGTCATGGTGATAATTATTTAAGGAGTAACTCGATGAAACATGGTTCCTTCCATAGTAGATTCATCAAAAAATAATAATTAAAACTTATAAAGATACAAGGATGCATCTCCTCATGCATACTCATATTTAATTTCATCATCAATTAATGGATTAATCTAAATTGATGAGAATACTAGGATAGAGCGTACCACTCATTGAATGTATTTTCATTGATCAATGAGGATATTAATCCACAATGGAAGGACATAATGTATTATATCTACACTAGTAAACCCCTCGAGTTGTCAACTATATTTCCATTTGGGGTTGGGAAAGGCCTGAAATTAAATTTGCCATCAATTGTGGTGCTCACCATCACCCCAAACGCATGTCGTGTTGCTGGTATGGTTCCAAAAATGTGGGAGAGATAAGGTATAAATCCAATGTTTGAGGGGTTAATCAGGTTTGGAAATTCATTTCACCCAAGATGTGTTGGGACCTATCCCTGTAGAAACTGTAATTGGCCACATATGTGCCTGGGCATATCCCACATCACAACATGTCCCAGTTGGTGATAGGGTCTCTATAGTACTAGGATTCATAGGTTAACATGATTTCCTACTGCCATGACCCTCATAATCACTAGTGTTCCTAGTTATTGTCACATTAATCCATCCATTACCAAGAGTAGGCCACCATGAAGAAATGTGTCCAGGAATTGAGTATACGGAACCTCTAGGATCTGGTTGATTATGTTCTGTCCCCACTCTTGGTCTCTACCCTCCTATAATATCAACCAATATTATATCAGCCTCCTCACCTACCTAACCAATAAAAAATTCATTTTCCTCCCCATCATCTCAATTTCATGTATGTTAATAACAATCCCAACCATCTCGTGAATGGGATATCATTGTGCAACACAAGTAGATGATCTATCATTTATTCCAACCGATCCATGAGGGTCCCCACAATTATTGGAATCTATTATTTTTCCAAATAAGCATTAGATTTAGTGACGAAGTCTTCATACTAGAACTTGGTTAGTGGAATCCTATTTATGCTTTTTAAATGCATTATGTTAACCCTCTACGGGTTTGTATCCGGGGACCACCGACTGAGAATGTTTAGGAGAATCTTTTTTGATGATATACATGGATTTAGGAAATAAATAATACCTCACACTTTATATATAGGACATAGTAATGATTTGTAATTTTTAACGGTTATGCATATGAAATACAAACACACTCACTCATTAGTGATGTTATCGTAAGCATGCAAATATGAATCTCCATCCCAACCATGGCGATTGTTTAAAATGTTATGTTGAATGATACTTGAATAATTCAAATGAGATTTTTCAACCATAGGCTATTCCCTAATCACCATCATCATCAATACATTCATGGTATTGTTATAATATTCTTCAGAATCCTTGATTGGGTGACCAATAGTAGTAATTTTCCAGAATTTAAGATCATTATGATGTAAAAACCAAAATCATATGTGTTCATCCCCATAATTGGGATGGACACATCATCTAGCTGTATAAAGAAATATATTGATATACATTACATGGGCCTCTATCAATTTTCCTAATAGTTTAGCATTATCAAAAATGATCCTCCCTACCTTGAGAATTTCAGGGTTTCCATCCATCTCTGTCCTCCGACCTATAGTTGTAGCAACATGTTATTCAGATTTATTGTCCATCTTTATGTGTTTTTGTGAATTCAGTAATAATGGACCAAAAAATATATATAGATTCGCACAGGTAGATTAGCTAAAAATAAATGTACTTATTTATGTGAAAAGGGACAACCTATGCTCGTAATGTTTCTCTATATGAAGGTGACATGCTTGAATTTCACATCTTCTAACTAGGAAGTTCAAAAACAAGTGTTGTATTTCCCAAAAAAGTGACTACATTTTGAGAAATAAATTCCAGTCACTGCACAAGGGTCCCCCTTGGCCTTTATTTAGGCATTCCCCCCATGTATTTTCACATTCCCATCCACTTTGTTTAAAAATATGAAACATTTCATGATCAGATGAAAACTCACCACAGACATTGGAATATTTTTCAGAACATTAAATTCTAGACCCCCATAAGCTCTAATTATTAGGGGATTTTTTTGGTCTAAAAAACACAATATATCCATTGAATGATCTATTTTTAAACAAATTATCCTCCCTTTCCCAATAAATCATTTATTATTTAATGGGTAAAAGTCGCAGAGCATATTTTTTGGGGTGTAACTTAATGTTTGGTTGTGAAAATAACATATGAAAAAAATTCACCACTGAAGAGATTGGTATTGTTAGGAGACCAAGAGGCACATTTATTACATCATGTGGATAGTGCATAATATTGGACCATTGCACTTAACCGAAACAATTGAAAAAAAAACGTTTTTTTTTAAAATTTGATGCTAAACCAAAGCCTTATATGATTTTCTCTATAATGAAAAGGTGTAATACACGTGAAAATATTTGCATGATATTGGTCGAGTTGTGTGGTAGAATCAACCCATTTCATAAAAAAATAAAGAATCACCCATTCCCATTTGGGGACTGATATTTTAAATTCAATGTTTCATTTTTCTTTCACTCAAACCCCAATTCCATGACATCATGAAACTATGAACTCCCATGGGATCCCAAAGGTTTTGATCATTAGAGAAAGAAATCACATTGTCCAAAACATATCTTGGATAATTCTTGATAGATACTCCCACATAATCCCCTTAAATGATATATGGGTATGGGCATGATTACTTTCCTTCATGAAACCCTAGGCTTCACTTGACTCCAGTTTTTGGGTTCATCAATGACACCCTACATCAATGGCATGCACTTTTGACCGAACTTATGTTTAGTCAAACCCGACATGCATGCACAACTAAAGAGTTACATGAAACATCCTTATAAAACATAACCCTATGTATCCTTATTCCAATAGACTCTCACAAAATTTTAGTGATCTAGTTCCTTACACAAATTCCAACTAATCCTACTAGTGCTCCAATATCCCTGCAATTGTTCTCAAAAAACATCATTTTTGAATTCATTGAATGGTCTAGATAGGCTCTATTATGTTTTCCCATAATAATTACAACCTAATTACCCTTAATCCCAGACATAGACACCTTTTTTCAAGGACCACTAATTCCAACTCCATCATGCTACTATTTACGCTAGGCTCCACCTAGTGGTGCATGACTAGTAGATGCATAATCCCCAAATGTGGCATCATAATGGGAATATACCACCCTTTCCCAAAAGGGAGGTAATATGTAGGACCTTCCTTTCCAAAATTAAAATAGTATCACTTTTTACAGGATCCTGGACACCCAATATTTATGGTGTAATTATACATACGTAACAAACTATTAGTACGATGTTAAAATATAAGACAACATCTTCTTCACATGATGTTAAATTGTGATATGAAACCATTTCATGTGAACCACAATCCACATATAAAAAAAATCATGGGATGAAACCTCCTCCAACACTATGGTGTGATAATCCTCATTTTGGATGCTTCTAGGAACAATCCCCAAGACCTTCCTCATTGTCATCCCTTACACGACATGATCATCCATTCCACATAATGTTAAAAATCATGGACCTTTCTTCTCACACTACATTAAACTATGGTATCTAAATAAATAGTATTGAAACCTATATTCTAATAAGGTACACATGATACATCCATGAGGTCCAATACAAATATATTATTAATACTAGGATTCCTCCACGAGTATTATTCCCAATACCCAAGCACCACTAAACTAGTATGACCTATCTAAGGTAAAACAACAACCCTCAAATGTTCTCATCTCCTCCCCCTAGGAACAAAATTCACAAAACCCTAAAATTTGATCATTACCCCCTAGGGACACACTAAACTAATCCCTCATGTTATATCATCTCCCCCCTTGGGGAAAAAATTATCCAAACCCTAGTGTGGGGTTATATTCCCCCAGAAGACACACATAAACAAACCCTCAAGTGTGATCATATCCCCCTAGGGAAACACGTAACAAAACATTCAAGTGTGGTCATCTTCCCACCTATGGACACAAATGACCAAACCCTCAATTGTGATCATATATCCCCATAGGGACACATATACTCACCTATAAGTCCCCAAAAGATGTTAATCATGTTACTAAAATGACCCCACAATGTGTTAAACCCCTGACCTACCTATCACACAAGACATAAAACCAATGACCCACATGAAATTACTACTTCCCCTAAAAACATGGGATCCATTGTGAAATTTTCCTCAAATGTATCACATCCATGGTGTCAATTACACTATGGATGACCTAAGATTACTTGGGATACACACAAGAGATTCATTATATGAGGGATTCATCTAACCTCAAAAGGGGAGGACTTTATAGGTTCCCAATATGTCCAATATCTAAAAGTGAACAAAAATTAACATTGTTACAATATACTATAACAATAGGTTTCATCCTAATTAAGATAGAAATAGTGTAATTAACTAGTTCCCACCTTGATATGGTGTTGATAATTAGTAAAAAAACATGACCCAAATATATAATGGAGACACAAACTCAGAAACAACCTTCAATGGGGAATCCATTTATGGAGCAACCAATATGCCATACTCTTATTTCAATAAATGATCCAACATCACCAAAGCTAGAAATGTAGGATTATCATCATTGGAATGTTGCAAGGTTGAAAAAGAAAAGTGAAATTCATGTAGCCTTGGAAAGAAAGTGTTTGAAAAAGTAACCGTATGGAAAGGAGAGTTTATTTTCATGTGCAATACGGATTTACTAAACACTTGATTATCAAGATAGAGGATATATTTTTAATGTTGAGGAATTTTATTTTACCCTCAAATTTTATTATCTTATAGATAGATGAATAAGGGTTGGTAAAGTCCAAATATGGATATTTCAAGTGAATAAGAATTTAGTTTTTTACAAACTTATAATGTTTCCATTTTTTTTAAAAAAAATTGATCACAAGATAAATCATTTTGAACTAATAAGAGTAGTGAAATATAAATCAAAACAGAATTTTTTTCCAAAGTAAAATAAAATATGAACAAACTAAGTAGAATAAAAAAATATAAATAACACAATAGAATATATTATAATGAAATGATTTTCTTAATAACAGTCTATAAAATCTGAAACACAGTTTATTAAATAATGTATATTTAGGTTTTTATCCACATAAAATATTTTTTTTAGTCTAACATGGTGGGAGGATTTTTCACTGATCTAATACCACATTTATAAATCCATGAATTTGAAAATCATTGGGACTATATTCTACATGTCTTAAATCCTGAATTCATTGATCAAAATTAAGAAGCATAATCTCATACCCTAGAACATTATGATACAGAAATGATAAATCTCACCATGTCCCCATACTTTAGAATTCCACTATCACGTAATATATTAATCCGAAATACAATGAAATAAGCTAAATAATTTTATAGTAAATTCTCACAAAAGGAAATCACATAGATTATACTGAAAAAATAGAATCTTTCTTCTAATGTCATGATTTGCGCTCAAATGTCTACACATAAACATCTATTCATTGATGCCTTGGTCTTCAATTTTAAGGTGTTAGTTTAAAAAAATTGTAGAAACATTTTTGACCACATTATGATGATTAATATCACTCCATCAATTTTGGATTTACGTAAACATCATATTCAATTTATACAAGTATGAGGTGATGCTTTGAGATTTTTGAAAACAACAATGGTTTAGAAGATAATAATTTAAATGTTAAATTATATATTGGAAAACAAAAAAAAAGATCATGTCAAATTAAGTAAAATAATATAGTATAATTTGATTCATCAAACATAATATCAAAAATATTTTATTCAAAAAAATGACTCTACAATATCTTCTTTTTTTATAATAAAAACATGCTTTAAAATGTAGGTTTGAAAGAATTAAATAACACAAAAATGTTTATAATTAAAAAAAACTCTTGATTAAATTATTCATACATATATTCTCAAAATTAATTTACCCTAAAATAATATTACGATACTAAAATTTTAACTTTTCTCGTCATTTTATGATTTTAAAAATAAACTAAATACACTTAATAGATTATGATCATAGGTATGGTGTAACTAATTTTAATATAAAATTACATTTTTTGGGGAATAATAACACAACAAAATTCATGATTTACGGTTGTGTTTATATTTTTCAGACCACTTATCAAGGAATGATAACATCTATTATTATCCAATTTTCTGTTTGAGTACCCCATTGATATAATAAATTCTTGTAATCTATAAATTTCTAACCATTATATACAATCCTATGTTCTTTATGTTCCTTATGTTAAAAAAATCATATTTAAATTATAATAGGTTTTACTTGGTCTGAACTTGTTAATATAATATTTCCTTTTGATATCGCAATTATTGCACAAATACTATATTGTTTTTCCTAATTCATAGTTTGTTAGTGAACATATAAAGAATATAAATAGACTTAGTCATCTTGAAAATATGTTTATTCTACTAGAACACTTACTCTTCAAACTATGTTAATATCATATAGACATTATGTTTTAAGAATTATATTATAGAATTATCTTCATCATCTAGAAAGTTCTTCAGTGTTTTTCCCTTCAAAACATATTAAACTCATAAGAAATTTATTAAATAATTCATATATTTCTTCTTCATTTTCTAAATTATCTTTTTTTACATTATTAAATTGATCATTATTCTATGGGATTACTTAATCAAAAATGTTTATCGGCTCATAAACTATTTATTCCTCCTCATTTTATCCTTGATCATTTATAGGTTTTTCATTCTTAGATTTCATGGGATCATAAAAAGATTTCTCATTGGGATCATCTATTGAATATATAAAATCATAATATTTCTAGATATTTTTTGTATCATCGAATCAATATTCATCATTTGGTTACTTTATGGAATAAGAAAATCAAGATAAATACTCATAAAATTAAATATTCTTGGAAGATACAAATTCTAAAAATTTTGGATGTCTATCCTATTTTATATAACCATTCTTTCACTTGGTTGTTCTCAATAATTATTGTTTTCTCCCTTCTCGAGTAGTGACAGTAAATAATATGCAATGTTTTAGAAATTTCCATTTGAATATTTACAGAGATGAGAATCTTTTAAAAAAAATTCATTATCATTACCATCATCTATAATGGAAACTATAAGTAGAATGTTTCTTTGTAACACAGGCTTAGAAAATTTTCTTCTTTTGTTTCTCAATATCAATTCAATTCCATTATTTAATTCCTAATACTTCATATTCTTCTTTAAAAATTTTGATATAATATTTATTTTTTTTATTATACATTATTTCATTGAAAATCATCACTTTTATTCAATATTTTTTCTTCCAACATATCTACTATTATTTTTTTCTATTCCATTCACTATTTTAGTAATATGATGTTTCTTTTATTTCACAAAAATAGTATGAATTTCCTTAGTTTCATTACACTTCTATGTCTACTGAAAAATATTCTCTTTTGTATACATTGATTTACCTAACTTCATGACTACCGAAGTAGTTTTCTTTTTTATAAATGAACATCTTATCTATGAAATTATAACTCAAATTCATTTTTTAGTATCTTAATTAAATGTATATTTTTTTGTCATTAAAGGACATGGGAAATATTTCACTCCATATTTCAATTATATTGTGATTAAAATTCTATCCAAAATCCATGAATATGAATGAATAATTAATTAAACTATCCATATATATATATATAAAATAGAAACCAACTGAAATGATAATATATGGAACTTAAATATACAATATCAGAAATAAAGTAAATAAACATCAGAAATTTTAGTTGTGTCCTTATCACTCTTTCTCAGAAGAAGACAAAACTAAACCTAGTGAAAAACAATCATATATTTTTTAACATGTACAAAATTATGAAAAAAATTATTCAATTAAAAAATATTATAAATTTATTTTTTCCTTTAAAAAATATCTATATAAATTTAGATGTTTATGTGATTCAAAGAGTGTCATGTTCTCCAATGGGAGTCTTACTAATTTCTAAAATTTCATCATAGTCACAAAAATTTCACATTCATGAATAAGAATCATAAATATTCTCTCAGATATATAATTTTAAAATGATAATATGGAATATATTTTATGTAAAATCAATGGGGAATAAGGATAAATGTTCTTAGTTCATCATGTAATTTTTTATCAGGCATGAAACTGGTTAAACTATTTGAGTAAAAACTCATACGTAGTGTACCGGTTCAATTATTTTAACATTTAATTTAAAATTTATCATTATTTAAATTATTTTCATGATTCCAATTGAGGAAATGGTATAAAAAACTTGAAATGGAATATATTTATTGATTATATAAGTGATTCAGAACATAATAATTATATAGAAATATGGGGTCCACTATTCGTTATATATAAAAACATGATTTTCTTTAGTCATAGATATTAAAATTAATGAATGGTCATATAATTTCCCATGTTATATAATATGTATTTACAATTTTGATTTAAAATACAAATCATGAATTTCATAATAGTATAGTTCACTTTATCATTAGGAATTAAAAATAAGATGGAATAAGAAAAATCAATTGTTGAAAAATGATACCAATATTTTTAATTATGAAAAGATAATGTTAGGTCATAATATTCATTATATAAGAAATTATATATTATATATTAATTGTAACTATATTTTTAAAAGTGTGGGTTTTATGTAAACATTTTTTATATTAATTTCTATTATATAATCATTTTTAATATATAGTACATTCAAGAAATTTTAACTGAGCTCTGAGAATAATTTCTCCCCCTAAGAAAAGATTTATTAAATGTATGAAGAGTAAATTTAAAAATAATGTTTTATTTTTTATATATTCAAATCATTCATAATAAATGTATTTTTAATATATCTACAAGATAATGTTTGGTTTTGATAAATTTGACAACAATATCTCGATTTTATATATTATTTGAAATGAGTTTATAACCTACATATTTTTTTTCATTTGACTGATGTGACAAATTCATTGAGTGTTCTATTCCTACTTTAAAATTTAAACTTTTTTATGGATTTCATTTTACTGAAATGTTGTTTATAATGGTTAAATTAATACAAAATGTTAATAATTAATGATTATATTACTAACCCCAATGATCACTCTAGATAGTCATAATGTAACTGTTTTTATGATTTTCAACTATAGTAGACGACTATTTAAATAACATGAGTGGCTATTATTTATGTGAGATTAAGAAAACCAAGAAAATATTGAGTAATCACCAATTAAAACACACATATAGAGTTTTCCTCTTATATGAGTAGTTTCTGTAGGTCCATAAAGATCCAGTGAATTGATTGTTGTTGTTTGGATGTAAATATTTAACTAATAGGTTTTAATATAGAATTATATTTCATACCATAATTTTATTGGTCATAAACACTAGAATAATTAAATATATATTCCTATATAACAATCACAACTTCATTCTTGTAATATTTAGTCATGGTCTAACCATTAAATGTGTCTTAATCATCTATAATAAATCTCTGACTTATCCTCCACTACACTATGTAAAGGATAATAATTGTAGGTCTGGTAATCTTTGTAAATTGTGTCAAAATTATCATCCATATAAGATAAAAAGATGTGAAATACATTTAAATTTGTGATGATACATTTATCATTCCCATAATTCACACCTAAACCCTTATCACATAACTATATTATTCCAATGAGGTAGTGAATATGTCATAAATAATTAAGAACCATCTAAATTAATGACTTGAAATGGATAGATAAACCACTTTTTCCCATGTACTAACTTTGTATGTTGTCTCTAAATGTAACATTTACACACTTAATAGTTTGTAATCATTTGTAGTTGGACTTGTTTTTGGCCATATATTGATAGAAACCATCATCCATGTACTAAGTGTTTCAACCATTGATACATGAAACTTTCTCATAAATAAATAAAACTAAAACATATGTTCCTAATATTGTTTAGGTCTAAAATATTATTTAATAGAAAATTATTACCCACATATAACCAAATATCCTATGTTAAATTAGAATAAGTTCCTTATAAATGTTATATTTGGAAATAATAATTTGTTTCCACATAGAGAATCTACTCTTCTAGTGACCTCTTATTTTTCATGTAGGAAAAAGGGGAGTATCATTCAAAAAAATACATATGATAAATAGTGTGACTTATAAGAAGATTTATAAATAATTATGGAGGATGTTTTATATGTTATCAGTTACTGTAATGGTTTATCCACGTTAACCCTTACAGAGGTAAAGTTAGAAAATAACATTTTCAGGTTTTCAACATTATATTTCAGTCTTAAAACATCACCATTATTTTTAGTAGGAATTTGAATAGTAATATGTCTATCATTTAACTCGTAGGTATGTTTTTAAATACTCACATTATCCTCAATAATTTTATCCTTATCCAGATCATTTTTATTTACTGAATTCATATATTTTTCTCTAAGTCAATATTACTCCATTTCTTTGAATAATAGAGAATCATATTAATCATCTGAATAATGGGATGAAGCTAAACAATTAGTGTAATGAAACTCACAAACCTTGTATATAAAAAAGTTTCATTTAAAAAAATAATAGAAATAAATTGTGATATATTTTAGTTTTCATCACTATCTAATCATCATTAGGATGTTCAGTCCTCAATTGTACTCTATATAGTTGTATCTTTCATATCATTATTCCCATTATACTTATATATTATTCTGGATTCCATTTCATACTTTCTCTATCTAGAACAATACAATTAAATATATCCTTGTTTTTTACATTCATAAAAATAATGTCACTATAATCATTCTTTTTATCCAATTTTCTAGAATGTGGATATCTATCACTTCTATTGATTGGTTTATTTTTCATGAAATACTTATACCTAAACATATTTCCCATTTATTTTTATAGATGATCATATTATCCTTCATAATTATCTATATCACTATCATCTGAATATTTCTTAGATCAATTCATTAAAGAAGAAGGCATTGATTTTGTAGCTTTAAAATTATTAGTATATATAATAAACTATGTTCTTATTTTTTTTCTTTCTATGATTCTCGCTTCAAGGATTTATCCTATGACATTAATGTTCAAATAAGACCATCAAGACATAACTATATAAGATATTTAGTGTCATAAATTATACCTCTCTCTTAAACTACCATTTTTTCTCTACATAAACAAAAAACAAATTACACCAACTGATTATCATTAATCACTTTATTTGTTAGTGATTTTAACCTATTTAAAATTGTTATAAATCATTAATGTATCTAATAAATGGTTTCCCTCGTAATAAAACCTGATTCAATAAATTTCTCTTATGAAATTTCCCATCTGGGTTCAAAAACATTTTATGTTATGAAATGGGTAATTTATTATTTCATTGAGATTATTTTAGTTTTATAACAAGTTTAATCTAACTATAAATTTTCTATGTCATGGAACAAAATATTATATTCCATAATATTTAATTTCAGTAATATTTCATCATAAATTTTGAAGTAAAATTAGTATTTTAATTCTATAGAATCTTGTAATCTACAACCTCCATTTAATATTTTCAACACCAGTATTAATAAAAATTGTATTTATTTTGTATCTGTAATATTCTAATTTGGTACCTAAAATGATAATTATCTAGCTATGATTTCGATTATATATATTTTTGGATATTAGATTGTATTCCATAGAAAAAAACTAATCCCAAGTAACATATTAGTATAATGAAATAAGGGTATATATATTACTTATACCAAAAGTTCTCCCAATATGGTAGCTTCAAGAGTGGGGTTAGGAAACCACACCCCAATCAATTGGCCCATGATGGAATGAAGTGATAATAATCATAGGTGAAATCCCCCTGATACCAAAGGATAGAAATAAATGAGAAGGGATTGACCAAACTATAAGGGATGTTTTTTCCTTAAACACATAAAACATATAATTTAAAACTCAATAGAATACTATGAAAATGTTGTAGGATATAAATTCCAATAAAAATCAAGCAATATAATAAAACTGAAATCATAATTACATTCATAGCCATAATAATAAACCCCAAGAAGTCCACATCATGGAAGAACCAATGACCACAAATGAAACTAGGGAATCAATGTTGAACCATGAAATACTGCACTAAATGACCTCAAAGATCTATCTCCAAACCAAGTATTTATAGAATAATAGTGGTCCACTAGTATATTATAAGACCATTACCTTTCATGAATCATTATTCAAAATAAAAAAATTCATCTATATTCATATTTAAGGGGATGAGTATATCGACCAAGCATGAAAGCAATAATAATTCCCACACAAGCCACTGTCATAAGGACAACTTAGCTAAATTTTAATATAAAAATTAGGGTGAACAAAATAAACAAGGTGTACATTATAAAATAATATAACAAAGTGATGAAACTCACACCATGAATGTTCCCCATTTCAAAAATCCATACCCATGAAACAAACACATGAAACTCACATTTCATCAATGAAAACCCACTGAGAAACCCAAAATCACGAGTGGTTACCATCCTTATGGACCCAAGCCATCCAGTGGGGGTAAAATCCAGAAGTCAAAAAAATTACCTTTAAACTAGTCTGGTTTAAAGAGTTCACATTCATGTGCAACAAGAAGTCACAACTTGTTATTCAATTGATAATGCACCAAAAAATTCTTTAAATAAATCATCTATTAAACTATTATCAAATAAATTACTATAGATGTCCCTAATATTTAATTTAACAAATCCAATTAATCTATATTTTCCAAAATTGAGTTTAAAAAAAATATATAATTAAGAATGTGAACAATAGTTTAGAAAACCAAATCATTCTAATTCTAGTATCAGTGGAGAGGGAGAGAAGGTACCTACCTCGAGTCTGATCACATAATATGGGCTGAGAAAACGAATGATAACTAGAAAGGGAATTCACTAGTAATCAAATCATGGAACAACTATATAGAGGGATTAAATGAGGAGAGAGATAAGGATAATTAATATATGTTGAGATAGGATAATAATGTCATTTAATAACCCCCAAAAATTCTACCATAATTTCTCTCTTGATTGTGGTTTCATTCCCCATTGATCATCGGGCAAATCAATCATTATGATAACCATGATAGTCAGCATCATTACCTGGCCCATGGTGTGGTGCATTTCTCCAAAACATTCTAAATTATCCAATATAGAAAAAATTCAACTAGTACCACGAATTTTACCATCACATGTCCTATTTTCTGAAGCAATTTTGGAACAAGAATGCCTAGTTTCCACACCAACTCTTAGGAATTTCGTTCAACATGTATCTTACAGGTTGCCCTCCCTACCACCACACTATTATAAATAAAAAATTCGTGTGAGTGATGATAATCTTTCAACCTGGGCACTCCCGTTCCCATAAAGCCAAAATTATTAGTATTTTAGCCTTAACCATGAACTGTACCATGGCATGGTGAACCACAAGGTGAATCCTAAAAGGCCCAAAAACAACTTTCTTCATCCACCCTTCATCCAATTCTTCCAAAAAATATAACAGACAAACATATTATGTATTTTTTGAAAAAAATTAGAGCAAGTCCTATCAGATGACTTTCTGAATATTTTACAAACTTTAAAATAGTCAAAAGGATATTATTTTAAATTTATCATCTTGTAAAAGTGGATCCAATTCAATAGGGATGGTGTAATAAATTATCAACAATCATTAATAACCCCATTTTATGAAAGGCCGCAACAGGATAGTTAAATTCAAAAAATACATATCTGGTAATTTAATTCAATGAGGATATATCTTTTAATAAATTATACTAACTCATTGTAAATATTTAGAAAACATGTGTGTTACTAGTTATAATTATCTTCAAATCATCTTATAATCACACTAAACCCATAAGTCATCCTAGCTCATTTGACTTTTCATTTGTTACATATTGATCAAACTAAGAAATTAAAATTACAAGGAAGTGAAAAAATCATAGGGTCCCTAAAGGAAACCCATGAAATCTAATTTATAATCCCTATAAAATTCACTAAGTTCAAAAGGACTATTATTTCTTCTAGAAGATCAATCATCATTTCATTTATACCAACAGATAAATGAGAATTCAAAAAAAACATAAATGTACCCAAGTATGGGGTGGGTATCAATCTATAAATATAAAATTTCTCAACACTGAGAAGTCACATTCTCATTACTATAGTGATTTCAATCCATTGAATGTTAGAGGTTAGTGGAGAGATGAAATACTTCTTTCCAGTGCTCTAGTATCACCTACTATAGTTATCATGTATATTAGAGAATATGAATATTTTTCCATAGTATTTCAACCATAGTGTTAAATAATCCCTCTATAAAAGATTATCTTGTTTTTACAAGATGTGAATTTGGGTGTTCATGATTAAACTATTTGGCTCAAGAGTCACATGATCCAAAAACTAACCACACGGTTAGGATCTAACTATTACTTATTCAGTTGTGTGATGTGGAATAACATAGTAAACAAACTAAATCTTAGTGGAATATCTAGCAATAGATAATCCTGACTAATCTAATAAACTATTTTAAATGTTGCAACATAATGCGGAGCTATATTCCCATGTTAACCCAATAATCGATGCCCAATCCTTAGAAAAACGTGAAAAAACACATGAGAAACCACATCAAAAGGCAGGGGATAACGATGATGATTTTTATAGGATATTTGATGACTCTATGAGGTTTTATTCCACTAGCTTGACATCTGAATCATATCAATAGTCTCATACACCAAACATGGTCCAATTAATATTAGTCCTCAATATCAACCCTATTAGGGGATAACAACATGGAAGAACTTTTATTAAATCAAACCTATCCATGCATACAATTTCAAAGTTCATTTTTGTATATGAGATCATCAAAAAATAAAGATGGTCTATCCATGAAACAATGAATCCCATCAAATAATATCTAGGAAAATCCCATATTTTCATAATTGAACACTCTAGATGACCATATGTTGGGGTTATATTTCTACCTCATGGTCTACATGGTTACAAGGGATTATTTTAGGGGAAAACTATGAGGTGAACCCAGGTCTCATTCCGAGATAATATATATTGTTACAAAATAAACTTTTTTCACATCACAGATATATATCTTTTCCAAATACATTATGATAATCATTTACTAAATCAAAAAAGGATATTTGGACATCATGATTTGGTCAATATTCAACCAAATATAATAATTCTTCTTATGTATCATTGGAAAACATGTGAAAAATTATGTTGAAATTTTATCCTTTTCCAATACTTGCATGGGAAATGATAGTAACATATCATCTGGTCATTGATGTTTAGTACATACTTCTTAAGAAGTAATACATATTAAAATGTACTCAACCACATTACATTTCAATCCCAACCACCAAATATACTCATTCATTTCTCTATACACATTCTTCATACCTAGGTGGATTGCTCACTTTGAATAGTGATAAGAAGGGAGGAATTTCTCTTGGTAATATGGTGGAACTAGGATATAATCTCAAAACTATAACATTGAATTAGAATCATTTTTCCAACCATCAGTGGTATGCCCACCAATGAAGTTTAAAATGACATTAAAATAGGTAGGTTTGGTTTGTTGAGCTGTATTCACTAACATGACCTCATCAAGAATAAGGGTAACTAGAAATTTAAACATAGCATCATCCCAATCATCTCATTCAATATTATAATAACCTATCACCATCCATAGCTTCCTCTAGAGTCAAAATAATCAAACTAATAGGTTAAATGGATTCTTAATTAATGCACCACCCATGGAATTTTATTTCTTAGGTGTATAAAGAAATTCAAAGATTCAAAGAGGGACTACTAAAAAAAGTGGGTTCGGAATATGAATCTGAGCCTCCCTCTACAATGTTCTCGCCAAAAGATTCTCCTTCTTCCACCAGACACACACTAAAGGAATTGATCACCCAAAAAATATAATATCATATAGATCTGAAATATCTACTAGTAATAAGAAAATGTAGCTCTATTCTTGATGTATAACTCTCTCTAGTCAATAATGTGGTATGAGTCATGTACGTACCTCCTCAGTTGTGACACATAGATGACTTAGTGTACTTTTTCAATCATTAGTGGTAGAGATTAGTAGTATTCCACCTCGCCAACTCTACCCAGTATCTAGAAAGGGCTGATAAATCATGGACATAGCTTCCCCACCCAAGAAAAATCATCATTTTCCACATCGAGGTAAACCCAGAGGAACAAATGGTCTCCCTCCTCGAACACCAAATGTGTCCATCATCTATAAACATAATATTTCTAATGGCTCTATGCAGTATTTAATTTATCTAGTATGATCTACCCCTTCTTTGAAGTATCTCACACCAAATCTAGTCCCATGAGTTATGACTCTCTTACACCCGTTCAAATTTTTTTGACCTTCATGGTCACCCATACAATTCAATGAATAGTTCTTTACCGATGTTGGAATTTTAGTTATTTTTTTATGAAAACTCCACATGTGTTACATGACCCACCCTACTATGGCCGAATTCCAACATTCAAGCTCAAACCATGTCCTCCATAAGATGAATGGTTAGCTTAGTCTAGCTATTAGTTTCGGGGTGAAACACTCAGCTCAAGTTTAATTGAGCCCTGAATGCCTCTTAATATTTCCTCTAAAAACTGGGTGTGAAGTGAGAATCAATATAAAAAATGATCATCAATGGAACTCCATGTATTTATACTATCTCTTGATTATATAGGCATCCAATGAACTCTACACAACTATGCTCTACAATATATAATAAGTGGTATAACTTGGTGAGTTGGTCAACACTCACCTAGATGGAATCGTGTCCCCTAGATATATGTGGTAATCCATTCATGAAGTCTATGTATATCTTAACACAATTCCACTCTCTCAGATCAAGGAGTTATGATAATTTTACTAGAATATGGTTCTCAACCTTCACTTACTAACGACTAAAGAATCGATGGAAAAACTCTACAACTCAGTTATCATCCTTGGACAGCAAAATTGACATCAGAGGTCCTGGTACATCCTCTCCACACTATTATGTACCACCAAAGTAAATGAATGATACTTTCTCAGAACCTCATCCAATAACATCACTAGTACCATCATGAATCATTTAAAAATAATGATGTGATCCCCCATTATAAAATCAATTTGAAGCATGTACAATGGAAATTGGCGTATGTAGTGTCTCATAGTAAATGTCCCAAAGTTGTGCCTCCCTAAAACAATGTAAGTGCAGAGGGATAACAACCATAGAATATAAGTGGAATTATCCATCTCCGACCATAATGGATAAATGCAATGGGGACGAATAACCCAATTCCTTGCTCAGCCATTATGTACAAGATCTCAATATGAGATTATCTTCTACTCTATTCCCCTACCCATAAGAATAAAAAAATTTGAACTCATAATATTGGATGAACATTAGACTTTGCCTCTATATAAAGTTACGATATTTTGGATAAAATATATACTTGATACTATTTAGATAAAATTTGATTATAAACCACTCCCCCATTAGGTAGTGTTATAAAATCTTCATTATGAAGAATACCCCAACTAAGGAAAGAACACAGGTCACATAGATCTGCTCATGTGGTCTCATCTAATGTGAACCACCGTCAATTAACAATTACTTATACATCAAAACAAAAGAAATACTATTTCTTGATTCATCAAAGATCAATACATACTCAAAGCCCTCTATGGAAATATCAATATGGGAGAACTCGTAAAACTCTACCTCAACTATTAAAAATCCTTCTGCTATCTCTACATCTATAAGAATGGTTTTCCCATTTGATTCAAATATATTATGGGTTTTTATACCCTAGGGAAATTAGGTATGAAGTTCTGCTAATATCTAGATAATCCATGGAATCTCTACACATCTGTTAGACTCTTATGTGGCCCCCATGAAAACACTACCTCGACTGTGGATGGGTCCACTACCAATCCATCCCCTGAGATACCATGTCCATGAAAGTGGACCTCCTTCATCCATAAATAGAACAACAATCTATTTTTATAATTATGGTTCTCTTGTAGTACATAAAAAACCATACCCAACTATCTCACCAGCTCCACTTCAGGCTCCATGTACCGAATGATATAATTGATGAAGACAACCAAGAACCGTTCATTGAATGGTTAAATGATCTAGTTCAAGAGTCCAATGAAAACTGCTTGGTAATTCATCATAACACGGTGAATCACCATGAAATCATATTGATTTTAGAGATAACTAAATATTTAGTATATCCCCATTTTGTACTTGTAGTAGTAGGTAGATGAATCAGAGGTCAACCTTCAAGACTGATCACACCCCTATCAACTGATCAAAGAGGTCCTTGATCTTTATTTGAGGAAATATTTTTTCATAGTAACCTAGTTCAATCACTAATACTCCACACACTATATCATTCTCCCATCTACCCTCTTAATAATAGAACAAGACCCTTGGTGAATGAGTAGGTCTAAAAAATCCCTTAATCATCAAGTTCAATAGAAGCACCCACAGCTTGCAATGCTCTATGGGAGAAAACTAATATTATGGTTTAGATATCAGTGGTTTCCCTAGATATAGATAAATGATGATGTCTATCATGTGTTTTTGAGGTAAACATATATCATCGTTAGGGAAGACATCCTCGTACTCCACCACCACTACAGGAAACAAAAAACTCATAAAATTGTCTACACCATTGTTCAGGTTACACAACTAAGGAGTAATCAGCCACACCTTCCAATGCATGGATTCATGCTACTCATCTTCTGTTTCATTTACAGCAATAAAGAAGAACATGTTTCCATGATTATGTACACCACATACATCATCTAAAATAGTTTAATACGAGCATAAAATGTATATAGTCAGTCCTTACCAAGAATAAAGTTGTAAGGACTCGATTATTCTACCAAGAGGTTCTAAAATAAGACATCTCCTCCAAGAGATACTTTATACGTTTAAAAAAAGTTCTTGATCACTAGTCTTCTCCACTAAGAGATTACAAAAAAAAAATTTGAGCAAAAGGTTCAATTAGAATCTCTAAGTCATGTGCAAGCTACATGGAATGAAAGTAATGAATATAAAATGTGTCTATTAAAACTTCATATATGGTAGAAAAGGCATATATCTTAACTCCAATCGTACCTAGAGAAACTTTGTCATAATACATGACCTGTTGAAGATTTCCTCTCCTCTTTTCCACATCTACTTAACTTTGGACCAATAAGATCCTACTACTGCCATTGTCTTGACCACCCATCTATGGTCTCTTTTTTAGATGTCTGATAAGTTAGATAATCTCATGAATGATTCCATCCATCATCAGATGTATATCACTACCTCCCTCTAAGATGACTAGATTCCTTCTTAGAGCTTTGAACCATAGATCCTTTATCATCGGACCTCCTCATGATATGTCTAACACATCCATATCCCGAGGACAAATGTCATATCCTTATTTCTGAGGTAAATACACCTATATTCCCAACACTATTAACAAGTGGATTTATATGGTTAGAAATGAATCTCTCAAGCACCAAATCTCTCCCTATCACCCAAAATAGGTATTAATTCATATTGGAATAAAACAGGATCATATGCCTCCATACAGACCTCGATCGAAGATCTATGATATCAATAAATCATCTTGAACCATATCCATTGAATACCTTTAGAGGTTGATAAACCTAGATGAATACTACACTACCATTATGTTGTCTTGTTGGAGCTGCAAAAGCTCTCGGATATGTAAAAATCCTAACATCGATGGTGATAAATTTTATATGAAAAGGTTATCATATATAGACCATAGAAGAGTATCCTCGTTGTATTATTTGGTAACTAAATCCCAATATTACCCTACTGAACCTTGAAGAAGGTTATCCACTAGGACCACCATCTTCTCTAAAAGTTTCCTCACCTGATGAAAAACTTGTGTCACCACCTCAATCTAGTACTTTTATACCTATGGGTCAATCTAATCATAGAACCTTAGGGGTGTCTATATTTGAAAAAATTGAACCACGCTCATCGTAGACACCTCATATACAGGTAATTTGGTTACCATGTTCTACTCCACAGGTGGCTGTATTACTGGTGCCCCACATGTAGGTATCATCTTGGGAACTGTTCCTTCTATCAATTCCTCATAACTGATGGGATTGTCCTCTTGGTCATTATGTTAAAATATAGTTGTAATACATCATTAAAGAATTAAAACATAAACCAAATGTACCATGGTCAATGAGTATATATTGAGCAGTTAATCATAAAGCACTTGGAAACCAAAACCCATTCTTATATGTTATACATACCATTTTATTCCCTAAAACCATTCTTCTAATGTACCATATAGTAAAGAAGGTGATCAGAATCTAGGTGTATGTATACATTGGACTCTACACCAACACTAGTGTTCTTATACTAAAATCCAAACTCAAGAAACATAACTATGTTTCCCCAAACCAATATTATAGACTCCCTGTCCCAAAGTAGAACTGAATCATTCTGATACCACTCTTTGATGAACAATATTATTGGGGTCCATTCCAGGACTCCCCAATCCCGCCTATAATAGGCTAGGGGTTAGTTACTAATGCCATGTAGGCATATCACTTACATCAGAGTAATTAGACAAAGTAAATTTACACACACACACATCTCCAAGACTTTACATTGTTGAAATATTAGAAACATATAAAAACATATACATGTATACATCTAAATCGACAAATTGAGTATGAATGTAAGTAAAACATGTAAATATGTCCAAATAAAATCCCACCACATAGAGACTGTAACACAAGTCCACCATGAAAGTAAGTACATAGGGATTCAATAAAGAAGTCATTGGAACACACCATGTTTTTTTCTGTATCACTAAGAACCATTTGGTGATGTTCCATATGGGAATTTATCAAAAGGTTGATTGTCTACACTAGAAATGAAACATGGGCGAAAATACCTTGCATGGGTTAGTACAAAAATACTCAATAGGACAACCTATAAACATGACACATACAAAAAAGGAAATATCGTGATATCTACTTAGGTATTTTCCTACATCACATGTAATAAAAATATCTATATATACCTATAAATGAACATAGTAAGAGGTAAATCACAACCATAGTATCCTAGAATAGTATTCTAGCTCTATGATTCCACAAAGCACACATCCAGGAGACCACACTGAGGGGTATTATAGCACTAATAAAGTACATCTGAAAGGTGATTCTCATCAGGTATCATGATTAGAAATACAGCAATACTGTTATAAGGGAATATGTCACATAGATGAGGATCACATCCAAGGGAATGTGGGGACAACTACATATCAATATGGATTAAATCGCTAAGTTGAGTATTGATTCCCATGTATTATTGGTCATGATGATACCAAGAACTCCACTTAGGAAATGAAGATGAATAGAGGACCTCAAACGAGGTCTAATAGGGGGAATCAAATTACTCTATCAGATATTTTATTTTGATGAAACAACATTCCTAAGAGTATGAGATGATTTCATACTAACGCTGATGAACGATATTGGGGAACACACCCAAACGAAACATATCCATGTCATGGAGGATAAGAGATTCCTGACATATATAAAAGAGTACATGATGTGTAGGAGGGGTCATACATTGAGTCCCTTGACCATGGGTTCTGCATGTGTTACTAGCTCGTGTCATAAATCCATGTTCCTGTATTAGTACCTGATATGTAAATAGTTTGGGTACTCTACCGTGAGATAGTACATGGTCTAGCCATTGTACATGGTCACATGTACCAAAACATGTCTTATCCCAGGAACTTGGTCTATGCCATGTTCGTATAGGGTAGTACACTATGTGATCCAACCCTTTTACTCCACTCCAATCCTATTCACCCACCGAGGTACACACTGTTTCTCTAAGGAGGTGTCACACATAGTGTGACAGGGTCCAACATCATGTGATCCTTACCTCCTACCCATAACCATAACCACAACAATGGGGTCCCACACAACATATAGATTAGTATTACATGCATTATAACATAGATTTTTTCTATAATGATCTACATTCCACACATCCTGTTCAATGCTTCAGAATTTGATCCAAAAATCACTTTGTGAAAAAATTTATATTGAGCCTCATCGAGTAATTCCATCACCAAATCATAAAGACTAGGGCCTTCAAGATACTTGAATAATTTGATTGTTTATAATTCATCATTTTTCTCTGAAGTAGATGAAAAATGGGTAACTATATCCTCAAATCCACCACCATCTCCATCATCGCACCACCACTTTGTCGTTTAGATCCCAAATCTACGATTTTGAGTCATTTCACTAGGAAACGTGGGTGTAATGATTGATTGATCTGGATATTTTAAATAGTGGTAAAAATGAAGAATTTCCATGATAAACAATGAACCTGGGTAGAATAGAACTAGAAAAGATAATATGAAGAAACCTCAATCAATGTTCATCTCAATCTTGATTCTTTTTTATAAAAATAATAATGAAGAAATAATCAATCTAAATTTATTCTCCAAAAATCACCACACAATAAACCCATAATACAAATATGAATGATCCCCAAATCAATATTTCGGTTGATTAATGCTTTTTTCACAGGAATCACTAATAGGGAAACAAAACATGTCAAAAAACTATGATACCTTGATTTGGATCGATTGTTGGTGAAGAAAGAATCCATATCACATCTTATGTTGGGATCCCTCAATTTTTTTCCCACATTTGTCATCGATCGTGGATTGGGCCATCATCCATTAATGGGATCTCCTCCTATGGATTTAATGGCTCATTTAAATTAATAGATTTATGATGCCAACCCTTTTAATTTTCCATAAAAATATATTTAAAGAAGAAGTTTTCGTAACTATGTCAATATATAAAACAAATAAATAAAATTATTAAATTATTTTATTTTATTCATTTTATGGTCCTGATACATTTTACACAAAAAAACCATCACTAAGAAAGGTTAAATCATAATTAGGGTAAAACCCAAATTCTGAGTTCAATTGTACCATCATATTTTTGATATGGGATCCCATTTAAATGTTATTAAACTCTTTCAAGAAAACTGCACGCGTGTGTTTATTAAAATATTTTAATATATTTCAAATTTTAATTTCAAACACATTAAGTGTTTGAATCATGTTTCATCACAGTGCATGGTCTCGAAAATAATACATAAAATATCCAAAAATAATTCTTTGAAAATATAAAATTTTATTTTATAAAAAAAGATATTATATTGAAAATTGAATTTTTTTCAAATGGTTGTCATTTATATGAATATTCCTTGCCCATTTAGGGTTCTTTATGGTATTAATGATATCACTTCTTGTTTGTGAATACTATTTACTATTATTGATATAAGGTCGTAGATGGTCACACATAATTAAATATTCAAGAACCTGATTTTTTTATTAGTAGGTATATAAGAAATGATGGGTCCCCACATTGGGTTTGAGAGTTTTCAAAGATCTGTGAATCATCGATAAAGAAATAAATTCATTATTATTCGAGTATAAAATTATTTTTTGACTTCATTAATTAAAATTATTATCTAGAGGTTATGTAAATAGATATAATACATGTAATTGATGGAAGATTATTTTAATATTCATGGTTCGTTTAATACTTACAAGAATTACAAGTTGAGTTAATGACTCATGTTTATCACTTGACATATTTAATATATATTATAATTATTTCATAAAATCATGATAATATTTATGATGCAGTTAATTTATCATAATTATTTACTTACTACTTATTTAGTGGATGCTAAATATATGGGTGCTAGGGAACCCTAACCGGGTATTTTGAGAACCCACTATATATGTGGGGGAGAGGCTCATTCCTTCATCTATTCATCAGCTACAATAAATAGTTTATCTTTCCTCATAATTCCTTGAGGGATATATTTTCCAATAGATAAAATGATCCAAGAACACCTTCGTGGATCGATTGTATGAGATTGGGGCGATCATCGTGACATCGAAGGGATCCTTGAACCTCTGCGCTATCAGTTGGAATTATACAAATTCTGTTTTCACACAATCAAGAAGAATGAGAGGATGATTCCGAGGGGATTACCCTTAGATCCATAGCACAATAATCACCAGTAATGTTTGAATTACAAGTACACTTCGATTAAAACTAAGTACTCATTCAATTTTAATTTCTATTGTCTAATTAAACCATGTGAGATCCTCGAACCATACTAGTGTTTGGATCATCGAAGATGACAATATTTTGTCACACAGGTGATTGAAATATTTAATACCCCATCCCACAGGCTTTGAATGTAGGACCTTATACAAATAATTAGTATTTAGGGATACTGTTCATTTTCTATATCATGAAAAAATATTTTTGTTTAAATTTAAATAGTGGGGTTCAAATTGGTTCCAACATATTCGACAATGGTTCAATATGATCTCATAATTCCATGTTATGACCACATGTAAAAAATAACAGATCAGAAATTGTCATTAAAAAATATTAAAATTCAGGATATTAAATGATGATGAAAAATGTATATATTGTGTGGTTTATTTTTCATGAAGTACACCAGGTGGGTTTCAGTTGTTGGATTCGGTGGCCATATTTAACCTTAATGGTGTTGTCCATGAATTCACTTGATCAATTCAAAAAAATTATGTTGTCAAAAGTCTACTAATAGAATATTAATATTTTTTGTTCAGAAAAAAATTAGGACAATGGATGTTGTGTGTCTTTACTATAAGATCCAAAAAAATGGCAATCAGTTTTGTCAAATTCCTAGTTTTAGTATTCTATTAAAATTTAAACAAACATTAAAAGGATATAGGGTAATAGGGGAGTCTTATTCTACCGGTGTCACAGAAGGCTTGGCCACCATTTCTCTCCAGTAACTTTCCCCTTCCCTCTCCCATTTGGTGATCCAGACTACAGTGCAGCAGCGTCGCACTAGAACCCCTGCCTAGTTTCAGCCTCCGCCAACCTCATTTCCCTTCATCCATACCATTGTGCTAAGGTCGAACCACTATCTAATGTTGCTTCCCTATTCCTCTCATCACAATTATATCCATCTGACCTAATCCAGGCTTACACCGACCCTCGTGCTTCATTGCTCAGGACCACCAGGCCCTTGTATTATTCCTCATTTGCAAAGTGACCCCCTATAATGGCATCCTCGGATAATGTTGGATCTAATCTGTCCTATAATGGGTCTAGGCATGGTAACTAGGCTATAGTTATTTTTATATAATTAAAATTATTTTAATTTATTTATTTATTTTTAGTATGAATAAAAAAATTAATTTTTTTTAAAAAAACCTAATTATTTAATACTAAAAATTAGAATTTAAATTTATTATTATATTTAAATAATTATTTTAATCAATGTTTGGAAACAAAAATTAAATTAATGATGGTAACGAATTCCAGTATATTATTTGAATTTAAATAATTCAATTTATTTTTTTTAAATTATCTCGTACATTAAATTTATTGTAATTTAGGTTTATCATGCATTATTTTACAAATGAACTAGTCTTGAGAAATTGGACAAACATGTTTATGTCTATATAATTTATTTAATAATTTATTTTGAGTGATGATTATAATACGTACTTAATTCTATGTTGGTTTTTTATTGAATTATTTTCATTTATTATGTATAATTATCAGCATGTAAAATTTTCCCATTGTATATGTCTTGACCCGTCCTCAGGACCCGTGCCTTGACATCCCCAAGACTGCCTTTTATAGGCCAGGGGCTGGAAACTAGCTGCAAAGGCGTAAATCCCTAAGCTGGATGAACATTGCCATTATAAAAAGAAATCACACACAATCAGAATACAGAACTGGGACAAAAACACTAAGTAAAACTGAATAGAAAGGTAGTACTAAAAGTAAATGGGACGGTATACAATCCCAGCTGAACAACAAGAACAAGTACATGTAAAATTGGGAAACAAATCCAGGATCGTCCACCGGGGAATCCTACTTTAAGGGTAGGTACATAACTCGAATAACTCATCCCTAAGGTACATCTCATCTAGTGCAGCTCCAAGCATCCTTCTGTCCGTCACCCTCAGCCTCGATCACTATTGTCCATCATCTGCACCAAACACAACATGGTGCGAACGAAGCCCGTGTAGGTCTGTGTATAACAATACTCAGTAGGGGATCTCGAGACCCCTAAAGGTCTCCCAGAATCCACTAAGGATAAACCCCAGTAGTAAGATACAATCACAAAGTATCAACCATCCCTACTTAGGTACATGCCCATACATATACCTAAGTTGGCAAACATAGTCCAGCTCCAACACTCGAGCCCAAGCACAACCAATTCCACAAAGGAAGTAAAGTCGATCACCCAGATGATAATGATTGAAAGACAAGACATATCTCACACAGGTATACACCTTTTGTAGAGTGATAGAGATGATTAGATGTAGTCACTGATCAATCTAAGCTGTCGGACAAACACAAGATTCAGGACAAGCTATGTTGTCGTACCCATATAGGATCCACGATCAGCTGTTCTCTCAGACCCACATAGGATCCTGGAATAAAAGTCTAAACAGTCAAACCCACGGAGGATCCTGGCACTGTATCATTGCTGTCAAACCCATGGAGGATCCTGTTATCTCAGTCGTCACCATCCTTAGGGTTCCCGCACACAACACGCTTGATTCCGGGAGGGTCTACTCCTCAAGCCAACTGTCGATATATCAACTATCACGAAGCCATGAGTTGATGTATCTAGTAGTTCCTTCTCATAATAAAGAACCCAACGCAGAAGACGATGCGTCAATCAGATGCTTCGTCTGAGAGTTATTGGCATTTCCGTTCCAGGGGCCTGGTTGGTTTTTAGGGTCAAAACAACTCGGCTATACCCTGACTATGTCCAAACCTCAAGTGTAGTATGTCAAAACAATAATCTCACTCCAAGAATTATCTCTTCCTAGGAGGTACGTCAATCGGACACCCATAGACCTAGATGCGGGCTAAAATGTGTAAAAGCCCATAGCGGGTCTAGGTCCGGTCTGACCCTGTCGGACTGACCCGGCCCGACCCGGTCTGAACCGGGGTCTAACTCGGTCCGCCGGTCTGACCTGACCTGAGGAAGCAACCCGACTCGAGGGGACGACCTCACCCGAATACATGGCCCCGACCTCACATGCGCCCCGACCCGAGGGTGGCCCGACCAAGGGGCGGCCCGACCTAGGGAGGCCTGGCCGAGGGTGACATGACTTAGGGCGGCCCAGCCGATGGTCGCATGGTCGTGGGTGGCCTGGCCTTGGGCAGCCATGCTGAGGGGCGGCCAGGCCGAGGGCGGCCCGGCCGTGGCCGCCCGACCCGTGGCAGCCCAGCCATGGTCGCCCGCCCCATGGCAGCCCGACCCACCATGCGAGGGAGGGGGTGTCGCGCCCATACCCAGTTTGTCGAACATAACCGGCACGCTGCGCCGTTTCAGGGGTCATGGGACCCGGCTGGTCCTGGTCGTCCCGCTCCATGGCAGTCGGCCCAGCCGCCCACCACGACTCCTCCATAGCGGCGCGACAGCGCCGTACCTCCACCGCCACGGCCTGACCTGGCAGCAGCCGTCGGCTCCACCGCGAGGAGTGACGACGCCACCCCTCCTCTGCCGCATCCTGGTTTGGTCGCGGCATGCGGCTCCTCCATGCGGCATGACGATGCTGTGATTTTTTCTGGCAGCCTTGTAGTTCCTGTTACCTCGCGGCCGACCCGTCACCGGCCGCTGATGCTCTACCGCTTTTATCTCTTCCGGTGGCGTCGTTGTGCCACCGCCATCGTCAACCAATCAAGAACCAACAGTGGGACGGTAGGCCATGTTTGTTTGGCACAAACCCTATGAGTTAGGTGAAAACAATTGTCCAACAAATAAACAGAGGTTGAATGATGAAGAACAAGCAAATAATTCAACTCAAACCCCTACCTTGTATTTGTCGTTGAATATTGACGAGTCGCGGAAGAGGTGGAATCATTTCGTTGATGTCGGGGAGCATCTAAAGAAGAAGCATCGTCAGAGTTCTTCGCAGGAGGCTCCTTCTATTATAGCTTGGTCGATGATCAAGGATGGTGTTCATCGTTCTTTATAGATGAGGATCATTCTTCATTGGATAGGATGTCATTCTTCCTTGGAAGAATTCATTTCTCCATGAACTCCAAAGCTCCACCAAAGAGAATCACCAACCCAAAATAAAATAATATCTCCAAATTATTTTATTATTTCCAAGCATTCCAATAAGAATTCAAATGTTTTTGAAAAGGTAATTAAAAAAACTACCTCACTTAATTAATGGGTTAATTGACCCCATTATGGGGAAGGTGGAATGTTTTAACATAAATAAGAGAGTGTGGGATTTAATAAACTCAAGGGAAGTTTAATAGACTTCCCCAAATTTAATGAGAGTTACGTGGGGGTTAAAGGGGGTTTATACTCGTATGGGTCCAACCTAGTTATATCCTTCCAAGGGAAGTTATATGCGGGTGGGCCCCACCTCCAACCTCCAATTGGAGGATTAAACCTCCAAAAATAAAAATATGTTGCACATAATTTTATTTAATTTTATTTCGAAACCACCCAAAAAATTAACTTCCAACCTCGATAAAATGCAACTATTGTCAAGGTCCCCTTATGTGAATACAGGTGTTGTGAGTTCAACAGTGTCCTCAGATTTCAATTCCGACCACCGGTTCAAACGATATAAAATCTGGCTCGTACGTTTACTGAACGTACCCAAACAAAACTTCAAAAACTGATTCAAGGCACACCGGGCCTCAGAATCATGCACTGTCAGAAAATGCAGACTTGTAAAAATTCAATGTATTTCAAAAACATTCCACGACATTTTTGAGTCTTTACATTCTCCCCACCTCAGGTCTTTACGCACCTGTAAGCTAAAACTCACACAATAGAAAAAATGGGGGTAATGAGCGTGCATCTGAGCCTCCCGCTCCCATGTGCTCTCCTAGAGGTTCCCGTGCTGCCAGCGAACGTGCACCAGAGGTATTGACCATCCCCACAGGACCCGCTCCTGTTGATCCTCAATCTCCACTAGAACCTCCGTCAATGTCGCCTCATCATCGATGTCCATCTCCCCATGGTCAATGATGTGGGACGGGTCGGGTAGGTATCTACTCAGCTAAGATACGTGGAAGACGTTGTGCACCAGGGGCAACTGTGGTGGAAGATCTAGGAAGTAATCCACCTCGCCTACTCTGATGAGGACCAGAAACGGTCCGATGAATTGCAGAGATAACTTGCCACCTCATCCAAATATCAGTAGACCTCATCTAGGTGATACCCGTAGAAAGATGTGGTCTCCATCCTCAAACTCTAGTGGTCTCTGTCTCCTAACAGCATAGGACTTATGCATGCTCTGTGCAGTCTCCATCTGCTCCTGGTTGATCTGCACCTTCTCCATCATAGCCTACACTATCTCTGGTCCTACAAGTGCATACTCCCCTGGGTCAGTCCAGCATAGAGGCGATCTGCAAGGTCATCCGTACAATGCCTCGTAAGGTGCCATCCCGATGGTATAGTGGTAGATATTGTTATACACAAACTCTACTAAGGGTAAGTGCTCCTCTCAAATGTGACCAAAGTCGAGGACGCATTCACAGAGCATGTTCTCGAGAGTCTGAATGGTCCTCTCAGTTTGACCATCTATATGAGGTTGGATGGCGGTGCTCAACCGTAGCTTTGTCACAAAAACTCCTATAACCCCTTCCATAGCTAGGAAGTGAAACAAGCATCTCAATCAGAGATGATCATCGATGGCATGCCATGAAGCCGAACGATCTCTCGTACGTAGAGGCATCACATGCTCTGTACTGAATGTTGTTCTCTGATCGGTAGGAAGTGGGCCGACTTGGTGAGTCGGTCAACAATCACCCTGATAGAGTTGGTTCCTCTTGATGTACCTGCAAGTCATGTCATGAAATACAGGGATATCCTGTCCCCCTTCCACTCTTGTACCTTTAAGGGCTGAACCAAGCCTGTTGCAACTTGGTGCTCCTCCTTCACTAGCTAACTAGTGAGGAATCGTGAGATGAACTCTGCTACTACCTTCTTCATACCTGACCACCAGTGCTGTTGTCGGAGGTCCTAGTACATCTTCACCACTCCTGGATGTACCACTAAAGTGGATGTGTGAAACTCCCTCAACACTTCCTCCTAAAGTGGCATTGGCACCATAGTACGTTCTTTGAAGAGGATTTCGTGCTCCCCACCTTCATAAAATCCATCATGTGCCTATACTGTGGATATCTAACCACGTCATGTCTCGCAGTTAGCATCCCCATGTTGCACCTCCCTGACTCATTGAAGAAGTGGGGGAGTGACTGTAAGAGACTGAAGAAATGTTGCTCTGTCTCTATCCACAAAGGATATCTGTAAAGCAGCCAACTGCCTTGCCGCCTCACTGAGCAGCTGCAGGCCAGACCTCCTACTGAGTGTGTCTGCTACCATGTTCCCCCTTCCTAGGATTATTTACTATCTCTCTGTCATAGTCCTAGAGGAACTCTATCCACTACTTTTAGGAAATGAAAACTCAAAAATGCTGATTCCACGAGGGTGTGGCTAGCCGAATCACAAGTTATTAGCTGCACCCTCCAATGCATGAGTTTATCCTGTGATACATGGGTTTCCTTTTTCCCCAACCACGGAAAACCATATTCCAATGTTGTAGATAAACCACAACCTGTTTTCCTAATACAGTCAATATGTGTATGAACTATGGTTGCCCAGTCCATACCCAAACTAAAATCGTAATGCCTAAATGCTGCTACCAAGAGGTTCCAACTGAAATTCTCTCCTCGAGGGTCAAATCACACCATCGGCATAAGTGTGATTATCGAGTCTCCTCCCACAGGTATCTCTAGACATGAGGGCTATGCCAACGACTTAAGCAGAAACTCTAGGCCTCGGAAAAGATTCATGGAAGGATGAATGATTGGTACCTATGTCTATTGATACGGCATCAAGTAGTAGACATAGACCGTACCTCAAATCATTACTAGAGCCCTTGGGTCACACTCCTTGACCGCATGCAGCTACTCTCTTCCCCTTCCCTCCAACTCGCTATGCCTAGCGGGGACTACCAAGGAGGTTGGTTGTAACATGTCGAAATGTTAACCACCTCATGCTTCTCTCCTAGCTCTACTTCCACATATAATGCCTTGCAGAATCATCTGTCCTTAACACTTACTCTTATCGAAACATTTTACTAGCTCAAGTCTCTGAGACTGGCGCCTGTTTAATGATTTCCAACTTCTAACATTCACTGGTTGTCTCCACTCATCCAATGAACATTTAACCACAAAGGTTCTCTCTACCACCATAAAATAAGTAGGAATTCATAGAAGAAAAGTGTTGGCTCAGATATCCTTTGTCACACCTCACTCAGAATACCGAGCTCTAAAGTAGTGATCATATCATATTCATCGAGTACGAGGAAAGATCGGTATGCCTCCATGAATACTTAGCTACTGACACGTCATCCTGCCAAAGTTTTATAAGTTCTAGTAAACTCTTAGCCACCTCTTCAAGCTAGTCCTCAACTGCCAGTGAGTCTGGCTCGCCTCGGAACATGAGGGGTATCTGATGCTGAAACAGGTGTGAGGCACTAAGCCTAAAAGTGTCCTCTACCAGTACTACCAGTTGCAACTGCAGACCAACATGAAATGATATAGATGACACACTACCTGGAGGTGCTATCTCGGTTAATGGTCCACGTACTGAGGCCTCATCACTATGCGGACCATCCTCATGGTCACTCCCTAAAAAAGTCTAGTAGCTATGATCACCATATTCTATGTTAGTGTCTCAACTAGGCAGAAAACTCTAGTAATAGCCTCCGTCTATTCCTCTGTTGCCTGGGAATCTGTCTTGCCTCAAAACCTTAGATGCCTCTACCGCTAGAACTCGTGCAACGCACTCAGTAGGCATGCACCATCCTCCAATGCGGCTGGTGGAATCTGCTACCCAATGGGTGGTGGTGTGGCTGGTACCCCACCCGAAGGTGCCAACATAGTAAGAGGGCCCTGCACCGGAGCCTCTTCTCTCGGTGGGCCATCATCGAGTACTCTCTCGGAAACCCAATTTGGCTATCTACATAGCAACATCCTGATAAGTAATAGGTGTTCCACTGTTAATAAGTTATACCTAGATATATGACTCAAAGAGTGCAAAAATAAGACTCTTGAAACCACACTCGCAATCAGTGTTTTCATGCACTGAGTCGGAAATCAGAAGTCAGGGTCATGGTGTATGGATACGTTGGCCACCGCACCAACACTGGACTCCTTGTATTGAAAACCATAGTCAATACCCTTAACACTATTGCTTCATAGTTAGACAGATCAGAGTCCTATGTTCGGCGGTAGAACCAACTCCTTTAATACCAATTTTTCACGACCCGTCCTCGGGGCCCATGCCGTGACTACCCTAATCCCACCTTCCATAGGCCAGGGGCTGGTGACTAGCACCAAAGGCTTAAATCCCTAAGCTGGGAAGGCATTGAATTTATAAAAAGAAATCACAAACAATCAGATTACACAACTGGAAGCAAAACACTAAGTAAAACTGAATACAAAGGTAGTGCTGAAAGTAAATGGGACAGTATACAAACCCACCTGAACAACAAGAACAAGTACCAGAAAAAGGGAAAACAGCTCCTGGATCATCTACCGGGGAATCCTAATTGAAGGGTAGGTACAGAACTCGATCAACTCATCCCTATGGTACATCCCGTCTAGTATAGCTCCAAGCAGCCTCCCATCTGTCACCCTCATTCTCGATCACTGATGTCTGTCATCTGTATTGAACACAACAAGGTGCGGGCGAAGCCCATTTAGGGGTGAGTATAACAATACTTAGTAGGGGACCCCGAGACCTCCGATGGTCTCCAAAAATACACTAAGGATAAAACACAGTAGTAATATACAATCACGAAGTACCAAACATCCCTACTTAGGTACATGCCCATTAATATACCAATGTTACCCAACACAGTCCGGCTCCAACACTCGAGCCGAAGCACAACCCATTCCACAAAGAAAGTAAAGTCAATCACCTCTATGACAGTGATTGAAAGACGTGACTAAGCTCAGATAGGTATACATCTTTTATAGAGTGATAGAGATGATCAGATGTAGTCACTAATTCATCTAAGCTGTCCTACCCACACGTGATTCCGGACCAGCTAAGCTGTCAGACCCACAAAGGATCAAGGAACAGAGGTCAGAAATTTCGAACCCACAGAGGATCCTTGTAAATTATCGTCATTTTCGAACCCATGGAGGATCCTATCATCTCAGTCACAGTCAGCCCTAGGGTTCCCACACACAGCACGCTTGATTCCAGGAGGTTCTGATCCTCGATCCACGTGTCAATAAATCAACTATCATGAAGTCCTGAGTTGATGTAACCCGTAGTTCCGTCTCATCAAAAGGAATCCAACACGACAGACAACGCGTCAATTAGACGCTCGGTCTGAGAGTTATTGGCATTTCTGTTCCAGGGGCCCGGTTGGTTTTTAAGCTCAAACCAACCTAGCCATACCCCAACTACATCCAAACCTCAAGTGGAGTATGAAAAAAGTATCGTCTCGCTCTAGGAATTCTATCCCCACAGGCAGTCCATTAATCTGACACATGTAGCCCTAGATGTGGTCTAAAAGGTTTAATCAACCATACTGGGTTCGAGTTCGGTCTGACCCAGTTGGACTGACCCGGCCCAACCTGGTCTGAAATGGGGTTTGACCCAGTATGTGGGTCTAACCCAGTCTGAGAAAGTGACCCGAACAGAGGGGATGGCCCAGCCCAAAGAGACGGCCTGACCCGAGGGTGGCCCGACCGTGGCGGCCCGACCCTGGCTGCCCGGCCCGTGGCGGCCCGACCAGCCACGTGAGGGAGTGGGTGGACTTATAAAGAAGGATATCGCTGATTTAACATTAATTTTCTCAGTATGTCATCATGTGAACAATAAAAACGAAAATTATAATGGGACGATACAACTATTATGATTACCTATGTGAAATTGGGAAAGCATTACAATGGAATTTTATAGAGGAATTTTATTGAAATATAGATGAAATATTTCTATTTGGGTTATTAGAGATAATTTTACAATGATATTTTACTTTATTTCAATTAGGGTGGACTTATCATTAAATTTTAGAATTAAATTTTATAAAATTCAAGAAACAAACAAAGAAACAGTGGAATCTAATTCAAAACACAACAAACCGGGATGGGGAAGAAAATAGATAAATGTATAGGAATGTGGGGAAGAGAATCCAAGCTAAGAAACATCACCAAAATAAAAAATTGGAAATCTATGATTCTAACATACAAGGGGTCCATGTGGTCAAATAAAATTTTTATTAATATCATATGGAAAAATCTGTTTCTTTATCGCACAGTTCACCTAATCCATGCATTTAAACATGATAAACCTCAACGTCCTATTGAAAATTGGAAATGTGTTAGTGACTTATAGAATTACATATATGAACATGATAATATTTTTGGTATATCTATTTATGATATATTGTGAAACATTATATATTTTCCATAATAAATATGTTACCAATTTAACATTTATAATTATCCATAAAAATATTTAAATGTTGTGTTCCAGCCAACTATAAAAGTTATCATGATGTAATGAATTTTTGAAAACACATTTCACTATGACTATAAAAATAATAAACTTGGTTTTGAGGTGAAAAATAATATTTTTGTGTTCCATGTCCATGTTCTCTTCCTTATAATTATCATCAATCTAAAACCATGATCTATGGAATATAACATTGTATGAAAACAAAAAATTATCAAGTTCATGTTTCATTTGGAAGTAGGTTGCCATGAGGTAGAACATTATTATATTTAACTCAACCAATCTCATGAATGTGATGTTTATTAATATTTATTAATTTACTATAATTAAATTATCTCGGCATGGATACTCTAATATTTATTTTAAAACATATAAATATAGTTTTTATTTATTTGGGAAAACAATTCAATGACATACACCAACATATTTTGTATACAGAAAAACAAATAAGAATTTATACACCCATTACATGTGATAAATAAAATAATCAAATAGATTAATTGAAATCATATGTGGATTATTTTTCCTTCCTCATAGTGATAAGATGCAATAAAAAATTAAAAATAAGTAATGATGAAACAAATCATTTAAGGATAATTTCCATTAGGTATCATGTAATGCATGTAATTGTAATCCCATTGGGGTGTCATTTTTTTGAATGTCCAATTTGAATCCAGTGACACATGTTGGATAAAATCATGATCAATAAGGATGTCAAGAACATGAATTTACAATCACCATATTGAATTAAAAACTCTGAGGTTATAAAATAAAAGAGGGGAATGGTGTTAAACTTGTAATGTAAGATATTTGTTGTAGGCTCTTAGGTTGCATGAAACAACAAAAATGCATTATTTACTTTTATAAATATTTAAATTGATCGTATTTATCAAATAATTACCCCTATAATATGTACAAAGAATAAAATAAAATGGAAATTTATTTCATGGACACATGAATATACTAAGTGTACTTTTGGAAAAAGGGGTGATCATACTTTGAAAATATGAGGTGAGTAAATTTTATGGAAGATGGTCACTATAAGGGTCATATTAATGTGAGAGTTAAGGTTTATAACATTAATATATTTCATAAAATATTTTTTAATTTTTTTAATGAGAGAATTTAAATTTTTGGTTTAGCTGTAATCATGTTATGTATTCTCAAAAACACCAACAATCATACTATTTTTAAATACTGTATTGGAAAAATGATTTACATTATTTATTCATATCATTGAGGGAATTTAATTATATTTTAATATTTTAAGTACAAATATGATCATGGTAAGTATGAAAAATAACACAAAAACTATGGTAACATAGTGGGAAAATAAAAGAAAAGAGTTGAATTACTGAAGAGACATGCTCTTTGATCTCTATATGTTGAATAGAAAAAAGACATGAAGTAATGAAATTGTAAAATTGTTACAAATTTACACATTAATGAATTGTGATAAACAATACTGTATTAATTTATTTTATATAGTGAAACCCTGATAATAAATTTTAGATGATGGAATATCATAAAAACACAATAGAAGAAAGAGTATGTCAGTGTTGATCATTTTCAAATATTGGATTATAATTTATAAATGTCAAATGAATAAAAATTAAAATATTTTTAATATTTCATCATTCAATAAATAAATCTAATTATAGTTTATTTCTAATGTCAAAGGTTTTACAAATTTTAAACCAAATTTGGCTGAAAATTATTTCCTTTTCAGTATTTGGATTCAATCAACTATGTAAGGGATCAATGTCTTATCCTACTATACCAAATGTAGAATACAAATATATTTTAGTTAATGGAATTTTTATAATATATTTGGAAATGAATCATACAAGAGGATACTGGAATGCCTTTCCTTTCAAGCATCATGAAATACAATATCCATTGAAATCATACTCACAATCATCAATCTCCAAATATCAATCTATTTAATTTTTTGTTTTTTCTATTGTCTTTTCCTTTTTTATCTGTATGAATATATACATTTATCATCATATAAACTAACACTACTAGCCTAATGAATATTTGAATGACTCACATTGAACAGTATGTGTGGGATATTTTCATTTGTAAAACTCAGAGATATTATTCCTATCCTCTGATAATTTACCAATTAACTAATTCTTGCATTAATAATCAAAAATAATTTCAAAGATATCTCTAACATGCTAGAAATTATATTAGTGATCAATAAAAACTACCATGTTTATGAGAGAACTAAAGTTATATCTAATAGCCCAATATATTTCTAACTTCACCTTCATACCTATATCCATTTCAGTCTTGGTAAAATCATTCCTCTTCAACAATTTCCTAATTTTTCTATAAATGTCACAAAGAGTGTGAGAGAATGTGTGGAATGTCAAATGAATTAAACTATAAAAGTTAATAGTTCTATTATATAATATTTTTAAAAAACCTGACAAATATGTGAGAGTGATCCCATTCATATGATGCATGAGCCCAAACTTCATAGATAAGAGAAATCCTAAAAATTGTACCATTCTCAAGGGGAATAAATACATTTTAATACTTCTATAAAAAATAAAATATAAAGTAACAAGAATTACAATTGTAAGAACATCAATAATTATGTCCATTGTACATTGAAATTTTAACTCCTTAAAAATGATTTTGATATTTGAGAATCAAGATGGTTAACATCTCACAAACATTTTTTTACCTAAATTCCAGAAATGTATCTGGTTTTTTCCTTTATCCCATCACTAATATCATGGTTTAAAATATGTGACCAATAACTCATTTAAATATAATATACTATAATAATAGACCCAAAACAATCATTAACCCTCCTCAACAAATAATAAATCGTTGTATTGTTAGAACTAGTATTTTCAATGGTAACCGTATTAATCCTTTCAATCTACCATTTTTTCACCGTCTGTTCTTATACTCTAGCTTTTTCCCCCTTCATGATCTACAATAATAAAAAACCATATTTTTTATATTTAAAATAAAATTATCAAGAAAAAAAATGTGTATTTAAAATATATAATTCAAATTCTGAATTGAAGTCAACATGTTGGTATCAAGACATACCATATGGTAGAACATATAAAATATATACTTTAATTATTCTTTGTTAGTCAAATCTATCAACAAGAAATCTATAGAAACTGGTTTCGAGATGAAACTTGAAAATGAGGATGAAAAAATCCAATAAATTATCTAAATCCTCGATTCTTACCATATTAAAATGATAACTCCTTAAAGATTATCATTTTAGAATGATCTATTATTCAATATTTATGGTTAAAATGAGATTCTATAATTTTAACAATCCCATAATCCTCATCTTCTGAATTCTTTCTAAGACCAATAGTGGTTTTAATTTTCACATGATTTTGTTGAGGATATTTCTCACCTTTTTAAATACCTATTCACATTACTAGTTCCATGTTGTCCATAATTTAATTCTTCATCTTTTATATAAAAAATATAATCTAACCTTAAATTTTTCTTATTAAAATAATCTCATTCTTGAAATACTCTAGAACAAGGAAAGGATTTTTGAATTTTTACCTTTTTAAGATAATTCATACCAATAATTTATTCAATTGGTTTCTAAGATACCCCATATAATTTATTTTCATGAATGCTTAATTTGAGTAGAACCCATCTGAGTTTGGATTTCTTTGGAAACTATAGGAATAAAAACACTTATTATGCCACCATCCCTAAATCTCTAGAAAGAAAGGTTGGATATCCGTTGGAAAATACTCCAACCATTGACCCTCTAGCCTCTAGACATAGAAAAACCCATAAAGAAGAAAAATAAATTGTTTTTAGTGATGGAGGTGGTTACTAACAACAAAATATAATTTAAGTAAAAAATTATAAGAAGGAACATGATAAAAAAGTGATACATACCAAATTGTACACATGTCTCAATGAGGAGCAGGGCATCAAACAATTTGGGACTCTTCTGGTCAGTCATAATGTCTGCTTGGGGGAGTATGCAAGTGAAGATGTATGTTTGGGTTAGGGAATTAACCCTAGTATGAATGGATCTGGGAGAGGAGGATGTTATAGAGTTTTCTAATAAGGCAAGGCAACAAGAGAATGTGATCCAGTGTTTTCTCATGATGGAGGGTTTATGTTGGACGAGGAAGGAGAAGAAGATAAATCAAACCATAGAGGATGTTAATCCGGGGGGGGAGTAGGGTCTCATAGTCGCAACATGTGTGGGAATGTTTGGGTAAAGCGATGAGGAGGACAAGGAGAGCATGGGGGGGAATAGAGAGGAGTTGATTTCTGTGGATGGGTATGGAGTTTGATGGAGGAAACAAATCCATATACCCATCAGATCATCAGGTTGGGTTGGGTATATATTTGGCCAACTTGATTCCAGAACCAACACATGCACAGGTCAAACCAATATATCCCAAACGGAGTATTTTTTTTAATGTAACCATAAAAAACCAGATCTGACTAGATTGGTTTAGTTCAAACCCAATAGAATGGTTTATGTTTTGATACCCCTATTATCCAGAGATGGGTGTGATCATTTCCTAGAATAATAATTTTATTTTCCACAAAAACCTTTGACCCAGTGTAAAAAATTTATTGTTTATAAATTTTTTAGAAACATAATGGATGAAAAATTTTAGTTCCAATATTGAAATCCATGGGGATATTGAAAAATTTGTTTCTTTATGGTAAAAACATCACAAACACCAAAAATGGTGTTTGTTATAGGATTTATAATAAAGAGGAGCTAATAATTAATATATAAAGAGGAATATCAAAAATAGAAGAATAAATGTTTTTTTATACTATCTTAATTCAGATGAATTTTAAAATTTTATGATGATTTATTTGTGCTTTAATGGTCATAGGATCATGAATCTTTCTAAATACATGACCTAATCAAGAGTCTTTGATCTTCATAATGAAGTAAGAATTATGCTGCATTTATTTTGTGATGCTGAAAATCTAGTCATTGTGTTTTCAAGAATATTATAAATGAAGATCCATAAAATATCGAGTTGATCATTATCAAATCCTATATTCATAAGAAATAATCATATATTAGAATGAATATTAATGCATAAGATGTTGCAGATATTTACAGAGTGACGATTCAAGACTATACTCTTTTAATGGAAAGTCTCAAGATGTTGGATTTTAAATCAATAAATATGATGTTTTGTGTAATCAGTTTAGATGATTGGAAGGATTTTATTTGTGGAATATGGATATCATTTTGGGGAAGAAGAAGTCAGGATTGATATAGAAGTTTTATGAAGATATTTTTTTTATTTTTCAAAAGTGATAATCATTTTTTAATGGCATTGTGAAAATATTTCTTGAAGTAGATTATGTTTAATGGATTGAGAAGAGAACACAAAATGAGTATTTAATTATCATTCTTTGTGAATCTCAAATAATTGGGATCACGATATTACATTAATGGATATTGTAAAAAAAATATCCATTCAATAAATTAGTCCATGCACAAGGATTTTTGATAAGATAAATGATATGAAATGAGAAAAAGGAAGTAGTAGTTATAGTTTTCTTGTGTAGATAAATGATAAAAACTAATAGAAATAAAAATATAAAACAAAAGTGAAGTAAATCTTATGAAATCTATTAGGTTGTAAATTAATAGAGAAGAAATCTACTCTAAATATTTGGGTTCTCTAAGAAAGGGAATAAGAGGGGTAAAATGATCTTCTATAACTTATACCAAAGTAGAAGAAGAGAGTGTGTTGAGAATGTGGAACCTTTTGGATATCTAATAAAAAAGAAGGATTTTTATTTGACTTGTGAGTGATGAATTTTGAAATGACTAAAATGATGTCAGTAGATTTAGAGGAAAATTTAAACGAGTATATAATAAAGAATTCGAGGAAGAAAAATAGTATGAACTGGGGATGTTTTCCCTTATTTTTGGGTGTAGATCCATCCATTAATATTCTATGATCTATATTAGAAGGAGGAAGGACGATTTAAAAGATACTAGGGGATTCTAATATAAATATGTTCTCAAATGCATAAAATGGTTTTCTTTGTTAATATTTTAAACCCATTGCTATGTAATATGGTGTGCTTGTTATTAGGGTGATACATTTACAATTACAATTTTATTTAGACATTTGGTTTTAGTATAGTATCTGTGACTTGGACATCTCATGAATGAAAAGGGCAGGATTCTCGGGAGGGGGATAACCTTATAAAAATATATTTGTCACTTGACTATCTAGATGTGTATTTCCATATGTGTTTAATAGGTTCAACTAAATAATGTTACTAATTATTTTACCAGCATCACCATTTCAATTAAAAATGGAATAAAAGATGAAAGAAGAAAATTGGAATTTTTGAGTATCAACTCAAACCTGATTCACCACAAGTATATTTTCACATTCCAATATGACATAACAATTGGTATCAGATTAGGTTATCTATTCTTGGATCATTAATGATAACATATATAGAAGGAAATTCATGGGGTCCTCTATGATATGTTATGAAATTGTTTTCCATATTTTTTTATATAATATAAATTTAGTTCGCATTTAATATTTTTGCAAAAGGATCTCAGATGAATGTATCTCTACCCAGTACTATTTCTACTAAAATAAAGGTTTTGTACAAGCATTTGAATAACATGGGAAAGAGAGAATCCAAGAATATGATGAAGAGTACAAAAGTGAGATTTTATGAACAACTAAGTTTGTTCTTAGTGGTAATATTAATTCTAAATATATTTAAATTTATTCCTCTAATGATGTAGATTAATGCTGTTATATAAGTTGCACTGAATTAGTTCATTATTTCTATCTTGATGTAAATAATTATTTAAATAATGATTCCATTAAAGTAGTTCCACATATATATTTAGGTTTATCAAGGGATATCATGAATATAAGTGACAACTAGTAGGTTATGTTGATCTTATGGATGTAGTATTTGGAAAAAGGATGAGCTGCAAAAACACCCTCATGAAGCTTCGAATTGCCTAGGACGAATCCAAAACACTTTTCAATGAAAGAGTTCATTTGGATTTTGAATATTTTCAATGATATATTTGAGTAAAATAACGTTTTCTGAATTTTTTGAAGGAATTATTCAATTCATTAGAGAAATAAGATCAAGTGTATAAATATTCAATATGCACAACATGAAGTCAAATACAAGAGGGAGATGGATATTGACAATTAATTACATGCATTATTCAAGATAAACAAGGATAAATTCATGAATTTTATGTTTCATTGGGAGGATTGGATGAACATAATTGTGACTAATAAGAATACACTAAACATAATGTGTCTAAATATAGAGCTATAAATGAAGAATTAAGAAGTTACCCAATATGTAATCCTGTTTGTAGAAGATAAGAATAAATTTTTCACACTAACTAAATAAGTGATTATTTCATCATAGAAGACTCATAATAGTGGAATAGAAATATTGAGATCATGTGGAGAAGCATCCTTCTCAAGCTCTTGGAAAGTGTGTCCCATTAATAAAATAAAATTTCTTATATTGTATATAGTTTTTCAATAACTATATTAAAAAGTATCATTTTTTAAATGTAGAAGTGATGAAATACTAGGACACAAACCATTATTTCAAGGAAATATGCTAGCATGTCTAAGAATAATTTTATGAAAAATGGATCCAAAATTTTTTTGGTTCTAAACTAAAATAAAAAAGCTATAAAATCGAAACATGGTTCCTTAAGAATGAAAAGAACTAGATTAATTTGAAGATTTGGGAGATTTGGGAGAATTGGGAATAGAGATATTGATTAATAAATTAATATGTCAATATCTGGAATTTGATGATGAACTACATAATGTAGTGGTATCTAGAGAAAGGATAAATTCTACTATAGTGAAGTAAAAAACATAGATAATGATGAATTTTCTACATGGAATATACATAAAAATTACAATGTGAAAATTTTAAGATCCAAAATGTCATTAAATATAAATTTATGGTCAATTAAATCCATGTATGTAAATATTTATGACCATTAAATATTTAGAATGTTATTAACATAATTATTATTAATTAGAATAACTAAGTGTAAATTAATTAGATATTGTTTAAATTGAAAATATTAGATCTCCAAAATTTATTGATTGATGGTATTACAACCTTATCTTATCTCATATACTAAAATGATACATTTTGATGGTTTTGGGTTGTGTTTTATTTTATTATAAATTATTATTTATGAAGTTTCAAAAAGTGCCCCACACCTCAATTATAAAACGGCACATCCTCCCTCACCACTTCACATCATTTTGAGCCTTCGAGCTCAGAAATCCCCTAACCTTTTTTCTTATCAACTTCCCTATTTTCATTCTATATGATTTTTTATCTTCAAATACATACCCTAGTTCTCTAAAAAAGAACAAATAGATGTTCATCAAAGAAGAGGTAATATCACTAAACGATTCTTTCAAACAAATTTCTTATTATCCATCATCTTCATTAGTTTTTTCATTATAAATTAAAAACATAATTATCACTAATATACTGATATTTTACTATAAATAGAAAAAAAACCATATTCCACCTTCTACCAATCCTACAAAAATTAAAATCACTACACGTACGTATGTACAACTTACCCTCTCTACACAATTTTGCAATATGTTTTTAGCCACAACCTTACATAGATTGGTATAATGATGAAATTAATAAATAAATATATATGATTTATATAAAATTATCTTCATTCGGAGAAACTACACACCATTAAAATCAATATTTTTAATCAATTATGGGAACTATATTATCGCTCATGCGCACGCACGACTTACAGTCTACATAGTGCAATGTGAATCGTTCTACATAATCAAAATTAAAGAATGATTATATAAATTAACTTAATGAATTAATATTATTTATATTATATCAATAACATTATTTAATTTATAAAACTATAACCAAAATTGAGGAATAAGAACGTATCTGAAAAAACATTAATAAGAACATAAAACAGTTAACACCCAAATAATGAGTAACAATGAAATGTTACTAACAGAAGGATGAAAATATGATCATAAATGATATCATAAAATATATTATTATTCTAGAATAAATAATTAAAATTATATAAATCATTATACTAGAGGTTTATATATATATTAATCATATCAGACCTAAGGTAAGGGATAACATTTAAAATCTAATTTTTATCTGAGATTGTTTATTGGTAAGTATTTTCTGAGGTATATTAATCATCCATGTCCATGTTTCCAAAATATTTATTTCAAAATATTCTTTATATCCTTTTAAAATTGTTTAAAATCAATTTTACCAGTTGTTAATTTCTTACTAAATTTTGTGAGTGGAATCTTTTGTCAGTTTTGGAAAGATGTGCTTTATGTCTTTAACGGAAAAAGAATGAGAAGAATGTATTTTTACTTGTATGACTTGAAAAGATTTGTATTCTTTCATAATTCCTTATTTCAGTGAGTCATCTTCTATAAGATTAGAAGTTTTTTTTAACATAATGTTATTTCTTCTAAAATTGTGTGGCATTTTGGGGGAGTAAAATGTTATTGTAGATGAAATGTCATTTTCCATGATAATTAATTTCATGTGTTTTGCCAAAATTATTTTCCGTATAAGTTGACTCTATTTAAATAGGTTTATATTTTTACCCATATTATTAATCTGATTTTATTTTGTGTTGTTAAAGAAATCCATTTGCTGTATATCAATTGTGATGAAATAATGTTTATGAATCCAATTTTTCATGGGATATTCTATAGTGAATGTTTTTTATGTTTTTATGGTAGAAATAATATTTATTTCATTAAGAGATGGTCGGTACCTATATCCCCCGCCAATAAATTGGGTAAGGATTTATATATCATGATATAATCAGGAATGGAATGGTATGTAAATCCGGTTTATTAATACATGGATAGAACGAGGAGTGAACTCAGTTCAGTAATGGAATTTGTCCGCTATGATTGCCTCACCAATGAGATGTGGCTAATATGGAATGATATTCTAGGTTTACGTGTGTATGAAACAATATTTCATGTCTTATGTTATGACTATTGAGACTACATTTCAATTTCATGATTTATCCCTTCAAGATTTATTATGATCTTTTATATGGGGGATATGATTTTCAAATGTTTTGTTCTTATGCTTATGATATGATTGTTATTTTCCTTGTTCACCAATACTATGTATTTGATCTCACCCTTTATATATTTTTATTTTCCATAGGTCATGAATAAAGGTATTATGAATGATGTGTCAAAATGAAGTCTAGTTATAAATAATATAGAGGGAGACAATGTGGATGATTTATAAACCAGTTGTTTATCTTTCCCAGTTTCTAATGTCACTAATCCTATAAGGTCCGGGTGTGGTTTTATAAGGTTATGTAATAAATATTCTTCAATGTTTAATTAATTTCTATATGTGATGTATGTTCCAATATAGGATGTATCATAAGAAAGATATAGTTTTCCTTTAAAAACTATGATGAGATAAACTTAGTAGGAACACTAAGGATATGTCTAAGTATAGGTAACAATCCTATCCTAGTGTTTTAGAGATGTTCATGAATAAACTAGGATAAAAACTAGTGTATCCAAAATTGAAATTTTATTCTTGATTATGTGGTTTTCCTATTATGATTAGTGTTTCTCACACTATGATTCATGGTTTTAGTTAATGGATGGATCCTAAAGGAACCACGTTAAAGCCAAATGTGAAGAAAATGTAATTATTGTCCCCCTGAGAAACTGAATGTTATGTAAGATGGAATAAAAAATTCTATATCCACGATTACACAACTTTCTAAAGATAAGAATCATGAAGTACTTCCAAACAAGCAAAGGAGGGGGCAACATTCTGTTGATTCCTTCATGAGACAACGTCCACGTTTATTCAGCTAGTCTTCTAATCCATTTGTTGATGATCAGCGGATTAGTACCATTGAAATGATATTATTAGTTCTAAATTATTCTAAACTTGTTAAATGCATCTTAGAAGTATATTATTTGGAAGGAGAAATTCATAAATAGTGGAATCATATCAAGAATCCATCTAAAATAGATGAAATTGATTCCCAAGAATGGGATGAGTTCATGAATTTTTTATTCAATAAGTTTTTTCCTCTTATTATTCGAACATATATGGATAAGGAGTTACCTGAAATTATGAATAATAATGATGAATTTGTTTGTACATATGAATAAAATATTTCAATACTTTAATTGGTACGCTTTTGGAATTTTTATCCAAACTGATATTAAAATTGATCGATTCTTTAGTGGCTTAAAACCAAGTCTCTAAAGTTAATACCCATTAGGGCCATCAATAGCTACGAGGAAATTTTCCAATGTTCTCTCAAGGTTTACATGGAGATTGGAGTAACCCATTAGTCATTTAGGAATAATAAGATGAGAAAAATTGAATTCAAAGGAAAATCTAAAGACCACACTGAAAAGAAAAAGATTTTCCCTTATCCTCAAAGTATGGAAATAAGCATAGAGGGAATTTTCCTAAATGTACTAGTAAATATTTAATGTATGTAAAATAATTTCATTGGGAAGTTGAATTCAAATCTTAAGCGAAAAAGATATCTAAAGATGAAAACAATGAAAAGGCTTCATAGAATGCACCACTTACACTTTAATGTTATAAGTACATGGAAATGGAATTATTACAATCAATACCCTTTCCAAGTGTTACTATTGATTATTGGTGTCAAAAAAATCTTATGGAAAAAGACAAAGGAATGTCATATTCAATCAGTATCGGTGACATGGAGTATGATAATGTAGTGGTGAATTGTCCATATACTATCCAATCTAAAGTAGAAAATGTTTCATTTGATTCTAGATCCACCAACGTTTTAATTCTGAATAATTTTCTAATGGTATTGCTGTATTACCAAATCAATTAGAAGTTGAGTAATCTATAAAAACTCCAAATGGAACAAAAACATAATCAATATTCTATAATTCTTCTCTGATTGAATTTTGTGGGAAGTTCTTCCTGAAAATCTTGTGATCCTTCATATTGTGGAATTTTATGTGATTATTTTCATAGATTGTATTTCTCTATATGAAGCTCATATCAATTGTCAAGGAAGGGAAGTCAAATTTCATACTCCAGATCAATCTGTGCTAATATATTGATGAAATGATTAATATTACCTTCCTGTATAAAATTATTCTATCTTATGGATCGTGATTCTAATAAATGAATGTTATTTATCTCAAATGGTTGGGGATAAACTCATGATTAATAATACACATATTGTATGTGATTTTTATGATGTCTTTCCAGATGAATTTCTAGGTTTTACATCATATTGTTGAGTTGAGTTTACAATAGAACTCTTATTGGGTTATATTCTTATTTTAGAGACACCATATAGAATGTCCCCAATTGAGTTGCAGGGAATGAATAAAAATCTCTAACAGAACCATGATAAGGGATTCGTATTCCCTTGTGTGTAACCTTGGGGAACACCTATTCTCTTTTTTAAGAATAATGATAGATCAATGAGACTCTTGAATTATTATCAAGAACATAACTAGATATCTATAAAAAACAAACATCATCTTCCCCGAAATGATGACTTATTTTACTAACAACCTGGAGCTCAATATTTCTCTATGTTGGATCTTCATTCATGATATCATCAGTTAAGGGTAAAAATGGAGGACATACAAAAGAAAACATTCCATACTAGGAATGGACACTTTGAATTTGTAGTAATGATTTTTGGTATCATTAATGCCCTCACTATCTTCATGGATCAAATGAATAGAGTCTTTAGATACTATCTTGATCAATTTGTGGTAGTCTTTATAGATGATATTCTTGTCTATTCAAAGAGCAACGAAGAACATGAATATCAGTTGTCAATTGTACTAAAGACCCTTATAAAAGAAATGGTTTATGAAAAATTTACAAATGTAAATTTGGTTTTCAGAATGTTTCATTTTTTGTCTTATAATATAAGGAGAGGGGATATCTGAGGATCCAACAATAAAAGAGGTTTTTGAAAGTTGGTTGAGACCAGCAACGGTATATATGATCTGAAATTTTCTTATTTTGGATGGATATTATTGACATTTTGTGAAATATTTTTCATGATTTTCTAATCCTCTAAACATGTTAACTCGTAGTGGAGTACAATTTTTTTTGAAAGAGATATCTAAATATAAATTCAAAGTGTTAAAAAGAAGGTTATCTAGTGCACCTGTTCTCACACTTCCTTGTAGTGGAGAAATGTTTGTGATATATAGTGATCCATCCATGAAGGGGCAAGGATGTGTTCTCATGAAAAATGATATGGTGATATATTATGCCTCACGACTATTGAAAAGTCATGAGAAAAATTACCCATCATAGGATTTGGAGTTAGATGTAGTAATTTTTGCTTTAAAGATATTGATACATTATCGTTATGGTGAAATGATTGATATTTGTAATGATCAAAAAAAATTAAAGTATATATTCACAAAAAAGGATCTGAATATGTTCCAAAGAAGATGGTTGGAGTTTATTAATGATTATGACTTCTCAATGGATTAACACCCAAGGAAAGAGAACAAGGTTGTAGATGATTTGAGTCGAAAAGGCCATGAAAAAATAACCATGATGAGAATCACGAAAGATCCAATAATAATGTATTTCCAAAGGATGGATCTTAAAATTATAATTTAAGGGGATAAATATAATCTTCAGAAAATGAATTCTAAACCATCTATACATGATAAGATTAATGATCTATATAATGAAGATGTAGATTTACAAAAGAAGGTGTGAAATGTTTCTAAATTCAAAATTGATTTCGAAAAAACAATAAGGATCTTGAATTAAGTTTGCATTCCTCCCATTACAGAATTAAAGAAGGCGCTAGTGCATGAGGCTCATAGTTCTTCCTTCTTTATTCACACTAGAAGAACAAGTATGTACAGGGATCTGATAGTGGACTTCTTGTGGGATGGCATGAAAAGAGAAGTTGCCGAATATGTCTCTTGATTCCTTTTTTTGTCAGCATATTTTGGCTCAGAGACGGAAGTATAAGGGTATGTTAAAACCATTATGCATACCATAATTTAAAGGGGAAAAACACTATGGTCTTTTTCATCAGACATCCCAAAACATCCAAATTAAATAATTCTATATGGTTTATAGTTGATTGCCTCAAAAATTCGGCACACTTCATTGATTTTAGAGAGGATTTCTCTATTGATCTTCTTTCCAATATATATGGAAAGTATGTTGTGATATTTCATGGTTTACCACCTTCCATTATATCTTACCATGATCTGAGGTTTACCTCAATGTTGTGGCATAGTTTTCAGTATGCTCTGGATATAGAGTTATGTTTCAGCACTATTTATCATCCTCAGACAGAAAGTCAGGATGAGAGGACAATTCAAACTCTGGGAGACATGTTGAGAGCTTAACCTATGGATTTCATAGTTTTTTGGGATCAAGACACAACATTGGTGGAATGTTCAAAAAATAATATCATTCAATTAAATATTTAGAGAGCTTCATATGAATCCCTCTATGGAATGAAGTGAAAAACACCAACATGCTGGGATGAATTTGGGGAAAGAATGATATTAGGACCTGATCTTGTTTATGAAATTGGAGAAAAGGTTATATTTATTCTGAAGTGCACAGTGTTGCATTTGTTGTCAATGAGGCATGAAGTTGTCTTGGAATGAATAGAAGTCAGGGAATGTCAAGATGTGAATGAAAAAGGTTTTGATGGTGTTGGTGGTGAAGGAGAATGGCCATGGTACTAAGATGTGTGTCACATAGGATATTCACTAAGTGGTATTGGAAATTGTGGTTGAAACATTCTCCATGTACATCTGAAGATTGTTGAACTGGTCTTTATGCTCAAAGAACTTGTATCCTGATGATACAATGTCACACCAATGTTTGAAGACCATGCATTGTATTGACAATGCATGAGGAGTTGAATGTGATCCATCCACAATCTCTAAGTGGATGAAGTGGATTAATGAAGTCCATGCACTATCACTTAGTGCATGTGAACATGAAGAAGATCCAACTTGATCTCTGATTAGATCAATGAATAACATTGAAGAATCTATTTGATTAAGGAGTTCGGTTGAAGATGAAGAACCTTCAAGAATTTCCCTCCTATGTAATGACTATATGTTGAGGAGATTGGAAGAATTCTTATGAAGAAGAAATGAAGAAATGGGAGGAAGAAAGAAGGGCACTTGGTTTGGCATTTGGCATTTATACATTGGGAGAACTTTGTTTTTAACAAAGTGTTTATTCAACACTTGGCCAAAAAAGTAGCCACCAAGGAAGGCCAGCCGAGGGTCATCACCCAATGCTCATGTGGGACTCGAGGTCACCACGCCCATGGGGAACCCTCAGGCCAAGGCAGCATGTCCCTGAGGCAGAAGGGTTGGGGCCGTGTATAATCCCCGAGGGCACGCGGTGGTGAAGCCCGCGCACCCGAGTGTGCATAGTGGATGCTAGGAGCGCGCCCGCAAAGGCGAGAGTGGGCGCAGAGCGCGCCCGCAGAGAGAACACGGTGCGGGGCGGCACCGTGGAGGTTGGAAGTTCAATCGAAGGGTTGAGGCAGCGCCAGGGTGATAAAGCGCGGAAAAACCGCTCACTGTTTCGATGTGGGACGCAGAAATTTCACCGGGAGCGAATCCCAGCCGCACGATTGATCGCGCGGACGATCTAAGCCGCACATCTGATCCGCGGCGAGATGATCTGATCCAGGCCGTCCGAGATCAATTGAATCGCCGATCCAACGGCTCCCGGTGCATCTTCTACCTCGAGCTCGACCGCTGCCACCCGCGAGCTCCGTTCGAACCAGAGGCCTCCCCGACGACAAAATTCGAGTTCCCGGCCATCTCCGATCAAGCCGAAGAGTCCATTAGGATCATCTCGACGCACTGAACCGATCCATGCTTAAAAATACACTTGCATGCAATGTTTGGAGAGTTTCGAAGTTCGGCCGAAGCAACCGAAGGTGCGAGGCCATTTGGTGTTGTTGATCTGCATGGACAGGCATTAACATAGGCATGCATGCGTTAAAAAATGCATAAATGTGATGGAAAATAAAAAAGAGAAGAACCCGCGGAGAACCGAGGAGAAATTCCAAGATTTGGAAAGATTTTGAAGATCCGAAATCTTCGGTGATTCAAGATTTAATCACGCGGAGGATTTGAAGCCCTCCTCGCCTATAAAAAGAAGACCTGAGGCGTTGGAGATGCTTGCTGAAGTTTTATTGAAAAACTGTGTTCCGTGAGGCTCTGCCTCACGAAGTCAAATGTAAAGACCCGTAAAATTCAAGGGAAAATTTTTCTTAATTTTCTTTGGAATTTTACAAGAGCGCGGTTTCTGACGACACCTGATTCCGAGGCCCGGAGTGCCCGGAATTAATTTCCGAAGTTTGGCTCGGGTACGTTCAGTGAACGAACGAGCGGGATTTCCTAACTTTTGATCCGGTGCTCGGAATTGAAATCCGAGGACACCGATGAACTCGTAGCGCCGATATTCGCTTAAGGAGACCTTTCCCGAAGTTGCGTTTGCCTAGGAGGAGATGTTTAATTTTCTAGATGAAATGAAGAGTAAAATAAATTTGTTATACAATATTTATTTTATTTATCTTCTTAAGTGGTTATATCCTAAGTGTGGAAGTTGGGGTGGAATCACAAGTTCCTAACTAACCAAGTGAGGATTAAGGTGAGGTGGGGCCCACACGAGCCCCAACCTTTCACCTTCCCCTTAACTCTCTTCTACCCCCTTAAGCTCGCTTGCACTTAATGTGCCAAAACCCCTCAAATTCCCTAACTCCCCTCTCTCCCTCTTAAAGGCTTGACAACTTAACTTTTAATTAATTATACAACTCATGTATAATTTATAAGTGAGTTTAATTTTGAGTTTTTGAAATTCAAACTCTTGAATTCCAAAGGTTGGGTTGTGTTAATAAATTAAGTGTAAGCTTGATTTATTTTTGGGTTAGTTCCTTTGTTACTTGAGAGGATTGGGAGAATCGTTGAGAGACTTGAAGATCTTCTTCGTCTTCGACGAAGAACGTGAAGAACGGTTCTTCTCCGACAAAGAACATCGATCCCACGACCATCGAGACTCGGCGTCCCGGATTCTTCCGTCTTCATCTTCCTCCTCGACAAGGGAGAAGTCGCCGACCGTGGTAATCATCGCCAACGACAACATACCTCTCTTCTTCGTCTTAAGCGACAAGTGAAGAGACGTCGTTCCCTCCTCGGACGCACCCCGACGTCCACGGAATCTACGTCCGACGCCGCGACGCCTTCCTCCGCGATAACCGACGTGTGACGTCAATTTTCAAGGTAGGGGGTTTGTCCTTTTTAAATTACGTGTTTTCATTCCCTGGAACATGAAAGAATAATCCGTTGGGCGTAGTTCCAAATTTTATTAAAAATTTGTGAAACTTTCATTGTTGTGTTTATACGATTGGCCAACTGATATCGTTATAACGGGAGGAGACCGGACCGCACGAACACGGCCGATTCTCCTCCCCCTTCTATTCTTTCGTGTTAATTTAGCGGAGACAGCGCGATGTCGTCGCAACCGCGCAGGAACAAAAAAATTAATGGCCGGAGCGAGCTGCGACGAAGAAACGCGGTGCCGACGCACCGCGTCGTTGTTTACGAAAGAGACCGCGGCCGGAGACGGGCCGCGGCGGAACAAGGAGGCGACCGGCGGCCAGCCGGGCCGCCGGCGCCGGAGATCATGAAGGGCCGCGGCCCTACGGCCGCGGCGGAGCAGCCAGGGGCGCCGGCCTCGCCGGAGCCGGAGAACAGGAAGGCCGCGGCCCTACGGCCGCGACAGAGCAGCCAGAAGGCGGCCGGCCTCGCCGGCCGCCGGAGATCGGGGAAGAGCCGCGGCTACGGCCGCGGCGGAGAAGAAGAAGGCGGCCGGCCGCGCCGGCCGCCGGTTTGGTTAGGAGGCGGGACCCGCGGGTCCCGCGTGAGAAAGAAACGGCCGGCCTTAGGCCGGCCGAGATCCGAAAAAGGGGGGGTTTACCCCCCCGCGTGCGGCACATGCGCGGCCCCCTGGCCGTGCCGCCGCTGGCCGGACCGCGCCGCCGCTGGCCGGGCCGCGCCGCCGCGCCGCCACCGGCCGGGCCGGGTCCAGCGGACCGGGTCGGTCCGACCTGGTTCGGGTCGGATCCGGGTCGGGTCGACCCGGTTCGGGTCAGACCAGGGGGGGTCGGGCCGGGTCGGCCCGGACCCGGACCCCCCGTTTTCGAGACGACTTCGGTCTTTTGGCCATAACTTGAGCCACGGACCTCCGATCGATGAACCGTCTGCGGCAACGCGATCCTTGAATCGAGACGGTCATTTCGGTATACTATACTCAAGGTGCACCTTCTTTTTCGGGAGCCTACGTGGTTAAAACTCTGTAGTTAAGCGTGCTTGGCTTAGAGTAGTGATCAGGATGGGTGACCTCCTGGGAAGTTTCTCAGGGTGGGTGTGAGACGGAAAGGCTGATATCTTTCAGACTGGACGTCCGATTGACGAACCGTCAGCGGCGATGCGATCCTTGGATCGAGACGGTCGTTTCGGTTCCTCACACTCAAGGTTTCAGATTACTTTGAGTTCGGCCGGGTTGGTTCGTTCACGAAACTAACCGGGCCTTCGGAGCGGAAACGCTCATATCTTGAGCTACGAACGTCCGATCGACGTGCCGTCAGCTTTGTTGTGTTCCTCTTAGTGAGACGGATCTTTTGGCATACTCCGCCCGAGGTTTGGACGCAGGTGGAGTACGGTCGGGTTGGTTTTGCCTTAAAAACCAACCGGGCCCCGGGGATGAAAATGCCAATAACTCTCAGACCGGGCGTCCGATCGACGCGCCGTCTGTTGCGTTGAGTTCCTGTTGACAATACGGAACTTTTGGATACATCAACTCTGGACTTTGTGACAGTTGATGTATCAGCCTCTCGGCTCGTGGAGCGGACCCTCCGAACGAGCTTGCTGTGTGCGGGAACCCTAGTGCTGGCTGCGACTGTTACTGTGACTACTACTGCTACTACTGCTACTGTGACTGCGACGACGACAGTACATAGATCCTGTGTGGATTCGACGACGACGACTACAGCACTCAGCGATCCTACGTGGATCAGTGCTACAGGTCCTGTGTGGGCCCGATCCTGTGTGGATTCGACGACGACGACTTCAGCACTCAGCGATCCTACGTGGATCAGTGCTACAGGTCCTGTGTGGGCCCGATCCTGTGTGGGTCCGATCCTGTGTGGGTCTTTGCGCTCAGCGGTCCTGTGTGAACCAGCGCCTACAGGTCCTGTGTGGGCCCGATCCTGTGTGGGTCTTTGCGGGGGTTAGTTACCTATCGATCCTTCGTGGGTCCGACGACTTAGATGGATCAGAGATCATCTTTATCGTCTTTCGAAGAAGTATACCTGTGTGAGCTGAATCCTGTTGCTATCCTGTGTGGATTGTGTTGTGCAATCCTGTGTGGATTACGTTTTGCTTTCCTGTGTGGAATACGTTTATTTTCCTTTGTGGACTGAGTTGTACTTGGGCTCGGAGGTTGGAGCGTATTTGAAATTGATGACTTAGGTATATGTATGGGCATATACCTAAGCAGTGTCGGTTGTTACTTCGTGATTGTACCTTTCTTCGTGGTTTATCCTTGTGGATTTTAGAGACCTTCAGGGGTCTCGGGGTCCCTACTGAGTAGCTTATACTCACCCCTGCACGGGCTTTGCCCGCACTATGTTGTGTTGGTTGCAGACGACGGACAACGTTGATCTTAGCTGAGGCTTGCAGAGCAGGACGGTACCTGGAGGTGGACCACTGGGCGGGACGTGCTCGGAGTGGACGGCGGGACCCGTGGAGCAGTGGAGCTATCTGTACCCACCCTTCAGGTGGGATTTCCAGTGGACAGCTCGGTGTAGCGGCTTTTACTTTTCAGTTGCTGTTTTCCCTTTCGAGTTGTACTTTACTTTCAGTTTGGGTTTGTATACTGGCCCATTTACTTTTCCGCACTTTCAGTTGTACTCTGCTTTTGCTTAGTGTTTACTTTCCGCTTGCTTACTCTGTGGTGTTTGTTTACTTCACAAAGGCAATGCCTTCCCTTTTTACCGGGATTTACGCCTTGGTTCTAGTCGCCAGCCCCTGGCCTATGGAAGGCGGGCTTGGGGTAGTCACGGCACGGACCCCGAGGGCGGGTCGTGACAAATTGGTATCAGAGGAGTTCGGTTCTACCGCGAACTCTGGTCTTTTCTATGTGAAGCAATAATGTTTAGCGTATTGAGTGTGGTTATCAGTCCAGGGAGTCCAGTGTTGGTGCGGCGGCCGACGTATCCGTACACCAGGACCCTGACTTCTGATTTCCGACTTAATGCACGAAAACATTGATTGCGTGTGTGTTTCAAAGTTTTCTTTGTGATTTCTTTGTGTCAGCTCACCAGGTATACTATTTGACCGTGGCGCACCTGTTTCCTTTCAGGATGGCCCCACGACGGCAGCCAACTAGGGTTCCGAGAGTCGAGCGTGACGGTAGCCCACCGAGCGACGAGGCCTCGGTGCAGGGCCCTTTGTCAGCAGTGGCACCGGCGGTAGCACTACCCGCCGAGCCCCCGATGCTTCCAGCGCCACTCGCTGACGATGCACGTCGCCTCAGCGCACTGCATGAGTTTCAGCGCCAGCGACCACCCAGGTTTCGCGGGGAGACGGATCCCCAGGCAGCAGAGGAATGGCTGGAGGCAGTGGTACGTGTGTTTAGGCTAGTGAGGACGCCAGCAGACTTCATGGTGATCTTTGCTGCCAGCCTCCTTCAGGCAGCAGCAGACAGGTGGTGGAGCCACTTGTTTCAGTTCTGCGATGGGATGACCTTCGCATGGGAAGACTTCGAGACCTTCTTCAGGGTGGAGTTTGTGCCAGTAGCTCTACACCCCGAGCGTGTACAGGAGCTTCTGCCTTTGCCGCGTGTTTTTCGATCAGTAGCCGAGTCATCTGTGGGCAGTAGACAGATGATGCAGAGGTCCAGGAGGACCAGACTAGCAGTTGGACGATCTCGGGTTTTAGGACCGGTGGTGCGGGGAACCCGAGGTGGGGTCAGAGCCAGGCGTGCCAGAAACGGACAATGTTACTCCTGTGGCGGGAAGGGTCACCTGGCACGCGACTGTCCGACTCCTCGTACGATTGATCAGCGGGTGTTAGAGGAGCCACTGAGACAGAAGCAGCGTCGAGTGCTTGAGCAACAACCGAGTAGTGGACAAGGCAGTAGAGCTCCGAGAGCAGGTGGACAGGAGCGGAACTAGTGGATACATCCTTTGTACTTCTGGTTCCTTGTTGCTTTTTTGTAACGTCTTGTTTTATGAGTTGCAATAATAAAAGACGCATACCTTTGTGATATTTTCGTTCCTGTCCTCTTTCGTGATGTTACTAAGAGGTTCCAGTTTTGGCTGTTGACTTGACCCTCACTTGTGAGACATCTACTGGAGGAGACCCAGTTACCACACACTGATGCCGACAGTGTGACTCAACCCTTGGAGGCGAGAGTAACGGTTGAATCTCTTAGTAGTAGCGTCGAGGCCTTACGACGTCATCCTTGGTATGGATTAGTATCATCCATGTTAGGATTGACTGTTTTAGGCGAAGAATGTGGTTCATCCAGGGGATGAGACCAGATTTCTCTTATCGGCAAAGAAGAAATCTTGCAGCTCTTGTGGGACCTAAGATGGTCCAGGTCATCCAGGGGCGGATGAGTACAGCTCAGAGCCGGCAGAAGTCTTATGCTAACAGGAAGCGGAGGCCACTGGAGTTCGAGGGTGGCGACCACGTCTTCTTGCGGGTCTCACCTCGACGTGGTATTCGGAGATTTGGCTGAGGCGACAAGTTATCTCCGCGCTTCATCGGACCCTTCCAGGTCCTCAGCAGGATTGGTGAGGTGGCTTATTGCCTGGCTCTACCACCTCAGTTGCACCGGGTGCACGATGTCTTCCACGTGTCTCAGCTGAGGAGAGACGTGCACGACCCGACGCACATCATTGACCATGGGGAGCTTGACGTTGACGATGTGGCGACTTTTACGTAGGTCCCGATGGAGATAGAGGATCGACAGGAGCGGGTCCTACGTGGGCGATCGATTCCTCTTGTGCGCATCAGATGGCAGCACGGGAACCTCCAGGAAAGCACATGGGAGCAGGAGGCTCAGATGCGTGCTCAGTACCCTCATTTGTTTCCCTAGTTTTGATGTATCTTTACGGGGACGTAAAGCCCTGAGGTGAGAGTAATGTAAAGACCCGTAAAATTCAAGGGAAAATTTTTCTTAATTTTCTTTGGAATTTTACAAGAGCGCGGTTTCTGACGACACCTGATTCCGAGGCCCGGAGTGCCCGGAATTAATTTCCGAAGTTTGGCTCGGGTACGTTCAGTGAACGAACGAGCGGGATTTCCTAACTTTTGATCCGGTGCTCGGAATTGAAATCCGAGGACACCGATGAACTCGTAGCGCCGATATTCGCTTAAGGAGACCTTTCCCGAAGTTGCGTTTGCCTAGGAGGAGATGTTTAATTTTCTAGATGAAATGAAGAGTAAAATAAATTTGTTATACAATATTTATTTTATTTATCTTCTTAAGTGGTTATATCCTAAGTGTGGAAGTTGGGGTGGAATCACAAGTTCCTAACTAACCAAGTGAGGATTAAGGTGAGGTGGGGCCCACACGAGCCCCAACCTTTCACCTTCCCCTTAACTCTCTTCTACCCCCTTAAGCTCGCTTGCACTTAATGTGCCAAAACCCCTCAAATTCCCTAACTCCCCTCTCTCCCTCTTAAAGGCTTGACAACTTAACTTTTAATTAATTATACAACTCATGTATAATTTATAAGTGAGTTTAATTTTGAGTTTTTGAAATTCAAACTCTTGAATTCCAAAGGTTGGGTTGTGTTAATAAATTAAGTGTAAGCTTGATTTATTTTTGGGTTAGTTCCTTTGTTACTTGAGAGGATTGGGAGAATCGTTGAGAGACTTGAAGATCTTCTTCGTCTTCGACGAAGAACGTGAAGAACGGTTCTTCTCCGACAAAGAACATCGATCCCACGACCATCGAGACTCGGCGTCCCGGATTCTTCCGTCTTCATCTTCCTCCTCGACAAGGGAGAAGTCGCCGACCGTGGTAATCATCGCCAACGACAACATACCTCTCTTCTTCGTCTTAAGCGACAAGTGAAGAGACGTCGTTCCCTCCTCGGACGCACCCCGACGTCCACGGAATCTACGTCCGACGCCGCGACGCCTTCCTCCGCGATAACCGACGTGTGACGTCAATTTTCAAGGTAGGGGGTTTGTCCTTTTTAAATTACGTGTTTTCATTCCCTGGAACATGAAAGAATAATCCGTTGGGCGTAGTTCCAAATTTTATTAAAAATTTGTGAAACTTTCATTGTTGTGTTTATACGATTGGCCAACTGATATCGTTATAACGGGAGGAGACCGGACCGCACGAACACGGCCGATTCTCCTCCCCCTTCTATTCTTTCGTGTTAATTTAGCGGAGACAGCGCGATGTCGTCGCAACCGCGCAGGAACAAAAAAATTAATGGCCGGAGCGAGCTGCGACGAAGAAACGCGGTGCCGACGCACCGCGTCGTTGTTTACGAAAGAGACCGCGGCCGGAGACGGGCCGCGGCGGAACAAGGAGGCGACCGGCGGCCAGCCGGGCCGCCGGCGCCGGAGATCATGAAGGGCCGCGGCCCTACGGCCGCGGCGGAGCAGCCAGGGGCGCCGGCCTCGCCGGAGCCGGAGAACAGGAAGGCCGCGGCCCTACGGCCGCGACAGAGCAGCCAGAAGGCGGCCGGCCTCGCCGGCCGCCGGAGATCGGGGAAGAGCCGCGGCTACGGCCGCGGCGGAGAAGAAGAAGGCGGCCGGCCGCGCCGGCCGCCGGTTTGGTTAGGAGGCGGGACCCGCGGGTCCCGCGTGAGAAAGAAACGGCCGGCCTTAGGCCGGCCGAGATCCGAAAAAGGGGGGGTTTACCCCCCCGCGTGCGGCACATGCGCGGCCCCCTGGCCGTGCCGCCGCTGGCCGGACCGCGCCGCCGCTGGCCGGGCCGCGCCGCCGCGCCGCCACCGGCCGGGCCGGGTCCAGCGGACCGGGTCGGTCCGACCTGGTTCGGGTCGGATCCGGGTCGGGTCGACCCGGTTCGGGTCAGACCAGGGGGGGTCGGGCCGGGTCGGCCCGGACCCGGACCCCCCGTTTTCGAGACGACTTCGGTCTTTTGGCCATAACTTGAGCCACGGACCTCCGATCGATGAACCGTCTGCGGCAACGCGATCCTTGAATCGAGACGGTCATTTCGGTATACTATACTCAAGGTGCACCTTCTTTTTCGGGAGCCTACGTGGTTAAAACTCTGTAGTTAAGCGTGCTTGGCTTAGAGTAGTGATCAGGATGGGTGACCTCCTGGGAAGTTTCTCAGGGTGGGTGTGAGACGGAAAGGCTGATATCTTTCAGACTGGACGTCCGATTGACGAACCGTCAGCGGCGATGCGATCCTTGGATCGAGACGGTCGTTTCGGTTCCTCACACTCAAGGTTTCAGATTACTTTGAGTTCGGCCGGGTTGGTTCGTTCACGAAACTAATCGGGCCTTCGGAGCGGAAACGCTCATATCTTGAGCTACGAATGTCCGATCGACGTGCCGTCAGCTTTGTTTTGTTCCTCTTAGTGAGACGGATCTTTTGGCATACTCCGCCCGAGGTTTGGACGCAGGTGGAGTACGGTCGGGTTGGTTTTGCCTTAAAAACCAACCGGGCCCCGGGGATGAAAATGCCAATAACTCTCAGACCGGGCGTCCGATCGACGCGCCGTCTGTTGCGTTGAGTTCCTGTTGACAATACGGAACTTTTGGATACATCAACTCTGGACTTTGTGACAGTTGATGTATCAGCCTCTCGGCTCGTGGAGCGGACCCTCCGAACGAGCTTGCTGTGTGCGGGAACCCTAGTGCTGGCTGCGACTGTTACTGTGACTACTACTGCTACTACTGCTACTGTGACTGCGACGACGACAGTACATAGATCCTGTGTGGATTCGACGACGACGACTACAGCACTCAGCGATCCTACGTGGATCAGTGCTACAGGTCCTGTGTGGGCCCGATCCTGTGTGGATTCGACGACGACGACTTCAGCACTCAGCGATCCTACGTGGATCAGTGCTACAGGTCCTGTGTGGGCCCGATCCTGTGTGGGTCCGATCCTGTGTGGGTCTTTGCGCTCAGCGGTCCTGTGTGAACCAGCGCCTACAGGTCCTGTGTGGGCCCGATCCTGTGTGGGTCTTTGCGGGGGTTAGTTACCTATCGATCCTTCGTGGGTCCGACGACTTAGATGGATCAGAGATCATCTTTATCGTCTTTCGAAGAAGTATACCTGTGTGAGCTGAATCCTGTTGCTATCCTGTGTGGATTGTGTTGTGCAATCCTGTGTGGATTACGTTTTGCTTTCCTGTGTGGAATACGTTTATTTTCCTTTGTGGACTGAGTTGTACTTGGGCTCGGAGGTTGGAGCGTATTTGAAATTGATGACTTAGGTATATGTATGGGCATATACCTAAGCAGTGTCGGTTGTTACTTCGTGATTGTACCTTTCTTCGTGGTTTATCCTTGTGGATTTTAGAGACCTTCAGGGGTCTCGGGGTCCCTACTGAGTAGCTTATACTCACCCCTGCACGGGCTTTGCCCGCACTATGTTGTGTTGGTTGCAGACGACGGACAACGTTGATCTTAGCTGAGGCTTGCAGAGCAGGACGGTACCTGGAGGTGGACCACTGGGCGGGACGTGCTCGGAGCGGACGGCGGGACCCGTGGAGCAGTGGAGCTATCTGTACCCACCCTTCAGGTGGGATTTCCAGTGGACAGCTCGGTGTAGCGGCTTTTACTTTTCAGTTGCTGTTTTCCCTTTCGAGTTGTACTTTACTTTCAGTTTGGGTTTGTATACTGGCCCATTTACTTTTCCGCACTTTCAGTTGTACTCTGCTTTTGCTTAGTGTTTACTTTCCGCTTGCTTACTCTGTGGTGTTTGTTTACTTCACAAAGGCAATGCCTTCCCTTTTTACCGGGATTTACGCCTTGGTTCTAGTCGCCAGCCCCTGGCCTATGGAAGGCGGGCTTGGGGTAGTCACGGCACGGACCCCGAGGGCGGGTCGTGACAAATTGGTATCAGAGGAGTTCGGTTCTACCGCGAACTCTGGTCTTTTCTATGTGAAGCAATAATGTTTAGCGTATTGAGTGTGGTTATCAGTCCAGGGAGTCCAGTGTTGGTGCGGCGGCCGACGTATCCGTACACCAGGACCCTGACTTCTGATTTCCGACTTAATGCACGAAAACATTGATTGCGTGTGTGTTTCAAAGTTTTCTTTGTGATTTCTTTGTGTCAGCTCACCAGGTATACTATTTGACCGTGGCGCACCTGTTTCCTTTCAGGATGGCCCCACGACGGCAGCCAACTAGGGTTCCGAGAGTCGAGCGTGACGGTAGCCCACCGAGCGACGAGGCCTCGGTGCAGGGCCCTTTGTCAGCAGTGGCACCGGCGGTAGCACTACCCGCCGAGCCCCCGATGCTTCCAGCGCCACTCGCTGACGATGCACGTCGCCTCAGCGCACTGCATGAGTTTCAGCGCCAGCGACCACCCAGGTTTCGCGGGGAGACGGATCCCCAGGCAGCAGAGGAATGGCTGGAGGCAGTGGTACGTGTGTTTAGGCTAGTGAGGACGCCAACAGACTTCATGGTGATCTTTGCTGCCAGCCTCCTTCAGGCAGCAGCAGACAGGTGGTGGAGCCACTTGTTTCAGTTCTGCGATGGGATGACCTTCGCATGGGAAGACTTCGAGACCTTCTTCAGGGTGGAGTTTGTGCCAGTAGCTCTACACCCCGAGCGTGTACAGGAGCTTCTGCCTTTGCCGCGTGTTTTTCGATCAGTAGCCGAGTCATCTGTGGGCAGTAGACAGATGATGCAGAGGTCCAGGAGGACCAGACTAGCAGTTGGACGATCTCGGGTTTTAGGACCGGTGGTGCGGGGAACCCGAGGTGGGGTCAGAGCCAGGCGTGCCAGAAACGGACAATGTTACTCCTGTGGCGGGAAGGGTCACCTGGCACGCGACTGTCCGACTCCTCGTACGATTGATCAGCGGGTGTTAGAGGAGCCACTGAGACAGAAGCAGCGGCGAGTGCTTGAGCAACAACCGAGTAGTGGACAAGGCAGTAGAGCTCCGAGAGCAGGTGGACAGGAGCGGAACTAGTGGATACATCCTTTGTACTTCTGGTTCCTTGTTGCTTTTTTGTAACGTCTTGTTTTATGAGTTGCAATAATAAAAGACGCATACCTTTGTGATATTTTCGTTCCTGTCCTCTTTCGTGATGTTACTAAGAGGTTCCAGTTTTGGCTGTTGACTTGACCCTCACTTGTGAGACATCTACTGGAGGAGACCCAGTTACCACACACTGATGCCGATAGTGTGACTCAACCCTTGGAGGCGAGAGTAACGGTTGAATCTCTTAGTAGTAGCGTCGAGGCCTTACGACGTCATCCTTGGTATGGATTAGTATCATCCATGTTAGGATTGACTGTTTTAGGCGAAGAATGTGGTTCATCCAGGGGATGAGACCAGATTTCTCTTATCGGCAAAGAAGAAATCTTGCAGCTCTTGTGGGACCTAAGATGGTCCAGGTCATCCAGGGGCGGATGAGTACAGCTCAGAGCCGGCAGAAGTCTTATGCTAACAGGAAGCGGAGGCCACTGGAGTTCGAGGGTGGCGACCACGTCTTCTTGCGGGTCTCACCTCGACGTGGTATTCGGAGATTTGGCTGAGGCGACAAGTTATCTCCGCGCTTCATCGGACCCTTCCAGGTCCTCAGCAGGATTGGTGAGGTGGCTTATTGCCTGGCTCTACCACCTCAGTTGCACCGGGTGCACGATGTCTTCCACGTGTCTCAGCTGAGGAGAGACGTGCACGACCCGACGCACATCATTGACCATGGGGAGCTTGACGTTGACGATGTGGCGACTTTTACGTAGGTCCCGATGGAGATAGAGGATCGACAGGAGCGGGTCCTACGTGGGCGATCGATTCCTCTTGTGCGCATCAGATGGCAGCACGGGAACCTCCAGGAAAGCACATGGGAGCAGGAGGCTCAGATGCGTGCTCAGTACCCTCATTTGTTTCCCTAGTTTTGATGTATCTTTACGGGGACGTAAAGCCCTGAGGTGAGAGTAATGTAAAGAACCGTAAAATTCAAGGGAAAATTTTTCTTAATTTTCTTTGGAATTTTACAAGAGCGCGGTTTCTGACGACACCTGATTCCGAGGCCCGGAGTGCCCGGAATTAATTTCCGAAGTTTGGCTCGGGTACGTTCAGTGAACGAACGAGCGGGATTTCCTAACTTTTGATCCGGTGCTCGGAATTGAAATCCGAGGACACCGATGAACTCGTAGCGCCGATATTCGCTTAAGGAGACCTTTCCCGAAGTTGCGTTTGCCTAGGAGGAGATGTTTAATTTTCTAGATGAAATGAAGAGTAAAATAAATTTGTTATACAATATTTATTTTATTTATCTTCTTAAGTGGTTATATCCTAAGTGTGGAAGTTGGGGTGGAATCACAAGTTCCTAACTAACCAAGTGAGGATTAAGGTGAGGTGGGGCCCACACGAGCCCCAACCTTTCACCTTCCCCTTAACTCTCTTCTACCCCCTTAAGCTCGCTTGCACTTAATGTGCCAAAACCCCTCAAATTCCCTAACTCCCCTCTCTCCCTCTTAAAGGCTTGACAACTTAACTTTTAATTAATTATACAACTCATGTATAATTTATAAGTGAGTTTAATTTTGAGTTTTTGAAATTCAAACTCTTGAATTCCAAAGGTTGGGTTGTGTTAATAAATTAAGTGTAAGCTTGATTTATTTTTGGGTTAGTTCCTTTGTTACTTGAGAGGATTGGGAGAATCGTTGAGAGACTTGAAGATCTTCTTCGTCTTCGACGAAGAACGTGAAGAACGGTTCTTCTCCGACAAAGAACATCGATCCCACGACCATCGAGACTCGGCGTCCCGGATTCTTCCGTCTTCATCTTCCTCCTCGACAAGGGAGAAGTCGCCGACCGTGGTAATCATCGCCAACGACAACATACCTCTCTTCTTCGTCTTAAGCGACAAGTGAAGAGACGTCGTTCCCTCCTCGGACGCACCCCGACGTCCACGGAATCTACGTCCGACGCCGCGACGCCTTCCTCCGTGATAACCGACGTGTGACGTCAATTTTCAAGGTAGGGGGTTTGTCCTTTTTAAATTACGTGTTTTCATTCCCTGGAACATGAAAGAATAATCCGTTGGGCGTAGTTCCAAATTTTATTAAAAATTTGTGAAACTTTCATTGTTGTGTTTATACGATTGGCCAACTGATATCGTTATAACGGGAGGAGACCGGACCGCACGAACACGGCCGATTCTCCTCCCCCTTCTATTCTTTCGTGTTAATTTAGCGGAGACAGCGCGATGTCGTCGCAACCGCGCAGGAACAAAAAAATTAATGGCCGGAGCGAGCTGCGACGAAGAAACACGGTGACGACGCACCGCGTCGTTGTTTACGAAAGAGACCGCGGCCGGAGACGGGCCGCAGCGGAACAAGGAGGCGACCGGCGGCCAGCCGGGCCGCCGGCGCCGGAGATCATGAAGGGCCGCGGCCCTACGGCCGCGGCGGAGCAGCCAGGGGCGCCGGCCTCACCGGTGCCGGAGAACAGGAAGGCCGCGGCCCTACGGCCGCGACAGAGCAGCCAGAAGGCGGCCGGCCTCGCCTGCCGCCGGAGATCGGGGAAGAGCCGCGGCTACGGCCGCGGCGGAGAAGAAGAAGGCGGCCGGCCGCGCCGGCCGCCGGTTTGGTTAGGAGGCGGGACCCGCGGGTCCCGCGTGAGAAAGAAACGGCCGGCCTTAGGCCGGCCGAGATCCGAAAAAGGGGGGGTTTACCCCCCCGCGTGCGGCACATGCGCGGCCCCCTGGCCGCGCCGCCGCTGGCCGGACCGCGCCGCCGCTGGCCGGGCCGCGCCGCCGCGCCGCCACCGGCCGGGCCGGGTCCAGCGGACCGGGTCGGTCCGACCTGGTTCGGGTCGGATCCGGGTCGGGTCGACCCGGTTCGGGTCAGACCAGGGGGGGTCGGGCCGGGTCGGCCCGGACCCGGACCCCCCGTTTTCGAGACGACTTCGGTCTTTTGGCCATAACTTGAGCCACGGACCTCCGATCGATGAACCGTCTGCGGCAACGCGATCCTTGAATCGAGACGGTCATTTCGGTATACCATACTCAAGGTGCACCTTCTTTTTCGGGAGCCTACGTGGTTAAAACTCTGTAGTTAAGCGTGTTTGGCTTAGAGTAGTGATCAGGATGGGTGACCTCCTGGGAAGTTTCTCAGGGTGGGTGTGAGACGGAAAGGCTGATATCTTTCAGACTGGACGTCCGATTGACGAACCGTCAGCGGCGATGCGATCCTTGGATCGAGACGGTCGTTTCGGTTCATCACACTCAAGGTTTCAGATTACTTTGAGTTCGGCCGGGTTGGTTCGTTCACGAAACTAACCGGGCCTTCGGAGCGGAAACGCTCATATCTTGAGCTACGAATGTCCGATCGACGTGCCGTCAGCTTTGTTGTGTTCCTCTTAGTGAGACGGATCTTTTGGCATACTCCGCCCGAGGTTTGGACGCAGGTGGAGTACGGTCGGGTTGGTTTTGCCTTAAAAACCAACCGGGCCCCGGGGATGAAAATGCCAATAACTCTCAGACCGGGCGTCCGATCGACGCGCCGTCTGTTGCGTTGAGTTCCTGTTGACAATACGGAACTTTTGGATACATCAACTCTGGACTTTGTGACAGTTGATGTATCAGCCTCTCGGCTCGTGGAGCGGACCCTCCGAACGAGCTTGCTGTGTGCGGGAACCCTAGTGCTGGCTGCGACTGTTACTGTGACTACTACTGCTACTACTGCTACTGTGACTGCGACGACGACAGTACATAGATCCTGTGTGGATTCGACGACGACGACTACAGCACTCAGCGATCCTACGTGGATCAGTGCTACAGGTCCTGTGTGGGCCCGATCCTGTGTGGATTCGACGACGACGACTTCAGCACTCAGCGATCCTACGTGGATCAGTGCTACAGGTCCTGTGTGGGCCCGATCCTGTGTGGGTCCGATCCTGTGTGGGTCTTTGCGCTCAGCGGTCCTGTGTGAACCAGCGCCTACAGGTCCTGTGTGGGCCCGATCCTGTGTGGGTCTTTGCGGGGGTTAGTTACCTATCGATCCTTCGTGGGTCCGACGACTTAGATGGATCAGAGATCATCTTTATCGTCTTTCGAAGAAGTATACCTGTGTGAGCTGAATCCTGTTGCTATCCTGTGTGGATTGTGTTGTGCAATCCTGTGTGGATTACGTTTTGCTTTCCTGTGTGGAATACGTTTATTTTCCTTTGTGGACTGAGTTGTACTTGGGCTCGGAGGTTGGAGCGTATTTGAAATTGATGACTTAGGTATATGTATGGGCATATACCTAAGTAGTGTCGGTTGTTACTTCGTGATTGTACCTTTCTTCGTGGTTTATCCTTGTGGATTTTAGAGACCTTCAGGGGTCTCGGGGTCCCTACTGAGTAGCTTATACTCACCCCTGCACGGGCTTTGCCCGCACTATGTTGTGTTGGTTGCAGACGACGGACAACGTTGATCTTAGCTGAGGCTTGCAGAGCAGGACGGTACCTGGAGGTGGACCACTGGGCGGGACGTGCTCGGAGCGGACGGCGGGACCCGTGGAGCAGTGGAGCTATCTGTACCCACCCTTCAGGTGGGATTTCCAGTGGACAGCTCGGTGTAGCGGCTTTTACTTTTCAGTTGCTGTTTTCCCTTTCGAGTTGTACTTTACTTTCAGTTTGGGTTTGTATACTGGCCCATTTACTTTTCCGCACTTTCAGTTGTACTCTGCTTTTGCTTAGTGTTTACTTTCCGCTTGCTTACTCTGTGGTGTTTGTTTACTTCACAAAGGCAATGCCTTCCCTTTTTACCGGGATTTACGCCTTGGTTCTAGTCGCCAGCCCCTGGACTATGGAAGGCGGGCTTGGGGTAGTCACGGCACGGACCCCGAGGGCGGGTCGTGACATCGAAGCCCCGCGCAAGTTTACTTGTGCGGCTGGAGTCCCTTGCGCGCAACACCTTTGCGCGACAAGAAGAAGGGTCCCCTGCGCGCTAATTCTTTGCGCGACAGGAAGGAGGATTGGGCTGCGCGGTAGGACCTTGTGCGCTCCCTCTGTGCACCGCGCCCCCTGTGCGGTAGTGTTGAAAAGTTTGGCCGCAACCCTTGCGCGCCTGCATACATGTGGAGTTCGGGTTGTGGTTTACACACATTGTGTGTGTGTGCCAAAGAAGGCCGAGGCCTTGCCTCGTCTGTGTGCCAAGTGGAGAAGAGGACTCGAGGCTTGTTTGCCTTGTGTATGCTTAGTGGAGTGAAGGCCGTAGCCTTTGGTAGTTGTGAAAAATAACAAGTGAAGGCCGTTGCCTTATGTGGGTGCACATTTTTAAGAACAAGAACACCCTATGGCCATTTAAGTGTGTGCCAAGTGCTAAGAAGACCACACATTGTGTGTGAAGTGAAAAAGGCCGAGAGGAAGTGTGTGCAAGTGGATTAGGCCGTAGCCAAGTGTGTGTAAGTGAATAAGGCCAAAGACCACACCTAGTTGTGTGAAAAGTGGAGAACCTTGTGCGTGTAAATTGAAGAACACACCTTGAGTGTGTGTGTGCAAACGAGAAATAAAAAGGCCGAACCTAGTGTGTGCACTAAGTGAAGTGTATACACTTAGAAGAAGTGGAAGACTCTCACACTAATGTATAACACACATTTATGTGTGTAATCAAAAGGAATTAAGTGTTTGAAGGAAGTGAGAAGGTGTGTGCTAAAAAGGATTACACCCTTTGTGGGTTTATTGCACCAAGAAGAAAGAAAGGGGAGTGCATGTTTACATGCATGCACGTGTGCACGTGAACAAAGCTAAATCAGGCTGTGTGCATCTGAGTAGTCCAAGACCAGAAGATCTTGAAGAACCAGAGTTTCCATGCATTCAGTGCATGAAGTTGTTTTGAACTGAGACTGGACCAGACTGAAGATAAAGATATCAGTTGTCTGAGTATTCAGTAGTTGAAGAGAGAAGCCAGGTCATCCTGAGAAGAAGGAGATAAATCCTGAGCAAGACGAGAAGACCTGTTCACCACAAGTGATCAGAGGTACAGAGCAAGGCCAGCAGTCTTTATCCCAGACTACTGAGGATACTTGAAGAACTTAAAGAGAAGAAGTGATGCTCGTGTGACTCGAGAAGCTAGGAGAAGCCCCCTGTGAGACTCAGGGAGAAGAAGTCTTCAGTGGGATTCTGGAGCAGGCCAGTGGGACTCTGGTAACACTGTGAGACGCAGTATAAAGACCCTCTTGTGGGACTCTGGAGAGATACAGTGGGATGCTTTATCGACCATTGTAATTCTAACAAGTTATAATGGAGAAACCATGTTGGGGCGTATAACCAACAAGGAAAGGACGTAGGCCTTTGGTGCCGAACCTTGTAAATCATTGTGTCCAGTGCCTTTAAATTTACTGCATCATTCGAGGAAAGGCTGAGAGATACAAGAAGAGTGGATCGAGGCTTTAACCAGCCATAGAGGTTTAATTGATAAAGAATCAATTAGTAAAAAGTTTTAAGGGATCACTGATTCACCCCCTCCCCCTCTCAGTGATTCACACTGATCTGGGCACTTCATATTCAACAATACCTAAAATCAGCTTAGAGTTGACAAAACAATTTTGTTGTCAACCAAAGAAAAGACCCAAATTTTAAAGTGGGTGAAAATGTGTTCTTACGAATATCTCCCTGGGAGAGAGTAATGAGATTTGGAAAGAAGGGAAAGGTGAGCCCTGGCTATATCAATACTTTTGAAATTCAAGATCATGTGGGGAATCTAGCTTTCATATTGGAAATTCCAGTGAATCTCTCCCAAGTTCATGATGTGTTCCATGTTTGTATCTAGAGAAATTACATGCCTGGTCGTTCACATTTACTATTCTTAGAAGTTGTACCATTGGAGCAAGATATTTCTTATGAAGAATAACCGATTGAGATACTGAATTGTAGTGAAAAAGGTCTATGAAACATGACCACTAGCTTGTTTAACGATCAATGGAGGAACCACAAATTTGATGATGCTACATCAGAATATAATGATATAATGAGGGAGTGGAATCCTCATCTATTTTTTCATGTGATGAATTTTGAGGGTGAAATTCAGTTTAAGGGCGTTAGAATGTAACACCCAGATGTTTTTATGAAATATTTTCTTTATATAATTTTTTTCTTTATTATCTTGTGTTTCATGCAATTGTAAGTTAAAACAAACCGCAAGATCCCCTTATTATAAAATTGTTGTTATATCCTAAATGTTAGGCTCTCAAGATTAATTATAACTAAATTATAAAAGTCCATTATGAATTTATGGGCTTTCAATTATTTATGAAAAATATAAATCAATTGTAAATTTTTATTTTTGAGTGAATAAATTTTTTTAATTAAATTAATGAGTTATTTATGAGTTATATACTTAATAAAATGCTATTCATATTCATACCATTTACATTTTACTCATAGGGTATGAATATTACAGTATTTTAGGTATAAAATACCTTTTAGAAAGGTTAATTTTAGACCCATGAATGGATAAGACATTTTAAAAAAAATATTTTGACACATTAATACTATTTATATGAAAACATAAAACATGTAATTTTTATTTGAGATATAAAAAAATACTTTGGATAAATTTAAAATATTTATCAAATAACTTTCATGTTTAAATGAATGGTAAAAATATGATATATTTTAAATTAAGACAAATTTATCATCGAGATAATTTATATAGTAAAATTATAACATTGAATAAATTTAAAGCATAAATGGACTATATTTTTATCATTCAATATAATGTATTCCATTATAATAATTTTTATATTGAATTCATAGGTAATAATTATTCAATCTTTTCCAATGTTTTTACTTTTAAAACTCGTTTTATCATTTCAATAAAGGAATTAATTTCAAATTAAATAGAAAATATTTTGTGTTTTTAATTTTGAAAATTGATTCCATATTTGGAATCAAGAGATCCAAATTATATTAATATGCTACTTTATTTATTATATTATTACTAGTAACGTTGGTAATTATTTTTATCATGTTTACAGTTAAATCGAGTAATTAAGGGTAAAAATAATATTATAAATTTAACTTGACACCTGTAAATATCTTATTGGATAACTAAATTAGTCCCTTATGATTTATTGTTTAAAATAAAATCAAAATATGGCCAGTTACCTATTAATATGACATGTATGTAGTAAAAACTAATGAATTCAAAAAATTGCCACACTCACATTATATAAATGTATAGTAATTTTATTATATAGATACTAAGGAGTTAATATCGACTATATATAGTATAGAAAAATATAAAAGAATTAAATACATCATATAAATCCATTTAAACTTTTTAGAGGTTAAATAATTCCGATTAATGATGACATAATAGTGAGGAAAATTTTATTTTATTAATAGAAATATCAAATAAATAGTTTTAAAAATATAAAAATAATTATGATCTGAACTAATTAATGTAGTCCAAAAACATTATAGGAGACTATGAAATTTTAAAAGTTTATCGAATATTATATTTCTAATTTATCTTTTTTGTGAATTTTTTATATGTCAAATAAATGAATAGTTTCAAAATTTACACTATTGATATTTTATGAAAATAACATATTATTAAATTATTTAAAAATCATAAAAATATTTCAAAATTACGAAAAAAAATTATAGGATCTAAAATTTCAGAAAATATTTAATTATAATCAATTATAACCACATTAGTAAATATTTTTAACCAATAAATACATAGAATGTTATTAACCCAATTAAAATTAAATTGAATTAGTACGTGTCAATTAAAGAGATATGGTCTAAATTGACAAAATAACATCACCATAATTTATTGATTTATGGAATTAAAACCCTATATCCTCTAATAATCTAATTTGGGAGATTTTTTTGGTTTTTGGGTTGGGTTTTATTTTATTTTAAATTATTATTTATGGATTTTCCAAAAGGGCCCCTCACCTCAATTGTAAACGGGAACCTCCTCCCTCACCCCTACACATCATTTTTAGACTTGAATATCTGCAACAACCATACCTTTTTGATTCTAAACTTCACTATTTTCCTTCTATAGGTCCTTTTCATCATCAAATACAATCTCTAGTGCTCTAATAGGAGATTTAGAGCAAACAAATCAAAGAATAGATAACATCACTTAACAATTGATTCAAACATGTTTATTCATCTAATTCATATTCATTAGTTATTTAATTTTAATGTAATAACATAAGTATCAGTAATATACTGATATTTTATTATTAATATGAAACAACCATAGTCCCCCTTCTACCCATCTTATAAAAAATGAAATCACCATGCGTGCATACGTACGGCTTATCGTCTCCACACCATTGTGTAATCTATTCTTCACCTCCACATTACATGGATGGGCATAATGATTGAATTACTATATATATATAATTGATATAAAATTATCTTTATTTTGAGATAATATACACCATTCACTTCAATTCCATTCATCAATTATGGGAATGATATAATCGCTTGTGCGTATGTACGACATACCGTCTCCACGATGCAATGTCATTCGTTCTATATAATCTTCTTTAAATAATGTTTATATAAAAAACTAAATGAATAAATAAGATATATACTATACATATACCATTATTTAAATGATATAACTATATTCTAAAACACATAATAATAACATATCAAAAAAAATTCATAAAAACATAGAGCAGTTAATACTCGAATTATGAGTAATAATGAAATGTTACTATAAAAATGATGAAAATATGATCATAAATGTAATAATAAAAATTATTATTATTCTGGAATAAATTAGTAACAATATTTGAATCATTATACAATATGTTTGGATATATAAAAATCATATCAGACCTAAGTTAATGGGTAACTTTTCACATCTCATTTTTAATTGAGATTGTTTGTTCATAAGTATTTATTGGGGTATATTTTTCATCCACATTCATGATTGAAAAATATTTATTTAAACAAATTATTTATTTCCTTATATAATTTTCGAAATTAAATTTCACTAACTGGTAAATTTTTACAAAATTTTATGATAGGAATATTTTTTCGTTTTCCTTATGAGGTTGTTTTTGACTTTTCCGAAAAAAGTTTGTGAAGAACATTTTTTTAAATTGTACGAAATAAATGGATAATTATGCATTCCTAATTCTTTATATAATTTAATATTAACCTAAAATATTACTAGTTTATTTTCACATAAAATTATTTCTTGTAATTTTTTTTTGAATTTTGTGAATGTAAAACGTTTTTGAACAAGAAAGGTATTTTTCCTCCGGAATTTATTTCAAGCATTTAGTCAAAATTAATTTCCATCTAAGATGACACTATTTAAATTGTTTTATATTTATACCATTATTATGCCTATGATATTATTGTGTTTTATTTAGAAAATCTATTTGTTTTAAATCAATAATGATGGAATGATGTTTAAGAAACCCATTTTTTTCATGGTGTATTCTATGGTGTTTTTTCTGTTTCAAATGTTACAATGGTTTCACTATGATATGGGAGAGAGATATATCTCACTCCAATGCATTGGGTAAATATTTATAAATCATGATATAGACATGAATGGAATGGAATGTAAATCTGGTTCAGTAATATAGTTCTGCAACATAGAGTGAACACAGTTCAGTGATGGAATTTGTTCGCTCGGATGGTCTCGGCAATGAGCATTGACTAATATGAACTGATTTTATATACATATTTGTATATGAGATGAATTTTCATGTATTATGTTATGAATATTGGGATTACATTTAACTTTAATGATTTATCTCATGACATGATTTTATTATCTTTTATATGCAGGATTAGATTTTCATATGTTTTCTTTATGATTATGATATGATTAATATTTCCCTTTTAACTCTTACATAGTATTTCATATCACCCTTTATATATGTTTCTTTTCCCCAGGTCATGAATAAGGGTATTAAGAATGATATTTCAAAAGGGAGTCCATTTATGAAGAAATAAGTGGGAGATAATATAGATGTTTAATGAACCAGTTGTTTATGATTCTTAGTATCTAAGTACACTAAACCTATACGGTCCTAGAATAGTTTTGTTAATGTATGTAATAAATATTATTCAATGTATATGTTTTTGATATATGTACAATATGTGCCATTAATATGAAGTTATATTTTTTTCCAATTAAATACTATTTTATGATATTTTCATTTAATGAAATAGTTGGAATTTACTATTCAACTAGGGATTGATCCAAAAATCTGAAAACAACCCTATATTTTTTATATAAAAAAATTCTTAGAAAACATTTTTTACTTGTTTTCCTAGAAATATGTTTTTTACACATAAAATAGTTATTTTCCAAAAAAACTAATTTTTTATTCATTTTGTGTCATTATGTTAAAAGTGATTTATTACATATATATAACATAATCTTGATAAAAAAGATTCCAAATTAATAATAATAATGTTTAATTATTTTTAAACCCCATTTATTTTTGGTAATATAGTTATATTTCCATGATAAAAAGTTGAGTTATAGTATTTAAGGATAAAATGAATTTATAGTTGTTTACAAAAGAGTTAAAGCATAAAATGTTACAAAAAAATAATCTAAATTTTACGGGTTGTGTATATTTTTAACCTTTAAAGCTAAAATTAATAATTTTTAGTTTCTTGGTTCAACTTTACATCAGTATGATATATATGTATATATATTATTTAATATTTTGTGAAATTCCAAGAATGCTTATCTCTTCACTTATAAAAGGGAACCTCCCTCTTATCTTCCTCACATATTTTGATCATTATATATCTTTCAAATTCATAATAAACCGCTTCCTCACATCCAAATTTATGTCCTAGAGAACTTGGATTTATCTTAATAGTATCATATTTAGGATTTAGGTAAAATACTAAAGAGGTTTTTCGGAGTAGATGTATAGTTCTTTACCAAGAATTTTAATTTTATTTCATCATATACCTCCTTAAAATAATTTTACAACATGATTATATAAAAACAAAAATATATAACATATATTGACATTTTAATTTTATTATGTTCTAAGTTTCAAAATACACTAAACTATTACGGTCCTTGAGTGCTGGTTTTTGTTATGTATTAAGTATTCCTAAAAAGTAATGTAATCTCCATGTATGTCAAGATTGGGTCTCTAAAATATCCCCCTTGAGATGTTCTTCATTTTCCATAATTTTTGGTATCCCAATACCTAGACTAGTAATGAATTTTTAATATCAATCCACATGTCCTATTCAAAAGATTCTAAATTATTCTTCGATCATCCTATTCAGATTATATTAAAATGAATGAAACGTCATCCTCGCTATATGCTGTTAAAATAGGCATTCAACGTCCTTGGTGAAGGATGATAAAACTACACGCTGTCCAACCTCATTACACAATGTAAAACTAAAATGTGTCTTATTCCATCAAGTACGATACCAAATTTTCTCCTTTGGTGATGGTAACCTACCATACCATTTGAGTTTCATAACAGTCCATTGGAATTAAATCTGACTCTTTCTATATAAGATGATTTTGGCCTTCAATTGAAATTATACACCAATCTGATGTGGTTAAAAACACAGTGTATGAATTTTGAGTGTGTTCAACTACATATGAAAATTACTTTAGTTCATTCCCATGATATGCATCTTTCAGTGTTGGGATCCCCATCAAACTTCTTGTCTGAATGGGAACCCTAAGGGTAATGGTACTTGACCAAATTACCTCACCAACAATCCAAGGCACATGCTCTTAATAAATGTTGATGAACTTTTCATAGGTACCGTATTTCGAACATGGTAAACGGAGAACCCCCATTTCTTTTCCCTATCCTTAATTGAATTATAGTGAAATATGTGTTTCTAAGATGGTTTGATGTCATCATTTATATTACAATCATGACCTATGTGTTCCATATCCTAGGCATCCCGCTTCACACTATTCATCGCCTTTTTTCGGGTAGAATTTGATTCCCCTGATCTTACCCAATTTTTTCATTATCACATATATTGAAATGATGTTGGAGTTTTAGAGAACCCTACTAAACAACCAATAAATTACTAGATATGACACATTTGGTGTAAATAAACAATTCATACCACATGTGTCCATACCATGTTTAGAACTCCCATATAAATCAAAAATCTAATATTTTACCTCTGTCTCCCTCACCGAGCATGACTCTGATGGGAATAGGTATTTATTTCTTTTTTCATGTTAATATTTGAAATTGATAAGAGAAAAAAACACCCTTATGAATAATGAAAAATCTTATTAAACAATTTCAAATGTCTAGGGAGGTTTATTCACACATCGAAGACGCTACATTATTTTCAATCTAAGATTGAGGTCCTAATGGATCAACCCTAGATATTGAGAATTCTAGCTCAACCAACCACTACTGAGAGGCCTCATGGGTCTTCTACCACATGGCCAACCATGTTTCATCCTCAAATTGGATAGGTAGAAATACATCTACATGAGTACACAATCAACCCTTATAATTTGGGAACATCGCTACCAACGATTATTCCCCCACTGACCTTACCTCAACTGCCACTAACTATTACATTAGCTGGTGGATGGTCCCTATTTCAGACCTGAAAATGTCCAATTGAACATTCAGTTATTCCTCCTTCCACACAATATATTTTACATTTTTCCATATAAAGCATATACCTTTATTTTCACCCTTATACCAGGGAGTGTCAATCACATGATAATATATGTGCACCCACTCATAATGATTGTCACAAAATAGTGAATGAATATCTTAAGAGACCACACCTTCAGTTCCCAAGTTCAGTAGCCAGTGGTAGAGTGACCCAATCCATCTCACTAAATCTACCATTGTCGTAAGGGTGATGAAAGTCATCATGATTTACAATCCCTATCTAGATGAAATGATTCTCTTAAACAAATAAAACTAATAATTATACATATCCAAGGGTTAAATTTCTTCACACTCATGGAAATCTATCAAGAAAATTCAACAGTGTTCCCTTTAGAAACCCTCATAAAAAGGCTAGTTTACATAGCAAGGAAAGGGATTTCCTTGTACAAATCTTCTAACATGGTCGAAATATCTCCAAATTATATTTTGACCACCCCTAAATCTATATATATGTTTTCAACTAGTTTCTTCTGGTGATTAAGACTGGATTACCCTAAATGAGTACCTCATTGAGAGTTATCTCAACTATTTGAGTAGGTTCCCCAAATAGCTCAGCCACACCCGATTTCTAAGCATGCACTAAATCGAGAACTATCTCAAGAAAAGGGTAAAAAATTGGATCAACTTGTAACAATAAACAAGGTAGATAAATATTGTGAAAGAGAATAATCTTACATGGGTAAAGGTATTGACTGATATCCATGCCTAATGTATTAAACAAGCATTCCACTACTAGTGACCCTTCAGCGCCAGTTCTCAACTCAATAGATGATACAACACCCCTTTGTAATATGAGGATATGAGTTGTGTTAGACAGATAGAAATGTCACTATGGAATAATATAATAAGATGAGAATATTAGGAATATGACTCAAATCATTACATTGATGGGTTACTAGAATTTTAATGATAAGATTCCGTATGAGGCTTTCCCTATCTGTTATAATAGCAGTCATTAGGATTCCAGTGTGTATCCTCCATAAATTACTGGGAGGGATGTATAATCATATACATCCCCTCCGTCCACCACAATAGATTCCCTATATGTAGTGGCCCCGAGACCAAACTGAGAGGTGGAATCCTCGGTGTACAGGGAGGTGCTATCTTCTCTCTCGTCAGATGTCCCTTGGATATTCTTATCTTCTTATTACATGTGAAAATATTACATGTTATATGTGATAAATAAAATGAAATAAGAAACAAATAGTTGAAGGAAATGAAATCATCAAATATGATATCATTTAGGTCTTTTTCCAATGTATTTACCTCTCCAATATCCTAGGAACTATCCCGCTTAGCATCGTGACCCAAGGACTCCTCAACACTATAGACTTATTCCCCAAAATTGGGATCCATAACTTGTTAGTCCAGAGACATTTCATTGACATTCATCCTTATCCCCACAATAAAAATTCCATTATCTAGAGGAGTTGAAGGTTCACCCTCTCCATGATATCACAAAATTTAATACACATCTACCATGTGCTCAAACTACTCAAGGAATCTCACTCATGCTATAATTATTGAAAACATGATATCTATATGATTGATCGCCTCTGGGTCGACCATCAAACATATGTACTCCTCTGTCTAAGATAGATGTAATGTACCTCATACTATTAAATGTTTACAGAAGATATAATAATTATGTAATTGTAATATGTAATGAAAACACTTCCACAAATCATCCCTTGATTGGAATTTTCCATCCCAAGAGTTCTCTAGTCCCACCTGTGATCACTTCTACAAGTGCATTGACCCTCTAGAGGATGGAGGCACAGAAATCCCATAAAATCACGAATTTCAGTACATGTTTACCCCTTTATGAGAATCTTACACCCATATGTGGATACCACAGGGAACCCTTCTTTTTTAGTGTCTCTCTTGTTGGAAACATTTTACTCACTCACTGGCATAAAATTGGGTTAGGATATATTGCAACCAAGTTGCAGGCATAAGTCATGGTGATAATTATTTAAGGAGTAACTCGATGAAACATGGTTCCTTCCATAGTAGATTCATCAAAAAATAATAATTAAAACTTATAAAGATACAAGGATGCATCTCCTCATGCATACTCATATTTAATTTCATCATCAATTAATGGATTAATCTAAATTGATTATAAAACTAGGATAGAGCGTACCACTCATTGAATGTATTTTCATTGATCAATGAGGATATTAATCCACAATGGAAGGACATAATGTATTATATCTACACTAGTAAACCCCTCGAGTTGTCAACTATATTTCCATTTGGGGTTGGGAAAGGCCTGAAATTAAAGTTGCCATCAATTGTGGTGCTCACCATCACCCCAAACGCATGTCGTGTTGCTGGTATGGTTCCAAAAATGTGGGAGAGATAAGGTATAAATCCAATGTTTGAGGGGTTAATCAGGTTTGGAAATTCATTTCACCCAAGATGTGTTGGGACCTATCCCTGTAGAAACTGTAATTGGCCACATATGTGCCTGGGCATATCCCACATCACAACATGTCCCAGTTGGTGATAGGGTCTCTATAGTACTAGGATTCATAGGTTAACATGATTTCGTACTGCCATGACCCTCATAATCACTAGTGTTCCTAGTTATTGTCACATTAATCCATCCATTACCAAGAGTAGGCCACCATGAAGAAATGTGTCCAGGAATTGAGTATACGGAACCTCTAGGATCTAGTTGATTATGTTCTGTCCCCACTCTTGGTCTCTACCCTCCTATAATATCAACCAATATTATATCAGCCTCCTCACCTACCTAACCAATAAAAATTTCATTTTCCTCCCCATCATCTCAATTTCAAGTATGTTAATAACAATCCCAACCATCTCGTGAATGGGATATCATTGTGCAACACAAGTAGATAATCTAACAATTATTCCAACCGATCCATGAGGGTCCCCACAATTATTGGAATCTATTATTTTTCCAAATAAGCATTAGATTTAGTGACGAAGTCTTCATACTAGAACTTGGTCAGTGGAATCCTATTTATGCTTTTTAAATGCATTATGTTAACCCTCTACGGGTTTGTATCCGGGGACCACCGACTGAGAATGTTTAGGAGAATCTTTTTTGATGATATACATGGATTTAGGAAATAAATAATACCTCACACTTTATATATAGGACATAGTAATGATTTGTAATTTTTAACGGTTATGCATATGAAATACAAACACACTCACTCATTAGTGATTTTATCGTAAGCATGCAAATATGAATCTCCATCCCAACCATGGCGATTGTTTAAAATGTTATGTTGAATGATACTTGAATAATTCAAATGAGACTTTTCAACCATAGGCTATTCCCTAATCACCATCATCATCAATACATTCATGGTATTGTTATAATATTCTTCAGAATCCTTGATTGGGTGACCAATAGTAGTAATTTTCCAGAATTTAAGATCATTATGATGTAAAAACCAAAATCATATGTGTTCATCCCCATAATTGGGATGGACACATCATCTAGCTGTATAAAGAAATATATTGATATACATTAGATGGGCCTCTATCAATTTTCCTAATAGTTTAGCATTATCAAAATTGATCCTCCCTACCTTGAGAATTTCAGGGTTTCCATCCATCTCTGTCCTCCGACCTATAGTTGTAGCAACATGTTATTCAGATTTATTGTCCATCTTTATGTGTTTTTGTGAATTCAGTAATAATGGACCAAAAAATATATATAGATTCACACAGGTAGATTAGCTAAAAATAAATGTACTTATTTATGTGAAAAGGGACAACCTATGCTCGTAATGTTTCTCTATATGAAGGTGACATGCTTGAATTTCACATCTTCTAACTAGGAAGTTCAAAAACAAGTGTTGTATTTCCCAAAAAAGTGACTACATTTTGAGCAATAAATTCCAGTCACTGCACAAGGGTCCCCCTTGGCCTTTATTTAGGAATTCCCCCCATGTTTTTTCACATTCCCATCCACTTTGTTTAAAAATATGAAACATTGCATGATCAGATGAAAACTCACCACAGACATTGGAATATTTTTCAGAACATTAAATTCTAGACCCCCATAATCTCTAATTATTAGGGGAATTTTTTGGTCTAAAAAACACAATACATCCATTGAATGATCTATTTTTAAACAAATTATCCTCCCTTTCCCAATAAATCATTTATTATTTAATGGGTAAAAGTCGCAGAGCATATTTTTTGGGGTGTAACTTAATGTTTGGTTGTGAAAATAACATATGAAAAAAATTCACCACTGAAGAGATTGGTATTGTTAGGAGACCAAGAGGCACATTTATTACATCATGTGGATAGTGCATAATATTGGACCATTGCACTTAACCGAAACAATTGAAAAAAAACGTTTTTTTAAAATTTGATGCTAAACCAAAGCCTTATATGATTTTCTCTATAATGAAAAGGTGTAATACACGTGAAAATATTTGCATGATATTGGTCGAGTTGTGTGGTAGAATCAACCCATTTCATAAAAAAATAAAGAATCACCCATTCCCATTTGGGGACTGATATTTTAAATTCAATGTTTCATTTTTCTTTCACTCAAACCCCAATTCCATGACATCATGAAACTATGAACTCCCATGGGATCCCAAAGGTTTTGATCATTAGAGAAAGAAATCACATTGTCCAAAACATATCTTGGATAATTCTTGATAGATACTCCCACATAATCCCCTTAAATGATATATGGGTATGGGCATGATTACTTTCCTTCATGAAACCCTAGGCTTCACTTGACTCCAGTTTTTGGGTTCATCAATGACACCCTACATCAATGGCATGCACTTTTGACCGAACTTATGTTTAGTCAAACCCGACATGCATGCACAACTAAAGAGTTACATGAAACATCCTTATAAAACATAACCCTATGTATCCTTATTCCAATAGACTCTCACAAAATTTTAGTGATCTAGTTCCTTACACAAATTCCAACTAATCCTACTAGTGCTCCAATATCCCTGCAATTGTTCTCAAAAAACATCATTTTTGAATTCTTTGAATGGTCTAGATAGGCTCTATTATGTTTTCCCATAATAATTACAACCTAATTACCCTTAATCCCAGACATAGACACCTTTTTTCAAGGACCACTAATTCCAACTCCATCATGCTACTATTTACGCTAGGCTCCACCTAGTGGTGCATGACTAGTAGATGCATAATCCCCAAATGTGGCATCATAATGGGAATATACCACCCTTTCCCAAAAGGGAGGTAATATGTAGGACCTTCCTTTCCAAAATTAAAATAGTATCACTTTTTACAGGATCCTGGACACCCAATATTTATGGTGTAATTCTACATACGTAACAAACTATTAGTACGATGTTAAAATATAAGACAACATCTTCTTCACATGATGTTAAATTGTGATATGAAACCATTTCATGTGAACCACAATCCACATATAAAAAAAATCATGGGATGAAACCTCCTCCAACACCATGGTGTGATAATCCTCATTTTGGATGCTTCTAGGAACAATCCCCAAGACCTTCCTCATTGTCATCCCTTACACGACATGATCATCCATTCCACATAATGTTAAAAATCATGGACCTTTCTTCTCACACTACATTAAACTATGGTATCTAAATAAATAGTATTGAAACCTATATTCTAATAAGGTACACATGATACATCCATGAGGTCCAATACAAATATATTATTAATACTAGGATTCCTCCACGAGTATTATTCCCAATACCCAAGCACCACTAAACTAGTATGACCTATCTAATGTAAAAAAACAACCCTCAAATGTTCTCATCTCCTCCCCCTAGGAACAAAATTCACAAAACCCTAAAATTTGATCATTACCCCCTAGGGACACACTAAACTAAGCCCTCATGTTATATCATCTCCCCCCTTGGGGAAAAAATTATCCAAACCCTAGTGTGAGGTTATATTCCCCCAAAAGACACACATAAACAAACCCTCAAGTGTGATCATATCCCCCTAGGGAAACACGTAACAAAACATTCAAGTGTGGTCATCTTCCCACCTATGGACACAAATGACCAAACCCTCAATTGTGATCATATATCCCCATAGGGACACATATACTCACCTATAAGTCCCCAAAAGATGTTAATCATGTTACTAAAATGACCCCACAATGTGTTAAACCCCTGACCTACCTATCACACAGGACATAAAACCAATGACCCACATGAAATTACTACTTCCCCTAAAAACATGGGATCCATTGTGAAATTTTCCTCAAATGTATCACATCCATGGTGTCAATTACACTATGGATGACCTAAGATTACTTGGGATACACACAAGAGATTCATTATATGAGGGATTCATCTAACCTCAAAAGGGGAGGACTTTATAGGTTCCCAATATGTCCAATATCTAAAAGTGAACAAAAATTAACATTGTTACAATATACTATAACAATAGGTTTCATCCTAATTAAGATAGAAATAGTGTAATTAACTAGTTCCCACCTTGATATGGTGTTGATAATTAGTAAAAAAACATGACCCAAATATATAATGGAGACACAAACTCAGAAACAACCTTCAATGGGGAATCCATTTATGGAGCAACCAATATGCCATACTCTTATTTCAATAAATGATCCAACATCACCAAAGCTAGAAATGTAGGATTATCATCATTGGAATGTTGCAAGGTTGAAAAAGAAAAGTGAAATTCATGTAGCCTTGGAAAGAAAGTGTTTGAAAAAGTAACCGTATGGAAAGGATAGTTTATTTTCATGTGCAATACGGATTTACTAAACACTTGATTATCAAGATAGAGGATATATTTTTAATGTTGAGGAATTTTATTTTACCCTCAAATTTTATTATCTTATAGATAGATGAATAAGGGTTGGTAAAGTCCAAATATGGATATTTCAAGTGAATAAGAATTTAGTTTTTTACAAACTTATAATGTTTCCATTTTTTTAAAAAAAATTGATCACAAGATAAATCATTTTGAACTAATAAGAGTAGTGAAATATAAATCAAAACAGAATTTTTTTCCAAAGTAATATAAAATATGAACAAACTAAGTAGAATAAAAAAATATAAATAACACAATAGAATATATTATAATGAAATGATTTTCTTAATAACAGTCTATAAAATCTGAAACACAGTTTATTAAATAATGTATATTTAGGTTTTTATCCACATAAAATATTTTTTTTAGTCTAACATGGTGGGAGGATTTTTCACTGATCTAATACCACATTTATAAAACCATGAATTTGAAAATAATTGGGACTATATTCTACAAGTCTTAAATCCTGAATTCATTGATCAAAATTAAGAAGCATAATCTCATACCCTAGAACATTATGATACAGAAATGATAAATCTCACCATGTCCCCATACTTTAGAATTCCACAATCACGTAATATATTAATCCGAAATACAATGAAATAAGCTAAATAATTTTATAGTAAATTCTCACAAAAGGAAATCACATAGATTATACTGAAAAAATAGAATCTTTCTTCTAATGTCATGATTTGTGCTCAAATGTCTACACATAAACATCTATTCATTGATGCCTTGGTCTTCAATTTTAAGGTGTTAGTTTAAAAAAATTGTAGAAACTTTTTTGACCACATTATGATGATTAATATCACTCCATCAATTTTGGATTTACGTAAACATCATATTCAATTTATACAAGTATGAGGTGATGCTTTGAGATTTTTGAAAACAACAATGGTTTAGAAGATAATAATTTAAATGTTAAATTATATATTGGAAAACAAAAAAAAAAGATCATGTCAAATTAAGTAAAATAATATAGTATAATTTGATTCATCAAACATAATATCAAAAATATTTTATTCAAAAAAATGACTCTACAATATCTTCTTTTTTTATAATAAAAACATGCTTTAAAATGTAGGTTTGAAAGAATTAAATAACACAAAAATGTTTATAATTAAAAAAAACTCTTGATTAAATTATTCATACATATATTCTCAAAATTAATTTACCCTAAAATAATATTACGATACTAAAATTTTAACTTTTCTCGTCATTTTATGATTTTAAAAATAAACTAAATACACTTAATATATTATGATCATAGGTATGGTGTAACTAATTTTAATATAAAATTACATTTTTTTGGGGAATAATAACACAACAAAATTCATGATTTACGGTTGTGTTTATATTTTTCAGACCACTTATCAAGGAATGATAACATCTATTATTATCCAATTTTCTGTTTGAGTACCCCATTGATATAATAAATTCTTGTAATCTATAAATTTCTAACCATTATATACAATCCTATGTTCTTTATGTTCCTTATGTTAAAAAAAATCATATTTAAATTATAATAGGTTTTACTTGGTCTGAACTTGTTAATATAATATTTCCTTTTGATATCGCAATTATTGCACAAATACTATATTGTTATTCCTAATTCATAGTTTGTTAGTGAACATCTAAAGAATATAAATAGACTTAGTCATCTTGAAAATATGTTTATTCTACTAGAACACTTACTCTTCAAACTATGTTAATATCATATAGACATTATGTTTTAAGAATTATATTATAGAATTATCTTCATCATCTAGAAAGTTCTTCAGTGTTTTTCCCTTCTAAAACATATTAAACTCATAAGAAATTTATTAAATAATTCATATATTGCTTCTTCATTTTCTAAATTATCTTTTTTTACATTATTAAATTGATCATTATTCTATGGGATTACTTAATCAAAAATGTTTATCGGCTCATAAACTATTTATTCCTCCTCATTTTATCCTTGATCATTTATAGGTTTTTCATTCTTAGATTTCATGGGATCATAAAAAAAATTCTCATTGGGATCATCTATTGAATATATAAAATCATAATATTTCTAGATATTTTTTGTATCATCGAATAAATATTCATCATTTGGTTACTTTATGGAATAAGAAAATCAAGATAAATACTCATAAAATTTAATATTCTTGGAAGATACAAATTCTAAAAATTTTGGATGTCTATCCTATTTTATATAACCATTCTTTCACTTGGTTGTTCTCAATAATTATTGTTTTCTCCCTTCTCGAGTAGTGACAGAAAATAATATGCAATGTTTTAGAAATTTCCATTTGAATATTTACAGAGATGAGAATCTTTTAAAAAAAAATTCATTATCATTACCATCATCTATAATGGAAACTATAAGTAGAATGTTTCTTTGTAACACAGGCTTAGAAAATTTTCTTCTTTTTTTTCTCAATATCAATTCAATTCCATTATTTAATTCCTAATACTTCATATTCTTCTTTAAAAATTTTGATATAATATTTATTTTTTTTATTATACATTATTTCATTGAAAATCATCACTTTTATTCAATATTTTTTCTTCCAACATATCTACTAATATTTTTTTCTATTCCATTCACTATTTTAGTAATATGATGTTTCTTTTATTTCACAAAAATAGTATGAATTTCCTTTGTTTCATTACACTTCTATGTCTATTGAAAAATATTCTCTTTTGTATACATTGATTTACCTAACTTCATGACTACCGAAGTAGTTTTCTTTTTTATAAATGAACATCTTATCTATGAAATTATAACTCAAATTCATTTTTTAGTATCTTAATTAAATGTATATTTTTTTGTCATTAAAGGACATGGGAAATATTTCACTCCATATTTCAATTATATTGTGATTAAAATTCTATCCAAAATCCATGAATATGAATGAATAATTAATTAAACTATCCATATATATATATAAAATAGAAACCAACTGAAATGATAATATATGGAACTTAAATATACAATATCAGAAATAAAGTAAATAAACATCAGAAATTTTAGTTGTGTCCTTATCACTCTTTCTCAGAAGAAGACAAAACTAAACCTAGTGAAAAACAATCATATATTTTTTAACATGTACAAAAATATGAAAAAAATTATTCAATTAAAAAATATTATATATTTATTTTTTCCTTTAAAAAATATCTATATAAATTTAGATGTTTATGTGATTCAAAGAGTGTCATGTTCTCCAATGGGAGTCTTACTAATTTCTAAAATTTCATCATACTCACAAAAAATTCACATTCATGAATAAGAATCATAAATATTCTCTCAGATATATAATTTTAAAATGATAATATGGAATATATTTTATGTAAAATCAATGGGGAATAAGGATAAATGTTCTTAGTTCATCATGTAATTTTTTATCAGGCATGAAACTGGTTAAACTATTTGAGTAAAAACTCATACGTAGTGTACCGGTTCAATTATTTTAACATTTAATTTAAAATTTATCATTATTTAAATTATTTTCATGATTCCAATTGAGGAAATGGTATAAAAAACTTGAAATGGAATATATTTATTGATTATATAAGTGATTCAGAACATAATAATTATATAGAAATATGGGGTCCACTATTCGTTATATATAAAAACATGATTTTCTTTAGTCATAGATATTAAAATTAATGAATGGTCATATAATTTCCCATGTTATATAATATGTATTTACAATTTTGATTTAAAATACAAATCATGAATTTCATAATAGTATAGTTCACTTTATCATTAGGAATTAAAAATAAGATGGAATAAGAAAAATCAATTGTTGAAAAATGATACCAATATTTTTAATTATGAAAAGATAATGTTAGGTCATAATATTCATTATATAAGAAATTATATATTATATATTAATTGTAACTATATTTTTAAATGTGTGGGTTTTATGTAAACATTTTTTATATTAATTTCTATTATATAATCATTTTTAATATATAGTACATTCAAGAAATTTTAACTGAGCTCTGAGAATAATTTCTCCCCCTAAGAAAAGATTTATTAAATGTATGAAGAGTAAATTTAAAAATAATGTTTTATTTTTTATATATTCAAATCATTCATAATAAATGTATTTTTAATATATCTACAAGATAATGTTTGGTTTTGATAAATTTGACAACAATATCTCGATTTTATATATTATTTGAAATGAGTTTATAACCTACATATTTTTTTTTCATTTGACTGATGTGACAAATTCATTGGGTGTTCTATTCCAACTTTAAAATTTAAACTTTTTTATGGATTTCATTTTACTGAAATGTTGTTTATAATGGTTAAATTAATACAAAATGTTAATAATGAATGATTATATTACTAACCCCAGTGATCACTCTAGATAGTCATAATGTAACTGTTTTTATGATTTTCAACTATAGTAGACGACTATTTAAATAACATGAGTGGCTATTATTTATGTGAGATTAAGAAAACCAAGAAAATATTGAGTAATCACCAATTAAAACACACATATAGAGTTTTCCTCTTATATGAGTAGTTTCTGTAGGTCCATAAAGATCCAGTGAATTGATTGTTGTTGTTTGGATGTAAATATTTAACTAATAGGTTTTAATATAGAATTATATTTCATACCATAATTTTATTGGTCATAAACACTAGAATAATTAAATATATATTCCTATATAACAATCACAACTTCATTCTTGTAATATTTAGTCATGGTCTAACCATTAAATGTGTCTTAATCATCTATAATAAATCTCTGACTTATCCTCCACTACACTATGTAAAGGATAATAATTGTAGGTCTGGTAATCTTTGTAAATTGTGTCAAAATTATCATCCATATAAGATAAAAAGATGTGAAATACATTTAAATTTGTGATGATACATTTATCATTCCCATAATTCACACCTAAACCCTTATCACATAACTATATTATTCCAATGAGGTAGTGAATATGTCATAAATAATTAAGAACCATCTAAATTAATGACTTGAAATGGATAGATAAACCACTTTTTCCCATGTACTAACTTTGTATGTTGTCTCTAAATGTATCATTTACACACTTAATAGTTTGTAATCATTTGTAGTTGGACTTGTTTTTTGCCATATATTGATAGAAACCATCATCCATGTACTAAGTGTTTCAACCATTGATACATGAAACTTTCTCATAAATAAATAAAACTAAAACATATGTTCCTAATATTGTTTAGGTCTAAAATATTATTTAATAGAAAATTATTACCCACATATAACCAAATATCCTATGTTAAATTAGAATAAGTTCCTTATAAATGTTATATTTGGAAATAATAATTTGTTTCCACATAGAGAATCTACTCTTCTAGTGACCTCTTATTTTTCATGTAGGAAAAAGGGGAGTATCATTCAAAAAAATACATATGATAAATAGTGTGACTTATAAGAAGATTTATAAATAATTATGGAGGATGTTTTATATGTTATCAGTTACTGTAATGGTTTATCCACGTTAACCCTTACAGAGGTAAAGTTAGAAAATAACATTTTCAGGTTTTCAACATTATATTTCAGTCTTAAAACATCACCATTATTTTTAGTAGGAATTTGAATAGTAATATGTCTATCATTTAACTCGTAGGTAAGTTTTTAAATACTCACATTATCCTCAATAATTTTATCCTTATCCAGATCATTTTTATTTACTGAATTCATATATTTTTCTCTAAGTCAATATTACTCCATTTCTTTGAATAATAGAGAATCATATTAATCATCTGAATAATGGGATGAAGCTAAACAATTAGTGTAATGAAACTCACAAACCTTGTATATAAAAAAGTTTCATTTAAAAAAATAATAGAAATAAATTGTGATATATTTTAGTTTTCATCACTATCTAATCATCGTTAGGATGTTCAGTCCTCAATTGTACTCTATATAGTTGTATCTTTCATATCATTATTCCCATTATACTTATATATTATTCTGGATTCCATTTCATACTTTCTCTATCTAGAACAATACAATTAAATATATCCTTGTTTTTTACATTCATAAAAATAATGTCACAATAATCATTCTTTTTATCCAATTTTCTAGAATGTGGATATCTATCACTTCTATTGATTGGTTTATTTTTCATGAAATAATTATACCTAAACATATTTCCCATTTATTTTTATAGATGATCATATTATCCTTCATAATTATCTATATCACTATCATCTGAATATTTCTTAGATCAATTCATTAAAGTAGAAGGCATTGATTTTGTAGCTTTAAAATTATTAGAATATATAATAAACTATGTTCTTATTTTTTTCTTTCTATGATTCTCGATTCAAGGATTTATCCTATGACATTAATGTTCAAATAAGACCATCAAGACATAACTATATAAGATATTTAGTGTCATAAATTATACCTCTCTCTTAAACTACCATTTTTTCTCTACATAAACAAAAAACAAATTACACCAACTGATTATCATTAATCACTTTATTTGTTAGTGATTTTAACCTATTTAAAATTGTTATAAATCATTAATGTATCTAATAAATGGTTTCCCTCGTAATAAAACCTGATTCAATAAATTTCTCTTATGAAATTTCCCATCTGGGTTCAAAAACATTTTATGTTATGAAATGGGTAATTTATTATTTCATTGAGATTATTTTAGTTTTATAACAAGTTTAATCTAACTATAAATTTTCTATGTCATGGAACAAAATATTATATTCCATAATATTTAATTTCAATAATATTTCATCATAAATTTTGAAGTAAAATTATTATTTTAATTCTATAGAATCTTGTAATCTACAACCTCCATTTAATATTTTCAACACCAGTAATAATAAAAATTGTATTTATTTTGTATCTGTAATATTCTAATTTGGTACCTAAAATGATAATTATCTAGCTATGATTTCGATTATATATATTTTTGGATATTAGATTGTATTCCATAGAAAAAAACTAATCCCAAGTAACATATTAGTATAATGAAATAAGGGTATATATATTACTTATACCAAAAGTTCTCCCAATATGGTAGCTTCAAGAGTGGGGTTAGGAAACCTCACCCCAATCAATTGGCCCATGATGGAATGAAGTGATAATAATCATAGGTGAAATCCCCCTGATACCAAAGGATAGAAATAAATGAGAAGGGATTGACCAAACTATAAGGGATGTTTTTTCCTTACACACATAAAACATATAATTTAAAACTCAATAGAATACTATGAAAATGTTGTAGGATATAAATTCCAATAAAAATCAAGCAATATAATAAAACTGAAATCATAATTACATTCATAGCCATAATAATAAACCCCAAGAAGTCCACATCATGGAAGAACCAATGACCACAAATGAAACTAGGGAATCAATGTTGAACCATGAAATACTGCACTAAATGACCTCAAAGATCTATCTCCAAACCAAGTATTTATAGAATAATAGTGGTCCACTAGTATATTATAACACCATTACCTTTCATGAATCATTATTCAAAATAAAAAAATTCATCTATATTCATATTTAAGGGGATGAGTATATCGACCAAGCATGAAAGCAATAATAATTCCCACACAAGCCACTGTCATAAGGACAACTTAGCTAAATTTTAATATAAAAATTAGGGTGAACAAAATAAACAAGGTGTACATTATAAAATAATATAACAAAGTGATGAAACTCACACCATGAATGTTCCCCATTTCAAAAATCCATACCCATGAAACAAACACATGAAACTCACATTTCATCAATGAAAACCCACTGAGAAACCCAAAATCACGAGTGGTTACCATCCTTATGGACCCAAGCCATCCAGTGGGGGTAAAATCCAGAAGTCAAAAAAATTACCTTTAAACTAGTCTGGTTTAAAGAGTTCACATTCATGTGCAACAAGAAGTCACAAATTGTTATTCAATTGATAATGCACCAAAAAATTCTTTAAATAAATCATCTATTAAACTATTATCAAATAAATTACTGTAGATGTCCCTAATATTTAATTTAACAAATCCAATTAATCTATATCTTCCAAAATTGAGTTAAAAAAAAAATATAATTAAGAATGTGAACAATAGTTTATAAAAACAAATCATTCTAATTCTAGTATCAGTGGAGAGGGAGAGAAGGTACCTACCTCGAGTCTGATCACATAATATGGGCTGAGAAAACGAATGATAACTAGAAAGGGATTTCACTAGTAATCAAATCATGGAACAACTATATAGAGGGATTAAATGAGGAGAGAGATAAGGATAATTAATATATGTTGAGATAGGATAATAATGTCATTTAATAACCCCCAAAAATTCTACCATAATTTCTCTCTTGATTGTGGTTTCATTCCCCATTGATCATCGGCCAAATCAATCATTATGATAACCATGATAGTCAGCATCATTACCTGGCCCATGGTGTGGTGCATTTCTCCAAAACATTCTAAATTATCCAATATAGAAAAAATTCAACTAGTACCACGAATTTTACCATCACATGTCCTATTTTCTGAATCAATTTTGGAACAAGAATGCCTAGTTTCCACACCAACTCTTAGGAATTTCGTTCTACATGTATCTTATAGGTTGCCCTCCCTACCACCACACTATTATAAATAAAAAATTCGTGTGAGTGATGATAATCTTTCAACCTGGGCACTCCCGTTCCCATAAAGCCAAAATTATTAGTATTTTAGCCTTAACCATGAACTGTACCATGGCATGGTGAACCACAAGGTGAATCCTAAAAGGCCCAAAAACAACTTTCTTCATCCACCCTTCATCCAATTCTTCCAAAAAATATAACAGACAAACATATTATGTATTTTTTGAAAAAAATTAGAGCAAGTCCTATCGGATGACTTCCTGAATATTTTACAAACTTTAAAATAGTCAAAAGGATATTATTTTAAATTTATCATCTTGTAAAAGTGGATCCAATTCAATAGGGATGGTGTAATAAATTATCAACAATCATTAATAACCCCATTTTATGAAAGGCCGCAACAGGAAAGTTAAATTCAAAAAATACATATCTGGTAATTTAATTCAATGAGGATATATCTTTTAATAAATTATACTAACTCATAGTAAATATTTAGAAAACATGTGTGTTACTAGTTATAATTATCTTCAAAATCATCTTATAATCACACTAAACCCATAAGTCATCCTAGCTCATTTGACTTTTCATTTGTTACATATTGATCAAACTAAGAAATTAAAATTACAAGGAAGTGAAAAAATCCTAGGGTCCCTAAAGGCAACCCATGAAATCTATTTTATAATCCCTATAAATTTCACTAAATTCAAAAGGACTATTATTTCTTCTAGAAGATCAATCATCATTTCATTTATACCAACAAATAAATGAGAATTCAAAAAAAAAACATAAATGTACCCAAGTATGGGGTGGGTATCAATCTATAAATATAAAATTTATCAACACTGAGAAGTCACATTCTCATTACTATAGTGATTTCAATCCATTGAATGTTAGAGGTTAGTGGAGAGATGAAAAACTTCTTTCCAGTGCTCTAGTATCACCTACTATAGTTATCATGTATATTAGAGAATATGAATATTTTTCCATAGTATTTCAACCATAGTGTTACATAATCCCTCTATAAAAGATTATCTTGTTTTTACAAGATGTGAATTTGGGTGTTAATGATTAAACTATTTGGCTCAAGAGTCACATGATCCAAAAACTAACCACATGGTTAGGATCTAACTATTACTTATTCAGTTGTGTGATGTGGAATAACATAGTAAACAAACTATATCTTAGTGGAATATCTAGCAATAGATAAACCTGACTAATCTAATAAACTATTTTAAATGTTGCAACATAATGCGGAGCTATATTCCCATGTTAACCCAATAATCGATGCCCAATCCTTAGAAAAACGTGAAAAAACACATGAGAAACCACATCAAAAGGCAGGGGATAACGATGATGATTTTTATAGGATATTTGATGACTCTATGAGGTTTTATTCCACTAGCTTGACATCTGAATCATATCAATAGTCCCATACACCAAACATGGTCCAATTAATATTAGTCCTCAATATCAACCCTATTAGGGGATAACAACATGGAAGAACTTTTATTAAATCAAACCTATCCATGCATACAATTTCAAAGTTCATTTTTGTATATGAGATCATCAAAAAATAAAGATGGTCTATCCATGAAACAATGAATCCCATCAAATAATATCTAGGAAAATCCCATATTTTCATAATTGAACACTCTAGATGACCATATGTTGGGGTTATATTTCTACCTCATGGTCTACATGGTTACAAGGGATTATTTTAGGGGAAAACTATGAGGTGAACCCAGGTCTCATTCCGAGATAATATATATTGTTACAAAATAAACTTTTTTCACATCCCAGATATATATCTTTTCCAAATACATTATGATAATCATTTACTAAATCAAAAAAAGATATTTGGACATCATGATTTGGTCAATATTCAACCAAATATAATAATTCTTATGTATCATTGGAAAACATGTGAAAAATTATGTTGAAATTTTATCCTTTTCGAATACTTGCATGGGAAATGATAGTAACATATCATCTGGTCATTGATGTTTAGTACATACTTCTTAAGAAGTAATACATATTAAAATGTACTCAACCACATTACATTTCAATCCCAACCACCAAATATACTCATTCATTTCTCTATACACATTCTTCATACCTAGGTGGATTGCTCACTTTGAATAGTGATAAGAAGGGAGGAATTTCTCTTGGTAATATGGTGGAACTAGGATATAATCTCAAAACTATAACATTGAATTAGAATCATTTTTCCAACCATCAGTGGTATGCCCACCAATGAAGTTTAAAATGACATTAAAATAGGTAGGTTTGGTTTGTTGAGCTGTATTCACTAACATGACCTCATCAAGAATAAGGGTAACTAGAAATTTAAACATAGCATCATCCCAATCATCTCATTCAATATTATAATAACCTATCACCATCCATAGCTTCCTCTAGAGTCAAAATAATCAAACTAATAGGTTAAATGGATTCTTAATTAATGAACCACCCATGGAATTTTATTTCTTAGGTGTATAAAGAAATTCAAAGATTCAAAGAGGGACTACTAAAAAAAGTGGGTTCGGAATATGAATCTGAGCCTCCCTCTACAATGTTCTCTCCAAAAGATTCTCCTTCTTCCACCAGACACACACTAAAGGAATTGATCACCCAAAAAATATAATATCATATAGATCTGAAATATCTACTAGTAATAAGAAAATGTAGCTCTATTCTTGATGTATAACTCTCTCTAGTCAATAATGTGGTATGAGTCATGTACGTACCTCCTCAGTTGTGACACATAGATGACTTAGTGTACTTTTTCAATCATTAGTGGTAGAGATTAGTAGTATTCCACCTCGCCAACTCTACCCAGTATCTAGAAAGGGCTGATAAATCATGGACATAGCTTCCCCACCCAAGAAAAATCATCATTTTCCACATCGAGGTAAACCCCAGAGGAACAAATGGTCTCCCTCCTCGAACACCAAATGTGTCCATCATCTATAAACATAATATTTCTAATGGCTCTATGCAGTATTTAATTTATCTAGTATGATCTACCCCTTCTTTGAAGTATCTCACACCAAATCTAGTCCCATGAGTTATGACTCTCTTACACCCGTTCAAATTTTTTTGACCTTCATGGTCACCCATACAATTCAATGAATAGTTCTTTACCGATGTTGGAATTTTAGTTATTTTTTTATGAAAACTCCACATGTGTTACATGACCCCCCCTACTATGGCCGAATTCCAACATTCAAGCTCAAAACATGTCCTCCATAAGATGAATGGTTAGCTTAGTCTAGCTATTAGTTTCGGGGTGAAACACTCGGCTCAAGTTTAATTGAGCCCTGAATGCCTCTTAATATTTCCTCTAAAAACTGGGTGTGAAGTGAGAATCAATATAAAAAATGATCATCAATGGAACTCCATGTATTTATACTATCTCTTGATTATATAGGCATCCAATGAACTCTACACAACTATGCTCTACAATATATAATAAGTGGTATAACTTGGTGAGTTGGTAAACACTCACCTAAATGGAATCGTGTCCCCTAGATATATGTGGTAATCCATTCATGAAGTCTATGTATATCTTAACACAATTCCACTCTCTCAGATCAAGGAGTTATGATAATTTTACTAGAATATGGTTCTCAACCTTCACTTACTGACAACTAAAGAATCGATGGAAAAACTCTACAACTCAGTTATCATCCTTGGACAGCAAAATTGACATCAGAGGTCCTGGTACATCCTCTCCACACTATTATGTACCACCAAAGTAAATGAATGATACTTTCTCAGAACCTCATCCAATAACATCACTAGTACCATCATGAATCATTTAAAAATAATGATGTGATCCCCCATTATAAAATCAATTTGAAGCATGTACAATGGAAATTGGCGTATGTAGTGTCTCATAGTAAATGTCCCAAAGTTGTGCCTCCCTAAAACAATGTAAGTGCAGAGGGATAACAACCATAGAATATAAGTGGAATTATCCATCTCCGACCATAATGGATAAATGCAATGGGGACGAATAACCCAATTCCTTGCTCAGCCATTATGTACAAGATCTCAATATGAGATTATCTTCTACTCCATTCCCCTACCCATAAGAATAAAAAAATTTGAACTCATAATATTGGATGAACATTAGACTTTGCCTCTATATAAAGTTACGATATTTTGGATAAAATATATACTTGATACTATTTAGATAAAATTTGATTATAAACCACTCCCCCATTAGGTAGTGTTGCAAAATCTTCATTATGAAGAATACCCCAACTAAGGAAAGAACACAGGTCACATAGATCTGCTCATGTGGTCTCATCTAATGTGAACCACCGTCAATTAACAATTACTTATACATCAAAACAAAAGAAATACTAGTTCTTGATTCATCAAAGATCAATACATACTCAAAGCCCTCTATTGAAATATCAATATGGGAGAACTCGTAAAACTCTACCTCAACTATTAAAAATCCTTCTGGTATCTCTACATCTATAAGAATGGTTTTCCCATTTGATTCAAATATATTATGGGTTTTTATACCCTAGGGAAATTAGGTATGAAGTTCTGATAATATCTAGATAATCCATGGAATCTCTACACATCTGTTAGACTCTTATGTGGCTCCCATGAAAACACTACCTCGACTGTGGATGGGTCCACTACCAATCCATCCCCTGAGATACCATGTCCATGAAAGTGGACCTCCTTCATCCATAAATAGAACAACAATCTATTTTTATAATTATGGTTCTCTTGTAGTACATAAAAAACCATACCCAACTATCTCACCAGCTCCACTTCAGGCTCCATGTACCGAATGATATAATTGATGAAGACAACCAAGAACCGTTCATTGAATGGTTAAATGATCTAATTCAAGAGTCCAATGAAAACTGCTTGGTAATTCATCATAACACGGTGAATCACCATGAAATCATATTGATTTTAGAGATAACTAAATATTTAGTATATCCCCATTTTGTACTTGTAGTAGTAGGTAGATGAATCAGAGGTCAACCTTCAAGACTGATCACGCCCCTATCAACTGATCAAAGAGGTCCTTGATCCTTATTTGAGGAAATATTTTTTCATAGTAACCTAGTTCAATCACTAATACTCCACACACTATATCATTCTCCCATCTACCCTCTTAATAATAGAACAAGACCCTTGGTGAATGAGTAGGTCTAAAAAATCCCTTAATCATCAAGTTCAATAGAAGCACCCACAGCTTGCAATGCTCTATGGGAGAAAACTAATATTATGGTTTAGATATCAGTGGTTTCCCTAGATATAGATAAATGATGATGTCTATCATGTGTTTTTGAGGTAAACATATATCATCGTTAGGGAAGACATCCTCGTACTCCACCACCACTACAGGAAACAAAAAACTCATAAAATTGTCTACACCATTGTTCAGGTTACACAACTAAGGAGTAATCAGCCACACCTTCCAATGCATGGATTCATGCTACTCATCTTCTGTTTCATTTACAGCAATAAAGAAGAACATGTTTCCATGATTATGTACACCACATACATCATCTAAAATAGTTTAATCCGAGCATAAAATGTATATAGTCAGTCCTTACCAAGAATAAAGTTGTAAGGACTCGATTATTCTACCAAGAGGTTCTAAAATAAGACATCTCCTCCAAGAGATACTTTATACGTTTAAAAAAAGTTCTTTATCACTAGTCTTCTCCACTAAGAGATTCCAAAAAAAAAATTTGAGCAAAAGGTTCAATTAGAATCTCTAAGTCATGTGCAAGCTACATGGAATGAAAGTAATGAATATAAAATGTGTCTATTAAAACTTCATATATGGTAGAAAAGGCATATATCTTAACTCCAATCATACCTAGAGACACTTTGTCATAATACTTGACCTGTTGAATATTTCCTCTCCTCTTTTCCACATCTACTTAACTTTGGACCAATAAGATCCTACTACTGCCATTGTCTTGACCACCCATCTATGGTCTCTTTTTTAGATGTCTGATAAGTTAGATAATCTCATGAATGATTCCATCCATCATCAGATGTATATCACTACCTCCCTCTAGGATGACTAGATTCCTTCTTAGAGCTTTGAACCATAGATCCTTTATCATCGGACCTCCTCATGATATGTCTAATACATCCATATCCCGAGGACAAATGTCATATCCTTATTTCTGAGGTAAATACACCTATATTCCCAACACTATTAACAAGTGGATTTATATGGTTAGAAATGAATCTCTCAAGAACCAAATCTCTCCCTATCACCCAAAATAGGTATTAATTCATATTGGAATAAAACAAGATCATATGCCTCCATACAGACCTCGATCGAAGATCTATGATATCAATAAATCATCTTGAACCATATCCATTGAATACCTTTAGAGGTTGATAAACCTAGATGAATACTACACTACCATTATGTTGTCTTGTTGGAGCTGCAAAAGCTCTCGGATATGTAAAAATCCTAACATCGATGGTGATAAATTTTATATGAAAAGGTTATCATATATAGACCATAGAAGAGTATCCTCGTCGTATTATTTGGTAACTAAATCCCAATATTACCCTACTGAACCTTGAAGAAGGTTATCCACTAGGACCACCATCTTCTTTAAAAGTTTCCTCACCTGATGAAAAACTTGTGTCACCACCTCAATCTAGTACTTTTATACCTATGGGTCAATCTAATCATAGAACCTTAGGGGTGTCTATATTTGAAAAAATTGAACCACGCTCATCGTAGACACCTCATATACAGGTAATTTGGTTACCATGTTCTACTCCACAGGTGGCTGTATTACTGGTGCCCCACATGTAGGTATCATCTTGGGAACTGTTCCTTCTATCAATTCCTCATAACTGATGGGATTGTCCTCTTGGTCATTATGTTAAAATATAGTTGTAATACATCATTAAAGAATTAAAACATAAACCAAATGTACCATGGTCAATGAGTATATATTGAGCAGTTAATCATAAAGCACTTGGAAACCAAAACCCATTCTTATATGTTATACATACCATTTTATTCCCTAAAACCATTCTTCTAATGTACCATATAGTAAAGAAGGTGATCAGAATCTAGGTGTATGTATACATTGGACTCTACACCAACACTAGTGTTCTTATACTAAAATCCAAACTCAAGAAACATAACTATGTTTCCCCAAACCAATATTATAGACTCTCTGTCCCAAAGTAGAACTGAATCATTCTGATACCACTCTTTGATGAACAATATTATTGGGGTCCATTCCAGGACTCCCCAATCCCGCCTATAATAGGCTAGGGGTTAGTTACTAATGCCATGTAGGCATATCACTTACATCAGAGTAATTAGACAAAGTAAATTTACACACACACACATCTCCAAGACTTTACATTGTTGAAATATTAGAAACATATAAAAACATATACATGTTTACATCTAAATCGACAAATTGAGTATGAATGTAAGTAAAACATGTAAATATGTCCAAATAAAATCCCACCACATAGAGACTGTAACACAAGTCCACCATGAAAGTAAGTACATAGGGATTCAATAAAGAAGTCATTGGAACACACCATGTTTTTTCTGTATCACTAAGAACCATTTGGTGATGTTCCATATGGGAATTTATCAAAAGGTTGATTGTCTACACTAGAAATGAAACATGGGTGAAAATACCTTGCATGGGTTAGTACAAAAATACTCAATAGGACAACCTATAAACATGACACATACAAAAAAGGAAATATAGTGATATCTACTTAGGTATTTTCCTACATCACATGTAATAAAAATATCTATATATACCTATAAATGAACATAGTAAGAGGTAAATCACAACCATAGTATCCTAGAATAGTATTCTAGCTCTATGATTCCACAAAGCACACATCCAGGAGACCACACTGAGGGGTATTATAGCACTAATAAAGTACATCTGAAAGGTGATTCTCATCAGGTATCATGATTAGAAATACAGCAATACTGTTATAAGGGAATATGTCACATAGATGAGGATCACATCCAAGGGAATGTGGGGACAACTACATATCAATATGGATTAAATCGCTAAGTTGAGTATTGATTCCCATGTATTATTGGTCATGATGATACCAAGAACTCCACTTAGGAAATGAAGATGAATAGAGGACCTCAAACGAGGTCTAATAGGGGGAATCAAATTACTCTATCAGAGATTTTATTTTGATGAAACAACATTCCTAAGAGTATGAGATGATTTCATACTAACGCTGATGAACGATATTGGGGAACACACCCAAATGAAACATATCCATGTCATGGAGGATAAGAGATTCCTGACATATATAAAAGAGTACATGATGTGTAGGAGGGGTCATACATTGAGTCCCTTGACCATGGGTTCTGCATGTGTTACTAGCTCGTGTCATAAATCCATGTTCCTGTATTAGTACCTGATATGTAAATAGTTTGGGTACTCTACCGTGAGATAGTACATGGTCTAGCCATTGTACATGGTCACATGTACCAAAACATGTCTTATCCCAGGAACTTGGTCTATGCCATGTTCGTATAGGGTAGTACACTATGTGATCCAACCCTTTTACTCCACTCCAATCCTATTCACCCACCGAGGTACACACTGTTTCTCTAAGGAGGTGTCACACATAGTGTGACAGGGTCCAACATCACGTGATCCTTACCTCCTACCCATAACCATAACCACAACAATGGGGTCCCACACAACATATAGGTTAGTATTACATGAATTATAACATAGATTTTTTCTATAATGATCTACATTCCACACATCCTGTTCAATGATTCAGAATTTGATCCAAAAATCACTTTGTGAAAAAATTTATATTGAGCCTCATCGAGTAATTCCATCACCAAATCATAAAGACTAGGGCCTTCAAGATACTTGAATAATTTTATTGTTTATAATTCATCATTTTTCTCTGAAGTAGATGAAAAATGGGTAACTATATCATCAAATCCACCACCATCTCCATCATCGCACCACCACATTGTCGTTTAGATCCCAAATCTACGATTTTGAGTCATTTCACTAGGAAACGTGGGTGTAATGATTGATTGATCTGGATATTTTAAATAGTGGTAAAAATGAAGAATTTCCATGATAAACAATGAACCTGGGTAGAATAGAACTAGAAAAGATAATATGAAGAAACCTCAATCAATGTTCATCTCAATCTTGATTCTTTTTTATAAAAATAATAATGAAGAAATAATCAATCTAAATTTATTCTCCAAAAATCACCACACAATAAACCCATACTACAAATATGAATGATCCCCAAATCAATATTTCGGTTGATTAATGCTTTTTTCACAGGAATCACTAATAGGGAAACAAAACATGTCAAAAAACTATGATACCTTGATTTGGATCGATTGTTGGTGAAGAAAGAATCCATATCACATCTTATGTTGGGATCCCTCAATTTTTTTCCCACATTTGTCATCGATCGTGGATTGGGCCATCATCCATTAATGGGATCTCCTCCTATGGATTTAATGGCTCATTTAAATTAATAGATTTATGATGCCAACCCTTTTAATTTTCCATAAAAAATATATTTAAAGAAGAAGTTTTCGTAACTATGTCAATATATAAAACAAATAAATAAAATTATTAAATTATTTTATTTTATTCATTTTATTTTCCTGATACATTTTACACAAAAAAACCCTCACTAAGCAAGGTTAAATCATAATTAGGGTAAAACCCAAATTCTGAGTTCAATTGTGCCATCATATTTTTGATATGGGATCCCATTTAAATGTTATTAAACTCTTTCAAGAAAACTGCACGCGTGTGTTTATTAAAATATTTTAATATATTTCAAATTTTAATTTCAAACACATTAAGTGTTTGAATCATGTTTCATCACAGTGCATGGTCTCGAAAATAATACATAAAATATCCAAAAATAATTCTTTGAAAATATAAAATTTTATTTTATAAAAAAAGATATTATATTGAAAATTGAATTTTTTTCAAATGGTTGTCATTTATATGAATATTCCTTGCCCATTTAGGGTTCTTTATGGTATTAATGATATCACTTCTTGTTTGTGAATACTATTCACTATTATTGATATAAGGTCGTAGATGGTCACACATAATTAAATATTCAAGAACCTGATTTTTTTATTAGTAGGTATATAAGAAATGATGGGTCCCCACATTGGGTTTGAGAGTTTTCAAAGATCTGTGAATCATCGATAAAGAAATAAATTCATTATTATTCGAGTATAAAATTATTTTTTGAATTCATTAATTAAAATTATTATCTAGAGGTTATGTAAATAGATATAATACATGTAATTGATGGAAGATTATTTTAATATTCATGGTTCGTTTAATACTTACAAGAATTACAAGTTGAGTTAATGACTCATGTTTATCACTTGACATATTTAATATATATTATAATTATTTCATAAAATCATGATAATATTTATGATGCAGTTAATTTATCATAATTATTTATTTACTACTTATTTAGTGGATGCTAAATATATGGGTGCTAGGGAACCCTAACCGGGTATTTTGAGAACCCACTATATAAGTGGGGGAGAGGCTCATTCCTTCATCTATTCATCAGCTACAATAAATAGTTTATCTTTCCTCATAATTCCTTGAGGGATATATTTTCCAATAGATAAAATGATCCAAGAACACCTTCGTGGATCGATTGTATGAGATTGGGGCGATCATCGTGACATCGAAGGGATCCTTGAACCTCTGCGCTATCAGTTGGAATTATACAAATTCTGTTTTCACACAATCAAGAAGAATTAGAGGATGATTCAGAGGGGATTACCCTTAGATCCATAGCACAATAATCACCAGTAATGTTTGAATTACAAGTACACTTCGATTAAAACTAAGTACTCATTCAATTTTAATTTCTATTGTCTAATTAAACCATGTGAGATCCTCGAACCATACTAGTGTTTGGATCATCGAAGATGAAAATATTTTGTCACACAGGTGATTGAAATATTTAATACCCCATCCCACAGGCTTTGAATGTAGGACCTTATACAAATAATTAGTATGTAGGGATACTGTTCATTTTCTATATCATGAAAAAATATTTTTGTTTAAATTTAAATAGTGGGGTTCAAATTGGTTCCAACATATTCGACAATGGTTCAATATGATCTCATAATTCCATGTTATGACCACATGTAAAAAATAACAGATCAGAAATTGTCATTAAAAAATATTAAAATTCAGGATATTAAATGATGATGAAAAATGTATATATTGTGTGGTTTATTTTTCATGAAGTACACCAGGTGGGTTTCAGTTGTTGGATTCGGTGGCCATATTTAACCTTAATGGTGTTGTCCATGAATTCACTTGATCAATTCAAAAAAATTATGTTGTCAAAAGTCTACTAATAGAATATTAATATTTTTTTTTTCAGAAAAAAATTAGGACCATGGATGTTGTGTGTCTTTACTATAAGATCCAAAAAAATGGCAATCAGTTGTGTCAAATTCCTAGTTTTAGTATTCTATTAAAATTTAAACAAACATTAAAAGGATATAGGGTAATAGGGGAGTCTTATTCTACCGGTGTCACAGAAGGCTTGGCCACCATTTCTCTCCAGTAACTTTCCCCTTCCCTCTCCCATTTGGTGATCCAGACTACAGTGCAGCAGCGTCGCACTAGAACCCCTGCCTAGTTTCAGCCTCCGCCAACCTCATTTCCCTTCATCCATACCATTGTGCTAAGGTCGAACCACTATCTAATGTTGCTTCCCTATTCCTCTCATCACAATTATATCCATCTGACCAAATCCAGGCTTACACCGACCCTCGTGCTTCATTGCTCAGGACCACCAGGCCCTTGTATTATTCCTCATTTGCAAAGTGACCCCCTATAATGGCATCCTCGGATAATGTTGGATCTAATCTATCCTATAATGGGTCTATGGTAACTAGGCTATAGTTATTTTTATATAATTAAAATTATTTTAATTTATTTATTTATTTTTAGTATGAATAAAAAAATTAATTTTTTTTTAAAAAAACCTAATTATTTAATACTAAAAATTAGAATTTAAATTTATTATTATATTTAAATAATTATTTTAATCAATGTTTGGAAACAAAAATTAAATTAATGATGGTAACGAATTCCAATATATTATTTGAATTTAAATAATTCAATTTATTTTTTTTAAATTATCTCGTACATTAAATTTATTGTAATTTAGGTTTATCATGCATTATTTTACAAATGAACTAGTCTTGAGAAATTGGACAAACATGTTTATGTCTACATAATTTATTTAATAATTTATTTTGAGTGATGATTATAATACGTACTTAATTCTATGTTGGTTCTTTATTGAATTATTTTCATTTATTATGTATAATTATCAGCATGTAAAATTTTCCCATTGTATATGTCTTGACCCGTCCTCAGGACCCGTGCCTTGACATCCCCAAGACTGCCTTTTATAGGCCAGGGGCTGGAAACTTGCTGCAAAGGCGTAAATCCCTAAGCTGGATGAACATTGCCATTATAAAAAGAAATCACACACAATCAGAATACAGAACTAGGACCAAAACACTAAGTAAAACTGAATAGAAAGGTAGTGTTAAAAGTAAATGGGACGGTATACAAACCCAGCTGAACAACAAGAACAAGTACATGTAAAATTGGGAAACAAATCCAGGATCGTCCACCGGGGAATCCTACTTTAAGGGTAGGTACATAACTCGAATAACTCATCCCTAAGGTACATCTCATCTATTGCAGCTCCAAGCATCCTTCTGTCCATCACCCTCAGCCTCGATCACTATTGTCCATCGTCTGCACCAAACACAACATGGTGCGAACGAAGCCCGTGTAGGTCTGTGTATAACAATACTCAGTAGGGGATCTCGAGACCCCTAAAGGTCTCCCAGAATCCACTAAGGATAAACCCCAGTAGTAAGATACAATCACAAAGTATCAACCATCCCTACTTAGGTACATGCCCATACATATACCTAAGTTGGCAAACATAGTCCAGCTCCAACACTCGAGCCCAAGCACAACCAATTCCACAAAGGAAGTAAAGTCGATCACCCAGATGATAATGATTGAAAGACAAGACATAGCTCACACAGGTATACACCTTTTGTAGAGTGATAGAGATGATTAGATGTAGTCACTGATCAATCTAAGTTGTCGGACAAACACAAGATTCAGGACAAGCTATGATGTCGTACCCATATAGGATCCACGATCAGCTGTTCTCTCATACCCACATAGGATCCTGGAATAAAAGTCTAAACAGTCAAACCCACGGAGGATCCTGGCACTGTATCATTGCTGTCAAACCCATGGAGGATCCTGTTATCTCAGTCGTCACCATCCTTAGGGTTCCCGCACACAACACGCTTGATTCCGGGAGGGTCTACTCCTCAAGCCAACTGTCGATATATCAACTATCACGAAGCCATGAGTTGATGTATCTAGTAGTTCCTTCTCATAATAAATAACCCAACGCAGAAGACGATGCATCAATCAGATGCTTCGTCTGAGAGTTATTGGCATTTCCGTTCCAGGGGCCTGGTTGGTTTTTAGGGTCAAAACAACTCGGCTATACCCTGACTATGTCCAAACCTCAAGTGTAGTATGTCAAAACAATAATCTCACTCCAAGAATTATCTCTTCCTAGGCGGTACGTCAATCGGACACCCATAGCCCTAGATGCGGGCTAAAATGTGTAAAAGCCCATAGCGGGTCTAGGTCCGGTCTGACCCTGTTGGACTGACCCGGCCCGACCCGGTCTGAACCGGGGTCTAACTCGGTCCGCCGGTCTGACCTGACCTGAGGAAGCAACCCGACTCGAGGGGACGACCTCACCCGAATACATGGCCCCGACCTCACATGCGCCCCGACCCGAGGGTGGCCCGACCAAGGGGCGGCCCAACCTAGGGAGGCCTGGCCGAGGGTGACATGACTTAGGGCGGCCCAGCCGATGGTCGCATGGTCGTGGGTGGCCTGGCCTTGGGAAGCCATGCTGAGGGGCGGCCAGGCCGAGGGCGGCCCGGCCGTGGCCGCCCGACCCGTGGCAGCCCAGCCATGGTCGCCCGCCCCATGGCAGCCCGACCCACCATGCGAGGGAGGGGGTGTCGCGCCCATTCCCAGTTTGTCGAACATAACCGGCACGCTGCGCCGTTTCAGGGGTCATGGGACCCGGCTGGTCCTGCTCGTCCCGCTCCATGGCAGTCGGCCCAGCCGCCCACCACGACTCCTCCATAGCGGCGCGACAGCGCCGTACCTCCACCGCCACGGCCTGACCTGGCAGCAGCCGTCGGCTCCACCGCGAGGAGTGACGGCGCCACCCCTCCTCCGCCGCATCCTGGTTTGGTCGCGGCATGCGGCTCCTCCATGCGGCATGACGATGCTGTGATTTTTTCGGGCAGCCTTGTAGTTCCTGTTACCTCGCGGCCGACCCGTCACCGGCCGCTGATGCTCTACCGCTTTTATCTCTTCCGGTGGCGTCGTTGTGCCACCGCCATCGTCAACCAATCAAGAACCAACAGTGGGACGGTAGGCCATGTTTGTTTGGCACAAACCCTATGAGTTAGGTGAAAACAATTGTCCAACAAATAAACAGAGGTTGAATGATGAAGAACAAGCAAATAATTCAACTCAAACCCCTACCTTGTATTTGTCGTTGAATATTGACGAGTCGCGGAAGAGGTGGAATCATTTCGTTGATGTCGGGGAGCATCTAAAGAAGAAGCATCGTCAGAGTTCTTCGCAGGAGGCTCCTTCTATTATAGCTTGGTCGATGATCGAGGATGGTGTTCATCGTTCTTTATAGATGAGGATCATTCTTCATTGGATAGGATGTCATTCTTCCTTGGAAGAATTCATTTCTCCATGAACTCCAAAGCTCCACCAAAGAGAATCACCAACCCAAAATAAAATAATATCTCCAAATTATTTTATTATTTCCAAGCATTCCAATAAGAATTCAAATGTTTTTGAAATGGTAATTAAAAAAACTACCTCACTTAATTAATGGGTTAATTGACCCCATTATGGGGAAGGTGGAATGTTTTAACATAAATAAGAGAGTGTGGGATTTAATAAACTCAAGGGAAGTTTAATAGACTTCCCCAAATTTAATGAGAGTTACGTGGGGGTTAAAGGGGGTTTATACTCGTGTGGGTCCAACCTAGTTATATCCTTCCAAGGGAAGTTATATGCGGGTGGGCCCCACCTCCAACCTCCAATTGGAGGATTAAACCTCCAAAAATAAAAATATGTTGCACATAATTTTATTTAATTTTATTTCGAAACCACCCAAAAAATTAACTTCCAACCTCGATAAAATGCAACTATTGTCAAGGTCCCCTTATGTGAATACAGGTGTTGTGAGTTCAATAGTGTCCTCAGATTTCAATTCCGACCACCGGTTCAAACGATATAAAATCTGGCTCGTACGTTTACTGAACGTACCCAAACAAAACTTCAAAAACTGATTCAAGGCACACCGGGCCTCAGAATCATGCACTGTCAGAAAATGCAGACTTGTAAAAATTCAATGTATTTCAAAAACATTCCACGACATTTTTTAGTCTTTACATTCTCCCCACCTCAGGGCTTTATGCACCTGTAAGCTAAAACTCACACAATAGAAAAAATGGGGGTAATGAGCATGCATCTGAGCCTCCCGCTCCCATGTGCTCTCCTAGAGGTTCCCGTGCTGCCAGCGAACGTGCACCAGAGGTATTGACCATCCCCACAGGACCCGCTCCTGTTGATCCTCAATCTCCACTAGAACCTCCGTCAATGTCGCCTCATCATCGATGTCCATCTCCCCATGGTCAATGATGTGGGACGGGTCGGGCAGGTATCTACTCAGCTAAGATACGTGGAAGACGTTGTGCACCAGGGGCAACTGTGGTGGAAGATCTAGGAAGTAATCCACATCGCCTACTCTGATGAGGACCAGAAACGGTCTGATGAATTGCAGAGATAACTTGCCACCTCATCCAAATATCAGTAGACCTCATCTAGGTGATACCCGTAGAAAGATGTGGTCTCCATCCTCAAACTCTAGTGGTCTCTGTCTCCTAACAGCATAGGACTTATGCATGCTCTGTGCAGTCTCCATCTGCTCCTGGTTGATCTGCACCTTCTCCATCATAGCCTACACTATCTCTGGTCCTACAAGTGCATACTCCCCTGGGTCAGTCCAGCATAGAGGCGATCTGCAAGGTCATCCGTACAATGCCTCGTAAGGTGCCATCCCGATGGTATAGTGGTAGATATTGTTATACACAAACTCTACTAAGGGTAAGTGCTCCTCTCAAATGTTACCAAAGTCGAGGACGCATTCACAGAGCATGTTCTCGAGAGTCTGAATGGTCCTCTCAGTTTGACCATCTATCTGAGGTTGGATGGCGGTGCTCAACCGTAGCTTTGTCACAAAAACTCCTATAACCCCTTCCATAGATAGGAAGTGAAACAAGCATCTCAATCAGAGATGATCATCGATGGCATGCCATGAAGCCGAACGATCTCCCGTACGTAGAGGCATCACATGCTCTGTACTGAATGTTGTTCTCTGATCTGTAGGAAGTGGGCCGACTTGGTGAGTCGGTCAACAATCACCCTGATAGAGTCGGTTCCTCTTGATGTACCTGCAAGTCATGTCATAAAATACAGGGATATCCTGTCCCCCTTCCACTCTTGTACCTTTAAGGGCTGAACCAAGCCTGTTGCAACTTGGTGCTCCTCCTTCACTAGCTGACTAGTGAGGAATCGTGAGATGAACTCTGCTACTACCTTCTTCATACCTGACCACCAGTGCTGTTGTCGGAGGTCCTAGTACATATTCACCACTCCTGGATGTACCACTAAAGTGGATGTGTGAAACTCCCTAAACACTTCCTCCTAAAGTGGCATTGGCACCATAGTACGTTCTTTGAAGAGGATTTCATGCTCCCCACCTTCATAAAATCCATCATGTGCTTATACTGTGGATATCTAACCACGTCATGTCTCGCAGTTAGAATCCCCATGTTGCACCTCCCTGACTCATTGAAGAAGTGGGGGAGTGACTGTAAGAGACTGAAGAAATGTTGCTCTGTATCTATCCACAAAGGATATCTGTAAAGCAGCCAACTGCCTTGCCGCCTCACTAAGCAGCTGCAGGCCGGACCTCCTACTGAGTGTGTCTGCTACCATGTTCCCCCTTCCTAGGATTATTTACTATCTCTCTGTCATAGTCCTAGAGGAACTCTATCCACTACTTTTAGGAAATGAAAACTCAAAAATGCTGATTCCACGAGGGTGTGGCTAGCCGAATCACAAGTTATTAGCTGCACCCTCCAATGCATGAGTTTATCCTGTGCTACATGGGTTTCCTTTTTCCCCAACCACGGAAAACCATATTCCAATGTTGTAGATAAACCACAACCTGTTTTCCTAATACAGTCAATATGTGTATGAACTATGGTTGCCCAGTCCATACCCAAACTAACATCGTAATGCCTAAACGCTGCTACCAAGAGGTTCCAACTGAAATTCTCTCCTCGAGGGTCAAATCACACCATCGGCATACATGTGATTATCGAGTCTCCTCCCACAGGTATCTCTAGACGTGAGGGCTATGCCAACGACTTAAGCAGAAACTCTAGGCCTCGGAAAAGATTCATGTAAGGATGAATGATTGGTACCTATGTCTATTGATACAACATCTAGTAGTAGACATAGACCGTACCTCAAATCATTACTAGAGCCCTTGGGTCACACTCCTTAACCGCATGCAGCTACTCTCTTCCCCTTCCCTCCAACTCGCTATGCCTAGCGGGGACTACCAAGGAGGTTGGTTGTAACATGTCGAAATGTTAACCACCTCATGCTTCTCTCCTAGCTCTACTTCCACATATAATGCCTTGCAGAATCATCTGTCCTTAACACTTACTCTTATCGAAACATTTTACTAGCTCAAGTCTCTGAGACTGGCGCCTGTTTAATGATTTCCAACTTCTAACATTCACTGGTTATCTCCACTCATCCAATGAACATTTAACCACAAAGGTTCTCTCTACCACCATAATATAAGTAGGAATTCATAGAAGAAAAGTGTTAGCTCAGATATCCTTTGTCACACCTCACTCAGAATACCGAGCTCTAAAGTAGTGATCATATCATATTCATCGAGTACGAGGAAAGATCGGTATGCCTCCATGAATACTTAGCTACTGACACGTCATCCTGCCAAAGTTTTATAAGTTCTAGTAAACTCTTAGCCACCTCTTCAATCTAGTCCTCAGCTTCCAGTGAGTCTGGCTCGCCTCGGAACCTGAGGGGTATCTGATACTGAAACAGGTGTGAGGCACTAAGCCTAAAAGTGTCCTCTACCAGTACTACCAGTTGCAACTGCAGACCAACATGCAATGATATAGATGACACACTACCTGGAGGTACTATCTCGGTTAATGGTCCACGTACTGAGGCCTCATCACTATGCGGACCATCCTCATGGTCACTCCCTAAAAAAGTCTAGTAGCTATGATCACCATATTCTATGTTAGTGTCTCAACTAGGCAGAAAACTCGAGTAATAGCCTCTGTCTATTCCTCTGTTGCCTGGGAATCTGTCTTGCCTCAAAACCTTAGATGCCTCTACCGCTAGAACTCGTGCAACGCACTCAGTAGGCATGCACCATCCTCCAATGCGGCTGGTGGAATCTGCTACCCAATGGGTGGTGGTGTGGCTGGTACCCCACCTGAAGGTTCCAACATAGTAAGAGGGCCCTGCACCGGAGCCTCTTCTCTCGGTGGGCCATCATCGATTACTCTCTCGTAAACCCAATTTGGCTATCTACATAGCAACATCCTGATAAGTAATAGGTGTTCCACTGTTAATATGTTATACCTAGATAGATGACTCAAAGAGTGCAAAAATACGACTCTTGAAACCACACTCGCAATCAGTGTTTTCATGCACTGAGTCGGAAATCAGAAGTCAGGGTCATGGTGTATGGATACGTTGGCCACCGCACCAACACTGGACTCCTTGTATTGAAAACCATAGTCAATACCCTTAACACTATTGCTTCACAGTTAGACAGATCAGAGTCCTATGTTCGGCGGTAGAACCAACTCCTTTAATACCAATTTTTCACGACCCGTCCTCGGGGCCCATGCCGTGACTACCCTAATCCCACCTTCCATAGGCCAGGGGCTGGTGACTAGCACCAAAGGCTTAAATCCCTAAGCTGGGAAGGCATTGAATTTATAAAAAGAAATCACAAACAATCAGATTACACAACTGGAAGAAAAACACTAAGTAAAACTGAATACAAAGGTAGTGCTGAAAGTAAATGGGCCAGTATACAAACCCACCTGAACAACAAGAACAAGTACCAGAAAAAGGGAAAACAGCTCCTGGATCATCTACTGGGGAATCCTAATTGAAGGGTAGGTACAGAACTCGATCAACTCATCCCTATGGTACATCCCGTCTAGAATAGCTCCAAGCAGCCTCCCATCTGTCACCCTCATTCTCGATCACTGATGTCTGTCATCTGTATTGAACACAACAAGGTGCGGGCGAAGCCCATTTAGGGGTGAGTATAACAATACTTAGTAGGGGACCCCGAGACCTCCGATGGTCTCCAAAAATACACTAAGGATAAAACACAGTAGTAATATACAATCACGAAGTACCAAACATCCCTACTTAGGTACATGCCCATTAATATACCAATGTTACCCAACACAGTCCGGCTCCAACACTCGAGCCGAAGGACAACCCATTCCACAAAGAAAGTAAAGTCAATCACCTCTATGACAGTGATTGAAAGACGTGACTAAGATCAGATAGGTATACATCTTTTATAGAGTGATAGAGATGATCAGATGTAGTCACTAATTCATCTAAGCTGTCCTACCCACACGTGATTCCGGACCAGCTAAGCTGTCAGACCCACAAAGGATCAAGGAACAGAGGTCAGAAATTTCGAACCCACAGAGGATCCTTGTAAATTATCGTCATTTTCGAACCCATGGAGGATCCTATCATCTCAGTCACAGTCAGCCCTAGGGTTCCCACACACAGCACGCTTGATTCCGGGAGGTTCGGATCCTCGATCCACGTGTCAATAAATCAACTATCATGAAGTCCTGAGTTGATGTAACCCGTAGTTCCGTCTCATCAAAAGGAATCCAACACGACAGACAGCGCGTCAATTAGACGCTCGGTCTGAGAGTTATTGGCATTTCTGTTCCAGGGGCCCGGTTGGTTTTTAAGCTCAAACCAACCTAGCCATACCCCAACTGCATCCAAACCTCAAGTGGAGTATGAAAAAAGTATCGTCTCGCTCTAGGAATTCTATCCCCACAGGCAGTCCATTAATCTGACACATGTAGCCCTAGATGTGGGCTAAAAGGTTTAATCAACCATACTGGGTTCGAGTTCGGTCTGACCCAGTTGGACTGACCCGGCCCAACCTGGTCTGAAATGGGGTTTGACCCAGTATGTGGGTCTAACCCAGTCTGAGAAAGTGACCCGAACAGAGGGGATGGCCCAGCCCAAAGAGACGGCCTGACCCGAGGGTGGCCCGACCGTGGCGGCCCGGCCCTAGCTGCCCGGCCCGTGGCGGCCCGACCAGCCACGTGAGGGAGGGGGTGGACTTATAAAGAAGGATATCGCTGATTTAACATTAATTTTCTCAGTATGTCATCATGTGAACAATAAAAATAAAAATTATAATGGGACGATACAACTATTATGATTACCTATGTGGAATTGGGAAAGCATTACAATGGAATTTTCTAGAGGAATTTTATTGAAATATAGATGAAATATTTCTATTTGGGTTATTAGAGATAATTTTACAATGATATTTTACTTTATTTCAATTAGGGTGGACTTATCATTAAATTTTAGAATTAAATTTTATAAAATTCAAGAAACAAACAAAGAAACAGTGGAATCTAATTCAAAACACAACAAACCGGGATGGGGAAGAAAATAGATAAATGTATAGGAATGTGGGGAAGAGAATCCAAGCTAAGAAACATCACCAAAATAAAAAATTGGAAATCTATGATTCTAACATACAAGGGGTCCATGTGGTCAAATAAAATTTTTATTAATATCATATGGAAAAATCTGTTTCTTTATCGCACAGTTCACCTAATCCATGCATTTAAACATGATAAACCTCAACGTCCTATTGAAAATTGGAAATGTGTTAGTGACTTATAGAATTACATATATGAACATGATAATATTTTTGGTATATCTATTTATGATATATTGTGAAACATTATATATTTTCCATAATAAATATGTTACCAATTTAACATTTATAATTATCCATAAAAATATTTAAATGTTGTGTTCCAGCCAACTATAAAAGTTATCATGATGTAATGAATTTTTGAAAACACATTTCACTATGACTATAAAAATAATAAACTTGGTTTTGAGGTGAAAAATAATATTTTTGTGTTCCATGTCCATGTTCTCTTCCTTATAATTATCATCAATCTAAAACCATGATCTATGGAATATAACATTGTATGAAAACAAAAAATTATCATGTTCATGTTTCATTTGGAAGTAGGTTGCCATGAGGTAGAACATTATTATATTTAACTCAACCAATCTCTTGAATGTGATGTTTATTAATATTTATTAATTTACTATAATTAAATTATCTCGGCATGGATACTCTAATATTTATTTTAAAACATATAAATATATTTTTTATTTATTTGGGAAAAAAATTCAATGACATACACCAACATATTTTGTATACAGAAAAACAAATAAGAATTTATACACCCATTACATGTGATAAATAAAATAATCAAATAGATTAATTGAAATCATATGTGGATTATTTTTACTTCTTCATAGTGATAAGATGCAATAAAAAATTAAAAATAAGTAACGATGAAACAAATCATTTAAGGATAATTTCCATTAGGTATCATGTAATGCATGTAATTGTAATCCCATTGGGGTGTCATTTTTTTGAATGTCCAATTTGAATCCAGTGACACATGTTGGATAAAATCATGATCAATAAGGATGTCAAGAACATGAATTTACAGTCACCATATTGAATTAAAAACTCTGAGGTTATAAAATAGAAGAGGGGAATGGTGTTAAACTTGTAATGTAAGATATTTGTTGTAGGCTCTTTGGTTGCATGAAACAAAAAAAATGCATTATTTACTTGTATAATTATTTAAATTGATCATATTTATCAAATAATTACCCCTATAATATGTACAAAGAATAAAATAAAATGGAAATTTATTTCATGGACACATGAATATACTAAGTGTACTTTTGGAAAAAGGGGTGATCATACTTTGAAAATATGAGGTGAGTAAATTTTATGGAAGATGGTCACTATAAGGGTCATATTAATGTGAGAGTTAAGGTTTATAACATTAATATATTTCATAAAATATTTTTTAATTTTTTTAATGAGAGAATTTAAATTTTTGGTTTAGCTGTAATCATGTTATGTATTCTCAAAAACACCAACAATCATACTATTTTTAAATACTGTATTGGAAAAATGATTTACATTATTTATTCATATCATTGAGGGAATTTAATTATATTTTAATATTTTAAGTACAAATATGATCATGGTAAGTATGAAAAATAACACAAAAACTATGGTAACGTAGTGGGAAAATAAAAGAAAAGAGTTGAATTACTCAAGAGACATGCTCTTTGATCTCTATATGTTGAATAGAAAAAAGACATGAAGTAATGAAATTGTAAAATTGTTACAAATTTACACATTAATGAATTGTGATAAACAATACTGTATTCATTTATTTTATATAGTGAAACCCTGATAATAAATTTTAGATGATGGAATATCATAAAAACACAATAGAAGAAAGATTATGTCAGTGTTGATCATTTTCAAATATTGGATTATAATTTATAAATGTCAAATGAATAAAAATTAAAATATTTTTAATATTTCATCATTCAATAAATAAATCTAATTATAGTTTATTTCTAATGTCAAAGGTTTTACAAATTTTAAACCAAATTTGGCTGAAAATTATTTCCTTTTCAGTATTTGGATTCAATCAACTATGTAAGGGATCAATGTCTTATCCTACTATACCAAATGTAGAATACAAATATATTTTAGTTAATGGAATTTTTATAATATATTTGGAAATGAATCATACAAGAGGATACTGGAATGCCTTTCCTTTCAAGCATCATGAAATACAATATCCATTAAAATCATACTCACAATCATCAATCTCCAAATATCAATCTATTTAATTTTTTGTTTTTTCTATTGTCTTTTCCTTTTTTATCTGTATGAATATATACATTTATCATCATATAAACTAACACTACTAGCCTCATGAATATTTGAATGACTCACATTGAACAGTATGTGTGGGATATTTTCATTTGTAAAACTCAGAGATATTATTCCTATCCTCTGATAATTTACCAATTAACTAATTCTTGCATTAATAATCAAAAATAATTTCAAAGATATCTCTAACATGTTAGAAATTATATTAGTGATCAATAAAAACTACCATGTTTATGAGAGAAGTAAAGTTATATCTAATAGCCCAATATATTTCTAACTTCACCTTCATACCTATATCCATTTCAGTCTTGGTAAAATCATTCCTCTTCAACAATTTCCTAATTTTTCTATAAATGTCACAAAGAGTGTGAGAGAATGTGTGGAATGTCAAATGAATTAAACTATAAAAGTTAATAGTTCTATTATATAATATTTTTAAAAAACCTGACAAATATGTGAGAGTGATCCCATTCATATGATGCATGAGCCCAAACTTCATAGATAAGAGAAATCCTAAAAATTGTACCATTCTCAAGGGGAATAAATACATTTTAATACTTCTATAAAAAATAAAATATAAAGTAACAAGAATTACAATTGTAAGAACATCAATAATTATGTCCATTGTACATTGAAATTTTAACTCCTTAAAAATGATTTTGATATTTGAGAATCAAGATGGTTAACATCTCACAAACATTTTTTTACCTAAATTCCAGAAATGTATCTGGTTTTTTCCTTTATCCCATCACTAATATCATGGTTTAAAATATGTGACCAATATCTCATTTAAATATAATATACTATAATAATAGACCCAAAACAATCATTAACCCTCCTCAACAAATAATAAATCGTTGTATTGTTAGAACTAGTATTTTCAATGGTAACCGTATTAATCCTTTCAATCTACCATTTTTTCACCGTCTGTTCTTATACTCTAGCTTTTTCCCCCTTCATGATCTACAATAATAAAAAACCATATTTTTTATATTTAAAATAAAATTATCAAGAAAAAAATGTGTATTTAAAATATATAATTCAAATTCTGAATTGAAGTCAACATGTTGGTATCAAGACATACCATATGGTAGAACATATAAAATATATACTTTAATTATTCTTTGTTAGTCAAATCTATCAACAAGAAATCTATAGAAACTGGTTTCGAGATGAAACTTGAAAATGAGGATGAAAAAATCCAATAAATTATCTAAATCCTCGATTCTTACCATATTAAAATGATAACTCCTTAAGGATTATCATTTTAGAATGATCTATTATTCAATATTTATGGTTAAAATGAGATTCTATAATTTTAACAATCCCATAATCCTCATCTTCTGGATTCTTTCTAAGACCAATAGTGGTTTTAATTTTCACATGATTTTGTTGAGGATATTTCTCACCTTTTTAAATACCTATTCACATTACTAGTTCCATGTTGTCCATAATTTAATTCTTCATCTTTTATATAAAAAATATAATCTAACCTTAAATTTTTCTTATTAAAATGATCCCATTCTTGAAATACTCTAGAACAAGGAAAGGATTTTTGAATTTTTACCTTTTTAAGATAATTCATACCATTAATTTATTCAATTGGTTTCTAAGATACCCCATATAATTTATTTTCATGAATGCTTAATTTGAGTAGAACCCATCTGAGTTTGGATTTCTTTGGAAACTATAGGAATAAAAACACTTATTATGCCACCATCCCTAAATCTCTAGAAAGAAAGGTTGGATATCCGTTGGAAAATACTCCAACCATTGACCCTCTAGCCTCTAGACATAGAAAAACCCATAATGAAGAAAAATAAATTGTTTTTAGTGATGGAGGTGGTTACTAACAACAAAATATAATTTAAGTAAAAAATTATAAGAAGGAACATGATAAAAAAGTGATACATACCAAATTGTACACATGTCTCAATGAGGAGCGGGGCATCAAACAATTTGGGACTCTTCTGGTCAGTCATAATGTCTGCTTGGGGGAGTATGCAAGTGAAGATGTATGTTTGGGTTAGGGAATTAACCCTAGTATGAATGGATCTGGGAGAGGAGGATGTTATAGAGTTTTCTAATAAGGCAAGGCAACAAGAGAATGTGATCCAGTGTTTTCTCATGATGGAGGGTTTATGTTGGAAGAGGAAGGAGAAGAAGATAAATCAACCCATAGAGGATGTTAATCCGGGGGGGGGGGGGAGTAGGGTCTCATAGTCGCAACATGTGTGGGAATGTTTGGGTAAAGCGATGAGGAGGACAAGGAGAGCATGGGGGGGAATAGAGAGGAGTTGATTTCTGTGGATGGGTATGGAGTTTGATGGAGGAAACAAATCCATATACCCATCAGATCATCAGGTTGGGTTGGGTATATATTTGGCCAACTTGATTCCAGAACCAACACATGCACAGGTCAAACCAATATATCCCAAACGGAGTATTTTTTTTAATGTAACCATAAAAAACCAGATCTGACTAGATTGGTTTAGTTCAAACCCAATAGAATGGTTTATGTTTTGATACCCCTATTATCCAGAGATGGGTGTGATCATTTCCTAGAATAATAATTTTATTTTCCACAAAAACCTTTGACCCAGTGTAAAAAATTTATTGTTTATAAATTTTTTAGAAACATAATGGATGAAAAATTTTAGTTCCAATATTGAAATCCATGGGGATATTGAAATTTTTTTTCTTTATGGTAAAAACATCACAAACACCAAAAATGGTGTTTGTTACAGGATTTATAATAAAGAGGAGCTAATAATTAATATATAAAGAGGAATATCAAAAATAGAAGAATAAATGTTTTTTTATACTATCTTAATTCAGATGAATTTTAAAATTTTATGATGATTTTTTTGTGCTTTAATGGTCATAGGATCATGAATCTTTCTAAATACATGACCTAATCAAGAGTCTTTGATCTTCATAATGAAGTAAGAATTATGCTGCATTTATTTTGTGATGCTGAAAATCTAGTCATTGTGTTTTCAAGAATATTATAAATGAAGATCCATAAAATATCGAGTTGATCATTATCAAATCCTATATTCATAAGAAATAATCATATATTAGAAAGAATATTAATGCATAAGATGTTGCAGATATTTACAGAGTGACGATTCAAGACTATACTCTTTTAATGGAAAGTCTCAAGATGTTGGATTTTAAATCAATAAATATGATGTTTTGTGTAATCAGTTTAGATGATTGGAAGGATTTTATTTGTGGAATATGGATATCATTTTGGGGAAGAAGAAGTCAGGATTGATATAGAGGTTTTATGAAGATATTTTTTTTATTTTTCAAAAGTGATAATCATTTTTTAATGGCATTGTGAAAATATTTCTTGAAGTAGATTATGTTTAATGGATTGAGAAGAGAACACAAAATGAGTATTTAATTATCATTCTTTGTGAATCTCAAATAATTTCGATCATGATATTACATTAATGGATATTGTAAAAAAATATCCATTCAATAAAGTAGTCCATGCACAAGGATTTTTGATAAGATAAATGATATGAAATGAGAAAAAGGAAGTAGTAGTTATAGTTTTCTTGTGTAGATAAATGATAAAAACTAATAGAAATAAAAATATAAAACAAAAGTGAAGTAAATATTATGAAATCTATTAGGTTGTAAATTAATAGAGAAGAAATCTACTCTAAATATTTGGGTTCTCTAAGAAAGGGAATAAGAGGGGTAAAATGATCTTCTATAACTTATACCAAAGTAGAAGAAGAGAGTGTGTTGAGAATGTGGAACCTTTTGGATATCTAATAAAAAAGAAGGATTTTTATTTGACTTGTGAGTGATGAATTTTGAAATGACTAAAATGATGTCAGTAGATTTAGAGGAAAATTTAAACGAGTATATAATAAAGAATTTGAGGAAGAAAAATAGTATGAACTGGGGATGTTTTCCCTTATTTTTGGGTGTAGATCCATCCATTAATATTCTATGATCTATATTAGAAGGAGGAAGGACGATTTAAAAGATACTAGGGGATTCTAATATAAATATGTTCTCAAATGCATAAAATGGTTTTCTTTGTTAATATTTTAAACCCATTGCTATGTAATATGGTGTGCTTGTTATTAGGGTGATACATTTACAATTACAATTTTATTTAGACATTTGGTTTTAGTATAGTATCTGTGACTTGGACATCTCATGAATGAAAAGGGCAGGATTCTCGGGAGGGGGATAACTTTATAAAAATATATTTGTCACTTGACTATCTAGATGTGTATTTCCATATGTGTTTAATAGGTTCAACTAAATAATGTTACTAATTATTTTACCAGCATCACCATTTCAATTAAAAATGGAATAAAAGATGAAAGAAGAAAATTGGAATTTTTGAGTATCAACTCAAACCTGATTCACCACAAGTATATTTTCACATTCCAATATGACATAACAATTGGTATCAGATTAGGTTACCTATTCTTGGATCATTAATGATAACATATATAGAAGGAAATGCATGGGGTCCTCTATGATATGTTATGAAATTATTTTCCATATTTTTTTATATAATATAAATTTAGTTCGCATTTAATATTTTTGCAAAAGGATCTCAGATGAATGTATCTCTACCCAGTACTATTTCTACTAAAATAAAGGTTTTGTACAAGCATTTGAATAACATGGGAAAGAGAGAATCCAAGAATATGATGAAGAGTACAAAAGTGAGATTTTATGAACAACTAAGTTTGTTCTTAGTGGTAATATTAATTCTAAATATATTTAAATGTATTCCTCTAATGATGTAGATTAATGCTGTTATATAAGTTGCACTGAATTAGTTCATTATTTCTATCTTGATGTAAATAATTATTTAAATAATGATTCCATTAAAGTAGTTCCACATATATATTTAGGTTTATCAAGGGATATCATGAATATAAGTGACAACTAGTAGGTTATGTTGATCTTATGGATGTAGTATTTGGAAAAAGGATGAGCTGCAAAAACACCCTCATGAAGCTTCGAATTTCCTAGGACGAATCCAAAACACTTTTCAATGAAAGAGTTCATTTGGATTTTGAATATTTTCAATGATATATTTGAGTAAAATAACGTTTTCTGAATTTTTTGAAGGAATTATTCAATTCATTAGAGAAATAAGATCAAGTGTATAAATATTCAATATGCACAACATGAAGTCAAATACAAGAGGGAGATGGATATTGACAATTAATTACATGCATTATTCAAGATAAACAAGGATAAATTCATGAATTTTATGTTTCATTGGGAGGATAGGATGAACATAATTGTGACTAATAAGAATACACTAAACATAATGTGTCTATATATAGAGCTATAAATGAAGAATTAAGAAGTTACCCAATATGTAATCCTGTTTGTAGAAGATAAGAATAAATTTTTCACACTAACTAAATAAGTGATTATTTCATCATAGAAGACTCATAATAGTGGAATAGAAATATTGAGATCATGTGGAGAAGCATCCTTCTCAAGCTCTTGGAAAGTGTGTCCCATTAATAAAATAAAATTTCTTATATTGTATATAGTTTTTCAATAACTATATTAAAAGGTATCATTTTTTAAATGTAGAAGTGATGAAATACTAGGACACACACCATTATTTCAAGGAAATATGCTAGCATGTCTAAGAATAATTTTATGAAAAATGGATCCAAAAATTATTTGGTTCTAAACTAAAATAAAAAAGCTATAAAATCTAAACATGGTTCCTTAAGAATGAAAAGAACTAGATTAATTTGAAGATTTGGGAGATTTGGGAGAATTGGGAATAGAGATATTGATTAATAAATTAATATGTCAATATCTGGAATTTGATGATGAACTACATAATGTAGTGGTATCTAGAGAAAGGATAAATTCTACTATAGTGAAGTAAAAAACATAGATAATGATGAATTTTCTACATGGAATATACATAAAAATTAAAATGTGAAAATTTTAAGATCCAAAATGTCATTAAATATAAATTTATGGTCAATTAAATCCATGTATGTAAATATTTATGACCATTAAATATTTAGAATGTTATTAACATAATTATTATTAATTAGAATAACTAAGTGTCAATTAATTAGATATTGTTTAAATTGAAAATATTAGATCTCCAAAATTTATTGATTGATGGTATTACAACCTTATCTTATCTCATATACTAAAATGATACATTTTGATGGTTTTGGGTTGTGTTTTATTTTATTATAAATTATTATTTTTGAAGTTTCAAAAAGTGCCCCACACCTCAATTATAAAAGGGCACATCCTCCCTCACCACTTCACATCATTTTGAGCCTTCGAGCTCAGAAATCCCCTAACCTTTTTTCTTATCAACTTCCCTATTTTCATTCTATATGATTTTTTATCTTCAAATACATACCCTAGTTCTCTAAAAAAGAACAAATAGATGTTCATCAAAGAAGAGGTAATATCACTAAACGATTCTTTCAAACTAATTTCTTATTATCCATCATCTTCATTAGTTTTTTCATTATAAATTAAAAACATAATTATCACTAATATACTGATATTTTACTATAAATAGAAAAAAAACCATATTCCACCTTCTGCCAATCCTACAAAAATTAAAATCACTACACGTACGTATGTACAACTTACCCTCTCTACACAATTTTGCAATATGTTTTTAGCCACAACCTTACATAGATTGGTATAATGATGAAATTAATAAATAAATATATATGATTTATATAAAATTATCTTCATTCGGAGAAACTACACACCATTAAAATCAATATTTTTAATCAATTATGGGAACTATATTATCGCTCATGCGCACGCACGACTTACAGTCTACATAGTGCAATGTGAATCGTTCTACATAATCACAATTAAAGAATGATTATATAAATTAACTTAATGAATTAATATTATTTATATTATATCAATAACATTATTTAATTTATAAAACTATAACCAAAATTGAGGAATAAGAACGTATCTGAAAAAACATTAATAAGAACATAAAACAGTTAACACCCAAATAATGAGTAACAATGAAATGTTACTAACAGACGGATGAAAATATGATCATAAATGATATCATAAAATATATTATTATTCTGGAATAAATAATTAAAATTATATAAATCATTATACTAGAGGTTTATATATATATTAATCATATCAGACCTAAGGTAAGGGATAACATTTAAAATCTAATTTTTATCTGAGATTGTTTATTGGTAAGTATTTTCTGAGGTATATTAATCATCCATGTACATGATTCCAAAATATTTATTTCAAAATATTCTTTATATCCTTTTAAAATTGTTTAAAATCAATTTTACCAGTTGTTAATTTCTTACTAAATTTTGTGAGTGGAATCTTTTGTCAGTTTTGGAAAGATGTGCTTTATGTCTTTAACGGAAAAAGTATGAGAAGAATGTATTTTTACTTGTATGACTTGAAAAGATTTGTATTCTTTCATAATTCCTTATTTCAGTGAGTCATCTTCTATAAGATTAGAAGTTTTTTTTAACATAATGTTATTTCTTCTAAAATTGTGTGGCATTTTGGGGGAGTAAAATGTTATTGTAGATGAAATGTCATTTTCCTTGATAATTAATTTCATGTGTTTTGCCAAAATTATTTTCCGTATAAGTTGACTCTATTTAAATAGGTTTATATTTTTACCCCTATTATTAATCTGATTTTATTTTGTGTTATTAAGGAAATCCATTTGCTGTATATCAATTGTGATGAAATAATGTTTATGAATCCAATTTTTCATGGGATATTCTATAGTGAATGTTTTTTATGTTTTTATGGTAGAAATAATATTTATTTCATTAAGAGATGGTCGGTACCTATATCCCCCGCCAATAAATTGGGTAAGGATTTATATATCATGATATAATCAGGAATGGAATGGTATGTAAATCCGGTTTATTAATACATGGATAGAACGGGGAGTGAACTCAGTTTAGTAATGGAATTTGTCCGCTATGATTGCCTCACTAATGAGATGTGGCTAATATGGAATGATATTCTAGGTTTACGTGTGTATGAAACAATATTTCATGTCTTATGTTATGACTATTGAGACTACATTTCAATTTCATGATTTATCCCTTCAAGATTTATTATGATCTTTTATATGGGGGATATGATTTTCAAATGTTTTGTTCTTATGCTTATGATATGATTGTTATTTTCCTTGTTCACCAATACTATGTATTTGATCTCACCCTTTATATATTTTTATTTTCCATAGGTCATGAATAAAGGTATTATGAATGATGTGTCAAAATGAAGTCTAGTTATAAATAATATAGAGGGAGACAATGTGGATGATTTATAAACCAGTTGTTTATGTTTCCCAGTTTCTAATGTCACTAATCCTATAAGGTCCGGGTGTGGTTTTATAAGGTTATGTAATAAATATTCTTCAATGTTTAATTAATTTCTATATGTGATGTATGTTCCAATATAGGATGTATCATAGGAAAGATATAGTTTTCCTTTAAAAACTATGATGAGATAAACTTAGTAGGAACACTAAGGATATGTCTAAGTATAGGTAACAATCCTATCCTAGTGTTTTAGAGATGTTCATGAATAAACTAGGATAAAAACTAGTGTGTCCAAAATTGAAATTTTATTCTTGATTATGTGGTTTTCCTATTATGATTAGTGTTTCTCACACTATGATTCATGGTTTTAGTCAATGGATGGATCCTAAAGGAACCACGTTAAAGCCAAATGTGACAAAAATGTAATTATTGTCCCCCTGAGAAACTGAATGTTATGTAATATGGAATAAAAAATTCTATATCCACGATTACACAACTTTCTAAAGATAAGAATCATGAAGTACTTCCAAACAAGCAAAGGAGGGGGCAACATTCTGTTGATTCCTTCATGAGACAACGTCCACGTTTATTCAGCTAGTCTTCTAATCCATTTGTTGATGATCTGCGGATTAGTACCATTGAAATGATATTATTAGTTCTAAATTATTCTAAACTTGTTAAATGCATCTTAGAAGTCTATTATTTGGAAGGAGAAATTCATAAATAGTGGAATCATATCAAGAATCCATCTAAAATAGATGAAATTGATTCCCAAGAATGGGATGAGTTCATGAATTTTTTATTCAATAAGTTTTTTCCTCTTATTATTCGAACATATATGGATAAGGAGTTACCTGAAATTATGAATAATAATGATGAATTTGTTTGTACATATGAATAAAATATTTCAATACTTTAATTGGTACGCTTTTGGAATTTTTATCCAAACTGATATTAAAATTGATCGATTCATTAGTGGCTTAAAACCAAGTCTCTAAAGGTTAATACCCATTAGGGACATCAATAGCTACGAGGAAATTTTCCAATGTTCTCTCAAGGTTTACATGGAGATTGGAGTAACCCATTAGTCATTTAGGAATAATAAGATGAGAAAAATTGAATTCAAAGGAAAATCTAAAGACCACACTGAAAAGAAAAAGATTTTCCCTTATCCTCAAAGTATGGAAATAAGCATAGAGGGAATTTTCCTAAATGTACTAGTAAATATTTAATGTATGTAAAATAATTTCATTGGGAAGTTGAATTCAAATCTTAAGCGAAAAAGATATCTAATGATGAAAACAATGAAAAGGCATCATAGAATGCACCACTTACACTTTAATGTTACAAGTACATGGAAATGGAATTATTACAATCAATACCCTTTCCAAGTGTTACTATTGATTATTGGTGTCAAAAAAATCTTATGGAAAAAGACAAAGGAATGTCATATTCAATCAGTATCGGTGACATGGAGTATGATAATGTAGTGGTGAATTGACCATATACCATCCAATCTAAAGTAGAAAATGTTTCATTTGATTCTAGATCCACCAACGTTTTAATTCTGAATAATTTTCTAATGGTATTGCTGTATTACCAAATCAATTAGAAGTTGAGTAATCTATAAAAACTCCATATGGAACAAAAACATAATCAATATTCTATAATTCTTCTCTGATTGAATTTTGTGGGAAGTTCTTCCTGAAAATCTTGTGATCCTTCATATTGTGGAATTTTATGTGATTATTTTCATAGATTGTATTTCTCTATATGAAGCTCATATCAATTGTCAAGGAAGGGAAGTCAAATTTCATACTCCAGATCAATCTGTGCTAATATATTGATGCAATGATTAATATTACCTTCCTGTATAAAATTATTCTATCTTATGGATCGTGATTCTAATAAATGAATGTTATTTATCTCAAATGGTTGGGGATAAACTCATGATTAATAATACACCTATTGTATGTGATTTTTATGATGTCTTTCCAGATTAATTTCTAGGTTTTACATCATATTGTTGAGTTGAGTTTACAATAGAACTCTTATTGGGTTATATTCTTATTTTAGAGACACCATATAGAATGTCCCCAATTGAGTTGCAGGGAATGAATAAAAATCTCTAACAGAACCATGATAAGGGATTCGTATTCCCTTGTGTGTAACCTTGGGGAACACCTATTCTCTTTTTTAAGAATAATGATAGATCAATGAGACTCTTGAATTATTATCAAGAACATAACTAGATCTCTATAAAAAACAAACATCATCTTCCCCGAAATGATGACTTATTTTACTAACAACCTGGAGCTCAATATTTCTCTATGTTGGATCTTCATTCATGATATCATCAGTTAAGGGTAAAAATGGAGGACATACAAAAGAAAACATTCCATACTAGGAATGGACACTTTGAATTTGTAGTAATGCTTTTTGGTATCATTAATGCCCTCACTATCTTCATGGATCAAATGAATAGAGTCTTTAGATACTATCTTGATCAATTTGTGGTAGTCTTTATAGATGATATTCTTGTCTATTCAAAGAGCAACGAAGAACATGAATATCAGTTGTCAATTGTACTAAAGACCCTTATAAAAGAAATGGTTTATGAAAAATTGACAAATGTAAATTTTGTTTTCAGAATGTTTCATTTTTTGTCTTATAATATAAGGAGAGGGGATATCTGAGGATCCAACAATAAAAGAGGTTTTTGAAAGTTGGTTGAGACCAGCAACGGTATATATGATCTGAAATTTTCTTATTTTGGATGGATATTATTGACATTTTGTGAAATATTTTTCATGATTTTCTAATCCTCTAAACATGTTAACTCGTAGTGGAGTACAATTTTTTTTGAAAGAGATATCTAAATATAAATTCAAAGTGTTAAAAAGAAGGTTATCTAGTGCACCTGTTCTCACACTTCCTTGTAGTGGAGAAATGTTTGTGATATATAGTGATCCATCCATGAAGGGGAAAGGATGTGTTCTCATGAAAAATGATATGGTGATATATTATGCCTCACGACTATTGAAAAGTCATGAGAAAAATTACCCATCATAGGATTTGGAGTTAGATGTAGTAATTTTTGCTTTAAAGATATTGATACATTATCGTTATGGTGAAATGATTGATATTTGTAATGATCAAAAAAAATTAAAGTATATATTCACAAAAAAGGATCTGAATATGTTCCAAAGAAGATGGTTGGAGTTTATTAATGATTACGACTTCTCAATGGATTAACACCCAAGGAAAGAGAACAAGGTTGTAGATGATTTGAGTCGAAAAGGCCATGAAAAAATAACCATGATGAGAATCACGAAAGATCCAATAATAATGTATTTCCAAAGGATGGATCTTAAAATTTTAATTTAAGGGGATAAATATTATCTTCAGAAAATGAATTCTAAACCATCTATACATGATAAGATTAATGATCCATATAATGAAGATGTAGATTTACAAAAGAAGGTGTGAAATGTTTCTAAATTCAAAATTGATTTCGAAAAAACAATAAGGATCTTGAATTAAGTTTGTATTCCTCCCATTACAGAATTAAAGAAGGCGCTATTGCATGAGGCTCATAGTTCTTCCTTCTTTATTCACACTAGAAGAACAAGTATGTACAGGGATCTGATAGTGGACTTCTTGTGGGATGGCATGAAAAGAGAAGCTGCCGAATATGTCTCTTGATTCCTTTTTTCGTCAGCATGTTTTGGCTCAGAGACGGAAGTATAAGGGTATGTTAAAACCATTACGCATACCATAATTTAAAGGGGAAAAAACACTATGGTCTTTTTCATCAGACATCCCAAAACATCCAAATTAAATAATTCTATATGGTTTATAGTTGATTGCCTCAAAAATTCGGCACACTTCATTGATTTTAGAGAGGATTTCTCTATTGATCTTCTTTCCAATATATATGGAAAGTATGTTGTGATATTTCATGGTTTACCACCTTCCATTATATCTTACCATGATCTGAGGTTTACCTCAATGTTATGGCATAGTTTTCAGTATGCTCTGGATATAGAGTTATGTTTCAGCACTATTTATCATCCTCAGACAGAAAGTCAGGATGAGAGGACAATTCAAACTCTGGGAGACATGTTGAGAGCTTAACCTATGGATTTCATAGTTTTTTGGGATCAAGACACAACATTGGTGGAATGTTCAAAAAATAATATCATTCAATTAAATATTTAGAGAGCTTCATATGAATCCCTCTATGGAATGAAGTGAAAAACACCAACATGCTGGGATGAATTTGGGGAAAGAATGATATTAGGACCTGATCTTGTTTATGAAATTGGAGAAAAGGTTATATTTATTCTGAAGTGCACAGTGTTGCATTTGTTGTCAATGAGGCATGAAGTTGTCTTGGAATGAATAGAAGTCAGGGAATGTCAGGATGTGAATGACAAAGGTTTTGATGGTGTTGGTGGTGAAGGAGAATGGCCATGGTACTAAGATGCGTGTCACATAGGATATTCACTAAGTGGTATTGGAAATTGTGGTTGAAACATTCTCCATGTACATCTGAAGATTGTTGAACTGGTCTTTATGCTCAAAGAACTTGTATCCTGATGATACAATGTCACACCAATGTTTGAAGACCATGCATTGTATTGACAATGCATGAGGAGTTGAATGTGATCCATCCACAATCTCTAAGTGGATGAAGTGGATTAATGAAGTCCATGCACTATCACTTAGTGCATGTGAACATGAAGAATATCCAACTTTATCTCTGATTAGATCCATGAATAACATTGAAGAATCTATTTGATTAAGGAGTTCGGTTGAAGATGAAGAACCTTCAAGAATTTCCCTCCTAAGTAATGACTATATGTTGAGGAGATTGGAAGAATTCTTATGAAGAAGAAATGAAGAAATGGGAGGAAGAAAGAAGGGCACTTGGTTTGGCATTTGGCATTTATACATTGGGAGAACTTTGTTTTTAACAAAGTGTTTATTCAACACTTGGCCAAAAAAGTAGCCACCAAGGAAGGCCAGCCGAGGGTCATCACCCAAGGCTCATGTGGGACTCGAGGTCACCACGCCCATGGGGAACCCTCAGGCCAAGGCAGCATGTCCCTGAGGCAGAAGGGTTGGGGCCGTGTATAAGCCCCGAGGGCACGCGGTGGTGAAGCCCGCGCACCCGAGTGTGCATAGTGGATGCTAGGAGCGCGCCCGCAAAGGCGAGAGTGGGCGCAGAGCGCGCCCGCAGAGAGAACATGGTGCGGGGCGGCACCGTGGAGGTTGGAAGTTCAATCGAAGGGTTGAGGCAGCGCCAGGGTGATAAAGCGCGGAAAAACCGCTCACTGTTTCGATGTGGGACGCGGAAATTTCACCGGGAGCGAATCCCAGTCGCACGATTGATCGCGCGAACGATCTAAGCCGCACATCTGATCCGCGGCGAGATGATCTGATCCAGGCCGTCCGAGATCAATTGAATCGCCGATCCAATGGCTCCCGGTGCATCTTCTACCTCGAGCTCGACCGCTGCCACCCGCGAGCTCCGTTCGAACCAGAGGCCTCCCCGATGACAAAATTCGAGTTCCCGGCCATCTCCGATCAAGCCGAAGAGTCCATTAGGATCATCTCGACGCACTGAACCGATCCATGCTTAAAAATACACTTGCATGCAATGTTTGGAGAGTTTCGAAGTTCGGCCGAAGCAACCGAAGGTGCGAGGCCATTTGGTGTTGTTGATCTGCATGGACAGGCATTAACAGAGGCATGCATGCGTTAAAAAATGCATAAATGTGATGGAAAATAAAAAAGAGAAGAACCCGCGGAGAACCGAGGAGAAAGTCCAAGATTTGGAATGATTTTCAAGATTCGAGATCTTCGGTGATTCAAGATTTAATCACGCGGAGGATTTGAAGCCCTCCTCGCCTATAAAAAGAAGACCTGAGGCGTTGGAGATGCTTGCTGAAGTTTTATTGAAAAACTGTGTTCCGTGAGGCTCTGCCTCACGAAGTCGAAGCCCCGCGCAAGTTTACTTGTGCGGCTGGAGTCCCTTGCGCGCAACACCTTTGCGCGACAAGAAGAAGGGTCCCCTGCGCGCTAATTCTTTGCGCGACAGGAAGGAGGATTGGGCTGCGCGGTAGGACCTTGTGCGCTCCCTCTGTGCACCGCGCCCCCTGTGCGGTAGTGTTGAAAAGTTTGGCCGCAACCCTTGCGCGCCTGCATACATGTGGAGTTCGGGTTGTGGTTTACACACATTGTGTGTGTGTGCCAAAGAAGGCTGAGGCCTTGCCTCGTCTGTGTGCCAAGTGGAGAAGAGGACTCGAGGATTGTTTGCCTTGTGTATGCTTAGTGGAGTGAAGGCCGTAGCCTTTGGTGGTTGTGCAAAATAACAAGTGAAGGCCGTTGCCTTATGTGGGTGCACATTTTGAAGAACAAGAACACCCTATGGCCATTTAAGTGTGTGCCAAGTGCTAAGAAGACCACACATTGTGTGTGAAGTGAAAAAGGCCGAGAGGAAGTGTGTGAAAGTGGATTAGGCCGTAGCCAAGTGTGTGTAAGTGAATAAGGCCAAAGACCACACCTAGTTGTGTGAAAAGTGGAGAACCTTGTGCGTGCAAATTGAAGAACACACCTTGAGTGTGTGTGTGCAAACAAGAAATAAAAAGGCCGAACCTAGTGTGTGCACTAAGTGAAGTGTATACACTTAGAAGAAGTGGAAGACTCTCACACTAATGTATAACACACATTTATGTGTGTAATCAAAAGGAATTAAGTGTTTGAAGGAAGTGAGAAGGTGTGTGCTAAAAAGGATTACACCCTTTGTGGGTTTATTACACCAAGAAGAAAGAAAGGGGAGTGCATGCTTACATGCATGCACGTGCGCACGTTAACAAAGCTAAATCAGGCTGTGTGCATCTGAGTAGTCCAAGACCAGAAGATCTTGAAGAACCAGAGCTTCCATGCATTCAGTGCATGAAGTTGTTTTGAACTGAGACTGGACCAGACTGAAGTTAAAGATATCAGTTGTCTGAGTATTCAGTAGTTGAAGAGAGAAGCCAGGTCATCCTGAGAAGAAGGAGATAAATCCTGAGCAAGACGAGAAGACCTGTTCACCACAAGTGATCAGAGGTACAGAGCAAGGCCAGCAGTCTTTATCCCAGACTACTGAGGATACTTGAAGAACTTAAAGAGAAGAAGTGATGCTCGTGTGACTCGAGAAGCTAGGAGAAGCCCCCTGTGAGACTCAGGGAGAAGAAGTCTTCAGTGGGATTCTGGAGCAGTTCAGTGGGACTCTGGTAACACTGTGAGACGCAGTATAAAGACCCTCCTGTGGGACTCTGGAGAGATACAGTGGGATGCTTTATCGACCATTGTAATTCTAACAAGTTATAATGGAGAAACCATGTGGGGGCGTATAACCAACATGGAAAGGATGTAGGCCTTTGGTGCCGAACCTTGTAAATCATTGTGTCCAGTGCCTTTAAATTTACTGCATCATTCGAGGAAAGGCTGAGAGATACAAGAAGAGTGGATCGAGGCTTTAACCAGCCATAGAGGTTTAATTGATAAAGAATCAATTAGTAAAAAGTTTAAAGGGATCACTGATTCACCCCCTCCCCCTCTCAGTGATTCACACTGATCTGGGCACTTCATATTCAACAATACCTAAGATCAGCTTAGAGTTGACAAAACAATTTTGTTGTCAACCAAAGAAAAGACCCAAATTTTAAAGTGGGTGAAAATGTGTTCTTACGAATATCTCCCTGGGAGAGAGTAATGAGATTTGGAAAGAAGGGAAAGGTGAGCCCTGGCTATATCAATACTTTTGAAATTCAAGATCATGTGGGGAATCTAGCTTTCATATTGGAAATTCCAGTGAATCTCTCCCAAGTTCATGATGTGTTCCATGTTTGTATCTAGAGAAATAACATGCCTGGTCCTTCACATTTACTATTCTTAGAAGTTTTACCATTGGAGCAAGATATTTCTTATGAAGAATAACCGATTGAGATACTGAATTGTAGTGAAAAAGGTCTATGAAACATGACCACTAGCTTGTTTAACGATCAATGGAGGAACCACAAATTTGATGATGCTACATCAGAATATAATGATATAATGAGGGAGTGGAATCCTCATCTATTTTTTCATGTGATGAATTTTGAGGGTGAAATTCAGTTTAAGGGCGTTAGAATGTAACACCCAGATGTTTTTATGAAATATTTTCTTTATATAATTTTTTTCTTTATTATCTTGCGTTTCATGCAATTGTAAGTTAAAACAAACCGCAAGATCCCCTTATTATAAAATTGTTGTTATATCCTAAATGTTAGGCTCTCAAGATTAATTATAACTAAATTATAAAAGTCCATTATGAATTTATGGGCTTTCAATTATTTATGAAAAATATAAATCAATTGGAAATTTTTATTTTTGAGTGAATAAATTTTTTTAATTAAATTAATGAGTTATTTATGAGTTATATACTTAATAAAATGCTATTCATATTCATACCATTTACATTTTACTCATAGGGTATGAATATTACGGTATTTTAGGTATAAAATACCTTTTAGAAAGGTTAATTTTAGACCCATGAATGGATAAGACATTTAAAAAAAAATATTTTGACACATTAATACTATTTATATGAAAACATAAAACATGTAATTTTTATTTGATATATAAAAAAATACTTTGGATAAATTTATAATATTTATCAAATAACTTTCATGTTTAAATGAATGGTAAAAATATGATATATTTTAAATTAAGACAAATTTATCATCGAGATAATTTATATAGTAAAATTATAACATTGAATAAATTTAAAGCATAAATGGACTATATTTTTATCATTCAATATAATGTATTCCATTATAATAATTTTTATATTGAATTCATAGGTAATAATTATTGAATCTTTTCCAATGTTTTTACTTTTAAAACTCGTTTTATCATTTCAATAAAGGAATTAATTTCAAATTAAATAGAAAATATTTTGTGTTTTTAATTTTGAAAATTGATTCCATATTTGGAATCAAGAGATCCAAATTATATTAATATGCTACTTTTATTTATTATATTATTACTAGTAACGTTGGTAATTATTTTTATCATGTTTAAGGTTAAATCGAGTAATTAAGGGTAAAAATAATATTATAAATTTAACTTGACACCTGTAAATATCTTATTGGATAACTAAATTAGTCCCTTATGATTTATTGTTTAAAATAAAATCAAAATATGTCCAGTTACCTATTAATATGACATGTATGTAGTAAAAACTAATGAATTCAAAAAATTGTCACACTCACATTATATAAATGTATAGTAATTTTATTATATAGATACTAAGGAGTTAATATCGACTATATATAGTATAGAAAAATATAAAAGAATTAAATACATCATATAAATCCATTTAAACTTTTTAGAGGTTAAATAATTCCGATTAATGATGACATAATAGTGAGGAAAATTTTATTTTATTAATAGAAATATCAAATAAATAGTTTTAAAAATATAAAAATAATTATGATCTGAACTAATTAATGTAGTCCAAAAACATTATAGGAGACTATGAAATTTTAAAAGTTTATCGAATATTATATTTCTAATTTATCTTTTTTGTGAATTTTTTATATGTCAAATAAATGAATAGTTTCAAAATTTACACTATTGATATTTTATGAAAATAACATATTATTAAATTATTTAAAAATCATAAAAATATTTCAAAATTACGAAAACAAATTATAGGATCTAAAATTTCAGAAAATATTTAATTATAATCAATTATAACCACATTAGTAAATATTTTTAACCAATAAATACATAGAATGTTATTAACCCAATTAAAATTAAATTGAATTAGTACGTGTCAATTAAAGAGATATGGTCTAAATTGACAAAATAACATCTCCATAATTTATTGATTTATGGAATTAAAACCCTATATCCTCTAATAATCTAATTTGGGAGATTTTTTTGGTTTTTGGGTTGGGTTTTATTTTATTTTAAATTATTATTTATGGATTTTCCAAAAGGGCCCCTCACCTCAATTGTAAACGGGAACCTCCTCCCTCACCCCTACACATCATTTTTAGACTTGAATATCTGCAATAACCATACCTTTTTGTTTCTAAACTTCACTATTTTCCTTCTATAGGTCCTTTTCATCATCAAATACAATCTCTAGTGCTCTAATAGGAGATTTAGAGCAGACAAATCAAAGAATAGATAACATCACTTAACAACTGATTCAAACATGTTTATTCATCTAATTCATATTCATTAGTTATTTAATTTTAATATAATAACATAAGTATCAGTAATATACTGATATTTTATTATTAATATGAAACAACCATAGTCCCCCTTCTACCCAGCTTATAAAAAATGAAATCACCATGCGTGCATACGTACGGCTTATCGTCTCCACACCATTGTGTAATCTATTCTTCACCTCCACATTACATGGATGGGCATAATGATTGAATTACTATATATATATAATTTATATAAAATTATCTTTAGTTTGAGATAATATACACCATTCACTTCAATTCCATTCATCAATTATGGGAATGATATAATCGCTTGTGCGTATGTACGACATACCGTCTCCACGATGCAATGTCATTCGTTCTATATAATCTTCTTTAAAGAATGTTTATATAAAAAACTAAATGAATAAATAAGATATATACTATACATATACCATTATTTAAATGATATAACTATATTCTAAAACACATAATAATAACATATCAAAAAAAATTCATAAAAACATAGAGCAGTTAATACTCGAATTATGAGTAATAATGAAATGTTACTATCAAAATGATGAAAATATGATCATAAATGTAATAATAAAAATTATTATTATTCTGGAATAAATTAGTAACAATATTTGAATCATTATACAATATGTTTGGATATATAAAAATCATATCAGACCTAAGTTAATGGGTAACTTTTCACATCTCATTTTTAATTGAGATTGTTTGTTCATAAGTATTTATTGGGGTATATTTTTCATCCACATTCATGATTGAAAAATATTTATTTAAACAAATTATTTATTTCCTTATATAATTTTCGAAAGTAAATTTCACTAACTGGTAAATTTTCACAAAATTTTATGATAGGAATATTTTTTCGTTTTCCTTATGAGGTTGTTTTTGACTTTTCCGAAAAACGTTTGTGAAGAACATTTTTTTAAATTGTACGAAATAAATGGATAATTATGCATTCCTAATTCTTTATATAATTTAATATTAACCTAAAATATTACTAGTTTATTTTCACATAAAATTATTTCTTGTAATTTTTTTTTGAATTTTGTGAATGTAAAACGTTTTTGAAGAAGAAAGGTATTTTCCTCCGGAATTTATTTCAAGCATTTAGTCAAAATTAATTTCCATCTAAGATGACACTATTTAAATTGTTTTATATTTATACCATTATTATGCCTATGATATTATTGTGTTTTATTTAGAAAATCTATTTGTTTTAAATCAATAATGATGGAATGATGTTTAAGAAACCCATTTTTTTCATGGTGTATTCTATGGTGTTTTTTCTGTTTCAAATGTTAGAATGGTTTCACTATGATATGGGAGAGAGATATATCTCACTCTAATGCATTGGGTAAATATTTATAAATCATGATATAGACATGAATGGAATGGAATGTAAATCTGGTTCAGTAATATAGTTCTGCAACATAGAGTGAACACAGTTCAGTGATGGAATTTGTTCGCTCTGATGGTCTCGGCAATGAGCATTGACTAATATGAACTGATTTTATATACATATTTGTATATGAGATGAATTTTCATGTTTTATGTTATGAATATTGGGATTACATTTAACTTTAATGATTTATCTCATGACATGATTTTATTATCTTTTATATGCAGGATTAGATTTTCATATGTTTTCTTTATGATTATGATATGATTAATATTTCCCTTTTTACTCTTACATAGTATTTCATATCACCCTTTATATATGTTTCTTTTCCCCAGGTCATGAATAAGGGTATTAAGAATGATATTTCAAAAGGGAGTCCATTTATGAAGAAATAAGTGGGAGATAATATAGATGTTTAATGAACCAGTTGTTTATGATTCTTAGTATCTAAGTACACTAAACCTATATGGTCCTAGAATAGTTTTGTTAATGTATGTAATAAATATTATTCAATGAATATGTTTTTGATATATGTACAATATGGGCCATTAATATGAAGTTATATTTTTTTCCAATTAAATACTATTTTATGATATTTTCATTTAATGAAATAGTTGGAATTTACTATTCAACTAGGGATTGATCCAAAAATCTGAAAACAACCCTATATTTTTTATATAAAAAAATTCTTAGAAAACATTTTTTACTTGTTTTCCTAGAAATATGTTTTTTACACATAAAATAGTTATTTTCCAAAAAAACTAATTTTTTATTCATTTTGTGTCATTATGTTAAAATTGATTTATTACATATATATAACATAATCTTGATAAAAATGATTCCAAATTAATAATAATAATGTTTAATTATTTTTAAACCCCATTTATTTTTGGTAATATAGTTATATTTCCATGATAAAAAGTTGAGTTATAGTATTTAAGGATAAAATGACTTTATAGTTGTTTACAAAAGAGTTAAAGCATAAAATGTTACAAAAAAATAATCTAAATTTTACGGGTTGTGTATATTTTTAACCTTTAAAGCTAAAATTAATAATTTTTAGTTTCTTGGTTCAAATTTACATCAGTATGATATATATATATATATATATATTATTTAATATTTTGTGAAATTCCAAGAATGCTTATCTCTTCACTTATAAAAGGGAACCTCCCTCTTATCTTCCTCACATATTTTGATCATTATATATCTTTCAAATTCTTACTAAACCGCTTCCTCACATCCAAATTTATGTCCTAGAGAACATGGATTTATCTTAATAGTATCATATTTAGGATTTAGGTAAAATACTAAAGAGGTTTTTCGGAGTAGATGTATAGTTCTTTACCAAGAATTTTAATTTTATTTCATCATATACCTCCTTAAAATAATTTTACAACATGATTATATAAAAACAAAAATATATAACATATATTGACATTTTTCATGTTAATAACACAACCTATATCCATCTATGCTTTCATCAAATGCTAAACAAAACCATCGTTTCCAGGTATGAAGAACTTAATCCTCATGATCCAGTGTAATTTTTTTCTATAACCTTCATTCATGAATCTTTATAATTATGGATTTAATGTGTATTTATAATATTAATCACATATATATTAATCATTAATTATAATATATCATCTATTTTGATATAATTTCAGATATTTAATAATTATATGGCCTTTCATGCATACGTGTGAATTATCACCTTCTTGAATCAATGTGATTCATTTTTCATAACCACGACACATGGATATTATAAATAAGTTTATTTAAAATATTAATAATATAAATATTATATAATTATAATTTTGGAAAATTAAACTAAAACATACCTTCTTTCAATCATTATCATTGAAAAAATGGAAATTTTACTCTTATATATGTATGACCTATCGTTTCCATGATTGTAATGTAGTTCAATTTTTATAACAATATTATATGGTTATTTTCATAAGTATAATTTAGGTATAAAAATGATAATTCTATCATGATTAATATTATTGGATATTATGTAATAATGAAATTTTTACAAAAGTTATTATATGGATGTTATTTTGTACATTAGATTTGAATCTCATCAAAACAACCAACGTGATGTTAATTTATCATGTAATTAAATAAAAAATAGTAACAAATAAACTTAAATAAATAATAATCAGTAAGAGGGTTATTAATTTAGTAAATATATAAATTCATTTTATTATTTTGGATTATATGGAATAGAAATTTGGAGTCGTACTCCAATTTTGTGAAGATTTACTATAAACAGCCATTTTCAATGTTTTGAAGATTTATTTTTTAAATATTTTTCTTATGTGTTCATAATTATAACATTATTTATGGATGTATTCAATTGGTTATCAATGAATTAAAAAAATTTATTTCACTTTTTTATTTCATTCAATGGTTTTAAAATGGATTATATATATATTTTTTATGAGTCATTTTAACAAAAAAGGGAAACTGAATTTCCAATTTTAACATTTATGGTGTCAATGATTTTTCCTACTTACATATCCATTATTTGATGCATGAATTCCTTTACAAGATTTCATTTTATCTTCAATTAAAACCAAATTTCCATTTTTTCTGAATAATTTTAGAAATGGGTTTAAATGAAATGGATATTATAATATTTGTAAATGTTATTATTATGTGTGAAAATAATATTTTTATACATTCATTAATGAGTTATGATTATGTAATGGTTCATGTAAATTTTTCATGATGGTAGTTACTTCTGTTATAAACCATGATCATTTGGTTCAGTGATAAACCAAATATGGGTCGTTTCATTATAGATCAATAATGGGTCAGCCGGATATAAGTCTCCAATGCATTGGGTATTTTCTAGAGTTATTATAGGAGTTATATGAAATTGGTGTCCCATGTTCCCTATATCATTTATCTATTATTGCGACGATTTCTTATAAAAATGTTATGATTATTCTAGGTTAGATTCTAAAATTATATTTAAAGGAAGGTATATTTTACTTCTTCAGTGTGAAATGTATAATTTTTTATAAAACAAATTCATGATATTTCTATTATTTCACATTAATATTCATGAGTTATATTTTTCCTCTACTAATTATTATGATTTTTTTTAAATATTGAGGTGAAGAAGTTGATTTATGGGTGGGAATTAATTCATTGAAAATTTCAAACCATTATGATTATTTATGGATAATAACGATTCTCTATTTATTTGTGAATTAATGATATTGTGTGTCAATCCCATTTTTTTAAAATATTTTTTCACAGTGTTTTAAGGATGAGTAGATAAAAGTATGAATTCAAGATGAAAACTGTGAATAGATTTCATGTGAATTAATCTTATTATGTCTTTAATGTTTTTAATTATGGAAATAAGATACTGAGTGAAATCGTACACTTTTTTATGTCATATTTATTTTGTTATGGGTGATGATATAACACACTAAAACACTAAATATAAAAGATATTTTGGAATGAAATAAAAATAAATATTTCTCAAAGAAGAAATATACGGAATTTTTATGGATGGGCCATTATATCTAAAACTGTTTACAAAGTAGAGTTTTCTAAAAAATATGTCTCTGGAAACTCAACTCAATTGCATTCTTCTACATAGATACCCAATAGTTTTCATGCACTCAATGCACACTAATTTTATTCTTATTATTCACTACAAGTTGCAACATACCATTCTACCCTTCGTGGACTCTTTATGTGACACCCAAAAAAAATTTCATTCTCGTTTATCTCTGTTAATAATATGAAATATGTTGTAACAATTCCTCATTACTCTTCTTCTATATACTAATTCATCTTATATTACTATCATTTCTCGACAAACTTCAACTCCAACTGGTACTTACATTTCTCTTTACTTCTCCTTGATCTTCTCAAATAATCATGTGAATGTGTTATATCATTAAATGTATCCTTTAATATAAAATATCCGTAAATGAAATATTGTGAAATTTTTATGTTTTCATCCAAAATTAATGATAATTAATTACCCATTTTGGTTTCTCTCATTTTTTTATAAATTTATTTTCTTTATAAGCAATATCCCATTAATACCCTTAAATAAAATGTCACTTTTGAAACAGGATAAAAAAGATCATAAGGAAATATTCTCCCCAGGATCAAATTCATGATCCATAAAAGGAGACATGGGTTCTCGACATCAAATATGTATAGGTGTATGAAGATATAACACAAAAAATAATATATGTGTGTAGAACTCTCTCATGTCACATGATAATTTTTATTAAAACTATAGAATTTTAAATCTAATATATATTAACAGCTGAAAAATCTCTGTTGTAACAAACCTTACCCCTATAGTCCAAATTCAGTGCCATAATTTATTACATTGTCATAGATACAGTACATGAATTCCAAATTATCAGTAAATTTAGCAGTCATGGAAGCCATAATACGTACATGAACCATACGTTACACATTTAAACATTAACAAAAAATAGAATATCCTTTCAGAACATTATTATTTTTTTATATGAACCATAAATATGAGAAATATTACACATATTAGCATCCTAAAAAGAATAATACTTATGAAATGGGTGATCTTAGATGCTCATCATGGGTCCACAATATACCCGAAGATATCATAAATAAAAATTTACAATAAGGAGAGGTGAATAACTAAAACCACATGTCATTAAAATATAATCCTGAGAATAATATGGAATGGATATAAGCTGATAAAATAACAATATATAAATAGACACAAGAGAATTATATATATCCATGGATATACTACAAGTAAAATATTCAAATGGAATATCAATAAAAAATCTCATAATGAGGGAATGCATAATACCATACTTCATAAATGTACCATCATGTATTCTTCAAATAAATCATAAAAACAGTGAAAAAAACACAAACTAGTTTGTCTCATGATACCTATAAATGCATCTTGGTGATATAGTAGTATTTTCCCTTCACTTACTCAGTCAAATTCATTGCTCAAATAAAGTGGGAGAAACATAACAATAATTAACATTTGTATTAAAAGTAGTATACAAATTGTCAATACATCAACTATAAACCATGAATTTTATGAAAGTAGAACATCCTAAATAAAACCTATAATAAACCCTTCAATAAAATATGAATTATTTTATTATAATAATTCAATCACAACTAAGCATTAAATCCGACAATGGATGTAGACATAGATGAAATCAATCTAATAAAATCATTAAAAATTTCATCAGAGGAATTTAAAATTTTATATTTAAATTATTTTAAAAGGGTCACATAATTTTAAATGAGAAAATTTCATGTGAAATTAATCTTTTAATTTTATAATGGAAGCTTCACTCATGTCATTTAAGTTAATAAATTAACAATCCATTCACATTTTTTCTGAATGGTCATAAAGTACCTCATTTGGTAAACGACAAAAAGATTTATTTAAAAACATTTTATAAAATGACATACATGGGTAAAAATTAATAAAATAATTTTTATAAGAATAGTAATAATATTTTGAAATAAATATTTAGGAAACATGGAAATTGATGATAAATATTTACTAGTAAATACTTATGTATAAACAATCATGGGCATTAATGATATTTTAAAGTTAACCCTTACCCTATATAATACTTTAATTCAGGGATTGTTAACCTCCTCTATAATGAAAAATGAATAGTATTAAATCATATGAGAACTGTATGAATTTTTTAATATCATATACAATCCTCCAATTTCATTTTTTTGATAATATTTAATTATTACCATTTTCAGGTTTTAATCGCTTCATTTTATTATGTTTATTTTTACATGTTAGTCCAATTAATTATGAATAAGATATCTTTTCTTCATATACAGAATTATTTTAAGTTCACTAATAATATATTAACTCATCATATATATCTTTTATAATCATTCTTTAATGGTTAAACGTAGATAATTGATCTCAACTCTTCGTGGAGATGGTAGGTCGTACATATGCATAAGTGACAATATCATTCCCTTAATTGTAAATTGGTAAGAAATTGGATGGTATATAAATTAAAAATAATCAATTTTAATTAATAGATAGTATTTTATCCATTATATTTTTAATTAAATGCATCCAATGAATGTGGTGTCAAAAACAAATTACACCACTGTGTGGACACAATAAGTCGTATGTACACACGCTTGGTGATATTGTTTTTTATATGATGGATAAAAGGTAGAATATGGCTTTCCCATAATCATAATAACATCTCAAAATATATATAACTTTGGGTTTAATAATCTATTATATAAAAAACTTAGTAATAATTATTATAAGAATATATGTATTTAAATGAGTTGGTAAAAAAAATAGATTTTATTGACTGGGATTCCATTGGATCTCGTCTTATGGAAAGTTGGGTTGGTCATTTTAGAAGAATAGGACCACCAAAACATAACTATAAATTTTAGTAGGACAAATGTTTAGGTTATGGTCGATAAATGAGGCTCAATGTGGTGTAAGGAAGTTTCGGGGAGGTTCAGTTTTATAAGAGACGGGAGGGGCACTCTTGGAAACCTTTAAAATATTAAATTAATATAAATTTATTTATGATTTCAAATATCTCCAAATTCAGATAATTATGTGATAAGATGGATTGTTTAAATATTCTCAACCAATTATTTTTATACACGTTTATGACATAATATTAACCTTATCGTTTTCAATTAACTCTTAGTTAAACCCTTTGTCACATAACGTGATTAATTAGGTTTTTTACTCTTTACGGTTAATATAGTTAATATAAAATTACAAGAAACACAAATTTATAATTTATTAAATAGTTTCCCATATTATAGTTATTTGAGTAAATTTTATATTTTTAGGAATTTTTTATCATTTTATAAAATATTATTTATTTTAAAGAATTATTTATGTCTGTTTTTATACAACACATTATTTCTTTTCTTAATTATCAAAAAAACTTGATAACTTCAAAAAAAGCATATAATATATCACTAAAAAGTATATTTTAACAATATAATTCATTAAAGACATTAATTATGTAAATTTATATATATTATAATATTTATTATGTTATTTAATTTATGTTTTTATTAATTAAACAATTACTGCAACATTAGTATGCAATCCATTAATTAAATTATTTTTTATTAAATTTATAATTAAATAATCAAGTAGAATATAAAATATTTATCTTTAAACTTAATATTTATAGTCAAATTTATCTTCTTTATAACTATTTATTAAAAATGTAATACTTATCAAAAATAGGTCTATGAAAATTTTAACTTATCTTTAAATAAAATATTATAAATATAATACTCTTATCGAAGTGGATTAAAATGGTTATAATCATAGCCTATGGATTTTGGTATAATACCACTTATCGGATCAAATTATTACTTTTTTCAGGGAAATTTTGTAGTATTATAATATTAATTTTACTATTCATTGACTGATTTACCTATGACTGTTGTAAATAAAAATTTACTAAAAGTATTATTCATAATACCCAAATTTTAAGATGATCTTATTAGACTCTAAATATCGTATAGATTACAACTATATATATCATTTTCTCGAAATTTAATTTTTGGAAGTGGCTAAATTATGTTTAACACTAATCCTACAGATATGGTGAGATGGTGGGTAAAACGAACCATTCAATAGTTAAATAATTGTTTATATATAATTTATATAGAAAAATTATTCCAATAACGTAAATTAAATTGAGATATATAGATTATTAATCTATTTTTACTTTAAAAATCAATTTAAATTATAATAATTATTTAAAAGAAAAGTCCGTTTTTAAATACAATGTGGTATTTTTAAGTAATTATAAAAATGAATCATTTCAGAAAAATACAGAAAAAATTCCCTAAAATAATTTTGATAATCCAAATTCAAAATTTAAACCAATTTTGAAAATCAATTTTTTTAAAATTTCCAAAATTCAGTTTTAAAAGAGTTGATCCACTAAAAGGTGGTAAATTTCACTACCAAAATATATTTATTATATGTGAAATCAAATTTATCCATATATAATTATATTGAAAGAAATAATATATATGTTAAAATTATATATGATATACATAATTTACATAATGTGGTAAACAATATTCATAATATCTATTTAAATGGATAAGTTAATAGATCATGGGGTGAATGAAGTTAGTATTGTGTGGAACACACACTGTGGAATTTATTTTAAAGAGAAAACAAATGGTAAAATATATTAAGGTTACATTCATCCCTTCATAAAAACATTAATCGGATAAATTAGAAATATAAATTCAGAAATATGAGGTTGATACTTGAAAATTTCTATATGGCGATACCCACATTGAAAATATGGTTAATTAGACATCCACTTTAAAATAATTAGAGGGAAGTTTAAAGGTCACCTGAGATAACACATAATGGGTTTCCATATTGGAAAACATGGACATGGAAGATAAATATAACCACAAAGCTCTGATGAAGAGATATATGGGACATGGCCAGGATAATGTTCACAATTAAGAAGCTATAAATCTGTGATGATCTAAGAGACCATTTGATCCTTCAGAAAAGAAGGTTCATAGATAACATTTTTTGTATCATGATCTTTTCCATAAATTTAAAGAATTTAATTACCTAAAACACTAAGAAAATAAAGAAACTTACATACTTTACAGGTATAATTACATCCTTTAATCAATTTCCAAAAAAAATTCATTTTTTCTCTCCAAATAATGAGTTTTTACGATGTATTTTTCACACTATAAGATTTAAAATAATCTTATTTGGATCAAAATATACCCAAAAGTATAACTATATACTACTTATATCTTTATAAATTAACGAAACAGAAAATAGTTATGATAATATAATGTAATTCTACAAAAATCATTATCCAAAAATCATTAGTAAAACCTCGATTATTAACATAGATCATTCAGGAAATAACTATCTTACCTCAAAAATATTCTATACTAATATTGAAACCATGAAATCAGACGGATATTATAGTATATTCATTCAAATAACATGAATAAATCTTTATGTCATACACCAAAAATTGAATTCACTACACCTCATAATATCACATATTTTATATTCATTTATATAAATAAATTGAATAACTATATGTCCACAATAAAAACTTATTTTAACCCAAAATAAAATTATTTATGTTTAAATTCATCTTATAGGATTTCCAAAACAATGATCTTCCAAAAAAATTAATTTCAACCAAGCCGTTTTCAAATTTCAATGTTAGCTATTTTATAAAATAATTGTCCCTAAAATCAATATAATCTTTGTAAATTAGATATTTTAACTATATAAAACAAATTTAATGTAAACTATGACATCACGTAGGCCAATGGTAAGTGATGTACACTTACCACCCAATGGTTTTGGGTTCAAACCCCATACCCTTACCGGATGTGCTGGGTGTTCACCAGCCTTATGGTTGTCGATTTTAAAAAATTAAACTTATATAACATCCCAAAAAATAATTATGGGCATTCATAAAATAATCTTTATCTCTAAATATCCTTTTAACTATGGTTTTCTGTAAAACACCAATAAATAAATATTTCATCCATTTACTTCTACATAGCTCTTTTCATGGTCAATATTTCACCCAATTGAAGGTGACATTGATTAAACTAATGCTCAGGTTCCCCACATTTAAGGGAATGAACGACAAATGGACTCATAGGACTAGATTTATTTTGTTCCATTATTCTCAGCACTTTCCTCAAAAATTAATTACTTTATTTCAATATTCCCTACAAATAAATCATTTCTTAGTTCAATCAATACAAATTCCTAAGTGAATACTTCCAAATTTCTTTCAAGATGGAACTTGATCCTTGTATTATCCATGGTCTTAACCACCAGAGATCATAACATGCTTAATCCTTCTCTTCATAGGCATGTTATAGATTTGTTGAAGGTATATTTGTTTAATCATATTCTGAAAAAACATATTTGGAATGAACATGATATCGTTCACTCCTATAAACATTCCATTTGGATTTTTATCATTACCACCTTCTTCATCATGATAAATATTAACATGTATCTTTTGGGTTCCAACTAATAACTAAATTCATAAAGCATAGTGTGAGTAAAAATAGTCATAGTGAGAAAATCATTTAATATTTTTTAAAACTTCATGACTCATTATTTTCAATCTAAAACACCTTAAGTTAAACATAGGATATTCATTTTTATCATATATTCAAAAATAGCATAATATATTGTAAATAAAATGTGAATAATATTTGGCATATCCCTGAGGAGTGTGAAAACAGGTGCGTACTAAAGCATTTTATCAGCTACTAGGTTATACTGAATCAGGCCGAACACACCTTGTTGGAGTTGTTACTCCTAGGTTTATCCATTCTAGAACAACGTCCACTTATTGTATCCAAAGAGGAATGTATTTCTATTAATACTCACATAATATTTAATTTAAAAATATTGTATGTTTTTCTTCAATACTTGTCCACAATGTCTAACTTATGGTTATGATCCCTCGTATTTATTTTTCAAATCTAGTTTTCAAGGTACTTACTAAAATTTCTCTAATATAAATAGTAACAACCACATACATAGTATCCTAGAGTTAGTTCCTTACTTTATGGATTTTTTATAGATACAATACATGATTCCTAAAGGAATGACCTGTTTAGTACTTTTAGAATCCAGATTGCATTCACGAAACATACATACCACATAGAAACATAAATATAACACAGAAAAACCATTGGTAACATCATTATTCTCTTATATTAACCTTTTATATAAGTCATAATACACATATTATCATCTTGGGAAGAATAATACATACGGATGGGGTGATCTTAGATTCTCATTTAGGGTAAACAATACAAATAAATCTATCATAAATAAGCATAAATATAAATAATGGTGAATAACTAAAAACATAATTGATTAAAACATAATCTAGAGAATAATATAGCAGGGATATAATATAGAAATATAATTCCATATAAATAGACACTTGAAAATTACATATATCCAATGATATTTTACAAGTCAAATATACACACGTAATATCAATAAGTAATCTTATATTTCTGGAATGAAAAACTCAATCATCATAAACATACCATCAAGTCTTAGGCCAAGAAACCATACAGAAATAGTTAAAATACAAACTAGTTTGTCTCATGATACCTACTGATGCATCGAGGGGGTATAGGGGACCTCGCCCGTCACATACTAAGTCCAATGCATTCCTCAAATGAAAATGTTGAAACACGACCAGTATAAACATTCATATTAAAATGAGTATATGAATCGTTAATACAACAACCAAAAACCATTAATGGTATCAAAATATAACATCCACCATCAAACATATAATAAAATCTTTAATTCAGTATTTTAGATTGTAATATATTAAACAAACCCCATTTAACCATAAAATCCATCAAATTATGTTGACATAGATGAAAACAATCTAATAATATCATAAAAAATCTCTTTAGATATATACCCCTATTACATTTAAATTTTTGAAAGGGGCACATAATTTCAAATGAATTCATTTTCAGTGAAAAGATTCATGTATTCTTGTAAAGGAAGGCTCTCTCAAGCCGTATAAGTTGAAAAATGATAATTCCGTTCATATTTTGATGAAAAGCACCTATAGTATCACATTTGGAAAATGAGAAAAATATTCCTTTAAAAAAAAATTTATTAAAATAAAAAACATGGGTAAAAATAAATTTAATCTATTTTACAAGAATATAAGGAATATTTTGAAATAAATTTTTATGAAATAAGGAATTGATAATAATTATGTCCCAGAAAACAATTGTATATAAAAAATCATAGATAATAATGAGATTTGGAAGATAACCCTTACCTTGTTCTATCATTTAGTTGAGGGTTCGACCACATAATTTATAATTCAAAAATCATGTTATACAATTATACAAAAACTATATAGATATTTATGATATCATATATGATCATCTTATATCATTTTGTAAATAATATTTCATTATTACTGTCATCTGGTTGTTAACAGATTCATTTTAATTTTTATGGTTTGTCATTAATGTCCTATTTCAAATGAATATGATTTTTTTTCTATATATATAATGTTATTATGTTCATAAATATTTTTTCACTTATCATATTACTAGTTTATAATGATTATTTAATGGTTAAAATGGATAAATAATATCATTGTGTCGTTTGGAGGGTATGACGTATTTACGTAAGGGCGGCAATATCATTCCCTTAATCCTAATGTGGTATGAAATTGGAGAATATATTAATAATAAACCATAAATATCATGTGTTATTTATTATTTTATCCATTATATTCATCATTATACCCATCCAAATAAAGCGGTGATGTAAAAAATTACACCACATCATGGTGAGAGTATGTCATACATATGCCCACATAGTGATATTATTTTCATATGATGGATAAAAGGAGGAATATAGTTCTCACATAATCATAATAACATCTCATAATATATATTTTTATAGAGTTATTAATTTTATATAGAAAAATTATAGTAATAATATGTATAAGAAGAAATAAACAATAATGAATTAGTATAACAATTGCCACTTTTTTGGTGGACTTCCATTGGACCCCCTCTTAGGGACACTAGGGTTGGTCTAATTAGAATAAGAAGACCTATAGAACATAACTAATAATATTTTGAGGAGAAATACTTGTGGTTTGGTGAATATGGAAGGATAAATTATGTGTGAGAAAAGGAAGGATGGAGTTTATGTTTATAGGAGAGGGGTGGGGCACTATTCAAATAAATGATATTTTTAAATTAATATAAAATGATTTTCATTTTCAAATAGCTACAATGTGATTTATTGATAAGGTATGTTCAATATAGAAAAAAATAGTATTGAAAATGATTTATATACATGTTTAGATAACAATATTCACCATATCTTTTGGATTTACCCTTTAGTTAAAACCATCGACTCATACAGTGACAACATGTTTTTTTATATTTATGGTTAATATAGATACAATAAAATGAAAAATGTAACCCAAATGGATAATTAATTGCATACTTAACTTTATTATAGTTATTTAAACATATTATATATTATAAATAATTTTATATCATTTAATAAATTACTATTTATTTTAATGTATCATTTATGTAAAGTTTCCAAATATTCAGTATTTTTTTAATATCATTAAAACATTATAACTTTGAAAAACACTTATAATATATACGTATCATGTCAATGAAATATATAAAATTCGTTTATGTCATTAATTATGTCCAATTATATTTATTTCAATATATTTTTGACCATTTATCTGATATTTCTAGTAATTAAACTATAACCACATCAATATTATGGATTCCTTTAATTAAAATATTTCTTATCTAAAAGTAAAAAATAAATTATCTTAATGAATTAAAATTTATCATAGTTAAAAGGATAAATTATAGTCTAATTTATCTTTTGTATTACAATGTATTAAAAATGTAATACTTATTAAAAACAAGAGTATGAAATTTTCAACATACCGTTAAATAAAATTTTACAAATGTCATATTCTTACCCAAGTGGCCAAAAAAGTTTTTAATTTCTTCCAAAGGTTGATTTGGGTTGCAACCCACTTATCCAATTATATTAGGACAAGTTTTCGAGTAATTTTATTAAAATTATATTATTATTTTATGTTAATTTACTTGATATATCCGGATAGTTGTAAAAATAAATTTTATGAAGTTAATATTGATAATATTCAAATATTAATTTGATCCTATTAGGGTATAAATTTCATACTGATTACACCCTTTTATGTAAATTTTTCTAAATTCAATTCATATAAGTGGCTAAAATATATTTAATACTAATATAGTTTCTGTGGTGAGAATGTGGGTAAAAGAAAATATTCAAAAGATTACTATGTTTTCATATCTAATTTCAGTATAATAGTAATTTTAATAAAAAAAATGGGTATAATATTTGTGTTATTTTCCAATTTTTAGTTTAAAAATCAATTTAAATAATAATAAATATTTAAATGAAAGAGTTAGTTTTTAACTACAATGTCTTATTTTTATTATTCTTCAAAAAACTAAAGTTTCTCAAAAATTTACCTAAAATTCACCATATAATAATTTTGATTTTAAAATACAAAAATAAGTCTCTTTTAAAAATATTTTCTATTAAATTTCTATTATTTTGTTTTGAAATAGGTGTTCCCATAAATTATGGTTAAATTCTCCTTAATAAAATATTGCTGTGGTGCCTAAAATCTGCTTTATTCTTATATAATTGTCTAGGAAACAAATATGAAAAATGATAAAAATACTTGGAATATAAATAATTTTATTAATGTAGTTATTACGATTCATAATCTATTTTTACACATCTTTGTTAATAGATTTTAATGCACTCAAACACGGTGTTACGTGAAACGCAAGAAATTGAATTTATTTACAAAAGAATACATTTTGTAAATTCCTAGGGAATTATATTATTCCTTTTTATTCCCACCCAAAAATTATCGGTTCATAAGAATGTAGGATTTGATAAACATCAGCTCAATATTTGTTGAATCTTCAAGAACATTATTCATGAAAACTCACTAACTTCACTATCAGCATTAAGAAATATATGGAGTGGAACTCCTTCATCCTTTTTAAGTCAAAAACACAAGCTTAGATCTTGTCTTCACAAAGCTTCATGATGTAAACAAATCTAAAGAACAACATAAGAATCATTTTATTTATAAAATTCCTCATGATTGATAATTTTTTTAAAATACCTCGTTATTAACTGACCTTCCTCTTAAAATTTTATTGATCAAATCCACCATCATAATTCATGGACTACACACCATTTTATTGTTTCTGATATTTCTAATTTGATCGAATAACATTTTTATCATCTAAATGGATTTATATATTCTCCATATATAATTGAATATAAGAGTTTTTATCTATTAGATTTGAAAAAAAAACTATGTTTAAAATTCATATGCTCAACCAAAGTAATATGAGAATCAATAAAGTATTACAGTTTAAAAGGCTTAAGCACGACACTAGATACATATGTTATGGAATCAAAGGATTACACTCATTTTGAAACTCTTATTATAACGCCTATATAACTTTTTAGGAAAATATAATGTCATAAATGGAAAATGAGGTTAGGTGATGGGTTCATTCATTCTGTATATAATTCCGATCAGATATAGTCATATAATGGAACTCAAATTCTGATGATTGCCTCAAAATATTACATTTAGAAATCTATGGATTATGATCACAATGATTTCATCAGATCCAGTAAAAAATGATTTATTTTTAGGGCTTTTCGATTATTTTAGTGAACTTAAGAGTTCCATATTTCATTCAATAGGTACAGAATGAATTCCACCTACTCTAGGGAATCTCTTAATATCTCAAATAATCATGAAACCTGCTCTAATAATTATTATAATTATGAAAATACTTCCAAAATCCATCATGCACTTGTCCAAGGGGTTGAAACACATAAAAAACATCATATATTATATTTTTATCTACTCTTCTTCCATATATGTTTCTTCTCTTATTCAATAAATCCTAAACTATTTCAAATCAAATAAACATTCATTGAGGAGTTTTATAACACTGGGTATAACTTACAAAATTCTAAGAAACTCTAGGATTGGTTTTTATATATATTTACATCAACATTTGAACGTCATTTATATGTTCTATATATATCCATACAAGTTGTCCATTTATTGGTTCAATAGAAATAAGTTATCCTGCCATAGGTAAAACAATTAGCACATCATTCTCATTATCTTAGCCATTCAACATCTGAATTTACTATTGTTGATATTGTATCTCTACTATATGAATCTTTTAATTGAATTTAAGTTTAAAATAACAATCATCACATGTTAGGGATTCTACTTCATTCATTACATCAAGGTACACAAGGATGAAAACATCATTACGCTACTCTTACGGTTATGTACAATACTTCATTTTGGTGGATACAAAACTCTATCACCTAGAAAATCTCTGTTGGACACACATCGAAAAAATACAATAAACCTAGTACCTGACCAAAAAAAATATACTTTTGTTGTTTTTTTCAATTCCAAATAAGAACCATTATTCAATGTAATTATTCTATCCCTAATTGCTAATTACTTGAATGAATCTTAATTTATTTCTTCACTATTTTAAATGATGGGGTTGGGTCAAAATGTTTTCCCTTTATTATAACATATACCCATTATTTTAGATATAATAATGACACCACACCATTCATAGCTTTGAACAATATGCTAATCAGTCTAATTAAGCTTGAGAACATGTGGTATATAAAAAAGGATTTGATAACGTAGACAAAATTGACATCCATATACTTGAAACATGTGATACCAATTAATTCATACACTTGATGGGGCTTGTAAAAAACGTATTTTCAAAATATTTTGTAATCATGCACTCATATTCATGAAAGAGATCAAAATGTTGTTTTTTATTAGAAAAAATTCTCCTTAGTAAAATAAAACCATTTTTCAACAAAAAAAGGAACGTATAGTGAATACAACAAGATATACATAAAACTTTTTTGGGTATGTAAAGATTTTGGAATCATGTAAATTTTCATAATTCTGGAAGCATCACTACTTTTGAAATATCATATATAAGGGATACATTCAAAGATTCATCAAATTAAATTTAAAAAAAATTAGGACAAAAAATTAATATAATAATAGAGTGGATCAACAAAAAATTATTATCTTGATCAAAATGGATGTAAAAATTTAGTCAACTGAGAAACTATATTGTTTTTTGTTTTTAATAGTCTATACCTTATAATGTAATCCTCCATTTTGATTTCCTAAGTCTATTCTACTATGGGAAGCATGAATTTATTTCTATTTTTAAAATTATTTGTAAAGGGAATGATCTTATTCACCTAGGTAACAAGTTCTATTAGATTTTTTTCTATTTTATATAATATCCAAATCCCTTCCAAATATTTAGGCTATATGATTAATATAAAATTAGGATAAAGCACTATCATATTTATATTGTGAAATCCTTTTTAACATTATAACTACTAAAAGAGTGCTCGCTGATTCTTTCCCCTTTTTTCTCATTTTTCCGTGTTAGATAGTGATGTATCTTAAAACCTAGTGTCATAACTGGTCACACATTCAACCAAAATCTTTGTCAGCCTTGAACTTTTATTTCTTGTAAAGATTATAATTTTATTAATAAGGTGTTTCAACAACCATTCCAGTCTTACCATCTCATTCTTGGGTAGACACACATTTTTATTGTACTGTTCTCTTTTTTATTTCATCATCCTAGTCCATTATAATTGGTCGATGATGTTCACTCTCTTACTATAATAATATCATTTATTCTATAATTTTTTAAATATTCGACATCCTCATTTTCCTTCATCTTGGGTAGACTATCTTTCAATGATTTATAACCCATCGAAAAATTTAATTTTTTATTTTCATTCTTCTTATCATGTGGTGGTTTTATCATTTCATCAATAAGGTAACATTCCATGAGTATTTTATACCATCATTCTTAATAATTATGGAAACCTATATTTCACATTTCAAAAAATCTTCTTAGTGATTTAAATATATTCCATATAGAAAAGTCATCCTTATCTATGTTGTTTACTTCACTACAGTAGGATTTATCCTTTCTATATATATGACTACATTATATAGTACATCATTGAATTACAGATATTGACATATTCATTTATTAATCCACAGCTCTATTCACAAATCTCCCAAATGTCCAAAAGCTTAAAATTAATCTGGTTCTTTTCTTTCTTAATGAAGCATGTTGAGATTTTATAGTAGGTTGATTTTAGTGTATAACAAAATAATTTTTGGATCCATTTCGCATAAAATTATTCTTAAACATGCTCACATATTTCCTTGAAATAATGTTATGTGTCCCAGTATTTTTACACTTATACATTATTAAAAAATGGTTATTTTTTCCTATATTTCTAGAAAAACTATATTAAATATAAGAAATTTTATTTCAATAATGGAACACACATTCCTTGATCATGATAAGTATGCTTCACAATATGATCTCAATATTTCTTTTCCACTATTATGAGTCTTATATGATGAAATAATCACTTCTATAGTTAGGGTGATAAATTACTTCTTATCATCTACAAAGGGGAGCACAAATTATGTCACTTTTCGATTCTTCAATTTTAACTCCATTTCTAGACACATTATGTTTAGTGTATTCTTCATAGTCACAAATATGTTCATCCTATCCTAACAATGAAACATAAAATTCAGGAATTGATCCTCGTGTATCTTGAATAATTCATGTAAGGAATTGTCAATATCCACCTCCCTTTTGTATTTGACTTCATTTTGTGCATACTGAACATTTATACACTTGATCTTAATTCTCTAATGAATATAAGAATTACTTCAAAAATTTCAGAAAACCTTATTTTATTCAAATATATCATTAAAAATATTTATAATCTAAATGAACTCTTTCATTGAAAAGTGCTCTGGATTCATCCTAGGCTATTCGATGCTTCATGAGAGTGTTATTGCGGCTCATCCTTTTTCCAAATAATACATCCAGAAGATCAAAATAACCTACTAGTGGTGATTTATAACATGATATCCCTTGATAAACCTAAATATATATTTGGAAATACATTAATGTAATTATTATTTAAATAATCTGTTACATCATGATAGAAATAATGAACTAATTCAGTGCAACTTATATAACAGCTTTAATCTGCATCATTAGAGGAATAAAGATAAATATATTTAGAATTAATATTACCAATACGAAAAAAGATAATTAGTTATTTCAAATATTTCACTTTTGTACTCATCATCATATTCATGGATTCTCTCTCTCCCATGTTATTTAAAGGATTTTACGAAACCTTATTTTAGTAAAAATTGTACTGGGTACAGATATATTCATCTGAGGGTCTTTTGTAAAAATATTAAATGCGAACTCAATTTATATTATATAATAAAACAGGGAAAACAATTTAATAACATATCACAGAGGACCCCATGCATTTCATTCCATCCATCTTATCATTAATTATCCAGGCATAGGTAACCTAATATAATAACAATTTTTATGTCTAATGGAATGTGAAAATATACTTGTGCTGAATTAGGTTTGAATTGATTCTAAAAAATTCCAATTTTCTTCTTTAATCTTTTATCCCATTTTTAAATGAAACTATGATGTTGGTAAAATAAGATGTAACATTATTTAGTTGAACCTATTAAACACATATGGAAATACACATCTAGAGAGTATAGTGAGATGTATATTTTTATATAGTTATCCCCCTCTCGAGAATCCTAAACTTTTCATTCATGATATTTCCATGTCATAGATTCTATTTATAAACCAAATATCCAAATAAAATTGTAATTGTAAATGTATCACCCTAATAACAAGAACACCATATTTTATAGCCATTGGATTAAAAAATTAAGAATGAAAATAATTTTATGAATTTGAGAACATAATTATAGTTTAATCCACATAGATCTTTTAAATTGTCCTTAATCATTATAATAATGATCATAGAATATTCATAGATGGATCTACACCCACAAATAAGGAAACAAATCCTCAGTTCCTACTTTTTTCTACTTCAAATTCTTTATTAAATATTTGTTTAAATTTTCCTCTAAATATATCGACAACATTTTATTCATTACCAAATTCATCTCTCACAAGTCAAATCAAAATCCATCTTTTTTAATTGAGATCCAACAGGTTCCACATTCTCAACACAATATCTTCTTCTACCATGATACAGGTTATAGAAGATCATTCTACTCCTCTTCTTCCCTTTCTTAGAGAACCCAAAAATTTACAGTAGATTTATTCTCTATTATTTTAAATCACAAAAGATTTCATATGCTTCACTTCACTTTTGTTTTATATATTTATTTATCTTAGTTTTTATCAATTCACTACAAATACAAATTATAACTACTACTTCCTTTTTCTCATTTCTTATCCTGGATCTTATCAACAACCCTTGTGCATGGACTACTTTATTTAATGGATATTTTTATTTAAAATATCTATTAATGTAATATAGTGATCTCAATTATTTGAGATTCACTATGAATGGTAATTAAATAATCATTTTGGGTTCTCCTCTCAATCCATAAAACATAACCTACTTCAAGAAATATTTTCATAATACCATTAAAAATTTCTTCTCACTTTTAAAACACAACAAAAAATATATTCATCAAACCTATATATTAGTCCCGACTTCTTCTTCCCCAAAATAATATCCATATTCCACAAATTAAATCTTTCCCATCATATAAATTGATCACAGAACACATCATATTTATAGAGTGAAAATCCTACAGCTTGAGACTTTCCATTAAAATATTATATTATTGAATCTTCACTTGGTAAATAGCCGCAACTTATTATCCATTATTATTCTTACTCATATAGGATTATTTCTTATGAATATTGGATTTGATAATGAACAACATGATATTTGATTGATCTTCATTTATATTATTCTTGAAAACACAATGACTGTATTTTCAGAATCACGAAGTAAATGCTGCAGAATTCCTACTTCATTATAAAGATCAATGACTCATGAATAGATCATGTCTATAGAAAGATTCACGATTCTATGAACATTAAATTACAACAAAATCATCATACAATTTTAAAATTCATCCAAATTAACAAATTCTAGAAACACTTTTATTCTTCATTTTTTTGATATTCTTCTTTATATCATAATTATTATTCTCTCTTTTTTATAAAGCATGTAACAGACACCATTTATGGTGTTTGTAATGTTTTTACCCTGAAGAAACAAATTTTTCACAATCCCCATGCATTTCAATATTGGAACTAAAATTTATTATCCATTAAGTTTTTAAAAAATTTAAAAACTATAAAATGTTTACACTGGGTTGAAGGTTTACGTGGAACATGAAATTATTATGCTAGGAAATGATCTCACCCATCTCTGGATAATAGGGGTATCAAGACTTGAACCATTCTATTAGGTTTTAACTAAACCAATCTATTCAGATCTGGGTTTTTATGGTTACATGAAATAAATACTCAGGTTGGGATATATTGGTTTGACCTGTGCATGTGTTGCCTCTGGAATCAAGTTGGCCAAATATATACCCAACCCAACCTGATGACCCAAAGGGTGTATGGATTTTTTTCCTCCATCGGACTTCATACCCACCCCTAGAAATCATCTCCTCTCTATTCCCCCATGGTCACCATGTCCTCCTCATTCCGTTACCCGAACATTCCCTCACATGTTGGCACTATGAGGCCCTACTCTTCCCGAATTCACTTCCTCTACTGGTCGATTTATCTTATTCTCTTTCCTCCACGATCCACAACCCCCCCTCATGAGAAAACACTGGATCACATTCTCTCATTGTCTTACCTTATTATAAAACTCTATTACATCCCCCTCTCTGAGATCCATTCATACCATGGTTAATTCCCCAACCCAAACTTCTATCTTTACTTACTTCCTCCCTTGAGCATACATTGGGACTAAGCAGATGAATCCCAAATTTTCTAATGGGCCCCCTCCTCATGGTGGCATGTGTACAATCTGGTATACATCACTTTATTTATCATGTTAATTCTTATTATTTTATACTTAAATTATTTTGTGTTGTTAGTAACCACCACTATCACTAAATACAATTTATTTTTTATCTTTATGGGGTGTTTTGTATATAGAGGCTAGAGGGTCAATGGTTGGAGTATTTTCCATTGGATAGCCAGCCAAGCATTCTAGGTATTTAAGTAAGGTGGAAAAATAAGCGATTTTATTCCTATAGTTCGATAAAAATCCAAACTCAGATGGGGTATACTCAAAATAAACATTCAATTTAATAAATTAGACGATGAATCGTAGACAAAAATTGATTAAATTAATGGTAGGAAGTATCTTAAAAAGGGCAGCATTCAAAAACCCTTTGTTGGTACTAGAGTATTTCAAGCATGGAATTATTTTAATAAGAAAAATGGAAGGTTAGATTCTATTTTTATATAAAATATGAAGCTTTCAAGTATGGAAAACATGTAACTTGTAATATGAATATGTATTTAAAAAGGTTAGAAATATCCTCACCAATATCATGTGAAAATTAAAACCACTATTGGTCTTAGAGTGAATTCTGAAGATGAGGATGATGGGATTGTTAAAATTAATGTTCCTCATTATAACAAAGAATAGTGAATAATAGTTCTTCCTAAAATGATAAACCTTACTGAGTTATCATTTTAATAAGTTAAGAATCAAGGATTTAGATAATTAATAGTAGTTTTTCCTCCTCAATTTCAATTTTCATCTAGAAACCAGTTTCTATAGATTTATTGTTGTTATATTTGACTGACAAAGAAAAATTAAAGTATATATTTTATATGTTCTACCATATGGTATGTCTTAATACTAACACGTTGACTTCAATTCTGAAATTGAATTATATGTTTTGACTACACATTTTATTCAGGATAATTTGATCTTAAATATAGAAAAATATGGTTTTTTATTATTGTAGATCATAAAGGGAAAAAAGTTAGTGTATAAGCACATACTATGAAAAAATGGTAGATTGAATGGATTAACACGGTTACCATCGATAAAACTAGTTCTATTAATGCAATGATTTATCATTTTTTGAGGATGATTAATGATTGTTTTGGGCCTATTATTATAGTATATTATATTTAAATGAGATATTGGGAACATATTTTCAACCATTATGTTAGTGATGGGATAAAGGAAATAACAAGATAAATTTCTGGAATTTATGTAAACAAAATGTTCGTGAGATGTTAATCTTATTGTTTGTCAAATTTCAAAATCATTTTCAAGGAGTTAAAAAATCAATGTACAAAGGCCATAATAATTGATGTTATTAAAATTGGAATTCTTGTTACATTATATTTTGTTTTTTATAGAAGTGTTATATTTTATTTAGTATCCTTGAGAAGGGTTCAATTTTTACAATTTATCTTATCTACGAAGGTGGGGCTTATGCATCATATGAATGTGATCACTCTCTCGTATTTTTCAGGTTTTTTCAAAATAATTTATTATAGAACTATTGAATTTTACAGTTCAATTCATTTTAAATTTCACACATTCTCTCACTCTATTTTTGAAATTTATAGAAAAATTAGAAAATGGATGAAGAGTAATGATATTACCATGACTGAAATGGATATAGTAATGATGGTGGAGTTTGACATATATTGAGATATTAGATATAATTTCAGTTCTTTCATACTCATGGTAGTTGTTCATGATCCCTGATATTATTTCGAACATGTTAGAGATAGATTTGAAACGATTTTTGATTATTGATACGAGAATTAGTTGATCAGTAAATTAATAGAGGATATGAATTGTATCTCTGAGTATTACAAATGAAAATATTCCATCCCTACTATTCAATGTGAGTCATGATATCATCAAGATTCCTATATATGTGATTATAGTAGTGTTATTTTAGAAGATGATAAATATAGAGATTCGTATAGATAAAGAAGGAAAAGACAATTGAAAACACAAAGGAATAAAATAGATTGATATTTAGAGATTGGTGATTTTGAGTATGATTTTAATGGATTTAGTATTGAATGATGGTGGAAAGGAAAGGAATTCTAGTATCATCTTATATGATGCATTTCCAGATATATTATACCAATTCCATTAACTACAATATATTTGGAGTCTTTATTTGGTATAGTAGGATAAGACATTGATCCCTTCCCTAGTTGCTTGAATCCCAATACTGAAAAGGAATTAATTTTGACAACAAATTTTTTTAAAATTTCTAAAACATTTTACATTAGAAATAAACTAGAACAATAATAATTTATTAAATGATGCAATATTAAAAATATTTTTAGTTTTATTCATTTTACATTTATAAATTATAATCCTATATTTAGAAATGACCAATACATACATACTCATTCTTCTATTGTGTTTTTATAATATTCCATCATATAAAATTTATTATAAGGGTTTCACTATATAAAATAGATGAATAAAGGATTGTTTATCACAATTCATTAATGTGTAAATTTCTATCAATTTTACAATTTCATTACATCATGTCTTTTTTCTATTCAATATATAGAAATCATAGAGCATGTCTCTTGAGTAATTCAACACTCTTTTCTTTTATTTCCACACTATGTTACCATTTTTTTTTCTATTTTCCAGGCATACCATGATCATATTTGTACTTAAAATATTATAATATCATTCAATGCCCTCAATGATATGAATAAATAATTTAAATCATTTTTCCAATACAATATTTCAAAATAGTATGATTGATGGTGTTTTGGAGAATACATAACATGATTACAGCTAAACCAAAAATATAAAATCTCTCCTTAAAAAAATTAAAAAATAATTTATGAAATATAGTAATGTTATACACCTTAACTCTCACATTAATATGACCCATTTAGTGACCATGTTCCATAAACATTACTCACCTCATATATCATACTCATGTAATGTGGAACCAAGATACACCAAATTTTTAAATATATAGTTAATGATTAAAAATATACACAACCAATAAAATTTAGTTTATTTTTTTGTAACATTTTATGCTTTATCTCTTATGTAAAAAACTATAAGGTCATTTTATCCTTAAACACTATAACTCAAATTTTTATCATCGTAATGTAACTAAATGACCAAAAATAATTTGCATTTAAAAATAATTAAACATGATGATTATAAATTTAGAATCCATTTTATCAATATTAAGTTATATATATATGTATTAAATCGCTTTTAACATAATGATACAAAATTAATGTAAAAATTGTTTTTTGGAAATAACTATTTTATGTGTAAAAAACATATTTCGTTGAAATCTAGTAATAAAATGCTTTCCATGATTTATTTTCAATAATAAATAAATGGTTGTTTTTAATCTTTTGGATCAATCCCTATTTGAATGGTAAATTCCGACCATTTCATTAAATGAAAATATCAAAAAATAGTCTTTAATTAGAAAAAATATAACTTCATTATAATGGCCCATATTGTACATATATATAATATTTCAACATTGAAGAATATTTATTTCATAACATAACACATCTATTCTTGGACCATTTAGGTTTAGTGTACTTAGATACTAAGAATCATAAACAACCGTTTCATAAAAAATCTATATTGTCACCCGCTTATTTCTTCATAACTGGACTACCTTTTGACATATCGTACTTAATTCCATTATTCATGACCTAGTGAAAAGAAAAATATATAAAGGGTGATATGAAATACTAAGTAATGGTAAAAAGAAAAATATTAATCATATCATAATCATAAGAATAAAACATATGAAAATCAAATCCTGCATATAAAATATAATAATCTCACGTAATGAGATAAATCATAAAATTGAAATGTAATCCTAATATTCATAACATAATACATTATATCTCATGTCATATACACATATGAATATAAAATCATCTCATATTAGTCAAGGCTCATTGCCGAGACCATCACAGCGAACAAAGTCCATCACTAAACTGAGTTCACTCCATGTTCCAGCATTGTATTTCTAAACCAGATTTACTTTCCATTCCATTCAAGTCTATATCATGATATACAAATATTTACCCAATTAATTGGAGGGACATATATCTCTCACCAATATCATAATGAAACCATTCTAAAATGTGAAACAAAAAGATAAAAAAAATTCACCATAGCATAAACCATGAAAAAATGGGTTTCTTAAACATCATTCAATCATTTTTGATTTAAAACAAGTGGATTTACTAACTAAAACACAATAATATCATAGTAATAATAAGGTTATAAATATTAATCTATTTAAATAGTTTCATCTTAGATGGAAATTAATTTTGACAAAACACTTGAAATTAATTCCTAAGGAAAATACCTTTCTTCTTCAAAAACGTTTTCCTTTCAATAAATGCAAAAAAAATTTAGAAAAATAATTTTACGTGAAAATAACCTTGTAATATTTTAGGGTAATATTAAATTAAATAATTAATCAAGAATGTGTAATTATCCCTTCATGCCGTAAAAGTTAAAAAAACTTTCATCACATACTTTTTTTGGAAAAGTCAAAAACAACCTCATATTGAAAGGGAAAAAATATTCCAATCATACAATTTAGTAAAAATTTACCAATTAGTAAAATTTACTTTTGAAAATTATATAACGAAATAGATAATATGTTTAAATAAATATTTTTCAATCATGAATGTGGAAGAAAAATATACCCCAATAAATACTTATGAACAAAAAATCTCAGTTAAAAATGAGATGTGAAAAGTTACCCATTAACTTAGGTCTGGTATGATTAGTATATATACAAATGTCTTGAATAATGATTTAAATATTGTTACTGATTTATTCTAGAATCAAAATAATTTTTATTATAACATTTATGATCATATTTTCATTAGTTTTATAGTAACATTTCATAGTTACTCGTAATTCGAGTATGAACTGCTTTATGTTTTTATGAATTTTTTTGGTATGTTAATATGATGCTTTTTTGGATATAGTTATTTCATTTAAATAATGGTATATGTATAGTATATATCATATTTATTCGTTTAATTATTTTATATAAACATTCTTGAAAGAATATTATGTAGAATGAATCACATTGCACCTTGGAGACGGTATGTCGTACGTATAGATAAGCGATTATATCATTCCCATAATTGATGAAGGGTATTGAAGTGAATGGTTTATAACATCTTAGAATAAATATAATTTTATATAAATTATATATATATATTTACTAATGCAATCATTATACCCATCCATGTAAGGTGGAGGTGAATAACGGATTGCACAATGGCATGGAGACGGTTAGTCGTACCTATGCACGGATGGTGATTTCATTTTTCATAGGATGGGTAGAATGGGGAATATGGTTGTTTCATATATATAATAAATTATCATTATATTACGGATACTTATGTTATTACTTTATAATTAAACAACTAATGAATATGGATTAGAAGAATAAAGATGTTTGAATGAATTGTTATGTGATATTGTCTCTTCTTTGATTTGTCTGCTCTAAATCTTCTTTTAGAGCACTAGAGATAGTATTTGATGATGAAAAGGTCCGGTAGAATAAAAATAGTGAAGTTTAGAATGAAACTTTTATGGTTATTAAAGATATTGAAGTCTAAAAATGATGTGAAGAGGTGAGGAAGGAGGTTCCCTCTTATAATTGGGGTGAGGGGCCCTTTTGGAAACTCCATAAATAATAATTTAAAAAAAATCAAAACCAACCCTAAAACCACCAAAATATCCTAATTTAGGTTATCAGATGATATTGGGTTGTAATTCAATCAATAAATAAATTGTGGACATGTTATATTTTAATTTTAGACCATATCTTTTCAATTAACACTAACTAATTATATTTAATTTTAATTGTGTTAATAAAATTATTTGCATTTAATGGTTAAAAATATTTACTAATATGGTTATAATTTACTATAAATGGATATTTCATGAAATTTTAGATCTTATAATTTTATATTTGTAATTTTGAAATATTTTTATGATTTTAAAATAATTTAATAAAATGTTATTTTAAAAAAAATTAATAGTGTCATTTTTGACACTATTCATTTATTTGACATTTAAAAAATACACCCAAATGATAAATTAGAAATAAAATATTAAATAAACTTATAAAATTTCATATTCACCTATAAAATTTTTGGACCACATTAATTAGTTCATATCATATTAATTTTACTATTTTTAAAACAATTTATTTGATATTTCTATTAATAAAATAAATTTTGCATCACTATTATGTCCTCATTAATGGTAATTATTTAACCTCTAAATTGTATAAATGAATTTCTATGATTTATTTAATTCTTTTATATTTGTATATACTATATATAGTCTTTATTAACTACTCAGTATCCATATAATAAAATTAATATACATTTATATAATGAGATTGTTACATTTTCTCGAATTCATTAGTTTTTATTACAAACATGTCATATTAATATGTAACTAGCCACATTTTTATTATATTTAAAAAAGTAGATGATAAGAGACTAATTTAGTTATCCAATAGGATATTAATAGGTTTTAAGTTATTTTTATAATATTATTTTTATCCTTAACTACCCGATTAAACTTTAATCATATTATATATAATTACCAACGATAATATTAATAATGCAAAAAAATAAAAGTACCATATTAAAATAATTTGGATGTTCTGATTCCAAATATGGAATAAATTTTTAAAATTAAAAAACAGAAATATTTAGTAGTTAATTTGAAATTAATTCCTTTTTTGAAATGAGAAAACAAGTTTTAAAAGTCAAAAAATTGGAAAAGAATGAATTATTATTACCAATGAATTCAATATGAAAATTATTATAATGGAATACATTATATTAAATGATAAAAATATAGTCCATTTATTCTTTAAATTTATGCAATATTATAATTTTACGATATATATTATCTCGATGAAAAAGTGGTTTTAATTTTAAATTTAGCATATTCTTACCATTCATTTAAACATGAAAGTTATTTGATAAATATTAGAAATTTATACAAAGTATTTTTTTTATGTCAAATAAATATTACATGTTTTATGTTTTCATATAAATATTATTAATGTGTCAAAATATTTATTTAAAATGGGTTCTCCATTCATGGGTCTAAAATTAACCTTTTTAAAAAGGTTTTAATACCTAAAATACGATATTATTCATACCCTATGATTAAAATATCCATTGGATGAATATAAATAATATTTTATTAAGTATATAACACATAAATATCTCATTAATTACATTACAAAATGTTATTCAACCGAAAAAAAAATTTCTAATTGAATTATATTTTTCATAAATAATTGAAATCCCTTAAATTCATAATGAACTTTCATAATTTAGTTATAGTTATTCACACAATACCAATAGTTAGTATATAACAATAATTTTATAATAAGGGCATCTTGCGGTTTGTTTTAACATACAATTTCCTGAAAGAAATTCTAATGAAGAAAAAAATTATATAAAGAAAATATTTCATAAAAAACATCTGGTTGTCACATTCTAACCCTGTTAAAACGAATTTTTACAGCAAAATTCATCACTTGAAAGAAAATTGATGAGGATACCACTCCCTCATTATATCATTATGTTATGATTTAGATTCATCAAATTTTTGGTTCCTCCATTAATCGTTAACCAATATAGTGGTCATGTTTCCTGTACCTTTTTCGCAACAATCCAGTATCTCAATCGGTTATTATTCGTAAGAAATACCTTTTTCTAATGGTACAACTTCTATACTTAGTAAATGTGAAGGATCAGGTGTTTACTTTCTCTGGATACATACATAGAACACATCATGATCTTGATAGAGATTCGTTGTAATTTCCAATATGTAAGGTAGATTCCCCACACGATCTTGAATTTCAAAATGGCTGATATACCTAGGGCTCACGTTTCCCTTCTTTCCAAATCTCATTACTCTCTCCCTGGGAGATATTCTTAAGAACACCTTATCACCCATGTGAAAATTTGGGTCTTTTATTTGGTTGAAAACATAATTTCTATATCAACTCTTAGCTGATCTTATGTATTGTTTAATAAATAATCATTTTATCCAATTTCATCAACAAGGTCATGTCCTAATAGCATTCTTTCCCAAAAATAATCCCACAAAGTTGGAGTTTTTCACTTAATTCCATAGAGGGCTTTATATAGATCTATCTAAATACTAAAGTGAAGGATATTATTTTTTGAAAATTCCACAAATGTTCGGTTTGGATCCAAATAATCAATGAAATCCATTGGTTAAGCTCTCAACATGTCTTCTAGAGTTTGAATTGTCCTCTCAGCCTAAATTTCTGTCTGAGGATGATAAATAGTGTTGAAACATAACTCTGTATCCAGAGAATACTGAAGACTATGCTAGAACATTGAGGTAAACCTCAGATCCAGATCAGATATAATGGAAGGGGGTAATCCATGAAATATTACCACTTACTTTTCATATATCATGTAAATTAAATCAATAGAGAAATCCTCTGTAATACCAATGAATTGTGCTGACTTTTTGAGGAAATCAACTATAACCTAGATAACATAATTTTCTTTTGATGTTTTTGGATATATGATGAAAAAGACCATAGTGTTGTTTTCCCCTTTCAATTAGGGTATGGGTAATTGTTTTAACAGCACATAAGACTTCGGTCTCTGAGACAAAACATGCTGACAAAAAACCATCAAGAGACATATTCAGTGACATCTCTTTTCAGGCCATCCCAAAAGAATTCCACTCTTATATCCCTTTACATCCTTGTTCTTATAGGGTGAATAAAGAATTAAGAACTATGAGCCACATGAAATAGATCCTTCTCTAATTCATTAATGGTAGGAATACAAACTTAATTCATGATCTTTATTGTTTCTTCAAAATTAATGTTGAATTCACAAACATTTCACAACTTCTATTGTAAATATACATCTTCCTTATATGGATATTTTATATTATCATGTATAGATGGTTGAGAATTCATTTTAAGAAGTTAATATTTATCCCATTAAATTAAAATTTTAAGATCCACCGTTTGAAAATCCATTATTGTTAGATCCTTCATGATTCTCATCATGGATAAGTTTGCATGGTCTTTTCGCGTCAAAGCATCTGCAACCTTGTTCGCTTTCCTCGGGTGTTAATCAATTGAGAAGACATAATCATTAATAAACTTCAACCATCTTCTTTGGAACATATTCCGCTCCTTTTTTGTGAATATATACATTTAAATTTTTTGATCATTATAAATATCAAACATTTCACCTTAACGATAATGTATCCATATCTTTAAAAAAACATTCTACAGCTAACTCCAAATCCTGAGATAGGTAATTTTTCTCATTAATTTTCAACTGTTGTGAGGCATAAGATATCACCATATAATATTTCATGAGAACAAATACTTACCCCTTCATGGATGGATCTCTGTATATCACAAACTGTTCTCCACTACAAGGAAGTGTGAGCATAGGTGCACTAGCTAACATTCTTTTTAAATCTTTGAAATTCTATTTAGATTCATCTTTCCAAAATAAATGTACTCCATTACTAGTTAACATGGTGAGAGGATTATAAAATCATGAAAAATATTTCACAAAATGTCAATAATATCCATCCAAAATAAGAAAATTTCAGATCTTATATACCGTTGCTGGTCTCAACCATCTTTCAAAAATCTCCTTTATTGTTGGATCGACAGAAATCCCCACTCCTTAGATTATATGACTAAAAAATGAAATATTCTGAAACAAAAAATTACATTTGTAAATTTTTCATAAACCATATCCTTTATAAGGGTCTTTAGTACAATTGTCAAGTGAAATTCATGTTCTTACATTCTCTTTGAATAGGCAAGAATATCATCTATAAAGACTACCATAAATTGATCAAGAGAGTCTCGAATACACTATTCATTCGATCCATGAAGATATTTGGTTCATTAGTACTACAAAAAGGCATTACTACAAATTCATAGTGTCCATTCTTAGTATGTAATGTTGTCTTTGGTATATCCTCCCTTTTTACCCTTAACTGATGATATCCTGAATGAATATCCATCCTGTAGAAGTATTGAGCTCCATGTAGTTAGTCAAATAAGTCATCAATGCGAGAAAGATGATATTTGTTTTTGATAGAGATCTTGTTATGTTCTTGATAATAATTGAAGAGTCTCATTGTTCTATCATTCTTCTTAAAAAAGAGAATAGGTGTTCCCCATGGTTTAACACAAGGGAATATGAATCCCTAATCACGGTTCTCTTAGATATATTTCTTCAATTCCTGTAACTAAATTGGGGCCATTCTATAAGGTGTCTCTAAAATAGGAATATCACCCAATATGAGTTCTATTGAAAACTCAACTCCACAATATGGTGTAACACCTAGAAATTTATTTGGAAAGACATCATAAAACTCCCATACAATAGGTGTATTATTAATCTTCAGTTTATCCCCAACCATTTGAGATACATAACATTCATTTATTAGAATCAAGATCCATAAGATAGAATAATTTTATACTGGAAGGTTATATTCATCATTCCATCAATATATTAGCACAGATTGATTTGGAATATGAAATGTGACTTCCCTTCCTTGATAATTGACATGAGCTTCATATAGAGAAATAAAATCTATGAAAATAATCACATAAAATTCTAGGATATGAAGGATCACAAGATTTTCAGGTAGCACTTCCCACAAAATTCAATCAGAAAATAATTTTAGACTTTTGATTATGTTGTTGTTCGATTTGATGTTTTCACATCTAACTCAACATTAAATTGTTGTGGTAATACAACAATACCATTTGAATGTTATTCAGAAATAAAACATCAGTGGATCTAGAATCAAATGATTCATTTTTAACTTTAGAGTGGATGCTATGTGGACCATTCACCACTATATAATCATACTCCAGGTCATCGATAGTGATTCCATGTGACATTCCATTGTCTTTGTCCATAAGATTTTGTTGATGCAAATTATCAACAGTAACACTTGGCTAGGGTATTGACTGGAATAATTCAATTTCCATGCACATGTAACATTAAAGTGTAGGAGGTGCATTCTGTGTAGCCTTTTCATTGTTTTCATCATTATATATCCTTTTCCCATAACATTCTAATTCAACTTACCAATGAGATTATTTTCCATACATTAAATATATACTAGTACATTTAAGAAAATGCCCTCTATGATTCCTTCTATACTTTGAGGATAAGCGAAAATCATCTTTTTTTCAGTGTGGTATTTATATTTTCCATTGAATTCCATTTTTCTCATCTTATTATTCCCAAATTACTAATGGGTAACTCCAATATCCATGTAAACATTGAGAGAACATTATAATATTTCTTCGTAGCTATTGAATTCCCTAATGGCTATTACCCTTAAGAGACTTGGTTTTATGCCACTAAAAAATCGATCAATTTTAATATCAGGTTGGATGCAAATTACAAAAGCATACCTTGCGAGTCTTGAAAAATTGTCTTCATATGTAAAAAAAATCATCATTATTTTTCATAATTTCATGGAACTCTTTATCCATATATGTTCGAATAATATGAGGGAAAATCATATTGAATAATAAGTTCTTGAACTCATCACATTCAATGGAATCAATTTCATCTATTTTACATGGATTCTTGATATGATTCCACCATTAATCAGTTTCTCCTTCCTAATAATAGACATCTAAGATGCATTTATCATGGTCAGAACATTTTAGAACTAATAATATCATTTCAGTGGTACTAATCCACTATTCTTCAACAAATGGATCAGAAGACTAGCTGAATAAAGGTGGACGTTGTCTCATGATGGAATCAATAGAATGTTTCTCCCTCTTTTTCTTGTTTGAAAGTACTGAATGCTTCATATCTTGAGAAAGTTGTGTGATCATGGATATATAATTTTTAATTCCATCTCACATAACATTATGTTTCTCAGGTGGAATATAATTTCTTTTCGGTCACATTTGGAATTAACGTGGTTCCTTTAGGTTCCTGCCATTCACTAAAACCATGAATCCTAGTTTGAGAAACACTAATCATAACAAAAAAATCACATAAATAAGAATAAAATTTCAATTTTGGACATAGTAGTTTTTATCATAGGTTATTCATGAACATATATAAAACACTAGGATAGTATTGTTACCTATACTTAGACATATCCATAGTGTTCCTACTAAGGTTATCTCACCCGAGATTCCAATGTAAAACTATACCTTTTCTATGATACCAACTATAATGGTACATAAATTACATATAGAAATTAATTAAACATTGAAGAATATTTAATACATAACCTAATTAAACCACGCCAAGACCTTATAGGATTAGTGACTTTAGAAACTGTGAAACATAAACAACAGGTTTATAAAACATCCACATTCTATCACATTATTTTCTTCATAACTAGACATCCTTTTGACATAGCATACTTAATACCCTTATTCATGACCTTTGGAAAAGAAACATTTATAAAGTTTGAGATCAAATTCTTAGCAATGGTGAATAAGGGAAATAACAATCATATCATAAGCATAAGAACTAAACATTTGAAAATCATATCCTCTATAAAAAAGATCATAATAATGTTTGAATGGATAAATCATGAAATAGAAATGTAGTCTCAATAGTCATAACAGAAGACATGAAATATTGTTTCATACAAATGTAATCCTAAAAGATCATTTCATATTAGTCACTTCTCATTGGTGAGACAATCATAGCGGACAAAGTCCACTACTGAACTGATATCACTCCTCGTTCTTGCCCTGTATTACTAAACCAGATTTACATACAGTTCTATTCATGTTTATATCATGATATATAAATCCTTACACAATTTATTGGTGGGGGATATAGCTCCCAACCATCTCATTATGAAATAATTATTACGTCTACCATAAAAACTTAAAAAACATTAACCATATCATATCCCATGAAAAAATTGGATTCTTAAATATTATTCCATCACAATTCATATAAAACAAATGGATTTTCTAAATAACACATAACAAAATCAGAGTAATAACATGGTTAAAAATATAAACATATTAAAAGAGTGTCATCTTATATGGAAAATATTTTTTGCAAAACACTTGAAATTAATTCCTGATGAAAATAATGTTTCTTCTACAAAAACATTTTACTACCCCAAAAAGAAACAAAATTTTTGAAGAAATAACATTATGTGAAAATAAACTTATAATATTGTAGGGGAGGATTCCCAAAAATAAGGTATTATGAAAGCATAAATTTTTTTAAGTTGTACAAGTAAAAATACATTCTTCTCATACTTTTTCCGTTATAGTCATATAGTACTTCTTACTAAAAATGACAAAAGATTTCCTTCACACCAATTAGTCAGAAATTACCATCTATTAAAATTGACTTTTAATAATTTTAGAAGGATATAAATATTATTTCGAAATTAATATTTTAGAAACATGGACATGGATGATAAATATACCCCAGAAAATACTTAACAATAAACAATCTCAGATAAAAATGAGATTTAAAATTTTATCTCTTACCTTAGGTCTGATATAATTCATATGTATATGAACCTATAGTATATTGATTTATATAATGTTAATTATTTATTCTAGAGTCATAATCCTTTTTATGATATCATTTATGATCATATTTCCATCAGTTTGATAGTAACATTTCCTTGTTACTCATTATTTGAGTGTTAACTGCATTATGTTCTTATTAATGTTTTGTCAGATATCTTCTTATTCTTCAATTTAGGTTATAGTGTTATCAATTAAATAATGGTATTAATAAAATATAAATAATATTTATTCATTAAATTCATTTACATAATCATTCTTTAATTATGATAATGTAGAAAAAATCAAATCACACTATGTAGATGGTAAGTCATACATGCACTTGAGCAATGATATCGTTCCAATAATTATTTAATACTATTTATTTTAATGTTGTATAGTTTTCAGAATGAAGATAGTTTTATATAAATCATATATATATTTATTAATTTCATCATTATACACATCCGTGTGAGTTGGTGGTTTAAAACTGATTACAACACTTTGTTGAGAGGGTATGTTGTACGTATTCATGTTAGGTGATTTCATTTTTTGTAAGATTGGTAGAGGGTATAATATGGTTTTTTCTTATTTATAATGACATATCAGTATATTGGTGATAATTATGTTTTTAATTTATAATGAAAAAAACTATTGAAGATGAAGTATAAAAACAAATTAGTTTGAATGAATCCTTTAGCGATATTATTTCTTCTTTGAAGACCCTCTATTTATTCTTTTTTTAGAGAACTATACTAGTTATTTGAAGATAAAAAAATCCTATAGAATGAAAACAGGGAACTTGATAAGGAAAAAGGATAGGGGATTTCCGATCTCTAAGGCTGAAAATGTTTTGAAGTAGTGAGGGAGGATGTGCCCTTTTATAATTGAGGTGTGGGACACTTTTTGAAACTTCATAATTAATAATTTATAATAAAATAAAATTCAACCAAATACCACCAAATTGTCCAATTTTGGTATATGAGATAATATAAGTTTGTAATACCATCAATCTATAAATTTTGGAGAACTAATATTTTCAATTTAAACAATATCTCATTAATTGACACTTAGTTATTCTAATTTATAATAATAATGTTAATAACATTCTAAATATTTAATGGTTATAAATATTTACTTATATGGCGTTAATTGGCCATAAATAGATATTTAATGCACTTTTGGATCTTAAAATTTTCACATTGTAATTCTTAAATATCTTTATTATTTTTAAATAATGCAACATAACCTTTCGAATATGTATAAAAATGAATTTCTTGATTGGAAAAGAACTAGAAAATAATTTCCTTACCTTGAAGAGTTACTCCTAAATCATCAGGATTAGAACTATAAGGGGTTGAGAAAATCATTTGGGGACTAACTAGGAGGAAAATTTACCAGAAATTTATATAGGATGTATTTTTAGAGATGGGTAGTTTTGAAATTGGTTTCTATTTATAGAAAAAAGTGGTGGGAATTTTTTTGTAATTTCAAAATAAAATTCTAAAAAATCATGGTTCTGGAAAATATAATGACATTGGATTACCCATTGTTTTTCTCATGGTATAGAAAATTTTAGTACACTTTATGATAATTTGTAATGCCCTGACACCAGAAGCCTAGAGTTAGTGCATTATTACATATCATTGGCATGATCAAATAAGATCTAGTCTTGAATGACCAATTAGTTTAGTATCCTTTGAAGTGATAGATACTTTCATAAGGTTTAAATTTCATCATGAAATGTAAAACTACAAAAAAAATTGTTTCCATAGACAACACTGAGATCCCATAGACTATCCCTACAGGTCAATCATAACATCATTCAGCGCTTCCTGGGAAAAATAAAACATAGAAAGGGGGAGCTCAGATTCTTAATAAGGATAACAATATAGTAGAAGTTTTCATAAATTAGCATAAACATTTAAGGAAATGTATACAACTAAAACAAAATCATTTTTAACATAAACATCATCATAATATGGAAAATATAAATCAAATATTATTACATTTACTTACTCATATGGATATTCTACTGGTCGAATAATCACATGCAATATCAATAGCCACATTAATAATGATGGAATGCATAATGTCGGACTTTCATAACCACATACTCAATTACTTGTGCCAAGACGACATATAAGATTTTGTCAAGGCCTTGTGCCATGACACTAGTTTGTCTCATTAGACCTACGGATGCATCAGGGAGTAAAAGCGGGCTCCACCCGTCACTTACAAAGTCCAATGCATTCCCCATATGAAAAGGTTTAAACATAACATAAACATTCGTATTAAAACTAGCATACGAAATGTCAATACTTTATCCATAAATCGTGAATGATATAAAAATATCATATCCACAGTCAAACATATAAAAAAATCCCTCAATACAATATATAAGTTTTGTGTCATAATAAATCAACTTCTAAAAAGATTACAATCGATCGAAGGATGTTGACATAGATGAAATGAAAACATTTTTTTGAGAAATATCTCTTTATATTTTGAAATCATTAAAAATTCATATGATTACAAAAGAAAACATTTATTTTAAAAATATTCTTATAATATTGTATGGGAAGCTTTGATGGTGTTATAACGGCATAGAATATCCTCACCCACCGTATATGTCAAAAACCATTCTTACCTTAATTTTGTCGAAATGGTCATAAATTACATTGGTTGGAAAACGAAGAAAATATTTATTTCAAATAATATATGGTAAAATATGGTTATAAATGACTTTAACCTATTGTCTAGTAAATAGTACAAATGTTTTGAAATACATTTTTATGAAACATGGATGTGGATGATAAAGAGGTCCCAGTAGATAATTATGTATAAAAAACCTCAGATAATAACGGGATTGTAGAATTTAACCTTACCCTTAACATTTCCTTGGTCAAGGGATGGTTAACCTCCGGTATAATGGTGAAATAATAGTTATTAAATTATACATGAATCATATACATTAATATGTTATCATATATGATCTTTTAACATTCCTTTGATAATAATATCATAGTAATATCATCGTTTCGGGTTTAGTGGATTCATTTTACATTATATTCTTTGTTATGTGGGTCATATTTTTTATATATGGGATGTATCATATTCATATCCAGAATTATATCATGACTTTAAACATTATTTTTAATCATCAAATAAAAATTAGTCTTCAATGCATACAATGGGGAATTAATATCATCGCGTTCGTGGAGACGGTAATCCGTACATACGCACATGCAACAATATCATTTTTTTGATATTAAAATTATATATAATTGGATGGTATATCATATATACAGAAGCATTATCATTCTATATTTATTATTTACATCAATTAAACATCATTATTATACCCATCCAAATAATAATGTATTGAATAACAATTACAACATGACATGGAGATGGAAAGCCTTACGTACGCACGTATGGTGACATGTCATTAAATGGATGGATAGAATAATGAATATGGTTGTACCATATTTATAATAACATCATAGTATATATAATATAGTAGTGTTTTTATTTTAGAATGGAAACAACAAATAAAGAGGATGTGGAAGAAGAAAGGAACTTGACAGGGGTGATGAAATATTTAACTCTTTTTCAGGTTCTTCATTTTGATTTGATCAAAAACGCTCCTTAGGTCTACTTTTTGACTAAATTAAGGCCTCTAGGATTAAGTTAGTACATTTTATAGGGTATTTGGGTAGGTTTTGGCCGATCCAAATGGCTTTGAAGGCGATAATTAGAGAGAAGGGGGAGTGCCCTCTTATAAGAGGGTGAGGGGCACCATAGGAAACACAAGAAATTTCATTTTATAATAAAATAATTTTATGATTATAATGGATCAAAAATAAATTATTTAAATTATAATGTGGGTATGGGTCTAACTCCACTCAACCAATAGGTTTTAAATAGGTTTTGGTCACTATATAAACATTATCATTTAGATTTTACTCTTAGTTAAATAGTTTGACATTTACCATGTCTCTTTGTATTATTATATTATATGGTTAATAAACTATATATATACTTCCAAAAGAACCCCAAGTGGTTAATTAACGATACAACTATCTTTATATAAGATGTTTTTCTTAACCTTGGATTTTTATGAATATAATATAAATTAATAATCTAATTTTTTTTCAATACTATTTTATGTCAATTTTGACACTATTTGGTATTTTATTTTTTATAAATTCATTACAGCATTATTACTACAAAAAAAATTCATCTAACAAACCATAATATTTCATAGTAACCTAGAAAATTAGTGGAATCCATAATAAGTCTCAAATTAAATTTATTTGGATATTTCAAATATCAATTATAATTTCAACCATAATATTCATTGTATCATAAATGAATTAAATTATGTAATGTATAAAAAATATAAATAAAATACCACTATGTATGAAATTATTTATATTTATAATGAATATTAATAGTTGAATTTATCTTATGTGTAACTCTATATTAAAATTCTTTTAGTTATTAATCCTTGATTTTAACTCTTTTAACTCTTATTTGAATTAAATAATAATAAATGTCCTAATAAAATCCTACTGGACCAAAGAGGTTCATATTTTATTTCTAAGTTTTTTTTGGTCGAATTATGCATATCCAATAAAATTTGGATATGTGTTAGGGTAATAATAATATCATTTTTACCCTTAATTACCCTATTTACTTTTTATTGTGGCAAATAAAAATAAATAGTTACTATCCATCAAAAATTATTCTCATCTTATTGAACCAAATTTTACTAACTAATATCAACCATATCTCTCATAGTTTTGAAATTTAACTCACAGAAGTGGTAAAATTAGGTTTTATGTAAATTTCCAAATGGTCATAGAAGGTGGGTAAAAGATGGTAAAAAGTTCAATAAAAATTTTATATATCTAAAATTATTATAAACAGAATCCAATGAGTTACATTGAACATATATAAGTATTATGTATCTATTATGACCTAAAATAAATTAAAATAAAATAAATAATTATTTCAATAAATATTCGATTTTAAACTATAACTTAGTGTTTTCACTATTCATCAAAAATTGAATGTTTTCAGAAAAATATCAAAATTTCACCTTAAGCTAATTTCAAAATTCCGAATCCTAAAACGAAGTCCAATTTGAATGATAAATTTTTTAAATTACAAAAAAGTGGGTATTACTATTCATAATTACTAGTTTGATTGGTTGTGGTGTGTTATAACTTGAAGTTGCGTACAACACACACTACTTTATTATTCAAAGGGAAGTGTATCGTGGAAGAATGGGGTGTTACATTCTCCCCTAATTCAAATAATTTTGTCATTAAAATTTCTAAAATATTACCACATAAAATGACTCGGGAGGTTCGTCAACATAATTTCCTCATATTCCCATGTTGCCTCTTCCATCTTATAGTTTCTCCATAAATCTTTTACCAGACGAGTCATCCAGTTTCTCAGCACTTCTTCTCTAGTATCAAGAATCTTGACAGGCTCTTCGTAATAAGATAGATCGGGTTCCAGTTCTAATACCTCGTAGGTGAGTACATGCGTTGGGTTAGGAATGTATTTTCTCAATAGCGATACATAGAGCACATAATAATATTTTGAGAGACTTGGAAGCATTTCCAAATGATAAGGTACATCCCCAATACGTTCTAGAATTTTGAAAGGTCAGATATACATGGGACTCAATTTACGCATCATACCAAAATGTATAACACCCTTCCATTGAGATACCTTAAAAAAACATGATCTCCTACTTGAAATTCCAAATCCTTCCATCGGTTATCCACATAGCTCTTCTACCTACTTTGAGATGCTTTGATGTGGTTTTGGATTAGCTTCACCTTTTATATCGTTTCCTCCACAATTTCTGGGCCTACGAGTTTTCTTTCACCAACATCATCCCAATAGGTTGGTGTGCGACATATATTTCCTTATAACACTTCATATAGTGCCATTTGAATACTTTAATGGAATCTTTTTTGGTAAGAAAATTCTACCAGAGGTAAATATTGAACCCACAAACCATGAAAGTCATGTGAGAAAGATCTCAACATGTCTTCTATGGTTTGAATAGTTTGTACTGATTGTCCATCAGTTTGAGGGTGGTAGGAAGCGCTCAAACGAATTCCATTTGTAAAGACCCATAAAATTCAAGGGAAATTTTTTCTTAATTTTCTTTAGAATTTTACAAGAGCGTAGTTTCTGACGGCACCTGATTCCGAGGCCCGAAGTGCCCGGAATCATTTTCCGAAGTTTGGCTCGGGTACGTTCAGTGAACGAACGAGCGGGAATTACTAACTTTTGATCCGGTGCTCGGAATTGAAATCCGAGGGCACCGATGAACTCGCAGCGCCGATATTTGCTTAAAGAGACCTTTTCGGAAGATGCGTTTGTTGCGGGTTGAAAGTTAGTTTTTGGGTTTTTAGTTTAAGTTAAATTAAATTCGTGAAGAACAAATTTTATTTTAACTTGTTAAATCCTACCAAAGGGGGTTGGAAGTGGGACCCACATCCACTTAACCTCCCTTGGGAGGATTAAGTGTGGTGGGGCCCACACGAATCTCCCAACCTTTCATCTTCTCCCAACTCCCTTAACCCCTCTTTAATGACTTGAGTTATTTAATTTTGGAGTTAATCTTTTTTGAAATTCAAACCTTTGAAATTCTTTTGTTAGGTTTGTAAATAAAATAAGCTCTTATTTTATTTGGTTGGCTTAGAACACTTTGGCCACCTTGAGAGATTTTGAGAGCTTTTCTTCTTCTTCTTCAACTCTGACGAAGAACACGAAGAACCTTCGAACTTGACGAAGAACGCTCAAGTTCCGACGAAGAACGCCGCTCCGCTCTTCTTCGTCTTCCGTGTCAACGAGAGGGAACGCCGCTTCCTCCTCAGATTCCCTTCGTCAGCATACGAAGTTTCGCCAACGACGTATCACATCGGACGCACCTCTTCGTCATCGGATTTGATGAACGACGACCGCGACGCCCGACCTCCGCGACGTTGTCTTCCGCGGAACGTTGTCAAATCTACGAACCTATACCCGAGGTAGGGGTTGTTGATTATTGTTTAATTATTTTATCCTTGTTCGTGGTTCATGCATAACTGACGTATGGATTTTATAAAAGTGTTATTGTTTAACGTGAGGGGGCCGGACCGCTTGAACACGACCGAACCCCCTCCATCGTTCATGTTGATTTGCTTTGCGGGTGGAAACAAGATGGCGTGGTGCCGTCGCACCACACGGTTAATCGTGCGTTTATTTTACGCAACACCGTCGCGCGCGCACCATGGAAGAAACATCAAGAACGCGACGCCGTCGCGCCGCGTTGAAAGAAATCAAGGTGCGGTGGAGGGGCGCGGTGCCGTCGCACCACGCCGGACGACGAACACCGCGGCCGGTTCCGGGCCGCGGCGGAAAGAGAAGACCGGCGGCCGAGCCGCCGACGTCGGAAGCCGAAGAGGGGACCGGATTTTCCGGTCCGTTAGAGAAAACCGGTCGGCCAGCTGGCCGGCCGGATGGCATTAAACTGGGGGAAATTAATCCCCCGGCCGGCTCACAAAACCCCCCTCTTAATGAGGGGGGCGGTTTCCTTGAGGGGGGCAGGAGGCCCCCCGTCTCCTGCCAATCAAGCCCCCCACGATGGGGGGGGGGGGGTGTTTTGCAACAGGTGCGGCTAAAAAGCCGCGCCGCCTCCAAGAAAGCGGGGGCTTTGCCCCCCGCATGCCGCCTCTATGCGGCGCCAGGCCGCCGCGGCCGCCGCGCCGCCGCGCCGGGTCGGACCCGGGTTGGGTCGACCCGGTTCGGGCCGACCCAGGGGGGGTCGGGCCGGGTCGGCCCGGACCCGGACCCCCCGTTTTGAATCAGTTTCGGTCTTTTGGCCATAACTTGAGCCACGGACCTCCGAATGACGAACTGTCTGCGGCAACGCGATCCTTGGATCGAGACGGTCGTTTCGGTATATCGCACTCAGGGTTTCAAAATACTTTGAGTTCGGCTGGGTTGGTTCGTTCACGAAACCAACCGGGCCCTCGGAGCGGAAACACTCATATCTTAAGCTACGGATGTCCGATTGACGTGCCGTCAGCTTTGTTGTGTTCCTCTTAGTGAGACGGTTCTTTTGGCATACTCCGCCCGAGGTTTGGACACAGATGGAGTACGGTCGGGTTGTTTTTGCCTTAAAAACCAACCGGGTCCCGGGGACGAAAATGCCAATAACTCTCAGACCGGGCGTCCGATCGACGCGCCGTCTGATGCGTTGAGTTCCTATTGACGATACGGAACTTTTGGATACATCAAATCTGGACTTTGTGAAAGTTGATGTATCAGCCTCTCGGCTCGTGGAGCGGATCCTCTGAACGAGCTTGCCGTGTGCGGGAACCCTAGTGCTGGCTGCGACTGTTACTGTGACTGCTACTGCTACTGCTACTGCTACTGTGACTGCGACGACAACAGTACAGAGATCCTGTGTGGATTCGACGGCGACGACTACTGCACTCAGCGATCCTACGTGGATCAGTGCTACAGGTCCTGCGAGGGCCCGATCCTGTGTGGGTCCGATCCTGTGTAGGTCACTGCGGGGGTTAGTACCTATCGATCCTTCGTGGGTCCGACGACTTAGATGGTTCTTTGATCATCTTTAACGTCATCCGAAGAAGTATACCTGTGTGAGATGAATCTTCTGTTTTACTCGATAGAGGTGGTGCGCATGGTTGTACCGGCAGACCCGTGATACTGGAGACGAGCGTACGGAGTACGGAGACCGTGTTGCCGGCTGAGACCTGAAGACTGCTCGACCGACTCGACTTGGAGTGAGTCGACTAGCCCCGTGGACGGAGCGCCCGGTATTTGGCGGCAGACCCACGGCGGACGGAGCGCCTGGTAGTTGGCAGCAGACCTGCGGTACTCGACTGGAGGAGTACCTCTGTAGGCTATTTGGGTGAGCGCCCGGTATTTGGCAGCAGACCCTCAGCGGACGGAGCGCCCGGTAGTTGGCGGCAGACCCGCGGTACTCGACAGGAGGAGTACCTCACCAGTCTTAGGTTAGTGAGCAGTATCTCTGAGTCGTGACAGGACACTGTACACTTCAGAGATGGGGCTCTTCAGTAGTTACGTTTTTGATAATGAAAATCCTGTGTGAGCTGAATCCTTTTGCTTTCCTGTGTGGATTGTATTGTGCAATCCTGTGTGGATTACGTTTTTCTTTCCTGTGTGGAATATGTTTACTTTCCTGTGTGGACTGAGTTGTACTTGGGCTCGGAGGTTGGAGCGTATTTTGAAATTGATGACTTAGGTATATGTATGGGCATATACCTAAGCAGTGTCGGTTGTTACTTCGTGTTTGTACCTTTCTTCGTGGTTTATCCTTTGTGGATTTGAGAGACCTTCAGGGGTATCGGGGTCCCTACTGAGTAGCTTATATACTCACCCCTGCACGGGCTTTGCCCGCACGACGTTGTGTTGGTTGCAGACGACGGAAAGCGTTGACCTTAACTGAGGCTTGCAGAGCGGGACGGTACCCGGAGGTGGACCACTGGGCGGGACGTGCACGGAGCGGACGGCGGGACCCGTGGAGCAGAGGAGCTATCTGTACCCACCCTTCAGGTGGAATTTCTAGTGGACAGCTCGGTGTAGCGGCTTTTACTTTTCAGTTGTTGTTTTCCCTTTCGAGTTGTACTTTACTTTCAGTTTGGGTTTGTATACTGGCCCATTTACTTTTCCGCACATTCAGTTGTACACTGCTTTTGTTTAGTGTTTACTTTCCGCTTGCTTACTCTGTGGTGCTTGTTTTTTTTTCAAAGGCAATGCCTTCCCTTTTTACCGGGATTTACGCCTTGGTGCTAGTCGCCAGCCCCTGGCCTATGGAAGGCGGGTTTGGGGTAGTCACGGAACGGACCCCGAGGGCGGGTCGTGACAAATTGGTATCAGAGGTGTTCGCTTCTACCGCGAACTCTGATCTTTTCTATGTGAAGCAATAATGTTTAGCGTATTGAGTGTGGTTATCAGTCCAGGGAGTCCAGTGTTGGTGCGGCGGCCGACGTATCCGTACACCAGGACCCTGACTTCTGATTTCCGACTTAATGCACGAAAACATTGATTGCGTGTGTATTTCAAAGTTTTCTTTATGATTACTTAAATCAGCTCACCAGGTATACTGTTCTGACCGTGGTGCACCTGTTTCCTTTTCAGGATGGCCCCACGACGGCAGTCAGCTAGGGTTCCGAGAGTCGAGCGTGACGACATCCCACTGAGCGACGAGGCCTCGGTGCAGGGCCCTTTGTCAGCAGTGGCACCGGCGGTAGCTCTACCCGCCGAGCCCCCGATGCTTCCAGCAGCAGCTGCTGACGATGCACGTCGCCTCAGCGCACTGCATGAGTTTCAGCGCCAGCGACCGCCCAGGTTTCGCGGGGAGACGGATCCCCAGGCAGCAGAGGACTGGCTGGAGGCAGTGGTACGAGTGTTTAGGCTAGTGAGGACACCAGCAGACCTCATGGTGATCCTCGCTGCGAGCCTACTACACGCAGGAGCAGGACGATGGTGGAGCTTGATGCTCCAGGTGCACGATGAGGCATCTCTACTTTGGACGGACTTTGAGAGCCTCTTCCGCTCCGAGTTCGTCCCAGCCACTCTTCGTGCGGTGCGTATCCAGGAGCTTCTACAGTTGCGGCAGGGCAGCATGACGGTCGCTCAGTACTCGGCGAGATTTACCGATCTCTCGAGATACTCGACCGACATGGTACGAGACCCATTCTTCCGGGCCCGGACCTTCGAGCAGGGTTTGAGACACGAGATCTGGGCATCGCTGATCTCCCTCAGCATACCGACTCAGACAGGAGTACTGGAGCGAGCCCTCCTGATCGAGAGTTTCCTGGCTGAGTCCACAGTGAGACCTACCGCAGGGCGGCAGATAGCGGAGTCTTCGGCAACAGGTAGCCGACGGATGACTCAGGGTTCCAGGCAGACCAGACCTACCGGTGGCCGACTGCACGACTCAGGCTCAGTTGTACGGGGAAGTCGGGGTGGAGTCAGAGCCAGGCGTGCCGAGATTGGGCAGTGTTACTCCTGTGGCGGGATTGGTCACATGGCTCGTGACTGTCCGACCCGCCATGCTGATGATCAGCAGTTAAGTGAAGAACCTTCCAGGCAGAGGCAGAGGTTCGACCGTGGTGGTCCGCAGGGAGGAGGCGGACGAGGCAGAGGAGCTGGACGAGCAGCCGGTGGTGGGCGACGCTTTGAGGCTCTTCCACCACCACCACCAGGAGGTCCACCCCGACCACAGGGAGTAGGTGAACATGCGAGAGCTGAACTTCAGGCAACCGAGGCCTTCGATCATGGAGCTCTGGGAGCCGATGGAAAGGAGCAGAACTAGTGGATACATCCCTTGTACTTCTGGTTCCTTGTTGCATTTGTGTAGCGTCTTGTATTATGAGCTGCAATAACAAATGACGCATACCTTTGTGATATTTTCGTTCCTGTCCTCTTTCATGATGTTACTAAGAGGTTCCAGTTTTGGCTGTTGACCTGACCCTCACTTGTGAGACATCTACTGGAGGAGACCCAGTTACCACACACTGATGCCGACAGTGTGACTCATCCCTTGGAGGCGAGAGTAACGGTTGAATCTCTTAGTAGTAGCGTCGAGGCCTTACGACGTCATCCTTGGTATGGAATAGTATCATCCATGTTAGGATTGACTGTTTTAGGCAAAGAATGTGGTTCATACAGGGGATGGGACCAGATTTCTCTTATCAGCAAAGAAGAAATCTTGCAGCTCTGGTGGGACCGGAGATGGTCCAGGCCAGGACAGAGAAGGTCCAGGTCATCCAGGAGCGGATGAGTACAGCTCAGAGCCGGTAGAAGTCATATGCTGACAGGAGGCGGAGACCACTAGAGTTCGAGGATGGAGACCACGTCTTCTTGCGGGTCTCACCTCGACGTGGTATTCGGAGATTTGGCCGAGGCAGCAAGTTATCTCCGCGCTTCATCGGACCCTTTCAGGTCCTCAACAGGGTTGGTGAGGTGGCTTATCGTCTGGCTCTACCACCTCAGTTGCACCAGGTGCACGACGTCTTCCACGTGTCTCAGTTGAGGAGATACGTGCACGACCCGGCGCACATCATTGACCATGGGGAGCTTGACGATGACGATGGGGCGACTTTTACGGAGGTCCCGGTGGAGATAGAGGATCGACAGGAGCGGGTCCTGCGTGGGCGATCGATTCCTCTTGTGCGCATCAGATGGCAGCACGGGAATCTCCAGGAGAGCACATTGGAGCGGGAGGCTCAAATGCGTGCTCAGTACCCTCATTTGTTTCCCTAGTTTTTGATGTATCTTTACGGGGACGTAAAGCCCTGAGGTGGGAGTAATGTAAAGACCCGTAAAATTCAAGGTAAATTTTTTCTTAATTTTCCTTAGAATTTTACAAGAGCGCGGTTTCTGACGGAACCTGATTCTGAGGCCTGGAATGCCCGGAATCATTTTCCGAAGTTTGGCTCGGGTACGTTCAGTGAACGAACGAGCGGGAATTCCAAACTTTTGATCCAGTGCTCGGAATTGAAATCCGAGGGCACCGATGAACTCGCAGCGCCGATATTCGCTTAAAGAGACCTTTTCGTAAGTTGCGTTTGTTGCAGGTTTAAAGTTAGTTTTTGGGTTTTTAGTTTAAGTTAAATAAAATTCGTGAAGAACAAATTTTATTTTAACTTGTTAAATCCTACCAAAGGGGGTTGGAAGTGGGACCCACATCCACTTAACCTCCCTTGGGAGGATTAAGTGTGGTGGGGCCCACACGAATCTCCCAACCTTTCATCTTCTCCCAACTCCCTTAACCCCTCTTTAATGACTTGAGTTATTTAATTTTGGAGTTAATCTTTTTTGAAATTCAAACCTTTGAAATTCTTTTGTTAGGTTTGTAAATAAAATAAGCTCTTATTTTATTTGGTTGGGTTAGAACACTTTGTCCACCTTGAGAGCTTTTGGGAGCTTTTCTTCTTCTTCTTAAACTCTGACGAAGAACACGAAGAACCTTCGAACTTGACGAAGAACGCTCAAGTTCCGACGAAGAACGCCGCTCCGCTCTTCTTCGTCTTCCGTGTCAACGAGAGGGAACGCCGCTTCCTCCTCGGATTCCCTTCGTCAGCATACGAAGTTTCGCCAACGACGTAACACATCGGACGCACCTCTTCGTCATCGGATTTGACGAACGACGACCGCGACGCCCGACCTCCGCGACGTTGTCTTCCGCGGAACGTTGTCAAATCTACGAACCTATACCCGAGGTAGGGGTTGTTGATTATTGTTTAATTATTTTATCCTTGTTCGTGGTTCATGCATAACTGACGTATGGATTTTATAAAAGTGTTATTGTTTAACGTGAGGGGGCCGGACCGCTTGAACACGGCCGAACCCCCTCCATCGTTCTTGTTGATTTGCTTTGCGGGTGGAAACAAGATGGCGTGGTGCCGTCGCACCACGCGGTTAATCGTGCGTTTATTTTACGCAACACCATCGCGCGCGCACCATGGAAGAAACATCAAGAACGCGACACCGTCACGCCGCGTTGAAAGAAATCAAGGTGCGGAGGAGGGGCGCGGTGTCGTCGCACCGCGCCGGACGACAAACACCGCGGCCGGTTCCGGGCCGCGGCGGAAAGAGAAGACCGGCGGCCGAGCCGCCGGCGTCGGAAGCCGAAGAGGGGACCGGATTTTCCGGTCCCGTTGGAGAAAACCGGCCGGGTAGCTGGCCGGCCGGATGGCATTAAACCGGGGGAAATTAATCCCCCGGCCGGCTCACAAAACCCCCCTCTTAATGAGGGGGGCGGTTTCCTTGAGGGGGGTAGGAGGCCCCCCGTCTCCTGCCAATCAAGCCCCCCACGATGGGGGGGGGGGTTTGCAACAGGTGCGGCTAAAATGACACGCCGCCTCCAAGAAAGCGGGGGCTTTGCCCCCCGCGTGCTGCCTCCATGGGGCGCCAGGCCGCTGCGCCGCCGCGCCGGCCGGCCGGGCGGGCCGGGTCGGCCCGGACCCGGACCCCCCGTTTTGAATCAGTTTCGGTTTTTTGGCCATAACTTGAGCCACGGACCTCCGAATGACGAACTGTCTGCGGAAACGAGATCCTTGGATCGAGAAGGTCGTTTCGGTATATCGCACTCAGGGTTTCGGAATACTTTGAGTTCGGCCGGGTTGGTTCGTTCACGAAACCAACCGGGCCCTCGGAGCGGAAACACTCATATCTTAAGCTACGGACGTCCGATTGACGTGCCGTCAGCTTTGTTGTGTTCCTCTTAGTGAGACGGTTCTTTTGGCAGACTCCGCCCGAGGTTTGGACGCATGTGGAGTACGGTCGGGTTGGTTTTGCCTTAAAAACCAACCGGGTCCCGGGGACGAAAATGCCAATAACTCTCAGACCGGGCGTCCGATCGACGCGCCGTCTGATGCGTTGAGTTCCTATTGACGATACCGAACTTTTGGATACATCAACTCTGGACTTTGTGACAGTTGATGTATCAGCCTCTCGGCTCGTGGAGCGGATCCTCTGAACGAGCTTGCCGTGTGCGGGAACCCTAGTGCTGGCTGCGACTGTTACTGTGACTGCTACTGCTACTGCTACTGCTACTGTGACTGCGACGACAACAGTACAGAGATCCTGTGTGGATTCGACGGCGATGACTACTGCACTCAGCGATCCTACGTGGATCAGTGCTACAGGTCATGCGAGGGCCCGATCCTGTGTGGGTCCGATCCTGTGTAGGTCACTGCGGGGTTTAGTACCTATCGATCCTTCGTGGGTCCGACGACTTAGATGGTTCTTTGATCATCTTTAACGTCATCCGAAGAAGTATACCTGTGTGAGCTGAATCTTCTGTTTTACTCGATAGAGGTGGTGCGCTTGGTTGTACCGGCAGACCCGCGATACTGGAGACGAGCGTACGGAGTACGGAGACCGTGTAGCCGGCTGAGACCTGAAGACTGCTCGACCGACTCGACTTGGAGTGAGTCGACTAGCCCAGTGGACGGAGCGCCCGGTATTTGGGGGCAGACCCACGGTGGACGGAGCGCCTGGTAGTTGGCAGCAGACCCGCGGTACTCGACTGGAGGAGTACCTCTGTAGGCTATTTGGGTGAGCGCCCGGTATTTGGCAGCAGACCCTCAGCGGACGGAGCGCCCGGTAGTTGGTGGCAGACCCGTGGTACTCAACAGGAGGAGTACCTCAGCAGTCTTAGGTTAGTGAGCAGTATCTCAGAGTCGTGACAGGACACTGTACACTTCAGAGATGGGGCTCTTCAGTAGTTACGTTTTTGATAATGAAAATCCTGTGTGAGCTGAATCCTTTTGCTTTCCTGTGTGGATTGTATTGTGCAATCCTGTGTGGATTACGTTTTGCTTTCCTGTGTGGAATACGTTTACTTTCCTGTGTGGACTGAGTTGTACTTGGGCTCGGAGGTTGGAGCGTATTTTGAAATTGATGACTTAGGTATATGTATGGGCATATACCTAAGCAGTGTCGGTTGGTACTTCGTGTTTGTACCTTTCTTCGTGGTTTATCCTTTGTGGATTTGAGAGACCTTCAGGGGTCTCGGGGTCCCTACTGAGTCGCTTATATACTCACCCCTGCATGGGCTTTGCCCGCACGACGTTGTGTTGGTTGCAGACGACGGACAACGTTGACCATAACTGAGGCTTGAAGAGCGGGACGGTACCCGGAGGTGGACCACTGGGCGGGACGTGCACGGAGCGGACGGCGGGACCCGTGGAGCAGAGGAGCTATCTGTACCCACCCTTCAGGTGGAATTTCCAGTGGACAGCTCGATGTAGCAGCTTTTACTTTTCAGTTGCTGTTTTCCCTTTCGAGTTGTACTTTACTTTCAGTTTGGGTTTGTATACTGGCCCATTTACTTTTCCGCACTTTCAGTTCTACACTGCTTTTGTTTAGTGTTTACTTTCCGCTTGCTTACTCTGTGGTGTTTGTTTTTTTTCAAAGGCAATGCCTTCCCTTTTTACCGGGATTTACGCCTTGGTGCTAGTCGCCATCCCCTGGCCTATGGAAGGCGGGCTTGGGGTAGTCACGGCACGGACCCCGAGGGCGGGTCGTGACACCATTATCCAGGGATTTCTAAAGAATTTTTCTGAATCTTGATGTAAAACGATGATCATGATTAGAAACAATCGATAGGGGTACTCCATGAAGTCTTAAAACTTCATTAATATAAAATCTTCCTAAATTTTCAAGTGTTAAATCTTCTCTTATACAAAGAAAATAAACTAACTTAGTAATATTATCAACAATGAACCATATTGCATCATTCCTTCTAGGAGTCTTTCATAGTCCCATGAAAAAGTCCATCGTAATATTATCCCATTTGCACTCAGGTATGGGAAGAGGTCACATTACTCATCCAGGTTGTTGCCTTCCAGCTTTCACTTGTTGACAAACAATACATCTTGACACAACATCAGCAATCTCCCTATTCACATTGTCCCACCAAAAATGTTCCTTCAAATATATTTACACCTTAGTGCTACAAGGTTGTATAGAAAAGTTGTAACTATGAGCATAATAAAACAACTCTCTTTTTAGATCAGGCATATTAGGAACACAAATTCTCTTCCCAAATTTCAAAACTTCATCTTCATATACGAAGTCACTCAATCTCCCAACATTCACAGCATTAATCTTCTTTTGAAAATCCTCTTCATCAACCTGAGAACTTTTTATCCTTTCTAGTAAAGATGGTTTGAAATCCATTTAAAAAAGCATTACTGTTTCACCTTCCACGGTAATTCCCATTTCCATCTTTACTAGATCGATGAAAATAGGATCCCATTAAAATCTCATCTTGTTCAAAATTCCATGATCTTTTCTACTCAAACCATCTGCGACATTATTTTCATTCCCCGGGTGGTAGTGTATAGTAAAATAATAATATTTGAGTAGTTCAAGCCATCTCATTTTTCTCGTGTTGGTTACTTTCTGTGAGAAAATATACTTCAAACAATTGTGATCAGTATATATCTCACATGTTTCACCATAGAGATAATGTCTCCATATCTTCAAAGCAATGATTACAATGCCTAACTCAAGATCATTAGTGGGATAGTTTTTCTCATGAATTTTTAGCTTCCGTGACACATAGTAAATAACCCTATCATTCTGTATAAGGACACAAACATGTCCTTTCTTTGAAGCATCACTATAAATAACAAACCCATCATTCCTTAATGGTAGAGTCAAGATAAAATAATTGACTAATCTTATATTCAATTATTCAAGACATTATTCACACTATTTTGGACAATCAAATTTAACACCTTTTCATGTAATCTTTGTTAATGGGTTAGACAACTGGGCAATATTCTGTACGAAACTTCAATAGTAAGCTGTAAAACCAATAAATCTGCGTACCTCAGATATACTAGTCGGTGCTGTCCATTCTTGGATTACCTTGGTCTTATAAGGATCAACATAGATTCCATACTTGGAGACAATATATCCAAGAAAAGGAATATCATGAATCCAGAATTCACACTTGCTAATCATCCAATATAATTTATGTCTTATAAGAGTCTTCAGGATAATGCGCAAATGAATTTCATGATCTTCGTAGCTTTTGGATTATACCAATATATCATCAATAAATAACACTATAGAGTCATCAATATATTCTTTGAAATCTCCATTCATTAGATCCATGAAGAGAGAGGGTGAATTAGTCAATCCAAAAGGCATTAGTGTAAACTCGTAATTCCCGTACTAGGTTTGAAATGGTTTTTTTGGAATGTCTTCCTTCTTCACACAGAACTGATGATATCAATATCGAAGGTCATTCTTTGAAAAGTATTGATCTCCATGAAGTTGGTCTAATAAATCATCAATGTGAGGTAGGGGATACTTGTTCTTTATTGTTATAGCATTGATCTCCATGTAGGCGATGCACAACCTCACAGATCTATCTTTCTTCTTAACAAAAAGGACAGGGGCTCCCCATGGAGAAACACTAGGGGGAAGAAATCCCTTATTACTCAATTCCTCTAGTTGTTTCTTTAGTTCCAATAATTTTACAGTGGCCAATCTATAAGGGGTCTTCGATATGGGCCTTGATCCAAGAATTAAATCAATTGAAAACTCAAATTAATGTTCTAGAGGATGTCCAGGTAAATCATCTGAAACACATCAACATATTATTTCACAATAGGTTCATCCTCTATTTGAACATTATTTTCCTCACCTATAGTTATTTAATTTTCTTCCTCGCCAATAATTGAATTTTTTTGAGCTACTCAGGGTGGATCTAGATAAGAAATAGGTGGTGATGATTCTACTCTAAAGATAAATTGTTCTTTATCATCGTTATCAAAAATAGTAACCTCCTTCTTCTTATAATAAATTTTTTGCATCACGGTCTGAATGGAAATCCATACTGAGGATTATATCAAATTCAATCATGGGTATGAAGCTAAGATCAGTATATAAAGAACATGAATATGCCCTAATGGGGACTCATTCACAAAAAATTATTGCAATGATACTTCTCTGATGGGTTTTGACTGACAACTCCCTTGTTAAATAAAATTGGAAATGTCTAATTTTCTTAGCCAACTGGGATGATATGAAACAATGTGATGATCCAGAATCAAATAAAGAATTTTCTAAAGTTGAGGAAGCCATTAAATTACCTATCACCACGTCTTTTGGAGCTTCAACATCAGCAGTAGTGATAACATAAGCATGGCATTGATCCCTTGGCCATTTGTAAGGTACGTTCCCCACACGCTTAGGAAATTCATTCACATAATTCCCGTTTCTCTACAATTGTAGCATTCAACACAAACAGCCACTTTATTCTCCTTGCAATCACGAGCTTGGTGGCCATTTTCACCACACTTGTAACAGACTGTCATTCCCATCTGGAAAGTACCGAGGTGTTTCTTCCATCATTTACTATAGGATGGATATTAAACTTTTCCCTTATTCCCCTTATATCCATTTCCAAAGTGTTTAGTAGATCGCTTCTTGTCTCTCTTTTCTTTAAAGTTGTAAGACATAGGTAATTCTTTTTCTGTCTTGATAACACATGAGACAATGTCTTCATATGGAGAAAAAGTATGTGAGACTAATACTCGATGGAGAAATGGTTTTATCCCATCAAAGAAATGACCAATATTACTTCTTGGGTTATATATATAATCTACATCATGCCTTGATAACCTTGTAAAGTTAGCTTCATACATTGTGACATTCTCATCATCCTTTTTCCTCAGCCTCAGAAATTGTCATTTTTTATCCTCTTAATAGTCATGAGGAATGTATTTTTCAATGAAAATTTCTTTAAACTCCCTCCATTCCATATTTTCAACTTCATCATCTTCCTTTGTGTTTTGAATCAATGGCCATCATTGATCAGCATATCTAGTGAGGCAGTAAACTTCCATGATAACGTTTTCCCTTCTATAACTCCCCAAGTCATGAAATATTTTCTCTAAGTAATTTATCAATTCCTCAACTAATAATGGATTTGTACCCCCATTGAATGTTGGTGGTTGTTTCCCCATGAAGTGATCTAACTTTGATCCTCCACATTGTGGATCAGGGTTCTCTATACGGGTAAGGTTATTATTCATAGCCTGAGTGAGTTTTCCTTGTATGGTGATTAGCTAATCCGCACCAGTTGCATCACCAACTCCACTATAATTATCTGGAGTAGCAGGGAAATCCCTATATGGAGTGTATGCATTGATACAGTTTCCATTTCCTCCACTGGGCTCCATTTTTAAATAATGTCATAAACTAGATTAGTTTATGAATCGAAATACATAATTCCGAACTTGTAAACACTTAACATTAATTGAACAGTTTATGGATATAATCCAAAAAAATGATTTCTTTGAGGAAGTATATACTAATAAACCCTTCATATTGGTTTGTAATGAAAATGATAATTATCCTAAGCATATCCCCTGGGAGTGTTGTAACCAAGGGTGCATTAAGGCCCATTATCGTTCACCAGTTCCCGTTCGAGTCTAGATCAAAGAGTTGTTTTCAGGTTTTACCCTCAGGTACATCTATGCCAGAGCCTTCTCTACCTGCTCATTTCTAGAACTGGATGTATTTTCTTGGAAAACTCATAAAATCTCTACAATACAAAAATTATAGGAAGTTCTTCTATACTAATCCTCAAAGACTATCTTTGGGCTATGTGCTCTAATCAGAGTTTATCTAAATCTAGTTTCCAAAGTTTGTACTATACTTTCTATAATACCAAGTGTAACACACTGACACCAGAAGCCCAGAGTCAGTTCATTATTACATATCATTGGAATAATCACAAAATATCAAGTCTCGAATGACCTATTAGTTTACTTTCCTTGGAAGTGCTGGATACATTCATAAGGTTTACATTACATCATGAAATGGAAAACTACAAAAAATTGTTTCCATAATCAATAATGAGATCCCATAGACTATCCCTGAAGGTAAGTCATAATAAACGTTTTCACATCCTTGGAAAAATAAAACACAGAAAGGGGTGAGCTCAAAGGCTCGGTAAGGATAACAATATAGCAGACGCTTTCATAAATATGCATAATCATTAAGGCAATGTATACAACTAAAAAATGACTTTTCAACATAAAATTCATCATAATATGTAAAATATAAATCAAAATAACTCTATTTACATACTCACATGGATATTCTACTAGTCAAATAATCCCATTCAATATTTATATCCACATTCATAATGATGGAATGCATAATGCCAAACTTTCATAACCACGTAGTCAAGGACTTCCTCCAAAACCACAAATAAGATTTTTTCAAATCCTTATTCCATGACACTAGTTTGTCTCATGATACCTACTGATGCATCAAGGAGCTATAGCAGTCTCCACCCATCCCTTACTAAGTCCAATGAATTCTTCATATGAAAATGTTTAGACATACATAATCATTCATATTAAAACTAGCATATGAAATGTCAATAATTTATCCATAAACTGTGAATGGAATAAAAATATAACATCCACATTCAAACATATCAAAAAACAATCAATACAATATGGCTGTTTTTTATCATAATAAATCAACTTCGAATAGGCTTGAAATCCATCAAAGGATGTTGACATTGGTGAAATCAAAACATTTTTTGAGAAATATCTCATTCAATTTTGAAATCATTTAAAAGACATAATATTATAAAAGAAAACATTTATTTTGAAAATATTCTTATAATATTGTAAGTGATGCTTTGAAGATGTTATAACGGCATAAAATAGCATCACCCACCATATATGTTAAAAAAGCATTCTTACCTTAATTTTGTAGAAAAGGTCATAAAGTACCTTGATTGGAAAACAATGGAAATATTCCTTTAAAAACATAAAGGGTCAAATAAGGGTATAAATGACTTTACCCCATTGTCTTGTAAATAGTAAAAATGTTTTGAAATACATTTTTATGAAACATGGATGTGGATTATAAAGAGGTCCATGTAGATAATTACATATAAAACCCACAGATAATAAAGACATTGTAGAATTAACCATTACATTGTACTTTTCCTTGGTCAAGGGTAGGTTAACCTTCTGTATAATGGTTAAATAATTGTTATTAAATTATACAAAAATCATATACATTAATATGATATCATATATAATCTTTTAACATTGCCTTTTTAATAATATCATAGTATTATCGATGTTTCGTGTGTTAACGGATTCGTTTTCCTTTATATTCTTTGTTATGTGAGTCATATTTTTTATGGAAGAGATTTATCTTATTCATATCCAAAATGATATCAAGTCATTAAACATGAATTTTAATCATCAAATGAAAATTACTTTTGAATGGATACGATGGGTAATTCATCTCATCCCGTTCGTGGAGAGGGTAATCCGTATGTACGCACGAGCGACACTTTCATTCTTTTGATATTAAAATAATATATATTTGGGTGATATATCATATATACAGAATCGTTATCATGTTATATTTATTATTTACATCAATTAACCATCATTATCATACCCATCCAAATAATAATGGAAACAACAAAAAAATGAGGAAGTGGAAGGATAAGGGAACTTGAAAGAGGTGATGAAATATTTACCTCTTTTTCAGGTTCTTCCATTTGATTTGATGAAAAAGGCTCATTATGTTAGATTCCAGACTAAGGTAAGGCCTGTAGAATGAAGGGATTACAGTTGAGAGGGTATTTGGTTAGTTGTTGGCTGATAAAAATGGCGTTGAAGGTGTGAATTAGAGAGAAGGGGCAGTTCCCTTTTATAAGAGGGGTGAGGGGCACCTTAGGAAAATTTAGAAACATTATTTTATAATAAAATCATTTTCGGTTTCTAATGGCTCCAAAATGGATTATATAAAATCTAATGTGGGGATGGGTCGAAAAAAACTCAACCAATTGGTTTTAGAGAGGTTTGGGTCACTATATTAACATTATATTTTAGTTTTAACTCTTAGTTAAATAGTTTGACCTTTACCATGTATCTTTTCATTTTTATATTATATGGTTAATAAACATACTATATACTTCCAGGAGAACCCCTATTGGATCACTAATTATATACCTATCATTATGTTAGTCTTTTGGCTGATTCGTAGGTTTTTAGGAATAGAATATCAATTAATAATATAATATTTGTTTTAAAAACACTTTTATGTCAATTTTATCACTATTAGGTATTTTATTTTTTCTAAATTAATAACAGCGTTATTACATCGAAAAAATACATCTAACCTACCTTATTTTTTCATATTTACCTATAAAATTTGTGGAATTCATAAAAAGTCTCAAATTAAATTTATTTGGATATTTATAATATCAATTATTTTAATATCTCATTAATTAGGTAATTACTGCATCATCATTATGTCATAAAAAAATTAAATTACATAATATATAAAAAATATAAATAAAAAACCATTATGTAGGAAATAATATTATCTTTCAATGAATATTTATAGTCGAATTTATCTTATGTGTAACCCTATATTAAAAATGTTTTAGTTATTAATCATTGATTTTTAATCTTCTAAGTCTTATTTGAATTAAATAATAATAAATGTCCTAATATAATCCAAGTGGACCAAAGGGGTTCATATTTAATTCATGAAGTTGTTTTTGGTTAAATTTTACTTATTCTATAGAATTAGGACATGTTTTAGGGTAATAATAATATCAATTTTCCCTTAATTACCCTATTTACTTTTAACCGTGGTAAAATAAAAAAAGTTACTATTCACCAAAAATTATTTTCATCTTATTGAACCACATTTTACTAACTGATATCAACCATGTCTCTCCGATTTTTGAAATTCAATGCACAGAAGCGGTAAAATTAGGTTTTATGTAAATTTTCATATTCTTCTAGGAGGTGGGTAAAAGACGGTGGGTTCAATAAAATTTTTATATATCTAAAATTATTATAAACTGACTCCAATTAATTAAATTGAACTTATATAAATATTATGTATCTATATTGACGTAAAATAAATTTAAATAAAATAAATAACTATTTAAATTAAAATTCGGTTTTAAACAATAACTTAGTGTTTTTCACTATTCATCAAAAATTGAAATTTTTCAAAAAAATACCAAAAATTCACCCTAAGATAATTTTGATATTCCGAATACAAAAATGAAGTCCATTATGAAAGGTAAAATTTATAAAATTTTAAAAATTGGGTATTATAATTCATTACGGCTAGTTTGATTGGTTGTGGTGTGTTAGAACACAAAGTTGCGTACAACACACACTACTGTATTTTCCAAAGGGAAGCGTACCATGGAAGCTTGGGGGTTACATAATTTAATCCAAAAATACCCAAAACCACTTTTAAATACTTATTTGGACATGAAATAATTGAATTTTTCATTAAATAATGTTTTTAATAAACAAATTTTATTTTTTATATTTAGAAAATCAATATTCGATTTAAAACATTATTTAAAACATTAAAATAAATAATTTTAATTAGACAAAATAATTTATTTATTTGTTTAATTTTAATTAAATTTTAAATCCATATAAACAATTTTTAAGTCCTAAAACATAACAAAGACTCTAATCCTTTTTTAACAATTCACTAAAAAAATAAATTATTTCAAAAAATTTAAAAACATTACTGTAATATAATTTCTCCATGAATATTTCAAATATAATATTTATTTTATAAGAATAATTTATTAAATATTAGAATTTAAAATATTTATATTAAATTTTTTATTAATTGAAAAACTGAAGTGGTTTAAAACATAAAAAAATTTCTGACACTTACAAAAAATTTCATATGAAATGAAAACAACATTTTACCATTTATATTTTAAAAATTGTTTTTCAAAATACTATTTTATTAATAAAATATTATTCATAATTCCATAGTTTATTAGAAATGTGATTACATTTTCTAAAAAATACAACATGGGGTTATTTGTGTACATTAATCAACTTATCCAATTGGCTTTACAATAACATTAATTTTCTTAAACAAAATTATCTTAAAAATCAGGTATGTGGGATTAATATTTTATTTATACAAGGAGAATGAAACATTAAGAAACTACTATCAAGAAACATAACCCCTTATTACAACCTAATACATTATAAGAAAATGCATATAGCATGAATGTACTTGTTGAGACCATAATTTCTCCATTCATTAACAAATATACATTATCATTAAGGATGAGTTGGGATAAGTATGATATCAATATGGAAATTGTGATGATAAGTTATGAAAAAAAATTGTTGTCTCTTAAAAGTTTTAAATTATAAGAAAATGGGTATTGCGTTGAGGCTTCCACATTATGATGTAATTTTTAAATATGTAAAGTTGATGGCCTAATACTAAAAAAATATAAACCTAAAAGATCTTTAAGAATGAAATAAAATGAATTCTTTATAAAGACAAAATTAACATATTATTTATTTCATAGACATTATTATTGTTATTTGATAAAGGGTTTAGATCACTTTAGAGCATATGATGTTATTTGAGTATATGGTAAAATTCCATTATATCCCAAAAAAGGTTATGTTAGGGAGAATTATAGTTATTTTTGATTAATTGTAAGAGTTGAACTGAAAATGATATGGCTAATAATATTTTAGTTATTATTTTTAGAATAATATTTTTTATTTTGATTTTATTTGATATACTCACACAAACTGTTTTTATTTTAGTAAATGGACAAAAATAGAAAAAAATAAAATAAATAATGTCTGTAAAGAACAATGTGGTGGTTTTTAGAAGGAGAAAAGGAATTGAATGATAGATATAATGAAATATCTTATTGTTATTGTAACAAAATATCATGAGTTTTGATTAATTACACGAACCTAGGTGGGTTTTGTAATACATCAAATAACAGAAAAGTAATGTTCCGTGGAATTTCATGTGATTAAGGTCACAAAGGTGAAATATTCATCTAATTATGTGTCAATAATATGGGATGAATAACCCAAATAAATGTATTAAAAGCAAGGAAATATGTTCTATTTGTGGAAAAGGACTGAAAAAATATAATAATCATCTAAGGAAAAATTTTGAGTTCAATTGACCCCATGAAGGGGAATAATGATCCTCACATGTTATCAATTTAAGGTTTTAAACGGGGCTTGTACATACATTATGAAAATCAATTTCCTATTAATAAATATTAAGAACATTATCAATAAGGAAAAATAGGTATTTATTAACTAATTACAAATTCTATTAAATATTAATATGTGGATATTTTTAATAGCAAATGAATAATGTGGATTATATTTTGGATTATGTTATGATATTAATGAGTCTTCAAACATGGTTTTTATTTTTGATTATAGGTTGGATTTATAATGGAACGAGATGAAAAGAAATGGATCATGTTTTACGAATAGTGTTTTATAATTGAGGTGTCTACATATAGTGATACATGAGTTATGATATACAGATAGATTTAGGTATGATCAAAATTTTAAAAAAATAATTCTATTTATATGTAATATGTGATGGGAGTACCTTGGATACATTTTTTGGAGTCTTAATTTATTTTGTTGGAATAAATAACCCAAATAAATAACTTGTGTTTTAATAAAAGGTTATTTGAGGAAGAATGATCAATTATTTTGTGGAATAAGATGAAAGATATTGATAATCTATAAAGATAATACGACCTTTTATTTCACATAATTATCGATAATTTGGATAAGGGTTTATTAATTTTTGGAACATATTTTTTATTCATAACCATGATAAATGAGAAGTGATTTTATGATTAAGTGATTAATTTTTTTCTGAAGAAGTTCAGTATATATTTTGGAGAATAATACAATTAAGGTAAAAAGAAATATTCTTGATCAAGACATTACTTGAGAAATAAAGACTAAATTATCATTGGGATGTATATATTATTTTTTGGTGATTCAATGTTTTTATGAAAATGATTATCATGTTATAAATATTATAAGGTTATGGAATATACTTTTTGTGTGTATGAATTTATGATTAACTATAATTGATGGATGATAAATTTAAAATTAATAATGGAAGAATATGTGATCAAATCCTTCTGAATTTTGGGTTCTAAACATAGTTGGTAATATGTTGTTTAATTTAATGGTTAATTATTCAAAAAATGTTATTATATGAACTTTGGGTATTATTGTTGAGGGTTTAGTGATTATTTTTTTCTACATACGAAGGCTTATATATTTTGGGATGTATCTTAAATTATGTTAACCAGCTTGTTTTTTGTTAATTTATAATGATAGATGGGATATTTTTTATCATTTTATTAATAACATGATAGGTTAGAAGTTTATTTTAGAACATAAGGAATGTTATATTCATCTTGAATACTCATTTTTTGGGAAAAGTATGAGGTTGTGGTGGGAATTAAACAAAAGGTGAAGTTATAATTGTTATGTAAGTAATTTAATTACATTGTAATTCTATATAGAAATGTGATTTATCAACTCTTTGAAAATTATATTGAAACATAGATGTTTTCCTATTATATTCATTTCTGTTGAATCAATCTTCATTTTAACACATTATTGATTTATGGTTTTATGGTCATTGAATTTCTCATGATCATTCACTTTTTTATCATAAATGTTACCTATAAATCTCTATCATTATTTTAACATTACATTTACCCCTAGGAATATTTTTACTTATCCTAATTTTTTATATATTTAAAAACTGACTATGTGTTACTCTATCTATACTTCTTATTTCTCATTGCCTATTTCAAGAGGATGTTTTATTATCCGTTTTTATGAAGCGGGTTTTCAAAAATGATATTTAATAACATGAAAGGGTAATTTATTAATATCATTTTCAAATTTTGAAAAACTTATTTATTAAGGTGGGGGAATGTAATATACTGATACTTTATTTAAATTAACTCTATGTTTGAATGTGTATGCATCACGCAACACCTCGCATAAATGATCCATGAAAAATTAATATTTAAATGTTATAATTATAAACAATATGTTAAGATTATAAATTTTAATATAAATATTCATGTTATTAAATTTATATAATTTTTATACACAATAAAAATATATTGATTATTTTTTTAGGAAATAAAAACACTATTTTTAAATAATGTCATTTAATGCTCAAAAAAATATGTTTTCATCCAAAATGTTTTTTTAATTTTTTTGAAAATATTATAACTAAATTTTATAATATATAGAAATTTACTTTTATAAAATATTTTTTTTAAATCATCAAATCAAGATTATCTTAGAGTGAATTTTTTCGATTTTTCGGAAATGTTTGATTTTTCATTGAATAGTGAAAAATACTTATTTTTATTGAAAAAAATATCATATTTATAATTTTCTAGAATGTAAAATTCATTTTTGAATTAGAATTAAAATTTAATAAGTTTATTTTTATTTAAAATAATTTAATAAATTTCATGTGAATTAATTTTATAATTAAATTATTTTATATAATCATTCTTATACATAAAAAGACATTTTTTCTGAAAAAATCATATTTATTATTTTTTGGATGTTTAATTTGAAATAAAATTTTAAATGTTATATGAATTAATTTTTAAAAAATTGATTCTATGTTTGGAATTAGACTAAGTAATATAATTTTTTTTATTAATTTAATTATTGGTAATAATTAATAGTAAAAGTAGTAAAAATATATTACTATAGTTATGGTAAAGGAATTTGACTAGAGGGTTAATATAAAGAGATAAAGGTTATATTTACCTAAAAAATGTAATGAAGACCATTTTATAAGATTTTTGGACAAATTATATATTTGAGGAGTTAAATAAGGACTTTTACATTATTATAGTTAGTTTTTGAACAATGACTTGACTTTGAGAATATACGTTTTATTTTATTCAAATTAAAGAATATATTTTTGACTTTTCATTTAATGGAATTGTTGGAATATTCCATTAAATTTTTCATTGATTCATAATTTTGAAAACCTCAATTTTTAATTATTTAACAAACTAAAATCATATAAACAAATTCATTACTTGATTGTGTGGTGAAATTATTTTCACCCAGAAAATAGGTATCATCCAAAAAACAGATTTCCAGGAATTTTTAGTTATTACAATAAAATTTTAGTCTTCAAAATATATATTTTAATGTATATAATATTTATTTGAAATTTGGATTAATCATATTTAAAAAATTTCAGAACCCTTTTATTTTTGGGTGAATGATTATATTTTCATTGTAAAAAGCTGACTTATAGCGGTTAAGGATAATATGTGTTTGATGTGGTTTGACTGGGAGATAATACTTAAACATTAACCACAACTTATATAAATTTGATTTGACATGTTTATTTTGAACATATAAAATATTATCTTATAATTTTGGTAACTTCATAACACTTTAGATAATTATGAAATATATATTATTTAATCTTTTTAGAAATTCCAAGAATGACCATCTCTTCACTTATAAAATGGTGCCTCCATTCCAATCTTCCTTACAATTTTTTAACATAAATTCTTTGAACTATATGCCCTATATCCTTCCTCACACCCATAAATACATCCTAAAGTACCTAGTTTGATCAGAAAACTTTCCCAGGAAGACATTATGTATAATTCTATAGTGGTTTTCTAATGATGTTTTATAGTTCATAACCAAGAAATATCATTTTATTTCATATTGAACCTCCATATAATATTTTTCAAACATGATAAAATAATAAATAAATTATCAACCACATATTTAGGTGTTTACAAGTTTATAATATAACCAATATCAATATCATAGTTCTGGAAATTGAAAACAAAACCATTTTTTATGTGTTCGAAGAACTGCAAACCCAAAAAACCAATTTAATTCATTTTCTATCACAAAATCCCATGGATACATATAGTGAAAGATGTAATGTTTTTATTATTACATTAATTAATTATAATTTTGGATTTAAAATATTTCTTATCATTTCTTATATTTCCATCGATTGAATATTTTTAACGTTGGTCGAGTGTTCGTACGAATTACCACATCCACAAAGTAATGAGATTCAGTTTTCATTACCACATAACATGGATACTATATAAATGTGTACTTATATAAATAATGTGATACTTATTATAAAATAAATATTTTTAAACTCTAAAATAATACTTACCATATTTCTATCATGATCATTGGATAAGAGAAACATGACTCATATGTATCCATGATATAACATTTCCATCATTGTAACATAGTTCATTTTTACAATATATCATGGTTTTATTAAAAAGAATAATAAAGGTATAAAAATGATATTTTTTCATGATTATTATTCTATAGATGAATCAATAATGAGAAATTTTATGATAATCAATGTACCAAAGTCTTTTTATACATATGTGTCAAGTATCATAAAAACACCGAACGTGAACATAATTGATTAAGTTATTAAATATATAAGTGTAAAAAATAAAAAAAGGTATCATAAAACATTAAAATGATATTAATATTGAAAATAAATTAAATAATTTTATTATATATGAATAAAATGAATATACATGAGGATTCACCCTCAAGGCAAGGGAAAAATTATATTATAAATCATTTTTTAATGTATTGAAGATTCAATTTATAAATATATTTATTTAATGGTAATATTCTTAAAATTATAAAAATAAATTATTTATATTTTCATGAATTAATTAAAAATTGTATTCTATTTCACATTTTGTGTTCTCCCAATGGTTTTAAAAAAGATTTATTATGTATTATTTTCGATATATTTTGATGAAATGGGTAAAAGGAATATTTTATTTTAACATATACAATGTCAATGGGTTTTCCTGCCACTAGAACCACTATCTAATTCTTGAAAAACCTTAAAATATCTAAATTTTTTATTTAATTAAAACCCACTTTCCCACTTTTTCGATTGTTATCTCATTGGGTTTTAAATGATATATATATATATATATATTTGTCTGTAGAAATGTTTTTGTTATGGTTAAAAAAATTATTTTTATACAATAACAAATGTGGTATTAATATGTTATTCTTCATGGGAATTTTTAGGAGGTTTTTTAGTTATTTAATAATCTAAAATAAGTTGTTTTTTTAAACATAATATGGGTATTTTTCTTCACAAACAAGAATGGGTGATCTCGATATATTTTTTCATTTCCTTGGTTATTTGTAATTGTTACTATATGTGTGATATGAACTTGACGTACCGAGATACCTAGTTTATATATATATATATATATTATTTCTAGTTGTTTTTTTTTAAAATCTAATGATTACACAAACTGATATTTTGAGCTTATGATTAAAGAAATGTATATGGTACTTCATAATGGTGATATATATAACATTTTGAAAATGTTTTTAGAGTTTTTTCATGATTACAAAAAAAAAATTTAGACTTTCAATTTCCCATAATTATTTTTTATTAAATTTATTTTGAAATTATTTTTGAAGTGAAGTAGATTTTTCAGGTAAGAAAAAATTTCTTTCAAAAAGTAAATCCTTTATAAGTATTTGTGGATTAACATATTTCATTCTTCTATATGGCCCTATTGATATTTTTGTGCATATCCCATTTTAAAAAAATCATCGATTTTTAAGGATGATTAAAAATAAGGATTATTTAAATATTTAAATTATGAAGATATTTTATGAAAATAGAACATATTATATCTTAAACGTTTTTTATAATGGAAAAAATGAGACTTAGTGGATGTTTACACTTTCGGATGTAACATTTATTTGTACGAGGGTGTGCATCTATCTTTCTAAAAACCATAACCTAAATGATATTTGGGATTGAAATAACATGAATTATTTCCTAAATATAAAATTTATTAATTTTTTGTTACTTGCTACTTATATCAAGAACTATTTAAAACATCGTGTTCTTTACAACAACTGTCACTGGAATATTAAGAAAAAAAATTTATTCTTCTTCAAGACCAAATAGGTTCCACATGGACGATAAACACTCTTCATCTTCTTATTATTCACTAAAATTTGTAAAAAATTCCCTTATTATTTATCTCTTTATTTGAGACTCCAAAAGTTAAACATGAATGATTACCTCTTCTTCTACTTCACCATAGATTTCTGCATACCATCATTACTCATCTTCTATGGAATTATATCACCCTAATAACGTGCACTTATCCATACAAAACAATTGAAACTTCTAATTCATTTTCACTTTTATTGTCCTTGATGTTTCTAACTAGTCACATGCATGTTCACCTTCATTAAATTACTTATTTAATTTAAAATATCTATTAATGGGATATTGTGAGATTTTTTAGTTTCCATCCATAAATCATGAAAATTAACTACCCATTTTGGTTCACCGCATTATTTCGGGTATTTATATTCTACATAGGGAATATCCCTAGAATAACAACAATATATGCCTCTCAATTTTGAAGCAAGATCATCAATATATTTTAAAAATAAATCATGGGGAATGTGTTTATATTTCTTAAAAGCATCCACATGTTTTTCAATTCAAGCCATTCTATCTATATAAATATATTACAGAAAACATTATATCTATGTAATGGAACCCCATTCCTACCACATGAGAATTTATATAAAAAAAATAAAACCTTGAATATTATATATATATATATAATCTAATTGAAACTTATTCTCACACAATCTTGACTGGTTCATGTTAATTTAGTCACTGATAAAAATAATCTCTATATTCAATGTAGCTATATCTGAATTATTATTGAAAACTGGGTGACTTCATTTTCATCCTTAATAAATTCATGTAGTGGAACTCCCCCTTCATTTTTAGTATCATGAACATATTTTTATGTCATGTATTTACGATGATTCATGATTTTAAGAACTCAACAGTTCAATAGATACATCTTTATATTTAAAATTTTCATCAAAATAAACATATTTTTTAATATCTTTTTTTCTTTCTTGATCTTCTTTTAAAAAGATTGATGATCTATTGTAATTTGATAAAGCTTAATCACACACCAATATAACTATTTATGATGTTTATACCATGATCAAGTATCTTTTTCTCCTCTCCAATCGATTTTCAATTTCAATAGTTTCAATGGAAACTAAATTGATTCATCTATAAACATTTTGAAAATTTCTATAAGTGTATAATTATCACACTCATTCAAAGGATTACAGAAAAATGAAATGTTTTACACTATGACTGTCTTAATTTAGGATCTGTAGACTTATTCTATAGAATTGAATTCATAAAATCAACTTGAAATTTTAAATATTGTGCCTTTGTCGCTTTTTAGAAAACCCCAAATCCCATTAATGGACAAGGAAGTTATAAGAAGAATAATTACATTCGATAGAGAATTATGATAACATATATTAAACGGATATAACACATGTTAATATGATCACCTATAGGTCTTACATTCTAAATTCAATGGATTATGATCATAATGAACTCATATGATACATCAGTCAAGTCTTTTTTTGGGAATTTTCAACTTTTAAGAGATCTTGAAAATTCAAAATATCATTATATATATTTAGAAAAATAACCATATAATCCATAGATTCTCAAAAAAGTCTCAAATGAACTCATAACCTCCTCAAATTGTTATTATAATAATTAAATAAATTTAAAACTACATCAAGATCCTATCTAAAGTGTTGAAATATATAAAATGCTCGAAATTGGGTATTTCTAGGTACATTTCTTCAATATGAGTTAAATAAATTTTCTAAATAATCCCAAGCCATATCAAATTCCATAGACCAGCATCTATAAGTTTTATTAATCGGGTTGCAACAACCAATATTCTTGGGAGATATAGTATTGGTTATTTTTATTTAGCTATATTTCCTCCATGATGTGAACATAATTAATATTTCTTTTCAATATTTATAAAGGATGTCTATTTAAAGGATCAAAAGTGGCCAGTTTCCCATTTTTCGGTTCAGAAACTATATGTTCATTTAGCTTGTCTTATTCATTCAACTTCATAATTTACTATTGTTGATAGTGTATCTATACCCTTTCAATCTTTTCATTGACATGATAATTAGTTTAGCAAAAACACATTTTTGGATTCCCTTTGAATCTTTATAGCTAGGTATTGATGGTTGAAACACCATTACAAACTCATATTGGTTGGTCAAATAATTCATTTGGGTGGGTAATCAACTCTTTCACCCTAGAAATATCATTTTCATTAAATAAATTAACATACATTAACACACATTGAAAACAAATAAAATATACACCCAACCACAGAAATATATCCTTTTGTGTTTGATTTCAATTCCAATTAACTTCAATTAGTAAATGTAATAATTCCCCCTACATTATAATAAATTCAACGAAGCTGAAAATATTATACCCCAATTTTACATGATGGGGTTGGTTTAAAATTATCTTCCCATTTCAATAAAGATATATCCATTCATTATGAAATAATGATTACATAACATCATTCTTAGAAAAGTACCATTATTCAATCAATCTAATATGACTTGAGAAAGAATAATTTATAAAATTTGATTTCATAGATTAGACAAAAATATGTCCATAAACCTTCAACATGTGATACCAATTATGTGAGAAACTTTTAAATGGTTGTACAAAACATATTTTCTAATTATTTTTTAGAACTCCATGCATCTTCAAAAAATAGAAAAAAAATTTCCAATGAAAGAAATTTCTATCGTTTCCGGCGCCATTAAACACCAAAACGGCGTGCGGCGGTCCCGTTCGGAGCAAACGTGCTCCGAACGACCTGAAACCGCACGGGAACGATAGAAATATTATTCCTGAGATGCAGGAGGAGGCCGCACGTCCATCGGACGTGCGGTTCGCGCGGCACGTCCGATTGTGCCGTTTTCAGCAGCGCGGCGCGCGCTGAAATGGCGCGTTGGGGGGTCAAAACCACCCGAACGACCTCCGAACGACCTGAAACCGCACGACAACATCCGGTGCGTGAATTGTGAAATGGTCGGCCAGACGGAACCTCATTCGGAGGTGCCGTGTGACCGCGGCGGCCGGAAACGCGTTTCCGGCGCCATTAAACACCAAAACGGCGTGCGGCGGTCCGATTCGGAGCAAACGTGCTCCGAACGACCTGAAACCGCACGGGAACGATAGAAATATTATTCCTGAGATGCAGGAGGAGGCCGCACGTCCATCGGACGTGCGGTTCGCGCGGCACGTCCGATTGTGCCGTTTTCAGCAGCGCGGCGCGCGCTGAAATGGCGCGTTGGGGGGTCAAAACCACCCGAACGACCTCCGAATGCCACGAAACCGTACGACAACATCCGGTGCGTGAATTGTGAAATGGTCGGCCAGACGGCACCTCATTCGGAGGTGCCGTGTGACCGCGGCGGCCGGAAACGCGTTTCCGGCGCCATTAAACACCAAAACGGCGTGCGGCGGTCCGATTCGGAGCAAACGTGCTCCGAACGACCTGAAACCGCACGAGAACGATAGAAATATTATTCCTGAGATGCAGGAGGAGGCCGCACGTCCATCGGACGTGCGGTTCACGCGGCACGTCCGATTGTGCCGTTTTCAGCAGCGCGGCGCGCGCTGAAATGGCGCGTTGGGGGGTCAAAACCACCCGAACGACCTCCGAATGCCACGAAACCGTACGACAACATCCGGGGCGTGAATTGTGAAATGGTCGGCCAGACGGCACCTCATTCGGAGGTGCCGTGTGACCGCGACGGCCGGAAACGCATTTCCGGCGCCATTAAACACCAAAACGGCGTGCGGCGGTCCGATTCGGAGAAAACGTGCTCCGAACGACCTGAAACCGCACGGGAACGATAGAAATATTATTCCTGAGATGCAGGAGGAGGCCGCACGTCCATCGGACGTGCGGTTCGCGCGGCACGTCCGATTGTGCCGTTTTCAGCAGCGCGGCGCGCGCTGAAATGGCGCGTTGGGGGGTCAAAACCACCCGAACGACCTCCGAATGCCACGAAACCGTACGACAACATCCGGGGCGTGAATTGTGAAATGGTCGGCCAGACGGCACCTCATTCGGAGGTGCCGTGTGACCGTGTCGGCCGGAAACGCGTTTCCGGCGCCATTAAACACCAAAACGGCGTGCGGCGGTCCGATTCGGAGCAAACGTGTTCCGAACGACCTGAAACCGCACGGGAACGATAGAAATATTATTCCTGAGATGCAGGAGGAGGCCGCACGTCCATCGGACGTGCGGTTCGCGCGGCACGTCCGATTGTGCCGTTTTCAGCAGCGTGGCGCGCGCTGAAATGGCGCGTTGGGGGGTCAAAACCACCCAAACGACCTCCGAAGGCCACGAAACCGTACGACAACATCCGGGGCGTGAATTGTGAAATGGTCGGCCAGACGGCACCTCATTCGGAGGTGCCGTGTGACCGCGGCGGCCGGAAACGCGTTTCCGGCGCCATTAAACACCAAAACGGCGTGCGGCGGTCCGATTCGGAGCAAACGTGCTCCGAACGACCTGAAACCGCACGGGAACGATAGAAATATTATTCCTGAGATGCAGGAGGAGGCCGCACATCCATCGGACGTGCGGTTCGCGCGGCACGTCCGATTGTGCCGTATTCAGCAGCGCGACGCGCGCTGAAAGGGCGCGTTGGGGGGTCAAAACCACCCGAACGACCTCCGAATGCCACGAAACCGGACGACAACATCCGGGGCGTGAATTGTGAAATGGTCGGCCAGACGGCACCTCATTCGGAGGTGCCGTGTGACCGCGGCGGCCGGAAACAAAACGGCGTGCGGCGGTCCGATTCGGAGCAAACGTGCTCCGAACGACCTGAAATATATTATATATATATAATATTTAAAATATATTATATATATATAATATTTAAAATATATTATATAGAGAATATTTAAATTATTATAACACAATGATTTGATATTATATATGTATTAAATATGTATTAAAACATTTCAAATATATAATATATATATATATATATATATATATATTTAAAATATTGTATTTAATAGTATATATATGAATATTTTTACATAAATATATATATATATTTATATTGAATTCAATAAAATTTTTTTTAAAAAATTTTTTTTTTTTGAATAGCGACCGCCATAGGCGGTCGCTATAGGGTGCCATGCCGGCCCACTATAGCGACCGCCATTGGCGGTCGCTATAGGGTGCCCGGCAGGGGGCCTTCAGCGACCGCCAAGCGGTCGCTGAAGGCCGATCTGACGGCCTTCTATAGCGACCGCCATTGGCGGTCGCTAAAGCCCTCTAGCGACGGGGCAACAGCGACCGCCAATGGCGGTCGCTGCGCGGCCGCTAGAGACCTTTAGCGACCGCCAATGGCGGTCGCTAATTGTCTTATTTTTAGTAGTGAAACATGCGTGAAACATAACAAGGATGGGTGAGGGAATATTTCACCTCATACTTCAACATTTTTTGGGGTTTTCTAGATTCTGATTTCATGTTTATTTACATAATTCTACAAGCCTAACATATTTTTAAAGCTATCCCTTAGTATATTATTTCCTTGATTCATCATATTAAATTACTATCATTTTTGGAAAATAAATCGAATATGGGAAAAAGGATGACCATCAATAACTTCTTTGCTAATGTAGTATGCATGTGGAGAATTTCTCCCCCACCTAAAACTCTATTGTTTTTTTATTGAAATATTTATACAACATCATGTATGCATCCCCTTTGATTCTACAAATCTATGACCATATGAAAATAAGGGATTTGTTTCTATTTTTAATAGTATTCAAAGTTGGATTAAACTTTTTAACTAAGGAAATAAGACCTATTTGATTCATTCATGTTTTATCTAATCTCTTATCCCCTTCAAAATGATCATGCTATATGATTAGTATATCATTTGGCTAATTAGATATCAACTATTTGGTTGTGAATTAATTTTTAACCTTGTCACATCTAGACCTAGTGCTAGATGATTCAGTTCCATTATTCCTCACTTATCCATGTAATATGGTAATACATTTGATAAACTAGAATCATACATGGTTCCACCATCCTCACAGTTCTATATCTTCCTAGGCCTTATCTTTCTTGGTAAGATCTCAAATTCTTTATAAGGTGGTTCAAAGACCATAACCATCATACAATAAAATTATAAAAAAAGTAATAGTTTTATTTTAGCATACCTCTATCTAATTTTTCACTCATTTACTTCTTATATTGGTCCCTGGTGTGGCCTCTCTTTATATCATAATACCACTTCTTCCTTGTCGGGATGAAATCTTCAACATCCTTCTCCAATGTCTTCTTCATTAATCTGTCTTTCCTGAATTTAGAACCCAAAAACCACTTGTCTCCTTTAATTTTATGATTCTTATCCTTTAAAAGTTTTATCATTTCATTATTTATTTAATGATATCTGAAAATATTATACCAAAAATCCTCATAACTATGGAAACCAATGTTGAAAATTTCATTGATGATTCTTAGTGATTTAAATATATTCCATATGGAAATTTTCATTATTATATATTTTGTTTTCATCACTGTTGTATAATTTAAATTGTATTTATCATCATCTATTTATTCATGACATCTTTGACAACAACATATTGAAATATTGTGCTAGTAATCCATATCCAAATGATGAAATATCTATCAGTATAAACAAATTCCAATTTATCATGATTTTTCCTTTTAGTTTTATTCTATTTATATTTTCTATCTTGTAGATTTTTGGTTGGGATCCCATCATTTTATGATGAATTTGGGGATAAATTATTAATGGTCATTCCCACCTTTTTTCTAGATAGAATTATGACATCCTATATTTTTATTAAATAACCACTTTTACATTATACAAACAGAGGATATTTTAATGTTTAGTGTCTTGAAAAAAAGGTACATAGTACATAAAGACATGATAAAATTCATCCAATACAATTGAATGGTTTCATAATAGGTTCATTCAAGGTTTAATTACTACATATCAAATACAAGGGACATACATCCATTGAAAGGGTGAGTATAAGACCCCATATGAGAAATTATGAGAAATAGTTTACATGTGATTAAGTGAATTATTAATAAGAACATAAAAAATATCATAATGGAATGATAAATTGTAAAATATGAATATAATTATGAAAATAACATTATTTATAACCTATAAATTATGCTAATAAGTTTAATTGAATCATTAATAAGCATATGAAAAAGGTTTATCCCTAAGGTGTCATGCAAATTATAAAGATTAATAACCAAGGTACCATAGAACAGGTCATATATTGAGATTAAATTTATTTCCTAATTAATTGGAGCACTATCATGGAGAACCATTAATATGTATTAATTAATACTATCTTTTTATATCACTGTAAAACATTTCATAAATAACCTATATGGAAATAAAGTAATGTGTTTAATATCAAAATCTTTGTGTTTTATAATGTGCTTAGAAACATGAACGTTTTTTCATTTAAAACCCATGTAGAATGAAGGCGGATTTCATATATGTTAATACTAGAATAAAATAGATCAGTTATTACATCTATATTCATCCTCCATATAAAATAAAGATGGTTTGATATTCATAAAATAAAATAAATGATATTTTTTTCAGAAAATGAGAGAAAATTGAGAAGAATATTCCACACCATAATGGTTATAAAACATGGTTTTAGAAAACATTAAAAAGAGTGGGGAAATGGATAAAAAATTAATAAAATCCCCTTAATATAGTACATGGATATTATCAAATTTAAATAATAACATTTTATGGATATTTAAAAGACATATCACATAAAAAGAGCACATGAAAGGAATAAAGAAGTTGAGATTTCCTTTACAATGAATAGTAATTTCTAAAACAGAAATATTGGGACCTTGGGGGATTGATGACACCATGGTAGAACTCTTAGATTCGTAATACTATTAAATATTCATGTAGTATAAATTTTAAATGAATTGAAATGATGAAATGGGTGTGTATTTATTGAAAAATATAGTTAGTCTTTTTATTAATTTTTGTGGACACCTCGGTTGTTGTATACGAAAAACCATCTGCTTGATCAGTCTATTGTTTAGTTAGGAAACATGTAACATTATTTTGTCCACAAGTGTCTGCTATAACATTAAATTTCTTATTAAAATATTATTATTTATTTAAAAATATTAAAAACTTATAACTATATTATTAATATTCCCAGAAAAATATTATTTTAGAAAATTCACCCTAACATCATATTGATGATCTAATTTATGAATTTGGTTTATATTATAATAATAATTCTCTATTTATGATAAATTTATGTTTTACATTAAAGAATATTATTTATTGAAAAAAATAGTTGATAGAATATTCATAGTAACATGCATAATAAAATGTTTGACACTTGATTAAAATAAAATTAGCGTATCATTGAAATTTAAAGAATAGTTTTATAATGATAATATTGCACAAAAATAATCCTAATTAATAATTCCTTAGTTTATTATAATAATTATATCTTTTCCAAAAAAATTCAGTTTCTATAAAAAACATCAATTTATCGAATTCGTCATATTTTTTTAGAAAAACTGAACTCAAAATGGAATTGATGGAATAAATGTTTTATTTATACAAAGGAATTATAAAGTATGTAACTAATTCCATGACACATAACCCATTATAACCCCATCATATGACCTAATGGTAAGGTGTACTATTGTGATAGACTCATGGGGTGTCTCAATTAGCATTTCTCGGGGGGTAATCTAAACTAACTTCAACATCACCTATAGACGTTTTCGGTCAAGATTAACTTCCTGAAGCTTGACTTGGGTTTGGTCAAGATAGATTCCCAAGGACACTACCGCCCTGCCAATTTATGAAAAATGGTCTTTGTATGGAAAAAATCTATTGGACTAGGCCATCAACTCTTCTTTATGTATCAATTAACCATTAGAATTTCTATTTATAATACTATTTAAAACATAAAAATTGTCATTAACAATATTGTTTCCAATGTTCATATTAACCAATGGTCATCACTGACAAGCAGTTATATAATGGTCGAACCCGCATGAAAACATTTCAATTATTCTCACATTATTTTTAAAGAGATGTATTTTTTTGTGTACAAAATAATTTAATAGACATTTTCAGGAAATTTTTATCATTAAAACAGTTTGATTTGCTACATTCCTTGCACTTAATAAATATTTTCTAAAAAGTCATCTCATTCCCTCTATTTAGAAAAACATGTGGCTACTTTTTCCTAATTTTCCCTTAAGGTTCCCATGTGGATTATTCAAATGTGTGGTTTCTATACAACACATTAACGAGGTGGGTAGTCATTTTTCAAAGAAACATGTAACTAGAGTTCAAGATCTCCACTTGATGCTCCTCATAAGAGAGGTCATGTTCTAGTTTTACAATTTCCTAATTCAGTACATGTGAAGGGTCAGGTATATACTTTATCAAAATAAATACAAGTAATACATCCTATTAATTAGCTGTATTTTGCGGAAGTGAAAGCTGATAGGACACAACTGATTTACGATAACAGATTTCATATGGTCCAACATACCTGGGTCCGAGATTCTATTTCTTCCCAAACTGCATGACTATATTCCATTGATAAATTCAAAGGAATACCAATCCACCAACATCAAACCCTATTTCCATTCGTCAGTTGTCATTATAGCTCTTTTCAAACTATGAGAAGTCATAACATGTTATTGAATGTCATGAACCTTTTCTGTCATCTCTTGCACAACATTAGTCCCAAGTTTTTTTGTCTCAATATCTTCATGCCAACATGTTTGAGTTAAAAATATCTTTCAATATGGAGATTCATAGGATGAAATTTTCTTACTCGAGTGGAAGCTTTTTTTGTTTTAGAACTCAAATAATGGTGGATGTCGATCCCTTCCATCTTTAAATTCCATTTAACATGTTCTCAACACATCCTAAAGGGTATATATAGTTCATTCATATTCAATATCAATTTGAAGGTGATACATAGTATGGAAATTCAATTCAGTGTTTAGAAAATGTTGAATATTTCTCCAGAATTTTTACTTGAACGTTGGATCATGATTAAATATGATAGAAATTTGAACTCCATGAAACCTCACCACCTCAATTACACAAATTGTGACATTTTGGTCAATAGATATATCTTATTTAATAGAGATAAAATGGGCTCCCTTGGTGATATGATCTACTATAACCCGTATCACATTATTTCCTTTAGTAATATTCAAAATAATAGTAACGACATCCATAGTGATATTGTACCACTTCCATGCTAGTATTTGGGAGGGGTGTAGTGCCCCATTCGGAAGTTGTTGCTCTGACTTATCTTTTTGACCCACCAAGAACCTTTTAGTGTAGTTGAAATATCCATTTTCATGTTAACCCACCAATAATGAGCACAATGGTCCCTATACATTTTTATGCTTTCGGGATGTATAGAAAAAGTAGATCTATGAGATTCCTCCATCAGATCCTTATTTATTTTTGAAATAGATGGAACTCTTAGCCTTGTATAAAAAATCTATACATCTTCTTGAACAATATTGAACTCAAGAAACTTCTTATTCTTCACATTATCTATCTTATTATGTAACAAAGGATCTTCCCATTGACATTTATTGATCTAATATAGTAATTATTTTTGAGAAATCATTTGGGATATGATTAATTATTTAATGTAACTCTTGATTCCAATGACTAGTTATACTAATCCATTTATGGAAGGATATCCTTGAATCCTCATTGTTTCTAGTATAATTTGGTCGTTCCTAATTAATGTATCTGTGAATTTGTTTTCTAATCTAGGGTGATAATGAATTAAAATATCATAGTATTTTCAAATATCCAAAAATCTACAATTTTTTATGTTAAATTCCATTGGCATGAAAATATACATCCATCTTTGATGGTCTGTGTATATATCTAATTTATGATTATAAAGATAGTACCTCCATATATTCATAGAAAAAATCACAACTACCTTCCTATCATGCATTGGACAATTTTACACATGAAGCATCAATTTTCGATACTAATAAGAAATAACCTTGTAATTTATAAATAGGACTCTTAGAATACCTTTTAGATAAAAATAACTAAAAATAATGAATCATTCTCCGATAGAGTATAGAGTTAACATAGGGGTCTAAAAAAATTTCTTATACTCTTGGAAACATTATCCACACTCCTTTGAATATATGAACTTCACCCCTTTTAGAGATAACATGGTTAGTGGATTATAAATTCATGAAATGTTTTTAGCAATCCTTCTATAATTTCATGATATGAAAAGGAAACTAAAAATCACTGTTACTATTTTCAAATGAGGCCACTCCTCCAGATCCTTTGTCTTTACTACATCAACTATGATTCCCTCATTAGTTAAAATTCTCCAAAAAAACATGTTGTAACCACAATTCAAATTTTCTGAAATTTCTATATAGCCTCTACTACTTTAGATGTTTCAATATAACACTTATACTATCCTAATTCTCTTCAAAACAGTTTTTATATATCAAAATATCATCAACAAAAACTACCACAGTGTTAATACGGGAGTACTTGAAGCCTTTATTCATAAAAAACATAAATATAAATGTGGCATTAGATAGGCCAAAGGGCATAAAAACAATATAATAATTCCCACATATTTATTGGAAGGAAGTATTTGGAATATCTTCTTTATTCAACCTCATTTAATGACTACTAGACCCGATGACATAAAAAATTTCATAATGACTCTCCTATGTAATTTATATCTCAATTATTGACAACAGAATACAATTGCTCTATGCCGAGCATGGAATTTCATTTCAATACATAAAAAGTGATTTCATAATTTTTGGGTAAAATAACATAATGAATTGAAGATCATACTTTTATTAAAAAGATTATTCAATTTGGGTTGCACATGTTCTCATTATACAGTTACGTTCTACATCATTTCATGATGTGAATCCCCTTTTATGGCATGAAATCTTGTTTAAATATGTGAATTGTGACCACTTTCTTCATGTTTCCTCTTTCCATATTGATGGAACTATAAATAAGAATAATAAATGGTTTTGTAGGCCCTTTAAATTATACATAAATCATAATATGTAGAATATTGGACTAAAGAAAAAAGACAAAGGTTTCATCCTATGATAGATTTTGGTTTATTTCATTAGATAAACCTAAAATAGAAATTATAAATGAAATCATAGACTACAAGCCTCTAACCCCCCCCCCCAATAAATTTATGTTGTGTCCAAAATACATTCAAATTAATTATTTATGTATGTATATGTAAATTGAATTTATTGAATGAAATAAAATTTCAAATAAATGAACAACTGAGTGTGTCTTTGTTAACAATCAAGATGAAGAAGTGCAATCTTCTCCAATGGTTCTTGAGGTAAGGTCACATGGTACATCATTATCCTATAACCATTTATTGTGAATTGGTTTCCCCGTCATTCCATTATAATCTATATAACACTAAAATAGTATACACGAATAGTAGTAAAAAGTCCTTCCCATCTAGAAGGACATTTTCATGGAGTCACCGTTACTTGGTACTTTCATAATAACACTAGATCTCAAAAATGGATAATTAATTGTTTAATTATATTCCCATAGTCCATAGTTGCTATATTTGTTGTCAATATTAAATAAAATTAAGATTTCTTTCCTGATATTCTCTAACTCCCACATCTATAATCTTTTTTATTTCATTACATTGTCAAGGTCCATATACATCTATCTTGCTTCCTGGTAGGATTTTCGTTCAATTCAACTACGAGGTGAAACGTCTTATAATAAATTAATTTGTAAGGGACAATCCCTATAAATGTCTTGTGGGTGGTCGTATAAGAAAATACAATATCTTAAATACATTTCCTCTAGTCTCTAATTTTTTATTACACAGTCTTTCCTAGAATGCCTTTGATTTTTCTATTAGAATCATAATCACTCATTATGGATTTTTCTTCCACCAGTTTTTAACCATAATATAATACTATAAGAATATATAAATATCCAATTGAAATTGTAAATAGTCACATGAATTATACTCACATGCATTAAAATTTTTAAATAATATAATAGGTGTTTTATTCATATCCTATGTTTTGTAACGATTTATTGAAAATTGTCAATTATTACATTTTTTACATTATTAATGAATATATTTAAATACACAGGGACAATAAATTCAAGATTCAATGAATTTAATTTCTATTTATTGAGGTTTTCAGTGGCATCCACAAGATTATTTGTGACAAAATTAAAATGCTGATTCAATTTTACTTTTATGAAAAAATCATCCAATTACATGATCATTGTATATATTCCATAATAATAGATCTTACCAAATATAAATTCTATATCACGATTTAATTTTGTGCATTTAATTGGAGTTATTATGAAGGATACATAATATGTGATCAAATAATTTTAAATTTCAATAAAACATGGTATATCATCTTCCATAATTCATATTTTTATCTAAAATACTTTAATTTATTGGATTCTATTCAATATTTTCTTCATCTATGGTGTAGGGTAGTCGACATAAGTTATGGACCACTTGATTTTCAATTCCCTTATTGTGTTTGATTTGTATGTTGAACTCATGTAAGAGTAGAACCTGTAATTACATCTCTGAATTGTCATTGACATTCCTTATTAAGTACCTAAGAGTTGAATGGTTAGAAAAGACATGATATTTATTTTCAAGTAGATATTATATCAATTTATATATTCCCAAAACCACTAAAAGTAACTCCTTTTTAGTTTTCGGGTAGTTGAGCTTCATTGCATTTAATTTCCTTGCTGCACAAGCTTTGACAAATGGTTTTCAATAAATTATTTGAGATAGATCTATTCCTAGTTCTTGGTTTCATTCATCGCAAAGAAGGTTATAATTTTTTTACAAGTTAGGTGGTTTCATAATTTGATGTGTAATTATATTTGTGTAATCTAAAAAAATGGTTCCTAGAGTATTCAATGGTTCTATACTTTCTTCACTAGAGAGTGTGTAATGTGAATGATTATATGATGGATTCTTCATGGAGTCAAGATTCCTGAAGTATACTATTCAATAACCACACTCCATTGTATGTTTTAAAACATGAACAATGATGTATTTTTATCCATATGTACTAAAGTTCTTCCAAAAATTATGTGTGAGTGTGTTGACCTCCCAAATTTGTCCATGTTTTTCACATAGTTTTCTTTTGGGAACAAAAAATCATTCACATTTATGGTCACATATTCCAAAAATACGTCTAAAAATGTGGATCTATTTGAAATATGGACCACCAATATTGTGGGTTTCAATTATTCAATTTGAACGATATATACATGGAGTGAGGCATTAAATTTTTTTAATAACCAAAACTAGATAAAGCATTAGAAAATTTTAATGAATTGATAGTAAAATAAGTAGGGAATTTCTATAGATCGTGATATTTATATGGTGTCAATGGTGTGATAAGGTGTTGTCTTATTATTTACTAGCTTATTCTTTCATTCCCATCAATTATTATTTTTGTGTGCACATTTCCCAAATAAAATTTTCATACATGTGTATTTTTTGGATGTATTCAAATAGAGGGATTTATATTTCATCTTTTTAAAGATTTCATGAATATGTCATTTGATTTTATCCTCCTCAATTTTCATTCACTGAGAAAATTATGATTGGAATACTGCATTAATTTCCTTACTTTTCCTTGTAGCCTTTTTATTGGTGTCTCTAGTGATTCCTTCATAAACTCCGCTAATCATATTCTCTTAGAAGGTTCGGCTGTTCATCAGAATTAATTGAAGAATTCTCAACCTCTCTTTCTTCATTTTTATATTGTATTTTATTTTTTTAGGTGGATTAATTTCCTTCCCACATTTTATAGAAGTCACTATTATTCTCTCATTAGTATTTGGGACTATTTAGGCTGATATTTTCCATGTTTTGATGGTAATCATCTACATTACACTTCTTAACTTTTTTTAGATTATCCATCTTATATTATAGTCGCTTGACATTGGACAATAATTTTTTTATTCAGATAATGATGTATTATTTTAAGGATATTCATATGTATTTTTTTTAAATAAGGTGATTGAATGGATTGCTTCTGGTATGGTTTTTTAAATGTTAATTTAAATTATGGTGAGTTATAGTGTCATTTTTTATGGAATGAATCCCAGGGTGGGTATTAGTTTTTAGATAAGGGTTTAGCTTGATTCTATCCTTATATGGTTTGTGCTTGAATTTTGTGTTTCCATGATTGATATTGATATAATTCCCATGGACGAAAGGGTCCCACACAACTTTTTATATATTAACTTCAATGCCCTTGTTAGTTAAATAATTGGATGAATAATATAAACCACAAACATATGGTGGGGCTTCTTGTTCTCTTATATGATTGATAATTTTTTTTTCAAAAAACTAGTTAGTTCTCCCAACATTATTTCAATATGAGTTCATGAATAATATGTTCTTACCTCAGGATTTCCTATTGTACCCATACCTATTGTACTAAATATTTTGTGATTTCAGAGTGATCGTTTCAATAAATCGTCTAAATTATTCAGGTGATATTTCTACGAAGGATCTTCTAGACATGGGATAGATAAGGTTTTTTTTCATTGTCGAGCATGAACTCTTACAAGAAAATATCTAAGATATGTTTCTCTATAGTTTGATGTGGGAAACTAGTAGAGAGCCACTAAAACCATTCCCAGTACTCCTAGAGAGACTATCTAATAGATTGGAGGATGGTATATATTTTAGTTTTTTTTCATACTCATTGAGGTGGGAAATAATATATTTATAAATTGTATCTTTAGATAATTCAAATCATTTATATCTTCAGGATTTAGGTATCATTACCATTCCATTGCAGATCCTTCATTTTAAAAGGTGAATTCAATCCACATAACCTATTATTCAGTGACTATATGAAGTTTAAAGCTTGAGGAGACATAATTGAAATTTTGGATGTTTTCATTTGGGCCTTCAACTCTATGGATATGAATTTTTTTTCAATACTTGAATCATTTAAACTAACAATTATAAATAGTTTTCCACTGCATGTATATCTAGTTGGGTTTTAATTAGGGAATTAGGGTTCACATAAGACTTTGATGGTCTGGATGGGATTTCCTACCACTTAATCATATTCATAATTTATACAAAGATTCTACCATGGATTTTTATTGTTTTTTCCTCAATGTTTGTTTGTGAAATTATTTAATGTAATTGGTTTCATGTTTATTGAACTTTATGATGAAAATGAATTAATTGGTTATTATAACCACTGGTCATTAAATGTATAAATACATTTTTGAGGCATAAAACCCAATAAAAATACTCCATGTTTTATGCACACCTTTTCCTAGAGTGTGAAAATATAATTTATTACCTAATCATTATATAATGGCTAACCTATTTAGTCTTATAAAGAAGAGTTCACATATAAATATTTTTCACTTTTTTACTTTCAATAAGAATTTTTTTTCAATTTTATTTTTTATGTTGATAAAATAATTATTTTTGTTTAAAAAATTTATGAAAATAATTATTCGGTCAGACTAGTCTACAACAAATTGAATGTTTTAATTGGTGTTAATTTTTTTTATAATATATTTTTGAGAAATTCGTAATAGAAAGATTACATGATCACTTCCTCTCTTTTCCTTGGCCAGATTGAGACGGTGATAATTTTTTTAACTTCTTTCAAATTGGTTTACCATATTTCCTTTGTGTGGGATCATTATAGTGGGTACTTTTGATAAATATGGTAAATCCTTGATTAGGTTTTGTTATTCCACTGATAACCAATTATAACATACCGACTTCAAATCGAGTAAAATTGTTCTTTAATTTGGTGGGTCACATGTCCTTATGTGCACCTCCCTATATTCCATTGGTTGCTTACAAGAAGCATGGGAACAAAGTGGTATAATGGGGAGGAAATTCCCTCACATTTGAGTTTCATAACATATATAAAACTAGATAATAAATAGTGGGACCAAGAAATATCATATTACACAATAGAAACTGATATAATAATTTATAAATGTAAGTAATCAGTAATGAAACCATGATTGTAATTAAATCCATAGGATGATTCATATAAAACTTATATCATGGAATTTTGATATACAAAAAGGGAAATAAGGGACGAAGAGAACTTGTGTATAATTTTTTTTAAAAAAAACAATACCAAAATATGTAACCACCACCATGAAAGGCATACACTCAGTCCTCTTCTCCCATGATACATTCTCTAAAAAACTATATCACGCATTCGTGATAGGGTGCTTTCCCTTATCCACACCTGTAGTCATACTATTTACACAGCTACGAAAGGAGGCCTGAGTAGGCTATCATATATAATTAATATTCAACTGAAAATGGTTTCTAGAATAACGTAGTACATTTTTATAGAATATTGTGTGAAGATAAAATGAATAAATAAACAAGCATAGAAAATATATACATGTCAGATTGGATTTTTATAGGACAACTATTTGATAATACCTACATTGGCATGTGACAGAATGCATATGATCAGTATATCATATATAATTAATTAAATTTATATATGGTATACATTTATGTACACTATATTAGTGAGTAAATTTATAGTTATATACATTGATACTAGGTTCTAGCTTGTTTCATGTTTTCAATAAGGCACCCATAACTAGTCTTATATGATTTAGTCTTTAACAAAGGCTACAAGTCCTGATTCTCAAATGAATGAGATATATATTTCCCATAACTCAAGATGGTGGGGTGTGTCATCACTCCCAAAACATGATGCAAGGGAATGTGGTATGTTGTTCCAATTTAATAAATAACAATGAATTGGGTGAGACATTAGTCTCATTACCCAACATAATGGATAATGAAATTTAGTACTCAAATAAATCATTACCATTATCAACCGACCCACAACTAGGTAATAGTAATAATAATTCTGAGAGATTACCTATAAGAATTTATAATCGATCTACCCAAAAAAATATGGATTCAATAATTCACATAATTCATGTTTATAATTATATCATACATGGTGTGGAGTAACCTTTCAACCAATATTCAGTCATTTAAAAATTATCCATTCAATTATTAATTTATGGAAATTTCATTTCAGTATTTTTCTAATCACATAGATAGAGATTTGGTCATTTATAATTTATATAAAATAGTTTATTTGATTTAGTACATAGAAAGGGGTGGAAAAAATGAGGTAGACATCATATAATTATTCAATATGATCGACATAAGTAATTAATCATGGAACAAATATTGTGATAGCTTCATCACATTTTAATGAGGGCGTTGAAATGTATGGTGTACAATGTGATGATGGAATTTTCTAAAAATATCATACAAATTTAGGCAAAAATTTCTATAATACAATCCTTAGGTCCGTAGATGACCATTTATCATGTATCAACATTTGATTTAGAAAAAAACTAAAGAAAATTGCAAAATGGTTCATGTCCTGAAAATATGGCATGTGATCTTTCACCACAAAATTGTTTGATATGGAAAGATATTTTATGAGTAAAGAAATATGATTAATAATCTTACCACTGTGGTTCCAACTGGTCCACCACTGATGGAAATGGAGATCATATGGGAGTGTTACGACATTCTCTAACCATGGATGAGTGTGACATTCATAAGAGGGAATGGATATATATAAGAGGATAATTGAGTGAGGAAGAAAAGAATATAGTAAAAAAATACATGAAAGAACCATAAAGTCACTATAAAAACAAGTTCTCATGGTTTGGAAATATTTTTTTAAGCTGTGTGAAAACAATGTTCCATCCACTATACAAGACCCCCCCCCCCCCGCCAGTACATAGTCCAGTCGCACAGTTGGACTAACCATGCATATTTCATATGAAAATACACTCTCCACATCTCTGTACTATGTTCATGGGAATCTAACCCGGATGACATGGTTGCTCAAAAACTGTGAACTCTGTACTATGAGCTATGTTCCCAACATGGTAGAGTCCCATGGTTAGCACTAACCATGTGCTACTCATGAAAAGTATTATGTTTATAAAATTCAATAACTCTGACTTCAATCAATCCCTTGACACTATAAAGACATTCCTAGGGCCTTCAAGAACCCTCACAATGAAGACCAATCGAATCAAAATTGATTAAAATGATCCATACATTCATGAAAATTTAGGTCGTTACAAAAATAGTGCCAACCCCATGTTCTTACTTGTGCTAACAGTTTATGATCACCCACCACCCAATTCTAGAGTGTTCTATTGTATATAGACTTGTAATAGGTTGAGGGATATATTAAATCATCAAAAATGTAAATAATTATAAACCTAGTTAAATATGATTTACTTATAAAACAAGCAAGTGAATAATTGAAAATAGAATGAAGAAGAATGACATGGTTTTATATAATTAGGGGTAAAAAAGGAATCACAAATTTCTCTAGCCCCACCTTACCTGATCACTTATATAATATTAACCCTACATGCAACTTGAAACAAAGAATATTCCAAAGATATAATAAATCAAAATAAAATAATTAAAATCATGAGATCTAGAATTCATAAAACCAATTGTATTCCTCATTTTCCACTTTTTTTATTTATTTATTTATTTTTTATTTAAACAAAGCCCTTATTTTATTGTAGAAAATCAATTTCTGGGTTCAATGAATGCATAAATAATATCATTGTCAATCAATCATGTGGTTCTCAGGTATTTAAATGGTTTTCCATCAATTATTATGTCAAAAACAGGATAGATTTGGGTCTGGCCATCATGGGTCATGACATCACAATATGTTTCATGCCATAAAATTTTATGACATCCATCCCATTGAGTTTTTTACATTATGAACATCACATCAATAATTTTATCATGTTTCACATCATGAATATTTCATTCACTATGTTATTGAGGACATTCCAGTGTCATTTACATTTTTTGTATTTGATTCTACAGTTCTGAGTGTTGGTAATGTGATACCACTCATCATATGTCATATAAAATCATTTTCATATTGAATTATTCTTTTTTTCTATCATTTTCAAACATCTATTATATCATTCTATAAGAAAATTACATTTTTTAACATTTGAAATATTAATAAATGGATTTAGAAAAAAGTAAAAATAATATCAAAATAAATATTCATAAAATGGTTCTATTAGTCCCCTACAGGATATAGATCATGTTAAGAGACACTTTTATATTGGGAAACAAAGATATGATATTCAAATATAGGTTTTGGGATAGGACATGGTTCCCCTAATTGGTTGGTATGGCATGTCTAGTGATACACTAGAACTGACCATCATATTAATTTTAGGGTTTTAGGTCGTTTGGTTCACAACTGATTACCCAAAAATTATGTTTTATGTAAATGTGTGTTATGTTTCTTGGTGGGTTTGTGGAACAACAATAACATCACTCTTTAAATCTGTATCGCATGAACATCCACTTGATCACATCAACACTCTATATTATTGAGGAACCATGGGTTTCTTATTAGGTCATTGGACTCAAATGTTATATTAACATTAAATGGGGTTCAATGTTTTTTGGGTTACTATCGTATTTTCTCTCAGGGAGTATGTATTTTTTGTACTTGTATATAATGTACGATTCAAGATGGTCATTGGGGTAAAGGATTTGATGGGTTGAATTATGTGTGTTTGGCTCGATGCTAGTTTATTTTATGTTTGGTTATTATTAAACATATACTGACTACTGTGTTTTTAGATATATATTATTTATGTTATATTTATTTTCCTATTTCTGGAACAGTTTTCTGTACTTTTTCATATTGTGGATATTTTTGATACATTCTATTCTGGATGACGGGGCCCTATGGGGACCCCTGTTTTATGTCTACATGTTTTTGGGATGTATGTTAGACATGCAAGTTATTTTTAAATATATATAAATTTAGGCATTATCAATTATCTTTATAATAGATTTTGTTTTATACCCAAGACTTTTTTAGGCCCATCCCACTCATCGTAATCCTCTGCGATATATTGAGGTACACCCGATATATTGTATAAACTACCACATGGGTGTCATTTTAGAGGTTTGATAAATAACAATTTAAACATTTAAATTTGGTGTGTGAGAAATTTTATTTTTTCATTCAAACTAAAATTCACCCCCATATTATTATGCCATTTCTATCTTTACTTTGATAAAAAAATTATAAAGGATAATGTTTTCATAGATGGAAATTTATCATTATTTTTTAAAAGCATATAAATTTTCAATTTAATTATCATAATTAATAATATATTACATAAAATATCATATATTAGAAGAAATATCTTTTTTCTTAGATATGGATATTTTCATTCATGTTACATGTTTGGAAAATTTAAATCTAAACAGATTACCAGGGGTTGATATTAAAGACTATGCATATTAGAGTGATTTCAGGGAGACATATGTAAAAAATATTACATTAGAGAACTATTTAATTCTCATAAAAAATTAACAAAAAATCTAGATAAATTTTGTTTTGACTCAAATGAAATAATTTTTTTTTATTATTTTATTACATTTGATTTAAAAATTTTCATCTATCTTTCCAATAATTATTTAAAATTATATCATTGGATCATTCTATAATTATAGATGCTTACCAATATATTCTATACACATTTTTTATGATTTTTTAGTGAGGGTATATTAATTAAACAATATATTGGTGTAATATGAATCATGTTGTGACTTATCTCACTACCATATGATTAACATAAAATAAAATTAATTATAATATATATATTATTATTTTTCTTTTTCCCAATAATTTTAAAATTAAACATCACAACTTCAATTATATTTATTCATTTAGCCTCTTCATTTTGAAAATTTAAATGTTTGTTAAATTGAAAAAATTATATGTTTTTTTTATTTCAATATAGGGTATTATTTTAAACTAATCTATTTTTAGAAGTTATATCAATGGTGGAATAATTATTTTTGGATAGTTAATTTTGGATGAGTTCTATAATAATTTAAGGGTACTGTAATTTTTAAATTTAGTTAAACTTATCAAATTCCTTGTGTGATGATTTATTTTCAAAATGGGGGATATTATGGGGTTAAATACCTCTTTTTTTTGAAAATATAAAATCAAATTATATGAGATTTATTTAATGATAAATGTTTTTTATGTTTTAATTAGGAAATTTTAACAAACGGTGCACTATCATTCAATGAACCTATTAATTAAACCTAAATTATAGCATGTTTACAAGAATATTTGGGATACTTTCAAAGGATATTAATTTTTTTTGTGGGGTTCTGTTTGGATGATAAATATTTAAGTTCAACTAACCTAATGATGAATTCATGCATCCTATGCAGTAGATGTTGTATCCAAGGATCTCAGATTCCTACAAATGATGTTTTCAACAAGGAATGTATATTATTAAAAAATAGGTTTTCAATTAGAAAAAGTGAACTAGAACTGATAATAAGTGGACTTACTGAGTCGATGTGTAGTAATGTTGAAGTGTGAATCCTCTTGATCCTTATAAGACGCTAATTATAATTTTTAATCCAATGAGTATTTCTAAGAGCTCAGTATGATGTTTTTTACATTATAAATATTATATATTTACTTGTCGTAATAATTATTTAAATGACCCCTCATGATCATGGAGGTTCCATAGATAAGAACTCAGTTTGTTAGATCCTTCAAGATTTACGAGCATTAGTGTGTGATGATTTAACTTCTGACCTTATTTTCAATGAATTATTGTAGTATACTTTCTTCTAATGATCAAGTCGAAGAAGATATTAGGTGTAGATATTCTTGCAATTGACCATGGTGTTTAAGAAGATCCATATTTAGAACTTATACATTCTAATATGGATATAGTTAGGAATTTCCATGTGTAGAATTGGGATACATACAATTTTTTTATAGAATATTATAGTACTTTAGATAAAAGTGAAGGATTCCTATGAATTAGATATACATTGGTAATAATATCCTATAATTGGAATAAATACTTTTATCTGATACTTCATGATTTTATTTTAGTTTTTTTAATGGTCATGAGAATATTGTTTTATCAGAAAAGGTTTCTGTTTTGATAGTTTAAATTCTAAAATGCTTACACTTTATTAGCACATTATATACTTATATTGTTTTATCATAATTAGATGTGAAAATATTCGATCAAACAATACATTGTGTGGGATGAAAACCTGTATATTTTTTTGTGGATATAATCTACACCTCTCTTATAGTCCCATTTCTACATTTATCTGCATGAAATAATACATATATTCAAACAATGATTCTAAAATTCTAATATAGACCATATTTTTTTTCAATATAATAGAATCATATTAATTCATACCAATATATTCCACATTTTAAAATCATTTTTTCACATTTTCTTTTATTAAATGATATTTTATTTTGATGTACATTATACGGAAATGTTACAGTGGATTATCCATCAATTTAACTACTATTTTTATGTAACGATGTATAACCATTGGAACACGCATTTATTCCACATGTTACTATAATTTTTCTCTTTATCCAAACAAATTTGGTACATGGATGCATTATGGAAATAAATTGTACTTTATCTAAGCTAGGATCATTACTCTATTTCATTTTTCTTATCTAATGTATGTACTCAGTTCCAATAAATAATAGTCCTCCAATAGATATTTTCTATCTAGAACATCTCCAACCTAGTCTACATAAATATATTATAAAAAAAACGATCTATAATTGTATTATAATAAAACTAAAATCCAAGGAACATTAGTCATACCTTATGATTTGATTCAAAATAGTGAGATGATCAACCTTTAGATATCTTCAAAATCTTACAAACAATAATTTATCAAAAACTACATCCAACCTTTTTGTTATCATGTTTTAAAATCACTCAATCATTTTCTGATTTATCATATGATTAATAACCTTTTTATTATATATGATCTCGAAGTCCCACTTCCATATAGATTTGAATTTAAACTGGTCCAAAAATATGTTTCTTTATCTTTTCCCTTAACTCCCTTACATAATTATTTTGATAAATAAATTTTTGTTCCCCTTTTTGACTTCCATACAATCTAAAAATATATATAAACTCTCTAATCACTATTATCTCAAACCCAAAGCTCATTAATTTATTTAATTCTTCCACTAATTTTATCTTACTTAAACTGAATATGATATCATTAATGAAGATAAGTATAATAAAATTATCTTATTCTGATGATTTAATATATAATTTTAAATTAACACCCCTGACTCTGAATTCTAGAATCCTTAAATAAGAATACAATAAATTATACCAATACCATAGTTCTGACTTTATCCCATCCAAATATCTCATTATATATCACAACATTGAATGATTATCATTGATTTAGCAATACACTATTTGTATAAACTATACCTCCACCCTGAGTACATTATTTAAGAATTAAATCTTCAGGAAAATTTAATAAACAATAAATCCTATTTGAATAAAAATCTATAAGAATAGTAATATTGACGCAAGTCTCACCCAAATGAAAAAGTTCCTTTTACATCAATTCCTTATGATTTTATATAACATTTCCAAACCAAAAATGTTTTATTATGGATCTAATTTATATTCTCATCATACATTTTCTTGAACATAAAATTTATTCAAATGGGGTTTTTATCATTCAACCCACTGATATGATCTAATGTTTGACAGTTGTTTATTTGATTAAACTCACCATTCATGGATTTAAACCATGATTCACCATTTGTTTATTCCTCAAAGGATATTGATTATACATATTATAGATTGTTTATGTGAAAAAAACATAGCATCATCTAGTATTTTATTATAACATATTTATCTACCAAAATTTTGGAGTCATCAATATTGTCACTTATTTAGATACTTGGATTCAATGATTAGATCACATTAATAAAAACTTCTTCCATATATTTTTCCTCAAAAATACTCATCAGTTGATTTATTATGGAACAATATATTTTTTTTGTCTACATTATCTTCTATATCACAAATTTTATTCATGTATAAATTTATCTATTTATTACTATATTTTTTCTTTATCCGCTTTAACATTATCCCTTTCTAAAGTTCATTCAATATATTTTGAAAATATTTATTGGCATTAATCTTATATCAACATCCAAATAATACTCATTTATCTTCTATATCAATGTGTTTTCCTTTATTTTCTTCTTTATTTCTAATGTAATAATTACTTCCCTTTACAATAATGTTTTCATGTACTGGTTTCCTTCTATGAAACAAATTTTACAGGATTAAATTCTCCTAAGAATTAATTGATCCTAATGTTTTGTATATAAATCCACTTTTATCACTTCCTAACAATAATATCATGTGATACCACAGACGATGAGTAATATACTCTCATTATTATTCACTTCTAAATTTTATTATTCCATAAAACCATTTTTTGTAATGGCATTTTTGAAAAAATATTATATTAAATAACTTGATTCTCAAAATTAATTCAAACAAAAAATGGATATATACATTGTGACATTATCCAACCAAATATATTTGATTAATATATTTTTTAACTCACCTTTTAATCTTCTTGATTCATTTTATAAGCTCTTTCTTAGTTTGTGTAAACATAATAAATCCCATATAGGTAAATTCATTGAGAAAAAAATTACCTTTTAACTAATGTTTTATGATGTGACATTGTATTACAAGCATAAATATGAATAAATTATAAGAAAAATTTATTATCACTTCTTCTTTCACTATATGAAAATTATCACCATCATCCCACTGATACAAGAATAACGAGACTTCTCCAGATGAAACTATGTGTTATGAATACCAATCACAACATTAGGAATTGAATATTTTTTCCAAAAAAATTGATTTAGATGGAAAATAATACTATGGAATAATCTCTTCTCCTCTTCCACCACGTGAAGATAGTTGTAATCCATATTATTTGCTTTATATATATTTCCATTTATTCTCTCTCATTTTAACAAAAATGACCATCCTTTATATTTATAAGATAACCCTTTTGATTGAATACCACTTTTAGTCCAGATTTGTATACTCTAATTACACTATCATGATTGTGTTGATGTTCATAAATATATAGAACCAATATATATTTTTAATTCACCATTAGTAAGCATCAATTTTCCACTACCTTTGATCTTCAAGGGATCGTCACTACTAAATTAAATTGTACCATCAATATAACCTTTCACATTATATAATGAAATTTATATTCTAGTTATATTTGATGTAAACCAACTATAAATAATTAGATTTTCATTATTAATCCTATAATTTAACGAAATATTTCTTATATTTTCCTTCTCGTTCTTTGTGACATCCTGGATCCGGATGCCCCTTAATTGAAGTACTAAGCCCGATTGACCACACAACCTCAAGCATATCTCTCCAAATTATATAGACTACTAACTAGTAGTGAGGGCCAAGTCTATCTCTATGGGGATACTATGACCTCATCACCAAATTCTATCATAATGATTAATTATAAATAACACTACATTGTGGAAGCAATATAAATAAATCGTCGGAACAATAAAAAAAGATGAGGATAAAAAATTGAAATTACTACAATTACATATAAAACTTATTATCAAATATGGAATGTAAATAGAATGATAGAAAACATGAATAAAATGTTCTAAACATACATTATAATCCCAAGGTAGATAAAATAACATATATAAAATATCCTAACAATCTCGAGCTTTAGCTCAATTATCTGATACAAACTTCATACAAACACAACAACCAATCAACTGTCAGAAGTTTTACACATTCCTTCATCAACCACTGCATATATGTAATCTAACCTGGTAACTAGTCGATCCCAAAAAGGATGTGAGATTAATCATATTGTTCTACCACCAACAATGTTTGTAACATTCAGCCCATGTAATGGATATGTGACAGTGTGCAGACAAACATATATAAAGTAAAGCAGTAAAAGGTAACTAAATACCCAAGTAGCATCATCATCCCTCAGTTGGTGTCTGAACATGTAACATGTCTATTGATTATTTATTTTCCAATTTATATAAATAATTCACCTGAGGCATAACTCTAACTTACATCACCCTATGATATTATAAATAGCGCAGTTTCCAAGTTGTAACAAGGAAACCTTGACTAATAATAAATATGATATGGTTTCATTATAATCAACACAGAAACATAGAACTCGTGTTCCATAAACTCAGTAATAACTACAACCTGGATAAAGGGTTAAGAGTGTAATCCAAGGTGAATTATCCAAGTCATTCCTATAATAATATTTCTAACTGAGTCATAAGAATATAGCCAACATAAAATTGGAGATAAGTTGTGGTCGAGAAAAAGTATGTATCCATGGAATCTCAAGTCATGTGTGTATCCATGGATTGTATCTGTGTAATCATGTAATAATAATGAACAAATCATATTTTGTTATACCGGGCATGTAGAGGTAAACAAGGATCAGGTTCTCATGTAGGTCTCCTATAAGGGAACTCGCATCCTTGAATCAGAATGATGTCCTCATGTACCCAAGGCATTACCTCAGGGATCCAAGAGCTAAAAATATTCAATAAATCCTATAAAGATGTATAGATTCATGTAAATAAAGATGAAAAATATATTTAATTCATTATAATTAACATCTGAATATGAAAACAATGTCATTAACAAATTAACATGGTTCTTGTCTTTCCTTTCATTAGTTTAATAATGCGAAGGAGCATGATACCATTTAATTAAAACCATGTCAATAATTTTCCCATAATAAAGTTCACTCCATGGGATTCAATAAACATATAATGTTAAACTAAAATCATGAAAAAAACATGAATTTATATCTAATAATTCCATGTGATATAATTAAGTATATGTGCAATAATATCAATTGAGTCAATTTCTTACATTAAAGCACTTACCTTAAGTGGGAAATGTAGTAGTGACATGGTACAAGATTTTAATTTTTTTTGATTCAATATATATTTAATATAAGAATTATTACCTATAGTCTATTCAAGATCTATCAAAGCATAATAATTGCTCAAAAGTGCTGAAAAACTAAAGACACAATTATGGAATATCACCCTACATGGGGTGTTCGAGGTTGTGGGAGAAACGACCAACAACCAATACCATTTATGAAATTTTAATAACCATATGTTTATAATGAATATATGAATGTAATAAAAATTAAATAAATGACACCTAACGAAATCAGCGGGCCGAACACATAGACTCTAAAATCATCAAAATGGAGTGAAGAGTTATAGACCACCCACCTCATAATTGTACTACCTTACTCGTACTATATCAGCATCTAATTCTTCTCTGATTGGAGTAGATCTTAAAATCTGGCATAAAATTATAATCCTTATTATCTTGGATGAGAGAAAGGGAAATAATGAATGGATGAATAATACTTGAGTACTTATCATTGTGCATCCAATGTGACAGTAAATAATATCGATTAGATCTCGGATTAAGGGGATCTTTTAATCCGTAGTTTAGGCCTTCAATGATCTCTGAAATATGAGATAATGGGGATTTGAAGCACTAGAAAAAAAATAGGGAAAATGAAGAGTATAATAAGATATTTGAGGTAAAAATGGACATTTGTTTTAACAAACTGACCTTTTTACGGTTTGGCTGCACAATTTTCCGATCCATGCACCTACCCCGCATGGGTACCTAGATAAGAGGGGAACTATCATGGTTACGTTGCATGGTTTGGTAAATTATTCTCTAATCATGTGGTATGGTTGTAACCAAAAATGAAGACCACATTTATTGTAGGATCCCACCATGAACCCTTAATGTGTGGTTTCCACTAACCCTATGATATGGATAATTATCCAAAAAAGCTGAATTTTGGGCTCTGAAAAAGTCATAAAGACCACTAGATCCTTATGGAACTCATTCGTAGCACAAAAAAAATATATAAACATGAGTTGAAAAAAAATTAATAAATCAATACATGATTCAAAAACCAAGTTCATACAATCTTTCCCCATTAAATAAACTTATCCCGAGTTCACATTCATAGGATGGAAAAACAATATCGGAGAAAAATGTTGGCCACTATGAATGTGCATTAGCATCGCACTCCCTGGTCTCATTTTATACACATTCATTCTAACATAACAACCATACTAGATGGAAAAAACATCCACATATAGTCTTCATGCTCATTTCAGAACCACGATGTGGAATGAGCTTCCCTATATGAAACTATAATACGAGGGGCCCCATATTTTCATATGATTTAATATATATTCATTATTCCATACATATCAACTCATAAAACCTCTATAAAAGAAATGAATTGTGATAATTATGTTAGTCAGTAAGAAAATACTCATAAAACATCCTTACCATATAGAGACCTTGGTAAATAGGTCATGAAATTCAGAATGACATCATTACATTTCCACTCTAGTGTGGGTTGCTGCAGTAAAAGAATATCTAGTTAACGGTGTTCCACCATAACCTAATAGTAGGTGGAACACATCATGAAACAACATGATACATAAATTATTATGACTATCAACTGATACTGGTGATCCTATATAGCTTGAGACATGACCACATCATACTCTTATTAAACATCTGGTTTATGGTTCTCCTGATGATGAATTTTATCTCAAAAGGGGTGATTTTTAATCCATAGTGTTAGAGTTATAATGATGACTTTGGGATAACTTTCAAAAAAAAAATTCAGTTGATTACACATTGAAACCTTTTCCATGCTGAGTCGTCTTTCCATAAAACTCCTTTTCCAACACAATATGCACTCACCTACAACTTAATATGTTCTTGTATAGGACCATCACATATTGTATACAGTAACTAAGAAGGATAATAGTCAAACCACATCAGTCTAACCATCCTCGAAGATTCTTGGCTCAGATGGCCGAAACATCACAAATTGAACTATCATGAATTACGCAAAGGCATCCTACATTTTTTCCCAACCACATCAATCGAATCCAAAAACTGAATTTTGGTGATGTTACTAAGTTAACCATCATATGGCCATTTAAACTACCATGACTCATCACGAAAAATGTTATAACCCAGAACCAACCCACTAGAATCATCACCCCTTTTTTAACATCAAATTTCACCCTAAAAAAATCTGGTAACCTAAAAAATTTAATAAAATATTTTAATGAACGTTCCCCCGGTATTTTTACACTATGTTATAAGTGATAAATTTGTACATTCCAAAACATCCGTTTCATGAAATTTGTTCATCCCTAAGAGGAATTAGACTAGCAGTCACGTTATAAGAAAGTTATTAGTGTCCAAGAGTCTGTCCCTGGTATTCCATCTTAGGAACCCATGTTTCACTCAATATTATCCAATCCTTAAAAAAACCATGCATCATATGCTCATCCTTTAGAGAGGTCACTAACCAGCCTGACATCCATTAATATTTAGTGCGGCATAAGACCAATACTCTCTTAGCGCATCAAGGAGACATCAATATTGGGGACATCCTCATTTATTTAAGATGATTACACTAAGATTATTTCAATATTATCATGATGATCAAGAGAGCCACCACTGGTCGACTTCCCCTAAAAGAAGATCGACATCACCTGCCGACACAATGTTAGATCCTGATCACAATCCTTCACTACCCGAGGCATCTCATGATCACAAAAATAAAATCATTGAATTACATCCAAAACCAACACTATTTATCAAAGGTTTCATATAAATATGAAAATTTAAAATTCATGTTATTGAGAAATAACTAAAAAGATTCAAACATGAAAAACACAAGAGAATTCAAGAAAAAACAACCATTTCCCTTTGGCCATCATAGGATGTGATCCTTCTTCACTGAATGGAACATATTTACCCAAACCAAAATGGTTTTCCCACCTCAAGATTGTTCTATTCATCAAAATTAGTGACATACTATCCACTCGTAAGTGCACTAGATCAAAAACACATTAACTTCACACATTATACTCCTTTCATTCTTGATTACATATGTTATGTTATTTGTCATGAAAGCCAAAACAAAACTGACCCGAGTGTAAAAAACCATGAGTCTCTTGAATGTGATCCCAAATATTTAGATTAACCTATTAACTATAATGCCCAATCAACTCTATGATGGAAATTTCCAAATAAATTACTCAATAGTAGAAGGATCAATAATTATTATTGAACTCAACTAGTTCGTTATATAATATTTCAACTCTACTATTACTACATATGTGAACACATACTTTCCCATGGTTTAATAAAAAAGACATCACAATGATTTTATAAATAATCTATATGACCTATGTATTCAAGAAAAAGGTGGTTTGTATAATAGATTTAACTTAGAGTCATACTTCCCCATATGATCGTTATCTTGGATGACGATATACCAAGCTACACATTACCAATGAAGAAGAAAGCGTAACAAGTCCTTTGAAATAATATACTATTCGCTTAGAATGTCTAAACTATTGAAACATTCCATTTTGTAATACAGAGACTTTTAAAAAGGGTCAAGGATACCATGACAACTCATTCCAAAAAGTGTGTTAGTTAAATGGAAAGATTCTTACTAGGGACAGTGACACCCAAACAACACCAAATGCCTGAAACTGAATACATTTAGCAAGAAATTTTAGCTTTAAGGTTTATACCTATCACATCTAGACCTTTATAAAGCACAATAATTGACCCTATCACAGGGTCACATCAAATATAAGTCACTGTGGCCAAAAAAAATATAATTTATGTCATTTCTAAGAGGATGGGTGCCAATGGAAAATGCTCAATTTTCTATTTTATATAAACTCAATGGGAATTCTAACCATAGATAGCAAGTATTGGTTCCATTTTGTGGTCATTACACTTATCCATATTCCACTTTTAGTCCTATAAAATATTCAAACAGAAACTCAAGCATTAATTTCATACTCAAGAATGTCGTATCAAATTTTTATAAAACTCTATTTTATAATTGGAAAGTCATATAAATCTACATTTTAACTAATAATAATTTATTAACATTCCTAAATATTTAGGAAACATGTCACAAAAATTTGTTTTAATAGATAAGGAGACCAATGAGGGTCCTATCATGCAAACCTGGGATCATCAGAAATGAAACCCTATAGAAGTTGCTTTATTTTTCAATGTTATAAACACCCATAATTGGTCCTCTAAAAAATTCCAAACTAACCTACATAAGCCATTTTTTTCATCTTTTAATCCAATCACATGCCTCATAAAAAGATTTATAAAAAATAGTTACAACACCGACAAAAGATGAATGTATTAAAGGGATCACTACCCAAGGTATACTACTCTAAATATCCACATAAGAGGTTTGGTTTAGGTGAGTTCTCATGTATTACTTACATGGGTACCAGAATTTGAAGGGTAAATAGTCTCTTTCCTCTTAATTCACTAGTAACTATTTTGTTTCATTTAACATTTAATTACATGGTTCACTCTTTTAAATATCATAAAAAAGATAGTACATGGTAGGGATGTGCAATGATTATTATTTTAGAAGTCATGTTTCACATTTATTTTTTCATTTTACTATACCTTATATTAATGTTTTTATTAAATGATTTTTATTTCCCAATGAAATAGGTCCCATTATCTTTACCATTAATAAAAATTACCCTAATAATAGTAAATAAAATGCATGACATGGTTAATTACACATGCCAACATATGAGGGGCCACAAATCCTCTTGAATTTGAACCAGAAATCATTCAATAATAGCCTCGAAAGTAACACCATTATAATATAACAACTAAAACATAACTCAAAAATTACAAGCATATCAAGAAATGAAATTCACATAAATGAATCTATAAGGAATGAAAATTTTCTTTACATGAATATTCTATGTTCTTATATGATGCATGTAATACTATTTCATTCCCTCATATCATTTTTCCAAGGATAAAATAGAATATCAGTTTGCAGAATAATAAAAAACAACATATATTATATGTTCCACCCAATAATGAAATTTTATCAACTGTATTACACAAAAATAGAACAACAATTATCTTTCAGAAAAAATATACATTACCATGAAAATGGGTTCACGATTTCCAGGCACGACTTATGGACAAGATCCATGTGTTCTTAATCTCCAATATATATTATCCAAATAGTAAAGAAAGATATTAACCACACCTCTGATACTACATTATTACAAACTAGACTTAGATTCCACTTAATAGGTACCCTGATCCATAATGGACACATGGCCTCAAGAACATCACCCTAAATGCCCAAGGCTGATGACTAGAAGTGAGGGTGTGGGTGTGTCTACTAAGATAATGTGCCCTCATCACCATAATGTAGCACAACATATTATTATAAAGCGGTAATTATTGAAATATGTACAAAAATATAAATGGCACAACCAAAAGTGTCAGGAAGCACAATAACTGAAATAACTAGAATAACATACCTCAATTGATGATGATATATTTCATATTAGAAGAATGATAGAAAAAATGAATTAAAAGTTGCATGAGAACAATAAAAATCCAATGTAGAAAATTGAAATACACAACCAATCTCAATAATTGTGACCACCAGCTCAATCATCATCTACCAACATTATACTGAAAAAGAAAGCAATTAATTTTTCGATTCAGTACTTTTCCATTTATCGACACATGAATACATGTAATCATGCCTGAGTACCCATGGATATTAGAGAGGATGTGGGATAAATATTAGTGGGCCAACAAAAATAGTTTCCATAACATCCATACCATGTAATGGAAATGTAACAGGGTATAGATATATATATAAAAAGTATGAAATTAATATTTAACCAAATTTCCAAGAATAAGCTTCAGACCTTGGATAGTGTCTGAGTGTGTAAACAATCCATTAATTAATTAATTACCAATTTATAAAAACAATTCACCCAAGGAATATCCATAACATTCATCCCCATGTGATAGTATAATTATTGTTGGTTCCAAGATGCAAAAAGGTAACCATGATTGATAATTTATATCAAATGGTTCCAAGGTAATCACTAAAGTTACCTAGACCTCATGATCTTCCAACATAGTAGTAAATATAGCCTAGATAATGGGGTAAGATTGTTATCCTAGGAGCATCATCCAAGCAATTCCCACATTATCTTTCTAACTATGTACAAGGAATAAAACAACAGTAAAACTAGAGATAAGAAGAGGTTGGGTCCATGGATATAACTATCTGACCTCATGTCATGATGAATCCAAAGATTGTGTCCAAGTAATCCTATTGTAAAAATTAAAGGATCATATAGTTTTATACGCGGAAGCCAAAGGTAAATAAGTATTGGGTTCCTAGTTAGGTCTCCCCCAAGGCAACCGAAATCCTTGAATCAAGAATGATGTCCTCTAGTATCCAAGGAATTCACTTTGGAATCCAAGAGCTCGCACGAGTCAGGCCTTTCTATAATGATTTCAAGGTACATGTACATAAATACACAACTTACATTTAATTCATTAGAATTACTTTTTCAATATGGTAACTATGACAATAAAAAATTCACCTGGTTCAGGCATTTCCATTCATTAGTTTTACAAGGCCAAGTAACATGCGACCTTTTAATTAAAACCATGTAAACAAAGTTCACATAGTAAGGTTCACTATGATACCATAAATAATCATCGATGGGTGAAAAATGGGTGTGAAATAAAACATTAATTTTCTTTTAATTAGTCTAAGAAATATTTTTAAATATAGATGTCATATTATCAATTGATTCAATTACATTCATTTAAGCACATATCATAGGTGGGTCAAATAGAAGTGACATGGTACAGGCTACTCACAATTTCATGATTAAATATTCATTTAATATAAGTGGTTTTACCATTATTTTAGTCATGATCAAACCTGCCCAATCAATGACTCAAAAGTGTCCAAACATTAAAGACTCAATTATTGTATATCACCCTATACGTGGTGTTGGGTGGTTTGGATGGAACCACCAATAAAAAATCACATTTATTGAATGAAAATAACCTTATAGTCTTAATGACTTTATGAAAGTCATATAAATTCAATTAATGAAACCCTATGAAAACAGAAGGCCCCACATGTCCATTTCTAAATAAAACAACACGAGGGGTGAATTATAGACCACCCACCAAATACTCGTACGAGCCTCCAAATAAAATATTTTCCTTCAATTTGGACTGAATCATAGTAGATTTAAAAAATGGGCATAAAATAATAAACCAAAATAACTTTTTTGATAGATGGATAAACATAGTATATCATAAGTAGACTTCAGTACATACCATTGTCTATCCAATTTTAAATATGGATGCTGGATCAAATATCGGTTGAAGGATATCTTCCAGTCCCTACATTAGGCCTTCAATGTGATCCAAAAACGGAGAGGGGGGGTCTATCCACTAGAACATGGTGTAGGAATAAGAAGGTGTATAATTATATCATTAATGAAACAATGGCCATTTTTCACTAAAATTTGCCAATGCATGGTTTAGTCGCACAATTTTTCACACCATGTGCCATCCATACATGGGTACTTGTGGAAGAGGGGTGATTTCATGGTTAGACCACATGGTATAGGAAATAGTGCAACATCCGTAATGTAAGGCACTTCCACAAAATGGAGACCATATGCACTATTATACATAACCATTCTCCCCCACCACACAATTTCCACTAACTATGAAACATGGCTAATTCTGCCAAAAATTTGGTTTATAGGCTCAAAAAAAGAATCGGAAACCCTTGAGACCTTTATGATCTTATTAGGAATCAAAAAATGTCCATAAATAATAGGTAGACAATAAATTTAAAGGATCCATACCGGATTCAAAAATGTGGTTCTTACATTCATATTCTTTTACATCAATGAATTTTATAGTATTGTTGTGATATTAGATAGAATATCCTCATTAGTTTTTACATGATACGTTAATTAATATCGTAATTATTTTAGTAAAAGAAATATATTCTCATAATAATTTTGATCATCAGTATTATTTTCATTATATTTTTTCCTTATATGATATGTTTCCACTACTCCATTACCAATAATGGATATAAAATAAGAGCATTATGTGGGAAATATTTCATCCCCATATCTCATCATGTTTCAAATCTATTTGTAAATATTTGTTTTTTGATACACCCTCTATTTTTCACATTAATCTCAATCCTTTTTATTTATTTTCTCCTTATTACATTCTATTTATGATTTGGATGATTTTTCATTATAAACAACATTTATTTTTCCATGTTTTGGGCCTCTGATCACTCTACGCTTTATTGAAAAATAACATTCCACTTTCACCTATATCTTTCAATTCCTCATTAATAAATATTATTATCTAAAAATTATTCTTAGAATCAGTTGTTTTAATTTTTTATTCTATATTTTTTATCAAAAAGAATCAATTATTATTTTAGGGAATAAACATTTATTCCCATTCCAGGAAAAAATTACTATGTTAATTGATTACTTTATATTAATCTTCAATTATCATCATGAAATCAAAAAATTCTTTGAATGTTATTTGAGTAAATATTAATTCATCAATAACCATTTGTAACATATTAATTTCATCTTTTATTAGGACATCATTTTATAATGATTACTTTTATAACACTTTGATCCTTTTGTTTTTCATTATTGAGAATAAAATTACTAATATTAACATTGAGTATTACCATAAGTTTAACATCACCTTCTTATTAATTATATTTTTATATTTACATTATGATTTCTCAATATTTTTTATTGTATCATCCTTTGAAAATGTGTTCCTCTTTTTCTATCCTTTATCAAATAAAACCTCATCATTAACATCATCCAAGAAAACTATGGTATTTTGTTCAAACAAAACTTCAAATTCATTTCCATGTGTCAAATTTTTTAGTAAGAATCTTAATTTTATCATTTTTGAATATTTAATTTAATTTTCTACTTTAAATTTTCATTGAAATCCCATGGTAATATATCTTACATATTCATAACATAAAAAAGTTGATGGTAACTTATCCTCAATTCATTTTTTGCCTCATTTTAATAAATTACCATTTAAATCCTTAAATTCATGGATTTTGAGATTCCACATCACCTTAAATTTTGTATCCATAGATAAATGGATTCATATTCTATACATATTCATGTGTATTTCATATTCTACAAATATATTTTTAATAGAATTGTGTAAAAGATAGAAAAATTTCTTCTCATGGAGCATCGCAACCATTAGATTATTTGAAAGAGGAAATCATTTTATGTTTTTATTTATGATATCTAAATTAAAGATATTGTCAATAAATTTATGAATGGATCCACCAACCTCAATGATTTTTTTGAAACCACTATTTTTGGTTTGGGTATATCAATAAATCACCAAACATATTTTAAAAAAGAAAAAATTTAACCTCCATTACATTATTACATATTTTTTCCATGTATGAGAATTTATCGCAAATTGATTTAGAGGATGTAAATGTCTCCAATTTTTAATTAATTGTATTTTATAATTCATTAGATAATTTATTTAATACCTATTGGTCAGTTTTCGGTATCATGATATTAATTTTCATCAAAGATAACTCTATGGGACAACTCACATGAATTCTAGTATGAAATTAGTGATGAAATAATTCCTAGGAGATGAAAAAGGTGGTCTCATATAGCTTTTCTATATTAGATAATTCCATCCATAAAATAATATAACTCCTTTTGAATTTTTGTACTTCTCCATATCAAAGATCTCCCGTTGATAAATTCTACGAGATTAACAATATTGATCTGAAACAACTTGTTTTGAAAGTGGTTTTAAATGTAAAATACGAATGGGTAAGTGAATTACGGTATCAATTTTATATTGAAAAAAGTATTTGGTATTTTTATTGAATTATTAATATCATGTTGAACCTAGGATTATCATAAATAAAATAAAAATAACTAAAACAAATAAACAATGAAATAAAATTCCATGGAACAATGATTTTACATTGTTCCCCACCAAGGTCTAATCCCAAATAAATGTTTTCAAAATGGGTTGATGTAATAGGGATATTATTATTCAAAAAATGTGATTAAAAATTTTGTTAAAGTTCACGTATATACCAACCTCCACCACCTCATTTTATTTATCTGTGTAGCACTCCAATACAGAGAATAAGAAAATATTGACATGAATGTATCTTTGAAGAATGTTACATTAAATTAAACCCCAAATTATGAGGGATTTTTGATTATTCTCAAACATTATCAATCAAATTAAGATCATCAATTACATCATTTAGGGTAATATTTCAACTCCCACATTGAGTTTCATATTTTTTAATACATTCCCCACATCAAAAAAATGATATCCTCTAAAAACTATCATCTTTTTAAAAAACTAGTAATTTTATCTTCTAATATATAATTTCATTAAATTTCACTTTTCACATGTTAACTGTCATATAGAACCAACCATAATAGTTTAATTAGACCCACTAATCCAAAATCCTATCTATCTTGATCAAGAAAACATTGATATTTCCTAAATAACATATAGTCCTCAAAATCACAATGTGATTACCAATATTATGATGTGATGAATTTAAAAAATCGATTTATATAAAATTCATTTCTTGTTATGAATTACTATCCATTGAAAATATATAACCAATATCTTTATATATTTTCATAAAAAACCCATTTTTATATGACATGGTCTATTGTATTGTAATATAATACACAGTTACTGTAGCACCATGATCATGTTTCCACTTTACATGTGCACCAAACATATTTTATGGTGAGTGTTAGGCATGCCTCCTCATATGTTGGAAGTCAGTAACTAGAAATTGAGGTCATGTTAGGTTATTTTGGGGATACTAAACCCTATGTTGATTATAATAATAATGATCCATATATATATATATATATTTGTTGGTGTTTGTAACCCAATGAAATAAGGAAAATAAAAAATAGATGCAGCCTACCAAAAGCATTAAAAATATATTCAAATAAAAATTATTAACAACAAGACCAAGGCATCATATTATTTGTTGATAAATATACATGATAAGTCAATTTTACAAACATATTTTTTTCTATTATATCTCAGTTTTATGTATGTTTTGATGATATAAAAAATACCTATTTTTATTAAAATTATTATATATTATGTGTTTCATATTTTACTTTTATCCAAATAATTTATCTTATGATGACTATAAGAGTTTATCATACAATGAGTAATGTTTTCAATATACAAAAAATAATTTTATCTTATAAGAATCTAATGTCTGAAAGAATATATTCCCTCTTCTAAAAATCAGAAAATTCCATGTTGAATTTTTATCATAATACATATTATATTATATTACAAAGGGAATGATTTATTTACTGCATGTTTAAAGTCATAAATTTTAGACATAGTGTAATAAAATTATGTTTTTATATTATGGAAATTATATTCATAAAAAACTATATTATTAGGGTATGAATAATTTGTAAAAGTTAATTATCAAACATTAGTAAAATATTTATATTATTCTAAATATTTTTCCGAATAAAATTGATGTCTGTTTATCTTACACAAAACATATGTCAAAGATCCATTTTTTCATATGAGTCGTCTAGAGAAGTTATGTTATAGAAAAATTACTGATTGTTGGATATCTTATGAAGAAATACTTGTTACATAGAATTTCCTGATTACATTAATAATAACATGAGTAGTCAACTACATTTTTTTAATGTATCATAAAATTAATTATCTAGTTAAGAAAATGTAACATCCCAGGTAAATAAAGAATAAATAATTTTCATATATTTTTGAATTAAATATTAATTTTACTTTAAAAGGGTTGCTATGTTCGATAGCGTACCTGATACGCAACGAAGAGTTTCTTTGAAATCTTACGTTGCACACTAGTAATAAAATAATATTTTTTTTAAATAGTAGTTAACACTTAGCCGTTGTATTGGCGGGAATGAATAGAAATAACTAAAATATGATTATATATGTTTTTGTTAAATGTTTTTATATTTACCCAACAAATGATAAAGGCTTAAAATAAGAAAAGAATTCAATTTTAGGCATAGATACTGTAATATTCTATAGAGGTCCACTTATCGCCTTTTCATGGAGAACCTTAGTTAAATATAGTTTTGGTCACTCTTATACTTTTTATTGGACCAAATAAAACTCTCCTTTAGAATTGGGACATCAAAATTTACTTTGTGTAAATTTTTGGTATTTTTCCGATAAAGTTAATTTTTTAATGAATAGTGATAAATGTTGTATTTTAATTCATAACCTCTTTTTAATCTAATTTATTTATATGATTATATTATCTTTTTAATTGGTTTTAATGTGAAATTAGAATATATTTTTACCATTAAATCCAATAGTGGTCGTTGGAATTAATTTCACTTTGAAATCAGACTTAAACTATTGTCAATCTTTTGATACTTATTGTTTCATAAAAACACGCTATTTGCTATGACAATAGGAATTAATTATTAAATTAATTAATGGAACTTATATGTTTTTTATTTTGTAAAATAGACTTCATTTTTGAATTAGGAATATCAAATATATCTTAGGGTGATGTTTTGGTAATTTTCTGAAATACATCAATTTTAGATGAATAGTGAAACCACTAAGTGGAACTTAAAAAACTGATTTTTTGTTTAAATGATATTTTACTAACTTTGTGCTTTGAATTTCAAAAATACGACATGCATGTTTGTCATTAAAAATTAAAATGTGGTTCAATGGGATTAAAATAATTTTTTTTGGTGAATAGTAACTTTTATGTTTTTAATCGCAATTAGAGGTAATTAGTGTGGTGTAAGATAAAAATAATGTTTTAATATTATCAAACGAACTAGAAGCGTGCCCTAACCTCATTGGATGTTTCATGTCCGACCAAGACAATCCATGGGTCAACTTGGGGACCCCATGGAGCCACTTTAGTTGGAAAATGGCATTAAAAACTTTTTATTTTATGTTATAATTAAAATGTCACAAACATGAGTTGTTTTACTAAAACAATTTTTAAATGGGGTTATACAAGTCATATTTTTTACTATAAATATTCATTAGAAATATAAAAGTATTTCCTACATCCTGAAAATTTGTTTTATAATTTTTAGACATTAAATAAATTAAATTATTTATGACACCATGATGATGCAGCGATTACCTCATTATTTAACGATTTAAATAAAATGAAAATATAATGTAAAATCTAAGAACTACACTTGTCAAAAACCCATTGGATGGGTATATTTTAAACCCTTAACACCTTATCCTCGAATTATATCAATGTGGGACCTTTAAATTCTGAAAATCATTTTATAATAAAGTAAACTTTTATAACTTTCCAAGAGTGCCCCTCCTCACCTCTTATAAAAGGCTCCCACCTCTACCTCCTTATCCACACCTCTCAATCCTTTGGATCGGCCAAGATCTCCTCCTGTTGTCTCTCCATATCCCTCTCATACTCCTAGAAGCCTCACATTCGGCATAAGTCATCCCATGGAAGCCTTTGAGCTCAAATCTATGAGAGTTACTCGATTTTAAGGTAATGTCTTCACTTGTGTTCTTTTGTTTTATTTTGCTTCTCCAACCCAGTAAAATCCGTTTATTCATTTATTTTGTAACAAAACCAGTATCCTCAATATAATATGATGTTTTTATAAGAATAATTCGAGCTACACTTACACACACCTACATCTAATGGTAAAAGAACATACTGTTTCTGTGGTTGGCGAATTTCTGCCTCACGAAACTATTATTGTTCAATATTCATTTAAAACCTTCAAAGGTGGCCATAAAGATATAACTATATTTATATATAATATATAATATGTTTATCGTTTCATTAATCTTCTTTATTTTTCATTTTTGGCAAACCTTTATGGTTTCCATTGTTGGTAAACACAATAATTTCATTTTAGGAAGTGCGGACTACCGCCCCCTCAAAGTGATTTGATTCATTAATTCCATATGTGGGATGTATAAAGGATGGATTTAAAGTTATTATATATGATGTATGTTACATCTAAATGATGAATATAATTCTGGAATTAATATATACATACCTCTCATTTAGTTTTAATTCCATTAATATGGCATAGAAATGGAAGTAGCGTTCGTGCGTACGTACGGCTTACCGTCTCCATGGACGGTGCATTTCATTTCAAAGCTCTAAATGATTATGTAATATTATAAATAAATGTATATTCTGGATATATATTATATATATGATATCCAAATAATGAATATCATTCTGGATATAATGAATATTTGACCACATGAACAACATGTAATTGTAAGAAGTCCACGTTCGACATAAGAACCAAATATTGACAAAACAAGTATTATTAACATAAATGATTACATAATTTTTATAAAATGGAAATAAGTGATATAAAAGGAATAATGAACTCGAAAATGGTTCTTAAGAAATTAGAAATTAACTCAAGTTTATTATTCAGGACGTTAAAGAATGAGCGAGTCATGTCGAACCCAAGGTAAGGGTCTTCATCTCAATCTCCTTTCATTGAGGCATATTTAGATTTATAAACAAATATCTTTTATACGGTGTATAAACCCCTTTGACTTTTACTTTTATACAAAAGGAATCTTTTTATATGAAGAGTTTTACTAATCGACAAAAAGGAATGTTTCTTTTAACGTACGCAGTGACAATGACATATTCCGCCGCCGCGAGTATTATATGGTCTTTGGCTTCCTCAACAAGTCATAATGTTTTTATAATGAAATAAATACCATATAATATTTAATGTATTTTGGAATTGAAAATTGTTTTTATAATGGATTTGTTATGTCAATATATTTATGTGATATATTGTGATCAAAGTGTGGAAATGTTTTCTTTCCATTATATTTGTTTTATGTCTTTTGATTTTATAATGTTAATTGGACATTTGACGAGTGGTTACGTGATAAACCATATGACGGGTGGTGCTGTGAATACCAGGATGTGTGGTTACGTTATATCCTCCAATGCATTGGGTATGGAAGTCAGCCGTATGGCTATTCCATTAAGTGATATGTGTGGAAGTCGACCGTATGGTTATTCCATTTAAGTATGTTTATGTCCCATGTTACCTTTATATGTTATGTGATCTTTATATGGGTTTTATCGTAATATTTTGGTTACAAATGGGTAAGTAAGGATCTTTTACTCATTGAAGAGTTTTTACTACTTCATAAAGGTGAAAAGTATTACTTTGATAAAGTATACATGGTTTACTTGTTGTTTTGAAAAACTAACAGTTTTCATTCATTGTGTATCCCTTACCGAGCTCTTTTTGCTCACCCCAACTTTTTTTAAATTTTTTTCACAGGACTTAATGTGGAATAGGGTCAAGGATGAGATCAAGGGAGAGTCATGCAATCTAAAACATGGAACTAGACATGTTTCCTTTTAAGTGTTTTTATTTTATGGAAACTTAGTAGAAGTTTCTACTTTTTATCTTTTTAGATGTAATAGTTATGTCCCAATTCTATAAAACTCTAAACCGTGAAAAGATCATCAATGTGAATTATTCATTTAATTCAATATTAAGTAAGGTTTAAGGCTAGGTCCTTATAATTGGTATCATAGGTCGGTTTAGACAACTTTAGGAGTTATAAAATTGTGAAATTATAAATTAATTTATGGTATGATTGAAATGATATAGCATTTAATTTTTACCATGTTGATTCGCCTAAGATATTTCTGTGTTCATAATGTTTTTCTGTAGAGGAACCAAAGAATCTATGTTGGGACGACATCAGGAGGAAGACAACCTTCCAAATCAGCATCCTGAGATGGTCAGAATTGGAACTAAACAATTTGTTGCAGTGATGGCACAATTGACTCAGGTTATAAATGGTGGTGGTATCCATGCATGAGATCAGCCAGGTCAACCGCAAATGAAAATTTCATTGGTGGAACATTTCATGAGGCAACATCCCCCATCATTCAGAGGATCATCTGACCATGTTCTAGCTGAAGGGTGGATTAAAGTGCTGGAGAAGATTTTTGATGTCAGAGGGTGTTCAGAACATAAAAAGGTTTGTCTTGATGTTTACCGTTTTGAAGGAGAAGCTGATCAGTGGTGGTTGATAGTGAAAAATAGCATGGATAGTGATGAGATTGATGATCTCTACTGTGACGAATTCAAAGGTATGTTTCTTGAGAAATATATTCCTATGGTGGTTCATCTTAGGATGGAAAAATTGTTCCTATAATTGAGGATGGAGGATGACTCAGTGGCTGCTTATGAAGAAAAATTCACTCGACTGGAAAGGTATGCTCCAAACATCATACGAGATCTTGATAGTAAAATCAACCATTTTTAAACAGGGTTAAAGCCAAAGAATCGAAGGGCTTTGGCTTCTTGTGAGTTCAAAAGTTATGAAAAAATTGTTCGATGGTCGGAGAAGGTGGAAATGGAGTTTACCGATGATCAGGTGTTCTTTGAAAAACAACATAATATGAGGTCCAGTTGGCAGGAAAAGGGAAAAATTCATCAAAGAAGCAAGGAGGTAAGAAAAACAAATATCCATCCTATGAGAAGTGTGGTAAAAAGAATCCTGGAGAATGTTTATCCAAGTCTGGAAAGTGCATTCGGTGTTGTAAGTCGGGTCATATTACTCTTAACTGTAAGGAAGATGATCAAGTGGCAAATGAAAAGCCAGCGGTAAGATGTTTTAAGTGTAATGAAATGGGTCATTATGAAAATGAGTGTCTAATGAAGAACTCAACAGAGGGAATGCAGCCATACTACAAGCAGAAAGAGGTGGTGAAATCCTTTGCAACTACTTAAGTAGATGTTGGGCCATCGAATTAAGTAGTATTAGGTACACTATTTGTTTGTTCAAGTTATGCCAATGTGTTGTTTGATTCAGGGTCTACACATTCTTTTATTTCTGAGAAGTTTTCTAGTAAATTGTAAATTCCATCTCTAGATATGAATCCTGAACTAATGGTAAAAACACCCGGAGGAAACATTGGGACAAAAACAAATTATAAGAACCTTCCTATCCTTGTGTGCGGAAAGAATATACCAGTAAACCTTATTGTTGTGCCTCTAGTAGAGTTTGGTGTTATTTTGGGCATGGATTGGATTTCTGTTTATCATGCAAAGATTGACTGCAGAGCTAAAATGGTTTCTTTTCAGAAAGATTTTCTATTTGTGTACAATAATGAACCCTTGATTTTGATAACATATCATGGAGTTGAGAAACTAGTAAAATATGGAAATCAATGTTACCTTTTTCATATTGTTGAAAATAAAGGAACTGTTCAGATTAATGATGTGCTTGTGGTAAATGAGTATCTTGATGTTTTTATTGATGAGTTTCCTAGTATTATTCATGATTGGGAAGTTGAATTTACTGTTGACTTAGTTCCTGATTCTAAGCCAATTTCAAAACCCCCGTATCGAATGGCTCAAGTTGAACTTTTAGAGATAAATAAGTAACTATAGGAGTTATTAGATAAAGGTTTCATTCGACCTAACACATCACCATGGGGTGCTCTTGTCTTGTTTTTTAAAAAGAAAGATGGTTCAATGAGACTTTGCAATGATTATAGAGCCTTGAATAATATTACTGTTAAGAACAAGTATCCTTTTCCTCATATCGATGATTTTTTAGATCAGCTCCAGGGAGCTCAGTGTTTTTCGAAGATTGACTTGAGGTCGGGGTACCATCAGTTGAAAGTAAATGAATCAGACGTTCCGAAGACTGTGTTACGTACTAGATATGGCCATTATGAATTTGTAGTTATGCCATTTTGGTTAACCAATGCACCGAATGTATTCATGGACCTTATGACTAGAATTTTCCATGAGTTCTTGAATATGTTTGTGGTTGTTTTCATTGATGATATTTTGGTGTTTTCTAAAAGTAAAGAGGAGCATGAAAGTCATTTAAGGGTTATCTTGCAATCCATAAAAGAAAAGATACTATATGGAAAATTTAGCAAGTGTGAGTTTTGGTTACAAAAAATTTCATTCCATGGTCACATTGTTTCAAAAGATGGCATAACTGTTGATCCTGCTAAAACAAAAGTTGTTGAAGAATGGCCAAGACCCACAAATGTAACCGAGATCCGTAGTTTTCATGGTTTGGCAGGTTACTAATGAAGGTTTGTTGAAATTTTTTCACCGTTATCTAGTCCAATGACTAAGCTAACTCGGAAGGGTGTTAAGTTTATCTGGACAAAAGAATGTGATTATTGTTTTCAAGAGTTGAAAAGAAGATTAGTGAATTCTCCAGTTTTGGCACTTCCTTCTAGAAATGGTGAGTTTGTTCTCTACAGTGATGCTTCATTGAAAGGACTTGGCTGTGTCCTTATGCAGAATGATCAGGTAATTGCATATGCTTCACGTTAGTTAAAAAATCATGAGGTAAATTACCCTACTCATGATTTGGAATTAGCAGCTATTGTTTTTTCTCTAAAAATTAGGAGGCATCATTTTTATGGAGTAAAGTGTGAAATATATACTGATCACAAAAGTTTAAAGTATATATTAACTCAGAAAGAATTGAATATGTGACAGAGGAGATGGCTAGAATTAGTCAAGGATTATGATTGTACAATTCATTACCATCCAGGAAAAACTAATAAAGTGGTTGATTCTTTGACTGGAAAAAGTAACGCTTCATTAACAATGTTGCATTTGGAACATGATCCTTTGGATAAGGATTTGATGAACTTTGGAATAGATGTTTTTTGTGAAGGAAGTCCTTATATTTTGTTTCAGGTATCAGTGAAATCTTCTCTATCAGGTAGAATCATGAAAGCACAGAAGAAAGACCGTGAGTTGCAGAAAAAGGTAGAGCTAGTTCATAAGGGTAAGTTGCCTGAATTCAACATTGATAATGATTGTGTTTTGAGGTTTGGGAAGATATTGTTTATTCCTAGTGATTCAAAATTGAAGAATGAGTTGTCATGTGATGCTCATATTTCCCCTTTCTGTTCATCCTGACAGTACTAAGATGTACAGAGATCTGCGGGAGTATTACTGGTGGGATGGAATGAAAAGAGATATTGATGATTTTACTGTGAAGTGTTTGACTTGTTAGCAGGTTAAAGTAGAGTGGCAGTTACCGAAAGGGATGCTTCATCCATTACCAGTGCTAGAGTGGAAATGGGAAAATATATCCATGGACTTTGTTGTGGGATTACCGAGGACATCTCAAGGTAATAATGCAATCTGGGTTATTGTTGATCGATTAACTAAATCTTCTCATTTCCTTCTTATTCGAGATACATTATCTCTAGATCAACTTTCTCGATTGTATCTTAAAGAGATAGTCAGGTTGCATGGATTTCCCCTCTCAATTGTATCTGATCGTGATCATAGGTTTACTTCTAACTTTTGGAAAGGCCTTCAGAAGCCGTTGGGTACTGAATTAAATTTTAGTACAGCTTTTCATCTCCAATCAGATGGGCAGTCAGAACAAAAAATTCTGACATTGGAGGATATGCTACGTGCTTGTTCGATGGATTATCAAAGAAGTTGGGACCAACATCTTTCTTTGGTTGAGTTTTCTTATAGTAACAGTTTTCATTCGAGTATACAGATGGCACCATGTGAGGCATTATATAGGAAGCGGTGCTGAACTCCAGATTTTTGGGATGAAGTGGGTGAAAGGAAGCTGATGGGACCAGAATTGGTAGATGATATGGTTGAAAAAGTTTAGTTGACTCAGAAACACATGAGAACAGCTTAGAGCAGTCTGAAAAATTATGCGGATAACCGGAGGAAGGATCTATCTTTCGAGGTAGGTGATCATGTTTTTCTCAAGGTTTCTCCATGGAAAAGTGTGACGCGATTTGGTAAGAAAGGAAAGCTGAGTCCAAGGTTCATTAGACCATATGAAATTATGGAGAGAGTTGGATCAGTTGCTTACTTAGTGGCTTTACCTCTGAGTTTATCTCAGGTACAGAATCTTTTTTATATTTTGATGTTGATAAAGTATATGCCAGTTCCATCTCATGTTTTGAGCCCAGAGGTAGTTCAGTTGGAAGAGAATCTCTCTTATGAAGAACAACCAGATTAGATTCTTGACCGAAGAGATAAAGTGTTGCAAAATAAGGTAAATCACCATGTAAAGGTTTTTTGGAAAAACCATATTGTTGAAGATGCAACATGGGAATATGAAAATGCTATGATGGATAAATACCCCCACTTATTTTGATAAGTGAAGAAAATTGTGAGGACGCAATTCCCAAAAGGGGGGAAGGATGTAACATCTCAGGTAAATAAAGAATAAATCATTTTCATATATTTGTGAATTGAATATTAATTTTACTTTAAAGGGGTTGCTATGTTCGATAGCGTACCCAATACGCAACAAAGAGTTTCTTTGAAATCTTACGTTGCACACTAGTAATAAAATAATATTATCTTAAGTCGTAGGTAACACGTTGCAATTGTATTGGCGGGAATGAATAGAATTAACTAAAATATGATTTTATATGTTTTTTTAAATGTATTTATATTTACCCAATAAAATATAAAGGCTTAAAATAAGAAAAAAATTCAATTTTAGGCATAGATACTCTAATATTCTATAAAGGTCCACTTATAGCCTTTTCATGGAGAACCTTCGTTAAATATAGTTTTAGTCACTCTTAAACTTTCTATTGGACCAAATAAAACTCTCATTTATAATCAGGACATCAAAATTTACTTCGTGTAAATTTTTGGTATTTTTCCGATAAAGTTCATTTTTTAATGAATAGCGAAAAATGTTCTATTTTAATTCAAAACCACTTTTTAATCTAATTTATTTATATGAATAGATTATATTTTGAATTGGTTTTAAAGTGAAATTATAATATATTTTTACCATTAAATCCAATAGTGGTCATTGGAATTAATTTCACTTTGAAATCGGACTTAAACTAGTGTCAATCTTTTGATACTTATAGTTTCATAAAAACACGCTATTTGCTCTGACATCGGGAATTAATTATTAAATTAATTAATGCAACAAATATGTTTTGAATTTTGTAAAATAGACTTCATTTTTGAATTTTTAATATCAAATATAGCTTAGGGTGATGTTTTGGTATTTTTTTGAAAAACATAAATTTTTGATGAATAGTGAAACCACTAAGTGGTTCTTAAAAAACTGATTTTTGTTTAAATGAAATTTTACCACCTCTGTGCGTTGAATTTCAATAATCTGACATACATGGTTGTCATTAAGAAGTAAAATGTGGTTTAATGGGATTAAAATATTTTTTTTGGGGTGAATAGTAACTTTTAAGTTTTTAATCGTGATTAGAGGAAATTAGTGTGGTTTAAGGTAAAAATAATGTTTTAATATTATGAAATGACCTACACACATGTCCTACCCTCATTGTATGTGTCATGGCTGACCAAGAAAATCCATGGGTCAACTTCGGGACCCCATTGAGCCACTTAGGAAGGAAAATGATGTTAAAAACCTTTTATTTAATGTTAAAATTAAAATGTCACAAACATGAGTTGTTTTACTAAAACAATTTTTAAATGGGGTTATACAAGTCATATTTTTGACTATAAATATTCATTATAAAGATAAAGACGTTTTCCTACATCATGATATTTTTTTTATAATTTTTAGACATTAAATAAATTAAATTATTTATGACACCATCATGATGCAGCGATTACCTCATTATTTAACGATTTAAATAAAATGAAAATATAATGTAAAATATAAAAACTACACTTGTCAAAAACCTATTGGATGGGTATATTTTGAACCGTAATCACCTTATCCTCGAATTATATCAATGTGGAACCTTTAAAATTCAAAAATCATTTTATAATAAAGTAAACTTTTATAACATTCCAAGAGTGCCCCTCCTCTCCTCTTATAAAAGGCCCCCAACTATACCTCCTTATCCACAGCTCTAAAGCCTTTGGTTCAGCCACGCTCTGCTCTTTTTGTCTCTATACATCCCTTTGTTACTCCTAGATGCCTCACTTTGGGCAGAAGTCTTCCCAAGGAAGCCTTTGGGCTCAAATCTAAGTGAGTTACCTGAATTTAAGGTAATGTCTTCACTTGGGTTCTTTTGTTTTATTTTGTTTCTCCAACCCACTAAAATCTTTTAATTCATTTAATTTGTAACAACACTACTATCCTCAATATAATAGGATGTTTTTATAAGAATAATTCGAGCTACACTTACACACACCTACATCTAATTCTTAAAGAACATAATGTTTCTGTGGTTGGTGAATATCTGCCTCATGAAACGATGATTGTTCAATCTTCTTTTAACACCTTCAAAGGTGGCCATAAAGATGTCACTATATTTATATATGATATATAATATGTTTATATTTTCCTTAATCTTATGTATTTATCATTTTTGGTATACCTTTATGGTTTCCACAGTGGGTAAACATGGTAATTTCATTTTAGGAAGTGCGGACTACCGCCCCCTCAAAGTGATTTGATTCGTTAATGCCATATGTGGGATGTATAAAGGATGGACATAAAGTTATTATATATGATGTATGTTAAATCTAAATTATGAATATAATTTTGGAATTAAAATATACATAACTCTCATTTAGTTTTAAATCCATTAATATGACATAGAAAGGAAAGTAGCGTTCATGCGTACGTACGGCTTACTGTCTCCATGGATGGTGCATTTCATTTCTTACCTTTAAATGATTATGTAATATTATTAATACATGTATATTCTGGATATATATTATATATATGATATCCAAATCATGAATATCATTCTGGATATATTTAATATTTGACCACATGAACAACATGTAATTGTAAGACGTCCACTTTCGACTTAAGAACCAAATATCGACAAAATAAACATTATTAACATAAATGATTACATAACGTTTCTAACATTGAAATAAGTGATAAAAAATTAATAATTAACATGAAAAAGGTTCTTAATAAATTAGAAATTAACTCATGTTTATTATTCAAGACGTTAAAGAACGATCGAGTCATGTCGGACCTGAGGTAAGGGACTTCGTCTCAATCTCCTTTCATTGAGGCATATTTTGTTTTATACACAACTTTTTTTATACAGTGTATAAACCCCTTTGAATTTTACATTTATACAAAATGAATCTTTTTTATGAAGCGTTTTACTAAACAAAAAAAGGAATGTTTCTTTTAACGTACGCGGTGACAATGACCTTTTCCGCCGCTGCGAGTATTATTTGGTCTTTGGCTTCCTCAACAAGCCGAAATGTTTTTAAAATGAAATAAATACCATATACTCTTTTATATATTTTGGTATTGAAAAGGGTTTTTATAATGGATTTGTTAAGTCAATATATTAATGTGATATATTGTGATCAAAGTGTGGAAATGTTTTGTTTCCATTATATTTTTTTATGTCTTATGATTTTATAATGGTACATGGACATATGACGGGTGGTTATGTGATAAACCATATGACGGGTGGTGCCGTGAATACCAGGTCGGGTGGTTACATTATAACCTCCAATGCATTGGGTATGTAATTCGGCCATATGGCTATTCCATTAAGTGATATGTGTGGAAGTCGACCGTATGGTTATTCCATTTAAGTATGGTTATGTCCCAAGTTACCTTTATATGTAATGTGATCTTTATATAGGTTTTATGGTAATCTTTTGGTTACAAAAGGGTAAGTAATGATCTTTTATTCATTGAAGAGTTTTTACTACTTCATAAAGGTGAAAATTATTACATTGATAAAGTATACATGGTTTACTTGTTGTTTTGAAAAACTAACAGTTTTCATTCATTGTGTATCCCTTAATGAACTTTTTATGCTCTCCCCATGTTTTTTTTGAAATTTTTTTCACAGGACTTAATGTGGAATAGGGTCAAGGATGGGATCAAGGGAGAGTCATGATATCTAAAACATGGAACTAGACATGTTTCCTTTTAAGAGTTTTTATTTTATGGAATCATAGTAGAAGTTTCTAATTTGTAATCTTTTTGAGATGTAATAGTGATGTGCTAATTCTCTAAAACTCTAAACTGTGAAAAGATCCTCAATGTGAATTATTCATTTAATTCAATATTATGTAAGGCTTAAGGGTGGGGCCTTATAGAAAATATAAATTTCGATAAATTATCATTTTTTCGAGAATGTATACTTCTGAAAAAGAAGATACCTCTCATCATCACTTTAGAATATTACTCCATATTTGAAAAGAATAAACATGATGAATTTATAACATGTATTTTTAAATTTTCAATGGATTATGAAACTAGCCATTTGGATTATATCATATCCTTATGTTCAAACTCAGAATGGAAATATAGATGGAAGAGTTAGTTGTTTCATGAAAACATATTGGCTAAATGAAAAAAAAACCACATGTACACCAATAACATTAATGAAAAATTCTTGTACATAAAAAATACCATATACCAAACTCATGTGCTTCTTTTTGAAGCCTATTAGTGCAATCTAAGATCATCTATAACTAATATTTAATGATCTTCTCCTGGAGTTTATGTATCTTTATCTACTATTGGTTTCTTCTTGTGCCTATTTTCTCTAATAGTTATTCAAAATTTATTCATATATTATTGTTCACACTCATTTAAAGAGAGTGTGTTAAGGCCGAGGATAAGTATTATAATGGAGGAGACCAATTGAATTCTCTTGAACCTTTTTAATAAGTAAACGATTCTCTGTAATCTGTTGGATGTACCTATAAAATGGTCTCTTCTAGTAAAAATTTTCAATGTCAAGGAGTAAATTGTTGGTGGAGTGGACTAGGAGATTTCTATTCCTCGAACCATTATAAAATACATTTGTTCAATATATCTACATTATTATTTTAAATTTTCACTACCAATTTTAATTAATGGTATTTTGTTTACTCACATACATATAAAAGGGGAGTTTAAAATAAAGATAATTTTAGGAAGTCAATTCAAAACCCTCATGAATTTTTAATTATCATTTCTCTAGGAAAACAATTGGTATCTTATATTTTGAATCTTCAGTTCAGAACTGTCAGAAGACAAATTACAAAGATCTAATTTGAAATGGGTACTACGGTTGATAACTAAGAAGGTATGTCAATGATTATATATCCTTAAATTGATGCCAAAAATTATTGTTTTTTGAAGGAACGTATAACTATCTATTCTAAGAATATTGGGCTAAAATAATATCTTGAAGTAGAAATGACCAATTAAACACCATCAAAATCACAAAAAAAACTTTTTATTCTACAACAAGAATAGATTATGATATGAATTCTAATGGTATGAATGTTGTAATATGTGAATTGTTACCATATGAGTTCAAAAATGTTTATACATGTCAAACAACTCATTCAATGTGGACTATTAACATAGTTAATTATTAAGGAACTTGAAATTTGAAGGCTCTTATATATTACAATTCTAAAATCATGTTCAACACATTCACAATGACTAAAGGAGAAAATATTAATTGGTTGAATATAATACTAATTGGGTATGTGAATAATTTTTATTCTATAGGAATACCTATTATTAATCTTATGAGTGCACTCAATGTTCTTTGATTTTTACCACAAAAGGGTAGTGGAATCTCAAATACCATCAGACAATCTATATAAGTCAATATTTTCAAAATGAAATATCTCATTGTAAATCATATGATGTATAAATATTAAGTGGATGTGGAATATAAAGATTATTAAATGGAAAAAATGGAAATTCGTCCATCAAGGTTTCTACTTATAAGGATAATATGTATTATAAAGGAATATATATATCTAAAACTTTTAAGGAAGTAGATTCCTCAAAAAATAATTGATCAAATGAATAACTTCCACATCTTTTTCAAAAGTTCATAAAAATATATAACATGATAAGAGGTTTCAAAAGAACCTTAAAAAGTACAAGAATCACACTATAAAATCGTTAAAATTAACACATTATGAGTGATGAAAAATAGGACACATCATGGTTGACTATAAGAATTTTCATAAAAATAAAAATTATTATAAAATTATCATTAAGAATTATGGATATATTAAGAATTCCAACAAGGTTATAATGGAAAAACTGAGTGATTATAAATATTATACATAATTTTCATGCATATAATAATAACGAAATATCTTAATCAAAAGTATAATAAATGATTTATAGAATATTTAGATGTGGTACATTCTTATTCTTCTTCTTATCATGAGTGTGAATCAAATAATTAAAATTTCTCATATGAATAATTAAATGAATCGTATTAAATATACAAAACTAACACTGAACTGTTTCAAAATAAAAATAAATTTCTTAGGAACTCATTTAAGAAAAATTGTTAGTGAGTTGTAGGCCATAAACAATATATTTTAGAATTGGAAAATTAATTAGAAATTTTTATTCCCTCATATACTATACATGGAATGACAATATGGAAGCCACAAAAATAAGTTAAAACCATTAAACATTCCATTGGTTTTTTCATTAATGGAGAGTATTATCTAAAATATATTAACAGTACAGATAAATTCTAAAAATGATAAACCTAAATAGTATGTCAAGATTTATTGGCCAAATCATAAAAGAACTATTTTATTCCTAGTACTAAAAACAAAAAACAATCCAAAGTTACTTATTTTTTGAATTTTTTAAAAATGGGATATTTTGATAACATATGTAATCTGAAAAATAATGAATTTTGTGGAATCAGAAATAAATTTCTAACAATAAGATTCTAAAAACAAATTTTGTATGTTTTTTGGAAGACTCATACAAATTTATATCACCATTTCAATTATAGCTTACAGTGATGGACTCGAGGGAATTTGGGTACCAAATTTGTTTTTTTATTGCAGGAAACAAACATCATGAACAACAACACAAAATTGTTTATAGATATTAATTTTTAGAGAAATATGAGATTGTATTACTGAAACATTCACTCACTATCCAAAATTAATTGAGTTTATGACACATTTTTTGACAATAACAAATAAAGAATTATTAGTATTGGATCAATTGTAATTTCAAAAAATATCATCTTCAATGTATTTCTTTATATATAAGAATAAAATGACAACATGATATGTATCCCACCAGTTTTTTATAAATGTTATTATATTCATTTTTATAATAATGCATGTTTAGATTTTTAATATAAATGTCTCAAGTTCAAATATAATAGAACTGATAATGTTTACACATCAAATGGTTTCTTCTATTCATAGAGAAAATGTAAATTGTTTTAATTCAAAAAAGACATGAAATGTGGATTTGGAATAGAAGGAATGGAAATTTAAATGTTCAATTCATGAAATACCTCTCCATAAATAATTTTTTTATGGAATTATTAAACATAAATGGGATAAAAATAAACTATTTGATTCATGTCAAATGGGAAAGAAAGATAAGTAATCGTTAAAACCAATTAAATATGTTTATACATATAGAACTATAAAACATATTCATATAATTTCGGATTTTATATATTGTTGCTAAATAATTTTTCTATTTGTTTCTTGACGATTTTAAAAAATTTATAATGGTATGCCTTTTAGACTTAGGTGTGAATAATGTTCTATTTTTATTGATTTCTATAAACTTGTGAAAAATGAAAAATAAATAAAATTATTTTTTTTGAGAAGTTATCATATTGGATAATTTGATAATATTGAATTCAAATAATATTTCTCATAACATGGTATTACTGTTAATTTTTTTGCCCTTAGGACACCTCAATGGAATAGTGGTATTGAAATAAGAAATATGACTTTTCAATAAATTACTTGAACCATGTTTTGTGAATATAACATTCCCACTTAATATTGGCGTGAAGAAATTAGCATAGCTTGTTATGTCATTAAAATAGTTCAAGTAAGACAATTTATAATAAAAACAACTTATGAGTTATTAAATAATAAGAAACATAATGTAAGATAATTCAATGTATTTGAATGAAATGTTTATATCCTAATCCCCATGGATAATCATGGAATTTTTAATCAAAAATATTATGATGGTATTTTACAAGAGTGTTTTACTAATTCCAAGGATTATAGAGTTTTAATAGAATTTCATGTATTTTTAAAGAATCAACAGATGTTATGTTTGATGAAATTTGTACTTTTTATCACAGAAATAATAAGAATAATTAACTAAATGATTCTCATAATGACATGATATATATACCTATATTTAATAACAAGAAGAACGATTATTTGGAATTTTATTATCTTGAACCGAATTCTATAAAATTTGATTCTAGTATACCAAAATTATTAATACCTATATTACATAGAAATATTACAGACAAAAATTTAGAAATAGTTATAGGAAGTCTATGTGAAGGAGTTGTAACTTGAAGAAATATAGGAAACATAGTATAATTATATTAAATTTTATTAAATATAGAGCCTAAATCTATAGAATAATACTTTGTAATTAAAGTTAGTTTATATCTATGTGAGATTATCTAAATTAGATGAAGTGGAAAATAGTATGGGAATTAGTTGATAAAAACTTTGATTATCATATGATTGGATTTGAAGGGGTATTTATTGACCATAAAGAAGCTCACGATGTAATCACTAGAAATAAATAGGGATTAGTTTCAAAAGTATACAATCATGATGAAGGAATTTATTATGAAGAGTCTTATTTGCCTTTATTTAGATTAAAAGTAGTTCAAATCGTTAAAGCATATGCATCATATAATAATTTTAAATTTTATTATATAGATGTTAATTTTATTTAAAAATTAATTTTGGTAAATTATGTTTATGTTGAACAACCTCCAATTCTTGAACCCCCTCACTTTGAAAATTATGTTTTCAAACATACAAAATCTTTTTATGGACATAAAACAACCCGATGATTGTTGCATGTGTTCTATGCCCATTTATTTTATTAAATGTGTTTCAATTAGAATAGAAAATCCAACATTATTTGATAAAAATTCATCCTTATATAATTTTTATATAATTTATTTCTGATGATGTTATTTTTGGATGAACAAATCAATAATTATGTATTTATTTTTAAAATCTAGTCAAAAATGAATTTGAAATGATTATGATGGGTGTGTTAAGATATTTTATTTGATTTCAAATTTACCAAATTTATTTTGGAAATGCAGTAAACAAAATAAAACCCATTCTTGGTTTGCGTAAGAATCTTTGAAATGAATAGACTAAGATTTATTCATCTCCTATTAGTCCCAAAATTGAACTTGACATTTATGAGACTAGAAAAATAGTTTAAAAGAAGTTATATAGAGAGATCATAGAATTTTTACTGTATCATACATAAATTTGACCGAAAAATATATTTTTAGAATGTATTTGTGATATATTTCAATCCAATACTAATTAATTTCATTGAAATACTGTCAAAATATTTTATCAATTTTTAAAAGGAATTGTTTATCTTTCTTACCTTTTTAAAAAAACCATTAATTTCAATTTAACTTCATATTCAATTGTGATTTTTCCAAATGTATACTAGATTAGTAATTAACCTCATGAACAACCATTTTTTGGTAAATATCTAGTATCTTGGTTATGTTAGAAAAAAACAAAATAGAATTATCAACTCCTAAACAATAATATATTTTAGTAAGAAGTTTTTTTGCTCAAGTGTTGTGTATAAAATACAATTCAATGGATTTTGGATTCAATTTTAAGTCTGTTCTAATAAAATGTGAGAAAATTACTTCTATAAACATATCAAGTAATATAATTAAACATTGTTGAACAAATCTCAATGATCTGAGATGTCAATTTTGGAAATCATTTTGAAAATGGTGATATCTCTTTAATATCAATTTTATAGAAAATAAATTGGCATAAACTTTTACAGGAACTTTTCCAACTAAAATATTTAATTTATTGAAATTAGAATTTGGTATATTTAACATTAATTTATTTTCGATTAAATTGTATCATAGTTTTGTAATTGAATTAATATAGTTTTTTGGTATACTTTTTTAATATTTGGTTTCACTATTTATCTTTTTAGATACATAAAAATAGGATATGTCAGCAGGTTTTTGTTATGATTACATCAAAAATCATTGTGTGGCCCTTTGATTACCTGAATACTAAATAATGTGTCTTATTTATATGCATGGAACCTTTTAAAACCTTCTATGCTCATCTATATTCTATCCAAACCTTGATTAACTAACACTCTGATCACTTAAACCTTTTTTATAATGGAAAAATAGAAGATACGGGATTAATAATCCTCATGAAGGACCAAATATCCATGAACTAAATGGACTGTATTAAGTGGGGGAGTATTATATTATACATATCAAGATAGAATAGAGATGTTTCAAAAAAGAGTCCTAAATATTTTGGGATGGGAGTTTATTTGTGATGAAAAACAAATAAAACTCATTTTTTAAAAAGTGGTTTTCATGGTATATGTGTTTTTGGATTTTCATTTTGATGATAATAATGACTCAGAATCTATATTGGTGAATAGAAAATATTCTCCATATCCTCTATTGTAATGGATTACATGTCCATGTTGCGTTATGAAGGCTATGTGAAAATTTGTATTTATTTCATCACTATAAATGAAGTTAGTCCATAGATTATAATTAAGTCAATGTTTGGCTCTATAGATGTAGAAAATATTCTGATGAAATATTTGGAACCTGAAAAAATGATCCTAGAAAGATTATTCATCCAATAGTCACACAACATAAAGCTAAGATTGAAAAATATTTATTTCAAGATGTAATATTGTGGTATTTTTTATGATAGATAATCTTATAAATCAAGAATATTTTTTTATGAGAGATATTGTCCATGTAGAGAATAACTCAGTAAAAATGAATTAATATATGAATGATTTTAAATATATTTTTCATAATATTGGTGTTTTTCAGGATGACAGCACTGAAACCCGTTATCATGGACTGAAAATGTTGACAACAAATATTCTATGGTGTAGTAGTTTTTATTGGAATTATTATTTAAATAAGTTGGTACTTATGTTTTTTGAATAAGATATTGAATTAGATCCTGATTTGACTAAGGGGGTCATCCTAAAGGGAAATATCTAGAGATGATGTTGTTGTTATTCCAATATTTGTACCCATATCAATAGAATGTATAGTGAAAAGAGTTGATATAAGGGATGTTACTCATATTGAAACCATTAATAAATTAAGAAAATGAGTAAGATTTGTAGTTCAATCCATAAAGGAAACTTATTATAAATTCAGTTCACCTCTAGCTACTATATTGGTTCTACATGTTGTTTTACCAACATCTACAGATTTTGAGGAGTTGACCATGTCAATTACAAGGTGAGTGAATTTTTTTCAAAGAAGGATGATATCACATATGATAGATTAAATAACAAAAATAAAATATTATCTTGAGGAGGAGATTAGTAGAATAGTTATGAAGGAATATGTTGACTTGGTTAGTTAAAATGTTTCTACTGGATAAAGATAAATAGAATTTAATCAATATTACCTAATTGTAAATTGAACAGAAAGATCATATTTTTTCAAACAATCATTGTTTGGAGAGAGAATTAATGTTTATCTAATTAAATAGGGCGATGATAAAATTAATATATTAATAAATAAATATACTTTCCCCTTTTCAATCATAACATAAATTTCCATTAAATCCAATGGAAGAGTGATATACTACAGATTAAAAAATCTTGAAAAAGTTAATAAAATTTTATTTTTGAAGTATTATCATCAAAAGTTTAGTTTTTGAAGTCCATAAGTGAAATTAGAAATATTTATGAGTGATCATCATGTATGGATTATTCTAACAATGTAATGTTGTTTGATTAGTATGTGATTGAAAAGTGTTCAACATAACCCTCTAGGGAATCCCAAATTGAGTTGAAAACATTCATGATTAGAAGGACTATCCCATGAAATAAAAAAACTAAATTAAATCATTTATTAAATGTAATTTGAAATTATATCATGGTAAATTCATAATTATCTTCATTTTTATGTGATAGATAATTTTATAAGGTTACCAATATTTCCCTAGTGTTATGTTGTATCTATTGGTCTATCCAAAATCAAAATCACCACCCTGTTAAACAAGAAGGTACCTGAAATTTTTTGTCATTCAACCCAAGTAAAATAAGATGTAATTATTATTAGTACTAGTTTGTAAAAAATGGTTGGTCCCTTAAAATATAATTTTGATGTTTTAATAAATAAAATTTATGATATCAATCTGTTGGTTGAAATAATTGTAAATAGAAAATATTTCAAAGAAGAAGATAAAGAAGAGGCCGAGGCTTTTTGTAAACCTCAAGAATGTCCAGTGTCTAAAAAAGTTAATGATGTTGTTTTTAACCATTTAATTATTTTTTTAGATAACCAATTTAACGTGTTGAATAAATTGGTTTTTAGTTGTTCTAAGAAGGGAGATTCATCTAATTTCATTGGAAATGTTTCTCAGCCTATCTGGAATGGATTAACCACGCTTCTAGATAACTATATGAATGAAATTGAAAGGATAGTTAATGTTTAAAGAGAATCTACTTTTCAAATTTGATGGATATGTCTTCTAGTACAACATTTTTTCAGTCTTCATGACTACCTTTAAAAGAAATAATGATATATTTTTCCCTAATGATGTTTACATAAAATAAAATCATAGGTTTTCAAAATAAGTTGCTTTTAATTAAAATAAACCATCTTCTAAGATATATTTTCCATATTCGGATAATTATAATTTGGGGAGAGCTTATAAATATTCTATCAAAATACAATTCACCTATATATGGATCACCTGAAGTGATCTTGCAGGACATAGAATATCATTACTAATACTGGGTGATGTTGTGGGAAATATGGTTGATTCTCCTTTTTCGACATCAACTATATCTTATTCACATACTCTTTCATTCAGAACTCCACCTCTAAAAAATTGATTCATTTTCTATATCTTATACACATTTAGAGGATTCATTACTAGTTTAATGGAAATGTTATAAACAACTGAATCTTGTTTGGAGATATTATTTGAAAGCCTTTATTCTTATTCTTTATGTTTTTAATGCATTTCATTTATTATTGGGTTTGTATTATACTTCTGGAATCTTTTTATCTTTAATTAAAATATATTTATATATTATCTTTAGAGTTTTTTTATTTATTGTTTTTTGTGTTTTAGTTTCTTAAATTAATTAATTATCTATTCCACTTATATTCATTATGTCTTATTCTTCTTAGATTCAGTAGCATTAAATATTTAACATGTTCATGTGCAATATGGATTGTATTATTTTTTAATTAATCTACTATTTTTGTCTCACAAAAATGAAGACATTAAAAAAATGAGAATACAAAGAATTAACACTTTATTTGGGGAATAAAGAGAACAAAAAAATTAAAAATTTGTTCATTTAAAAAAAATTGTCTTTCCATTCAACAGGTTTTGTGACCATGAAAAAATGGGAGATTATTGGATATAATAATAATTTTCTAAAACATATCAGTTTTTCTGTGTTTTTAATGATTCATGAAATCCCTAATCATAATTTAATGAAATAATACTATGTTTTTCATATTTTAATTATATAAAATGAATTTGACTAATAATTACTTTTATATATTATCTTACAATGAGTAACATATTCAAACTATGAAATATTATTTTATCTTATGAGAATCAATGTTTTCAAAAAATATATTCTCTTTAATTGGAATCGAATTACAGCATGGTGTAATTTTGTATTTCTATATAAGATATTATATTACGAAGACAATGATTGAGTTACCACATATTTAAAGTCAGATATTTAAAACAGAGTATAATCATAATAAGTATTTATCGTACAAATAAGATATTTGTAAAATATTATATCATGAGAATAATAATAAGTTTTCAAGTCTATGTACCACACTGGAGATACACATTTATCTTATGCTGAAGATTTATATACTATAATGATGATGTTAATTTATCGTACGCACATTATAAGTCAATGATTTGATTTATCTTATGAAGCCTCTCTAGATTTTATATTAAAATAAGTGTAATTCCTATTGTATATCTTATGAAGAATTAGATATTATAAATAATTACATTATTAGTTTCAGAACCTTTTCATTATTATCTTCATTATTTTTACCATATCAAAAAATGGTTCGTCCATTTATGGAAACATTGATTTTTTATAATTTTTTTGTATTTCCATTAATGAAATGATCTAATGAAGAAGGCATATAACATCATCATTATAGATTTTTATTCCTTATATGGAAATAATGGATGTCTTCTATTTAGAGCCTTTCATATCAAATTTTCAATGGGTTATCAAATTATCTTTTGAAATTATATTATATTATTATATTCAAAATAAAACTAAAGATATTATTGGATGAGTAAGTTATTTCATGAAAATTGATGAGATAAAAAGGAAAAATTATTCACATGTAATATTATGACACTTGAAAAATATTATTTTACATAAATAAGTTCATATAAAAGAGTTATATACTATTTTCTCCAGCCTATTAGTGTAACTGAAGATCATTCATATCTATGCATTGCATTTTATCATCTTCTCATGACATTTCTTAAACTACTATCATTTGTTTTCTAAAAAAATTGTGTTGTAATAATTTATCAAAAGATTATTCATATCTTTTTTATTACACTCATTATAAGTGAGTGTGTTAAGGCTATTGATGGGTATTTTAAATTGAGATCCTCGTCAAAAATTCATGTAAATTTTTAACAAGTAACAACTTCATGTTCTCACCTGGGAGCCCCAAAAATGGATTTTACTGTGAAAATTAAAGAACTCTTGGAGTATAGTGCTAATGGGGTCCAATATGGAATTTTAAATCCCCCAACCAATATAAATATCACATCTTCAATCTATTTCCATTAATATTTTATATTTATTATACCAATTTTAGTTACGAAAAACTATTTTAGTTGGCATACCTATAAGATGGAGGTTTAATGGGATGATAATTTTATGAACTCAATTCTCCCATATTATGTTTTCAGTTATTCATTCTCTAAGAAAAAATTTCATTTTATAGAAAATTTAAATGCATGGTCACCAATGGACAACAATATAAGTACATATAGAAAAACTATAATATGGCCTAGCATGATGATGGGGAACCACCAAGTCCACTACTATTTATACCTTAAAGAATTATTACTTCCATAATCACTAAGGATCATCTCCCGTGACTGATCCCTTACTTGTTATCATATTTATAATGTCTACATGCATCCTTAGGGGTCTGTGTAGTTTGTGAATATGATTTAAGTAGGATAGCAGAAGCATGTTCTTTCCTTACATACATAATTACAAAATATATGAAAAAAAACAAAAAAAATAGAAATATCTGACACATAAAATAATCAACCCGATCTAATTTTCCTCAATACCTACAAGTGATCCTTTCACCTACATTTCCAAATTCCGATGTGGAATAATGTACCCAGAGTCTTTCATATTGGTAGAACCATTATATGTCAACCATATACATATCAATTGGATACTTGTGACACATGAAACATCATGTACCACCAATCTGGTACTGACATCTCATTGTCATTAACATAAATATATCCCAGTCCCCTCAGACCTTCGATCAAAAGTCAACATATGTTCAATATCCTAAAATCCTATGGATTGATGACATCCATCCTTTAATAGACAATAAAACAACAACAGATCAATATTCAACCTTCATAAGGAATAGTGATATCCACCGACAAATGAATTACAAATAGAATCATCTAAAAAACTAATCTTACTATTGAATTATGATATATTTCCACCGATAATATAATCCAACCATCCTCAAATGTTATAATGACCCTCTTCCCCCAACTGATGGTCTCGTTCACCATCTAAAATGGCATTCTATATTGATCACATACTCAATAAAAAATGGTCAACATCATCCCCCGAGCCGTAGTATCTATGATGGACTACACCCATAATGAGTGTCAAACACCACCTCGACTGATTCCTATCAGTGTGAACATGACTACACCTGAAACATAGTCCAATAAAAGTGAGTGTAAATCAAAAAAATTTCCTTTTCCACACCACCTAGGAAACTCATTGTCACATGAAACCATGTCACCTAAGATTGTTTTCCAACACCGTCCTATGTTCATTATACCATTCGATCATCATGACAAACACATTTCCTTAATATTGACAATTGTGTCACCTCACCATAGTTATAAAAATCATCCCATGTTCCTCAGGCCATACCCTCATTCTGAAGAACCATGCCCTATTAGTCCTGATGATGCACATAACATCTATACCCCGATCCATTCCGATTATGATCTCAAGGAGATGATGCAATCGTATCAATTTTAATTAATTAAATAATTTGAATAATTTGAATAATCATCACACCAAACCACAATCCACATTCTCAGTATGTCATTTTTAATATACTAGTTCATACCAAATGATGTCCCAAAGCATTAATTAATCAGTTTAATGTGAATATTTATTTAGTTAGCACATTCAATTGGTCAACCCAAATGTGTGTATTTATCAATGAACTACACAACACCAGAATATTTATGGAGAAATATTGGCACTGTTTGTGCAGGTGTATTATCTTCTGTTTGATTACATGTGGAAATTATTTTTCAATGTTCAAGTATTAATTTGTTTTATTACATGTGATTTTCGTATAAAAAACATTATTTATTTTGAGGATTTATTAAACTAAAATGTGTTGATTTCTGTGATTTTTATCAATCTGGATGTATTAGAGATTTATCTACATTTCATTACGTTATGAGGATTTATGAAAATATATTTTTATTACTCTAAAAATTCAATTTCTTATCTGATGTAGTTTTAGAAACTCTACAACAAACAATTTTACGAAGTGTCAATATTTATTTTACTGAAAATTCTATAGATATCAAATTCATATGAATGTTGCTTTTTTTGAAATAAAAAAATGTTTATCTTGATTTAACTAATTTCATAGAAGTTTAAAAATTTCTTTTGAATTATGATAAAATTGATTTAATTTATTCTTTCATTTTTTAGAACTAATGTTTTTTATATTTTTGTTGGTTTATTTCAATGTTATTGGGAGTAATAGATGTCAGATTTATTTGATTGTTGATTCTTTAGAAAGATAAGAAGTGTTTCTACAAATAAGTATTTTTCAACTAGTTCTGAATCAACGGGTTAGATACCTTATCCATTGATGTTTGATAATGTATGATGTCCGGATATTCATTAATAGTAAAAAGTATTGTTCATCAACACTATTCTACAGTTCATCATCCCTAAGATACATTATTATTCATATTCCCCATGATACATTACTGTTCATATACCTATGCAATATTACTATTCATTATCCCTATGTTGCTTTACTATTCATCATCACTATGCTACTTTACTCTTCATCACCCCTAGGCTAAATTACTGTTCATTCTATATATTGAGGTTCACATCCTAAATTACTATTCATTTTGCAATCTGTGGTTCATCAACAATATGTTACAATCCATTCCCTATGTTACATTATTGTTCATAAATAGTGCCAAGTGTGGTACATTAACATTACATTACTATACATTAAATAATGTATGGTTCGTACTCTAGATTACTATTCATTCCCTTTGTTTTATTAAAATTATTTAATAGTGAAAATTATAATTGTTCATTTTGAAGTCACTATTCATTTCATGCATTTTTTAAATTGATTTTCAACATATATTTGGAAGATTGTAAAATGATTGTTTTCTAGAAAAAGTACTATTAAATAATAGGAATATAATTGAAGAGTTTTTAACATTTTTTTATAAATATGTAAAGATAAATATTAATATATTATTTCATTGCATTTTTATATTAGTTTTGGAGGTTTAAAAATTGCTTTAATGCAAATATTTTAATTTACCTACAAATTGTGTTGCTAGTTTTCAATATCTTCTCATTCTAAATTTAAATACGTTTGAAAATATTTAAATCGGTGCTTTAAATAATTCAAGGAATATATATTTCTAAAGATATTTTTTAAAATATCTTCAAATTATATTGAATGATTTTATTTGAGATTTATTCTACATGAATAATGATGCAATGGTAATGTGATTTTTTAGGAGACATTTATGAATGATTTTGACTCATATAATTATGAATATTCTATTGAAGAAGAGATACTGTAAATACTAAATATCTACACTATATATATATATATATTTCTCATTTATAAGAATGAACACATAGAATATAAAGGAAAAAAATTTCAACACACATAGGCTAACATATTTGATTTTTTTTAAATGAAATGTAATGTAAAAATTTAACCTATTTTCGAATTTGAAACATCCTATGACACACTATTTCATCCTCTTCATGACCTCTCATGGTGGAATTAATTCTTCTTTGACTAGATATTTCTTGATGAGATGATAAAATATAATCATCATCAACTAGTACAATTGATTTAAAAATTTTCCTTCTAAATAATTTGGTTGTGAGTCTGTAACACTATTTCAAATCTCTCTCATGCTTTCTTTTGTTATGTTTATTATTCTAAACATAAAATAAATATTTTTTATTCTTTCTCTCAAGTTGTACCTCCTACATTATAATGTCAGGATCTAAGGGTTGGGAACCCCTATATCCAAAGCCAGGAATGTTCAGGTTGTGACTACCAATGTCTAAAGTCAGGTTGTAAGGGTTGTGATGTGCCACAAAAAAGTTAGTGTCTACAGTATCGCTCCACTGGAATAATAATTTATAATTAGGTTATTATTCCACATAAAAATAATTTTTAGTACACATGTATCTCTAGTCGTGTAGATATTACTAAGAGTAGAAGTAGTCCCATTTCAGACTGAACTTCTATAAAAAAACATCCTTGCCTTATTTACTATTCTCGCTTCAAATTAACCTCAATATTTAACATTTATAATTATTTAATTTAATTTCATTATTTTCATAAATTTTTTAATCTAGTCTATTCACCCCCTCTAGACCATCATTCTTTACCTCTTATATCAAAACATTTGGTATCAGAGGGAAATCCTTTTTAGAATTTATTAGCTCGTTCATACTATTTATGATACCTTTAAATTTGAATTGAATGATTGTTACTTTTGAAATTATCAAATCCCTCTATAATGTTGACATTGATTTTGTTTGTGCTAATAATTTCCTAAACCTCACTGTCTAAGGAAAACATCTTATAATATAGAATGATTAAACCCAAATAATTCTTTGATAACTCAAAATTCAGCTGACATTGTTGATAATGATTATGGGTATTAGATATCCTGAATGGATGATTACATTAAACAATTATGCGTTGTGCAGTGGTCTATCATGTCAAAATAGTATAAACTTCCTAATTCTGACCCATATAATCTTACCAAAATTGATTCTACTAGATATGTTTTAAAATATAAGGCTGTTAATATTCTATATTGTTCTATTAACAGAACAATTTTTTGTCATCATTATTCTTATAATACAACTTAGGAAATTTGGATGATTCTTAAAGTCACTCATAATGACTCTGAAAAACAAATTCCTACCGAAGAAGGGATTCTTCATTTTGAGTATCAAGTCATTACTATAGGTAAAGATGAAAAAGTAAAATAAATGTTCCATATATTCACAAACATTGTGAAAGGAATGAATTCACTTTGTGAAGCTCTGGAAAACCCAAAACTAGTTGAATGAGTCAATACTCCAATAAGAACATGAACTAAATAACATAGTAACTAAAGAGAAAACAAAAATATAATATATAAATTTTAAATCTATGAATATTTTTTTGACTAACTATTCGGATTCTGATATATAGTATTTTGAACTAGATTATATGGGATAGATTGTAACTGTAGTTGACAATGTTATGAAAAAAAAGAATCCAATAATCAGTTTATAATAAAGCGTCAAAAAGAAAAACATATTGGGAGATAAGATAGGTGATATGATTTATAATGATTTAGTTGTAACTTTTTATGAGTGTTGGAATAACAGGAATATCATACCTAGTTTTCCTAAACTAATTAATACATACAAATACCAAAAGATGTAAGAAAAGGCGTTGAACACTAATTGGATTTATACAAAAGAATATGATTCTAGTGAACAATATGAATATGAAAAAGAATCTGATAACTTATGCATTATGGGATCCCTAGATAATGTATGTATTTCTTGTATATATTCTGAATATTCTGATCTAGAATGTTATTTTGAAAACCCTAATGTTTTTAATAAAAATAAATACATTTAAATATTAAGAATAGATATTTTTAAATCTACTAATTTATATAATAAGATTCATGAAAATAATTGGAAACATGTTTCTGAAATTAAAAATCTTCTATAGTAGAATGAAAAACTATTTAACAATGCTTCTATATCTTCTTATTTAATAGTTTATGAAATTCTGAAATTATTTCATTATTTGATTGGATATTTTAAAAGGGATGTTGAATGTCTTAAATAATTGTTATTTTTTTATACTTGGTCATTATAAATATAATGAGATGAGGTATTAGAATAAAATTGGTAAAAACAAATAGGGTTTTGGGTATGATAGGAGATAGCCCCAAATATTTAAAACACATTTTTCTAAAAGAAAAAAATTGTTTTACTTCTACTATTACTTGTTTAAAATGTGGCAAGAATGTCATTTTGAAAATGAATGTTATCTTAGATTTAATCAATCCTTAGGATTTAAAACAACTAAAAATTTTAAATCTGTATAATCTTGAGTACCTTACTATAAATGATTACATTATGTATGTGTTCATAAAAATTGTAGAAATAATCCCATTGGACACAATGTTGTTTGGGTCCCAAAATAGAGAAGTAATTGATTTTTTCAGAAAAATGCCTTGGATATCGCATGAAAAAAAATGTTACATGGACTGTGGATTATCTATGAATATGACTAGATACCCCTCAATGTTTACCAATTTCAACACATGTTATGAAGGAACTTTTACATTGAAATACAATTCAGATGGTAATGTTTGAATTTCAAATTCAACTTTTATTTATAATGTTTTATTTATTGATGATTGAAAACATAATTTAATCAATATATCAAATTTATTTAATGATGTAATAGAAGTTAAATTTCAAAATTATAAATTTTTACAATATAAATAAGATTCAATATTATTTAATGATAATCTAAAAGATAATATTTATACTCTTGATATTGATGATCTAATTGATCAACATGTTATGTGTTGGAATGTTGTATAGAATGACAACATCATTTGGCATTGAAGTTTATGTCATGTTTATTATGTAATTTTTCATTATATCTCAAAAAATAGAAGGTGTTACATCTACCTTTTTTGAAGAAAGAAAATCTTCATCTTTGTGAAGATTGCATAAAAGGAAAGAAACACTTAATTTATTTTAGACCAATCAATAAGATAAGAACTAAAGAGCCTTTATAGTTAGTACATATTGATTTTATTAGAACCAATTAATTTTAAAACCACGGTGGAAAGAAATATACATTTTTTATTGTTGATGATTATAGTATATTTACATGGTTATAATTTCTTGCTCATAAAAATGATTTATTTTTAGAATTTTTAACTTTTTGTAAATTAGTTAAAAATTAAAAAGGCTCTATGATTATTTCGATTCATAATGACAAACTTTATGAATTTATGAATTTATATTTTGTAAAATTTTGTGAAAATAATGTCTATTTTTATATTTTTGCAGCACAAAGAACACTGCCAGAAAATGTTTCTGTTGAACCGAAAAAAAGAACTCTTATTAAACTTGATAGAACAATGTTATGTGAATATAACATGCCTAGATATATTATAACTGCATCTATTTTTCATTCATGTTATATTTTGAATATAAATTTCTTTATACCTTCGACAAAGAAAACTCCTTCTGAATTATTCAAAATTAAAAGGCCTACAGTTGGTTACTTTAAAGCTTTTGGTTATAATGATAATATTTTAAATTAAAAAAATAATTTTGATAAATATGATTATAAGATTGATGAATTTATTTTTATTGGTTATTCTAATAATATTAAATCTTATATAGTTTATAAAAAATGTATTATCATTATTGAAGAATCTATTTATATTTTGTATGATGAAAACAATGTAAAGATAGATTCTGATTCCAATTTTATTAATAAATACATTAGATAATTTAATTTTTGGGATGAAATTATATATGATAAACATGAATCAATTAAGCGAATGAATATTACATCTCACCTACATCCTAAATAATCGAAGATTCACAAAGATCATCTTATTGAAAATGTAACTAGCAATATTGATTCTGGTGTTAAAACTAGAAATTTTATTTTCATTTTTTGTGCCATTTATACTTTATGTTTTTTATTCCATTTATTATGAATGGTTCTTTGAAATATGATAATTATATTCTCTCCATGAAAGATTAATTAAATCTGTTCATTAGAAATATTGTTTGGACATTAGTACAATTAACTGAAGATAATAATGTAACTAGAACTAGGAGGATATTTCGAAAAAATATGGATGAATCAAAACAAAATTTCAAATATAAATCCAGAATTATTTCTCAAGGACAATCTTAAGAAGATGGTATATACTTGGAATATTCCTATGAACATATTTCCATGTTATATGTAATTAGAATTTTGTTGATATTTTTTATATTGATGGTTTTAAATTATATAAATTGGATATAAAAATGGATTTCATAAATGGATTTAAAACTAAATATGTTTATGTTTATCAACCCCCTAGTTTTGAAAGTGAAAATTTTTCTAAGCACGTTTCTAAACATTCTAAATCATTACATTGTCCTAAACAATCATATCATGCTGGTTATGAAAGAGTTTCTTTGTATTTATTAAATAATGGTTTGGTGAAAGTTAATGTTGATCCAAATATTTTTGATAAAATATCTTCAGATGATATTTTATTTGTTCTAATTTATTTTTATGATAATTTATTTGGTCCCTCTAGTGAAATGATTTGTAATAAATTTTCTTATTTTATGTATTCTAAAATTTACATGAGTTTAATGATAGTATTAGAATTCATTCTTGGACATCAAATTTCTAAATGTAAAGATGGAATTCATAATCAATATAATTATGACAAATAATTAGTTAAATTATTTGGTCCTTATAATATTAAATCTATGAAAACTCTTATGGGTAGTAATTTTAAATTAGATATTGATTCTTTATGTACATCAATTTGATTATAAAATTTATAAAGGCATGATAGGTAGATTTATATATTTAACTTCATCTGGACCCAAACTCATTTTTAGTGTTTTTATGTTTTAGATTTCAAGTAGACCCTAATTAATTCCATATTAAATATTTCAAAAGAATAATTATATATGTTAAAGGAATGGTTGATTCTTGTTTATTTTCCCTAAAATAGATCTTTTTTGATTTATCATCTTAATTTGATTTTGATTTGGGAGGATATAGAATTGATTGAAAAAACACATTATGTATATATAATTTTCAAGGAAATTTTTTAATTTAATGGTCTCAAAAGAATAAACTATATGTTGTTTTATCTACTATATAATCTGAGTATATCTCTACTGCTTTTATTTGTTCCTAAATATCATGGATTATGAAAAAATTATATGATTTTGGTGTTTATATTGATAAAATACCTATTCATTATGATAATACATATTCAATATCTATTTGATAAAATCCTTTATTATATTCTAGTAAAAATCATATCGATCAATGATTTCATTTTATTAGAGATAATTTGAATAATGGTGATATTATTTTAGAATTTATACCATCTGATAATCAGAAAGTATATATTTCTAGAAAAATTTTAGTCTTCACTCACTTTGAAAAAAATAAATCAGAACTTGGAATGTTGGAATTTTAATTTTTTTGTTATTTATTTTGATTAGGGGGAGTTTGTTTTCAATTTTTTTTTATTTACAAAAAGGGGTAGAAATAAAATTGTTTTAATTATTTTAATATTGTGGTTTCAGGAGAGGTATTTTGGGATTAAATGGGGAACAATAAATGGAGACAAATGACTTGGTTTTAATGGTTTTTAAAAATTGGTTATTAAAGAGATATTTTGGGAGACAATGGGGAGAAATAAATAGTGAGAAAAAAATTGATTTAAATGATTTTAAAATTGGTTTTAATTGTTCATAAGTGGTTGTTTTTAATAAGAAAAAATGGGGGTGATTGTTTGTGAATTAGTAATCACATTCATATTCCATGATTGATTACAAGGGGAAAATTGTTTTCCATTAGCCTGTTTTCATTTGTTTGATAACATGTCATATTAATTTTAAAAAAGTCTGTATTTTAATGATTTGTTAAACTGTAGTGTATGGAGTTTTGTGATTCCTATAAATTTGTATACATAATTGATTTATCTACATTTCATTAGTTTAACAAGATGTTTTAAAATTCCATTTTATTTCTCTACAAATGTAATTAATATGATGATGTTGTTTCAGAAACACTAAAACAAACTATTTTGAAATGTTTCTGTATATATTTTACTACAACTTCAACATATATCATATTCACATGAAACATGAGTTATTATAAATACATCATCTATATCTTGATTTTATTAGTTTACCTAGATGTCTAAAATTGTCGTTTGAATTGTGATTAAAATGTTTTAATTTATGTATTAATCCTTCAATGCTATTATTTTCTAGAATTCTATTGGTATTTTTTTATGATATTATGAAACGTAGATGATGGATTTTTTTTATTCTTGATTTTTTGGGAACATAATAATTTATTCTACAAATAAAAACTTTTGTCCAATGTTTGAATCTACAGTTTAGAGCCCATTAGAAATTCATGGTTGTTTTTTAAATTATGTTGTGCTATTTTTCATGAACAGAACAAAATATGGCTCATCAACCCTACATTAGTATTCCTGAATAGTGAAGAGTATGGTTCATCAACCCTATGTTACTATTCAACATGAAAAATATGGTCTATACCCTACATTGTTTTCCATTCCCTAAGCTATGTTACTTTTCCTGAATAGTCAAAGTATGGTCTATCAACCATATTTTATAGTTCCTTCCAACGTTATTATTCATTCAATGCATTTTTATTGAAATTGATTTTTTTAATATATATATATATATATTATTTTTAACTTTTTCTCTTCAGAAAAAATTGCCATTAGACCCAAGGATTATAATATAAGAATTATTAATATTATTGGTGGTATATTTAGAGAGAAAAACTTATAAAATTTTTCAATTTCATATCCATTAATTTAGAGGTTTCGAAATTATTTAAAATCAAATTTTTTATTTTGATTTCAGATTCTACTACTTGTTTTGAATAATTATTTTTTCTAAATTTAATGATATTTGAATGGATTTAAATCAATGTTTAAAATCATTCTACAATGCTATATTTTTAGGGATATGTTTTTGGAATACCTAATCAAATCATTTTTAATGCTTTTATTTGAGATTTATTCTATATAAATAAAAGAGAAACAATGCATAAATATTTAGGGAGATATTTATGAATTCTCATGAATCAGTCAATTTTGAATATCCTAAGGATGGTTAGCTTTTGTAACTGAATAATATCTTCTCCATATATATCATTCAATTTTTTAGGAAAGAATAGATATAATATAATTATAGAAAATTTCAAGAAAAATAGGCTAAAATATTGAATAATCTATTTTTTAAAAATAAATGTGTTGTGAAATTTGAAATTGTTGTGCCATCTAAAATGTCCTTCAACACTATATTTCATCATTTATATGATCTCTCAAGGGTTGAATTAATTCTTCTATGAATACACATTTACTGATTAGATGAGACAATGAAATCCTCAATAATCAGTACATTTTTGTTAAATTTTTATCACCTCATTCCACTGGTTGTGAGAATATAACACTATTTCCTATCTCACATAAACAAACTATTTTTTGATAATGATTTTGAAAATAAGAAAATTACTTTTTATTCTTATTCTTGGGTTCTGACTCTTAGATTTTAATTTCAGGATCTAAGGGTTTGAATCATTGTATCTAATGTCAGAAATGTTTTGGTTGTGACTCCCATTGTCTAAATTATTATTGTATGGGTTGTGAATCCAAACACAAAATCATATCTCATTGTTATCCCTCCTCTAGAAAAGAATTCTTTTAATTTTCTTATTATTCCCCCATTTAAATTATTTTTAGTCAACACGTATCTCTCTCTGACTAGAGAGGTATTAGAGTAAATGTAGGCACACTTGGGACTAAATTACTATAAAAATAATTCATTCTTTCTTTAAATTTTGTGGTACTAATTAACTTTCATAATTATATTAATTAATAAATTAATTTGATTAATTTTTTAATTTGGACTATTCACACCCCTGTAGACCATTTACCATTACTTGTTCCAACATTACAATTGGTATTTGGGGGAAATCCTTTTTAGAATTGAATAGATTTTTCATTCTCTTTCTGATACCTTTCAATTTTTGTCATAAGTTTATTCCTTTTGGAATTATCAAGTCCCTCTCTGAAGTCTACTTTAATTTTCATTCTACTACTAATTTCTTAGACCATACATTCTAAGGATAAGATCCTAAAAGATGGAATTATTAAACCTGAATGATTCTTGGATGCCTCAAAAGCCCCTCACTTTGATGGTAATGATTATGGTTATTGGAGACCCCGAATAGAGGTTTACCTTAAACAATTCATTATTGGGCATTGGTCTACCATGTTAAATGAGTACACGCTACCAAATAAAAACCTAGATAATATTATTGGAATTAATTCTTGTAGATGTGAAGTAAATTATATGGTGGTTAATAATTTATATTGTGCTATTAAAAAAGTGTTTTTAGTCATGTGTATTATAGTAACAAAGCTCATGAAATTTGGAAGATTCTACAAGTCAATCACCTTGGATCTAAAAAAATAATCCATACCAAACATGGATTTATTCCTATTGAGTATGAAGACATTAATATTGGGTTACATAAACCATTAAACCAACTATTCCACATATTTACATGAATTGTGAAAGGGTTGAATTCCATTGGAGAAGCATTGCAAAACCCATTACAACTTGAATGTGTCCTACGATCCTTACCAATGAATTCTCATTCTATGAAATATTACATTGATGTAATAAATAACATCAAATAATACACCTTGTAGAAATTCATTGGATCAATAATCACATATGAACATAAACTGAATGGCATACCTACCGAGAAGACAACAAAAAAAGAAAATGTGATGCTTTTATATATATGAATATTGTTTCTATTGAAACTTCTAATTCTAATCTATAAGATTGTGAAAAATGCGATATGGATCATATAGTGTCTAATGTTTAGAAAATAATAAAAAATAAAGAATTCAATAATTGTTTGGGAAGAAACCATCAAAACAAATACAAGGGAGATAAGAAAGGCGATAATAATTACAATACAATGGATGTAAATTTTCCTATGTGTATGGAGAAAGAGTATATCAAACATGATTTTACTAAAATAATTAATAGTGTCAAATAAAAATACAAGGGAAAAATGGAATTGACCACTAGTTGGAGCCTTGTAGAAGAATCTGATTCTAGTGACCAATCATTAAATGAAAAAGAATCTACAATCATGTTCTTTATGGTAGCATTGGATATGGTTAGTAATTCTAGTATTTATTCAGAATATTCTGATTCTGAATGTGATTTTGAAAACTAAAATGACTTTTAAATAAATAAAGAAATTTAATGATTTAAAAAATATATTTTCAAAGATGTTGATTTATATAACAATCTTAAAGAAAACAATGGAAACCCAGTTTTTAATTGTAAAATAATTATTAACCATAATAAAAAACTATGAAACACATCTTCTTCTTTATTTCATTACAATGTATATAAAAATTGTAAATTATTTCAAGATTTGAAAGAAAATTTAACAAAGGTTATTTAATGTATTAAAAATAGTTTGTCTTATGTTATACAAGGTCGGGGAAAATATAATGATATGATATCGTTGGATATAACAGATGAAAATAAAGATGGTATTGGTTATGACTGGAGATTACCCCAAATGTATGATATACATTTTGTTAAAAGTAAAAATGGTTGTACTTCTACTATTAATTTTTTTAAATGTGGCATGAACGGATATTTATGTAAATGATGGTCTCATAATTTTAAACAATCCATGGGATTTAAGAAAACTAATATATCTAAATCCTTATTATCCAGAGTACCTCACAATACTTGTTTAAATTGTATACGTGTACATAAAAACATTATAAATTATATGTTGATGGTTTAAAAAATAATTTACTTAGTATATCACTATTATGTGATAATGTAATAGATGATAAATTTTACAATGATAAATGTTTAGTTTTTAACGATGTTTCTTTATTATTTTAAAAAAATCGAAATTATAATATTTATGCTATTTATTTTTCTGAACAAACTGATCAACATATTAAGTGTTTGAATGCTGTAGGGAATGAATGCATCCTTCTCCATCGAAATTTTGGTCATATTAATTTAATAATGTCGAATAAGCTCTCAAAACATTAAAATGTGTTACAACTAGTTTCCATGAATAATGAAAAACTTCATGTATGTGAAGCATTCATTTATAAAAAGTAGCCTAAAATTTATTTTAGACACATCAATTAATTAAGTACTAGTATACCTTTTTATTTAGTACATCATAATTTATTTTTCCCCACTCAAATTTCCCACCTTAGTAGAAATATAATATACCTTATTTATTTTGGATTATTATATTAGATTTACATGGGTACAATTTCTATCTCATAAAAATGATACATTTTATTGTTCTACAATTTTATTGTAAATTAGTTCAAAAATAAAAAAATGATTTATGATTATTTATATTCATATTGATAAAGGAGGTGGATTTGATAATTCATATTTGGAATAATTTAGTTAAATAAATTGTTATTTTTATTATTTTCAGCACCTTGAACACCAGAGCTAAATGTTTTTGTAGAACAGAAAAATAAAACTCTTATTGAAATGGATCGAACTATGTTTATCGAATATAATTTTCCTATACTTTTTTGTGATAAGGGTGTTTTTACTACACATTATATTTCAAATAGAATTATTTTTTATTTTTTTTGAAACCTCCTTATGAATTATTTAAAATTAAAAATCCTAAATTTGGATAAATTTGTGTATTTGGTAGTAATGTTTTTATTTTAAATTCAATGGATAATTTAGATAAATTTTATGCTAATAAAGATAAATTTATTTTTATTGGTTATAATAATAATAATAAATCTTATAGAGATTATAATAAAAAATTATGTTTTAGAAATCATTTAATGTTGTGTTTAATGAAAATAAAGTTAATATAAATTCTGATTAAAATGATATTGATGAATAGTTTAGTGAATTTAATTTCAGTGAAAAATTACACAAGATAAGAATGAATCAATTATGGGGGATCATACTCCGGATCAACCAGATCCAAAATCATGAAGATTCTCAAATATCATTATATTGAAAATGTAATTAGAAATTTTGATTCTGGTGTTAAATCCAGAAATTCAATTTTATATTTTCGTGCCAATTCTGCATTTTTTTGTGATTTTATTCCTTTTAATGTTAATGATGATTTGAATTATTCAAATTGGACATTTTACATGAAAGATGAATTAAATCAATTTTTTAAAATAATGTTTGTACTTTATTAGAAAATCTATAAGATAATAGAATAATTGGCACTAACTAGATATTTAGAAACAAGCTAGATGAACTGGGATATATTGTAAAAAATAAAGCCAAAAATCTAGCTCAAGGATACTCTAAAGAAGAATGTATAGGCATTGAATATTCTTTTTACCTTTTCTAGGTTTGATGCAATTAGAATTTTGTTGGTTTTTCTTATTTTCAAGGTTATAAATTATATCAAATGGAGGTAAAAACTGCTTTTTTAATTGGGTTTATAACTGAAAAAGCTTTTTTCTTTAACCCCTAGTTTTAAAAGTAGAAAATTTCCTAACAAGGTTCATAAATATTCTAAAGTAATCTATGGTCTTAAACAAGCATGTCATGCTTGGAATGAAATACTTTCATTGTTTTTATTAAATAATGGTTTCTCAGAAGGAAATGTTGACATAACACTATTTATTAAAAGATTTATAAATATATTTTTATTGTTCAAAAAATAGTAACGATATATTTTTTTCTGTTCCTCTATTGAAATGTTCTGTAATGAATTGGAATTCTTGATTTATTCTAAATTTTACAGGAGTTTAATGGTTGAATGGGAATTCTTTCATGGATTCCAATTTTTAAATGAAAGATGGGATTTTTCTTAATCTATCAAAGTATGCTAAAGATTTAGTTAAAATTTTTGGTCTTGATTCTATTAAATCTATGAAAACTCCTATGGGTATTAATTGTAAATTAGATAATTATAATTAGGGTAAATCAATTGATTATAAAATTTTATGGAGGCATGATATGTAGATTTCTATATTTAACATCATCTTGACCCGATACCATTTTTAGTGTTTGTTTATATACTATATTTCAAACAGATGTTAAAGAATGATATTTTAATGTTGTCAAAAGAAATTAGATATGTTAATGAAACTATTGATACTAGTTTATTTTATCCAAAACACTACTTTTTTAATTTAACATCTTATTTTAATTATTATTTTGGAGGATGTAGAGTTGACAGAAAAAGAACATCAAAGTTGTGTCATTTTCTATGAAGAATATTAATTTTCTAGTTTTATAGAAACAACTATCTATTTCGTGATCTACTAACAAAGTTGAATATGTCTTTTCTTCTTGTACTTGTGATTATAAGTTATGGATTAAGAAAACATTATGTGATTTTGGTGTCTATATTGATAAACTACCAATTTATTATCATAATTCATCTACAATATCTATTTCTAATAACCCCTTACAACATTCTAGAACAACGAATATTGATCTATGATTTCATTTTATTAGAGATCATGTGATTGAGGTATATATTATTTTAGAATTTATTCCTTCTAAAATTCACCTTGTATATATTTTTACAAATCATTTAGAATTTTCGTAGTTTGAAAAAATTATATTTGGACTTGTTACGTTTCAATTTTAATTTTTATATTATAGAATTTTTGTAGGGGTTTTTTTCCCATTTTGTTTACATACAAAAATGGGGAGAAATAAAATCGTTTTAGTTATTTTAAATCATTAGTTTTGGGAGAGATATTTTGGGAGATAACGGGGAGGAAGAAATAAGGATAAATTTATTTGTTTTAAATGTATTTAAAATTGGTTTTAATTGTTTAAAAGTTTCGGTTTTGTAATAAACAAAATGTGGATATTTCTTGTTCATGTGTGTTATATTTTTTTTAAATACATGTTTGATTACTTGGTGATATTGATTTTCCCTGTGAAAGTTTTATTTTCTTTTATTAAATGTGATTCACATTTAAATACATAGATCTATTTTTATGATTTATGGAAAAAATTGTATGGTTTTATGTTATTATTATTATATAGGATAGAGAATAGATTTATCTTCATTTCATTATTTTATAAGGATATTAGAAAATTCATTTTTGTTACTCAAAATGTTCAATTAATTTTCTGAAGCCGTTTCAGAAAATCTACAAAAAAATGTTTTAAAAAGTGTATATATTTATTTTAATATATCTTCTACCGATTGGAAATTATCATGAAACATGATTTTTTTAAATCCAATATGTTTATCCTGGTTAAAACGTCTTGCATAAAAATATATAAATGTATTCTGAGTTGTTATTAATTTTTTTATATTCTTATTTGATTTTTCAAAATAGTTATTTTCCAGAATGTTTTTGGTTATATAATTAGATGATATTTTGAATAATAGATTTTCAATTTAGTTTTTTCTTTATTCTTTGGAAATCTAATACGTTTTTATACAAATAAGTATTTTTCACCAATATCTAAATCAATTGTTTAGAGCACCTCAAAATTTTTTGAATTTTGTTAATGTTTGTTTTCCATTTTTTCATGAATATTACAAATTATGGTTCATAAACCCTACATTAGTATTCATAATCACTATGATATGTTACTATTCATCATCCCTAAAGTTTGTTACCATTAACACACATATTCTATCTTTCAATTAATTATCCCTATCCTACCCTGCTATTCATTCAGCTTTGCACTACGTTACTCTTCAATATCCCTACAATACATTACTGTTCATTCTACAAAGTATGGTTCATACCCTACAATACTATTCACTCTGAAAAGTATGGTTCATCAACAAAATGTTACAATTAATTCTCTAGGTTATGTTACTTCTCATGAATAGATTAAAGTATGGTTCATCAACCCTATGTTACTGTTCATGTATAGTGCATATTATGGTTCATCAACCCTATGTTACTATTCATTATTGAATATATGGTTCATACACTATATTTCTGTTCATTCCCTATTCTACAATATTGTCAATGAATAGTGAAAAGTTTGGTTCATCAACAATATGCTTCTATTCATTATGAAGTTACTTTTCATTTGGAGCATTTTGTTTAAAAAATTTATTTTCTAAATTTATATGGATTATTTTTAAAGCATTTTATAGTGGGAAAATTCCCATTAAATTTAAGGTTTATAATCGAAGAGTTCTTAATATTTTTGTTAGAATATATAGAGATAAAAATTATGAACTATTTTGAACAAATTTTTCCAATATTTTAGAGGTGTCATAATTATTTAAATTAAAACTTTCGAATTTACGTATAGATTGTGCTTCTAGTTTTCATGAATATTTTTGTCACAATTTAATGAATTTTGAATGGATGTAAATAAATGGTTTAAATCATTCAACACTGTTGTATATTTAGAGATATTTTTTTTAATGCCTTATAAAAATTATTTTCAATTATTTAGTTGGAAATTTATTCTATAAGAATAAAGAGGAAACAATGCTGCAATTTTTATGGAGACATTTATGAATGCTCTTTACTCAATATACTTTGAATATACTATGGAAGAAGATCTTCTATTATTGATTAATACCTACTATAGATATATGTATTTCTCTATAGAATGAACGAACACATATAATAAAAAGATACACAATTTAAAGACACATGATCTAACATATTTGATACTCATTTTTTATGAAAAAGAACTATGTTGGGAACTTTGAACCTGATGTGCAACTTGTGATGTACTAAAACACAATGTTTCATCATCTGCATGATCTCCCAATGGGTAATTTAATTCTGCTTCAACATCATTTTCCTTGATTTGATGATCCAATATAATCCTCAATGACCAGTACCTTTGATTTAATATTTTATCTTCTCAATCATCTGGTTGTGATCATGTAACACTAATTATTATCTCTCACACGTACTCAATTCATTATATTTATACCATTAAACATAAAATAATTATTCATTATTATTTTTCTCAACCTGTGACTCCCATATTCTATTGTCAGGATATAAGGATTTTTATTCCCTATATCTAAAGTTAGGACTGTTCAATTTGTGGCTCCCAATGTCTCTATTCATGTCATAAGGGTTGTGGATCCCCTCACAGAAGTCGGTGTCGTGGTAATGCCTCCACTAGAAAAATGATTCTTAAATTAGATAATGATTCCAAAATAAATATCATTTTTAATCCACATGTATCTCTCTCTGATGAGAGATGTATAATAGTTAATGTAGTCCAACATTGGACCTTACTCCAATAAAAACAACCTTTCATTTTTTATTTTTTTCCGCTGGTAATTCAACTCAATAATTAACTCTAATAATAATTTTTATTAATTAATAAATTTTATTAAATATTTGATAATTTATATTCACCTACCTCTAGACCATCTTCCATTACCTCTTCTGACCATACCTGAACCAACCACTATATACACATAGGTTATTGCTCATCGAATATCAACCTTTAAATTGAGAAAACATGGGGAATAGAGTATTATAAAAATGAAATAAAAATATGGAATATGAGCTCATAGAGATTTAACTTTCCATAAGGCAAGATGAATGATGGATAGAATTAAGTTGATTGAAGGCCATAATAAGTATAATTTATATCCACCAATGGTGCTTTAATTGAAGCATATCCAGACGTCGGAGGAAAAATAATTAAAGTGGGTAGAGGATATGTCCAAAGAAGTTAGAGGGAGGTGGATGAATCGTAGAAAGAAAGAGGGAAGGAAAGTTAACTAACTATAGGGTAAATCGTAATTTGGGCCTCATTAAAAATATGCATGGTTATCACATTGTTTGGAAAAATTTGTGAAAATTGTGTGGTTCTCAATGTCCCATGGGATTGAAAACTTGTGAGGATTTACAAACCATATTAAAAATGTATGGGTGGCTCTACACAGATGCTCTCTAACACACACTTTCCCCAAAAGGGTCTCACTATTTATGCTAACCATTCCCCTTGAAAACCTAGTCACATCATTTAGGCAGCATAGGTAGTGAATTTGTACACCAAATTAACACCTCAGCTTCTCTTTCAGGATATTTGGATTTCGAAGCGTGACTCTCTTGAACGAAATTAACAATCTAATGGAATTCCCTTGAACATAACCACCATCTAAAAAAATTCATTGAAGTGTTTTATCTCTTAGAATTAGTTTTTGAATCATAAAATTCATGATGGTCTGCCCACTAAATGATAAATTCATGTCTACTTGGGAACTAAAACTTATTCAAACAAATGGGATGATAATTACTCCCTACCATAATATATCATGTCCCTGAGATATGTGGTTTGAACATGATATTTCAAAAAACATACCCATCTTATAACATCGCAGTGATCTACCCTAGTAATTAGTCCTGTCCAATTTCCCATGTGGTACTCTGCACCTTTGGAATTACCTACCTAGTTTGTTCCCCACCCAAAAAAATCAACATTATGATAGACCAATCCATCCATACCAGAACATAAAAGTCCACTCATGACATACCATCATTCTTTCCCTACATTTGGTGCACAATTCATACTCATTCCATACATGACACCCCTAATCTCACATCTCATAAGATTCCCACTTCATACCCATGAAACACATGTCAACCATGAGTCTAACATCTCATTATATTCCCAATGGTCCTACATCTCAGTATATTATCAAAAGTAAAACCACATTGTATATTTCTATATACTCACTTTCACATTATAATAAGGATCCCTATAAGCCTCACACATATCAAACATCAAACTAATTCCCACTAATTAAACACAACCACGATAATTTACATATCATTTGTGCCTATCATTCACAAAAAAGAATTCCTAAAGACCCATTAAATTATCAATTTGTACCTCAATAAATCACCAAGAATATAGCATTCTATGTCCCTGTCCTCTCTACATTGTGTTCCTAGCATGAATCTCTACTACCAGAGGCCTAACCTCCATAAAGAGGTGCACCAAATCCCATTCACCAACCCTAATGTTGGTTCTCCCTCTATACCATGAAGAAAAATATAGTATAATCATAGTTACTAACTCATAGTATTGTTCTCAATCATACAGTAGTTCCTTGAGTCTTAGATGGTCCCTGACTCCCATATATCTATAAAGGTTTCCTTCAGAAAATTTCTTGATGCCCCATCTGACCACATGGAATAAAATAAATTGTAGCCCACTCACAGTTATTTCATACCAGAAGAGGCCACCTACACTAATTTTTTTTAAAATAACCACTCTCTAGTTACTTACCCGATTCAATGGCCTAAATGGCCTACTATGACTCCTCACCATATCACTTCCGACTACCCAAAGAATCACTAATATGTTCACATGACACCATCACCAGCATGAATATGACCCTTACATAATGGTTCCCTTCTATAATAGTGAATAATTCATCAATAATGAGATTAAGTTCAGTCATAACATGTTCACATCAACCATAATGGTGTTCTATATTTCATCCTCAAAACTCCTCCCTGGATGAAGCTATTACCCACCATATAAGGAAAAAATCACGATAGGTCTATGAATATCACGACATAATCAATAATGAACATATATTTATACTCTTATTTTTTGAATTCACCGAAACAATCCACCCTCAACATCTCTGTGAAAAAATATGTCAAAGAACCCACATCGAAATCCTTCAAATCAAGTCCCTCATGTCTTGTATTCTACACTGGTATGTCCCATAGGAAATTTTCTAGTCACATGGGATTATATATTGAAAACATAACCCATAGACATAGGGGTTAATTAATATGATCAAATATAATATACACTAACTTGATCTCATTATATTATTCTTTTGTTCGACACTCAACCTAAATAATCATGGGGGATGATATTGGAACTCATGAGTCAAATAATCCATGGACGATATAGCTCTCGGATCACTGCTATCAACACTCGGTATAACTCGACCTAAGCTCACCTTGAGATACTCATCATACATTGAACCAAAATATACAATAACTTATGTTTTCTTAGACTTATTAATGATTATACTAGTGAATCATGATCATCTTGACCCTTAGGGGACTCATTCCAACCCTTAGGGGCCTCATCCTATGGACACTCTAGAAACAACACATATCTTCCCTCTTGTTGCTCCTCCAGAAGTTGTCTAGGTTGAATCTTGATGAAGGAAAAAAGATTTGGTCCAATATACATAACAATAATATATATATATATATCAAACATAGGGAAATATGTAATAGGTATCAAATATCACCACCCTAACACTCTCTTACTGCACCAATGTGACATTACTTCTAGACTCTTGGAAGCATAACTACTCATATCAGAGTAAGTCATCACATTCCATAAGACCACATGGAACCTTGAATACCCATAAAATATTTAAGAATCAAATATAATTCATGTTATATATCATAAATCTATGGTGGTTGTATCGAAAACCATGAAAAGAATATACAGTAAAACACAGTTTATCTTTTTGTGGGAATTTTTGAAAACTCATCCCCTTTAATTACTTATGTCTAATCTTAATAAATTTATGACTATATATAACTTATACATAGAGAATAAAATATTGATCTCATCAGGAACAAAAGACTTGGGTTTTCTAAGTTGAATTCCAATAAAAAGGACATAAAGGGAAACATTGTCTTGGGTTTTTATTGACCCATTAAATACACCAAACCATCATTGTGTACTCCAAGATCCCAATAAAAATTTAAACAATATAAACACATCATAAGATCATATGTTTCTAATATTATGCATAAATAGTTACCATTTCTATGACAGGTTGTGGGTCTTAATTATAATGTTAAACAACATCACTCCCATTTGGGCCACCCAAGGTGGAAATTAGTAAGATGTAAAAGCATAAAGCATAAAATCAATATCAAAATCTTTGTAACATGGATTCTCCCCCATGACTGGAGTTTTATACTTTGAAATATTGATACTCCAATAATCATGGACCATTGAACTCAAATATAACAATGAACCAGATCAACCAATTGATGGTCTCAATCATTATCTCACAAGGTGTCCTATAGTGAGTACCTCCTCTATAACTGATGGTCATCAACATCCCTAAAGACATTTTATTTATGGATTAATCCACCTATAATGAGTGTTAAACACCACCCCAACTAAGTCCTATCCATGTGAACAACACTCCAAAAGAAACATTACAAAAATAATTCTTAGTGGAAGTCCCTAAAAAAATTTATGTGACCGCATCTGGAAACATTGTTTCCACATGTGACCACAGAACCCAGTTATGATGAAAAACCCCATCCAATGTCATGTGTTATATGATATCATTATGAATTCCTCATTTATCCAATCCTTATAACCATGTCACCTAAACCTAGTGTTCCACATCACCCCATGACTTCTAAGTTTCGATAGTCAGCATCACCTCAATACCCTTGTCCATTCCTATCAACTTCCCAAAGAACTCAAATAATTGTATCTCAATTAATTAATTAAAAATTTAAATATTTGGAATAACTTCCTAAATAACAAATTTTCCCATACCCAAATCATAATATTTAAATAAATTAGGCTATAGCGATCAACATCCCATAATATCAATCAGTCAATTTAAATATGTTGATTAATTAATTGAGGGTTTCAGTTGGTAAACCGACATGTTAATATATAATAATAAACCACATAAAACCCACAAATTTAAGGTGAAATTTATAAAATATATACCTTATAATAATTATCACTCTCTCATTGAATATCACCCTTTAATTCAATCCATGTAAGATGAAAATTGAGTTTTATGAAATTCCATAAATATTGTAAAAAGGTGGTCACAAAACATTTAGTCATCTATATAGAGATAAAAAAGAGGAATATAATCGAGAGGATTAAAGGCCTTATCAAGAGGAATCTGTTTCCACAAATAGAGCATGAATCAATGACTATAAGGATGAGAGAGGAAAAATGCTATAAGATGGATAGGGATATCTCAATGGCTTCCAGAGGGAGGCACATACACTAGATAGAGAAAGAGGGAAACATCTTAAAGAACCGGTTGGAAATATGTAATTTTTCTCCTTTTATAATGTTAAACTGTTACCAAACATGTTGGAAGACCATTTGTAACGCATGTAGTTATCACTATCACAATGGTTAGACTTCTCGTATAGTATTAACACAATGTTTGGGAAAAATCATGTCCCAACCTTATTGATGAATCTACACACCAAGAATCTAGCATACACGTTTCAAGAAGGGTACATAAGGTTTCTGATAGTCATTCCCAATGAAGAATAGGATGCATGTTTTAGGATTTTTAGTCTGACAAACCATGCACCGTCCCTGAACCCTCGACTACCTTTTCCGAATATGTGTTTCTAGATCATGGTGATCCGTAAACCCATTTAACCTATCAAAGAATTAGTTAATCATTAAATCCCATAATGAATTAAAATACTTAATCATTCAGCCACTAGAAATTATGTTATAAATAAAATAATTAGAGGTGGCCTTCCCACCAATATGAGAATTCTATTTTACCTTGGAATTACCTCCGGTTCAAAAACATAAGTTGTTAAAAATTACAATAATAAAAAAACAAATTTTTCATAGAGATGGAAATGAAATGAAGTGTTGTGAATTCTACTAAAATATAAATGGGTTCTCATTCCACTACATTATTTAAAAAGAACCTTTTTATTTTCATAGTATTCTAATTATGGTGAAAATATTACCATTATAACATGACACTACTTATTATAGAATAATAATATGACCCTAAAAAATAGTTAAAAACACATTAACTAATCTATATTATATGATACAAATCATTACATGACATAATAAATTATTCTATGGTTTCTTTCATCTTCAAAAAATAACCTCCAAAGCAACTCAGACCATTATAAAATATCTCTCTATGACTTCCTCAACACCATAATATCTCTAATAAATCCAATTACTAACAAAAATATATCTTCAATCATATTTAACAACACTCCATTTTTTCACCAACATCCTCTATCATGTTTACCTTTTATTCAACCATTCACCAATTTATCCACCTATATTCAAATATGTAGCTATACAAGGATGGAAGATAGGATTAGGGTGTATGGTGGTAGTTGTAAAATAGTCTCCTTATAGTTTTCTTCTTATATATCATTATTTTTTCACATGACTAGCCTATTAAATAATCATTAGTTTCTTCTAAATTTTAGTATTTTATCATTTTGAGTCCATTATATTATTTTATGGTGTTTAATTGTGTAATGGTATTTCATCCATAGTCATTCTTTATTTTTCAGTGGTATTATTATATATTTAATGATTTATTATTTTATATATATTATTTTATTACATAATATTGGGGTTATAATATCACCCACAACAAATTATATGATCATTTTTTTATATAGAGGTCTATTGCATGTGGGGAGGCACACCTGAGGTCATGTGACGACCTGACATAGGTTGTACCCATGGTGATTGGATCGAGGAAGTTACTGAAAATTCACCATGATATACTAAATATATAGTATAGGACTTTACATGTGGTATATGGTTTGGGTTTCCAGCATAAAAAAATAAATATATGCCAAATGATTAAATTTCACTTCATTAATCAAAACCTAAATAATTATAATATTCACATATCATTAGATCGAAAAATAATCTATCATTACAATTAATTAATGATAAGTCAATATAAAACATTATAAGGTAAATTATAATTCCACTTCATGTTATTTATTAATCAAATATAAAAAATGATAAAGTGGAAAATATCTTTTCTGTAACATGATACATTTTATTTAATATCAAACACAATTATTACTATTAACAAATAAGTATATAAGAAAAACATTAAGAATATTATATATGATTTTCCACCATAAAGGCCTTATATTTACTATGCATTTAAGGGTTTTAAAATTCATTACATCACTATGTAAGTCATTCCACATTTTTATGAGACCAGATAATACATCCTCCCACTAAAACTCCTTTAATGTGTAAAAACCTATAATAAAGTATTTATTGAATAATGGTGAGATTTGGATTCACAATCCAGTTGTTAAACTCTTTGAATATATTATTCATACTTTTTCTCCTCACACTATTTCTTGTTACAATTTTAAAAAATCCTATTTATTTACCTCATAAAAACTATTATGTTTATTATTATCATTTATGATCATTTCCCTTCAAAATTTTCCTTCACATTAATTTGAAAAAAAATTAAATTTTACAATTTCAATTAAGATCCTTATTTACAAACATAACCTAAACTATTTTTGATTATGGAATTACAAATAATTTAATTTATACAAGAATAATCACATATTTGTTACACATTGAACATTTTTTATTTTAAACATAATCACACTTCCCTACTAGAAATGATATTTCTAACAAAATATATTTATTTAAAAATAATAAACTCCTTTATTTTTGATAATTACACATATGTACATTATATGATATAATCAACAAATAAAACTTTAAAAAAATTATATATAAATCAATGAATTTTGATCGATATTTAAAAAAAAAATTCATTAAAATATCCATATTCTTGGTTTTGCGAACTCTTTCCATTATATTTAAATGAATAACTTGAATTAATCATTTTACCCTCCATAACACTCCTTTTATCCTTTTATTATTTTTGAAAATGAAATAGAATCCAATAAATCATAAACCATGATTATTAAAACAATGTTCATATATTTTTCACAAAAACCATTGTTCAAAACAATAATTTCTAATAAAAAAGTAAATAAAAAAAACATACACCCTTTATTCAGAAAAATATATGAATTGATGTAATCATTTGTATTCATATCTTCCATATAAAAACCCTTTCCATCATCACATGAATACTAAATTTAAGTCTTCATTTATCAAATCATCATAAATATTAAACTCCTACACATAATTATAATATTTTTAAAATACACAATTAGAAAATTTTCTTATTAAAAAGTCGAGTTTGTTTCTATATGATTATTTGATAACCTATAATTTTGATGTATTTTCATAAATCATGATATTAATTTTAGAAAATTTTATCTCCAATGTCTATTTTTCACATTCTATAAATATTTTCTTTTCCCAAATGCTACATTCAATACTTTTAAAGAAGTGGTTTTGGACTCTCTATGTAACTCATGTATTATATTTCTAGATCAAATTTATTTTAAATTTCCTTTTGAATAATCACTGTTGTATGATCATGTGTTTTTTAATGATTGTGAAATTATATTGGAATTTTATTTTTCATTTAGTGGATGTTCCAAAACTAAAAATGAGCTTAATAATGTAATTTTAAGAGTTAGAGAATACTAATATTTTAACATGGAATGTATAATAAGTCACAAAAGGTGTATCAAGAATCCACATACGTTTAACGTGAATCAGTATTTAAAAATTCATTTTGGTGAGTGATATCCCTTGTTGCATGGTTTGAACATAGTAAGTACTAATTGTGGGGCCAAACTAAGAATCCTATCTTGTATAAGGACACATATATTTCTACCTAAGAAATGGGATATAAAAAACCCAATGAAATTGTGTAAGTTCATAGAGGGAAATAAGTTGTTTCCGAACCATACTCTATAACCATGTGATGCTTGGGGTATTGGATAGTATCTAACACACTATTGACACACAATTAGATAAACTGAATGGAAAAAACACTCTCTTCTTTAAAATAGATGAATATACCAATTTTACCCAGCCTTTCTATCATTTTCCTACTTCTTTCTCCCTCTTTTCTCATGAACAACTAGACACATGAGTTTCTCATTCCATATTCATTATTCTTTGATACATCTACTTTATTTAGACATAGAATTTGTCATTTTCACTTTTCTTGGATCACCATATTTATTTATAAGATACCACTTACTTATTTTCTTCACTTAAACTTCCGTATTGGATTCCATTTCCATGAAATATAATATGCCCAATTTTCAGGTTGTCAATTTATTCTTTTATTTTCAGTCATTTTGGATTGATTCAATGGATAATATGTAATGAGTGAATATTATGTTGTGTAAGGTAGGTCTTGTAGTTTCTTTTCCCTTAATTTTTCATCATTTATAAATTTATTTCATTAATTAGTAAATTGGATGATTTTTCGTGTTGCTAAAAAAATGTGAAATATCATATATTAAATACTTAAACTGCACCTAAGATGCCCTATAGTCCATTTAAATTTTCAGTGGGTTATGTCATCAATATGGATCACTAACCTTTTGGTGTGTCCTATTATTCTCCCTTTTTGTACAATACAATTATTTAACCAAACCTCCATTTAGTTGTGTTCTGCGTGACGCATAAAAATGGCCAATTTCAATTTGCAACAATTGAGTAGACTAGGGGTAAAGACCTTATATATCACTTTTTTTAAAAGAATAAGTTTAATGATCAATGGAGTTTAATTAATTGAATAAAATTAATTAAATGAAATAATTTATTGTTCTATGACATTGATTCCTTGCTATGATCCTATTCTATGGTTATGAAATAGAATCACCTTCTAATGTTAGTTTTCTTTCCTCTATAATTGAAATTCTTAGAGGATTTAAATTCAAGGTTATGGTAAGAGCATTCCACCTATACCTTGTTTCATTATTTAGTATGATGATGGCTATCATATTAATTATTATACTGGAATAATAATTATATCATGCTTGAATGTTGTGAAGGACCTTGAATTATCATAATGTCCTGTAATTCCCCAGTAGATACATGGATTCCCATTATGTAATTCCATGGGAAGGATCCTAGGATACCAACTAATTCATGGATAACTAATCAAGGCCAATGATCTCACTTGAATTAAGTCGTTTTATTATTGTTGTTGTCTTCACCAAGCCCAATGGGGCCTAATATGTGAGTATTCCATTCCTATCTCAAATAGTCTTGGGGTTAGTGACCAGTTTTATGTTGGAATAAAACACACATGGGAGGCATCAAACTAATTTAGTTTTACACTTTCACACACCTCTGATACCATACAATACTGAATTTTTAATCAACATATTACAATTCTTTTGTATATATGAAATCCAACCTTCAGAGCAAAAAAAATATTAACAGAACTAAAGGGACAAATACAAGCTTGCCAATATAAACTGAGAATAAGTCCATTATTTTAATTTGGAGATTACTTCTATCAATGTAACCTCTGGAAATCACCATGGTCTATCTGGTTCACTATTCTCTTCTTGGTCGTGATCCTTCTTGGACGTTACAAAAAATGTTAGTAATCTTTACAAGACATGAAATGGGTGGGAAAATACAATTCATGGGTGAGTATAACAATACCCATAAGTTCACCTGGAAACAACTATTCTTATGGCAACTGATACAATATTCATTTCCTAATAAGGATTTATAAATGATAAACATTGAAAGAATATCTGGAGATAAACATAGAGGAAACATAGTCTCAAAGTAATACCATAACCATAGAACTGAACTCGGATTTTTTTGTGAATGATCCACACAAAAGTCATATAATAGAACACACTAAATGAGATAGATAGCACTTTCAATGTCCATTCAAGTTGTAGTTCCCATCATGTATCACAAAAATAAGTAGGGGTTGGTAGTTTGAAAAGAACAACACATAGATAGGGATCACATCCATGTTCTAGGAGTATACTAATAATGCAATATAAATTATCCCACTAAGTAATAGATGTAATTATGGGTAGTGTTGGTAACATGGATTACAATAACCCCACCTAGTGCAATGATGGTGAATGAGGATCTCAATATGTGCCTCCCAAAATGATTCCAAAAACTCTATCTATGTCTATAGCTCATCATATGGGATCACGGTCCCCTTCATAGGATGTGATTCAATAGAAACCCTTAGGGAAAGCATCATGGTAACCAATCATAATTAAATTTTCCATGATGAAAAGGAAAATGTCTCCACGAAATATTCGAATATGTACACAACGTGTGCTTGTAGTTAAAAATGTGTCTCTTCAAACTAGGTAAAACCCATGTAACATGGTTCGTGTCCGTGTCCATTACTAAGTACACAGCATGTGGTCCTCCACATGGTTTTAGGAGCCACACTATAAATTGGTCATGTACCATTGATACATGCCATGCTTCTTTCTATGGTGTACATGATATGTGGCATGACATGCATGTTGTGTTATTCCACCATGATACATTGGTGCGTACACCCAATAGACACCGTTTTAATCAGAAAGGGTCGTATAGTGTGTGACTATGTCAGACATCTTATGGTATTTTACTTTTTTCCAATGCCCTAGCAGCACATCATGGGGAGGCATATGTTGTGTGATTTATTTTTACACAATTTTTAACACATGATTTTCAGAAATCCCAAATCCATTCATTCATCATCGCCTTCACCTCCCAATCTTCATGGATCTACCACAATCCTTGTCATGGAATATAGATCCTAAATCATGTGAGTTGTCATCATTTTCAGTTCGATTTCAACAAATTTCCTCACTTCGTAAATGTCCACCAATTCATATCAACATAATTACGCACCTCGCTCAAACAAAGGGTCTCAATAATATCATATATATATCATCACCATTAACTCAGATCGATGCCATCAACAATCAAAAACTACAACTACAATATCAATCCATTATTCCAAGAAAGAGGTTCCCAAAGATTGATTATTTTATTTTTGTTAAAACACCATCCAAAATGAAGACCTATGATTACCAAACAAAAAAAAGATTGGAAAAAACATGAGATAGAATAGCGGAAAAATCCTTTTCCATGTTTGGGTTGGAATCGGTTAATTTCCATTACAATGAAGAACAAAGATCCAAACTGGTAAACAAATTGTCTAAAATTCCATGTAAATAAACCCCTTCAAATTATAAGATTATGCTATGAATCAATTCACTGGTAGATTTATTCACATTAATTATAGGATGTAAAAAATGGATATATACACATAGAAAAATCCAAACTCTTGATGGATTGATCGGTGATGAATAACGAATCTATATTATTGCTATTAGGGAGATTTTAGAATTCTTATGGTGGAATCATCATTGATCTTGATCTGAACTATGTTATCTATCGTGAATTTTCTTATACATGTATCCTTTTGAAATCTTGGGAGAAATGTAAAACCCAAATATATCCTTTTAACGTTGCATTTATAGTGGATTTTAGGTCACTACATGAAAACAAATAAAATAAATTTTCTTTTTTCCTTTTATCCCCAGAATAAATTTAACCAGACATAAAATCCTAATAGTTTTTATATCGTACATACGGTAAATTCCAATATATGAGTTCAAATGTGGCATCATATTTCTGATACAAGACTCTATTTATGATTTATTCCACTTTTTTCTCAGAAACTGCACATGTGTGATATAATAAATATTTAATTTTTTTTTCTCACTCAGCCTTACAATCTCACGTTGTATTTGAACCTATCCCCAAATATAATCCATCTAATATTTCAATATAATACATTGAATTTTATATTTGTTATATTCTCTCCACCTTGAGGATTTACATCTTGAAAATAAAATAATAATAAACAAAGTGAAGGGCCTATTTATCACACGACTATGCCTCCCCTTTATTGTTAGTCTACTTAAGATGCACACACTGCCACCAAAAACAATCTAATGGAATTGATGACCCATGTAGGTTCCTCTTATAATAATACATAATATATATCAGATACTCTACAAAAATATATACTTTATCCATTTATAGCTCACCCCAGTTGACAACATGTGATAGGTCATGGATGTACCTCTTCAACTGTGACATGCAGAAGAAGTTTTGTACCTGGTATAACTATAGTGAAAGTGGTAAGATATATGATTCTGTTCTAACTCTATGTAGTTTCTAGAAAGGCATAACGAATATCAAAGATATCTTTCCTCCTTGGAAAATTCACCACAACCAATGTCGAGGGAAAACAATCTAGAATAGAGGTCCTCCCTTCTCGAACACCAAACGCCTTGATTTTCAGTCCGCATATGACTTCTAATAGAAATGTGAAGTCATCATACATTCATGGATGATCCCTACCTTCTCTATAGTAACTCACACCATCCTTGGTCCAATAAGTACATACTCTCTTGGTTTTGTTCAGTATAATGGGGACATTTAGAGTCACCCATACAAGTACCCTAATAGTTCCACATCAATGGTATAATGTATAACGACCCATACTTTACATACATTGTTAATACTTCGAAATTGAAGCACACTTATTACAACATATGACAAAACCACAAAGGACCGTATAGGTATAGTGTCTTTAGAAACTGGGAAACATAAACAACTGGTTCATAAATCTTCTACAGTGTCTCCCATTTATTTCATCATATCTAGGGTCCCTTTTAGCATATTCTACTTAATATCCATCTTCCTGACCTGGGGAAAAGAAAACATAAAAGGGTGAGCTCAAATGCTCAGCAAGGGCAAATAAAGGAGATAAAAATCATATCATATCTTTTTGAAAATCAAAACCTGCAAAAGAGATCATAATATCTTAACATGGAATAAATCATAGAAGTGAAAATGAGATCCCCATAATCATAACATAAAACTTGAAACTTTGTGGCATGCACACATAATCATGGAAAATCATTTCTTGTTAGTCATGACTTATTGTCAAGACTATCTTAGTGGACAAAGTCCCTTTTTGAACCGAGTTCACTCCTCGTTTCAGTCCTGTATTACTGAACCGAAATAACCTTCCGTTCCAGCCATGTCTATCTCATGAGATATAAAATCATTACCCAATGCATTGGAGGGAGATATAGGTCCCACCCATCTTATAATGAATCATTTCTTATGTGTGCCACATAAATCATAAATCATACATCATCGCATAACACATGTAATAAAAATGGGATTCTTGAAACATCATGACATCATAAAACAAATCATATAAGGTAAATGACTTCATAAAAATAATTCACTTACAACATAATCAAATCAATGTAATAATAGGGATAAAAACAGAACCCTTTATTATCTTAGATGGAAAATAATTTTGATAAAACACTTGAACTCCATTCTTGAGGAAAATATCCTTTCTTCTTCAAAAACACTTTTCCTTTCTTAACATGTCATACAATTATAAAATAAAGAAGTTGATTAAAAATAAACTTGAAAACTTATGAAGGAAGATTCTTGGAAATAATGTTTTAAAAATCCATTCATGCCGTATAAGTTAAAAAAACATTCTTTGTACTTTTGTCGGAAAAGTCAAAAAGTACCTCGTACGAAAAACGACAAAAGATTCCTTTCTTATTCTTTACTAAAAACTCATCGAAGGGTAAAATTGGATTTAAACTATTGTAAGTTGATGGAAATAATATTACATATTGAGGAAACATGGATGTGGATGATAAAATACACCCCAGTAAATACTTACGAATAAACAATCTCGGATAAAAATGAGATTGTGATATTTCCCCTTACCTTAGGTCCGATTTGCTTTGTACGTGTCCGAAGCTCCTGTATAATGGTTTAAATAATTTTATTGACTTATTCCATAATCATACATATTGATATGATATCATATATGGTCATACTATTAGCTTCTTGTTAGTAATATTTCATTGTTACTTGTTACTCGGGTCTTTATAACTTTTTGTTCTTATGCGTGTTTTGTCGAATAAATTCTTATTCTTATCTTTAGGTTATAGATAATTCATTTCCAGAATGGTATTAGTGTATTATATACCATATTTATTCATTCAATTCATTTATATAATCATTATGAAATGAAGATCATGTAGAACGAGTCGCATCACATCGTGGAGACGGTATTCCGTACGTACGCACGAGTGATGATATCGTTCCTATGATCGTGGAATTGTATTGGAGTATATATATATTATTTCAGTATCAATATTACTTCATAATAATCATATATATTTACTCATTACACCATTATACCCATCCTTGTAAGGTGATGGTGGAAAATAGATTACACCACGGCGTGGAGACGGTATTCCGTACGTACGCACGCGCGGTGATTTCATTTTTCCATAGGATGGATAGAAGGTGAATTAGGGTTGTTTCATATTTATAATAACATATCAGTATGTATGTAATACTGAAGTTATTACTTTATCATGAAACAACTAAATAAGAAGAAGTTGAAGACGAAAGAAATTGAAAAGATCGGTAATGGATATTACCTCTTCTTTGGAACGCCTCTTTGAATCCTCCACTTAGGGAACTAAGATTGGTATTTGAAGAAGACCAGGACCTCTAGGATAATTCTAGGGAAGTGGAGAGGAGAGAATGGCAGGGGTTGGACGAGCTTGAGTGCTCAAATTGGTGTGAGGAGGAGGGGGAGGAGGTGCCCTTTTATAAGGGAGGAGAGGGGCACCTTAGGAATATCTCAAAATATTATTTTATATTAAAGTCAAAATCGGTTTATAATGGTTCCAAAGGGTCTTATTTCGAAGATAAAGTGGGGATGGGTCGAAATCCTATCATCCAATAGTATTTAGACATGTTTAGGGTATTATTTTAACCTTATCAATTAGATTTAACTCTAAGTTAATTAATTTAACTTTTACCGTGTCTTTTTGTTTTCTTTCACTATATGGTTAATACACTTACTATAACATGCCAAACGAACCCCAAATTGTTTATTATTAATATATATATCCTTATCTAAGTCATTTGGCCGAACCTTAGATTTTTTGGAATAAAATAACAATTTGTAATATAATATTTGATTTAAAAACTATTTTGTATCAATTTTGACACTATTTGATATATGATTTTTGTGAAAGTCATAACAGAATTATATGTTCGAACCAAGTTAATTAAATCAACACTAATATATCATAGTAACCTAGAAAATTAGTGGAATTCATAAAAAGTCTTAAATTACATTTATTTTGGTATTTATATTATCAATTATGTCAATATTTCATTAATAAGATAATTACTGCATCATCTTTGTGTCATAAATAAATTAAATTATTTGATGTCTAAAAATTACAAATAAAATATCATCATGTAGGAAATCTTTTTAGCTTTCTGATGAATATTTACAATTGAATTTATCTTATGTATAACCCCATAGTAAAAATGATTTACTTATTAAACTTTGATTTTAACTATTTTAACCCTTCTTTAAATAAATTAATAATAAATGTCCTAATCTAATCCAAGTGGGCCTAAATGGTCATATTTTATTCCCAAGTTTGTTTTTTTTTTCGAATTACACTTGTCCAATAGAATTAAGATATGTGTTAGGGTAATATTAATATCATATTTACCCTTAGTTACCCTATTTACTATTAACCGCGGTAAAAAAAAGTAAAAAGTTACTATTCACCAAAAATTATTTTTATCTCATTGAACCACATTTTACTTACTGATATCAACCGTGTCTGTCGGATTTTTGAAATTCCATTCACAGAAGCGGTAAAATTAAGTTTTATGCAAAATTCAGTTTTTAACCTACCACTTAGTGGTTTCACTATTCATCAAAAATTGAAAGTTTTCAGAAAAATACCAAAATTTCACCCTAGGCTAATTTCGATATTCTGAGTCCAAAAATGAAGTCCATTTTGAAAAATAAAATTTATAAAATTCCAAAAAGTGGTTATTACTATTCATAACGGCTAGTTTTAATAGCATTTTGTTTTTTAGTGAAACTCGGTATTGCGTACGACGCAAGCTATCGAGGAAGGTCGCGATTGCTTGTAAAGCAAGCCAAGAATGTGTTGTGTAGAAAAAGATTCCTTTGATGATTTATATAACATAAAAGTCTCGGGTGTTACATTCTACCCCCCTTAAAAAGAATTTCGCCCTCGAAATTCGTCACATTGTAACAAACAGATGAGGATACTTCTCCTTCATCATATCCTCAAGCTCCCATGTAGCTTCTTCAAGTTGGTGGTTCCTCCATAAAACTTTCACCAATCGAGTGGTCTTGTTTCATAGGACTTTTTCGCTATGATCCAGAATCTCTATCAGTTGTTCTTCATAAGAAAGATCTTGCTCCAGCGGTACAACTTCTGAGCTGAGTACATGTGAAGGATCAGGTATGTACTTTCTCAGGAGAGATACATGGAACACATCGTGAACTTGAGAGAGATTAGGTGGAAGCGCCAATCGGTAAGCTACCTTCCCAACACGATCCAGTATTTCGAAAGGACCGATATATCTAGGGCTCAACATCCCCTTCTTTCCAAATCTCATAACCCTCTTCCAGGGAGATATTCGTAAGAACACTTTATCACCCACTTCAAACTCTAGGTCTTTTCTTCGGTTGTCGGCATAACTTTTCTGTCGACTCTGAGCTGCTCTTATATGTTGTTGAATAGATCTGACCTTCTCTGCCATTTCATCAACGAGATCTGGTCCTAATAGCTTTCTTTCCCCAACTTCATCCCAGCAAGTTGGAGTCCTGCATTTCTTTCCATAGAGAGCTTCATAAGGAGCCATCTGAATACTAGAGTGAAAGCTATTATTATAAGAAAATTCCACCAAAGGTAGGTGTTGATCCCAACCTCCTTTGAAATCCATAGAGCAATCTCTCAACATATCTTCTAGGGTTTGAATTGTTCTCTCAGACTGACCGTCTGTCTGGGGATGATAAGCAGTGCTGAAACTCAACTCTATATCCAGAGTATGCTGAAGACTTCGCCAGAACTTCGAGGTAAATCTCAGATCCCAATCAGATATAATAGAAAGTGGTACTCCGTGCAATCTTACCACTTCCTTTACATATATCCTGGCAAGTTGATCTAGAGAGAAATCCTCTCTAATAGCAATGAAGTGTGCAGACTTTGTAAGACGATCAACTACGACCCAAATAGCATTATTGACTTTGGATGTTTTAGGAAGTCCTGTGACAAAGTCCATAGTGATGTTTTCCCATTTCCATTCGGGTATGGGTAATGGTTGTAACATCCCCTTAGACTTATGTCTCTCAGCTTTAACTTGTTGACAAACCAAGCATCGAGAGACATATTCAACAACATATCTTTTCATGCCATCCCACCAGAAGTACTCTTTCAGGTCCCTATACATCTTCGTGCTTCCAGGATGAATAGAGAATGAAGAACTATGAGCCTCATCCAGCAACTCCTTCTTTAATTCGGGGATGGGAGGAACACAAACCCGATTCCTGAACTTTATTATCCCATCACAATCAAGGTTGAATTCAGGAACATTTCTCACCTTCTTTTGTAACTCGACATCTTCTTTCTGTGCCTCCTTAATCTTCGCATGTATAGATGGTTGAACATTCATTTGAGAAAGATAAGATTTTTCCCCTTCCATTATAATTCCAAGATCCATCCTTTGTAAATCCATAAATATTGGATCTTTTGTGATCCTCATCATGGATAAACTAGCATGGTCTTGTCGACTTAATGCATCTGCCACCTTGTTTGCTTTCCCAGGGTGGTAATGGATTGAGCAGTCATAATCCTTAATCAGCTCCAACCATCTTCTTTGAGGCATATTCATCTCCTTTTGTGTGAAAATATACTTTAAACTTTTATGATCAGTATAAATATCACACCTTTCACCATAAAGGTAATGCCTCCAAATCTTTAATGCAAAGATTACTGCAGCCAACTCCAAATCATGTGTTGGGTAATTTTGCTCATAAATTTTCAACTGTCGTGAGGCATAAGCTATCACCATATCATTTTGCATAAGAACACACCCCAATCCCTTCTTGGATGCATCACTGTAGATCACAAACCTTTCTCCACTACAAGGTAGTGTGAGCACAGGTGCACTGGATAACCTTCTTTTCAACTCCTTGAAATTCTCTTCACATTCCTCTGTCCAGACAAACTTAACTCCTTTCCGAGTCAACTTGGTGAGTGGATTAGATAATCGTGAAAAATCTTTTACAAAACGTCGATAATATCCAGCCAAACCAAGAAAACTTCGGATCTCAGTTACTGTTGTTGGTCTTGACCATCTTTCGATAACCTCTGTTTTTGCTGGATCCAGAGATATCCCCTCTTTTGAGATTATATGACCCAAAAATGCAACTTTTTGAAGCCAAAATTCACACTTGGTAAATTTGGCATAAAGCTTCTCCTTTCTCAGGGTCTTCAATATAATTCTCAAGTGATCTTCATGCTCTTCCTTGCTCTTCGAATAGACAAGAATATCGTCTATAAAGACTACCACAAATTGATCAAGATAGTCTCTAAAGACTCTATTCATTAGATCCATGAAGATAGCAGGGGCATTAGTAAGACCAAATGGCATCACTATAAATTCATAGTGTCCATACCTTGTACGGAAAGCCGTCTTTGGTATATCCTCCCTTTTGACCCTTAATTGATGATACCCTGAACGAAGATCAATCTTGGAAAAGTATTGAGCTCCGTGTAGTTGGTCAAATAAGTCATCAATGCGTGGGAGAGGATATTTGTTCTTGATAGTGATCTTGTTAAGTTCTCGATAATCAATGCAGAGTCTCATTGACCCATCTTTCTTCTTAACAAAAAGAACAGGTGCTCCCCAAGGTGACGCACTAGGGCGTATGAATCCCTTATCAAGATTCTCTTGGAGTTGCTTCTTCAATTCCTGCAACTGAATTGGGGCCATTCTATATGGTGTCTTTGAAATAGGCAAAGCACCCGGTACGAGTTCTATTGAAAACACAACTTCACGATTTGGTGGAAGACCCGGCAATTCCTCCGGAAAGACATCATCAAACTCCCGTACAATGGGCATATTCTTAATCATGAGTTTCTCACCAACCATTTGAGATAAATAACCTTCATTTAGTGGAATCAATACCCATAAGATGGAAGAAATTTCCACTGGAAGGTTATGTTCATCCTTGCATTGATAGACGATCGTAGATTGATCTGGAATATGAAATGTGACTTCCCTTCTTTGACAATAGATATGAGCTCCATGTAGAAAAAGCCAATCCATGCCAAGAATCACATCAAATTCCACTAAAGGAAGGATCACAAGATTTTCAGGAAGCACTTTCCCACAAACTTCGATCGGAGAAGAATTATAAACTTTTGATGCGATTGATGTGCCATTAGGTGTTGTCACAGCTAACTCAACATCTAATTGTTGAGGTAATACGGTGACACCCTTAGAAAAGCTTTCAGAAATAAAAGAGTGGGTGGATCCAGAATCAAATAAAACATTTGCTACTTTAGAGTGGACGGTAAGTGTACCTTTCACCACATCGTTATCGTACTCCACATCGCTGATAGAAATTGCATGTGACTTTCCTTTGTCTTTAGCCTTAAGAGTTTGTTGACGTCGACCATCATCATCAACCCTTGGATTTGGGCATTGATTGGCATAATGCCCCATCTCCTTGCACTTGAAACATTGAAGTGTAGTAGGTTCATTCTGTGTATCCCTTCCTTTGTTTGCGTCATTAGACATCTTCTTCCCATTATCACGGCATTCAAATGCCCGATGACCTTCTTTTCCACATTTAAAACATTTACTTGTCCCTTTAAGACAACTCCCTCCATGTTTCTTTCCACACTTTGATCATAAAGAAAATCTAATCTTCTTTTCCGTGTGCTCTTTAGATTTTTCTTTGAATTCCATCTTCCTCTTCTTATCAAACCCATGTGACTGATGGGTTACTCCAATCTCCATCTCGACTTTGAGAGCACATCGAACGATTTCCTCGTAGCTATTGAAGTCCCTTATGGCTAACGCCCTTCGAAGACTTGGTTTTAAGCCACTAAAGAATCGATCGATCTTACTCTCAGGTTGGATAATAATACCAGAATCGTACCTTGCAAGTCTTGTAAAATTTGCTTCGTAGGTACCAAAAGATTCATCATCCCTTTTCTTCAGTTCAAGAAACTCTTTCTCCATCTTTGTTCGGAGAATACGAGGGAAGTACTTATTGAAAAATAAGTTCTTGAACTCGTCCCATTCCATTGACTCAATTTCATCCCTTTGCCTCGTATTCTTAACAAGATTCCACCATTGATCAGCATCTCCTTCCAAACGATACACTGCTAGGATGAATTTATCATGTTCAGAACATTGAAGAACTGAAAATATCTTTTCAGTAGTACTAATCCATTGTTCAGCAACTAATGGATCAGTAGACCCGCTGAAAGAAGGTGGACGCTGCCTCATGAAGGATTCAACAGAATGTTGCTCCCTCCTTTGCTCGTTTGGAAATCCTGCATGATTCATAGCTTGAGAAAGTTGTGTGAGCATGGCTACAAGATTTTTCATTCCAGCTCCCATATCGTTTGGTTGCTCAGGGGGACAATCATTGCATTGCCCATCGCATTCCGCATTAACACGGTTCCTTCGGGTTCCAGCCATTGACTAAAACCAAGAAGAATAGTGTGAGCAACACTAATTATAATAGGAAACCACATAATTCAAGAATAAAATTTTCATGCTTAAGGTCTTATCCTAGGTTATTCATGGCCATTTCTAAGATTGTGTTTTATGCTTAGACTTATCCTTAGGGTTCTTACTAAGGCTTTCACATCATAGTTTCCAAAGGTTGACTATACCTTTCCCCTGATACCAACTATAACGACCCATACTTTACATACATTGTTAATACTTCGAAATTGAAGCACACTTATTACAACATATGACAAAACCACAAAGGACCGTATAGGTATAGTGTCTTTAGAAACTGGGAAACATAAACAACTGGTTCATAAGTCTTCTACAGTGTCTCCCATTTATTTCATCATATCTAGGGTCCCTTTTAGCATATTCTACTTAATATCCATCTTCCTGACCTGGGGAAAAGAAAACATAAAAGGGTGAGCTCAAATGCTCAGCAAGGGCAAATAAAGGAGATAAAAATCATATAATATCTTTTTGAAAATCAAAACCTGCAAAAGAGATCATAATATCTTAACATGGAATAAATCATAGAAGTGAAAATGAGATCCCCATAATCATAACATAAAACTTGAAACTTTGTGGCATTCACACATAATCATGGAAAATCATTTCTTGTTAGTCATGACTTATTGTCAAGACTATCTTAGTGGACAAAGTCCCTTTCTGAACCGAGTTCACTCCTCTTTTCAGTCCTGTATTACTGAACCGAAATAACCTTCCGTTCCAGCCATGTCTATCTCATGAGATATAAAATCATTAACCAATGCATTGGAGGGAGATATAGGTCCCACCCATCTTATAATGAATCCTTTTTTATGTGTGCCACATAAATCATAAATCATACATCATCGCATAACACATGTAATAAAAATGGGATTCTTGAAACATCATGACATCATAAAAGAAATCATATAAGGTAAATGACTTCATAAAAATAATTCACTTACAACATAATCAAATCAATGTAATAATAGGGATAAAAACAGAACCCTTTATTATCTTAGATGGAAAATAATTTTGATAAAACACTTGAACTCCATTCTTGAGGAAAATATCCTTTCTTCTTCAAAAACACTTTTCCTTTCTTAACATGTCATACAATTATAAAATAAAGAAGTTGATTAAAAATAAACTTGAAAAATTATAAAGGAAGATTCTTGGAAATAATGTTTTAAAAATCCATTCATGCTGTATAAGTTAAAAAAAACATTCTTCGTACTTTTGTCGGAAAAGTCAAAAAGTACCTCGTACGAAAAACGACAAAAGATTCCTTTATTATTCTTTACTAAAAACTCATCGAAGGGTAAAATTGGATTTAAACTATTGTAAGTGGATGGAAATAATATTACATATTGAGAAAACATTTATGTGGATGATAAAATACACCCCAGTAAATACTTACAAATAAACAATCTCGGATAAAAATGAGATTGTGATATTTCCCCTTACCTTAGGTCTGATTTTCTTTGTACGTGTCCGAAGCTCCTGTATAATGGTTTAAATAATGTTATTGACTTATTCTAGAATCATACATATTGATATGATATCATATATGGTCATATTATTAGCTTCTTGTTAGTAATATTTCATTGTTACTTGTTACTCGAGTCTTTATAACTTTTTGTTCTTATGCGTGTTTTGTCGAATAAATTCATATTCTTATCTTTAGGTTATAGATACTTCATTTCCAGAATTGTATTAGTGTATTATATACCATATTCATTCATTCAATTCATTTATATAATCATTATGAAATGAAGATCATGTAGAACGAGTCGCATCACATCGTGGAGACGGTATTCCGTACGTACGCACGAGTGATGATATCATTCCTATGATCGTGGAATTGTATTGGAGTATATATATATTATTTCAGTATCAATATTAATTCATAATAATCATATATAGTTACTCATTACACCATTACACCCATCCTTGTATGGTGATGGTGGAAAATACATTACACCACGGCGTGGAGACGGTATTCCGTACGTACGCACGCGCGGTGATTTAATTTTTCCATAGGATGGATAGAAGGTGAATTAGGGTTGTTTCATATTTATAATAACATATAAGTATGTAAGTAATACTGATGTTATTACTTTATCATGAAACAACTAAAGAAGAAGAAGTTGAAGACGAAAGAAATTGAAAAGATCGGTAATGGATATTACCTCTTCTTTGGAACGCCTCTTTGAATCCTCCACTTAGGGAACTAAGATTTGTCTTTGAAGAAGACCAGGACCTCTAGGATTATTCTAGGGAAGTGGATAGGAGAAAATGTCAGGGGTTGGCCGAGCTTGAGTGCTCAAATTGGTGTGAGGAGGAGGGGGAGGAGGTGCCCTTTTATAAGGGAGGAGAGGGGCACCTTAGGAATATCTCAAAATATTATTTTATATTAAAGTCAAAATCGGTTTATAATGGTTCCAAAGGGTCTTATTTCGAAGATAAAGTAAGGATGGGTCGAAATCCTATCAACCAATAGGATTTAGACAAGTTTAGGGTATTATTTTAACCTTATCAATTAGATTTAACTCTATGTTAATTAATTTAACTTTTACCGTGTCTTTTTCTTTTCTTTCACTATATGGTTAATACACTTACTATAACATGCCAAACGAACCCCAAATTGTTTATTATTAATATATATATCCTTATATAAGTCATTTGGCCGAAACTTAGATTTTTAGGAATAAAATAACAATTAGTAATATAATATTTGATTTAAAAACTATTTTGTGTCAATTTTGACACTATTTGATATATGATTTTTGTGAAAGTCATAACAGAATTATATGTTCGAACCAAGTTAATTAAATAAACACTAATATATCATAGTAACCTAGAAAATTAGTGGAATTCATAAAAAGTCTTAAATTACATTTATTTTGGTATTTATATTATCAATTATGTCAATATTTCATTAATAAGATAATTACTGCATCATCTTTGTGTCATAAATAAATTAAATTATTTGATGTCTAAAAATTACAAATAAAATATCATCATGTAGGAAATCTTTTTAGATTTCTAATGAATATTTACAATTGAATTTATCTTATGTATAACCCCATATTAAAAATGATTTACTTATTAAACATTGATTTTAACTATTTTAACCCTTCTTTAAATAAATTAATAATAAATGTCCTAATCTAATCCAAGTGGGCCTAAATGGTCATATTTTATTCCTAAGTTTGTTTTTTTTGTCGAATTACACTTGTCCAATAGAAATAGGACATGTGTTAGGGTAATATTAATATCATATTTACCCTTAGTTACCCTATTTACTATTAACCGCGGTAAAAAAAAGTAAAAAGTTACTATTCACCAAAAATTATTTTTATCTCATTGAACCACATTTTACATACTGATATCAACCGTGTCTGTCGGATTTTCGAAATTCCATTCACAGAAGCGGTAAAATTAAGTTTTATGCAAAATTCAGTTTTTAACCTACCACTTAGTGGTTTCACTATTCATCAAAAATTGAAAGTTTTCATAAAAATACCAAAATTTCACCCTAGGCTAATTTCGATATTCTGAGTCTAAAAATGAAGCCCATTTTGAAAAATAAAATTTATAAAATTCCAAAAAGTGGTTATTACTATTCATAACGGCTAGTTTTAATAGCATTTTGTTTTTAGTGAAACTCGGTATTGCGTACGACGCAAGCTATCGAGGAAGGTCGCGATTGCTTGTAAAGCAAGCCAAGAATGTGTTGTGTAGAAAAAGATTCATTTGATGATTTATATAACATAAAAGTCTCGGGTGTTACATTCTACCCCCCTTAAAAAGAATTTCGCCCTCGAAATTCGTCACTTTGTAACAAACAGATGAGGATACTTCTCCTTCATCATATCCTCAAGCTCCCATGTAGCTTCTTCAAGTTGGTGGTTCCTCCATAAAACTTTCACCAATCGAGTGGTCTTGTTTCGTAGGACTTTTTCGCTATGATCCAGAATCTCTATTGTTTGTTCTTCATAAGAAAGATCTTGCTCCAGCGGTACAACTTCTGAGCTGAGTACATGTGAAGGATCAGGTATGTACTTTCTCAGGAGAGATACATGGAACACATCGTGAACTTGAGAGAGATTAGGTGGAAGCGCCAATCGGTAAGCTACCTTCCCAACACGATCCAGTATTTCGAAAGGACCGATATATCTAGGGCTCAACTTCCCCTTCTTTCCAAATCTCATAACCCTCTTCCAGGGAGATATTCGTAAGAACACTTTATCACCCACTTCAAACTCTAGGTCTTTTCTTCGCTTGTCGGCATAACTTTTCTGTCGACTCTGAGCTGCTCTTATATGTTGTTGAATAGATCTGACCTTCTCTGCCATTTCATCAACGTGATCTGGTCCTAATAGCTTTCTTTCCCCAACTTCATCCCAGCAAGTTGGAGTCCTGCATTTCTTTCCATAGAGAGCTTCATAAGGAGCCATCTGAATACTGGAGTGAAAGCTATTATTATAAGAAAATTCCACCAAAGGTAGGTGTTGATCTTAACCTCCTTTGAAATCCATAGAGCAAGCTCTCAACATATCTTCTAGGGTTTGAATTGTTCTCTCAGACTGACCGTCTGTCTGGGGATGATAAGCAGTGCTGAAACTCAACTCTGTATCCAGAGTATGCTGAAGACTTCGCCAGAACTTCGAGGTAAATCTCGGATCCCGATCAGATATAATAGAAAGTGGTACTCCATGCAATCTTACCACTTCCTTTACATATATCCTGCCAAGTTTATCTAGAGAGAAATCCTCTCTAATAGCAATGAAGTGTGCAGACTTTGTAAGACGATCAACTATCACCCAAATAGCATTATTGCCTTTGGATGTTTTAGGAAGTCCTGTGACAAAGTCCATAGTGATGTTTTCCCATTTCCATTCGGGTATGGGTAATGGTTGTAACATCCCCTTAGACTTCTGTCTCTCAGCTTTAACTTGTTGACAAACCAAGCATCGAGAGACATATTCAGCAACATCTCTTTTCATGCCATCCCACCAGAAGTACTCTTTCAGGTCCCTATACATCTTTGTGCTTCCAGGATGAATAGAGAATGAAGAACTATGAGCCTCATCCAGCAGCTCCTTCTTTAATTCGGGGATGGGAGGAACACAAACCCGATTCCTGAACTTTATTATCCCATCAAAATCAAGGTTGAATTCAGGAACATTTCTGACCTTCTTTTGTAACTCGACATCTTCTTTCTGTGCCTCCTTAATCTTCGCATGTATAGATGGTTGAACATTCATTTGAGAAAGATAAGATTTTTCCCCTTCCATTATAATTCCAAGATCCATCCTTTGTAAATCCATAAATATTGGATCTTTTGTGATCCTCATCATGGATAAACTAGCATGGTCTTGTCGACTTAATGCATCTGCCACCTTGTTTGCTTTCCCAGGGTGGTAATGGATTGAGCAGTCATAATCCTTAATCAGCTCCAACCATCTTCTTTGACGCATATTCAGCTCCTTTTGTGTGAAAATATACTTTAAACTTTTATGATCAGTATAAATATCACACCTTTCACCATAAAGGTAATGCCTCCAAATCTTTAATGCAAAGATTACCGCAGCCAACTCCAAATCATGTGTTGGGTAATTTTGCTCATAAATTTTCAACTGTCGTGAGGCATAAGCTATCACCATATCATTTTGCATAAGAACACACCCCAATCCCTTCTTGGATGCATCACTGTAGATCACAAACCTTTCTCCACTACAAGGTAGTGTGAGCACAGGTGCACTGGATAACCTTCTTTTCAACTCCTTGAAATTCTCTTCACATTCCTCTGTCCAGACAAACTTAACTCCTTTCCGAGTCAACTTGGTGAGTGGATTAGATAGTCGTGAAAAATCTTTTACAAAACGTCGATAATATCCAGCCAAACCAAGAAAACTTCGGATCTCAGTTACTGTTGTTGGTCTTGACCATCTTTCGATAACCTCTGTTTTTGCTGGATCCACAGATATCCCCTCTTTTGAGATTATATGACCAAAAAATGCAACTTTTTGAAGCCAAAATTCACACATGGTAAATTTGGCATAAAGCTTCTCCTTTCTCAGGGTCTTCAATATAATTCTCAAGTGATCTTCATGCTCTTCCTTGCTCTTTGAATAGACAAGAATATCGTCTATAAAGACTACCACAAATTGATCAAGATAGTCTCTAAAGACTCTATTCATTAGATCCATGAAGATAGCAGGGGCATTAGTAAGACCAAATGGCATCACTATAAATTCATAGTGTCCATACCTTGTACAGAAAGCCATCTTTGGTATATCCTCCCTTTTGACCCTTAATTGATGATACCCTGAACGAAGATCAATCTTGGAAAAGTATTGAGCTCCGCGTAGTTGGTCAAATAAGTCATCAATGCGTGGGAGAGGATATTTGTTCTTGATAGTGATCTTGTTAAGTTCTCGATAATCAATGCAGAGTCTCATTGATCCATCTTTCTTCTTAACAAAAAGAACAGGTGCTCCCCAAGGTGATGCACTAGGGCGTATGAATCCCTTATCAAGATTCTCTTGGAGTTGCTTCTTCAATTCCTGCAACTCAATTGGGGCCATTCTATATGGTGTCTTTGAAATAGGCAAAGCACTCAGTATGAGTTCTATTGAAAACTCAACTTCACGATTTGGTGGAAGACCCGGCAATTCCTCCGGAAAGACATCATCAAACTCCCGTACAATGGGCATATTCTTAATCGTGAGTTTCTCACCAACCATTTGAGATAAATAACCTTCATTTAGTGGAATCAATACCCATAAGATGGAAGAAATTTCCACTGGAAGGTTATGTTCATCCTTGCATTGATAGACGATCGTAGATTGATCTGGAATATGAAATGTGACTTCCCTTCTTTGACAATTGATATGAGCTCCATGTAGAGAAAACCAATCCATGCCATGAATCACATCAAATTCCACTAAAGGAAGGATCACAAGATTTGCAGGAAGCACTTTCCCACAAACTTCGATCGGAGAAGAATTATAAACTTTTGATGCGATTGATGTGCCATTAGGTGTTGTCACAGCTAACTCAACATCTAATTGTTGAGGTAATACGGTGACACCCTTAGAAAAGCCTTCAGAAATAAAAGAGTGGGTGGATCCAGAATAAAATAAAACATTTGCTACTTTAGAGTGGACGATAAGTGTACCTTTCACCACATCGTTATCGTACTCCACATCGCTGATAGAAATTGCATGTAAATTTCCTTTGTCTTTTGCCTTAAGAGTTTGTTGACGTCGACCATCATCATCAACCCTTGGATTTGGGCATTGATTGGCATAATGCCCCATCTCCTTGCACTTGAAACATTGAAGTGTAGTAGGTTCATTCTGTGTATCCCTTCCTTTGTTTGCGTCATTAGACATCTTCTTCCCATTATCACGGCATTCAAATGCCCGATGACCTTCTTTTCCACATTTAAAACATTTACTTGTCCCTTTAAGACAACACCCTCCATGTTTCTTTCCACACTTTGAGCATAAGGAAAAGCTCATCTTCTTTTCCGTGTGCTCTTTAGATTTTTCATTGAATTCCATCTTCCTCTTCTTATCAAACCCATGTGACTTATGGGTTACTCCAATCTCCATCTCAACTTTGAGAGCACATCGAACGATTTCCTCGTAGCTATTGAAGTCCCTTATGGCTAACGCCCTTCGAAGACTTGTTTTTAAGCCACTAAAGAATCGATCGATCTTACTCTCAGGTTGGATAATAATACCAGAAGCGTACCTTGCAAGTCTTGTAAAATTTGCTTCGTAGGTACCAAAAGATTCATCATCCCTTTGCTTCAGTTCAAGAAACTCTTTCTCTATCTTTGTTCGGAGAATACGAGGAAAGTACTTATTGAAAAATAAGTTCTTGAACTCATCCCATTCCATAGACTCAATTTCATCCCTTTGCCTCGTATTCTTAACAAGATTCCACCATTGATCAGCATCTCCTTCCAAACGATACACTGCTAGGATGACTTTATCATGTTCAGAACATTGATGAACGGAAAATATCTTTTCTGTAGTACTAATCCATTGTCCAGCAACTAATGGATCAGTAGACCCGCTGAAAGAAGGTGGACGCTGCCTCATGAAGGATTCACAGGAATGTTGCTCCCTCCAATGCTCATTTGGAAATCCTGCATGATTCATAGGTTGAGAAAGTTGTGTGAGCATGGCTATAAGATTTTTCATTCCAGCTCCCATATCGTTTGGTTGCTCAGGGGGACAATCATTGCATTGCCCATCGCATTCCGCATTAACACGGTTCCTTCGGGTTCCATCCATTGACTAAAACCAAGAAGAATAGTGTGAGAAACACTAATTATAATAGGAAACCACATAATTCAAGAATAAAATTTTCATGCTTAAGGTCTTATCCTAGGTTATTCATGGCCATTTCTAAGATTGTGTTTTATGCTTAGACTTATCCTTAGGGTTCTTACTAAGGCTTTCACATCATAGTTTCCAAAGGTTGACTATACCTTTCCTCTGATACCAACTATAACGACCCATACTTTACATACATTGTTAATATTTCGAAATTGAAGCACACTTATTACAACATATGACAAAACCACAAAGGACCGTATAGGTATAGTGTCTTTAGAAACTGGGAAACATAAACAACTGGTTCATAAATCTTCTACAGTGTCTCCCATTTATTTCATCATATCTAGGGTCCCTTTTAGCATATTCTACTTAATATCCATCTTCCTGACCTGGGGAAAAGAAAACATAAAAGGGTGAGCTCAAATGCTCAGCAAGGGCAAATAAAGGAGATAAAAATCATATCATATCTTTTTGAAAATCAAAACCTGCAAAAGAGATCATAATATCTTAACATGGAATAAATCATAGAAGTGAAAATGAGATCCCCATAATCATAACATAAAACTTGAAACTTTGTGGCATGCACACATAATCATGGAAAATAATTTCTTGTTAGTCATGACTTATTGTCAAGACTATCTTAGTGGACAAAGTCCCTTTCTGAACCGAGTTCACTCCTCGTTTCAGTCTTGTATTACTGAACCGAAATAACCTTCCGTTCCAGCCATGTCTATCTCATGAGATATAAAATCATTAACCAATGCATTGGAAGGAGATATAGGTCCCACCCATCTTATAATGAATCCTTTCTTATGTGTGCCACATAAATCATAAATCATACATCATCGCATAACACATGTAATAAAAATGGGATTCTTGAAACATCATGACATCATAAAACAAATCATATAAGGTAAATGACTTCATAAAAATAATTCACTTACAACATAATCAAATCAATGTAATAATAGGGATAAAAACAGAACCCTTTATTATCTTAGATGGAAAATAATTTTGATAAAACACTTGAACTCCATTCTTGAGGAAAATATCCTTTCTTCTTCAAAAACACTTTTCCTTTCTTAACATGTCATACAATTATAAAATAAAGAAGTTGATTAAAAATAAACTTGAAAACTTATAAAGGAAGATTCTTGGAAATAATGTTTTAAAAATCCATTCATGCCGTATAAGTTAAAAAAAACATTCTTCGTACTTTTGTCGGAAAAGTCAAAAAGTACCTCGTACGAAAAACGACAAAAGATTACTTTCTTATTCTTTACTAAAAACTCATCGAAGGGTAAAATTGGATTTAAACTATTGTAAGTGGATGGAAATAATATTACATATTGAGGAAACATGGATGTGGATGATAAAATACACCCCAGTAAATACTTACGAATAAACAATCTCGGATAAAAATGAGATTGTGATATTTCCCCTTACCTTAGGTCCGATTTGCTTTGTACGTGTCTGAAGCTCCTGTATGATGGTTTAAATAATGTTATTGACTTATTCCATAATCATACATATTGATATGATATCATATATGGTCATATTATTAGCTTCTTGTTAGTAATATTTCATTGTTACTTGTTACTCGGGTCTTTATAACTTTTTGTTCTTATGCGTGTTTTGCAGAATAAATTCTTATTCTTATCTTTAGGTTATAGATACTTCATCTAAAGAATGGTATTAGTGTATTATATACCATATTCATTCATTCAATTCATTTATATAATCATTATGAAATGAAGATCATGTAGAACGAGTCGCATCACATCGTGGAGACGGTATTCCGTACGTACGCACGAGTGATGATATCGTTCCTATGATCGTGGAATTGTATTGGAGTATATATATATTATTTCAGTATCAATATTACTTCATAATAATCATATATAGTTACTCATTACACCATTATACCCATCCTTGGAAGGTGATGGTGGAAAATAGATTACACCACGACGTGGAGACGGTATTCCGTACGTACGCACGCGCGGTGATTTCATTTTTCCATAGGATGGATAGAAGGTGAATTAGGGTTGTTTCATATTTATAATAACATATCAGTATGTAATTAATACTTATGTTATTACTTTATCATGAAACAACTAAAGAAGAATAAGTTGAAGACGAAAGAAATTGAAAAGATCGGTAATGGATATTACCTCTTCTTTGGAACGCCTCTTTGAATCCTCCACTTAGGGAACAAATATTGGTCTTTGAAGAAGACCAGGACCTCTAGGATTATTCTAGGGAAGTGGAGAGGAGAAAGTGGAAGGGGTTGGCCTAGCTTGAGTGCTCAAATTGGTGTGAGGAGGAGGGGGAGGAGGTGCCCTTTTATAAGGGAGGAGAGGGGCACCTTAGGAATATCTCAAAATATTACTTTATATTAAAGTCAAAATCAGTTTATAATGGTTCCAAAGGGTCTTATTTCGAAGATAAAGTGGGTATGGGTCGAAATCCTATAAACCAATAGGATTTAGACAAGTTTAGGGTATTATTTTAACCTTATCAATTAGATTTAACTCTAAGTTAATTAATTTAACTTTTACCGTGTCTTTTTGTTTTCTTTCACTATATGGTTAATACACTTACTATAACATGCAAAAAGAACCCCAAATTGTTTATTATTAATATATATATCCTTATCTAAGTCATTTGGCCGAACCTTAGATTTTTAGGAATAAAATAACAATTAGTAATATAATATTTGATTTAAAAACTATTATGTGTCAATTTTGACACTTTTTGATATATGATTTTTGTGAAAGTCATAAATGAATTATATGTTCTCACCAAGTTAATTAAATCAACACTAATATATCATAGTAACCTATAAAATTAGTGGAATTCATAAAAAGTCTTAAATTACATTTATTTTGGTATTTATATTATCAATTATGTCAATATTTCATTAATAAGATAATTACTGCATCATCTTTGTGTCATAAATAAATTAAATTATTTGATGTCTAAAAATTACAAATAAAATATCATCATGTATGAAATCGTTTTAGTTTTCTAATGAATATTTACAATTGAATTTATCTTATGTATAACCCCATATTAAAAATGATTTACTTATTAAACTTTGATTTTAACTATTTTAACCCTTCTTTAAATAAATTAATAATAAATGTCCTAATATAATCCAAGTCGGCCTAAATGGTCATATTTTATTCCTAAGTTTGTTTTTTCGTCGAATTACACTTTTCCAATAGAATTAGGACATGTGTTAGGGTAATATTAATATCATATTTACCCTTTGTTACCCTATTTACTATTAACCGCGGTAAAAAAAAGTAAAAAGTTACTATTCACCAAAAATGATTTTTATCTCATTGAACCACATTTTACTTACTGATATCAACCGGGTCTGTCGGATTTTCGAAATTCCATTCACAGAAGCGGTAAAATTAAGTTTTATGCAAAATTCAGTTTTTAACCTACCACTTTGTGGTTTCACTATTCATCAAAAATTGAAAGTTTTCAGAAAAATACCAAAATTTCACCCTAGGCTAATTTCGATATTCTGAGTCCAAAAATGTAGTCCATTTTGAAAAATAAAATTTATAAAATTCCAAAAAGTGGTTATTACTATTCATAACGGCTAGTTTTAATAGTATTTTGTTTTTTAGTGAAACTCGGTATTGCGTACGACGCAAACTATCGAGGAAGGTCGCGATTGCTTGTAAAGCAAGCCAAGAATGTGTTGTGTAGAAAAAGATTCCTTTGATGATTTATATAACATAAAAGTCTCGGGTGTTACATAATGGTAGATGTTCATTTACACAAATTATTCTAATGGTAATTTTTCTATCATTATATATCCAATGTCTAACATGAAATCCTAATGCATGACCTCCTAGATCTGAACTGTCTTCCTCTATCTGACCATCAATCTAGGGGTGAAACTTTGTTGTCAAACGAATATTATTATCAATGGATTATTCCAATTCCTTCAATAAAGGAGATGTCGATTGAGCATCAGAGTCATAAATAATTGTCTATGGAACTCCTTGGAGTTTCACTATCTCTTTCATGTACACGATTCTCCAGCTATCTACTATAATCATCTGTTGAATATCTAGGAAGTGGGATGACCTACTGAGTCAGTTTATAATCACCCATATGGAAACATATCCTTCATATATATTCATTATTCACATCAAAAAATTCAAGGTATATCCCATACCACATCCACTCTAGAACCTCAAGTGGTTGAGCTAAAACTGATCGATCCTGGGGATTAGCCTTTACTTACTGATAATTAATGCATCAAGAGGATAAAAATTCAATGTTTCTCCTAATACCTAGCCACCAAAACTATCAATAAAGGTCTTGGTGCATCTTCAGCACACCTAGATGTATATGTATGGGTTAATTATGAAACTTCTTTAACACATCCTCTCTCAACACAACTAGTGACATCATTAAACCTACAAACATAATTACAATCAACATCATTTTAAAATTCACATCTTGTATGTCGAATATATATTCGAGTTTGTAAGGGCTCATAGTTATCATTTTCATGTTATTCCTCCCTAAAAATATGTAAACGTTTTCAATTAGGAACCATAATCTATTGGTATGATGCCCAATTCCCATCCATAAAGGATAACTATAATGATGTCAATGTCTTTGAAGCCTCACTTAGTATCTGTGAAGAAGATCTACTACTAAAATATTCTGCAACAATGTTCACCATCCCATGAGTGCAGAAAATCATGGAGTGATAATACTATAGGAACTCTATCCATCACCCCTGTCTCATGTTATAGTTCTTATGAGAAAAAAATATACTTGATACCATTTTGGTAAGACTTTAGGATAAACCACTCACTCATAAGGTAGTTCTGCCACATATTTAGTGTGAAGACAACTTATGCTATCTCAAGATTGTGGGGGCATAGTTATGATAATGTGATCTCCACTAATGTGAACCATATTTAATCCCCACCAACCTCTACATAAGAACACAACCATTCTGGGTACATGATGAGTCTCTGAACACTACATACTCGTAACCCTCCTCCAACAATCTCTATATAGTGGGTGCTTCTCAATCTCTACATCAACTCTTGGAAATATGGATGGAACCTCTCTTTCCCTAGAAATTGATACTTATTTCAGGTAAAAGATGTAAATGGATAGGATATAATAGAGAAATCAAATATGAATCTCTAATAGTACCCACTCAACCTAAGGAAGCTTCGCACCTCCATCAAGATCTTGAGTGGCTCCCATGAAGGAATGACCTCAACCATTTCTTAGTCCACATCCAAACCATATGTTGATATAGAATATCCAAAAATGTTGAAATCATGAATTCCTAATTTGAAATTAATGAAATTTTTGTATAGGTGGAGATCTTAGAGTTTATATACCATCATCCACAAGTGTCTTGTATACTCCTCCTTAGACATTCATTAAACTAGAATGTCACTAATGAAGGATACCATAAACCGATTTAGGAAAGAGAAAAATATATATTTTAGGAGCAACATGAACTCATCTATGGAAATTTTCAAGTTGAAGGACATCACAAATTACCAATAGTAACTATATCATTTTTTTATAACTATGTTCAATATGTCCACATCTCATTCTCAAAATTTTCATTATCTTGGTCTGTGTTCAATCCTCATTAACCATGGTACACTTATCAAATTATTGTAAAGGTTATCGTTCCATGGTATGGGATACTTTTTATTTATGTTCACATATTTTAGGAAATGTTAATCCAGTCACATCTTAAAGGATCCCATAGAACTTCTTAGTGAACAATACTAGGTCTACACAAGTTGAATCATTGGATCTTACAATTCCCTTCCACAACAAGTTCTCCAACTGAACAAAGATATCTTGAAGAACCACATGAGTTGTTCGAAATACTAGAATAGATATTAGGGATATCTCAGGTTTTATGTCAATGTAGATGTATATCTATTGGTGTGGAAGAAAACATTTAATTTCCTATAGAAATATATCCTCCTACTACACTACAATAGTCGGAAAATAAGAACTCATATAATCCATCACACCAAGGATTTAGCTAGAAAACTGGTCCATAATTAATGCACCCTCTTATGCATGACTCCATCATACCTTATATGTGTTTCCATTTCACCCAAAAACGAAAATTGCATCTCATAAAAATGGAAGAATCGTATCCTCCACATGAAATAGTCTATCTGGGAATGAAAATTTTATTATTATTCCAAAGAAAATATGATTTCATAAGTCCTCATTACTAAAATAATAAAAAAAAATTCTTGCCTCCTAGAGTCATGGAATATCGTTTGTAGTAGTGGGTTATTGCTCTGTGACCTCTAATATGAGTCTCAAAGTTTGAGTTTTTAGAAAAGGGATCAACAATAATCACTTTGTCTTGAACCAAATATTGGGATAGAATGGAATGAATCACACTTGTTTCTATCAGTAATGTAGCTACGATAGAAAATACATAGATCATGTCTTATATCATCCATGGAGACGTTGGCCCATAAACACTGTAACACCCCACGATTTTAATGAATTTTTTTTTTAAATAATTGATATATTTATAGATTTCATTTCATGTTACACCATGTTAATAATTTTTTACACACAACATTATCATAGTATAAATTACAGGAAACATTGAGTTTCAACGAAACATATTTTTATTATTGTAATTATTTAAACAAGAAAATTATAACAATACCCTTATAATGGATTGAATGAACATAATTAACTAAAATATCAAAATTATTTTCTACTCATGTATATAAAATTCATTGACCAAATAATTATAAATTAATGTAAAATTAATTTTTTAAATAAAAGGAATGGTTTTTTTCTGAAAATATTTTTAAATATGAACAAGTGTGTTTTATACCTATAAATAAAAACATATATATATTATATGACTATATTAATTAATTATATATATAATATATTAAATATATTTTTTAACATTCATCCTATGTGTTTTCTACAAATGATATAAGAAAAAACTTAATTTTACTCATAAAAGATAAATTTTTATAAAAATATAGTTTTACCTCTTTTTGATGGATATATTATTTGAAATATAGTTTTTGACACTTTTATAAATCAAATATTACAAAATAAAATTCATTTTTCAAATTGGGATTTCAAATTGTCTTTGGATGAATTTGTGGTATTTTTGTATTAAGATTCACATTTTGATGAATAGTTAGAAATATTTCATTTTAATTGAAAATAGATTTTTCATATTAATAATTGAATATGTTAAACTATATTTTAAACATTTATTTTATTTATCAATAGATTATAAATTTTTCAGTTAATCCAATGTTGGACATTGGAATCAATTTCACATTGAATTTAGATATTAAAACAGGTCATTCTTTTAAACATTTTCACTTTAAAAACAAGTTATTTCATCCCATTCACGTTATTAATTTTTAACTAATTTCATAAAATTCACGTGAATTAAATTTGCCATAAATGGTTCATTTTTTTTTTGAATCATAATTTCAATTTTTATTGGTACCTTTTATTTTTTTTCACAATACCACTAGTAAGGTTAGTAATTTCTATTCCCACGGTTAAGGGTAAATCTGCTAACTGTGGTTAAAAATATAACATTACAAGTATTTGAATTATAAAATAACTATAAAACCCCATTATTTAAAGGAAGGTTATCATCACTAAGTATTTATCCTGCAATACTAACTTGGTTTGCATAACACGCAATATTGAGTTTCTACGAAAGAACACTTTATTGTTAAAATTATTTAAATCTTATATTTATAAATAATCCATTAATAATCATTATATTAAAAATAATTAAAAAAATTAAATTCTATTTATAATTTATTCAGATAAATAAAATATATTTATAATGAAATTTATATGTTTCGATAAAATAATTATGTTTTTAGAAATACTATTTTTTAAAGGAACTACATTTTTCCCTTTTAAAAAAATAATAAAATTATTTATATACAATCATAGAAATTTAATATGTTAAAATATAATTATATTTTTAATTAAAAATATAAGAATTATAATTCGTTGAATTTTAGTTTATTTTTATGAAAACATTCAATTTTTGATTAATAGTGAAAAACACTATATATTTTTTAAAAACTTTTTATTTATATATCAATTTTTTAAAATTGATTTTAAAGACATGATAGATAAATTATACACATATTAACACAATTTAGTTCCTTATAATAATTTTCATAATATAGTTTTATCTAAATGTCATTGAAATTTTTAACATTTTTTACCCGCCTTCTAGCCATATTTGAATATTTTTACTAAAATTAATTTTATTGACTCTATACAATTAATTTCAAAAAATTTCATATATGCCTTTAATAAGTAAAAAAATTATGTATAATAGGATCAAAATAATATTAGGTGAATAATAACTTTTGAATTTTATTTACCATGGTTAAATGTAAATAATCTAATTAAAGTTAAAAATAATATTATAACAATTTAAAATTACCCTAACACTTTTCCTAATTTTATTGGATAAGTATTTTTCTACCCAAATCTACCTTAGGACATAAATATGGTCATTTTTAAAATAATAAAATAAATTTATTTTTACTTAATTAATGAAATAAACTATTTTGATATAAAAATTATAATTATTATTGAAATATGGGATGTATTGGTTATACATTATCATGTTGGATTGACATTTTAATAAATCAAAATATTGATTAGTATTAAATTGACATAATTTATATTATAAAATAAATACGATTTTATTAAGTGATATAAATGACATAGAAATATAATAAAAAGGAAAATTTAATTTATAATATAAAACATTTCATAAATTATCCATTTAGGGTTTGTTTGGGATTTTATTGTTTGTATATTGACCCTTTAGCGTAATAATACAAGAAGACAAGGTGAGTGTAAAACTGTTTAACTAGTGGTTATATCTGAAAAAATATGGAAAATGTTATGACCAAAACATTAATAAAATAATGTGTTTGAGAGGATTTAAAAAAATAATAATATTATCCTTGATATAAAACATTTTTTATCCTTTTTAATTTTAAAATATATTAAATATGAATTAATTTTTTAAAATCTTTCAAAAGTGCCCCTCACCTCTCTGATAAAAGAGCACTTCTTCATCTCTTTAACTAACAATTAGATAGACATTTGGATAAGATTAATGATGCCCATTTACTCTACCAACCTCCCTCAATTCATACTAAATTCAATACATTGGGCATAAATCCAGCCTAAGAAGTCCTTTTGTGCAAATCAAAAGGAGACACTTGGAGAAGAGGTAATTGTTTTACCAATTTAATTCAATTTATTTTCTTCTTCTACATCCTATGCCTATATTGTTTCCATAATAATGTAATAACTCAAGAATATAATATAATCTGATTTTTTATTATTATGGTACAACCATATGCCTCCTTTTAACCACCATACAAAAACAATATCACAATGCATGCGTATGTGCGGCTAACCATCTCCCATCCGTGCCATAAACTGATTTTCATTTACACTTTATTTTAATGGGTATAATAATTAATATAAATATGAAAATAATAAATATAACATCATATTATTTTATATACAATTTTTTTTTCAACAAATTCCACACCATTTAAACATTAAGGGATTGATATTGTCACTCGTGTGTACGTACAACTTACCATCTCCACGACGCGGTGAGCTTCATTCTCCACATTAACCATTCAAGAATTATTAAAATATATACAATTAATATGTATGAAATATTTGAAATAATAATTCTTTTAGTATAACATATGTGTGTGTGTGTGTATTGACATTGTTCTATTCAATATGATATAAAAAGAGAAACATAGATCATTAATACGTACGACGTACCATCTCTATGAACTGTGTTTTCCATTTCATTTATCAAACTATTATAAATATTTATATACATAATATATATGATATATAACTCATTATTTATATTTTGTATGTGTGTATATTATTATCTAGGTAATAAGATCAAGAATACAAAGTCCAAACTTGTATGATAAATAAATCGATTATTACATGAAATGTTGCTTTAACATGGAAATTAATAATAATCTAATAATATAAAGTCATAAATAAATCATATATAATATCATTACTAAATACATACACAGTTCTAATCATTATTAATATTTTGGTCTAATAAGATCAAAATATTTTTTTGGAAAATAGTAACTTTTGAAATTTATTTACCACAGTCAAAGGAAAATTGGGTAATCAAAGGTAAAATTAAAATTGTAATAATATAAATTTACCAAAACATTTAAACTAATTTCTTTGGTTATTTATTTTACAACCCGAATTAACCTTTTTTCAAGAATATGATTCTTTTAAATCCACTTTTGTTAGATTAAGATATTTATTATATTTTCTTTAAATAATAGTTAAAAAATATCATATTAAAATTTTAATAACTATTTTTTTAATATGAAGATTTATAAGTGATATGGTCAACTATAAATAGTTTTTAGAAATATAAAAAATTTATATACTTTTGGATATTTTATTTATAATTTTTAGACATTAAATATATAAATTAAAGATTTACACAATGATGATGCTGACATTGTTCAATTAATAGAGATATCAAATATATTATATTAGAAATACTGAAATAATTATATTTTGGAACAATTAATGACATAAATTAATTTTATGGATAACATAGAAATTTTTGTGTAATATTTAAATTATTAGTTCCATGTTATAATGTGGGATTGATATTTATTAAAATGGAATGATAGAATAGTATAATAATTGACGTAAATTATATTTTAAAATAAAATCAATTTTATTAGATGATATAAAATTCATAGAACGATATGGTTCATCCTTATTAGTTCTATAATCTAAAATATTTCAAAAATGATTCTATTTGGGTTCCTTTAAAATTTTATAGTAACCATATTAACCTTATAGTGTAAAAATACTAGAATACATGGTAACAGATAAACAGTTTAAGTAATGGTTAAATGCATAAGATAAGGTATATTTTATCACCTAAACATGTCTAAAAATAATTTTTTGAGATGACATAGAGCAATAATCATCTTATCATTTAAATAAATCACATTGGAGATTTTTTTAACCAAAAATAAATTTATGATAAATTAATAAATTACGATCATCCAAAAGTGCCCCTCACCTCTCTTATAAAAGGGCGCTTATACTTCTCTTTAATTCACACATCAAAAGCCCTTGGATTTGAAATAACCGAAATTTTTCCTCTCCAAACCACCCTCACTTAAATTTATAGGCCACAAATTGGGAAAAACCACCATCATATGTAGTCATTTTGTACAAATCAAAATGAGACAATTGAAGAAGAGGTAATTGTTTTACCAATGTAATTCAATTTATTTTATTTTTCTACATCCACTACTAATGTTGATTAAATTACAAAGTAATAAAACAATCATATAATATGTTTTGAGATTTTTTTATTATTATGGTAGAACCATATTCCTCTTTCTATCAATCATATGAAAATCAATTTCCCCATGTGTGGTACATATGATTTACCGTCTCCACGTTGTGGTATAAAGTGTTTTTCATTTATACTTTACTTCTATGTGTATAATGATGAATATAAAGGATTTATGTAATAAATATGACATGATATTTTTTCTATAAAATTCATATTCCATCCAATTCCAAACCATTTAACCATTATGTAAATGATATCATCACTCATGTGTATATACGACTTACTGTCTCCACGATGCGGTGAGATTCATTAACCACATTAACCAATTATGAATGATAATATATATATATATATGAAATATATGACATAATAATTCTAATTTTATAATATATATATATATTATTTACATACTTCTATTCTATACAATAATGAAATAGGAACAATGTTCATTCGTACGTACGTCCTACTTTATCCACGAATAGTGTGTTCCAATTCATTTATATATAAAATATATACATTTATATTCTGAATATATATTATTTATAATTCATTTAAAAAAAAAATTATGTATGAAAATTTTGATCTATGTAAAATGATCAATAATAGAAAGTCAAAACATGTATGATAAACAAAGCGCTTATTACCCTAAATGTTTCATTATCAGGGAAATTATAAGAAAATTGGTAATATAAAGTCATAAATGAATCATGTATGACATAATAAATATTATTATCATTATGGTAGATGTTAGTAATATGTTAAAAATATTATACAGGAGTTTCAGACACGTGTTGAGTGTATCAGACCGATAGTAAGGGAATTTCATCTCACTTTTATTTTTCATGAGATATAAGTCATGCTGACAACATATTTATTTTATGTGGTTTATGTACTTACGATATTTTAATTCATATCATGAATAAATTTTATTCATTTTTTTAAATATTCATTTGATAATATCAGGCTTATTATTTAAATGTGTGAACTGGTATTTAACACTTCAATTATTCAGTAATTAATCCTTTGTCCATTTAAATATTCATTATATTATTTTATGTAACTATTAATATAGATATAAATGTATTATAAAGGAAATATTATGTCTATTTTTTGTGTTTATTCAAATTATTTCAAAAATTAATCTTTTAATGGATTTATGTATTGGTTAATTTCAAAATCTCATTAATATTAAAAGGTATTTATGCTTATATATCTATTGGGTAATCTATATCATCCTTGTCCATATTTCATAACAAGTATATCAACATATTATCTACAAATGATTAAAGTCATTTTTACACCTTTTTTTACTTTTTAAAAAACATTTTGAAAGGAATATTTCTATATTTTTTCAAATGAGATGCTTTATGATGTTTTCAAAGAATCAATGAAAGAATGTTTTTTTAACTTACACCTCATGAGAGGATAACTTTCACCATTATGATGCCTTAATATTTTAAAGATTACCTTACATTATAATTAGGTTATTTTTAAATGATAATTTTTCTTCTATAATTTAACTTACTTTTAAATGATTTCAATGTAAAAAGATATATTTATTTCATAGATTATTAATTATTTTGATAGATTATTTTAATATATGTCAAACATCCTTTATTGGATATTGTTTTTAATTGATGTTGATATGTTAAGATTCAATCTTCTATATTCTATTGAAGAGTTCATGTTATGTTTGACTACGTATGTGGTATTTTGATAGCACTTATGGATTATGGTTATAATATTAGCAGTTCATATGATTTCATTAATATGGATGTTTCTGTTGGATATGTTTCACTATTTTCATCTATGTAATGCATTAGACTTAGAAAGAAATAGGACGAGGATTTGTTAATGAAATCCCTATAGGTTGGGGACCAGTTACTAAAATCCCTAAGGGTTAGGGACAGACTAATGAATGCCCTATACGTTGGGTAGATTTAATGAAATCCCCTTGATACATTGATAGTTATAATGATATAAACAAATTTTCATTTTGACTAATGCCTTACCTATATGGTCTTGGCATGAGTCCTTGACAGTATGTCCATCATTATGCATTCCCTTATAATGAGATTAGTTATTGATATTACATGTGATTATTTGACCAGAAGAATATCCATGTGGCTAATTATATGACATTATTTTATAGATTCATTCCAAATTATTGTGAAGTTATTCATATAAGGGTAGTGATTTTGTTTTATACCTACCTTAAAAGTTTAGTATTTCTTTTGAAATCTTGTATTGTATTGTATAACCTTACCGAGCATTTGATCTCACCACTTTCTTATTTTTTATTTTTCCAAAATTCCAAGGATTGTATAATGATTTATATTTAGGGTTCATTCAAAACAATTATGGCGTTCTCAATGTATTATCAACATTTTCTTATATATTTTCAATTATAATGGAAATTTAATGTATTTAATCTATTTTCAATGGTTGTTAAACTGATCTATCCTTCATTATTTGATTCCTTGTAATAATTCTAATGTATTAAAATAATTCACTAGCTCCCAGAATCATGGGTTGGGATGTTATTGTTGGTATAAACAGATATTTAGAAGCATCCTTGAAAATTAGATTTATAAATCATAGATCACGAAACATAACCCTTTGAATTACTTTAAGGATAAGTCTATGTATAAGGTATCATCCTTTAGATTTTTAAATTGATAAACTAGGTAAATCCTATAGAAATGTGGATTGAGAATAATACTCCACCTTTTAGAGATATTGTATGTAATTCATCATGACTACTTCGTTATGATTAGTGTTTCTCACATTATGATTTGAGTTTTGGTTAATGGTTAGAATCCAAAAGGTTATATGAGTAATTGTTATATAGAAGATAATGAAAAGACTAAAAACAAATTTAAGATAAAGGAGGTATTAATGAATAAGATGTTAAAGTGTAGATAATATATTATGTTTGAATTGGAATTACTAAGGATATTTTTTATTTAGATTAAATAATTATTACATAAATGGTTATATGATTGATGATTATTTTACTATCATACCACTTCATTAATTATTTAGAAGAATACTATCTTCCATTTAGGATTTAAAGTTGATCAAATATTTGTTGTGTGATAATAAGAGCGACATTACATTATTCTTAGAAACTTATTTTAAGATTGATTTTGAAAATTTAGAGACCATTATGGATAGTGAATTTAGACATAATTATTTTGAAAAGTATTACAGTTGGAATGGATTTAGTTGAACATTCAATGTTATTGTTTGAGAATAAATCATGATTTGTTGAATACATTGGAAAACAATTCTTAGTTCCAGTAAATATATAGAGTATGGAGGAAACATTAGTGTGCCTTATGATTTATCAAAAGTTCAATAGGCATGAAAATTTCATTTTGAACATTATTTCAATGATTAAGTGATAGAGGGGAAATATATCAAATCACAACAAAATGATGAGATTTTTCTTATGACATGATAATAAAACAACTAAGTGCTTATCTAAATAGTAAAATACTATTTCAAATATAGAGAAGGATCTTGAAAAAAAAATTTATCCTAGTACTTTTTCTGATGAATCAAATGGTCCCTTAGATAGTTGCATATTTAGATCATTGGGATTTGTTATCAGAACATGATGGTTAAATTTTATTTCATGTCTTTTTTTTCAACATGTATACCTAGTACTTTTTATCTATAGTTCCCTTTGTACTCCCCATTATTTAATTTAAAATGGTGTCCTCATTAGTCCATTTCTGATGCGGGATTACAGACAAGATATTTTTGAAAAGTCCAACTTCTAAATTTCAATTTCGAGTATTAATTATGAGGATGGAATTTATTGATGGAGTGGAGAATGTAACACCACAAAAATTTCTACTAAATTATCTTCAATATCTTGTGTTTCAAACAACACTGACTTCTCTTGCGTAACATGCAAGATTGAGTTTTTTTGAAACAACACTTCATTATTAAATTTATTTAAATGATATATTTATATCATATCACTTAAATATAGTAATATAAATAGTAATAAATAATATTTATATGTTATTTATGATGGTTTCACATTAACAAAACAACTTTATAATGAAATGTATATGTTTTGGTAAATTAGATATATGTTTAGAAATATAATTTTCTTAAAGTAACTACTTTTTATGTCTTTTATGAATAATAATAAAATAAATTTTATACACTATTATATATTTAATTTGGTAAAATAGTCATCTTTTTTTCAATTCGGAATATCAAAATTAGCTTTTGGAGAATTTTTTGTATTTTTATGAAATCTTTGATTTTTTGATGAATAGTGACAAACACTACATTATTTTAAAAAACATATATTTCACTTAAATGTTTATTTTATATTCAATTGATCATAAAGTCACAATAGATAAATAATACCCATATTAACCCAATTTAGGCCATTGGAATATTATTTATAATATAATTAGATATAAAAAAAATCAATAAAATATTTAAACGCCTTTCCACCCACCTTCTAGCCACATTTTATGATTAGAATTAAATGTAATTTTACTTATTTTATTAGATAAATTTCGAATTACATACATACATAGTGGTAATTAGTAAGAAAAATTTGGTATAATTGGGTCAAAATAATTTTTGGTGAATAATAAGGCCTGGATTTTATTTACCATAGTTAAAGATAAAGAAGGTAATTAGAGGTAAAATTAATATTAAAATAATATAAAATTATGCTAATAGTTGTAATAATTTTATTGGTTAATTATTTCATGACCCAAATCAACGATAGGTTGGAAATATGTTCATTTTTAATCCACTTGTGTAAGATTAAGGCATTTATTATATTTTATTTGATGAAGATGTAAAAATGACATATTCAAATTTTAATAACAATTTCATTTTTAAGATGAGGTTTTATAAGTGATATGGTAAACTATAAATTTAATTTATAAATATTATAAATTTATCTACTCCATGATAATTTATTTATTATTTTTATACATTATAAAAAATAATTAAAGAGTGACACAATGATGATGCAGTAATTTTTTAAATCAATGAGTTATCCAATTAATGATATTAAAATTATTAAAAAAATTATAATTTTACTTAATTAGTGACATAAAATAATTGTATAGATAAATTACACATGTTAGTGTAATATTGAATTTGTTGGTTCTATGTTATCGTGTTGGTTAGATATTTTTAAAAATGAAAATATTGAATAGTATTAAAATTGAATTAAATGATATTTAAAGATAAATACTATTTTAATAAATGATATAAAAGTCATAAAACTCAAAGTTTCATCCAAATAACTTTTATAATGTCCCAGATATCCTAAATTATCCAATTTTTGTTTGTTTAGAATTTTATTATAACTATATTAACCCTATAGTGTAAAAATACCAGAAGACACTATAAGAGTTAAACAGATGAACTGAAGGTTAAATCAAAGGATAAGGATAATTTTATGACCTAAGCATTTTTAAAATTCAATAGTTGAAATTATTTAGACCCTTAATCATATTATACTTGAAAAAATTCAAATTCAAGTTATATAAAATTAAAAATAAGTTTATGGTAAATTAATATTGTATGATCATCCAAAAGTGACCCTACCCTCTCTTATTAAAGGGAACTTTATGTTCTCCTTAATTAATACCTCAAAATCCATCTGAATCATCCATAAAAGGAATATTTCCACTCCCATCCTTCCTCACTTCATCCACGATTCCATACATTGGGCCAATTTCCAACCTAATGAGTCCATTTTTTTAAATCAAAAGAAGACACTCGAAAAGAGGTAATTGTTTTAATAGTTCTATTCAAAAAAATTTCTTATTCTACTTCCAAATCCTACGCTCTTTCCATTATAAAGAAATAACTGCACAATATAATTTATTTTGAGATGTTTTTATTTTTATTCAAGATCCATATTTCTCCATTTACATATCTATGAGAACAAAATATCACCATGCGTGCGTGCATACGACTTATTGTCTCCACGTCGAGGTTAAATCTAAATTTCATTTACAGTTTTTATATATGGGTATAATGATGAATATAAAGAATTATAATAATTAATATAACATGATATTTTTTAATACAATCCATTTTCCATACTATTCTCGACCATTTAAACATAAAGTAAATGATATCATCACTCATGCTTCTGTATGGCTTATCTTCTCCACGATGCGACGATGTTCAATCTCAGAATTAAGCATTCAAGAATTATTATAAGAATATATAATGAATAAGTATGAAATATATGAAATAATAATTCTACTGGTATAATATATATATATATATATGTTATTTACTTCAATTCAATACAATATAAAAAGAGAAACAATGTTCATGCATGAATATAGCCTACTGTCTCCATGAATGATGTGTTTCATTACATTTATCTATTTATTATATATGTTCATATACTGAATATATATGATATATAAATATTTTTTTATATTTTGGAAGGAATTAAATTATTATCTTTGTAATAATATCAAGAATAACAAGTCAAAACACCTATTATAAACAAAGCGGTTATTACCGAAAATGTTTATTAAACATGGAAATTTTTAATAAAAGGGAAATATAAACTCATGAATAAATCATGTATGATATCATAATTATTGTTATGGTTCTGGTAGAAGTTAATAATATGTTTAAAAACATTATATAAAAGTTTCAGACACGTATGTAGATTATCAGACCTATGGTATGGGAATTCTGTCTCACGTTTAATTTTCCGGAGATATAATCAATGATCACCACCAATTTATTGTGTATGGTGAATGTAATTATCATATTATATTTCATATCAGGAATAAATTTTCTCATGGTATTCAAATAATCATTGGAATATATCAGTCATATTACTTTAATGGTCAATGTGGTATAGGATGCTTTGATTATTTAATGAATTAATTGTTTCTTTATTTCAATATTCATGATATTATTTTACATAACACGTTATATGGATATAAAAGGATTATATAACAAATATCATGCCTATTTTATGTTCATTAAAATGTTTTCAAAAATTAATCATTCAATGTATTTATGTTATGGTTATATTCAAATTCTAATCATTATCCAAGGTTGTTTATATGTAAGGATCTATTGTGTCATCTTTATCATCCATGTCAATGATTCTTAAAATGTATTGCAAAATATTATTAAAATATTTTTATGGTAATTTTATGCCATGATTATTTTTTATAAAACATTTGGAAAGGAATGTTTCTATCATTTTCAACATTAGGTACCTTATGATGTTTTGAAATAATTAATGAAAGATTGGTTTTTAACTTTAATTGCATGACTGGCTATTTTTCATCATTATTATGCATATAAATTTTGATTCTTCACCTAAAATCATAAAAGGTTATTTGTAAAATATTTTTTTATAATTTCAGAGGATTTTAATTAATTTAAATGTAATAAATATGTATTTCTTTCAACGAGTATTAATGATTTTTTAGATTATTTTCATCTAAGTCAGCATCCTTTTATGAGTATTATGATTAATTGGGGTTGATTGGATATGATACAATATTCTCTATTGTATTGAACAGTTTATGTAATGTTTGATTATGGATGTGTTATTTTGATACCATTCATGTCTTATGGTTAACGTTTTAACATTTCATATGCTAGTTTTAGTATGAATGTTTTTGTTGGTTATGTTTCATATTTTTCATATGAGGAATGAATTGGACTAAGAAATAAATGAGTTGGGGACCAAATAGTGAAATCCCAATGGGTTGGGGATCGGTTAATGAAACCATTATGGGTTGGGGTCGGGTTAATTAATTACATATAGGTTGGGAACCAGTTAGTGAATTCCACTCAATTCCTCGATAGTTCTCATGAGACAAACTAATTTGGGTTTTGACAAACATCATACACGTATGGTAATGGAAGAAGTCCTCGATGGTATGTCCAAAATTATGCATTCTCTCATTATGAGATTAGTTATTTATATTAGAATTGATTATTCTATTAGTAGAACTTCCATGTGAATTATTGAATGGAATTAATTTATTTTATCTTTCCATATTATTTTTAAGCTTATGTTAAAAGGTATGTGTTTTAGTTTTATACCTACCTTAGAAGATTATTCTTATTTATGAATGTTATGCTATATTTTTTAACCTTACTAAGAATCTGAGCTCTCCCCTTTATTATGATTTATATTCCTAGGATTTCGAAAAGTGTATTATGATTTATATGATGCTTTAATCATAGATAATAACGGAATTATAAAATTATTATCAATGTAGTAATTTAGGTTTTGAATTTTTAATGTAATGGCCATGTATGTAATATACTTTACAAGGCTACTAAACGGATCTGTCCTTCGGGATTTTATTCTTTGTAATCATGCCAATTTTATAAAATAATGCATCGACTTCGGGAATCTGGGTTTGGGGAGTTTCAATAACAATTACACATATGTTATTATGAAATGATAATTCAACCATATAAAAATAACAATCTAAATTTAATAATTTAATGGTCGATGTTCGATGAAAAATATGTAGATATTTTTAAAATCAATGAGAGTGAGAAAATGGAACACTCTTAATTTTAATAAATATAATATTTTTAATAAAAGGAATCATATTAGATATTCTAAACCATATATATTACTATGAAATATAAGATATTTATCTACATCATGGAAATGTATTTTTAATTTTTCGTGAAGAAATAATTATAATAAATAATTACACAATGACGATGTAATAATTATTGAATGAATGAAATACCCAATTAAGTTGAATTAGAAACATTAAAATAAATTGTATTATAATTTCATAATGTATTAAATGAATTTTTTAGGTTAACATCAAATATTTTATGTGTAATAAATAATTTTTTTGAATTTATCTTTCCAGGTATATTTTTATAAAGTTTATTTGATAAATAGTATCACAATTGACACTAATGGTATTTTATGAAAGTAATATTTTAGAAAACTATTTAAACAACATGGAAATATTAAAAAATATAAAATGGATAAATTATGGCCTTAAAAACAATAAATTGATGATTTTTTAGTTGACATAGTTTTAATAAAAATCTATGACATTTAATATTAAAAATGTTGTTTTTATAGTTAAAAATAACAAAGGATAACTTTTTGTCGGAGTTGATACTCAAGAGGGGGGGTGAATTGAGTTCCAATTAAAATTTTCTGTTAAAAATATTTCTATTCAAATCCTCAAATTTAAATAACAATCTAAGTTGTAGTGAATCTATAATATAGTAAAGGGTCAGTTGGGTTCTTAAGATATTGATTAGTTCTCAGTTAATCTAATATGAAGATTATGTAAGCTTTTGAAACTCACCTAATGATTTACAGTAAAAACAAACATTTTCTAGTTTAGCTATCAGAGTAACTCTAAAATGGATTTTTTTTAAAGTACATATCAATGGAATGAAAGATATAGTGTAAATCAAAATAAAAAAGCACAAAAAGTTTAACCAAGTGGTTCAGTATCATGATGATACTTAGTCCTCTAAAATAGTTTATATAAACTTTGATCCACACCGTGGATCGGGGTAAACAACATTATACAGATTGTCCAGCTGCTAAGACCTCTACCACTGTTCTTCATGGGAAAATCAAAACAATAGACCACAGGATATCCAGGTCACACTTGACCTCCACCACAATTCATAGTTGGAACTAAAAGGATTCATAACGTTTGAGTGAGGACTTTATATATCCTCCAGTAATGCTCAAGAGTTAGTGTGGGTCAATGATGAATAGAATCAGACAGAGTACTCTAAAAGTAAATAAGTAAATCCCAACAGAGCTAAAAATATATGAGAAGGTTTAAGAAGGTTATGTATGATGGAATTGCAGCTCTGGACTCCTTTTGGATTGAGTAGATGTTGTTTGAGTCCTTTTCTGAATTTTTCTGAGAAACAGAGATTCGTAGTTTTGTTCCTTGACTTCTTTGGATAAAGGTTTTACTCGAGGTTACATGCAGGCTATGCATCACATCAATGTCCCTCAGCTTTCAGAAAAAGTTCTTCTCTTCTTTATGATTTTGTGCATATGTTCTTCTTGTATCAGATTCTTATCTTCGTAAATCACCACACCCAACAACCTTTTCACTTCTTTTCAACACACACTTATGCGCGACTTTTGTCTTTTCTTTTATATCTCAAGTGGTCTGACAAAAAAGCTTGATTGCTTGTGCAGGTATGAGGTACAGTTCCCTGACATTCAGCACACATTATTTAATTAATTGCAGTTTAATTAAAAGCACCAAATATGACTGCTATTAATAAAAAAATAAGTAGCTCTTAGAGAAATGGTGACTGGTTTCTATTGGTATCTCTCTCCATTAGTGATCATGTAATAGTGGACTTGAGTTATCATTTCGTGTGTCGATAGCTATTACTCTTTATAATAGTAGCTCTATGTATCGGTAGCTCTTTCCATCAGTAGCTCTTTTTATCGGTAGCTCTTTTTATTGGTACCTATTTTGTACTGGTGGAATTATTGTATCGGTAGACTTTGCAGTGGTAGTTGTCCTTCTATATCAGCAGACTTGAATCAATAGCTATCTGTCAGTATCTATCTATATTGGTGGACTATGTCTGTTTGAATTGCTGTAATTTGTCTGTATGTATTGGTGGATGTGAATTTGTATTGGTGGACTTCATATCCGTAGTTTTGTATCAGTGACCTTGTATCACCAAAATCTTGTTCTATCAGTGACCATTACTTATCAGTAGACTATGTACCTGTAGCTGTCTATCTGAATCAGTCGACTTGTGCATACCACTAGAATTATTCTATTGGTAGCTCAGTATCAGTGACTCACAATCTTAACACTTATCTATTCTATGAAAATCATATCCATATTGAGTTAGAATTATTTCAGTGCATGTATAAACATAGATAAACATTGATTAACATATTTCAATGATTATTTTTATATTTTCAGAAATATAATTTAACATATATATAGGATTATAAACATGTATTAAAATATAATTGATATTATCAGAACATATTAAAGCATAATTGGGATTATCAAAATAGGTGAGGTCAACAATCTCCCCCTTTTTGATAATCACAAATTATGGTATTATAATCCAAAATAATCATTAAAATAATAGTATAAAATACATTGAGTGTCACTTCTCAATGTGAGTAATGAAATTTTCAAATGTATCAGAGAATAGAGTATTAAATGCAAATGTATTAGAGGTATGAAACAACAATATCATAGATATATAACAAATGTACCAGTGGTAGAATTATATTATGGTAAAATTAAATTATGCTCATATTGCTCATATGTCTCATTTATCACCCCCTTTATTATGCTCATATTTCTCATATTTCTCATATTTCTCCCTCTTTGTGATTATCAAAAAGTAGGTATCAAATGATGAGAGAAGTTACATAAGGTATAAGAGAATAAGATCATATGTATTTTTTGTGAAAAAAGATACAGAGAAATAAAAAATTGATACAAAAAGAGAACAAGTGATTCTGTTCAAATGTTCTAGCAACTATTCAATCATCCTTATGAATGTTCACTTTGTATTTTGATTTGGGTTCGGAGGTAGACTAAGTCTTGGGAACTCTAGAAAGTACCGTTGGAGGTTGAGCAACAAAGACTATTCCTGGCCATTAGTGGGTACCCCTCAGAGTAATCAATGGTGTCAAGATTATGATAGCTTGAGCCAGTGTCATCTGAGGAATGGAGGAAGATGGAGCAGAGGCAGGCAGAGCTGGAGGTGCAATGATAGGAGTACTTTCTAAATTAAAAAATGGCAGTAACAAATTCCTAATGTCCATAATTATTCCTACTCCTCTCTCCATTGTAGAGATAATGTCATCCTTGTTCTCCATAAATTTATCTATAGCAGTAGTCAACTCCATCAGCTTTCTTACTTGTTCTCTGAAACCCTGAGTGACTGGGGTAGCTTCATGTTTTCTAACAAATGATTGAAATGGTTTTTGAGATGCTGCTTGGTGTAAACTTTTTGAAAATACAAATCAATCTTAACATTTATTTATTTCTGAGAAGCAGTAGCATCTCTCATATGCTCCTAAAAAAATTTATGATATCTCTTGAGGTAGACAGTACCTGAGAATCAGCTGAGAAACTGGTACTTTCCTGACCAAGCATCTCTTTCTGCACAAATCTAAATTTCTCAATATCTACTGAAGTACTAGGTGAACCTAGAGGTTTGAAAGTGAAAGAAATTGTTTCCTTGAAAGATTGGGTCAAACTACTTATCAGCTTCTTGACAACCAAATACTGTGTACTGACATGCTCTTTGATATTCTTTTAAAATGCTTCAAACACATCCACAGACTTCTTTACTACCATATTGATATAATTTATGTTAGCAGCAAATTGGTTTTGTGAACTACACAAGGTACGGAATGAATCAACATATGGCATAGACGCACTAACAGCCTATGTCCATGTTTCAATCTGAGTAAGACACACTTTGACATCATTCACCATCTCTTCCATAATGGTTGACATAGTACAACCAAGAGATAGTTCAAATGATTTTTCCATTTTGATCAGCTCCTCAACAAAATAGCTGTTTAAGTCTACAACAGAAGTAGTCCAAGTTTGGTTCAACTCAACCTCTAAAGATTCAAAATCAGCCTTAGTAACAAGATTTTCAGGCACAACAACAGGTTCTCTTTCTGACACCATACTAGCCACAGAGTCATTCATAACAGATTGAATGGACGATATCAAATAGGTTTCCATTATTTTTATTCCATCCAAAAAAGAGGTCGTAAGATTAGACTTCAACGGGTCTAGATCAGATTTTTATACCACATAATCTGGTAAAAACTCAGAAAATATATTATATTTAACTTGTGGTATATTGATGGGTGTCTCATCTTCAGAATCAGGTAGTCCAACACACAAAATACAAACCCTAGGTCTTCTTCCCAGTCTTCAAACTCAACAGCTACTAAAACAGTTCCATGTCTAATTGGATGCTCCCCCTCAATTTGTCCATTCTCATGTATGTGTATAGTAATAGCACCCTCAGCAGCTCAGTATTCCTCAGAAGAATTATCCACAACCATTTCCATCTCACCAACAGGAGGTTCAGCAGGAAAGGGTGCAGGTTCTGCCATCTCAATCAGAATAGCCTCTATAGGCACAAAAATACTTCTAATAAATGGACTCAAACTCAAGGTGTTCTAATATGAGCTATCAGAAACATGTTCTCCACTTTCATGGACTTCTTATTCATTCTCTGGAGAAAACTGGTCTTCCTCATCAATAGGGGATTCGTCATTGCTTACTCCCAACATAGTTTCCTTTCTAGATAATACAACATCAGAAATTGTACATGGAGGCAAGTCTGGATCCCTTCCATCAGCTAAAGAGGTATCCTCCTCATCAATATCATAATTATACTGAGGTTCCTCTTCATCAGGTCCTAGACTTGGATCCCACAGATCCTTAGGCCTAGAAGGATGATCCACATGACTAAACATATCATACATATTCCCTTCATCACTGGCCCATTCTCTTCTCCACGGATTAAAATTGATCTTTATGTATTTTCAAACATTTTTTGTAATACAAAAGTTTCCCTTATTAACTACTATATCATCCTGAGATGTAGCCACACCACTTACCCTGATCATCACATAGATCAACTTTTCAAAGAATAGAGAATTAGTTTTTGACTTTGTCCTGGTCAGATCTTCAATTTGAATCATCAGAAGGCTACACAAATTTCCCTTGACACCATGCCTCAGAAAATTCAACAAATAAATATCTTGATATTTTAAATTTGCAAAGTCCCCTGTTCGTGGACTTATCACATGATGGATGAACTTGAACAGTTACCAGTTCTCTCTATCCATTTCTATAACAACTACTCTTCATGGTGTGACATATCCTGTTAATTCTTCCAAAGTAGCTTCATACTCAAAGATTTCACTGGTAGGAGGTATTGATTTCGATAAATACCCAAACTCTCCTTCATGTGGAACTTTCAGTCACTCATCTCACTCAATAGAAGATAAAGATATTGTTGTACCATTCACTAATTATACCATCCTGTTCTCAACTTTAAATTTCTAAAAATGAAAAAACTCATAGAATTATTTTTACCAGCTTCGTATAATAAGGACCATTGTTATTTAAGAATCACTCTACCCATTTTAGTTCGATTAGAACTTCTAAAAGTAAAGACTTTCTGGTGATCAACCACTCCGCGCATAGCTCTTTCTCAACTACAATTTCCATTTGAACGAGATGTTGATTTGTAGGTTTCATTACATAACTGCCACCACTAGACTCTCCTTTGAGACTTTTTGCATTCGGATCATCATCCTTTCTACTGACTGATGGTCTCTTTACTCTTTCCATTATGCGAATCGTGAGGCTTAGGGTTAGAAAGAAACGAATATTTGGGAGCTAAGGATTGATGGTAAAGGGTTTTAGGTGGATCGAGATGAGGTCAAGACTTATGTTTTACCATTTAGGAATCATAAAATAAATAAATAAAACATAATAAGTAAAATATAAATGATATAGATTCTGGAAGCTAAAGATACAAAATTTTAAAAACAACACAATCTAATGATAATACATACCGGTGAGGATTCCTAACGGTGAGGTATTTTTATCAGTGAGGTATATCGGTGACGTTCATACCAGTGAGGTAGAAAAGAGTGGTTCATACCAGTGAGGTATAACAGTGAGGTTCATACCAGTGTGGTATAACAGGGTCGTTCATACCAGTGAGGTATAATAGTGAGGATTTTGCTAACGGTGAGGTTTAGTCTAACAGTGATGTTTAGCTTAACTGTGAGGATTAGGTTAATGGTGAGGTTTAGGCTAACGATGTGGTTTAGGATAATGGTGAGGTTTAGTCTCTACAAAGTCTATCATTCTAAATTCATGTCTAATGTAGCTTAACCTATCTAAACATAATGGTTTGGTGAATATGTGAGCTAATTGATGTTTAGTACCTATAAATTCAAGAGTAATATCACCCTTTTGGTAATGATCTCAAAAAATGTGGTTCCTAACATCAATATGTTTTTCCCTAGAGTGAGATATAGGGTTCTTTGAGATATTAATTGTGCTAGTGTTTTAACGGTTTATAGATACATGTCTAAATTGATATTCGTAGTCCAATAATGTATGTTTCATCCACAAAATTTGTGCACAGAAACTTCCAGTAGCAATATATTCTGTTTCAGCAGTAGACAATGCAACAGAGTTCATCTTTTTACTACACCAGGATATTGGGGACTTACCATGAATATGAAATGTTCTAGAAGTTCCCATTCTATCAAAATTGCAACCAGCAAAGTCAGCATCTGAATAACATATTAAATCGAATGATTTTCCTTTTAGATAAAATAATCCCAAGTTATTAGTATGTTTAAGATATTTGAAAAATATTTTAATAGCAAGAAAGTGTGACTCTTTTGGATTAGCTTGAAATATTTCACACATAAACACATTAAACATAATATATGGTCGACTAGCATTAAGATAAAGTAAACATCCAATCAAACCTCTGTAGTTGTTTTGATCCACAAGTTTTCCAGCTTCATCAGCATCCAACATACAACTAGTACTCATAGGTGTATATCTTTCCTTAATACTATCTAAACCAAAATGTTTTAAAAGGTCTTTTTTATATTTACTTTGATTTAAAATAATACCATTTACATTTTAAAAAACTTGAAATCCAAGAAAATATTTGTGTTCTCCCGCTAAACTCATTAAAAATTCATTTTTCATAATCTTTGAAAAATCAACACACAAAGTATTTTTCGAATATCCAAAAATAATATCATCAACATAGATTTATAATATATAAAAAAATTTAGGAATATTTTAATAAAGAGGGTTGGATCAGCAACCCTATTAGAAAAACCTTTTGAAATTAAAAATCTACAATGTTTATCATACTAAGATCGTGGGGCTTGTTTTAAACCATATAATATTTTAGATAGCCTTAAAACTTGATTGGAAAAATGAGTATTAGTAAATCTAGGTGGCTGTTCAAGAAAAACTTCTTCAATTATACAACCATTTAGAAAAGCACTTTTAACATCCATTTGATATAGGTTGAAATTTACATGACCATCATAGGAAAGTATAATTATAACAGCTTCTAATCTAGCTACAGGTGTAAAAGATTTATCAAAGTATATTACATCCTCTTGACTATACCCCTGTGAAACTAGCCTTTCCTTATTTCTATTGTTATTTCTTGATTCATCAAATTTATTTCTAAAAAACCATTTAGTTCCTATGGTCAAAGTGTCTTTAGGCCGATCCACTAATTCCTAGACATTGATTCTATAAAATTGATTTAATTCTTCTGGCATAGCCATTATCCAAAATTCATCATTGATTGAATCATTGATATTTTTAGGTTCTCACTATGAGAGAAAGTCTTGATGTTTAACCTGGTTTCTTAGAGAATCTCTAGTCTTTGTCCCTCTATAATTATTACCTACAACAGCATCTAAAAGATGAATCTTTAGAATCCTAGTTGATCTGGTAAAGGTAGGACTAGAAATTTCAGGTTCTTCTCTATGTTCTGGTGAACCAGGAGGAGATTTTGGAATATTTCCAGAACTAGATGTCTTTACAACAGGTTCACTAATTTTATCATTAATTTCATTAACAGACAGATCTTCTTCAATATTTTCAAGAGAAGACTTAGGTTTATATGGATTAGTTTTATCAAATTTGATGTGAACAGATTTTTCTAGACATTTGGTTCTATTGTTAAAGACTGTATAATATTTACTAGTTATAGAGTAACCTAGAAATATTCCCGCATCACTGCTAAATGAAAATTTGTCAATATTATCCATAGTATTGAGAATAAAGACTTTGCAACCAAAAACTATGAAGTAACAAACATTTGGCTTCCTATTATTCCACCATTCATAAGGGGTCTTCTTAAGAACAGGTCTAATCAAGACTCTATTTATAATATAACTACCTGTACTCACAGCTTCAGCCCAAAAATAAACGGGTAAATCATATTCATTGAGTATAGTTCTTGCAATTTTTCTGAAGGGTTCTATTTATTCTTTCTACTACACCATTCTGTTGACGTGTCCTAGGGGTAGAAAAGTTGTGACTATAGCCATTGAGTGAGCAGTAAGATTCAAACTCATGCTTATCAAACTCACGACCATGGTCACTTCTCAAGGTATTAATTTTATGTCCGCATTGGTTTTCTACAGACTTGGAATATTTCATAAAATAATAACAATATTAACTTTTTTGAGCAAGAAAGTATACCCAAGTGTATCTAGAAAAGTCATCCACTATGACATAGACATAGTGCTTCCAATTTAAACTAGAATATCTGGAAGGTCCAAACAAGTCCATGTGCACCATCTTGAGAGGTTGATAAGTTGAAACTTCTTTCTTTTATTTGAATTAATCTTTATGTTTATTTCCCTTTTGACAGGGAGTACTAACATTGTCTGATGTGAATTTTAGTTGAGGTAGGTCTCCAACTAAATTTTTCATAGTCAGTTTCCTATGTTAGTGAACATTGTAGTGTCCTAATCATCTGTTCCATAGCCATGACTCTCTATGAAACTAATTTAAAGAGGTAACCTTTTGTTTGGCTAAAGAATTTAAATCAACAACAAAAATATTTTCATTTCATAATGCAGAAAATACTAAAACTATTTTAGAATAAAAAAAATTGCAAGAATCATTTTCAAATTTAACATTGAAACCATCATCACACAACTAATAAATGCTTAACAGGTTGTATTTTAATCCATCAACAAATAATACATTAGGAATTAAAACTGAATCAGTGTTACCAATTTGGCATAAGCCGATGAATGTATCCTTTTCAATTATCACCAAAGGTGACATGCCCTCCATAAACCTAGATTAAACTTTTGAAACATGTGTAATATCTAGTCATATTCCATGAACATCCATTGTTCAAGTACCATATCTTCTTATGGGAACTCTTCAAGCCAGCCTTCTACAAAACAGTTTTAAACAAAAAATGATTTTGGTACCCAGATTTTATTGGGTTTAGACAGGTTAGTAAGAAAAACTATTGGTACCTAGATTTGTCTAATGGGTCTCATACGATCAATAGATTCGAAAGATTTTTTAAGGATAATATTTGTGTGATCTATAAGTTTGTGAATAGATAGTTTTGTCATAGGAATTTCCAAAACTGGAATTAGAATCATACTGTCCAGATTTTGGAATAAATATATTTTTTATAATCTGTCTCTGTCCGGGATGATAGCCTAAACAATTAGTATACTTTGGTGCAACTTGTTTTCCAAGCATTTGAGTTAGATTAATCTTTCCATTTGAAAACTTTTCTAAATATTTTCTAAGTTTCTCATTGGAAAATTTAAGTTGAGTATTCGCCTTTATCATTTGAGCATTATTTTCCTTTTCTACTTCTAATGCAGATTTAACAGTTCTAGTTAAAGCATACTGTTTCTTTACGGTTTTATACTTATCTTTCAGCTCATTACAAGTTTCCTCTAGCATGTTACAGTGTTCAAATAACTCTTCACTAGATATATATTCATAATGAGGATCATCTCCAAAATAATACTAATTTAATGCAGTAGTATCCAATGTTACCTCAGATGTGTTTGTCATGAAACACATTTTAGCATTGTGAGATTTTTCATTCTGAGAGAAATCAGAATCACCTGATTTGTCTTCAGAAGCTCTCTAGGTTTCTTTCATATATTTCGTATATTTTTTCATTATAATCATATTTCATCATGAACTTCAATTTGGGACATTCATCCTTAATGTGTCCTTTCCTTTTTCATTCATAACACACTATCACATCATCCTTATCATCATTCTTCCAATCTTGCATCCAATCTTTCTTCTAATCACCTCATTGGTCATACTTAACCATATAATTTTTTTCTGAAAATTTTCTTTTCCTATATAATTTTTTGAATATCCTGGATATTTGAGCCATCTCTTCATCACTATCAGAATCTAAACCTCCACATTTTGAGCTTTCAATAGGTATGTGAACTTTCTCCTTGTCCTTTCTCTTTGTGGAAGTAGATTTAAATGCCGATGACTTCCTCTTTGGTTCATCATCTTCATATTTGTTTACCTTTTTCTCTTCTTCAAACATCATCAACATAATAGTTAGCTCCTTAACCAGTAGTGAACTTATGTCACATGATCTCTTATTCAGACTGATGTGCCTCTCCATCTTTCTGGAAGGCATCTTATTATCCTCATGATTTTCTCTTTTGCAGGAATAACTTTTCCAAGTGAGCTCATTGTATTTACAATTTAATTGAACCTGAGATACATGTCAGAATTTGGGTCATCAGGCTTCATTTTAAAATTATCATTAGTAATAGTGTAGGTATGAAATCTCATTTGATTAACATTACTTGTTTCTTCATGGGAAATAGCCAAAATATCCCAGATTTCATAAGCAGTTTTACAAACAGATATTTGATTAAATTCTTCATCTTTTAAAGCATAATATAGGGAATTCATTGCTTTACAATTATTATTGTAATATTTTCTTGTAGGTTCATCCCAAGTAGTTCTTTTAGTTTTTGGAATCTTATACTGAGTCTCTATAGCAGTCCATATGTCAAATCCCATAGTTTCTAAATTAATTTTCATTTTTAGTTTCCATTGGGATTAATGAACACCATTAAAGAAAGGTGTCTTGTGGGTAGCATCACCTTATAGTCTATTATCCATAATTATATTTTACCAAATATATTTAAAGATATAAAATATTGAACTAACAAAAATTTAATATCTTTAAAATACAACTAAAATCACATATGAAAAATAGATTGTTTTGAAATACATTATAAATAACAATACTCTGATACCAAATGTTGGTCGGAGTGGATACTCAAGAGGGGGTGAATTGAGTTCTAAATAAATATTTCATTTAAAAATATTTCTATTAAAATCCCTTATTTTAAATAACAAGCTAAGCTATATTGAATCTGTAATCAAGTAAAGGGTTAGTTAGGTTTTCAAGAGATTTAATAATGCTCTGTTAATCTAATATGAATATTAGATTAGATTTTGAAACTAACCTAATGCTTTAAAATATATAAAAAAACTTTCTAGCTTAGCTATCAGAGAAACTATAAAATAGATTTGTATTAAAAGTAATTAGGAACAGAATGTAAGATATAATTTAAATCAATATAAACAAGCACCGTAGGTTTAACCAAGAGGTTCAGTCTCAAGCTGAGACATAGTCCTCTCAAATAGTTTATATAAACTATGATACACACCCTGGATCGGGGTAAAAAATATTACCCAGACTGTCTAGGTTCTAAGACCTCTACCATAGTTATTCGTCGGAAAGACAAAACAATAGCACACAGGCTATCCGGGTCACACATGACCTGTAACACAATTCATAGTTGAAAATAAAAGGTTTCAAAATAATTGAGTGAGGACTTTAGATATCCTCCAGTTATGCTCAAGAGTCGGTGTGTGTCTAAAATGAATATAATCACACAGAGTACTGGAAAAGAAAATAAGAAAATTACAACAGATCTAAAATGATATTTGATGGGTTTAGAAGGCTCTGTATGATGGAAATGCAGCCCTGGACTCCTTTTGGATTTAGTAGATGTTGTTTGAGTCCTTCTATGAATTTTTATAAGAAACAGAGTGTCATAGTTCTGTTCCTTGACTTCCTTGTATAAAGGATTTACTAGAGGTTTCATGTTGGCTTTGCAGCACATCAACGTCCTTGAGATTTCAGAAGAGGTTCTTCTCTTATTTACGCTCTGGTGCATATGTTCTTATTGTATCAGATGTGTATCTTCATATATCACCACACTCAGAATCCGTTTCCCTTCTTTTCAACACACAATTATGGGTGGATTGGGTCTTTTCTTTTATAGCTCAAGTGGTCCGACAAAAAAACATGATTGCTTGTCCAGGTACGAGGTATGGTTCCCTAACATTTATCACACATTATTTAATTAATATAAATTGCATTAAAAGCACCAAATATTACCGTTATTAAAAAACAAACATAAGTAGGGTTTGAGAAATGGTGACTGGTTTCCATCGGTAGCTCTATCCATCAGTGAGCTTGTAACTATGGAATTGAGTCAGTATGTCGTTTGTCGGTAGCTGGTACTCTTTATAACAGTAGCTCTATGTATCAGTAGCTATTTCCATTAGTATCTCCTTATATCAGTATCTCTTTTATCGGTATTTCTTTTGTACTGGTGGCATTCTTGTATCGGTAGACTTTGTAACGGTATCTCTCTATATGTATCAGCAGACTTGTATCGTTATTTTTCTGTAGGTATCTGTCTGTATTGGTGGGATTTTTCTATCTGTATTGGTGGAATTTGTCTGTCTATATCCTTGGCTATGTATTTGTATCGGTGGACTTCATATAGGTAACTTTGTATCTGTGACATTGTGTCATATGAAGCATGGTCTATCAGTTACCTTTACTTATCGGTAGACTATTTACCATTAGTCTTCTTTCTGTATCAGTCGACTTGTGCATACCAGTAGACTTATTCTATTAGTAGCTCTGTATGAGTGACTCACAAGATTAAAACGTATATGTTCTATGAAAATCATATCCATATTGAGTTAGAATTGTTTCAAAGAATGTATAAACATATACAAACACTGATTAACATATTCCAATGATTATTTGATATTTTGTTAACATAATTTAAAATATATATAGGATTATAAACACATATTAAAACATAATTGAGATTATCAAAACATATTAAAGCATAATTGGGATTATCAAAATAGTTGAGGTCAACATTAACAAATGGTTGATCATAATGATAATGTTTAAAATTATAAAAAACATGGGAAAAATATATTGGATGATGATATTAGACCATATCCTATATTATCTTCTAACTCCATTCCATTTCAAGGTATTGAAATATTATTTAATTTATTTTAATTTAATATTTTGTAAAATTCCCAAAGTGCCCTTCAACTTCAGTATAAAAGGACACCACCTACCTCATCCCATTTACCAACATCGAGCCTTATATCTGGATCAATATCTAAAAAACTATATTCTTCACTTACCCTATCACATTATAATTGTTTTTTTCATCCCAACCGACCATCTATTGAGACCTTTAGATAATATCTAAATGAATCATTTCGGAGAAGCAGTAATCATTCTGGCCAATCACTCCATTTTTATACCATAATATATCTCCTAAAATATATTATATAATAAATTAAATAATAAATTAATATTCCTAAATATAAAGTATTTTTTATATTATTAGGAAAACACTATTATACAACCTCTTTCAAATCGAAAAATAAGTGAAGTATCGTTCATTCATATATATAACATGAAATCTTCACCAAGCGTTAAAATTCATTTTCTAACACCATATTCTAAGAACGGTAATAATTATCGGTTTAATGATTATATATGATTATTATGAAATAATCATACTTCTTTAATTATAATGTCAATTCTTACATTTTACAACCAAAACTTTTGAAAAATGATAACGTTGATCATGTGTATGTATGGCTAACTATCTCTACGATGCGAGGTAATCCGTTTTCAAATATATTTCAAATGGGTTGTAATAAAGATGATTTTTAGGAATATATATGATATGTATAACATAATAATCATTCTATTAGTGATGGGAAAATTATAAAAGTTTAAGGATCAGGACTATAGAACTGAACCATGTTTGGAAACGAATCTGTTATCACATAAAATATATAATTTTTTCATTAACTCACTGGTGAACATATGTTATAAAAAATCATATATTGTTTCATTTATATATGGTTACAGAATAAATTTATCATAAATCCATATTTATTATATAGAAGGTGTTGAAACTCTATTCCATCACAGAGTATAATGAATGGCAAAGGGGAATACCTTAAGCACAATTAGTGTCACCATTTTAAGAACATAAAAAATTGACAAAGGCATGGACCAGGAATCCATTTGGTGGGGGGTGCAAAAGTCAATTGTGTGCCACTAATGGGTCTCACCATTCACTTGTGTGCCCTATTCTTTTTTCACCCAATGTGTCCAATGGCCTATAGATACCTCCTGTGGGCCCCCCATTTCGAGGATGAATTTTCCAAAACTCGGATTCAAGCTCTGGTCGCCAAAGTCTTTGTCTAACGTCTTCCAAACACTTCTAAGGTAATTCATTACCTAGAATGGAAGCTCTAAAGAGGAAGAATAAGGCCTAAGTGTTAGAACACATCAACACTTTTTCACCTATGTGTCCAGACCTTAAGGGAAATGAAGACACTTGCGCTCCGCCATTCCCTCTTAAGGGAACTAGCGCGCCACCCTTCTGGAAGCCTCAAGGGATGATTCTAAGGGCTTTAGTTCAAAGTCTCCCAAGTATTATGCTATAGATTTTTCGTCGCCCATGGTGACTCATGTCGTTCCAGAATGATAAATGTACGCCTTTTTCCTAGTCACCACCTTTCCTCAAATCCACATTTCCTCTTCAAGACATAGCCTTCAAAACCCTCTTCAAAGCCATTTGTTGCATGGATCCTTTGTTGTCTTCCTTATATGAAAATAATTCCATGAGAACCTCTCCCAAAACCTCACGACTTACAAGCATTATGTCACAATGGTTAGGGGTTTTATATATAACATCATCCTCTGACATGAGAAGATCTTTTTATTTGGGCATCCTTCTCATGAGTAATCCCGAAGTTACAAGTCCCCTTAACCTAGGCCTCCTTCTCATAATTAAGCACCAGTCATAGTTTCCTTAAACATTCGACATCCTCCTTAGGAGTGAGTCCCAATCTTAATTTCTTTTGATTTGGGCTTCCTTCTCAGGAATAAGCCCCAATCACGAGTCCCTCTTAATTTGGGCTTCCTTTTCTGGTGTAAGCCCCGGGTTAAAACACCAAATATCTATAAAGTACAAATACCATTATGGACCCCGCTTCTGGGATTTGTTCCTAAGTCCTAGTATTCATCAACTTAGACAGTCATACATATGTAAACCCCACATCATTTCTCATGACTATATATTTCATGGAACCATCTTCAAGTTTACTGGTACCTCTTATTTCTCAAACCGAGCATGACTCACGTGAGCATAAATTGTGAAAGTAATCAGGACATCTCTTTTTGGGCCATTAACCATGCATAAACCCCATTTTTCATTATCCAAAGTACTTGGACTTTGATCTCTGCCTTAAAAGTAGAGTATGTAGGAATCCTTTATATGGTTGAAGCCCATGATTCATTAATTATTTTCCGTCCCATATGATGTTAAACTATATCTTTCTTATCGAACTAAGTGGGTTTTGATTCCGTTTTAACAAGGATATGTAGGTAGGCCATCTGCGGGTATGATCCCAACACTGAAATAATACTAGTCTTTCTGAATGACAATAAACTTCAAGTGCCCCACTTTGTGGCTTTATAACCAGTATGGTTATCATAATTAATAATATATTTATATATAATGTATTGAAGTATTCCATTGACTAAGAATCTTTAATACATACGGATGATCCTCCATCGATGAATAACCTCAAATATATATGAAAGATTATATAAATCCCATACATATCGATCCTTGATTGCTAAATTTAAAGAAAATCTCATTGTCATACTTGGTGAATTAATAAGGATTCATGAACATAACATAAATCTATGAGAGAGTCATGGAGTAGGCAATAATTCCCCACAAAAAGGTGTGATGAGCCTGACCTCCCATCCTATCGACCAATGCACATTCTTAGGCCTCATAGGTCCACAACTAATGAGAACATACCTTAGGAAAGTTGGTCCAAATAGATATAGAATCATTGGATGTTTCCAGTTCTACGAATAAACACGTTTGAAACTGATTGGAAGGTTTGAACCTTAAACAAACAAGGTCATCCCCGTTTATATAAGAAACAAAAAAAATGGTGAACCCGATTTGAATCCTTAACCAAGGTATATGATGTTTTAATTATTTGTTAGGAACCTATTAAACTCAATATGAGGGCCTACAAAGTAGTCAATAACATATGCTCTCATCCAAAAGATGTAGTCTGGCCAAACCTATCCTGATTATGTCTGCTATATTAAACAGGCACTCTTTTCCAAGATCTCTCTGCAACGCAGAATGGCTTATTTAAAGTTCACTCCTGTGAATGCCTCATACGCTACTCCTGCTGGATCCTCGTCCGCTCTGAGGACGAAATCACCTACTCAGTTTCCTCAACATTGGGTCTCAAATATATTTGTATGTGAATATTGTCAACACGGTACCATCCCGACTCTGGAGGTCGCTCGACAAGCCCTCCAAGTTAACAACTCAACCTGGTTGTCTGGACTGCGATGACCGGTGGTTAAAAAGCAGGTTGTGCCAAGAATCATTTCCAACTGTTTCGGGTCCTTATCCCTAGAATGCAACAACCAGTCCCTCAAATATTATATGGAGGTGAATGAAATGGTCACTCAAGGCCTCAGTTCAAGAAGACAGGAGTCCTTCCCGAGGAATCCTACCAACAAATGCCACCAGACTCGTGCTGTAGTGCACCCTCAACATAATGAGGGTATCAACTTTAGGTGATCGACTCCAGTTCCTAAGACCCAAGCATGAAATATAAATTGTCAGAGGTGAAATTTAGTCAATAGGGAGCTGGTTCATACCTCTGCCCCCTCTGGATAAGTCAATTAATCAGACTTGATGGAAAACAACGAGCGAGCATATACACCCATCCGTCCAGATTTCACTACCCAGTAGACTCTTCTGGTAGTAACACATAAATCCCACCAGGAAATTCCAGTAGAGTACTATAGGTAGGAACATACACCTGTTTATAATTGAACAGCCAGTCAGCAGGCTCGTCTGACAGCATCCAAAGAAGCTCGCCAATCAAATTTGGTGACCACCTCTAAACATGCACATACACCTGATTATACTCATCAATTCTGTCAGCAGTTTCATCTTCCAGTATTGAAGGAAGTGCATCAATCATATTTCATGGTGAACAATTAGCAGGCACATACACCTGCATTTCATCAAGCAAACCAACAGTCTCATTTGGTAGCACCCGTAGATGTCAATGGAAAGCCCCAATGACAAATAAGAGACATACACAACTTTCTACCCCCACACTTGAGTACTATCAGAATTCACTGACAAGAAAAGGAGGGCAGGAGCATAAACACACACCTATTCCAAACATGGAATGGAAATATATTCCAATTCCGATAGCTGAAGTCACCAAGCACATTTTGATAGTGGTGAAAGAGTAGAAGAAAATCCCTACCCATATTCCGGATACCTGTCAGAATATTATAATAAATTCAGTGAAATCATAGGGAAAGAAACATAAATCCATCCCTATTGTAGAGTTACTCATCAACATGTCACTCCAGAGTAGATTCACACCTCTGTTTTTGTCCAAGAGGGTCGCAGGGTATACTCCCCCATGTAATACGAACAATCATGTCGGGCACATACAATCGATTTAAATGGATATAATCATCTTATCTAGACCATTTATCCTGAGCAGGAACATACACCTGCCCATAATAACCCCTTTAATCAACAAGTGGTTTCCAAAGAGAGTAAGAAGGCATCCATGAAAAAGAACCATCCATCACAGTTGAATAATCAAGAGCCAATCTGTAATAAGGCTTTGCTCAATGCTGGAGTTCTTAAAGCCCTCAGACAATTGTTTGTTGCAAATCAAGATTATACTCTACCATTTCCAGATTCTGGAAGTAACTACAATAATTCCGAAGGACTTCATCAGACACTTCCTCATAAAGGCTTGCTTCATGAAAATTCAGTCAATCGAGAAGTATCATCTTCATATGAGATCCACGATAACCCTCTGCGTAGTCAGAAGACCAAGGAGAAAAAGGTTTCATCTTTTGCTGTAATGCACCATGGAGGTCCTCCCCATGATGATTAATTTAGCTGCAAAAGTCCTCTCTTCAGTAGTGATTTGAATTTCATGGAAAATTCTTCAACGGACAATGTAGTAATGAGAAATCCCTCTTATCTTGAGGCACATGCAAATGCAATTCCAATCATGTCTCATTCATTAACGCTTTCATGTGAAATACTTTCTCAATCAGAAGATAGCACGAGGTGTTGGTCATTCTCCAAACTACTCCTGGGTCATTCATTTTCTAATTTGACAAATGAATTCTCTACCAATCTTGTTGAATCTGATGGAGCAACAAAGAAACACCAGCTTTGGTCAAATCAAGTAGAAGAATCTTCATCAAATGAATAAGAGGATGTGCTGAATTTGAGAAAACAACTCGTGAAAGGGGAAATACTAGACACATTTTGGCCTTTTTCACAGACTCTTAGTAGGATATTCTAGAAATGTTGACAGAAGATTGTATTCACGATATTCATCTCAATATATGGAAAACACGTTGTCACTTAAAGTAGAAACTATTATCTTTTGATGAATATCAAAATCATGTTAAGGTAATAGAAGGGTTGCAATGCCAAATTGACTTGGCATCTCACTCAGTTTCCTAAAATCCAAAGGTTGAAAAGAAGGAGAGAGCCCTTCAGCATTCATGCCTTGGAGAATTAAAAAGGTTGCGCCAGAAAATTAACAATGCCCCATCTGGTATTCATATCAGGGGATGGGGTGTTCCTGGAGGATTGCATTTTACTGTGCTCCCATGTCATCAAAGCCCACCAAAAGTGGTTTCATGCAATGTTATAGACCATGGATGGCCACATATAACTGGTTTTTTTGTGTAGTCAATGGCTTTCTCAAGAACATGCCTCAACTAGTTCTTCCCAACGATAGGCATATAAAGAACAAGTTGTCGAATTACTCTTGCATCAAGAAAAATGAGAATATCAAACAGGCTTCTGGTTTAGAGCAAGCACATCATCAGGTGACAGAGGTGTCAAAAATAATCCAACAATCATCTGAGCCAGGTGATTTGAGTTAATGCTAGATGATGCATCCGGCCAATTTCATGACTAAAATCCACAAATTCAGGATGGATTTTAAGAAATTTTCAGAAGTAGCAGCTCAACTGCCACCTCAGCTTGCCAGGCTGGGGACTCTTTTAATCCAACCCTCGGGATCAATAGACAATATTCGTGTAGTTGAACAGGAAAAATAGGAACATCCCCAGTCCACAGGACTGTGGACTTTTTCAAATTCTCAATCTCTCCCTCAACGAAAGTCCGTCTTATCTCGATTATGGAAAAATCCACAAGAGGAACACAAAGCTGAATTATCATAACACTCCCTCCAAATTTAGGTTCATCAAGAAGTTCCTAAGGGATCAACCAATCAAAAGGCAATGTCTCATAAAGGACATGGAAGAATACAGTATCACAGAATCGCTGACAGAAGGGCTGCAATGCGTTCGGAATCGATAAATGTCATCAATGTCGTCGTCACTGATCTCCTAGACCATTTGGCTCACTTAGAGGGATTAGATTAATAATTTCAAATTCAAGTGGTTTTACGTACTGAAAAAAATAGAGGAGGTGTGCGTACCAGAAGCCAGAGGGTTGCCCGGGGTCAAGATGTTCATTCGGGTAATGCTCTTCAATACTGTAGAAAGGCACATACCAAGGAAAAGGCTAAAAGTCAGGTTACATTCCACCCTACCTCTGGAGAAGGCCAATCACTCTCATTTGAGGAAACGTTTTCACGGTAAGAAGAAGAAATGAAGGAGTTAAGGAGGTTAAATGCAGAACTACATCAAGGTAGTCTTCCTCCTAAGAATGATGGATTTATTCAATCAAAGGAATTATTTGTAGCTACTAGGATGGATGAAGAATATCCCCATTTACAAGTACATTCACAGGTCCAATCCTATGGGAAATACATGAAAACAACCAAAAATATTACCATCAGTGGTAGTACTGGTTGCCACACCTGTCCAAACTCTAGTTATTGAACCTCCTCAGGTCCAAGATCAACAAAATGTTTCTCAAAAATTAATGACTACCCTTCAGTCATTAACAGCTTGGTTGGAATCTATGGATGGAAAATTTGCACATGGTCAACCATAAAAGAAAACATACCCTTAACGGGTGAATACAATACCCCCCATAAAATTTTGTGAATACCACATTCCAAATTTTTAATGGTTCATGAGATCCAGAAAAAAACATGACCCATTTTTTCTCATTGTGATCCGATGATGGGAACCCCTCAATAATTAGAAGCAGTTAAGCTCAGGTGTTTAGTGCAGTCATTACATGTACCTACTTTTTTCTGGAATACATGTTTGCAATCTTGGTCAATTATTGGGTGGGAAAATCTCCTTCAAAGGTTCCTTCTTCAATTTATCTCAAAATTACCAAAGGTGACAGTTTTTGATCTTACGAATTGTAAATAAAGTGATAATGAAAGAGTTTTAGATTCCATTGCTCGCTGGATGGGATTAACATATTCCTTAAGTTTAGCACTCCCTCAAGAAGAGTTGATACCTATCTAAGTGTCAAATCTACGTGATTAATTTTCGCACACCATTGATCCCTATGAAATACATATGAGAGTTTTGAGACTCACTTCAATCGATCAGCAGATAGAATAATCTCTTATAATGACTAAGGATAAAAATCGTGTAATTACAGAAAATACAGGAAGGATAATTGGGAAGGTAGAGACTTCTACAGTTACACTTAAACATGCACCTGTACCTGCTTCCACTTCAAAACCTTCATCATATCAAAGGGCTCCACCTCTTGAGCGTCAACAACAACGGCCACCTCAGCAATATGATCAAAGAGATCAAAGGAGGAAATGGTTTTAGGATTTAAAGAACAAATTTTATTCTTTCTGAAATGAACATGTTCCTAGTTACTTAAACTCAGCTCGAGAAAACAATATAGGTCAGTTGCTGAGGCCTAAAAGGCCGAACAAGGAAGGAGATGAAGACCTTCCCAACTATTGGCCATTTCATAAAATGTTGGGGTATCCCATTAAGGAGTGTTTTTTATTCAAAGACATCTTGAAAAAGATGGTGGACTCTGGACAAGTAAAACTTAAAGGTTCTTCATCACAGGTATCATGTGTTACTGCTACTGATCTAGAGGACGAAGGCGAATGACATGAAGTCAAAAGTAAAAATGCACAGAAGTATGATGATTGGATGGTCATGAAAACGATCAAATGAATTCATACCATTTTAGAAACACAATTGAATCAACCAATTGTGTCTTATTCTATGTCTATCACAAAAAACCCCTTCATTAGAAGGAATATTCTGAATGAAGCAGCATAATTTGAAGAAAGAAGAGAAGATAGAAGAAGATGAGCTCGTGTCAAAACCTAATTCGTCTTTGACTCTGGCAGATTTTATGCCATTTTCTTCAAAATCACTGGCATCGCCCCACCAAATGGAAATTCCTGAATAGGTTCATTAGGAAGAATCTTCATCAGATGAAGAGTTGATTTTCGGTTCAGTTAACAAGATTCATTTAACAGATCCATATGCTAATGACAGTTTCAATCATGATGAGCCTAAGTTCCCTATATCTAATAGAGGAGTTAGAGGAAGAGACAAAGGTCTTGGAGACAGGGGAATACATGGATATTATAGAAGCCTCTATTTCAATCCAACCCTTTATGGAACTGTATATGCGGAAGAAACTCGTGGGAAAGCACTTAAACAGGCTCAAAAAGAAACAAGAAAATTCTTCCACACATGGCAGATTCGGTCCTGACATAGTAATTTGGGAAGACTAGTTAGAGGTCACAATTTCTTCCTCTCATCAAATAGATAGACCTAGTCATTCTAATCTACCAAAGCTTCGAGTGTTTCCAATTCCTACCCCGATACGGGATGCATCTAATTCCAAATCATTAACTTCCAAGGCTCCCGTAAAACCACATTTTTATGATGGGAAACATAGACCTTTGGACCAAAAGTATAATGTCTTGAAACATTGGGCCCATGTACCAGCCAATTTATCAATCCTAGATGCCTTGAGTCTGTCAAATTATATTTGGGAGGTTCTTATTGAGGATTTTTCAAGTACTCTGGAATTCAAAACAGAAATTGTTGCGGATGAGGTCTACCATATAGAGAATGATTATACAGAATGTCTTACAGTGATATCTTTTACAGATGAAGATGAAAATGATGTTGTACATGGAAATATCATACCTATGTATCTATCTGGAAAATTCAATGATATAGACATCTGATGAGCTTTCATTGATAATGGCTCATGATTCAATCTCATTAATTTTCATACAATTCATCGATTGGGCCTCATAGAATCTGATTTATCTCCTTATACATTGATGTTGCATGGATATGGTAAGAATGAACAAGAATCTCATGGCGAAATTACACTCAGAATTTAGTTTGGATACCTTGTATCAAATTCAGATTTCATGGTTTTTCATCAGGATATAGCCTTCAAATTTTATCTTGGAAGACCTTGGATACATCTACATGCGGCCATACCTTTGTCATACTATCAACATCTCAAATATTATTTCAATGGACAAATTGGGACATTGTATGGTGACAAGGCCCCATTACAAATGTGTGAATCTAAATACATTGAGTCAGAATTCTATCACATGGAGGGAATGAATAAATCCATGGAAAAGAAGGTCACCAAAATTTATTGCTCCAAATTGTTTGGAAAAGATTCCAGTAAACCCATTCATACATTTGAGTACAAATTATGTGTTGCCTATCGGTCAAATTGGAAGGATAGACCTAAATCCAAACACTCACATGGAAACTTCCATAATGTCAATTATGGGAATCAAGCTTGACAACATGGGAGAATGTTTTGATTCATGAAGCAATGATGAAATCTTAGATGTACATGTCTTCATTTCATCCACTGAAATCCCGAAATTCTATACTTCATCAACCAGGTCTGAATAAGTTATAGCAATGTCAGAGGAAAACAATGATGTCGATTCCCAATCCATCATCTTCTCTTAATCACCTCATAATGATCGTTCATCATCAATAGGGTCAGAAATGGAAGCCTTTTCTTCAAGATGTTCAAATTTTAACTTCTCCCATAACCATGTAAATTATGCTTCGTCATCTACTATGAATATAGAAACATAAGAAGTAACACATATTGAAGAAAAAGAGGAAGATCCCAGGGATGGTCCTCCAGAATTTGAAGAGGGTATCTCTACCACTGTGGATGAACTGAAAGAAATAAATTTGTGGAAAAAAGAAGATCCACACCCCACATTAATTAGTGTGTCCATGACTCTTCAAGAGAAATAAATTTATACTCCATTTATAAAGAAAAATCGAGATTTATTTTCTTGGAATTATTAATAAATTCTCTGTCTTGATCCCGATGTTCGCACTCATCATTTGGGTTTTCCAGAAGAACATCAAGGATACATGAAATCTGCGAAAGAACACACACAACTTATGCCTCCAAAATTGATGCTGAAATTGATTAGATTATCAAGGCTAACATCATTAGAGATGTTCAATATCCCAAATAGCTGGCTAATATTTTCCATGTGAAAACGAATAATGGACAAATTAGTGTTTTCATTGACTTCAGATATCTTAATCGGCATTTCCCCAAGGTTGAAATTATAGATCTGATCACAGAACTCTTAATTGATGCAACAGCTGGCTACGAAGCACTTTCATTCATGGATGGTTACTCTGGGTACAATAAAATATGAATGGACCTAGAAGATGAAGATTCTACATCCTTCATATATCCTCAAGGTGTGTCTTTTAGGGTAATTCCCTTTGGCCTGAATAATGCAGGTTCAACGTATCAATGTGCCATGCACCATATCTTCAAACCCTTTTAGGTAACTTTGTTGAATGTTATGTGGATGATTCAATGGTAAAATCCAGACAATGTTCTGATCTCTTTTCCAATCTGGAAATCATATTCAACAAACTTTGACAACACAATTTGAAGATGAACCCCTTGAAATGTGCTTTCGGGGTAACCACATGAAAATTTATCAGATTTTTTCTACGCTATGTTGGTATCAAAGTTGATATTGAGAAGAAAAAAATTAATCCTTGACATGTCACCTCTTAGAAATTTGATGGAATTAAAAGGACTTCAAGGACACTTGGCCTATATTCTGTGTTTCAATGCCAATTTGGTAGGAAAGTTTTTACCCTTCACCAAATTAATGAAGAAGGAAGTCACCTACTAGTAGACTAAAGAACGTCAAGAATCATTCAATATTCTCATAAAATATCTCTTGAGTCCACCTGTATTAATGCAACCTGTTGATGGAAGGCTACTTATTCTCTTTATGATAGCTTTAGAGCAATCATTGGGTGCCTTCCTTGCACAAATGAATGATGATGGGAATGAAAACAACCTTTACTATCTCAGTCGGACTATGCTTGAGGCAGAAACTCAATATTCAAGTTTTGAAATGTCTTTCCTGACATTAATCTTTGCACGTCAGAAATTGGGACACTACATGCAACATCATGAGGTCCAATTGGTATCTCACAATAACCCACTCAAATTTATCCTTAGTCTTCAACTGATTATATGATGTCTAACTAGGTGGGCAGTTATTTTGCAGTAGTATGATACCTAGTACGTGTCTCAAAATGCAATAAAGCGACAAGCTCTGGCCAATTTCCTTGCTGCTCATCCATCCGTAGAAGATACGTCTTTAAATATTGAACTTCTTAATGAGGAAGTCTTATCTATTCAAGATAATCCTCAGATATGGGAAATGTACTTTGATGGTTCCTCTAGTAGTCTAACAAAGAAGAAAATGGAAGATCCTAAATTCATCAAAATTGGGTTAGGAATCGGGATTATTTCCCATGAAAAGCTAGTTCTACACTATTCCTTCTTATTGTTGGAAGGCGGCGCAAACAATGAATCAGAATATCAAGATCTCATCACAGGCATGGAATTGGCACTTTAGGCATAGTTGAATCACATGAAGGTAAAAGGTGATTTAGATTTGGTAATCAAACAAATCAATGGGAATTATGCCATCAAAAAGGAAGAGTTAATCCCTTTGTGTGATTATGTCAGAGAGTTAATGGTGGGATTTTCCAAACATGTTCCAACTTCATTCATCAACCTATGTAGTTGCTTCATACATCAAAATACTCCTGGTCGATTGCTACATGTGTAATGGATGTAATAGGACATTATCCTCCAGCTACAACTAAGCAGTTTAAGTATATTATTACTGCTACTGACTTCTTTTCCAAATGGGCGGAGGAAATAAATCTCAAAGAAGTCAGTGCTAAAATCATTGTTAGCCTTTTCATGTCTAACATCATTACCAGATTTGGTGTTCCTCATACCATATTGACGGATAATGGCACTAACTTTTGTTCATCTGAAGTAAGAAAATTGTATCAAGAATACAATATCAAATCCAACCATTCATCTTGCTTTCATACAGTGGCCATTGGTCAAATAGAGGTTTTCAATAATACTATTTAGAACATATATCAAAAGTTGGTGGATAAAGATTAGACGTCGTGGCCTAATAAACATTTTCATGCTCTATGGGCTTATCATACTACCACCCGCACTGCTACACGTTCAACTCCATATTCATTGGTATATGTAACAGAAGCAGTCTTGCCTATTGAAGCCTAGTTACCTTCGCTTAGAGTCACCATTTTTGATCAGTTATCTATAGATGAACAATCTCAAAAGTGATTGGATGAATTGGAATGACTAGATGAAAAATGATTGTGCGCACTGCACCATTTAGAATTCTATCATAATCGAATAGCATGAGATATCATTAAAAAGTTCTACTTTGTTCATTCATTAAAGGAGAATTGGTATTGGTCCTCAAAACCCCAATGATACAGGGAAAGAAGACTCCAAATATTGGGCCAAATTGGGAAGTACCTAACTCAATACATAAGGTCTTGCCCAATAGAGCTTATTCATTAATCTCAATGGATGGAGAACTCATTAGAACTCCTACCAATGCACGATTTTTGAAGAAGTATTCTGTGTAATAGAAATACACCCATTTTCCTTGCTGCTGGATATTAAAATGCATAGAACTGTTCTATGCATATGAACGTAAACTATTTTTTGTCATTGCTACAGGACATTAAACTGCATAGCCGCCTCTATCGTCCAACATGACATTAAACTGTGTCCCCTCTATCCCCAACATGACATTAAACTATGCATCTTCCGAGATGCAAGACATTAAACTACCGTTCACCACATGTCTGTGATACATGAGATTAAAATGTTATCACTGGATGCACAATTGTATTTTAAACTCTGTTTCCATGCCTGTCCCGGGCAGCTAATCATGCATAAGCCACAGATCATCATTTGAAGTTGCATCTTTTATTACACAATCTTCAGGACTATGGATGCTTCTTGTTTCTCACACCGACCATGACTCACGTGAGCCTAGAGTAAGCTTCAGCCATGATATCTTCTTTGGGCCTCTAACTACGCTTATGTCCCGAAATCATCTTCGGGTCGTTGTTCTCATATACACCCCAATCACCAAATCCCTCTCAATTGAACTACATGGACTTTTATCCTTGCCTCCTAGGCTGGGTACGTAGGCAACCTCCTGAGGATCAATCCCAAAAGCAATTTCTTTATATTGATTCACCTTCTTCCTATACGATGTTGATCCGTGAAAACCCCATCAACCCTTTTATTCATATTGGTTCACTTTCGTCCTACATGACATTAAAATGCGTATGTCCTATCATCCTAGATTTATGACAATTATACTATATAGTCCCCCACTGTCCTTGCTACAGGACATTAAAATTCATAAGACTGGTCCATGCATATGACCTTAAACAATTTTTCACTTTTTTCCAATATGAAAATAAACTACAAAAATCTCTGATATCCTCACTCAAGAGGAATCGTTATTGACATGGTTTTAAACCATGTCATGTTTCATGAACTACGTGTCACTTGATTCCCATCCTTATGAGATACGTAGTGACACCCAAGTATTTAATCATGGGTCCATCCACAATTGAAATAAAGTATTCTTTGCCCTTCATATATATGTACCATATCTATTCAAAGGGTGTTTCAAGAACTACGTGCTGCTTCATTCCCATCATCATGGGATACATAGGAATAATCAAGCATTCCTCGAGTCCAGCCCCGAGCTTTTGGGCCAAACCCCAAACTCCATTTTCAGTCCCTTAGCTGAAAAGTCCCCCTGGGAGCACATGTTGTGATATGGAACACCCTGGTCTTTATTCGCATCAGTTTTATAACAAATTAATGGTGTGTCTCCCTCACTATGGTCCGAACATTATTACCCTAAACTAATATCTTCCATTCTATCGTCCTACATGCTGTTAAACTGTATTTCAAGAACTATTTGTGGCTTGATTCTCATCCTAATGTGATATGTAGTGACATCCAGAATCTCAATTCAGGACCCAGCCGCAACATTATAAAAATAATATTCATGTTCTCTATAACCCTTTACTTTACTTGTGGTTGCAAAATGTCAGATACATGAGAGTTCCTTTGCCTGACTATGCATCATGTGCCCTTAGGTGGCCTTGAATAAGTTGTCTACACAACTGACCTATCATCCAAAATATGTTATTATTTGACTATGCAACTCATGCCCCAGTTGGCCCTTCACAATTCAACCTCCATAACAGGTTTTTCAAGTAATGGTAACTTCATTCTTAGGAGAAACCTCTTTTGTCGCTATTAGTCTTAACGACAATAGGGAGGGGTTTGTAAAAAAGAATTTTCATCCTTAACATATTTGTTTCATACTATTCCCCATGATCTAAAAATATTATGTCGTATAATTTTTCTATATCTAATTTTAGTAATTTCATTTAAAACAAAAAATATGTTTTTCTATTATGTTTGGGTTAGACTTTCATGGAAGTCACATTCCTCCAATTCTTCGATAATTTTTATTGGAAATATCTTCCCCATATTCAAGTACCGTTCTCCATGAAGCAGACTCTATGATTTGAAAAATTTGAATCCCCATAAAACTTTCTTCGGCTTTTAGAAATAGAATGTCAAATTTCTAAGAGTACTTTTTCCTGACAATGAGGCACGTGCCCTGAGTTGGCCTTGCATAAGTTATCTACATTACAGACCTATCATCCAAAAGATATTATTATTTGATAATGCAGCTTATGCCCCAGCTGGACCTATATAATTCCTCCCCCATAATGGGTTTTCAAGTAGTGGTAACTTCATTCTTAGGAAATAATTACTCTAATTCCTTTTATCTCTTTCCCCATGTCATTCCACATATTAAAAAAATTTCAAGTCACTGTTCACAATTTCCCCCCTCCATACATGAATATGGTAATATGTTTCCAAAAAAATTATCAAGAATTGAGACAATATTATCCATTCGGTCAAAGATATTAAACCATAAACATTAGCTTTTTTATGTCCAACATGCATGACTTTAAACATCCAACAAGAGACAGGGTACTCATTAAAATGGGAACCTGTAAAAGGAAATATGAACCAAAGTCAAGTCCCATCTCACCAAACTTTCATTTTGTATGATTTAAGAAATATTGAGAAACAAAAATATGGAATGTTTATGGGGTTGTTTGTATAATCCTAGAAAAAATCAAACTATTCTCACTAGTCCCATTGGCATAGGTAAAAAACATTATGTAGTTAGAAAGAGAATGCAGGTAAAGATGATTGAAGATGAAATGTCATTTTAATTGATGCACAAGTTTATAATAACATCCACAGATTGGAGTATCTTCTCTTTTTCAAGAATTACAAGAGGCTTTCAACATAACTTTTCATTTGATTTACGGAATCCTGAGATTCATCAATATCCACTTGAAGTTCATTCACTCGACTATCTTCACTCTGTTCAGCTTGATGGAGTGATTTCATGGAATCTTATATGGCTTTCATACCATCCGTTTGGACTCTTTCCAATGAATTGTTAAGCTGGTAAAGTTCCCCAGTAACAGCATCTAGCTGTTACTGATGGTGCCTCTGCTGCACAACTTTTTCTGTGATCTTCTACTTCACCTCCTTTAGCTTTGCAGCATGATCAACCTCAGCTCCAGACACCGCATCCTCTAATTCGCTGATAATGTTTAGCAGCCTCGCTCTGATCAGAAGTTGATGTGACTTTTTCTCCTGATCCTTCCTTAAAATGACTTATTTCATCGTGGTATGGATCTCTTGATATCCAAAACTTCCATGTCCCAGCATGAAGAACAAGGATGATAGTCACGGGATCTTAGAATACAGCTCTTATAGAGGCACTTCAGATATGATCTTCCATATATTCTTCTATGCCTTGTGACATAAGAATTGGAGTACCTTTTGCACCTCTGAGTCTGATTCATCATCGCTATCAAAGTGCAGAATACAGTCCGAGATTAATGAACTTAAGGGAGTTCCCTATTCTGTTCCATCCCCCTGACCCTTGGTACTTCACTTTCTACTCTCTTTGGGGATGAGGCAGAGCCTTCACCCTCGGATCAAGACAATTAATTTGAAAGTCCTGTATAGTCAATTCAAATATTTGGTTAGTTTAAAATGATAACAAAATATGATTAACAATCTTGAAAATTAAGTACAACCACAAATGTTATCATCTTTTACCCAATGGTAGATCAACAGCATGAGAAGGATCCTCCCCATCTTTCCTAGATTCAATATGATTTTCAGCACATGTTTTAGGAAGCTCTATTGGGTTAAGATCCACTTGATCTAGCATCTTTTCAATGATAGGGTTGTCTCTACCCCCTTCAGGCATCGGCTGATTAGCTTCTTACTCTGATAGAACTTCACATTTCAACCAATCATGGTCAGAGAGGTAATAAAAAAAGATAACAGGACGAAGGATAACACTCACATCCAAAATATTCTAAATCACATGGTAATTTAACATGATCTAATATTTATTCAAAATATGCACTAAGTTTCATCATTTCATCCAGTGATATTCCATATTCAGAGTCACTCTCACTGGTGGGAGCATTTAACATGTCATATTGGGACCCTCCTCCTACGACCTCTTACCCCGAATAGCTTCCTCATAGAAAATTGTGGAGTCAGTTGTAGTGGTCTCCAAATGTTCTGGTGTAGGTGTTGAACCTAAAGCATCTAATAATGGAATTAATTTGATGTTTTCATTCAACGTTCTATGAATTATTGTTAATTTACAAGAAGCAGGCTCTTCTCTACTTGCAGCAGCAACCTGAGAAGTACTGGGAATAGACGCCGACTATTTTTGTCTCATCGTTTCTTCAGGAGCAGCCAGGTCAGCGTGGATTTGTGACTGTTCACCAGCACCCTCTGCCGTACTCAGAGGAGGGTCAATCCTCTCCCTCAAAGGGGAAATCAATGAAGTCCCCTACAATCCTAAGAAGTATGATCAACCTTTTCATGAGATATGATTCATGACTATCCGAAGGACTTACCAATACAGATGAATAATCTAGTTATGGACTTCTTCCTTCGATGCCTTTGCTTCTTTGACTTTTGGGGTGTTTTGACATCGTCACCACCAAATACAGGTATCAGAGAGTGTAAAGCCCTATCTAACTCCTCGTCCATGACGTGTTGTCCTAGAGATAATTGGCCTGGCTCACGAGGAGATTCAGGGACACCAAGTGCAGTACCGCCAAGGCTCTACTAAGGTGAATGGACCTCTGTAGTTCCTTCCTTAAAAAGCTACAGGATGAAGAAAGTAATTTCCTTTAATAACAAATATTTGACTGATATCATGTTGCAAGGAAAATAAGGAAAGACATTTACGTCTTCAGGAGCCACGTAATCATGCCACTCCTCGTCTAAAGAAGCACCAATACACTCAGTAGTGACACGATCCATCATTTAATTCTACCGGTTGGTGATAGGAATGGAATCATCAGTGGAATATATGAGCATTTCCAGCTCTCTGATGCAAGCCAGTATTTCATTGGGGTTATCCTTGAAGGGTGTATCAGTAGAATCCCGAAGATCCCCCACTATGAGGACATGTAGCCTTCTCATTAGTCCATCTAGGCGGCTTCAACAACAAAATATAAACTCCGCCATTTCTGGAAATCCTCTAGTTGTAAAATTCAGAATGGGCACCAGAAGGCCACGATGAGGGTCCTAAAATCTGGGACTTCAACTTCTTTCCAACTCCTGCAATCACAGACAAAGGGTAATAAAATGAAACATGTTGCTCTATAAAATAATGGAGACTAATTTCCTCAATGATATAACTCTCCATGAGTCTATGGAGTAGGTCTCTTTACTTTTGCAGGAGAATTATATATGGAACGATGTTTTTTTGATGCTTGTCATGCCTCATAATTCCCAACTTGAGAATCCAGTGAATCATCCCCCGGTGAAGAACTCAGTGAATCAGCTCCATTTGAGGAAGAGTAACCTTCCAGATGAAAGGTTTCTTTCATGACACTTCTCTTTTTACTCCCCATTCGGGATATAGGAAGATCAAAACCCATACTGGGTATGATGCTACCCAGTTCTCGGCATACCATGTAGTCAATTGACTCGCCCCTCCAGCAACTGGTAGATCAAACAATTCCCCGATCTTCTCCATAGTTGTCATCAACAATAGTTGTTGGGAAACCATTAGATGCTGCTCTGACCTGACTTGCATGGGATGGGATACAAAATTCTGCTGTTGATATCTAAATTGGCATGAAAATATATATGGAGAATTGGCCTCTCATATAATCTCTTCATCAATTCTGGTGGCCAATACACCATCTATGCAAGCCAACATATATGACATTAATTCCAAGATAGTTGTTCCATCGTCAAAAAACTGCCCGGTTAGTGGGTTTCCATAAGGAATGAAATAAAATTCCTTGAACATGATCTACCTCAACCTCAGATCATAGGAATTGAGGGACAATGGGGAAATTCTGTAAAATGCCTGCACCAATGGAAATATTGAACATTCAGGAACCTACACTACACTCTGTACAGTGTATGTCCTGAAGTGAGTGGAGATCCAACCCCAAAAATCTTGGGATGGTCCCACTATTCTCAAAGGATACATACTCATATATACATGGGGTATGCTCCTGTGAATCTTCACCAAAACTGGGGTGGCCAACCCAACCATTTTTCCCTCAGCCAACACGGCTACAACAATGAATGTCCTTGGCCGGACTCCTCCCATATAATCCCAAACTAGAAGAAGAGAAACGCTGATCCACAAGGCTTAGAATCCCACCAGATATGTCTTCTCTTGGATTCTTTGATCCACTTCATAACCACACTTTTCAAAATCTCTGACATCCAAATTTGGCCAAATGTGCCAAGAGAACCCCTCTTCTCTGCTCTGGGGAAGCTTGTAGGATGAGTACAGGTGGTCCCCTTCTCCTTCTTCTTGATGAGAAACATATACATCCACTCTACTAGATGAATATCTTTTCTGGAATGAGAATTGGTGGACTTTGAATTCTTTATCTTGAAAAAGATCTTCATTTACTCCCTATCTAAAGCTAGAGTCTTCTCAGAATCATTCCACGTCGCCTTCAGAGGGATGAACTAATCATACATGTCTCCCATAATTGGAGCCCCCTGAGATCCTCTAGACATACCAAAAACTACTTCCGACTGATCCATGATTTAGATAGAAAGAATACGTTTCCAGGCTCCAACGACAGATTAGCTCCGGCACAAAATCAATATTCCTGTAGACATATGTCTCCCCAGCATAGATGGATACATATATTTCATCTCCCTTTAGATCCTCGACAAACTCTACACAGGTTTGTTGCACCCAATATGACCACATCCAAGTCGGATTCACACCTCCTCTAGGATGGAAATCCAACCACTTTTTCCATCCCTTGGATTGGTCCATATGAGAATTTCCGAAAATATAGGGATAGCAATGTAGCTGCAGCTCAGGCTTGTGAGGCTTCAGATCTAGAGCACATGGGCTATGATGCATTATGAATGCCTTCTCCACTGTTCTATCATTAACAAATTATCCCGCGTCTGAGATATTTTTCGAAGAGAAATTGGTGTATTTCTGAAACCAGGAATGAGGAATATAATTCTTTTCCTCTAGAACGTTGAATCCTGCCAGATGACCATGACCATATAAAGGCAAGTAAATGCTCTGTGGGAAAATTGCATGATATTTCTTAATGTACTTACCCAAATCCGAGAGAGTGCTATAGAAGATATCATAATAATAATGGCCGACAATCTTCATCATGTCATCTATTCTCTTACTGGCCAGCTAATCAGCCTATCCAATCATATTTGGAGCCATTGAATCTGCACAAAGATCAAACAGTTAAATTTTATGTAGGTCTGTTTTTATGAAATATTTGTGAAGAAATCAAAAAAATGTCTAAAGCATTAAGGCATGCCTGTTTTTCCAGGCATGTTCTTCCACACAAGTATTCTTGCGCTAATGATGGCGTGCAAGTCAAAATCCCAACTAGAGAAGCTCAACACAAATAAGAGCTATCGGCTGAGAAAATAAAAACACTTGTGCGACGATAGCTCAAAAGCATTTGAGGCAGGATAGTTTTCACGAAGTGACGCCCATATATATACGTGATCCCACAACCATGGGTGCCTGAGACCTACATGCCATGAAACAATCATTTCTCTTATTCCTCGGAGTCAAATCATCTTTCCTTTTTCGGATCCAACTCTACGGGGGGAATTTTGTTGACACTCCTTTCCCCCACAGAGTCCAACTAATGGCGAAGGGGAATACCTTAAGCACAATAAGGGTCACCCTTTGAAGATCATCAAAAATTGACAAAGGCATGGGCCTAGAACCCATTAAGAGGTATGAGAGCAAGTTTCATGCATGCCATGCAAGTCACTTGCACGCCACCTATGGGTTGTACAATTCACTTGCACGCCCTATTCTTTTTTTCCCAAGGTGACAGTGGCCTATAAATATCCCTTGTGGACCCCAATTTTGAGGATGAATTTTCCATAACTCATATTCAAGATTTGGTCACCCAAGTCGTTGTCTGACATCTTCCGAACACTTGTAAGCCAATTCTTTACATAGAATGGAAGCTCTAAATAGGATGAATAAGGCTTTAGTGTTAGAACTCATCAATACTTGTGAGCCAAAGTGTCCAGCCCTTAAGGTAAATGAAGACACCTACAGGCCACCTTTCCCTCTCAAGGTAACTTGCACGCCACCCTTTTGGAAGCCTCTAGGGATGATACTAAGGGATTGAGTTCAATGTCTTTCAAGTACTACCCTATAGATTCTTTATCGCCCCAGGTGACTCATGTCGCGCAAGTCTACTTGAGTGACCAGGACTTGCGCGCCAGAACGATACTTGTGTGCCTTCTTCCTACTCACCACCTTTCCTCAAATACACCTCTCCTCTTAAATACATATCCTTCAAAACCCTCTTCAAAGCCATTTATGGAATGGTTATTTTGTTGGATTCCTTATCTGAAAGAAATACTGTGAGAACCTCTCCCAAAACCTTGTGACTTACAAGATTTATGTCACCACTGTTAGGGGTTTTCTGTATAACCTCATCCTTTAAGATGAGAAGATATTTTTATTTGGGCCTCATTATCCGGAGTAATCCCCATGTTACAAGTCCCCTTAACCTGGGCCTCCTTCTCAAGAGAATGCCACATTCGTAATTTCCTTAATCATTGGGCATCCTCTTCAGGAGTAATCCCCAATCTTAATTTCTTTTAATTAGGGCTTCCTTCCCAAGAAAAAGCCCCAATCATAAGTCCATCTTAATTTGGGCTTCATTTTCAGGTGTAAGCCCCAGGTTAAAACTCCAAATCTCTATAAAGTACAAATACCTTTATGGACCATGCTTCTGGGCTTCTTTCCTAAGTCATGGTCTTCGTCTACTTGGGCAGTCATACATACGTAAACCCCACATTATTTCTCATGACTGCATCATTCAAGGCACCATTGTCAAGTTTACTGATACCTCTTATTTCTCACACCGAGCATGTCTCACATGATCTTAGAGTGTGAATGTAATCACGAAATCTATTTTTGGGCCATTAACCATGCATAAACCCAATATTTCCTTACCCGAACTACGTGGAATTTGATCTCTTCTATAAAAGTAGAGTACGTAGGAAGCCTTTATAAGGTTCAAGCCCATCTTTGATTAATTAATTTCTGTCCCATTTGACGTTAAAATATATCCTACTTATCGAACTACATGGGTTATGATTCCATTTTAACAAGGATATTTAGGTATCCCATCTGCGGGTGTGATCCCAACTCTGAAATAATCTATATCCTTATAAACGACAATAAACTTCAAGTTCCCCACTGAGTGGCTTTAAAACCAGTATGATTTTCTTAATGAACAAGAGATTTCTATATAATGTATTGAAGGATACCATTGACTAAGAATCTCTAATACATTAGGATGATTCTCCATCGATGAAGAACCTCGAATACATATGAAATATACTCTAAATCCCATACATATAAATCGTTGATTGCTAAATATAAAAGAAAAAATCATTTTCATACTTGGTGAATTAATAAGGATTCAGAAACATAAAATCGATCTATGAGAGAGTCCTAGAGTAGCCAATAATTCCTCCCAAAAGGTGTGATGAGCCTGACCTCCCATCCTCTTGACCAATGCAAATTATTAAGCCTCATCGGTCTACAACTAATGAGCGCCTAGCTTTGGAATGTAGGTCCAAATGGATATAGAATCATTGGATGTTTACAGTTCTATGAATAAACCCATTAGAAACCGATTGGAAAGTTTGAACCATAAACAAACAAAGTCATCACCATATCAAAAATAAACAGAAGGTTATAATGCGAACATGAAACGGTGAGACTTGAGGTAAGTGATATTTTCGCACTTTTATTTCTACGGGACACATGCCTTAGACAATTTTCATTTATTATTTATAGTGTGTATACTTGATAATAATTATTATTAGGAGAATTTTTATAAATTGATATAGGTCTTTACATATCAATTTTAATATCTATATTTCATGAGGGTTATAGTTCAATGGTTACGAAATCGGTAAGGCAATGTTGTCTCAGTATCCCTTATTTGAAAGACATGTTATATTATACACCTGTAAAATTTTATGAGGTGTATGTACTAATCTTTGACATGTTAAATCATAAATCTATATTTATCTTGATATTATATGTTTCATTTTATTTCAATCTATCTTCTTTGAGAATATATGTTCAATCAAAATAATGTTTTATAAAAAAAAATTTAATGTTATTTTAAATGATCGATTATAAATTTTAAAAAACTATTTCCATGCTTTCTAAAATGTTTTTAAAAAGATTAATTTATATGTTTTGAAGGTTATTTTAAGTGATTAAGGTTTTATAAATATGTTATGATTTAAAATGTGTTAGAATTAAAAAAAATAGAAAATATATTTTCCTTAATAATTATTTCAATGATCTTTAAAAAACAATTTTCCATCATAGAGATCATTATTCAATTTTACTTATGATTGTATCGGTCTATTATTCAAGGATACTATTTTTATTCATTCTATTGTTGATTTATGTTTTTTATCAATGATTTATGTTGTTATGGGACACATAAATGGTTTCCATTATGTGATAGTTTCTTCCTATATCTCCCTCCAATTCATTGAGTAATGAATTACATCTCATGAGATAAATAAGGGAAAAAGTCGATGTACTTTATCTATGATGGAAAAGAAGTTTATATTCCTGAAATGCATTGGAAAAATGGTGTTATGTCCCAATTAAGGAGTCAAGTTAGTTATCCTTGAAATATGAAATTGTTTTCTATACTTATGATGTTTCCACATTCATTTATGACTTGAACATATGGTGAATGATTGAATTATGATGAATTTGTATTCTCACAATTCATGTCTTCTAAAATGTTAATTTTTTGTACCATGTATCATGTTTTTTTATCTATAGAAGGATGGGAATTAGCTTTTTATATTATTCTCATGCTCACATACCCATATTTATTCACATACACATTGATATGAAAATAAATTTATATCTTACATTTTAACCCATACTAAGAATCTCATCACACCCTTTATTTATTTTTACTTTCCTCATGTTAAGATGAAGGGTTTTATGCAAGGGTACCAAAAGGAAGATCATTTATGGAAGAATTTATGCTCTTAAAAAATTATAATATTCTATTTTTTGTTTTTTAAACACAGTAAAATTTTACGGTCCTCATACATGTGTTTATATAATGTAATGAATATTGATATAAAAAGATGTAAAATTCATTTATGAAAAAAATTCTTCTTAATAGTTGGTATTAGAGAAAATTATTAGTCAAAAATTGGGAACTCAAATGAGAAAAATATAGTTACATTACTCTGGATATTAATAATGAAATTTCTAGGAATTTCTCTAGGGATAAGCCTAAGGTATCATTCATTGAAGAATACGACATAATTTAGACGTCCTATAGGTGATTGGTCGTATTTATATAGTTTTTTTTACTATTGTAATTGTTTTCACTCTATTATTTCTAGTTTTAGTCAATGGGTGAAACCAAACATAATTGTGTTAATGTAGAATATGATGAGTAATTTTTGGATGTGAAGTCAAAAGGATTGATCACTTGAGTAAAAGCCGTTGTGATCATTCCTAAACAGTTTCCATAAAACATGATTAACATTTTTTCTGATAAAAAACCCTCTGAATCACCCCAGATGAGAATGAAAGGTTTTTATAAGAATTATGGTAGTGTATACAACATATGAATAAAGATTAAATTTCTTTTATACTATGAATGTCGGAATAAACACCCAAATGGATTCCTTAGATGCATAATAAGATGTTTTTCATGTGGAAGAGGACACAATGAATGAAACTAATAAGGAAAAATAAAAAGTTAAATTGATGAAATGAATAGTAGTATTTTCCTCCCTAAGGTACTATCAATTAATGAATTCATTAAATTTGTAAATAATGGGAATTAGGAAGAAAGATGTTTTAAGATGAAAGATCATGAAGATAATCAACAAGTTAGTAGAAGTAATGGTTATATTGCTAAATATTATGAAACTACATGATAAATTTGAAAAGAAATAGGTATTATGTAATTGGATGTGGTATCATTTTTAATGGATTAAATGTGAAGTTAAATAATCATTGTTTTTATGTATTTGGATTTAATAATTATGTGAAATATAAATGATTTTTCAATTTAATCTTTTCACTAAGGATTTTAAATAATATGTTTAATGATTTTGATGGACTATATCATTGATTTAATGGAACATTGATATTCATAATAAACACTTGATTAAGGGAAATATAACCCTTAATATGTTCCTGATGTTAATATAAGGATGTTTGTATAATCTAAATTGAACATTACTAACTACCTTGTAATTGATTAATGACTTTTACAAAAATTAGATTATGAAATCATTGATGATTTTTATAGCATATTTATATTTGATTATATATCCCATAATAATTGGAAAAAGGAATAATGCATATGTTCAATAATTATTTTTGGTAATTCAAATTATTATTTGGTTTCAAGAGAGTATATGATAAGGTATTCACATGATTGGTAGATGAAAAACATGTGCTAGTTTATGATATATGGGGGATCAATGTAAGACTAATTATTTTAAATTTAGAGACTATATTTATATTGTGTTGGAATTTTATCATTTATATTTTTTGTAATATTATCCATTTGTGGAAAAATCTTATGTTGAACATCATATGTGGTTTCAGATAATAAATTATTATCTCACCAAATGATTATTTATGCATATTTGATAAATTGGATAACATTTTTGTGGTGATAAAGAAAAATGGAATGACCTATAAATATATTTTTTTATGTCATGATATTTTAATTCATCATGAATGAAAAATTAAACTTCATTTCATGGAGTATGACATGAAATGATAATTGATCAATACACAACTAAAGTATGAGATTTCTATTTTGAAATTTAATTAAATAAATTAAGTATTTCTTCTCCAGAATATTATATATCTATATGGAAGGGATCGTGAAACCAAAAATTATATCCTAGTACCTTATTTTATAATTAATCAAACTATCCCTTAGATAATTATAGATTTATGACTTTATGATTGTTAGCTTTCACCTAACTATATTGTCTACTGCTCTCTATAATAACATTATAGTTATATTTCTCTTCAATTTACTTTCTTTCACTAGCCACAGATGTTCTACTTTGTGGAAACCAAGTTATGAGTCACTTTGTGTGACCATTATGATTCCAAATTTACCTTTTTTAAATGGTTTAATTGTATTCATTTTTATTACATGGGATTATTTTAATAAAATATTCAAGTATTAATCATTCGATAACCTATATGATTTTTTAGGGATACATTCATTACCGGGGAGGGGGAGGTAGAATGCACCACCCAAATTTTTTTATAAAATAGATATTTAAAAAATTTATTTCTTTCATATATTTAAATTAATGTTACACCAAGATATACTTCCTCTGTGTGCAACACCGTATTACATTGTGTTACAGGAAACACTAATTTTCTACAAAATAACTTTTTATTATTATAATTTTTAAACCAAATAATTGTGATATATCGATTAGAATGGAAGGTATTAAAATTATTAAAATCAATAAGAAATTATTTTTTACAAATTTAAATATAATTATTTTAAAAATTAATTAAAAATTAACATAAAACTATTTTTTAAAATAAAATGAAATGTTTTTTCTGAAAAAAACACAAATTTACATAAATGGGTTTTATACCTATATATAAAAAATTAATTATTTCATTATTTTATTAATGAAATATATATATATATATATATATATAATATTTATGCAATATAATTATTAACATTCATCCTTTGTAGTATCTATAAAAGATATAAGAATAATTCCAATTTTACTCAAAAAGAATATATTTTTTTAAACAAAAACTTTTACCAAATTTTTTGGTGAACATGTTTTAAATTTAGTTTATGACACTTTCATAAATTTTATGTGATAAAATTAGTTTTTTAATGTTGGATATAAAAATTTTATTTGACTACATTTTTCGTATTTTTTTATTATTTTGCATGTTTTGATGAATAGTGGAAAAATATTGGATGTTTATTAGAATCTTATTTTTTATGTAAATAATTTATTGTGTTATATATTATTTTTAATTGGATTTAGAATATAATTAGATTTAAAAATTATCATTCAATCCAATTTAGGAAATTTGAATCAATTTCACATTGAATTTTGATATGAAAACAATTCAACCTTTCGAATGTTTTCACTTTGAAACCATGATGTTTCTTCCCATATAGAAGATTAAATTTTAACTAATTCTTGAAAATTATTTGAATTATATTTTGAAAAAAAATTACTTATTTGTTATTAGAAAGTAAAAATTTATTAATTGGGCCTCTTTTATTTTCGGACAATATCAATAATATCTTCTGTAATTTATATTACCATAGTTAATGGTGAATTGGGTAATTAAGTGTTAAAAATAAAATTATAAATTTTATAAAACTACCCTAAATATTTTCCAAATGTTATTGGATGAATTTAAATTTATCCTTAATGCATTTGTATGTAAATTTTGTATTGTAATAAGACATATTCCTTGAAAATATAATTTTATATTATAAAAAACAACGAGAGTGACATCATACTGCACTATTACTTTTAATAAGTATAATATTATTAATGTTGCGTTATATAGAATATATTACCATGTATATATATTATTCAGAAATATAATTTAATTATCTATTCCATGTAAACTTATTTAATAGAATTTGTGAAAAATAGTTATCATAAATATTTACACAGGGATTATACAATAATTATTTAATTAACGATAACACTAATTTAGTGGTGTTGAAAATATTAAATTATATATAATTGGAATTAAATAATCACATAAACACATTTTATATGGTAATATGAAATATTAGTGGTGTAAAACAATATTTTTTTTGAAGTTATCTTCTAGAAATTATTTTCATATAGTCAATGTGATGAATAGTTTCAAAATTGACAGAAATTATATATTTTGAAAATAATATTTTATTAAATTATTTTAAAAATTATTAAAATCCTAAATAGGGAAAAATTTGAAAAATCATCAATTAATATATCATAAAGATACCATTTAACATTTAATTTACAGATAATATGTAAATAATATTCACCTTTTAATATTGAAAATGTTGTAAACGTATGTAAAATAAAAATTTGTTAACAAAGGGTTAATCAAATAGTTAATTTTGAAACATAAAAAATCATGTAAATTCTAAATCAATTGATGTAAATAAACCCTAAACCAAATTATTTTCTAATTAAATTCTATTTGGATGTATTTTTATTGATATAACATTTATTATAATTTAATATTTATTGAGAATCCCAAGGTGCACCTCACCTTCGTTATAAAAGGAAACATCCTCCCTCACCCTATTTCATCAAATTTAATCTTCTATATCAAGAATAAATAAAAAAAATATCTTCTCCACTTATATTTCTACATTGAAATTATTCTTGTTATCCAAAAAGACCAACTCTCGAGTCCTTCAGAGAAGATCTAATGAGGCCGTTTCATAGAAGAGGTAATTGCTCTATTAAGTCACTCTCTTTTTTAAACATTATATAAATCATATAAAACTATGATAAATATAAATAATAATAACTTTATAATACCCAATATTATTTAATTTTATAATTATTATAACACTCCATTATACAACCCCTTTCCCATCAAACTAAAGTGAAATTATCACTCAGTCGTACATATAGTTTACAATATCTACATAACGATGTTATTAATTTTCCATCACCATATTATATGAATAAGAATTATTATGGATTTAATGTTTATATATGATAATAATTCCATAATTATAATTCAATAATGATCTTATCATATCAACCATTTTACTACTAAATCTTTTGGGAAATAATAATGTCGCTAATGCGTATGTATGGCTTACCATCTCCATGACGTGATGTGATTAAATTCTAATATATATTTACATGGGTGGTATTAAGGGTGAAAATTTATGAATAATATATATATATATATCATAATAATGATTTTGGAAAGGATGGTACCATGATCAATGTGTAAGGATCAGGACTACCAAACCAAAACATGCTTTGAAAATGAAGTAGTTACCACATAGACAAATTATTTTAATTTTAATTAATGAGTGATAAGATGTCATAAAAAATCATACATTGTATGAATGATATATGGTTATATAATAAATTTATAATAAATCCATATTGTTTATATAGGAGGTCTGAAGGCTATCATGGAAAGACAATAGTTGTAGTAATGTATTTTTGTCTCACGTTTATTTTTGTGGGACATAAGCCATCTAAACTACTAATTTAATTTGTTTCGTGTATATCATGCATATTGATAAATTTTATGATACTTATTATATAAATTTATTTTTATTTACGAATCCATTTGATGATATCTATTTCATTGGGTTTACGATTTAAAAGATACCAAATTGGTAAGGTAATTTTGTCTCACTTTTACTGCTTTGAGACACATGTTATATTATGCACCAATATTATTTTAAAATTTAAATATATTACATTTTATCATGTTTTATCCTGAATATTCTAATTTTGATGAAATTATAAGATTCTTGTAACCTTAATATATCTTAAGGTGGAAATATGTGTTTCATCAAAACAAATTTTTCTAAAAGAAATATAGAGTTATTACAAATGAAATTTTATGAATCTTCAAGGAAAATTGATTTCAATGATTTGTAATTGGGTTTTGAAGCTTACCTTTTGGGTATTCAATTTTATTTTCAATATATTTGGTTTTTTAAATATTTATTTCATTTAAATGTTTTCGAATTTATAAATAGAAGAGATATTTTCCTCCTAAATTATTTTAATAATATTTCTAAACCCATTATCCATCTAAGAGAACATTATTCAATGTTACTTATTATTTACTAGGTTAATGATTCAAGGATGATATGTTTATTATTTCTGTGGTCGATTTATGTTTATTCTGAATGAATCATGTTATTGTGGGGGAAATATTAATGGTTCTAAATTCTGTATAGGTCTGACCTATATATCCCTCCAATTTATTGGGTAACAAATTATTTCTCATGAGATTGTTTTGGGAAACAAGAAAATGTACTTGATCTACAAAAAGGGAAAGTCGATGTGCATGATCTATTGGGGGAAAGAGGTCATCAGGCAAGATGTGAGATTATTCGTAGTTATCCATGAAAATTCAAATTATTTTTGGTACTTCTGAGGTTTAAACAAAAAAAATTATTAATTGAACTTATGGTTTATGATTAGGTTATAATTATTGTTTATTTATATGATTCACATCTTATGAAATATAAATGTTTTATGCCAGGAATCGTGTTAAAGATCCCTGATAGGTTGGTTATGAAATAAAATATGATCATGATTACATAACCATATTTATTATCTTAATCTATCATAATATAATAAATTAATAACATCCATGTTTACCCTTAATGAGAATATATGATCACCCATTACTTATTTTTCCTTTCCATATGTTATGAAGAATGGTTTTATGTAGGGTTACTGAAAGGGAATTTCATTGAGAGAGTCATTAAGTATATTTCACCAAATTATATTTTTTGGTTAAATGTTTCCATAAGCACTAATATATTATGGTCCCCAGGTATGTCATTTTATAATGTTAGGAATATTAATATAAAAATATGTAATATACATGTATTTAAAGCCTAGGTTTTTAAAAGCCTAAACTACTTGCAGCTGCCCTTACCTTTATCCTATAGCTCCCAGAGCCTAGAACGGATCAACTAAGGGTATTTGGGGGGGGGGGTGTTAAGAATTAATAATGTATTCTGCCTCCTGATACCCCACCATATGCTCCTCCATGTCTTCCTCCCTATTAGCCTGGTATCTTCTATCATTGCATCTTCATAGGCAACCCATCCAATGTATCTTTATAAGTCACTCCTCGAGATGGGAAATATAATAGATGATATCTAGGACCATATCAAGAGTATAACATCTTCTTCCATTTATAACAAGATCCATCACATGATCCATGAATCATATAACCTTTGTCTTGGAATTACCAATTGAAACAGGTCTCACATACTAGTCTGTATGTCTATCATTTTCTCCATGATGCTGAAGTCTCAATTCCTTTTTTATAATTACTAGAACCATATTTATGTTATTTCTTATCTAGTAATCTCTCAACCATGAATGAATTATTCAGAAACCCTACATATATAGGAATTCATTGTGGTATCACAATATCTACTAATTTATTTCAATGTCCTCAACCGATGGACTGATATTGAAAGAACTAATCTAGTTCCAAATAAATTGCGTACCAAGATAGGTTAGTGAACCACGATGAATATCCAAACATTTTCATAATTACTTATTAAAGATTTTTATGGTTCTGTATGTGAAAAAATATCATCAAATTATGAGAAAACTTATCTTTGAAAGGAATATTGAACTTTGAAAATTCTAGGGTCATCTAATAATATGAATGGTTTACTAAGAACATACATCATCCTACAGAGCCATGAAGAAGGCTTGCTACACGAAACAAAACTGTTTTGTAGGTTTCATGAAAAGTTGGAAGAAAAAGAACACTACAACGGGCCAATACGTAGACCCATGTGTCTTTGTATCGCATCTATTCACGAGGGATTGATGTGCCCAACCTAATGAAGTGATCTCATCATGCACAACTCATCGGACATTACTAGTGATACAATGTACAACATAATATGTGGTGGTATAATTGGTGAAACACATTGAGGAAACACATCCTAAATAGGCCTCCATATCGAAGATTCATCAATGAGTGGATCGTCCTCATGACCCTTCTACAGAATCCCCAGTGATAAACATTGTGGAAGAATTCAGTGACATATAAAAGGCATACTATCATCAATGAGTATATATGGAAAGATGACTCGAGAAGGGAATGTAAACCACAACCCATTCCTATATGAATAAATTATCAATGATTTCCCAAAAACTATTTTTTTGTAGGATCTGGGTGAATATCCAAGTTATAAAAGTCTTTATTTAAAGATACATTGATCGTCACACTAACACTGGAGTCCCTAGATAAAGAGATAAACTTGAACCAAATATAACTATTGTCATAAAACCGAAAAAAAAATCTCACATAATCTAGTACTAGGGTATAAAGAACACCCTCTAATAACACTCTAGCATAAAAAATCACGATGAGACCCATTCCATGACTACCATAATCCCACCTCTATTAGGTAATGGTATAGCGACCAATGATTAGTGTGAATATAACACACATGGGTGGCCTTAGAATAATGTACATGTACTCACATACACATATCGAATCACCTAAAATGTTTAAATATAAAACAACTAAAAAAATTCATGAAAACATATAAAATCCCACCACCATAGTAAAATAAAAAATATATTGGAATGAATGGTCCAAATAAAATCTCACCAAAAGAAACTGTGGATAGGTCTAACCAATGAAGTAGGAGAGTACTTATGTCAATTCAATCATTGAAGAACACCTTATTCTATCTAGATCACTCAGCTCTACCTTTTACTAGTCCCTCTTGGAATCCATAAAAAGGTTGGTCATCTACATAAGGCATGACACATGCGGGAAAAGACAATTTCATGGTGATTATAACAATACCAAGTATGACACCCTAAATCAGAAAGCATATAGAATCGATAAGAATATTCATATCATCATAGGTATATGTAAGTAGCATACATAATAATAATATCTATATATACTCATAGTAGATAAAAAATATCACGGTAAGATAAAAACAGGAAAGATATATTAGGAATCCTATTTGAATGTTCCATATAATTCTCAAATGGGAGGACAGACTCTCCTAGTTAGATATCACTGATGGTGTCAATCATAGAGGTTATTATCACTAGGTATTTCGATTATAAGAAAACACCAGTATTTTGAATTTATTCACACAAATATGGGTATCTATCACAAGTATATGGGGTATACTAACAACCCAATTTTGATAAACCCACTATGTATGGGACGACACATGCATAGTGTTGGTCCTGATTACACCAAGAAACCCTCCCTGGAAAATAATAATGATAATGGACTCACTCTGGGACTCATCGATGGATTCCAACAAATCTATTTGAGAATAATTTTCCCAAAAGGAGATCAATATTCTATACACATGATGTGATTCCATAACCACACACATTGAAAGGATCAAGGTAGAATGCCCTAATGATATTTTCCGTGATGAAGATGAAATGGTCATGAAACCTTCTTTGAAGAATTACACATTTTTTCACATTAGTACCTGGTTTTAACCATGTAAGATGGCCCATGCCCATTTCCATTTCTGAGTGCATGGTGTGTGGCCCATCACACTTCATGTGCATCCACAAGTCTCTTGGGCATGTTCCACCTGTTACACTGAGCATCTTGATAGGGTGTACATGGTGTATGTCCTAGATCACATGGAAAGTAAATCCATAAAATATTGGGGCATTTACATCCTATACACTCTATGTTTATTAGATAGGGTCACATGGTTTGTGATATTTATCTCATTTCCAAAACCCTGGCACCACACCGAGGGGGGATAGTGAGTCTGGTTCTATAAAACGTACCATGGGGAATGAGATTTTATAAATTCTAATATTTGCTCTTATGTTGTCACATGTTCTTCTAGATCATCATGGTTAAACCACAAACCTATCATAGGAACATGGATATCGATCATTGTGAGTTATAAATTATTACACGTCATATTTCATCAAATTTAATTATTTGGTACACAACCATTGTCCCTTCTCATAGCCACCACATTCCCCAATCAAAATTTGGTTTTTTAAAATTTTCTTTGATCTATCATCACCATCATCAAATATTGATCCAATCATTGATCAAAACACAAATTGTTTATAACAATTAATTACACCAAGACACAGGTACACAATAATTGGTTATTCTTTATTTTTTGAACCATTTCCCCAAAGGAATGTCGATGGTGAAAAAAGTATAATGGTGAGAAAAAACAAGAAATTGAAGACAAGAATGAATCTAAATGGTGTTAATGTTTTTACTGATTCATTTTCCTTAGAACAACAGACAAATATCCAAAACAGATAAACAATTTATCCCATGGTTCATGGAAATAAACCCATACCCACAATATGATCAATATATGAATCATTCTATTGGTCAATTGATTTGCATTCCTCATAGAATTAGAATATAGGTATAAATCTAGGTAAATTAATTTTCCAACATCAGGATGGATTTATCGTTGATAATGAATGAATATAAATCATTTTCATTGGTGAGATCATTTTATTTTAATGGCTCAACATTCCTCGATCATGATCAGATTTGTGGTAATCATATTATAATGTTCACATACAATGGTTACCTAGGTAACAAGGGTGAAATGAATAAACTTGAGATCTCATCATAACCAATCATATATATTGGATATCAATTTTCTATATCCAAACAAATAAAACAATTAAATAAATTTATTTACATTATTATTTATGCTCGTGATGCATTTTAACAAAGTGTTTGAGGCTAACATACATAATAGTTCACCTAGACTAAATCCCAGTCCCTGAGCTCAATAGTGGACCCAGATTTATTATACATGCCTTCATTTTAGAGTCAATGTACATTTTCATGAAAACAATGGACACATGATATTATATTTATTTAATATAATTCAAAATTTAATTTTGGTATCACTAGTCTTTATTAACTCACATCGTCAGAGTAGCTACTGCCCAAAATAATCCTTATAATATATGAATGTAATTAATGGAAAAAAGAGGGAAATTAACATTGTGAATTTATTATATTAGAACTAAGTGTTCATCTACATTTTCAGAAAGAAAATTAATTCCTTGAATGATTCTAATTGGATTTTGATTGATGTTACAGAACTCTTTGGATTATTCATTTGGCTTTATTCAAGTCCCAAAATAATGTTACCTAGGATATCATCAAGGGGATCAAGTAGAAATTATCATATTGAGGTGATATTACAAGGGTACACCCCATTAGATTTCACATAGATTATATAACAAAATTGAAATGAATCATATTAATCCTTATTTTATACTTGGCTTCAAGGTATGGAATTTTGGTGATGAGATCAAAGGAAAAGTGAAATTATATTATGCTTGATTACTAAAAGCATTACACAACTTTCTAAATAATAATACCATGATTCTGGTAGAGTAATAAATGATCATTATTTTATGTGGATTTCTTTGTTTCACTTTGGGTATCACTTGATATGTGATACTCTTAGATACCTCGGATCATAACCATGGGTTGTATTTACGATTTACTATTATTTTTTTCAAAAACATCAATATTAATCCAATTAAGTTAAAACCAACTACAAATCAAACAAGGAACCATAGATTACATGTTTACTATTTATTTCATAGACTTATTCATTGTACCTACTCATTAATCATTTTACATTCACTAGATAGATAATGTTATACATCATTGGTGGTGACCTACTGAGTTTTACTGAAACCATATTTAAAATGTTATTGGGTACTTAGACAGATTCCATATATACAGGTATGGATGAGGGATAGGGCCCATATTTTTATAGTTTGATCATTTATATCGATATGCTGTACCGATGAAGAGGACCATGCTAGTGGTCATTATATAATTTATTTCTACCTAGCATTATTTTCATTATTTTTTATAACATGTATTGTATAGTATTATCTCTCCATATTTTGTGAAATATATTTTCATTATCATTTATACATGATACGGGTTGTTGATTTTAGTTGTTAATTATAACTGGGATGATTTTCTTCCGCACCATTTCATTTATTAACATTATGCTATATTTGTTATTGATATATATGGAATAAACTACGAATTTTACCACTTGTATATCGTCACTGGTAGTCATCAACCTCAAGTTCATGGGGAGGCACAGTTGAGGCCATTTATTCTACTAGTACTATTACTGTTTATGAAGTGAACTAGGTTTTTAAGTGTCAAATTGGTATCAATTGTTTTCTCATCTTACTATTTTGGGATTTTATGCATCAGACTAGGAACGTGTTGGATGTTGGTAAATATATCATGTCTCGGAATGGATAACCCATGAACAAGGGAACACTAAATTTTATAGGGATGATATTAGTAATCATGATGTTTGTAATTATAGATGATGATTATTTCATGATGAGTGAATATTGTACTTCTAATGGTTATTGATTTATGGATTTACCTCTTAGCTCGATACGGAAAGAGATGAGGTGTTTTTATGCATCATTTTATGAAAATAGGATTCATATGTAATTAACATTCTAATATCTATACTATGATTGAAATATAATGTGTCATGCTTAGTAGTACTATATGATCATGTGATAATTTTTCATGATAATATGCATACCATTCATTCGGGATTATGTGCCATGTTTATTAATACATGATGATCATGTGAATATTTAGCATGCTTTTCTGTATACCATGCTTCTCCAATTCCCTTCATTACATATCTATAATGTGTACTGATATGATAAAATTACTCGTTGTTGTTAATATGTAAAGATGGAGAAATATTGTCTATATAAAACTATATAGAATTTTACAATATATCACGATGATGGAATTATATGTATCCAAATTTAAAATGATTGGTGAAATGAAATTTTTTTAAAGTCAAATCAAAAAAATATAATAGAATGGGTAAATTTTTAATAAATTCAAGTTATTGATTATAGATGATAGACAAATGGTACCTCAGTTGCAACTTATAATGGATTTTACCTCTATAAATTTGGAATTATAACCCATATAAATTAATCCTTGTATGATTTAGATGACCTATTTTCGTGAGTTTTATAATTTCGTTCTTATGAGTTAACACTATAATTGATGCTGAAGTATATGTGTCATGGGTATAACTGAGGAATTCATGTCTATATCAGAGAGAACCGAAACCAAAATGAACTATTTCAATCTAAAAAGTAATACTCTTTTAATCCCACCTCCATTGTTAATGGTTGGGGCTCGGAATCTCGGTGGCCAAGAAGGTTATTTCATGAATGTAAAATGGCTTGATAATAACCATCAGAGTCATGGAGCACTTTATGAATTGACGAAGGGTGGATGGTCTCTGTGTGAGTCCGAAATTCAGCTTGCAGAGTCATTCATATTTTTTAAACATGAGATTTATTGAAGAAACTCCAACAATATTTTAAAAACCCAATTCCCTATAAGTATTCCATTTTGTGAAAAAAATTATGAATGTTTATTCCCCTTTCCAAATCAAAATGTCTCATGATTCATGAACCTCTTACTCTTTATGAACCAAAGATGAAATGGATCACCCATGCTATCAAAGCTTCACAAACCCCATTTCCATGTGTTTTTGAAATCCTACACCTAAGTTGGGGATGCAACATGACAAGGAATACAACCTTTGAGAATGAGAAAGTCCCTCTTTATAACTTCAGCCTTCACAATACACTCCTCTCAAGCATTAGGACCTCCCATCAAGGCTAGTTTACCATGTTCTATGATGCATACTCCACGATGAAGCCCCTGACCTCTTCAAGGACCCAAATACTTGAATGAACCACCTTTGTTAACACCTAATATTTATGGATGTCCACTCATGAGAATCTTTAGGGAACCTCCATTTGGTTTACTATATTTCACAACAGCTGACAACCTAAGGCTCCCAAACAAATCTAGGACTGATTCTGCTGCACCATGAGTCCCTATGTGACCATTTCAACATACTCATGTTTCCTCCCACTTCACACCAAGTTTCGATCAGTAATACCACATACCTTTTTCTTCACAGCACAGTTACCATAACCCCATTTCTATCTCATCATAGGGAACATAATATGGAAATTGTTATTGTCCATCCCCCACCATATTTCTAGCACCATGCCCCGATCAAGGCACATGAGTGGTGGTCACATATTTTCTTGATGTAAAAAGTGAGTCGATCTGCATCTGAAATGATTGATGTAAAAAGTAAGTCGGTTTACATCTGAAATGAATGATGTAAAATCATTCACTTTTTACATCAAGGGAATATGTGACCACCACTCATGTTCCTTGAGCGGGGCATGGTGCTAGAAATATGGTGGGGGGATGGACAATAACAATGTCCATATTATGTTCCCTATGATGAGATAGAAATAGGGTTATGGTAACTGTGCTGAGAAGAAAAAGTCATGTGGTATGACTGATCCAAACATGGTGTGAAGTGGGGGGAAACATGAGTCTGTTGAAATGGTCACATAGGGACTCATGGTGCAGCATAATCAGTCCTAGATTTGTTTGGGAGCCTTAGGTTGTCAGCTGTTGTGAAATATAGTAAACCAAATAGAGGTTCCCTAAAGAGTCTCATGAGTGGACATACATAAATATTAGATGTTAACAACGGTGGTTCATTGAAGTATTTGGGTCCTTGAAGAGGTCAGGGGCTTCATCGTGGAGTATGCATCATAGAACAGGGTAAACTAGCCTTGATGGGTGGCCCTATATTCATGAGAGGAGTGTATTGTGAAGGCTCAAGTTCTAAAGAGGGACTTTCTCATTCTCAAAGGTTGTATTCCTTGTCATATTTCATCCCCAACTTAGGTGGAGGATTTCAAAAACACATGGACATGGGGTTCATGAAGCTTTGATAGCATGGGTGATCTATTTCATCTTTGGTTCATGAAGAGTAAGAGGTTAAAATCAGAAGACGTTAAAATCATTCCCTGTTATATTTCTATAAATTTTCTTGATTTGTATCCATATAACGCAGAACATGTGAGATGAATCCAATATATACCACTTGAATAATTGTGGGGTGAATCTGGTAAAATGACTAGGAAGAATTAAACCTCCTACGTCGTTACCTAATGAAAATCATTGGATTCCTTGAGTTCTGTACCCAAAGATTCCTCATTTGAGATTCCCGCCCAAGAGAAATAGTAAAAGTGCCTAATGCTCCAAGTATCCAAACATGATCAGGGATTTCCTACATTTCTAATATCCGGAAAAAAGTTTACTAACCTATCAAGATGAATGTATAATGTCAAGACAAGATGATTTTAATTAACCAGCATCCATTAAGAGTTGGAACTGGTAATGAGTTCTTTGGGGATGAATTAAATCTACAATGGAGATTCTGACTAATTAATGATATCAGAATAGATATCCATGGATGAACGAAATTAGACCCCTTCATCCAATTTTATTGAGAAAACATCACAATTGTAACTGATGAATGTTTCGTACCTTTATAAAGAAGGAATGTAGGGAAAAAAATAAGAAGCGACTGTACCCATCTATGATGACATATAGATAATCCCCAAAAAAAGTGTCGAAAACCAAAATGGTGAAAATGATGTGAAAATATTAATTATATCTTGGGTACAAGTAATGTTTTGGAATCAGTATATTATCAGGACATTGGATTCATATATCTTACACCAGGTCACAAAAAAATGTTGTTATCCCAACATGCAACTCATTATATATTGGGGATGTTAGTTGTTGTGAATCCTTAGTCCTTGAAAATGTTAGTGTGGATATCTATCCATCATGGAAATATTGGACAATTCTAGAGACATAGGAATTTTATTCCTTATTTTATGTACCAATGGATGAAGTCATATTCATTATAGAATTCAAATTATGGGAAACATGAAACATTGATCCTAAACTTGTCCAGGATGGGAAAATATAAATGTAACAATTTGAATCGACCCCAAAAATTTACGGAATTATTCCATGAAATTAGTAATATGGAATCCAATCCCTGTCTCACCTTCATAACTCATCCATTAAAGTGTTATTGGATCCCTTTTATGTTAGTACGAGTAGAAGGGGGTCCTTCAACTAGGGATATAACCCTGCAATACCTAGAGGAATCAGTGGATCACTTATAAAACTAACCCATGGGTCACCCAGGGAGCTGCTACCCACTATTCGAATTGAAAAACACTTTTGGGAGTATCTCACCAAAGAAATCATATGACTCACTCTCCTATGTTGAGGAGTTGGGGATTATTAAGTCATCCTGGCCGAGACTAATGACCAAGTGCATCAAAAGAGTAATACCACCATACTTCCTCAATTATAGAAAGGAGTAGTTATTTAGGATGACGAAAAAGTGACCTCTTTTCCATTGTACATTTTTCATGGTCTGAATCACTCAACAACATCGGTGGTAGGCTCAAGAGAATTTATGACAAGGGGAATTATCTTTGACAGTTACAGTGTCCCCTTCCACCACAAAAAAATCCCACTATATCCAAAATATTATAATAAATGGATCCATATTCACTCCATTGGGATCGATACCCAACAACCCCATGGGAAAGATGGAATGTCTCTGTCAATAATTGGTGATCCGGACAGCCATTACGGGCCAACCCATAATGATGAGATGCATCGTTGATGTTTCTCCCACCCCATCACCAACATAGGTAGAGTTAGTACATGCCTTATTGACAATTATAATATTGATCCACTCTGTTCATTCAAAAACTATCATGGAGGTCCAACCCTTACTCCCACTTCTCAATACTGAGGCCATACCCATGTCCATTTAAATAGACATGAGGTTCTTCCTTGTGGTACAAAAACAATCACAGAGGTCCTCACCATGCCAAAGAGTTACCCTACCACAAATAACCATATTGGGAATATGGATAAACAATTTCTATAGAAGGGGAAGTCATGGGAAACATTAAATCATCATTGACCTAGTCTACTTGTCTACATCTGAAGACACAGACTGATAATTCATAGAGTTTCCTCCCCAACTACCTTATTCTATGGAAGGAGTACGACATTTGATGTTTTTTATCATAGAATATGAGGTCCGAAAAATCCTCGTATCCCTCTATTGGAATATGTAGGCATAAAATATCTAGTCCCTTTCCATGGGCTATTATTTCATCCATCTCCATTAAAACCAATCTCGTTCTCTATGTCTACCTTCGATAATAGGGAGATGTTCTATTATCAGACGACTACATCAGATAGTGATAACCTTTCCAACACACATACATTAGTGATATATAAGATAACTACCTCCATCACGCGTGAGGTGGTAATGAATACCCCATTTGATAGGGATGCGATGATGCGGTTGGAACCATCCCCATTTAATGTTCCGGTGTGCAGTGAATGACTGACTCGTACATTGAATCCTATATAGGGAAACCATCTTCCAAACCAATCCACATATATTAAACTATATATACTAGACTAGTGATGATTATATATTTTTTTACCATGGAAAATTCTCTATGAAACATGGATTGTGGGAGTTTCTAGAAGCCTATATGTTGCCTTGGGTAATATGGCCATCTACGACTACGAACATCGATGTTCGAGAGTGCCTTTATTGAGTTTGACTGTGTTTTTCCCTAGAACCTCTAGGTAAAACTTCACATCCTCTATGATTTTTAGTTTACTTATCTAGGAATCTAGGGTCACTTCAAGAACTTTGGTCATTAGTGAATAATATTTGAGTTGGAATCTCTCCTAGTGGCTTAGCACCTTGAGTTTCTTGGATACCATCAGATAATCCAATAATGCTGTGTTAAGAGCCCCAAAATGATCTTCCAAATTATATTAGTGGACTATCCTCATGTGATAATTAGGGGGTGTAGACAGTATTCTTCTCTCCCCTTCATCCCTATCTTATGACATCGAGGCTTTCCAATTGATGGTGATAGTTCTACTCTAGATATTGTTATGGGAAACATATTTGTTTCAATATTTCACAAGAATAGGGGTACAAACACAATATTTAAGGGAGATGGTCTTCCAAAATGGGTAGCACGGTGCCATATATACACTCTTACAGGTGTCCACACCCTCCAATAAAAGAAGGTACTTAGCCTTATGGATCCCCTAAATGAAACACTATTCCCCAGTTGAACTCATGATAAGGGTAATGTTACGATTTCATGCTCTCATCCATCTGTGTATAAGATAAATAGAGTGGAATATCTCATGACAACTATATTTCTATTGATGATAATAGATCTGAATAGATTTATCGATGAGATGATTGGTGATTTGTTTTTGAATTATGGTTCATTCCAAAGAGTTCCTGTTTATCTTCCAATGTGGTTTCAAGTACTTCTTTTCTAGTTTTCCCCAATGAATCAGGGAAATACCATGCATCCAGAAAGATCATAGGTATAATTTTATTGAATGTGGCTGAGATATTAGTTGAAAAACCCTCCCAAGTAGTGCAATTTCCCTCTTTGATAACCAATTCATACCACCACATATGCTACTGAACTTGCATACAAAATTGATGATCTTATCAATGAATTTGTGGTCATAAATCATTATTATAATAGATATAAACACCACTATGAGTTGATATATACTCTCAACACTCACTATAATGACATAGAGAGGTGACATTTTGAGACCCCACAAGATGGGAATCCATATCCAGCACAAGTTGATGACATGTGAAACCCCCTAAATTTGGGAATCCTGGTTTTTCCCCATTCAACGATATGGGGGACACACTACATCACATGGCCTACTAAATCACTAAGGGTGGGACTCTTTTGGGATCCTCAGAGTAGAAGGAGGCCACGCAGATCTAGTGTTTCGTCAAGAAATTTGAAGGACCCACATTTTTCAGCTATTACCAGATGTCTATAGGATCAATCAATAGTTGGGAAGACCTTCATAGATTGTTATTTTACAAGTTCAACTAGAAATTATGCAAGACTAGAATTTTGAGCCTCTTGAAGATCAAGAAAAATATTGGTAAGCATATCCATGATATTTTTTACCTTGTGTAAAAACCCCACATACTCACTCGAAATGTCACCAACTCAAGAAAAATTACTATTGATGTTCTTGGGGAATGAAAATAATGACATGGTCCCAACCCTCATCACTCTGATTTCATAGGGGGGTTCTCAGATAATTATAATAAATCCCAGTGAAAGGAAAAATAATTAAATCATTCCATGAAATCATGAAAGGTGCCTCCACCATCTCCAATAAGAAGAGAAACCAAATAACATAATATCCTTGTAGTACTAGTAGATTCCCAGGAGACCATAGATTAATTAGACATGATTTCTAATGAACCTTTATAATAACTGAAGAACTATCATACACATCCATTTTTCTATGAATAGATCCCTTATTTCCCTTCCTATAAATATGTAACTGGGAGAAATATTTTAAGGATAAATAATATTGTGATATTTACTTTATTCTAGGTAAAAGTGAATCCCTAAGCTTACAGAGTGTGGGAGGCCCCAAGAAACCAAGCATACTGACTGCCTCGACCATTTCCCTTACTATAAGATTGTTGAATATACAATCAATGAATTATACATGTTAAACGAATGGATCTTGGACCAATTGGATACTGGTTTCTTCAAATTATTCAACATCCCAAAAATAGTAATAGCTATATCTGAATATCCCATTAGTGACAATGAGGATTGAAGAGATTATTAGAAGGCCTCTCATCATGGTTCCTAGAAGTATAACGACTAGTTGGATAGTAAATTTTATGCTAATTCCCCTAGATTAGTCTATTACATTATATGTAGTTCATAACCATTTGGGATCTCATTTCCTCATCAATCAGTTGCTTCTGTATCTACATTGCAACCATATATGTATTGAAATGGTTGGAGCCAATGACGTATTGGAAATCTGAGTCCTCAACCAGTGCAAATGCCATCTCACACTCTCATTGAGTTCATACATCTTGGGTTGGGAATATACCACTCAGTATTCCTAGAAAAAAAATCCATGGATTATGGACAGTAGTATGCATCCATGAATTCAATCACATTAGTATATTACTTCACACATCCTAAAAATTAAGAATGTTATGAAACACCCCCAGGTGTCCCTGGTCAAAAACATCAAAGTAGAGTTTGAGGACATTCAAGCATTTATAATCCTCATAAAAACATTTAATATCTATACAATCATGATAAAAATACTAGGAAACTTGTTTCTCATGGATCGTGTTAAGAAGAGTCCTCTCACCTCACACTATATGACACACCATCATAACTTATTGTGTTAACAGGCCTGGAATACTAGCCATGACTGCCCCATGATCTACAACATCTAACAAGAACTAGACCTTAGTAGGAAAAAATTGCATTAGTGTGATTTATCTACTCCGCAAAAGACACTACCAATACCATCTGTAAATCATTGGTATATAAAACAACATTCGCTGTTACTCATACCCAAAAAAATCCCCCACTATTTGAAATTGGTGTCCGGTGTCGATGTATGACACAATAAAGCACATAACTAGAATACCTATAAGGATCTCAGTCCTCCAGGACTTCCTACTGTTGAAAGATATGTCCGAGGAAATTGAATAAACCGTGAGAATCCCCAATCCAATTTGAGGTTGTGGTTGCTAAGAGGGGCATACAATGAAGAAGAGGTTGAATGATAGAAATGAAATTCCATTATCTCATTCTACATAGAATAAAAGTTATCCCTCATGTTGTGGTATATGTTCCCACTCTAAATATAAGGAAAATTAATTGGAATTGGGATCTTTTTTATCCTAGTTGATAGTCATTCTAGGACTAATCGATCCTTATCCTGAATGATGCATAATTTCAGGATGACCAATATAGACTTGATTCCTCCTGATTTGAATCTTTTGGGTTATAAACAGATAGAAAAAATACCACCGGGACGTATTATATTTAATTAATACTTTTTAGGATTTATATCAAGCACTATTTTCATTGTAGTATCACTAGATACCGCCTAGAATGTTTTTTTGGTAGGCCTTGGCTTCATGATCATGTGACAGTCACCTTATCTTATAAAAAATTCTTCAAGTAGACAATCAATGGTTAAGTAGGGGTAACAGTAGATGATAAATCTCTATCAAACACCTATGAATCATTCCGCATGGATTCTGAATATTTCAATAGATTGGGAATGAATATTAAAACCACACACAACCAATGCATCCATCATTTCGGTGGAATTTTATGCTTCTTTTATTGGCCCATTTCATTAGTTGCAACACACAATACTGAATATGATAGGTCATTTAGACATCAATGATAAAATGGGTTCTGGAATTCGTAAAAAGATGGGAAATAATTGTATTACCTCATGCTACAATAGAGGATTATCCATAGTGGTGCTATAATCCCCCACTCTTGTAATGTATCAACATGTGCTACCAATGGCCTCCATTTCACGACACTTCCACATGTTTCTATGAGCAAGGATGAATAGACAGAATCCGACTCCCCACTATTTCTTTGATATCATGCATAGTCCATCTAGATGGAGGTCGGTTAGAATAGATTTTATTTATCTTATCATCACAACCTCATCAATTTAGTAACCCCTAAATGGATATTTGTTATCCTCTTAAGAAAAAACCAGTGCCCCTCCTTTGTCTACTAGCCTAGAATATCCACCTTCTCTAAGTATTTATTATACCTCATACACTGATTTTTATTTAGATTATTCTCCCCAAACTTCATGGAGGGTGTCTCAACCACTATCATGGAGTTGATTTATGTGAACCATAGTACTGTGGATGATCTTAGGTTGACAATTCTCAGTAAATCCATTCTCCTAGAATTGAAATAGTAGTATGTGAACATCAGGATGTATCATTATGATGTGTTCATAAGGTTATTTGACAAAATGTTAGGTCTAGACACCCAGGTCACTATCTACCATCTTGGTCTTCCTAGGATTTGTCATGTGTTCAAGGAGACTCTCAAATAGATTCACTGTTCTCATGGTTCCATTATTGAGACTAAGGATGATAATATTATCAGAGCCAACTTCGTCAGTGATGTCTAGCACCCAATGTTTCTAGAAAACATCATCCTAGTAATGAATAAAATGGGATGTTTATATATTTTTTGAATTTCAAGATATAAACATAAATTACATGAAGGATTACTCCTCTCATGGTGTAAAAGTTTTTGATCAATTTTACAGTTGAGTTCTAGCTCTACTATTTCATGGATGGATACGTCTGGAACTACCAGATCTGGATGGTCACTTAGGATGACATGTATACCTACTTCAGGGGACCACATGGGACATTTTTATATTTGTCAATTCACTTCATCATGATGACTTACAGATCAAATTTTCAATGCTCCATAGACAAAATCGTCAAACCGATTATAGGGAAATGTGTGAAATGATATTGGGTTGACAAGGTGGTAAAATCTGGCCAGCCATAACACAATATAATAGATCTCTTGAAAGTGTTCAACTTCCTCTACAACCAGGACATAAAGATGAGAACCTTTATTTTTGTTTTCTGGGGTATATATATATGGTTTATAGGCTTCATTGGTAGATACATAACCATCGAGATTTATCCATTGAAGACCAAGGACATTACAAAATATCCTCCCCCAGGCATCTCGTAGGATATATGAGGCCTCCAAGGCCACTTAACATATATAATCAATTTCTACACAAATATAGATGGAATCTGTGATCCCTTTTCGCGTCTCATGAAAAAACTCACCTCCTACTAGTGGGATGAAGAATACGATGAAACCATGGATGCAATAAAGAAGTATCTAATACATCCTGAAGTTCTAATGACACCAGTATCCATGAATCATGTTTTTCCCTAAGTGACCAACATGTAATTTTACCATGGTTCCCTTCTTGAACAAAATAATAATAAATTTAGATAATATAGTTTATACATTATTAGTCACATTCTTATCGAGGAAGAGATCATATACACCATTGTCAAGAAGACATACATTGTGTAGGAATTTATAGGGTAGAAGTTACAACAGTATATTCATCATCCTGTGATAAAATGGGTGTACAAAGTAGACTTGCTTAAATATATGTCAAATCACCAAATTATGATGCGATGACAAGAATGTTGTGTATTGGTCATTTAATAGTTTGAAATCTGGTTCATTCCACATAATGTTGTCAAGGGAACAGAATTGTAAGACATTATGGATTCTCATCGATTTCCCAAATGATTTACCAAATATATTTATTTATCATATGAGGATATCCTCTCTGTTGACGAGACTATTCCCTATTGGATTATTAACTTCAACTGTTCATGTCAAAGCCGGATTGGAAGAGGTCTCAAAATTTCCATTCTCAACAGTGTGGACCTAATGATTTTCTACATCACCCCATAACATTCCATCCTTCCATTCCAATTATTGTTTTCAAAAGGTTTCACAAAAAAATAAGCAAAGTATCTGGAACTCATTTGTAATCTCAAACTATGTCTCATGATTTATGTCCCCTCCTTCATGTGAAGGTAGACTCCTTGTTGACCATAAAATAAATTAATGGTGAGTACATTGTAAGAAATATAGAAATCATAGCCCTACGAGATCACACTCATTAGTTAGTGGCCTAGTTCCCATCTAATTCGGATGTGGCTAATGTCCCTTGGCCACATAATGGTTAAAATGACACCCTAGCCAGTTTAAATGCGTCTCTTGTAGAGCCTGACAAAGATGGCCCTTTCATACATGGGGTGAATTAGAGGTAAAAACTCCATTTGATTCAATTGATGATTAAATGAAGAATGTAAAACAATTTTATTTTTTTGCTTCCATTTGAGGACCCTCAGGTTCTGCCATAATAGAGGAAACTCTTGATTGGATGACTCATTTTGTTGAGTACCATCAGCATTGCATTATACAACCCGATCGAGCTAAGCACGAGTTAATCCATTAACATGTAACAAAATATACAATACAGAGAGGGAATGACTAAGTAATTATCACTACAGATGTGGTTATTATGGGATTATCCATTATTAAATCAAAGGATTTGAGATTCACTATGTTATATAAGAATTCAATTCATAGTCCTGGTGTTCCCATCAAAGGGGGATTGAATCCCTCCCACCAGATTCAAATGTATGGGATACTTCTAGCCAGCCACGTTCTATGGCTGGATTGAGTATTCCATGATGTGTCACACATGTCATATCCATGATTTCATAGTCCATCTACCACCAATGCTTCTCCCTACCACAAATTATTCTTTTCCATTTTCAAATTGGGGGCTCGATGTTGTGAGACCATATCTGGCTGCAATAACTCACTAATGTATACTAATTTTGACCAGGACAGATTTTATATCTAATTGGGAAGATGTGATTCAACTCAAATAATTCAAGGAATAGTCAATGATTGAATTTATTTTATCCCACATCGTCTATCTACTTCCAATCCCTTTCTCTATTCTCACTAAAAATGGTTCCAGCTTCTGGAATTATGAGATTAATATATTGCATATAAACTAAAATATTCGATCAAACTACACATCCCACGATCATGGAATGTATAATGAATTGATCAAGGTGTTCAATTAAACCCTTTTATAATATTCTATAGTATATGGTTGTCCCAAAAAATAAAATTTGGCAGAAAAGGCTCCCTAACTCCCTTTCTTCCTATAAAATGATACTCATAATTCCACAGGTGACTCCGTAATCCATAGTGTATAGAACAAAGGTAGTCCTTCCAATTCTAAGTCAATTTAGACTTATCCAAATAGCTTTCTATGACCAGAATATGGAAGATATAATAGCATATGTTCATCTAAATTAGTTTTAAACCCTCACAGAGAACAAGCTATAGGCCTTGAAATATCTAGAGAGGAACCAGAATAGGATTGTGAGAATGTCAAAAATAAATTTAACATGTGCTCCCTTCTCAAGGATGATGTGTTACTGGCTCTTATAATGCTAATGATACAAGGAAAGAATTAGTCAGAGTTGGATCCCATGTGGGTAGTAACATACATTGTTAAAAATGTTCATTTCAATGTTTCATACTATTTTATCACCGTGGATGTATATAGTAACATTACTCCCACCAATTCAATGTTTCTCAAGAATTATTTCACATAAGCAGCTTGTAGAATTATAGTTCCATGAAGTCCAACCCCACAACAATAGGTGTCTCAGTCACACGATGTTTAAATTTTGGGCAACATCCTAATCACATGATGTTAAGCTGCATAATTCGTTTTCCTCACTATAGATTGTTAAAATACATGTCCACATCCCAATGGATTGATGTTAAACTATGATATTGTCCCAAACTCAATGACCTTAAACCTATTGAACAACATTTGAACTCTACATCATTAATCTTGAAGATCAAGTCTAGGTATCAATGATTTAAACTAAATTCATGTCCACTTCTAAATACGTGGTGTGTGGATGGGAATCTATGACCCTCATTCTTGTGGATTAGTCAGTCTTCCACATCACATATATCAATTTGGGATAATCAACATCCTCAGATCTTGATGTTAAATTGTATTCTATCCCTATACATGTTCGGGATACCCAGTGTTTTAAAATATATATAAAAAACATCCTTTTCACATGACATTACATAATGGTATTACCCAATTTAAATTTAGATTCCACCAAATAAGATATGACAATTACGTCATGCCTCAAACATGGGATGCCCCACAATGATCCTGGTATGACTTAATCCCCTTATTAGAGAGGGTCACCTCTCCTGGAATTATTTTCTTACCATGCCATGTTCTAAATCTATGTGTATCCTGATTCCCATTATCAAGGGATACATAGGAACACCAAAAATTTATATCTCCAAGCCCAACAACGAATTATATTGTCCCAATCACATGACATAAAACTATGTGATCGGTCTGAGAATAAAAACAATAAAATAATTTCCTCCATCAGTCTAAGGATTGTGACATAAAAATATAGATGAGCCTTTTGAGAAATTGTTTATCTGCAATGGGACTCCTTGGTCCTCTTCTCATGACATGATTTTCATTGTGTCTCACTATAAATATACATTTTAGTTGCACAACACATGTCCAAACAATCAAAACATAAAATAACAGCCTAGTGCTTGAACCATAACACTGTATAATAATATCCATATTTTGTTCTACTCAATCTGACCATAAATTATTTTCAACACTCAGGTTATCTACCCAAGATCCTCTAAGGATTTCTACACTAGGCCTAGTTGTATCCTTTTCCAAACATAGAAATCCCATTCTTGATAATGGTGTTGAATTCAACTCTTTGATATACCCATTTTAATTCCTGATTGAGCTACATTATGGAACACATAATGTTGAATCCAAAATGGAAATTTATTTAATCTACTTATATAATTTGAATTTTAATAAGTTTTCATTTCTATCATCCTTGAAATACCAATGGACCCCCTAATTAGTTGAGGTTCCTGGACAAAAAATCTCACCTACCATACAAGGTCAATACCTTGATGGATCTCTTTCAACAAACAGTGGATCATATTCTTCTGATTTCACCAATAGTGAATCAAATGTTTTCTCACCATATTCATGACTGGTGAGGTTGTGGTCCATGTGTTTCAAAAACAATGAATGGTCAATCCCAACGTATCAGTTTGCCCTTATATTTGACACAAAATTTTTAATATACCTCCTTTACTCCTCTATAAATATTTTTTGAATTCGAACACCCTTGGTGTCAACCATTCTGTCAACTATTCACATCATTAGGATGTTCTATGCCATTAAGAAATTCTCAATCTAGTATCTCCTTTCCCCCAAAGTGTGATTCCACATGTTAGGTAAATTCCATCACCACTACAAGTTTCCAACACAATGCATGAACCACATGAGATTAGAAATCATTGTAGGGTTTCAATCAATTTAGTTAAACAACCCAAAGGATCTCTTGAGTCCAAACTATATGAACATATTCAAATAGCTCATGTCTAAGCATCATAACTGTTAATAGTATGAAAGTCTTATTAAGAATATTTTTTGGTACAAGCCACCTTTTCCCTCATCCACATTGTGTTTTTCATTCTGATGTGCTACATAGATCCATTTTAGGGAACCCCATGGTCCAAAATCTATAACCATAAACCAGGATCCCATGTTCATGAATCATTAATTTAATCTATATACAATTCTACCCTATGAATGTGATATGGTGAGCATGCCTCTATGGACCTAATTCATACCAGTTTGTTCATTTCATTCCACAAATATCCATTTTTTTTATAATTCTCAACCAAGGTCTAAACTCTATAAATATAATCTAAAATCTTATAGTCAAAGCATTACAACATTAAACTATGTACAACTATTATCATGAATGTTTTGTGTTGTGTTGGGAATCTATGTTCCCCATTAACTTCATGTTTTTCTTGCCCTAGACAAAAAATATCTATTTGATATTACCACCCAATGGTCTAAACTCTATGAACAAAAACTAAGAGCCTATAGTCTAATATTTAATACATTAAATTAAGGGCCCCTCCTAGCCCATGCATTGTGAACATAAACTATTTTTATCCCCTAGTTTGAGTTTTTAGGCATTAAAGTACATGTCATGGCATCCTCGATGCATGATGTGAAACTAATGAGTTATACCATGATTTACTAGGATGCATATCAATGAGATATGAGCCTAACCATGTTTGAAAATAGGATTAAATGGCCCTAGATGGACAATGAGAATGTGATTCACGCACTCGTGGGGGAATCTTCAGAGCTTCATTGCCCTGGGGAGGTTTCATCCCTTATTAAAGCACCTATTCTCAGTGTTGGGATCAATTATATTATCATTGTGGTGACGATGGAGGGGCGTCACTCAATGGATGAGATTTTTAGTGCTCGTCCTTTTAATGATTTTCTAAACAAATTGATTATCAGGGATCATGTTATCATTTCCATATATTCGACTACTTCAGTGGATCCTTGATATGTGGATCAGGTCAAGGAAAATATTTTGGTTGATTTCTCTAAAGTGGAACTCAATAAATATATGGCATCTCGGGAATTTTATCTGGTGGGTACGTTCAAATGGGATAAATCTATTATCAATGTATTCAGGTCCTTTGTAGGATCATGGAGTTTTATTCATCAACCATCAGTTTCAGTTTTATCCATGTCTTCCTTCTACATATATGTGTTATCAAGGTTTTTATAATATTGGACCACGGAAGGATGAAATTGTGGTCCGTGGAGGTTCTCACTTTCTCACATTTCATCAGATACACATTTTGGGAAATAGTCAAACTAGGCAGATGTGTGGGTTTGCCTCCCATGTCAACCACTGACTCCTAAAAATCCATCAATGGTGTAGACGGTGGGTAATGCAGATGGGAAATTTCTTTTTTCGAATTTAGATACTCTCCGACTTTAGTCGATTGTATCACTAATGATATGAGTGGAACTTGGTTTAGAAATGCATCTTCTATTACGTGTTCTCAATAGTGGCGTTTCCTATTTGACTTGGTGGAAAATAATTTTTTTCCAATCTATGCCTGAGGTCTATGCTCAGTGCTTCAATAAAAAACACTTGTGTGAGTTATTCATCCTTTATCGATAAATTTTCTGCCAGGTGTTGGGGTACTGGTTTCTGGGGTTGATCTTCTAATTGTGTTCGATGGTGTCTTCCAGGAAGCATCAGTTGTTCCATATTCTGGCATTGTCTTTCCTTTGGATGACCACAAGGAGGCAGTTATAGAGTCTTGGACAACAGAATTTAGTTCCCATGAGACCATCATGGTGGTCACACACCTCAACGGTGTGATTTGGGTGCGAACCATGTTTTCAAATTTAGTGGACCTGTCACACATGCTCGACAAGGGCCCCAGGATTCGACTAATGCTCATAATTCATTTCTCAGTCCACATGACTCCCTATTTACCATGAATTTTATTTATGAAAAGTTATTTATTAGGATATCAATATTTTATTTGGGTTTTTATTCTAGCCTATTCAATCACTAAGCATCTTCCACGGTTCCTCAACCATTGCTGCATTTGATTGCTGATGCAGTCATGCATGGTTTTTCTATTGTTCATGGTTCTTCAGGTGAACGACTTGAGTTTCCTATGGTTCTATCAGTCCTCATCAAGGGATTGGTAGTAGATTATTCAATAGAGACTTTGAAAGTGTCATGATCCCAGAGCTACAACCACAAGTCAATGCATGTTTAAAAGGAGGGCTCCTAGGAGCCTTCTATGGGATCGCCTAATAGGTTCGAGGTGTTGTAAGGTATGAAATCAAATTAGGTTGTTTTGGGATGATTTAATTTGAGGTAGGAGGATAAATCATCAATTTTTTCTCCTTATATTAGTGGCTTCATTACTTGTTCTCATGGTGAAAAGCTAATTAATGACAGGACATGATAGATTATAAGGTACTATTTATCATGAAAAGTCACTTATCATTTTTTTCAATGAAATCTATCATGTTTTATAATGCTATGGTACTGGGGGTGAGGAAAAATGTTCCTTCATATTTAATTACTCAATACATCTTCACATCTATGATATTAATGTTCTAGAACCATAACAAACATTGGACCAGATCACCTTTTTTCTAACTGGTTGGGTCTCTAGGAGTTTTTGAGGACTAATGTTATCATCCCATATATATATGTCTTCCCGAAACAATGTATTATAGTGGAATGTGTGGATTCTTCTATGAAACTTGTTACCACTAAAATAAATAATGGGGGAATGAATGTTTTGTTCACCATTGTTTATGGAAAATGTGATGTGGAGGAGAGAGGCAAGATGTGGAGGCATCTTTCCTCCATCAACTCAGGAGAACATTCATTTTATATTGGAGGATATTTAAATGTCATTGAGGATTTATTATAGAATAGAAGATGATTGGGTAATTTTAATAGATCCGTGGAAGAAATAATGTAATTTACGATGTCAAATAGTCCGATGGATCGTGGATTTTTGTGTTGCAGAGACACCTGGTGTAAAAGTGATAAAGGGATCAATAAAATATGGTGTATAATGGATAGATTCCTTACCAACCAATTGGGCTAGGATTATTTCCCACTGTCTATGATGGATCGTCTTCATAGATAGTTTTCTTACAATGACCCTCTGGTGGTCTCTGTAATGAAATAGAATAGAAGAACTTAAAGCCTATGTTTTTTTGTAGATGATTTTGGATGGAGGGTGTCCATCATTTAGTAAACATTTATTGGAACCATTAAGTGTCCAAAGATATTTGTTTTATGTTTTAAACATGTCTCAAAATATTAAGGAATGATCTTCCTGTTTGGGAGTCGAGTTCGCCCTCAACAATGTTTGTTTGGAGGATCAATAAAGTGAGAAAGAAAGTATAGAAATGTGGATTTTAAATAATAGGGTTGAGGATATTTTTATTATCCTCCAGGAGAAAAAAAATGAGTTTGATGAAAATATTATTGCGATAAAAAAGATTTATAGGGAATGGTCTAGGAAAACATGGCTATGAGAGGGGGATCACAATAAATCCTTCTTCAAAGATGGTATTAATTAGCGTAAGGAAGACAAGAATTTCAATCTGCATCTTCTAGATGGTTTTTATGCTAATGACATTAATGTGGTAGGGAGGACGACATTGGAATATTTTGAGGGTATTTTAGCCACGCCTAAAATCACTTTGCACCACTAATGTGAGAAGATAATTGATGGGGAGCATTTCATAAAATGTATACCAAAGCTAGCGGTTGATGTTAAGAATGAAAATTTATTGGGTCCACTGCACATCATGCATATTTATAGGAAAATATTATGTTTAAAGAATTATAGTTCACCAAAACCACGTGGATTTCTGGGTCCTTTCTTTGTGGAAACCTGGGTTATAATCAAGGACCACATCAAAGATGTGCTAATTTTTTTCATGGGGGTGGAGGAAGGGGGTGGGGTTACCAATAGTTTCTTGTGTTTCCATAGTGGTGTTGATTCCAAAGGTGTCCTAGCCAGTAACCATAAACCAATAGCATCCAATTTTATTGTGTAATTTTATATATAAAATCTTGGTAGGTATTCTAAATATATTATTGGTCCTTGTGGTGCAATGAATTTTCTTGGATGAGCAGCATGGTTTTATTCAAGGAAATAGCATTCAAGAGGCAGTGTGAATTGCTCAGGAGATGGTGTTGGACTTGAACAAGAAGGTTTTGGGTACTGGAATCATCATTAATTATGATATGGATATAGATTATGATAAAATAGAGTGGCTAATCATAATCTAGGTTACGAGGAACCATTGTTTTAGAGAATAATTTTGTGAACTTCTATATAGATGCTTATTATCAACAAGGATTTTTATCCCATTCATGGGAAAATGATTTGTTTTTTAAAGACCGTTCACGGTCCTAGGTAAGGTGATCATCTCCAACCCAATTTATATATTATTTATCGTGAGGTGATCTTGAGGAACATCAATATAGGTATGTAGGAGGGATATATATTGACATATATCTATAGAATGAGGGATGTCATTATTTAACAGCTGATGTTTTCTCATGATCTGTTGATTTTCATTAACAGTAGTCAATGTTAAATTGTGGATTTTACTAATATTTCTGAGATCTATGGTGGTCATAGTGGTAAAAAATTATTTTTGATAAGGTAAATGCTTACATAGACAAGATATTCTCTATCAGGATAAAAATAATTATACAAAAAATTATGTCCCTTCTATCTTGTCAACTCGCCTTGTTGTACCCTGGTGTTTCCATATCCAATAGTAGAATTATGAATGTTCTTTGGATGAAATATTAAATTGAATCATGGTATGGATTTGAAATTGGGAATATAGGTTCCACTCATTATATGTCTGTATCACTTTAGTGAATAGTGCATTAGTCTCTATCCCCATGCATGCGATGTTAGTAATTAAGAGACCAAAAGGGACAATTGATCGACTAGAGAAAATTCTAAAAATAATTATTTGGTATTCTAATCACTGTGGAATATGTCACTGTGACACTTTGAGAATAATGTAAAATACAATTGATGAAGGGGGTGATGGCCTTCGTGATGTTTTTGTAACCGTGAACATCATGCAAGCCAAAATGGTGTGGGAGATCTTTGACTCGAAATTTCTACGGGGGATATTTATGAGACATCAGTACCATGAAAATTGGAAAACCTTGAATGATATAACTAGGTGGATGTTTGGACATTCAAAAAAGATGTTTGATCTCTTTCAATTCATGGAGGATAATGTGTGATGGGTTGTGGGTAGAAAGGATATAAGTTTATGGAAGGATACCTGGATCGGGCACCCTCTATTTTTCCCTCGGTGCCAAGTTTTAATGATCATGTTCAGAGAAGTGGATCAACATCATGGGATGATTAATAGAACTCTCAATGATAAAAAAAAGATCAGTTTCTCATAATATTCTCTTGAAGAAGAGCCTAATAGGTGCGTGTTTGTGGGATCTTCCTTATGTTAGTTTTCGAGGTGTGACTATCGTGACATGCTATATGTTAAATGCAAAATACACACCTGAGTGATGAGTCTGTGGTGTAAAAAGGATAAAATTAAAATAAATTTATTAGTTATGAAAATCATGAATCAATCATTTCCTTCCGATGAAAAAATTTATAAGAGGGTTATCAATATGGATTCTCGATGAAAATGTTTCTATAACTCTTAAAAAGAAATATACTAACACTTATTTTTTGATAAGGAATGGGGGTATGGCCTTTGGGACCTCAGGAATAGAATTATGGGAGACGTAGGGCATGATGACATAGTGACATAGTATCTAAGAAGAAGGTTACAGGAGGTAGGACTGAGGGATGCTAAGAAATCCACTCGAGGGATGGTCCTCTCCATGGAATTTTGGGTAATATGGTACGATTAAAAAAAGTTCAATAAGGAAAAAAACACTCGCTAATTTTGATTCAGGTAAGCATGAATTCCCTTGGGGAGGATCTTGCATGTTTCTTTATGGGTGCGGGTAGAAACTTCATTTTTCAAATTTATTCCTATAGTGTCTATTTTTATTGGGCAGGAAAGGCACAGAAAGGAGAGGTCAGTGTCCAGGTGTCCTCCAACGGTCGGTCTGGAACTTATTGTGGATGGTTCATTCATTTATAATGAAGTGAGAGGAGGTGGCATGTTGTGTGACAGTAGAAGAATTATTATTTTTTCCTTTAGAGATTTTATGGTAGGGAAACTCTAAGGACTGTAAGTGAGCGTGATGGATAGTAGACTCATGTTATAAAATCATTCCAATTTATTTCTTATGCAGGTGGAGACACGTTCTACTATTCAGGATTAGATCTTTCATGGTAAGGCCAGTTTTCCATGGGAGATTACTTATTTTATTAGGAGGTGTATGATGTCTATTGTCCAAAATTTGGATATAAACACACTTGGAGGGAGGTAACTTTTCTGGGGATTCCTTTGAAGACATAGGGGATCCTAGGGACCACATAATTTTGATCCTTCATATAGGTTCCTTAAAAAATGATTGTAATCTAGTTTTAATGGGGGGGGGGTGCTCTGGGGATTCATCACATTCTCTCCCCAAAGCTGTTATAGACTACTTTCTAGTGAATATCAAATTAATGAATGATGATGATTAAAATAGGATTCCTCTTATTAAATGTAAGGTATGGTCAACAATACTTACCCCATTACCCCGAACATTCAATTACACAAGGTTGTGGGACACCTTAATTCCCTTTGTAGAGAGGATTTCCCCCACCATTATGGTTCTATTACCATGTCCTGTTCTATAAGTAAATATGGTTGATTCTCATCGTTATAAGATATGTAGAAATGCCTAAATAGCTAATCTATAGGACCAACTAAAATTTTATCAACAATTCATTCACATGTCCAATGTTATGGTCTATGTATTATCACTTTAAACTATATTTATATCTTCATAAAGCATATTTGTGATATGTGATCCTATTTAGAACCATTAACATTATGTTATATCACTTTTCATACACAGTAATTCCCTTAAAACCATCCTTCCCCTATTACCGAGCATATTGACAATGAAATTTATTCCATATAACCATTGTATAAGAATTTCTACCAAAAATTGTGCGACATTTGGTTCGTTTAACTTTTGTGGTTTACAAGACTCTTTATCCCTATTCATGTTAGGTTTTAAATTTAATGTGCTAAATATATAGCATTAGGAAAATACATTCCCTTTTAGTCCAAGCAGCATGACATTAAGCCATTTTCTGTGGTCTGGACTTTATGACCATAAATTGTGTTCATCCACCTCCAGAACTACATGTTGATTGAATTCCATTGTCATAAGATACGTAGTGAATCCAAGAATTTATGCCGCTAAAATATTCTACAGATTCTACACAAAACCACATTTTATTATTAGCTCAATCACCCTTTAATGTCAAATGGGACTCCTTCTAGTTATAATCACCATTTAATTACCATGACCCTTTAGCGGTGTGGTATGACCTCATATCCTAATATGAGGAAGGAATGACCGTAGTGCATGATGTTAAACTGTAGTCTTAACCTCAGCATGTATCAGATGCCTCTAAATATAATATGAATATACAATATTTCAAACAAAGATGACCCATATGAAAAATACATGATGAATAACCAGTAAAATCCTCATCGAATGACATTAAAATATTGCCATACCCTATGTAAATTTTTAAAACCTCACATCATTGTAAGAGATGATTCAATACTCTAATATGAGATTATATACCCTTACCGATATTTTTCTTTTAATACACTATTTTTAATTGTCGAAAAAACACAACCATAAACAATTCCCCACCTATGCTGCTCATTTCACAAAGCACACAAGCCTTCATAGACTCCATTCACATCAGTTCAAAATACATCATTCCATGTCAAACACCTGACGACACCCCATGGTCCAAAATCTTTTATCTTAATCAAGGAATCCTTTTCAAAGCATAGAGACTCTAAATATTATGTGATTTCTCTTAAGGAATGTGTTGTGTGGTGGAGGGCCTCCATACCCCTTAGGTACATCAGGAATTTCACTCTGTCATGCTATACATATCCATTTGGAACACCCTATGGTTTGAACTCTTGAACCATAAACTAGATTCCTATTGTCTAAACACTATGAATTTAAACTAATATTATGATCCATCAAACACGACCCTAAACGGTATAAATCTAACCTAATATTAGTTTTCTCTGTGTGAGGTATCCCTTGATGATACCCTCTTGTACCCTCAATCTTATGGTTATTGTAGTATCATTTACATCAATTCATTACATCCTTATTTTTCATAATGGTAAATTGTGAGTCTAAGCCATGAAATGATAATGGGATTACCTCTTTCCTAAAATGAGGATGACATGGTGGGAAGCTCAGAGCATACACTGTGCATACCACATCTAAGTCACATGACATTAATATATGGGATTGATCCCGATTACCTGATGTTGAACATAAATTTCCCTATCCTGACCATATGAAATTAATCTATTTTTTTCATCCTCATTACTTGAAATAAAACAAAAAGAACTTCAATGCCTCATCCAATAATTCCTTTTTTATAATTACTTCCATCTAAAATATCATTAATTCTATTATATATCATCATCCATGATGATATAACCCCTATATTCTGAGTTTGAATTTTTTTCAGACTTGTACAACCACACCAATGTGATCTAAGACATGGTGGAATAATTCCATGAGTTCGGTAATCCAGTTCAACATTTCGTCACTTAATTTCCACACTTCGTGTGCCCCTCAAATGGGTTCTCTTACTCCCCCACATATTAATCACACCATATAGGTATGGTTTATGGCGACTCCGGGTCACCTATCATGATGTGAATGTTCCCTAGAAAACTTTGGAAAACATTATGAGACATGTTTGATGTTTTGAAAATGGTTAGTGGTCGACTATCATGTTTTTGTCTCCATTTCTGGCTATGTTGTTGGATCTTTTATTTTGAACATTGTTAATAATTATTCTATATCATAATTTTATTTCATTTTGTTCTGAATTTTGTGCGTCATGATTTACACTCTTCAATAAACCTTTGTTCAGGTGGAATTTATCACTCATAGCGTTATCCCATTCATGAACCAATTCACATTGGAAAACATTGAAAAATGTTAAGAAGGACCCTTTATCCAGACTCAACTTTTCTCATCCAAGACACTCTTAGTTGTTTGTCAATGATAGCAGACCCTGAATGTTCATTGATTTTATGAAACTCTCATATGATTGAGTAATCTCTTGGACACTCCCTGTTCCTCCCACTGAGAATGACTCATGTGATCTTTGAGATTGAATTTTTTCCGTAGAAATATTATCAAATCTAGATAATAAATCAATGAAATGTGTTCAAGCATGAAATAGTTGAAACTCCAATTTATCAGATAGACATACATATATTGGATTATCCCCTTTCAAAAGACTCCCTTAGAGAACGACCACAATGACTGAGATCTCAATCCCCTCCATCATCTTATGAGTGGCTTCCGGGATTTTCTATCACTCCTCCATGTCACATTTCTCTTAGTTTTACATGGATTGTACAGCTTTAGACCTGATCCTATATCAATTATGCTCATCCTGACACTCAAAATCATCTTCATTGGCCTCATCCGCCATGTCTTTAGTCATTGAAAGTTGATCCATAAAATTTTTTATGATATTTTCCTGAGTAAAAGTTGTCATCACATGCTCTGTTGCGAGCACCTTCTGGTGGTAAATCCATTCATTTTCTTTTTGATTCACCTTCGGGCCCTCATCTATGTGATTTTTCTTTTTTGAGTGTATCATACTCCGTTATGAACACACTCACTCGATGTGGAAAATCTTGACGAATATCATGAAGGTTACTGGATTTCACACCCTTGGTTCATAAGATGACTAACCAATGGAGAAGTGATGCCACCAATTAAAACAGTTCATCTATCTAAGTTCATGTGGTGGAACTACACACAAAAGCCCATGCCTTGTGGTGCACCATCTGATTCTCCTTAGCATCATCTGGGACATAATTTCTAAAACATTTTTGTGGTTCTAGCTCATATAGAGAAAATATCCCCAATATATTATCTTCTAGATCCTCTATGTGCAGGTATTTAGGCGTGAACAAATGGAGAACCATATATTGGTATAGTTACCTTCCATCCTCTTCATTGGAAATTTAATCCGCAACATCCCTTTGTGGAACTACTATGTTTGATATTTCTTTGACTCCTTTTGATACCCCTATCGGTGTTGAAACCTCAACTTTGGCCCCTGCAGCTTCCGCACTACCAATTTTAGGTCCAGCAAACCCAATACAACCTCCCCAACCACTTCAATTGGAAACACAATTTCCACCTCTCCAATACAGACATCGACTATATAATCCACTCCTGGTGGTGCCACAATGACCAGATCCCTCATTGTGAATATTTTGTCAATCACTGTTATGGGCCCTTCTCAACCCCCATTATCAAGGCCATAATCTTAGTAGTCCATTACAATGGAACCTCTATAGTTGGATCGATGACTACAACCTCAACAACCATCTTAACCGGGAGAGTAACCTCTCTCATCACTACCTCAGCATTTACTTCTATTAATGAATGATTTAGTGCTAGAATCTATGTCCCAAAAACCATTCAATAATTAATCCTAAAATGTGTTATTTTAGAATATCAACATACTGATAAATAATTAAGAATCTAAAGGTGTAATATAAATACATTAATTCTATTTTCTTTCAAGGGTCAATTGGAGGTTCATAGGTAACCTCATAGATATGGTTCCCTCTACAACCACCACCTATAATGCTAGAACATATGGTTGGATTCTTGAAGCCACCATTTCTAGGAGGGACCTCATTCTCAACCCTTAAATGATTGAGGTTCCCTCACACCAACTTGATGGTAGCCACATTCCAATCCTTATTCAGTTTATGATCATTTTTGTACATGTAACGGGAATTAGGACATTGGATTGTGGGATGGGTGTTGTCCAAATATTCACAAAGATTAGTAAATTTACCTTTTTGATAGTATAATGACTCTATCCATCCATGGCACTATATTATTAACTCCCCTACTATTTATTTGAATCTCTTCCTCATACCGAAATAGCTGTTGCGTGACTTGAGAGGGATACAGGAGGGGTAGACATATCCAATAGATTCCTCACCTGATCGGTCACTGGACGAGAGATAAACCATGAATAGATCTGGTCTTATAGCTCGACCTTATACTAAATTTACTTACCATGAGGAGTGTGGATCCTTTCCCTTGGGTGACTCATCCTGGTGAGGTGTATCCCATTGGTTTGGAGGTATTTCTTCACCACCTAGGTTAATGAACTTTTTATAAAGAATATAGGTATCCTAGGAAACTTGATATATGGAATCTCTAGTAACATTTCAGAGATGTGCATGCTTCCCTGGGCCATGGATTAACACTCTTAGAATTTACATATAGGGTCCCCTTCTACCTATAATCTCCTACCCAAGAGTGATGGGACTGATGCTGCAGCCCATCCTTTTGTCTCCTACCTATTCGGGACCATGGACTGATGTATTCTCTACTTCTTCTCATCTCATAGGGATAACTCTATTGATATGGAACACTATATCCTCCACTAATACCTACCACAATAGTTGAGGGGCCAACCCTTCATTGGATCGAGTGGCCTACCACCACAGTATATCCCCAGGATAGGTGATCTCCCAGCTCAGTCAATACGTCTAAATTAACTCATATGATGTAGTGGGTGGTGGTTGTTCATTCCACTTTTTTCTATCCTTTCATACGAAAATTTCCAAATCATCCTTATTAGTAAAATATGGAACTCACTTAACACATCCAGGTATACATTTAGTTTCAACCTCTAAAGACCCTTGAACTTCCTCAGGAAATGGTTTGTGTTTCGCAATTCGCAAATCAGCTTGTGGTCAAACCTCTTCACCAGTACCTCACCTCAGAAGGCCATGAGGTAAAATATATTCTTAACGTTCTCTTTACCATCATCAGTCACTATCCTCAAAAAATGGAAGAATGAGTGAAATATTCTTTACTCTTCCATACTGATCTTCTCATGAATTTCTAAAAAACACTACATGATTGGGAGAATGACCATGATATTCACAATCACCGATGGGATGTTTGTATTAGAAGGAGTATTGGGGTTTTAGTACTCATATACCCCCATGTGCGTGACCATAAACATGTACAAGATATAGATGTTCTCACAAAGATGATGTGGAGTATTAATTCACTAATGTTGGAAATAACCTTCTATAATTTCACCAATATTAAAACATCTACATTGATGTGATTCCCCATTTCCTAAATCATCACTATTATGAAGGTGCTCTACCAAACCCCCATGTTTGAATCCCTCATTGGGATTATCAACCAATAGTTAAGCACCCTGATGAAATTGAAAATCATGACTATGAGTTAAGCATAAAGATTAATATTTTATCCCCAAAGATACCACTGGCTCACCTCTATAATCCACTAGTTGGATTCCTCCATTTCTCATTGGCATCCATGAGACATGTTTGAAAACTCATAATCATTAACATTACATGATCTTCTACCATGGTGACTTCTTACCCTACCAACTAATTCAAAAAAATTCGAAACTATTATTTAAAATGGATGTCCCTTATCCCTAGATTCTCTTGGTTGGATCTCTACACTAGTTATATATACAGATTCACTAGGGTTGAAAACTAATTTTGGTAATATCACACATTATATATTTTAAGTAAATCATAATACTTCAACAACATAATAGAGATCACTATGTTTCAATAAATGTGTCATATGATGATTCTCACCTCCCCATGATGCAGATGGAATGTGTTGGCCCCATTGACCCCATGATCATCAACTCAAGCATTATTTACTATTGGTGATCAAGATGGAGCTGCAATCCCCATGTTTCTACATTGATCCTAATTTCATCATCTCTTATTTTAACCTATAACATTATGTGCATTACCTGTATGTCGATACCCCCTCATCGGTGAAATTCCCCCATGGAATATGTCCCATTTATTGTTCTATCTATTGAATTGATTTCCCAATACCACCATGATGATTGTCCCATACTCCAGAGGGGATCCACCACACTTTAACATATCCCCATCAATTTTAATGAAGTGTTTTTAGAGAACTTATATTGTAATTGGAACATGGTCCTTATAGATTTTTCTTGTTGCATCACTATGCCACTCATACTTCCCTCATATGCCTCTGATCTAGTAGTCTCATAAATCTATAATCATATTAGGAACAAAGACATCATCTATCAACCTAAAGTCATAGAGAGACAATCTCTTGGAAAATTGGTTATTCCTATAAGCCTCTGTTATAAGATTAAAAGGTGATTCATGGTCTAAGGCACAGCCAATGTGTTACAAGATCATGATGTCCTCAACCATTCCTTCTCTACAATATGTTGAAACACTAATTCCCAAAACATACATTCGATTCAGCCCTTAGATGTTTTCATTAAGACATATTCAGAAAGGATTTTCAGGAAGGTCTCTCAAAGTTATCTAGATCAAGGAGGTTTCTTTCCAAATATGCGGTTTTTCAGATCTAGATTCACTAAAACTGTTTGTGGATCTAGGTTTGTTTAGACAATGAGATTCATGAGTGATGGGGATCAATATCTCAAAGTTCTCGTGAAGGGATTTAGATTCACAATAATAGATAAAAATAAATTTTAAATGTTAAAAATAAATGGCTTTTAGTTCCCCATATACTATTTATAGGTGTATGGAGGACCCTAGCTTCATGATGGTCTGTACGATAAAGTCCCCACCAACGAGCATCGTGAATGAGACACATTAAATGGGAGTTGATTTCCTATTTTTTGTGATTATACCTTATAATCTAACCCAAATTTTCTCCATTAGCTCCCATTTTGATTGGGTCCATTAAATGATTCTAAAATATGAATGTCAATGGGATAACAGTAGAAGGCATGGTCGGTTCAGAGAAAATAGGAGCCAAAATGACCCACAGTCCCACTTAAATGGTCCCCATTGTAGATAACAACTCTTTTTGGCATGGATGGAGCTTGTGAATATACATGTTTGAGAAGTTTTCTTCGCAAATTTTGAAAGGATGTATGTTAAACCTCCATGTAATGACCTTAAAATTCTCAAAGTGCTTCCCAAATCTGAGAATGAATGATGGTGTCTTCACGAGTAAAACCTTCAACTCATTGAGCCATGCCCATTTAAATAGTACTTAAATTCTTCAATATATTACTCTAATATTCATGAATAATATTGAATATGACTACCCTCATATAGTTTTACTATTTAGGATGGTTTCTTCCCTTTTTTTCTCTAAATCACTCAAGATTCAAAAACCTCTTAGGCTTCAAGAACCAAAGTTAAAATAGACCACCCAAGGTATCCAGGCTTTTTGAAACCCCTTTCCTTATGTTTTTCAAATCCTACACCTTTGTTTCAAATGCCTTTTGAAAATTCATATGCCCTACATGATTTAAAAAATAATTTTTGTGTCTCTCAAGGCCATGTGATGCATCAAACAATCATGAAGAACTCACATCATGAATCTACTCCTCCATTTAAGGTAGGGTCACATTATTTCAGTATTCATACTCTTTCATGAAGCCCCTAACCTATATCAAGATGTAATTATTTACAAGAACCACCTATAAGCATCCTCTAATAATCAGGAATCACATCTACTTTGCCTTTATATGATGCATTCCTTATACTAACCCTCTTTCATATTGGTAGACTACCCAGATCCCACAATAAAATATTGGAATAGTTCAGATACCCCTAGAGTCCCCATGTGACAAGTTCCACCAACTCCTCAATCCTCCCACTTTATCCAATGAATGAATAGTGACACAACATTTCATTTTTCTTCTCATTTTATGTACTATAACACCTATTTCTTCATAGATTAGAGACCCTGATCTGGACCTCATGACTGACCACTCTTCCATGAAAGTTCCAATACCATTCCCTACCCAAAGGTTCAAGAGTGGTGGTTATGTAAACCCTAGTGGTGAGATGTGATCCCCCTATTAGATCTACATGATGTGAAATTTCCTTGTTACACTTCATATACATATCATGTTTAACATCACAAAAAAACCTCAACACTTGATGTAATACTATAACCATTACATTTGAAATGAACATTGTATTCCCCATGTATGTTTAACACAAGATGTCACATTCTCTCCCACTTATGGATATCTATCCACAGAAGGGATGCTCAATGTGTAACCCCCAGACCATTACAACATTGATCAATCCTCTTATGAAGTCCCTCTTTTATGATTATTCCCCACACCATCCCTTATATTTTATACATTCATAAAACAAGTGTCATTACTGCATGTTGTTAAATTTCATGGATCAGTCCTTCCACAAGAACATAAATTTCATAATCCAACTACATTTTTTTATAATGTTCTTCAAAATAGTGTACATAATAAGCCTCTGGGAGGTTCAATCCTAACCAATGTAAAAAAAATTGATCCATCCTAGGGATGAACCTCCCTAATCCTCCTCATGGGGCACTTTGTTAAACTCCTCTAGTCCACCTCAAGGGGACCTAACCAATGGAAAAATTAGGTGATCCCTTTTAGTGACACACCTCACTAATCCATATCAAGGGTGTTAAGATCGAACATTTGATTCTGCCTCAAGGGGTGTCCTAAAAATCGGAAACATATGTTCTCCATTTTAGTAAAACACCCCCATGATACAAACCAAGTGTTCTTATAATAAAAATTTTGGGTCTGCCTCAAGGGGCATCCCAAACAATGGTAAAAATAGGTTCTCACTCATAAGGGTGAAAATCCTAGATCTGCCACAGGGGTCATTATGATCATCCATTCGGGTCTACCTCAAGGGGAGTTCCAATTAATGGTGCGATTTTATGCTCCCTAATTGGGTAAATCCACCATGATACACCTTAAGGGGTATTATGATCGACATTTTGAGTCCACCTCAACGGGTTTCCTGACTAATGGTTAACATAGGTGTTCCCTCTGAATGATTCACTTCCCAAATCCACCTCATTGGTAATTCTGATCAACAATTCTGGTCTTCCTCTAGGGGAATCCGAACCAATAGTAAACATAGGTATTCCTTAATAGGTATAAAAGTACCATATATACCACAATGGGAATTCCAATCCATCCATGTTGGATTTTCTACAAGGTTCACCCTCACCCCATCTTCCAGGTGTGTCATATTTACTCTATGGGACAGACCTCTCAGATTCATCTCAAAGGATATTTATGTCCATTAGTAAAACATAATATTGTGAAATATTTCCCCTTAAGTTCCCACCTCTCTTATTCATTTCAAGGTGAATTCTGATCCATTTGTAAAACTTCATCATGTGAGATCTTCCCTCTTAAGGACACACCTCTGGAATCATCTTCCATGAGGAATTATGAGCCAACAATCTTATCCCCACAATACATTAACCATTTACTCGTCTCCATAAGAAATAAAAATCATGATCAAAATTTTCTGAACCTAATGCCCCGATCCATCTTCATTTGAAAAAGAACTTTGGACATATCCCAATTACCAACCACATGTATAATTGTGGGATGCTTGAGGTAAATGTACTTGAAATTATTACACCTTTATAATAATTTCCCAATGATCAAAATGAGATTACGTGGGTTCTATTTACTATTATTCCATATATGATATGACATTCCAAGAGGAATAATATAGACTACCAAAGTACCATACATCTATTTGTGTCCAACTATTCCCTAGGTGACTAATCACCTGGTTGAAGGTTGCTCCTATTGCAATAAAAAATAAGAATTTTAAGAGATATCCAATGTAATTAACTAGTATCGATAAATTGATGGATCTAAGAATGATATACAAAAACAATAATTAAATCTATAAGGAAGAATGGTACCCATAAATTACCTCCTTGTGGGAATTCCTAGAAGGAGACACTAGCATCCCAACATCTCATATTGAACATAGAGAAAACTTCTACATTGAATGTGTTATAAATAACCTACCTTTGGAAATTAGGAATGTGGGAAAAAACATTATCCAATGTGTGTATCCCGGCTGATGTTCACTTAGATATGAAAGAAGAATTCATAAACTCCTACTAAGGGTTTGTTAAAATAATGAAGAATTAACTATCAATTGGTTCACTTAAATGCCATTACAATACATATTTATAGCAAATTGACTCCAAAAAGGGGGAATGGTTCCCATATAATTGATCCTTGGTTATATTGATAGGAAACTCATATGTATCCTTTATAATTATATTCATTGTTCCATAACCATGTTAGGGTATTCTCACGATAATGTGGATTATTATTTAATGTGTTATAAACCACTTATATGGTGTTTTTTTAAATTAATGGCGTAATCCCACTTAATTGACCCCCTTAAAGTGATAATATAGTTTTTGTGTACTCTTGAACATTACTGATATGAGAAAAATTCTTATTATAATTCTAATTACAGACTAAATAGTATTTTTGTTTATATATTTGAATTGACATTTTCATTAACAAATCTAGTTGTGAGAATAAAGGGATAAATGAATGCTGGTTTAAAGGGATATAATGTGATAATTTTTGTAGGATTATATGAGGAATCATTTGAATAATGTGAAAATTATAGTTCCTCAAACAATTTCATTTATAAGAAGAAAAAATTATTCTATATATTTATGCCTATTTAAATGTTTAAAATGATTGTTGATCGATGTAAGGGATTAAATGAAATCCTTTAGTGGTGAAAATAGATTGAAACCTAATTTATGGAATTTCCTTAAAATTTTCTTTGGGTTAGATTAAATGGGAATGTTGACATTTCCCTTATATTTCAAATGACTTATTTTGTGGAATTGAACCTAAATGTTAGGTGGAATAGCCTTCATTCCTTTTTTGTATAACATTAGTTTTAAAAATTTATGCCATATCTTTAATCAAGGGGTATCCCTGTTCAGGTTTTGGTTTTTGAAATGGGGAACCAATTGACCATTGAGATATTTGTTTTTGGAATAATAAGTTCTTCTTGTGTGGTCTTTAAGTCATTTTGGACTCCTAGTTCATGAAATAATACCCCAGGGTGGTGGGTGGGTATCTGCTGAGTTGAACCTCAAGGGGGGATTTCCATATGAAGATACCTTGTGAGATTCACCTCCTATTTTTTTCTAATGTTGTGACCGTTCAAGGAGAAATATCTTTTGGGGAATCCCAAAAATTATCAGGTATTGGTTGGCCAATTCGTAAAAGGTTATCTCATTACACCTAAGTGGATAGGTCTCTACCATGGTATGTTAGTGATTTTTTACTTACTATGTTCATTTCTTATTTTGAAAGGGATGTTAGGCACTTTGTATGGCATATAATAGAGTCCATTAAATGGAATTTGGTTCTGGTTAAATAGGAATTAGGACAAGGTTTATAGACCATGTTATCATGATTTTTAATTTAAATAGAAGATATATGTGGTCGAAGTAAAGGACCAAAATATTGACATTGATTATTAATGAGTTAGTGGTTCAAATGATTAAGTGGAACAAGGAAGATTGGTTGGCCTGGGGATTAAGGGTGCCTTAAAGTTGATGAAATTGGTTATTTGAAAATTTCAAATACGGATGCACATTAGGTGGTCACATTTTATGATATATTCTAGGCGATGACTAAGGAATTTTGGAGATGTACCTAGTTTTCTAGTTAATAACACTGGCATGGATGGGTAGGACTGTTGGGGTTCTAGACCATACATACCAGTGGTTGTGTGGTTGATGAGTTATTTTCTAAAAAACATTGTCTTGAGGTGGGAGATACTTCGAAAAATCATGGAATGTGGGGAGGTTCTTGATTTTGAAGAGAACTGATAAGGGATAACATGACAGGTTAATAACTGGCATGCCACATAGCACTATCAGCCTGGCCTTGGTGATGGATAAGGCATGGGACCATGAGTATAATCATGAATATTTTGGTATGGGATAATACTCCTATGTTGTAGGGAAAATTTAGTCCATACAATTTTTGCATGGTAAATGGTTAATATGAAATTTTAGTGAGTGGATGGGTGTAGTACAAGGATCGATAGTTTTGAATTTAATTCCCACCGGCATAGTGTCTTAGTGCTATGGATTAATTAACAGAAATTTCCATGTGTAGATGGATAATTTGAATTTAAAAAGGTGTTTTGAGATGGTTGACCCTTGGGTGGACCTTGAAATGACTTTTTTGGAGATGTGGAGGCTGGGGTTGGTTAATTTAATGTATAGTATGATTTGATGTGAGTGCGACATAGGAGAGCAGTATATAGCAATCAATGGAATCTTAGTTTACTCATAGTTTACTCCATGTATAGAGGTAATCATGACCAATATCTTGACATCCTATTGGGTATGAGAAAATAAAATTTGATATGCATTGATATGACTGAATATCATTTATGAATTGAATATGGGACTCATTGGGATATTTATTTGAGGAGTTGTTTAATTCATGACTTATGGTGGGGAGTCCGACATTTTCTATTAGAGGGTGGAAAACATCATTATGATTTTTGAATCTCAATGAACACCATGAAAAATATTCATAAAAGGATGTAATGGTTAAGGGATGATAGTTATGTTCAAACCAATGAATGAGAAGGTTCTTATTCATGCGAGTTGTTATGTCTGGGGATTGTTGAGAAATGGGATATTGTGTTCTTGAAACTATTTCATTTGTGTGACATTGAGGATAATCATGTGCTGGGGTGTGGGGTATTAGTTTCTGGTTGTTGACCCGAATGTTATAACGGTAGTCCGACAATAGGATAAGATATATGATGGTTATTTTTGGTTCATAAATACCATTATATAAGTGGAACCAAATACTAAGTGATTTCATGGTAAATTTCATGTGTGGGATAAAATATAGTTTTGGTGGAGTCTGAGTGTGGGTTTAAACTTGAGGATGGTTTGAGATGATCTATGGATGAGGGTTTGACAATAAACCATTATTTTTGTAGGGACATAACAATGAAAATTAGAAGGATATTTTTCGTTTATAATAAATTACCATAAGATAGAGAAAATATTTGGTGAACATGTAAAGAATAATCTCAGAACTCTTATAGATAAATTCGATTGAAATTGTGTATTAGTGATGCATTTTTTATTGAGGATATTCCATTTTGGAATTATATCATCTAAAGAAGTTCAAAAAAAGTTCTCGTGAGTAGTTGGATGTGGTTGGTGAGGAAAAACATTTATCATGACATACAGATTAAGTGAGTTTAGTCTTAGGGTCAGTCTATTATTTTCATGGAAATACAATGTGACTGAACTATAATGGGATGATTGAAATTTTAACATTATATGAAATTAAGAAATAATTCTAAGCGAATCATTAGGTTGATGATAGTGTTACATAATCGGAATTTCTAGTGGTTTGGGTATTATGGCTTATAATTGGATATTTATTGCTTGTACTTATAATAGTGAACATACATTGGTCAATTGATAAATAAGATTATTTTGTAATCATGTATCTAGAGAGAAATTATTGGCTATGTTTTTTCTATTTTTACATTAATAGTTATGAGTGTTGGATAAAATTTACCAGTTTAAGTGTCATATGATTAATTTGGATCTTAGAGGCATTTCGAACATTTCTAAACATAGTGCAACTATATCCTTATGAAATTCCTTAATCAAGTATGTTAGTTGATGTATTAATTTGCCACTTGGGATTCTGTTGGAATCTATTTTATAATTTTGTGTGTTTTTAAGATCTCATGTTTTAAATAAATTAGAAATTATAAAACAATCATGTTTTAATTTATTGGAGAGGAAAAATATTTTCAAATATTCAGAATGTAATTTTAGATGGATTAACAAATTAATGTTTTAATTTTATCTAGAGTTTATGACTTAAGTGGTTTATTGGGAGACTGGATGAGTTTTAGAACTATCAGTCTTCAAAAATTAATTTACATAAGACATACACCTAGAAATATGTCTAGTACTAAATTTTTTGTCAATCTATGTGGACTATTTTGAATAGGTACACATTTAGCTCTAAAATTTCAATGGGACATAGAAAACTATGAAAAATAGTGCAAATTTATTTATGGGAATTCAATTTTGGTGCATGGATTTCTTAATCATTCACTTCAATCATTTAAATATTAGGGACTTGGATATTTTCCAATGCATGGTTGATCCTAGGATAGAAAAACCATTATTAAAAACTATTAGACTCATTAAAATTTTTTATTTTACCATTTAAACCTCATTATATTATGTTTATTTCCTCCTATATTGATCAATTATCACACGTAGTAGGCTTCTTGAGCACAACATTCCTCCTCCTTTAGGATTTGATGTATATCCTATGTTTTTACTCTGAATCGAGCATTATTTTTCATTTGAATACCCTTGGTAAATATAGTGAACCACTTACCTCATTTCTCCATTTATATCACCATGTTGGAAACTATTTCCCTTCCATATCATATTCCCTGTTTTATAGTTGTTTTTCTATTCTGAAGATTATCTATTTTTTACTAGAATTAATGGCCAATATAGGATTTGTAAATATCACTTTGTATAAGGTAGGAGGTCTAGTCTCTTTTCAAATAAGTATTAATAAATCAATCATGTAATTTTTTATTCATGAAATAAACAGAGTATAACAAAAAACAGGTTCACATGGACAACCAAAAGGAAAAGAAGAATCAAGGAAACCTAAAATATTCGTAACCAAGGGAATCTCTTTTAATGTTATAAACACCATCCAACTTCATGATATTAAGATAATAAATTAAAAAATTCTCCAGTCCAAGAATGTCAATTGATGTTATGTAGTACTCGGTTATCATTCACCCTCTCCATTTATGGGAAACTCTGATATCAAAAGCAATGATGATATTAGTTTTTCTAATTCTATAGGATCTAGACCAAGGAATCATACCATGACCATGGATGTCATTATTCAAGAGCATATAATCTATTTCTACTTCAGAAATCTCCAACTTCATTTGCATGCATACACTCAATCCAGTGCGAATAGACATCAGCTCAACATAAAGTGAATTACCCTAACCCAACCTACTATTGAAGGCCATAATGGGTGGCATGAAACTATCATGGCCAATACCACCTCTATGGATCAATACACAAACACATGAACCATCACTATTGAGTTTCAATCCACTAGATGGATGCTTCCAACAATCCTAGTTTTCTTTCTGAAAAATATTCCCCTGAGAAAATAGAAGAGGATATGGAAAAATTCTATGAAATGAAGGAGACTCCCTCTAATTACCCATTTCCATTACAATATCTATATGAATATTTTTTATCCTTCATATAATCACCTGGCCATTCAATGTTAGACCCACATAGATTCACTTGTATCTCGCCTACCATAAGCTCTAAAATATTACATGTAATATCAATGTATGTGTTGTTCATTCAATGCCCCCCACTCCCAATCCATAATAACAGTGATCAAGGAAATATAAATCAATCATAGCCAAATAATAGAACATAGTGAATTCAGAAAAATAATCTCAAAAATCTTTGTCCCATTTTCTATGAAGGAAAAGAAGTTCCAAACTATCTTCCTTATGATTTTTACAGCAAACACATATAGAAAGAAGATATTTCCCACACTATTTCTCATTATTATCTATTAATGCAGCTCCTTTACTAATCCTCCATTTTATGAAAGTATATTTCACATGAATACTCTTAAAACAATTATTATTGGTCAAAGTTTCCAATCAATCTTGGATGGTAACAATCCTACAGAAATATTTTGTCGTTATAGAGACCAAAGAAGGAGTAAATATACAATGACATAGACTGGAGGATTAAACAATAAGGTTGAAAAGATATTATTGGTCCCTATCCAAAACTAAAGTATTAAAAGTAGGGTACTGAAAGGATTCCTTAAAAGATATAAATGTAGCAGGAAGTCTTGGGTATCCAATATTACTTCAACTCTAGTTGCGATGCTAGAACGTAATATCACACTTTCAAACTAGAAAATGGGAATATGACTTGAGGATGTCAAAAATATAACTAATATTAATCCAGAAAAAAGATCCATGTCTATATAATAATTTCATATATCCTACTAAATTACCATGCATGTTTCTCCCCCATAATGTATAACATTCTAGAATTTCCCATGCTAATGTTTCATGATTATACATAATCATAACATTAAGGCTGTAGACATTGACTCCACCTTCTTGTACAAGATTAACTATCATATCCAATGTTACCCATTTTATTTTAATCCTAGCATTAGGATACCATTTGAAATTTGAAATAATTCATTCAATAATTTTTATCATCCCCCTTTAGAACCTTGACAGAAGATAGAGAATGTACAGGAGTGGCCAGAAGCACGCTATTAACCAACATTGTACTCCCTTTCCATTAAAGATATTTATTTATATAGTTAATAACATGAACAATAATTTTTCTAATCAAATTGTAAAAATATAAAATATGAATCTTTCAAGAAGTTAGAGGATCCCCCAAATAACCCAGGGAAAATTAAATATAATTTATTCATTCTTGATGTACATGGACATTACATTTATTTTTCCTAATACTTAATAAATTACACAAAATATAAACCCAATGACCATATTTGTTTATAATTTTTAGAATCATGGAACATAATATTATAACATGGTGAATGATCTTAGACATCTCCCATAAAGAACCTCCCCTATTGTTTTCCTACCTAAAACCGTTATTTATATCCTGTGGAAAAAAGTAAAAAGAGTGTTCTCAAATGCTCAGTAGGGGTAAACATATAGAATATATAACAAACCATAAACATTTGAATTTTAAAACATGGGCATAATGTTTAGACATAAAAATATTCAGTCATTAAATAAATCTTAGCAGTACGTAAGGTATAGGTCATAAAGGAACATTAACCATTAGGGAATAGCATTGGCATGAAACATATAATTGGGAAAAACTAATAATCATATATTATGATTTATATAGTATGCAAGTAATTTCTTCCAAAATAGTCATAGTGGACAAAGTCCATTACTAAACCGAGTTTACATGTAGTTCTCATCATGTCTATCTAATGACATATAAATCTTTACCCAATGCATAGGAGGGAGATATAATTCCCAAAATCTCATAATGAACTCATTATTATATGTGCCTTAAAAACATAAATCATTCATCATAGAATAACCCATTAAATAAAAGGGGGTTCTTAAACATCATTTCAACATAACATAATTCATATAAGATTAATGGACATCCTAAAAACAATTCCATCATAAACAAAATCAATTAAAATTAATAATTGGGATATGAACATAACCATATGTCATATTATATGTAAAATAATATATATAAAACACCTGATCTTAATTTCTGAGGTAAATATCATTTATTCATAAAAAATATTTCTTTTCTAAAAATGTTGTTCAATTTAAAAAAAATAATTTAATTGAAAATAAAAATTATTTATTTTAAAGTAATCATCTTGGAAATAATGTGTTATGAAAGCATAAAGAAACATTCATGTAGTAGAATTTAAAAGAACATTCTCTTTATTTGTTGGATAAGTTAAAAAGTAACTCATATGGTAAATGGAATAATGATTATTTCCAAAAAAATGTTGTAAAATTGATAAATGGGTAAAAATTAATTTAAACATAAATATAATAATATTAAACATTTTAATAAATTTTTTTAATAACACATGTATATTGATGATAAATATACATGTGTAAATTTTTACGAATAAAAAATCTCGGATAAAAATGAGATTACAAAATTATCCCATACCTTGTAAATTTCATTAGTTGATGGTGTGGTCATCTACTGTATAATGGTTAAATCATGTTATTAAATTATAATAGGTCCATATATATATTTAGGATATCATATGTGATCCTATTATATCCTTTTTTTATTCAATATTACCATTATTTTGGGTATTAACTGATTCGTTTCCCCATTCATGTTTTGTTGTTTATATCGTTTTTTATACATATGATTTATTTTATTCATAAAATTAAGTTCAGAAATAGTATTTTAACTCATCATATAAATTATATAATCATTCTTGAATTTTTTATGTGGATAACTAATCTCACCACGCTGTGGAGATAGTAGGCCCTACGTACACACGAACGACAATATCATTTTCTTGATGGTTAAATGGTTTATAGTTGGATGGTATAATAATTAAACATAATCATTTATCATGTTATATTAATTTGTGAAATCCATTATTCTCATCATTATACCAATTCTAATAATGTATTTTTGAATAAAAAATTACACCACAACGTGTAGACGGTCAATCGTACGTACGCACGAATGGTCATATTATTATTCGTATATCAGATAAAAGGATGTATAATTATGTCCAATATTTATAAAAATATCTTAGAATGTATAATATAATATATTTAATATTATATTATGGAATAAAAATATAATGATGAATTATAAGAGGATAAAAATTGAATTTAATTGGTAAAGCAATTACCTCTTCTTCGTTGGACATAATTTGTATATCTTCTTATGGACACTAAGAATGGACGTTTTAGAAATAAATACCTTCAGAAGTTAATAAATAATTCCTATAAGAGAATTCGGAAGGTTTTGGTCGAGACAAAAGTCTCAATGTTGTGTGAGGAAATGTTGGAGGGAAGCCTTCTTATAATCAATCAGGAGGGGAACTTTAGGAATGTATTTAAATATTTTTTATTATAAAATAATTTTCAGTTTTAAAAGGCCCAAAACTCATTTACATCGAAGATAGTATGATGATTTTTCTAAATCATATCATCCAATTGGTTTTAGATTAGATTAGGTCTCAAATTTAACCTTATCTTTTAACATTAACCCATAGTTAACTAATATAAATGTTACCACTTCTTCTTGTATATTCATACAATATAATTAATATAGTTACTATAAAATTCCAATCAAACCACAAGTGGTTAATTAATTACATTTTAAGTATTATATGGGTCATTTTTTCGAATATTATATTTTTAGGACTATTATATCATTTAATGTAATATAATTTTTTTTAAAAATTCATTTATGTCAATTATTATACTATTCATATCAAGATTTTTTACAAATATATAACTTTATTCATTCTATAAACTTCATTAATTCAAATTAAACAAGTTATAATCGTCCATAAAATGTGTGGATGACATAAAAAGTTTCAAAATGAATTTATTTTCATATTTATAATCTCATTTATTAAAATCATTCATTAATAAGGTAATCACTACATCATCATTGTGTCATACATAAATATATTTATTTAGTGTCAAAAAATTATAAACAAAATATCATGTTGTAGAAAATATTTTAATCCTTAAAATGACTATTTATAGTCTAATTTATTTTATGTATAACCCCAAATAAAAATTGTTTTGTTAAGAAGATACATGTTTATGTCATATATCTCTTTGCATTAGATTAATTCTTATAAAATGTCATTTACGCATCTTAGTTATTCCATAGGACCCCATAATCGACCTAAGGATGGACATGGTTTTAAATATCTCCTCAAATAGGATTAGTACATATGTCAGGGTAGTCTAGTATTATTATAATATTATTTTTCACCCTTATTTACCAAATTTACCCGATAACCTTGGTAAATAAAATAATTACCGAAGTTACTATTAATAATATCCAAATTTAACAGTCAAGTATATTCAAAATATGAAATTTATGATTAAAAATATAGAATCCATTTTCTAAAATTCAAAATAAAAAATTTTCAGTAATTAATTTGAAATTAATTTTCATTGATAGAACTAAAAAACAGGTTTTTAAGAAGTAATAACCATCAAAATAATGACTTGTGTTCATATCTAATTTAATTGGACCCGTACATATAATGAAAAAATTGGATGAAATGTTAAAAATATATTCCATGTACACTTTAAAACAAATTAAAAGGATAATATATCTATATAAATTAATTATATGAAAATGTAGTTTTGAATTAAAATGCAGTATTTTCCTCTTATCATTAAAATATGAATTTTATCAGTAAAATACAAAACAATTCAACATAAATACATATTTATGTTTTTCTTCATAAATAGTAGTTTATTACTTCAACTATAATATATAAGATTGGTAAAACCTAGATTTAAAATGGGTGTTCCATCAATAGGAAGAAAAAAATCATTTTTTGGAATAATACTTCTTTTATCTCAAAAAATGGATTTTTTCTAATATCCTATTCTAAAAAATATATAAGATGAATTTTAATGTTATTTAAAATTTAAAATGTGTTTAATAATATTCATAATGGATTTTTCATTTATCTTTAAATAATAATATTTTAATAATATATCACTGTTTAGTGAAACTCGGTATAGCGTACAACACAAGCTATCAAAGATGGACGGTCATGTGTGTAACCCAATCCATGACCGTGTTGCGTGCAGTGAAATGTTCCTTTAGTGTTTCTTATAACATTTTCCAAACATTGTTCCTTTATAAATAAAAAAATATATACAAAATGTTTTGTAAAATGAATTAAATCAAAATAAAATGAAATTGTGTGTAACATAAGCCAAGAACAGTGTTGAATACACTACATGATAAAATAGTGCTGTGTATAGCGCAAGCTAATCTTGATGATGCATAAAACACAATAGATCATTTAAATTAAAAATAATCTATCTCATAAAATCTCTGGGTGTTACATTCTGCCCCCTTTAAAATAATTTCTCCCTCAGATTCGTTGGGGTTTTAAATGGTTTACTATTTGAATGTTTCATTCATTGAAACCAATATAATTAAAAGGGATAATAAAATAGAATTTTTAAAAAAGAAATTTAAAAACATAAATGTTAACCAATGTAACTCATAAATGGGTTTCCATATATGAGACCATTGGTGAAAAAACATGAATATATAAGTGAAATAAAACCATCTTATTCTGATAGATGTTGGGTCGGAGAAAAACGGGAAGGATGACAAGAGGGGGGGTTAATTGCCTTTTAAAAAAATGATTAACAAATTAAAATCAAAGTTGAAAGTGCAGCGGAAATAAAGAGGCAAGACACACGAAATTGTTAACGGAGTTCGGCCAAAACCCGGCCTACGTCTCCGCTCCCAACTCAACCGTTGAGAGATTCCTACCGCTTGCTTTTCCATGGTTTTAGCAAGAAACCCACTAGGATTTGAAGTAGCACTAGGACCTATTACAGCTTGCTTTTGGTGGTTAAGCAAGAACCCACTTGCTTTTAATGGATTAGCAAGAACCCACTATCCTTCTTACAGGTGAAGGATAGCTCACCTATGTCTCAAGCTATTTAACGGAAAGCTTGGCAACCTTTTCACACCTTAGTGGTGATGTGAAACCCAAAAGAAAGAGGGGATGAGAAAATTGGGAGTTTGTAGGCACAAACTCAAATTTAAGCTCAAAAAGAATAAAACAATAAAAACCGTATTTGGAGAAGTCTTGGGCGCCTTTGATTGATTGGAGATGTTGAAGGCCGCTTCCAAGCTTCTTTGAAGGATCTCCTTGGATGTGGAAGTTGTTGGAGCAAAGGGGGTTCCTTTGAGGAAGTCCGCTGGAGGTACGCCAAAGATGGAAAATGTGTACGGTGGCTTTGTATATGATCCGGGTTATGTCCGGGGCTTCCTCAGCCTTTATTTATAGGCATGGAACCCTTGGGGAGTCTTCGGAGCCGTTGTAAAGGCTTAAAGAGCCGTTGGAGGCCAAATGTGAGTTGACTGGTCAAAGCCAACGGCTAGTTTGACTGGGCTACCGGCTGGCCGGTGCAGGTCCACCGGCTGGCCGGTGCCTTGGAAGTTTGAGAGTGCTTCTGTCCAGACTCCACCGGCTGGCCGGTGGTGAGGCCACCGGTTGGCCGGTGGCAAGACAGTAGCAAACACTATTTGGGCTGGGTGCCACCGGCTGGCCGGTGCTGAGGCCACCGGTTGGCCGGTGAGATGGCAGTGAGTGGCTCTTCTGCCCAGAGTCCACCGGCTGGCCTGTGGTGAAGCCACCGGTTGGCCGGTGGACTGAATTTCAGTCCACTTCACCAGCTTTCTTGGGCCAAACTTTTGGAAGTCAATTGCCTATCATCCAAAAACACTTTAAACAAAATTAGACAAGAAAGAGGGTGATTGTGATCATGAAAATCAAACCTCGAGGGGTTCGAGAGGTACAACAATCTCCCCCTATTTTGATGATCACATTCACCAAAACAGTTAATGTAAAATACTAAAATTGAAAGGAAATGCTAAGCATGATGAAAAGGATTCTCCCCCAATCAATCAAGAAATTTCTCCCCCTTTGTGATTATCAAAATAGCGTGGGGCATAAAACTTGATTGAGGGAAAACTTGAAAAACAAGATATGAGAATTGAAATATCAATTGATATTTTTGAAAATGAAATGAAAATATGAATAACAGTTTGAATTGAAAGTTTTGAATCAAAAAACCAATTGAAATTTGAAATTTGAAACCAAATGAAATTTTTGAAATTGAGAGTTTTGAATCAAAAAAAGAATTGAAAATTTAAAACCAAGTGTTGAAATTGAAAAAATGTTTGAATCGAAAATTTTGAATTTGAAATCAAAAGGTCTTAAACGAACCTAACTCCCCCTAAATAAAAACAATAAATCACCGGGGAAAGGAATTTTGAAAAGAGACAATTTTAGGCCCGGAGAGACTCGCTAGAAGGGATTTTTCAATCCATACTTGTCTCATGGCGGGTCTTCTCCTATAAAATTCGTCCGAAAAGAAAATATTTTTGGGTTGACCATACCGGGAGTTTTTACAATTACATTCATAAATAAGGTGCCCGGGTTTCTTACAATAATTGCAAAATTTATAACTAGAACTCCCCCTTACAAAAACAGTTGGAGCATGGGAGGAGGAAGCTATATTGGTGTAGCCTATCCCTTGGGTGGTTCGGGAAACGCGTTGGGAACCAAGTAAATTGTTCAAATTTTGTTCCCCTTGGGTGAACTTCCCTAGAGTTTCTCTAAGGTCCTTGATGGTTGATTCCAAAGAATCAACATTGGGAAAATTTTGGATTTTTAGGGAGAGTTCCTCCTTCTCTTTGAGAAGTTGTTCTTTTTCGGAGGAGAGTTTTTTGAAATTCTTTTTCAAAGCGACAAATTTTGAAGAAAGCTCATGAAAACCATTTTCTAGTAGGTCTCTAGCGTGTGAGAGTTCTTCATAAGATAGATGATTTAAAGAATTTGAATTTGAAGAGCAAGAGGAGGAGGAGTCGGAAGATGTTACCTCATGGAATGCCATTAGGCATTTTGTACCTTGGTCGCTTGAGGAGGAGGAGGAGGAGGATGATGAGGAGGTGTCACTCCATGTCGCCTTGAGGACCTTTTTCTTTCCTTTTTCCTTTTGCGTGGCCCGTTTTAGTGGGCAATCGGGCTTGTAATGGCCCTTTTCGCCGCACCCGTAGCATTTTACCTTGGGCTCGGATCTTGCGGTGGGTTCTTGCTTTCGCGCCTTGCGATATTTCTTCTTCTTCTTGTGCTTCTTCATAAATTTGTGCATTTGGCGGGCGAGATTCTCCATTTCCGAGTCGCCGCTTGATGATGAAGAAGATGAAGATGGTGATGATGAGGAGGAGCTTACTTCTTTTTGTACCTTGAGGGCGATGATATTTGGTGTCTTGATTGGTGTGCCCTCCTTTTGAGCTTGCCTCCTCATCGTAATCTCGTACGTCATTAGGGATCCGATGAGCTCCTCTACCGGCATATTTTTGACGTCCTTAGCTTCTTGGATCGCCGTCACCTTTGGTGCAAATGAGCTCGGAAGGACCCATAAGATCTTCTTGACCATCGTCTCGGCTGAAACATCATCATCAAGAGATTTCCTTCCATTGCACACGTCAGTAAAGCGAGTAAACATATCGGAAATAGACTCATTTGGATGCATGGAAAAAGACTCAAAATCCTGACGGTACATGTCCAATCGAGTATCCTTGACTTTGTTGGTCCCCTCATGGGTAACCTCCAAAAGTTTCCAGATTTCATGTGCGGAGGTGCATGTGGAAACTCGATTGAACTCATTTCGGTCAAGGTCGCAATGAAGAGCATTCATGGCTTTTCCATCAAGCTCAAAATTTCTAATGTCGGCTTGGGTCCATTTGGATTCGTCGGGGGTAGACAAAGTGTAACCTTGCATGAAAATTTTGTAAATGGGATATCCTATACTTCTAAGAAAAGTGGTCATGCGGGTTTTCCAATAATTATAGTCGGTTCCATCAAAAAATGGAGCACGACCCAATGAAAAGCCTTCGGGGGCGAAAGAGGTTGATGCCATCTAAATGGATCTTAAATTTGAAACCGGGTTAGGGAATTATTCAAATTTTCCCTCTGATACCAATTGTTGGGTCGGAGAAAAACGGGAAGGATGTCAAGAGGGGGGGTGAATTGCCTTTTAAAAAAATGATTAACAAATTAAAATCAAAGTTGAAAGTGCAGCGGAAATAAAGAGGCAAGACACACGAAATTGTTAACGGAGTTCGGCCAAAACCCGGCCTACGTCTCCGCTCCCAACTCAACCGTTGAGAGATTCCTACTGCTTGCTTTTCAATGGTTTTAGCAAGAAACCCACTAGGCTTTGAGGTAGCACTATGACCTATTACAGCTTGCTTTTGGTGGTTAAGCAAGAACCCACTTGCTTTTAATGGTTTAGCAAGAACCCACTATCCTTCTTACAGGTGAAGGATAGCTCACCTATGTCTCAAGCTATTTAAGGGAAAGCTTGGCAACCTTTTCACACCTTAGTGGTGATGTGAAACCCAAAAGAAAGAGGGGATGAGAAAATTGGGAGTTTGTAGGCACAAACTCAAATTTAAGCTCAAAAAGAATAAAACAATAAAAACCGTATTTGGAGAAGTATTGGGCGCCTTTGATTGATTGGAGATGTTGAAGGCCGCTTCCAAGCTTCTTTGAAGGAGCTCCTTGGATGTGGAAGTTGTTGGAGCAAAGGGGGTTCCTTTGAGGAAGTCCGCCGGAGGTACGCCAAAGATGGAAAATGTGTACGGTGGCTTTGTATATGATCCGGGTTGTGTCTGGGGCTTCCTCAGCCTTTATTTATAGGCATGGAACCCTTGGGGAGTCTTCGGAGCCGTTGTAAAGGCTTAAAGAGCCATTGGAGGCCAAATGGGAGTTGACTGGTCAAAGCCAACAGCTAGTTTGACTGGGCTACCGGCTGGCCGGTGTAGGTCCACCGGCTGGCCGGTGCCTTGGAAGTTTGAGAGTGCTTCTGTCCAGACTCCACCGGCTGGCCGGTGGTGAGGCCACCGGTTGGCCGGTGGCAAGACAGTAGCAAACACTATTTGGGCTGGGTGCCACCGGCTGGCCGGTGCTGAGGCCACCGGTTGGCCGGTGAGATGGAAGTGAGTGGCTCTTCTGCCCAGAGTCCACCGGTTGGCCAATGGTGAAGCCACCGATTGGCTGGTGGACTGAATTTCAGTCCACTTCACCAGCTTTCTTGGGCCAAACTTTTGGAAGTCAATTGCCTATCATCCAAAAACACTTTAAACAAAATTAGACAAGAAAGATGGTGATTGTGATCATGAAAATCAAACCTCGAGGGGTTCGAGAGGTAAAACAATAGATAGTGATAGAGAATAAGGTTTGGAGAATGTTAACTATTAGAAATCCATAAATCTACGATGATTTAATGGACCATATGATTCATCATATAAGTGGGTTATAGGATTAAATTTTTTTTCTTTCAAGATCCTATCCCTAATGTTTATAAATTTTTTCATGTGGGGAAATACATATTTGATTTAAGTACAATATCACCATTTTTTAACCCCAAAAAAATTTCCATATCATATATTATTTAAATAAATGAAGTTTTATTTTTCATTATTGATGTCTTAACAGATCAAGTGATATAATGATATGTCATTCCATTAATCTAAAAAAATTATAAAAGGTTATAAAATAGGCAAATATCCACCTATAATGAGATAATAAATTAATAAAAGAAAATTCAATCAGAATATAGCATATACAATCTGTAAATGGATAATATTACACCCTTCAAAAAACAAGACATATAAATATTATGAAGTCGGTGAATTAAATCGATTCAGAATTTTCCACCCATATCTCATTTGGAAGTCCTTGGTTATCACATTCTAAACATGTGAATTCCTTAATGAGGTATTCTCTTGAAACATGATAATAACATAAATTACCATAGAACCTTAGTGAGAACATAAATTCTATGAAAATTAACACTTTTCACACACAAAAAATACAAAAAATGTTATATAATTAAACCATGATATCACATTTTCCATATATCTATCCTGAGGTTATTAATACTATCAAAAAACTCATTATCTATTTATCACATAATTATTCGCATATCATGTGTTTTCAAAAAATATATTAATAACTTTTCATGGTTACCGGTACCATTCAACATATACCTTCTAATACATAAAGAAAAACAATATTTTTACAATCCTTATGTGTTTTTTTATTCCAATGTACCATAAATTATTCTTGATAAATAAGAAATCAGTCCACCAAATTCTTAAATTATTGACTGAGAATTATCATTTTATTCCTCAACACTTCTATCATCTCATATATCACTTGTAATCTCTTCATCGTCATCAACATTAACACTACCCATATGACCATTCTGATTTTATTTGTCATATTTTCCTACAGGGAATCAATTTTCCTAATTCCTATACATTACATATTTAAAACATTTAACAATTGTTGATGTCTTTTCAATACCATTATCCTTGTCCATTGTGTTAACAAAACCGTTTCAATTGCAATTAATGGATTTGTGTCCTTTCCACACCAAAATCATCTTCAAGTCCCATTGAAATATTCCCTTTGATGCCTCTTCCTACATGATTTACATGAGGAAAATTGAACTGACTTTCCTATATGATCACTATGAAACTCCATATTTTTATTATTATGAGGATTCATTACACAGTTCCTCATAATCTTTATTAACATGAATCCTCATGATTCGGGTTTTTTACAAAACCGAAAATGAATAGTGTGAGATGTGAAAATAATACAGGAAATGCAATATAATCAAGTGGGAGTACATTAAATCTCTAATATCATAGGTTTAATCCAAGGTTATTCATGATCAATACCATAATTCTAGTACTGTGACATATAATTATACATACCCTTAAGGACCACTCTAGACATACCTTAGAAATATCTCTTGGAATCTCACCGATGTTTTCACATCAAAGGTTCCAATGGTTAACAAAACCTTCGCATTGATACCAACTATATCAGCCCTAGAAAAAAACGTACATGTACATTACATTTCTTTTGATGAATAGTTAGTATATTATATTGAATATATTCCCAAAGACCGTTTTAGTTTAGTGTCTTTAGAAACTAGGAACATAATCTTTTATCTAGGTGAAATTTGTTTAGAATCTCCCATAATGACCCTCCCCTTTTGTTTTCATACCTAAGAACTTTATTTATATCCATGGGAAATGAAACCCAAAAAAGGGTGAGCATAAATTCCCATTAAGGGTAATGATGGAGAACATAAAACAAACCATAAACATTTGAATGTAAAAACCGAACCATAAAGTTTAAAAATCAAAATATTGAGTAATGAAATAAATATTTGTAGTACGAAAGTCATAGATCATAAAGAAACATTAACCATGATAGAACACCATTGGCATGAAATATGAAATTAATAAAAACTGATAATAACATAATAATATTTCTATAGTATACAAGGAATTCCCGCTAAGACCATCACAGTGGACAATCTCCATTATTGAACTATGTTAACTTCTCTTTCTAGTCATGTCTATCTCTTGAGATATAAATCTTTACCGAATGCATTAGAGGGAGATATAGCTCCCACCTATCTAATAATGAAATCATTCATTCATATCCCAAAAAAATATAATTCCTTCATCATAGCATAACCCATTAAATAAAATGGGATTCATAATCATCCTTTCATAATAATATAAAACATATAAGATAAATAAAATTCATAAAAATAATTACATAATAATCAAAATAAAATCAATGAAATAATATGGATAGAAACATAAACATATTTCATCTTAGTGGGAATATAATTTTGATAAAACACTTGAACTTAATTCATTATGAAAATACCCCTTCTTCTTCAAAAATGTTTTCCTTTCTCAAAATGTCGTGAAATTTTAAAATACAAGAATTTAATTTAAAATAAACATAAAAACTTGTAAATTTGGCTTCATGGAAATAATGTGTTTTGAAATAATAAAAATACATTCATTATGTAGGAGCTAAATAAACATTCCCCTTGTAATTTTTTTGGATAAGTCAAAAAGTAACTCTTATGATAAACGAAAATAAACATTCATACAAACCATGTAGTAAAAGTCATAAATGGGTAAAACTGACTTTAAAAATAACCCTTTAACGTGTAGTTTTCATTAGTTGAGGGTGTTTTCACCGCTTGTATAATTTTTAAATCATGTTATTGAATTATACCAGGACCATATAAATATTTAAAATATCATATATGGTTATATTATATAATTTTTCTAGTAGTACTTCAATATTACCATTATTTTGGGTGTTAACAATATCATTTTCCAATTCTTTTTTTGTCATATAAGTCATTTAGTTATGCATAAGATGCATTTTATTAATCAAATTCTGTTCATAATTATTATTTTCACTCATAATATAAATTTTATAATCATTATTGCATTGTTAATGTGATGAACATATCTTACTGTGTCATGGAGATGGTAGGCCATACGTACGCACGAGCAATGATATAATTCTATTTATGGTTAAATGTTATGTAATTGGATGGTATATTAATTATAAATAATACATTATCATTTAATATTTTTCATTTAAATCCATTACACTCATAATTATTCCCATCCTAATAAATAATTTTGGAATAAAAAATTACACCACAGTGTGGTGAAGATACACCGTACGTACACAATATAGCATCCCTCCAGTTTAATACCTAACTTTTAATGACATTTTACAAACAGAGGATATTTAATGTCTTGTGTCCTGGAAATCAGGAACACAATATGTGAAAAAAATAAAAATTTATTCTACAACACTTGTATGGCTTCATCATAGGTTCATCATATGTAGATTTATTGCATCTCATATCCCGAAGACAGACATCAATGGAAAGGGTGAGCCGAAGGCCTAATAAAGGTAAACAAGGGAATCAATGTACTTGTGATATCAATATGAACTTGAATAAAAACATAAATACATGAGAAATGGAAGAATAGGAATATCATAATGAAATGAACATGGAACATAACATGAATATTTGGCTACAACATTTCATTTAGGCATTCATGGACATATCACTAAGGTCCATCCACAAGGTGTCATAAAAATTACCATGGTTATTCACAAAGGTATTGTAAAACATATCATCTATAGAGATTAATTATCTACCCAATGCATTAAATCGCTATCAGGGCACACCCTTAATATGTATTTAATTTCATCTGAGCCACATATATCATAATCAAACATTTCATAAATAACCAATGGAGAATAAAAGAAATGGGTTTCATTTCAAGATCGTGACGTTCTAAAAGTTCATAAAAAAAGATCAATATGTCATTTATAACCCATGGAAAGGGATTGAAGGTTATATTTATGTCAATTCAAAAATAAAATACATAATATTTATATATTTATGAACACCCAATGAAACGAAATAGGTCTGGGTATTCAGAAAAATAAAACCAGAGAATTTCTGGAGAGAAAGAGAGAGAAATTTTGAGGAAAAATTTCTGCAGCATAACGACTATATAACAAGGATTTAGAAAACATTGAAAAGAGAGGGTACAAGAGTAACCAACTCATAAATAACTTATAATACATTACAAATACAGATATTAAATGGAGATAAGAACATGGTATGTAAATATTTATGACATACCACATGAAAAGGAAAAATGAAATAAAAGAGAAGATGTGATTCCTTTTATGAAAACATTTGACAACCTAATGACGTCACATAAAAATTCAGAAAATGAATTGATGAGTGAGGAAAAGGACTTTCAACAATTAAGCATGAAATTTATTGTAATGAGAAAATATAAGAACCTACCCACAATAATAATAGATGGAAACTAGAAGCCACAACCTAAAGGATGTCATGGCTTAAAAGAGGAGGGTGAAAGTATCCCTTACCTTGAAGAGTAACATCGAAGGTTTGAAGGTCGGGACCTTTGGAAGCTTCAGGGAACCGTCGGAGGACTATATGGGAGGTAAAGATACAAGAACATCGGTAGGGAGGATTTTTAAATGAAATGAATGAGGGAAAGGCTTGGTATTTATAAGAGATGTGAGGGGATAAAGCATTAACTTCCAAGGGACACCTCATCGGTGGTATAGGAAAAAACATGGGATTTCACATGGTATTTTCCCATGGTATTGGTCACTTGGGACACCTCATACATTATCTTACTATTCATAAGTCGACCAGAATTATTTAATAATTATCACATCCTTAATGATGTCATTAAACACCCAGAACTCAAAAATTGTATTTTAACTATTCACCAAAAATTCAACATTATCAGAAAAATCCCAAAAATTAACCATAACCAAATATCGATGCTCTAATTTCAAAAATGAACTGCATTTTATAAAAATAATTTTCTAAATATTTTAAATTTTATTATTAAATAAAAAACACTATTCACCCTAAAAAACTAATACTTAAACAATAATTTTTGAAACAGTTATTTTAATATTTTATTGAATCTCATTACTTAATCAATGTGCCTAAATTATATAAATACTTTCTTAAGTGATGTCACTTATTCCATTTGGTCAAATTTCTAATCATAAGCATAAAATCACTATTGATGATTTACTATTCACTAAAAATTAAGTTGATATTATTAGACTCTAAATTTCATACTGAACAATGCAGTAGAAGACCATTTTTTGAAAATCAATAAACGTTATTAATTATTTAAGGTTAACTTATATATTATAAAATATCCTTTTTTCTAGAATTATTCAATAATATGCATACTATATTTATCTGGACATTTGAAAATTCACAAACATTACCATAAGAAGACGTCACAATTTTTATTTAAATCAAAGGATTAGACAATGCCATTATGGTCTCCTTACATAGCCCCTTAAAACACTAGCATAGGACCTAAGATTAAGGTGTGCTAGGGTGATAGAATATTGGGGCGGATTGGTCAACATTGCCCGAGTAGTGATTTCTATCAGCTTGAACTTCTCACGAAGGCGATTTTGTTCTAGCTTCACATGATGAAGTTTGTCCTGGGTTTGGTCCAGAGCAAAGCCCAAAGGTTCTACCTCTTTCCTGAGTTCCATCAGATGGGCTTCGATCTGCCCGAGACTACCAGATGAGGCCATCGAATCATCTTTATATATTAATTAATCAAGATCACTTCTATTTATATACAATAATCACAACATTTAGTTTCAAATGGTTTTATTGACCATCAGTCATACAACAGTCGAAACCCAACGGTCATATTTTAATTATACTCATCTTATTAAATGAAATATTTTTGTTGAGTATAAAATAAAATAAAAAAAAAATTTACGAAAAAAAATTTATTCAAAATTTCAGGACGGTACAATCTTCCCCCCTTTAAGAAATTTCAACCTCACAATTTTAAAATTGGGCTTGGAAATTTCAGTGAAAGTATCACATCGGAAAAAGAGTCCGTAAAACATTACTTTAAAAGAAATAAAGGGAAGTACTGAGGTCAACCGAGATAACCCATACTAGGATTCCATGTAGGAAAACATGGATATGGAAGAGAAAACAAAGGGTCATGTTCTGATGAAGAGTGATTGAAAACATGATTAAGAGAAAATTAACCACAAAAAGATCGCAAACATAAGATTTGTTAAACGGCCTTTGATTACCCAGTAGGAAATGTAAACCAAAAACATTTTGGTTTTATGTTCCTTTTCATAATTTTGAGGAATTCATTTACCACATAGAATAAAAACATAATGAAATAAATTTTCCTTCAATTAGAGTTTTATACATTAATAAGTTTCCACAAAGACGAATCTTTTCTCCAAAAAAATGAGCATTCAAAAAGACTTGGCCTCATCAAAAATACAATAATTATCTTCCAGAGAATCACATAATCCACAAAAGAATAACTATATTTTTCCCTTGTCTTTAGTCATCAACTGAAACAAAAATTGTTAGTATGAGATCATATAATCTCAAAAAGTATAATGCTATATAAACATAATATGAATATTAATATAAAAAATTCAAAAAACTACCCAATGTTTCAGAAATACCATTTAATACCCAACCATACTTAAAATTCTTCAAAATAATCCAAACTAAGATTGGAACCCAAAACTCAGATGGATTTAATGACATAGTCTTATCCAATAAATCATAACATTTATCTCTAAATAACAACGACTACTAATAAAGTCTCATACTAAAGTGTAATTAACCTATTCAAATATTCTCTATGCTAGGTTCATCATTTTCCAAAAATAACCCAAATCACCATATGTCCACAATAAACACGTAAATTCTTACCAAATAAATTTCAGCCATTCTTCTTCAAATTTAATCCTGTAGTATTTTGTTTCCCTTAGGAAAATAGTACTCTAAAAGAGAAAACATCATCCAAAATATCCATTATAATTTAATCACCAAATCATTTTCCTATACAAAGGATATGCATTTGATAAAACATAAGTTTCCCAAATAATCTTATTCTGGATCCATAAAAATAGCAGGAGCATTAGTCAGTCTAAAGGGCATAACAAAAAACTCATAATGACCATATCTTGATTAGAAGGTAGTTTTGTGAATATCATCATTCATCACCCTCAATTGATGCTAACCCGAATGAAGATCAATCTTATAGACAAATTGAGTCCCATGAAGTTGGTCAAATATGTCATCAATTCATGGAAGAGAGTATCTGTTCTTCACTGTGATCCCATTCAGTTATCTATAATCAATGCATAGCTGCATCGATCCATCCTTCTTAACAAAGAGAACTGGTGGTCCCCAAGGAGACACACTTGGTTGGATAAACCCATTATCCAAAAGATCTCGATGATGTTTCTTTAATTCCTCTAGCTCCACATTTTCCAGCCTACATGGGTTCTTTGGCATTAGATGAGATCCGGGCACGAGTTCAATATAAACATCTACCTCTCTTTCTAGGGGAGGTCCAGGTAACCACTCAAGAAATACATCAACGTATTCTCAGATGATGGGGACATTTTCTATAACAATAAATCCTTTGCGAGAAACTTATTTCATTTACGAATCGTTTAACTAAAAAGTATTTTATGTCTTAAAACTCCATGCTTAGACAAATTTCATTTTTCGATAATTCGTTCATAATGATTCATAAAAAGCATGTGATTAACCAAACATATCCCCTGGGAGTGTCGTAACCATGAGTACAGCAAGGGATGTTGTCAGATACCTATTCCAATTCGAGTCTAGCTCAAAGGGGTGTTTTTGGGTTTTACCCCTACGTACATCTGTACTAGAGCCACCTCTACCTACTCATATCCATACAGGGTTGTATTTTCTTGATAAACCACTTACTCAATACTCACCAAAATACCAAGAAGATTTCATATATTTAAACTTTAATATAGGGTTCTTCCTAAAGAATTCATATCCTACTTTACATAAATAACTAAACTATCCTTTGATACAAACTATAGAATCCCGCCTTTTAATACATAACATTTCATTACATTTTATATACAGAGGATATTTAAAGTCTAGTGACATGGAAATCAGGAACATTATACATGAAAAAACATAAAACATTATTTTAAAACACATGTAAGGATTCATCATAGGTTCATCCTATGTACATTTATGGCATCTCATATCATGGATATAGACATCAAAGGAAAGGGTGAGCAAAAGGCCTAGTAAGGGTAAACTAGGGAATCAATGTACTTGTGATATCAATAAGAAATTGAATAAAAACATAAATACATGAGAAATGAAAGAATAGGCATATCATACTGAAATAAACATAGAACATAACGTGAATATATGGCTAAAACATTTCATTTATGAGTTCCTGTACATATCACCAAGGCCCATCCCCAAGGTGTCATAAAAATTACCAAGGTTATTCACCAAGGTATCGTAAAACATTTCATCTCTAGAGATTAATTCTTTACCCAATGCATTAGAGCGCTACCATGGCTCAACCTTAATATTTTTTTAATTTCATGTGAGAAAAATATATAATAATCAATAATTTCATAAATAACCCATGGATAATAAAAGAAAAGGGGTTCATTTCTAGATCTTGATGATTAAAAAGTTCTTAAAAAATATCAATATGTCATTTATAACCCATAGAAAGGGAGTGAGGGTTATATGTATGTAAATTACAGAATCAAATTCATATTATCTATATATTTATGAACACCCAAAGAATCTAAATAGGTCTGGGTATTCACATAAATAAAACCAGAGAATTTCTGGAGAGAAAGAGATAGAAATTTCGATGCAAAGTTCTGCAGCATAACGACTATATAACTAGGTTTTAAGAACCATTGAAAAGAGAGGGTACAAGAGTAACCCACTCATAAATAACTTATAATACATTATAAATAAATAATAACATGATTATAAGAACATGGTATGGAAACATTAATGACATACAATATGAAAAGGAATCATGAAAGAAAAGAGAAGATGTGATTCCTTTAACGAAAAAATTTGGCACCCTAACGGCGTCACATACAAAATCAGAAAAAAAAATTTGATGAGAGTGGAAAGGGTCTCTCAAAAATTAGACATGAAATTTACAGTAATGAGAACATATAAGAACATACCCTAAAAAATATATGGAAACTATAAGACAAAACATAAAAGAAGTCATGGCTTAAAAGAGGAGGGTGAAATGATCCCTTACCTTGAAGAGTAACTTCGAATGCTTGAAGGTAGGGACCTTGGGAGGCTTGAGGGAACCTTGGGAGAACCTCTTTGGAGGTAAAGAGACCATAACTTCGTTGGGGAGGATTTCGAAATGAAATTAATGAGGTAAATTCTTGGTATTTATAGGACAAGTGAGGGGATAAACCATTAATTGGCAAGGGACACATAATCGGTGGTATTGGAAAAACCATGGACTTTCCTATGGTATTTTCCCTTAGTATTGGCCTCATGGGACAAATCATACCTTATATTACTGTTAATTATTCGACAATAATTATTTCATAATTATTACATCCTTTATGATGTCATTAAACAACCGAAACTCAAACACATTATTTCCACTATTCACAAAAATTTCAACTTTCTCTGAAAAATCCCAAAAATTCACCTTAACCAAATATCGATGCTCTCATTTCAAAAATGAACTCCATTTTAGGTAAATAATTTTCAAAATTTTTTTAATTTAATTTTTAAATTAGAAACACTATTCACCCGAAAAAACTAATACTTAACCAGTAATTTCTGAAATATTTATTTACCTATTTTATTTAATCACATTACTTAATCAATGTGCCTAAATTATATTAATACTTTCTTAAGTGATGTTACATGATCCATTGGGTCAAATTACTAATCATAATCAAACAATCACTATTCATAATTTACTATTCACCAAAATTTGATTTGATCTTATTAGAATCTAAATTTCATACTGAACACAGTTGTAGAAGACCATTTTTTGAAAATCAATAAACATTATTAATTATTTAAGGTTTATATAAATATTTTAAAATACCCTTTTTTTAAAATTTATCCATAATATGGATACTATATTTATCCGGGCATTTGAAAATTCACAAACTTCGCCATAAGAAGACATCACAGTTTTTATTTAAATAAAAGGATTACACAAGGCAGTTATGGTCTCGTTACATATACCCTTATAACACATGCATAGAACCTACGAGTAAGGTGTTCTAGGGTGATAGATTCTTGGGGAGGCTCGGCCAACATTGCCCGAGTATTGATTTTTATCAGCTTGAACTTCTCGTTAAGGTGATTATGTTCCAGCTTAACATGATGAACTTTGGATTGGGTTTGGTCCAGAGCAAGGACCAAAGGTGCTACCTTTTTCCCGAGTTCTGTCAGATGGGCTTTGATCATCCCGAGACTACTAGATGAGGCCATCGAATCTTCTTTCTATATTAATTAATCAATATCAATTGTATTTAGAGACAATAATCACAACATTTAGTTTCCAACTGTCTTATTGACCAACAGTCATATAACAGTCGAAATCCAACGGTCTTATTTTAATTATACACATTTTATTAAATGAAATATATTTTTGAGTATAAAATAAAATGACACACAAATTTAGGAAAAACAATTTTTCAAAATTTCAGGTCGTTACACACAAGCATGGTGAGATTATTATTCATAGGATTGATAAATGGAGGTATAAGGTTAAATAATAGTTATTATAAATTCTTATAATTTAGATTATAATAGATTTATTATATTATTTTGGATTCAACACATATAGTGGAATTATGTGAATGAATGAAATTGAATTGAATTGGTAAAGTAATTACATCTTCTTCATTGGACTTCCTTTGAATCTCTTTTAAGGGACACTAGGGCTGTACTTTTTGGAAAACTAGGACCACAATGAGATAAATAAAAAATTTTATAGGACACTTTTTCATGGTTTGGTCGAGCTATAATACTCATGGTGGTGTTAGGAAATGTTGGAGGAGACACTATTTGATAAGAGAGGAGGATGGGCACTTTAAGAAGGTATTGGTATGTTATTTTATTAAATTGTTTTTTTGGTTTAAAAAGGACCGAAAATCCGTTAATTTAATTATTTGATGAGGATTGTTCTAAATCCTCTCTAAGAATTGGTTTTATACTAATTTAGGTCTCAAATATGATCTTTTTTTACATTAACCCTTTGTTAAGTAATTTACTTCTTACAATGTCTTTTTGTATTTTCATTCAATATGTGTAATAATGTTACTATAAAATTACAGTCGAACCACAATTGTTTCATTAATGAAATTTTAAACATTATCTAAGTCATTTGGCTGAATATTATAATATTAGGACTATTATATAATTTAATAAAATATTATTTCTTTTTAAAAAAACTCATTTACATCAATTTTATATTATTCATATCATGACTTTTTAAAAATCCCCAAATAAATTACCCATTCAAAAAACATCATTTATTAAAAGATAATAAGTAATAATCAACCATAAAATTATTTTATGGGCTAAAAAGATTCAAAATAAATTTATTTTAATATTTATAATCACATTTATTTAAATAATTCATTAATAAGGTAATCACTACATCATCATTGGGTCATACACAAATTTATTTATTTTTTGTCAAATAATTATAAATATACTAATATGTTGTAGAAAATATTTTTATCATTCATATGACTATTTATATTTTAAATTATCTTATGAAGAACCCCATATTTATATTTTTATGAAGAAGATAATCGTTTATGTCATAATTCTTTTTACATTTTATTAATTCTTTGAAAATTTAATTTTCACATCCAAGTGGTTCCATGGGGTCCCAAAATATACAAAAAGACGCCCATGTCCTGAAATACCTCATCCGATATGATTAGGACATGTTTTATGGTAGTTTAATATTATTAAAATATTATTTTTACCCTTATTTACCAGATTTACCCTTTAGCCTTGCTAAATAAAATAATTACTGAAGTCACTATTAATAAATTCCTAAATTAAAAGTTACCTATTTACAGAATTTGGAGTATATTATTCTAAATATGAAATAATATTTTTCAAATTCAAAAAATAGAATTTGTGAAATTTAATTTAAAATTAATTCCAATTGTCAAAACCAAAATGCATGTTTTTAAAAAGTAATAACCATTAATGGATTGACATGTGTTTATGTAGAATTTCAATGGTAAATTATTTATAATGACCAATATTAGTTTAAATGATAAAATTTTAATCCAATTAGACTTTAAACCTAATTAAAATGATAATATAACTATATAAATAAATAATATTAAAAAGAAAGTTTTGAATTAAAATGAAATATTTTTCAATACCCATTTAAATATTAATTTTATTAGAAAAATACCAAAAATTCAACATAAGTAAATTATTATGTCCCGATTCCAAATAAAAAGTTTATTTTGTCGAATAATAAATATAAAATTTGTTAAAAACAATATTTTAATTGGGTGCGCCATCAAGATGTGACAAAACAATATTTTTATTAAAAGTGCTTATTTTATTTGAAAAAATCGATTGTGTTCTTATATAGAGTTGTAGAAAATTCTTTAGATAAATATTAATATTGTATAAAATATAAAATTTGGATAATACTGTTCATAATGACTAGTATATATTTCCTTAAATAATCATACTTTAATAATATATCGTTGTTTAATGAGACTATGTATTGCATAAAGCGCAAGCAATCGAGGAATGGAACTCTTAGGTCATGACCCATCCCCTGGGGCCCATGTCGTGACAACCACAAGCCTGCCATCCATAGGACCGGGGTTGGGGACAAGCACCAAAGGCGTACTTCCCTAAAAATGGGATGTCATTGCCTTTTGTAACCTGTATACACACACAACATAGCACAAAGATGGATACAAAACACTAGGTAAAACTATATAACAAAAGAATACTGAAAAGTTAAAGGGGCAAGAAATATATGCCCAACTGTAAATTACATGGAACTGGATGTACAAGTACAACTGAAGAAAGGAAAAACAACTATTGGGTCATCCTCTGCAGTTTCAAATGGAAGGGTATGTACAGATCGCATCCTCACCACTCTTGGTTCGTCTGTCTCCTCTGTATACCATCACATCATATGGTACACCTCTAGGTATCATCCAGTCCTAGTACACTCAGCCTCGGTCAGCACTATCCTTCGTCTGCACCCAATACAACAAGGTGCAAGCATAGCTCATGCATGGGTGAGTATAATGATACTCAGTAGGGACCCCGAGACCCTCAAGGTGACACAAAATCCATAAAGGATAAAGCACAATGTATAAAATCAACAGAAAACCATACTTAGATATATTCCCATACATATACCTACATTATCACGTAATTCATCTCAATCATGAGGAAAACATAGAAAAAATGAATCACCTCAAACCTGGATTTATTCTAGAGGTAAAAACCTTCCAAACCCTCAGCTTCTAGAGAATTCCTCCTTTATGGAGTACAGGTGGCATGCCGCGTCACACAGAGGCCCTTCCCACTAACCTTTGACAGCTGAGGTACTCCCCCTGTCGAGTACCATGGGTCGTCTTCGTCACACAGAGGCACTCCCGCCATGGGTCTGCCGCTACAAACAGGCGCTCTCCCTCATATCCTATAGAGGGGCTCCTCATATCGAGTACTTTCAGTCTGACACCACAACTAGGCATTCTTCCACCGTGGGACTGCCAGCACAATCAGGCACTCCCCACTGGGCATGTCAAGTCACTCTGAGTCAAACAGTCAGCAGTTGACAAGTCATTGCCAGTTACTAGGTTCCAGCACAAAATCTTGATTGTCTTAAGAAGATCCGCTCCACAAGATACTATTCAATGCTCTAAATATTCCTATGTCCCATGAAGAAGTATATCAATGGTCTGCCACGTCATAGGGGTCTCATCGCAACAGATAATGCGTCAATCGGATGCTCGGTCTGTGAGTTATTAGCCTTTTAATTCTGGGGGCCTGGTTGGATTCGTGCATGATCCAACCTGATTGTACATAAACTATACACCAAAATCTATTATGTTATGCTCAAAGGGTCCGTCATGATACAATATTACGAGGGCCACTGACGGTTCGTCAAATGGACACTCGGTGCCAATGATATGGGAAAAAGTAAGTAAAGGGGGTCGTAGTGGGCTCGGGTCTAGTCTGACCTGGTTTGGGTCGAACTGGTCTAACCCTTGGGGTTCGTCTCGGCCCGTTGGGCGGGACAGCCCATTGGGGTGGGCCCAACTCACTGGGCCCCTACCAGCAGTCCGCGAGGGGCCGCGGAGGTCCAAGAGGGCATGGACCGGCCGTGCGGGTGCGGACCAGCCACTGGTCAGCATGAGGGTCGTTCGGCCTAGAGGGCCCCGTGTGGGCGGATCAGCATTGAGGGCACCGCAAGGGAGGCTTGGATCAGGGTGCGGGGCCGGTTCGGCACGGAGGGCACCGCGAGGCTGGTTCGGCCGGGAGGGCGCCACGAGGGTGCTGCTGCTAGGGAGACCGGCGGGCGGCATGAGCCGGGGCAGCTCACCGGACAACGGAGGGCATTTCTGGTTCGGCGGAGAGGGCGTCGCATGGCTGGTTCGACTGGGAGCGTGCCACGAGGGCATGGCGGCTCGGGAGACTGGCGGGCGGTGAGATACGTGGCGACCTGATGGCCTGCGGATGGTGCGGCCCATTCGACCGGCAGGTGGCACAACCAGATTGGCCCACGTGGCCGAGGTGGTACAGCTCCGGCCAGTTCGGCCAGCGGTGCAGGTCGTGGAGGCTGTGGGGGCTGCGCGGGTCACGGAGGCCGTGGGTCGCATGGATGTTGCCTTTTTCACCTTCAAATCCATTGTCTTCTTCCTCCGTTTCAATGAACACATCTAAACAATGATGAACAGGAGAGGGTTTAGGCCATTTTGGTTTGTCCCACACCCTCCGTGTTTAGTGAGGTAGCAAGAAGTTAATTTCCATCTCGAATTTCAATTAATTATGAAAAATAGAAGAGATTATAAATTCAATCATTCACCCCACATATTCTCACAAATAAAAATTTCCAACCCGCAAGGAAAAAATCCATAGATAAAGTAGATAATAAGTTAATCTGCATTCTTTATTTTAGAAGGAATGAATCATGGGAAAATAAAATCAATCACAAAAATCACCTACCTATTCAATGTTGGTTGACGTTATCGCGAGAAGGCGGATGTCGATTTGTTGTAGAAGAACACTTCCTATTTCGGGGGAAGTCCTGAGGAATAAGGACAAAGGGAGTCAGCATTCTTCGTCGGTTGAGCATTCTTCCTGGAAGAACATGATCTTCGTTGGAGAGCGTAATTCTCTAAGTGTTGGGAATCACAACACTTTACCAGTGCTTCGTCGCTTGGTGAATCCATCCTGAATCCTCCTTCAGAGCTCCATATAAAAAGTAGAGGGGGAGAGTTAAGTAACGATCATGGAATTTATTAAGGTTCATTTATTATGAACTTTCCTAAATTCCAACAACGCTATTACATAATATTTAAAAATGGTCAATCCAATAAATTTACAAAGGAAATTTTTGTTCTTTACACTTACGTGTAATGAAAGCCATGTTAGGGTTGTGTGTAGGGAACGATTTCTTAGGTTTAGCATAAAAAATATTCTAGAAATATTTCTTTTATATATCAAAAAAATTTATAATAAATATTTTGTTAAATGAATTCTATCAAAAAACATAACATTATTTGTAACATAAGCCAAGAATAGTGTTGTGTATACTGCAAGCTAATACTTTGTTGCGTATAGCACAAGAAAATCATGGTGTAGCGTACAAAACAAGTCATCAAAGAAATTAAAAATAATATATCTCATAAAATATCATTTTTTAGGGGTAGCTTTCTGTATATCCAAAATGTGACTAATGATTGACAACCAACCCAAATTACTACATCAAGGGATATATAATCATCTTCCCTTTTTGATAATCACATTCACACTCCAATGAAAATACACAGAAAAATTTATATTAAAATATCACAAGTATATACCCAAATCATTCATGAAAATAATAGTATAATATGCATACATAAGGTGAGACACTGAAGAAGATCTCATCCTACACCCATGTTGAAGAATAAAACCATTACTCATGATTCTATGAATAATATGACTGTGAACATCATGAATAATTGGGAATAAACATTGAGATATTGGGTCCCCCTACCATAGAACTTGTGTGGATTTAATGAACCCATCGGTCTTTCCAATAATTGATATTCCAACCATGAAGAGAATAAGGAATGAAAAATTAAATCAGTATTCCAAGGAGAAATCACATACCTGTCAACACGTTGTGGATGAAACTCCATTCAAAATTATCATAAGCTTTATTCAAATCAATTTTAATTACCACATTCAAGCCCTGGGTTTTGAGATTATTATCACAAACTATTTCCTGGACCAATGTTATAGCCCCTGATTAGAACGTCCCATCATAAAGATATGTTCTTCTAGGGAAATACATCATGGTAAATGAATTAAAAGGAAAGTATTAATAGTTCTAGACAGGATACTATAAGGAATATTACACATACATATAGGGCAGTAATGAATAATATTTTTTTGATTTTTGGAATTAGGAATAAAAATCACAGTGGTGACACATGAAATATGAGGTAATTTTCCACCATCGAAAAATCATGGATCACATAAATGATATCATCCTTAATAATCCCCTATCATGATTCGTAGAAAAAGGTATGAAAACTATCTAGACTAGTAGCACTATCCGTATTGAGATTCATCAGGTTTTCAAAAACCTCTTTCTCTTGAGGAAGGGATACCATTTCATCATTCTCACATGATGGAACACAATTCACTTATCATCAAAAATGATTGTGGGTTCCCTTGAGTCACCATTAGGTATATTTTCAATAGAAAAAACAAGATGATCCCAAAAATAAGTATTATTCGGAGACCTAACAATGTTCCTATCATGTGTAAAAGAACCATCCTCAAATAAGATATTTGGTTAAATAAAAAAATCCCTCTCCATAATAAAGTCATGAAAGTACACTACGTTTTAATCTCCTTCCATAATCCACTCTATCCTTGATTAATCTCTGGACAAACATCCCTATCTAAGCAGAATATCTCCCAAAATATTTTTCTTATGAGAAAGATACTCAAACACACTAACATCACAATCTTCCTACAGGCTACGTCCGAGACAATAAACATTTTCCGTGATATCATGTATGTATTTATCTGGTGGAGGAAGATGCCTCAACCACAGCTATAAACTCATCCTTAGACCTTTATATTTTTTATGAATATAATGCGATGTAAAAACCTGAGTGGGCTCCTCCATGGATTTCCTTACCACATCGTTGAAGGCCAGAGAATCATTCCAATAGTGATAATATCTGAATCTATCCGGATTAACATGACTAGAAGATAATGTGATCGACAATTAGGAATTATCATAAATACGTCATACCAAATGATCCACTTTATCATTGTCATGCATGGATATATGATCTAGGTTTCCCAAACATCTATCTTGATGACTCCACATTCTACGATCTCTCTTCTAAATATTACTCAATGTAAACTTGTCTCTATAAAACCGGAGATCCATCCGATCCTTTCCCACCATGAATTCTGTAAAATCATTACTATCCTGCTTGAAAAAAGGACCTCACCCCTTTTCAAATCCAGGACTGTAATAACATTAAATTCCCTGCCAATAAACCATGTAAGTCCACTAAGATAAAAATAATTTAGGCTCTTCCATAACAAATATATTTGATGGGGGAAAAACTCCAATAAATGAAAGAGAAAAAATAAAATACAGTTTCAGTTCCCCTTTATTGTAATAAATTGATTTTCTGCTTGAATCTGATCCACAATGATGCTTTATTGAAAGAATAGCTATATATGTCGATTTTTTGTGTCGGTATGCATAAGGCCATGAATATTGAGATTACTTGAAAAATCCCCAATCTTATCAGGTTTTTTTATGATCAAGTATACCAACCATACCAATTTTATTAATAGATACAACAGAAGTAAGAAAATATATTTTCACCAGGGTTCCATTACCCTAAGAATTCCATATGAGTACTATAATCATCAATAAAACAGGGTTCTGGGATTTTTTCAAGAATGATTCACTTTTTCAAAATGGGAGATAGACCTTACCTTTCGAAACATAGACCACGATTTGGTACAAACTCTATTAACCTTAGTAATATAACCCACTATAGATGGGGATGTGTCTAGGTTATTGATTCTCCCCCTTCTGTTCAAGGTGTAATTGAATTCCACATTTTCTCCTACTAAATAAAGGATTTCATCCATCAAAATAGTACTAGTTGGTGTATAAGGAAGACTATCAAACATTGAGCTAACCAATGAAAAAGACATATATATGGATTCCTCCTTACACCCAAAATCGTCTTCAGGTTCATAATAGGAAAATAATAAAGAATCAATATATCGATAATGAAAAACATGAAAAGATATCATACAACACAACTATGTAGAATTCATAAAACTAAAAAAAGAGAAACTATCACCATCCATGACCTAGGTCATTGGTTTCTGGATGTATGGAAGAATATTTATAGACATAATATGAATAATAAAATTTGAGAAATTTACATTTATTTCAATATAAACACATTCATATTTTCATTTTTCATTTTATTTTAATAATTCAACATCAAAATTAAAATATAATATATTTATTAAAATATAAAACCGAATATATTCCAAATAAAAAATTTATATCTTATATAGACAATTTATAAAATATAAGTATTACATAAGTTATATTATTTAATCCTTTATCTAGTAAACCACAACGTCTTTTCCAAAAGGTTAAATAAACATTCTAATAAGACATATAAATATTGATTATTGAAATTAACATTTAGGAAAATTTCAAAAGGAATAACAAATATTTTACATTTATCCTTATTTTATCATTTATAAACACATAGTAAATATACAATGTACATACACTTAAATCATATATCACATTCACATAAATGTTTTGGGAATTATTTAAATCCTTTCTAAGGATTTGACATAGGGTTAGAGGAACTATAATAGAAAAGGATTCAGAGAAATTAAAGAGAGATATATTTTTATTATAAAATAAAACCATGAGATGTTTTATGATACATCATGCCAGAGGTTTCTTATGTAAAAAAATATCAAAAAGTCATGGTGTAATGTGGAATTTAAACATGGTTGAATTCTTTTTGGGAATATCCATTAAAAATATAAGTTTCAAAATATATATGTTTTTATTTTTTCGACATAAGTTTTATAGAAATTACACTCCAATAAATAAAATGAGTATTTTTTTAATAATTACATTTTATAAACATAATATTTTTATTTTACTACATTTTCAAGAATAATTTTCAATTTCATGTATTATTATACCACAATGTATTATTTTAAAAATAATTAACCATAACCTTCATTCATCAAATCATACCACATTTAAATAATCGTAGTCCAAATCTATTTTTTATAAAACAAATCAGGGTTTTGGAAAATTTTAATTTTTATATTATTTATCTACATAATCATCAATTATAACATAATTAATGATTCCTTTATACAACTGAACATTTTATGTAGATAAAAACATTTACCGAAATATAATTCAAATAAAACACTAATACATTTCTTGGGAAAACGATCTATCCATTTAATTGAATTCAATAAATATTATAGAACATACTTTTTCCTCTAATTAAGTTGATATACCCAGTCACATATTAAATGATATTGAGAGAAATACCTTGGAGAAAATGTTTTCACTCCTCAAAAGTTAATCCCTAAACTATTATAAGTCATTACATTCTAAAAGGGTTTCCCTTTTCATTATTTCATTCTAGATCCTATGTCAAATAGAGAGTGAGCTTCATATTTGGAGTTCCAAGGATATGGACCATATAACATGTACATAGTGTTCAAAAAAATTATATGGGGAACCAAAGACATTTTTTGGAATCTAAAAATTCCATAAATGATTTTATATCATTCAAATATTTCAAAATAAATTCACCCTATTGTAAAATCTTCTTCAATTATTTAATTGATTTTAAAGTGTTTAAAAAGTCATTCCGATATTTTTACACCTCTTAATATCATTATATAATATTTTATGATGATGATGATAGCTTTGGTGAACGAAAGTAGTTTTATCACAAGTAATCTTATTATTATAATAGTTGCATGTCGTAAACCAAGATGCTAGTACCTTTACTACATTTCTGTATACAAAAACACAAACCATGAAGTGATTTATACCACACCACTTAGATTAGATTTAATGCATATTTCTGTCAATTTTAATACTAGTATTCCATGATTCAACCCTATCAAATTATTTAATTTATTTCTTTAAACATTATAAATCATGATGTATTAAATACATATTATTATAATCTACTCTTCTTCCAAAAAAAATATTAATTCATTAAACAACAAAAAATATAATAATTTATAGCATATCATATCTGATCAAAAAACAAATATCATATGAAACAAGGTTTTTATATCTCCCACTTTAATCCCTAAAATCCATATTAATATATAGTAAATATAGTTATTCATATATTTATTCAATTTACATAAATATTTCCTTATTGGAATAATGTTATATAAGATATATTCATATAATTGGAATTAAAAAAGTGGAAGATATTATTTTACATTGGATATAATTATTTACTCAATAAATCTATAAATAATGACAATAGAAGATGAATAAAATGGATAAAAATGACAAAAAAAGATATATACAGTCTATCAGCATCATATAAGAGGATTAATGAGGATAAAATTGTGGTTTTCAGAAGATTAAAATTAAAATCAAGAAACTTGATGTTGTTCTCATGTTTTAGTTTAATGGTTTACTAACCATGCATCATATGTGATAAATTATACTGATAAAGTATAGTGAACTGTAATGGTATCCTTTATTTTATATCTAACCATGTTATGGATGGTTCTTCACAATTTACCATACCTCATAATATCGCAATTCTCTCTAATAATTAATTTAACTATTAATATGTTTTTATATCAGAAATACCATTTTATGGTTAGTTTTCATTATTTAAAACCTATTATCTAAAACCATCTATTTGGTAGAAAATAACCCAAGAAAAACAATTCAAATTTACATTTATTTAATACAATATATTCCAACAATAAATGTTCTTAGGTATAATTTTTGTTGATCATTAACTTTATTACTCTACATCTTTAGAAGATTAATTATATGAGACTCAATTTTATATATTCTAGAAAACATTTCTTTCACAACAAACTAAATCATAGAAATTAAGAGGAGTAAGTACAATTTCATTCTACATGTTTCACTTTCACATCATCATTGAAAATATTATAATTAAAACTTATAATGATAGAAGAAGGATCATTTATTTTTTTGAGGGAGTTGTGTTTGACACATAATGTGTCCATGTGGCATAAATTAGTTAATTACCTTAATAAATTTTTATCCAGTGTGTGTTCAAAATATTTTAGTGATATAATTTTTATATTTTATGGGTTATTATACTATACATTATTTTTGTATGGATGGATCAACCATGCGGGTAGCCTAGGTGAAACTGTGTGGGTCATTAGTGTGTCTACCATGAGTTTCATAGCTTACACATGGTTAGGTAAACTTTAGGAGAAGCATGAGTCTTTCCTCCATGTATTAGAAGTATGGAGTAAAAATGTTGGAGTATGGTTTTTCCAATAGTGTGACTCACCTAGGTGAAACAATCTGAGTGCCCCATCCATGTCTAATAGGGATAGTACAGTAGGATCATCAATGGAAAATAATGCAAATAAACCATGCACCTTGTCTAGTTTATATAAATATGTATTAATTGTTTTTTTTCTTCCTTTTATTTATCATAATTATTTTTTCCACCCCTATAAACTCATATGATAAACTCTGTAGACTTTTCTTTGGCCACATGCTACACATCCCCTCTTGTCCCCCTCTCTTTTTTCCAATTTCACCAGATTTTTATATGGATTGATTCTAGATTTCACATGGTATGCCCTCCATTTACCACCTCTTATTTAATTATGATTTTTCGCTCTCCATGTAACCCATATCTTTTGGGACACACAATTAGGTATGGGAATAAATAATTTAGAATACTTTCTTTAATTACCCAGTCATGCAATGGTTATCTTATGTCGACTTGTTGTGTGTATCAACATCTGCTACCGAAGTCAATTCATTTTAATCCATTTTAGTTAACTCGTTTCTATTTTGGGAATATTTTATTCTACCCTCATATTTTGGACCAATTTTATTTAGTCGATTTGTTATTTTTGGTTTTCTCTTGCTCATTTAGGCCAATTTTTGGTCTTTTGAAGGTGACTTACCCTTATCCACATTTGTAAGAAAGTGTGGATATATATATACAATTGCCCACATCATATATATTAACTATTGAAATTGTAAAAATATAAATTAGTAAATGTGTGCTTATATAATTACGGGGGCATAAGTGTGCTTGTGTAGTGGTGGATTTTTGTATCCATTGTCAATGGGAATGAGATCATAGGTGATTCAAATTGATTCCCATATATTTGGGGAAATTGTTACTATGAAATTTTTAGATTAAGTAATTCTAAATTTTGATGTGATTTTGAAAATATTTTTTATGAATGTATAAATATATGTGTTATCTCTATGGTGATTTGGTAACATTTCTTGGTGTTTTGAGATTAGAATAAATGGTTATTCATATCTGTATTATTTAATCTAATTATTTAGTTATGATAATAATTTATTCAACTGATTAAATTTATTTTGATATTTGTTTTAAATTAAATAAAGGGATCTTGATCCAATTGTAATTTTCAAGGAGTGAAATATATTTTTTCTATAGAATTTTTTTAACGTGTGGTGTTGTCCCTTAAATTATTTGGAAAATCGTTTATTTATTTTATTTAAACTGATGATTAGAAATGTGTGGGATATTTGACCCTAGATAAATGATTTTTGTCATGTTTAAAATGGATTGATGTAAATTGATGGCTATATTATTGTTGTCAAACAGATAGTCTGATTTTTAATGGTGGATTTTAAATGTTTTAAATTCATTCCTTTTTCAATTTTTTCCTTAATTTTGTTTTGAATGATATTTAAATAGTGAATCATGAAATATTAAATGAATTGGAATTCCATGCAATGTTATTGGGTTAAAGTATCGTTTTTTAAATTTTTAAATGTGGTATTTGTGAAAAAAACCACATGAATTTATCATTCATGTTTATCACATTTTTAGTTTATTTAATGTCATCAAATAATTTTTCCCCCCTTACACATAATTTCATTTATTATTTCAAGTGCGAATTACTATAAATGGTGAAATATTTCATTATGTGTTAGGGAGTGATGGCAGCCTTGGGTGTTCTTTTTCAGTTGAACAATGATTTTTCTTTAATACACCATGCATTCCTCTTTTAATTGAGGTTTAGGTACTAAGTGTAAGATCATTACTGTTCCTCTAGTTGGTTCCAATGCTCTATGTTTCCTGCTAGTCATAAGAATAATAATGGTTAGGTGGGGGATATTCAGCATTGAAACACTTTTGTGGGATTCCTAGATAAATCATGAGTGGTCTTTAGGATATTCCTTTAGTGGGTTAAGGGGTGGATATACCCATATACATATATGATAATGGTATCTTATGGATTCGTGTTATAGAACATAACACATTTGGCCATTCAGTTGTTCAATGAGTTAGGTATTATGGGGTTTTTATATCATTATTTTTTATATCATTTTCTATTATTAATTTTTATAACTTCATTAATCATATTTGATATATCCCATCTGATATATGAGGTGCCTAATTTTTTTAGCTTGACTATCGTGTGCAATAAGTCATTTTATTTAAAAATATGAGTTTTAAAAATGTTTATGAAAACCAAATTTTAAAATAAAGAATCATGTATGGGTTTATTAAAGTGTATTTTAAATTGATTTTTCGATTAAATATTTCATGACCAGTTTAATATTTTAATATAATCTTTCTCATTTATGTAAAATTAGTGGGTTGTGTTGAGAAATGTGAAAATTGTGTATGTGGTAGGGAAATGGATTAGGTAGGTGGATTTATTATCAAAATGGGTGATCTTTTTTGAAAACCAAATAGATTTGTTTTGTAAAATGACTACAATTTTGTTTATTTTTATAATATCCTAGTGAAAACCATATTTTAATATCTATTTTCAAAATAGTATTGATGAAATTTCTAATGAAAAAATAGCTTAGTTTCAATTGGTTGTGGTGACCTACTGGGATTTTAGCTCACACCTGCAATATATATGGTTTATTTTCTCTATTTAAAATTATTTTTGCATTAATATTCAGGGGTAGAGTGGAGTGGTGGTGACCTACAAGGCCATGTAATGTTTATCAATCATTTATTTATGTTGTTTAGTGTTTCTTTTTAGTTATCTTATCTTTTATTGTGTCTTTTTATTTTATTATTCACCTTGTATTCATTTATTCATTTTTTAATATTTTTCGAGATAAATCTATACAAATAGGATTGTAATGATGCCTTTTAACTTCATTCCATCATGTGGCGATTGGGAATGCACATCTAGGATTTTGGAAACTCTTGTCAGATGTCAGTTTATATAGAAGTATGTTCTGATTCATTACAATATATTATCAGCGCAATGTTTTGTTTTTCATTTAGAATGAATAAAATCCCTCATAATGATATTTTAATTTTGAGTTAGTTTTTAGTTCAAATATATGTTTTTCTGGAAACATGAGGTTGGGGAAGGTATAATGGGACAAGTTCTTTCATGCCTCAATCATTATTATTCCTTGGGATGTTGGTGTTTTCAATTTGGGTTAGGTTTTGTATTTGATGGTGTTTTGGAATTTGCTTTTATTCTAATTGAATTGGTGTTTGATCTTTTATTTCATGGACTAAGCTACATTTAGGGTCATATGTGTTGTTTTAGGATGGTGATGAAGAATGGAGTCAAGACACAAGGTTAGATCATAAAGACTAAAAACCATACTCTGACCAGATTATTTATTATGGACACACTATATGGATCAATAAATTATTTCATTGTGTTGGTAAGAAAATTTTCCATGTTATTCGGGGTTTTATATCCTGGTTATATTATTATTAGACAACTCAACTCTTGGATTTCCTAGGGTGTTATTGATTAATAAGATTGGGTTAACGGTCTAAATTATTAGATTTTGGCATCCTTATATGGATTTTTTCAAGATAATTGTGTTATCCAGTCTTTGTAGTGTTACACATTTGATAAGAAATTAATTAATATTTGGTGAAAAATGATTTAATTAATGAAATAAAATAAGTTTTAGTTTAAAACATTTTTTTATGGTCTGATTGTATTATAATATTTATTTTATAATATTTTTTGAAACAATTATTTTTATTTTTAAATTTGGAAAATGTTATATAAAGTGTTTTTATTACCAATTCATTTATATGGGGTTTTAAAAAATTAATATCATTGATAAAGTTAATGTTATGTTTTCCAAATTATGCATTTTTCCTTGGTGCTCTTAGTATAAAGGGGTAAGTGACTTTAAAAATATTTTAATTGGAATGTGTGTGTTTCATTTGGAAAGATGAAATGGTATTTTCAATTTAAAATGATGTAGTAATTTAAACGGTTTTTACAACATTTTAAAACTAAACATGTTATGTTGGGGATTGGGGTTTGAGTTTTCAAATTGGTTTTCATTCAACATTAAAAGGAGGGGCACAATTTTTAATGTCACCATGTTTTTCAAATTAGGATTTTGAAAAAGGAATTTTTTTTTCTAGTAAGAATGTGTTTTTTTCAATTGTGTTTTTTGGGATATCTTGTTGTTATTTTGGGGACAACATCACGTAATGTTCTATGTCCCACATAGTATTATATACCCAACAAATTATATTGTGAATGTATAATTTGAATCTTATAGGTCCTTCTTACTATTTATCTGTTCTAAAAATCCAAGTGTCATGGCAGGCTTTGATTCCTTTTTAGAGCGTTTTTCTCTTGGAACATCAATGTTAGAGTTTCTTTAGTATCTCCATTGGATATGTTTTGCGTCTACTTGTTTAAAACATTTTTTTGGTTTTATGGGTGGATTGATTGGGATTATATTTTCTTGGAATATTTCATATGAGATCTACTGAATATGGTAGTTAATATTTGGAGTAGTTTTTCTAGATATTTGAGGAAAACCCACATTGGAATTATGATAGATAATTTTAGATATGTTTTTAGATTGAGAAATCCATAGCCTAGTTCTTTCATGGGTTCTTATTTGTTTTCCCATTATGAGTGGAATAATTCTTTGAGAATCATTCTTGACTCATTTATTAATGTTTATATATTCCCTCATATTGTATCCAAATTTAGGTGATGTTTGATTCTTTTTAAAAGGAAAGAACCTATGTTATATTCCTTGATAATTCAGGTTTTGTTTTGTTTAAAATTTTGATGGGGATTCCACTTGATTTTATTTTCTTTTTGTATTACCATGAGATAGTATTCCAATTCGTTGTATCTAGACCCACACTTTTGTTGGATGTGAACTTTAGGTTAAATACAACTAGTGTCTTAATGAGGTATGTCTCTAGTTTTTTAAATTCCACTCTTTTGGGCACCTTGAGTTTTGATGATCTATTTTCTGACCTCTTGGAATGTTTCTGGGGGACATTCCCTCCTTGTGATATTGGTTGGATACCTAGGGAAATGATGTTTTCTATATTAAATTCGGATATTTTGGGAAATCTTTGGTTTGGTGATATTTTATATTTAGGGGAAGGAACATTCATATTTTTCAATAATTTTATATCATTATTAAATTTTTGGGACATAGATTATATATTTATATTTATTTATGGTATTTCATTCACTTAGGTTTTATATAATGTTTTTTGAGGATTTCTAATTCTCAATGATATTTTCCTTGGGATTTATCCTAGAATATTCATTTCCCTTTGAACATTACTTTGGACCTGAGACTATCTTGGGAAATTAAGTGGAATAACATGATGTTTGTGACACCCACAATGTCTTTATGAAATAAATTAAATATTTATATGAATTAATTTTGAGCATTTATGATTTCCTTGGAGATTCTTGAAAAAATATTAAAATTTTTATGAGATTTGGTATAGTGACCAGTTTATTTAAAAATTTCTCAACCATGTGACTATGATAAGAGGAACAATGTGGGTCCTCATTGAGATTTTCATTAGGTGGACAACATAAATATGTTTAGGTGAATGTTTTTATATGTTTTCATATTTCCTTAGTGTCTTAGATGTGAAAAATATAATGATTAGAGCACGGTGTTTCCAACCATATAATTCCCCTAGGAATAAATGTATGAGTACCCCATGATTATCCAATAGGGACAACACGACTTCATCACAGTTGGAAAACTATGCACCTACACTGTATTCCTTTTCAAGTATATATATATATATATATATATATTCTATTATTTTTTCATTCTTTTTCTTTCTCACTGATTTCTTTTCCTCTTTCATCCCAACTTGTGTGACACACCCCGTAAACCTCTCCATGTCCTTGTGTGATGACCTCCCCTCTCTACCTTTGTTCCTTTCACCAATTTCACAATATTTCATTGGGATTTTTTCTTCATTCTCTACGGAATGACCTCTAAATTCCTCAAAATATATTATTTTGGAATTTTTTTTTCTTATGTCAGCCCTCTTTCCTTGAATAAACCCACAGATTTGGGTTGACCTGGTATTTGGAATTTTCATCCATTATTATGGAGTCTTATCGGTCTCGCAGGATAAATTCATGTATGGGTCGACATCCTCCATCATAGGAAATCAATTTTATTCACATCGTTTTTCAAACTATCATTCATGGTGGATCCTATATTTTGATTCTCTTTGGGAAAAATTTTAATTGCGGATTATTGATTTTTGGTTTTCTCTTGGATGTTTAAGATGTTTTGGGGCCCTTTGAATGAGATGAACACAATTATATATTTCTATTTATCAATGTGTGTTTATATATATATTCACCTTTTTTTATTTATTCACTTCTAAATGTAGGAGTATGTACATTTTGGGAAGGGGAATTTATATACATATGGGGTTAATCACATGAAGGTGTATGGATAACATAAAAAAGTCATTGTTAAAGGCAATAAGTATTAATGTGTTTTTTCTTGACTCTCAACTTTGGAGGTTTGTGTTAATATGAAATTCATTTCATTTTTTAAATCCAATAGATCATTCAAATTATAAATTCTATAGTTATAAAATTGTACATATATGTGTTATAACATTATTTATTTGGAACTGTTTCATACGGGTTTTAGCTTGTCTTAGAAGGTCTTCCATGTTTTTATTTTTGAATATAAATGTTTACTTACTCTATGTTTTTTTTAAATGATCTTAGAGCTATTGGAAAGGGTTTTTAAATTAAGTCATGGTATTTTGATCCTGTTTATGTTTTTAAAAAGAGAAAAATATGATTCAATTAGAATTTTTCTAATCTCAATAGTTGACCCATAAATTATTCATAAAATTTAATATTTATTATATTTCATGTTATTATTTGAAATATGTGTGTCTGTTACTCCTTCTGAAAATTCATTGAAATATTTTTTAAAAATGGATCGAAGGAAATGTATAGACTTTGGCCTTGTTTTTATTTTCAAAGAGGTAAAAATATGTTTTAATTGTGGAGTTGACAGGATTTTAATGAATTGTGGTTTCAATGATTTTTTTAAATGGTGTTGAGAATGGATTTTAAATGAGGGTTTTATGAAATATTAAAGTGTTTTAAATGTTTATCCATGTTTGGTTGTTAATGTCCTAGTTGGTAATTTGTTTTAAAATTTGAATTTCTGGAAGACAACCATTGAATTCTCTTTTATTTTTATCCATTTTGTGGGATCTATATTATAATGAGAATATTTTTTCCTATTTTGTAGAGATGTTTTGTTATATCATGAGTGAATTCATATTAATAAGGATATTTAACATTGTTTGTTATGGGGTGAGGGTAGAATTAGGTATGCCTTGTGTGTTAATCATCTATTTTTTCCATGATAACTCACTTTACATTAGTCATGGATGTCTAGGTACTATGTGGAACACCTATCTTGGTCCTCTATTTGGTTCACACATCACTAGGTTCCCCCAATCATGCTTGGCATAAGGGCGTGGAAGGGGTTCTTCATTATAGAGATTATTATTTGATCTATATTGATGACTCATGAGTGGAATTTTAGTGTATGATGATAATGTTTTAATGGGTGGATATAAACATATACAAGTAGTTTATTTATATGTTAGGGACCCAGGTTATAGAGAAAATCACATTCAACCATTCTATTGTTTTGTGAGATAATTATATAGGGGAATTTTATATAACTATTGTTTTTGTCATTTCCCTTACCTTCATTTTTATAGAACCTTATTTGATCCCATTTTATGTATTCCTTGTGATATATTTGGTTACTATTAAAAGAGAATACTTTACAACATGTTTTTACATGATTTTTAATCAAAAATATCCATTAATACATTATTAGGATCATAAAGACCTAGTATCTTTGGAAGACTATGTTAATATTAAATCCAAAGGAATAAAAACATGGAATAATTATTTTAATATCCCTATAGATAACCTATAATATATTTTAGTTCCTATGAAATTATGGGATATCCTCATGAATTTAACAACAAAGGGGTGAGCTACAAATCAGAGTAAGGGAATACACATGATATGTAAACATGACATGTCCTCTACATGTATAACACGATATCAAAAAAAGATAAGGGTCCTGACTAATTTAATAGATGAATATAATAATTAACATAGTATCATAATATTATTTTTTCATGAGAAATTGGGAAACTACATATAACGTTTGATAAAAATGAGTCAAGGATTACTGTGAAGATAATATCACCTGGTGGAAAAAGTCCCATAATGGATTTGGTTTATCCCTAAGCTCTTACATGATAAATCATTACACTTATGATTCAATAATTAAATTAGAGATCTATCTAGACACACCCATAATAACATTTTCATGTTCTATGTGTTCCATATAATGGAATCATTCATATGGAATAACGTAAGAATTATCCATAGAAAGAAACTGGGTTTCATAATGATACATCATATCCTAAATAAATGAAGTTTCCTAATGAGAAAATTTGAGGAATGAATGCAGAGAACATATTAAACCATAAAAATAATTTATAATAATCTTGATATGTATTTAAGATAAAAATATATATAATTTTTAATCATTCAATAACATTAAGAGAGAGATTATGTGAGTTTGCGAGGGAATGTTTGTAACCCAAAGGAAAGGGTTGTTTAAAGAGATCCCTTACATTATGACTAATCCATCACATGCGATATTTATATCATTGAATAATAAACATATTTAAGTTATTAAATATAATTATAACCCTCTTCAGGATTATTATAGCATTTATTTTATTCATTACCATTCTATATTAAATTATTTAATGTCTTAGGTTCATGTAGGACGTTTTAATGTTGTTCGGTTCATATGTCTAGAAACCACACTGGTATGTTTAATATGCTCAAAGGGATTACATATTAATCATATTTATAATTTTAATAATTAAATAATTATCATTCTAAAAACTAAATTACAATTTGAAACCCAATTATTAAATATGGTTATGGAAAATCAACTATATTACAATCATGGAGTTGGTAGGACGTACATACACATGAGTAACATTTCAGTTTTTCGAAGATCATGAAGGAATGAAGGTATGTTTTATCTTATATTTAAATTATTATAACTATATCCTAAATATTTCTTTATTTCATTAAATAACATTTCACATACCATCCATGAGATGTAGAAATAAAATGAATCACATCACTTAGCGGGCCTGTATTCCATCATACGCACAAATGATGTTATCGATTATTCAATGGATTAAAAGGAATGCATTATATTATATAAGTATATTATATAATTATTTTTATATCAAGAAATATATAAATATAAACAAAAAATTACTCCTTTTTACAATACATGTAATGTTTAATTGAAAAACGAATAACATCATTAGTGATGCATAGTCTGTCATCCACATGAACGACATTATTTCAATCTCTACAGAATGGAATGTTAGAGGTATATATGATATTATAATTATAAAAGTATTATAATATCGAAAATTTATTTTATATACATTATATCCAACCATTATAAGTAGTTATGAAAAATTAATTACATTGCTTCATGAATTAGTAGTCTGTTGTGCACACGATAAACATTTTTGTTTCAAATTTGATGGAAGGTGTGATTGCTTCAGGAAGTAGTATTCTGTTGTGCACACGATAAACATTTTTGTTTCCCATTTGATGGATGGTGTGATTGTTTTAGTTCATGAACATAACTTAAAAAAATAATTATATTGAATAAATTGATGTTATAATATAAGTATGGTTTATTAATATTTAATGTCTTTTTTTGTATAATTAAAATGAAACGTTCGTTTAATGAAATTATATCTTATGTGGACAACATCTTTTTGTTTTCACCAAAAGAGATTCTATGATGGATTAATAACAAATGAGATGTATTATTGGATTAAGGGATGTAATTATTGAATTTATTTTGGTATATATTATATTATCCAATTATATTTTTAATTTTTAAAATATGATAATAGGGGGTGGCCTTTTATTAGAGGGAGAGGACATTAATGAAATATTTTAAAATATAAAATTATAGCAACACGTTTCTCATAAACAAAGGATCCAAAATGGTTCATATTTAAAAAATATAACATATATATACTTAATATTAGAATAAATATATAATTAGAAATTTTTTGAGTCTATTTTTACCCTTAGGGTTTGTTTTACCACTCAATAAATGAGTTTTTTCATTAACTGTAATAAATATATTTTACTATTTTCGCTATTCATTATGGTAAAACATTATGTTGACCTAATTATATAATCTATATTAGGATTATTCAAATTATTTTAAAGTTTTTTTCAAAAACAAATAATTTAAGTGGAATAATTAAATTTGAAATTAATCTCGTAGACGTGTCAAAAAATGTTGTTCCAAAATAAAAAAATTCCTATTAGGAAAATTTGTTAATATGAAAATTTAAAATGAAATTGATTCCAATGGAATAATTTTTATTAATTAATATATTATTGAACTAATTTTAATTTTAATGCCACATTATAGAAAAATGGTCCTTCAAAATTCCTTAAATTAAAATACAGTTTTTAATTAATATTATTATTTATTCATTGTTCATCATGAATGAATTATTTCTTACAAATATAAAAAATTAACAATAATATAAATCTTATTTGATTATTTAAATAATTAAGATCATTTTATAAAAATAAAATTTAATATTATTAAAAAATATTTATGAATTATGTGTATAATGTTCAACTAAACCATCATTTTAAAAAATTCTATTTTTCAGAAAGCATTTCCGTTTCTTTATTATAGTTATTATTTTATTTATAATTAAATTATAACCATTGAATTAATTTTATTATTTTGTAAGAAAATTAATGTTTTTATAATTCAATTAGTCTTATTCATACCATCCAACTTTAAATCTTTGTTATAATGGACATATTTAAACAATTATATTTTAATAGAGTATCATGTTATGTTTACATATAGTGTTAGTGAATCACAAGAAATTAGAGAGATTGGATTTAATTTAAAACAATTTTATCCTAATGCATTGGGGTGTTACATTAATACCCCCTGAAGATTCATTCCCTTGTAAATTTAAATTCTATACAAATCTCATATGAAGAGAGGGTAATTCTAATTCATCACCTATTCTGGCCCGTTTTTACACCCTCAAACTTTGGGGTTTTCCATAAAAATATTACCTGATTATTTTTGTTTTTTAGTATAACCTTGTATCTAAAATCTGTGATCATTTCTAATTCCTCCTCAAATTGAAGGTCATTCTACAATAGTTCCACCTCTGTATTCATTACATGTGACGGTTCTGGTATGAACTTCTTTAGGATAATAACATGGAATGGATCTTGTACATGAAATATATTTGTTTGGATTTATAATTTTTATACCACTACTCTAATATGATCAAGTATCTCAAAGGTAATGGGCATCCTAGTCTATTCTTTCCAATTTTCTAAATCCTCATTACTTTCTTCCTTAGTAAAATATAATGGGACACCTAATCTCTGACATCAAACTCTAGGTATCTCTTATGATTGTCTACAAAGACATCCAATAAATATTATTTATATTTCAAATTTTTTCAATATCATGAACCATATTATTCATCTCTTAGATAAGATACAGACCCTTCATCCTCTACTATGAAAAATCATCCCTGCATGTTGGAGTCATATACTGCCTCCCATACAGTGCCTCATAAAGTTCAATTTGAATGATAGAAAGGAAACTATTATCAAATGATAAATATGGTATAAGAATATGTTTATCCCTGAATCATGGGATTTAAATTTAAAATACATTAACATAACCTCACGTTTTTAGGGTTCTTTCAGTATAACTGTCCATCTAATGCTGGTAGGAATTACAGGAACTATGTTTTCTATCCAACACTAGCTGAAGGCTTCTCCAAAACCATAATGTAAAACTCAAATCTCAATCAGATACAATATTGAACAAAAATACATAATGTATTATTAAATACATTATTTATATATTAGGAGTTGTTTAGTAGATAAACATTCCATGATATTAATGAAACATGTCGACTATGGTTGTAAATCAACTACCACCGAAACTGTGTTATTTCTATTAGGGGTCCTTGGGATTACTATGATGAAATCCATTTTTATATTTTTCTCTTTCCAAATTGGTATGGGAAATAGTTGAACATAAAATAGTTGTATATCATTCTTCCTTCACTTTTAGGAATACCAAGAATCAAGATACAAATTCAATAATCTCTTTATTCAAGTTATCTAACCAAAAGATCTTATTTTCCTATATATGCATCATAGTGATTCCTGGATGAAAATAAAAGGAATAACTATATTCATCATCTAGAATATCCCTCCTTAGATCTAGTTTTTATGGTACACATATCTATGTTTCGAACCTTATATCACCATACTGAGAAAGGTTAAACACTGGAATATTCAATCCCTTTTTACATAGAACCTAATCCCCATTTGGATCACAATGATCCTCTCACGAATGGATGGTTGAATAGTTATATGTGAAATGAATAATGAAAATCATATTATTATTCCCATGTCAATTATTTTCATGTCTAATAATATTGGGTCCTTTTTAATTTTTATCATTGATAAAATATATGGATACTTTCAATATAGAACTTCATCCATCTTGTTTTCATTCATAGAATATTAATTAATTGATCAATCATAGTCTTCAATATGATCTAACCATATTCACTGGAAAATGTTAATATCCTTCCATTTGAATATATATTTCATTATTTTGAAATCGATATATATTTCACACTTTTACGCATAGATATTGTGGCTTCATATATTCAATGAAAAGTTCAATATATAGAACTCTAGGTCATGCATGGGGATTGATAGGCTCTTTAAAATTATACTACATTGAAGAATATTCTATCAGTATGTCGTTATAAAATAGTACACATATAAAATCCTTCTTTGAAGAATCACTATAAACCACATAATTTTCACCACTTAATGGAATCCTGATAACTTTTAAGGTGATAATCCTTTTTTCCAGTCGTTAAATTAGTTTTTGTATTAACTAGTGTAAATATTTTTTACACCCATGAATGTTTTCTTGGATAGTGAGTTTGAAAATCATGAACTATTTTTCTTAAGTTATACATAACAATAAGATCATCTAAGGAAATTATATATCCCTGTTACAAGTACTAGTTTAGGCCAGTCCTTGATTTCCTTGTCCTTAGAATGATCTTCAAATATCCATTTTCTCATGATAATATATCTATATAATTATTCTTCCATTATCGATAAATCACATTTATCATAAATTTGATAAATATCATCCCTTATCAATGAAATTACAAAACTAATTTAGTGCTCCTCGTATTCCTTCTCAGTTTTGGATTAAATTAGAATATCATCTAGAAATAATACCAAAAATTTGTTGATGTAATCTATATAGACAATACTCACTATGCCCATAAATATTTATAATCAATTAGTGGTCTTAAAGTCATCACACTGAACTCATAGTTTCTATACATTTTTCTAAAAAACATTTTCTGAATATCATTTTTCTTCACCAATAATAAGTGATATCCCAAATAAAGGTCATAAATAGAGAAACCATATTTTCCTTCTATTTTATCAATCAAGTCATTTATATATGGAAATGGATACATCATATTTATTGTCATTTTTTTCAGTTCATGATAGTAAATATTTAGGAGAATTGACCCATCATTCTTCTTAACCCAGATGGCCAGTACACACTCAGGCTTATAAAACCCGTTTCAAGATTCTATTGTAAGAGGTTATTCAGCACATCCAACTCAATAATATCTATTAGATTTTTATTATTTTATATGGTTAGATATCTAAGTGTATGTTTGATTGGGAACTCAAACTATTTGTTCGGAGGGAGACCTGGAAACTCTTTATGGAATATATCAGTATAATCTCATACAATGGGAATGTTTTCAAGAATGATTTTCTCTAATGTCTCAATCATTTGGACTGGATATTATTTCTCATAATGAAATAATATACATTCTTGTAAATAAAATTCAAGTTTTTATTCCTCCTTCTTCTTACAGTTTTATAAAATTTTGGGGATGAACTGGGATGTGAAGAGTCATTTCCCACCCTCGATAGTTCATGTTGTCTTTATATAATGAAATCCAAGCCATGGAAAAAATATAATCCATCTATAGAAGATTATTTAAGATGACATTATCTTGATGACTAAATCCATACATATTTAATTGGGATGAGTTATATTCTTTGGATATAGCCATCACTATGTTTAATGTTCTCATAGATAGCTCAACCTGCACATTTTGAAATAGTGATTGGAGTATTCTACTAAACTTTATACATATAAAAGAATTAATATAACCAGAAATAAAATGTTCAATTTCATTCATGAAAAGTATAACTAGTGTAGCAATAAATATATCATTGTCATCATCACCCATCATCCATAGTTATAGAATACACCCTTCCCTTTTGTCATAGTGGATATTTTTGATGATTGTCTATCAAAACCCTTTGTGCGGGGGAATTGACATTAATAATTCATCAGATCCTTAAATATAAAATACATAATGGGAGACATAATTTTTATATAAAACTTATTCTATTATTCCATATAAATGCTCTTTTTCATTTCCTTATGGAACAGATTATCCTAATTCCCCCATTATTGATACTTGAAGTATCTTTTGGTTACACTAAGTATGTTTTTGGGGGGCTTCTTCCAACAATTTTGAAATGGGGTATATTAGGATTTCATTATTCTATATAATTCATCTATTGATACCCCAGAAGAAACCTCTATTTGGGTTTTTCTAATGTCCCACGATATTATCAAATTTCACATATATAAATATCAACATTGAGGGTACAATGGATAATCTGTTCATAACTATGTAATTCTTGAATCTCAAAATCTTTTCATAAATTCGACATCAAACCACAGATGAAATTGTCCACCTTAATTTCTATACAAATGAAAAAGATTGAGTCATATCATGAAATCCTTGTAAATTTCTACTCATACATCCTAATATACTCCTCTTCTATTTTCCTTAGATTGAGGAACACCATCTCCATTTTAATATATAGGTATTATGAAAAAATATATTGAAATATATTTTCATGAATTGTTTCCATTACATGGAATAAAACCCCTCTTATTATTTTTACTTCTTAATAATTGTCCACTATAGATTAGATTATCCATCAATGTGATAAACATCCAATTAAACATTCTTTTATTATAAAAAATAGTGATAAAAAATATGTCTTAATGGGAGTTATTATATTTTTCACTAATGAGGGGATCCAAATTTCTACAAAAGTTAGGGGCCTTTTGAACAGAAGAGATGACCGCATCTTAGTCACTCTTAGGATGAGTATGGAGTTCTTTATGATTTATGGTATCATTCATAACATGATCTAGTTGAGATAGTTCATCCATGATTTTCTTAGTTCTCACAACCATGAGATTATGTATATCATTGAGGACATAATCACATTTACTTTCTCTTGGTTTGGTCACAATTTATTGTATTTATCTCCCATAACAAGAATGAAATAAATGAGAATACATTTACTAATAGTCCAACAAAATGGAAAATTATAAACATGAGACGAATAAATTATAAATGATAAGTACGTCAAATTTTATGAGCCTCTTGGTTTCATCCAAGGTTATCCATTGTTATATCACTAAATTGTTTTATAACTAAATAGTGTTTTTATCTCTTTCATAATGGATCATAAGGATTCTGTGAATTTAAAAAAATACCTCCTAAGAGTGTCAAACCAGGTTCACAGTAAGGCCCATTTTTTGTACCAGGTAATGATCATGTCAAGCCTATAATTCATTATTTGGAGTCATTACCCATAGTTATATATTTTCCAGAACCATGTCCTCATGTAATTTCAAGGAAGGTATGTAATGGTTCATAAAACAATTTCACTATACTCTTCCAATTTTCTAGGATATGTTCAATTCTTTGTCTTAAACATCATCATTTCCTAAAAAATATACTTCGGTATCCCACTAGTGTTTTTTCTTCCTAATTCTAAATTTTCAATAAAACAATCCTATGATACCAAATATGCAGACAAAATATTTTTACACATATAATTACATTATTTTTATACATACAAATCCATTAATAAAATGCAAGGATCATAAAATCCTAATGGCTTTGGATGATTCTATTCAAATTTCATAAATATGAAATTAATAATGGAATCATTATTTTATTATCTACAGTGAGAAACTAAAATATATTTGAGATTCTAACACTACTATGTATAACAAGGGGAGTACTTAAATAAAGAGTTGAGTTGAAAATACCTATACAGGAACAAAAAATGATATTGAAACATAATTTGGGATTGAAAGGTATAACCTGATATCATAAAAAATATAAGTATCTTGAGTAATTTCATGGAATAATTTAATAAAAACCATATTATAATAATATAATAAAATAATAGGAAATGTGGAAACAATATATCACTTTTCATAAACATGAGTCACGAGCAATTACCTAGAAAATATCACATGGTGGAGAAAGTCTAATATTATATTAGGTTCACACCCTACTCTCCTACATAATTTCATATGAGACTATATAATTACACATTGAATTGGAAAACTATCTGGGTGCACCCATATAGACATATTCATGATCTATGTGTGACACATAGTGGAATCAATACCAATTCATAAAATAATAATATCCCATATAATGAAAATGGTTATCATGATCATTCTTTATATCATATAGAAAGCATGTTTCATAATGATGAAATTTTTGGAATGATAAAAATAAATTTATTAACCCACTAAAGGAAGGTATAATGATATTAGTTTCTATGTGAGAGACATATAAAAATAATATTGATACATTTTTTAACATTAATAGGGATATAAAGTGTGTTTGAGAGATTAATTTCAAAATCCAAAAGAATGGTTAGTTTAGAGTGATCCCCTACATCAACTAGGATTTGTCATGTATGTTCATTATATCCATGAATAATAAACTTTTTTTTTGTTATTTAAGTGATTAAAATTATTTTTTAATATTGATATTACTTTTATATTAATTTCTATTTCATCTAAAAATTATGTAATGATTGTGATTTATGTCAGACATTTTTTCATTGTCCGACTGGTAATTCTAAAAATAAATTTGGTATTTTAACTATGATAAAATTGATTATTAATTAATAATTATAATAATTTTAATAATTACATAATAAAAAAATTTATACATAAATTAAACATTTAAAATAAACCATCAAACAATATTATTAAAAATTGAACTACATTACAATCATAGAGACAATAGACCGTATGTACACATGAGTGACATTTGTATTTTTTAACGTTCATGATTGAAGGAAGGTAAGTATTTTATTATTTTTAAAAGATTATAATTAAATATTTACCATAATATTATTTCCTTAAATACCCTTACACATACCTTCAATGTGATGAGATAATAAAAATTACTCACACAGTTTCGTGAGACAGTAATCTTCTGTACATACGAAGCATGTTATCATTTATTCAATAGATGATATGGTACAAATTTATATGATATATATATTTTATAAAATTATTTATATTTCATTAGTATCATACATAACCATTAAATTATTCCTTATTACTATCCATGTAAAGATTGATAGATAAACTATTCACATTATTTTATGGGTCAGTAGTCCACCGTACACAAATACGACATTATCGTATAGTCCTTGGAATGAAAAGTAACAATGTGAATATGTTATTATAATTATAGAAGTATAATTATATTATAAATATTATATTTTTACATTATAATCATAATAATATCTTTCCATTAGAAGCGCTGATGGAATATGAATATTGGTTCACATGGCGGTAGACAACTATACACATGAAAAAATGTTTTGTTTACCATTAGAGGGTGGAGGAGGTAGTTTTAGGACATTAAAATAACATAAAAAATATATTTATGATACTGAGTATAATATATATTAATTGTTCAATAAAATTGGAATTATTATTATATGGAATAAAATAAAATTCCATGTTAAGGACATTATGCATTCTTTTTAAAACATATATTGGTTTTCACCAAAAGAATTTTTATGTTTGATTTATGACCATAAAAAGGACTCTATGATGAAGGGAGGGATGTTGGAAAGTGATTATGTCAGGTATTGGTAGATCCAATGTTATTATACATGATTAAATGACTTGATAGTGGGTGTCCATTTATAAGGGTGGGATATGACACACTTGGAATTTTTGAAAAGAAATAATTCCACCAATGTATTTATCATATTAAAAGGCTCCAAAATGTACCTATTTGAACAATATGTGGTAAATATTCTAAATATGACTATAAAATTTAATTATACATGTTTTGGGTCACTTTTAACTTTTATGTTTTTAGTTTACCCCATGTAAACCCATTTTTACCCGAACCATAGTAAATATGCTTTTCTGTTTTGAATATTCATTATGGAAAATATTTAAGTTAGTAAAATTAGATAAAATAAATTAAATTGATTTGAAATATATAAAAGATTTTTCAAAACTAAACCCACAAAATTTTGACAATTAATTTAAAATTAAACCAATAGATATGTCAAAATATGGGTTCAAAAAAGAACCACATTCAAAAGATAAAAATGTATTGATATAAAAATTATATATATAATTAATTCAAGAAATAATATTTGATTTAATTAATTTATTATTTACTAATTTAACATTTATAACATCATTAAAATAAAAATTTTCCTTATAATTGTTTAATGAAAAAGTTATTTTTTAATCAAATTATTATTTCCATTATTCATTAATTTTGTCCCGATACATCTAAAATATTAACCATTATATATTTTCGATATGATTATTTTAAAATTTTAGTTAATGTTTTATAATAAAATTTGGATTATTAGGACAAAATAAATTTTCAATTACATGTAAAATGATTGACTAAACAACCCTTCAGAAATTTTTTTTTTCAAAAAACATTTCTTTTTTACTTCTAATGGTTATAATATTTTTCTATTAGTATATAAACAATGAATTTATTTTATAACTATGTATATTTTATAATTTATCATTGTTTAGTTAGTATTTTCATATCCACCAACGTAACAACTTGGTTATAATGGAAATTTTTAAATATTTATATTTTAATAGATAATATTGTTTTTAAGCCCTCGTTGTGTACATCACAGTCTATCAATGAGATTAAAATAATTTAGATAGAAATATATTGTAAATCATATAGCTATTATAGTGCATGCGTTCTTATGCTTGTCCCCTTTGTGTGTTACTTTATTTTCGGGGAAAAGCTGACGTTTAAAGTTATTTTTTAAAAAAAATTAATTTAATAACTCTTGTTTGGGGTGAATTAATGTTGGCTTCCAAATGAGATCTGAATTAGAATTGGCAAAACTGGTCAAAATTTTGAAGTAAATAATTTTCATTTAAATAAAATTTGTGTTTTGTTTTGAGAAATGTGAATAGTTATTGTGTGGTTGGGAAATATAACTATCCAAGTGCCTTTATTTTTAAAATTTATGGGTTGGTTTTAAAAAGAAAATTGGTTTTTTTGTATAAGATAATCATGTTTTTTTTCATGTCCATTGGAAATAGTAATGTAAACTTTATTTTTAAACTAAAATTGATGAATTTTATTATGATAAAATTTCATTGTTTCGACGAGTTTTGGTGACCTACATGGAGTTTTTCTCATGCTAATATCATTTCATGTTTTATGTTCTTTATTGGACCTTGTTTTCCTATAATATCCACCAAGAGAGAGGGTTGGTGGTGACATAAGAGGCCATACCATGGTTACTCTAGATTTATTTTATTTTATTGCTTTTCCTTTTTACTATTATTTAATTATAGTATTCCTCTCTATTTTGTTTTGTCTCTAGAAATTATTTATCTTAATTTCGCATCTCTCATCTTTTAGATAAATCATTCAAAAAGGGATTACTATGTTGCAAAGGAACTCATTTCCAGCCCATGGGGATTAGGAAACCCCATTATTAATGTGGAGAATCATGTTATATTTCTAGTCAGATTATAGTCTTGGTTGAAATTCTATATCTAGTTTCATTATGTAATTTCAAAGTCAATGTAGATCCATGTTCATTAGATGATTCACGTTTGAAAAATGTAATAAAATTCTTTGGGAAATTTTTTTTAACATCCATTGGGACTCAATTGATGATCAATGAATTCATTAGAATAATTTGAACTGTATTTTTCCCCTCATCATAGAGGTAGTTATTATAAAGAGAGTTATTCACGTACCATACATGCATCTCATACAATGATGACAGAATGATTTATTGATGATTAGTTATATTAGAAATTGATCATAATACTGATATTTTATAATTAGATTGACATGTCACAATTTTATACCACCATTAGGACCTCTGAGTTCTATAAGTAGATTATTCAATATATATTTCCCTTTTTGAAAACACTAGGTGAACTTTTATCGGAGGAAATATATCCTTTTTGATAGAGGAATTATTGGGTTCTCTATTGTTCTTACACAACCACCCAACATCAACATGAGATCCTAATTCGATAATATAATGTTGTCTACTAATTTAGGTTATTCATGGTGATGATAAAATGATAAATTTTTTGTCAGTGTTTTTTATTAGTTATTGACTAAATTAGATTAAAAAAATCCCAAATGGTAATTTTTATGGATTTTTATAAAATAATAAGACACTACTAGTTTCGGATATTATGTTATACTATGATTTTTTACTCTTTCATCTTAATTATTATGAGTGTCCATGTTTCTCATATTTGAAGGAGGGTGATTTACATTGACTAGTACCCTTAGAAAATAAGAATTGGTTTTTCATCTCTTTGTTAGTGTTTCATTTTAATGTAAATAACTGACCAATTTATTCATTGAAGGGGGATAAATTGTTTATCTATGGAGTCATTTTGTTGTAGTTTTAGACCTCTACTTAAACATTTTATCATTTGAACACCTAATTATGTCATATTTTATAGACATGAATATGTATTATCCCAATGTAAATCATATAATCTTGATTTCTATTTCAATATTTTTTGATCCTCGGGATTTCATGAAATGATGTTACGAATTTCAATCCATCTCCCATGCTCACTATTGTCAAATTTTAGGATTTGATGTGAATTTTTATTTGTATAAGTGCATGAATATTCCAAAATCGACATTTTTTTAAGTTATTTTTTAGGAATAAAAGTCATGGGTAATGGTATGTGGTTCCAAAACTTGAGATAAGTGGATAAAAATTAAAATTTCATAATTGTGTATACAAATTAATTTAAAAATTCTATATTAATTCAGTAGATTTTTAATGAAAAAAGTGTTTCTAAAAGTATTGATAAGATTATTTGGAAATTTAAATATAATTAGATAGTTATTATTCATTATTGTCTTTAGTGTTTTCATTTGAGGTATTTCATCTTCAAAGATGTTATCAATTTTAATTTATCCAGTAGGGGTCAGCCAAAAAGATCAGTAGTTGGTAAAACTAGATAAGGAAACTAATTTTTTTTATAAATGTGGGTGAAGATAATTGCTTTAGTAATCTTTACTTGTCCAATTTTTCTTCAATTTATATAATAATGTTATCTGTATTTATCCAGTAGGGTTTGCCAAACTCTCAACAGTTTTATCTCTTATATTTTTGTTCCTTTTGAGTGTATTTCCATAGGTTTATTTCTATTATAAATTTTATATTTATGTGTGATTCAAACAATTTATTCTTGGTATTGGGTTCTTTTTTCTGTATATTTTTTATATCTATTGTTGGTTTGTATATTTTTTGAGAGGTTTTTATAATTTCTTATGTTTTTTATGTTTTAGAAGGCATCATCAGTATTTTCCTTCACTCATTAGAACGAGATCTATTAGATAATTTTGTTTTTCAAGTGTTGTGAACATGGTTTCAACAATTGACTCTTTTATTCGTTCTTATTATAATTATTCATTAAATTTAGTGGGAGTCCAATTTAGATAGAATAAATATCGAATACAGAAATGTTTACAGAGAAATATTTTACTGAATATATTTTGAATTCTAGAGGTTGATGGTTGATGATTACAAAAACCATAATAATATTGACCTTTTATTAAAATCAATCAAACTAGATGTAGTGAAGAATGTGGAATACTAAAGGCTTGATAGGAAGAAACAAAGTCTAATTTACATGTTGTGGGAATGTAATTTTTTCTTTAACAATCATGAGTTGAATAACACGATGGAATTGATGAAAAATATTTCCAATATATATATATATATATATATATATTTCCAACCACTATAAAAATTGTTTTTTTAATGATAAGGCTATACAACATAAATCTTAGGAATGATATATCATTGGATAATAATGATTGTGGATTCAAAATAATACACTATTAGTTTGAATATCTAGGATTGACCTTTAAAGGGATTACATGGTCTTTGATTTTTCATTCTTCATTATTGAAATATAGGGATGTGACGGTTGATTCGATCGATAACCCTAGTGCTATAGACTATATAGTGCATGAAGATGTGCATGATATCATTTTGAATAAATGGAATATAACAAATCATTCTACAAATATTTTTATACTTCATTTAATGTAGAAAGTAAAAGATGTTGAATTCAATGGAGAAATTAGAAGAACAATATCGGGAAGGGGAAATAAATTAAGGTAAATCAATTGTTCTCTGGCCCATTTGATAGTATTCCATTAATTAGTGTCACATGAAGAAATATAATTGTTACTGTAAGTTCAAATATATAAAAAATTAATTTTAGACGTTATTAAAATAACATAGTTTAGGGGTAAAGAAAACTACTGCTTAGTGTAACACACTACTATCATAAAAGATTATTGATTCAAGGTATTTATTAAATTATATGAAAATGAAAGAATGAAAATTTATTTGTTTGTAAGTTTCAAATATGTTTTTATTAGTCTTATTGAAGATATTATGATCATAAGAAAGGTTGAAGTGAATGTATTGATCTCAAAGGGAAGCCTAATAAAATTATAGGTATTATGGAACATATTTATTTTATAGAACATAATCAAGGAATGAAATATAGATAAATATTTTTATATGCTATAATTTAATATTGATTGTGGAATATCTCATGAGGTATATGGTGGGGGATAACAATGTTGAAGATTGAACATTTCATCGGATGACAATGTATGATTGAGAAATTATTACTAGAACATAAACATCTGTTTGTAGAGATTTGGTGAATTATCATCATGGTAAAATGAGTGTGATGAATATATGATTCTTAAATGATAAAGAATACTAAATCATCTCTATATGTAGTATGTAACGTTTGATAACTTTATCCTTTATAAGAATAATAATTTTTTGTTTATTATAAATAAAGGATACTAAAGTGTGTAAAATGTGATTTTTTATCCTTTGGATGTTTGGGTGATAACTCTAGTTTATTCTTAGGGAGTTATGTTTTCAAATTTTACATTCATTGATAAAACAACATTGAAATAGTGGTTATTTTTCTTTAATAACAAAAATATTGTTTTTATAGAATACATGCAATATTAATCCATGGTGGAAAATTAAACTATAATTTTATTGATCATCAAACCTAATAATGAACTTGAGTAATGAAGTTGAGAATTACAATAGTTATATTATAATAATGAAATTATATATGAAAATATTTTATGTGTAACACTAAAAAAATTATGTGGTAGAATGCGTGAATTATATGATGAGTGAGGGAGCTCAGAGTATAATGTTGATTTTTGTTTTTACAAATTAGTTTTAGAATAAAATATCAATTTTGCCACTGATCTCATGAATCAGAGTCCATCCACAGTATTAGAGGAGGAGCTTCTAGAAGCCTTATATATTATAATACTTGTTGATTATTCTCACCATGAATTTCTAAAAAGTGTCACATACATAAATATTTATGTTAATGATAATGATAATGATTTATAACAAGTCATAACCATGTAATTATATATAAAATAGGGATAAATTAGGATTTCAACTATAGCATAATGAATTATTGAATTTTATGAGAAGCTGTGATGTTCCCTTCAATGAGGTGGTCTTAAGGAAGGAATAAAACATCAAAGAAGTTCCATTGAGATCAAAGAATAATCAAATAATATATATTTTATTCTAAATTGAAGATTTGATGTTTTTAAAATTCAGAGAGTATAAATTTTATGAAAGAGACATGATGTATTTATTTCTATAATTCTCTAGGGTTGTGAATGCTTAGGGATGAGTCCAAATACGTAGTTTGAGAAGGATATTAGACACAAGGTTAAATGTGGGGGTATAAATTTATTTTATTAATGGTATAAATGTTTTTAATTGATATTTAATACTTTATTCTTATGTTAAGTGTGATGAATGATATCCTAGAATACGAAAAATGTCTCAGTGATTTAAAATAGTGATATTTTGTGATGAAGGATTTGATGGACACATTTTATTTCAAAATAATATTCAAGATAAAAAAAATTAATACTTGTAAGTAAATAGATATATAAAAAATGGTTTTCAGATGATTAAAGAAAAAAATTGTAGAACATGGTACAAGGGTATGCTATTTGTGAATGGAGTTCAGCAAACCGATAGTGTGAATATTTTTGAAACATTTTCAATAGTTTTTAAAAACATTTTAATCCAAAAAATTCACATTTCAGTTTCTCTGGAACATTTTCATATTGATTATTTATATGTTAAAATTGATCTATTTTATGGTTAATTTGAGGAGGAAACATTCTTTAAATATTTGAAGAGATTCAAGGAAAATGTAATGATCGACTAGTACAGATGATAAAAATAGTTTGTATGGTATAAATAAATTTACCAAGAAATGGAACTAGAAGTTCAATTCCATTATGTAAGAGAGATTATTTTATAGAAAATTTAATAATATTAATATTATTATTGAAAGGTGTTTTATAATGAATGTTTCATCATAATTGTATTGGATCTGAATTCTGTTGTCTTGGAAACTCTAAATATACAATATATTATGTGTTAAAAATTTTGTTTTTCCAAAATTATTGAGATGAAAGGTCTTGATGAAAATAAGAAATGTTTTTTATGTGTATTAGAAGATACTATGAGACCGAAACCATTTCCTAATATCATGAGGAGTATATTCTTAATTTCATTGAATGATACAATATTTTTATGTATAATATTGTGACTACCCCATTTGAAGTAAATATCATGTTTTATAATGACAAAAAACATAAAATAGAATATGATACTTAGTCTAAGTTGAATGTTCTCCTTTCATAAGTGGTTGGATGCCTTATGTATGATAAAATTATTAGAGATATATATTCATGAAATAGAACCACTATATTTGTGTTTACATTAATAGGAAATACTATAATATTTTTGTTAAAGATATAACTATTGTTCTCACATTCTATTACTGATGTATAGTAGTAAGTATTCATTAATATAGTGATGGAGAAGGTCTGGTTGAATTGTATATAGGAGGAACTCACAAGAAGGTATAAGAACTGAATGTTATTCTAAAGTAGTCAAATTTTAAGACATATATAAAAGAATCTAGTGTTTAGCTCATGTATGAAACACTTGTATTTGAATTTTCAAATCATTCATAATATTTTTCAATATAGATTTATGGAACTACATAATAACAGACAAAATCAAAATTAGTTTGATGTCTTCATAAAGGTTATAGTTAAAAATATTTTTGGTAGATATGTTTATCTAGGATCGCTTTTTTATAATAAAATATTTCATTATATATATAAGAAACATCATTTTGTGTTTTTTGTTAGAGCCTTCACATATACACAAGATGTATAACAAAATAAACTAAAACAACCAAAATGGAAAACACCTTTGAATAATCCACATTGAATATATTCTCTGATTGAGTTGGCAAAATTATTCTATTCTAAATCCTTGATTACTTTTTTAGAATAACATTTAAAGTATCAATTTATGATGATAGTTATTAATTTAGTGAAAAAATGTGTAAGAATCAACATTGAATGGGTTTGGTCTGAAATCAATATAAAAAAATTGTTTTGTGAGTTGTACAACTAATATAGATATTTATTATGTTCATCTGGATATCTCCCCAATCATACTATATCCCGCTCCTATGAATTCATATCATGTCAAAGGATATATTACTAAAATATATATTCATTGAAATCATTTCGAAAATAATTATATATTGATAACATTATTCCTATAAAGAGAAGGGGAAAATATAAGTCCCCCTTAAACATCTATTCCAAGTCCACTCCCATATTATTTTTTATTGTGAAGTATTTTTTTTCTCATTGGGGATACATTAACTATAAGAAACAATGGGATATTCATTGACAATTTTTTTTGAAAATATTGAAGGCTGTAATTTCTAATGTGATCTAGAGGACATAGTTAACCCTAGAAAATAGTAATAAATTAAGGTGTTGATAGGATTTTATTTTTTCCCTAGATAAGTGTAATATGTTTTTAAAATGAAAATATATTGTTGTTATAATTCATAACTCGAATACATGGGATGTAGTACCCAGTTGGGAAACTATATATAGATGAGGACAAATAGAAATTTCCATAAGTGTGTGTACGAATAAATTTGGTTTCATTTGAGTAACTCTATCAATGAATATGAATAACACGGAGTTTTTAAAAGATATATTATATTTTTAAGATTGAAATTCAATATTAAATGGTATGATTCCACTATTCAATATAATTCTTTATGTTTGTGTGGTTAATTTATTTTGTAAAGTGGGGGTATCTTTGATTAAATTGTGGTACTTCATAAAGATCTAAATGTGACAGTACTCAATCACTTGGTTGGGTTTGTCATCATAAAATATCTATACTTTTTTATGATGGAATTTACAGTAAGATATTTTCGTTGGGTGAATAAACAATTGTTCGAACCATTATAATCCCACAAGGTCTATCCCAAAAACCACACATATGGCCCCAAAGGGTTAAATAAGTGGGATAAACAACCCTATGAGACATCATGGTAGGTGTAGAGTGCAGGTGGATGAATACCGACTTTATGTTAGTGAACATATATGAGTAGGTGCGTATAAATCACTTGGATAACATGGTGGAATGCATTGGATGAATTTTTATTCAAACCCTAATGTATGTGTGCGAGTTGTTTTAGGTTTTATCCATAATCTCATCTTGATGAAGCATCATGAATATGATCATTGATATAGTGATGCCCAACCATGTTTAGAATCGATGTGGGAAGGGTTATCGTGGGTTACTATACCTTTGATAAAAATATACATATATAATAATATCCATCCTATAAACATGGGATTCCATAATCTTCCTCATGATTTACCTAATGATCACATAATTTCTATTGAATAGAGATATGCATTCCAAGGTTTCCATGAACACACTAATCTCGAGATAGTTTCCTGATCATGATCTCTAGAAGAAGAAGATTAGTTTCCATGCATGAAGTATTCATTTTTTTAATATGGTTAACCAAATAATAGGAAACTACTGTGGATGATAAAGAGTTGAATAAGGGAGATAATGCCTTGATAAAAATAACATGTTAGTATTATCATACACATGTGAGATTCTCCCCATGAGGAGAAAATTGTTTTCCATATATGAGGAGACACCTTGAATTATGTCTTAATGGGAGTCCAGAAGAATATAATTAACAAAGAAGATGGACCATGAAATTCCTTAAATATTATAGGAATAGGGTGGTGATTTTCATTCAATCCATACCTATATGTATCAAAGCATCTATGCCAAGAGGATAGATATTGCATCAGATTTCTAAGATATCTATTATTTTAATTAAAAAATAGAGAATATTCACACATCCATTGATACAATGTGGAAATGTATACTTTGAGCCTTCATGGAAATGAGAATTAGGATTTACAGTCACATCTATACCATGAATATCAATAAATACTGACATTCAAATTGTTTTAACAAACACTCAATGTGTTTCTTCGAAAACTATTTAGTGAAACTCTACATCGTTATTATACACCCACTGTGTTAGCATGATGGAAGTGTGTATCTTTAAATTAAGAGAACTAGTTTTCACATAGAAATAAGACTCTCATATAATGTACTCAATAAAAAACTGGGGAATAACATAACGAAAACATTCTTCCTTGTGTAAATATTTATTTTAGTGTAGTTTCATTTGGATGAATATAACAGAATGTGGAGTTCCGCATTCATTGTTTATTTGAAAAATTTAGATCACATGAACCCATTTGATCCTTGTTGTGTAAAGGAATAGATACATGTTAAGAACACATTTCATTCACACATATAGTGATTAATATGGTTTTAAATTCAGGCTGAAAATATAAAAATAATTGATTCATAATGAAAGGAAGTGTTAAACATTGAAAAATATAATTTACAATAAATGAGAGATTTAATGTTTACAAGAGGTTTTGATGAAAATTCCAATGAATAATTATATTAAATTTAGAATAATATGTTATATTTTCACTTAATTTTAACAATTTTTTTTACCAATAATCAATTTCACTATGAAGAAATTGATTTTATAATAAATTGTAGACATTGTGTATCTAAGAAAGAGAATACAAAACTATTATACTATTTAATATTATTTTGTGTCAAATAATTTACAAAGAAGAAGAGTGTAGATACTCTATATTTAAATGATTTTCATTGGATTCAAATATTATTTCTAATATTTTATTCGATAGTAATATTTAAATCATTAAAGATGATGAAATGATAGAATATTCTTGTCTATGAACTAATTAATATTTTCCTAAAAACAATTTTGATTATTCTAAGATGAAATCATAACATTTAAATAATAACAATTAAGTTTTGTGATTAAATAAAGAGAAAAAATTAATGGGAATGCCTATTTTCATAAGAATAGGAAAAATAAGAACGAGAAGAATTCATATATATTCTATGATGAAGGAGAGTTACATTCCATCTAGTATGAAAGTAATAAGTGAAGAAGTGAAAAGACAAGAACAATGCATTAATATTACAACCATTTTAATTTTTAATAGGTGAATGAATTTCACGGGGAAACAAATTATTTTGACCAGATGGTGAATACTTTCATCGTAGGTAGTTGAAAAAGACTAAGTAAGATCTCTATGATGGATAAGGTTTTCACCCATACGTGGGAGAAGATTTTTTCTCTATATTAAAGTATATGGACTAAAAAAATTTTAAGGGTTGTCTTCAATCTAGAAAATTTTGATTTGTTTTTATTATAATGGAGAATATATGTGCTAGTCCATAAAAAAAATAAGGAATAACTACATTAATTATGTAGTAATCCTTGTTTAAATATCACTTTCATATTTAGCCTATTTCAAAACCAAGAAAATAATAAGGAAAAAATGAATAAAATGATAAAGATCCTAACATGTCTAATATGAAAAGTGAATAAAATTTATGAAAGGTAAAAAATTTCCCCACACTTATTCACCCCCACATATATCGGAGTATATCTCAATGTGGCCCTCTGCATTTTTATTAGAGCAGTGGTTCATCTCAAATGGATTCTCAATATTTTAGTTATTCTATTACAAATATTTGAGTTTATTTACAATGTCAACAATGCAATATATATTTGATGAATATTTAGTTGTCTCCAAAAATAGTTTTTTTTCATTACCACGATGAAGATGATAAATATATAGAAAGTAAAGATGAATTATTGATTTCTCATATCCAATGAAGAATAGGAATCAATATCTCCAAACCATTCCAACAAAGAATACATATTAGGATTTGAATGTAATGATATTGTGGCTCATGTTTCTACCTTGGAGATGTATTTTCTCTCTTCCTCATGTGGTCTGGAGGAATGTGGTAGTTCCTTTAAAAATTATCATCAAGTTGATCCACACACATTTTGATGTGACAACATGTTAGTTGATTTCTCAATTTATGAATTAATGGATATTATGCTTATGTATCCCCAAGAATCAGTTACTATTATCTATTGGTTATTTTAATTTATATAGGATGAGATCACTAATCTTAAAAAGAACTTATATGTAATGGAGAAATATTTTAAATAAATAGCATTATAGAATTTATAAAGATATCTAATCAAGATAAATCACCATGATCCGTAAATGTGATCCTTAAATTAAAATTATCAATGTTTGAAGAATAGTGCATTAACACTGTCATAGACAAGGATGTATACAATAAGATTTTAGAAGAGAATATCCAAACTCAAAAATAATAATTGGAAAAAATAATTGGGGAATGTATTGGTTGTTGGAAGAAAAATACATTAAAATCAATGAACATCACGCGTGGTTACAATTAAAATTATGTTACATGAAGGCGATATGAAATGTTTTAAGAAGGGTTATTAATAAAATGTGATTATGAATTAGGATCATAAAAAATAAAATATGAGATTCCTAGAATTATATTATTAGTTATCTAATCACAATAATATATATTGTGAAGTCATAAATAATAACGGATGTTTGTGTTGCTAATAAAACCTCATTGGAGGAATTAAATGTCAAAATTCCTCTAACATGTGAGAAGAAGATAATGACTTTCTTCAGTGATCCCTATAAATCAGTTTTGAAGAAAGAAGTACCATTCATACCATCTTATAAAAATGATTCTAAATATATTATCTTGTATGGTATTTATTTGATCAAAAAATATCTTCAGGTATAGATAAATAAAGGTGATTAGAAGCCTACCACCATAACAATGTGAATAGAAAAAATAGTTAGGAATATTTTATCCAATATAGAGGCTATAAATGTTTGATGAAAACTATAAGACATCCTATCAAGGAAATAAGAATATAATATTTGGTCTGTTAATGTTGGTGTTGAAACAAATTTTGTAATTTTGAATCATATTGTTGGTATAATACTTTATATGAAAAATCATAAATTAATCCCGCATAAAGGTGGAGAAAAGTAGTGAATAATAAGAATCGTCCATATGTTATATAAATGATGTATACTTCCTATATATTTTGAAAACATAAATATATATATTTTTAATTCAGTGTATTGGTCACAAAAATGGTGTATGATCATCTTGAAATGAATCCTAAGATGATGATTGAGGAAAAAAATTGTATTCATTTAAGAATGTGGAATAAAACGTTGGAAGAAAGTATAAAAGTGTTATATGAAAATTCACCCATGATTATTTCAATAAATAAAAGTAACAAGAACATTGATTTTAAATCCAAAAAGTTTTAGAAATTTGAACTATCCAAAAGAACTACTATTATGGATAACACTTATAAAGAGGCCATTTATGAGATCCATACCATTTCTAGTATTCCATGTCACATTTCATTAAACTATCTTGAAAATCTTGAATAAATTTAGAAAATAGATAATTCATACTGAAGTCTAGTTAAAATATAATATTCCAAAAGATAAAGATAATGTATATGAATTTTTTTATCGAATCAAAAATATAAGTTTAATGATGTTTCATGTGAGTGAGGTGAAAAAACTAGACATTTAATAAATATTAGTCTACATATTCTTCCAAAAAACAAGTACTACTTAAGAAGAGTAAGAAATCATCATCAAATAAAGTTGTTAACAGTATTATTCCTGCAATAAAATACAAGATAATCTGACGTGATAGAATATTTTAAAATATATATCATTACATAAGTGTATATGTGTAGGAAGAAATACTTGAAGAAATGGTGAAACCTGCATCAGTGAATTATAACAACCATGATTTTAAAATTAATAATAAATGAAGATACGACATTTTTACATATTCTTCTTGAATTTTAGATGGGTATTTAATGCATGGTATTTAAGGTGAACCATTTTATCAGGTGGATAACCATAGAATCATTTAGTGGTTTCAATTTCTGACACTTCCGATAAACATGTTATCATCCATGAATTAGTTCTCAATTAGTATTAAAAAATTATAAATTTAGGGGATCCACATTGATGAATTTAAATATTATAACCTCATATTCTATAGAAAAATGATAAATAAGATATCATCTTGGTTTGATATTATATTTGGTTTCTTGAGGAACGTATATTGAAAATGATCATCCATGGTGAATTTGTGTAATATTTAAATTATGGATAGTCACAAGTTGATTATCCATTTTGGATTGTTATCCATATTATAGCATCTTAAAATAAAATCTTGAAGATACTCACCATTATGAATATGCTAAAGATTGTTTATATTTATGGGGGGGTTAATTAAAAAAAGATAATGTTTTTTTCAGGATCATAATATCAATTAGTATCATAACTAATTATTCTATATTCTGATTGATAATAATGTCACTGGAAAATGTTTGTTTTTCATTATCACTTATCCTTTTTAAAAAATAATAAAAAACACCAAAAAAGGTAATGTAATCTGTTTAACTATTGATATAAGAGATTTTAATGTTTGGATGTATTTCATGGCCAGTTATACTACCTGTTGCACAAGAATGTTTCTGTTCTACTTGTTACTGTGAGTGCAGGAGTTTCAGTTTATTATTTTCTACAGAATTTTGATATCTAATTTAAGCATCTTTAGCTAGGAAAAAAATATGGAGAACCCTAAATGATATATATATGATTTCTCATTTCATGATGTACTAATACTAGTTGGTAAAAAGAAATTTTTTTTGTAAGAATTAAAACCTCTTATTTTTTATACAGAGCATGGATCTTATAGACTTACAGTGAAGTGATGGTATTTACATTGATTATGTATAAACTAAAAGCCTTTTGTGATGAACATTGTTTTTCATATGACTTGCGGGAAATAATATTAAATTAATATCTGTAAAATTAAATTGGATATATTCACAAATTTTCATATTAAATTGACAAATTATAACATTTTCAAATAAGAATAACATTAATTGAATTTTAAACTAATACAATGTGGGCTATTCAAGTTAAAACATTGTAAATGAGATGTTTGTTTTTGTAAATGGTTTTTATTATTGTTCAATGATGGTCAATGAAATGGAAATATTTCAATAATTTAAAAGATGTTGAAGAAGTTAGAAAGATTAATGATACCATAAATAAAGATTCCAAGATATCCATGCTTGATATCAAAGTGATTATGTCTTGGATAAATAGTTAATGTTGATAATACTCAAGTATTATTATCTTAAGGATTTTAATTTGAGGGCTTTGAGTGCATTACTATTATTATTTTAGAACTATTCCTAATGAAAACAAATGATACATTTCACTAGGATAGTGAACACTACTTAATACATGATGAAGAAGTTACATTTAAATGGGTCATGCAATATTTGATTGTTGCATGAGGACCAGGAAAAATACTGAAGACCATAAAAATATATATTTCCATGTTGATATGATTGTATACTTGTTAAAAAATAATATAATGAAATATAAATAATATTACATAATGATTTGAATATTTCATTGAAAAATAAAATAAGCAATTATATTAAGAATAATTATTGAGTTTTGATTTGGAATTTGTTTTCTCTGATGAAAATTTCACTTATAGATTTTTTTATGTGTTAATAAAAAAAGGGGAAACCATTAAAATCACACAAGTTCTATCTAAATATCCAACCATATTAAACTAAATGGTTAACCTTGTGGGGGATCCAGACCTAGGATCTTGTATAGAAGAATCATAGTGTGGGTTGACTCATAACACCAATAGGGTGGCATATGTGTGTGAGTAGGAACATAAACAATGTATTGTGCCCACAATGGAATGCAAGGGGTTGATCTTTTAGAACTCTCTCCATGAATGTGTATGATATGTATTTGATGCTGACCTATGTGATGTCTCATCAAATTGGATAGGAGGGGATCGTTGATATAGTGTTGTCCAACCAAGTGGTGAATCAATGTAGGATTGGCTCTTATAGGTTATTGTACCCCCACTAAAAACATACATATAAAAGAATTTCATTTCGACCTCGTACATGAGAGTCATCAATTTATAGTAGGACATTATCTTCTTCATAAGTCCTAACGTAATGACCCCATAATTTTCATTTATCAGATTTTTTTATGTTGAGACATCAATGATTATTCTGATCACGAAACAATTTCAAGATTTATAGTTCGAGAAGAATAATACAATTTTACATGCAGGTAATTTTTATCATTCATTAATATGGTTAAAAAAATATGTTTACACTACCAAGGATGATATATGGATTCAAAAGGATAAAAATACATGTATAAAAGGAGTATGTAATTATAATTGGACACAGATGAGATTCTCACCATGAAGTGAAAAATGGTTATCCTATAAGAGGAGATTCCCTAAATTATCTCATCATGGGAGTATAAATGATTTGAAATATAAAAACATTTTTCTATATTTATACTGGGAATGAAAAGAAATAGTTATCAAAGATTGAATTCATATAAAATAATTATTAATAAGTCATTATAAGAAAGTGAGGCCTTACATATAAATATCTAAGTGTCCAAGATGAGGGGTGAGATGCCTCTCATAATTTCTATGGGATCCCACATTTTTCAGAAAATCGGTCATCTATATGAATTATATTTTTAATAATTAATGTATTCATTGATCCTTTTAGTATTGAATAACAAGGATTTCCATTCTCATTTATAGCATGTAGAATAGGAACCACAAATATTCCACTTGTGTTGACAAACAATTGATGTGATTCATAATGAAATTTTTTGTGAACTAGTGCTTGTGTATTGTATTATCAATATGTTTACATGAAGGAATTTTTTTTCTCATGACGTGAATTGGTTTTCATGATGTAAAAATACATAGATATTGTGCACTCTGTTACATGAAGAGGATGAACATTCAGTGAAGCATTCTTTATTTTGAGAAGAAGTAGTTCTATGAATTTTCATTTGAATGAAGATAATATATGGGAGGATTACACATATATTATATATAAAAATAATATAGATCACAAGAACCTTCTTGATTGTTACTATGTAAATGAACCAAGTCATGTGAATTATTATTATTTGTCCATATAATGTTAGTAATACAGTCTTGAATTCATGTTGAAAATATTTTTGTAATTCATAAATGAATTTTTAAACTACGAACAAAACAATATTTATAATAAAACAAAGAAATAATGTTCATGTGATATTTTCATGATAAATCCATGAATAATTAAAATACTTGTTTTTGATGATTTGAGATACATAGTGTAGCGTATGTAGTAATTAAAAATAATCAATTTCAAAAATAAGAAATTGATTCTACAGTCAATTTTTGGTATTATTTATCAAAGAATGAGAATATGAAAATGATAAACTATTTTATAATATTGGTCATTTAGAATTTTAAGAAGAATAAGAGAGTAGAAAATCTATATTTAATTTATTAACCATTGTGTTAAAGAATAACTATTATATTTCTATCCACAATAGTACTCATATAATTCATATTGATGAAGTGAAATGGTTTTTCAATCCATCACCTAATTATTATTTAGGGATGAGTAATTTTGATTATGTTTAGAAAAAATTTCATTAATTTGATAATCACATAGGATTTCTATGATCCAAAAATGGGAAGAGATGTATTTTTTATATCTGTTTTATTAATTATAATAATAATTATAAGAATATTATCTAATATCACCACTCATTTAGCTTATGTGGAGAAGAATAGGTGTAATTTTACCCCTTCTGTGCAAGTAAAAAATTAAGTAGTGGGGATATAATAACAAGTCAACACTTTGAAATTCATATTAATTCTTAATAGGTGAAAGATTTTAATATTCCTACAACATACCTTGAGAAGAAGGTAATGACTATCATTTGGTTTAGTATAATGAACCATTAGGGAGCTACATGTTGAATGAGGGTTTTAACTATATCGGGAATAATATTACTACCCTCAACCATCCTAAAGTATTTGAACTCACACATTCCTATTTATTGTCTTCTAGAAAAAAACAATGTAATTGGTATTTCATTATAGTAGAGAATCTGTGTACTGGTAATCACTATAGATGACAAGGACTATCTACTCTTATTGATATGTAAACAATGTAATGATATCATGTACCATCATATAATTTCATTTATATACATTCTTATGATAATAAAATAAAATATGATAATCACGATCGTAATAGGTCTAATATGTGAAGGGATAAAAAGTTATAAAAGGTGAAAAAGTTCCCAACAATGATTCACCCCCAATAAGTGTTGAGGATATCACAAAGTGGTCATCACACATCAATCCAATACAAGTATGACTTACATGATGGACTAAATAATTATTCTAATGTTGTTATTTGTATGGATGAGTGTTTTTTATATGGATATTTTGACTTATACGATTTCAATACTTTTAAATCAATGGTATTGGAGATCAATTCATTCAACACAAGAGCATATTTTTTAGTTTGTGATATACTTATAATTTAAAGATATATTTATGAAAAATAACCTAAAGCCCTAACTTTTAACATAGGTTAATTACTTGACTTATAGTTTTTTTAAGGTGAGTACTTTTATTAAAAGGATTATGTTAAACTCATGCATTACAGAAACTGATTTAAAAATTATTTCTAATTTAGTATCTTACGGAATGATATGATCATATAATGAGTAAGTGAGGGGTGATCTATGGTTTAGAGGGACATTAGATTAAATTATATTCTTTAAAATTACATAGAGGATAAAATATATTTTATATTCACACAAATTATGAGCTAGGTATCCATTATGGAGTTGACCTCAATATGATTCGCTATTTTATTCCACCCTCATACCATGGAATTAAACTATTTTTATATTGTTAATTATAGATATAATTATAAATTTTCGTTTTAGTTTTATTGAATTATTTTATACAAAAAATATTAAAAGGGTAAATATGAATTTTCTAAATTCCTCATGGTAGGTGGCCGTAATACGATATCTGATGATGAAATTCAAGAAAAAAATGCCAAAATACATGAAATTTCGATCACATATGTTAATTAAATTGGAAATTCCAAAACTATATCACTAAATAGGTTATAATGTTTTTTATTATATATATATACACTGCATAAAATTATATAGATTATCATGATACCCAATTAATCTGTTACGTGGCTTGAAATTGTTTAACATTGGAGGGAATCACAACTACTCACTATCATGAGGAAACTTCTATAATTTTAAAATATATTGAGTTAAATGATTCAAATTGTTTCAAAATTTCTTCTATAGATATTCAAGACATGTGAAGGAAAATTTTTCATTTTTTAGTAATAATATTTGAATTTTTGTTCACCCAAATTTCTATTCCATGTGTCATATTGAATATAGGGTGCCCCAACCATATTCAAATTTTCATATAAATTTAACCTTGTCCCCCCAACCATTTATTAGTATGATAAATTGTTGAAAATTTTTCATTTTGGGGATTCCAAGGGGTTAAAATCACTATTATATGCATTAGGGAGCTTCCTATCCTTTTACGAAGAGCTAAAATGAAGAAGGATATCCACTATAGCCCCTCATTTTTTTGATAGATAGATAAAATGTGGGTGATCATTGCAAGGGAGCTACACACGTGGTGAGAGAGGTTTAGAATAATTTTTACTTGTTTGGTGGAATTTCTGTTTTCATAGTTTATTTTAATTATATAATAATATGGGTCTTCGTTGAATAAAATATTTGGGAATCTTTTAATTAAACACATTTTAATTCATAACTTATTTACTGATGATTTTAATTTGGAATATTGTGATGTTATGATTGAATTAATTATTCTTTTTGTCTCACAAATATTTGATATCTTATTATTATTTGGGTTTTAATATTCCATTCATAATATCTAAATCCAAATAAATATATTTTTGTGCCAATGGTTGTCTATATGTACACAATTCTAAAGGTAAAAGAGGGGAATCAAGATATTGGTTACCCTCATCTAAATAACTTCATAGAACCAAATGATATTTTTAGAACTATAAACATACTATTATGTGTATTCAACCGAAAATCATCATATTATACCATTACTCATAGAACATAATTCATTTTATAAAAGGGTTTTCCCAACTCATGTATTCTTTATTATTCTACTTTCATAAAAAATTGACCACTATTTTCTATATTTTATATTATATTTTAAAAAATCACTCATTAAACCATAAATTCTATGTGAATGAAAACTTAGAGTCTTCCATATACATTAAATAATATCTAAAACCATATTAATTTGATGCATCATGATGATACATTTAAATATTAACACCAATTACTGGTAGTACTACAATTTAGAGGATGTATTTTCAATATTATCATTGTGTATTATTTAAATATATATGATTTTAAATATTATTTTTAAAATATGGTTGTGTTATAATAAAATTTTTATGTAGATTTTATGCATGTTATGTTATTTGTTCGGTCAACTACATCCTTTTTAACCCATAACATAGAGGATACTATGTCAGCAACACTGATTCACACCACACAATCATTTGAAAGAGGACACACATCCCAAGAAAACCTCTGTAAGCCCATCTTCTTCCATAACTAAAGTTGAAACAAAAATTAATGTGTATAACATGGGAAAAATAGTAGAAAATTAATGTAAATAACTTTTCATGATGTTGATATTCAATATGTATAGATTCAACCATATAGAGAAGCACTAAAAAATAATCGAAAATCTGACCTAATTCACATATTACAAATATTTCATGGACTTATTGCATAATACCCACAATTTATACAATATGTTCAACAATAAAACCTTAAAATATGGATGAGTTCATTTTATAATAGAAAAATTATTCATTCTGTTTAGAAGAAACTGAAATGGATTGGTTGTATTATGTCATCTCCCCAAATAGTGGATGGGTACATATAAAATGAATATTCCTTGAAAAACATCCCATCCTCTAAACAATCAACAATAAGAAAATAATTTTTTTAAATAATATAATCTCAAGGGACAACATTGCATGATTATTGGAAACACTTGAAATAGTAATGTGTAGGCTCCCCTCAAAATAAAATTAGTGATCAAGTATTAATATCATTTTTTAAGAATGTTCAATCCATATGTATTGTAGTATGATTGATATAGAAGCTGGTATAGCTCTAGTGGTAACAAATATAGTCCTTCAAAGAACTATACTTGTAAATATGGTATAAAACATGAAACAATTCAATTCATGATCTAGTGTAGCTATCATATGAGTCTATGAGTTGAAGTGTCTGAATTTCAATAAGAAGGTGGATATTAAAATTTATGTTGTATGTAACTCACTTTAGTAACAATAACTTTCCCAATAGAAGTCTCAATATTCTCCTCCAATTCATTATGACAATTTTTCCACCAACACCCATTAATTCGACCAATTACCTCAATTATGAGACACATCAAAGTGTTTTGAGACATTTTCCCTAAGACTCCCTTATAACCAGCCTATCAGGAAAGAATTTTACATTCCATTGAAATCTATAAGTAATTATAATCAATCCAAAAGACATTGGGTATTCCAAAAAAACACAATAGATCTATAACTACCAAGGAAAGGGTAACCATCCACAACTACCATTCAAAAATACATAACCAGTAAAAAATAATTTCCAATAACTCTGAATAAATTATAAACCAATTCATAATGGTATGATGAGAAAAATATAATCCCAAAACATAAAATTGTAATAAATCACTAAATCATCAATTAAATACATATTATATCAATTTTCAATATTTTATAACATCATTGATGAGATAAAGTTGCAATGTTATGAGAAAACTTCTCCCTAACAACATAATAATCTCAACGAAAAAGTAATACATGTTCTATTACATGTTATATGTGTAAATTTATGTATCATTAAAATGTTACAAGGTATTATAAATTCACCATTGAGGTATTTACCACACATTAATGATATCATCATCAATATTCAAATGATTCAAATAGAAAAATTTGATAAGTGTAAAAAAGTGGTCGATAATCCTCCAATGAATTGAAATGTACCTCTTCCATTTCCTAAAATAATCCAAACCTCTATAAAATCATTGGACAATTAAATTGAAAAATTAATTCTTGATACATTTCAAAATTTAAAAGCTAAAATACATTTTCATGGGGTATTGAAAAGCATTCATCAATTCATGAAGTTTATTAAGGATATTTGTGAACATTTCTGATGACATCAAGGGGATGAAATAGTAATATTGGAGATAAATGTTTCATATTTGATTTAACCAGTATTAAAACAAATAGAGTGGATCAAAGAATCATCATAATATAAAAAACCAACGGGTTGTATTATTTATTTGATTCTATGCATGATCTTGGTGATTCAATTAATCTGAAGCTTCACTCAATTTTCTCAATTTTATAATGTAAAGTCCCGGTTCAAGAAGCCACCCAGAGGCGCCCCATACCCGGTTGGTATCATGGCCTCAAGAGAATTTCCCCAAACACCAAAGGTTGCCGGCTAGTAGTGAGGGCCTTGGGTGTGATAGTGGGGAAACTATGACCTCATTGGCAGAGTACACAGCTAAAGAGAAAAACAATAAACAATAGAGAAAATATTAACAATCCATACACAAGTGAACAAAGAAAGACCTAATATAATAAACAATAGGAGAAGATATATATATATTATGCCTGATACATATGTTTAGGAAAGCAGCCAAACAAGTCACCATGCTGGAAATACAAACAGTACTAAAACAAAGTATGATGGAAAGTTAACCAGCTCCCCAATATCGCCAGCTTAAGTTTGGTCACGTGCTCTCCAGCTCCATAGCATGTCAAGTACCTGAAGTCAAAGGGTGCTTTCCATTGTCTATAACTGCAACCACATAGTCTATTTGGGCCCAAAATCACGACCCAAACAGGGTGTGAGACTAAATACCAGTAGTCACCCATGCGAATATTTGTGCCTAATAATCAATGAATATATGGTGGTAAATGTATAGAAAACAGTAAATATGATCATGCTGACTAATAAACAATCCAAAGTTCCAAAGTCAAGAAACAACTATCAAGCATCAAAGCACAACAGGTAACCCTCGGGGAAGTACTCATAGCCATCTCCTCTTGTCCTTCCAAAAAGTATTAACAACCCTCTGGGCAGGGAACTCAGCCTAACCCCTTTGGTTTGGTCATACAGTATTATATAGAATCTCTGAGGAAGAACACACAGTCAAATCCCCTTACATTCTAGGGTAGTCAAGAACTCTCTAAGGAAGATCGCACATCCAATTCCCCTTATAGCCCCATGGTCAAGGAATCTCTGAGGAAGGACACTCGGTCAATTCCCCTTATAGCCCAGGTCATTCATAGAATCTCTATGGAAGCTCACATAGTCAATCCCTCTTATAGCCCATGTTAATTAGGCGATTCTATCAATCAAAATAGAGACTCTCTGAGGAAGCTCACATGGTCTATCCCTGTATAGTCTAAAGTAGTCACAGACACTCTGAGGAAGCTCTCACAGTCTATCCACTTATATCCCCAAGTAATCCTAAGCTCTATGAGGATTCTCACTCAGTAAATCCCCATATGGATTAAACTTAATGACTCTTTGAGGAAGCTCACTCGGTCTATACCCTTATAGTCTTCTACACTCGGTTCTCACAGCCATGTGTAGGATAACATCATAGATATACAATATGGCCAAAGTACACATATAGAAATACTTTTTTAAATATTTCTATAGAATATCAAGCATGTCAGAAAACATTTCTCTATCCTACTACAACAGGCATGGAAGAAGACAAAGCAACAAAGGAAAAAAAAGACCAAACGGTCATGAACAGAATTTCCTTGGACAGAACCTCCAAAGCATTGTTGGTCAACCATATTCATATTCAAACATCCTCTACATAGGAATACTATCCTGGAAGGAATTAAATAGGGGTAAAATGGTAAACACACAATACCCCATTCAAGGGTATTGGTATAATTTGCACATAATATTCAAGGACATTCAACGGAAAGGAACAAACCACCTACCATGACGGTAAGAGATTGGTATACTTGAACCACGAGGCTTGAATCACCTTATAACATCACAGATATATGAAAACACATAATATGTTCAACCAAAGATTACTTGAGAAATATGGGAAATCATTGAATGAAACTCCAGAAGATGTAAGAGCTTACTGCTGTAGTTCTAACGCAATCGACGACGGTCGATTCAGAGAATTGATGGAGGCTCCGGGGCTCAATGAAGTTCTGGTGCCATATGGTTTCTCTCTCCTGAACGGAACCTAGAAGAGGACTTTTCTGGGGGTTAGACATGACCCCAATGTGTTTAATGAAAAAAACAAAGTACACATCATGTACTTTTAGAGTACACTGCTTGTACTTGTGGTTTCCATACTCTTCTTTATGCGGACCCCATGTCACCCCTACATTGTTGTGTGTTTGGTCATGACACGGCCAGCACACGGGCTCTAGTGGTATCGAAGTACACGACATTTAATTATAAAGTACACTGCGTGTACTTTGAAAATTTCATGATTTTCCTCTTTTTCTCAGAAACGACTAGAAAAGGAAAACATACCTAAAAATAAGATCTGGGTTCATAAAAACTACTCCCATATAGAAATTTGTTCCCAAATTTCCCTAGTGCAGCGTAGAAGAAGAAACCCTGAACAACTCAGGCCACTATGCTCGTACATTAGTCTCCCTCTCCCGTGTCTTGTCATGTACTCGTCTATGCTACCATAGAACCCACACTAGAGGAACAGACCAGCCACGGAGAACCTTTTTACTGTGATCGACAATCCGGATAGGATGTCCCCCAAACGACACATCCAACTCAAGCTCAACCTCATCGGGTTGAAAGGCATGAGACAGGTCCGAAAAGTAACATCAGAGCTGGGAAACATTGAAAAGGTAGTGCATAGACCAGTACCTATGAGAAAACTGTAACCGATAGGAAAACACCCTAACCTCGGTGTGAAACGTCGGAAAACCTAATCCCAGACCTCGAACTCTATAGTTTGTCTCCACTAATTATTATAAGACATATTCCAAGACTATGCAGTAGCCGTCCTCTTCTAAATCAACTCTATCTACTATGTGACCTTCTGGACAAGACGAGGACCCAGCAAAGCTGCCTCTCCAACCTCCAACCAACATAAGGATAAAAAACATGGACTACCATAAAAATTCTCATATTGTGCCATCTGAATAGTTTCTTGAAAACTATTGTTGTAGGAAAACTCCATAAGTGGTATATGATTCTCCAAAGATCCTAATATTTCCAGAATGCAAGCTCAGAGCATATCCTCAAGCACCTGAATCATACACATGGAATGGCCATCATTTTGTGGACGATATACTATATTCAAATGTACATGTGTATCCAAAGCCTTCTGAATCCCCTGCCAGACCCAAGAAGTAAAACACACATCCATGTCTGAAACAATGGAGTGTGGAACTCCATGTAGACATACAATCTCTCAGATGTAAAACTGTCCCAACTCATCAACACTGAAGGTCTCCTTGATTGGAAATAAGTGAGAAAACTTCGTAAGAATGTTAATGACAACCCAAACAACATCATTCCCTCGAGGTGACCTTGGAAAACCGGTCATGAATTGCATAGAGACATCATTCCACTTCCACTCCGGAATGGGTTACAGCTGCAAAAGACTTGCTGGTCGCTGATGCTTTGCTTTCACCTGCTGACAAATGCAACACCTAATGAAAAAATGAGCAACATCTCTCTTCATACATGGACACCAATACTGGCAGTGTAGATCATGATACATCTTGGTGATGCCAGGATGAACTTCCCAGACTGAGGAATGAAAAAACCACATCAACTCCTCGCATATGTATGCTGGAACCCATATGAATCACCAAAAACGCAAGATCTCATCATCATCTACAATCCAACCAGGAAGAGGGTACTCTCTAGACACACTCTTCTGCATGACTAGGCCTTCGGTGTCTGATAGCTGCCTCAACCGTACCCGATTGAGAAGAGTAGAGGTAACAGCTATAGAATATATAAAATTATGTCCATGTATGTCATGCACCTCCAAATGCATCTCAGAGAACAGATCCATAAGCTTCCAATCACTATTGGCATCCTGAACTACATGTATCTACATTCTCCTTCTCAACGCATCAGCCACTGCATCGCCTTTCCCTAGAGTATAGGAATTCTCAAAGTCATTTGACTGAAGATACTTGACCCACCTGCGCTGTCTAAGATTCAGTTCACATTGAGTGAATTTGTACTTAAGACTTTTTTGGTTAGTGAAAACCACAAAATGCTCTCCTAGAAGATAATGTCTCCAACAACCTAAGGCATGAACAACAGCTACCAACTGTAGATCATGCGTCATTTAATTCTTCTCATGTGGCATTAAATGCTGAGACCCGTACACGACGACTCCATCTCCTTGCATCAGCACAACCCACAGCCTGATACCTAAATCATCACAAAAAACAGTATAGCTCTTTCCCTGTTCTGGAAAGACTAGTATCGGTGCTGACATCATCCACCTCTTCTTCTCTTAAAAGGTTGACTCACAAGAATCTAACCACAAAATCTTTACACCCTTCTTAGTCAGACCTGTCAGTGGTGCTGCTAAGCATGAAAGGTCTTCTATGAAACGTCAGTAGTATCCAGCCAGCCCTAGTTTACTCTGTACCTCAGAGACATTATTCGGCTTCTCCCAAAATACTACTTCCCTCACTTTCTATAGGTCTACTGATACTCCTGTCTCAGAGATAACATGACCCAATAAGTGAATCTAATTCATCCAAAAGTGGGAATTTGAGATCTTAGTGTATAACTAATGCTCCCTCAGTGTGCTCAAGAAGATCTCAAGATGGGTATCATGGTCGTGTCGAGTGTGAGAGTACACCATGATGTCATCCAAAAAAACCACCACGAAGGAATATAAGTATCAATGGAACACTCGGTTCATCAGTTACATGAAAATTGCAGGCACGTTCGTGAGACCGAATGACATAACCATATACTCATATAGACCATACCTGCACCGGAAGGCTGTGAGAGGTATATCAGATGGTCTAACACACAACTGATGATAACCGGTTCTCAAATCAATCTTCGAGAACACCCAAGATTCTTGAAGCCAATCAAAGAGATCATTGATCCTAGGCAAGGGATATTGGCTCTTGACCGTTAACTGGTTTATCTTTCGATAGTCCAAACAAAGCTTTAGGGTGTCGTCATCCTTCTTTGTGAGTAGGATAGGTGAACCCTAAGGAGAAGAATTGGTTTGGATGATACCCTTGGCCTGCAACTCCTCCAAATGATTCTTGAGCTCCAGAAACTCAGGTTTGTCCACCCTATAAGGAGGAATGGACATCGGTTCCACTCCTAGAATGATATCAGTAGAAAAGTATACCTCACACTCTACATGAAAAAAATGAAAAGTCTTCTAGAATGACGTCCTAGAAATGATCCATCACTGGAGGAAGGACTAAATGTGAAGTCCCCTGGTCATCTGGATATATACTGGCAATCTGGGTTGTAACCCCTCCTAGCCCATGATGCTCGAGTCCAGCTCGAATCGCCTGGACAGCGCACTCTCCCTGATAAGGAAATGATCCACCCTATGGAGATATGAAACTCTCCCTTCGCCGATAGCAATCGATGATTTCCTAGAAGGGAACTAACCAGTCCATTCAGAGAATGAAATCATATCTCATTATCTCTTGGACATAGAGGTCCCATAAAAAGTGACACCCCGCATCCTCAATAGGGTATTCTCTGCACTGACGTACACTAACAGATCTAGTCCTCAAAGGTGTGTCTACTGTCAAGATATCAACAGAAGAAAAGATGCAGAGACCAAGGCATACCACAACTGAAACATAGATAAAGCTATGGAAACCACCTGTTTCAAAAAGAGTAGAAGATAAAATCGAGGCTACTAAGATCATGCCTCGAACTGTAGAGGGTTTGGGATCCTGCTCATGTTGGGTCTACACTACTGCAAAAGCATGACCTATACCATGGCCCTGTGACCCTACTGACCACTTTGATCGGATCCACCCAACTGTTGCTAAAATAACGGTGACTAACCACCCCATCCATGACCTCCACCTCGGCCTGAACGGCTTAAGGAACTCCAATTCATAGATTGGTGATAAATTGGTGGTTATTCTCCCGAAAATTGTGTCATAGAAGAACCCCTGTCTCCGACTACTGGAGGGAAAAACTGAGAGAAACGCTGAAGATGTCCCATCCTGCAGCAAGATCGGCACTACATCGGGTCTCTCGGGAAACGTGGCCTAGAATGCACGGTCATCCCGAACAGGTAGCACACCATGTGGCTACCAGAAGGTGCATCCCGCCTTCTCTGATCTCCCCGAGAAAGCTCCCTACGAAGCTTCCTGCTATCATCAGGAGGAATGCTAACTCTGGATGTCAAACCTCCCTGGATCACTGCTCCAGAATCCCTCAGATTCTGCACTATGATTAATTCCTGGTTGACGATAGAGGATATCAAAGTCAAATGGATGATGTTCACATGGGAATGGATATCCTGCCTGAGATCATCCTCAAAATTCCTATCCAGGAACAACTCATCACCTACTGGGATAGGCGTTAAACATTGTAGCTCTATGAAATGAGAGGAATACTCCATCACAAAAAGAGTACCCTGCTCTAAGCTCATGAACTCCCAGGCTCGGTTGGCCCTCATGGTATCCGAGTAGAAGTAGTCATAGAAGATACACTAAAACTCCTCCCAAACCATATTCTGGTGGTGTCCCGCCTGAGAGATTACATCTCACCACCTCGTGGAGGAGTCTCGGAGAAGGTAAGTCGCGAGAATCACTATCCTCTCTGGTGGAACATTGAGATGATAAATGATTTTCAGTGCTGCTTTGGCCCACGAATCATCAGCATAAAGTCCTCCTTCCTCTGAGAAGGTGGGAGGATGCTGCTGCTGAGAAACCCACGTCAAGTCAGTCATCGTTCGGGCAGGAGGCTGCGCTCCATGGAAGGTTTGCATCATCCTCAGTAAACCCTCCCAAAACTACACATCGGCACCTACAACTAGTATAACCACTGCTTCCATGGCTGGCACAATATGAGGATCCACAGGAAGTCCCTAATCAGCCATATCGGGCCTCTGATCACTGCCTTGTAACTAGTGGTCAACCGGAGGACATCTCGGCAACATGAATCTGCAAGGTCAAACACGCACCTTAGATTCAAGATTATCAAAAACTAAAAAAATAAGAGTACAATAAGGGAACATGAGATGGAAACGTTCAATTTTTTAAAATCATGACTACTGAGCGTGTATAAACACTACATGACCTGTTCTTTTAAGCCATTTACATGGGTGTGTACTTCTGCCACGACTGGTCGTGTAACACCCCAACCACATGGCGTGTTGTCCCCAAACACGACGTGTACATTAACTCTATTTCCCTACCCGAGTATCCTTTCATGGCTAACCCACATGGTCCTCTTAATCCTAAACTACACACTATGTTTACGAAGGACACGACGTGTACTAGAAAAGTTTCAATGACCTGTGTTGTTAGTTACCCAGCCAGCAACACGGTTGACACTACACAGCGTGTTACAGGAGGACATGGTGTGTATTAGAAGATGTAGCACTGAACCTTGTTGTTAGTGACACGGTGGGCATACCTATTTCAGACTATGCGGCATTCTAGACTAGTACACGGCGTGTTCCTACAAGAATTTCCCCATCTTGTGCCTCTGTCTACACTGTCTATGACACAGTTTAGAGACAACACGGCATGTAATTTTGAAAAAAATGTTCTTTCCCATTAGAATTACATAGGGAGTGTCGTCACGACTAAAAGGCATATATTTTTGGTTTTTCCGGACATTAAGCCTCAGAAACTACCCCAGAGCTAGAAAAACACTAAAACGAATGCATAAGGTGCCAAATTCTGATCCTTGGGGGCCCATAGTCCCTTTCAATCAAAGTTTGGCATCTTATACCACCTATAACAAGGAAAACAAGAAATTATCCACAACATTCTGGTCCATGAGGGCCCATAACTCCTCAAGAACCAATGTTTCGCATCCCCTAAGAAAAGCACTGTACAAACAAATTCCCTATAAAACTGCTGGGATTCTATCATATCATCTATCACAATAGAGTGCATAATCTACACAATGTCTATCACAAAAAAAATGAAATCACTATTGAATCCTAGATTGCATGGAAAGAATGCATGTCATGTGATTTATAACAAGTGCTTATATGATGAATGAGATGGCATACCCTCATCTCCTCAGGTTGTGATATAAATAGAACTGCAATAACAACAACGGTAACATCACAAAGCATGTGAATAACTCAACGTTGAAATAAAATCAACTGTAAATTTGCAAACCAGTAAATTGAAATAAACAAGGTAGTATGGGTCTTCCCTAAACATGGGTTAGCTACTGCCGGGACCAGCTTATTACCATGTACTTATTCCATCCTATTCCTGGCTATAAACTCAAAAGAGTAATTCTAGAGAAAAGGATTCCTTTGATACCACTCTATAACATCCTGGTTCCAGAAGCCAACCAGAGTCACCCCATACCCTATTGGTGACATGGCCTCAAGCGCATTTCCCCAAATGCCAGAGGCTGCCGACTAGCTGTGAGGGCTTTGGGTGTGATTGTGGGGAAACTATGCCTTCATTGGCAGAGTACACAACGGAAGATAAAAACAATAAACAATAGCGAAAAGAGTAACAATCCATAGCTAAGTGGACAGGTAAAAACCTAATATGATAAACAGAAGGAGCACACACACACATATTTATATATATATATGATTCATGATACATATGTTTAGGAAAATACCCACACAAGTCACATTACCGAAAATAGAAATAGTAATAAAAACAAGTACAAAGGAAAGTTAAATAGCTCCCCAGCATCGAAAGCTTATGCTTAGTCCATTCTCTCCAACTTTATAGCATGTCATGTACTTGAAGTCGAAGGTCATTTCCCTTGTCTATACATGCAACCACATAGTCTGTTTGGGCCCAAAAGCATGACCCAAAATGGTGTGAGAATAAATCCTAGTAGGAACCCACCCGAAGATCTGTGCCTAACAGTAAGTGAAAATATTGAGGGTAGTAGTATAGAAAATAGTAAACAACACCATGCTGAATAATAAACAATCCACAGTTCCAAACTCAAGAAACAACTAACAAGCAGAAAATCACAACAGGTAACCCTCTGGGAAGTACTCATATCCATCCCCTCTATTCCTACCTACAAATATTAACAACCATATGGATAGAGGACTCAGCCTAACCCACCTGGTTTGGTCATACGGAATTATAATTATTCTCTGAGGAAACACACGCAGTCAAATCCCCTTATAGTCTAGGGTTGTCAAGAACTCTCTGGGAAAGCTCGCACAGTCAATTCCATTTATAGCCCCACGGTCAAGGACTCTCTGAGGAAGCACTCTCAGTCAAATACCTTTATATCCCAGGTCATTATAGAATCTATGATGTATCTCACACAATCAATCCATCCTATAGGCCATCGTAATCATGTGATTTAAGCAAACAAACCAGATACTCTCTGCGGGAGATCACACAGTCTATCCCCATATAGTCTAAATCAGTCAAGGACTCTCTGAGGAAGCTCTAACAATATATCCCACTATAGCCCCAAGTAATCCAAATATCTCTGAGGATTCTCACTTGGTAAATCCCCATATAGCCGAAAACTCAAAGACACTCTAAGGAAGCTCACTTAGTCTATCTCCTTATAGTCTTCTACACTCGGTTCTCACCGCCCTGTGTAGGATTACAACATAGAAATACAATATGGAAAAAGTAGAATTATAGTACTACTTGGATAAATATTTCTACATCATATCAATCCTGTTAGAAAACAATTTTCCATCCTACTACAATAGGCATGGAAACAGACAAAGCAACCAAGGCAAAACAGGACCAAATAGTCATGAACAGAACGTGCGTGGACATAACCTCCAAAGCATAACAGTTCAACCCTATTTATATTCAATCATCCTTTACACATTCATATTAGCATGGAAGGCATAAAACAAGGGTAAAATGGTAAACACACGACACCCCATTAAAGGGTATCGGTGGAATTAGCACATAATGTTCATGGACATTCAACAGAAAGGCACAAGCCACCTACCTTGACGTTAGGAGATTCATATACTTCAACCACACGGATTTAATTACCTTATAACATCGTAGATCTACGAAATCTAATAAAACATTATACCCATGATAACTTGAGAAAGAGGGGAAATCATGGAATGAAACTCAAGAAGAAGGAAGATCTTACCGCTGTTGTTCTAACACAATAAACAACTGTCGATTCGGAAACCGATGAAGGCTTGGGGGCTTGAAGAAGATCTGGCACCATACGGTTTCTCTTGAATGAACAGAACCTAGAAGAAGATGAATCTGGGGGTTAGACGCGACCCCGGTGCGTTTACTAAAAAAAGTACACGACATGTACTTTTAGAGTAGAAGACGTGTACTTTCTATTTATGTACTGCGCTTTAGGCGGCCCCCATGTTACCAGTACATTGGCGTGTGTGTGGTCATGACATGGCCAGCACACGGGCTCCAGCGGTATTGAAGCACACGGTGTGTACTTTGAAAATTTCCATATTTTCCTCTTTTTCTCAAAAAACGACTAGAAAAGGAAAACATACCTGAAAAGAAGATCTAGGTTCTTACATATTGGTTATAAAATTAAAGCCTACAATAATATTATTTCAAATTTTAACTAGATTATTACAGAACCAACTTGTGTATTTGTGGGAATGTTGGTGAAATTAAATGATTTATTGTTTCTTATGGACATTTATGCACTGAAAATGGATAACGTTCTAGTAAAATAAAATTAACCCTAATTTGAGGAATACCATTTATAAAAACTAATAAAAAATAATCAATGTAAATAATTGATCTTTATCAATAGAATTTGATATGGGATGTTTTGGATTTTTCATTTTATATTTTATGAAACACATCCCAAAATATAAACTCAACTTTCCTAATTAACAATATTTAGGTTCCCCAAATATATTGTGGAATTCCAAATTCATCTTTTGACAACCTTTTATCTATTGATTCTATTTTTTGATATTTTGGTTTTGGATTCATCAATATATTTCAGAATTGGTGTCACAAAATTCTATAGATGTAGGTATATTGATTATTTCTTATATCTATGGATTTTTGAAACCATTGACGATTCCATTGTGACCATTAATATTAACTTTACCATTATAGATATAAATAATGAGTAGATAGATTGTGTACATGAGATTATTCACAAAAATCAGGTCCTTATATTCACAACATGACTTCTCATGAAATAATCTACTCCCACATAACATAAATCATACATTCCATTAGGGTTGAGATCAATTATTTATCATTACTTATATTTACCTCTATTTGGAGTATGAATTACAAGTTATTGAGATTTTGAAAGAGTGTAAAAAGGAAATTTAATAGAGATTGATCAATATCCATGGTAGTATCCTATCTATATGAATTCATTGAATTCTACTTTGGGATGAGGATAAACCAGAATAGAGACCACAATTTTCACTAAACTTCACCCTCCTAGATGTTTAAAAATATAATTTAATAAAACTATCGAAAATTGGGATATGATTTATTATCCCTTAGATTAAATAAGTGAGTCTAATAAAAATTATTCCAAAAAAGAGTAGTCTTATAGTTTCTAACAATGAGAATAAAGAATTTATTCCAACAAGAGTGAAATTTTTTTGGTGACTCTACAAAGACACCAACATTCTTAAAAATATAATTCAAAAGAAAATTTTCTATTACCTTCTATTGACCAAATATTGGAACCATTGGTCAGTAACTCTCATTAAAGTTTCCATGATGCCTTCTCATGATACCCCTAGATAGATATATATCCTCATCATTAGGAAACGTTGAAATTTATATACCCATTCTATATATTTTATTATAATAGGATTCTATATTGCCTATGTAATACTCTAGGTACTTACATAAATTGTGTGGATAGTTTTTATTTAGATTACCTAGATCATTCTATTTAGTTATTTATCGACTATTTCAATATTAATGGTACCACTTTTCATGAATTTTTATATAATATTAATTTTTTATTAAACTATTAATTGAAATTAATATTTTTTTAATTATGAAAAATTTCATTTTATAGTGGAGCGAGACATTTTTTGAGTCGATGTTTTCTATAAGAAGGGTATCCAAATTGATAAGTCAACAATATATTATATTTCTGCATTATCCTACCGAAGTTGTGTTTTCAGTGTGTTCTAATTTTTTAATCAGATTTTTTTTTCATATATTTATTAATGATTTTTGTAAAATATTACACATGTGTCCAAAATTTTGAAAAAATATGTGATATTTATTTTCAGACAAAAATTTAAAATGTTTTTCGATGAATTGAAAAGGGTTCCCCATTCACCACCAATCGTCCAACCAACATGGTGAGATATAACATTTTAAATCATCAATGATGAATCTAACTATATATTTGGGTTTTTACGTTCATAATGGAAGATTACACCGATCATGTAATTTCAAATATTTTTAAAAATCTAGATCTAGCACATGATAACTGGACTACAATAGAAAAAGAATCAATTTAAATATTTTCCCCATTGGATAGATTTCATTCATATATTTTGGTTTCTGAAATAGTGGAAATTTTTTATAATGATTCCATTAACTATTTTTTAGCGATCCTGATACTAAATCATGACTTATTCAATGGATTCTCCTATATTAGGACTTGGTTATAAAAATTCTGGGAAAATGGAAATTAGTAAATTTAGCTTCTCATCATATTTTTCATATCCGTATTGACCCAAACATTTTCTCATCGAATAAATAACTAATTATGAAATCCATATATGATGATCACTTATAAATTGATCATCACATCATCTAGTGAATTAAAAACATATTAATCTTTTTAATTTTCATATGGGAATAGATTGGATTAAATAGTCAACAAATATATAGGATAATGATTGTTTTTAATTATTTCATTTAGGATTAATCCTATTTATAGAAAATCTATAACTGAAAATTAATATGTCCATCTGAAAAAAACCATGATTTTTCTTTCATCCTAGCATTATGCTGCACTCATTCATATGGTGTTAACTTTTCTCCCAAAAGAACAATAAAAAAAGTCCTTTAAATTTTTCTTTTATTACCAATGATATTTAAATATTCTCTTCATTTATGTATTATATGTGCATGATTTCAATTAATTTAAATGTATCTTAGTAAAATGAGATTCCCAAATAACAAATGCTTATTTGTGATATTTTTTTGGTGTACTAAATTCTGTTTACCCTATATAGTTCCTTTTTATTTTTCAATATTATCATTTCATTTAATTATGTCTCAAAATGGGTGTAAGAAAAAGGAAATAGATACTGCAAACTCCCAATTCGTTATTGAATTATTGAGATCTCAAATTTTTAATAGGTTTTGTTTGATGATTTTTTTTCATTAATGATCATGTTTTTCATAAATATAAGTGAATCATAAAACCATTTCAGTTAAGTATGGATTTTTTCATAAATTCACCATTAAATATAATCCATAAACTAAAGAAAGATATGATATTTTGAATAGGGTAGTTATGAAAATCATGGAAAAAATGATCAAACCCAATAGGATATATTGAAGTATGTACATAGATGATACAGTATTGGAATATCGTATAGCTTTTAAAAACCCCATAGGAATTTATCCTTATAGGATCATTGTTAGAAGATATTTTTCACCTCCTATTAGAGGTAATGAAAAATGAATATTGGGATATTAAACAATATAAGATAAATATCATAGATATATGTGATCATATATAATTATAGATTTAATATTTGAAATAAATTTGAAGAGGATTCATATGAGAACCCTAGAATCTATAAAAAGAGAACCAAGGCTTCCCTTGACCGTATCATCATTGATATCCCCTTCTACATTAGTTCAAAAGTCCACATTAAAAATTAATGTTTTATGTATCACATATGTAATCATTTTCCCTCTAGTTTTCCCATACACGATGAAAAAAATTTATACTTTTTTATTTGTGTTTGTTACTAATGAAAAAATGATAAAACAAATTCAATTTTAATGTGAGTAGGACACAAAACATCCATAAAACCATTATAACTCCATTAGTGGATTATCTAGAATTTCATGAATCAATATATTAATGAAACCCACAAGTTTGAATACTTCATATAAACATTCTTTTTAATGACCATAAGGGTGCTACAGATTTTAGGTGTGTGTGAGAGAGAGAGTATGTGGATAATTTCCTAAATCTATTAGCAATTTTATAATATTTTTTACATTTCTCATTTTTCCATAATATATTGTATATTTAGGTTTTTATCTCTTCATATTTTTTTATTCTATAATGTAATACCGATATTAAATACCCCTCTTCTCATTTAATTTATTTAAAATGCATGTCGAGTTTCTCTCTTTCAAGTTGCTTTATCTATTATGAAAAACTTATTTCACTTATAGAATATGAGTTTGAGAAATAATTTTACATTAATGGATTACTTTATTTAAAAAAAGTTATTTTTCACTAATATCATTATTTCTATATCTATAATACCTTTTATATTTTGATACTTTATATGTTATTTCTTATTGGGAAATCAACTCATTTAATATTTCCATACTCCATTGTACACAACCATGAAATTTAAACATATGTTACATAATTAATTGTATATATAAGTTAAATAAATGTCATTATAAATTAAAAAAATTATTTTTCTATATTTTAATTCCTTATCTAATCTATTTCACAATTTTATTGTATTTGAAGACACATATATACCTATTATCCTACTATTTTACGCCCATAAAAAAAAATAAAAAAAAAATATGTTTCAAAATATTTTAATAATGAGGTATGATAAAATGTAAAAAAATGGGAATATATTTGTAGTGATATTATGGTTTTACTTTATGAAATTCTTAAATGGGTGGGTTCTCAAATATTATTGAAAATAATATGGGGTAGGTTCAGTGTAAATATTCATGTAAGTCTAAAAAAATAAATTCTGCATATATAATGGATGAAAAGTGGAATGATTAATATGAAATTATTGACACACAAAGACACATTAGGATTTTGTGAAATGATTTACTTCTGAAATCCTTAAAAATATTAAAATCATGCATCCCCCTGATTTTTATTTTTTTACAATTTATGAGACAATCATTTCCATGCATTTTGAGTATAGCTGCTTAGTGTGGTTCATTTCTTTTCTCACAATTCTGTGGTAAACTTATTATCATTTTAATGTTAAGTATTCGTGAATTATTGAATATCCCCATGTATTTTTTTAAGAATTACTTCTCCCAATAGTGAAATGATTCAGGTGTGGGGGTGTGATCGTTGTGAGATTCACTATCTTTTTCAACTCTCATACCATGGTTTCAAACTGTATTTTTATTATATAATAAAAATATAACAATCAATTTCATCTATAATGTTATTATTTATTTAAAATTTTAATTAATTTAATGGTATATGTTTACTTATTTAATGGTTTTATGGAATGTGGAGGTAATTTTATATATCATTATGAAATTCAAGAAAAATAAACCAACTTGTATGAAATCACATGAAAATATTGTCTCTAAATTATATTTTTTGAAAATAATTTCACTCATATTGGGTTGATTTTTTTGGTTTATCTATATCCATGTGGAGTATAATTTTATATAATATCAATAATCCTAATTCACCCATTAATTATATTATAATATTAAATAATTTATGGAATCTTGTCTATTCAGAGTCCAAAGAGCTTCTTTGTTATTTAGATTTATCTCATGTAATGAATGTCAAATTTAATCCAAATTTTTAAATAGATAGAAAATAATTGGTGAAACAACTCTTGAATTTTTTCAAAATTAATATAACGTGACTTGGTTACCCAAATTCCGGTTCCACGTGGTATTTCGAAATTCAGGTGCCCAAACCACCTTTTAATATCAATATAAATTAGCACCTCGGGAACCCCATTTATATGTTATTCCTTGGGGGAAAATATATAATTTCTGATATTACAAGGCATTAATATCATAATAATTTACATTATATATATCCTTATCCAAAAGGTAAGTGTTGAAATCAAGAAGGAGATTCAAATGGGAATATACCTCCTCTCAATGGTGAGATAAATAGTTGGGGATCATTTTAAAAGAGATACATATATTATAATGGTGTTATGGAACTTGATTTTCTATTGGTTTGGTTTTATTTGTGTTGGAATAATTTCTTCTACCCTTGTTTTCGCATGGTTCTTCTTTGAATTTATTTTTGGATATTTTCTAATGAAATATTTATTAATTCTTAACTAGTTATCTTAAGATTTTAATTCGGAATCTTGTGTCATTCTGGTTATCAAACCCAAGGATCCTTTTTATCTCACCTTAACATGTGATCTCATTATGATATGGTAACCCTGGATTGATACATAAAATAAAAATCATGTAAATTTTATATTATTCTATGGGTTGGTTTTAGGAGCACTATTATAAATGGTAATGGAGTGGAATAAAGATTTTGGTTATCCTAAAAAAGACTAATTACATTAGACTAAATTTTACTTTCAGAACTATGAACTTATCACTATATGTAGTAAAAATGTAATTATTACCTTATTATACTACTCATAACTACTAATTCATTACATACTTGTTTTCTCAACTAATTTTTTCTTTTATATTATACATCCACACTATTTTCAAACCCCTATGTTAGTTTTGTTTTGTAATTTTTTTTAAATCACAATTAAAACCACTAACTCACTTTGGGATAAGAACAAGTTACATACCTATACAATAAAAAACATTAAAACCAGATTACTTTTATTCATTATGAAAACATGTTCAGGACTAGGATAGGATGGTTTTACACTAATCACATAAAATGGTATTTTTTTATCATCAATTTATTTGTGTGTGGAAAGAAAATATATCAAAAAATTTATATTCGATGAGCAAAAGAAATCATGTCTGTGATTTCTTAATACATGTGGTCTTTTGTATTTAATTTAATCAAATAGACGTGTGTACACTAGATACAAACATAAATATTCAGTTATTGTAAAAATACAATATAAATGAATTTTTTATCATCAAAATAAATGCATCATTATCCATTATCATTACTTTTTTATAATCATATATTAAAATATCACCGAAATATTTTGTTATAATCATCCCGCACATAGACCCCTTTATATTATATCATCACCAAAAAATTTATTGATTGGTTTAACACAACTAAACATGTTTATGTTAACCATTTTAATGGATACCAAACCATTGGATCATTAGTAATAGATGTGTATATAATCTTCACACACATGAATGCATGTCCATTAAATCATATCCAATGAATGTTAGAAGGGGGTTAAAATTTGTTGTATATGGGACTCAACCCCAAATAGGATTCCTATATATCTTAATTAATAATAATCTTAACCCATGTAGATAATGGTACCATGTAACAATTTCATGTAATGTAAAACATTCATGAAGACCATGTATAGAATAGGGTTATATAGTTTCAATCACTGAAAGAAAGGTAGCACACTCATCCTTGAGAATAAATCCTTGTAGATTAACGTTATACAAAAAGTGTATACCATTTTATTTTACATCATATGGAACGAAATATTATATCACTATATAGCATAAATACATGTAGAATGTACATAATTATCATCTTCTAAAATAATGCCTTGTGGTTTTAAGCCAGAAAAAATGACTAATACTTTGATGTGAAATAATACACTCCAATTAAAATTTGTATAAGAATTAAATGAAATATATCTTAACATCATATGATACAAATGATGAACAATGTTGATATATATCATATATTGAGTATAATAACCAAATATATTATGTTTATAGGGAAATGAACTATATATGATGTAGTTTTTATTCGTAAAATAATGAATTAGATTTTATAGGAACAAATAAGGTTCAATGGAAAGACTGAGCTTAATAAAAAACACCCTATTAACCTCATTACATATTTCAGAAGGTATATTTTTTATTAGTGTAGGATTTTCAGTAGGATGGATGTGTTTTACGAATGTGTTAAGGGTTTATAATGGTGGATAAATTCATGAAACATCCTTTAATGTTTTAACACCATTATGAAGTTACATCATTAAGGTAAACAATGATTGGTGCAAAATTTTAACTATATTTACAAATCCATATGACCTTAGTGAATTTTAGATCTTTCGTATAGGTTGGAAAAATATTTCAAATTGTAATCAATATAAAGGGGGACAAAAAATATATGTGTTGTAAATAGATTTTTATATTAAAATTATTTGATGTGACCATACCATACATATAAATCATCTTACCAAATTTTAGTTTCCACTAGAGAAATTATATTTGAAATAAATTTCAAAATGTTCATGATTACAATATTCTACTGTATATTTTTTCGAAATTATCTCTGGGTGTTCATAATAATTATTAGGAGTTTAGAATGTTTATGTTTTCAATTATTATGTTCCTTCCTTTCTTAAATTAGGAATCCCTTGAATGTACCCCTTCAAATTACTGTCTAAATTGGTTATTTAAAGAACAATTATGTGAAATTAATTAAGGTATATTTTTATTTATTATAAAGGGTCAATGTAAAAATAACTCTATATATGGGTTACATAAAATATCAAATACCAGCAAAGATTCTCAAATATTCTTATATTTAAATATTTTAGGCCTTTTTATATTGTTATATTATATTTTTTTCTAAAATTTTATCTCATTTTTCTCTTCAAATAATATTCTACACTTCGTAATATCATGAACAAGGTTGATGTGACAAACACTTCACATTAATAATGGATAAAACCCATAGACTACTCTTAATTGGTGGTTCACAATACAAAACTATTATTTTCATAATCATTTTTGAACAATATTCATTATTTGGTGTGTGAGAATGCATAAAAATATAGATAACATATTTTAATTTTAATTATTTTTGTAAGATTCTTATTCAATATCAATTCAACTTATATTATTCGGATCAGATTCGTCTTATGATATATTTTGTAAAGAGAATTATATGTTTTTTAGTAACATTAAATGTCCCCCTGTATAGTTATATTGTTTAGAAAAAAATAAAATTTTAATGTTATTTATAGGCCATTAATACATTAGTTCCATATTAGAAATGTTAAAGGAAACTTTTGACCCTCAGCCTTGAGAATGATTAGATTATGGTTTTATTAGTAGACCATTCCATTTATGTTTATGAATCCCATTTGAAAAATTTACTCAATCTGAGTATATTGGATTTTTTTCAATAAGAGTAATATATATCTCGAATGATGTGTTTTTATCATGATATTACACAGCGAAATATAAGAGAGTGTTCGAGAAAGATGTAATTTTTTTTCCATGAATGTCTACATGATGCGCTTGAGAATAAAAAAGGGGAATTTTTATAACAAAAATGGATATAAAAATAGGTATATAATAAATTATCATTTTTTATTAAAATTAATGAGATCATAATGGATTTTGTAACACCACGCTACCCTAGACCACTCACCAGTGCTTTTACCTGTGGCATCATAGGACCTCAGGTTTGCATCCACACACTTCTGAGGCAACCGATTAACATCAAGGGTCAAAGGTTATACCATGAGGATAATATACATTAATATTAGAGTAATAATATTTTTTAAAATAACAAAAAAACATCCATTATAAGATAATTATAGTAATTCAAATTAGTAAAATATATTTATTCTATATAAAATCAAATTTGAATGCATATAGTCCTACATCCCAATTTATCATCAAATACATAGATCATATATAAAAAATAACTAAAATATATAAATACAAGATGCAACCTTCACTATCATTAATAATATTCATATCCCAGCATCGAACCCATGTAGAGACGATTTACTATGATCTTGCAACATTGGGCCTCTAAACTAATTGAACCTTCAAATAATGAATTATAATTGAGTAACCATGTTCCATGGTTATCTGAGACAGGTTTGAGGAAAACATAATTGGGAACCACCAATGGGTCCCTATCATGGCTTGAAAATAATATTAATTCTCATCTGATATCCATAGATAATATTATAGTGCACACACATAATAAAATGATCAATCTTAATCCTAGGGTTCTATAGTGACACCTGGGATCAACTATACATGATTCATCTGGTATTAGATAGTCTAAGAGCACAATATAATTAGATGGAACCTTGGGGAAAACATGATCCCCTCCAGGAACCATATAACCTGATTTGGAACCAAGGGGTGTGGATTCTCCCCATTAGTAAATATGAAAAAGTTTATCAAATACCCAAATGTAGACTCTCCCTATATTTAAACACATACATACCATCTATAAATTCAGAGGCATACTCAAACCCTATCTAGAAACCAAGTAAATAATTTGATAAACAATTTGTGAAAATCTCTCATTGATATAAATATTTCATTTAAAACTCATGGGAAGACTATCCCTTCTTACAAACACATCATCCATGAAACATAGGGCATGTCTAATTCCTCCAAAAAAATTTATATAATCACGAAACTCAGGGGAATTATATCACCCCACTAGGAAAAAATTATCCTAATATAGAAGCATGGGTGTCTGACTCTCCCCTCCAAAGAAACAATTCATCTTGAAACTTAGGTGAGTGCCTATAGACTCTCAAATAACATATAACATCATATCACACATCAAGGGGAGTAGTATCTCCCTATAATCATCATGTCAAACCACAATTTTATGAAACCTGCCCAACCATAGTATGTGTCTCATAGAATAGCCCATAATGTGGAAAAATAGCATCCCATTATAGCATCGATGTCCAATAATTATTATCCATCCTTTGGTTCAAAGGTTTCACGCACAATTTGTAGGACCTTCCAACCTGAACCATCCCTCTCTAGGGTTAAAATGATATCGAGGTACCCTCCAAGGTCCCGTAGGTCATGTCGTATTCCAGACACCCAACACGGGTTCCTCAATCTCATACCCATCTCTTGTAACCATTATCATCACTCAAAGGGCATAGCAGCCATCATCCCCACGTAATTTCATATTGGCTTCACCGACCTTATGTTACATTTAATACCACCATCATACTAAAAGGACATCCTCAATTACATCTCTATTATAGGTTTAAAATATTGTTATGTTCTCACCCAAACTCTCTATGAATGTCACCTAGAGTACATCTTCCTAATTTCTCACATCATTGTGAAAGAGGAAAAACCACCACACAAATTGATTTAATATTATAAAAAAAGTATACTATAGTCAATGTATGGAAGACCTCAAGACATTAAATTAATAGTATATCACTCACCCCTTCTCAAATTGAAATTTAGAAACCTATCCCACGTCCAATGCATTCATTCCAATATCACGGGTACCCCTATATGGTCTTTTATTTCATTTCACTAGTTTTTAATCAATCCACAAACCATTGGTTATCAATGAAACAATCATGTTCTCAAGGTTCAATCTTGGACCTTGGTACTTCCATTATATGTAGAATTGATAACAATAAATTTATCTAATTAATTCTACTAACCCATATGTGGTGAGAAAATATATCACATGCCACATATCATAATCGTTAACCAAAGGGAATGCACGAGGACAACCTACTACATACAATATCATTTACTTTAATTACAACCTAAAAATGATCATCCATGATCTTCGATGAATGACATCATTTCTTATTCTCCTGTATCATTCCATTATGTTCCAAATAATTAATTGTAATAACTTATAATTAAATTAAATTTTAATTCAATTAGAAAAATCACCCAAAACTCATAGGGGGATATCCATTGGATGAAAATATGGATAATGGGGTGTGGTGCAAACCTAAAATTATTTTGAACATATTTCATGAAAACCCAAAATTTACATGGTCCATTAAATGCTTAATTTCATCAAATTTTGGAAAAACCCCCATGGAAAATTATTCGAGTAATGTACCTTTATCAAAATAGAATGTGGAAATGACTGCTCCTCCTATTGGGATAACATCATGCCACTCCCATAAAGATAATAATTGTAATGGGACGAATCCACCATGATCTAATGGAATTATTTAATGAAAAAAAATTAATACAACCAGAACCAGTGAACATTGGGGTGACAAAATCAAAAATATAAAATAGTATAGGAACTCGCCTCAACTAACCTCAAAAATCTATGGAACCACCTTATTTAGATTCAAAATATATTGGAATAATGGATAGGGTGACACATTTATTTAATGTTGATAATAAATAAAAATTAGATGATTATAGACTAAAATATAAATGGAAAAAATGTAATTTTACCATTCTAATGATATATTCAAAATAATACATTTTTATAATTTATTTTCAAACCATACCCTAAATGGTGGTTCCATCACTATTCAAGGATAAACACTTTGCATAGTCTGGATGCACGGTTTAACAATTTATGAACCAACCATGTGGTTGAAACAGTCTGACCTACACACCCCTCACATAGTTTATCTGAATTGTTTACCAATCCATGCACCAACAGTGTGGACCCCTTTGAAATTTGAAGAGTTAGTATATCATGTTTTTTTCTTTAACTGATCGAAAATAGTGCACAAACCCCCATTGAAAAAAATACTCACCCTTTTTACTCTCATGGACTCTCATAATACTGTGGTTACCATGTGGAAATGTAATCCACAATTTAAAATCTCTAAAATTATCAAGAAGATAGTATAACTCAGTAGAGCACTCGACACAATTATTAGGCCTCAACACATATCCAAAAGAATCTTCTTTGTGATAATTTAAATTTCATAATTCCAATATGAATTCCAATTCTAAGAAATCATTTCTCAAAGGAAATTTTTTAAATTTCCTATCACTTTCATAACAAAAAAGATGATTGTCATTACAAACTCTTCAAAAAAGAGCTTATTAACCACAAGAATTATTTATCAAATTTAATTAATCAATCTCAACATATGGTCACAATCAATTTTTAATCAAATTTTTCATTCTACGCCAGAACACTAGATGAGATTCCTCCTATAAAATTAAAACATATGGCACACAATTAATCATAATAGTGATACCCACTTTTCACTAGTGAAAAATCAACTAGAAGAAAATTATCCATGAGTGTATATCTGAAGATGTGAAAGTATTATCAATTGTTTCGTCCATTGGCTCATGGTGATCCCCATAAAGAGGCTCATATATTATGGTCTAACACAAAGAAATAGTTCTCTGAACAGTCATAATTTCATACTAAAACTCATTATCAGTGGTTCCAAAACACTCTCAGTGTTGTTTCCACCTAACCACACACAATCGTACACACAACTCTAGTATGTCATCCAATATCTAACCATTCTAAATAACATCATCTACACCAACCAATGTGATATCTCATCGCTCAATCATGATTCCATAAATCCCTATGGCACCTCATGATAATCAACACACCCACATATAAATATTAACCTAAAACATTTTGTAACTACATAGTTGGTTTCCGGACATAGAAATACCCATTGTGGTCTCACTTTAAGAATTTTTAAAACTATAATCTATAACATTCTTGGATAAAACTAATACTATTTATATCCTGATTACAATACATGATTTCAATCCAACATGTAATATGAATATAAAATCCAACATTCTGTAAAAATCAATATAAAATCACGTTTAGGTAAACACATGTCATGAACGAGCCCTGATACCTTAGTACTATGATACCCAAGAAGACACTGACATATCCCAAATGGAATTTATAATCAAAACGGGTTTGAAACTAGAACAATAAATCATTAAAATTAATGTGGGAATAGTTTTCAGCATTAAAATTAAGGAATAAAGAGATAAATGAAAAACATTTCAAAGACAACTCTCAAAGGAGACTATTCCAAAAGTAAACAAAGTACTATAGAGACAAAATAATAACACAATTAATAATAGAAACTACACTCCAAGAAAAAAATATACCAACAACCACAACACTAAAATTGTTCTTGTTCATTTGTTAAGGCTAAAAGTGTCGTGTCAGTTGGGAATTGGGCTATCTGTTTTTCGTTCTTGTACCTTGTTGATGTATTGTTCGGATTTTGTTATACCTTTTTGACATCTTTTATTGTATCATATTAGTGTTTTCCTTTACAAGGAAGATGTGTATCTATATTTTCTTCTATTTTTAAGTGGAATAACTATTCCCACATTATCTTGTATGATTCAAGGTTTTAGTCACCCTCACATGGAGATCAGGAATTCCCTTGAGGCAATGTCAGTGATTGATTGGGTATCAAATTACATGGTTTTATGAGATGGGGAATAATAATGTGGTATCAATTGTACAATTTAATAGAGTTAACATGGTGATAATATATAGTTTGACATATTGTTTTGGACATATTGGGTATTTGTGAGTGAATGGATGACCAAATTTCATCATAATTAGAATTAATTCACCATGGGATGTTTGGGAATGAAATATTAAGTATTTTTTATAGTATTCCTTTGATTTTGTGGGTAGCTAAAATCCAAATCTTGAATATATATCCAATTATAATAGATTCTATTTTTCTCGTTTTTGAGTGTGGATCTAAGTATAAATTATGAAAACATAAATGTAGTTAGTATATTTCATCTATAATCATACCTCCATAAAGATGTGAGAATCATATCCAGGAGGAATTTATTGATGAACCAAAATGAGAAAGTCCCCTCATCTGCACAAATCTAGTAATGGATACTGTTAATTGTTTACATTATCTTGGGAAATATTTAAACCCATTATCATTTAGGTTCCATCTTTTGATTCTCATAGTAATGAGTCTCTATACCATGCATAAAAGTTTATTTAGTAGAATACACATGTATTTCATGGAACAAATGATCATTAGTAGGATGAGGAGTCATTGATGAGAATTGAAATTTTGTTTGATTTCATAAATATTCCAAATTATATTAAGTTGAAATGTGTCACCTTCATTATATAGGGACTCAATTTTAGATAGTGGGAAATGACGGTAATGGTGTAATAGCCTTATGTCCTGGTGTGTAATTATGTCAAATTTATTTTCACATACTAGATTGGTCCATAGTCTATGGTGTTCTATAAGGCTATGGTATTTTTAATGATTGATCTAGATGTTGGGACCATGAAATAATTTGAAAATAAATTTACATATTTTTGGTAGTTTTCAACTAATATTATATAAAATTATAATATGATGACTCAAAAATTTGATATGGTTGTTATCTCGGAATTTTATTCTCAGGTTTTATGACTGATTATATGTTCTTATGCATTGGTTACGGATGGAGAGTTGATGGTAAATCATGACTTGTTCATTATGTCATTTTTAATCGGAGTTCATTTTTTTACTCAGGGGCCCATATATTAGTTCACATAATGGGAAGAGGAAGTGTAATGATTATATTGGTGGTTATCGAATGTAGGGTTCTTCTTGGATACCTGTAGTAACTGGACTGCCCCATTTATTTTTTAACCAGGGTGGAAATACTGGGAATTCAATCTAGGTGTGAACAGATGAAACCATGTTATATGGTTCCAATGAACACTCAATCCACTTTCTGAAGTTATTTCATGTCTATTCGGATCCACTTAGTGGCATATGATCATCATCACTAAAACAAATTGAAGTGAAATTAGATTAAATAGGAACTAAGGGGTTCAAACCAAATGCATCTAGAATGAATTTTCTTCACAAAGTAGAAGTTTATATAGGGTAATCAAATATATGTTCCTAGTGACCATAAGAGGTAGCATCATTATAGCTTCATATTTAGTGACTACTTTTTTCAATACTAGTGTATCTCATTTTTTCAGTTCAACTCATATTGCTAGTTAATTAAGTCTTCCAATAAAGTTTTAACATATGTGATGGATGTTATTATAACCCTTAGGATTAATAGACAGTAGTATGTTCCCATTATCATAGATCAGTCATTTTTGGATTTTTTGGTCCTCAATAAGAAACAACTTGAACTTAAATTCAGTATGGGTTGGATCATCGATAAAATAGAATGAAATGAATAATTTCTCCAATGAGTCTCCTTTACATAAAATGGTGGAGTGTGACATATATTTTTAAAAAATGGGATCTATGATTAAAAAAACTATAAAATAATATCCAGGGCTATGTATTATAATATATGTGTTTTATTTTAACCAAGAGAGAGATTATGTGTGTAGTGATCTCCCTCCAGTTTCATAAATTTTCATGATGTTTTCCTCATAACATATCTGGTATTACATTGGTAAGGGATTTATATTTATCTATTGATTTAGTACCTGAAACAGAAATAGTTCTTATTCCATCATACCACATGGATCTACCTCAAATGAATGAGTTAGACTAAATTGGATGATCTTTTAGAGAAAGTCATTATATAACTAAGTGAACCTCCTTGGTAGGATCTTATTTTTTTCTAAAAAATATTATGGAAAACATATTGTTTGTGTGGATAATTAAAAACACAATTGAAACATGGTAAATAATAACTACTTGTTACAATAAATTGATTAACTATTTGGTGAGTTTAAAGGGGGGGAGTGGTTGCTGGAGATTGATATTTGATTATTTACCAGTAGTGGATAATAAAATAACATTACATTATGAAAACCAACTTTGTATTAGGTAATTCCATTTTGATTACCTCATCATTCCATTGGTTATATCCAATTAACATGTAGAATTTATGACATTAATGAATATTATATTCCTTGAGTTCGATGTTACCTTCTTTTTAGTCTTTATGGATGATATCATTGTTTACTGTATGTTTGAGGAGGATCACATACATCATCAGAGTGCAATTTTGGAATTTTCTAGAAATCAAAAACATAATACTAAGTAATCAAATTGTAATATTTTATTTTGAGAAGTTATGTTCTTGGAAAATAGGGTGTCAAGACATATATGTCATTTTATCCTGAGAATTTGAAGGCTATTATTGCATGAGATCATCTGTATAATATTTTCAAGATCCAACGCTTCTTGGGTGTAGCTTAATACTATTGAAAGTTCATAATGGACTTATCCAATATGAATTATCCAAATGAATGGTCAAACATAGAAGGGAGTAAATCATTATTGGGATGAGAAGTATCAGAGCCCATTTATTGAGCTAAGCATATTGCAAAAACTGTTCTATTGTTAACTCTAATAGAGGCCAGACATGTCTTTGAGGTATTTTATATTGCATCAGGTTTAGGTTTTTGATTCATTTTTACCAAAGGTGATCTCACAGTTTCCTATAAATCTCTAAATATTAGGCCACATGTAAATAATTATCCAACCCGTGACCATGAAGATTAATTTGAGATGCAAGAACTTATGAGTTAGAAACACTACCATTTCAGATAAAGGTTTACAATATATTCCAACTACTAGAAAATGAGTTATATATACTCTCAACAATATTTTTTTTTCTACTAGAGGGTTTGACTAGATTACATGAAATCTTTTGATTTTAAAATGGACTATACATTTGGAAAATGAAATATCATTACAATTCTTTGAGAAAGAAACATTCAACACAGGTCATGAAGGAATCCTTATAAGAGTGTAAAATAATGGCTTTTTTTCACTATTTCATGTTGGAGTTCAGAAAATGGGGTCATAGTTTTCATTTTACAATGGTTTGTTATCCTATTCTCTTTTAAAGATGAATTTTCAGGAACTATAGTTTTTGATGAATTTTTTAGCATCAGTAACTCACTTTTTGGTAGGGAGACCATTACTGAATTGTGATTCTCCATGGAAAGTATCAAATTGTTATAGAACTATTAAATTTTACCCTTGAATATGAGGAAATATTTTATGTTTCATTTCCGTAATTCTTAGAGGTAAGAGCACCCATGAACCATGAGAATACTATATGACATGAGGAGATTATTATGCTGGATTAGTATGAGATGTGGCAATTATGATTTTTTCTCTCATTAACATATATGCCAACAAGTTATGGTCAAGAACAATAGACCTTCCGGACGATTTAACTAGTTACATTGATGACTTGTACATTGTATGAGATCCCTATGGACATTTTGGTTGGGTTTCACAAAACCATGAAATGAAGAATGAAATATAGGCTATGATCAATAGGCTGACCAAACTATATCACTACATACCCATTCAAGGTATAACCATAGTCTAGTATGTGAGAAATCTCTATGTGAGAGAGATTGTTTTCATGAACATAGTTCCATCTACTATAGTATTTGATAGAGATTCCCAGTTTACTTCTCACTTTTGAACATGCATCTATGAGTTATTAGGATCTCATGTTCATTTGAGTATGACATTCCATCTACAATCAGACTATGATATATAGATTCCTGATGGCATGATTAATTCATTCATCCATAAATTTTTTTGGGGATTTGGACGACCATTTGGGATTGGTTGTGTTTTTTTAGAATAATAGTTATGAGTCTGAAATCAGAATTTATCATTTTCAGGCCTTACATAAAAAGAAATTTAAATACTCATTATGTTTTCTAGAGATCGGTGAATGTTACATGGTTGTACTAAGCATTGTTCTAGAGATAATAATAAATAATAAATTGATTCATGAGATATTCTTTATGAAATTGGTCTAGTATATATATTATGCTGATCATCACAATATATTGTTAGAATTTTCAGTTGGGGTCTGATGTTCTTGTAAGTTTCACCTCATTTGGATCATTGATGGATTGGGAGGCAAGGGAATTTTTCTCCTCATTTTGTGGGACCGACTGAAGTTGTTGACTATGTGGGGAAAGTGTCATATCATTTACCATTTCAACCATAGTTGATGTTAATACATAATTTTTTCAATGTGTCTCATCTGATAAAGTATATTGTTTATCCAACACATGTTCTCTGATAGAGTGACTATGATTTTTTTCCTAATTTATCCTTAATTAAGCATCAAGTCAAGATAGTCTATTATGAAACCAAGGTAATTCATGGGATTAATATACCTTTGGTTAAATTTCTATGAAATCACGGTTCTAATACTCTAGAGACATGGGGGAAGAAGGTTCTGATGAGAGATAAGTGGACACATCATTTTGACATGTAGACTTCTTAATTGGCTTTTAGGGGAAAGAAGGATTATATGGTGGAGAGGTTGTGAAATCATGTTATTATTTTCATGTACTAATTCAGCATTATTTTTTGGGCATTGATTAGGGTTCTCCTTGGGTAGTTTTGGAATGAAATATAATTTTTTTGAACATTCTAGGATGTTCATGGTAGGCACACAAATTTACAAAACCATGTAACCACATTGGATATACTGTATATGGTTAGTAGTAGGGGTATTAATAGTTTCCACATGGTTTGAAAAACCATGAACCCGCCAAGGAGAGTACATTCACCCCATATAAGGGGATCAAGTTTAGGGCACATGTTTTGAGAAACCATGTGTCCTTTCTAAATAAACCTTATGAGCCCTGGTTTTTAATTATGAAAAACTACTAAATATTTTATAAAAACCCTTTTAATCAACCAGTTGGACCGTACTCTCCATATCTTGATTTCCAAAGTTAAGAGTTCTCTAAACGACCCATTTTGGCTCCTCCAAACCGTTTATAATTCATATAGTAGGTACGATAATGTCATTTGGTCATTCATCAGTTAGATTTCTTCCCCCAATCCATCCCTCCCACAATCTTCTCCTATATAACATATAATTTTTATGATCTTAATGTTGTTTAGATGTATAAAATTCATTGTTTTAGATCATGAATCAAGATCCCACTCTTGGATCATCGTTATTGACGTTATTTATTGGAGTTTATATTTACGGATGTTGTGTTTTGTGATTCTTTGATCTATGATATGTGGTTCCATATATGATTGGCCAATTAATTTAACAATGTATTTCTCTATTGTTTTAATTACACTCAATTTTTTTGTAGAATTTCAATTTTATTTGAATTGGGATTTAAATTTAAATGGTATGGATATTAGTTAAAACTCCCAATTCCATGGAATTGGGGTGTGATTTCGATTTGATGAAATTTTTTTGATTTGATTTGTGAAGGTGATTTGTGAAATTGATTTTTAGAAAATGGATCAAATTATTTTAAAAATAACCCAATTAGTTTTAACTGGGAAAAATAAATGAATTGATTAAAAACTCATGATTTGATTTTTATGTGAAAAATTGGGTGATGGAAACATAATATAAGGAAATTGTATTATAAATTGTTTAAATAAATTTTCTGATTGTTGATTGAATACTTGAGAACATGAAATCCTAGGTATTTAGTGTGTTATTTTAAAAAAATAAACTATATTATACCCTCTACAACACAATAAAATCATACTATTATAGATATTATACCAAAATGGATGTTTCTTATTTCTTAATTACCAATGATTATTAGAAATTTGTATGCATATTGTTGTGATCAACCATAAGAGTATGTGAGGATCCCATATCATGGAACTATCATACCTCTTGGAAGATGAAAATGATAGTCATTTGTGATTATTTAGATATGCATTACATTGTTTTTAAATTATCTATACCCATACCTTGTTTTTTATATTAACTTTTTATATATATAATTTTTATGACATTGTTTTAAATGTTTCCATCAATTAAAATGAAAATTAATTTTTGTTTCAAATATTAAATTTGACTACCATACAATTTTTAATTGAAATTAAATGAGTTTAATGGTTAATTATTATTGGTATCTTATTATGGAACACCTTGTGAGACCATACTAGCATTTTATCTCAAATCCAAAATTTTACATCAGTAATTTGTATATTTCATTATTCTAGGAATGTGATAGGGGAAAGCACCACTTGGATGTGGGGTTTGTTGATTTTTTTGGGATTGAAGTGTGGTGTTTGATGGGACTGGAGCTATCTGTTTATTCTTCCTAGTACTTTGTCTATATACATTTTGGGTTCTATTATATCAGTTTGGCTTATGGTATAGTATCATTTTAGATTTTTCTTTGAAAATTCTTATATTTATCTATTTATTCAGCTACGCTGATGTGGAAAACTTATTCCCACTTTATCCTTTTTGATTCGATGTTCTAGTCACTAACCCATGGGGATTAGGAATTCCCTTCGGGACATGCCAATGATGGCTCGGGTATGATTGTACCATAGTATATGGAATGATTTATGATAACATGTGTACTCTAGTACCGTATCAATCGTCCAACAACGGGTCTCATCACACCAGTAACCCTACTAACATGGGGCCAAACCATAATGAATGATATGATTCACCCCACCATTGGAATTTATTTATCATCACTCTATTGTATAAAAAATGGATATCCAAGAACTTATCTATTCATTGAAATCGATAAAGATCTGATGAATAGGTCTCTTTCATACCCAACGCCAATAGAAGATACCAATCACCAGTTCATTAGGAACATCATCCTAATCATCTTCCAATTGTATATATGTTTTTGTAGGTCACACCATATAATTGAAATTGGATTACTCCACACTATAAAACATCACTCGACTCTCTTCATGAGTATAAAATTAATAGGTCTTATAATCACATGTTTGTCTCTCCTCTCAAGATACACTCAATTATCCTATCTACCCCAGACACCATCCATCCATACTGTCATCATCATCTTAAGTGAAACATCCAAATTCATTCCAAAATCCTATAAAACCCCAATTTCATAATTAATTAATTAGAATCCATGTTCCATATCATATACATTCCCATTCATAGATCCATCTCCCAATTAAAATTGTGTGTAACTAGTATGTACTACAACAATCTCAAAACAAATCAGTGTACACTCACAGACGCCATGTTTATAGGGCCTGAATCATGATATGATGAGTCACATGGAAACTAATATGAGATCATGAACCTGAAAAACTAACCATTTTTATAGAATGTCAACTAATTCTATCAGAAATCTCCCTTAGTTCTACTCTTTAATGTTGAGGATTTTTTTCCTTTCAAAAATCCACCATATGATAACCCACCAGCCATACATCATTCCAAAACTAGAAGCATCAATCAATTATCTCACAAAGTCACTGAATTGTATCAAGTATAAAAAAGATTAGGAATCCATATTGACCTACAATAAGAAACACAACCATGATACTAAACCACATCAAGTGATTTACATCGCCAAATACAGATGCATATATATGCTTCTAACATATAACTATTAGCACATCAAATGCAACAATCTCATAACTCTAACCATATACCCACGAATCATATTTGTAAAGCATTCATAAATATGGGTTAAAACCTACCTTAATCAACTATTTCATATATATCACTAGTCACCCATATATCATGTTCTATATACCAAGGTATCTAGTCTCTCCTACCAATACCATAAATGATGTCTTTCAGAAGATACAACTCATGGGAAAACATCTTCTCCTATACAAAGTATCATAATTCATCCCACATGCCAAAACCACTCACATTGGGGTGCACATTAATATATATTAACTATTATATTCAAAATCATCATCCTACTATATCCACCAATCCTCTTCTAATGTCTTTATAATATACAGCCTTCATGAGGATCATGATATTATCCATCAAAATATAAGGTATTATCGTAAGAAAATCCATAGTCAGATGGTTTGTTTATCTAGTATTACACCAATTATATATATGGTAAAAAACTATATTGGTTGTTATTATCACTTAATGTTACCATACCCTTCTGCAATTACATAAAACCATATGATCATCAACTAATCAAGTACCTATATTGATATATAAAGGGGAAACCATATATCCCATACATAACATGAATGTATATTCATCATCAAGGTGAACCCCTTTAAAATATCCACATGACCTGTCATCCAATGAAAAACCATGGTCCAACAAAGGAAAATTTTACCAATAATATTTATGGGAAAATTATATTTAAGATGTTATTTACACTTTATACAATGGAACCTCGGGCCATTATAGATATAAATCGCACAGAAGAATAAGAATTCCATGTAACCCTACAAGACCATAATAAAACATATACACATGAAAATTTAAAACATTAGAATATCTAAAACCATAATAAAAATCTATAATACCCACTTTATATTTGTATTAATATCATAATCACAATAGCAAAAACTAGAAAACAACAGTCCCACAACCCAGGATACATAATCATTCCACTAGGAAATGTGTTCATAATGCACCAGTATGAGGTCCATAATATGATCCTACACATCAATAAACCATTTATTCTATAACCCAAATAACAAGAAAAGAAAAAACATCTCTTGTACCCCATTATAACAATCTCCATCCCATGATTACTCGACAATGTCCAAACTGATATTTTTACACGAGCTCATGAATATGTCCCTATATACCAAATTCCTATTAATAATAGTCTGGTTATTAGTTGATTCTCTAGGGAAACAACACCATCATATCATAGTAAATAATGATTTGGAAATACTAAATCAACATCAACAATAAAATAATTAGATTATGTGGAAGAATTAAAACATAACCATGCAATATGTAATGAAATATGAATAAATATAGTTATATATCATATTTGGTCACACACTCATTCGATACAATAAAAAAAATTTAAATTTACATGGAATTTTCTACCACCCATAATACTCATAACATGGTAGCCTCAAATCTCCATTGAACATCTCCTACCTAATCACACCACACTAGGAAAATGTCTAACCAAAAACTGTTGCTGTACAATTTACATGGGCACACCAATTCCATGGATGATCGAGTATGGTGTGATTATATCTTAGTATTAAACCACTAATTGAGTCTCTAACATAACCTATAAAAATAGTGTATGCACATAAAATAATACAGTTAAAAAAATTACCATCGATCCTTAGGTAAAAAGCATATCCCTTGAATTAACAATACATATATTGGCCAATTGAAAATTGTCTTTGAGAATAATTAAACTATTTTTTACCTTATGGAGTTCTAATTACATAGTACGAAACATGTAACCACATGTAAAACTAGGGGGTGTGGCTTCTTCCCTAGGAAAAAAAATAATAGGTCATCTAGAACCTAGGAGAAAATGATCCCGATCTGAAAACAAATATAGATAGTTCAAAAACTCAAGGGTTCACCCACACCCGGGTGGAGAACTAAGTAACATACTAAAAAACATAGATGTTTTGAATATTTCATACAAGGAAATGTATATTATATTAATCATAGAAATACTATCCTATTAGGAATCACGTCATTGGGAAAATATGTGTTCTTCCACTCCTACCCAAAAAACTGTGTATCCACTAGAAACTATGGGGGGAATACATAAACTATTACATGAATCATGTTACAACAGATAGAATATTATGGGTGACCCTTCCCTTCTAGAAATTTGACCATCTATAATCCTAGAGGAATTCCAGCACCCTTTTGGTAAACATGTTGTTTAATCTCACACATTAAGAGAACACTCCCCCCCAAAACCATCACATAAAACCACAAGGGTCAACCACCTACCAAAACCCATAATTTAAAATATGATACACTAATAACTTAGATACGGAAGTAATCTTACATTATTGGTATATAATATAATATTTATCATAGGTTCAATCAACTTAGTAGTATTGTAAGACCAGATACATACATACAAAACATTTGAATACATAATACACATCATGAAAATATTTTAGTAACATAATTATAACAACCATCATATACTCAAAAAATACACAATCTACTCCCTTATGTTTCTTAGGAAAAGGAAACAAATGGTGAACTAAATTTCACATTGAGGAGTATCACACAATGAAATCATTCATCATATAAAAATGGCATATGTGAAATAGTACGAATAAATGAATAACTTGAATCCATAATCAACTAAAATATGGTAATGATATATTAAGAAATATAAACTAAAACATGGATATCAATAAAAAAAGTCTCATTCTGATATAATGAAAAAACATGGTTATCAAAACCTGATATCAATCTCTTGTGGTACGATAGATTCTTTTTATTGGAAACTGCATAAAAAAAATCCATCATGTTCTATCGGATGAGGCTTCTAATTCATGAATGGGATATATATGTTAGGGCCCCATACGAAATGTTATCATATCTAATGAATTCCCCATAATATTCATCAATTCATTACATACAATTCTATAAGGAATATCTTGTTGAATGAAGACATGGATATCCTAAAATAATAAATACTGAAATCAAATACTTCCACATACAATATAGTAATATAAATTTCCAAGAGATCATCCCATAATCAACATAGATTCCACATGGAGTCATCAATATATTATGAATTTACCTTTTCAAAAATGTATTTTAGTGAGGGTAGTAATAATGCGATGGATTATAGATGGAATATTTTAATTAAGTTTATCATTTTTCATTGGAAGGCTACTAGGGTAATGGTAATAAAATTCCTTCATCATGGTTAATTAAAAATCTGATAATATTCCAAGTAATATCTTATAGGAGTGTCACTCTAGGTGTTCTTCCATAGAACCACACATTATTCATTAGGGTGATGATTTTCAATTCTCAGGAATCAATTTTTTAGTGATTTTCTATAGGTGAATATGTTTAAACGATTAATCCAAATATTAGTATCTTGATAGTGTTGTGTTTTATTTAACATTATGCATGATTTTACTTATCCGAAACATAGGGTGGTTTTTTTTCCATTGATATGATTGAGTTTTACAATGGTTTTGGGGACTATTTTTTCATACGAATAAAAGAGAGGGATAATAATTTAAATTATTAAATCACATAAAATTCATTTGTAATATGTAAAATGCATTCCATCTAAATTCAGTACATTGTAGTATTAAATTAAATTTTTTTTAATGAAATGTCCCAAAAATTTTCACTTAAGGATTTCTATATGTGATTAATTAAAAATGAAGATTACTTTGTTAAAATGAAATTCATTAATTCATAAATTAATTATTTAAATATACTTATAAGTAAATGATCTTTAGGGTAATCATTGTGTGATTGTTCTAGATATGGTGTTTACCTACTAAAATATTGTCTTGAGCGTTACATTGTCCCCCCATAAACTATATATTTTCCTCAAAATTGTATTATTTAGAATCTATTTAAAATTTGGGGATATTATTTACTTATAGATTATTATGCTCCCAGGTTTCCCATTTCTGTTTATGAATTCCCCAACGGACTTTAACAAATCACATTGTTCAATTATGAAACTCTATCTCTATAGTGGTATGAATGTGGATATGATCTAATTATAAGATATGTATATACCAAAATATATCCCCATATATTTGATCACATTCCTTGGATATAGAAATAATTTCTTTATTAATGATCCATGGAGGGTGTCGTGTACAGTAGAAATGTGTAGTGGCATAGCCAGTCAGTTAGTAATAACTGGAATTGTTTCTAGTATTTTTAAAGGCCCAATATACCTAGTTCATAACATAAATTTTCTAAAAAATATTGAAACTCTATTACAAATTTAATCCTTCAAGAATAATTTATTCACTTGCTGAAATTAATTGTTTTTACTTTGATTATCAGCTTAAAAATTTTGTCTTCATTGGGCTACTTAAATGTGATCTTTAATCGTATTCACTTTATATGTTGCCTCTTATACATGAAATGGGTCAAAATATTTTTTTTTCTCATTCTTCATTACAATAGGTTGTAGTACGAAACCTCTTCTCATTTCATGAATTATATGGTACCATCTAGATTCTATAATTATGGAAATTTTGCAGGAAGATTCTACAAAAGGTATATATTGGTCCTATATACATTGGAAGTCAAGAGAACATCATCTCATAAAGTATTTCATTGTATGGATAGCCATTTCATAATTTCCATCTGTTTATGGATAATTAGAGGAACCTAAATATATCTCAATTTTGATATCCCTTTGAATAATCATCTAATATTTCAATGTAAACCGTGGTTCATGGATAGAAATAATTTAAAAAATTACCATATAACGACATAAAATTTCATTGATATAAAAATAAGAATAGAATTAAAGATGTCTTCTCTTATCAGTGATAAATTTGTATACATAGTAACATGATCACTTCTAACCAATATAATGTCATTATTAATTGGATTATTTGAGATTATAGGGAAAAATTACATTCTAACACTATCTCTCTTCCAGATAATTATAGTTAGAGGTTCCATGACTACCTTGGGATTTCATCTTTCATCAATCAATAATTAGAAAAATATGAATCCATACACAAGGTTTTTTAATTTACTATTCATATAACCCATCATAAAAGTTATCATAAATCGCACTACATCTTTATTCTACTAGGTTGTATGGAACATTTTGATCTATATGCTTCATTGAAATGTTTCCTCTTCAACTCTAATATTGAAATAAAATGTTATCTCTACCTAAAAATCAGAAATATGTATCTATATATGAAATCTATCAATTTTCCACCATTTAATACTTTATTTTTCCAACATAATTTCTCATTATCATTCTAGTAATTATTAATCTTTTCTAGTAAATATAGTTTTTAAATTTCTGGGAAACTGAATGATGTCACCCCTTGACTACAAATAACTGTATCCATCTGTATTAGATCACTACTAATATGACCCTAGTCAATCCTCATAATGGTAATAACCCCATCGTCCCTCATACTTAATGCATCAATCACATTGTTTTCCCAAAATTGGTAGTGTATCAATCAATAATAGTATATCAGTATATAAAAACACCACTTATTATATAAATTTCATTGAAAATTAAGATGAATTACTACATCTTCATTAGAAATATCTTTGACATGATTGATCATTAAACTGTATTAGATATTTGGGGAAAATTCCAAATAAAGGGGTTATCTATAAATCCTTGTATGGGAATAATCATGGAATAAAATGAAGATAATAATACATATTAGATTAGACATATAAATGAGGCATAAATGAACATTAATAATAAGTCAATACATATGATGATAAACATTACAAGGGAAATATAGGAAAAACATAAAAAACTGCACCATAAACAATGGTAAAGGATAAACTCCAAAGAATTCATGGTGGAAAATGTACCAAAAATGAATTGTATACAACCATTTCCAAACATCATGTATCATGATACTAAACATTAAACAAGTCATTGGATCACTATATAACGCTAGGCGCACCTATCACTTTCATTTCGTTCTCCTGATTAAGTGTTTCACATATATTATAAATCATAGATTAATTCATCATTATAATTTATACCAACATAACGGAGTGAAATATAAATACATGTAATTACACAATAAAATGTTATATGGGTATAAAATTTTACACACTTAATAGGAAATGGGTATTCTATTCACAACACCTTTGGTTTGTCATGGAAAACAACAGTGAAAATTTTGCATCATAACGACATCGATTAAAAGTTCATAAAATGGTTTGATGAGAGTGAAATGGGTCAATAATCATATGGACTTGAACTGTACAGTAATATGGAAATTTATGGACATTTAAAAACATTTATAATTTTAGAAACTAGGCATACTTTAACAAATAATCCTGAACAAAAATATAATGGAATGGATGCTTACAGAATTGCAGAATGGTAACAAGTATAGATTGGAGGTTTAATGAGATAGATAGAGATATCTCATTATTATTACATAATAATTGATATTAGGGGTACATCTGTAAACTTACCCATAATAAAGTAGTAAAAAATAAAAGGGAAAAACGTATTAGATTTTCTTGAATAAAATTAAAAAAGAGAGGATCCATTACCTATTGAGTATGACAAAAAAATCTTGAAAAAGGATTCTTTGGAGAATGGGGACACCTAAAAAGGATTTTATAGACTTTAGGGTAGATTATGTTCGTGTTCCATGTTTTTTTAGTGAAGTGAAGTGGGATGCTAGGTTGCATTATATTGGAATAGAGATGGACTTATTTAATAATTAGGTTTTAGACTCGACAAAATAAAATATTTCAAACGTCAAACCATGATATGGTTTTTGCTTATGGTTTTTTTCAATGTGGAGAGGTCTTAATTATTTTATTATGAAATGGTATTAAAAAAATTAAAATATTTCAATTCCTTATGTGGGGGTGAGTCACATTTTGAAAGAAATGAATTTAAAACCTTAAAATTAATTATATATTTTGGATGATCCATAATGGATGAATAAAATTAATAAAATAAACATAAAAACCCTTATCATAATGAGAAATATATAATTTTCATATTATACATGTTATATTATTTGTTAAATAAATTTTCAGTCATTATGATGTCAAAAACACATCGTATATTTATATGGTATTTAATAAGTGTTTCAAAATTCGATTGTCTTAGAGAATAATGAAAATTTTACCACATTATAATTTAGACATTCTAATTCAGAATATAATTTTTATTTTATCTAAATATTTTTTAAATATGTGCATTTTCACTTTTGAAAAAATATTCTACATTTATTGAAAATTTCATCGTTTTTTAACAATAACAATTTTTAAACCAATATTAAATTTAATTTTCACATCATAAAAATTGTATGAACAATTATAATTAATAAATATTATTTTATAATAAAATTTTATTAAAATAATATATATTTAAAAAATAATGTAATTCATAAAAATAAAACCATTAATTGAATTTGAATATTACTCGAAAATACAATTTATGATTAATTGAATCAAAATCCAGAAAACATGAACAAAAATCCTTATTCTATAAAATATACATATTAATATTATTAAATTCATAATCTATATCCCTTTATTACATATAGATTTTCCATAAGAGTACGGTGTCTGATGGTGAGACTTTCATGGTGGTTTTTTGAAAACCTGGTTTGTGTCCTAATCTCGATAAGCTTGAACTTCTACTATAAACATTTTCTCTCATTCATAAGTTGTTGGATCTCAAAATAGGCATAGTCAAGGGAAAATAACAATGATGATATATCCCTTAGACGCTCCGATAAATGGGATTTATATGATACAATTCTATTGGATGAGGCCATAAAATCCTTTTTTTATGTATATTGGATTTAATTTTCATATAATTAAATTAACAAGGTGATCACTATTTAACATGTATATAAAAAAGTAACATTATTAACTATCTATTAAATAAAAATATATATCCTGGAAAGTTCATGTTTTTTCTATAACCATATCACATAACAAAACATTTCAATAAATCACATATGGAAACATCAATTATAAAAGTTCTGGTCATTACAATCTTCCCCTAGATAAGTTTCACATTTGAAATTTTAATTTCACCCCCTTAAAATAGATTATGGTAATTATAACACATCACTTCCTCTGGGTTCTACATTACTTCTTTAAATTTGTGGTTTCTCCACAACACTATGACAAGGTGCATTGGCTTATTATGAAGAACATTGTCTCTATGATTTAAGATCTTCACTGGTTGCTCCTCATAGGAAAGATCATTTTCCAATGGTACCACATTCTTATTGAGTACATCTGAGGGGTTAGATATGTAACTACATTATTGTGATATACGTAATATATCATTACCTAGAGATAGTATATGTGGGAGTGTAAGTCGATAGGCCACTACCCTGATGCGATCAAGAATCTCAAAGGGGCCGATGTGTCTTGGAATAAGCTTTCCCTTCATCGAAAATATCATCACATTAGTCCATGAATAAAATTATATGAATACCATGTCTCCATCATCATAATCCATGTCTTATCAACTACTATTATCCTAGAACGTTTTCTAACTCTACGGATCCTTGATGTGATCTTGAATGGTCTTAACCTTTTCCACCATTTCCTCAACCATTTTAGAAGCATGTTGTATTTTTCCATCCTCATACCAACTTGTATGTATCATTCACCTATTCCTATAAATGGATTAATAGGGAACCATTTGGATTAATTCCTGGAAATTGTAGTGGGTTGAGAACTCGGCCATAGGAAGATGCTGATCCCATTCTCATTTGAAGTCCATTGAAAATGATCTCATATTTTCATAATGTTTCCGAATTGTCTGATCAGGTTGTCCATTGGGTTGAGGGTGATAGGTCATGATGATGTTAAACTTAGTATTTAGAGTGAAATGGAGACTCCTCCAAAACATTGATCTGAATCTGGGATCTCTATCGAATACAATTGAAAGAGACACTCAATACAGCAATAATACTTCCCTAGTATTTATCCATGCGAGTAGATCCATTTATAATTCCAATCCTATTACATTGAGGATTGAAGTATTTTTAATATGATCCACAAAATCTCATATATAATTATTCCCTATTGATGGATTTGTATAATCAGTGACAAATTCCATGGTGATATTTCCACTTGTCCATGTAGGGGTGGGTAATGGTTGTATAATCCCCTTGTATTTTCACATTACGCTTTCACCTGCTGATATAAAAGACATCTTGATGTATTTTATGAAATTTATTTCATCATATTTTCTCATAAATATTGATATGAGAAATCTAGTTACATATTTTTAATTCCTAGGTGGATGGAGAATGTCGAGCTATGCGTATCATCCAAAAACTCATTCTTTAACTAAATATTTGATGATATACACAGTCTTGACCCTAATATCAAAACACCATCATCATTAATATTGAACTGCAAGGATTTACATTTCCTTAGGGATTCCACAAACTTTTTAATTCCCTCATCTACACTTTGAGTATCATTTATACTATTCAGAAAATATGGTCAAGAAATCATTTTTGGATGGATTGATGATATTCATTCCATTATGATTCCCATGTCCATTATTCCCAAATCTAATAAGATAAGATCCTTTTAAATTTTCATCAATGATATAATTGTGGGATACTTTCAACCTAGGGAATCAAAAACATATTTTATTTACAAGGATAGTATTAAATTGACCATTAATAGTATTTGATCATCTCTAACTATATTCATTAGTATGTGCGCATCTCTATTTTTGTGAATATATACTTGAGACTTTTGTGATCCATATATATTTTACACTTCTCCACAAAAATATAATAATGAAAAAGTATTAAATTTAAAATCACTAAATCCAACTGTAGATAATGTGTTGGGTAGTTTTTTTTTATGAATTTCCAACTACCTTCTTGCATAGGAAATGTCGTTGTGATTTGGTATAATCACCCAGCCCAACCCCTTCTCTGAAACATCACTGAATTCAAGAAAAAAACTCCCCTATTATAGGTAGTGTGAGAATAGGTGTAGTGATAAGTCTCTATTTAAAATCCTTGAATATTTCTTCACATTCATCAATCTATTAAACCATAAATCCCTTCCTATTTAGTTTTGTTAGAGGGTTAGACAATCATATGAAATTTCTCACAAATCGGCGATAATACCCAGCTGACCCAAGGAAATGATAGATATCGAGCATAGATGATGGCTTCGTCCATTCATCAATTGATTCTATGACTGAATGGTATAAAAATATATGACTACTTGGGATTATATGTACGAAGAAATATCATTCCTTCTACCCGAACTAACATTTTCTTATTGGCGTATATCTTTTCCTTCCGCAATGTCTTTAGCATTGTACTCAATTGAGCCTCATAATCCTCTATACTTTTGGAATATTTTAGAATATATTTTATAGATGATACCAAATGTTTTTAATTAAATCTCTAAATACTATGTTCATCATGTTCATTAATAATTCTATAGCATTAGTGAGTCTAAATGAAATTACTATTAATTCGTTGGACCTATACATTGTACAAAACAATTCTTGGGGACATAGTCCTTCACAATAACTTGTTAATATCCTAACCAAATATCCACCATTGAAAAATTATATTTATCCAATAGTTTATCAAAAACAATCATCAAGATGATGTATATGATACCTTTTATTCATCATGATCTTATCTAGCTCATGAGAATTGATGTAAAGGAACATTGACTTATCCTTTTTCTATACAAAAAGTACAGGTTCACCCCATGGAGAAGAACATGATAATATTAAACCATTATCCTAATTCTATTTTATTTGATTTTTTAGATCCTCATGTTCAATAATACCCATTCTCTATGGAGTCTTGGATAATGGTAACACCATTGTTTTAATATCTATTGAAAAATCAACATCTCGTGTTGGATGAAGACCATCAAATTTCTCTAGAAATACATTAGTGTGTTCCCTCATAATGATAATGTCTTCAATGGTTATTCTTTCCATAGACTAAATAATTTAATCTATTTTATCATGATCATTGGGAAATAATTCCATGATTGAGATGATGGGGATAATGAATATTCATCATTATCCTTACATTTATACAGAATCAAATGACTATTTTCAAAATGGAGAGTGATTTGATTCATTGGGAAGTTTATGTAAACTATATGTAGGAAAAACCAATCCATGCCCAGAATTATATCAAATAACACCAAGGGGAGTATGACAAGGTTTGATGGAAAAATTCATCCCACAAATATAGACATGGTAGTATTTATATTCCTGGTATGTAATAATTTCCCAATTTTTTTCACTAACATATCTAATTCGATTATTATTTATTGTCTTTGAATAGTTATTCATAAAATTTTTATGTAATGGAACGAATAAAACTAGAATAAAAAGGAAAGATCCCTATTCTATAATGAATTACTAGGGTACCTATAAAAAAAGTAATTTTTTGGATTCAATTTGGAGGTATTGATGGAAAAATCTCTCCCTCGATACATTGGAGGTTGTTGGTTTTCTAAGAAAACCATTATTCAGTGCATTGGTTTTCAAAAGATCATCGATCCTTATAGTTGTAGAAATGAATAGTATAATGAGGGTTGACTGAATCATTCCATTACACTATAACATTATCATGTTTCTCTTATTGTCAGTGACTGGCTAGGTTACCTTCCATCCCTCACCTAAATCATCTTCTTGTCCCATTTAGGAAATACTTATAGAGCTTCTTTTTTCACCTTTAGCATTGGGATGCTAAAATTTCTTGGCACTATTACATATCTCTATCAGTCCACCAAAATTGATCGCTACATTTTTATTCTTATCCCAGTGAGACCCATGATATTCTCTAATATCTATTTCCACATTAGGAGAACATTAAACAATTTAACCCTAGGTATCGATGTCATGGATCTAGAGATATTTTCATTGGAAAGGTTTTACCAAACAAAAGAAGGGGTAAAATTTCATTTAGGTGTAACAGAAAATACATAGGTGTATCAGGGAAGCCTTGTGATTTTTTTTTTGTATACCCTGAAAGATTCTACATCTTTTAACGTCATGGAAAAGAACCCCATTTCTATTTTATGATAGAGGGTGTGCGGAGAATATTTACAAAAAAACATTTTCTGAAAATCCATCCACACCATTGCTTCAAACTCTTCCTCATGATATTTATTTTTGATCAATGTCCACCATTTACCATCATTAACCTCTATAAAATAAACAACATAAATAACTTTCTCTTGCTCGCAAAATTTAATGATGGAGTTGTTCTTCTCAATAGAGTTGATCCATTGGTCAGTGGTAAAGGTATCAGATGATCTTTTGAAAGATGATGGCCTTTTCGGAATAAAGCTCTTGATTATGGCTTGTTATCTTTTGGGGGATGTGGAAGCTTCTCCAGATCTAGTATTCAACTAAAAACCTATGTTAGTTGATAGCATATGATAATTATGTTGGTGTTTCCTTCTCCCAATGGTTCATGCATGTCATTGGGGTAGTCATCACATTTCACATCACATTGATTGTTGAACTGATTCCTCTTATTTCTAGCCATTATCCAGAATAAAAGAAAAATTATATAGGTGTTTCTTTCACTTTTAAACAAATAAATGATATTTTAATGAAAATAAAGGTATAACATATAACAGACATATATTTCCTTAACATATGGGTTTCAGGAATTTTGTTTTGTTATCCATTACCAATTTCCAAAAAATATACTCTAATGTGCATTTTTTTTAATCCCATAATAATGTATCAAAATGAGCTTAGGAATTACCATTGAATATCCCCCAGGAGTGCAAAACCATGTGTGTAGTAAGGCTTGTTGGTGTGTGCCAGCATACCCTGAGTCTGGCCTGGAAAACCTTGTCCGAGTGGTTAATCCTTGGTATATCTATCCCAAAACCACGTCCACATGTGGTATCCAATCAGGGATTTAATTTATTGATAAAAAACATACAATTTACTCTCCAATATTTTAGGGATTTATTCTTATACATTGTCTTATATTTAATGATTTTTCTACAGTATTGCAATCCTTACATAAATAATAACTAAAATTTTCCTCTAATAAAAACTACATAAGAACTTATCATTATTACACATTAATTAACGACTCAATTAAATAAAATTAAGCATAATAAAACAGTAAATATAAATAAGTCTTCTTCATTTGGGAAATAAGTACACTTCATTATAAGTTTAAACATGAATGACATCATCTTTATTTGAATCTTTTTTAACATGCTTGAGCATAAAACATCATTGGATAGCCTGGGGAAAATTGAAAATAAGGGGCTGATCCATAAAGAAGAGTAAGGGATTAAACTCTTAATACCATGAAGATAATTATTAATATTAGATAAGGTATATCAATGATTCAAAAAGGAACATTAATAATAATAAATCATATAACATGATAAACATGACATGGGAAATGTGGCATCAACTTAAAAATCTACATCGTAAACATGGATCAAAGATAGATCACCAAAACATTATGGTGTAAAAAGACCCAAAAATGAATCTTTTGAACCCCCTATACAAACCATAATTATCTTGAAAAAAAAATTAACCAATTCATTCAACCAATATATAATTTTGGGTGCACCCATCACATTCATTTTATTCTAATGCATAAGTCTTCCACATAGAACAAAATCAATCGATTCATTCATCATAAGAATTTATTAAATGTTCATGGAGTGTGGGATAAATAAATGTAATTCTGAAATCCAATGTTATATGTGCATAAAATTTAACACCATTGATAAGATATAGGTATTTTATCCACAACACATTTGGTTTAGCATGAAAATCATGTTGAAAATTTAGTAGCATAATAAAATGACATTAAATTTCATAAAATGAGTTGATGAGAGAGAAATTAGACTCTTGTAATTTGGAAATAAATTGGATATAAATTGGGATAAGAAAGGACTTTTCCACACAATAGTAATTAGAAAAATAATGCATACAATATTAAATATGCTTGAAGAAAAACGGAGAGGAAAGGATGATTATGATAGTTCAACACAACAACTAGTTTGCATAAGAGGGTTAATGAAAGATAAATGAGTATATAATAATTATTACATAATAAGGGAAATGTTTTGGAGGATAAAAAACATACCCCTTCATTAGGATATTAAAAATATTAGTTAAAAGCATAGAAAATATTCTTGAATAAAAGTAAGAAATAGAGGATCCCTTACCTTAACAGTGTGAAACCAAAAGCTTGAAAGGGGGTTCCTAAGATCATAGGGTAACCATTAGATGATTATAGATAGAGGAGGGTAGATTTAGGTAATTCTAATTGTTTTTTCTAGTGACAAGTGGTGGGATCCTGGGTGGGTTTATATAGGAAAAGAGAGGGATTTATTTAATATTTTTTGACTCTTTAAAATAATATATTTTAAACCACAAACCTCACAGGGGTTTTTCCCGTTGTATTTTGAAAAGTGGATAGGTATTAATTATTTTATTTTCAAAAGGTACAAACAAATTAATATATTCCCATTAATTATGGTAATGTGAGTCACATATTAAAAGAAATGAATTTAAAATCATAAAATAATTTAAATGATTTTGAGGATTCATAAATGTATACAAAATTAAATAAAACAAAAATATAATATAATTTTATTAAGAGAAAACATATATATGGATGAATATACCCATTATGGTTTTTATTAATTCAATTATGGGTAATTTTGATGCCACAAAAAATGTATATTTTTAAGATATTTTATTTTTTGCTGAAAATTCTGCTATATTAGGAAATTCTGAAAAATTAACCATTGGATAATTTCTAAATTATGATTCCAAAAATAATATCCATTTTATCTAAATTATTTTTTAAATATGGTATTTCTCAATTATAAAATAATTGTCTATATTTATAGATAAATGTTGTGTTTGTTATAATAATTGTTTTATAACCCTTTTAAAATGTACATTTAAGATCATAAAACTTATATGATCATTTTAATTAATTAACTATATTTTATAATAATATTTTATGAAAATATTATTTATTTCAAACAAAATATATTAATAAAAATAAATCCCTTAATTGAATTTTAATTTTACTCTATAATATATCTTGTGTTTAATGGAATCAAAATAAAAAAATGAAAAAAATATTTATTTTATAAAATATACATATTTATATTGTTATGTTCTTGATAAATATCCATTTATCACACCTAAGTATTACCAAATTGTAAGCTATGTGACTATGAGACCTTCATGGTTGTGTCTGTAAATCATGGGTTGGGTCACCATCTTGATAAACATGAACTTCTTCCGTAAATAGTTTTCTCGTGGTTAAGTTGTGGGATCTCAGCTTGGCCTCGGTAGAATATAAATCTCACTGATGATATCTCCCTCCAAAGATACAAAAAATGGGATTTAGATGGTACAATCATTTTAGATATAGCCATAACATCCTTTGTTTGTGTCAATTGGATTTGGTAAAGCAGTATATTTATATTAATCAAGTGATCACTATTTAATGGTTGTATTAATTTTGTTAATTTTATTAACTATATTTTAAATCCAAATATATATCTATATAACTGAATGTGTTCTCTTTTACCACATTAAATAATAAATCATTTAATTGAATCACAACTGGAAACTTCTTTTATAACAATTTAGGTTATTAAAAAGTAGTTGTAACCACTTTCTATTCCTAACATTGAAATCCTTTTGAGATAAGATATAATTTTAACTATTTTGGGTGATATATATATATATATATATCATATCATTATCAATAGAGTTGGTGTCTCCGTTTTTTTAATGAAAATATAATAGCATCTAGATCATCATACTAGGTTGGATAGTTCTATTGATATATTTTCAGATGACGATATTCAAAGGAAATTTAACTATCACACTATATAAGTATACTCCTTGTGCCTTCACCTATGAATCACATCATATTAAAACACTTTCCTTACATGAGGGTAGTGTTAACAATGCGTCATTAATCAATATCCTTTTTAGATATTCAAAAATTTACACATATCCCCTTGACCATGTGATTTGAATCCCATATCATGTTATCTTGGTTAATTTATTTTAAATTTGGAAAAAATATTTAATGAACAACCAAAAAAATTGATAAACACATGAAACATTATATCTTAGTTATGTTTTCTGGTGTAGGATATTCATTCAATAACATTTTATTTGAAGGGTCAAAAGATATCCCATCATTACAAAAAATATTCCCATGATAATAAATATCACTAACCTAAAATTTACACTTAATATTCTTCCCATAAAATTTAATTTTATTAGTCTCCATAATTATTTAAACACAACTATTATTCTTTTTATATGCCTTTGATTATTTCCAGATATCAACAAGGAATACGAAAAAAAGTTATGAAGATACTAATTGGATAATTTATTCATTGTACCTATAAATATAGATGCTTAATTAGATAATATAAAATGAATTTCCATAAAATAGTAATTTTTATACCTTGTTAGAAATTTCATCTTTGGAATATAATCCTAATACACCAATAGTTAATGATAAACAATGAAAATATTGTACTTTGAAAAGAATTGGGCTACATAGATTTGATAAAATATGTAATAAATTCATTTTAAAGGATATGTATTATTGATTGTGTTAGAATTAATATATATATATAGTGAAGTAATGATGTCATACACCCATATTTCAATTTCATGAATAAAAAATATAATCCCCATATTTAAATTATAGGGAATATACATCTTTTTTCACAATACACCTTCAGATGTTTCTCCATCTGCACAAAATTCATTGGTTCCATTATATATGAAGTTTTAGATATAGTTATTGCATTCAGAATGAATTCTATGTAGATCACAATATTATGCTCTGGTGGAGGACCATGTAATTCTTCTAAAAAACATAAAGGAATATTTATACCACATGTACATCCTATATTCTTAGGCTATCACCCTCATCTGTAGATCATTATTTTTATTTTACCGTATCTATAATATCATTATTGAAAGCTACTTTTGAAGGATCCATACATGATTTAGGTTATTCTTTTTCCCCAATAAATATAAGATATTACAACATGATATAGAGGATTATTTTCCCCTCTAATGACTTGAGATTCCACCTGTCCTTCATGAATTTTAATGTAATTTTCTTGGAAATACTTTTTTTTACAGTTTTGAATGAAATACATAGAAAAGTTTATATAAATGAATACCTTAGTAATAATAAACAAAATTTCAAATAGTGTACAACCATTTATCATAATTGTAAATTCATAAAAAATATGTGGTTTCATAAGATTCCCAGTAGGGGTATTCTTTGATAACTATATTACTAGCTATCTAGGAAAGTATCTAGTGTTGTCGGAAAAAATGGAAGATATAAAGGATTTTTATGAACTATATTCACATAAAACATTCTACAAATTTATGGAAATGATAAAATTACCTTCCACCAAATTGTTATGAATGTAAAATTTAGTACTGTCAGTTACATATGCTTTTATTTTATACCTTGGAATATTATAATGTAAATTCCCATTATTTTTTGTTCATTAGTTTTCATAGTATCCCTTTTCCATATTTTTAAAGAATTTAACATGTAAATCATCTGACCTATCATTGTATTGGTGAGCCTAATTGTTCCTTTCTATTCACTAATAACAAATTTTAGTTCTCTTTTTACATAACTTAATGTAACACCACAAAATTATAAAATAAGGGCATTTTTTAAAACAACCTGTGAAATATATTTCATCAAATTTGTTCTAATTGAAAACCAAATGAACATGAAACCACAAGCCTAAATTAATAGTACTATAGTATACCATTATATCTAATCCATTAAATTGGTAGTTATGAATAATATAATATTATGTCTGTTAACTGTGTATATCTTCTAATTATAAATAAAATGATACATATTTAATATAAATTTAAACATTAAAAAAAACTATATTTTTCTAAAAGGCAGTTTACTTGTTCATTGCGAACAAAATTTAAAATTAATTTTTTGAACATTCAGAAAATTTAGTTGACAAAAATAAATTATTTTATTAACTGGTAATATTTAGAATATATTAGAGTGAATTTTTTTTTCTTTCCGAAATGTTTCATTTTTCTATGATTGGTGAAAAATACTAATGTTTTTTGGAAAACAAAATTTTTATTTAAATAATTTAAAACGTTAACTTATACACAATTTTTTTTATAGTAAATTTATTTCAATAATATTAAAATTTTACAAGTATATTTAATTTTAGATAACATCATATTTAATTTGTATATTAATTTTTTCTGTACATATGATAGTTTATTCTTTGGAAAATCACTTCATTGAAGTAGGTGTAATTTTAATTTGGATTCTTCCACAACAATGAAATGATTTTTAAAACAATTATTCAATTTTTGTAATGATAATAATTTATATCAAATAATAATATGAAATTTAATATTTAATATTATGAATAATAAAAGCTATTTAAAATTATCTACCTTAGTGAAGGTAAGAATGTATTTACCGAGGATTATTCTAAAATGATAAGTGTTAAAATTGCTAAAATTTTTCTACAACCCCACTGGATGAAAATAGTTTTACATTCCCACCTATATGTTTCTATAATTACCGATCTTTATGCTTTTTTATGATAATAATGTAGGTTGAATTTAATCCTTTCAAAAAATCTATGTGTGTCATCTCACAACTTATAAAAGGCCACACCATGTCCTACCCTCTTCGCACATAAAAACAATTTAGTTCAGAAAATACCATCAAAATTAAATTATACACTACCTCAAAACCAACAATATCTATTTTTTGATAATAAATACACCCAAGTAAGGATTTTAGTTCAATCATAAAGAAGCCATCCGAAGTATAGCAAGCAATCAGAAATATGTGTTTTTAGTTTCTTATTATTCAACATCTTAAACATATTATTAAGCCAAAATTATATAACAATATATGTATATTAAATAAATTTTTATTTTAAAATATTATTTTCATGACGTATATCGACCTCCCCATCCATCAAATTCGAAATAAAACATTTGATAATATGTATAGCAAATTATTAACTCATGAACTGATGTAATTCATTATCCAACTCCACATTTCCCGGCTACATATAATGACGGATTTACCAAATTAATATGATATTTATGATATTATTATATTTATATAATTATATTATCTCAAATAACTTCTTATTTTTCATGACTTTTGATTGTTGATAATGTCACTCGTGTGTACGACTCACTATCACCACGTAATGTGATGTGATTCGCTTTTCACTAATTCATTACATGGATTTTACTAAAGATAAAAAATAATGAATATATTTTATTTTTATTAAATGATATTTATTTTTTGAGATCAAAATTTCACCAACATACATACTCTTTCACCTGTTAAGGATGTGATAACGACCCTCATGTTGACATACGACCTACTATCTCCATGAAGTGATGTGGTCTGTTCTCAATGTTAAAATTAAATTATTGAATATGAAATTGTATATAATTATAAATAATATAATTTATCATTAATATCATTCATATTATTATGTAAAAATTGAATATTCTCCTTAACATGAACATTTATGATCAAACATGCTTGAGAAAAAAGGTTACTTATTTCTCAAAAAAAAGAGTGATAATAAAAACTTATAAGTAAATGGGTGATAAGATAATATAAAAGGACTAGATGTGGTATCATAAGTGTGAATGTGGTTCTGGTAAAAATTAATCACATTCTTGAAACCCTTATTCAAATGTTCAATACATGTCCATCTGAAAGGAATCACGAGGTAAGGGACATCATCTCAATTTCCTTTCATTGAGGCATATTGTAATGTTAGGATAATAATTTGTTTTATTAGATGTATTAAATTTCTATATAACATTTAATTACATTATTAAATAATAATTAATGGTATTTTATGTTTAGGTCACTAAAACATTTCTAGGTGGTGATGAATTGCGTTACTTCATTTATTTTCATTGGGTTGTTTTACTTCTTCATCGTCGTCGATATTCTAAGACTATGTGTAATGAATTGTGAATATATTATATATTATTTTTAATTTTTTTACTGGTATTGAAATTTGATACACATAATCAATTCATTGGTTAATTTTCAATTCAATGTTTTGATCTTTGTAAGGGTTCACTTATCAATTCCATTTTAATCAAGAGTGATTATGCTTGAATTTCAGTTGATGGAAATTATTTGATTATTGGATTAAAAACCATTTAATTTTCTTCTCATTTGGTTATTAAATTTAAATTCAACTAATAATACCATATATCAATTCCATGTTATATAAAATTATTGAATTAATAGTTCAAAAAAATCTCGCTTTATTTCTCTCTTTGATCAAAAATCTTTTTTTTTCAAAAAAATGTTTTCTAAAAATGTTTTATTAAATGTTATTATTATTCTCAAAATGATTTATTAAATATGTGTTTAATCATGTTTTAGATAATATAAAATATTTCAAAATGAATATTCATTTCATTTTCCCATCATTTTTTGTTTCTCTTTTAGAGAAAATATGTATTGAATCATTGTTTTAATGTGTCTAACATGTACCGAATTACCCTCCATAACAAATAGTAAATGTTTTAATGATTAATTATAATATTAAAATTTTACCTTCAATGAAATGTATTTTTAAAATAATTATTTACATTTAATTTTAATATTAAATTCAATGTAAAAAAGGATATTTTTCGCATGAATATTTTTATTGACATTTTTATGGTATTTATATTCATTAAAGACAACAACAACATATTTTACACTGCAAGGGATATGTTGTAATGATTCCATTATTATTAATTATAAAAATTTATTATGATAATTTTGAAAAAATAATTCACTGAAATTAAATTTTATGACACATTTTTTAGTAATTAACTTTCCCAATAAATATTTAAATTTTTTGGATCATTGTACATTAAATTTCACCCAAATATCCATACAATTTATCAGGGTTATATTTATTATTAATATTATATATAATTTCAATATAAGGTGATATAAATTTATATTTAATTGTTTATATTGGGAAATATTTAAAAATATGTACCCATTTCTAAATATAAATATATGATAACAATAAATATTGTTCATGAATCAAATTGATTATTTGTTACTTGGGAAATGGATTGGAAATTAGCGATGATAGGGGATCCAAATTAAATATCCCCTCAATGCATTAGTAGTATCATGAGGCGAATCAATAATCTATACATAAATGGGTTTCTACATATAAAATCAAACCATTTTTTGAATTTTTTGGATGGTATATGTACCAGGATTCTTGAGATCATTATGATTGAAAATTAAACATATCTATTATTAATAATTTTATTTTTATTATAGATGGGATTATTTGAGTGATATTATATCTTAATATATTTATTATCAGTTAATTGATCTAATGGAATATGTTTTCATTAATTTTCCATTCCATTTTGATTAATCCATTTCTATTAGTGTCAGTCAAGTTATTTAAATGGATATTTTTTTTAGTAATTTACCTCGAAATATTGATTACTCCTTATCTAATTAGTTTCTTCATGTTATATATTAGAATTCATGTTTTTTAAGATATAATCCTCTCTATAATTATTAATCCATGTCTAATAGTGATATTCAAATTAATAAGGGGAATGTGTGTTTAGTTATTTACCATTCTATGTTGATTATGGTTATTGATTCATCTCAGATTACACGTTACATAACTCTTACTGATCAAATGAGATCACCCTTTTTTTATTCCCTGGAATCTATAATTTATAAAAAAAAATATTTAATGATATTTTGTAGGTGATAATTATATAATGGGAAAAGATTAAGTTGTAATGTTTCCAATAAAATGTAATATGGGAATCATATATATATATAGTTTACCAAGGCTAATGATATTTTTTGACCTTTGAGATGAAACCACTATAATATAGTGCCAATTTAATAATTTATCCACTAGATTTTAGAAACTTTTTTTATGTTCATTACATCTTGGATTTTTCCTCCCATGGTTATGAAATATGGAAAATACAACCCTTTATTTCTCCAAATTTTCCATATTATTATTCCCATGATTCTCAACTTACCACTTATTCTCCTGATTTCAATTGAATATATAAATCTTGAAGAACTAATAATCTATCTTAAGAGACCTTCAAAATAAATCCTAATAATAATTAAAGTATTTAAACATAAAATAACTTCAAAGGAAAATTATTAACCCATAAAATAAATGAGCAATCATGGTTTTTGTTCTATGTACACAGTCTTGTATATGCTAGGATAGCCATGTTTTGTTATCCTCATATTCCACAAAATTTACATCCTACGTTGGTATATGATTCTTGAAATAACATTCAATTTCCAATCTGTACTCTTGAGAAAATTATTTCTTATTGAAAACCTCTTTAATAGTATTCAATTCATTTTAATTGATCTCATCCTCATCTTTAATGTTTTTAATTAATGATCACCAATTATCTGAATCTCATATCTAACGATAGATCACAATTATTACTATTTTTGTACTAAATACTAATGTGAGACTGATATTCTATAGTGACATGATCAATTATTCAACTACCAATGGATTAGTAGTTCTACTAGATTTTGGAGGTTGTTATCACATGAAGTAGTCTAATATAGTTACACCATGTTGTGGATTAGTAGGATATTTTATGTGTGGATAGTTGTTCTAAATAACCAAGGAAAAAACAAAAACAGTTTTTTTAACCAACTAGCCTCAACTCTACCTTTATTAACATTATCGGTGAGAATATACCTATAATTACTATAGGTAATGATAAATTACTCATTCCTCTTGTTAGTCACTATCTTTCTACAACGACAAAAAAATAATTAGGTCATGATATTAAATTGTAAAATTAATTTTTATCACATTTTATAGAGTGATTCCAAGATATATTGAATGTTATTAATTGAACATTTCATATCTAAATTTTTTCCTCAAAATCTATTCTCATGTTTCCGAATAAACATTCTATGTTAACCACTAAAAATCCTAGACTATAAAAACTCCAATAAAATGTTTATATTAAATTATCGGTATTGGATACATGGGTTCCCCTAAGATTAAAAAAACATATTATTATGGGAGGAGAAGATATTTAAATACAAAGAATATTGAATCATAACATACAACATGAACATTTTTTATGAACATTATTTTTCCTTCCATCATATAATTTAAAAAAACCTTCCTCCTCCAAGATTCCTAGGGATAAGAAACGATTATGGCTGATCTTGGATTCCAATTATACAGTTTCATACAATGAAATTTTTCACAATATAAAAATGAAATAACTGATATGGAAGGAATAAATGAACATAAATAATCCATAATCATCTAATAATGAGGTAACTATATATACATGAAGAATAATTAAAACATAGATATCTATAATCATTGATATGATATAGATGGAATGCATAATAAAATACATTAAAAATGTTATCAAGGTATTTTTATGAGAGATTAACTTATTATAGAAAGAGGTATACACCAAAACACAACATGATTTGTATCATCTGATGAGATGATGCATGCAGATGATATATAATTTTGGGCCTCACCCATAACCCATTTATTCCCAATGAGTTCTCTATATGTTTCATCCAGACCATTCATACCATTCACTGTGTGAACATTTTATAAATAAAACTATGTTATAAATATAATAAAAAATTCAAAATTCAAATAATTCATATTTAATATAATAATTTTATGTTTATTAGAATATCCCTTAATTAGTATAGAAGTAGTGGTGTATTATCAACGTAACATGAAGTACCATTATAAGTAAAATATTGTGGTGATGGTATGTACATTGTGCATGGTCATCCATTGATGATAATAATCGGTTTAATAGTTTAAATTGGTAGGAGATAAATAAAATGGTAGTAAAAATCCATCATCATGGTTCATTAATAGTATTTGAATATTCCAAAGCCTATCCCTTGGGAGTGAAACTCTTGGTGTGAAGTCTTAGGCTCACTCATCTTATATCAGGGTGATGATATGTTCAATGATAAACTAAAATTTTGTAGGGTAGTTACTCTAGACACACACTTGTCAGAATCCAAATAGGGATTCAGTTTCTTGAAAAACACAGACACAATTACTTTACCAAATCAAAGTATGTTTTTTCACTAGGGATAAGAATGTGGTTTACATCAGTTTTTATAACCCTTGAGTAAAATTAATTTGGGAGAGGGATGGAAATATATAATTTTGAATCCTTTAAATTTCATATCTAATATGGGAAAATTTATTTTGTTTTATTTTATGTACCATATTGAATAAAATATGTTGTGATTATAACTTGAGTCCCAAATAATGAAAATTGAAATTGAAAAAAATCCCACTTATAGAATTTGTTGATATTTGAATCATATCTTATTTAAATATAGGTATTAAAATCTATTTTAAAATGCAATAGAAATATTAATTTGGATTATATAACTTCATAAATAGGTATTTTATACACCATATAAATGAAAATAGTTGCATAATAAAAAACATTTCCCATGGAGAGTAATTTGATATGGAATGACCGTACATCTCGCCAAAACATCCATGAAAGTAAATTAATATCATGTAATAGAAACATATCTACATTAATATGTTAATTCATAACTATAATCATATACATTTTCCATTATAATCTTAATTTGTATTCATTATCTATGTGAATTCTATCGATATTCAACAATTTCTGATTATAGATTGGATTATTTCAACTAGTTTCATTATAGCGGTTTTCATATTAATTATTATTCCTTATTTTATCATTATTATTTAATTAATTTTACAATATAGGGTTATTTATAATTATTTTTAATGTTTCCAAATAATTTATGTAATGTTTCAGTCTCTATCCTTGAGTATGATATTGATAACAAGAAATCATTAATGATTCTTGATTATCCAAGTCTGTTTTCTTACATTATTAATGAAATATTGATAAACGAATCCATAAAAAATCAAATAATTAAATAATCATTTATATCATATTATTCCATTATTTATGTTATCAAATTCATTCATGATATAAATTCACATCATTGTTATATTTGGTGGTAAATCATAACCAAACATGAATATAACACAATTCAATGAATGATTAGAGGGGGTTTTGTTGTAATATAATTATACCTATAAAAAAACTATCAAATTTTGTGTTTATTATTGTTTCATAACCTAAATATAATTAATTATTAGAAAAATAATGGATATAAAAACATGACCCAATTTGATTAAAATATTATCCTCTTAGTATGCTAATTTTAAGTGATTAAATTAACTATAATCGATTTTTGATCGTAAAATTAACAAAATATAAAATTTTACATAAAATAACCTTAATGAAATAATATATATATTTAATTTAATTCCATTTAAAAATCCATCCTTACATTCATGGAGAGTAAAATTAACCATGCTTTGACCTAGAGGTTGTAGTATGCACAACGCAGAAAAGAAGGTTTAATTTTTCATAAAGGGAAAGAGAAAATATGGTTAGTGTTTATTTATAGAATACAAAAAATACAGTGTAATATAAATACAAAACCCATCATATAATATTGGGAAAATAAATTTTAAATTGAATGGAAAATGAAAATATGTTAGGAAAAATACTGAATATACATTGAGATCTTTGGGTTTCTCATGGAGGATTCTATGGAAAGGAAGGGCATAAGATAATATGTAATTAAAATAATCCTAATATATTGAAATATTATTCGATGGGATGTAAAAAATACATGGTTTTAGGAGTAACCAATTTATAAAATTCCATTTAAGTTGTGGTGAGTTGTCCCTTTTATAAGTGCTAAGAATGATATTTTTGTAAATATTATAAATTAATTTAATGGTAGTACATATGAAACATGTCATGTGGATAAGAAAGAGAGTGGGAAAGATATAATTTTGTGAAAAAATTTCCACCACTCAATTATGCAATTTTTTATCATGCTTTAATACATAAACCCCTTTGATAATTACTTTTATAATTTTACCATTTACCACATTAACTATTTCTTACCTAAAGAATCATAGGATTTTTTCCAAAAAATAAATTTATACATATTAGATATTTTATAATTAATCACTATAAATTTGAAATCTATTTTCTATTAGTAAAATTATATAATGTAAAGAATTAATTTTATTATGGATAGTTTATAATACATTAAAAAAAGTTCTGAGAAAGTTTTAGTTGATTTCTAATATATATATCCTTGTTTTGTAAATTATTATTTAGAAATATAATATCTATTTTAAAGTAAATATTATTTAATAAAAGGGTCTCATTAATTTATAATTCCATAATATATTATAATAATGGGAAAAAATTTGTAGTATTAGTAAAATCAACATATTATATTAGTCTTAAAAAATTCATTTTTTTAAAAAAAACATCCCAAAATTTGATGAAATGATAATAACGTAATGAAGAATAAAAATAGTATGTTTAGTTATATAAAATAAAAATATAACAATCTAACATTTATCATTTAAATATAATTATTAATAAAGCCTCTTTATATTTCAAAATTTATGATAGTTTAGGATTTAGTGTTTATCTGCTAGAATGTTGTCCTAGGTGTTGCACACCACGTGTATCATATGATAGAATCACAAAAACATAGTCCATATCCTATTTTAATATGTACACCAAACGATCACCATCAATCCTTCTGTTTTAAGTGACACAAGGGATCTATGGGTCATAGGTTCCACAACCACCCTCTCTAGGGTCAGCATAATAAAGGGAAACCCATCGAGGTATGCCAGTTAACATGATATTCCAATCTCATAGAGGTAATACCATCCCAAATCACCTCTATAATTTTTTCATTACCATATCATCCACATCATACCATAATCATAATGGAGAGATTGATTCAATCCCGTCTCCCTTATAGGTTTACATATTTGTCCAAATTTCACCCAACCACTCCCTGATTCTTATCTTGTGTATACCTAATTCTTTCCTAACTTCTTAGTTGTTTTGGAATAGTAGACCCACTCTCTGGTCTAATAATATTTAACCCCAATGAGTTTGTAGTAAAATTATTGACTATATGATTTGGACATGTTTAAAATTATTTAATTTGAATTCACATGGTATCTCAGATATGGGTATCCATCACCATAATCATTTATGATGATAAATACGATCTCACATAAGGGTATGTAAGCTCCATGAATGAGTATAAAATATTTAGTGAAGGGTAGTCTTCGATGACATAAGTTCATTTAAGCTTATCATTAAGGTAATCATGATAATTAATGGTACCATGGCCAATTATAATATCACTTAATGGTAGGGGTGACCTACATAAAGATAACCTTAGGAATATATACTTGTAGTCAAGCATAAATGTAAGTCGAGGTTTTTATGCCATGTATTAGGTTACTTTCTACTCATGTAAGGGTAACTATGCATAAAGGTAATATGAGGTTTCCATGACCACTGTAAGGGTAATTGTTTTAATTTTTCTATGTAATCATATAACATACCACATTGGAATCCATGTGATGCTTGTACCATGAGAGTTTTCACACACTGTACAGTCAAGGATGGCACTATATTTTAAGTTAGCTTATAGTGATGGCTTCACCATAAAGAAATTTCCACTTCACAAAAATATAAAATCATTACAATGGATATAATTACTATTCTTTAAACATTATTGTATGTTTTTGTTATCATTACATTTGAGAAATTTTGACACCATTGAGAAGAACCTAAAACATTGATGTGGCTGGTTTTGATGATTTGGAGAGTGTTTCCCCATGTATGTAAAGGATACACAACAAAACTCATGCATAAATTATGAATTAGATATCTTGGACTCTATCTAATAGAAAATGCATAATAGTTTGTAGTTTTTCTTAAAGGATGGTAAATATGATATCCATGGATATTGTAGGTGCACATTTGGTTTTCCATATTTTATGTAATGAAATATAAGGAGGAATAATATATTATCAAAAATTTGCATTTTCTTATATGAAATGTATCCCATGTTGATATGTTAATGAATCATTTCCAAAAACTCATGGGTTATTATAAATTAATTTATGATGCATAAAAATAAAACATACAACACATTCTATTATAACAAAATATGACCAGAATATTTGTATCTTGTGGGACATCACATAGAATAACAAATAAATATAGAAGTATATTTGGGGAGAATTCCATGTGGTTTTTTAGATCATATTTTGATGTTATAAGGTCAAATATTGTATTATTTCAGGAGTCATATTATCAATATAAGTGAGTTTTTTATGTACTAAAGAGAAACACAATCATTGGTGCATGAAATATCATTATGTAATGAAATAATGATTCAAAAAATTGTTTATTAGGTTTTTCTGAAAATATTAGTGAGATATCACATTGTGTGTTGTAGTAAATGAGGAGTTCAAGTGATTCTAAGCCAAATTATTCTTAAATTAGTGATCTATCAGTGAATTTGGTGCATATAAGGATTTCCATGAGAGATTTTTATATATAGCCTAGTGATAGAGAATCATTTAAAATCCATCATGTTGTTTATAACAATCATAACATGTAGAGGGGAAAGGTAAAGAGATATCAACATGTGACTTAAAAGGATAAAATAAGAACCTCCTCTAGGGAATAATTGTTTTTAAATTTTGTACAATGAATTACCCCCTCTAAATATATTTTCCTATATATTAATCTAACAAGTTTTATTATAGTGAGGTTTATTATATTCCTCTATTGTAAGAAATAAAACAATTTTCCACTAAATAGGTATCCTCATAATTGAATTTATTAACTTCAAGTGGGGGAAAATCTAGATGTCGTATTATTAAAGACACTAGGAATGGATTTATATACAATATCCAATTATAGATTCATTGATAATATTAAAATTGGAGATTTGATTGATACAGATTATAATGAACTTGATATAGATTACAAATACACAAATTAATTAGAGAGTTCCCCTTCGAATCTTATTTTCAAAAAAGGATATGTCCTATAAAATGACACATGTTTTGTCAGAATACCTTCTGAGTATTTATGATGTATTATCGATGGTGTGTAAGGTATGTTTATAGTATTTTAAGTATAAATATAAATATTTTAGAATGAATTCAAATGAAATAGTTGACCAAATTTTCAATCATCATAAATCTCCTTTTTGAAGATATGAAAGGCCCTAGTGATGTTTTCAAAGGTGAGATGATATTGATGTGGATAGTGAAAATGCCCCCTCATTGATTCCATGAAAATATTTTCGTTCTGGAAGAAAAATACCCCATAATTTTTTTATAAAATATTTTTTCTTGTACAGTTGTGGCTTCTGAGATAAAAATTAAGAATATGAGTCAACAATGAAGGAAATTCCCCAATAATTATCCATTAATTCCATGATTAATCTCTCAATCATGTAGAATTTACAGGTTGATAATGTTTATGAGGTAATGTCAATTATATACACTAATATTATGAGAAGAAGTAAAAGGTTTAAGCATAATCCTACCCTTCCCTACATCGAATAAGGAAAAGTGGGATATCTTTTGGATAAATGTCATAAAAACAATCAAGATGATTTTGGTTAAGATGAACAAACAATGAAGTAAAAAAATAATGTTAAGATAATTCTCAATAGTGGTCTATTAAAAGGAAGTGTCTTCTTTATAAAGATGAATATAAATCAAGATATATTGGATTAGAATTATTAAAAATTTATATGGATGATGGTATATTGATGTATGTTGCAAATAATCCCAGAAATTATGATAGTGATGATGATAAATAATGTGTTGTTGAATGGTTTGATCATTATTTATAACCCGAAGCATCCCTTAAATAACTCGATGTTTGGAGGGAAAATAATTTAAAAAAAAACCAATGTAGTGATGCATGATTCTATAAAAATAAAACTAACAACAATAAGAATAATTTTTAAAGTGGTTGTATGAGACTGAAAAAAATTATATAAATTTAGGAAAAACATTGAAGGATGTAGAACTAAAACATAACATTTAATATCAAAATTTAATCACTGATTTTTTGTATAAAAATATCAATCGTAGAGTGATTAAAATTAATCATTTAGAAAAATAACTTATAAATTGGCATCGAATGTTTGAAGATCATGAATGATTATTGGCACCCAAAATGATTATGGACAGAACAAAAGAATAATAATCAATTGAATCCAAATTAATTTTTGAGGATTAATCCATAATTATTAAAAAAATATCAGTAGAATAAAGATTATGGAAAATATTTGTTTGTTTCCAAACCTCATAACTTGTTTCCTTAGATGTCGATATATGAATACAACACTAAAATTTCAATTGACCATATTTACAAGGAATGTTATAATGCATCAAGAGTTGGATGTTTTTATTTTGGAAAGTGGAGTGGCATGTGCTATGTGTTCACTATATCTATAAGCTTATTCTAAAAGGAAAACCAACCCAAAAAGGTTATCAAACTTGTAATCGTTAATTTTTCTAATGGATTCTATTTTTAGGTAAGGGATTCAGTCGTAAGGTTATCAATTAAAAATAAAAAACAAATCAAATTCCACCAATGATTCATTAAAGTGGAAGAAAAAAATGCTAAACCTTCATCCAAAATAATAGAGACACAAAACATATTATCTTCCTTGAAAGATGAAGAAGAGATCACAGATAAAACTATTTAAGAGGCATATTCATCACTAATATAAAAAATGAAAAGTAGTTTTGATATTTATAATTTTGATGTGTCTTCCTTAAGGGAAACAGACATGTTAATCTTATGGATATTAGATATTAGATGCACATCACATATTACTTGGAATAAATTAATTATTATTAATTTATAGAAAAATAATGGTGTTGTAATTCATTTCAAAAATAATGCGGGTCTTATGATTTTTGGGTCCAGAAATGCAATGATAAGAGGAAAATATCTTTTTTGTTCTGACATTAACAACATTTTTGGGATGTATCATAATATTTTCATTTTCTGTCAATTTTGTGATAGTGGACATGTTATGATGTTAAATTAAAATCCATGTAGTCTTAATGAAAAAGATAATTCATTAATTATATAAGGATGAAGAACCATAACTAATCTATTTATTCTAAAAGTGTATTTCTATGTTATATCTAATGTGGAGCTGAATAGGTTTTGTAATTGGTGTATTTTCCATTTTAACATGACATATCTGGAGGGGTTATTAAATAAAAATAGAGAACATGATGTTTTCCATCTCACACATGACCCCACACAGATATGTGATTCCTATATAAATTGGATTATTAGATTGTAAATATAGGATAAAGGATATGATATTTCCCAATATTATGTATGTCAATGTTTCTGGAATACCCAAATCCATAAATAGAAAAATATGTTATGATAAGTTTGTTGTTGACATAGGTAAAATGGAATGGATTATTCGTATCACACCCAATAATGTGGTTTATAGATGTTTCACTCTATATCAGAGAAGTACTAAAACATTTCTTAGTGAAAAGAATTAGAAATTATGAACATAAAATTGGATCAAATTTTGAATTCATTAAATTGAATAATATCTTGAGAATCATTGAATTAATCATGAGGATCTGATAATTGGAATAACACAGTAAACTAGGTTATTGGAAAGAAGAAATAAAATAATCAACAACATGACCTGGAAAATTATGATTGAAAAGTATATTTTATAAAGATGATGGAGATAATCTATTCTGAAAATGGTTAATATTCCCAATTTAGTGTTTCTAGTGAAAATTAATGGAGATATCCACCTGAAATTTAGAGTGTAAATAATCATATTGTCAAGTAATCTATTGAAATTTGATATAAATATTTTATTCATAATAAATTGGAGAATAAAATTTCCAAATCTGGTAGATGAAGGAATATTTCATGGATACCCATCAAACCGTAATGTTTACATGTGTAACAAAATGGTACTAGAAAATATCAAAACATGAAATAAAATTACATTGTTCTAATGTGGGTAAATGATAGCTAGACCTGACCAGATTGCATGAAAAAAGAACCAATTTATGAACATGAAACCAATGGAGAAACATGAGTTTCTATGGTAATAATATTAAATAATTATAATTATGATGATGATTCATATTTTAAAAAAGGATTATAAATTATAGAAGGAATAAAAAGACAATTTTGTAGTGATGAAATCACTGAAATAAATATTATGAGTGACTCGATATCTCTAGTTCAAACATGATGAATGAACGATCCACATCAGGTATATTCTCTATCATTGGGGGAAACAAATTCTTTAAATAAGTTGATTTTTTTTAAAGATAAGGTTATGGATATGAATGAAATCATTATCTAGAGAGATAAAAAATAGATATGGGATGTTATTCCACATCTAAGTCATAATAATTTCATGATAAGAAATACGGAGTTCTAAAGTAAACTTATTAGAGATGGAAAAGTTATTCATAGCATATAATTACTTATACAAAAAGTTAATTCCAAAATTTATGGAATGGTTGGAAGTAGACATTTCACCTATATCAAAACCTCAATATTATAAGCTATTCCTAGCCATGGAATTTTAGTAGGGATTAAAAATATGTCAAATAGAATTGAAATAAGCCTTCTTGAATGGATTCCTTGAATTATAAGTTCAAATTCATAAAAAAAATGTATTTCTTATTAATAAATATGAATACAACGTGTATCAAGTAAATAAGGATTTTTATAGCCTTAAGCAGTCACCACGATCATTTAATTTTATGTTAGATAAATTCCTAAAGAAGCATAGTTTTAATAAAATATGAGTTGATCATAAACATTACATTATGTAAAATTAATAATTGTTGACGGTGTCTATCTACATTGATAAAATAATTTTAGGAGGCTTGAATTACATTCAATACAAGTAGTTTTCAGAACCCATGAGGTGATAATTAGATTTTTCATTTATTAGAGAACTTTTATTTTTCCCTGTATTACATATAATTCAATGATTGGATGGGATATTTATTTCAAAAACTAAATATTCTAATGATGTTTTAAGAATATTATTAAAGGAAGACTCAAGACCCATGGAATATCGGGTGGTTGGAAGGTTGTAATTTGAAAAATATAGATACAGAAACACGGTTGATGTGACTACATATTGAAAAATAATTATATGTTTACTCTATTTTAAAACCACTTGAATGGATATATTATTCTCTACATTTTATGACTCCCATTTTTTTAGTGATCCATGGGAAATCCATATAGTGGTTGGGAAAATAAAACTATGATAGATCCATCATTTTATGTACTATGGGATATTTTATCACAATTAATCACATCAATATTTAATGGAATTATATAATGAAGATTTGTATGGTTTGATACATTGAAAAAAAAAATTCATATTATGATTTTACCCTTGAAATATAATTAATATCATGATACATAAAGAAGTATAATATCATAGTATAGGTTGAGTACATTGATGCCACTCAAGAATTCACCCAATTCATATTGATGAAACAAGAACTTCATGATGTGGGTGTTGATGGGAATTTTACTATTCTAACAATGTGGAATAATTCATGCATGATAAATAAAAGAAAAAAATATATTAAACATTCAAAGGAAATAAAAATCGAGATCAAATATCATTTCATGATGAAGAAAGTAGAACAAGGAATTTATGTATTAGAGTGTATATAAAAAAATATCATCTAATCGATATATTCATCATGGAACTACCAATATTGTGTATGGGGTGTGTTATAAAATATATTAATGGATGAAAAAATGTATACCTATCTTGTGAATAAGAATAGTGAAAATTTTATAATGAATGAATCATAGAATATGAAGGTGGCTGTATATGGATATAAATGAAGAATATGTGACCTAGAATGATAGTTGGACTGAATATAAAAGTATGATAGCTATCCTAATGGAATTCATTCCCCGCTGAATAATTTTTATATTTATTTATTTTATTATAAATTGGTTTTATACAAAATTTTAACCTCGTATAATTTAGAAAATTTTTATACATGGGTATCTCAAGGGTTGATCAAAGGGGGAAGAAACAACATTCACTTCCCATGTCCAGTTATAAAATTTAAATGCTTCAGTTTTTTTATGCATTCATTTTATAGTTATTTTTAAAATAATTTTTTCAATAATTGATCTTCTATTTGTTCACAATAGAATATTTCTTCTTCCACAACATGTAAATATTAAAATAATTTTCATATATAATTATTCATATGGTATAGTCTCGTTGACTAAGAAATGGGTGATGTAGTTATTGGGGTAATAAATTTTTAAGAACACTATATGGGAATTATTATCATGATGAGTACTTCATTGTGTAGAGATTTGTTTCAAGTGAATAAAATTTTATATATCACTAGAAAACATGAGGAATGTTTTGTGCTTAAAACTAGAATACACCAAAAACACAGAGTTTAATTCACACAAGGATTATAGATTAAAACACAAAAATTTAAATATTGTGATAGATAAATAAATAAATAATATTTAATGTCCCATTAATATTGGTTGAAACATTAATCAAATTAAGTTAAATATAACTGCATAAATATTTTGAAACCTTCATAGGGTTGATAATTGTTTCTTCTAACAACATCATTTTTTGTTTATGTTGTATATTCTCATTTGTTAATCAAAACCCCAAAACTATTTTATATATTTTTATATAAAATATAAATAGATAAAGATAATAATAATAACTAACATTATGTAAAAAGATAATTTTTTAGACTCTTTGTAATATAACGGGAGGCTTTCACAATAATTCATTCATTATTTTTTATAAATGCTATTATTTGGATAGGGCCTCAACATCCAACCATCAAGTTAGCACTATTTCTAGGGATTCCTTGTTGTTTTCACATAGATTTATCTATTTTGAGTCATATTTTCTTTTTTTTTGTTAATATAAATTGTACCTTTAATAATTATATTGGTACAATATAAATAATTTTACTCTATCATGATATATATATTTGGATGAACTCACAAAATTTGATCATAAAATATTCAAATAAACCCTCAAACCTAAATGTATTTTTATCAGTATAAGAAGCGATATATGATGGAATTATGGGATGGGAATAGTACCTAAAACAACTAAAACATAAAATGTAAAATCCTATATGAGGAGTCTTTATTCTGGAAATGGGGATGACCTTGTTTTCTTAAGGTTCAAACTTTCCAATCAGTTTCTAATGGGTTTATTCGTAGAACTGGAAACATCCAATGATTCTATATCGATGTGGACCTACTTTCCAAAGGTAGGTTCTCATTAGTTGTGGACCAATGAGGATAAAAAAGTTTTCATTGGTCGATAGGATGGGAGGTCAAGCTCATCACACCTTTTAATGGGAATTATTACCTACTCTGGGACTCTCTTATAGATTTAAGTTATGTTCATGAATCCTTATTAATTAACCCAGCATGAAAATGATTTTTTCCTTTAGATTTGGAAATCAATGATTGATATGTATTAGATTTATAGAATCTTTTATATGTATTTGAGGTTCTTCATTGATAGATAATCATCTATATTTATTTGATATTGTTAGTAAATGGTTCCTTCATCACATTATATATAAATCTCTTGGTCATTATGATACCCATATAGGTTTTAATTCCACTCAGTGGGGCACTTGAAGATTAATGTCGTTCAGAAAGACAAGGATTATTTCAGAGTTGGGATCGTACCCGCAGATGGGCTACCTACGTATCCCTCTTAAAAATAAATGATTCAGAACCCACGTAGTACGATAAGAAGTATATAGTTTAACGTTCTATGGGATAGAAAATAATTAATGAAAGAAGGGATTCAACCTTAGAAAGGATTCCTACGTACTCTACTTTTAAGGCACAGATCAAAGTTCCCGTAGTTCGGGTATTGAAGTATGAGGTTTATGCATGATTAATGGCCAAAAAGGAGATGTTGTAATTAATTCTACATTGTAAGCCCACATGAGTCATACTCGATGTGAGAAACAAGAGGTATCAGTAAATCTAACGATTGTGCCATGAAAGATGCAGTCATAAGAAATGATGTGGGTCTTACGTATGTATGACAGCCTAGGTAAATGATGACCAGGACATAGGAATGAATCCCAAGAGAAGGTTCCATAAAGGTATTTGTACTTTATAGAGATTTGGATCTTTAACCTGGGACATACTCCTGAGAAGGAGGCCCAATGATTAAGTGACTTATGACTAGGGATTATTCCTGAGAAATAGGACCAAAGTTAAAGGAAATTATGTTTGGGACTTACTCCTGAGAAGGTGGCCCAAAGTTAATTCCTCTAAGACAAGGAAGCCATCAAAGGATCCATTCCATAAATTTATTTGAATAGGATTTAGATAGACATATCATGAAGAAGAGAGGTGGAATTAAGGAAAGGAGGTTCCTAGGAAGGAGGCACATAAGTATTTTTCTGGCACGCATGTCCTAGTCACACAAGTATACATCCAGAGCATGAATCATCTTGGGAAAGGAATTATCTGTAGGGTAACACTTGGGTGATTTTGAACTCAAGTCCTTAGTATCATCCCAATAGGCTTCCAAAAGGTTGGTGCGCAAGTTCCCTTGGGAGGGAAAGGTGGAACACATGTGTTTCCATTTATTATAAGGGATGGACACTTAGGCGCACAAGTGTTGATGAGTTCTAACACTTAGGCCTTATTCCTCCTCTTTAAAGATTACATTATAGGAAAAAGGATTACCTTAGATGTTTTCAAAAGACGTCATACAAATAAATGGGTGACCAGATCTTGAATCTATGTTTTGGAAAATTCCTCCTCTAAATGGGGGGCCCACAAGGGGTATTTATAGGCCAGCTGAAGTTTGGGTGAAATTTCTCATAGGGCGTGTGAGTGACTTGCGCGCCCAAGGCTGGCACACAGGTATACATTTACGCCTTAATACCTTTGAAATATTTGATAACTCTTCCTTCTTCTTTGATTGAGGTACTCTCCTTAGTCAATCTTTGGAATGTGTGACGGAACAGAGCATCAAAAAAAGTCCCCCCTCAAAGGTGGATCTGAAAAAGGAAAGAGGGTTAAACTCTGAGGCAAAGGAGAAAACCAAGGATTTTGGGCATGTAGGTTTTGAGCCCGCAGGTAGCGGCGCGTAGGGGTACGACCTCACCTATAAATATGGGCACCACTCTCGCACAAAGCACCCAGCTTCCAATGATTATATCTCTCATCATACGAGTGATCTCTCGTGGCACAGGTGCTGCTGTAGGCGGTTGGTTTATTCTTCTAAATTATGTAGCGCTTTTATAGAGGTATTTTGACATGTGCGACAATACGTCTGTGCCCATACTTGTGCGGTCACACTTATGTGACCACACTTGTGCGCCTTAATTCCTTAGCCATTTTTTTGTTTTTCAGCACAAGTATTTAAAAAAATAGACATTAATTAAAAGATAACAAGTTGATCATTGTGAAGATTCAATGGCTCCTAGAAGAATTGGATCAGCTGATGAATTGGCTAGCAAGATAATTGATGATATGATGAACATAGTTGGATAATACTATTTCGATATCTGTGACAGCACTATCCCAGATTTGGAATATTACTTGAAGAAGTATCATGTTAATTTCCCACAGAGCATTTACTTGCCTTTATATGGACATGGTCATCTACAGGGAGTCAACGTTCCTAAGCCAAGAACTATCTCAATTATTCGTGGTTTCAAAATTACACAAACTTTTTTTCAGCAAATGTTTCAGTTGCAGGATCATTTGTTAATGGTGGAATAGTGGAGAAGGCATATATAATGCATCATATTATTTGTGAACCAGATCTGAAATCTCATACGCTCGACATGAAGCCACCCTGTTATCCCTATATTTTGGTTATGTTGTGCATTAAGAGTAGAAACAATGGTGTGAACTTTCAAATTTTTCCACCATGCCATTTCCTTATAGATATGAAAATGGAAACCCCATGGGCTAATATGTTTTTCACTTCCGGTTGGTGGAGAGAAGACTATCATGACATTAGAACAATATCTGAAAAGAGTACTCTCTCCATATGGATCGTTACTTCCAATGCCCCATTCTCAAATAAATGTATCCATCTTGCATCACTCTTGTACAGAAACAGAGTCACTGTTTGATCAGCAGAAAATTTTCTCAAATCACACTCAATAACATTCTTTTACAGTTGTTCCAAGAAGAGCTGGTATCATTGCGCCTCTTATTGTATCCAGTTGAATGAATGAACTCTAGGTGGATACTTATGAAACTCGGGATGCTGTAAATCAAATGAAGAGTTATGTTGAAAGCCTCTTCTAATTCTTGAAAAAAGAGTAGAGACTCCAATATGTGGATGTCCTTCGAACTCTTGTGCATAAATTAAAAACACATTCATCTTCAATCATTTTTTCTGGCATTCTCTTTCCACTTTATTTAATTAATATTACCTAAGCCAATGCTCCTAGTAAGCATAGTTTGATTTTTTCTATGGTGATACAATAAACCCCACAAACATTGTATCTTTTTTAGCTCAATATTTCTTAAATCATACAATATGTACGTTTAGCGAGCTGGGACTCGACATCTATTCAGAGTTCCTTTTACAAGTTCCCAATTTAATTAGTACCCTATCTCTTATTGGAAATTTAATGTCATGAATGTCAGACATAAAAAAGTCTAATGTTTAATGGTCGAATAGCTTTGACTGATTGGATTAAAATTGACTCAATTCATTGATAATTTGTTTGAAAACATATTACTATATTCGAGTATGGGGAAAACAAGTAAACAATGACCTAATGAATTTTGAATATGAGGGATGATATTAAAAAAGGGCTAAAAGGCATTAGAAGAAGTAGTTCCTAAGAGTGAAGTGACCACTATTTGACAAACCCGTTAGGGGGTTGAATTATGTAGGGTCACATAATAAAATTGGATGCGTAGTCAAATAATAGCATCTTTTGGATGACAGTTCTGTTATGTATACTACTTATGCAAAGCCACATAAAGGCACATGCAACATAGTCAAGTAAAAGAACTCTCAGAAATTTTACTTTTCTATTTCTAAAAAGCTTGTGGATGATAATGGAGATTCAAATTTTACAAATCATAGCGTTTGTTGTATGAAGAGGGGTACCTGAATATGGATAGGATATTCACAATCAAGATTAACATTGAATTAGATGAATGTCACTCCTAGGAAGGTCTGACCCAAAGGTAGGGAAGGGAAATATAAACCATAGACTTGAATACTTTAATATCATGAAAAATATAATGGAACAAATTTCTTAAGGATGTATATTTTTTGCGGATCTATACATATTGTCGTTAAGACCAATAAAGTCAAAAGACGTTTTCCTCCCAAGAATGAAATTACCACTATTTAATAAACCCGTTAGGGGGTTGAATTACGCAGGGCCACTTAAGGGAATTGGTTTCATAGTAAATAAAATGCATCTTTTGGCTAACAGGACCATTATTTTGACTACTTATGCAAGGCCACCTAAGGGCACGTGCTGCATAGTCAGGAAAATGAATTCCAGGGTATCATACATTTTGTGACAAGAAGTCAAGAAAAGGGTTATGGGGATCTAGAAGTATTTATGGTTAGGAGTATGACACATGAAAATGGGTATTTTCCATTACAGGAAGGATATACATAGACCAATGGTGACCTTAATCAGGTTGGGGTTGGGTCATGAATTGAAATGTTGTACTTCACTACATATCTCATTAGTATGAGAATCAAGCCATATGTAGTTCTTGAAATACAGTTTAATGTCATGTGGGACAAGAGTGTAGGAGATCTTATTTTAGGGTTATAGTGGTCAGACCATAATGAGGGAGACACATTGTGTGTTTGTTACAATCCGGATGTGAATAAAGACTATGGTTTTTACACCACATTCATGTGCTCACAGGGGGACCTTTTAGCCAAAGGAGAGAAAATGTAGTTTGGGGTTAGGCCCAAAGACATGGGGATGGGTTCGAGGGATGATCGAACGTTCCTACGTATCCCATATGGATGGGAATCAAGCCATACGTAGTTATTGAAATATCCTCTGTACATATTTTGTTTTTACATGTGAAGGGTGAAAGGGGACTTTAGTGCAATGACGGTTAGATCCCAGATTAACGGTTTGGGCATTGCCTTGTATGCACATATTCCCTGGAGTATAACATGATCGGTGATCAATGTTAATAATTATTTCTTCTTAGGTGGGGGTATTAGATATTGTTGTAGTTTATTGTCATATAGGAAAAAAGTTTGAATCGTTTAAGGTCATATGCATGGACCAGTGCTGCATAGTTTAACGTCATGAAGCTAGGACGTATTTCCATGCAGTTTAATGTCTTGTAGTGAAGACAATGGGGGACTGTATTGTTTAACATCATATAGAAAGGACGACGATGAACCAATGTGAACATATTGGTTTCGGGGGGAGGCTTCATGGATCAACATCATATGAGATGGAGGTGACCAGATGTGAAGATATTGGTTATGGGCTTGAACCTCGGGAGGTTACCTACGTACCCAGCCTAGATGGAAATGATCAAAGTCTGTGTAGTTCGATTCAGAATGAATTGATGATCCAGTTGTACTTGAGGACAACCTAAAGATGGTGTTGGGACTTACACGTGGTTAACGGCCCAAAGAGGGTGCTATGTTTGAAGCTTAATCTAAGCTCACGTGAGTCATGCTTGGTGTGAGAAACAAGAGGTAACACCAACTCTAATGATGCACAGTTAAATTTCCTATGGTACAACAAAGGGGACACAGTTTAACGTCATGTTGGATGACAGAGGGGCTATGCAGTTTAATGTCCTGCAACAAGAACAAAAAGGGGCCATACAGTTTAAAGTCTTGTAGTGAGGACATTAAGGTGTATTTGTATTACACAAAATACTTCTTCAAGAATATTTCATATGTTGGAGTTGTAATGATTTCTCCATCCACTGAGATTAAAGAATAAGCTCCATTGGATTAGACCTTATGTATTGAATAAGGTCCTTCCCACATTGGCTCAAGATTGGGAGGTTTCTTTCTTGGTATCGTTGGAGTTATGAGTACCAATACCAATTATCCTTGAATGAATGAATGAAGACGAACTTTTTTATTGAATTCTCATGCTATTCGATTCTGATAGACTACCAAGTGGTGCAGGGTGCACAATTTTTTTCATCCAATAGTTTAAATTCATCAAATCACTTCTGAGATTGTTCATTGGTGGATGAATGATCAACAATGGAAAATCTGAGTGATGGTAATTGAACTTCAATGGGAAAAAATTCTTCTCTTCCATATACCAATTAGTATGGAGTTGACCGTGTAGCAGTGTGGGTGGTGGTCTGATAAGACCATAAAGCATGAAAAAGTTTATCAAGCCATGATTCTTATCTTTATCCACCATCTTTTTTAGTATGTTTGAAGGTTTATTATTGAAGGATTCTATTTGAACATTGAATGTTTCATGATATTGAGATGAATGGTTGGATTTGATGTTGTATTCTTGATACAAATTTCTTACCTCAGATGAACATAAGTTGGTGCCATTTTTAGTCAGTATAGTATGAGGGACACCAAATATGGTAGTGATGTTAGACTTGATGAAGCTAAAAATACTTTCAGAACTAACTTCTTTGAGAGGTATTGCATCTTCCCATTTTGAAAAGAAATCAGTACCATTATGAATATACTTAAACCGCATTGATGTAGCCGAATGGTATGGTCCTACTACATCCATTCTCCACGTGGAAAATGTCCATGAGTATTTAGCAGTATAATGAAACTCTAGGGGTTGATGAATGATGTTGGCACATACTTTTCAAGAATGACACTACTTAGTGAAATCAACACAATCCTACATCATTAAAGGACAGAAGTATCCAAGCATTCGTATTTGACCAGAAAGCCTATGTCCAGACTGGTGGTCACCACAAACTCTTAGATGTAATTCATTCATGAAAACCATTGTCTCTTCACCATCAATACATCTGAATAGAATTCCATCAAAACCTCGCTTGTAGAGAATTTTTTTGGTGATCTGGGTTATTATAAAGAGTAAAATTGACCACACGTTTCCAGACTTGTTCTTTCCTGGCACTATCAAGTGGGAGTGTTCCATTTTTACAATATTCCCTGATAGGTGTCATCCATCTTGTAGTATGTCTATATGGTTCAAAAAAGGAACTGATTTCATTAATTTCGTCTATCTGATTTGAACAAAAGGTGAATCTACACAATGGTGGGAAATACTGATGATTGTTTCGTCCTGACTTGGATCTGCCAGGGCTGTGGCTGCATTAGAAAGTGCATCAGCTTGGGCATTTAGTGATCGTGAGACATAAGAAAATTTCGGTCTTGAGGGAAATTATTCCATTAACTCTCTGACGTAATCACACAAAGGGATTAACTCTTCTTTTTTGATGGCATAATCCCCATTGATTTGTTTGATTACCAAATCGGAATCACCTTTTACTTTCATGTGATTCACCTGCGCCTGAAGTGAAAATTCCAAGCCTGTGATGAGATCTTGATATTCAGCTTCATTAATTGTACCTCCATCCAACACTAAAATGGAATAGGGTAGCACTGCCTTTTCTGGGTAAATAATCACGATTCTTAACCCATGTTTGTTGATTTTTGGATCTTGCTTTTTCTTCCCTATTGGACTTCTGGAGGCCCCATCAAATTAAATTTCCCATGTTTGAGGATTATCTTGAATAGAGAAGACTTCCTCATCCGGAAGTTCAATATTTAAAGATGTATCTACTACAGATGGATGTTCAGCAAGGAAATCGGCCAGAGCGTGGCCCTTTATTGACTATTGAGACACGTATTGGATATAAAACTACTGCAAAATAACTGCCCACCTTTCCAGACAACCTGTAAGCATTGGAATACTAAGGATAAATTTGAGCAGGATATTGTGATATACCAATTAGACCTCATGATGTTGCATGTAGTGTCTCAATTTATTAACTGCAATGATTAATGCTAGGAAGAACTTTTCAATACATGAATATCGAGTTTCTACCTCAAGCATAGTTCGACTAAGATAGTAAAGGTTGTGTTCTTTCCCGACATCATTCTATTGTGCAAGGATGACACCCAATGATCACTCTAAAGCTGTCACATTGAGGATAAGTGGCCTTCCTTAAATAGGTGGTATTAATATCGGTGGACTCAAGAGATATTTCTTGAGGATATATAATTCCTCTTGGAAATCTTCGGTCCATTGTAAGGTGACTCCCTTTTTCATTAATTTATTGAATGGTAAACAATTTCCTTCCAAATTGGCAATAAAAAATAGACTATAGGCCATGTGTCCTATAATTATTCTTAATTCATTCAAATTTCGAGGAGGTGACATACCAATGATTGATTTTTTTTCTATGGATCAACTTTGAAACCACGATGGCGTACAAAAAATCCACGAAATTTTCCTCAGGTTACCCCAAAAGTACATTTCAATGGGTTCATCTTTAAATTGTGTTTTCGAAGTTTGTTGAATATGATTTCCAGATCAGCCATGTGATTAGAACATTTTCTGGATTTCACCCCCAAATCATCCATAGAACATTCAACAAATTTCCCTAAAAAGGGTTTGAAGATATGGTGCATGAAACTTTGATACGTTGCACCTGCATTCTTCGGGACAAAGGGCATTACCTGATAGCAAAAAACACCGTGAGGGGCTCAGAAGGCTATAGATTCTTCATCTTCTTGAGCAATTCGGATTTTAGAATACCTCGAATATCAATCCATGAAGGAAAGATATTCATAAATATTTGTTGCATCAATTAAGAGGTCTGTGATCGGAACCGGAAAATAAACCTTAGGACAATGCCGATTAAGATCTCTAAAGTCAATGCAAACTCTAATTTTTCTATTCTTCTTTTTCATAGGGACAATATTAGCCAACCATATGGGATATTGAAAATTTCTAACAAAGTTATCCTTGATATACTTATCAACTTCATCTTCAATTTTGGAGGCATAAGCTGGCTGTGTTCTTCTTGTGGCTTGCTTGAATCCTCGATGTTCTTTTGGAAAACCCAAATGATGAGTGGAAACATCAAGATCAAGACTTGGAATTTCTATATAATTCCAAGAAAATAAATCTCGATTTTTCTTTAAAAAAGAAGTATACATTTAATACTCTACAAGGGTCATGGACACACTAATTAAAGTGGGGCGTGGATGTTCTTTTGTACCAAGATCTATTTTTCTGAGTTCATCCACATTAGTGGAGATACGCTTTTCAAATGCTAAAGGAGCATCACCGAGATCTTCCTATTCTTCTTCAATATGAGTATCTTATTCTGAATCTACTTGCATAGTATATGATGAAATAGAACTTCCATGATCATGGGAGAAGTTAAAATTTGAACATTTTGAAGAAGAAGCTACCATTTCTGACCATATTCATGATAAAGGGTCTTTTTGAGGGGATAGAGTGGATATTATTTATTCAAAATCGATATCATTATTTTCCTTTGGAATTTATATAACTTCTTCTGGTCTGGTTGATGAAGTATAGAATTGCTGGATTTCAGTGGATGAAATGAAGACATCTCCATGTAAGCTTTCATCATAGCTTGGTCAATCGATAATTTATCCCATGTTGTCTAGCTAGATTTTAGTAATTGACATTATGGAATTTTCTATAAGAGTGTTTGGATTTGGGTCTATCCCGACAATTCGACTGATATGAAGCACATAATCTTTACTCACATGTATTAATGGGTTTACTGGAATCTTTTCCAAACCATATGAAGAATTAATATTGGTGACCTTCTTCGCTGTGGATTTTTCCTTTCCCTCAATGTGATAAAACACTCCCTCAATGTATTTAGATTCACATGTTTTGAATGGGGTTTGGTCACCATACAATGTCCCAATTTGACCATTGAAACAATATTTATGACATTGATGGTATGTCGAAGGTACGACCGCATGTTGATGTAGCCAAGGCCTTCCAAGAAACATTTTGAAGGTTGTGTCCTGATGAACAACCATGAAATATTAATTAGATACAAGGTCTCCAAATGGAATTCTGTCTGTAATTTCGCTAAGAGGTTCTTGTTCATACTTATCATATCTTTACAAAAACAATTTAGAATGAGAGAAATCAGATTCGGTGAGGTCCGATCAACAGAGTGTACGAATTGGAATGAGATTGATTTCTGAGCTATTATAAATGAAAGCTCTTCAGACATCTACATCATTGACTATGCCTGATAGATACAAAGGTCTGATATGTCCATGTACGACATCATCTTCATATTCATCTGTAAAAGATATCACAACATGTAATTGTGCAGGATCATTCTCTGTATGGTAGACTTTAACCGCAACAATTTCAGTTTCGAATTCTTGAGGAATTGAAAAAGCCTCAATAAGCACCTCTCGAGGATCTTTTGATAGATTCAAGGCATCCAGAATTGATAACATGGCCAGTACTTGGGCCAAATGTTTCAAGATGTCATACTTTTGGTCCAGTGGTCTACGTTTTCCATCATGAAAATGTGGTTTTGTAGGTGCCTTGGACATTGATGCTTTTGTAGTAGATGCATCTCGTATCGGGGTAGGCATTGGAAAAACTCTTGGCTTCAGTAGATTAGAACATCTTGGTCTATCTATTTTCTTAGAGGAAGAAGGTTGGACCTCTAATCGGTCTTCCAAAATAACTCTGTTAGGACCAAATCTTCCATGCGTAGAAGAACTTTCTTGTTTCTGTTCATCCCACTGAAGGGCTTTTCCATGAGTTTTTTCCGCATATAATGTTCTAGAAAGGGTTGGATTTAAATTGGGGCTTCTATAATATCCACATATTCCCATGTATCTTATACCTATTCCTCTTCCTCTAATTCCACTGTTTAATATAGGGAACTCATACTCATCATCATAGAAACTATTATTGGCATAAGGACATGTTAAATGAATCATTTTAACAGAATCAAAGATCAATTCTTCATCTGATGATGTTTTTTCCTGATGAACCAATTTAGGTTGTGCTGTTTGGTGTGGCAGTGCCCGTGCTTTTGTAGCAGATGGCATAAAATCTGCCAGTGTCAAAGACAATTTAGGCTCTGACACGAGATCGTCTTCTTCTGACTACTCTTCATTCTTCAAATTATGCTGCTTCTTTGAAGATTTTCCTTCTGATGAAGGAGTATTTACTATGGAATTCATAGAAGAATACAAAATTAGTTGATTCAAATGTGTTCATAAAATGGCATGAGTTGATTGATCATTTTCCTGACTATCCAATCATCATATTTCTGTGCATTTTTAATTTTGATTCCATACCACTCACCCTCTTCCTCTGAATCAGTAGCAGCAACACATGCTACCTGGGCTGAAGAAGCTTTCCGTTTTACTTGTCCATAATCCTCCATCTATTGCAGGAGGTCTATGAAGACAAAACACTTTTGAATGAGATTCCTCAACATCTGATTAAATGGGAAAGATTTGGGGAGGTCATTATCTCATTCCTTGTTTGAGCTTTTGGGCCTTGGTAACTGAACTAGGCTGTTCTCCAGAGACGAGATGAAGTAACCTGGAACTTGTTCATTCAAGAAAGAATGATATTTATTCTTCAAATCTTCGAACTATTTCCACCTTTGATCTTTTTGATCATCTTGATGAGGTGGACGTTGTTGTTGATGTTCAGAAGGTGGATCCCTTCGATATGATGAAGTTCTTGAACTATATGTAGGTATAGGTGCTTGTGTATGTGTAACTATAGCAGTCTCCCCATTCCCTATTCTCCTTTCTGGAACTGATAGAATTACACAAGTTTCAGCGTTAGTATTTATAAGATATTCTTCTATCTTCTGAACGATTGAAGTAAGGTCTCGAGAACATCCTATTTATTTCACAGGGATCAATGGTGTGCGTATTTCACCAAGCATATTTGGCACACAGATTGGAAACGATTTTTCTTGAGGGAGTGATAAGATTAAGGAATATGTTAATCCCTTCCAGCGAGAAATGAAATATGAAACTATTTCATTTTCCCATTTCTTACAACTGGTAAGATAAAAAATTGTCATCCTTGGAAATGTTGAGATGAATTGAAGAATAAATCATTGATGGATATCTTCCCACCCAGTAATTGACAGGGATTGCAACCTTGTATACAAACAGAATAAGGCCCTTGTAATGACTGTACAAAACACCTAATCTTAACTACTTCTTGTTGTTGAAAAGTTCCCATCATAGGATCATAACGAGAAACAAAATGAGTTAATTGGTGTTCTGGATATCCCGAACCATTAAAAATTGGGAATGTGGTACTTGCAAAATTTTATGGGGGAGGAATTACATCCACCCATTCAGGGTAAGATCTCTTTTATGGTTGAATTTTTGAACGCTTTCCTTCCAATGTTTCCAACCGAGATATTAATGAATCAATGGTAGTCATTAATTTTTTAAAAACTACTGGTTGAGCTTTCACCTGAGTAGGTGCCATAACTGGAGTTTGGACGGGTGTGGCGACCAGGACCACCACTGATGGTAGTTTTGCTGGTTGTTGTTGCATATAACCCAAATGATTAGACCTATGATGGAGTACTAGTAAAGGGGGATATTCTTGATCTATCCAAGTAGCTGTAGAAAATTATTTTGACTTACTAACTCTAGTATGCTTAGGAGAAAGACTACCTTGAAGTAGTTCTGCATTTAACTTCTTTAACTCCATCATTTCTTCTTCTTGTTGTGCGAACCATTGCTCTAATGAGAGTGATTGGCCTTCTCCAGAATAAGGGTGCAATGTAAAATAACTTTTACCCTTTTCTTTGGCATGTTCCTTTCTGACACTACTTATGCATAGGTGTAGAGAGTTGAGTCTGCTCTAAATTTGTCATCGGAGCTTTCTAACTGACTTCTCCGGGTGCTACCAAACGAGATTGTTGGAAGGCTTGATGACCATTGGAAGGTGTATGTTCCTGTTGTGTCTTATTCATCATGTATGGTTGATGAATTTCCTTCAATACTGGCATATAAGACTGCTGACAGAATTGGTGATTGTAAACAGGTGTATGTTCCTACATATCAGTTACAACCATATTAGATTGGTGAGCTTCTTTGGATTCAGTTAGATGAGCCTGTAGACTGGATAATGAATTATAAATAGGTGTATATGCCTGCCTATAGTACTACGCCATAATTTCCAGGCGGGATTGATGTGTTACGGCCAGACGAGTCTGCTGGGCAGTGAAAACATGACGAACGGGTGAATATTCCCGCTCGTTGCTTGCCATCAAGTTAGGTTGGTGGACTTATTCGGAGAGGGAAGAGGTAATAACCGGCTCCATGTTGGCTGGATTTCACCTCTGATTATTCTCCTTACGTGCATGCGTCTAAGGGACCTGAGGCAAACATATAGAGGTGATACCCTCATCATGTTGAGAGTGCACTACCGCACGAGTCTGGTGGCGATTGATAGTGGGATTTCTCAAGAAGGACTCTTGCCTTCATGAACTGAGGCCATGGGTGACCTCTTTATTCACTTCCCTGTAATATGGGATGGACTGGTTGTTGTGTTCTAGGGATAACGACCCATAGCGGTTGGAACCGGTGGTTGGCACCACCTGCTTCTTGACCGCTGGTTGTCGCTGTCCGAACAACCAGGGTGAGTTGTTAACTTGGAGGGCCTATCGAGCATCCTCCAAAGTCGGGATGGTATCGTGTTGATGATATTCCATCATTAATTCATTTGAGACCCAGTGTTTTAGATGATTAGTCGGTGATGTCGTCCTCAGAGCGGACGAGGATCCAGCAGGAGTAGCGGCCGAGGCATTCACATGTTTGAATTTTAAAGAAGCCATTTCTTATTTCAAAGAGATCATGAAAAAGAGTGCATGTTTTATTTAGAAAACATAATCAAGATAAATTTTTTCCAAAATAAATTTTTTGGTTGAGCATATATGTTATTTATTTCATTTATGGCCGTCATATGGAATTTAATATGGGCCTAAAAAAATAAGTTAAATGAGGAGGATCATCATTAACTTCCCAAAAGCTAAGGAAATTTGGAATAAATGGGGCCCGACACCAGATGCATCACTGGCCATGGCTTCTAATCTTCCCGTTCTCTTAATGCGCTGGTGTGCCTCTCTCTCATCGGCTAGTGCAGGTTCACTCTACACCCTGTCCTGGATCATCTGGGTCCAGCGTAACGATGTTGTTTTCCATCACATGCATAAACCTTTTGAATTATGGACTGAACGGGCCACTTCATGGATTGAGGGATAGAAACACCACAATGGAAATCAAATGCCAGATGTTCCCCCCCTCAGGTCCCCCTCATTGGAACCCCCCATTGGAAGGGATTCATAAGATCAATGTGGACGCATCTCTTTCCAAGGATGGACTTGTCTCCCCTAGTCTCCTAACCCGTAATCATCTCGGGAAAATTATCACTGCAAAGTATGAATCACACCATGCCTTTTGGGAACCAGCCGTTACTGAGGCTAATGACATCCTGGTAGGTTTGATGATGGCATTGGAATGTGTATGGGATGATATCAGCATTGAATATGACTGCCTCACCATGATCGATGCCATTAACCACCACGATGGTGGACTCCAGTCATTTAACCTTATCATCAATCGAATTCTCTCACTCTGCCAATGCTTTTCATTATACACATTCTCATTTCCCAAAAAGGGAAGGAAAAAATGTGGCCCACCAACTGGAGGCATCAGGCCTCATCGAGGCCAACCAACTCTTGCTGGATAATTTCCCTCTGTGGCTTTGCTTATATATGTCTACGGATATTCCTCATTAATAATGTCTGTCTTTTCTCCAAAAAAAAAGTAAAACATCATTTTAACATGGTTAAGGATTCACGCCGGGTTAACCATTTTTTGTTTCTTCTGGAAATGGGGATGACCATGTTTGTTTAAGGTTCAAACTTTCCAATCGTTTTCTAACGAGTTTATTGGTAGAACCGAAAACATCCAATAATTCGATATCCATATGGTCCTACTATCCCAAGGTAGGTGCTCATTAGTTGTAGAATGATGAGGCTTAATAAGTTTTCATTGGTCGAGAGGATGGGAGGTCCACCTCATCACACCATTTTGTTCGGAATTATTACCTACTATGTGACTCTCATATATATTTAAGTAATGTTCACGAACCCTTATTAATTTAACTAGCATAAAAATGAGTTTTCCATTAGATTCGGCAATCAATGATTAATATGTATGAGATTTAGATATTATTTTACATGTGTTTGAGGTTCTTCATTGATAGTGAATAATCATTATTTATTAGAGATTCATAGTCAATGGTTCCTTCAACACATTATATATAAATCTCTTGGTCATTATGATAACCATACTGGTTTTAAAGAAACTCAATGGGGCACATAATTTGTATTGTCATTCGGAAAGGCAAGGATTTTTTAGATATGGGATCGTACATGAAGATGGGCTACCTATGTACCATTGTTAAAAAGAAAGGAATCAGAACCCACGTAGTTCGATAGGAAAGATATAGTTTAACATCATATGGGATGGAAAAGAATTAATGAAAGATGGTCTTGAACCATAGAAAGGCTTCCTACGTACTCTACTTTTAAGCCATAGATCAAAGTTCACGTAGTTCGCATATTTATGTATGAGGTTTATGCATGATTAATGGCCCAAAGAGAGATGTCATAATTACTTTTACACTCTAAGCCCACGTGAGTCATACTCGGTGTGAGAAACAAGGGGTATCAATAATTCTGATGATTATTCCATGAATGATGTAGTCATAAGAAATGATGTGGGTCTTACGTATGTATGAAGACCCAAGTAAATGAAGACCAGGATTTAGGAAAGAATCCCAAGTGTTGGGTCCATAATGGTATTTGTACTTTATGGAGATTTGGATCTTTAACCTGGGACTTACTCCTAATAAGGAGGCCCAATGTTAAAGGGACATATGACTGGGGCATAGTCCTGAGAAGGAGGCCCAACGTTAAAAGGAAATTATGATTGGGACATACTCCTGAGAAAGAGGCCCAATGTTAATTCATCTCAGGAAAGGAAGCTAGCAAAGTAACCATGACACAAATGGATTTGTAAAGGGTTTTGAAGGCTATATCTTGAAGATGAGAGGCGGATTTTAAGAAAGGATGTGCCTAGGAAGGAGGTGCGCAAGTAGTTTTCTGGGGTGCAAGTCTTGGTCATGCAAGTATACTTGCGCGACATGAGTCACCTTGGGAGACGAAAAATCTGTAGGGTTATACATGGGCAATTTTGAACTCAAGCCCTTAGTATCATCCGAAGATGCTTCCAAAATGATGGTGCAGAAGTTCCCTTGAGAGGGATAGGTGGCGTCCAAGTGTCTCTGTTTCCCTTAAGGGATGGACACTTAGGTGTGTAATGGTTGATGAGTTCTAACACATAGGCCTTATTCTTCCTCTTTACTGCTTCCATTCTAGGGAAAGTATTACCTTAGAAGAGTTTGGAAGATGTTAGAAAAATACGTGGCCGACCAGAGCTTGAATATATGTTTTGGAAAATTCTTCCCCAAAATGGGTGGCTGACAGGGGTATTTATAGGACAAATAAGGTTTATGAGAAATTTCACTTAGCACGCGCAAGTGACTTGCGCGCCTTAATGTGTTTGCAATATTTGATGAATCTTCCTTCTTTTTACTCTCCTTAGTCAATCATTGGACTATGTGACGGAATAGAGCATCAACAAGGGGATATCTTAATATGGAACATTTAATTTTTCTATTGATATAGATAATTGTTAATTCAATAAGAATTTAAACCTCCTAAATTTTGATAAGTTGTACAATAATTATGAAATGATGAAAAATTATATAAGGATTGGACTGGGAAAAATAATGATATAATTTTAGATGAGATACAAGAGATGATAGAACATGCAATTTAAAATTATTATTCCCTCATCCAAAAAATTACACAAAGGATATAAAAATGATAATAATTATTACAAAATGATGACAAAAATATCCTTGACCATTTAGGAAAAAATCTAATGAATTATGGAAAAGATAATATAATTTCATCAACTACAATACCCAATAAAAACATTTTCATATAAGCATTGTATAAGGATGAAGATATATTTATTTATGATGTTGAGGACGTTACATTATACGATATATACTATTCCTGGCTTTCCATCATCCACATGTCACAACACTGGTCTTGCACTTCATTTTTCCCATATGCGTCGCTCTCCATATCACCACATCGCCCCACATCACAGGATCTCTATTTTTCTCTGCCTCCCACTACCACTCTCATTGATATTATAGTGGTTCATGACCTAGAGAACCGTCAGATGCCCTCCCCCCATCGCCCTCCCTCTCTTGTTCTACAAGTCATCGGTCTCGGAACTCCTTCTTCTCCCGGTTTCGACTGTAGTCTAGCTATTTTTCCCTTTACCAGTCGCGGTTGGGATTAATTATTTGCGACATACTGTTCCTAAAGACTCTCCATGCTGGCGTCATCCTCCTCTCAGTTATCTTGTATACCATTGTCCCCGCACATCATCTTCCTATTTCCCCCGGTTTCAGCATACCCCTCCATCTTGTTCAATCATGCACTTGAATTTTTGTGGATAGTTTTTCCAGCTCGGGAATCCCTTTTCACCGGACCGTGCTACATCATGATGTTAATCCAAAATCATCCATCCCTTCCTTGCCCTCAAAGTAAATCCCATCATATTTTCTTCTAACCGCTAAAATTCCTTACCTTAAACCGCTTATAGTTTTCAATTTTAGGTAGGTATTCAAAGAATTTATTGTATTGTAATTTCATCTAAAGTCACCATCCCTTCTCTGTAGGCTTGATGCATCTTCTATTCTATCTTGCATAATCTTCTCACTTCAGGTATGAACATAACAGTGTACTAAAAAACATAAATCCTTTATGTATCATTTCTGGTATCATTTAAGTTATATAATAGTTCGGGTTCATTTAATATTTTATGAATATTCTTTTAACCTTTTAACTAAATAATATACTTTTATTTTTTCTTTTAAGATTTTCCTTGCAATTTATTCTGATTTCACTTTAGTTTAGCGCATTGATATCCAAATGCAGATTTAGTTTTCTGAAATTACATGACCAATTTTGAAAAAATAAACTTCTTATGTAGTTTGGTATTGGAATTGAATTAAAACTTATTTCATCTTCAATTTAGTTATGTATGTGGATATCCAAATAAATATTGTTTGTCTGATTTTATGTTTACTAAATTGAAAAAATGTCAATTGTGGTCTCATTTATCCTATTCGGTTTTTCCCTTTATTATGTAAATTTCTTTCACTTTTATTTCCTTTGTTCATTATATGGTCTCATTGAACACCTTCACTATAAGCTACAAAGGAAGAACAAACCAACATGAATTTTCTGCCAACTCTAGAGATGCATGTTTCCATTAGAGGCTACATATAAAGGGACGATAGGTATTTTATGATTTATTTATTAAGTAACCTTGGTAATATTATTTTTACTATCCCCTTTTCATTAGTTTCATTCATTATACATTCCACATGATCTGTGCTGACAACTATTGGAATCTTTTTTAATGTCATATACCAACCTGTCTGGTACTCCATGTAAACTAGTATCTATAGCTGAAATAACACATGGAGTCACACACATGCCATTATCATATCTATGTATCAATGGTTGGTTCTGTTTTCATTAAGTAGAAGCATATTTATGATGTACAAATATGCTTGTCAGACTAACTAAAATCAGTCATACTAAATAAATTTTCTTATAGTGCCTGAACAGTTGTCTTCTGGGTTAATTAAAAACATGTATTTCCCATAAAAATGTACCAATATAGGGGTACAATGCAGACTGCTGATGAAGGAATGACATAAATTTGGTGAGTTTTCTAATATATTCACTTTAAATTTTTGCTGTTATTTACATTATTTTATTATCTACAATCATTGACATTTCTACAATATCAATGGAAACATCTACTATAAATTTTTCTATGGAATATGGAAGTCTATTTGGATCCCCAAACACTAAACCTATACAAAAATATACATTCATGAATGGAGTCACATGCATGACATTATCATATCTAAGTAACAACAATTATTTCCGTTTAAATTTACATGTATAACCCATTAAACTACGCATTATATTTCAAACTAACAATGTTTATTTCAAATTAACTTCTTCTCTATCGATAGTGCCAAAACAATCTGCACCTCTGTCAACGTTGTCAGCTGTATCTTACAAATGGAAACCATGACTGGGTGGCTTGACACATTATCCTTTAACTTTTTATAAGTATCATAACTATTGTATTTCATTCACATGTTGTATGTCATACAACATTTGTATTCCCCTTATAAAATTTCGGTCATGACATTGTGTAGCTTTAAAGGGTGAAGAAAATAATCTATCAGTTTAATCAGCAGTTACCTCAATGTAGTAAGAACAACTTCTATTTCTACACATTACCATTCTAGTTATTCTAGTTATATTTCTTACGCTTCCCTATAGAAACAAATTCTTTATAACTTCTTCTGCAGATGGAAACTACAAGACATCATCGTGTGTAGGTATGTTGTACACCTTAAGTTGACATGCACACATATATATACAAATGTAAATTTTGTATAGTAGTGACTTTTTCTCTCTAACTACTTTTAGGTTTTGGTCAACAATTATTTGTTCGATAAGTAGTGAGAAAAAAATACTTTTGAGGACCATGAAAACATTAATATTGTCATAAATGGTGTAGAAAAATATAGAAGTAATTTAATGTACATGTTTTACTGAAAAAATTATTGAGTTTTTTGTTATTTATGCCATCCCAATGTTACATACCGTTGGTACTATAGGAGTGTCACTAGAAGAAGACATTGTCCATAAAAGGAGTTTGTGTACTTAATAAACAAATTAATGGTTCATTAATACAAAATCATTCTATCTGCTATTGACTAATGTTTTTTAATAACCTAGTATACATTACTTTTATTTTCAATCTAGTTGTTATGATATTGGAGAGCCTTATATCATCTATCAATATTGTCAGTCTTTTCTGTGGTTTAATGAGAGAATCATGAAATTTAGAAATTGAAAAAAACAACGCATTTCTCTATGCCACTCGATGGGAAAGGTTTCTTTGTACTTACTAACACAATGTCTTGAATAATTAAGGATGTTTTTGTTCGATCAAAATTCTATTGAAGCCCGATTATTCCAAGACCACATGCATATTTACAGTTCGATGTATTCATTCATTCCAATGGTTGGAAAGGTAGATAGGTCATTCAATAATGGTCTACTGACATGTATATTCAGATTACATAGACAAAACTACCATAAAAGAAGGAGTTTATATCCACCTAATGGACATCCACCAAGGTTCTCACAATTGCATGTGTTTGATACTACACATGAGTGTCAGAATAGAATTCACAGACTAAGGTATTGTTTATACTAAATGCATTCTTCTTTGTTGAAAACCCCATCACAATTTTGTATTAACCTAAATAAATGATCCATCTTTGAAGACATAAATCAACAATCAATTATTAACTACAATACTGTTGAGAATCTACAATAGATTCTTCATGATAACAATGCTTTGGATAAAGAATTTATAAGTACAAGGGATGTTCTTAACCATCCGAGGGTTCCATCATCTATGCTACAGATTCTTAAAATAAGATATTTTTTTGTCTAGATATAACCTGTCAATTACATCTGAAATTGCAATACTAATTGTCAGTGATATTGAGGATCTCAACCAAGGTCAGTATATCATCATTCAATCCAAAATAGGTGATTTACATAGAATTGATGAGCATCACCCATTGAATAATCCATTACAGTATCCTTTGATTAAAATAGGTGTCCAGGATGAATATTGTGGAAATGTGTTGCATCATTCTACATAATTCACAACAAATACATCACTCGTGAAGGTAATAGTGAGCGAGTACTTTGCATTCCACATGAAATTCCATGATAAAGATACATTGAAACTAATTTCATGCAGAATACTACTTCAGTTTTCTGTGGATTCTTATACAATGATTGAGTCTCAAAGGATAACATTCATTTGCATTAATCAAAAGAAATTAAGGGTCCAACTCTACAATGGGTCACATGATGTATTGCATCGAGGTGACTATGAGGGGACATCCCGCGGTAAGCATATAATATTACCTTCTACATTTTTGGGTGACCCAAGGTAAGTGATCTAGAATTTCCAAAATTCCATTTCTATATGTAATTGGTCCGGGTATCCAGCTCTGTTTTTAACAATTACAAGTAACCTAATGTGGCCTGATATAACTCGATTTCTTAGACATCGCTATCTCCGTCCACTAGACATCCCATAAATATTATCTTGAGTTTTGAATATTATGGTTTATCATTTAATGAATCATTTAACAGAAGATTATTTCTTTGTAAATTCATGGGACGGTAACTCTCTTTTTTACTTACTATCTTGTATGTATAGTTCCATATAATATATTTTTTCATCTACAAATAACCAACAAACTCTTTTCTTCCCGATAAGTTGTTCAACCCATGGTATTTTAAAATTGTGTCGTTCCTCATGTGCACATCCTACTATTTCTCTATCATGAAAAAAATTTCACACTCCAATAGATGTAAACAAGATTTTGTGTTCTGAAATTCCAAATAATTGTGATTACCTAATTTTTCATGAAGCTGTTATGAATTTTATGATCCATGGCACTTGCGGTAATGCCAAATGTAGTTCTCCATGTTTGATATTTGAAAAATATTCCAAAATTTTCCAATTACGTTTTTTGGGAATACCATTGTTGATAATGATGGGTACATTTTCTATTGCAGAAGAGATGATGGAATAACATTTCTAAAAAATGGAGTCCATTTATATAATGGATTTTTTGTACCATACAATCATGTTTTGCGATTTTAGGTATCAAGTACATCTGATTATTGATGTTTGAAATCGTTCATCTTTCATCAAATATCATTTTACGTATATTATAAAAGGAAATGATCGTGTAATAGAAGAACATTATGAGGGAAGCAATATAGAGTTCTCAGATAAAAATAATGATAAAATAAATATGTACTATGATTTTTAGTACATATCTCCTTATGTGGTCTCTTGAAGGATATTTTCTTATGATATTCATTACAAATATCCACCAGAAGAGAGGTTAGGTTTCCATTTAGCAGGACATCATTCTGTGGCATTCAACGACAATGTTAATATTCGATATGTCCTAAATCACTATAACATATCTGAAATAATGATCACCTCTTTATTTCAAGAAAATTTAATTTCCCTAGAGCGTAGAGCTCTAAATTTTTCATACATCCGATCTATATTTTTTTTACCACTCAAATGAAATGAAATGGCATCGTCAAAGGTATGGATTTTCTATCGGTAGGATATATTATGTTCCTCCAACAATGAGAGTGCTATTTTACTTGCAGATACTTATAAATACTATCAAAGGTGTTACTTCAAATGAAGATCTCAAAACATTGAACAACATTACTCATGGAACATTTAAAGAGGCATGTTATTACATTGGGACTACTGGCAGATGAAATAATATTTATTGAAGCTATAAAGGATGTTTCAACCTGTATAATGGGACATTATATATGTAGGATCATTTAAAGAATGTTATTTTCTAATAGCATTTCTCATCCAAACATTGTTTAGTAAAAAACCTGTCACATTCTAGCTGATAAAATTATATATGCCCAAAGACGACGGCTAAAGATTACATTTGTGAATATGTTTCATAGTATATATTTTAAAACAAGTTGATTCTAACTAATGTATATATTTTTTCATATGTATTATGATGTTAATGTAGGATCGAAATAATGATATAGATGCTCAATATACAAGAGGGGGTGAATTGTATACTTTATAAATTTCCTTAGATAAGGAAAAACTATGTTTAACAAAGTTAAACTAAGCAAATTCACAACACCTCTAATCACCAACTGGAGAATTGGAACCAAGGTTTACAATATAATATTCTACCTTAAATCTTATAGAATATAAACTACTTGGAGTACAAGTGTAAGGAAATATGAGAATGTTATACTTTCCTTACAATAAAATATGCAGCGGAAAAACAAGTAGTAAAATTACAAGTAACAAGATATGAATCTTTTAACCCAAAGAGAAGGGTATCCGAAAACCTTCGATAAAGGTCCCTTGATTTATACTTTCAAGCAAGTCTATATTACCCGCACCAAAGAAAGCCCTCGATATGAATATCGGAATCTCTATCTTGCTATCCCCGCAAGCCCTCAACTTCAAGGTAGTTGGAACCTCTGTCTTCCTCAGCAAGGAAGCCCTCGAAAATCAAGGTAGTTGGCAGCTCTGTCTTCCTATCCCTTAAAGTCCTCGAATGTAATCACCAACATTCGGAGTCACACAAAGAAATCTGAACGAACAGTTCAGTACACACAAGGCATGAAAATCTTCTCTCTCTAGAATTCACCTTAACAGCGTGTGGTCTCTAGATCGATCAATTTGTTGTTGAGCTATTTCAAATGAGCTCCTATTTATAGGCAAATTTCAAACGGTCAGCTCCCTCCTCCAACGGTCATATTTTCCATGAAATTAGAAGGGACCTGTACACGTGTAACTCAACCAACGATTAATTATAAACAGAATGAACGACATCGTTTAATAATAAATCATGTATAACTAAATGCACGCCATCGTTTTGAAATGAGGAATATGTAAGTAAAAGCTATTCAACAATTTGGAGTGTAAGAAAGTCAAAAGTTCAGAGTCTAACCAAAATGAAATTAGGATTCTATGTTAAGAAATGTTCGGATTCTGTTTTATAGGAATTCGGAGTCTGGTTTCACCAGACATTGGAATCTGAACTTGCAGAGTTCGAAGTTGAAATATTAAATGTTCGGAGTCAAACTTCATAAGAGTTCGGAGTCGAACATCATTCGAGTTTGGAGTCGAACCACATAATAGTTCGGAGTCGAACAACTTAAGAGTTCGGAGTCAAACTTCATAAGAGTTCAGAGTCAAACTACATAAGATTTCGGAGTCGAACTACTTAAGAGCTTGGATTTTAACTTTATACGAGTTCAGATTCGAACCACTTAAGAGTTCGGAGTTGTAATGCTTAAGAGTTTGGAGTCGAACTGCTTAAGAGTACAGAGTCGAACTCATGAAAGTTCAGAGTCTAGAATTTGGATTGGAACTTCATTACAGTTCACATCCAGAATTCGGATCCTAAAAACAGAATGCTCCAAATCATTATATTAATTGACTTCTGGGATTTTGTGTATGAATCCAGTTTTTGTACTAAAGAAAAATATTTCTATGTATAAGAAAATCTGGGTTAGGGTAAATTTCCTTAAAGAAGTAAATTTTCCTTATGGAGGGAAAATTTATATTTCCTTAAGTATAAGGTTTTTGTGATTTTCAAAACAAAATAGAATGGAAAAGTCATAAAGAAAACCTTATTGACTCAACAATCTCCCTGTTTTTGGAAAGCACCAACATCCTTTCGAAAAAGCATATAAGGATTTTGAAAAAAATTCATTAGAATTTGAAATTAAAACTTATCTCTCTTTGTTAATTGATGAAAATGAATACAACTAACTCCCCCTTAGGCATTGAAACTCTAAGGATTGTATTCTAAGTTTCTGGAGGGGAGTTTTCATTATTGTAAGAATGAAAAACTTCGTAGTGGGAAACTCATCCTTTCATTAAGAATATTTCTCTTAGAAATTTTTCATTTCTCCTCCTTAGGAGTAGTTATTTTTCCTTCTCCCCCTTTGTGATTTTCAAAAATAATTGAAGGGAATGGAAAAAATATATATGGTACCTGAAACATTAGTATATAAAAAGATACAACCAACCAAATAATCAATTCATTAGAGTTGGAAAATTTTACAATGAAAGACAATTACAATAAAAGAACGGAGTGGGTTCATTTGTCTTCCTTTTCCTTCGAGATGATCTTTTTTAATAAGGTTTTGAGTTTCTTCAAGTCTCTTTGATCTTCCTTGACTTCCCTCTCTAAGGATTTTGTCTTTTCTTCTTGGCCTTTTAATGCTTCAGCCTGAGCTTTTTCCTGAGCCTCCATGGATTCTTTTTGCAACATTAACAACTCATTTTGCTGAATGAATCTTTTTTCAAGCTGAACCCGGAGATTTCTATCATTTATAAGATTTGGAGCCATAGAATATTCCTTGTCATTCAGTTCCTTCACATGTTGACTCCGGGAACTCGGCTCAATAATCAGCTCATCTTCAAGATTCTAAACCTTTTTTTCTGCTGTGTCAAAAGCTTCTTTCACATCATTCTAAAAATTATCATACACAGCCAAGTCTTCTTCAACTCCCTTAGAAAACCTTTTTACCTTACTGCAAGACTTTATATGTATATCATAATCGATAAGAAAACTTTTCTATTCAGCTTCCAACTTCACAAACATATCTATGGCCGTGGATAAAGAATCTGATTTCTGATTCATACTTTGTTACAGCATCAGCAATCTGGAATCTATTGTTGAAAAAATCGGAATGGTGTCCACCGACTTCTTTAGATATTGAACCACATAATCATGCCCATGAGATGATGATTCTGAATCAGAAACTTCTCTTTGATACTTCTCTTCTCTAACATACACCATCTTTCTTCTAAAGGTACCACCAACCTCTTTCTTTATGATGACATCTTTTATAGGTGTCTCCATGAGAGTTTTCTTCCCCTTATCATCTCTCGGAATATTTTCTTTATTACGGCATAATTCTTCAGATTCAGACACTTGGATATTCTGGTCTTCATCGGGTTTCTGTTTTTCATGTCCTTCCTCAAGAAAATTCCTCTCATAGGATTCTTTCTCATCCTAGAAGACATTTACTTCTTCTTGTTGTTGTTTCTTATCATCATTCTTACTAGATTACTGATCTGCCTTTCCTGGAGATACTAACATTGCAGATTCAGTCTTATATTTGTAGTCCTGTACTTGCTTGATCAGGGAATCCAAATCTTCACTTTCCTCTTCTTATTCTTATTCTTTAACTTCTTCATCTACTTCTTTAGCAACTTCTTTCTCATCTGCTTCAACTATTTCATAACCCTTGGATATATCTAGAGTGATGTAGTTCTTGGATGGAGTTTCTGGTAAAGATGTTTCAGCACCTAAAGTTTCTGGAATGGGAAGTATTCCAGAAGCCAACTCTGTAGCTTTCCGCAATGATTGCACTACTTCGGCTTCAGACAGCTTCTTTTTCATCTTATTTTCTTTTGCTTTTTTCTCTAGCTCTTCCGCAGCTCATTCCTTTAAATCCTTAGCCTCTGCAGGGTCCAATATGAATTGTGGATCCCCTTCCTTCCTATTCTCTTTGTCTTCCCTCCACTTGGATGCCACTTCATCTGTATATGTTTTCTTCTTCTTCGGCTTGGGGGGAGTAGACTGAGTTTCCTTAGCCATAGGATTTTCTTCGTTAGCAACCACTTAACCTTTCTCTTCTTTCATTCCTTTTTGGATGGTTCCGGATTCTGTGTTTCTTTTTGAGCTATCTCAACCTCTTCCACAGACAGAGGGTAATATTCTCCGGATTCACTGGAAAAACCCATCTTCATCCTCTTGATGGTATCATCACTCACTAGCATAAGCTTGCAATTCCGAACATTTGATTTGCAAGAAAACATGATAGATTCTATGCACCGAACTATCAACATAAATAGTTAGGCAGGAAACATGATAATCCGAGCTCTCAAATTGCCTTCTTTGATGTTCTTGATCGTAACCAGGACAAGCCTCATCAGATTTATCTTTCTTAGATTTACCAAGAAATCTAAGAAATAGATATCACTCTTTTTCAAATTTTCGTTATCACCTCTTCCTGGAACCAGAAAGCCTTGCACCCAAATCTGAAGGATTATATTGTTCGGAGTGAGACGATCAATCTTGATAGTTGAATCAACCATAGGACCAAGACACTTCAGTGCCTTCTCCTTGTTTAAACTTCATTGCACATCGGGAAGTTTGTAAGAGTAGAATTCAGCTTCTCCAACATTGGATAAACCAACCAAGCTCACGCCCTTGGTGTAAGATATATTATATGTCTTCCCATAAGACATGAAAGAAAACCATTCAATGTCATCTTCCTTATAGAAGGAAACATACTCGTAGAACTCGATCAGAAAATCAGTATAAACCGGATCATGTTTATCTGACTTTGCTACGCAGACATCTTCCCATCCATTCAGCTTTATATTCTTGGTTATAAGGGAATCATGCTTATAGAAATCCGGATAAACTAACCTTTCTCTAAAGGCTAAACACATAGATATTGTTTCGCAGTTGACATATCTTGAGATGTTTCTTCTACAGACATTTGGAGTGAAGAAATATGAAAGATTCGGAACGACTTTGAAAAGTTCGGAACCGGACTTAAGAAGTTCAGCATGGCTTCGATTCGCAAAAGATTGAAAAACCAATGTGGTAAAAGTCTTGGGGTCCCCTTTATATAGGTGATGGATGTGACCTTTGGTCTTCCAAAATCCATCTAATAGTTGAAAAGGCTTTGATCTGATCTAACGGTTGAAAACAATCCCGCAAGGAAAACATGACTATGGTCTTTTGAGGTTTTTAAAGAAAATATTCCAATTTAAGAAAAAACTAGAATCCGAACTTTTAAAAACAAGGAAAATATCATCAAGCAAAATTTGATTACGAAACTATAAGTATGGAAATCGTAGCTTTCGAATTGGCTTGAAACATTGTTCGTAATTTTTAATATTCTTCTTGAAAAAAATTAAAAAAAACTCATTACAAAAGTTCCAGTACGAAAATATATTTCCAAAAATTCCATTCCAGAATCTTTCAGTACGAATATTTCCATTCCGGAAGTTCTCAGTACGAATATTTCCATTCCAGAAGCTCTCATTCCGAGAATTTTAATCCGTAAAATTTCAGTTCAGGAAATTACCATTCAGGAAATTTTAGTTTCTGAAATTTCCATTCCGGAAACTTTAGTTCCGAAATGTTTGAAAAACTTACTACGAAAATTTTAGTTACACAAAAAAATGGATTACGAAAATTTTAGTTACACTAACAATCAAATGTACTCCCCCTATGAGAATGAGTTTGTTACTGTTAGGAGAACTGTTCAACAAGATGTTAATAAAGAATGATTACCTTATAGTTATCATTGTTATCTTTTGTTTAATGTATTCAAATCTACTGGAGGGAAATGATTTTGTGAAAATATCAGCAACAAGATCTTGCAATCCGATAAACTGAAGAATGATATCTCCTTGAGCATTATCTCCGAAAGTTACCTATCCTCCTTTCATTTTGATAATTTTTTCAAAATAGATTTTGTTACCAGTCATGTGTCGGGAACGTCCACTATCCATGTACCATGTATTTTTGTTGGTACTTCTTTTATCTTCCTGAAAACAAGAAAAGAATTAGACTATCGGAATCCAAACTTGCTTGGATCTGAGATTTCCAGACAAAAAAATTTTAGGAACCCACACATTCTTAGAAAAATAGGCTTTATGAAAAGCTAGAGATTGGGTTTTATTTAAAGAACAATTCTTTGGCCAGTGACCTCCAAATTGATATTTGGTACAAAATAGGGCACTTTGTGGAACAAAGTAGTTGTTACTAAAAATTGGTTTTTCATGGGTTTAACCAAATCCTAGTTTGTTTCTTAAAGGTCGTATTTGAGAATACATTTTATCAAAATTTTCATTACCATGAGTAAAGTTTGATAAACACTTCTTTAAGGAAAAAATTTCAGACATGAGTTTAATAAACAAGTTTTTATCTCTAAAAACATTAGATTTAGAACTAGATCTAGGCTCAAAAACACTTTTCTTAGAATTTAATTGTTCTAACTGTTTATAAAGTTTTTTCTTCTCAGAACATACTTCCTCAAGATTTGTTGAAATATTTATAAAATAAATATTTTTCTATCATGATCTTTAGAAAGATCTGATATTTCTTTTGTAAGAATAAAATTCCTAGAGTTTACCTTATCATGTTTTTTATTGAGCTTAGAATTCTCAATCTCTAGAAGTTCAGAAAACCTAGAAACTTCTTCATAGGTAGGTGAAGTATTTTATTCATCAGAAGAGGATTCTTCATCAGAAGAGTTATAATACATACTATCATTAGAATTTAATGATACATTGGTCAACGATTCAACATTTCGTACCTTATCTATAAAGAAATTATTGTTAACGTGTAATCTGGCTATAAGACCAAGATTCTTCTGTCCTGAAGATTCATAATCAGAAGATTCATCTGAAGAGTCACCACCACTGGTACTCCAGGTGTCATTTACATTCAAAATATTCTTAGATTTGGTTTTGTAATACTTATTTCTATTCCTCTCTGAATGCCTTTTTCTCCATTCTTGCTTTTTGAGAAAAGGGAAATCTGGTCTAATATGTCCAGCTCTCTTACACTCATAACAAGTAACTTCTCCATCATTCCTGTCTTTCCTTTCCATTTTCTTATATTTGGATTGGAAATTTCTCTGGCCAGCTATCTTGTTCATTCTTCGAGTAAGATTTGCTAACTCATTTTCCGAGATTTCACTTTCACTAAAATCTGATTTAATAACCACCTTCTTAGACTTGGATCTAGTTACTCTCTCAGGAGTCTTAGCTTTCATATGATTTGATGTTGTTGTAAAAGCGACATTACCATTACCATTATTCTTTTTGATGTTTCTAGCATCTCTCTTCATTCTTGTTTCATGTTGGAGAAGAGTTCCAAATATCTCATCCAGAGAAATTTGAGTGACCTTCATGTTCTCATCTATAGCTGTTCTCTTTGATTCCCATTCATTGGGCATAATATCAATTATCTTATCCACAAGGGCTTCATCATCTAAACCTTTTTCTCCAACAGACTGTAAGTTGTTGACTATATTCATAAATCTCTGTTGAACTTTACAGATCGGTTCTCCAAAAGGAAAATTGAATCCATGGTATTCAGCTCTAAGCATAGCTCTCCTAGTTTCAATCACTTTAGAATTACCAAAGTGTGTAACTTCTAACTTCTTCCAGATACAATTAGCTGCTTTACAAGAATAAATTTGGCTATATATATTTCTAGTCATTGAACATAGTAGAGTATTGCGTACATTATAATTGATTTTATACTCTTCCTTTTCGTGGTTAGTGAAAGTTCTAACTTCCTTATCAGGAATTTTATAATCACCAGTAAGAATAAGGAAATTATCCACTCCAGTATTGATAACAAAATTATTCATTCGATCCCTCCAGTACTCATAGTCAATACCATCAATGATTGGTGGTCTTGTAGGGTTTATATTTTCAATAGAACCAACATTGATTCCTGTCATTATTATAACAATCTTTTTCAACCAAACTAGTTAGTAGAAAAAATTTTGTAACCTTAATGTTAGGAATGACAATTTGGAATGATAAAGTGCGGAACGACAAAGTTTGGAATGCCAATTCAGAATGAATAAAAAACTTTCTATGAAAGGAAGAAGAACAAAGAAAAAGACGAGCAAGAAAAACTTATACGTGAGTATAAGTATTTCTGAGACCCGCTCTGATACCAATTGTAGGATCGAAATAACGATGTAGATGCTCAATATACAAGAATGGGGTGAATTTTATACATTAAAAATTTCCATAGACAAAGAAAAAACTATGTTTAAGAAAGTTAAACTAAGAAAATTCACAACACCTCTAATCACAAACTGGAGAATTTGAACCATGGTTTACAATATAAGATTCTACCTTAAACTGTATAGAATCTAAACTAATAAGAGTACAAGTGTAAGGAAATATAAGAAGGTTATAATTTCCTTAAAATACAATATACAGTGGAAAAACAAGTAGTAAAACTACATGTAACAAGATATGAATCTTTTAACCCAAAGTGAAGGGTATCCAACAACCTCAGATAAAGTTCCCTTGATTTATACTTTCAAGAAAGTCTGCCTTACCCACACCAGAGTAATCCCTTGATACGAAGATTAGAATCTTTGTCTTGTTATCCCTGCAATCCCTCATCTTCAAGGTAGTTGGAACCTCTGTATTCCTCAGCAAGGAAGCCCTCAAACTTCAAGGTATTAGGCGCCTCTGTCTTCCTATCCCCGGATGTCCTTGAATGTAATCACCGACATTCGGAGTCACACAAAGCATTCTGAACAAGCAATTCAGTAAGCACAAGGCATGAGAAGATTATCTCTCTAGAAATAACCTTAACATCATGTGGTCTCTAGATCGATCAACTTGTTGTTGATCTCTTTCAAATGAGATCCTATTTATAGGCAAATTTCCAACGGTCGGCTACCTCTTCCAATGGTTATACTTTCCATGAAATTCAGAGGGAACTCTACATGTGTAACTCAACCAACGGTTAATTAGAAACGGAATGAACGACATCCTTTAATAATAAATAATGTATAACTGAATGCACGACATCGTTTTGAAATGAATCATATGTATGTAAAAGTTATTCAACATTTTAGAGTGTAAGTAAGTCAAAAGTTCGGAGTCTAACCAAAATTAAATTTAGAGTCTATGTTAAGAAATCTTCAAATTCTGTTTTATAGGAATTCGGAGTCTGGATTCACCAGATATCGGAATCTAAACTTGTAGATTTCGACGTCGAACTAGTAAAATTTTGGAGTCGAACTTCATAAGAGTTCGAAGTCGAACTTCATATGAGTTCTGAGTCGAACCACTTAAGATTTTGGAGTCAAACTTCTTAAGATTTCGGAGTCAAACTTCATAAGAGTTCAGAGTTGAACAACTTAAGAGTTCGGAGTCGAACTACTTAAGATATTGGAGTCGAACTTCACACGAGTTTGGAGTCGAACCACTTAAGAGTTCGGAGTCAAACTGCTTAAGAGTTCGGATTCGAACTTCTTAAGAGTTCGAAGTCGAACTGCTTAAGAGTTCGGAGTTGAACTCATGAATGTTCAGAGTCCAGAATTCGGATTGGAACTTCATTACAGTTCACATCAAGAATTTGGATCCTAAAAACAGAATGCTCCAAATCTTTACATTAATTGACTTCTGGGATTTTGGGTATGAATCCGGTTTTTGTACTAAAGAAAAATATTTCTATGTATAAGAAAATTTCGGTTAGGGTAACTTTCCTTTAAGAAGTAAATTTTCCTTATGGAGGTAAAATTTATATTTACTTAAGTATAAGGTTTTTGTGATTTTCAAAATAAATAGGAATGTAAAAATCATAAGGAAAACTTTATTGACTCAACAGTTGAAAAATATATTTAGATTAAATTTATAAAAAAAATCATTAAAAAAGATAGGTTATATATTACTTTCATAAAGGATGTTATTTATTTCTATGTACATAGTGTTATCTAAAATAAATATGTTATCATTTAATGTTATTATAGATAAAATTTATTAACTGAATGTAAGAATATTTGAATAAGTGTTCAGCCATAGTTTACATATACCATTAAAATCGAAGGGCTCAATAGCTGTCTATATGATAACATAAACTTGATAACTAAACATGACTGTTGATATTTTAATAGTGTTTTTTCTATGTTATTATTACATTGACATATTTCTTTCAGAAACTATATTTATGTACATTATTACCAATACATATGTGCACATTGTTATTGTCACTCAAATATTAGAGGGCATGGATAATACCCACTTGAGTCTATCTAATCAGTTCTTTCACCACTGATTAGGGGTTTTAGTATAGTTACTCTATATTACATGATACAGTGAATATAGTTTATTTTATACTACTTTGAAACATTGTTCATCAATTTTCTATATTTCACACCCACAAAATAGAATATAAATACGTATTCTCTTCTTGAAATAGATCATATTTTATGGACAAATGGAACATCTCTTCAATTTAATCCTCCCATTATAGTTCTTGATTCTTCAAGTGATACTCACTCAAATCATTTAGTTGTAGAAGAAGTAAATTACAATAGAGACATACTACAAAATGAGTATTGAAATTTACAGACTATGCTTACCATAGAACTGAAAGAGGTGATAGATGTCATTTTGTCTTTATTATCTACAATGACTAGGGGATTCTTATTCTTTCACGGATATAGAGGCACATGTAAAACATTCGTTTGGAAGATCCTATAAGCATTTATACGATCTAAGGGCTCCATTGTACTTTAGGTTTCTTCGAGTGGAATAGTATCATTACTATATCATATAGGATCCACTACACATTCTAAATTTCATATTCCAATCTCCATTACTGAGAAGTCTAATTTCAATATTCTTTAAGAGAGTGATGTTTCATAACTTCTACACTCTATGAAGATGAATATTTGGTATGAGACTTCTATGGTTCATAAGTTCTCTTTTGAGGCCATAGACCATACTCTCAGAGATATAATAATAATAAAAATGGTAATGTAACGAATTTACCTATTTGTGGCCAAACAGTTATATAGGGCGGAGATTTCAGTCAAATATTACCTGTAATATAAAGTGGTAAAAAAATTACATTATCTTCGCAAGTATTGTGTAATCTTATCTTTTTCAGCATGTATGGTTATTAACTCTAAAAAAGAACATGAGATTTATTTCCATTAAATACACCTATGATTCAATTGTGGTCTGTAATTTTGTCAACTAGACATTGGATATTTGGGAAGGATGAGTTAGAAAACATATTGACGGTAAACGATTTTCTAAATTCAATCAGCATATCTTCTTTACTACACTGAAAATGAAATTTTTGCAGTTGTGGATCATACTTATCCTGATTTCATGGAGAAAAACAATGATGTCTCCTTTTTGAAAGTTCATTCCATTCTAGATCCAGTCCATGATGTTGTTAAAGATGTGAATGATTACATTTTTCTCTCACAATCCTTGAAATGAAAGACTATATCAACTCTAATTCAATCTGCAATTCCAGTTTTGATACAAATAGGGTAGAAAACATATACACCTCTTATATGTTAAATGGTATAAACACCTCTAGTTTGGTTTCCCACCAAATTTCTATAATGATTGGTTTCACAATTATCTTACTACGAAATTATGATCAATTTGTTGGTTTATGAAATGGCCCCGATATTATTTTTACACACTTAGGTGATCATATCATGGGAATAAAAATTTTGATTGGATGTCATTCGGGGTATACATTATTCATTCCAAGACTAACCATGACACACTCAGATGTTAGATTTCATTTCAAATTGCCAAGAAGGAAATATCCTTTGACAATTTCCTATGCAATGATTATTACTAAAATTCAAGGCCAGTCATTGTCTTTTGTAGGGTTATATATCCTAAATTCCATGTTATATCATGGTAAAATATATGTTCGATTTCTAGGGTCACATTAGTACGTGGAACTATTTTTTTGTTGATAATAACAATAACACGTCTTCTTATTACACAAAAAATATTGTGTATAATGAAATATTTGATTACCTCTCTTAGGTACCATTTCAAATGACATGTCAAATATTTTATTGTTGTTTGGGTTTGCAATGTGAACTTTTGGAAGTGTGTAACAACTTAATGTGTTGATTTTTTAATCACAAATCAAATTTTATCCAAGGTATAATAAAATTTCCATATATATTACCATGTTGAATGCAAATAGCCACAAGGATGATGAAACACTCTCTATTGAGGTTAGTGTTTTAATCATGTAATGAAATTCATCACCCAGCAACTCAAATTTAGTTGTTTTTATTGATCTAATACTTATGGACAAAGAGTTCAATTTACATTACATGACTAATGTCTATTTTTCACTCTATTTTCCCATTATGTTGTATGTACATATCAATATATTTATATATATATATATTATATCTATTTCCTTTATCATATAATTTTTAAATCTATTCTGCTCCGATTTAACATGATATTCTAAGGGAATCAAAATTCAGTGTATAATTACTAACATCCGAGTTATTTCCAAGTACAGAAATCACTTTCCTGAAGGACTGTGCTATATGATACAAAACAACCATAAATCATCAAACCATAACAGTTACATGGGATGTAGACATGACTACAGACTAATGTCCTCATCCACGATGTTTATTTGTCTATGTGATGCTGAAATTCCTCTTTTCAGTTTGAATTTTACTTCATATGATGATATTATTCAAATGAAGCTTCTCAAAGAACATTTAATAGGTACATTCCACTATTAATTGTACGCTATTTTTCAATCCAACAATTTTATATAAATTAAAAATTACAATATTTTATACTTATTATTTATTGTTTTCATATTAAGTATCTCTATGTCATCTATCTTATAGAAAAAATTGGACTTCTATGATTTTAAAAACCCGTGAAACTTATGGGTCCTTCCAACCATAGGCTGCAGATTCCTCTAAATGATGACATGTAATTATTTTTGTATAGTAACATTATGTGAATGAAAAGAAAATATTTATTCATATTGTCATTTTCTATTCTTATATTGGTTTGAAACTATCCTTTATTTTATGGGGTGAGTTTGTAAATTAAATGACACATTACACGGAAAATAATAAAAAATTATCTAACATTAAGATATTATAACTCTTTTAGGTGAAGCGGTTGAGCAGTATAGTTTTTTTCTATAATGTATTATTTTCCAGTTTATAATTCTATCATATAATATGTTGCATGAATACTTAGAACTCATTTTATAATTGTTTATTTTCATAAATACTATGAATTCAATGAAAATTATTTACAATCTTCATATTCATGATGTAGACAATTTGAGAAGAAAAAATTGTACGCACTATTTGTTATGTATTTCTACACGTTAATGCTTCGTGCATCACAATTATAATTAAAAAATGTTCTTTTTATTTATTTTAAAGACTTTCATTATATATTTACCAGGTTTAGGATTGTAATAACATCATAGTTACATATCCCACCACCAACTAATGCCAAACCCTCTTCAGAAGTCTTGTATTGGAATAGAAAGAATACAATGTCAGTTGTGAAAAGTTGTATTGAGGTAACCAAAAAATCCTTAATTTTAGAAATTCAATATGTTGTATTATGAAATATTCATCTCCTTCCTATAATAATGATTTTATTATTATGTAATCACTCTAGTGTAGCCTACACAGTTCTTAATAGAAGCTACAATAGAAAAAATTCAATGTACTCACAGCTGGTTTTTTAATTCATGTGACTTTTTCATGAAGAAAGTACATGTTTTAGAAGACGAAATTTGGTTCCACAATTGAAAATTACCTCCTAACATCACTACTTCCAAGTTTCCTTTTTTCAATTTTTGAAAATACAATTTTTTCACTATTCATCTAGCAAAATAATAAAACCAAATACTCAATATTGTTGACCGTGTAACCATAATATCAAATCCCATGGATTTAGAGTTCATATAATGGTTTTTGATAGAATTAATCATGTTCAATTGTTTTATTTGAAAAAAACACATCCAATTCATAAATAAAATAGCTAAATAGTTGAGAGTAGCTTTTATACTGGTAGAACCAACTTCTTGTATGACCCAAATATTTTTTTAAATTAATTGTCCTAACAGAGATTATTTTTTTTAATTTAGGATGATGATGAGTTTGGTTTTCCTCCATAGATGAACATTCTCAAATCAAACAATGTGTTATTATCAATTGATGTAACCAATTATAATATTCAAAACGGTTATCATTTTTTTAATAAACATCTTCAATGTTATATTTATCTGTGATAATGACAACTACATCACCATCATTATTGAAAGCTTCGAACACAATCACGTATTAAAAAATAGTTATTATTATTTTCCATAAATAACGAAATATTATAAAAAATTACTATTTATTATTATTTTACTGAACATGGACATTATATTAGTGGGTCTTCACAAGTCAGTAGTGTCATTGAATATATAAAGGTACAAAATGGTTCTATTTTTTCCAATTTTATTTAACCACAAACAAAAATAATCTTACTAAAATTTTCTATCCAACCATGCATAAATGGATAATCGAACTTGTAGGTCATCCCTATAAAGTTCAATCATTTACACTATATTTTATTCTTCTACCTCAGATATGTCATCATCTCATGGATGTACTAGTAATATTCAGTGACTAATTACTTATTTCATTTATTGTAAATATACATGCATGATTAAGATAGAGTTTTGATGTTTATTATATTTTTTACAAAAAATTCTTGAAATCATTAACTATATATTGTTAACTATTAGATATGTGCTTTATTGATTTTAACTAGAACCAGTACCTTCAATTTATTCAAACTATATTTTATACATAAATAAATTCATCACATGAATTTGATACTTAGGATGAGGTGAAACATGATCATCATATATGTCGAGACTATTTCTGTAAAACAAGTCATTGTACTCCACTAGAGAGGAAAAATAAGGGTAATTTGAACAAGATAAATGAGAAATCAAACTGAGATGTTCTATCGAAATTCCATGGTAATAAATATTTTTGGGTATTTAATTGTTTATAATTCATTTTTACGAAATCTTATGTGCATTAAATTCTGTTCTGCAGCCTACACAAAAGAATTACCCTATTAGAATTTGTATAATACTTAGTTTTGAGGTTTATTATAATTTTTACATACAAAATTTACATTATAAACTAGTTACTCATTATCTTGGTTATTCTATGGGCCAACCACAATTACCCCCAAATGAATTTCTATAGAAATAATTATTACTATTAATTCTTGTGTTTATATACTGTATCTGTAGATTGAATATGTGGGAGGTTTTGGTATCTATTGATTGTTGTATTTGGTATTTCTCATAGTGGACATTTTATTATGGGTTTTCTATATGTTGATTATATATTTTTTATGCTAGATTTTTTCCATGCAGGATTCTTTTAATAATGGATGGTTTTCTTGTCATGTTGGACGATTTTCATGGCAGAAGTTTTGTATATGTTTTTCTTACTAAATGTTTTTCACTAAGCTTGACATTACTCATCAAGGAATAACAGAATACTAGAGGTTTTTTTATGCTATACATTTCAATACAAATTTTGTTTCTAGGGGTTTTCATGCTAGACAACATTAATGTTGGAAATATTGTTGTATTTTATGTTTTTCATGTTGCTGGATGGTTTTCAGGCTGGAGGTTACTCATTTAATTAAAATTTTCCCTTTTTTGTAGATTAAATTTTTACTGCTTAGATTGACTATTTTCTAATTTTTTCTAAGTAGATGAGAATACAACAACAGGAATTAGAAATTAATGAATTAATTTTGTTGTGAAATCATGGAGATAACCTCTCTTTCATTCAGCATATGAATGTAAGGAATTTGTTTTCACTATTTACAACATGTGTATTTTTTTTTCTTCACTAAACAAATATGAAAGAAATGTGTTATAAATTTACCACATTTTTTCATGTAGGTATATGTGACTAGTATGTTGACATAGATATGTTCTCATATAAGAAAAAGATCAATAAAGAATAAGAGTGGCCAATGTTGCCTTCATTATTATATAGAGCTCAAAAAGGATATCATTCATCTTCAACTGATAGGTATGTAATCTGAATGTTATACAAATATCAATAAATGACTTAATGAGTTAGATGTTTCATATGTAGATTGTGGATTGCATATTTCTTTTTTATTTTTCATTAATTCTATAATTTTGTAATTCTTTCTCATCATGAGTATCTATTTCTGCTTCTATACTATTCATGAAGATGTTCCTTAGACAAAAGATTATGAACAATAATGTATGACAGTCTCCCAGGAACCATTAAAATATTACATGGATGGAATAATAAAACCAAAAATTCCTTCCATTCCATGTTAGTAATTGAAATAACGAATCCATCTTCACATGTTTTTATGTTTTCTCTCTTTTGAGTTCAAATCTACCAAAAATCAAAGGAGTTGGTTACAGCTTCCAGAAGGGTTTTGTTTGGGATTTTTATAAGTGTTTCCAAAAAACTATTCATTCATGAATTGGTACGTCCATCCCTGCATTATCTACATTCTATAACCTTCAATTCATTTTTATGAATAATCTATTGTAGTAAATGAAGAATTAGTCACCTCGATATTTGTATACCATTTCACTCTTGACACACCAACATGTTGTTAGAAAAAAATTTAACACCACAACATAGGTAATTCCACATATTGTTGATTTTATTTTGATTAAGTGTGTGTTTTGATTGCTATAGTTATCTTTATTATTATAGAACATGCTTTATGTTTTTGGTTAGTTTTTTTTAATTTAAAATATCTTTTTATTTTTTTAAACAGTTTCAATGTTAAATATTTTTGTATTAATGATGTTCTCATTTATAGATAATAGAACACGTGTTCTATTGTAGTTTGCTTAGTTGATGTAAAAAACATGTATTCTATTATTATTAATATTATTCAAAATAAAATTTTAATTGTAACTATTGAATATTACATTAGGTTTAAAAACATTAATTACATTAGAAATTGATGGTTATTTTTGCATAGATGTGACTGAATCCAATAGGAAAATTCAAGAGAATCACTTTTTTGTTTCACTAAATTGGTGGAAATGAAATGATACTAATCTACAATTTTTAACATTTTTCATCTGTTTATTGCAATTCAACATGTTTTGGAATGATTTTTTTATTGTGGTTTTTGCTTTGTATCTGGAAAAACTGGGAATGGACCTGTCTCCAGTAATCCTATGGATCCATGTCAATCCTCTGGGTGGCTCCAATTGCCTCTTTTTCCGAATTCTATATTATAGGTAGGATATCCTTCTACATCAAACTTGGGCATGTATACTTATTTTCATGGGTATATCATGTCTTCTGGGGAAATTTATGTTCATAAAAAGCATCAATGGATTTCTTTGGTTGTCTTCAACACAATATTTTTGGTAGTTTCAACTATTTTCATCATACCTTGTATTCAGAATCACTGAATTATTTCAGTAGTGGTATGTCGGCCTTGCATCACATTCCATTCTCTAGTGATATTAATGATAAAGGTCTGGAATCATCAGTTTATTCCTATTTTACCACATTGAATACCATCAGATTTTTTGTGAAAACGTTAATGTAGTACGTGCAATAGGTCCCATTGGAAATGGGAACTACTCAACTTTTATATGATGGATAACTGTGTTTTTGGTTATCTGGACAATAGTATAATTTATTCCTTATAATATATAATTTTACTGAAAAACAAACTTAACACAACCTTCTATACTTTTATAAGGATCCCTCATTAGAGCAATGATCTGAGAATCAAGGGGGTTTCATATGGAAGAGACAATATTGAGAATAAATACAAACATATTTTGATCTTATCATGTCTCATTCCCACTCATTTACCTATTATAAAGAGATCATTATAGTTTGCAAACCATATGAGCTATATATGGGTAATGATTTAGGGAAATAAAACCACCAGGTCTAGGTTGTGTGTTCAAAACTCATGATTCCACCATCTAAGACCATATGGTGATGTGCATCAACAAATGAGATATTCAGTTACTGATTCGAATTATTCAAGGTATGATATCTATATTTTCTTGATTTCTGATGAGTTAGAAATCCTTCAGCCTATGAAAGTGGATTACTCTATAAACATGCATCTTGGGGATGACATGATAAGCAACATATATATTGGACATAAAAGTTTTAGTTAACGATTGATATACCTAACAAATTGGTATATTAAAGAATATGTTTCTTCTGTTCAGTAGGGAAATTGGTGATGCCGCTATTTTAAATAGAGTAAATTCAACTCACCTATACTGAAATAATGAAGTAATGTGGAATAATACTGCTTCCAGGTGCTGAATTTCGTCACATCCTTATAATAAGGACAATTATCAACCCATCAGAATCCATTGTTTCTATCATGAAACTATACATGATAAAAAATTTATGTTCTATAAGAAAATATGTAATTTACCGATGGTAGCTATAATGACCTAGTAATCTATGCCCAACAAAAGAATAATCTTATATGTTGATTTTATTTTTCTTGCAGTTGCTATATGGGACTCTAGTCTGCGAATTTTTTTCTTGTATTACGATTTTTGGAAATGTTTATATCTGGTTTAATCAAAAAAAAATTATAGGTATGAACATGTATCAATCATGATTTTCCTCTCTTTTTGTATCCATTTATATATGATTGTGGCAGTTGTTCTGAGAATAAATGAATTTTCATTTTCAGGTTCCTATTGGCCTGTGATATGGAAGGCATATTGATGAATGTGAGTGTAAATGAGTTTTTATTTTCTAGTATCTATGGATCATATTATTCTTTTTTATTTTAGTTGTCATATTATTTTTTGGAATTTGATCATTCTTTAGTTTATCAATTACTTCTACCAATAAGATTTCACACATTTGGATACTATATGATTTATAATTAATTCATTATGTATCCTTATTTTATAGGAGTGGGTCATTTTTTCCTTGTCAAATTTTTCTGATGTGGCTAGATTCAGTGACTTACTTCTACCACCACGATTATGATGAAAAACCTTCTTCATACCCCAATAAGGTATGAAATTCAAATCACAAAAAATGTTTCTATCCCAAACAATATTACTACATTATGAACATCTGATATTTTATTATGTTATGGTAACTTGATAAAAGATTCATATTAAAATGAAAAATTCATGTTATTAAAAAACACATAACATATAGTTATTAAAATAAGTTTTCTTTTCACTACATGCTTGAAGATGAAATATATAGGGGATAAAATTGTTTTTGCTAAAAGGGTTAGATAAGCAGTTTTGATATATTGAATTGATTCCAATTTACTGTCCTTATGACTAATATCATTGGAATTATTTCATCAGCCACAACATCCTTCTTTGGTTCATTACTTTTTTGACTAGAATTTTGGGGGATGGGGTGTACTCTGAAACTAATCTTGAACAATGTAAATAAATTTTGATTCATTTAACGTTTCTTTGATGTTGAAATTGATGGTACTAGTGGAGGAAGAGAAGGCTAGAAATTTTCCTAGGCACTTTTTAATTTTGTAAGCTTCATAAAAAATGCATTTAAGGGATCTGGAACATCTTATTATAGTTGAAACTACTCATTTTGTAACCTATATTCATCAAATTCTTAACGTATATCTCAAGGTATTCTGTCTTTCTATAAGTTATATTCCATTATTATGTATTTGTCTCTGATCTCTACATCCCACATTTCATATTGTTCTTGATAAGTGATGTTTAATTCATTTTCATTTTTCCCAAACAACCCACTTAGTCCAATTATTATGTTTTTCATTTATTTTCACAATTATCATTTTTTTTGTTTCGACGATTTCCTAATCATTGATTTAGCTTTCACTTTTTATTTTAGTGCACACATTACAGTTATTGTGATCAAAATTGAAAATGAATTGAAATCTTCCTACTCAACATTTAAAATTACATTTACTTTTATTATATGTTTTTTCATTGTCAACAATTGGAAAGGGGTCCTCATATTCTATGCAATCTTATTCCAATATGATACACAATTATTTTGAAAGTAAAATTTATTTGGAATTATTATTTCTTCTCAACTTTTATAAATACTAATATCTTATTAAAATAAAAAATAGTAATATAATACACCATGAAATAGCATGAGCGAGTACTTGTATTATATAATTCTAAGAAACCATTGGGTGGATCATTACAAATTTAAATAGAAAATATATATTTATAGTATAAATGGTGTGAAATAAATATAATTATGGATTGAACTACATTATAAATAAGAATATATTTTTCTGAGAATAAAAAATATTTTTAATAACATTTCATTGGTCTCCCTAAGAAGGATAAATATTATAACAGTAAAATATAACTTCATAATAAAAATTTTGATCAAAATCATGTCGACAAGTGAATTCTATGAACATGCTATAATGACATAATGTATTTTCAATTTCCCCATCATGATGATAAAGAGTAAGATAATTATATCATTCTTGTACCTCTAATGATGTATAATATTATCACTTTATATGAAATTGATGTAAACATATTTATTCAATGTAACCTCTAGAAGATATAAATATATGGAAACTAGGGACTGAAAATAATTTGGAGTTAAAATTAAAGAAATCTTATCAACAATATTCCTATGGATATCTCATAATGTGATTCTATATATAGATAGTAAAAGATACATTCCATGTGAGGAAACCCGTGGTTTACAATTTTTTTTTATAGTTAATTATCAATATTGATTTTTCCTTAACAAACAAATTCAAAATTGGGGAGAGACCAATTATTCTAAGCTATAATAAGGAATAAGAATCATGTTATCCCATTCATTGATATTTATTTATTTTCTATCAAACTATAATATATTTTAAATAAAAATGATTATAATTGACTTACATTAGTATTAATGAAATAATAATGCATGGGATGGGGGTAGATCTGTTATTAAAATTCTTGTGTGTTCTTTTATTTATCGTTTCATTTTGTTTTTTCTAAAACATTTTAAATAAATTTGATTTGGAATATACCCTACTATGTTGAATACCTTATAAATTAAATGTAATTATTTAAATCTATGATCATGATTCTATACTATTACTTATGTTCTCCTAATATATTAAATTTTTTTCTATAAAATTTCTACCAACTGAATCAATGTTTAAATTTTTTTTATAGAAAATGTATATCGTTTAAATTAACATCTCTAATTGGTATTATAACCATTTATAAATTATTTCTAATAATATATTTCTTGAGATAAAACATGGAACATATATACTTGTTGAAAATAATTTATTTATTTTTAACATTACCAGTTATATCTCATTAAAATGATTAAGGCCATTACTAAAGTCATGTCCCTATAAAACTGTCATGACTGCCTTTGAATTTTATCTCCGTGTAATCCATTATAAATAATGTATAACTTATATTGTGATGTACATTTAAATACTATATATATTCTACCACCCTCTCCTAGATTTTATTAATTAATATATATTAGTTTGTGTGTAATGGAGGATTATTTCATGATTTATTTAGAAGATAAGACACATGTAAGTTAACAATTTGATATGATGTCATCATATTTTAGTAAAAAGATCACAAGTGAATTTCATCCAAAAAAATTTCATTTATTTTATTATCAAAAAAATATTTAAAAGGCATACATAATAAATTTATATATATTTTTAAAATTTTTAATAGAAATGAATCAATTAATACTTTAATTAATAAGATTAGTGAAGAATTGAGAATAACGGAAATGTATTGTGTTAGGTGATACATTAGTAAAAGGAAATGGATGAGGAATATTTCCATCAATCATGGATATATAAACCATGACTTATATTCTATGAAAAAAAATCAAAATTTATCCTTCCATTATTGTTGCACATTTTTTATTTCATCAGGCCTTACACAGCTCTCCTATTTTCCAGTGGTAGGTGGCCTCTTGAGAACCTTTGTAGTGATGATGAAACCATTTTTCATATGTGAGTAAGGATGGTGAGATTATCCCCCATGTGGTATTTTTCATAATCTAAGACTCTATTATAGATATATTCAATGTTTCTAAAATCGTTATTCCTAATAATTTAAATTATCTTCTAGTTAAATTGATTGACTAAGAACATGAAGTAAAGAGTACACCACACATGGGAATTATACTATTACCCATTTGATCTATGTATTTTGTAACTCTATTGTTTAATTCAACATAATTGGGAACTATAGAGTTTATTACTATCCAGAGAGTCATTAAGATGTTGTGAAAGGATGATGAAGGTATTGGGGAGTTGGGATCAGGACTATTAGATCTTAATCCTATATGTCCTGTGAAGGGAAATTAGAACCAACATTTTTTAAATCCATTTAATGAGGCTCATCATAAATATTAATTTCAGTTTTCATGGACTATAGTTCTACCTTTTATGTTTGTTTATCCATGATCATCTTCGAGTATTTAATAGTCTTGTGGTGTAAAGTACTAGGTTAATAGTACCTTGAAATAGTATAGTGTGTGATATATACTGATGAATAAAATTTAGTTTAACCTAATAAATGAATCAAGTAAATGATTTCTAGTTAAACAAGAAGAGAAGCATAAATCAAGGTATTTTAGGATACAAATATGAGAATATAGACTCAAGTAATATGAGGAAACCCATTGTAGAGTCATGATTCAAGGTATCATTGGGAACTATGATGATGACATTGAACCACAAAAATTTTGAAAAAAAAATGTCAATATAAACTCAAGGAATATATAGAAATCAGGAAGATAATATTGATTTGAGGGATATGAGTAAATTATAAGGGTAATCCGAATTCAAGTAATATTTATGAACCAAAAAGATGATCATAAATCAAGTTCTATTAGGAAAAAAAGATGAGCATATCTAATCAAGGAATATGTGAAAACCTAAAGGACCATCTCACCTTAATTCATGTGAGGAAAACAAGATGACAATCTTGACTCAAGGTATATTTGGGAACCAAGAGGCAGATCTCAACAAAAGGAATTTTACAAAACTAAGAGAAGTATATCAACTCAATGTATAAGTGGAAACTGAGAAGAAGACAACAAATCAAGGAATTTAAGGGAACGAATATTAGTATCTAGAAACAAAGTATTCCTGGCATCAATATAGGTGTTGGAAGCATCATAACCCAAATATTGTTTGACCCAGTTTCTATTGTTCATGTGGAAAAAACTGATTTTCTTGGGGTCATTGATGAAAATAGAGAGATCAGGATAAATGTTTGGAAAAAACTCGACACTATTACCAAACTAATATTAGGGTTGATAATACATGATTTAGATCATTGGACACCCATATATTTTACTTGAAAAAACGGGTTCCCATGTAAGCGACCTAGGTGAATAGATTTATATATATGTGTCATGGGGGAAGTGGATCCCAGTTAGATCACATATGTGAGTGAGAACCTAGGTACATTTATAAGGAGACTGGGAACCAAGATAATCCATGAGGAATGGATATGAATATAACATTAAACGTATATTGTTTCTTCTGAATACTAGGTGAACCAACAATTACACGGTGAATATGAATCCTAAAAGGGTAGCTTGCGTTTATATGGGTGTAGCTATAGGGATTGAGAGAATAGGCACCTTTTAAGGGTATTCTAGGTATTTTTGAGCGAATATACAATATTGGGTGAATTTGAACCCTATGGGGGTACCAAGGAATTATTATATTACATACTTTAGTTTTTAATTTGGAAATCAATAATTGGTTTTCCAAGAGGCACGTGCAAGTAAACTTTTCATACATGCACTCATGTGGCCTCAATAAAAAATTCTTAAAAAATTGAAGTCTAGGGTCCTTTTTAAGTAATCCCATGAATTCGGTGCCCTATTATGGGTGGTAACATCCAATAAAAACATCATAAACAATGATGTGGGTTTTGGCAAGCATGGTAGGGTGATAAAGTTATGTCATTTTGAGCTCAGCATGAAGCTAGGAAAGCATGGTAGGGCCCATGAGGCTAGGCATTGGCAATATGGACATGCATTAGGATAGGTGAGTAAATTGATGTGGGGCTTTTGGGTTCCTATACATCTAGGATTCATCATGGATAGTGACAATACTCTATATATTACCACAAAAGAGTCCATTAAAAACACTAAAATAGGGCATTATCAGCACTAAAAAATAATTGACTGCAACTGTTCTATAAAAATTCCAAGGATTTTATCATAGTTAGAAAATCAAAGATAAATGGGTTCTTCATTAGTGCAAAAAATATCCGAGAAATTATAAAATTTTAATATATTTTAGAACTGATGATAAAATATAAAATATTTGGGTGCATTTAATAGTTTTTGATGATGGTGAATACTAAATTTTGATGATACGACACATTATGGCACCAGAATTAGGGATATCAATTTGTTGTTACAACACAATATATCATTATAAATTACTCTAAAAAATAGTAATACAATTCAGAAATATAAGACTAAAATATTGACATTTATTGAAATAAAATTTCCATCACTAATACAAGAAAAAGAACTATTATAGAGTATGTATGTTTTTTTACAAAATTAATATCAATTTTATATTAAAAGATAACATATAGTAATAATGGTCACATCATGGGTAATAATGAGTTATAAATGATTAACAAACATAAAAATGGATTTTGGATCATTTTCTTATTGTACTAAAAAAGATAAGGTTTTCTCTCAGTTTTGAGTAAGTTTATTGTTTTTTAAATTAAAATTAATGTTACTTTTGTATAAAAAGGCCCAATTGGAGTCATACCAGTAATTAAATGTGTAATGTTGAGGAGAAAATGATTTCTACGGGCCCCAAATCACTTGCATATCAATTTCCTAAAGTATCAAAATAAACTGAATTCATTTCCTATGTATTTAGTATACTACTTATTTTTTTTTCTAAAAAGTCATTTTAAACTATAAACCGACAATCATAGTCTTAATTGTTACATTCTTTTTGGGATTGGTTATATAATGATCCAAAATCGTTACAAATGGATTATTAGTCATTTTCATAAAATCCCATGACAATGTGGGCATGATTTCATAGATTTCAGTGAGTGAAACTTTGTGTATTAAAAAGTGAATTTTAAACTGATAATAGGAAATTGTAGTCATACCTATCACATCAGAAGATGGATTTTGGTGCAGATGATTCCTACACTTCAAAAATGACTTATGGATTATTCACCTAAATAAAATGAAAAACAATTAGAATATGTTAACTATGTTTTGAGTTTATGTAATGAAACAAATATTGATGTACATGGACATTACATTAATTTTTTGGAATACGTAATACGTAACAAAAACCAACAATGAAGGACAGTAATAGTTTAGTGTCTTTGGAAACTTGGAATATAAACTTCTAATCATGTTGAAAGATCTTCAACATCTCCCATAATGATCTTCCCCTTTTTGTTTCATTACCTAAAACCTTTATTTTAATCTTGGGGGAAAAGAAAACTTAAAAAGGGTGAGCTCAAATGCTCATTAAGGGTAATAATGGAGAAAATAAAACAAACCATATACATTTGAACATAAAAACATGAACATAATGTTTAAACATTAAGATCTTGAGCAGTGACATAAAACATGGAAGTATGTAAGGAATAGATCATAATGGATCATCAATCATGATAAAATAGCATGGGAATAAGACATGTAATTATGGAAAAACATTAAATAAATGATATGATTTCCATAGTATCCAAGGAATTGCTTCCAAGCCCATCTTAGTGGATAAAGTCCCTTACTGAACCGGGTTTACTTGCTGTTCCAGCCCTGTATTAGTGAACCAGATTTACTTGTCATTCCATCCATGTCTATCTCATGAGATATAAATCATTACCCAATGAATTGGAGAGAGATATAGGTCCCACCAATCTCATAATGAAATCATTCTTCCGTGTTCCACAATATGAACATAAATCATTCATCATTACCCAAAGAATAAAATGGGTTTCATAAACATCATCCCATCATAACATAATCCATATAAAAAAATGGATATCATTTCATCATAAGAAAAGTGAAACTATGTAAATCATAGAGACATTATACTTGAAACATACACATATGAAATAATTCCATCTTATATGGAAAATTATTTTGATAAAACACTTGTAATGAATTCTTGAGGAATATATCCTTTCTTCTTCAAAATCATTTTCTTTTCACAAAATGCTAGGAAATATTAAAAGAAAAGGATTTTTTTGAAAATAGTAATGAATTTTTTTAGACTAAACATCATTAAAATAAGGAGTTATAAAACCATAAAAATCCATTCATGCCATATAAGTTAAAAAAACATTCTCCTCGTACTTTGGTCGGAAAAGTCAAAATGTTGCTCGTATGGTAAACAAAAGAAAGATTCTTTACATACCATACAGTAAAAGTAAAAAATGGGTAAAAGGAAATCAAAAATATATAATAAAACTTTTAGAAGACATGGAAATGGATGATAACAATAGACCTAGTAAATACTTATGAATAAACAATATCGAATAAGAACGAGATGTGAATGGTTCTCCCTTACCTTATGTTTGATATGATTTGTATGTATCTGAACCTCCTGTATAATGATTTAAATAATGTCATTGACTTATTACAGAATCATATTCATTATTATGAAATCATATATGGTTCACTTATTGCTTTATATTACCTGTTCTTTTGTAAATTCTAGGCTAAAGCATCATTTTGGGTAAAATCGTTTCATTTATCGTACGTGTTTCGACTTGTTGTTCATGATATTATGACTTATATCCTGATTTAAATAATTCTATAATATAAAATATTATTTATATATAATATGTATTCAGAATATACATATATATGATAGATTGATGAATGGAATGAAATACATCGTTCATGGAGACGATAGGCCGTACGTACACATGAACGTTGTTTTCGTTTCCTTATTGAATTGAATGGAATTATGTAGATTAAATATATATATATATATATATTAGAATTTTTAGGTCATATATTTCATTATTATTCATTATATATACTTTATAATCATGCATTAATGGTTATCATGAAGAATGAATCTCATCGCGTTCTTGGAGACGGTAGCCCACACGTACGCACATGCGATGATATCGTTCCCATAATTATTTAATAGAATTAGAGTGGATGGTATAATATATTATAATCAGTATGATGTTATAATAATCATATATAGTAATTTTTTACATCATTATACCCCTCCAAGTAAGGTGGTGGTGAAAAAACTGATTACACCACGGCGTGGAGACGGTATTCTATACGTATGCACGCACGGTGATTTCATTTTCCGTAGGATGGATAGAAGGTTAAATGGGGTTGTTTCATATTTATAATAACATATCAGTATATGAGTGATACTTATGTTATTAATTCTTAGTGAAACAACTAAATAAGAGGATGTAGAAGAAGAAAGAAACTTGAAAGAATCGATAGAAGAGATTACCTCTTCTTTGACACACATCCTTTAAGCTTCCTCTTAAGGGACTAGAGTTGGTCTTCTGACAATACCATAACCTCAAAAATGTTTATAGGAAAGTTTATAAGAGAAATGGGCAGGGTTTGGATTAACTTCAAGGCTCAAAATAGTATGAAGAGAAGAGGGAAGGGGTGCCCTTTTTATAAGGGGGGAGAGGGGCACCTTTGGAAACATAAGAAATATTAATTTATAATAAATTTAAACCCCACTTAAAAACCTCAAAAAAATGACTCATATTCTAATATTAGATGATATATGGTTGTAATATCCTCAACCAATAAAATTTAGACATTTTGATAATTTATTTTAAACATTATCAACTTGATTTATCCTAATTTAATCTATTTAACTTTATTTGTGGTAATAAGATTCTAAATATTAAATTTTTATAAATAATTACTTATGTGTTGTGAATTGTACATAATTGGATATTTTATGACATTTTAGACCATAGAATGTTTAATTTTAAATTTTTAAATATTTTTGTAATTTTTAAACAATTTTATATTATGTTTTTTTTATAAAATAACAATTGTGTCAATTTTGACACTATTCATTTACTTGAATTTAAATAAACTCCACACAGAAGATATGTTCGAAATAAAAGATTTAATAGCTTCATAACATGTCATATATTTCTATAAAATTCATGTAGAACATTTAATATTTCATATAATATTTATTTTCATATTTTCAAAACCATTAATTTGATATTTCAATCAATAAAATAATTTCAACATCACTATTGTGTCTCCTTAAATGATAATTATTTAATCCCTAAAAATTCTAAATAAATTATCCTGATATAGATAATTTTATTAGATTTCTAGATATTATTCATGTTTAAAATTTCATGAATTTTATCACTATATAAAAATTATTATACTTATATTATTTAAGAGAGTGACATATTGTAACTTTCTTTGGTTTTATTAATAATTATGTAATTTTCATGGTCAAAAGTCCATGAAATTAATCTATTCTCACCCTTAGGTGATATGTTCCATCCTTTATTAATCCAATACAGTTTTGGAAGGTGTTAGGGTAATTTTATAATATCATATTCACCCTTAATTACACGATTTACATTTAAATATGGTAAATAAAATTTTCCATAGTTAAAATTCCCAAAAATAAAAAGTATTCTATTAACATAATATAGAACCACTGATTCCAAATATGGAATCCATTCTTCAAATTCAATACACAGAAGTTGCAGAAACTGAATTAAAATTAATCTCGTTGTCAAAAGAAAATGAGTTTTTGTGTAAAACATTGCAAAAGATTGAATTGATTTAGCCTACAAATTCAATGTAAAATCAATGCTAATGAAATAAATTATATTAAATGGTAAAAATATATTCTATTTATACTTTAAAACCATTCAATATTATAATTTTACCATATAAATTATTACGATGAAATAATTTGTTTTTAATTAAAATATATCATGTTTTTACTATTCATTAAAATATGAAAGTTATCAGAAAAATATCAAAACATTATCCAATGTAAATTTTTATATCCTGATTCAAAATAAGAAGATTATTTTGTAAAATTCGACTTATAAAATTTTCAAAGATTATATTTAAAATGGGTGCGCCATCAAAAGGAGGAAAAACTGCATTTTTTTAAAAATACTTATTTTACCCGAAAATTTTATTTTGTTCTCATACCATGTTCTAGAAAATGTGTAATATGAATACTAATGTTATAATGTTCAAAATGTAGTTAATACTATTCATAACGGCTAGTTTATAATAATATTATAACTATATATCTTTGTTTAGTGAAACCCGGTATTGCGTACAACACACGCTATCGAAGAAGGCCGCGATTGCATGTAATGCAAGCCAAGTCAGGGATGCGTGTAGTCCAAGACTCTTTTGTTGTCTCGTATAACAAAATCCAACCATATTTTATTTATAAATTGAATATATATATATATAGACACTCAATTATGTGTAGAATAACTACTATCAAATGAACATGAAATTGTTTATAACACGATCCAAGAATAGTGTCGTGTATACTGCAAGATAATACGGTGTTGTGTATAGTACAAGCTAATTATGGTGTATCTTACAACACAAGACATCAATGATAATAAAATAATATTTTTCATAAAATCCCGGGGTGTTACATTCTACCCCACTTAAATGAATTTCACCCTCGAAATTCGTTGAGGTTATAAATGGTTTACTAATTGAAAGTTTCTTAAATAGAAACCCACATCGTAAAAAGGAATACCAAAACATATCTTTAAAAACTAAACTATGAAACTTAATGGTTACCCAAATTAACTAATCACTGGGTTTCCACATAGGAGAACATAAGTGAAATTATAGATATGAATGATAAACTAACCATCATGTTCTGATGGGGAGTGGTATAGAACAAGGATATGAAAAATTCAACAGTCACAAAGCCATAAATTTGTGATGATCTAAATTACCATCGGATTCATTGGATATGAGGACACTAGGAAAACATTTTGGGTTTTCAAGATCATTTCCCTAAAGTTGATGAATTAAAAGAAATACTTACATGATTTTGGCACAATCTCATGATTGTTCGTGCATTGAACAATTTCCACTTCATCTCTGAAATAAATGAAGTTGAATTTGTTATTCATGGAGTGTTAGAATATCATGTGATAGAATGAAAGGTCATTCCATCTGTCTCAAACATAAGGTTAGAAATATTTATATACATATGTCCATCATATGGTGAGATTAATCGTATATGGTTCGAAAAATGGACTTATACTTCATCTATCATACCGCTTAATAAAATAAAACTAGTTTCTACTAACCAGGGACTTCATGTAGTCCAGTGGTAGGAGATAACGGCCTATCGCACTTCGGTTGTGGGTTCGATTCCCACAACCTTTTCCGACGCGACGAGTTGTCGCCCATCCTCCAGGTTTTCCTTTTTCTAAAACTACATAATTATAACATTCCATCAATAATATTGAAAACAGTTCTAGCCTTAAACAATACTAACTTATGTCCAATATAATCCATTTCAAATCATTAGGCTATGCAAAGAACTTATGTCCAAGCTTATAGTATAAAGAATACAATTACTAGAAATTTCATCTACAGAACATGTGAATACCATCATTTATCCCCGATATATCTTGTTGAGAAATTCCAATCATTTGAATACCTTAATCATGTATTCTCTTTAAAAAGGAATACCCATTGAACCTTAGTGAAAAAAAGAATGCTGTGAAAAGTTAACTCTTTCTACATACCAAAATCCCAAAATTTCTATATACTCAAACCATGATATCACTTTGTCCTTATATTAGTCATGAGCTCATGATTACTATCATACATATTATTTTCTCCTTATCCCTTCACTATGCACATTACATCTGCTTTCCAAAAATATTTCAATTACTTTTCATGGTTATGAGTACCACAAAATTATTAAAAACCACAATGATCCTATACATTGATATTCCAATATTCCAAGATACTCTAAATGAGATTCTACAACATTATCTCGGAATCATGTACATAATGACTTATTCGTTCCACAACATCATTTTCATAAAAAACATCACAAATTTTGATTGCATGTGACTTCCCTTTATCCTTTTCCTTAAGAGAATGATCACGTCAATCATCATTAACCCTTGGATTAGGGAATTGATTATCATAATTCCCCATTTCCTTTCACTTGAAGCATTGAAGTGCTGGTGGATCATTCTCGGTAGTCTTTTCTTTATTCATGTCATTAGAAACCTTTTCCCATTACTTTAGCACTCAGCTGCTCGATGACATTCTTTTACACACTTGAAACATTTTTTAGTACCTTTTAGACAATCTCCATCATGCTTCTTTCCACACTTTTAGCATAAAGAAAAATTCATCCTCTTTTCACCATTGTTCGGATATTTCTCCTTGAACTCCATATTTCATTTCTTTTCAAAACCATGAGATGGATATGTAATACCAACTTCCAGTTATACCTTGATATCACAATGCAAAATTTCTTCATAGCTACTGAAGTCTCTTATAGCTAATGCCCTTCGAAGACTGGGTTTTAAGAGACTAAAGAATTGATCAAATTTACTTTCAGGTTGAATGATAAATCCATATTCATACCTCGCAAGCCTTGTAAAATTTTATTCGTATATACCAAAAGATTCATTATCCTTTTTCTTAATCTCAAGGAACTCCTTTTCCATCATTGTTTGAAGAATACGAGGAAAGTAATTATTGAAAAATAAGTTCTTGAACTCATCTCATTCCATGGATTCAATTTCATCTCAGGCCTCGTATTCTTAATTGGAGTCCACCATTGATCTACTTCACCTTCGAAATGGTAAAGACTTCGAATGAATTTTTCATGTTCCGAACAATGAAGTATGGAAAATATCTTTCAAATGGTACTAATCCATTGTTCAGTAACAATTGGATCAGAAGACCCACTAAAAGAAGGTGGGCGTTGCCTCATGAAGGACTCAATAGAATATTGTTCCCTTCTCGGCTCATTTGGACGTCCAGAATGATTCTTAGCTTGCGTAAGTATATCAATAAGATTTTGTACTCAATATCCTATAACATTGGTTTGTTCAGAAGGAAAATCATTGCATTGTCCATTACATTGATCAACAATGTTCCTTCAGGTTCCAGCCATCATCTAAAACCCAAAAAGAATAGTGTAAGAGGAAAAAATCATGCTAGGAAAACAACATAATAAATGGGGATTACTTTAAATATCTAGCATCCTAGGTCTAATTATATGATCATTACCGTAATAATAGTTCTATAAACTATACTTATACTTAACCTTAGGGACATCCCTAGACATACCTTATAAATATCTATAGGGATCTCACTAAAGTTTTCGCATCCTAGTTTCCAAAGGTTAACTAATCCTTTCCTCTGATACCAACTGTAATGACACAAAGCATGATGTACATGTACATTACATTACTTTTTTGGAATACTTAATACATAACAAAAACCTGTTGAGCAATGTATTGTTTTCAAACAATTCAAAATAATGTTTTTTAAAGGGGGAGATTATTTTAAATAATACTCTGTCTCTTTATGATGATTTTGATGCTCACAAATACCCTTAATTATTTACTAATTATTTCGTTGAGTATTTTGCAGGAATTTATTTTATATAACGAGATTTTATACTTCATTTATTCCGAGATCAATTTTAGCGTATTCTGGAATCACTGTAGCGCGAGATCAATTTTAGCGCGTTCTGGAATCACTGTAGCGCGAGATCAATTTTAGCGCGTACTGGAATCACTGTTCATACCCTACGTTGATGAACGTAACGTATGGATGAAAAGTTTACTTTTTATGTTATTTTAAAACGTATGGTTAATGAACCTTACGTTGTTGAAAAGTATGGAAGAAGAACATTACGTTTGGAAGGAACCTTACATTTTCGTTGTTGAAAAGTATGGAAGAGAAACCGTACGTTAGTTTTCAGTGTTGAGTTTGTTTCTCAAAAGTATGGATCATCAACCTTACTTTTATAATCAACCGTACGTTCTTTGAAGAGTTGAAGCAAGTCAAAGTATGGATGATCAACCCTACGTTTGAATGCTGAAGAGAAAGTATGTATGTTCAACCTTACGTTCTGAACCTTACGTTCTGAACCTTACGTTTGTGAACCCTACGTTTGGAGCCACGTCATCAACCCTACGTTTGGCGTCGGGATATTTTTGACAGACGATATTTCCTTTTGAATTAGTCAATCAAGCGGATTATTAGGCGGATTTCGAGCTGATTCTTAAATACGACTTTGACTGAATCAGAGACGGTTTACAACGGATTAATGATTGATTTAAACGGAGCTTTTTATGCCGATTCTTCAGGGGAGTTACAACGGCTTTGTTATTTCATTTAATATCGCGAATCTAAAGGAGATTTTCATGGATCTATTTATGCGGAAGATTTTCTCAGATTTGAATATATGTTCTATCTTGGAAACTTCAGAGATATATATATGCACAGGAAAGTGTGTGGTACATTTTAATCTTTTGACGAGCAAGAAAACAGAGACTGCGTGAAAAGGCGTTCTTTTCTGTGATCGAGAAGAAGCGTAAGACCTTTATTACTGAAGGAAGATCTTGATAGCAGATTCACGTGTTCTACATCGACTACCTGTTGTGAATCTACTGCTGCTGAAGTTGTGAAGTTTCTGGTAATATCTATTGCAACTGGATCGACTCAGAACTATTTTGATTACGGATCTTTATTTTCTGAAGACGACGATCTATCTACTGTCAATTGCATTCTGTTGCAATTGTGAAGAACAACTGGAGAAGTGTTTCTTTATCGAAACCCTTTTTTTTTGAGTGATCAGCTTCTCGTTCTAAGCTGTGTGGGTTCGTGTTTGAACCAGGAAGGCTGTGTTTGCCTGAATCTTGTAAAGGTGTCAACTGCCTGTACTCAGTTGTGGACGGGTCTGTGGAAACGAGGACCAGATAGTGAAAATCGCCAAGCTCGTGGATTTGAGCGTTGGTGGAGTGGACTAGGGGCCTTCTGTTCCCCGAACCACTATACATCCGTGTGTTCATGCTTTTACTTTTTCCGCTGCATATTTAATCGTGCAAAAGCATAGTGAACAGAATTTGTCTAAATTGAAGAGATTGTAATAATTTGAAAAAGACACAATTCACCCCCCTCTTGTGTATAATCCGTAGATTCAGATCCAACAATTGGTATCAGAGGAGGAGCTTCTTATTTCTAAAGTCCTATCAAGCTAGAAGTATTTAAAGATTATACATAGTGTATCATGGCTGATATGAGAGAGGGAATGTCAATGGTCAGAGCACCTTACTTTAATGGAGATAATTATGGCTGCTGGAAATCACGTATGATTATTTATCTGAAAAATCTTGGTTACAGAGTCTATTCAAAGATTCTGACTCCCTATGAAATTCCTGAAAATCCCGATACATGGAGTGCTGCTACAGAGGCTGAGTATGACATAAATTCAAAAGCTATGAATGCAATCATCTGTGGTCTAGGACCAGACGAATTTAACAGAGTATCTCAATGCCCGACTGCATATGAAATGTGGCAAACAATAGCTGTTGCTTATGAAGGAACAGATAATGTAAGACAGATGAGATATGCAACTGCTAAGTTAAAATTCGATACTTTCAGAATGATTGAAGGAGAGAGCATCACTCAGATGAATGGAAGATTGACAGAAATTGTCAATAATATAACAGCTCTAGGAGAACCAATCAAGCAGGCTGATCAAGCGTTGAAGGTACTGAGAGTACTTCCTACTCGATGGAATGGAATCTCTGCAGCAATCAGACAATCAACTTCTGTTAAAGATCTAACTATGAGAGAACTGATTGGTACACTGATGATGTACGAAGCTGAAATGCAAGATGAGGTAAATGAGTATAAAGTCTACATAAAAAGGGAAAATACTGCTTTGAAAGTGACTTCTCAACAAAAGGATAGAAAGATGAAGAACAAAGAAGTGAGTGCTAAATCAGAAAGCTCTGATTCTTCAAATTCGGATGAAGAACTGGCACAGCTAGCCAGAAAATTCAGAAAGTTTTATAGTAAGAAGAAAGACTTCAAGAAATCCTTTAAAAAGGATAGCAAGGAAGTGAGATGTTATGAATGCAAAAAGATGGGACATATCAGACCAGATTGCCCAAAATTGAAAGATGCAAAGAAGAAGAAATTCTTCAAAAGAGATGATTATGAGCAGAAAGACAAGAAAGCTATGAAAGCTACTTGGAGTGTTTCTGAAGACTCAAGTAATTCTTCTGAATCATGCTCAGAGAAGGAGGAAGCCAATTTAAAAGCAAATATGTGTTTCATGGCTGAAACTGATGAGGTACACTCATACTATTCCTCTGACTCAAATAATGAATCAAACTCTGAAACAAGCCTCTCAAATAAAAAACTTGCAGCTTACTGCAATATGCTTGAAGAAAGGTATGACTCATTATTTAATAAATATAAATCTATAAAGAACTTGTACAAAGCTATTTCAGATGAGAGAAATACTTTGCTAAAAACAACATAAGGAATTAATTGACAAATACAATTCTGCTGAATCAAATAAAATTAATTTTGAATCAAAAATAAAAACTCTACAGGATGAAGTAGAATCTTATAAAACGGCTGCATTAATTTTTACAAAAGGAGAAAACACCTTAAATGAGATACTTGGAAAAACTGTAATTAAAAAGGAAAGGTTTGGAATTGGAAGTAAAGGAGAAAAACCTAAGTTATACAAAAATTATTTTGTTCCTAGTACTAAACAGGTTATTTGTAACTACTGTGGAACAAGAGGTCATATAGCTAAAAACTGTTTTCTAAGACAACCTCAGATATGTGGAATTAAGAAAGCTTATATTTCCAACGATCTATATGATTCAATCAATTTTAAGAAAACAAAGCAAATCTGGATACCCAGATCACTGCTTGCTAACACTCCTGGACCCAACAAAATATGGGTACCAAAGCAATTTGTTTGAATGTCTTTGCAGGTAGCAGGTCACCAAAGAAAGAAAGAAATATGGTATATGGACAGTGGCTGCTCAAGACACATGAGTGGAACTTCAGCTAATTTCTCTTCTCTTACTCGAAAGGAAGGAGGACTTGTCACCTTTGGTGACAATGCCAAAGGAAAGATTATTGGTATTGGAACAGTTGGAGATCCAGAGACAGTCTCAATCAACAAAGTACTTTATGTACAAGGGTTAAAACACAATCTGATAAGTATCTCTCAACTCTGTGATGATGGATACACTGTTGATTTTACTAACAATAGTTGTACTATTTCTAAAGATAAACTGTTTAAGTTTAGAGCACCCAGAACTGATAATGTTTATACTTTGGATTTGTATTCCTTGTGTAAACAACAAGTAAATTGCTTAACTGCTAATATAAGTGAATCCTGGATCTGGCATAGAAGACTTGGTCATTGCAATATATATGCTTTACATAAATTATCTAAGAAACATTTAGTTTCTGATTTTCCTAGTCTCAAATTTGAAAATGACAGATTCTGTGATGCATGTCAGCTTGGCAAGCAACACAAATCATCATTCAAATCTGTTAATAAAGTTGCTACAACTAAACCTCTAGAACTTATCCATATGGATTTGTTTGGACCTTCAAGAGTAGCAAGTTTAGCTGGTAAATTATATGTTTATGTATTAGTTGATGATTATTCTAGATTTACTTGGATTTTCTTTTTGAAATTTAAAAGTGAAGCTTTTAGTTTATTTGAAGGTTTTTGTAAATCTATTCAAAATGAAAAAGGTTTTAATATAATCTCATTGAGAAGTGATCATGGTGGAGAATTTGAGAACCAGGAATTTAGTTCCTTTTGCTCAAACATGGGTATTAAACACACCTTCTCTGCTCCAAGAACACCTCAACAAAATGGGATTGTAGAAAGAAGAAATAGAACTATTCAAGAAATGGCTAGAACTATGTTAAATGAATATAGCCTACCTATATATTTCTGGGCAGAAGCTGTTAATACAGCTTGTTATATAATGAATAGAATTTTAATAAGACCTATTTTGAAAAAGACACCCTATGAACTATGGAATAACAGAAAACCTAAAGTAAATTACTTTAAAGTTTTTGGATGCAAGGTTTACATCCTGAATACCAAAGATAATCTTGGTAAATTTGATCCAAAATCTGATAAAGGTATTTTCTTAGGATATTCTGCAACCTCCAAAGCTTATAGAGTCTATAATAAAAAGTCAAGGATTGTTGAAGAATCAGTTCATGTGAAATTTGATGAATCTGATCCTTTTGAGAAAAGGATAGAACAAATAGATGAACCTGATTCTAATGAAAACATGAGACCTGAGAATTTAAAGAATGATTTTGAAAATGATATAAAAGAAATTCAGTCCAGTTCAGAAGAACATGATACTGAAGAGCCTTTGAATGTAATGCCTAGACAGTCTAGAACCTCAAAAAATCACCCTTTAGAATCTGTGATAGGTGACTTAGAGACTGGTATTCAAACTAGAAGAAACTTTGGAAACATAGTTGAATTCTCTGCTTTCCTATCCCAACAAGAACCTAAGACCATAGAAGAAGCCTTAGATGATGAGAGCTGGGTAATAGCAATGCAAGATGAATTGAACCAGTTTAAGAGAAATAAGGTTTGGGAATTAGTTGAAAGACCACATGATTATCCAGTAATAGAAACTAAATGGGTCTTTAGGAATAAACAGGATGATCAAGGGATAATAACTAGAAATAAAGCAAGATTAGTAGCTAAAGGATATAATCAAGAAGAAGGAATAGATTATGATGAGACCTTTGCACCTGTAGCCAGGTTAGAAGCCATTAGAATCCTTTTAGCCTATGCATCTTATATGAATTTTAAATTATTTCAGATGGATGTTAAATCTGCCTTTTTAAATGGTTATTTAATGGAGGAAGTTTATGTTGAGCAACCTCCTGGTTTTGAAAATTCTCAAAAACCAGATTCTGTTTTCAAACTTACTAAAGCTCTTTATGGCCTTAAACAAGCACCAAGAGCTTGGTATGAAAGACTAAGTTCTTTTCTTTTGAAAAATGATTTTACTGTTGGACTAGCAGATCCAACACTCTTTAAGAAAACTGTGAAAAATAATGTTTTGTTGGTTCAAATTTATGTTGATGATGTAATTTTTGGATCGACCAATAAAATTCTTTGTCATGAATTTTCAGAATTAATGCAAAAAGAATTTGAAATGAGTATGATGGGAGAATTAAATTTCTTTTTGGGTCTTCAAATATTTCAAAAAGATTTTGGAAATGTTTTAAATCAATGCAAATACATTACTGATTTACTTAAGAAATTTGGACTTGAAAACAGCAAGACATTTACAACTCCTATGTGTACTAATATAAAACTTGATTTGGATGAAACTGGAAAATCAGTGGACAACAAGTTATATAGAGGTATGATTGGTAGTTTGTTATATCTTACTGCTAGTAGACCAGATATAATGTATTCAGTATGTCTTTGTGCTCGATTTCAATCAAATCCCAAAGAATCCCATTTAACTGCTGTTAAACGAATTTTTAGATATTTAAAAGGTACTATTTATCAATCTCTGCTTTATCCAAAAACCTCTGATTTTAATTTAATTTCATATTCAGATGCAGACTTTGGAAGCTTTAGATTAGATAGGAAGAGTACTTCAGGAACATGTCACTTTTTAGGAAAGTCTTTAGTATCATGGTCTAGTAAGAAACAACACTCAGTTGCCCTGTCAACAGCCGAGGCAGAATATGTGTCTGCAGGTAGTTGCTGTGCACAGGTGTTGTGGATGAAAAACACTCTTATGGACTTTGGATTAAATTTCAATAATACGCCTATTTTATGTGATAATACTAGTGCAATTAATATTTCAAAAAATCCTATTAGTCATTCTAGAACTAAGCACATTGATATAAGACATCACTTTTTAAGAGATCATGTGTTAAAAAAGGATATATTTTTAGAATTTGTAAATACAGAAAATCAATTAGCAGATATTTTTACTAAACCACTTCCCACGGCAAGGTTTGAATTTATTAAGGGGGAGTTAGGTTTATTTAATTTTAAATAGTTTTTTTTCTCTTCTCTCTTTTTCTTATTCTGTTTTCGAATTCTGTTTATTTTTTTGTTTCCCGCTATAAGTAATTTTATTTTGTTTTAAATAAAAGTAATGATTAGTGATTACACAGGAATCAAGGCTGTCAGAACCGTTTCGCCTTCTAACCTGTTTTCACCTTTTTCGGAAACCCTTTCGAAAACCTAAAACCGCACATCTGCTCCAAAACCCTTTTCTGAATCTTCAAACCCTAAACTTACGAACCTTCAGAAATCGTTGTTGAAATGGCAAAGACTAAGCGTCCAGATGAAGCCGAGAGCAGTGCTGCAAAGAAATCTAAAGTAGTTGGTCGGAAAATAATGCAAGGTAAAGTCATCGATTTAGAATGGCTGTTTGAAACTAATTTGCTGTTGAAGCAAGCGTTGTCGTTTCAAGGCCTTGAGCAAGCTTTTAATAGTGAAAATTCTGAGTTTCTTTATGAGGCAGAAATGAGACATTTCTTTAGAACTGTTCAGTTTAGCCTTGGAGATACGGAGGACAGTTTGTTGGCTCAAATAGAGGATAAGGACTTTTCCATATCATCTGTAGAGATAAGTCAAATTCTTAACTGCCCTCATGAAGGAGTTTTTCATTTCGATTTACGGAATATTGGAGATTCTGTACATAAGTCTGAAGACATTATGTCTTTTCTGTTTGGAACCAAAGTGATAAAGAAGATGTTTATTAAAGATTTGGAGCCTGATCAGAAAATCTTAGTAAAGTTTGTTCAGACTGGTTTAGCACCAAGGATGGCTGAGATGGAGAAAATTCTGTACCCTGACATGTATATAATGTATCTTTTGATGAGTGATATTAAGTTTAATTTTCCTCGATTTATGATAAGATATCTGAGATACTGCTGTCAGAGTGAAGCAAGAATGACCTTTTTCCCATATGGAAGGTTCATTTCTTTGTTTTTATTTAAAAGAGGAATGATCAGATTGGTAAGTGCTGGGGTGAAATGTCACCACAGTAATGTTTTTAATGCTGGAACTTTGAGGAAAGTGGGATATTTCTGGAGCACAATTAAAGGAAAACTCTTACCTGTTGGAGCTGAGGAAGACTCGGAGAGTGCTCAGGCTCAACCTGCTAAGTCCAAGGAGGGACAAGCAGAATCAAGGGTTAGTACAGTGGCAAGGAGAATTCGCTTTGAGATGGAGGAAGTTGAGGAAGAGAGAAGTCAGGAAGGACTTCAATCTAGAAGGAAGAGGTCAATTGATGAAGAAATTATCTCTCCTGTCTTGAAATCTTCTGAACCTGTAATTTCTTATTCATTTGTGAGAGAAGCTGTTGTGGAGAGGACTGCACCGATAGAGGAACCAGTAGCTCAACCGGAAATTCAGCTAGAACCTCAAACTGCTGCTGTGTCTGTTGAAGAAGCAATTCCACAAGAACAACTTATGGAGGCAGTGCCTGGTGAAGAAGTGGCCCGACCTCAAGAAGTTCATGAAAATATTGTTCTTGATCATTCAGTAGAAGTCAGAGAGACTACTGTTCGTGATGAACATACTTCTGAAGTTAATACAGAGGTACTTCAGGAAGAATTTTCAGTGGAAGAGTTTCAGGCTTCAAAGAATAGTTCAGTGGATCAACCTTGTCAGGACAAGGACAAAGAACAATCAGATGCAGATTCTTTACCACTTGCCTTGCCTCATCAACCTATTTCTGAACATGAGAATCAAGCACAGGGTGCCCCTGATTTGAGAAAAGAAGAAGTTGTTGAGTTATACAAGCGTATTTCTCAGTTAGAATCTGAGAATGTTAGTCTTAGAAGTTCTCTGAACTTGGAGCAGTTAAAGTTTCAGAAGCTGAAAGAATGTACTATTTCAAGACAGGAAGTAGATTTGTTTAAAACTGATATGTTGCATGCTGTTGATCAGTTGAAATCAGAGATGGTAACGAAAGATGATTTGGCTGAGATGAAAATTTACATGGAGAATAAATTTGAGTCTGTTGCAAATAGTGCTGTGAGTGGATCAGGTTCTTCACCTGATTTGATTCGAAGATTTCAAGCAATTACTGGAGCACTGAGCAATATGAGTGACAGATTACACGATCTTCAGTGTAATAGTGCCCCTTTGTCAGTTTTGCTGGATAATCAGAAATTTTTGGTAGATCAGTTGACATCTGGAGAGCAACCGATTAGGATTCTTTTGAATCAGTTATCAGAAAAGCTGGCTCTTTTTGTTGAAAAAGAAGAAAGAATGCATGAGTTTTTCAGAGTTAATTTGATTGAAGATATTCATATGACTCAGGAGAACAGAGATCTTATCATCAAGTTAGGAGATGGGATGATGAAGAGGCTTCGAGAACAGTTTACAGAGATCAAGACCGCAATTCAAAGGAGATAGACACCTTTTTCCCTGTCTTATCCCTAAACCTTGATTCCTCTGTATATCACTGTCGTAGCTTGTGAATAAAAATTCTTTTCTTATCTTTTTTGTTTTATTATTTATTGATTTATGATTAAGAAATCCAGTATAAGAAATTCACTTATTCATACACAGTTAATTATAGAATTTACTTATAGTTCAGTGCAATATTGAATGTGTTCAAATCCGTAATTTTTCATTCTTTTTGATATCACAAAAAGGGGGAGAATTTGGATAAACACAACATTTAAATTCATTCGTTTCCTATGAAGAAATTTGGATATATAGGAGCATTTGGATATATACGACATTTATCTTTTATCTATTTGAAAATTTATTTTTATGGGAGAGTTATGGGGGAGAAATTTTATAGTTAAATATTGTTTTAATCCTTTCAAAATTCTAAAATTTTATAAAACTTTTTTTTTCAATCAAGATTGCAATGAAATTAGTTCTATTATTTTATGGGTTTTGTGATCATCAAAAAGGGGGAGATTGTTGAGCAATGTATTGTTTTCAAACAATTCAAAATAATGTTTTTTAAAGGGGGAGATTATTTTAAATAATACTCTGTCTCTTTATGATGATTTTGATGCTCACAAATACCCTTAATTATTTACTAATTATTTCGTTGAGTATTTTGCAGGAATTTATTTTATATAACGAGATTTTATACTTCATTTATTCCGAGATCAATTTTAGCGTATTCTGGAATCACTGTAGCGCGAGATCAATTTTAGCGCGTTCTGGAATCACTGTAGCGCGAGATCAATTTTAGCGCGTACTGGAATCACTGTTCATACCCTACGTTGATGAACGTAACGTATGGATGAAAAGTTTACTTTTTATGTTATTTTGAAACGTATGGTTAATGAACCTTACGTTGTTGAAAAGTATGGAAGAAGAACATTACGTTTGGAAGGAACCTTACGTTTTCGTTGTTGAAAAGTATGGAAGAGAAACCGTACGTTAGTTTTCAGTGTTGAGTTTGTTTCTCAAAAGTATGGATCATCAACCTTACTTTTATAATCAACCGTACGTTCTTTGAAGAGTTGAAGCAAGTCAAAGTATGGATGATCAACCCTACGTTTGAATGCTGAAGAGAAAGTATGTATGTTCAACCTTACGTTCTGAACCTTACGTTCTGAACCTTACGTTTGTGAACCCTACGTTTGGAGCCACGTCATCAACCCTACGTTTGGCGTCGGGATATTTTTGACAGACGATATTTCCTTTTGAATTAGTCATTCAAGCGGATTATTAGGCGGATTTCGAGCTGATTCTTAAATACGACTTTGACTGAATGAGAGACGGTTTACAACGGATTAATGATTGATTTAAACGGAGCTTTTTATGCCGATTCTTCAGGGGAGTTACAACGGCTTTGTTATTTCATTTAATATCGCGAATCTAAAGGAGATTTTCATGGATCTATTTATGCGGAAGATTTTCTCAGATTTGAATATATGTTCTATCTTGGAAACTTCGGAGATATATATATGCACAGGAAAGTGTGTGGTACATTTTAATCTTTTGACGAGCAAGAAAACAGAGACTGCGTGAAAAGGGGTTCTTTTCTGTGATCGAGAAGAAGCGTAAGACCTTTATTACTGAAGGAAGATCTTGATAGCAGATTCACGTGTTCTACATCGACTACCTGTTGTGAATCTACTGCTGCTGAAGTTGTGAAGTTTCTGGTAATATCTATTGCAACTGGATCGACTCAGAACTGTTTTGATTACGGATCTTTATTTTCTGAAGACGACGATCTATCTACTGTCAATTGCATTCTGTTGCAATTGTGAAGAACAACTGGAGAAGTGTTTCTTTATCGAAACCCTTTTTTTTGAGTGATCAGCTTCTCGTTCTAAGCTGTGTGGGTTCGTGTTTGAACCAGGAAGGTTGTGTTTGCCTGAATCTTGTAAAGGTGTCAACTGCCTGTACTCAGTTGTGGACGGGTCTGTGGAAACGAGGACCAGATAGTGAAAATCGCCAAGCTCGTGGATTTGAGCGTTGGTGGAGTGGACTAGGGGCCTTCTGTTCCCCGAACCACTATACATCCGTGTGTTCATGCTTTTACTTTTTCCGCTGCATATTTAATCGTGCAAAAGCATAGTGAACAGAATTTGTCTAAATTGAAGAGATTGTAATAATTTGAAAAAGACACAATTCACCCCCCTCTTGTGTATAATCCGTAGATTCAGATCCAACAAAACCAACACTCAAGGACAGTAATAGTTTACTGCCTTTGGAAACTTGGAATATAAACATCTAATCATGTTGAAATATCTTCAACATCTCCTATAATGATCTTCCCCTTTTTGTTTCCTTACCTAAAACCATTCTCTTAATCCTAGGACAAAAGAAAACATAAAAAGGTTGATCTCAAAGGCTCATTAATGGTAATAATGGAGAAAATAAAACAAACCATATACAATTGAACTTAAAAACATGAACATAATGTTTAAACATCCAGATCTTGAGAAATGACATAAAACAAGGTAGTACGTAAGGCATAGATCATAATGGAACATCAATCATGATAACATATCATGGGAATAAAACTTTTAATTGTGGAAAAACATTAATCACATGATATGATTTCCATAGTTGCCAAGGCATTGCTGCCAAGACCATCTTATTGGACAAAGTCCCTTATTGAACCGGGTTTACATGTCGTTCCAGCCCTGTATTACTGAACCGGATTTACTTGCCATTCCAGCCATGTCTATCTCATGAGATATAATTCTTTACCTAATGCATTTGAGTGAGATATAGGTCCCACCCATATCATAATGAAATCATTCTTACATGTGCCACAACATGAACATAAATCATTCATCATTACCCAAAGAATTAAATTGGTTTTATAAACATCATCCCATCATAACATAATCCATATAAAAAATGGATATCATTTCATCATAAGAAAAGTGAAAACATGTAAATTATAGAGAAATTATACATGAAAGATGCACATATGAAATAATGCCATCTTATATGGAAAATGTTTTTGATAAAACACTTGAAATGAATTCTTGAGAATAATATCCTTTCTTCTTCAAAATCATTTTCTTTTCACAAAATGTCTGGAAATTTTAAATGAAAAAGATTTTTTGAAAATATACATCAATTCTTATAGAGTAAGCTTCATGAAAATAAGGCTTTATAAAACCGTAAAAATCCATTCATTCCGTATAAGTTAAAAAACATTCTCCTCGTACTTTTGTCGGAAAAGTCAAAAACTTCCTCGTATGGTAAACAAAAGAAATATTCTTTACATACCATGTAGTAAAAGTGAAAAATGGGTAAAAATGACTTCAAACATACATAATAAAACTTTTAGAAAACATGGACATTGATGATAACAATATCCCCAGTAAATACTTACAAATAAACAATCTCGGATAAGAACGAGATGGGAAAGGTTATCCCATACCTTATGTCTGATATGCTACGTATGTATCCAAACCTACTGTATAATGATTTAAATAATGTCATTGACTTATTACAGAATTTTATTCATTGTTATGATATCATATACGGTTCACTTATGACTTTATATTACCAGTTCATTAGTAAATTCCTGGCTAAAGCATCGTTTTGGGTAAAATCGTTTCATTTATCGTATGTGTTTCGACTTGTTGTTCTTGATATTAGTACTTATATCCTAATTTTAAAAATTCCAGCATATAAAACATGATTTATATATAATATTTATTCAGCATATACATATATATGATAGATCAATGAATTGAATGAAATACATCGGTCATGGAGACGGTAGGTCGTACGTACGCATTAACGCTGTTTTTGTTTCCTTATTGAATTGAATGGAATTAAGTAGATGACATATATATATATACATAAATAAAGTATCATTTTTATGTAAAATATATAATTATTATTCATTATATATAATTTATAGTCATTCATGAATGGTTATCATGAAGAATGAATCTCATCGCGTTCATGGAGAGGGTAGTCCGTACGTACGCACGCGCGATGATATCGTTCCCATAATTATTGAATAGAATTGGAGTGGATGGTATAATATCTTAGAATCAGTATGATGTTATAATAATAATATATAGTTAATCTTTTCAACATTATACCCATCCACGTAAGATGGTGGTGAAAAAACTGATTACACCATTGCGTGGAGACGGTATTCAGTACGTGCACATGTGCGGTGATTTTATTTTCCTTAGGATGGATAGAAGGTTAAATGGGTTTGTTTCATATTTATAATAGCATATCATTGTATTAGTGATACTTATGTTATTACTTCATAATTAAAAAACTAAAGAAAAGGAAGTAGAAGAAGAAATAAACTTGAAAGAATCGGTTGAAGAGATTACCTCTTCTTTGACGCACCTTCTTTAAGCTTCCTCTTAAGGGGATATAGTTGGTATTTTGGGAAGACCCGAACCTCAAGAATGTTGATAGGAAAGTGGAGAAGTGAAATGGGAACGGTTTGGAAGAGTTTTAAGGCTCAAAATGGTGTTAAGTGAAAAGGGTAGCGGTACTATTTATATAAGGGAAAAGAGGGGATCCTTTGGAAACATAAGAAATATTAATTTATAATATATTGAAATCCCACTTAAAACCCTCCAAAAATGACTCATATTAGAATATTAGATGGGATAGGGTTGTAATCTCATCATCCAATAAAATTTAGACATGTTGAGAATTTATTTTAAACATTATCAACTTGATTTATCCTTATTTAATCTATTTAACTTTATTTGTGGTAATAAGATTCTAAATTTTAAATTTTTATAAATAATTACTTATGTGTTGTAAATTGTCCATAATTGGATAATTTAAAACATTTTAGACCATATAAATTTTAATTTAAATTTTTTAAATATTTTTGTGATTTTTATACAATTTTATATTATGTTATTTTTATAAAATAACAATTTTGTCAATTTTGACACTATTCATTTCCCTGAATTTAAATTAAATCCACATAGAATATAGGTTCCAAATAAAATATTTAATATCTTTATAACATGTCATATTTTTCTAGAAAATTAATGTAGAACATTAAATATTTCATATAATATTTATTTTAATATTTTCAAAACCATTTATTTGATATTTCAGTCAAACAAATAATTTCAACATCACTATTGTGTCACCTTTAATGATAATTTTATAATCCCTAAAAATACTAAATAAATTCCCATTATGTAGATAATTTTATTAGATTTCTGTATACTATTCATGTTTCAAATTTCATGAATTTTATCACTATATTAAAATTATTATACTTATAAGATTTAAGAGAATGAATAATTGTTACTTTCTTTGTTTTAATAATAATTATGTCATTTTCATGGTCGAAAGTCCATGAAATTAATCTATTCTGACCCTTAAGTGATTTGGGTTTACTTTTAATCATCCAATATTGTCTTGTTAGGTGTTAGGGTAATTTTATAATATTATATTTACCCATAATTACCGGATTTATCTCTAACTATGGTAAATAAAATTTACATTAGTTACTATTACCAAAAATAGAAAGTAGCGCATTAACATAATTTAGACCCACTGTTTCCAAATATGAAATCTATTTTTTTTAATTCAATACTTATATGTTTCAGAGATTAAATTAAAATTAATCTCGTTGTCAAAAGAAAACAGGTTTTTGTTTAAAACATTGCAAAAGATTGAATTGATTTAACCTACGAATTCAATGTAAAATCAATGCGAATAACATAAATTATATTAAACGGGAAAAATAAATTCTATTTATACTTTAAAACCATTCAATTATACAATTTAACCATATGAATTATTACGATGAAAAAATTTGTTTTTCATTAAAATATAGCTTGTTTTTACAATTCATTAAAATATGTAAGTTATTAGAAAAATATCAAAACATTATTCAATGTAACATTTTATATCCTGATTAAAAAGAAGAATATTATTTTTTAAAATTTTACTTATAAAATTTTCAAAAATTATATTTAAAATCGGTGTGCCATCAAAAGGAGGCAAAACTGCATTTTTTGAAAAATAATTATTTTACCAGAATATTTATTTTGTTTTTATACCATGTTCTAAAAAATTTGTAAGATAAATAATAATGTTATAAAATTCCGAATGTAGTTAATACTATTCATAAGGGCGAGTTTATAATAATATTATAACCATATATCATTCTTTAGTGAAACCCGGTATTGCGTACAACACACTCTATCGCAGAAGGCTGTGATTGCGTGTAATGCAATCCAAGTAAGGGTTGTGTGTAGTGCAAGAATCCATTGTTGTATGGTATAACATAATCTAATCATATTTCATTTATACATTTAATATATATATATACACACACACAATGTTGCGTAGAATAACTACTATCAAACAAACTTGAAATTTTTTATAACACGATCCAAGAATAGTGTTGCGTATACAGCAAGCTAATACAATTTTGCATATAGTACAAGCTAATTTTGGTGTAGCATACAACACAAGACATCACCGAAATTAAAATAATATTTTTCATAAAATCTCGGGGTGTTACAGTTTGTCACTTTTATTTTTTAATAAAATTAATGACAATGTTGGATAAAAAGACTCACATGGATTCATACCTATCACACTGTGCATTAGATTTCTGTTTATATAATTGATAAACATCCAAAATGACTTATAGATAATTTTAAGAAATTATAGATAAAAATGAATTTGTTTCCTTGGTTTTGAGTATTCCACATGTTTTTTAAAAATGGCATTTTAAACATGAAGTATGAACTTTTAGTTATAGAGGTTTAATAGATTGCGGGATTGTAATGAAACCTATTCTTACATGTGAAAATTGAATTATGAATAACTTTAATAAATTATAATGTTATTTTGAGTGTGTTTTCTCTTTTTTTAGTGATTGAAACTTTTTTTAATTAAATTTTCAATATTAAACTAATATGTGACACTTTGAGTCATACCAACCATATCATTTATCATATTTAGGTGCGACTAATTCCTACCCTTAAAAAATTAATTATGTATAATTTTCATAATATACGAAAAGAAAATTGACTGTGTTTTTCAATTTGGTGTATGTCAGTTGTTTTTTAACTAAAATTAATCTCATTTATAAAAAAATGACCTACATTGAGTTATATCGGTCACTCAATGGTCGTATTGAGGTGAGTATGATTATGAAACGTTTCAAATGACATGTCTCTATATTTTCTACTTTATCAAAACAAACTGAATGTGTTTCCATATTTTTGAGTATGACAGTTTTTTTACTAAAATGTCATTTCGAAATTGAAACATGAACATTTGTCATACAGGTTGTATCATGTGTCTTTGTTTAACAAGAAACTAATTTCTATTTGTCACAAATGAATTGTGAATAATTTTTCTAGATAATCAAGACAATACATATCTGTTTGAACAATTTTCAATGAGCAGCACTTATTTGAATTCTAATGTCTATTTTAAACTAATAATGGAAACATTGAGTCAAACTGTGAACATAAAGTATCAGATTGAGGTTTCGATGATTCGTACACATCAAAAATGTCTTATGGGTCTTTTTTCTAAATTAAAAAATCAATATGAATACTTTTTATTCGTTTTTAGTATGTCATTTTTTACTAAATTAAATGTTAATTTTGAATATGGAGATACACATGGAGTCTCTCCGATCACACCATGCCATGGATTGAGGTGTGAATGATTCCTAAAAATCCCACATGACTTATGGCTCGTTATACCAATGTATAAAAACAATATTATTATGTTCCCTTCATTTTTAGTATGTAGATTATATTTTATACAAAAAAAATTATTTTAAACTAGAACATGAAATATAAGGCATACCTATCTCATCGTGTATGTGTATGAAAATAGACTATTTCCTACATGTCAAAAACGGATTATTAATCATTTTACAAAATATTCAAGTAAATATAATCTTGTTTACTATGTTTTCATGGAGTTATAGTTTATTGTATTAAAATTTCAATTTTATGCTGTTAATGGACACCATGGAACAAGTCCTCATTTGTGACCATGATATATCAATGTTGGTTTTCCTCCAACAGTTTAATCAGACACATTTTAACTTTTTTGGTGGATTAATCAAATATTTATTAAAATATTTAAGTTGGATTATATACTTTTTTGATGGCTATGAGTTGTAAAAATGCTGCTTCAACAACACTAGGGGTGACGTGAAAGCTTCCAACATGTAAATATATTACATGTGGACTAATAAACTACATAATATCACATAAACAAGTGGGAAAAACATTATTTCAATAAATCACTTGAAAAACTTCCACAATGGGTCAAATCTTAAGTAAAAAGTTTTTTATCAAATTTTCAAAATTTATTCTCAAACACATTCTGGGTATGATCCTCATTCTAATTTATTGACCTACAATTTTACTCTTTTCTTGTCAGTGCTTCATCTCGTCCTCTACCTTAGTCCCCAACTATGTATCCACCTTTTCATCCTCATCTACATCAGTCACCAACTCTAACTCTTCCTCCTCTTCTGCCTCTTCAACTGCCTACTCCTCCACCTCCACTCATCCTCCACCTCCTTCATTGTCTAATAATTTTATTATATGATGGTCAAAGGTTCTAATAAAATTTATTTCCACCATTATAAATATCATTTTTAATGAGATCAAAAAGAATTTATCACCATTCTCAAACTAATTATTAACACACCAAATATATTTTAATTTTTGAAACTGATATCGGATCACAAATATAGCAAGTAATCACCAATAATTTTTTCCTTTATACAATTTTACAAAATGTTTGTTACGCACTCATATATAAACAAATTTCCTCTTCTTTAAAGTATCTAGGTTTTTTAAAACATGATATTATTGAAAAAATAAAAATAACAAAATTATCCTAAAATATATTTACTTAAATTATAATTACCTTCAAAAATAACATATTTGTGGATGCTGGTCTTTTCCTGATTTATGAAATCTATAATTAATTTGAAAACATAATATCCAAAAAATTACCATTTTATTGTTTTGTACACTATATAAAATAGAAAAAATATGTTTTTTTGAAATTTTCTGATTTTTAAATCATTCACTGTATACCATAATTTTTTTTATTAGAACTGAGCCACATGCTTTATCTATTAAAAAACTAACATCATGACATGATGTAACCTCTATTTAGAGATCTCTCTATCATAGAATAAATCTTTTTAAATCAATGACCGAAATATATAATTTTAATTTCATCTTTAAAAATTTTATTTCAGTGTATTAAATATTTATAATACAAATCATGTGTGGTCGTTTGGTTTGATTTCCATGCATTAGATCTAGAAAATCCTTAGAGGGGGTGTCATGATTGAATACCACCAGCATACTATTAGTCTGAACAAAAACAATTAATTAATTGAAAGATAAAAAAATATATTTTATGAAATTTTATTATAGAGATATAATTTTTCATTTTATTCATTATAAATAATCTATCATCTAATATTTTTAACCATATGCTTCGAGCTACTCCTCTTTTTTATTATTAATTATTTTCATCATCCAAAGTATGTTTTTCCATAGAAATGATACAAGGATTAATGGATCCAAATTGTACGTCACATGATCTTACCGTAATATAGTTTAAATAAAAATTCCAATTGAAATAATAAATTGTTGTTAACTTTAATAATCATATAAACTCACAATTTGGATATACATATTATGAAAATGTTCCATATGTATGTATTCACAATTAAGACACCCGTCCATTCCTTATTGATATCCTAATTTAGTGTCTCATGACCTATTATATCTGTTAAGGAATTTACTTATATTTCTTATTCATATTAACTGTAAGCCGCATTTTTATCTTTAAATTCATTCTCTACATGAATTTTAAATTGTTATAAATGTTTCTCTAAAACTCACTGGAATAAGGTACTCTCGAATGGTCATTTTTTTCTTTCCCGATTTACTATATTGTATTAATTTGAACTTCCGTTTCACCACTATTTTTTCCATTTTTATTATCATACCTCAGTTTAGACTCATTATCATCAACCATTATGGGTTTTCCATATGAAAAAATTTGTTAAATACATACCTCATGTATCGTTATAATACTAGAAAACCATGTTAGGAAAGCTCCAATAGCATCATTTACCAAATATAATATCTAAACAATCATTTTGAATAGGAAACTCTGTAGTTGGATCATGATATATATGAATCCCCACACTCATTCGATCTTTTTTGGGGTCTTTCTGTTGTAGCTTGTATCCCAATATATTATACACTTTTCTCAAATTTCAAGTCGGTGCGTTAGTGTCAACATATATAAATAACAAAGAGTAGTACCCCACAGAATTTTAGTAATATAATGGTTTCAGTAGATGTTCGATTAACATTAACGATAATGAGTAATGAAAATCCGGATTACCATGGGTAAGGTATGCGTTTATGTGGAATACCTATCCTTATAGGTAGGGGGATTATTTGGTTGGTGTGTGGATATTTTCTCCACTACCAGTTCACTTTGAACCTTTCTCATACATTGTTCTATAAAACCAGACGAAACAATAATATATTGCTTTGGGTATATATTTGTCTATAATAATATCACCATATTTATTTTATCATCCTGGGGTTTTATCATATCCAAATATGATTAATGTGATAATATGAAACCAAATCCTCTTACATGTCTATATTTTCAAGGGTGCATCAAAGCTACTAAAAGTATCTTTTTTCTAGTATGGTTATTTATGGTTATTGTGTCTAAACTATATAAAACATCTAAAAATAAATTTATATTCTTTTTGTGTATTGTTATTATGAATAAATAATTAAAATTATTTCATTCTTACACACGTTTCTAATATTGATTTATTGTTTTCATCAACAAATTTAACCTTTTTATTTACATAAGGATACTTCCATATCACATAATGTGGGATAGAAGATGCTTCATAGTTTTTATTCATAAATTTACATATATAAAAAAGAAACATATGTTTTTTCATACGAATAGTTAAACATATTTTTTGATATAAAATATATATCAGTTTCCCTACAGTAAAGTGAACCACAACCTTTCTTTATGATAGGGGTGAAATAGTTTTGAGGAATGTTATTTTGATTTCAACTCCCATTTATTATTTCATAAATTAAAAAATTTGAATCAACATAGATGAATTTAATAGTATTAAATAATATATTATCGAATATAATGCACCTAAAATGATTTCTCTTTACAATATTTGTTGAATGAACTCCATGTTTCCTCATTTAGAATGTGTTCACAACTACCTAATGGGTGGTGATTTAAATTCCCCTCACCATTCATAAGATGTATCTTCTTAGGAAGAGTCTGGTATCCTCTATGGTATTTTCTAGTGGCCATTAAGAAAAATTTCTTACAAAAATATTCTAAAATAATGGAAATCTATATAGAATAATGGAAAATACATACGCATTTATTTATATTTATTTTTTAAAATAGTAAAATTATATTTTAATATTACCATTATATATTTGAAATTAATTTCTTTGATTACATGATTGGCATGGTGCCATAAATCAATATCAACCAGCACATTCATTCTTATTGTGACTCTAAGATAACTAATGAACATTGACTTATTGAGGTTAATAGCTCAACATGTTTCATTATAATCTACATAATATTTTATCACATAACTTATTTCATAAAAATTTTATTCAACACTATGATGTTGCATCATTTTTTTCATCGACATGTTTTTGATCACTAATAATTTTACAGTTTCATCATGAACAACCTGTTCTTCCTCAGTAATGGTATCAACATCATCTACAAAATTAATTTTCTATGTGAGTATTCAAGTATTTATTTTTACATGGAATTAAAATAATACAATTCACTCCATGACAAAATTTACACATTTTCAAGAATATTTAATTAAAATTATTTATTTTGTAAACACATATATATATATATAATTTAAAAGGGTAAATATCCCATTTATTGAAAGAAAGAAACTCCTTTTGAAGGGAAGAAGGAAGAACCCATTAACGAGACAGATGTAGAACATATAACAAAACAGGGCCCACAGCCAAATAGAGATCCAAAAGTCAAAAGGAAACCAAAATCATAGCAGGGTAGATAAAAAAAGTCTCATACCCCCCCCCCCCCCCCGTAATCGAAAATGCAACAGTGAAGTCAAGCAAGATGTTGCATCACCACCTCTGAGATGAAATGTGTCATGCTGGCGACACAGCCAAGGAAGAGCACTCCTCCAAATCACACTGAAATATGAGAGGAGGACTGGAAGATAGGTTCCAACACAACAATCTCTCCCCCCCCAACAGTGAAAAAGAGAGACTCACTGCACCATCAACCTGATGCACCACAACATCCTCTAGAGAACACCATGAAAAATTCAATCAGGGTACCCATCAATCCTAAAGAACAGACAGCTAAATGACGGGTTCCAAGACACCCATCCCTCCTTCAAGGTCTCCCACTCGACGCAATATGCAAGACAGAACACGCCAACCAAATTCAAAGAGACATGAATCAATCTCCCACCCAAACAATTGCTTCCCAATGTCAATCAGATCTAGAAAAAGAAGAAATGAAAAATACAAATAGAAACATCAGTACATCAACATTCCAAAGCTGCCAAGTTAACTCCCGCAACCACCCCAGGCCACACTGCCACAAAGGGCACACACAGGTCCTAAAGCACAAAACCAATCATCCATAAAATCCTTCAAGAATCTTCAATTGATGAGGCATAAAGGTCTTCCAAAATGTCCCAACATACAGCAAATACCGAGTAAGCAGTAACCAAGGCATGACATCAAGCATGAAAGAGACTAATTCCCCTAAAATTCGGCATCCACACCCCCCCAAACCAAAAGGATCCACTACTCAATGGGAGCCTGAGCTCGCTTCACCTTCGTGCAGAGGATCATTAATGAAATTCTCAAAGGAACATCCACCAACAAAGATCAATCCTCATTGGTGATTTTCCGATCTGAAACCAGATTAGATGGTAGGGAAGATATTTAAATTGTGCAAGAAATTAGAAATCACCGCTCAACGGTGTAGAATCATTAGAATCTTTAGGATGGGAGGAACCTATTGAAGAAGACGAAGCCGACGAAGCACCATCGATGGAAGAAGATGAGGCCCGATCGAGAAGACAAGGATCGAGAGGAGGAAGAATCCTCCCCCTCCAAATAGAAACATATCTGACGCCACACCCCCGCAAGCCATGGGAATAATCACGCTGAGCCTCACCGGCCCCGGGTCAGACGAGATCTAAACCGAAAGCTGAAGACTCCGCCACTAGAGCAGCTACCCCCAAGGAAGTAAATCAGATTCCTCACTGCCTCAGGTCAGCCAAGATCTGGTCCCGAAGCCTGTAACGATGCCACTGAAGTGAAGGAAGTCACACCTGAAGACTTTCACCACACTAAAACCCCTAGGAGACGACGCCAAACATCGACCATGCCGGAAAAGAGGAGGAACAATCTTCAAAGGGTAAAACACTAGACGTCGAGCCCGAGAGGTTGAAGCTGCTCAGAGGACCCTTTCTTAAAAATATATATAATATTTCAAAACTATAGTAAAACTAAACTCAACTAACTTAATTAATTAAACCTCATATGCATGATTTTCTTTCATATCATGATGATGGATTAGACTACCTTTTAAAACTAGCCTTCCTATCATCATTGGGGTCCCAATGTTTCTTGATGACCTACCTCCCCAACATTTATTATTGATTTTTTTTCTGGATACCCATCCCCCATTTTTTGTGGACTTATACATGTGTTTCATTAACTACTACAACCAAATAAATCCCATAACATGTACTAGTGATCTTTTTGAATGACTAATTTTCTGAATATTTCAAACAACATATAACTGATGCGATATGAGTCTCAAGAATCCAAATTAAATAATAATTTTTTGGGAGATGAATGGTTCTTGAAAATACCATGAGAACGTCAACTCAACCCAAATGAGATGTACTGACTCTATCCTATGTTACTAGTCCAATTCCATCCACCTATATATCTAATATATGATCTATATATCCACTATGGTCAAAAAATAACATAAATGAAATGTTAATTATGGATTCTACAATATTACATTTTGAAAATAGAGGAATGGACATTCAAATACATATAAATTCCCGTCACAGTCATTTAATTACACTCAAAGACATTTATTATATGTTACTTTTTATGAAATGTTTCACTTTTTGGTAGTTCATAGAGGAGATAAAAATTGTGGTTGTATTGTTGGTATGTCGATGAGAGATCATTAAAACTGGGAATTTATACAATTGTAAAAAAAGAAATTATCATAAATATGAATCCAAAATTAGGGCCATCGAGCTATTCTCATTGTGGTGGGATTACCTTCAAGATTAATTTTAGAACTATTTTGTATTTATCATGTTTGAAGGGAAAATGAATCAAAATAAGTGTTTATCATGTATTTTACAAAAACCTTTCAACACATGTATATTCTTGAGTTCACCCATCATATTAGTATTTTCACACAAGTAAAATAACAACAGAGTTCTAATACATCCCAATGTGATTACACATAGATTTAATGTAATTTTTGACGAATTTTTTTTCAAAAGTAACCAAGTGAGTCATATATGAAAAATTATATCAAGAAAAAAAGACAATTCATTAATAATGTTTTTATTAATTTTAGGTTTCATTTTTTGTGTTCTCAAGAAGTAGTAAATAAAAAGGATGAAAGATGAAGGGGGTGAATAATGAGTTGGAATATGTTGTATTAAAATTCATTGTATCTACATTGATGGAGATTAATAAATAAGATCCTAGTTGGAGGTATTTCATTAATTAAAATTGGAACCACAGTAATGGATGAAGGATAGTTTAAAAGAGGGAGAAAATCCATCATCAATATATGGAATATAATGAAGTGTCTGATGACAGATAAAATAAAGGAAGTGAGGGTTATTTTTATGAGAGTATTGAAGTATCATATATTTTTTGATGATAATGGAAATTTCTATGAATGTTGTAGGAAAATGTAGATTTTTTTTCAGGATTTGTATGGTATTGTATATCTTTTTTACCCAAATTAATCCGTATTTACTCAAATGTAATTTCAAAACTTTTTATCCATTTTTTTAAAAGTTTCTTGTGTTGCTTACGACTATTATTTATAGTTTTCTTCATTCAATTATCATACATTGGGATTAAATTCATCAAGTTAATATGAGATACATGTTTTTCATGTGGATCTATGGCATAGAAAATCATCTAAGAAAACCTACCTACTTCATTACATAACCACGTTATATGCTTCTTGGTGTACATGTAGCTGTTGTTTCATTTGGTTGATGGTTGCAAGGATTGATTATTCTTTTTAAGGGATGAAGTATAAAATTGAAGATATTGTATACTTATGATATTTGTGTCACTAGTGATAGGTTGGTTATTCAAAAAGAGTATTATTTTTTTCTAGGTTTTATCAAATTGTTATTGTTTAATGTTTGAAGTCATTTATATTCATTGGATTCTATTGTGTACTATTTCACATTGATGAATTTTCATATAATTTGGTTCTTAAAAACATTTCTCATGGATCATGTTAAACACTACATATTTATTATCAATACATTGAAAGAAGGATGATGGTCCTAATGGTTGTGTAAATTTTGTATTCAACTCATGTTAGGATTAAAATAGTTGGACTATATTGTAATGTTACAATTTTATTAAAGAGAAATTTTTTCATAAGATAATGAACACACACACAAATAATGAAAAAAAGTTTTCTTCAATCAGGTCACATCATACAATATTAATTCATTATTGGATAGGAATTTATTTTCTGAAAAATTTGATAGAAAAGTGAACTCATATATAACATATTCTATAGATGATGTCACATATGGAAACTCATCTACTAGAATCGGGTCTTGTTTGTAGTGATATGAATTGAGTACTTTTATAAATGTAAAATAATGTATGTTTATAATATATATTTAATACTAGTTTATCAAAATTCTATACTTAAATTAACTATATATAAATTTAATGTAAATGGGAAATTATCAAGATCCATTCATTGATAAAAGAAATAAAAGGTATCTCTAGTAATGATATACTAAACCATTAAATAGCACCTTATATCATAAATGTATTGTTTTAGTGAATTTAATTTTCTGTATATTTACTAATATTAAGAACATTTGAATCAACTATAAACCAACCTATTATTGAAAATACATTAAAAACATTGTTTTGGGTAAAAATGAATACTTATTTGGATTTAAATGAAAATTTAAATAGTTTGACCCTTATTAAATTATATCTATATAACATATTAATATTGTTAACTATTATAAATTTTAAATTTTAAATTTTGTTCCCTTAATTTGATTAACCCATTCACATAAAAATAGTATTCAAATGATCCCACATTAGATTATTCATATCAAATAAAAGTCACCCTAAAATTAGTCTCGTATAATGTTAAGTATTTCTTCTTCATGATACTATCTTACTTTTCATACATGATTCCCAAACAAAAAACCACACTATTTAAATGGTATGAGAAAATAATATAATGGAAACATCACAAATTATACCCATGAACTACAACAATGGATAGAGACAAGGTTCATAGTGGTATTTTATCAAGATGGAATGAGTTTATAGAGTATGTATTGTTCTGGTAGGTTTCTGTAAGTGGGAGAAGGAGGAGATATTGGTTTCATCCTAATCGATTATTGTGAAAAAAATAGGAAACCCAAAAATGAGAACAACGAGAGAGTAAAAGGAGAAAATAACATACATTGGCTTCTAACATTGATTCTCCAGATATAGCGTAGTGGTGTAACAATAGAAGAAAGGATGTTTTCAAATAGGTTGAGAATAATGACTGAATTAGTTGATGATAGGGTTTATTTGAATAGAATGGGGACACTTTTATCATCTCTTTCAAAAAAAACACTGATAAATCACCCTTTTATCAGGGCTAAATTGATAAGCACTCATAAAAGACATATTTATCACTGCTAAAATAACACCGAAAAAGACATCTTTCTGAGCAATAATGTTTTAGATCAGATAATTATTTCTTTTATCAGTTCTATTTTAATGATGATAAAAATAACCGTTTTCAGTGAAAAAACATTAGCAATGACAAAGGATTTATAATTATAATTATAAATAAAACATTATTATAAATATTTATATAATTATATGTTTTTTATTATAAATTTATAATTTTTTAGATATATATTTACTCATTTATAAATACACTAATACTTTTTAGAAAAATATATTTTTTTTATTTATAATTATAATTTTATAATTTTATAAATATAGAAAATATACAATTATAAATATATTTATAAATATAAATATATTTAATTCATTTCATATATTTATATTGTATAAATATATAATTAATATATATATATATACATATAAATATAGTAAATATAGTAAATATTTAAATATATTTATTATAATTTTATAATTATAAATATATTTATATCATTATATATAAATATTAATTATTTTAATAAATAGTCCACTATATCTACTAAAGTGTGGTTACTCCAACCTTATTTTTCACCTCCACAAATATCCATGTCACCCAAAACGAACTTCATATTCCCAATATACCCCCAGACCATCGTGCTCTACCTCCTCACTCATTTCTCCTCACTCGAAGCGTTCCATTTTCCTCGCTCTCAATAACTGGTTTTCCAGCCCTGATTAGGGTTTTGAGCAAGCTCTGTTCAATACAACGCTTGTCAAATCTGCTCACCTCCTCCCGCCACCGCCTCTGGGTACCACCGTCTACGCCTACTCTGCCTCCGAGTACCACTGTCTCCGCATACTCCACCTCCGCATGCTCGGACTCCATTTTCTTCACCTCGGAATCATCATAGGGTACCCACCACCATTTCTCGCAATTCTTCGACTTAATACTGCTCTGTCTACCCTCAATGAATCCCCCACTTGTCATCTGATTTGATTTATTTCATTCTGTTTATTTTCTTCAATGTGATTCATTTATGCAGACTAGGGTTTAGCTAAAATACTCTTCGTAAACATGAAAATGCTACATTTCATTCAGATCCAAGCTCGAGTGGTCCTTCAGACGCTGGCGGCTCATCTTTATTGAGTTAATTTGTTGTTGCTTGAATTAGATCTGGTTGAATGAAAATCATTTTTTTGGATCGAGGTTATTAGGTTTCAATTTCAATTTCAGTTTCAACATCAATATGGGCGGATCGTCTTCAAACTGTAAGCTCACTGTAAGAACCGAGTTCTTATTTTTGAGGTACAGGCTTCTTCTTTTTCCTTTTCCTTAAGTATATTTGAGAAAATATGGAAAATGGGGAAGAATACTAAATTTCAAAACTACACGCCGTGTACTTTGTCCACACGCCGTGTACTTTTGGCCGTGTTGGGATGAGTACACGGGGCGTGTTGCCTTCTCGGCAATGAGGGGTGTATGAACCGACTACACGCCGTGTAGTGGTACCTTACACACCATGTAGTCAGTCGTAAGGCTTAAACAGTAAGGCGGTGGAGTTTCCGCCAGCTGGGCGACAGTACACGCCATGTACTTAGGAGTACATGCCGTTTACTCGGGTCGACGGGTGAACAGTGTGGCTGTGCCGCCAAATGAATAGTTAAATGAAAGAAGTACACACCGTGTACTTAGAAGTACACGCCGTGTACTTTGTTTTTTTGGATTAAAACAGGCAGTAGCCTCCTCATTTGGCAGAGGATGCATTTGACCCATTTTGGAGCCATAGGAGGTGGCCAGACATTTGAAGATCCGCTGGGAGTTCGTCTGGAATCCGATTCGGCTTCGGACGATCTTTTTGGAACCGCACGGGTAAGCCCTCCCCTCTCCTGGTACCGTTCTTACCAAATCATACCCTAGGGAAAGTTATTTACGTTTGAATGGGTTTTGTTCTTTGTTAGATCTACGCCATTCTTGGGAGTTTCTGGAGTCGGCGTTCATATATAACACTCATTGGCATATAAGGAAGGTGGCTTTGAGTTATTTTTCCAACTATCATGAGTTTTTTGCATTTTTGTGCCATGAACCCATGTTGGGGTGTCGTGTCGATGAGGCCGTTGCAATATATAATGCCTAAAATTGCATAGGTGATTAAATTGTGATAATAAAATGCTGGTTGGGATTGTGGCTTGGATCCAGAACCACCCCGGTGGTGTGTTTCACTGTTTAGTCCTTTGGCCAGAATACCCGAGGGTATGTCATAGATGTAGTAATTGTAGAATTGCCTTGGGAGGATTTCCTTGTTACTACTTTTTTACCTATTGGGCATGGCCTAGTTACTTGTTTAGCCTGAGGGCATTGTTGTATTTAGCATGAGGTCGTTATTGTGATTAGCCTGAGGGCGTGACTATTTTAGCCCAAGAGCTATTGTAATTCACCTGAGGGAAACCATTCATGCCTGAGGGCTTGACTTCTGTGGCTGAGGGCAACACATCGTATGCCTGAGGGTGAGAATTTCTGATACGCCTGAAGGCAATACCCGCGGGTTGGATTCTTTATGGCCTGAGGCCAAGCCTAGGGGTGTAGTTTACTACTTAATCCCGAGGGCACAGTTCTGGTTGGCCTGAGGGCTTGGTGATGTAGAGCACAGAATGTCACTAAATTAAAAGGATTAAATGAATAATAAAATGGAAATTTAACTGTTAAGTTAGTTACATTTTAGTACTTCTTACTTTATTGCATTTTACTGTTTCACACTGTTGTTGCATGCTTACACGCAGTTGGGCACGAGCCTTTGGTGGGTGCCTACGAAGATATATTTCTCACACCCTGTTTGGGTCATGATTTTCGGCCCAAACAGATTACATTAATGCATGTGTAGATAGGGGAAAGAGTCCCTATACAGGTACTTGACTGTTGCTCAGGAGTAGGAGGGCATGGGACCGAGCCTAGGCTCGCGATGCCGCTTCCAGCTATTTTTCTTGTTTAGTGTACTCTGTATTATCTATACTGCATTGATGTATAACATGTTATGGCTGCTTTCTTAGAACATGAAACATGTATCATCATCATTTATATACTGTTGGTTATATGCACTGTTGTAGTTTATTTCAGTTTTGTATGTTTACTGCTTCCGCTATCATTGTATGATTTATTTAAATGTCGCTGCACTACACTTTGACAAATGAGGGCTTAGTTTCCCCACTATCATACCTGGGCCCTCGCTCCTAGTCGGCAGCCTCTGACATTTGGGGAAATGCGCTTAAGGTCACGTGGCGAACCGGGCTTGGGGCACCGTTGCGTGGCACCTTGGTCCGGGATGTTACAAAGTGGTATCAAAGGCATTTCTTTTCTTTGACGTATTATTTGGAGCCGTAGTCAGGGATAAGACGAAACAGTAGTTGGTAATAAGCTTTGCTCAGGCGTAGCTAACTTGTGTACAGGGGAAAGCCAGTCCACCTCGTATTTTTTATTCCTTTGATTTTGCAGTTTTACGGTGGATATGTTTTCACCGTTGGGTGACGCACTTGAGATTGTGTTGGTTATATTTTATCTATGGGTTTTATTTAGTTGCAACCCGATGAGATGAGGGTATTCCATCTCATGCATCATATAGGAACATGCTAGAAATCACATGCCATGCATAGTTTCCATGCCATGTAGGTGCATTAAAAATTCTCATGTTGTTGTGATAGTTGTTGTGCTAGAAAAGCATGCTGTTGTGATAGCCGCTCTGATAAAATACATGCTATGTGATAGGGAAATTTTATGTGAGCATGTTTATAGAATGAATGCCAAACTTCAGTTTTTGGGGAGTATGGGCCCTCATTGACCAGAATTTAGTGGATCATTGACTGTTTATTGGTTATAAAACACATATGATTTTAATCATGGATTCGTGGGGAGTATGGGCCCCCACGGGTCAGAATATGACACTTAGGTGTTGTTTTACGAAATTTTCTAGGTTCTGGGGAAGTTTCTGAGGCATATAATCTGAAAACCTAGTATACACGCCATGTAGTATTTTTATACACGCTGTGTATGTTCTTCTGTTCGGGAAGAAAAATGAACATTTTGAGTACACGCCGTGTACCCTGAGTACACGCCGTGTAGTCTCTTCCTGTGTCACAAACCATGTGGGTTGCGACACGAGGTAGGAAAGGCCTTTGGTAAAACATGTCGTGTAGTTTTTGGTCATGTCGTGTAGTGTGACCTGGAGTCCGGCCGTGTAACTAACAACACGGTTCGGTGAACTCCTTGACAGAACACGCCGTGTCAATTATAGACATGTTGTGTAGTGTGACCTGGGGACTCAGCCATGTAACTAACAACACGGGCCGGTGTCACCACTCCCTGAACATGCCGTGTACATATGGGACATGCCGTGTAGTCTTCTCTGAGGACATACCATGTGGAGTTAGCCGTGTGGCTGGGAAAAGGGGTGTTGTACACGCCGTGTACGGGTGTAACACACCGTGTGGAGTTATTTCGAGTAGTTGTCTGTGTCATAGACGACATGAGCAGTTCGAAAATAACACCATACATGTCGTGTAGATATTATACACGCCGTTTATTTTTGTTGACTGGAAGCTGTGTGGCTTAGACATGTAGAAGGACCCAGGAAAGGGAAAGAAAGTCAATTACACGCCGTGTAGTAATTGTACATTCCATGTAGTCTTGTTTTGAAAATTGTGACATTCTTTCTTCCTCTTCTTCATTTGTGTTTCCTTCGCTTTCTGCCTTAATAATCTTGAATCTAAGGCATGCTTTTGACCTTGTAGTGTCATTCCGCTGAGACGACCGTGAGTTTTTCACCAGGAAAGCAGTGATGATTATACCCCAGAGATGGTGGGACATGGGATACGAGTTGATCCTCTAGCCGAACCAGATGCGGTGCCAGCTATTATACCAGACACAGGCGCGGAGGCGCAGTTCCATGAAGGCTTACTGCGGTTCATGCAGACCTTTCAGGGAGCAGCACAGGCTGCCACATCTATTGCTGAGCTGACGCGTATCTTTTAGTAGCAGCATCTTCCTACATTTTTAGGGGATGGAGGACCACAGGCTGTAGATTCTTGGGTAGGATCGATGCAGACTATTTTTGAGCATCTTGAGACGCCTCCACGGTGGAGGGTCAAGCTCGCGACTTACATGCTACGTGATTATGCCAAGAGGTGGTGGGATGTTACTACCCAAACAAATCATCATAGGGACATGGCATGGGAAGATTTTCAGGCAATCTTCTATGACTTATTCTTTCCTGATATGCTAATAGAAGATAGAGCTCGAGAGTTCATGAATCCGCAGCAGGGCGCTATGTCAGTGATGGACTATTCTGCTCGTTTTACAGAGCTTCATCATTTTTCACCCGTGCGGGTGGGTGATGAGACATTGAGAGCCAGACATTTTGAGGATGGTATTCGGTATGACATCCATGCATTGGTGAATGTTTTCAGGTTTCCTACTATACATGCGATTGTGAATCTGGTGTTAATTACAGAGAGGAACCTGCGGGAATCAAGTGGTGTGGGCCAGGGTGGTTTAGCAGTAGTTACTGGTACTATTTCTACTGGAAAGTGGAAAAGACAGGTGGACTTCTCTCAGGGTGGCAGTACCAGCCATTTAGCTTCTTCAGGCAGCCCGATCAGGTGCTACCAGTGTGGCAGAGAGGGGCACATGAGGCCGTAGTGTCCATGAGACCCAGTGGAGTGTCAAGCATGCGGCATGATGGGTCATCTGCAGCGCTTTTGCAGGGCGGTGCTACCAGTGGCTAGTGAGAGTGGTTCTGTGCAGACTCCGCGTACGGGAGCAGGACCAGTGGCTTTTTACCAGTCAGGGAACTGGAATATGTTAGGGCGTGCAGGCAGGGATGGTGGTCGTGGTCATGGTAGCCAGACCCCAGGATCACAGAGGCAGCAGGGCGGGATAGCTCAGGGTAGCCAGGCTATGTCACAGGGACGTGGCACTGGGCAGGCATATGCAGTGCAACAGACCCAGCAGGAGTAGGATCCCGTACCATCTACAGTCTGAGGTACTATTCTAATAGCTTCTATCTTGTCTTCAGTACTTTTTTATATGGTTGTTACGCATAGTTTCATATCTGTACCCGTTGTGGAGAGACTTAGGATCATTTTTTCTTCTTCTTCTGATATCATGATGCTAGACACTTCATTGGGGACTAGAACGACTTGTGTGCGTCCGTGCAAGGAGTTCCCCCATGAGGTTGATGGGTGTCACTTCCTTTGGTACCTCTATATCTTGGAGATGACGAGCTATGGCGTCCTTCTCGGGATGGACTGGTTGGTTCCCTATCAAGCTTTTATAGACTACAATCGTCAGAGGGTACGTTTCACATCACCAGAGGGCAGAGTGTTTCTATACAAGGGAGAATGGGATGTTCAGGCGAGTATAGCTGGACTAGAGCATCAAGGGACGGGTGGAGTCACAATGCATACTGCGAGCTTATATCTGGATGATCAAGGGACTTGTCAGATGGATTTCCCTCCAATTTTTGATCATTTCAGGGATGTCTTCCCAGATGACTTTTTAGGTCTACCTCTGGTCTGTGAGGTGGATTTCTCTATCGAGCTTGTGCGAGGAGCAGCACCGCTATCCATTCCTCCATATAGGATGGCCACGCCTGAGTTGCATGAGCTCAATAGGCAGTTAGAGGAGCTGCAGGTGACAGGTTTTATCCAACCCAATACATCTCGTGGGGGTTCTTTAGTCCTTTTTGCGATGAAGGTGGATGGTACCCTCGTACGTTGCGTGGATTATCGGAAGCTGAACCAGATGACGATTAAGAACCGATATCCCTTACCGAGGATAGATGATCTGTTTGATCAGCTTCGTGGAGCACGAGTGTTCTCGAAGATTGACTTGAGATCCGGATATCATCAGCTGTGCGTTATACCATCTGATATACCTCTCACAACATTCAGGAGTAGACATGGTCTATATGATTATACGGTTATGCCGTTCGGACTGAAGAACGCACCATGAATTTTCATGGCTCTGATGAATCGTGTGCTTCATCTATTTCTTGATTCATTTGTGGTAGTATTCGTGGACGACATCTTGGTATACTCTCACACTCGACACAACCATTCCAACCATGTTGAGATTGTATTGAGTACACTGATAGAGCATCGGCTATATGCTATGCTCTCAAAGTGCCACTTTTGGATGGACCAGATTCACTTTCTAGGTCATATTATCTCTGAGGCAGGAGTTGCAGTAGACCGAGAGAAGGTGAGAGTAGTAGATTCCTGGGAGAATCCTAGGAACATTTTCGAGAAACGGAGATAATTAGGGCTTGATGGTTACTACAGACGCTTCTTACATGACTTCTTCCTCTTAGAAGCACCGTTGACAGGTCTGACTAAGAAGGGTGTGAAGATTGTTTTGTCAGAAGATTGAGAGACTGATTTTCCGGACCTAAAGGGAAGGTTGACATCAGCACCGATACTGATACTCCCAGAGTATGATAAGAGCTATACAGTTTACTGTGATGCATCGGGGATTGGGCTGGAGGCAGTTTTGATGCAGGGCAACCGAGTTGTTGCGTACGGGTCTCGGGAGTTGAGGCCACATGAGAGGAATTACCCGACGCATTATCTCGATTTGGCTGCGGTTGTGCATGCGTTGTGCTGTTGGATACATTATTTGTTGGGAGAGCATTTTTTGGTTTTCACCGACCACAAAAATCCTCAAGTATATCATTACTCAACGTGACCTGAATCTGAGGCAGAGAAGGTGGGTTGAGTACCTACAGTCCTTCGATTTTGAGCTTGCCTACACACCTGGTAAAGGAAATGCAGTAGCTGATGTACTGAGCAAGAAGACTCAGATACTGGTAGTGCAGGAGGCAAGTGGTGAGTGGGAGCTCATGGAATTGTTCTATGATATTCATCTGGAGGCGCATGACAGTCAGGGGCAGACCTATCTTTCCACTTTAGCTGTGACATCTACCCTCCTGGATAGAGTGAGGATTAGATAACTATCGGATTCAAAAGGCCTTGTTATACGTGAGTTGGTGGCAAGTGAGGACCCTCCTCCCAGTTGGATGATAGGCTATGATGAGGTTTTGCATTTCCTTGTACATGTATGGGTTCTAGGGGATATATGCGAGGAGATGATGCGGGAGTTTCATGCTTCAGCATTGGTAGTTCATCCCGGGGTTACCAAGATGTACTGTGACTTGAGGCGTCAGTAAAGGTGGCCGGGTCTGAAGAGAGAGATAGCTGGTTTTGTTACGAGGTGTTCCACCTGTCAGCTGGTGAAGGCAGAGCACCATAGGCCAGCTGGGCTGTTACAGCAGTTGCCCATTCCAGAGTGGAAATGGGATGATGTCACGATGGATTTCGTGACTGGTTTTCTGAGGTCACCTCAAGGCAATGATGTCACGTGGGTTGTCGTGGACAGACTCACGACGGTAGCTCACTTCTTGCCGATCAAGGAGAACTTCAGTGTAAATGAGATCAGAAGGCTGTATATCCGAGAGATCATACTACTTCATGGGGTCCATCATTCTATCGTTTCAGATAGGGATGCCCGCTTTACGTCTTGTTTCTAGCAGAGTTTTTGGAGGGCGCTGGGTACACAGGTGCTTCTGAGCACATCATACCACCCTCAGACAGATGGCCAGTCAGACCAGACGATACAGGTGCTAGAGTACATGCTGCACGCATGCGTCCTAGACATTGGGGGCTCTTGGAATAAGCATATACCCTTAGTCAAGTTTTCCTATAACAATAGTTTTCAGGTTACTATTGAGATGGAATCATACGAGGCATTATATGGTTGGCCATTCCGATCAACTTTGTGCTGGTTAGAGGCAGCTGAGGCAGCTTTACTGGGGCCACAGCTCATGCAGGAGACATCTGAGCAGGTCCAGTTGATTCGGAAGCGGATGGATACCGTGCAGTCTCATCAGAAGTCTTACGATGATCGCCACAGACGACCTTTAGATTTTGTGGTCGGGGATCAGGTTTTTCTACGTGTTTCACCAAGGCTGGGACACAAGAATATCAGGAGACATGGTAAAATTTCACCGAGGTATGTGGGGCCATTCGAGATTCTGGAGAGAGTCGAGCTGGTTTCCTATTAGTTGCAGTTACCGCAGCTGTATCGAGCCATGCACGACGTCTTCCATGTGTCTCAGTTGTGTCGCTATCATTCAGACCCATCTCACACCTTTCAGCCAGAGGAGGATGAGCTTCAGTATGATGAGTTCTTTGAGGAGCATCTGATCCTTGTCGTTGATAGGAGCACGAAGGTTCTCCAAGGCCGGTCAGTTCCTCTCGTACGGGTGCTAAGGCAGCATGGCCGAGTGCAGGATGAGACCTGGGAGTGGGAGGCCGACGTATGTGCTCAGTGGCCAGAGCTATTCTGAGATTTATCTTCACTACCTTTTAAAGGAAAATTCGACGACAAATTGCTATAAGATGAAAAGTTTGTACGAACTCGATTCTTATTTTTGAGGTACGAGCTTCTTCTTTTTCCATTTCCTTAAGTGTTTTTGAGAAAATTTGGAAAATAGGGAAAGATTCTAAATTTCGAAACTACATGCCATGTACTTTGTCCACAAGTCGTGTACTTTTGGCCGTGTTGGGTTGAGTACATGGGGCATGTAGCCCTGTCAGCGATGAGGGGTGTAGGAACAAACTACACACTGTGTAGTGGTACCTTACACGCCATGTAGGAAGTCGGCAGGCCTAAACAGTAAGGCAGTGGAGTCGCCGCTAGCCGGGCGACAATACATGCCGTGTACTCAGGAGTACATGTCATGTACTCTGGTCGACGGGTGAACAGTGTGGTGGTGCCGCTAAATGAACATTTAAATGAAAGAAGTACATGTCGTGTACTCAGAAGTACACGTCGTGTACTTTGTTTTTTCAGCTTCAAACAGATAGTAGCCTCCTCATTTGGAAGAGGAGGCGTTTGAGCCATTTTGGATCCAAAGGAGGAGGCCTGACCTTTGAAGATCTGCCAGGAGTTCGTCTGGAATCTAATTCAGCTTTGGACGATCTCCTTAAAACTGCACGGGTAAGCCCTCCCCTCTCCTGGTATCGTTCATACCAATTCCTTCCTGAGGGAATGTTATTTATATATGAATGGGTTTTGTTCTTCATCAGATTTTCGTCGTTCTTGGTCTTTTCTGGAGTCGGCTTTCGTGTATAATGCTCGTTGGCGTATAAGGTAGGTGGCTTTGTGTTATTTTTCCAACTGTCGTGCATTTTGTGAGTTTTTGTTCCACAAACCCTTGTTGGGGTGTCGTGTGGCTGAGGTCGTTTCTATATTTAATGCCTAAAATTTTATAGGTGATTAAACTGTGATAATAAAATGCTGGTTGGGATCGTTTCTTGGATCTGGAACCACCCCGGGGGTGTGTTTCACTGTTTAGCCGTTTGGCCAGAATATCCGAGGGTATGTCATAGATGTCGTAATTGTAGAATTGCCTTGGGAGGAATTTCTTGTTACTGCTTGTTTACCTATTGGGAATGTCCCAATTACCAGTTTAGCCTGAGGGAATTGTTGTATTTAGCCTGACGGCGTTGTTGTGATTAGCCTGAGGGCGTGACTGTTTTAGCCCGAGGGCTGTCGTATTTCGCCTAAGGGAAATCTTTCGTGCCTGAGGGCTTGACTTCTGTACCTGAGGGCGACACTTCGTATGCTTGAGGGCGAGAATTTATGATACTCCTAAGGGAAATACCTGCGGGTTGGATTCTGTATGGCCTGAGGGCATGCCTGTGGGCGTGGTTTACTACTTAAGCCTGAGGGCACGGTTCTGGTTGGCCTGAGGGCTTGGTGTTGTTGAGCACAGAATGTCACTAAATTAAATGTATTAAATGAATAATAAAATGGAAATTTAACTGTTATGTTAGTTACTTTGGGTACTTCTTCCTTTATTTCATTTTACTGTTTCACACTGTTGTTGCATTCTTACATGCAGTTGGGCACATGCCTTTGGTGGGTGCTTACTGAGATATATTTTTCTCACACCCGGTTTGGGTCAAAATTTTCTGCCCAAACAGATTACATTGCTACAGGTGTAGATAGGGGCAAGAGACCCTATACAGGTACTTGACTATTGCTGAGGAGTAGGAGGGCATGGGACCGATCCTAGGCTCGCGATTCCACTGCCAGATGTTTTTCTTGTTTGTTGTACTCTGTATTTTGTTGTATTGTATTGATGTATAACATGTTCTGGATGCTTTCTTAGAACTTGAAACATGTAGCATCATCATTTATATACTGTTGGTTATATCCATTGCTGTAGTTTATTTCAGTTGTGTATGTTTACTGCTTCTGCGGTCGTTGTATGATTTATTTAAATTTCGCTGTGCTACACTTTGAAAAATGAGGGCATAGTTTCCCCACTATCAGAACTGGGCCCTCACTACTAGTCGGTAGCCTCTGGCGTTTGGGGAAATGTGCTTGAGGTCACGTGGCGAACCTGGCTCGGGGTACCTGTTGCCTGGCACCTGGGTCCGGGACGTTACACTCACATCCAGTTTCCATTTGAGTGTAAAGTCTATTCATTTTTTCAAAATGTGAAATCTTATTAATTTTTTAGATATTATGTCTACACTTCTAATTATTTTTATGTTTTCTGTATATTTCATATTTGTGGCACATTCTTCTGAATGAAATTTTATTAACGACTTGTACATTGACTCTACATTCCAATATCAATATAATGTTTCCTAACGATCTTTCATTTCTTCTTCTAATTAGGGTACTTTATCAGCAAATCCAGTTATTCAATGCAGTATTCATAGTGAATCATGGTAATTTTTCATCTGGTTTTGATTCTACATTGCATTATCATTATTACTATCCATTGTGCATAATACGGTTACATTGCATACATGGAATATTAAATATAATGAAAACCATTACAAACATGCACTGCCGCACAACCTCTAAAGATGAAAGGTTTAAGATGAAATTACTAATGATGGAATGCCAAAAAAATTGTCAGTTATCTATTATGTTCACTTTAAAATTCTATATTTATGATATTTATTTTCGTATATATATACATTATAACTAACACAATAAAAGGTTCAAAATCTATTGGGATTTATTCAATTATATCTATTCATCTCTGTTGTACTACAATTAGTGGACCACTGCCAACAAATGGCATCACGCATGGAGACACACACATTCCATTAACACCATTACCTATCAATGGTTAGTTCTGTCTAATATTCCGGTTTAAAGCTATATAATTATAACTACATTACAGACTAACACATATTAGTCATATCAAACATCTTCTATGTCGAATGTGCCTCTAGAATTCGTAGCCGAGACAACAATCTCTAAAGGATCAAACAATAAAAAGCAAAGACAACATGCCTATGGAGAATCTCCACTTCCATTATGTAAGTATGATGTTAATTTTATTTTAAATAACTTGTAGTTTTTAGTTGAATTTCCATTTTCTGAATAACTTATAGATTTGAAGCTCATATCTATGTTTTCATTTTCACTCTCAGATTGACTATAGATTGCAATTGATCTTAACTATTTTTTATGCATTTCAAGTTTAAAAGGTATGGGAAATTACAAATTCTAAACTCCAAGGATTCCTTAGGATTAATGAGTTTGTTATTGTGATGCAGGTTGCAACATGGTTCCATAAATGCATTACTCTTCTTTCATTTTGTTTAATGGTTTAATGCATACCTATGTTGTATACTATATGCTTAAACCAGTCGATTTCTTTAGAACATGGAGGATATGAATTTCTGTCAAATCTCTTCAGGTTTCTAGGCAAGAAAATTAATTTTTCTCAAATTTTGCCTTCATTCAAAATTGTTGTCTAATCATTGATGAATTTTGTGTTATAAAATTTTTCTCAAAAAATTTAAGTTAGACACATAATGATTTTTTTAATTTTATATATCATTCAATCCATGACTTCAGGTTGCATAAGAATCAGAATCTCTTATTTAATAACCTAACCACACCATCAAATGAAGATTAAACGTTGATTTGATAGTTGATTTGTTCCCATACCATGGCATGTGGCATAGAGACTTCGAAGCCTCCACCAATAGAAGGTGATGATTCCATCACCATGGTGAAGGTAAACACTCTGATGAGAAATGATGAATCTCAGTTCAATGGTCAGTTTCTCATCACTCAATAATTAATTGGTCAATACAGTTTCTTGACTATAAAAAACTGGATTTTTGGGACTGTATGGTTGAAGCCTTTATACCATCCAAACAATGTATTACTCTAAAATATCCAAAGTGGGTAAAGTAGGAACTTGTAATTACAATTGGATAGAAAAGATCATAGTTTCATATTTTGTATGTTTATATTAGATACCATTAGACGCAGTTACATCAATAATTGATGGGTTGAAAATATTGAAAATTGGAAAGCTTAAGCCACTGGAAGTTACCTATCTTTTTAACAATTTATGATCTCTATTATTGGTAAGTAGATTGAGCACATAATGAATATCTTTCGCTCCACATCAAAATTCAGTCATTTTTATGTGGGCTATATTTTTCCAAGGTTTTAAAATATATGTGGTTTCAGTTTCTACATGTAGAAAAACAGTTATTTCAATTCAAATCCTATGATTACGCTTCTCGGTCAGTATTCAACAGAAAAAACTACCTATATAAAACACTTTATTAGGAGTGACTACCTAGGTAAGAATGCTCCTTTTCACACATTTTTTGGGTTTCATCATTTTTAAAGAATGATTAATTATATGGGAAAAACTAATTGTTTCATTATTTCTTTTAATATGACCACACATTGGACCGGAGCCTACAATCGATCGATTTTTTGTTCTTATGGTATCATGATTGTTATTAATAATAATACTCATTTTCAGTATTTCTCTTTTCTTATGAAGTTTTCTTCTTCTATTAAAATACATCTACAATTCCAAATTATCAATTACATCATCCATTCCATTCGGTTTTCCCACCATTATGTTTGTCAATTTCAGTTGATGATGTCATTACATTTTGGGGTATTTCTTTGAGTTTAATTAATTTGACTATTATTTATGAATGGTACAATTTTTACCCATATTCAAATAAAAATTATTAAATTTTTCACCACAATAATTAGATCTATTTTTTTCAGATACATCTTATGACTCAAATAATAAAGATTTGGTGGCATCTACTGAATGTATAGGTATTTAATCATAATATTTGGTGTCACAATTTCATTTTATCTCTTGTATTCACTACTATATGGTTTCCATTTCTTCTTTTCAATGACTCATGCAAATTTACCTTTTAATTTGTTGTTGGAATTCATTGCTTGATATACACAGTTTTCAACATAATTTTGGAATCAAACGGATATAGAATACAACTAATGGAAGGTGATCAAAAAGACTCAACTTCATATGTTCTCTTTGATATGAAAGTTATTTGATTTATAAAAATAGGTGCACAAATGACATATGCTTTGAAATAGGTATGAATATATAATGGATTACATTATGTCAATATAATCCCACTGGAAACAAAGAAACATTTTTACTCATTTTATATACAGGATAACGATGAAATTGATTCCCTCCAAAGTAAAATACATTCAGGTTGAAACGGGTTCTATTATCTATTGAAATAGAAGATTTTAATATTTGGAATTGTCATCGTTAATCAACAAAAAACGGTTATAAATCACTTACTTAGATACTAAAATTGATTTCATCAATAATGACAACACATTCGAACATAACCACATATTATAGTTTTCAAATTATTGAATCATAGATATAAATAAATGACATTGTAATATTTTTTATCCATATATTGTAGGAGTATAAAATAAGTGGATGTTGACGACATGATACTACTGATGTTGTTTCTATAAAATAAACCTTGTAGCTTTCATCTTCCCAGGTTCATAAGTATGCTCATAGTGAACATATATTTTTAATGAAACTTTTAAATTGAAAAATTATAATTATAATTCTCTAAGAATATAGTATAATACTATTAGTTTTTCTGTTTCATCCATAAATTCCTAGTACAAAACACATATTCAACAAATATAAAATGCTTAACCAATTCCACATTAGAAGGAATTTCTAATAAACCTAATTGTAAATCTAATAAATTTAGGAATAACAGGTGTGATATTTTATTCTGCATACATAAACTTACATTTTAGGAACAGTCATCAATCATCTGGAAAAAAATTATATTGTACTCTTCATCCCAAATACTGAAATTGATATAAAAAATTATGACAATTCATTTAATCATAACCAGGTACAGTAGTTATAAAATTCTTGAATCACATATAAAAATAAATAACATTTTAATATATATTTTATCCATATTTTCTAGGATTATAAACGCCATGAATTTTTTCCATATAGTACTACTAGAGTTTCTATAAAATCAACCATGAATATTTCATCTACTCAGGTACAAAAGTTTGCTCTTAGTGGAATGATATTTCTAATTAAACTTTTGAATTGAAAAATTATAATTATAATTCTAGGTCTATGTATATGATATAGTACTATTATTTTTTTTAAGCTATACATTCCTGGTATAGAAACACAGATTCAACTAACATATAATGCTCAAACCATCACGTTAGTAGGCATTTGTCATAAACCTGGTAGTACATCTAATATATTCATGAATAGCAGGTGTCATATTGGATTCATCATACATCAACATGCATTCCTGGATTGTTTTACCCATTTTGAATTCCACTTAGACATTAGGAATAATTTTAAATCACTACAGATCTATTTTTTGTATGTTTTATTAGTATATTTTGACTAAAATTAATGGTGGGGACTAACTTTATCAAGTCTAAAAAATCAGGGGAAATTTTCAAACAAATATAAATGAATCTGATAACTTATTCGTAAATTGATATCATGCAAAAGGATGGTCCTTTGATATTCCTCTTTTTAATGAGAACAGAAGTGGAACACTAAATACAAGCCTTGAGGGGGTTATTGCATGGAAACATTGACTGATAATTACATTTTTTAGAAACCTGTTTGATAGGTTAACATTATTATCCATCTGAATTTTACAATTGTTTTTCATAATATAGGAAAATATCAGTGACATAATAACCAAACGTTAATTAGGAAGATTGCACACAATATCCATGCTATTCAACTAGAAACATTTTCTGAGCATGAACTGACAAATTAGACAGTGGAAGGCTAAAATGATTAAATAGGTCACAAAAAATCACTATACTATGTTCAGATTAATGTACAATACCGAAATTTTCAATTTTAATACTACTATATTCTGTGTCCTTTTTAGATTTGATTTTCATATTTTAATATACCTTACTTTTTATTCAACTTTTTAAATGTATTTTTATATGTATAATGTAGTTTAATGAAGATTTTCAAGCTAAAGATTTATTACAAGAACACATTCTGATTGGAAATGTACAACTTCAGCTTTCAGAGAAACTTATAAAAATATAAACATCATAAATTATGTTGCAATTACTGAGTTTTTTTCATTATTTATTAAAATTAATCATCTCCACATTTCTCATTTTTAATATTTTCTTCTGAAATGTTATATTCTTATTCTGATATTTTTTATTTATATTTGTTTTGAAATGTATGATTTTATTAAAATCAATTAGAATCTATTATGAAATAAATCTTATACTATTTATGTTTTCTATTTTGAATTCATTCTGAAACAGATTTTAAAATGTTCAGTGAATTATTTCACTAATGCTCCATGATTTCATGACTTTGTCAATGCCCCTTATGATTATCACATTATATTTTTTTTCCAATCGACATCAAAGTAGATCATTAACTTAAGTTGAATATACAAATAGAACTGTTGGCTAACGCTGAATCCAATTTTTCTCCTTTACTAGTTGTGTATGACTACATATGACAAATATGATCTAACCTGGTGACATATATATTTTTTTTCTAATTATTATTTTTACATTGACTTTTTTGTATACTATACAAAAACACCATTTTTTCAACCTCTTTTCATTTTTGTTTAATGTTTGTATACTTTACAAACATTCCACCTTTGTAATGTTTGAATTTTTAATAGTTTGTTATACTTTCTAGTGATATAATTACTCACAATGTATTGAAATCCTATTTTTTATACTATTCAATTCCAGAACTGTCATTTTTATTACTACAACAGTGTTTTGATTCATTATTAGATTGTATTTTCATATTAAAATATTTATTTTTATTTATTAATCTATATAATTAATATTCATCTACAGATTGCATTTTATGGATGATGATGAATCTTGAAGACTTATTATAACAACACTTTGTTCTTGGAAGACATTTCAACTTCATTTAGTGGAAAAAATTCTACAAACATCAACTTCATAAATTTTGATGCAACTAAATATTGATTTTTTACATTATGTATTCAAACTAATCCTTTCCCCACTACACATTTTTTCATTACAATCACTCATAGAATATAATTTTCATTCAGTTTGAATTATAATAAATACATTACTCTTTCTATGGAAATTGTTTGAATTGTCAGTTGGATGACCCTGTGATGGAATGTTGTCAAGTGGAGCGTAGGTACTGACCCATTATGGCCAACAAGCATGACTTGAATGCTATTGAAAATGATTCCCAATCTTTCTAAAAAAATAGATCTTACTTTTTATATATCATTTCTTTTTTCATGTATTTTTTGGTGTTATCATAACATATTCACTCATATTCTATTTTTATGTTCTGATACTTTTTTATTACAAATTATTAAACAGTACTATTAGTGGTTAAATTTTACAAATTGCATTACCTTTTCCAAAAAAAACCATTAATTAAACATGTCGTGCATACGCACGGGTGATTTCTAGTTATATATATTTATATATATAACAATATTACTTTAAAATTAATGATTTTATATTTATATTATAATATAATGATATAATGTTATATATATTTCTCTGGATGGGGTAACTCAGTGGTATGTTCCCCTATAGGTCTTAATGAGGTCTCCATTTTAAGTCCCATAATTTTCATTATTTAACGATTTTTATTATAATTTTCATTTTTAAAACATATAAAAAAATTATTTATAAATACAAATTTAATTTTTAAAAAATAATATTTATTTTTTTTATAATAATTATAAATAGTGAAATTTATTAATATAGAAAACTAATATTTAAAAATATTTGTATTTAAAAATATTAATTTATAAATATAATCTTAGCATGATTAATGTATATATAATCTTAAATACATTTATTTTAAAAATGATAGGTATTGAATAATTCAAAATTAGTATAATTTAAAATTATTGAATATTTTCATAATATTAATTAATTATGTATAATTTATTAATGAAATTATGGATATATGTATTGAATTAAATATTACTACATATTGAAAACACTAATACAGATTACATATATATATATATATAAATGATCAAATTCAAAATATAATAAAATAAAAAATTGAATAAATAATAACTAATGATGATGATATTAAAAATATATATTATATTGACCAATTTTAAAAATATTATATTAAATGTGTCATGTTATAATAAAAATATACTAAAATTTGAAAAAGTTACATAAATATTAGGTGTGTGTTTTTCTATATATGATTTTATTAATTGCGTAAATTTTTGTGTGTGTTAATTTAATTTGAAAATTAATTAATTACATATATTTATGTGAAATAAATGTAACCCACGACGTCTGATATATGTGAAAATAAATAATAAAACAACATTAAAAATTAATGACATTAATATGTTTTTAATTATTACATTTAATTCATTTTCTATATAATTATATTAAAAGTATATTGCTTACTACTATTTATAATTTGTATATATATATATATATATATGAATATATGTATATCAGACCTTTTCATTTTTATAAAAAAAAATTCCAATACTAATGTTTTAAATAATTTTCAATTTATTCATTATTTTATTTTTATTGTTTAATTATTATAATTTATTCTTCTTATAAACTTATATTTAATATATACTAATTTTTAAAATTTATAATTTACATATACATATATTAAATTTCTTCATTTGAATCATTAGTTATTTCATTAATAAAATCTTTAATTTTTTTCATAATTTTCTAATATTTAATTTTTATATGTTTAATTATTTATTTTTAATCATTTTATATATTTATCTTTTTAATATAAAATATTTATTAATTTTTACAGTTTTTATATATTTATATTCATTTTATTCATTTTTAACAATTAATAAAATTGTTAATATTTTTTAATTTATTATTTAATTGTTTCATTTTATTGTTGAGCTTTATCAATACTAATAAAGGGTACCAATTATCAGCACTAAAGATAAGGCGGTGATTAAAAATAAAATTTATAAGTACTAAAAGAAAGAATTGATAAATGATTCCCTTTGTCAACACTTTTTTCTAGCACTGTTAAATGAAACAACTATCACAAGCCTCTATTATAGTAGTGATTATAAAATACCAAGTAGAAACAGCAGTATCATTTGATCTGGGTGTTTCTTTTGGATTCACAAGCTATCAATTTGAATATTAAGAAATGTAATTCACCTTGAAATGAATACCATAACAATAATATATGTATTACAATTCAAAAACATATTTTTGGGGGTTCTAAACAAGTACATTATTACTTCAGAATTCTTTTTCATATTCTTAATTCTAGTGAGATCATTGGGAGTGGGAGGGTGAATCAGTTATCGCTTTTAGTTATATGATTTATTCAATTTTAACGAACCAATATATCTGGTTTAATCTAGACTCTCTCTTACATGTATCTATAATCATTTTATGAGTGATCTAGTGAATAATTGTAGGGACTTAAGTAATTATATTTTTTTGGGTCGTGTTATGATTCTAAAAATCTCTTGGTACAAGTGACCTTGTTCTCCACTTTAAATCACAACCAATAAAAGTCATGATATCCCCCAAAATATAATAGGATGTATCAAAAAATATGTAATATTAAATCTCTCACAATACCTAGCATCTAGTGGATAAAGTAGATAATGACATGATGGGTTATTTATACTAGATCCCTACCATAGAAGTCATCTTTTGAAACAATTTTGGATGTCTCCAAATGTGGTTTTAGTTTTAAAATCTAATAGTTTATTAAGGTACATCCAAAAACCTTCATTGAATTGTTCTTAAACCATGACTACTTATTTAATAGTAGACAGTCGTCCTTATTCACTATCTTTATGTGATCTGGTCCATTCATTTTGAAGATCAGTACACCCTTCTCACTGGATCTACTAAAGATATAATAATATCATAGGTATAAGAAAGAGGTTTTTATTTCTAACAATATTATTCTTTTTATTCGTTTACACACATAAGTCCACATGGGTTATCGTCATTGATATACAATTTTTTTTCTATTTCCACAATATCTGATTATCTCTCACAAGTTCTTCTCTGGTTGCTGCATTATATTATATTAACAAGGAATATCATGTTAATATTAATTTCATAATATTAGACCATAAATTAATGAAAAATATCATTAGGTTATTCTTATCATTTAACTCATTCAAACCACCAATAAAAATATAGTCAAGGACATCTAATGTTTATTATGGCTAAATCTTCACTCTATGTTTGTAAAATATTTGAATATTGTTTCTATATATTCTCCAAAAATACCACAGTAAATTAAAATTTTCTAAATATACTAAAACAAGACATTACATAAAGTATAGAAGTCGCTATTTTTGTATACCTAGATTTTTTTAATGGTAAAACAATTTTTGATAGCATATAATATAGGAAACATTGACCCTAAATGAACCATGAAATATTATTATTTAAATATGACCATTATAATCTTTCCATAAAATTAGTGGGTATGAATATGTTTAAATACTTTATTAAATACTTATTATGTTCTTATACAATATAATTTTATTTATAAATTTTTAGAAAATATTAATTAATTTTTAGTAATGTCATATTAGGCATCAAATATATGTTTCGATCAAAATTTCCTTTAATATTCTTTGTGAGAAAATATTTTATTTCTTTTAATCAACTAATGTAATATATTTTTTGTAAAAAACATTATTTCTGATATTACCTCACCAAAATTTTATATTTCATTAATTTTTTGGTAATTTTCAGAGAATATTTCTTCTGCAATGAATAGTGATAAATAAACAAATTTATTAAAAAATTATTTGTCATTTAAATTATTTTGAATACAAAACATTAATTTGGGGTTACCATTAAAATTTAATTAGTTCTTTCTCATTATCTTTTTTCCAATTATAGTTTTAGAAAGAATTTTATAGTTGAATTTCATATGAAAATATTTTTATACATAAAAATTAATTTCACAGAAAAATAGTTTTACATTGATATTTCCATTTTAATATTAGAATAAAATATTTCAACATATTTTAATTCAATATTTAGAAATTTATTCCTTATTTTGAATTTGTATATCCATATTTGGAAAATAGTACCCATTTTTTGGATAATGAATTATAGCCATAGTATATAATTATATAATACTAAGGGTAAATTAGGAAATTAGGGATAATATTAATTTTATAAGGACCAAAAATTACCCTAACATGTGGCTTTATCTTCTTCAATGAGTGTATTTCATCCATTTCCATCATAGTTTTAAATATATGATAACATGGTTGCATATTTATTTCATTTATTCCTTTATATTATTATATGTAATGAAAAATCATAAATCTCATTCTCTTTGTTTTATTATGTTTAATGTTTTGAAAAATTTATAAATAAAGGCTATTTCTAGTTCTAAATAGTTTATTTGACAGAAATTTATTTATCATGTAAATTATTTCTAAATTATAATATTGAAATGATTTTCTAAATTGTTACAAAATGTCAACACTATATTTATTCAATTAATTGAAACATAAAAAAATTATTTGAATCATATTAAATTTAATTTAATTGATATGAATTATTATTACCCTCACAATTTATATATATATATAATATTTTATTAATGTGTGAAAGGATTATATGTTAATACATTTTCGTTCATTTTATTTACATAATAATATTAATTGAATGGGATTAAAATGACATTAATGATATTTTTTTGTTAAATAATAATTTTTTTATTTTTTAAAATTCATTAAAATTCAACGAATGGTAATTTAGGAAGATACATGATCTTAAATGTTTTCTATGGTCCATTTATAAGCTGTGATACTATTTAAAATTAATATTATTACTCATTGATACTGAAAAAGTCATTACTGTTATTAATGATAAAATTAGTTAACCAAGGGGTTAATCCAAAATTTAATTCTAAAAATTAAGTAAAAACATGTATAAAATTCTTGGTATTATTATTTTAATTTTATATCTTACTTATATTTTGATCCATTTAAATTGTAAACATTTTACTTTAGTTAGATGTGTATTATATTATAATATTTCATAAATTCTCAAAAAATACAAAAATGAAATTTGATTGTAAATAATGATATATTAAATGAGATAAAATTATTAAAACTAAAAGATTAATCCATGTGATTATGATATGGTTTAAAATATCAACCATGGTCTATTATAGGAAAATAATTCTTTTATAGTTACTGTATTGATCCATATAGGAAATTTTTTTATTTTCTTGGTAATTGTCCAAATGTTTTAACACAAGTTAAAACAAATTTATACAGGTAAAAACTAGTATAAACATGTAAAATGTTTGTTTTATTATATTTTTTCAACATATACACATAATATCCAAAAATTATTACATTTTATTCGTTCATTAGTGAAAATTAATATATATTAATTTAATACATTAATTAATTTCAAAAGCACCCCTCCCCCCTCTTATAAATGGTTACCCCCTCCCATATGTTTTTCATACATCAAAAAACATTTTCCCAGAAAAAACATACTTGAATAAATTCAATACATACATTATGACAAACATGAGAACTTTTTTGGATCATAAATCAACCCTATTAATTCTTTAGGTATAATCCTAAAGTGGTTGTCTAATGAAGAGGTACAATTCTAAATATAGAGTTTTTATTATATTTATTATTTTAAATGATTAAAATATTGTTCAAAAATAAGTAAATCATATAACTAGTATATTAAATATATTTATATATTTTAATATATTCTCTTTATCCATCTCCACTTCTATCAAATGGGAAATTAAATTGTCATTCATGTGTACGAAGGACTACAACATCGCAAATCATGTCATTTATTTCCTATTAACTCCTATTAAAAATGGTTATAATTATTGATTTAATTTATATATATTATAGTCATTAAATATTTCACCTTCTAAAAAACTTATATGTGACATTTTTTATTACCTTTCCGTTCCTTAAAAAATGATTTTGCTATTCTTGCATATGTGTGGATTACCACCTCCATGAAGTGATGTGATTCACTTTTCCTTAACAACCCATATGGATGGTATAAATAATTGTACTTAAGTAATTAATTTAATATTTGTTATATAATTATCATTCTTGAAAGTTAATTTTGTACTTACCTACATTCCATGGTGATGTTAAAAAAATGGAATTGTTTCTCATGCATGTGTACACCACCTGGTCTCCATTATTTCGAGGTAAATCAGTTTTAATAAAACAATTTCCTTATTGTTTTTAAATATATATTTGATGTATAAAAAAAGATAATAATTTACATATTTTTATTTAATATATTATGTTATAATTACACTTTGGCTATAGTCAACACACTAAATTCATTTTCGACATAGTATCCAAATATTATCAAAATATATTTCGTGAAAATAATGGATTATATAGTTAAACATAACTTGATACTAGATAAAAAAATAAAAATAAAAATCATTATAAAATTAATTAACACATTAAATAATAATTTTTTTATTTAGGATGATAAATAATGTTGTTTTTGAGCCATACTCGAGGAGAGGTATTTTCCACTCAATTTATTTGTATGATACACATACCATATTAACCAGGTTTTCTTTTATGTGGTGTATAGACAACCTTTTACTATCTTTTAGGATGGTTATGAAAATTGTGGGGATTTAAATATCCATATGTGGTTCTATATTTCATGTGGCTTATGATTCAAAAGCTACTAAATATGTAATTGTATTATGTCACAATGTCATTGTTTATTGGGATTGATTAAAATTAGTTGTTGAGGATGAAATTTCCTGATATACCTCAATAAAAACTCATGAATTTTATTATCCTCTTATTATTTTAATAGGATATTATTTTTCCTTACAATTAACTCTCTTTAGGAAATTAGGATAAAAATATAATTTTTTTAATAGAAACCATCATTATTTCTCTCTTTGTTTGAAATTACATTCTATTACAAGTTTATGTATTCCAAAAATAATTTTAATAATGTTTTTCTCTATTGTCCTATGATATTTTAAAATAATTTTTGTAGATTTTTTACTTTTATATAAATTGATTAAATTGGATCTTTATGTGGTTTTCTAAATAGTATACCTTTTGATTTTCTTACAAAGGTATGTAAGGAATGATTTCTATTAACTTACATGAAATGAATGTTATTTACTTAAAACATGACCTATTAATACATTAAATCATTCTTTATAGGGTTCAAGGTTTCCTCTCAATGAAATTACATTCCCTATAGTATTTTTGAAATTTTTATATTTTATTGAATCAATTTCAAATTGAAAAAACATTATTTTCCCTAATAATTATTCAATGTGATATTTTAATAGATGTTTCATCAAAGTGAAATCCTTTAATGTTACATATGAATTACTAGGGATATAATCCAATGCTAAATTCATTATTCGTTCTCTGGGTGGTTTAGGATTATTATAAATGGATGTTTATAAGACCCATTTTTTTCCATGTGTCTGTCAATATGTGACATCATTAAAACTTATTTACTTTATATAGTTATCATGTAATGTTTTTATTTCCTAATGAACACCTTATTTTATAACATATGATTATGTACTCTGATATGAACCCAATTAATATTTAATTCCTTTTTCTCTTTGGAATCATTATGAAAATTCAATTAATTATGATTTCAGTTAATATTATTTATCAAATTTCATTCATTTAGAAATTCTTATCATTATTCTTTATGATTGATTTCCCTTTTTGGAACACATAATCATGAACATGTTATGATAGGTGAACCAAGATAGAACTCATATACATTGAGTAATGTTTTTGTATCATGAGACGTTATGTGAAAGTTTAAGGAGTAAACCTAATCCAATATGAGAATATTCCCACCAGGTGATGGGGTATTGGAATTGAGCTTTAATGTATTTCTATTCCATTTATTTATGTACGAACATCTCCCATATTTCCATGATATTATGATAATATGTTCTTTATGTTATGATTCTATATAATAACTCACTATATATCTATTTTATTATATCATGTGAAACTTATGACTGTCATTTTATGTTTCATTGTTTTGTTTATTCACTTACTGATTATATGATCTCACCCTTTCAGTTGTTTTATATTCTAGTATATAAAGAATGTTTTTGAAAAATTTATTCCCCATATGGTCAATTAATGAGGTAAAATTTTTATAGATCACATATATTTTCGAAATCAGGTTTCGTATTCATCCAATTTATTATATAAGTGTTTTTTTAAAATTATATACAAATATTAAACTACAATATCATTGGTTATGTAAGTGATCACATATTTTGCATTTATAATTTAGGTTTTGGATTTTTGAAATTGGCTAAGAATGATTGGTGAAAAACTAAGAAATATAAGTTTTATGAGTTTAGTACCGGATCTAGGAGTGAAAGTCTTGGGTTGTTATATTTAGTCTCAACGTAGGTTTTATACCAAATTGATGATTAATATGTTTTTATGATTTATCATAATATTTATTGTTACCATCTTGGTTTTATGAGAGTATTATTTATCATATGCGAGATGTTTTAGAAATCCCATTTGATGTATTATGTGATAGTACATAAATGTGATCAATGGAATTTTGGGAGACTTTTTATTATGTTGAGGACTTTGTAACCCTCATGTTTGACATGTATTAATGATTGAGGATGAATTCTTTTATATATTATGGATAAAATTTTAAATGTATTGATATTCTTCAAGGATTATATTAATTTTTATATTGAGTTAATTATGAGTTATTGAAATTTGAGAGCATATGTATTTTCATATAAGTAAAAATTGAATTGAAAAGTGTTTTTGATGACTAAGTGACTAATGATATAATTTTGGAGACATTGTATGATTTTATAGAATTTTATAAGAGTAATAAAGGATGAATTATCTTTTGGTTGAGGATATAATATTAATTTAGATTTATGGTTATTCATGTTATTTATTGAAATGATTATCATATCCCGGAGATTATATTATTAAGGAATTTTAATTTATAGTTGTATGAATATGAGGGAAAAATTATAATTGGATATAAATTAAAAATTAATATTTAAATAATAGGTGAATAATTCTCCAAATTTTTTGTGTTTTGAATAAGGTTTAGAATATTTTAATTAATTATATGGTTAGATATTTATAAAATGATCTAATTCAAACATTGATTATTATTCTTGAGGGTTTAATGATAACTTTTGAAATTACTCATATGATGGTTTATTCATTTTGGGATTTATCTTACATTTTGTAAACAATTTTAGTTTTGGTGAATTTTTAATGATTTGAGGGTTATTTTTTTATCCTTTTTGGATTTTGTTATTCATTAAAATTGGTTTTTTTTGCTTCAGGCTTAAAAAATCATCTCCAATACACATCATTTGGAGGAAATATTGATACTTTTGTTGTAATATTTTAATGGAATAAATTATATAAGTCATGTAAGTATTTGTTTTCTCAGTCTATATAGTAAATTAATTCTATACCACTACGAATAATATCAATGAAATAAGTTGTTCTATTACCTAATTTTTAAATTAATCGATGGTAATTTTCAAAAGTAATTGATTTAGGGTTTTCTAGTCAGTATATTTTTTCTTAATAATTTTTAATTCTTTGATCAATGAACTCTATCACATTACATCATTATTTGGAAATTACTCTTTTCTTTCACTTCCGTATTTCCACTTCGCTATAATTTTATCATTTTTGGAATCCTAATTTTGTTTAATTCCAAATAAACTTCTTATTTTTCATTCCTTAAATTGAAGAAGAATATTTATTCACTTTCTTTAGGATGTTTAATTTCAAAACAAGTATTTTTACATACCAATCCCTTCTTTACCGAACAAAATTTTATATTTAATAGATGAAATTTATAAAACAGGGATAGAATTTACCTCCATGAGTTAAAAAATATATATTTTACAGCCTATATAACACACAACACAGATCATAATCGAGCATTGATATATTATTATTTAAATATTAACATTATAATCTAGACGTTAAATTGGTCTTCGTTAAATAATTTATAAAATATATATTAATTTCCTACTAAATATTAATTTATCGATAAATTTGTCCAAAATAATAACTTAGTTATTTATATAGTCATATAATTCTTCAGAAATATTTTTCCTTCAAAAAATATTATTTCTTTTATTTTTTTGAGAATATATTATAATTACTTTTTTCTAATTTTTGTAACTTTTTTTTGAAAAAAAACATCATTTTTTAAATTATTTTATCAAAATTTTATTTGGGTGTATTTATGTGAATTTTAATAAAAATAATTTTTTTTGGAAATGAATAGTGAAGATAAATTATATTTATTGACAAATATATTTTATAAATAGTATTTACAAAATCAAAATATTATGTGGAATTAATTTTAAATTTAATTAGTTTTTTTTAGAAATGTGGTGGATACAACTCTTTTATTTAAAGAAAGTAAAAATGAAGAATCTATGAGAGTACAAGGATCAAATGGAAAAACCCAAAATCAAACAATTACCTACTTATCATTTTCATAAATCTTTTAGTGTGTTTTCTTCCCCCCTTTTGAAGAATAGTCTATCCCATCCTTCCACAATTGTGCCCCTAGTCTCATGATCTCCCCTTATTGGTGGTAGAGAATCAATCCTTTCATGTAATGATTCAATATCAGTTCTATCATCATATCTATCTTCCAACTGATCCTTGTTTTAATTATTTACTTTTTTACTAAAAGATATACATTTATATTATATTTCATTAATTTTATAATTGAATTGGTTATAAAATTCTTTTGAAATTAAAATAACAATTTTTCTTTAAAGCTATTTTTCATTGGACTTTGATTTTAAATAATAAATTAAATTACTCCACTTCAATGAATTAAATCATGTAAATTGTATTATATATTTGGAATCAGAAGTTCCAACAATGTTAAATCAGACCTTATTATTTTTTATCATTATGAATAGTAACCATGTAAATAATTATCACTATAATAAGGGTGAATCGGGTAATTATGGTTAAAAATAATATTTTGAGGATTATAAAATTTCAATAAAACATGACTATATCCAATTTTATGAGTTTTTTTGGGGGCCATTTCCATCCATGTTTCTAAACTATGAAAAATTTCTTCTATATTTCTTTGATTTTGACGTGTATATTATTTTATGTAAATTAATGTCAAAAATTTCATTCTCTTTGTTTTATTATCTATAAGTTCTTGATAAACAAATAGAAGATATTTTCAATTTTAAAATATTTGTTATAAATATGAATGAAATATTATTATGTTAATTTATTTATAATTTATAGGGATGAAATAATCTATATAAAAATCTTACATAATGTCAACATTTTTTATATTCAATTAATATAAAAAAATAAATGATTTTAAAAATATTGAAAGTAATATGACTTGAATTAATTAATTTAATAAATTATGTTTTTATATAAATATATCATGTTTTTGATGTTTTAACATGTTCTATTTGATCTCCTTTCATTTCATGATGGTTCAATAATAAAATTAAATGAATAGTGTCAAAATGACCAGAATGATATTTTAAGATTAATATTATTTTATTAAATTCCAAAAAAGTTGTAATAGTTTTGAAAAATTAAAATTATTATTACAAATGGTTGAAAATTTCCCCCATTTTCGTTTTTTGTGATAATGTTTACCATTTAAGTTTAATAACCCATTAAATTTGAAAATTTCACTTCAATGCATAAGGATAAAATTTGTTATCAGAGGGGTTATTCAAAAAGGTATGAAGTAAAATGATTTAAAAAAATATAAAAATTATGATATGTGATTATATTAGTACCATATATTCCTTATATTTTTTTATAGGCCATTTTGTAATGAGTTTACATGATTTATAGACATATTATTTTATAATATTTCGTATATTTCTAAAAATCACATAAATGATATTTAATAATAAAAATATATTATGAAATGATTTAAAATTCATTGAAATTATATATTAGTCCAATTAATTTTAATATTGGTTAAAATATCAACCAAGATCCACTTATGAGACAACATTCTATTTATATTAATTATATTTACCCCTAAAAGGTAAAAACGTCATTATCATAATACTTGTAAAAAGGTAAACGTAGAGTAAAACAATGATATAAGGGTAAAAACATAATGTAAAATTTTCCAAATTTTATATAATTATAAAATTTATACCCATAATAATATTATACTATAATTATGTCCATTCTATCCATTTTACATGAATATTATTTTATATTAATCTACTATTTTATTTATTTCCCTGACTTCCACACCCCTTTATTATATAATTGAACATCCTACCCTCTTTTATTTACACATGAAAATATTTTAGGTTTGTACAAACCCTAACCAAATCCCTTCCTAAAAAACCTAATCATATTACAGATGAAATATTATAATAAAGAAATCTTATTAAGGCTTTAGGTAAAATTCTAACGTGGTTGTTCAGAGACAATATAAATTTCCTAATGAGGCATTTTTTGTTTTATTTCTTATTCTAATTCTTTCACATATTCGTAAAAAATGATAAAATAATAACACCATAATATTTAATATAGTAATATGAATTTATGGTAATTTAATACCCCATTTCCATCTCCAATTCCATTAAATAGAAAATGAAATTTTCATTTGTGTCTATGGAGGACAACTGCGTTTCAAACCATGTTATTTTATTTTCATCACCACCTCTCAAACATGGTTATAATGATGGACATAATTAATATATATGATTTTCATGAAATATTTATCATTATTTCAAATTAATATATCGTGTATTTTCATTCCTTTTTATTCAATGAATAAGGATAATAGCATTCTTATGTAAATGTGGATTGCGACCTTCATGGAGTGATGCGATTCATTTTTCATTACCCCATTCCATAGACAGTACATATAAGTGGAGATGTTATTCATGCCTACCTACAACCCACCATCCCCATTAATGAGATGCAGATTATTTTTCATACCCATATTTCACAATTATAATTAAATGTATAATTGATATATAAAAATAAATAATATTCCATAATTTTTATTCTTAATATAAATTAATAATGGCCCATTTGACCATTGTAAAGATACTACACTAATTTCGGACATTCTATCCAAATATCATCAAAATGAAAAACGAGATATTAGTTGATTAACTAATTAAAACTAAATTGATAATATGTAAAATAATAGAAATAATGAACATAAAAAAGGGTCATATGAAATTGGATAATTCAATTAGGTTATTATTCGAGAATATAAAAAATGTATGTGATTTTTCTGACTCGAGGTAAGGGATTTTAATCTAAATTTTATTTCTATGATAATCATGACATATTCAAAACTTATTTATTAATTTGGTTTATATACTAGCCATTAATATATTTTATTATCCATCTCATGAAAATTAAGTGTGTTTTCTATCAATCTATGTTTATTTACCTCATAGCGATTATGATTAAAAACTAACCAAAGTGGTGACTCTTTTATGTTACAATAACACCATTTGTCAAGACTATTTATGATTAGTTTCTATAGATGAAATTTCATGATCTAACTCTCAAGAAACTCATTCATTTTATTCTACTATGTTTATTTATATGGAAGGAATGTTTTTTTTCCATTTCGCCCTATTTATTAACTCATGAATATGAAATAATGATTTATTGATAAATTGACCTTTTTCTCCTCATCATTGGAAAATAATTTTTCTTAAAGGTCTATTTTTTCAAAATATGTTTTCATGATTTTTTTAATATTTTCCTATTATATTTTAATATATTTTTTACCCATTTTTTAATTTAAAAAAATAGTTTTAGAGGAAGATTCTAATTTTTTTCCAATTGATGTACTTTTTGTTTTCGATAAAGGTATACAAGGAACATTTTATTATAACTTATATTTCATGACCAATGAATGAAATAAATATTCCTCTAATGTCTTTTTGATTATTTTCAAAAAAAAATATTATTCCTAATTATTTTTGAAATTTTTAGATTTTAAACAAATAATTTGGAAGCAAAAGATAATTTTCATCCAGAAATATTCCTTCGGATTTTAAGGCAATTTTAATCTAATATTATATCCTTTTAAATTAAATATGCCTTAATAATTATATGATCTAACGATTACATCCTTATAATTTATCTATATGTATTATGATCATGATGATAAGATGTTTATTAAACCGATTTGATTCAATACATTTCCCCATTATAAAATGATTATGAAACTTATTTCTTTTATGTAACACTCATTTAATGTTTTAATTCTAAAAAGAAAACCTTTTTGAGACCTATGATTATGTTCATAGATATTAGGATCCAAAATATCTATTCCCTTCTTCTATTGGTAATCTTTATGAAATTTCCTTTGATATTGATGTGAGAAAAATTAGGCTACCCATTTCCTTCTATGGGAAATTATTATGATTCTATATTATGATTGATTTTATTTTTATATAAATAGAATCATAAAAATTTTATGATGGGTACACCTAGAAAGATATATAATGAATTAGGTAATGTTTTTTCTCATGATATGTTATTTATGGGGTTTGTGAGTACTCATTATCTATTATGGGATTATTTTAACCATGGGTTGTTTTTTTGGTAGTTATCCCTGAGTAATTCTTTTGTTTTTATCTGTGTTGTTTCCAAATATCTTAAGTTTCGAGGATCATATGATACCATTTTATTATTATTATTTTCCCATGTGATTATTCATCATTTTTATATTTTATGATATCATTATATATATATTAATCACACGTTATGCTTCCTTTCCAAGTATATTCCCTTTCTGAGCATCAGATCTCAACCTTTTGAGGTTTACTTTTCTTAGGTTCGGATGGGATGTTTTATGTATTTAATATCGAATAAGTATATTTGTTGAGAATAACTTTTTTGGAGATTATTTATAATTACATGAACCATTTTTTATGTATACAAGATTTTATTTAAGAGTTTTTCATAATTACCTAAAACTATAAACCTATAATATCCCAGGGTATAAAACTGATAACTAGTTTCCATTAGATATTTTAGGTTTCGGGATGTTGAAATTTGGTCAAAATGTATTCTATTAAAGAATAAAATGTTATTTATATACATTTTTTCACTAGATACATGAGAATGAGTATTTGGTTGTTATATTTTAGTTCCTCAGTCTACTTCCAATTTTGTTGTCATCTCAAAACGGTCACTAAGACTACACCATAGTGTGGAATTCCCCATATAAATTCTCAGCCTTTATCTATTTTTGGACAACCATGTTCACCACTTTGGTAGGTTCTAGCATTATATTTCTCATATATATACAATGTTACTAAAAATATCATCTCTATAGTTTGTATTCATTCATAAAGTCACTTACACATTATCATTAAATATCCCACAATTCAATGCACTCTAAACACTCAGCATGATTACCATTATGGATTTTCCAACTTCATTATTCCAATTTGTTATTGTGTAAAGCTCATCTAAGAAACATCATATCCTATATTGGTTAGTTCATCAATAATAAATAGATATGATCAAATTTTCTATAATTTTCATGAGGCCTGAATAATTGTAGAATGGTTCTTGAAAATCACCAACGTTATTCATTCCTAAGAATATATCATATTATAGAAACTCGGCAGATTCCCTTTACAATTACCAAATTTAGGTTACCATTACACAGTTCCTTACCAACCCTTAGGATACTCACAAAACATTAGTGATACCCTTATATAGCATTATAACATATAAAATGACCATTACATAGGTCCCCTATTCCTACACACACCATTAAATAGATTATACATTCCATGATGCAAGAAAATATTTTTGGTAATTTCCATTACATATATGATCTACTTATACTGTTACCTTTTATATAACACATGGGATTCATACATTTCATTTATTTAGGGTGAAATAAACTTCATAAATAATTAATAAATGTAAATTTATCTTTACAAACATTACAAATTGAACGTAGAACTATTTAAATAATTTATAAATTAATCATGAGGCCTCTTCACTTCCATCAAATAAAGTAGAATGTTCTCTCTCCATTAATAAATCCCTGTATCTTGAATATCAACACATCTATAATTACATAAAAGTTTCTTCCTTTAATATTTCTAAGACATGTTCTTTAGGAATACTATGCTATATTATACCTTTATTTTCAATGTACAATGAAGGAAACTCACTTATCACCAAAAGATATTGACACATTCAAAATATCCAAAAAATGTTCATAATTGATAACAGATAAAATCCATATAGGGGAATAATAATCAACACCTTTGGATTTACTTTTTCTACCACCACTATATTTCATTGTCAATATAGGTTCTTTAATTCCCCTAATTATTTTGAAGAAAAGAAACAGTCCATCAAGGGGTTATAATATCACTCATTATAAAATTATAATTATATAAAAATTGGTTTGACAGAAAAACATATTCAACCTCTTTTAATGTTAAATTTTTCCTATCAAAATTGAGAGAGAACAATAAAACCAAAAAAAACATATCCAGGAACCTTCAGTGGGTCCACTCTAATTAAATATTGGAATACCCAATGAGGAAAAACAGATATACATCACCATTATAGTAAGACCCTCAATTAACATTTTAGCATGTCAAACCACTTAAAAATATCACATTTTTTTAACCACAATTTTCAAAATATATATATCCCAAAATAAATATAGAAAATTAATCATAAAATTTCATTTGTAAAAATTATTAACCACCCATTATCCAACCTAACACATGAAACAAAACTCCCTATTTGTTACCATATTTCTCATAATAAAATAAATTATGGAAAGGGTTATTTTAATTACTTATCCTTTTAAATTTTGTAATGATATCTAGATTTCTAGATTCAACACAGATTGATATTTTCCCTAAATTTTCATCATTATTTACTCCCCCTTGATAATTTTACTCACTTCTTCCCTTGAATTTTAGTTTTTATACAACATGAAGGAATATTTATCATTTTCACCAGTAGTGACAGCCATATCCTTCTCCCCCTATTTTGGTTCCTTTAACTAATTATATGTTACTTCACATAAAATGAATTGAAATAAGAAAGCAGATAATTATATACTTAATTATATTTACATGGATGCGAGTTCCCTTCTAACGAGGATCTTCTACTACTTATAACTTAACAATTTTGAGGGATGTTCATGCCACTAATTATGATTTTCAAATTATATTCATCATGATGTAGCATTGATTTTTTCCTCTTTAGATTTATACCTAGTGTGGATCATCCTACATAATACTTGATTTTCTTATACATGTTAACCATGAATTTGAAAGACGTTGGATGTTGAGAAGAATCATAAGCCATATAAATTGGGGATGAAATGTCTTCAGTCTATATTTTAATCATTAATTTCCTTATAAATATAATATAAGGATTATGAACATGTCTTCCACTAAATTTTATATTATTTTATGGCATGGTTTTAACTGAATAGCAATTCTATTTTTTTTTGTATTTTATGTTTATATTATTAGTTTTGAATTGTTTTTATTATTTTTATTTTTTTTAGTTAAATATATTTTAATTTAGTAATTTAGTTGTTTTATTAGTTTAAATTAATTTATATATACCATTTACCACTTTATTATTTTTAGTAGTTTCACTAAAATTACATTTAATTATAATATTATTAGAATTTAATGGTATATATATTAATTTTCTATATTTGTGTTATATGTTATTATATATCATAAAAACATTTTTGTGTACTGAATATAGTATTATTGGTATCATTAGTTTATTTTTTTTAAATTATGTAAAAAATTAGTGGTAGTAAGATTACTATATGTGTAATCATACATGTATAAAATTATATCTATATTTTAGTATATCAAATTAAATGTTCACATAAATTTATATATAACTAAATAAAAATATCTAATTATTATTATTTTAATATAATTATTATGACATATTTTTTTTGAATTCTAATAATAATAATAATAATTATAATTATAATATCATCATTGTTATTATTATTTTAAATATTTAGATATTTTTATGTTTTAGTTTTTAATTTTAAAAACATCTTCGATTTTTTATGTAGGAGGTTCACTGGTGTGGTTATCCTTCTTCCTCTATATATATTAACCTAAAATGAAAATAAGGACCCTTCAACCTCTACACTAGCAGTGGTGTATTCCATTGAACAATGCTAAAAGCTCCATCACCTCTCTTCTAGTGAATCCCTCATGTTTGACACACCTCCTATTCCATCATACTAAGAACACATCACCTCATCGACCAGGCCCCCTCTAGAATTCACAATCCTCATGTAATATGCCTCCCTATGCAGCATTCTTACCTCTCCCTCATATCCACTAGAATCATATCACCATGGGGCCATAACCTCGACCCTTTTTGACCCACCATGATTTGAACCTCTTGTAAAGATCCACACTACACTATTGTACTATAACAATGCCTACCTTGTGTAATAAGAAATTACACACTAATATCCGCGTGTACAACACATTAATTTTTTGGTGATATTTTACGTGTGTAGTCCAGAAGAACATTTACATGTGATAAGTGTGTGTGGAGGATAGTTTGTACTGAATTCTATTTTAGAGGATCTACAAGGAAATTAATGACTTTCACATTGGATTATTTCAATAGAGTGTTGATCTAAAGAGTGATTGTTTTCATGATGTGATCATTGATGATAGTGGACATCAATGGATTTTTTGATGAAATGAACACTATGTATTTTTTTTATTTTTTTATATGTTGTGTTTTAAATATTATTAGAATTTAATCGGTTTAAATTTTTTTGTGTAACAAGATTTTAATTGAGTTCCTATATTTTCTATTCATATGTGATTTACAGTTAATTAAAATTTACTGGGTTTTATTTATATTATAATATTTTTGCCTTTATTAACTATTATATAGGATCTTCACACATGATTCAATGTGTTTTTTTTATTCCTAATATTTAATGAGGGTGGGAGGTCATCAGAGAATTAATTTGTTTATAACATGGTCACACATGTGAGAAAATAGTGAAGAGAACACAATTTAATTTTGAATAAATAATTATAGATAACATGACATGTTTTTGGAGTGAGATTAATTCCTCAACCAATTTTTTTGTTTTGTTTTGGTACAACTTCATTCTTGGTCTTCAAAAAATTATTATAAGAGTTTATTTTACTCAAATTAATTTTAAATGTGTCCTAACTATTTTATAGTTCCATGAGGTTTTAAGTAGGTTTCTTGTGCATTAGAGGCCCAAAGAAATCTTTTTGGGGTGCACAGACCAGGCCATACAGTTTTTACTTACCATGCAGCCACCATGGATAAACTGTGTGGCCCTCTAGGTGTAGTGGACCTGGTTTAAAAAAAATACAGTAGGGGGTTCGTGGGAATTCATCAACAATGAAATTTCTTATAGAGGTCTAACATGTGGTTTTTGAATAAATTGGATAACCATGTGGGCCAGCTGTGTAAGGTGGTGTACCGATATAATTGGTGTTTCACGGTTGGTGCACGTTTATCCAAACTATGTGGCCAAAACATTTGGTTCCATAAAAGAGGTTAAAATATTATTTGTTTCTTCCTAAAATGTATTTCATTTCCATAAATTTTCTTCTCCATGCACAAGCATAATAATGAATATCCCTTCACATTTTTCTCCCATATGATTTGGTCTGTCTCCTAGATCGAAACTATGAATTTATTGTTGTTTCTCTCATTGGATTTCCATCGGTATGTCTCTAATTCCAATTTATTCCACTAATCTTCTATATCTATATAAGTAGTGTTGAATCAATGTGATGTATTTTACCATGTTTTAGGTAATTCTTCTGAAATGAACTTTTCATCCATATCAACACAAGTTAGAAACTGATATCTGATGATCGATACTCATCCAATACATGGTAGGTGGGTCCGATCTTTATTTTTTATTTTATAGTGGTTTAGGGGTGAATTATTGGTTACACCATTGGATAGTTTAATAGTGACCCTTGTTTACTAATTCATTGTATTTAAATTATTTATGAGATATTATGGGATTTTATTGGACATTCCTTATCCATGATCATACATATGAGGCCTATTTATAGCTCATAGACCACTTATGTATATTAGGTCAAGTGTGTTATATTTTTTTAAAATTGAATTATTTTATTATTATTTTTGATTCCATGGGATGTTGACGGGATTTGAATGAGGATTGATATAGTGATGACCATCTATAAAAGGTATCCTAGATTATTGGGTTGGGCGATTCCTAGATTCTCTTCGTGATATTGATCATTTGTAGGGAATCATAATCTTCATATTGGGGATACAAGTAAATCATTATTGAGGTCATTGAACTAAAATTTTAGATAGCATTGGATAGTAGGATGAGTGACATGGTCACATGAGAATGAGGTGTAAAGATGATGTCGATTATGTACATTTTTTGTTATTTCTTCTAAATGTGATTGGCGAACCCGCTGCTGGAGTTGTGTTTACACAGAAAGGACAAATATGATGATGTGGTGTTGACCACTCAAGTGGGAAGATGCATATGATAGATACTTCGTAGGGTTATTTTGACAACCATTGAGTTTGGTTGTTTTCTCTATATAAATCCATGGGGATAGTGTAGAGTCACTGGTTGACGGTGATGAGACCATCAGTTGGGGGTTGAGGTTCACCGTATATTGAGTCCATTATGCCAGGATTATTTCATTGGGTAAACATCACTATTACTTGGGATAAATATTGTTTATCAGATTACATTTTTTATTTTGAGTATTTTATTCATTGAGACACAAACATCAAGCATTCATTTGAAGGGAGATTTTGATATGAGGTCAGAGGGACTAAGTACTTACTCTTTGGGCATTCACTTTTTGATGGTAGTGATTTTTTATAATGGAATGGGGTTCCAGGTTATGTTATAGAGGTAGAACCTTAGTATTCTCCTAGGATACACATTCATCATGGGATTATTTGGACTTTATGATAAGTATCCTCATCTCTATAGTAATATATATGCAAAGGTTTAACTATATTCCATAAATATAATGGGAACCTGTAGAATACTAGCATTAGGCGAAGGAGGTTTTTATATGATGTTATTGTGATGTTTGTTTTCATATTTAGACAAACACAATTTATTACATATTTAAGATTGTATAATGGTGTTGGTGGTCTTTTGGTATTATTGTAACACCCTACATGGTCTCTTTAAGGGATGAGAAGATTTTATGCATCTATAATCATTTAATGGACCAGGATCAAGATTTGTAAATTTGTTATCATGTCATATTTTATAGTATGGGATGGATGGAAAGGATCCATAGAGGATCCTATATCTACGGTTGTTTAATTTTTACATCTTCAATTATGTATCGACTTGGTTATATATGTAAATACTACGGTCATTAATGTGAGGCCCTTTTTATTTGATGTCTTGTAAGACCTAAATTGTATTTTGGATTCTAAAATTGGAATCATGTTTTTTATGTTACTACAAATGGAATTTTATTATACAAATTTTGTGTTTGTTCGTGTCTATTATTTTAGTCGTTTTATGTTTCTTCTTTCAAAACAATGGGGTTTTAGACCCATTTTTTATGGTCTTTCTTCTATATCTATATTTATGAATAGAAGTATTATTATTTACTACATTGTGTAAATTCTCCCCACTATCACATATGCAAACCCTCTCTTAAATTCAACAGCCTTTGGTGTATAGAAAGGTGAACCTATGGCTTATTGGATCACCAAACCTCAGCTCAAATCAGGAGGAAATATGGGTATTATAACTCCAAATGGAATCAGTGTAGTTCATTAATGGGAATTAGTATCAATGTTCAGATAAATACTAATTGAATAAAATGTTTATTCATTTTTTTCTTAAAATTTGTGTTATTGTAGACAATAGATTATGATTTTTTGTAAGTAGGTACTACCAAGTGTTTTATTTCCTACCTCCCCATGCATTGGGGAATTTCCATGTTTCTAGTGGTGGGAAATTACTATAATTAGTTTTTCACTATTTCAATTGATTTGTTTTTCACATTGAGTTGTTAAAATGGGAGTGGTGGTTATTATTATATAGATTATGGAACTTGGACCAAAATTTAAAGGGTGGAGTGAAAATGTATTGATATTTTATTTTATGAACAAATGATGTTTTCTCCTTATGATCTAATTTGGAATTGGGATTTCATTAATAGGGTTTGAGTGGAATACATTGTCAAGAAAGGAATAAAATGGGGTTCTCATTCATAGCTTCTTGTGAGTGTCATTCTACCCAGTTACTTAGGATTATTTGTGATGCCTGACTCTGATGAGGGTAGGAAATGGGACACAAGGTTGGGATATACATGATTCATAACACTATTATGGGTATGCAATGGAACAAGTGGTTGAATTTATATGTGATACCATGATCTGATATGGGTGGTTAAGGTGCCATGAGGCCGGATTCCATATGAAATGGTTTCTATGGGAGAGTTTTAGTGTTGTGTTATTGTCCTCAATGTTAAAAAATATATTACCTGTAATATATTAGTATTATTATGTCAATTTAATAATTTTATTTTTATTCTATGGGTTTCCAGCATTGTAAATTTTGATAGAGTTTCATTCGGGCTACTCTTTGGTGACACATTATTGAGTAAAAGTTGAGTACATTGAGGGTTAGGATGATTTTGTAGAGGGTCGGGAAGATTAGGAACTACAAGTTTAAGAATAGTGACATACTATATAGTATTTATAGGGGATCCTAAGAAGAAGTTCCTTCCATTGACTGCTTGACATGAGCGTTCCCATCGTATCACCAATTAATATTTTAGGGTGAGGGTGGTCCCCAGGTGGGGAAGAACTGGTTCATGCCAATGAAGGCCATATTTATGTGGCTAGATATTACCCCCTATTAGAGGATTAATCTTTAAATGTACATGATCCAAGGCTCAGATAAACACTAGTGGGATGTATAGGTTTAGGAAGGATGAAGTGAGAGGTTGTCTTGGAAGGACATCGAGGATTGGTTTTCTATAATATCTTTAGAGAGATGTTGATGATGAATATTTATTGGGAAATATTAAGCCTACTATAGAGAGAATTTTATTTCATGGACAATGTATTTAAAATAACTAATTATAATAATTTTTCACTTGGTACAATGGGAGATGACACCTTGAGGGTGAGTAATTTTGAGGACAGATTATTGAATGCAATCAGGGTGCATGTAAAAATATTCTTGTTAGCCTCAATAGTAGAGGGTATGAATCAAGAAATATTATATGTGGGGTATTTAATGTAACAATCATATTTGAGCCGGGTGAAGCCACCAGTTGATTCCAATTGTGATTATTTTGATAGAATGAAGTGTGGCCATGATAAATATTAGCATGTCGTTTTGTCTAGATATTAGAGTAGACCATAGTGGAGTGGTTCTTTGATGTTGCGCTTCTTGTGTGGACAATGGGGACTTTTGTTCATGAACAATGATCGAGATCCAAATGAGTGAAGATCATGTGGTTAGGATGAACAAACTGATAGAAAATGTTGAAATACTTCTCGTATTGCTGATAGTTATGGACAAGGGAAGAATCAGGTGTCTAAGGGAGGACTAAGAGCAGTACCAGGAGTTAAATATCATTCACATAAATTAATAGATTGTGCAAGAGATAGTGGGTCTCAGGAGTAGTGTTAGCGGTAAGTAGTTGGTACAAATCCATAGGAAGGCCATGCCATGTGTAGTTGGGCTTCAATCCAGGTGCACACAATGGTGCTTCTAGGTGAAGAGCTTACTAGGTTGCTTAAAGCAATTAGAGGTTCTCCATGTGTCTAACTAGGATTATTTAACTTGTGGAATGAAATGTTTTATGGTATTTTTGTATTTGGTGTAGAATTTTTATTTATTTGGACTATCCATGTGCTGGTTAGTATGTTTTCATTTCCATGGATGTGTGATATATATATTTGTGGGTTTTTGATCCCAGATTTATTATATATATCAATGTATATTTTTTTTATGCGATGTGTAGGAATATAGGAATATATACGATGCATGTTTTATGTTAGTTGTGAGGCACCAAATCTTATCTTAAAAATCTAATGAGATATTATACCTTATAAGCACCTTTCTTAAAATGGAAATAAAGAAACAATCTAATAAAATGTGGGAATTGATGGGTATTAGATATGGAAAAATCATGAACTGATCACCATATGAGGTTAATGAGTGAAAATTCATTATTGTAGGACTTTATTATACCAGTATGGTTTGTATACCATCGAAATATTTTGTTCTGGGGTCTAGAAATGACTACGGTAGGTGACACCTATGGTGGGGAACACATTGAGAGATTTAACATATGCCATTATGACCATGGACGACCGTGATTTTTTATGGAGGTAATTAGGTTTAGTACAATATCTATCAATTATTTATAGCACATGGACTAACTATGTTAATGTGGGGACACTGTAATATCCCAGGATTTTAGAGTGGGTCGAATTCCTCAACACGTTTGAATTTTTTAGTTTGGGGGTAAGAAAACCTTCTATATTAGTCATAAAAACATAATATTGGGAGTTTTATTCACAAAAATAATTATTTTTAGCTGTATTTTAATAAGCATTATGTGGATCATGGTTTTGAGTGGGTTTTTGGTGTGCAGGAGGATGAAAACACATATTTTCATGTTGTGAAAACTGGGGCACACATTTTGGAAAAATCATATAGCCACATGAGAGAAATGGTGTGGCCCTTTGGGAGCACTGGACACAGTCTAACAAACCATTCTTGAGGGGGAACATAGCCATTCATCGCCTCTAAATTTTTTTAATTGAAATATCAGCCCTGATTTTTGTATTGTTTCAAAAAAATGTTTTCTCAAACAGTGAATGATGTGGTTAATAGACATTGGGATCCATAGGGAGGGTGCATGGTTATCAAACTATAGTGACAAATCATGTGTGTCACATAAAGAGGAGAAATTATGATTTTAATCATATATGTATTTCATTTTATGTATGTTTCATCTCCACCTGCATGCATGGTAGTGGAGAGTCCTCTTATTCTTCCTCCCATAATCTTTGGCATATCACCATAATTCAAGCTCAAAAATTTTCATTAATTATTCTAGTTGGATCTGCATTAGTTTGTCTTTATGTCCTTTTGAGTCCTTTCATATGTTCACTATCCATAAATAGTGCTAAATTAGTGAGACCTATATTAACCAATTATTAGGAAATTCTCTTAAAATGATGATTACATCAAAATAGGATTTAAGTAGAGGAATATATAGTATGTGATATAATCAATCAATATAAGGTAGGGTGTTCATAGATTCTTATTGGAAATAGTAATTTTTTGGGCTGCATTTTTTAGAATTCCATTATGTAGTATGAGCAAGACTCTAATTAAATAAATCCACATATAGAAATTAATTAAGAGATATTATTGGATGTTGTTGGGAAATACCTTTCCATGATCATAATTATGAGGAAAAGTTAGATGTCTTATAACACTTTCGAATGTTAGACCTTGAGGAGTTTATATATTTATGTTGAATTGTATTATTCATATACTTAGTTCCATGGGAACAAGATTTACTTGGCCTAAGGATTGATATGGTGATGATTATTCAGATAAGGAAACATGGATTATCAGGATGGTTGAGGAAAATTTCTATAAGTTTTATTGATCAATGTTTGTGTGATGTGGTCATCAATCATAGGATATGAGGTTCTCAGGACTGATTGCATGGCCCGAGACTCGAAGTTGTTATTATCTGTAAGAATTAGTGGCATGGTCATATGGGCATGAGGTGTCGGGATGATGTGTCTTTAAAACATTGTTGGTTATTACAACTCACCATGATTGGAAAACACTCTTTTGTAGTTGTGTTCCCATAGACAGGTATCATATAATGAGGTGGTGTAGACAACTCATGTGGGAAGTGGCCTCTATTAGAGGCAAATTAAGGTGGTGTTGACAACCAGTGAGGTTGGTGGTCATTTTCATAAGAATCTAGGTGTATGGTGATGGGGAATCATTTAATAGTGATGTGACCATTAGTTGGGGGTTGGGGCTCGACATATATTGAGTCTATTTGTTCAGGATTATTTTGAGGGACAATTATAACTATTCCTTAGGAATTCGTCAATTGTGCCATCAAAATTTATTATTTGGATGATATACATTGATGTTCCTCAAATTCTATGTTTCGAACTAAAGGGGGATTTAATGTTGGGTTCTAATGGACGAGGTGAATAATATTTTGGTACAGAGTTTTTGGATTACGGTGGTATGTTTGATGGAATGAGATGTCGTTTTGTATTCTGTATGTGGAACTTGATGGTTAACCAGTGATTCACATTAATCAGGGGATTCCATGAGATTTAAAATAAGGATCCACAACATTATAGTTTATATATACATATTTGTCTTCATATTCCATATATATATATATATATATCTTGGGGCATTTGAAGTATTATCTTTGACTGAATCGGTTTATTTGATGATGCTCATCTATTATTTTATATTATATTCAGATACACCTACTATATCATATATATATATAAGGTACATATTATTGGGGTCCTACTAAGAATATTCCCACAACATATGCAGGCCCTTCTGGATGTGTGTAGATTTTATGATTCTATGATCATGTATATGTCTGGGCTCATGAGCTTCATCATTGTGATCTATTAATATTTCATAACATGGGATGGATGGAAAGGGACCTCCAAGGTTCGTAAATTATCTGGTATTTACTTTTTTTTATTCCTTTTAGTATTAGGGATCTTATATATGTATGTTCTGAGGTAGGACCTGAGTGATCCATTTTATTTATTTTTCTTACAAGACCTGAATTTTTTGAATTATTCCTCAAATTATTTAAAAAAAATTAGAAGATAAATATTTTATTCAATTAAAAAAATGGGTGTTTTGTGATTGTTTATTGTTGATCCTCCAACCTGTTTCTATTTCTCCTATGGAGGGTTACAATATCCATAACAATATCATCACTAATCGGCTATTATATTTATATAAAACCTTATTATTATTTAGTTGGGATGGTATATTCTTTCCACTACCACCTATTAAAATCATAACTTATAGTATATAACCCTTGTCTTAAGGGGAGGTATACCTATTTCCAAATGGAACTCTAGTTTCGATCACTGTTCTGGTGGAAAGATGGTCCACGACGACAGATTATATCTATTGAAAAATTAATATTTTTTGAGTGTTCCAATTCAATCATATATATGGGATACATAATAAGGGGTATCATTTGATTGATCCCAACATAGATAGATTCTATATCTTATTGAGAAAGGGGTCATTGGATTTCACCATTTGAATCAATGCTAAATTTCACACAAATTATTATTCATATTATTAAATGAAATTATGGAAGAATTATGTTAAATCATACAATACTATCTAGTAGTAGAGATTGAGACCAAATAGTTTTTTTATTAAATTCATAATTGATGATAATTGAATAAATAAATATTATTATGTGATTATTAAATTATTGGTATTTCATGTACCATAATTGATTTCTGACTTTGATTTGTTCACCTCTTCCAGTTTCATCTAGAGATTATTATATTTCACAATGATAGTTTAATTTAACTAAAATATTTATTTTAATATAGTTGATTTTTTTTAAATTTTAGTTGTTTTTTATATTAAAATAATTTATTCCTAAATATTCTTACAGGATGATATCCCTACTATCTATCCATATCCTCATTGTGGATTGTGCTGAGTCAATAAGGTTTTCCTTATAAATTTTCCATTCCTTTTTGTTTTGAAAATCAAAAACACCTTATACATAAGCAAATATAAATTTTACCTTCATAAGGAAAATTTACTTCTTTAAGGAATGTTACCCTAATCCAGATTTTCTTATACATAGAAATATTTTTCTTTAGTACAAAAATCGGATTCATACCATAAATCCCAGAAGTCAATTAATGTAATGATTTGGAGCATTCTGTTTTTAGGATCCGAATTCTAGATGTGAACTGTAATGAAGTTCCAATCCGAATTCTGGGCTACGAACTCTTAAGTAGTTCGACACCGAACTCTTATGAAGTTAGACTCCGAAATCTTAAGCAGTTCGACTCTGAATTCTTAAGGAGTTCGACTCCGAACTCTTATGAAGTTCAAATCCGAACTCTTAAGCATTTCGACTCCGAACTCTTAAGCAGTTCGACTCCGAACTCCTAAGTAGTTTGACTCCGAACTCTTAAGCAGTTTGACTACGAACTCTTAAGCAGTTTTACTCCAAACTCTTAATCGGTTCGACTCCGAAATCTTAAGAAGTTCGACTCCGAACTCTCATGATGTTCGACTCTGATCTTTTACTATTTCGACTTCGAACTCTACAAGTTCAGATTCTGATCTCTGGTGAAACCAGACTCTGAATTCCTATAAAACAGAATCTGAACTGCTCATTCAGATTGCTTTGTGTGACTCTGAATATTAGTGATTACATTCAAGGACTTCTGGAGATAGGAAGACAGAGGTGACGACTACCTTGATGTTCGAGGGCTTCCTTGCTTAGCAAGACATAGGTTCCAACTACCTAGAAGTTGAGGGATTTCGGGGATAGCAAGATAGATATTCTGATCTTCGTATCGAGGGCTTACCCTGGTGTGGGTAAGACAGAATTGCCTGAAAGTATAAATCAAGGGACATTTATCCAAGGTTGTTGGATACACTTATTTTTGGGTTAAAAGACTTATATCTTGTTACTTGTAGTTTTACTACTTGTTTTTCCACTGCACTTTTGTATTGTAAGGAAAGTATAACCTTCATATATTTCCTTACACTTGTACTCTAATTAGTTTAGATTCTATACGCTATAAGGTAGAGTCTTATATTGTAAACCTTGGTTCCAATTCTCCAGTTGGTGATTTGAGCTGTTGTGAATTTTTTTAGTTTAACTTTGTTAGTTTTTCCTTGTCTAAGGAAAACATAGTTATCCGCAACCAACTTTAAAGGTTCCAAAGGAACTTTAAAAGTATACACTTCACCCCCCTCTTGTATATTGAGCATCTACGTCATTATTTAGATCCTACAATTGGTGTCATAGGAGGTTTCAGGAACACTTTTACTCATGTATATGTTTTTCTTTCTCAGTTTTTTTATTCCAAACATTGTCATTCCGAACTTTGTCATTCCGAAATTTGTCATTCTGAAATTTTTCATTGTATCTGGAAGAAGTTAGAGGTTACACACATTGGCACTTCTAAAGTGATTGAGACTAGGATAGCTATTCTTAGAGCTGAATATCATGGATTCAATTTTCCTTATGGAGAACAAATCTATATAGTTTATCAGAAATTTATGACTATAGTCAACAACTTACAGTCTATGGGAGAAAACGGGTTCGATGATGAAGCCCGTGTGGATAAGATAATTGATATTATGCCCAATGAGTTGGAATCAAAGAGAACATCTATAGATGAGAATAGGAAGGTCACTCAAATTTCTCTTGATGAGAAATTTGGAAGTCTTCTCCAACATGAAATAAGAATGAAGAGAGATGTTGACAACTTCAAGAAGAAGAATGGGAATGGCACTATTGCTTTTACAACAACATCAAACCATATGAAAGCTAAGACTCCTAAGAGAGTAACTACATCCAATTCTAAGAAAGTTATTATCCAATCCGAATCTAGTGAGAGTGAAGTATCTGAGAATGAGTTAGAAAATCTTGCTCGAAGGATGAACAAGATAGCTGGCCAGAGAAATTTTCAGTCCATGTATAAGAAAAAGGAAAGGAAAGATATGAAAGATGGAGAATTTACTTTTTATGAATGCAAGAGAGCTGGACTTATTAGACCAGATTGCCCTTTGCTCAAAAAGAAAGAAAGGAAAGAAATGCATTCTGAGAGAAATAGAAAGAAGTTTTACAAAACCAAACCTATGAATGTTCTGAAAGCAAATGACACTAGGACTGCCAGTGGTGGTGACTCTTCAGATGAATCTTCTGATTATGAATCCTCGGGACATAAGAATCTTGGTCTTATAGACAGATTACCCATTAACAATCATTGTTTTATGGATAAGGTACAAAATTCTTGATCATTGACCAATGATTATTAAAATTATATTGATAGAGAATATTATAACTCTTCTGATGAAGAACCCTCTTCTGATGGAGAAAATACTTTACCTACCTATGAAAAAGTTTCTAGGTTTTCGGAACTTCTTGAAATTGAGATTACTAAACTCAATAAAAAACATGATAAGGAAAACTCTAGGAATTATATTCTTACAAAAAATATTAACATATCTTACTAAATATCTTGATTGAAAAAATGGTGATTTTATAAATATTTCAAAAAATCTTGAAGAAGTATGTTATGATAAGAACAAACTTTATAAAGAGTTAGAAAAAGTTATTTCTAAGGAAAGTATCTTCGAGCCTATCTCTAGTTGTAAATCTAATGTTTTTGGAGAGAAAAACTTGGTTATAAAACTCACGTCTGAAATTTTTTCCTTAAGGAAGTGTTTATCATACTTTACCCATGGTAAGTAAAATTTTGACAAAATGTATTCTCAAATAAGACCTTTGAGAAAAAAATCCAGATTTGGTTATACCCACGCTAAACCAATTTTTTGTAACAAATAATTTGTTCCACAAAGTGCCTCATTTTGTACCAAGTGTCAATGTTGTGGTCACTGGGCAAAGAACTGTTCTTTAATCAAAACCCAATCGTTAGGTTTTCATAAAGCCTATTTCTCTATGAAATTGTAGGTTCTTAAAATTTTGTTATATGGAAATCTCGGATCCAAGTAAGTTTGGATTCCAAAAGTCTAATTCTTTTCTTATTTTTAGGAAGATAATGGAAGTAACAACAACAATACATGGTACATGGATAGTGGATGTTCCCGGCACATGACTGGTAACAAAAGCTATTTTGAAAATATTATCAAAACAAAAGGTGGAAAGGTAAATTTCGGAGATAATGATCAGCGAGAAATTGTTGGTATTGGTAATATTGTTCTTCTGGGTAAAACTTTTATTTCAAATTTGTTATTTGTTAAGGGTCTTAAGCACAACCTCATTAGCATAAGTCGGTCATGTGATGAAGGGTACCTTGTGAATTTTAGGAATGATAAGTGCTTAGTACACAATTACAAGGAAGAATATATTTTCTCAGCCAATAGGAAAGAGAATGATTATACTTTGAACTTATAAGACCATAGGAGTCAAGACCTACCTTGCCTAAGTGCAATGGATGATCATTCCTGGTTATGGCATAGAAGACTAGGTCATTGTAACCTTAGAAACTTATGTAAACTCTCTAAGAAGAAACTAGTTATGGATCTACCGGAGCTTAGATTTAATTCTTCTAAAGTTTGCGATCCTTGTCAAAATGTCAAGCAACATAAATCTAGTTTTAAATCAATTGGTGAAGTCTCAACGACTGATGCATTACAGTTAGTGCACATGGATCTTTTTGGTCCAACAGAAACTTGAATTATTGGAGGCCAATACTATGTGTTTGTTTTAGTTGATGATTACACTAGATTTACTTGGGTCTATTTTCTAGCAAAGAAGTCTGAAGCCTTTTCTAATTTCAAATGTTTTAGAGCACATTTTAAAAATGACAAAAACCTTCCATTGGAAACTATTCATAGTGATCATGGAGGAGAATTTCAAAATTCTGATTTTGAAACTTTTTGTAGTAGAAAAGGTATTACTCACAATTTTTCATCACCTATAACTCCTCAACAAAACGGTGTAGTTGAACGAAGAAATAAAATTCTTTAAGAGATAACTAGAACCATGTTGAGTGAATATTCTATAGCTAGACATTTCGGGGTTGAAGATGTAAGTACTGCTTGTTATACTATAAATCGTGTTTTGATTAGACCTTTTCTTAATAATACTCCTTATGAGTTATGGAATGGTAGAAAACCAAGACATTCCTACTTCAAGGTTTTTGGTTGCAATGTATTCATTCTGAATACTAAAGATAATCTGCATAAATTCGCCCCAAAATATGATGAAGGGATTTTCTTAGGCTACTCTACATCTTTTAAAGAATATAGAGTTTTCAATAAAAATACTTGTACTGTTGAAGAAATAGTGCATGTAAAATTCGATGAGTCAGATCCTTTCGTTTTGAAACCATCCCAACCTACATCCTCAGATGTGTTTTCAAAAACTGATTGTCAACCTTTGATAGAAGATCCTTCTGATAAGGAAAATGTTCAAGAATATACTTCTGAATCATTTACCCCAGAAGACTTTCTACCCTATGTTGATGAACAGGTTTTACAAAACCCAAATCAGGTGTTTCTTAAGAATCATCCTAATGATAGCATCATTGGTGATGAAAATCAACCTGTAAGGACTAGAAGTTCCTTAATAAATAAAGTAGAACATCTAGCATTTCATTCCCTATTATAACAATAAAGCACTGATGAATCATTATGTTATGATGATTGGATCAAAGCCATGCAAGATGATCTAAATGAATTTGAAAGGAACAAAGTCTGGACCTTGGTTGAAAGACCTAGTGAAACTTCTGTTATTTGAGTAAAATGGTTCTTCAAGAACAAGTGTGATGAAAATGGGGTCATAGTAAGGAATAAAGCTAGACTCATTGCTAAAGGCTATAATCAGCAAGAGGGAATAGACTATGAAGAAACCTACGCACCAGTAGCTAGACTTGAATCTATTCATATACTACTTTCCTTTGCAGCATTCATTAATTTTAAACTTTTTCAAATGGATGTGAAATGTGCTTTTCTTAACGGTTATGTTCAAGATTAATTTTTTGTTGAACAAACACTTGGATTTGAAGATACAAAACATCCTGATCATGTTTTTAGACTTACCAAAGCTTTGTATTGTCTTAAGTAAGCCCCACGAGCCTGGTATGATAGACTCACAAGATTTTTGCTTAAAAATAACTATGTTAAGGGAAATTTAGATCCTAACCTTTTTATAAAGAAAGATAAGAAAAATGTTTTGATTTTTCAAATTTATGTTGATGATATCATATTCGGTTCAACATAGAAATCTTTAACTGACTCTTTTGCAAGTCTAATGAAATTTGAGTTTGAAATGAGTATGATGGGTGAGTTATTGTTTTTCCTTGGTTTTCAAATTTCTCAAAAAACAGAAGGAACCTATATATCTCAACATAAGTATATTAAAGTACTTCTCAAAAAGTATGGCTATGAGAACACTAAGAGTATAAGTACTCCCATCGGTACCTCAAACTCTCTAGATCTTAATGAAGCTGGGAAACCAGTAGATCAAACATCTTTTAGAGGTATGATAAGAAGTTTACTTTACTTAACAGATAGTCGACCAGACATAATGTTCTCATTATGCTTATGTGTAAGATATCATTCCATTCCTAAGGAATCTCACTTAAAGGTAGTAAAAATAATTTTTTGCTACCTTAAGGGAACCGTGGATCTAGGATTATTTTATACATTTGGAAAGGATTTTATACTAAAAAGATTTTCGGATTCTAACTTTGGTGGATCTAGAATGGATAGGAAGAGTTCATCTATAACTTTTCATTTCTTAAGAGATTCGTTAGTTTTTTGGTCCTACAAGAAGCATCATTCTGTAGCACTTTCCACTGCTGAAGCTGAAAATATAGCAGCTACAAGTTGCTGTACTCAAGTGTTGTGGATGTAACACACACTCACAGACTATGGCCTGAGTTTTATTAAGACTCATATTTTGAGTGATAACACAAGTGCCATTGCCCTATGTAAGAACCCTTCACATCAATCTCGTTCAAAACACATAGATATTAGGCATCACTTTCTTAGGGATCATGCACTTAAAAAAGATATCATTCTTCAGTTTATCGGAACGCAAGATCAACTTGCTGATATTTTAACAAAATCATTACCCCCCGATAGATTAGAATACAATAAACAAAAGTTAGGAATGATAACCGTAAGGTAATAATTATTTATTAACTTCTTTTTGAACAATTCTCCTAACAGTAATAAAAATCCTTCCCATAGGGGGAGTACATTTTATTGTTAGTGTAACTAAAATTTTTCGTAATTTGTTTTTTTGTGTAACTAAAATTTTCGTAGTTAATTTTTCAAATTTTTAAGAACTGATGTTTCTGAAATGGTAATCTCTGAAACTAAAATTTCCGGAATGGGAATTTCCGGAACTGAAATTTTCAGGATTGATATTTTCATACTGAAAACTTCCGGAATGATGTTTTTCGTATTACAGTTTTCGTAATGGGATTTTCGTACTGAAAACTTCCATAATGGAGAGTTCGTAATGGTATTTTCATACTAGAGTTTTCGTAACAAAATTGTCGTACTGGAACTTTCGTAATGAGTTTGTTTTTAAATTTATTTCTTCAAGAATAATATTACTAATTACGAACGATGTTTCTAGCCAATATGAAAGCTATGATTTCCTTACTTATAGTTTCGTTATTGTATTTTACTTGCTGGAATTTTCCTTGTTTTTTAAAAGTTCGGATTCTAGTTTTTCCTCAAATCCGGATGTTTTTCCCTAAAACCTCAAAAGATCGGAGTCATGATTTTCGTGCAGGAGTGTTTTCAATCATCTGATCAGGTCAAAGCTCTTTCAACCATTAGATGGCTTTTGGAAGATCAAAGGTCACATACATCGCCTATATAAAGGGGTCCCTGAGACTCATCCCACATCGGTTTTTCAAGATTTTGCGTCTCGAAGACCTGCTGCACTTCTTAATGCCGGTTCCGAATTTTGCAAACCCGTTTCGAATTATTCAGTTTTCTTCACTCCGAATGTCTGTAGAAGCAAAATCTCAAGATATGTCAACTGCGAAACCAATCTCTATGTGGTTAGTCTTTAGGGAAAGGTTAGTTCATCTGGATTTCTATAAGCTTGATAACCTTATAACCAAGAATATAAAGCTGAATGGATGGGAAGATTTCTGCGTAGCAAAGTCAGATAAACAGGATCCGGTTTATACTGATTTACTGATCGAGTTCTATGAGTCCGTTTCCTTCCAGATGGAAGTTGGAAGAGAATGGTGTTCCTTTAAGTCTTATGGAAATACTTATAAGCTATCTTACACCAAGGCCACGAGCTTGTTTGTTTATCCAATGAAGGAGAAGATGAATTCTGCTCTCACAAACTTCCCAATGTGCAGGGAAGTTTAAACAAGGAAAAGGCACTTAAGTGTCTTGGTCTTAAGGATTATTAAACTATGAAGATTGCTCATCTCACTCTGAACAATAGAATCCTTCAGCTTTGGGTGAAAGGCTTTCTGGTTCCAAGAAGAGGTGATAAATACAATTTGAAGAAGAGTGATATCTATGTCTTAGATTTCTTGGTAAATTTAAGAATGATAAATCTGAGGAGGCATGTTTTGGTTATGATCAAGAACATTAAGGAAGGAAATTTTAAAGCTCATATTATCATGTTTCTTGCCTTACTGTGTAAGATGATAGTTCGGTGCTTAGAATCATTCAAGGTCGCTTGCAAATCAAAAGTTCAGAATTGCATGTTTATGCTAGTTAGTGATGATACTCTGAAGAGGATAAAGATTGGTTTTTCCAGTGAATCTGGTGAATTTTTCCCTCTGTCTGTGGATGAGGTTGAAGCAGCTCATAAAGAATCACAGAATCCGGAACCATCCAAAAAAGAAAATGAGGAAGAGAAAGGCTAAGGAAGTGGTTGCTGATGAATAAAATCCTCAGGTTATGGAAACTCAGTCTGCTCCCCCCAAGACGAAGAAGCAGAAAACATATACAGATGAAGTGGGAGACAAGTGGAGGGAAGAAAAAGAGAAGAGGAAGGATGGAGAACCACAATTCGGATTGGACCCAGTAGAGGCTAAGCCTTTAAAGGAAAGAGCTGCGGAAGAGCTAGAGAAACAAGCGAAGGAAACGTAAATGAAAAAGAGAATGTCTGAAGCTCAAGTGGTGCAATCTTTGCTGAAAGACTCATAGTTAGCTTCTAAAATGATTCCCATTCCGAAAACGTTCGATTTTGAACCTTCTTTACCAGAAACTCCAGCCAAGAATTATGTCACTCCGGATAGATCCAAGGGTAATGAAATAGTTGAAGAAGCTGATCTGAACAAGTAGAGGAAGAAGTTGAAGAAGAATAAGAAGACGATGAAAGTGAAGATTTGGATACCCTGATCTAGAAAGTACAAGACTACAAAGATAATAATTAATCTACAAAGTTAGTAACTCTAGGAAATGCATATGAGGAAGCTAGAAAGAATGTTAACAACCAACAGCAGGAACAAGAAGAAGAAAATTTCTTGTATGATGAGGAAGAATCATATGAGAGGAATTTCCTTGAGGAAGGTCAAGAAAAACAGAAACCAGATGGAGACCCGATTATCCAAGTGTCTGAATCTGAGGAAGTATCCCTTAATAAAGAACCTACTCTGAGAGCTGATAAGGGGAAGCAAACCCTCATGGAGACACCTATAAAAGATGTCATCAAGAGGAAAGAGGTTGGTGGTACCTCTAGAAGAAATATGGTGCAAGTTGAAGAAGAGAAGTCTCAAAGAGAAGTTTCTGATTCGGAATCATCATCTCATGGGCATGATTTTGTGGTTCAATCGCTGAGGAAGTTGGTAGACACCGTTCTGATTTTTCAAACAATAGATTCCAGATGCCAGATACTGCATCAAAGTATGATTCAGAAATCAGTTTCTTTATCCATGGTCATGGATAAGTTTGTGAAGTTGGAAGCCGAACAGAAAAGTTTTCTAATCGATTATGATGTGAATAGAAAGTCCTACGGTAAGTTATACAAGTGTTATAAGAGAGTTGATGATGATTTATTTCATTTTGAGAGTTTTTAGGCCGAAGTTCAAAATGCTTTTGAAATAAAGGATAAAAAGTTTAACGATATTTATGAAAATCTGACCCAAGAGAAAAATTCTCAGAATCAACTGGTCAGGGACCTTAATGGGAAACTTAACTCAGTAACTCAAAATTGGAAAATTGAAAGGGATTTTCGGATTGAGTTTCAGCAAGAGATGGAAAAGCAAGATGAGATAATAATGTTGCAGAAAGATTCTTTAGAGGCTCAGGATGAAGCTTTAAAAGTCCAATAAGAAAAGGTAAAACCCTTAGAGAGGCAACGTGAGGAAGACCAAAGAGACTTGAAGAAAATCATAACCTTGTTAAAGAAGCACATTCCGAAAGAAAAGGAAGAAAAATGAACCCACTATGATCTTTTGTTGTAATTGTATTTCTTTGTAAAATTTTCCAACTCTAATGAAATGATTATTTGGTTGGTTGTATCTTGTCATATACTAATGTTTCAGGTACCATATTTTGTTTTCCATTCCCTTCAATTCTTTTTGAAAATCACAAAGGGGGAGAAGGAAAAAGAACTACTCCTAAGGAGGAGAAAGGAAAATTTCTAGAGAAATATTCTTAAAGAAAGGGGGAGTTTCCCACTACGAAGTTTTTCATTCTTACAATAATGAATACTCCACTCCGGAATCTCAGAATACAATCCTTAGAGTTTCAATTCCTAAGGGGGGTGTAGTTGTATTCATTTTCATCCATGAACAAAGGGAGATAAGTTTTAATTTCAAAGCCTAATGAAAATTTTCAAAATCCGTATATACTTTTTCAAAAGGATGTTTGTGCTTTCTAAAAAGGGGGATATTGTTGAGTCAATAAGGTTTTCCTTATGACTTCTCCATTCCTTTTTGTTTTGAAAATCACAAACACCTTATACTTAAGCAAATATAAATTTTACCTTCATGAAGATAATTTACTTCTTTAAGTAAAGTTACCCTAATCCATATTTTATTATATATAGAAATTTTTTTCTTTAGTACAAAAACCGGATTCATACCCAAAATCCCAGAAGTCAATTAATGTAAAGATTTGGAGCATTCTATTTTTAGGATCCGAATTTTGGATGTGAACTGTAATGAAGTTCCAATCCGAATTCTGTACTCGGAACTCTTAAGTAGTTCGACACCGAACTCTTATGAAGTTCGACTCCGAACTCTTAGGCAGTTCGACTCCTAATTCTTAAGTAGTTCAACTCCAAACTTTTATGAAGTTTGAATCCGAACTCTTAAGCAGTTCGACTCTGAACTCTTATGTCGTTGGACTCCGAACTCTTATGCAGTTCGACTCCGAACTCTTAAGAAGTTCGACTCAGAACTCTTATGTGGTTTGCCTCCGAACTCTTAAGAGGTTCGACTCCAAACTCTTACGTGGTTTGACTCTGAACTCTCATGAAGTTCGACTCCAAACTTTTTCTAGTTCAACTTCAAACTCTGCATGTTCAGATTCTGATCTCTGGTGAAACCAGACTCCGAATTCCAATAAAACAGAATCTGAACATTTCTTAACATAGACTCCGAATTTCATTTTGGTTGGACTCTGAACTTTTGACTTGCTTACACTCTGAAATGTTGAATAGCTTTTACTTACATATTCTTTATTTCAAAATGATGTCGTGCATTCAATTATACATGATTTATTATTAAACGATGTCGTTCATTCTGTTTCTAATTAACCATTGGTTGAGTTACACATGTACATGTCCCTCCGAATTTCATGGAAAATATGACCGTTGGATGACGGAGCCGACCATTGGAAATTTTCCTATAAATAGGAGCTCATTTGAATGAGCTCAACAAAAAGTTGATCAATCTATAGATCACACGATGTTAAGGTGATTTCTAGAGAGGGAATATTGTCATGCCTTGGGTGTACTGAACTGCTCGTTCAGATTGCTTTGTGCGACTCTGAATGTTGGCGATTACATTCGATGACTTCCGGGGATTGGAAGACAGAGGTTCCGACTACCTTGAAGTTCGAGGGCTTCCTTGCTGAGGATGATAGAGGTTCCAACTACCTTGAAGTTGAGGGCTTACGGGGATATCAAGAAAAAGATTCCGATCTTTGTATCGAGGGCTTACCCTGGTGTGGGTAAGATAGACATTCTTGAATGTATAAATCTAGGGACCTTTATCCAAGGTTGTTTGATACCCTTCTCTTTGGGTTAAAAGACTTATATCTTGTTACTTGTAGTTTTACTACTTGTTTTTCCGCTGCACTTTTGTATTATAAGGAATGTATATCCTTATTATATTTCCTTACACTTGTACTCTGATTAGTTTAGATTCTATATGCTATAAGGTAGAATATTATATTGTAAACCTTGGTTCCAATTCTCTAGTTTTTGATTAGAGGTGTTGTGAATTTTCTTAGTTTAACTTTGTTAAACATAGTTTTTTCCTTGTCTAAGGAAAACATAGTTATCTGTAACCAACATTAAAAGTTCCAAAGGAATTTTTAAAGTATACAATTCACCCCCTCTTGTATATTGGGCATCTACATCATTATTTCGATCCTACAAATTGTCCCTTCTCATTACATCTACAATAGTTATTAGGTTAAAAAAATTCTAATAAGGCATTTTGTGATGCACATGCCAATATTATGGAACCGTTATTAGGGAGAATATTAGAATGATTGGATCCTCAAAAGGTGTTATTTATATTAAAAATATTGAAAAAATCAAAGAAGAAATAAAATAAAAATTAATGTTCGGATCTACTCTTGGTATTTCATTTATCATTATAAAAAAACTCAAGACACTTATAGGTAGAGAATAATGTCGGATTACCCAAATTGTTAAAACAAATACACACACAAAACATCCACATTTCATGGTATGGATTAAAAATTTACACTACACATGGGCTCTCTAGGAATATTTTTTTATTTTAAATATTATTATTGTATTTAATGACAAAATCCATGTGCGAGTCCATCAATACTTAATACTACTTGATCCAACCCACTATTTCAGTATTCTCAAGTTCATATAATTATGAAATATTATGAAATAAAAATTTTATTCTCTCAAACTAGTTATAAATAGATTTTAGAAAACTATTAAAACTCAACTCCATAATCAAAAAAGTTAATCTTTATAAATAATCTTTCATATCATCGGAATATTTTCTTTTTGAAAGAACAGAATATTAAAAAAATCTATAAATGGTATCATTTGTTTCTACTATTCCAGATTTAAAAGGGTTTTTCTTCAAGAATAACATAATGAAAAATTTCAGTCCTCAATGAATGATATATAAAATAAATTGAATTATCTTTTCATACTAGCCACCTCTCTACCACTTGATTATCCAATTAGGAATAATACTTTGGTGGAATGTATAATAGGGCCTCCATTTAATCTATATTCATTGTAAAATTATATATGTGAGATTGATGTGATGGATCATTATTATTCACACTGCTTTGATTACATCTCCCCATAACAGTTTTATTCATATATTTTAATCACATTTCAAGAAAATGAGACCTCATTATTCAACTCTATTGAATATAATTGTACCTCATAAAATATGATTCCATGTCCCTATTCTGTGATTTTCAACCCTTCCATCCCAACATGATAATGAATTCCATTAATGTATAAAAATTTTCACCTTCTAAGGATAAAAATTCATTTGATGATGAAGATGGAAATAAACATGGGCCATTAATTAATATGATATATTCATAATTGGGAATATACACCATGGATTTCCACAAGCAAGAGAATATCACTTCAAATGAAATTTAGTAAACTTTTTCAAAAAATAATTCTAAATCTAAAACATTTTCTTATATGGAATAATATGAAACATTCAATGAGTCATAAAATTAGTCAGTGATGGTGGTGGAGAACAGTCAAAATTTAATAGAAACAATGGAATAATGGGATTTCCTTGAGAATATTGTGTTCATGGAATTAAATGATCCAATTGAAAAAATGACGATAGAAGTATTGAGTAATGTTTTGAAAAATATTTTATTGTTGACACAATGGATTTGGTAACTACAATTGAGCCCCCTCCACATAATCACCACATTGAGGTGAAAAACACATCACTTGAAATACCAATAGATTATAGAAATAATATTGAACATGGTAGAATTAATGAAACTGTAGAGCACAAATTGAGATGGAAACATATGGATTTCTTTTCCTTGGTAGTTGGAGTTTAAAAAACTTTGGATACATCATCAACCCACATAACATATTAAAGGATATAATAGATATAATATGACCCCTGAATGAATATGGTTAGCTAATTTATTTATTTGTGAAAACAAGAAAAAATGTAATCTTATAGATCATCATGAGGTTGCCTCTTTCAAAGAAATAAATTATTAGATGCATTTTACATTACAGAAGGTATAATCACTCCCTTATGAGTTAATATATTTTATTTCAATTTATACATAAAGATAACCCACGTGTTTCTTTTAATATATTATTTAGATTCTAGGATTATTACTTTTATAACAAATGGATTCCATACTTTTACTAAAAATAGATAATGCATGGTACACATTTACATTTGATCATTGTTCAGTGTTTTTAATTACTAGATAAAAAAATTTAAACTAGTACTAAATGAGAGGCACCCAAACATTAGTTATTTTTCATTCACAACATCATGTTTCAGTTAATTAAGTTTTTATGTAGGAAAATGGATTAAATTTACACCAATCTATTTCCTCCTATAACTATAGTAGAGATGAATTCATCATACATATTTTTAGAATACAAATGATTATGATTATGGTGTGAATTCCAGTACATAATCTATGTAAGTTTTATATATGTGTTGATTTTAAAAATTACATCATTTTTTGAGGATCATTATATACATTCAGCCACCCCATGTCTATCTACAATTAATCAGGTAGTTTTTTTTCATTTTAAATCATATTTTATGCTTTTGAAAACACCCTATAAAGTTACGAACTAATGAAAAAAATAAAAAAATAAAAAAACTAACATTATTATAGTTTTTGAACCCATGTGAATGATATTTTATTTTTATTCATATAATAGTGAGATGAATGCCACTTATTTCATTCGGTGGGTTTATGACATGATTCATTTTTTACATGATTTGGTTACTAATACCCAAATTTGTATGATTATTTATAATAGTCATTGCATTGAAATTTGTTTCCATTAACTTTTTTTTTCATAGAAACGTATTTTCCCTCATGATCATATTTGATGCTTCATATTATATATTCATCCCAATGACGACTGTGTACAATTTTTTCATCATCTCATATTTCTGTTTTTGTAGGGAAAATATCATCCATGTTATGTATTTAAAAATATTCCTTTTTTATGTCAAATCAATAATAATTTTTGATATTTCAGGAATATGACCGAGGCATTTGTTTGATTTATTTATCCCCATAGACACACAAGTAAACCCTTACATTTTCACCCCTATGTATCCCTTCTAATACATTATAAATCTTTATTATGATGATCCCACATCTGATACATTTCCATTCCAATCTCTTGAATATTTTCATGATTATTTTCAATCAAATCACGGGGGATATATTTTTCATGGAGAGTGTAGTATGAGGGATAGTAGGTTATTTGATGCACATTGATTAGAATTATCTCATCATGGTCATATGTGTTATATTTTATTGTATTCACATTCTGTAAATGTATTTTGTTGTGGGTGTAATTTCTTTTATTATTCCACATAGAGTACATCAGTGGTTATTACATCATAACCCTCCCCTTTAGGGATAACTATAAATTTGTTGATCCATTAGTCTTGCACGTAGAGATTTTTTTTATATGAACTACTTTAACTAATATTCTATAACATATGTGCTTCTTGTGCACAATTATTTTGTATTTCTCTATATTTATTTCAGGGGGTTCTAATTATGTTAATATGTTGTTTAACTGTATATTTTTTTGAGTGGGTTGTTTTATTAATATAATAAAAATAATAATAAAATTAAATATTGACATATATTTTTTGAGAGGAATTGGATTATCAGATTTTTTGGGTCATGAAGTAATTTTTGTATGGGGGGAGTGATATTTTGAAGGATACAATTGGGATGAAATTTATCTTGCATTTATTACATGATTCAGCAAACATTTTTTCCAAAAAAACATTAAATCTTGTTCATGACCTATTTTTCTGCTTCCTTAAAGACATTTGATCCTAAAGTGAAGTCATTGAGATTGATGAAATATTTTTATTTCTACTAGTGGACATGTAACACTCATAAAAAGACTACGATTAGTATTCATGTGTATGATAATTGTTTATGCATTTACCGATTAATATCATTAAGTGATGGGATTGATCATGAGACAGGTCACTTTGATTAATGAGCAATGGGAAATTCATTGAAAAATATGTGAGTGGAAGGGAATCTATTTATTAAAAATTGGAATTTTAAAAGAAGCCTGATATTTTGTGGGTAAATGGATTGGAATTTTTTGAACCTGTAATTTTATTATATTGATTTATCTATAGGTCCATTAGTGTATTCTTTCAGATTATTATTTTTTGGAGTAAAAAATATTATGAGTGGGGGATTTAATGCACATAGATCTCACTAACATTTTTATAATTTTATTAATTAGTTTTCATTAAATAGTATAATTTTATTAGTACTTTTTATTTACATCCCTAGTTTGGGAGTGTTTTATTATTTTTATTGATTTAGTTATATATGTATATATATATATATATATTAATTTTATCAATTTAGTTATTTATAAGAGAACATTAATTTTATATATAATCTTTAACAGTTTATTATTTTTTAGTAGTTTCGCTAATATTATGATTTATTTTTAGATTATTAATATTTATTAGTATAAAAATATTAATCATCTATGTTATTACTATATATTATTATATATCATTATAAATATTTGTATGATTAATTATAGTAGTTTTATTATTATTTTAATATTTTTGTAAAATTATATTAATATTTAATTTTTGTAAAATTATTATATGGGTAATCATAGTTTTATCTAGTAATATTGAGATTTTAGTATATCATATTACATGTACATATATATGTAGAACTATATATCATTGTCTCATTATTCCATATACTTATATAGTTACTATAATATATATTTATATAATTCTAATTTTATTATTCTTATTATAATAATATTATTTATTATTATTATTATTATTATCATCCTAAAAATTATTTAACACTTGTAGATAATTTTATGATTGAATTTTGGATTTTAAAAACAACCTCTTAGGTTTTTCACATAAGGGATTTGTAGGGTGATCATACTTTCTCTTTAGTAGCACACTACTGGTGAAAATATGGACCCCTCATCCTCACCATGAATAGTGACATACATTTCTGAAACAAGCCAAAAAATTCATCACATCCATCTTAGTGGATCCCTCATGTGCACAATTCCACATACTGTATAAAACATAGTGTCATTCCCCTCCAAAAAACACCAACTTCATCCATAGTGCCTCAATGTGAAGCACGCCTCCCTCTCCCTTGTATCAATTGTAGAAACGTCATTAGGAGACCATAACATCCTCAATTTTCAACTCATCAAGCTATGACTCTCATGTGCATACCCCCAACACACTGTTTAACCATAACGCCCTCCTTTGGGAGAAAACAATGACTCGTATACAACTACATGGACATTGCATGGTGTTTTTTGGATGGTATTTTGTGTCTAGGTTATTAGTATATATTTACATGTGATAAAAATGGGTTTTGATGTAGTTAATATGTTTGAGTTTGGTGGGATTTCACATGAATCATTGACATGCTTGACAATTTAATGAAATTTTGTGGGTATATAACCATTTAGGGATTTCTTATTTTGATCATAAATGATAATGGTTTGTGGGGACAATTATAGTTAAAAACATGATGTTATTTTTTATTAATTATTTTACATTTCATGTATTCATCATTGATGGATAGTTTATCGGGGTCGGAGTAATTGTTGAATGTGACAATAATTGCATTCATTTTTTTCTTCAGATTTCATTTCTAGTTAATTTGAATTTATTAGATTTTTATTTATTAAAATATATTATACCTAACTTAATTTTCATTTTGGATCTACACACATTCATCAATTCCATTCTTGCAATACCTAATAATTAATCATGAGTGGGAGATCATTGAAGAGTTTATTTGTTTGAATCTTGGTCATTTATGTTAGAGAATCATGAATCACAGAAAACTGAATTCCAAATAAAAAATTATATCAACTGAAAAATTAATCTTTTGGGAGTGTTCCCTTTAAAAAATTCATGATTGATACCTAATAACTGATCTCATGTATGAAAACCAGACACATATAGATACATTGACACTATGAGAAATGGGTCATTTATTTTTATCATATGATTGGATGATAAATAAACTCACAAGTTATTAATAAAATTAAGGAATTGAATAATATATGATTTTATATATATTATTACTATACCATATAACATTAGATAATAATACATGATAGTATTTTAATTAAATTTTTTATCATTGATTATTGAATAAAAAAAATCCTTAAATGTTACTATTAATTAATTTGCAATGAATTCAACTGAATGGATGACACAACCCTGAAAGTTTCATCTTTGTATGTTTCCCCTATAGATTAGTATTTTAAATGGGATAGATTTATTTAATTTATATAATAATATTTAAGTGTATTTTTATTTTTTATATTCATATGTTGTTAATCACATTAAAAACTCATCTTCATGAATATTCGTCTAAGAGGATACTCCCAGTGGCTACTCACATTATAAATATGGATCGACCCAGTTCTCCATTTTAATGTAGGTAGTGGTTTAACAAATATTAAAATTGGTTGTGTAGTAGCGGATGCACCAAAGGCTTATTATTCTTTTTATGATCATCTATTATTATTTTTATAATATTCCTTCTATGATGGTGTTCATTTTTATCCTTATATTATGTTCCAAAAATTTAATTATTTGGAAAATTAATTACAAATTACCTTATTCATCCATAACTTGAGTCAAAAATAAAAAAATATGGGTTTCATAGATGGGAGACTATATCTCACAAGAATTCTTCGATGAATTAGGAATCACAATCAGACTCTTCTTCCATTGTTGCAAGTTCACCTTCTTTCTCATTCCTGGGAGATTATAATCCAACTATTTCCTAGTGAAGGGGATATATAATATCCATGATATTTTAAATATGAATAACAGGGATTCCCCTTCAAAAGATTTTTTATTTCACACATTTGATTGAAGAAAAATAGAGATCACCTTCCTCGAAGCTCCGAAAAGTACAAATCTATCCAAAAAAACTCTCTCAAATCCACCATTATGATATATATTTGATGAGGGGAGTTTCTTATTTGAGTTCGATCCTGAGGCCCTTCTACAATATATGAAACTATGTATAATTTTTGTAATTGGTCTCTCCTCATACCATAATAGTGATAAACCTTGGTGTTACTCCTATATTAAACTGAGAATCAATCACTACTGGGGATTAATTGATTGGAAACTAATTCCAATTGCTTGTGGTTATACTCATATTTTACTAAAATCATAGGAGGAAATAAATCATGTCTTTAAAATATGAAACACTAATATTAAACCTCGCCTATAGTGAATCTCAGAATGTGACCAAACCATTAATCCTCACACTGATAAGAACACAATGGGAAATATTTTGATTCAGTTTCATGGTCTTAACAAGTATTTATAGTATCGTATGATGATGAATAACATAGTCTCAGGTGTATTACCCCTATAAAGATCAAACAATTCACCATTAATGGAGAATTTGGATTGTATTCTCAGGATATGGTGTACATCATTCTAGAATCTAAACATCAGAAAGTGGTTAACATTAATTCAAATGATTACAAAAAGGAAGTCAAATTTGAATATGAATGAAAACCAACCTTCAGTGAATATTTAATGATTTTGGGAAATTACATTCATAATTGTAGAGTGGTGAAAATAGAGGTTCTCCACCTAATAGAAAATGATTGGATTGAGGTTAGAAATAGACAAGCCAAGTTTGTTGTTATTGAAAAACCTGCCCACTTTAATAAGAGGAATGAAATCTGGGTAAAGAAATCAGTCCACCCAAACCATATAGGGGACAACTCTGGCCATTCTTGGGTTTAGCTAGTTCAAATTTATGAGAATGATAATTTTTAGAACGATTGTTTAATTGATACTGAAAAACTAGTTGTGGATGTCTTTGTAAAATCTCAATAATAAATTGAAGAGCCTCAATAAAGCACCTCCAATGATCCTAGGTATGAATATTCTAGTGGAACAGACTCCACTGTGACACACACTATTATTTTTGACCCATACCATTATTCAATTATTAATTAATGGATAGGTTATGGAACCTAGTTCTCTAGATGATTCCATCTAGATCAGATCACATCATGTGATTTCTACTACAACTATTACACAAAATAATGTCACCAAGAACAACATTGAGTCTGATAGAGGGATGACCATTGTCATTTATTCTTCTCACGCATATAGGGATTTTCAACTGTCACAACATTTAATATTTGATTAAATTACATACCAAATTTTAGTAAATTCTGGCCAGACTTCATCCTCCTCGGTTAGCACTGGTTGGGATACCAATGTAGATATCACTTTTTGTTCTTACAACATGAAAATTGAACCGATTATGACTATAGAGGGTGTGGGACAAGACTTTTCACAATATGTACACATTGGAAAAAACATATAGGTGCACATAGTATTTATAAGGATAAATTGCATGCGGAAAAATGTTATTGTTCACATGATGATAATTCTTTATCTTTTAATATTGTTAATTTTCACGATTCCTCTAATAAGGATGCATGTGATAGTCTTCTTATTAATATTGTAATCCCATTTGACCTGCATGAAATGAATGAAAGTATTATCCCCTCACCTTCCTTCAAAGGTAATAAGAGAAAGCCGAAATACGTCTAAGAATCCCTGAATATCATCTAGATAAAAAGGGCTCATATGGTAATTGAAATGGGAGTGTTAACTCCAGAAGCAGGTTTAAATGAATATCATATTCTGGAATTGTTAGGTTATTGCTAACCCAAACACCATTAATTTTTTAAAATTAATTCTTAGTATTCAATGTCATTTTATTTTTTCCATTGATAAACCTAGGATTATCTTTTCTAAAAAACTACTACAACTCCATAATTTGGGTTACTCATTCATATGTAAAAATAATAATATTTCCAACAATAAAACCCTATAAATTTTTTCTCTATCTGGTCTGCCCAATATTAATAACTTCCACATATATGGTCAAATTTTCACCTATGATTTCTTGATAGATTGTACACATATTTTATGTTCCTTTGTTTATGAAAAAAATAAGTATCTAGATAGGATACCATTATGGACTAACTTATCTAATATAATTTCTAAAATACATCACTTTATGTTATTAATTGGATACTTTAATGCTATCCTGGATACATGTGAGGACCTGGGTCCATCACACTCAAAAATATCTAGGAGATAATTTAATGCTGCTGTTGAAAACAACGTCCTTATTGAAATCACTCACACATTTTCCGAATATACATTGTATAAAAGGAATTATAATATATATTTCTCTTGAAAAATGGATTGATCTCACTTTAATGATCATAATTTAAAAAATTGGCACACCATTTCCAGTAATACTCTCCCTAAAATACAGTCTGGCCATCATCCTATTATGGTCAATATCTCTCACAAAACATTGAATCTACCTCTCCCCTTTAGAATCATCAATTATTTCTCATTGTACATGGAATGTTGTAATCCTATTAAATGTTTTTGGTCCTTGGTGACTCACTCCAATGACCCTTTTTCTTGTTCTATCAAAATTAATCTTGTAAAAAAATCATAATAGTTGGTGCAATGTAAAATATAAACAAATTGACAACGACATCTTCATTCATGAGAATAACCTTCATCAACTACCAAATAATAACACCAAATCAGACTTTTATTCTGATCAGACCTAGGAGATTAACATCTCGGGGAAACTCAACTCTCTCCTCATCTTTAAGGATAACATTTATAGACATGCATTTAATATAAAATGGCTAACGAATAGCGATAGAAAATATAAATTTTATAATTCTCTTCATAGAGTTAGCAGAGCCTTCATACCTTTATCCTCTCTCAATGATGGAGACAATATGTTGTATAAGGATGAGGAAATTTCTAATAGTGTTTTTTCCTATTTTGAATCTTTATTTAACAGACCTTGCATCAACAATTATATCATTCATGAAATTATTCTGACAGTGGTCCCTGAAACAGATAACACTTCTATATATAGACATTCCCCTTTATCATGTAATTAGGGACACTATCTTCTCCCTGAATTTTGATAGTTCCATGGGGCCTGATGAATTTTTTAATGTCTTATTCCATGAATATCGAGATATCATTCAACCTGATGTCTACAAACTAGTGAAATCATTCTTTTTGGGGGTTTTCTACCACATAGGTTAAATGTGAAATTCCTCACTTTCTTTCTCAATTTTGAAAATGCCTTTGATATTCACCTTTTTCGGCCCATATCCCATGTCAACAGCCCTTATAAAAGCATTACCATATTTCTTGCCAACTGAAATTCCAATATTACTAAAAAAATCATTTCATGGAATTAATATGGTTTCATTAAGGGAAGATCCATACATGACTACATTTTTCTTTCCTCATAATACATTAAAACAATAAACAACAATAATATTGTGGCAATATAGCTATTAAACATGACATTAAAAAGTATTTCAATTCTATGGACTGAAAGAATATCATTAAATTGCTTCACGGTTATGGTTTCATTAACTACTTCATAACTAAAATAAGATATTTTTTCTACTCATCCTATATTTCAATCCTCAAACATGGATATCCTAGAGGGTATTTCAAATGCATTAGAGGTGTAATGCATGGTGATCCCCTCTCTGTCATTATTTTTTCTATTATGAAGTATTATATATGTCGCATTCTCCATTTCCTAGTGGATCAAAATAAACCTACAACAATACATGATGCAATGAATTTCAATTTTCCTACACTTATTTTATATGCAGACGACATTATTCTTTTCTTACAAAAAGACAAAAGAAATATCAGAACCCTCAAAAATGCACTTTCTCACAATGAAGAGGTATCTGGTCAGGTAATCAGCTAACACAAATCAACTGTTTTCTTTGGGTGAAACATTAAAAATAATATAAAAACATATATTATCAATGATATAGGTATTAAAGAAGGATAATTTCATTTCACATATCTTGGAGACCCCATATTTTAGGGAAATCCAGATAATGATATTTCACTAACATTTTAGATCAAATAGTAAATAAACTCTCCACATGGAAGGGGAAGACTCTATTTATGGCATGGATAATCTGCCTTCTAAAGTCGGTTATTATTTCAAAAATGGAATACTGTATGATGGTTTATAAATGGCATATCGATAATTAAAGTATTGAATATTTAAATTTATTGTTTTTTGTTTTTTAGATCGTTGGAAAGGATGCTTTTGACTATTCCTTGGTATACTTATTGCAATCCTATTGATAAAGAGTTCTTGGCCATAAGTATTAGATTCTCTTTAATGAATCAAATCATTCAGGACTTACTTGTAAACTAAATCCCTATGATGATCCATCTATTGAATTCAATAAATACTTGTTCCCTGATATAATGAAAATAGGAAACATGAATTTTCTAAACTCTTCCATGTGGAATTCCATTAAGAAAAAGTAATGGAAACTCTATGACCAATTATAGATGAATGGTATTTGAGGACACATCCATGAGATTATGGTTAGACAACTGTACTGGTGCCCCTCTATATACTCTAATCCCAGATCAAATATTTAAAAATATATGTATGACCATCTGAGATTTCATTAATTCACAACTTCATAGTCTCCCAGGGAATGTAATTCATGTAATTTCCAACTATACATTCTCAAATAGTGATGATATTTTAATTTGGGATCCTGCTTGTAATGGCATTCTAGATTCAAAAAAATTACATTCAACACATCCATGATGATGTAAATTACCTTAGTTGGATCATGATTTTCGACAATCCATAGTTAAAACCTTAATGACATACTCTTATTTGGTGTGTGTCCTATAACAGGATCCCAACTGAGGTGTGTTTACAATATTTTGGGAATCAAATTTTTTCAAAAGTCGTCTTTGTAATAAACATGGTTTGGATACCAATCACTTATTTCATTCATGTTCCACCTCCACTGCCCTATGTAATTATATTCTCGAACACTATGATTGCATATGGATGATTATTGACTCAATCAATGCTCAGTTAACGAATTATTTGAATATGGATAGCTCTCAAAAAATCAAAAATATTTTCCATATTTCCATCATAGAGCTTTTTCAAGTGATCCAATATGACATAAATCCAATTTTTCACAATAATTTCTCACTCATCATCAATGAAGGTAGGATAGGAATTCTCATTGTTATTTGAGAAGCTGCCTTGTTTTAGAAGGGGAAATAGATCAACACAGGGAAGGAATTCATGATTCTTAGAAGACATCAGGTTGATGGAATTTTTTTCCAACTTTGGCTCATGTTTGATGTTATTTTTGGAAACCCCACCTCTTGGTTGGATCACAGATAATGTTGATTGTGCTTCCGAAGGAGATCAGAGACCTGCGAGATGTGGGGCCTTCTTCATGAACCATCTTGGACCAATACTCGGGTGTATTTTGGGAGGTTGATGTACCTCCTACTATATGGATGAGAAAATGATGAGTATCATCCTTGCTATATTTTATTCCAAACACCATGGTTGGAACAATATATGTAATGAGAGTTACTTGACTACCATTTTCAAAGATGTTTGGAATGGGGTAGTTTATCTGGCTATGTCGATCACTACTCTATTGATGGAGTTCTATTGTTCACTCCAACATATTAATCATATTCCCACTCATACCTACCATAAAGTGAATGTAGTTGAGGATGGTGTTTCAAATAAAGGTGTAATTTAGGGAATTATATGGCATGATGATCTCTTCGATGACTTACACCCCCTTCATGTGAAATTTTGTAATCTAACATCATCTTTTCTGCTCATCTAATCTTGACATTTAATTTTAATAATGCTTTTGTTATTTACCCAAAGAACCAATTTCATCAAAAAAACCTTACACCTCAATAATGAAATAACTAATGAATTACCATTCCATTATACCCAACTATTCCCTTTTTCATATTTTTTGTTAAATAAGACAAATGATTATCTTATATTCACAAACTCATAATAATATAATTCCAAGAGTGGATTTACTTTCTTGTCATTCAAATGGATACCTTTCATGGATCCAAATGATATTTATCCTTTAATATTTCCCTTAAACATGATATATATTCTCATATCAATGATGATATCAGGTATAGGTAGTTCATCAAGGGATAAATCTCAATTTTATTCCAAAGTTGATATCATTAAGTGAAATATTTTGGGAATTTTATTTCTATATGGAGTGGTAAATAGAACCTTTATTCCTAGATTAATGGCCAATATCAAATCATAGAAAACCCTAATATTTTGGATTTCTAGAAAATTTATCAGAGGTAGGTGTGAGGTTCCAAAAGCGTGTAGTTAACAGAAATAATTGAGCATCGTTGGAATTCAGTTATATGTTTTGGGTTGTCTTGAAGTGATGATGGTTCATCCACTGTGTGGATTGTTCTAGTGAACATTGGATTCTACAAATATGGATGGTTTTGATGGTCTAGGGATGCCATCCATGAAACAATAATGGGTGAAGAAGGTGTCAGCTTGATGTTGATGGGAATGACATCGACGACAACTGGAAGTAATATGAGGGGTGTTAAGAGAGATCGACATTAATGTGATTGGGGGGGAAATGACAAATAAGACTCATAACACAAGTCACGTTTTAAATATGGATTGAAAGGTTTACTTCCATCTTTTTAGGGCTACCGTATTGGGAGAACAATAGGGTAGGTCATCTTCCATTAATATCAGGCAGGGTGAATCTCTTCATAGTGAAATGTGAGTTGTGCACCCATGAAATGTTGGGATCTCATAAAAAATGTATATATTATGTTGGGGTGGATATGTTTTATGGTTTTAGATCTCTGGAGATGTCAGGTTCATGTACATAGTCCATGTTCCTAGGACTATGTGTCATGTAAGGGTTACCCATCAAACGAATTAAAATATTTATTATCCAAAAATTAAATGAAACTTTACGGACTATAGTATTTCAGGATAAATATTTTGGTAAATTTCTTATAAACATATTCATTATAGTTAAATCATTCAAATTGTATCAAAATTCACTGAAATAAACTACTATCTCATTTAATTTAGTAAGTTAATAATTAATATTCCCATCATCTATCATCTAATTATCTTAAAAATCACCGAATGTAATGTTTTTCTCCCTAGAACATTACATGACCATAAAATATATTTTAATTTTCCCCACTTTTCCGTAGCCTTTTAACTCCCATTACCGTGGTTTAGAAATTTTCTGATAGGGATGGCAGGAGCGAATTATCTACTTTCCCATATACTTCTATATTTCTCTTTCTTACATGTGTCATGTGAGAATCTGTTTCTAGTAGATTAAATCCAAATGTAACAACATCCCTATCCTTGAGGATTTGTTAAAGATGATATAAAATCATTTTTCTAATCAATCCATAAAATTTCATACATATGAAGACAGAAAATCCTCTAGTGTTTTCTGAATTCAGTCTCTTAATTATTAATTTTTATTAATGGTTCGATATTTTAGATGGAACCTTATTCTGATACCACTTGTTCTTCTTAGCTCTGGTAAGTTCACTGATAGGGTGATGGGTGAATCAGCGATCACTTTTCTTTTTATAATTTCTTTTATTTCAATCATCTTATTTAGTTGGATAATGTATGATACTCTATTAATTATATCTCTCATACATATATGATTGATTCAGTAAATAAAGTGAGGTAAAAAGTAATTTACAATGCTCGATCTCAATGTGAGCCTACACATTATTTGGTACATGTATCCTAGATTCTATATTATAATTGACTTTTAGTAAAAAGGATATATTACTACTAAAAATATTACAAAAAATATCGTAAAAATCCTAATAGATGATCTCATGAAATTATTTTCCTATACTAAATAAAATATAATTCCTCCCAATAGTTCATTCATACTTTATTCCACCAATTCAACATATATCATTAAATTATTTATGTTCTCTCCTTATGGGTTCATAATACTACATTACAAAAATTATTAAAGGGTCCACCAAAACTCTTCCACCATAGGGTCTTTAACCAAAACTACTTCATCAATTGTAGATATCCATTATTGTCCCCTTTCATCAAGTATTCATGTTGTCACATCTTTAAGATCACTTCACCTTTCTCACTATATATTCTAATGATATAGTAATTCCCATGTTAGAATAAATTAGTACTAGATTCTCACCTTATTCTTCTAATTCTACATATATATGTTCATTTAGATGTGTTGAGTTATCTCCTTTGGTTCATCACTATTGAGTACTCTCTAACATGTTCTTATCTCATTCTTGCTTTAATTTATTTTCCGAAATAAAATCATGTGGATATTATTTTCATAACACTCAAAATTTGATTCAATTGAAATATTAGTATGTTATCCTTATATTTGATCTCATTCAAACCACCCATTAAAATCATGAAAAGGTATTTAAATATTCTCAATGAATTGGAAACCGTTCCTTCATAATATGATATTTGAATATCATGTCATCATATTCTCCATAAACCCCATATTTATTTTTGTTTTTTCTACGTCTCCTATAGTATGTCGTGTATTATGGTCTGGCAGTCCCCATTCTAGTCCTCAAACTACATCTGATATTGATATATTCTTAAAATAGTCACTAAGACTATAACATGGTATGGACCTATTCATTTCAATTTATTGCCTTTATCTTTGAATAGATTCACCTCAATTTCCACTATGATAGGTCTAACATCACTATTTTTCAAAGGTATATTTTATTCATAAAATGAGAATCCCCGAAACATGGTGTTCATTATCAAGATTTTTTTCATCAATTCTTTGGCTCTAATATTTTATAATTCTTCGAACATGTACCATTTAATTAATCAATAAGGATCTGTGTGGAAACTATGTGGGGTGGTGATAATCAATGATCTTCCCTATTACGCCATCATTATTATGTAAAAACTTTCTACTCATATTTATGAGATATGAATCTGATAAAAACCATCAACCAAGCATAACCCCAAGAATGCTTATATTTACAAGGATTTCTAATATGTAAGAGTATCTAGTACATTCCATTGTTTTGAAATAATATAATACCACCAAAACCGTTATAAAATAGTACATTGAGTGTGTATACTGTATATAGGGTGTATCCTCACATAGTCATCACACTAGAATGAATCGATAATGAATATTCTAATCATACTGATAAATAATATACAATGTTTTTGTCTAAAATCTATAAACCTTCACCAATAGGGTTTAGTGTGTTTTAATTATTTTTCAAGAGCATCCTTCACACTTTTTTTCATTCATGTACTTTTTCTTATTAAATTTCATTCTTATCATTGGAAAATAACATCCTTCATAAGAATGTAATTTTATCCAATTGGATTATATAGTATAAAATATTTGATTTTATGTTGTTATAATATGTATAGAAGTCAATACGAGAAATAAATCATGTCATTTTTGAGGATTCATACAACTTATGGTAAAACGTTTATATGATCCCCTCAGCACACTATCCATATGATACCAACTGATAAGAAACTTCATCTGGAATCTTTCTGAGTACCACCACTTCAACCTATTTGTAAAATTAAATTTACAATTATACAGTGATTCACCTCACATCCATAAATTCTATATCATCATCATACCACAAACCCCAATTACATAGAATTAAAATTATTCCAAATTTAGGAATATGCATATATATCATTTCAATATTTCTGTAAAGAAAGTTACTCATGCTTACTCTATTCAATTATTTTAGATACTCCGATCAATCCTTAAGACCCAATGTTAATGAGATTTATTAAAGTTACATATAACTCGATTAGAATCACAGACCATAACTCAATGATATTTTGAATATTAATCAATCAGTATAAAATAATAAAATTTTATACCATTACAAATACATCATAAAGTACATTATACTAGTAAAACTTTAAACCCATCCCCAAACTTGTAAAATATCACATAAACACTTCCTTATGACTAATCCCAATGCAATATTCCCATGTATCATTATAGTAACATTTCTATAAATCATTATCTAGAATATACCTTGGATTGATGACATGCATCAGAATCCACTCATTATTACCTCTATTTGGAATGTTGTTACTGATGAATTTCATACAGAACCATTTGTACAATTAATTCAACCAAAATCATCTTCATGATGATTAAAATACATCTTTCAAATTATCTTATTATAGATATAGATCATGACTTTATATACGTTTATCCAATATACATTAGATAAATAAAAGAAATCCTTATTTTTGAAAACATTTTAAATGGGTCATTTGAAGGGTTTTAAATCATAAAAATGTGAGAGATCATCTGATGGAATTCATTTGATTAAATTCCCCACTGAATTACCCTTACACATTTTCATTCCTATGCACTAAGACACTAGTTTATTCAAAATTAAATTCTTTAGAGGGATAATTATTTTGAAATGATGACATAAGATCCATCTCAAAAATTGTATACTTCCATTATGTGGTGATATAAATTACGATTTTGATGGTTTCAAATATTTTTATATGATGAAATGTCTAATCAATTTTAATACCATCAATTTGAGAGTGTCCTTTACAAACCAATAATTCCATGAATCTTATCAAATCATATTTTAAATTAAACATGATTTGGGTCACCAATTTATTACCAATAATATTCAAATGTTTTTGGTTGTTCGTGTGTTCCCATGTGACATTATTCTTAGTATGATCTTATAAGGCCCTAGCCATAAACGTTACAAATTCTTGAATTAATTTAATAATTCCCATTGAAGACCTTTTCCAGTTTCGGTGATTTATAGAATTTTTTCATAACTTATACATTCCAACTTGAAAATTATATGTAAAAACTTATACATAGTATCCATTCATTCATAAAATAAATACTCTTAAAAGAAATGAAACATGTTTAGATCCATGTTTTAAATACCATGACTTTTACTTGATCCCATCCTTGACACTATTCGACTTTAAGTCCTCTGAAAAACATTCAAAAACATGGGATGAGTATAAAAATATCAGAAAGGGTTAAAAATCATGGTATGAAAAAATAATTCCCTCAATACATACAATTCAATGAAATCATACTTTTTAATCTTTAACATATCACACAAATTAAAAAAATTTCCAAATAACACATGGAAATAACAAATCATATTGGTAACTTGTGGCATACATATCATAATTACATTGTAACATTCATAGCTACCTAGGTTATTATGTTTGGAATGCCAATTATGGTATATTCTCTAAATATAAGAGGAGAAACATTAATTTTTACCTCCTTCATGTTACCCAATGCGTTGAAAAGCTATCTTGGGCTCACCCAACCTAGGTTTCTCACAAAACCACCCGTATACGTAAACAATTTCTAAGAACCATAACATATTCATAACACATAAAATAAGAATTAAGGACATATAACATTTACACATTTTAAAAATAGTATATCATTTCATGATATTGAAATATTTAATCCATTTCCAAAATCATCAAAAACATTTAATAAAGATAATTTTGAATCAAAGTGTCCCATACCACTTTAAAAAATTTCATTGGAATTAAAATTATAAAATAATAATTTTCATATAAATAAATCCTTAAAACCATATTTAAATAATGGAAATTAATGAGAAATATTTAGATGATTAAATATTAAAAATATATAAAACAATGTTTTAGTTAAAGAGTCCCTTTCCACAAATGAAAATTCATGAATAAAAATAATTAAATAATAACATTAAAAGAGACCGATAATATCATGAGAATAAGTATATTCCTGATATAAAAAGTCAAATGGTAGTATAAACAACTTATTGGATAATAAAGGTGAAGATTATCAATATATTCCTCAATTAAAAAGTGATTAAGACATTTCCCCTTATGAAAATTCAGCAGCCTAACAACGTCACATAAAAATTCCGAAAATGTGCGGATGAGATAAAAATGGTTATTTCAATAATTAGACAAAAAATGTACAAAAATAAGTATATAAAACAACATATACCATCATAATAATATTCAAATTAAAATACATCACATAAAAAGAATTTTACTAAAAGATGAGGGTGAAAGGTTCCCTTAAAAAGATCATTTTGAAAATAAAAGTAATCGATTATGTTTATTCACCATATGTAAACATACATAATGGATAAATAAAATTCCTACGAGATTGCACCCAAGTGGTACATGCTCATTCTTTGCATTTAAAATTCGCTGGATCAAATCTGGACAGGGACTAATTTCCGGGTACTGTAACAACACTGTAGCAGGGGCACTGTAGAAGTACTATAGCAGCGACAGAACTGTACTGACGGTGACACTATAGCAGAGGAGGCACTGTAGCATCCCAGGTACTGTAGTAGTACTATTCACTGAGAGGCTCTTTGGGCCAAAATAAATGGGTTTTCATGCCCAGTATTCAGGACACTTGGCCTTTGTCCTTCGGGCTATATAATGGTATCCCTCTACCCAGTCTAAAGAGGTCTTTACAGTAAATAATAAAATAAGGATTCAGCCCCATGCTTTTATAAAAAATGTATAAATACAATATAGGATAAAAATTTATTTCTCACAATATCATATCATCTCATAATCAAGAAGTATAAATTTAACCCAATGAATGGAAATTGGGTTAAGGAGTTCCTAAACCTTGTGTCCAACTTGTCTCGTATGTTCCTTGTTCTTCATAAAAAATAAAAATCATTTAATTTATAATCTCTTAAGAACCTTGTTTAATTTTATGTTTCCTTTTAGATAACTCATTACCTTGCTACAATAAATTGTTAATTATTTGAGTTCATATCGGACATTTTTCGACATTCGGAACATGAGTCAATAATAAATTTATTATAATTACAAATTGTTCATGTGATCAAAAGTCTCTTATCTACAGAATATTATTCATATATATATTTATATCATATATATATAGTATATATGTATTTATAATATTCCATACCATTTGAAAATAATAAATGAAATGAACTCTTTATGCAGAAGGTAAGTCATATGTATGCATGTAGGCTACTTTCATTCCTATACCATATTTAGAAGAATGAAAACAAAATGATACACATTTATATAATAATTACAGTATAATATAATATTTTATATATGTTAGAAATTTTTATTAACACTATCCATTATATGTACCATGTATGGAATGAACGAGTCATATCACTTTGAGGGGGCGGTAGTCCGGACTTCCTCAAATAAATTTAGCCTATATACCCCTTATGCAAACAGTAATGGTATGATATAAATTAAAAATAATGAAACATTAAGTCAACAGAAATATAATATATATCACATATAAATATATTTCCATCATAATGGCCACCATGAGAGCTAGTACGGAAAAATTGAACAATCATCTTTTCGTGAGGCAGTAGTTCACCGTCAAAAGAAACAATGTGTTCTAAATACATTAGATTGGGGGGGTGTGAGTGTAGTTCAAGTAAATAACATAAAAAAATATATTATATTAAGGATAATGTTTTAGTTTTGTATTAATGAATAATAATAGAATATGGAGTGAAGAAATAAAAAAAAGAACTTGAGAGAAGATATTACCTCTAAACTGGGCAACTCTTTTTGGTTTGAACCAAATGGATTTACTGATGTGCCTTAAGCCTAAGGTAAGGCTTCTAGGAAGAATATATGGATTTTTGGAGCTTATTTGGTAAGAGTGTGGACAATCCATGGGGCTATAGAGGAGTGATTAAATGGGTTGGGTTGAATACTTTTTATAAGAGGGAGGAATTACTATTTTGAAGAGTATAGAAATATTATTTTATGATAATTTTATTTTTAGTTTATAAAGTCCCTAATGTTAGTTAAGACAAAGATAAGATGATTATGAATAGAAATACTATCAACCAATAGTTTTAGACTTGTTTAGATCCTCAAATTAACCATTGCTTATAGCTTTGACCCTTAGTTGAGTAATTTAACTTTTACTATGTCTTCTTGTATATTCATATTATATGGTTAATATACTTACTGTAAAATTCCAAAAGAACCTCAATTGTTTAATTAATTATATTTTGGACATTATATATATCATTTGGACTTATTTTAGAGTTTTAGGATTATTATATCATTTAATACAATAATATTATTTTTTAAAATTCATTTATGCCAACTTTGACACAATTTAGTAATAGATTTTCCATAAAGTGATAAAAACTTGAGTAATTCGAATAAAATTCTTTGAATAAAAAATAATAGGTCTTAGGTTCCCATTAAATTAGTGTATGTCATAAAAAGTATCAAAATATATTTATTTTAACAGTCATAATATTATTTATTTAAATATTTCATTAATAAGTTAATAACTACATCGCCATTGTATCATAAATAATTATATATAATTAATGTCAAAAAATTTCAAATAAAATAACATGATGTAGAAAATATTTCTAAATTTTTTATGACTATTTATAGTTGAAAATATCACTTATATAACCCCATAATAACTTGTTTTATAAAAGATATATATTTATTTTCATTTTCCTTAACATTATTAGAATTTTTTAAAAATATAATTGTCATTTACAAGTGGCTCTATGGGGTCCCAAAATTGACCCAAGGATGCCCATGGTTGGAAATGTATTATCAAATATGGTTAGGACATGTGTTAGGTTTATTTAATATTATTATAATATTATTGTTTACCCTTATTTTCTGATTTACCCCTTAGCCATGGTAAATATAAAATTTACTAAAGATACTATTCATAATGTCTAAAAAAATTACCTATTTACACAATTTGTAAATCCAGATTCTAAATAACGAATCCATATTTCCGAATTAAAAACAGAGAAGTTTCATAAATTAATTTAAAATTAATTCCCATTATCCAACCCAAAATGCGCATTTTTAAGAAGTAAAAACTACCAAAATATTGTCATGTGTTTGTGTCCAATTTCAAAGTGAAATTATATTAAATGTCCAAAATAGGATTTAATTATAAAAATATAATATATTTATATTTTAAAATAAATTAAAAGGGTTGTCTAATTATATAAAAAATTATATTAAAAGGCATTTTTTAATCAAGATGCAGTGTTTTCACTATTCATAAAAAATGAACTTTATCAGAAAACTACCAAACATTTACCCAAACTAAATTTTTATCAACCTACTTGAAAAAAAGAATACTTTGTCAAATATAACATATTAATGTTAAAAAACCAAGATTTAAAAATGGTTTTCCATCAAAAGGTGATAAAACAACCTTTTAAAAAATATTAGAGTATTTCATTCCTAAAATCGGATTCATTCCTATTTTAAGCCTCTAAAATTTATTAGATAAAAGTAAAAACATTTAAAAAAATGTGTAATCATATTGTCGTTAGTTATGTTCATTCTCAAAAATACAATGGCTTGGAATTAACTAATTTTTAAAATAAAAATATTATTATATTATTCTTCTATATAACTCAAAGTTGTGTGGAACATAATATTTCAAAGAAAACCATTGATTAATGTTGAGAACTCTTTCAGAAATATAATCCCCTTTAAAGTAAAATTAATATTTATTCCAAAAATATTATTAAATATGAAAATTTCATATTTTTTTACTTGGGATGTTACATCCTTCCCCCTGCTAGGAATTGCATCCTTGCAATTTTTAAACTGGGCATGGAAACATCATTAAAAGTCCCACATTAGAAAACGAGTCAATAAAACTATCACATTAAATGAAAGAATAAAAACTACATAGGTCACCCTATATAAACAATAATTAGATTCCATTTAAGAAACATGGATATCAATGATAAACTAAGTGTCATGTTCTGATAGAGAGTGATAAAAACATGATCAAGAGAAAGTTAACAATAATAAAACCACAAACCAGTGATGGGTTAAACATTCATTTGATTCGTAGTAGGAAAGGTAAATGGACAAAGTTTTTGAATTAAGTTCTATTTTATAATGTTGGCGAATTTAATTATGATATTGACTAAGGACATAAATAAATATAATTACTTTCCATGTAGAGATTCATACTTTAATAAATTTCAACCACAAACTCATCTTTTCTCAAAACGATGAGTATTCATGATGACATTGTCACACCTGAAGTGCGAGAATCAACTTCAAGGTAATCACATAATCCAAAATTGATAAAATAAATATTTACCCTATATTTAGATATTAACCAAATCATGAATGTCCATTACCCGATCAGATAATATCCAAAAAGGATAATATTTTATACGAATAAATAGTACTCTTAATCTCCAAAATTTAAAAAACATTACCCAATGCTCATCAAAGACCATTAAATAAACAATTGTCCTTAAAATCCTTCAATATAATCCAAACTAAGATTGAAACACAAAATATAGAGGTACTTGATGACATAGTCTTTCACCAAAATCATAACATTTATCTCTAAATATCATCGATTACACTTAATGTATCATATTGAAATGTCATTAACAAAATCATATATTCTATGTGATAGGTTAATAATTTCCATAAATAACCCAAATCTATATATTTCCACAATAAAAACATATATTCTTTCAAAATATAATTTCAACCATTAATCTACTAATGACATCCCATTATATTCTATTTTCCTTAAGCATATAGTGTTCTCAACAGAGATAATGTCTTCCAACATAACCACTACCACTTAATCACCAAATCATTTTACTATACTAAGGATATCCATATGATGAATCATGAGTTTCAAAAATCAAAATTTTCATTTTCTATAAAATCATTTAAATAATGATAATTAGTCATACTAACCTGGGACTTCATGTTTTCCATGGGTATGTGATAAATCTCAATCGCAATTTGTTTTTAGGTTCTATTCCCACATCTTTATCTGACGCGATGAGTTGTCACACTATTTATGTGTTTTCCTTTTAAAAAATTTATAAAAATTTATATCATTCCCTAAAATGAGGTAAATTATTAAAAAATAACCATAGAATATTTTAACCACAAATGTTATCTCATACCTTGTATTTTTATACCAAAATGTAATAACCTGTAATTACCTCAAATTGAAGTATCATGTAAAACCAAATGGTTCTATATAACTATATCAAAAAATTAAAAGAGAATTATTCCTTGAATAAAATTTTCTTATATCAAACATCAGGGTTACACCTACTAGAAAAAGTCATCCAATGTAATACTACCTGCCATTTACACCAACCAAAAAGTTTAGTGTGTGTAAATTAGAAAAATCATCCTATATTGTCTTATGAGGAAGGTAAACACAAAGATATACTTATTCGGGTTATCTTAAACTCATTCAATATATCTAAAAATCTATGACTCTTTCTAATATGATAACCCTTAAGGTTACATCACTTATAATTAAATTACACCATAACCTCAAAAGTTATCTAAACTGACCTCTAATTAAAACTATAAGGCACCAACATTAAACATTACAAATTCGTGAATTATGTTAACAATTCATATTGAGGATCTTTTCAAGTTTTGTGCTTTAGATTATCAGGTCATAACGTATACATACCAACATGAATATTACATGTTGACACTTCTACTTTGTATCCATTTGATCATATAATTAAAACTCTTAAAAGAAGTGAAACATGTTAATTTCCAGGTTTTAGAAAACATGACATTTCCATGATAACATTCTTGACCCTATTCTGCATTAAGTCGTGTGAAAAATATTTTAATAATGTGGGATGAGAATATAAAAATAAGTAAGGGTTATAAAACAATGAAATAAAACATTAGTCCATCATTACATACAAATCAATGGAATCATACTTTTTAATGTTTAACATATCACACAAAATCATAAGATATATGAATAAAAAATGGAAATAATAAATCAAAAAGGTAACTTGTGGAATCCATATCATACTTACATTATAGCTTTAACAGATATATAGTGAGTTACATTTTTAATACCCATCATGGTATATTCCCTAAATCTCTTTGGATAAACATTAATTATTACCTCTCTCATGTTACCCAATGCATTAGAGAGCTATCTCAGGCACACCCACAATAGGTTTATCATGAAACCACCTTTATACGTAAAAAATCCCCAAGAGCCACAACATATTCATAACATATAAAACAAGAATATGGTAAAGATAACATTTATACATTTCAATCAGAGTATATCATTTTAAGATATTGAAATATTCAATCCATTTCCAAAAACATTTAAAACTTTTAATAATGATAATTTTTAATCAAAGTGTCCCCTTCCACTATGAAAATTTTACTGTAATTAACATTTTAAAACATTAATTTCTATATAAATAAATCCTTAAAACCATTTTCTTAAATATACATTAATGAGAAAGAATTATATGATTAAACCATTAAAACATTTAAAACAATGTTTTAGTTAAGGAGTCCCCTTCTACTTGAGAAAATACATGACTAAAAATAATAATAAAATAAAATTAATCTAAAACTATAAAAACGTTAGAATAAGTAAATTCATGATTTAATTTTTCAAATGGTAGTATATACACCTTATATGATAATAAAGTTTCATAATATCAAAATATGCCTTAATGAATGGAGATCGAGACATAGTCCATTAGGAAAATTTGGCAGCCTAACAACGTCATGTAAAACTGATAAAATGATTTGATGTGATAGAAAGGGGTACCTCATCACATGAAGATAAAATTTAAATCAATAAATATATAAAATAACATATCCTTTCATAATAAAATGTACATTAAATGATATTACATAAAAAAAGTATTTTACTAATAGAGGAGGGTGAAAGGTTCTCTTACAAAGATCATTTTGTAAAAATAGATCCATTATGTGTATTAAATATAAGTAAAATTATGTAATTCATAAATAAAATATAAGATAAACAAATTTATTTCTCACATAATCATATCATGGTATAATCAAGAAGTATAATTTGAAACCAAATAATGGATATTGGGTTAAGGAATTCCCTAACCTGGAGTCTGACTTGTCTTGTATGTTCCTTGTTCTTCCTGAATTATAAAATTAAGTTAATATATATTTTCATCATAAACATATTATTTTTTATTATTCCTTTTATATCACGTATTACCTATTTACACCAATTAGTTAATTATTTGAGTTCATATCAGACATTTTATCGATGTTCGGATATTTAATCAAAAATGAACTTGTTAAAATTAAAAATTGCCCATGTTGTCAAAATTCAGTGATCTACGTAATATAATTCATATATATATATATATCATATATATCCATTACATATTTATTTATAATATTCCATAACATTTGGAAATAATAAATGAAATGCACCATTCATGGAGATGGTAAGACGTACGTACGCATGAACACTAATTTCATTTCTATTCCATATTTATGAGAATGAAAACATGATGGTACATAGGTGTATTATAATTCATGTATAATACAATATTTTATATATTTTACATATTTTCATTAAGACAATATTTTATACGTTCTATGTATGGCATGAACGAGTCATATCATGTTGAGGTGGTGGTAGTCCGCACTTCATCAAATGAAATTATTTTATTTACCCAATATGCAAACCATAAAGGTATACTATAAATGATAAATAAAGAAACATAGATAAAATATAAATATTATATATTTGAAATATAAATATAGTTCCATATTAATTTTCTCCTTTAGTGGTGGTACGAAAAAGGAGAACAATCATTGTTTCGTGAGGCAGTAGTTCTCCGTCCACATAAACAGTATGATATAAATCCATTAGCTGGCGGTTTGTGTAAGTGTAATTTGAATAAATATCATAAACAATCCTGTAATATTAGGGATAATATTTTTCATTTAATAAAATAATAATACTATAATATGGAGTGATGAAGTAAAATAAAATAGGAGAACTGGAGAGAATGTGTTACATTTAAATCAGGAAACTCCCTTTGCGTTAAACAAAAAAAGTTTTCTTGAAGTGCCTTATGCCTATGGTATATCTTATAGAATGAAGATATGTATTTTGAGAGCTTATGTGGGCAGATTATAAATGATAAAAGGGGATTTATTGGAGTGATTAAAAAGTTTGGGTTGAAGCCTTTTTATAAGAGGAAGGAGGAACTATTTAGAATAGTCTAGAAATGTTATTTTAATTTAATTTAATTTTCGCTTTCTAATGGATGAAAATTTACTTAATCCAAAGATAAGATAAGGATGGATTGAAATACTCTCAACCAATAATATTTATAAAAGTTATGGTAAAAAAATTAACATTATCTTTTAACATTAATATTTAGTTAAGAAATTTAACTTTTACCTTGTCTTCATGTATATTCATATTATATAGTAAATATACATACTATAAAATGAAAAACAAATCATAAGTGGTTCATTAATTATATTTTTGACATTATATATTTCAATTGACCGAATCATAGAATTTTAGGATTATTATAATATTTAATAATATAATATTTTTTTTTTAAACTCGTTTATTTTATTTTTGAAACTATTTGGCAATTGATTTTTATTAAAGTAATAATATCTTGATTCAATCGAATAAAATTCATTAAAACATATATAATATGTCATATTTATCCATAAAAGTTTTGGATGGCATAAAAAATTTAAAAATAAATTTATTTTAGCATTTATAATATAAGGCCCCAGCCTTAAACCGTACTTAATCTTGAGTTATTACAAGATTACACATTGAGGATCTTTTCGGGTTTAGAGTTTTAGAGAATTAGATCATAAAACATGCATTACATTCCACATATAAACAAAGTGGTTACATAAAGATATTATTCTTCATTCCCATCAATGGAAACACATTTAAAAAACATGGATTATTTCTTGACACTTCCTTGACACTATCATCATATCATGTACCTTTCCCTTGACATGTGAAAAACATTTCAAAAAACTTGGGATGAGCATAAAAATCTCAGTAAGGGATATAAAAATATGGAAAGGAAACATGGGTACATATAAACATAAGAATGAAATCATACTTTACCCATAAAACATATGCACATTAACATACCTCATCAAATCATGAATAAATCATAGAAATCATAAGACATAAAGGTAACTTGAGGCATTCATAACATTCTTACATAGAGAGTAACCCTCTTGGTTACGTTTGGAATACCCATCACAGTATATTCCCTATATATCTTCGGAGAAACCTTAATGTTTCACTCCTTCGCGTTACCCAATGCATTGGAGAGCTATATCGGGCTCACCCGCCCTTAGTTTATCACGGAACCACCCGTCTTCATAATAATGCCCAAGAACCTCAACATAATCGTATCGCATAAAACATGCATAAAGGAAACATAACATTTCCACCTTTCAATCACAAGATATCAATACTACAAATTGATATAAAAACATTATGAAAACCATATTCAATACCAAAATAAAAGAAAATTAAAAAATGGTATTTATTTTTCTTTTAAAAAGAAGGTATGGCTTGTAGAGGAAGCCGAAACTCAAATAATGGCCACGGCGGCAGAGAATTCGTTGTCGCCGCATACGTACGACAAAAACATTCCCTTTTGTCTTTTAGTAAACGCTTTGTATAAAAAGCTTCCTTTTGGATAAAAATAAAATTCAAAGGGGTTTGTACACCGTATAAAAGAAGGTTGTGTATAAAACAAAATATGCCTCAATGAAAGGAGATTGAGATGATGTCCCATACCTCGGGTCCGACTTGACTCGATCGTTCTTTAATGTCCTGAATAATAAACTTGAGTTAATTTATACTTCTTTAAGAACCATTTTCAATTTCATTATTCCTTTTATATAACTTATTGACATGTCATGAACACTATGTAATTATTTAAGTTAATAACGTTCGTTTTAACGATAATTGGTACTTGAGTCAAAAATAAACCATTCATAATTACATGTTGTTCATGTATCCATTATATCCAGAATTATAATAATTATGTATATATCATATATATCCAGTATATACATGAATTTATAATATTACATAATCATTTAGAGGTAAGAAATGAAATGCACCGTTCATGGAGACGGTAAGCCGTACGTACACATGAACACTACTTTCATTTCTATTTCGTATTTTATAGAATGGAATCATAATGATATAAAGATATATTATAATTCCAGTATAATATCTTATATAATATCATAGTTCCATCCTTTATACGTCCCACATATGGTATTTAACGAATCAAATCACTTTGAGGGGGCGGTAGTCCGCACTTCCTTAAATGAAGATACCGTGTTTACCCATAATGGAAACCATAAAGGTATAACCAAAAAGAAAAAAACAGAAGAGTACTGAAAACATAAACATATTATATATCATATATAAATATAGTTATATCTTAATGGCCACCTTTGAAGGTGTTAAAAGAATGTTGAACAATCATCGTTTCGGGAGGCATAAATTCACTATCCACAGAAACAGTATGTTCGTTCACCATTAGATGTATGTGTGTGTAAGTTTAGCTCGAATACATATTATAACAAAATCCTAGTATATTTAGGATACATGAGTTGTTACAAAAGAAAATAATAAAAAGAGTTTAGGGGGCTGGAGAAGCAAAATAAAACAAAAGGACTCAAAAGAAGACATTACCTTAAAATCGGGTAACTCCCTTTGGTTTGAGCTCAAAGGCTTCCTTGGGAAGACTTCTGCCCAAAGTTAGGCTTCAAGGAGTAAGAGAGGAAAGTGGAGAGACGAAATGGGCAGGGGTTGGCCGAGCCAAAGGCTTTGGGAGTGTGGGTATGGAGGTAGAGGTGGGGGCCTTTTATAAGAGGAGAGGAGGGGCACTCTTGGAAAGTAAAGATCAGTTACGTTATTTTAAAATGAGTTTCGGATTCAAATGGTCCCAAATTGATATAAACCGATGATAAGGTGATAAGGGTTCTAAATCCACTCATCCAATTGGTTTTGGCCATGTGTATGTTTTAGATTTTACATTAACAATCCATTTTATTTAAATCATTAAATAATGAGGTCATTGCTGCATCATCATGATGTCATAAATAATTTAATTTATTTAATGTTTAAAAATTATAAAAAAATACTATGATGTAGGAAATCGTTTTAGCCTTCTAATGAATATTTATAGTCAAAAATAAGACTTGGATAACCCCATATAATTTTTTTTAGTAACATAACTCATGTTTGTGTCATTTTTACTTTAACATTAAATAAAAAGTTATTTATGTCATTTAACCAACCAAAGTGGCTCCATGGGGTCCCCAAGATGACCCATGTATTTTCTTGGTCGTCCATGACACATCCAATGAGGGTAGGACATGTGTCATGCTCATCTCATACTATTAAAACAATATTTTTACCTTAAACTACACTAATTACCACTAATCGCGATTAAGAACTTAATAAGTTACTATTCACCAAAAAATTATTTTAATCCCATTGAACCACATTTTACTTCTCCATGACAACCATGTATGTCATATTTTTGAAATTCAAAACACAATGATGGAAAAATTTCAATTAAACGGAAAAATCAGTTTTTATAAGTACCACTTAGTGGTTTCACTATTCATCAAAAATTGAAGTTTTTCAGAAAATTACCAAAAATTCACCCTAAGATATATTTGATATTCCGAATTCAAAAATGATGTCTATTTTACAAAATTCGAAACATATAAGTCACATTAATTAATTTAATAATTAATTCCTGCTGTCATGACAACTAGCGTGTTTTTATGAAACAATAAGTATCAAAAGATTGACACCAGTTTAAGTCCAATTTCGAAGTGATATTTATTCCAATGACCACCATTAGATTAAATGGTAAAAATATATTCTAATTCCATTTCAAAACAAATTCAAAAGGTAATATAATCGTATAAATAAATTTGATTAAAAAGCAGTTTTGATGTAAAATGCAGTATTTTACACTATTCATTAAAAAATGAACATTGTCAGAAAAATACCAAAATTTTATCCAATATAAAATTAAATGTCCCAATCATAATGAATATGTTTATTTTGACATATATAGATTATAAAATTGTCAAAATATTGATTTAAAAAGGGTTTCCCATCAAAAGGCAGTAAAACAATCTTTTAAGAATATTAGTGTATTTCGTGCTTAAGATTGGATTTATTTTCATTTTAAGCCTCTAAAACACTATATAATTCATTAATAGACATAGATAAAAATATCTATTATTCATTAGTTACTTGGGATGTTACATCCTTCCCCCTTTAGAAAATTGTGTCCCCGCAATTTATTTACTTATCAAATAAATTGGGGTACTTATCCCTCATTGCATTTTTAGATTCCCATGTTGCCTCTTCCATCATGTGGTTTTTCCAAAAAAACCTTTACCTTATTAATCACCTTATTTTGTAACACTTGCTCCCTCTGGTCAAGAATCTGGACTGGTTGTTCCTCATAAGATAGGTTCTCTTCCAGTTGAACTACCTCTTCACTCAAAGCATGAGATGGATCTGGAATATACTTTCTCTACATCAAAATGTGAAAAACATTGTGTACCTGAGATAAACTCGGAGTTAAAGCCACCCGGTATGCAACTGATCCAACTCTCTCCAGAATTTCATATGGTCCAATAAACCTTGGACTCAGCTTTCCATTCTTACCAAATCTCATCACACTTTTCCAAGGAGAAACCTTGAGAAAAACATGATCACCTACCTCGAAAGATAGATCCTTCCTCCGGTTATCTGCATAACTCTTCTGCCTGCTCTGAGCTGTTCTCATGTGTTTCTGAATCAGCTGAACTTTTTCTGCCATCTCTTCTACCAATTCTGGTCCCATAAACTTTTTTTCACCCACTTCATCCCAGAAAGCTGGAGTTCGACACCGCTTCCCATATAATGCCTGAAATGGTGCCATTTGTATACTAGAATGGAAACTGTTATTATATGAAAATTCAACCAAAGAAAGATGTCCATCCCAACGTCCCTGATAATTCATAGAAGAAGCTCGTAGCATATCCTCCAAGGTCTGAATTGTTCATTCTGACTGCCCATCTGATTGAGGATGAAAAGCTGTACTAAAATTTAATTCAGTATCCAACAACTTCTGAAGGCCTTTCCAAAAGATAGAAGTGAACCTGGGATCACGATCAGATATAATGGAGAGAGGAACTCCATGTAACTTGACTATCTCTTTAAGATACAAACGGGAATGTTGATCTAGGGAAATAGTATCTCATATAGTAAGGAAATGAGCGGATTTGGTCAAGCGATCAACAATATCCTAGATTGCATTATTACATCGAGATGTCTTCGGTAATCCCAAAACAAAGTCCATGGATATATTCTCCCATTTCCACTCTGGCACTGGTAAAGGCTAAAGCATCCCTTTCGGTAACTTCCGGTCTGCTTTAACCTGCTGACAAGTCAAACACTTCACAGTAAAATCAGCAATATCTCTTTTCATTCCATCCCACCAGTAATACTCCCGCAGATCCCTATACATCTTAGTACTGCCAGGATGAACTGAAAACGGAGAACTATGAGCTTCACATAACAACTCTCTCTTCAACTGTGAATCACAAGGCACACAAAATCTCTTCCCAAATCTGAAAACGCAATCATTATCAATGTTGAATTCAGGAAACTTACCTTTCTGAACCAGCTCTACCTTTTTCTGCAACTCACTGTCTTGCTTATGTGCTTGCTTGATTCTATCTGATAGAGATGATCTCACTGATACCTGAAAAAAAACAAAAGAACTTCGTGCACCAAAAACTTCTATGCCAAAGTTCATCAAATCCTTAACCAAAGGATCACGTTCCAAACGCAACATTGCTAATGAAGCATTACTTTTTCGACTCAAAGCATCAGCCACATTATTTGCTTTTCACGGATGGTAATGAATTGTACAATCATTATCCTTGATTAATTCTAGCCATCTCCTTTGTCTCATGTTCAATTATTTCTGAGTGAATATATACTTTAAACTTTTGTGATCAGTATATATTTCACACATTACACCATACAAATGATGCCTCTAAATTTCTAAAGCAAAAACAACAGCAGCTAATTCCAAATCATTTGTAGGGTAATTTACCTCATGAGTTTTCAACTGTCGTGAAGCATAAGAAATTACCTGATCATTCTGCATTAGGATTCAACCAAGTCCTTTCAATGAAGCATCATTGTATATAACAAACTCACCATTCCTGGAAGGTAGTGCCAAAACTGGAGCATTCACCAATCTTCTTTTCAATTCCTGAAAACAATCATCACATTATTTTGTCCAGATAAACTTAACACCCTTCCGAGTTAGCTTAGTCATTGGACTAGATAACCGTGAAAAATTTCTAACAAACCTTCGGTAATATCCTGCCAAACCAAGGAAACTATGAATCTCAGTTACATTTGTGGGTCTTGGCCAGTCTTCCACAACTTTTGTTTTTGTAGGATCAACTGTTATCCCATCTTTAGAAACAATGTGACCAAGGAAAGAAATTTGTTGCAACCAAAACTCTCACTTTCTGATTTTCCCATACAATTTCTTTTCTTTTAAGGTTTGTAAGATAACCCTTTAATGTCTTTCATGCTCTTGTTTGCTTTTAGAAAACACCAAAATATCATCAATAAAAACCACCACAAACTTATCCAAGAACTCATGGAAAATTCTATTCATTAAGTCCATGAATATAGCAGGTGCATTGGTTAGCCCAAAAGGCATTACTACAAATTCATAATGGCCATATCTTGTACGGAACGCGGTCTTCGGAACATCTTCTACCTTTACCTTCAGCTGATGGTACCCCGATCTCAAGTAAATCATTGAAAAATATTGAGCTCCCTGGAGCTGATCAAACAAATCATCGATATGAGGCAAAGGATATTTGTTCTTAACAGTGATGTTATTCAAGGCTCTATAATCAATGCAAAGTCTCATTGAACCATCTTTCTTTTTAACAAACAAGACAGGAGCACCCCACGGTGATGTGCTGGGTCGAATGAAACCTTTTCTAATAAATCTTGCAATTGCTCCTTCAACTCTAAAAGTTCAATTTGATCCATTCGATAAGGGGGTTTTGAAATTGGTTTAGCATCAGGAACTATGTCAACAGTAAATTCAACTTCCCGATCTGGTATTATTCCAGGCAACTCATCAGGAAAAACATCAAGATACTCATTTACCACTGGCACAACATTAATCTGAACAGTTCCTTTATTTTCAACGATGTGTGCGAGGTAACATTAATATCCATCTTTTACAAGTTTCTCGGCCTCTTGATAAGTTATCAACAGTAAGGGTTCATTCTTGTACACAAACTGAAAGTCATTCTGAAAAGAAACTTCTTTAGCTCTACAGTCAATCTTAGCATGGTAAATAGAGTTCCAATCCATACCCAGGATAACATCAACCTCTACTAGAGGTAGAAAAATAAGGTTTTCAAGTAGGTTCTTTCCACAGATAAGGATAGGAAGATTCTTATAAATTCTTTTTTCCTCAACATTCCCCCCAGGTGTTTTTACCAAAAGTTCAGGAGTAATTTCTTGAGATAGTATTCCCATTTTACTAGAAAAGGTTTCAGAGATGAAAGAATGTGTAGACCCCGAATCAAACAACACACTGGGATAATCTGAACAAACAAACAAAGTACCTAATACAACTTCATTTGATGGCCCGACATCTGCTGAAGTAGTTGCAACGGATTTCACCACCCCTTTCTGCTTGTAGTCTAACTTATTCCCATCACTCAAGCTCTTTGTCGGACACTCGTTTTCATAGTGACCCATTTCATTTCACTTATACCATTTCACTAACTGTAAATAAAATTTTGTCTTACCTTCACCTTGATCCTTTTTAGTGCAATCACGAGCCTTATGTCCCATCTTACCGCATCGGTAGCACTTTCCAGAATTCAGAAGACATTCCCTAGCATGCCTTTTTCCACATTTATCACAAACTGGAAACTTAGTTTTCTTACCATCATATTTTTTTGAAGAATTATTACCTTTCTCCTGCCACCTCGGTCTCTTCTTCTGTTGGTTGTTATAGAACACTTGATCATTGGAAAACTCCATTTTCCCCTTCTCATCACATCGAACAAGCTTTTCATAACTTTTAAACTCACGAGAAGCTAATGCCCTTCGATATTTTGGCTTTAATCCTGAGTAAAAACGATTGATTTTACTATCAAGGTCTCGGATAAAATTTGGAGCATACCATGCCAATCGAGTGAACCTTTCTTCATAGTTAGCCACTGAGTCTTCCTCTTGCCTCAATTCCAAGAATTTCTTTTCCATCCTAAGTTGAACAGCCTTAGGAAAATACTTCTCAAGAAACATACCTTTGAATTCATCCCAGTCAAGAGCAACAATCTCATCGGCGTCCCTGATATTTTTAACCATAGACCACCACTGATCTGCCTCACCCTACAAACGGTAAATAGCAAGACTAACCTTTTGATTGTCTGAACACCCCATGACATCAAAAATCTTCTCCAGTGCTTTAATCCACCCTTCAGCTAGCACAGGGTCAGATGATCCTCTGAATGATGGTGGATGTTGCCTCATGAAATGTTCCAACACTGACATGTTCCTCTGCGGTTGATCTGGCTGATCTCGTGTATGGATACCACCGCCATTTATCGCTTGAGTCAACTGCGCCATTACTGCAACAAACTGTTCAGTTCCAATTCCGACCATCTCAGGATGCTGATTCGGAAGGTTATTTCCTTCTGTATGCCTTCCTAGCACTGCTTCCCTGTTTCCTTTGCAGAAAACCATTCTGAACAAACATGTCTTAGAGGAAGCAACATGGTAATCTTCAAATGCTATATCATTTCAAAAATATATATTTTTGGATAATCATTTAATAGAATTCTAACTCCTAAAGTTATTTAAACTGACCTATGATACCAACTATAAGGCCCTAGCCTTAAACCTTACTTAATCTTGAGTTATTACAAGATTACACATTGAAGATCTTTTCGGGTTTAGAGGTTTAGAGAATTAGATCATAAAACTTGCATTACATTCCACATAGAAACAAAGTTGTTACATAAAGATAGTATTCTTCATTCCCATCAATGGAATCACATTTAAAATAAAACATGGATTATTTCTTGACACTTCCTTGACACTATCATCATATCATGTAACTTTCCCTTGACCTGTGAAAAACATTTCAAAAAACTTGGGATGAGCATAAAAAGCTCATAAAGGGATATAAAAATATTCAAAGGAAACATGGGTACATATATACATAAGAATGAAATCATACTTTACCCATAAAACTTATGCACTTTAACATACCTCATCAAATCATGAATAAATCATAGAAATCATAAGACATAAAGGTAACTTGAGACATTCATAACATTCTTACGTAGGGAGTAACCCTCTTGGTTACGTTTGGAATACCCATTATAGTATATTCCCTAAATCTCTTCGGAGAAACCTTAATGTTTCACTCCTTCGTGTTACCCAATTCATTGGAGAGCTATATCGGGCTCACCCGCCCTTTGTTTATCCCTGAACCACCCGTCTTCATAATAATGCCCAAGAACCTCAACATAATCGTATCACATAAAACATGCATAAAGGAAACATAACATTTCCACCTTTCAATCACAAGATATCAATACAGCACATTGATATAAAAACATTATGAAAACCATTTTCAATACCAAAATAAAACAAAATTAAAACATGTTATTTATTTTTCTTTTAAAAATAAGGTATGGATTGTAGAGGAAGCCAAAACTCAAATAATGGTCATGGCGGCGGAGAAGTCGTTGTCGCCGCATACGTACAACAAAAACACTCCCTTTTGTCGTTTAGTAAACGTTTCGTATAAAATGATTCCTTTTGGATAAACGTAAAATTCAAAGGGGTTTGTACACCATATAAAAGAAGGTTGTGTATAAAACAAAATATGCCTCAATGAAAGGAGATTGAGACGAAGTCCCATACCTCGGGTCTGACTTGACTCGATCGTTCTTTAATGTCCGGAATAATAAACATGAGTTAATTCTTACTTATTTAAGAACCTTTTTCAATTTCATTATTCCTTTTATATCACTTATTTCCATGTCATGAACACTGTGTAATTATTTAAGTTAATAACGGTCGTTTTAACGATCATTGGTACTTGAGTCAAAAATAAACCCTTTATAATTACATGTTGTTCATGTATCCATTATATCCAGAATTATAATCATTATGTATATATCATATATATCCAGTATATACATGAATTTATAATATTACATAATCATTTATAGGTAAGAAATGAAATGCACCGTTCATGGAGACGGTAAGCCGTACGTACGCATGAATGCTACTTTCATTTCTATTTCGTATTTTATAGAATGGAATCATAATGATATAAAGGTATATTAAAATTCCAGAATAATATCATATATAATATCATAGTTCCATCCTTTATACGTCCCACATATGGTATTTAACGAATCAAATCACTTTGAGGGGGCGGTAGTCCGCACTTCCTTAAATGAAGATATCGCGTTTACCCATAATGGAAACCATAAAGGTATGACCAAAAAGAAAAAAAAGAAGCTTAAGGAAAACATAAACATATTATATATCATATATAAATATAGTTACATCTTAATGGACACCTTTGAAGGTGTTAATAGAATGTTGAACAATCATTGTTTCAGGAGGAATAAATTCACCATCCACGGAAACAGTATGTTCGTTAACCATTAGATGTAGGTGTCTATAAGTGTAGCTCGAATAAATATTATAACAACATACTAGTATATTTCGGATACTGGAGTTGTTACAAATGAAAAGAATAAAAAGAGTTTAGGGGGTTGGAGAAGCAAAATAAAACAAAAGGACTCAAAAGAAGACATTACCTTAAAATCGGGTAACTCCCTTTGGTTTGAGCTCAAAGGCTTCCTTGGGAAGACTTCTGCCCAATGTGAGGCTTCAAGGATTAAGAGAGGGAAGTGGGGAGACAAAATGGGCAGGGTTTGGCCGAGCAAAAGGCTTTGGGTGTGTGGGTAATGAGGTGGAGGTGGGGGCCTTTTATAAGAGGAGAGGAGGGGCACTCTTGGAAAGTAAAGATAAGTTACTTTATTTTTAAATGATTTTCGGATTCAAAAGGTCCCAAATTGATATAATTCGACGATAAGGTGATAAGGGTATAAAATAAACTCATCCAATTGGTTTTGGCCATGTGTATGTTTTAGATTTTACGTTAACATTCCATTTTATTTAAATCGTTAAATAATGAGGTCATTGCTGCATCATCATGATGTCATAAATAATTTAACTTATTTAATGTCTAAAAATTATAAAAAAAATACTATGATGTAGGAAACCTTTTTAGCTTTCTAATTAATATTTATAGTCAAAAATCAGACTTGTATAACCCCATATAAAATTTGTTTTAGTAACATAACTCATGTTTGTGTCATTTTTACTTTAACATTAAATAAAACGTTATTTATGTCATTTCCCAACCAAAGTGGCTCTATGGGGTCCCCAAGTTGACCCATGGCTTGTCTTGGTCGGCCATGAAACATCCAATGAGGGTAGGATATGTTTCAAGCTCATCTCATACTATTAAAACATTATTTTTACCTTAAACTACACTAATTACCACTAATCGCGATTAAGAACTTAATAAGTTACTATTCACCAAAAAAATTATTTTAATCCCATTGAACCACATTTTACTTCTTAATGACAACCATTTATGTCGGATTTTTGAAATTAAAAACACAATGATGGAAAAATTTCATTTAAACGGAAAAATCAACTTTTATAAGTACCACTTAGTGGTTTCACTATTCATAAAAAATTGAACTTTTTCAGAAAATTACCAAAAAATCACCCTAAGCTATATTTGATATTCCGAATTCAAAAATGATGTCTATTTTAGAAAATTAAAAACATATAAGTCTCATTAATTAATTTAATAATTAATTCCCGCTGTCATGACAAATAGAGTGTTTTTATGAAATAATAAGTATCAAAAGATTGACACCAGTTTAAGTCCAATTTCAAAGTGAAATTGATTCCAATGACCACCATTGGATTAAATGGTAAAAATATATTCTAATTAAACTTCAAAACAAATTCAAAAGATAATCTAATCATATAAATAAATTAGATTAAAAAGCAGTTTTGATGTAAAATGCAGTATTTTTCACTATTCATTAAAAAACGAACAATGTCAGAAAAATACCAAAAATTTATCCAATGTAAAATTCAATGTCCCAATTATAATTATTATGTTTATTTTGACAAATATAGATTATAAAATTGTCAAAATATTTATTTAAAAAGGGTTTCCCATCAAAACGCAGTAAAACAATCTTTTAAGAATATTAGTGTATTCCATGCTTAAGATTGGATTTATTTTCATTATAAGCCTCTAAAACACTATAAAATTTATTAATAGACATAGATAAAAATATCTATTATTAATTAATTACTTGGGATGTTACATATAATATAGATTATTTAAATCATTCATTAACATAATCACTACATCACCATTGTGTCATAAATAAATTTATTTATTTAATGTGTTAAAATTTTAAAAAAACTACCATGTTGTAGGAAATCATTTTATAATTAAAATTACAATTTACAGTTGAAAATATCACTTATATAACCCCATAATTTTTTTTACTAAATGATATATGATTATGTTACATTTTCCTTAATTTTAAATTAATTTTTATAAAATGTCATTTTCACTTACAATTGGCTAAATGGGGTCCCAAAATAGAGCTATGGATGCCTATGGTCAGACTTGTATCCTAATATATGGTTAGGACACATGTTAAGTTAATTTAATATTATTTTAATTTTAATTTTTTACCCTTATTTACCATATTTACCCTTTAACCATGATAAATGAAATATTTACTGATGTTACAATTCATAATGTCTAAATATAAAAGTTAAATATTTAAAAAATTTGGGCATCCTGATTCTAAATATGGAATTTATTATTCCAAATACAAAAAAAAAATTCTAAAAATTAATTTAAAATAAATTCCATTTGTCAAAACAAAAAAAACATGATATTAAGAAATAAAAACTACCAAATTATTGACATGTGTTTATGTTCAATTTCAAAGAAAAATTACATTAAATTACTAAATAAGATTAAATTATACAAATATAATCTAATTAAACTTTAATTAAATTAAATTTATAGTCTAATCATATAATTAAATTATATTAAAAAGCAGTTTTGAATTAAAATACTTTTTTTTCACTATTCATAAACAAATAAACATTTTCAGAAAAAATCCAAAATTTTACCCAAATAAAAATTTGATGTCATTATTCCATATAATAAGTTTATTTTGTCAAATGGAACATATAAAAGGGGAAAACCTGATTTAAAAATTGTTCTCCATCCAAAGGGGGTAAATAGACCTTCTAAAGAATATTAGAGTATATAATGCTTAAAATTAGATTCATTCTTATTTTATGCCTATAAAATTTAATCGATAAAATTAAAAACATTTAACAAACATGTGTAATAATATTGTAGTTAGTTCTTTTCATTTTCCTCAATACAATGGGTAAGTGTTAACTACCATTCAAAATAATAATAATATTATATTATTTTTCTGTGTAACTCATAGTTGTGTGCAATGTATGATTTCAATGAAACTCATGTTGCATCTTGAGTACGCCATATAAAAAAGAATCCCATTAAAATTAAAATTAATATTTATTTCACAAATATTAATAAATATGAAATTCAAATATTCCTTATTTACTTTTGAGGATACAAATATAGCTACTCATTTATAGTATCAATACACTTGTGATGCTTGAAAGAATTATCATCATATTTTTGTTTCACATATGAATATAACAATGAATATGAAATGTACATTTATTATCATTTGTATTGAGTCTATTTTCATTGAGTTCCAGTTATTTTATAGGCTTACATTTTCTTCATTAGTCTAAAATCATATAAATGTATTTTTTACTCATCACATGAGATATATGAGTCATAAATATTACTCTAAATAAGATCCAGCATTATTATTTTCATTATGAAATTTCTCACATTGTTCAATAAAAACCACATTATCTTTAAATCTGTCCATATTTGGAATCATCTTCAAAACATTCTGGTCTAACTATTCTTGAGGTTTCACATTTTTAGAGGAAATTATATTTCAAGTTTATTTATAATTGAATTTGTATAGCCTACCATTATGAGGGTAGAAAATAAATATTCAATAAACACCCCTATGATCAATCTTCCCAAGATTTTCACATCATATTTGAATAATTAATTTAGTAAATAACACCCTTATGTATTTCCATCATGGGGTTTCTTTATTATATATATCTTAAGCAATCATATCACAGTTTTTCTTATTGAAACATAGATTCTAAATATACACTTCAAATCTAATATATATCCTCCAAAAAATTTTATTGGTGTCCAGATCAATCAATACTATGCATTCTATATTATAAAAAATCTATTTATTCATTAAATAATCTATTATTATGGTTTTTACGGTAACACAAAATCTTATGGAATTTCATTATTATGAAGATATTCTATAAAATTATCAATTTTATATTCACCACTTTTATGGATTTGATTATTTTAAATAGAATGTGTACATTATTTTTCTAAACATTCCTTGAAACTCTTAATCATTTATAGAGCCTCTGATTTATGCTTCAAAAATCATACAATTAATATTAGTAAATTCATCAATAAAATAAATAAATAAATTATCTAATTTTTTTTTTATTTATCAAGGTCCCACAAATGTAAGAATGTATTTTCTCTAGTAAATGATTTAAATGCATCAAAACGTTTTTATGTGTTGAGTATGTAATCTTCACTTACTATAATATTGGAAAACAATAATTTCTTCTTCTTTTCATGTTACGAATATCACAAATACCTTCTCTATTTATCATCCTGAACATATTACAGTAACACATATTACCCTTTGTTTTATATCAAATATAATTTCTTCTATCATGCCCAAATAGCATGCACTCTTCACATCAACACCTTAAAAAATGATTCTATGGGTTCATTTCTATTTTGAAATAACATTACCTTCTTTATGTCATTTAATAATTAATCAATCTCATATGAAAACAAATTTGTTACCATAATCATAAAATTTTGAAACACACAATATATTGTTATCAAACACATCAACGAACATGGCATATTTGTATTTAATGTTTTCTTCCCTAATGAAAACATATCTAACATCATTAATTATGAGTGAGTCATAATTTTTGAAATTAATTTTATATAAATTATTATATTTTAAAATCTTCAAAAAATGTACGTCTAAAATTATATTTGAGACACCAATTATAATATCAAAGATCTTTTTGTTTTTATATCATTGAGAGTGGTTTCAACAACATCGGTTTTTTATATCCCATTTATTCATTCTCATTTGTATTTTTAGATTTTTTATATATAGTTTTCTCTATACTTAACATGAAAATACATACATTTTTAGTATTTCTAGATCATCATATCATTTAGAAATAGTTTCTATAGGTATGAATCAAAATTAAATATTTAAATTGACTTGATTATGTTTTATTCATTGAGTGGTTCTAATCCCCCATAATATCTTCCTCAAAATATCAAATATAGTTGTAGTTTTTATGAATGAATGAACCTATTTTATTCATGTTCACAAAATGTATTAGTACTGGTAGTAACCAAATATAATATTTTTCACTTTTAACTAACATAATTTCTGGAGTTGTGAAAATTATTTCCATCAACATTCTTGTGTTCTAATATTTCCATTTTTGTGCACTAGTGTTTTCGATACCTCACAAAATTTTCTTATTCATTTTATATTTTTCTAAGACTCTGTATAATCTCTAATTGTAGTATCTTTTAGATTACAAATTAAAAAAACATAAGAATTATTTTTTAAACTCTTTTTATTTTGTATATATATATATGGTCATTTTAACTATCATTTTCTGATATACATATTTTTGTTTATTATTATCCATTGTGGACAAAATTTATTGATAATTCTAAGACCTATACATCATAAGACTTTACAAACTATTGAAACTCTGTTTTTTAAAATGAGAATTACTTTCTCCAATTTAAAATATTTTTGTCACACATGTTGTGATTTATATTCCTTTATTGTTGTCTTTTCATCAAGATTGATGTTGTCTTTCATATTTTCATCAAAAACATTTTTAGATCATCAAACACATAGAAACATAGATTTATCCTAAAGAAAATATTTTTTGTTATTTTATAAAATATTTTCATTCATAATGTTTTTTCCCCCTTCACATGTATTATATTATTTTCAAGACACTATTTCAACTCTCTCTTAATCATAAACTATAACTAGGTCTCTTCTTCATATTCTTCATAAATTCTAGTTTCATCACCATTGAACTATTCATTATTCAATTTTGTAACAATCAATTTTTTAGGTGCATCATCATTAGATAGTTTACATTCTTTTTCATGATCTTTATCTTCCATATACATAGATATAAATATTCTTTTATTTATATTTAGTGAACATATTATCCTTTTCCTCTTTATAAGACCTGAATTTATTTTCTTCCTTTTTAGATATCTTCTCATCCTTCTACCCCATTCCACAATATATTATTTTTATATAATTCTCATAAAACATGCTGAGAAATTTTAAATGTATTTGTATCTAAAATCAATTAATAGGTAACAATAATTTATACCATAATGTTCCTATTTTATCCTTTTTAGAAGAAAGAGATACAAATTCATCATGTTTTTTACTAACCTCATCTTCGGAGTTAGAATAACTATATTCGAATTCAACTAAAACTTTTTTATATTTTAATTTCATGGTGTCCTTGAAATAGATATCTTGACCATATTTCTCATTATTTATAATTTTTTTTTTGTCATATCATTTTAAAATTTATGAGAGTAGTAAATATATTATATAGATAAATGATTTTATGATACTCATCTTCAATGGATGAAATTTTGAAATTAACTTTATAAAAAAATGAAATGATATTAACAATAGTGGTCGAGTCTTACAAATGCTCACCGTTACATATATAGTGCTTACAATATAATTGAACCATGTAAATTGGTCACCAAAGTATTTATTATCTCTCATCTTAATACATCCATAATTCAATCAATATATTTATAACATAACTTTTATTAGTTTTTTATTCCTTTTATAGATGTCCTTCAACATATCCTTGATTTATTTAATCATTAAAATTTCTTTAACTCAATAAAATATTTTATTATATGGTGGGGAATGTATTCCATTTTTAGATTACCCAACATTTATCAAATTCTTCTTAGCATTAGATATTGGTGGAACATATTTTGGAAAAGTAAAAGAACCATCTATAACATCCCCAATATCATCATTAAATTTGAAATTATATTAGGAAAATTTTTATCTTCCTTGATATGAGAGTAATTTATATTGAAAATTGGAATCCTATTATAGTTAATAAAGTCCTTTTTATAAACTTTCATACAACTTTGACATATATTCCATGGTGGAAATCTCCCTCTGACACCACATGAATGGAACAATGATGATCTATGTGACCTAAAAGAGGGGAATGGGTTGAATCATAAATAATCAATTTTGAGGTTATCATTCTTAAGAAAAAACATTTATCTCATGTTTGGGACATATGAATCTTATGAAAATAAGAAGCCAAAAGCATTAAAAACTTTTATTAATATATAAGGTTCACTACTCAGTAAGAGTACCTAGTCTTTCAAATAGTTTGAAAATAATCCTAGATAATAGAAAACACATGGAAACAATCCATTGAATGTGTTTAAATTAGAAGGGATAAATGTTACAAATTCATCACACTATATTGAATTAATGGTTCATTTAAACCTCGCTTACATATATGATATTTAATGTTTTTATAAACTATTAGAACATTCATTAACAGTCTTATAAATGTTTTCACTCTACATATTATAAATTCTTCACACATTATTTTGTTTCTAGTATTTCTTCTTCATTATTTTCTTACAGAGTAATGGAAAATAACATCCTTTAGTGTAATGTTAGATAATTTAAAGATGTTTTATCTAATACTATGATTGATTTCCATCTGAACATCCATGTGGTAAATTCTATATAGTGAGTTTTAATGACAGATACAACTTTTGGTGCACTGCTTTTCTGAGCACCTCATTGCACTATACATCTATTAACACATGATATGAAACGTTTTCTTCAATCTATCTAATTATCACTACATTAATACACTAATATGATCAACTTTCAAATTCTATATTGCATCAACACACTTCAAAAAATTTATATTCACCTCGGTTTAAAACCATTTATATAGGTGCAACACCTCCAGAAATTTTGGGAGATGTAAAGAACTAATTTCAAAATTACTGACCAATATTTTATTCATGTTGCTTTCAAAGAAACTCCTATGCACCTTATTCAATTATCTTTGAAATTTGTAGTTTCCCTTTTGAATGAGAATCATTATACTCCATAAAACTTCTTTAAATGTCAACAGAAATCATAGATCATTCCTCCATCATATTTAGAAGAATGAATTATTAGTATATCGTCATAAAATTTTCTACCTTTACAAATTATTTCTAAATTCTTTGAAACCAACAAAACATTATACCACTAATCAATTTGGTTAATATTTTTTAAAATATTTCCAATCAATGAAACTCAATATACTATTCGTGTGTAAATTTAAGGATGATCTCAAAAATATTTTCCTAAAATAAACGTATATCTCATGAAATGAATGAAAAAAATTGATCATTACATTCACTTGGAAACATACCACTGATTAACATCATATAGAACAATTTTTTCATTGACTTCATCCAAAACCATCTATCTAATTTCTCATAAATTTCCTTCAATACCCTCAAAAACATCTTTAAATTCATACTTAAAATAAGTCAATATTATATAAATTATAAAAATATAGATATCAATTTTTTTATAAATTATTAAAATGGATCTTTTAATTGAATTAGACAGATGACATTGTGATAGATCATTTGATGACACTCTACAATAACTTCCCTTAATACTTTGATAAATGTAATATAATTGAAAAACAAAAAAAAACATAATTTTAGATGAAAAATGATAAAAAAACTATCTTTAATCATCAATGTTTTTGAAAAAAATCGTACTACTACATCAATAAATCATTAGGCACATAAACCCAAAACACTTCCACTTTATGCAGGTTAGGAGAATGAAAAAAATTTAGTATACATAATTTTAAAAACATTGTGAATAAAAAATATTTTCATGATTTATTCATAAAAACCCAATATAAAGATCCTTACAATAATGATTAGATAACCACTCAACAAAATTCCTTGGAACAATAATGACTTAATGATAATGTTTATCAAACAACCTAAATTTGGAAAATTCAATATGGTCATTTCAATATTATGACCCTTGTTAGAAGGATTAAAAATTTGATGTGATTTATGTTATACAAAAAAAAGGTAATTATTATGAGAAAACATTTTTAACTTAGAATAATCCTAACCAAAATCCCCTTATGACAATATCACCTCAAAACATCTCCAATATTTTGGGTCTAAATAAACATAGTGTCTACTATTGTGTGGACAACTTCCTCAACATATTTTTCAATAGAGTAGAAACACTTGAAAAAAACACCATACCCACTATAATATTGTAATTAAATCCCAGTATCTCAGATCCTGGTATTTTTAAATGATCGCCATTCTTGAAATCATGAATAATGGATCTTGAGAATATTCTGATTTTTTCTTTCTTTAGAATATATAATATTTTATAAACAAATAATGTCTCCCTAAAAATTACCATTTTGTTGGTTATATTTATATTATTATTTAATGAACCTTATGGAACTCACATATGCTGGATGGTACCGTTGTGTAAGATCCAGAAAAATATAACGAACCTTATATAGTTCTTCATTACTTAGAATTACATTTTCATTTACTCCACGAACATTAACATATCCACTGATTTTTATGTATAACCTTTATGTAAAAAAAATATTTTTAGTGTTACAGATATTCATAACACCTAATTCTCGAATCACTTTTATGTAGGGTTTAATTAACATTATGCAACCTGGATAAACATAGAGTAAACTTGAAATAATTAACAAATTCAAATCAAAATCAACCAAGGCCTTTCTTAATCCGTATTTAGGCCTTAAAAATCCAATAAAACGTTTCGTATAATAATATCACCATACATACATTCATTTAGATTTATTTTCATCACATAAATCCTCACATATACTATTTATTCCTTAAATATTTAAAATAATGTTCTTCATGTAAAATACCATTCGTATCCACAGTATTTATCAAGAAAAACATAATCATATAAATTATATTTAATTAGTCTTTATAACTTATCTTAATATTGTGATATTTACATATCAATAATATATATAATATATGAATTGGTATAATAAATTTATCTAAAAATAAATTAAATTGATGGCCTATTCCATGTTAGATGTTTTCACCACCATGTCACTGGATCAGAATATGTCATTGAAGGGTTTTAATCCAGCAGGAGTTGACAAGTCATGTGACCCATAAATACCCCTTAAATGTTCTCGTAATAAATCATAGCACTAATTATTCATTATTTAAACTCAATCCATCTTATTGAGTCAGATTTTATGAGAATTGTGGTAAGATAGATGTCATATGTTTTCAAGAAGAATAATGTCACATCAACCCTTAAACCTCATAACTACCGTGAAAAAATACTCAATATAAAAATAAAATTTTTTCTAATGGATTAGTCATGTTTTATTACATTTAAATCCTACATACAAAATATATATACTTTGGAATTTCACATAAATCAAAACAATTGAACCTCAATTGATGATAAGGAATACTTTTTAAGACGGTTTGTTGCATGTTTCATGATGCTTTTATTTTTTAGTGTGATCTACACAATAAATTTATAACTAAAAAGGCTAGTAAATCCTAGTTACTATAAGTCATAAGTCATTAATATGGGTATTTCATGAATTAATCATCAGTTCTACTAGACATATGTGTTAGATACCACAATGGAAATAAGTATTAGAATCCTCATGGATTCAATTGAGAGGGTGGAATCAATTATTTAATTTATTTTACATTAATCCATTGAAAAACATTTTATATATATTAATTTTATTTAATTATTAACTATTATTACATCATTACAACATTATAAAATAAAAACATAGTTGGATAAATGAATTTATCACATCCACTATTCAAAACATATTGATACATCTTTGGCATGAACTGTATAACATCCCATATTTTAATAAAACAAAATTCATGATTTATTGCATAAAGGAACACATAATAAAATTCCATAATATCGTAAGTCCTACTGAGATTAATAAATTAAGTACAAAAATAGTAAATTCATGTGTATAATGAAATTATTTAAAAACATCATTACACACCCTTAAAATTAAATTTCTCTTCTATGACAACATGGAATAACTTGAGAACTTACAAATGAATGTGGTGAGTTATAAAGACCAGCAATGGAATTATCAAATCATTGAATAAGGTAATAATGTAAAAGTAAGTCAATACGAATATAGCGATAAAATAATATGGGTGTTAATCATAAACATAAACATCGGTGTATTTTATAAGATGATATTGTAAAAAAGCATGAGAATGTGACTACAATATATAACATGCCATCATAAACATAAGTCAATGATAACTGGTGGGACATCATAACCTCATGTGCTTAGGATAAGCACCGCCTAACCATACATGGTAACTAGTGAGATAAAAACATTATGCAAGTCATTACATGGATATATAATTCTAGGACCACGTATCACATTCATATCAAGTAAATTCATAATTGTGACATAGTGATCATACCATATAGCGATGTATTTATTCACTATTAATACCATGATTTATGGGTGCAGATTACATATGTGGAAGTATATAATAAATGAATTATATGTAAGTCTAGGATAATATCCTAGAGTATTAATGGGGACTTGTATTCATTTAATTAATTTTTTGCATTGAAAAATGCTCAATAATTTTTATAGAACAATGAGGGTACTTAAGATTCTTCAAAGGGATTAATGAGAGTGAAAAGGGAATAACATAACTTCTAAATCATATGGTAAAAAATTGGTATTTGTAAAAAAATCTCCCAACATGAACAATTGGAAATTATAAAGCATGATATAAATATGGGTCTAGAATAAAGAGGAGAAGTAGAGGATCCCTTACCTTGATAGAGAATTTATAAAACAATGGAAGGATACTACATAGAGTTTGGGAACAACATAGGATTTCGATAGAGATAAAATGTCATAGTAAATTATCTCTAAATGGTTTTTTAGTATATGTGAATGCGAGGCTTGGAGGGTTTTATAGAAACTGAGGGGAATTCTATTTTAATTTTGAAACATCAGTTTTAGAATCTATATGATAAAATAATCAAAACCATATACCGTGACATTTTTTTTCTAATGGATTTTTCCAATATGGGGTTTTTCAATATTTTAATGTGATAAAAAATGAAATCAATAAAATCGTACCTTTAGTTATGTAGAAGTGAGTCATGTTAAAAACTATTTAATTTTAAAACTATAAAATATAGTATTAGATTTTGATGATTCACTAAAGGATTATAAAATAAATTAATTTATTTCCAAGAAAATTACATTAATGCAGAAAAATAATTTTATTTTTTTATAGTCATTATAGTATTTATTACATCACTTTTGGGATTTTATAATCTAATTATATTATTAATATATTTACACCGTATTTAATTTTTTCCCAAATATTCTAATATTATAGAATATAATGAAAAAATTACCAATGGATAATTTATTTTTAATGATTTAAAAAATAAAATAAAATTTAATAATATAATTATCTAAATATTTATATTTACAATTTTAAATCACACATATCCATTTATTGAACATTATGGTTTTTACGGTGATAACAACTTCTAACCCTTATAGAAATTACATTTGACTGCATAAAATTATAGTATCATTTATATTTAAATAAACATTATTAAATAAAATAATTTTATTAACACTAAATTTATTTCATAAATTCATTAATTCATGAAAAATATAAAATTGATTAAAACTATATATTTACCAAAAATAAAATTTGTGTTTTATCATATAAAAACCTATTTTTGACAAAAGACATTATTTAATATCTTATAATGAAATATTTAACAAAAAATATATTATCAATATTTTACTACAAATAAAAAAACAAAAATTCATATTGATAGGTTTCAATGCATTTCCCATAATTAATGAAATATATTACGCATGGATTAGGTGTATGATTATGTATATTTAAGGGGCAGTTTTTATATCATGGTTGGCACCTTGATATCAATAAACATATGCATCTCCAATAAATGATTTCATTGATTTTGTTATTGTTTAATCGTGGTTTGCAATTGGTCATGCTAAAACCACAATGATTTCATATCCACTGGAAGCAAAGGTAAATAGTCTTTATAGGGTATGATCCATTTGGACATGGCAAAAACTTCTTCCACACATGTCAATTAGAAGACAACACCATCAAGGGAAGCTTTTCATACCAGCATCCTTGGAAATTAATTGAGAAAGATCTCATATTTTCCTCTAGAGTGTGAATTGTTCTCTCAAACTGACCATCAATCCAATGTTGATAATTAATAGTGAAACTCAACTTTGTATCCAATTATTACTAAGGGATTCTCAAAGGCCTAAGGGTAATCATCTGATCTTGATAAAATTATATATAGAGTGGAACCCCATGAACTCATACCACGTATATATATATATATATATATATATATTTTGGTGTGATTTTCAAAAAAAAATTCTTTTATAATAATAAAATTCACTATCTTTGTATTGTAATTGACTACCACCCTGATGGCTTTATTTCATTTCTATGTCCTAGAAAGACCTATAATAAAATCTATTTTTATGTATTCCCATTTGAATACTATAACTACTAACTGTTTCATCCTGACCATAGTCTATTTTCATTCATCCTTCACTTCTTATCATACCAACCAATAAGATATAAATTCTTTTATCTACAAATTCATGTTATCCCATTACTTTTTTTCTTCATATATATATATATATATGTGAATTTCACATGTATAAGTATATAAGGACTGTATTTGTGAATTTTCAAGAATCAATCTCATAACATATTGTTTTTAGGGGACATATATCCAACTTCCAAACTGTATAAATCTATCCTAAGAAATGATAAATTATTTAATATTATCATCATTTTTATAACACCAAATAATTTTTATTGGCCTCCATGATCATCTCAAGAATAAATCATTGAGAGTTTAATTGATAAACGTAATATTATGTTACTTTTTTACTCCCATGTACATTCTTTGTAGGTCAATGCAAATTATATCCCCCGTAATCCCTATATTACAAAGGGTTGTGAGATCCTTTCTAGTCAAATCATTTTCAAATTTTTTATATTTCTCAGATGAAAATAGATTGAAAATTAATAATCACAAATTGGAACAAACCATGGTTGTTAGTGCATGTTGATATCATTTTTTAATATATACATGAGGATTTTATTATCCATATATATGTCACACTTCTCCCCATAGAGATAATTTCATAAAATCATCAACATGAAGAGAACATTAGAAAATTATAAATCATGTATTGGGTCATTATTCAATTGGATATTTAATTGGAGAGAGGTATATCCTATCACTTTTTGATATTTCTTTATTACACAAACCAACCCCTTTTAGGATGTATTTTTTATATCCCAAAATCTTCCCCACTAATGGTTAATGTGGGCCTAAGTGATGTTGTTAACTATATCATTATATATTTAAATTTCTCTTCATATTCTTAATTTAATGAGAAATTAAATCCTTTTCTTTGTACAAGGGTTAGTTTGATTCATATTCCTGATACGTTTAGTAGTACCTAGAAAATATTTGGAATCTATGGATGTCCATCCTAAATGTTGGTCTCGGCCATTATTAAATTATGTATATTTGGGAAGGGTACACATAAATCCATCATTTGGTGATGTTATTCCAAAATAATGTTACATTCTCCTTGCAAATGTCACATCTACTTAAATCTCCCTACAAATATTCTTTCTATACTATTTTCAATTCCACAATCTAGTGCTCTTCATGTTCCTCATTTATTTTTTTATTAGAAAATAATATCTTCCATAATGACTACCCCAAATTTATCAAGGTAATACTGAATAAATATATAAATTAATTAAATGAAGCAGTCTTGGGAATTATTTAATCCTATTGGAATATGAATGAACTTGTTATTTTATTGGCTTATAGAAAAATAGTATTGGTTATGTCCTCTTAATTAACTATTACTTGACAATATCCCAACCGAAGATCCACCATAGAGATGTAATAGACTCAACAAAGCTTGTCAAGAAATTCAAAATTCCATGTCTGACGATACATGTTCTTTATCATGACTTTTCTCCCATTATAATCAATTTAGGGGTTCATTGGATCATCCATATTCTTAAAAAAACTATTTCACCCCATGGTAAAGAGAATGGGTATATAAACTCCTTATTGAAATTCTTCTATAGTTACTTCATCTGATCAAGAATCTCATTTTTGTAAATGATATATAGTGTCATGTATAATATTAGACCCCAATATATTTGTTTTATTAAGCGCATAACATTTCTTCTATATGAAAGATGAAGAAATTCTTCCAGAAAACCATCAAAAAATTCATTTATAATGTTCATGTTATAAAGGATGATATTTTCCATAGTCTCAACCATTTTAGAAATATAAAATTTCTCAAAAGGAAATAATATTCATTCATGAGATTATTATAAAAATGGATATTCATCCACCTCAATAAAATTATATAGAATTAGAAGAAAACATGTGATACAAATGGTTATTTCATTCTCTTGGAAATTTATACTAGATCTATAAAAGAAAATCCAACCCTTTCATAGAATTGGATCAAATTCATATAAATTTATAATCATAAGGTTTTCTATAATATAAAACCTCATAATATGATATGGGTGATTTATATTAATTGGATATAACTTTTGAAACATTTTCTATCTTCATTTATCACCCGACTTACACTATAGGGAAGTTGGGTTTTCCAATAACTTGTATACCAATAGTTCTGCAGAACTATTGTTGTAGGGCTCCTTTACCAACAGTTCGTAATAACTATTGGTAAAGGTTGGTTTCATGCAGGATTTCCCAACAGTTTAAAGAAACCGTTGGGAAATCCACAATTTTTTCACCCTTTACCAACGGTTTTAACAAACCATTGGTAAAGGCCATGATTTCCCAACAGTTTCTGAAAACAATTGTGAATGGTCTCCCCAAATACACCTGGTTACACAGATGCAAAACAAAGAACACATTTCCCCTGATTTCTAGAAGCCCCCACGTACAGGTGACCCTAACCCGAGGTCCTCCATCCGATCGGCTACAACTCCCCAATCTAGGTTAGACTCCTTAAACCCTTTCCCAAATATAGACATAGAAGCTCTCTTATACATATTTCTCCATTTATTTAAATATCTATAAAGATCACATCATTTTTTCCTGTTTCTATAGTTTTTGGAAAATTTTATGACCCACACTATTTGATATTGAATCTATGACTAATACTTCATTGGTAGATGTCTGTGAGTATATAGAATATGCTTTATAAATTATCCTTTAAAATTATCCCTATTTTGTGTTTTTTATGATGGGAATATTATCATTGACATACTTTATTATTAATCTGAAATTTAAAAATAAATGTTTCTCTCTATACTTTATGAAATTAAACTGCTCTATGATCCATAAACAAGCTATTAATGTAGAAGCCTAAACATTATCCACCAATGGGGTGAGATTGACTTGGGAATGTTTTCCCTCAAATACCCAACGCCCAGGCTCCTAGTAGGTCCGATTTCAGACCATATCCAAACCTCCTCTCGATGTATTCTCGGCCGCAAAATACCTTCCAGCCCAAGATTCTTTTTCAATCAAACAAATTTTTATTTCTACATGTCAAATTAGTAAGTGTTATCATAGTTTTAGTGTTCCTTCCCTTTTTATTTTATTTTTGATGTTTTGATTTCGGTTAAATTAGAGTTATTTCTATTGGATTACCAAACTATTTGTGTGTTTAATGTTTTTATTGTTATACACATCATACATTGTAAATTGTATGGTTATTAGGGTTTGTTTAGTGCAGGGGTAAATGGTTTGTTTTTTGTTTTGTTTAGTGGGGGGTGGACTATCCAATTGGGGGTGTGGGGTGTCCAAGGGTGTGGGGGTGGGCTATCCTGGACACCTCGTACCCCCTGGACAGCCCCCACTCATGGAAAGCCCCCCAAACCCCTTAAAACCCCTGACCCCCCTGGACAGCCCTTCCACCCCCGTGGATTGCCCGCCCACCCCCCTCGACACCCTGTACCCCCTAGATATCCCCCACCCCCATGGAGAGCCCACCAACCCCACTGGACACCTCATACCCACTAGATAGCCCCACCACCCCCGTGGACTTCCCACCCACCCACCTCGTACCCCCCCATGGACATCCACACCCACCCCCTGGACACCACCTCCCCTCGTGGACTCCCCACACCCCTAGGGATAGTATTCCCACCCCCCCTGGACACCCTGTACCCCCTAGACAACCCCCACCACCTATAAAGCCCCCCCCCCCCCCCACCCCTGGACACCCCGACCCCCTGGATAGCACCTCCACCCACGTGGATAGCCCGACCACCCCTGGACAACGTATACCCCCTAGACAGCCCCCTCCCCCACCCTTGTTGACATACCTCCCACCCCACCCCCAGACACCCCCCCCCCAGAAAACCCTCCCAGCACCCCCCATACACCCCCAACCCCGGATGCCCCACCCCTACAATGCCCCCCACCCCATTGACACCCAAACCCCACTGGATAGCCCCGACACCCCCGTGGACAGCCCGACCGCCACCAGTAGAAGGCCCACCCACACCCCTGGACAGCCCACCCACCCCCCTAGATAGCCATTCTATAGCATCCCACCTTTTTATAACATAAACATTCATTACATTACACAAAAATGATGATATTTAAGGTTTACTGTCTTGGAAACCAGGAACATAATACATGAAAACAACATAAAACATTCTTCTTAAACACTTGAAAGGCTTCTCCTTAAGTTCATCCAAGGTTCATTACTGCATCTCAAAAACCTGGGGACATACAACAAAAGAAAGGGTGAGAAGAAATCCCAGTAAGGGAACAAGAGAAACATTTAACATGTGATCTTGAGATACATCATCTATGTCATGAAAAAGAACTTTAAGGAATGAAAAAAAATCATGTGGCATATCATAATAAAAATAACATTTTTCATAACTTTATGATGTGGCTACATCATTTAACATAGACAATCATGAACATATGACCAAGGTCCATCCCCAAGGTGTCATTTGAAAATTACCAAGGTTATTCACCAAGATATCGTGAAAATTGTAATCTCTAGTGGTTACATCATTACCCAATGCATTGGAGCGCTATCAGAGCGCAACCTTAAATTTGACTTTATTATCATGTGAGCCACATATATCATCATAAAAAATTTCATAAATAACCCAAATAGCATCAAATAAATGGGTTTCATTTCATAGTCATAACGTTTTAAAAACTGCTTTAAAGACATGATCTTTACGTCACTTTAAAACCCACGGAAGGGGAGAGCTGGTCTCATGTATGTAAATCCAAGAATTTTAAATAGAAAATTTTGATATATATGTGAGTAACCCTGTATAAATAATATCTTTGAGTATTCAATTTATAACATAAAATAATTTTGATAAAAGAGAGAGGCATTTTGAGACGAAAATTCTGCAGCATAACAACTATGTTTCGGTGGTTCAGAGAACATTGAAAAGAGAGGGGACATGGGTCACCAACTCATAAATGATCCATAAAATAGTAGAGGGACAGAATATAAATGATTTGAGAACATGGTAATGATATTTGAAAGATATACCATATGAAATGAAGAACATTAAAGGAAGACAAAAATAAGATTTCTCTTATGAAAATTCTGCAGCCCAACGACGTCACTTATACTTCAACAAAAAAGAATTGATGAGATCAAATAGGGTCTCTCATCATATGAACATAAAAGATAATTATGATAGATATATAGATCATACCCCAACATAATATAAAAGGAACTTGAAATACTTGACATGAAAGTAGATCTTTGAAAAATGAGAAAGGCGAACGAATCCCTTAAAAATTTGGCAGCCTAACAGCGTCACTTATACTTCAACCAAAATGAATTGACAAGATAAAAATAGGTTATCTCATCATGTGAACATAAGGTTTAAGGATGATATATATATAGATCATTCCCCAACATAATAAAAAGGAACTTTAAAGACTTGACATGAAAATAGATCTTGAAAACGAGAAGGGTGAAAGAATCCCTTAAAAATTCAGCAGCCTATCGGCGCCACTTAAAACATCAAAATACTGAATTGAAGAGATCAAATGGGGTATCTCATAATATGATAATAAATGATCAGTATTATAGATATAGAGATCATACCCCAACATAATAAAAAGGAACTTGAAATACTTGACAAGAAAATAGAACTTGAAAATGAGAAGGGTGAAAGAATCCGTTACAAAAATTCCGGCAGCCTAACGGCGCCACTTAAACATTCATAAAATTAAATGATGAGAGTAAGAGGGAGTCTCTCATCATATGAACATAAAAAGGACAGTATAATGAATATAAAAGAACATCCTCCAACATAATAACATGGTGCATAAAAGGAATGACATTAAAGAGATTACTTGAAAAGAAAGGGAGAGGTCAGATCCCTTACCTTAAAACGTAACACTTAAAACTCAATGGTTTGGACCTTGAGTGCTTGGGGGAACGTAGGGAGGACTCCTTGGGAGGTAAGGAGACCAGAACTTCGTTGAGAATGATTTTGGAGTCCCAAGGATGAGAGAATGTCTTGGTATTTATTGTGAAAATGAGGGGACAAGCCATTAAGGGCCAAAGGACACCTCATAAGTGGGTTTCTCAAACCCATGTGATCTCCCAAGATATTTCCCATGATGTTAGGCCACATGGGGCCCCCAATACAATAATTCATCACCTTTGGTCGGCCAACCCATAAAATATCTCATGACATCATCATGACATAGTTATGATGTCATTAAACATACCGAAACCCTAAAACTATATTTTTACTATTCACTGAAAATTAAACTTTCTCAGAAAAATCCCAAAATTTCACCTTAAACAAATATCAATGCTCTGATTTCAAAAATGAACTCCATTTTATAAAAATAATTTTCTAAATATTTTTAATTTATTTTTAAAATAAATACACTATTCACCGAAAATTCATTTTTGTCAAAAAAATCCCCAAAAATTACCATAACATAATATCGATGCTCTGAGTTCAAAAATGAAATCCATTTTATTTAAATAATTTTCTAAATACTTTTAATTAAATTTTTAATTAAAAAACACTATTCACCCGAAGAAACTAATACTTGAATAATAATAAATGAAACTATTATTTAACCATTTTATTGAATCACATTACTTAATCAAGGTGCCTAGATTATATTAATGCTTTATTTAAGTGAGATTACTAATCAATTTGGTCACATTACTAATCCTAAGCATAAAATCGTTATTCATAATTTACTATTCACCAAAAATCATGTTGATCTTTTTAGACTCTAAATTTCGTACTGAACATAATTGTAGAAGACCATTTTTTGAAAATCATTACTCATTATTAATTATTTAAGGTTTACATATTCATTTTTTAAAATATCCTTTTTCTAAAATTCATCAAAAATATGCATACTATATTTATCCGAACATTTGAAAAGTCATAAACATCATCATAAAAGAAATATAAATTTTTATTTACAACAAAGGATTACACAAGGCAGTTACGGTCTCCTTACATATCCCCTTATCACACCAGAATAGGACCTAAGAGTAAGGTGTGCTAAGGTGAGAGAATCTGAGGGAGGATCAGCCAACATCGCACAAGTAGTGATTTCTATCAGTTTGAACTTCTCGTGAAGGCGATCTCGTTCTAGCTTCACATGATGAAGTTCAGCTTGGGTTTGGTCCAGAGCAAAGCCCAGTGGTGCTACCTCCATCCCAAGTTCTGTTAGATGGGCTTCGATTGGTCCAAGACTACTGGGTGAGGCCGTCGAATCTTCTTTCTATATTGATTAACCATAATTACTTGTATTTAGAGACAATAATCAAAACGTTTAGTTTCCAGTGATCATATTGACCAGTGGTCATATAACAGTCAAAAACCCAACGGTCTCATTTTAATTATACTCATGTTATCAAATGAAACATTTTTTTGAGTATATGATAAAATAAAATAACACACAAAATTAGGAAACAAGATTCATTCAAAATTTCGGGTCGTTACACATTCCACCCCCATGGGCAGCCCACCCACCCCATAGAAACCACATCCCCCTGGATAGCCCCACCCACCCTTGGACATCCCACTCACCCCCTTGGATAGCCCACACACCCCCTAGACTCCCCCTACCCCCCGCGACAGCATGACCACCCCCGTGGATAGCCCACCCACCTGGATACCCCAACCCCCTAGACAACACCCACCCCCTAGACACCTCTGAACCCCCCTAGACAGCCCCACCGCCCCCCTAGGCCACCCGTACCCCCCTCGACAATCCCTCCACCTTGGGAAATGTACATGATCACTCAAATTATCTACTAAAATATAAAATTTATTCGATCTAAAATTATTCAACTTCTGAATAATTCTCCTACATAATGGTACATGATATTATACACTCATGTATAGTTCTTAAAATATATTTTGTTATAAATATAGAATTTTTTTGTCTTTTATATTATGATTCTCATATAGATTATTGTATCTTTTATGGGTTTATATATAGTGAACAATTCTCGTTTACTTAAATATATTTTCGATGAAACATCAATCTTATTTAATTGGTTTTGACGAAATGATGTTTAAAAATAATTGTTTTAACATAATGGATTGATGTGGGATGTATGAAACCGTTCGAATTTCAAGGGATTTTCAAAACAATTTGGGGATCTTTTTAGATTTTTTATTTCACAATGCTTCAAATAGTTGTTTCATACACTTCCCATGTTAAATTTGTGTTGGCATACCTTGGTTGAGCCATGAAGAAGTTATCTACCACATAACAAAATACGGTTTTCTATAGAACTTCTATGTGTGGTATCACAATGGGGAGAAAATGATATCTCAAATTTTTGATGATCCAAATGAGAGGACTGGAGTGGAGAATGTGTTATATGACTGGTTTCTGTTTATTCATCATCATGAAAAAGAAAGGATTCCGACCCAATAAGACTTCGATATGACCACACCTGATGCGTCTATTGAAAATGATGATGTTATTAGGGTGAAAATATTGAATGATGCTTCCAAGACTCCAGTATATCAACAATGAGATAAAAGGAAAAGGCATGAATTTTTTATACGATTGTTTCATGGGGAATCAATTTATGAGATTTATAATACAACAGTCGATTACATTATTACTTCATGAAGGATTTACTTCTAGATGATGTAGATATTCCCTCAAACCACTATATGGCATGGATGTTAGTTGAGAACTTGGATTTTCAAGAAACAAAATTCTTTCTTGGCCAAAATATTGCAGTTTGTTCTGTGAGGAAACCACATAATGAAATGATTGTATGAAATGTGGAACATCCACCTGGAAGTCAAAATATGATGGAACACCGTCACACGTGCCCAAGAAAGTAATGTGGCACTTTCCATTGATCGCTAGAATCCAGAGTCTTTTTATATCTGATGAAATATCAAAATAAAGGAGATGGCATGATACGGAGAGAAAGAATACTAATGATGAGTTGGCTCACCCTGCAGATGGTGTTGCATGGTAGAGATTTGATTCACGATATACTGATTTTGAAGCTGACGTGTGTAATATGAGGCTGGGTCTTTCATGCGATGGTTTTAATCTGTTTTGGGCATATTCTTATTTCGCACAGTACATGGCCTGTTTTTATACACATTTATAATCTTCCCCCATGGTTGTATATGAAAAAACATTTCACTTTCATGAGTATACTCAGATATGGCCTTTCTGATCTAGGCATTGATATTGTTGTATACATGCAACATTTAGTAAAAGAGGATAAACTTATTTGGGATGTGGGTGTGTGCACATACAATGCATATTCAAAAGACATATTTTAGATGTGTTCTGCACTTATGTGGATGATCAATGATTTTCTATCTTATGCAATGATGTCTAGATAGAGAATGAATGGAAAACTCTCATGTCCTATTTGAATGAATAATACACGATCCAGAAGACTGTAACATCGTTGTAGTTTCAGTTTTATGGGACATCATAAATTCTTTCCAATGGACCATCCATATAGAAATAATCGTCGAAGATTTGATAATACCATAGAGACAGATGATCCACCTCAGCGTAAGTCTAGAACTGATGTGACTAATGAATTGCAAGATTTCATATTTTCATAAAGGGTCAAATGAAATCTGGAAAAAGAAAGAAATGTTTCACTAAAACCAATTACAATTGGAGGAAGAGGAGTATATATTTTAATTTTCCTTATTGGTCAACAAATTTTTTACATAATTGATTAGACATAATTCGCATTGAAAATAATATAGGTGAAATCTTTTTTATACTTTTAAATGTTAATGGATAGATAAAAGATGATTTATGGTCTCAGCGTGACTTGGTGGATTGGGGAATCATACTAGAATAAAATACTCTACATATCAAGGAAAATGAATGGAAAGTTCCATGTGGTTCTTATGTGATGAATCCTATGTAAAAAACAATTTCTAGAAGTATTAGAGACTATTAGAGTTCCGGATGGCTATTCACGCAACATATATAAATGGGTCAACAGAAGAGTGTTGAAGCTAAAATAATTGATGACTGATTATTATGACATTCTTCTACATGAGTTGATTCCAATAGCAGTCCATCATCTTTTCTCCAATAATGTAAGGGTTACTATTATTCGGTTGTGACATCTATTTAGAGATCTTTTTGCTATGAATTTATCCAAGTCATTCTTGCAAAAACTGTTGATTTATGCCCCATTAATTTTGTGTGAGTTGGAAAAAATATATCCTCTATCATTTTTCACATGCATGCTACATCTGACTATCCATATTCCCACTGAAATAATTATCAAATGACATGTTTCTTATCATTTGAATTATCCAAATGAAAGAAATATGTACACATTAAAGTCATATGTCCAAAACCGAAATCATCCCGAAGGTTCTATCCTGAACGGTTACTTCACTCAAGAATGTATGGATTTATTCTCAATGTATTTGTCTGATCTTACTACAAGTATGAACAAACCAATGAGAAATGAAGAAGAACAGTATAAGAAAATTTAACCCACTCTTACATCACTTCCACAAACAGGAGGAATTCCTAGATCATATACATTGAATACATTAACCCTAAATGAGCGGGAGATGGAACATCACACAGTTTTATTCAACTGTGATTTTTTCAATAACTTTATTAGGTAACTAAATTTAATATGTATATCTTACATATATATCTATTAATCTATTAATGTTTTTTATCTATAGGGAACATAAAACAATGATAAATATAAAGCATCGTTCTTTATCTTTGAAAAAGAGATAGTCATTGCAGATCAACGAGTTTTCTTCATGGTTAAAATTGAAGGTAAATATATTACTATTTAAAATAATTAAATCAATTTTTAATTAAGATTATTAATAATTTATATTGTAGGTATTGAGTTTTCCTGCTTACTCTATCTCAGTGGAAATAAGTGCTTCGGCTTTTGGTTTGAATATTGTGGTTCGTGACTGTAAATCAATTGTTATCAATGGGTACAAATTTATTGTCATTGAATGAGAAAAGAACATGAGAACACAACATGATGGTGTTATGGTTACTGCAACAAGATATTGTTATGACAGTGCATTATATTATAGACCATGATTTGAAAATTTCAGTTATTAGGGAGTCGTTGAAAAAATAGTAATATTGGATTATTACTCTCATGGATGAGTCACGATAATGAAATGACATTGGTTTGATTTGATGATGATACATGAAACATTTATTGATGATTTTGGATTTCGAGTAATTAATATGACTCAAAATAGTGCTAATGAAGAACCATATGTAATGGAATCAATGGATAAACAAGTTTTTTATGTCAAAGATAAACTTCGAGATGAATTTGGTGTCATAGATGAATTAATTACAAGACATATTTTTTATGATGGTGATGACATGATTGACACCATCCCTACTGCCATTGGAAGCAATCCAATTTTTTATTTTGATGAATCTAATAGCTCAATTCTCAAAGATGATTGTGAAAATGATTTTGTGGTGGGAAATATATAGAAGCATCCATCCATGTTCTCAATTCTTTGGTTTATCTCACGTTGGGTTGTTAAGGTTGGTACTATTCAAATTGATTTAATATTGATTATAGATATGTTGTATCCTATTTGAATATTATGTGAATTTTCAATGTTTATGGGTTGGAATTTTTATTTGAATTTCATTTTGGAAATTTGGAATTGAACTGTATTTAATCCTATGAAAACAACATTTAAAACTTAGCGAACATTTTAATGATTCAACTGTGATTTGTATAAAATTTGTATCACTCTAAGGCATCTCTTTAATATTTTACCAAGGAATAAACATGATGGTTTGTATTGTTCTTCAGAACATTTATTAAAACCTGCATCATCTACCTGAGCTAAAGAAATTAAAATTTTCCTTAAATTTTGACTACTATTTCACCACTTATGAATATGGTAGAATCAATGTTCCATGATTTTAACAGACATATGACACTTAGTAAAAAATCATCCTACTAAAATTAAAATTTTCCCTCTAATTTATTTTGTTTTTGGGGTTACACATTAGTTATCCTTTTATATTTACTTCTATATTTGTTTTCAAATGCAGGAAAATGAAACCAATTGAAGAGAGGTGATGAAAACAGATTATAGAGAACAATCGTCGCATGGCTAAGCTGGTAATTCCACCACTAGTTCCTATAGTGAGTATATTATTTCAAATATATTTATTAAAATAATATATAATGTCATGTGATTAATTTTTTTAAACATTTCTTCAGGATCTTTCTATTAGGATACGGTTATTCGATGAGAAGCCTAGTAGTGGTCCCAGTACTTGGGATGTTCGTACGAGGGGGGTAGGTGGTACGGGAACTAGACGATATGGCCGGCATACCCGATTAGACCATGCCCCTCATACTAACCTACCATCAATCCCACATCTGGTCCCAGTGTGCCATTATGTACACACGAGATACTTAGACCTCCTATGTTTTCACCACCCTTTACATCTGAGCCTCCTCACCCCTTTATTCCATATCTGATGATGATTTCCACTCCCCATCCGGCATTTGGCCAGCTATCCTTTTCAACTTCTTTTACATCTACTTAATTTTCTCTATGCTTTTATATTCCTTCTTCTTTGACAACTACTCCACCATAGTCTGTCCCTGCGGAGCATAAATTATGACCCACTACATCAGTATAGGGATTTCCTTCAGTTTCTGTAGATCTAGCGGTGCCCATTGATCAGACTACCTTAGGTATACATATACAACCCTGAAAAATTGTTACACCATTATGTATTTTAATTATAACATGTATTGATAAAATATTTGTTTTTATTTCATAATAGATACATCTACTGATATGAGGTGGGGGCAGGGGCGTACATGCATGCGTTCAGTGTGTAAATTCCGCATGCAATTGATGGGGGAGTATAATGAAGATGGTCAGATGATTGAAAAATTAGGGCAGCAATGTCGGAGTTTTTTGGCGATGCTTTCCAAATACTCTGACGTCATTCCTGTCAGCCAGCTCTCGTGGAGTCAGATACCAAATTAAGTCATGGAAAAATCTTGGGCAGAGATATGGGTAAACAAATCTTTTGTATTCAATTAAATATATTAATATTTGTATTTATATGAATTAATATTTATGTTTCAACTCCGATTTAATTTCCCCGATGGTGAGGGTGCACTAACTGCACGCCTAAAGGATTTAGGTGAGATTTAGAGAGCTTATAAGCATGAGTTGTACATTGGATGGCGTGATAGAGTGGGAATTGAGTTAGAGGTGGCCCATGTCATGTATGATTGTCCATTAGAACAATACCAACAGATGATTAGTCATTGGGAGACTAGCCAATTTATAGTATTAATAAAATTAGAATTATTTAAATTAAATTTTTCATGTTTTTCATTAATACTAAATATTGAATTTTAATTAGGATGCATCTGGATGAAATAAAAGAAAACATTGATGCTATGATATATGTCCACACATTGGGATGTACGACAATTCCAGATCATGAGAGACAGCTGGTATGACAGTTTATAATCTTTCTTTACGACTTGTACATTCTATTGGTACCTCCATAATTAATTTGATTTCTAAAGTTGTTATATAATTTTAGTTATGCAATTACTATTTTTTTGGTATCCTATTTTAAATTATTGTTTCCTACATTAAATTTCATTATAGAGGCATAAAATGAATATAGAAGGACGTGTGCCTCGAGAAAAACTGTTTTGCGCGAGTAGAAAGAAGAAAGATGGAAATGCTATTAATGAACCGACTCAGCAGCAGATTGTAAGTTTTACATTATAAATTTAAAAATAAAATCTCTATTTTTTAACATAATAATCTATTTATATTTGTAAGAGGCTACTTTAGAGGCCCGTTATTCGTAGGAACCTGACCATTTTTGGCCAAACGATAACTTACATCAGGTGTTTGAAGATGGGCACCCTGGAAAGAGTATGATGTTGGCCTGGGAAGAGTATAGTTTCGACGCATTATTGGCCCTCCTCAGGTAGTAGTTGTAGTGCCATCAAGTTGAAGCAGGTTAAACAACATGCGGAACATGCTGAAAAAATGGCCACAGAGACGGCATCCTAGTCTTCTATGGAAAACAATGAATTTATGGAACTGATGGATGCTTTATGTCCAACACTTCCACCAGAGGCCAGAACAGCTTGTGAGGAATATATGTCATCGATGCATTCAATATATGGTGCATTATGTGGCAGTTATGGTGGTGGTTGAGATGATAGCGAGGAGGAGGCCGAGGCGGAGGAGGAGGTGGGCGAGGAGGCCAAGGCATATGAGGAGGGTGAGGAGGTGGTCGAGGAAGTGGAGGAGGGTGAGTAGGAGGTCAAGACGGAGGAGGAGGGAAATAAAGGCGAGGTTGAGGGTGACGATGATGGTGAAGAGGGATAGATTGATCCGTTACATTTTTTACTGATATTACTGACCTTTTATGTTTATTGATTTGTTGTGCCTGAATATATGTGTGATTAGGTAGGTCACATTATCTTTATTTTTTATCTATAAATAATAATAATTGATATGATTATTTTCTAGGAAATCCCCCTATTTTAATGAAATTGTTATTATTTAGTCAACATCCCCCCTGGACAGCCCCCCCCCCCCCAATCCTCCCTGAACTGTGGACAACCCCTCGGACAGCCCCCTAGACAACCCCCACCCTCCTACCTGGACCCTGGACAAACCCCCAGCCCTCCTCCCTGGACCCCTGACATCCCCCAGACAGCCCCCCACCCACCCTTCTCCCTTGACCCTAGACAGCCCCCCCCCTCCTCCCTGGAACCCAGACACCCCCTAGACAGCCCCCAGAACAACCCCCCACCCTCCTCCATGGACCCCAGACAACCCCCACCCTCCTTCACGTACACCGAACAACCCCCCCCCCCCCCCCCAACCCTCCTCCATGGACCCCGAAAGCACCCCATACAACCCCACAAACAACACCACAAATATCCCCCCAGACAGCTCCCCAGACACCCCCCGGATAGCCCCCACCCTCATTCATGGACCCTGGGCAACCCCCTAATTCCTGGACCTTCGAACCCCCCCCCCCCCCACCCTCCTCCTACCATGCATAACCCCGACCACATATATATTCATCATCCACTGGGTACCACACACAACTTTGTATCATCGAGATCATCACACCAATCACTATATCATAAGGTCCCACAGAACAATCTATTCTCTCTTCAAGATTCATCCTAAATTCCAATATAATTAACATTCCATTACTATTACTTCAGTACCAAGCACCGAACACCTACCTTGTTTCTGGAGACAATCACACTCTTAATTTGGCATCTCAGATCCCAATCTATGCTCTCTTCAAGATTCACCCTAAATCCCAAGGTAAAAGTGGGTTTTATCAATTCGGATGAACTTGAGAGAAGAGTGAAAACCCTAATCAAAAAGGGGAAGCATAGAGAGGATTTTAAGTTAAAAAAGCATACATTCGGAAAATCGAAAAAACACATTCTGATTGTATTGATAATTTATCACAAGTATCCATGAGTCATTTTTTACATGTACAAATCAACCCCATATCAATCTGTGGCATGGTGTGGCCGGTACCAGTCAAAGTGTCTCTCTTTTATTTGAACTGGACAACATTTTATGTGAAAACAACAACTGGATTACAGACAACCGACAAAATGCCTTCAGATTATTTTGATACATGTGGAAAACGATCCATGGGTAATTTATAATGTGTACATGTCAATCCCACCTCAATCTGAGGAACAGTGTGGATGGTACCACTCAAATTGTCTCACATTTATTTTAAATGGACATGAATTTATGTGATAACAACATATTGAAAATGGAAAACTGACAAAACGCATTCTTATTTGGTTGATACATTAGGACAATGATCCATTTCTCATTTATGATGAGTACAAGTCAACCTCACCTCAATTCAAGGCATGGTATAGCCGGGACCACTCCAACTGGCTCACTTTTATTTGAAATGTACAAGATTTTAAGTGAAAACAACAAATTGCATATGGAAAACTGACCAAAAGCATTCAGATTGTATTGATACATCAGGAAAATGATCCATGTGTCATTTTTGATATGTACGAGTCATCCCTGCCTCATTCTGAGGCACAGTGTGGCTAGTACCACTCAAAGTGTCTCACATTTATTTGAAATGGACCAAATTTTAAGTTAAAACAACAACATGCCTACAGAAAACCAACCAGACACATTCACATTCTATTCATACCTATGGAAAATAATACATGGATAATTTTTGACGTGTATGAGTCATCCCCACATCAATATGAGGAATGGTGTGGCTGGTACCTCTCAAACTGTCTCACTTTTATTTAAAATGGACATGATTTTAAGTGAAAACAACAACTTGCATATGGAAAACAAATCAAATGCATTTGGATTGTATTTATTCTTTAGGAAAACGATCCATGGGTCATTTCTTATGTATACTAGTCAACCCTGCCTCAATATGAGGAATAGTGTGGCCAGTACCACTCAATGTGTCACACTTTTTTTTGAAATGGGCTGGATTTTAAGTGAAAACAACAACTTGCATACGGAAAACTGACCAAATGCTTTCTAATTGTATTGATACATCAGGAAAAGGTTCCATGGGTCATTAGTGACATGTAAAAGTCAACCTCACCTCAATCTGAGGCACAGTGTGGCCGGTACACGTCAAACTGTCACACATTTATTTGAAATGGACAAAATTTTATGTGAAAACAACAACTTTCATACAGAAAACTGACCAAACACATTCAGATTCAGATTATACTTTTTGGAAATGATCCATGTATCATTTTTGACGTTTACGAGCCAACCTAGCCTCAATCTGAAGCACGATGTAGCCGGTACCACTGAAACTGTCTCACTATTATTTGAAATGGGCGTGATTTTAAGTGAAAACAACAACATGCATACGGAAAACGGACTAAATGATTCTTGATTGTATTGATACATTAGTAAAACGATCCATGGGTCATTTTTGACCTATAATAGTCAACACCACCTCAATCCGAGTCACGGTGTGACCGGTATCACTCAATATGTATCTCTTTGGTTTAAAATGGACATTGTTTTATGTAAAAACAAAATACATTTGGAAAACCAACCAAATTTACTTTGACTATGTTGATACATTATCACAATGATCAATGCATAATTTTTGATGTGTACGTGTCAACCCTGTCTCAATCCGAGGGATGGTTTGGTCGTTACCACTCAAATTATCTCACATTTATTCGAAATTGAAAATATTTTAGGTGAAAACAACAACATGCATATAGTAAAATTGACAAACACATTCAGATTCTGTTAATACTTTAGGAAAACTACCCATGGGTCATTTGTGACGTGTATGAGTCAACATGGCCACAATCCGAGACATGGTGTGGACGGTACCACTCAAACTGTCTCACTTTTATTTGAAATGGACATGATTTTAAGTGTAAACAACAACTTGCATATAGAAAACCAACCAAACACTTTCTGAATATATTGATACTTTAGAAAAATGATCCATGACTCATTTTGGACATTTATGAGTCACCCTTGCCTCAATCTGAGGCACGGTGTGTCTAGTACCACTCAAAGTGTCTCACATTTATATAAAATGGACATCATTTTAAGTGAAAACAACAAATTTCATACAGAAAACGGAAAAAATGCATTAGGATTCTGTTGATACATTAGGAAAACAATCCATGGATCATAAGAGATGTTTATGATTCAACCCCTATAAATTAGAGGCATAGTTTTGTCAGCACCACTCAAACTGTCTCACTTTTATTTGAAATGGATAGGATTTTAAGTGAAAACAACAACATACATACTGAAAGGCGACCAAATGCTTTTTGATTGTATTGATACTTCAGGAAAATGATCCATCAGTAATTCTTAATGTGTACGAGTCAAACCCTCCTCAATACAAGGCATTTTTTGGCAGGTAACACTCAAAATGTCTCTCTTTGGTTTAAAATGGACATTATTTTAAGTAAAAAAGAACATAAATTTGGAAAACTAACCAAACACATTCAGATAGTGTTGATACTTTATTAAAAGGTTCCATGGGTCATTTTTGATGTGTACGAGTCAAACCTGTCTCAATACGATGGACAGTGTGGCCGTTACCACTCAAACTATCTCGTATTTATTTTAAATGGACATGATTTTAAGTGAAAACAAAAACATGCAAATCGAAAACTGACCAAATGCATTTCGATTATATTGATACATTAAGAAAATGATCCATGGGTCATTAATGACGTGTATGAGTCAACCCCACCTCATTCTTAGGAACGGTGTGGCTGGTATAACTCAATGTGTCTCTCTTTTGATTAAAATGGACACTATTTTAAGTAAAAACAATATATATTATATAAACTGACCAAACATATTCTGATTGTGTTTATACTTTATAAAAAGTATACATAGGTCATTTTTGATGTGTAAAAGTCAACCCCATCTCAATTTTAGGGACGTTGTGGTTGATACCACTCAATGTGTCTCACTTCTATTTTAAATGGACAATATTTTAATTGAAAACAACAACTGACATACGAAAAACTGACCAAACGCATTCGGATTCTATTGATACTTTAGGAAAACTATCCATGGGTCATTTTTGACGTCTAAGAGTCAACTATTCCACAATATGATGCATAGTGTGGTCGGTACCACTCAAATTATCAAACATTTATTTGAAATGGACGGGATTTTAGGTGAAAGCAACAACTTGTGTACGAAAAACCTACCCAACATATTCGTATTGTGTTGATATTTTAGGACAACGACCCCTGGTCCAGCCTCCCACAATCCACTTCTCATGTGAGGAACTCCTACCCCAATTCTAAAAAACATGACATTTAATATGCCAATCCCAACCTCAAATAATGGGTTCTACGACCAAACCAAAGTCCCTTTGGGAACCCAATTCCAAAGACATAATTGAACATTCATACCCACTTCCCAAATTGGGAATTCATCTGACATCACAACCAGGAGTCCAAATTACAATTAGCCACATACCCCCTTTTTCAAATTGAAAAGTATTTGAAAAACATGAAGGCTATTCTGGTAACCTATCTCATATGTCGAGATTGGCCAATGTTTTCCACTAACACATTAGGAACCATTTATACATGGATACATAGTCATTAGAGGAATATAAACATCTCATGTGCTTCTTATAACTCATCCTAGGTCTAATAACATGACCCTTCCATTGTTTATCTTATGGGTATCAGGATCCTTGTCCACTCTACCCTAGTTTTTCAGTTGGTTTTAATATAGTCAACCCTATACCATGAGTAAACATCCCATGTGATTCCTATAACATGTATGTTTTTTCTCGTGTGTGTATTGGTGTTGTGGTTTGAGTGAGGAGTGAATTCTAAATTTTGAATATTGTTATGGGTGTTATTGATTTTCAATTCTAAATTTTTGATTTCTAGATGAATCGGATTCTGTCTGTATTGGTAATGAATTCTAAATTTTGAATACTGTTATGTGTTTTGGATTCTGGATGTATTAGATTTTTATTTTGTATTGGTGTTATGAGTGTTATTTCATTTGAATTCTCGATGTATTGGAATGTGGATGTATTGGATTTTGTATTTTTCGTGTGTTGTGGTTTGAGTGAGGAATGGAATTTAAATTTCTAAATTTCTGAATTCTGGATGAATTTTAAACATCCCACATAGCCTTTTGGATTCTGGGTGAATGTGTTCTTGCAGGTATGGAGAGCAGGTTGGAGGTGGTTGTTGGATGCTACTGCTGTGGATTCAGGCTGCTACTGCTGGATGCTACAACATATGTATTCCAACAGTTTTAAAAATTGTTGGTATATCCTTTCGATATATAACATATACCAACGATTAGTGAAATCATTTGTATATCTCTTCATTTTACACATATACCAATGGTTTTAAAAACCGTTGCTATATAATTTCGATATATAACATATATCAACGGTTTGTGAAACCATTGGTATATCTCTTCATTTAACACATATACCAACAGTTTACATAGAACCACTAGTATAAGGCTATAAGAACGTCTTACTTAGCCACTATTTGGGAAACCGTTGGTATATAATATACCAAGGGTAATGAACCACTTGAAAGAGTAGAATTCCAATAGTGTTATCGGTTTTGATGTGGTTTTGATAATTTTGACTAAACTTACATGAAATTAATGAATGAATAGATCCTGAATAAAATAATGAATTCACAACATTTTAATTAATAACTATCATACCTATCACCACTTCATTTTGAATGTCCACCATAACAATTATGATTTTATAAGATCAACATTTACCTCTATGCATTATAAGTTTTTGTCATTGTATTTCTTTAAAAACACTTTGCTATGAACATTGATTAAAATTGCTTCATTGTTTATTTCATTTGAAATATAGGAAAATTTGATGAGGTTTGACTAAAATTATCCATTATTCCTTCACATCAGGGGGATTCTCCCTTTGGAAATTATTATCTAGGTTCCCTAATTCCCAATGAAAAATTATTTCCATATACCCTTCATGAGATCTTCTTGATGATTCTTCACAATCTTTTTATAGTGGGATGTCAGAATTTATTACCCCATGATAATTCTCCATCAAGCCACACTAATTAAAATCTATCATCTACATCCCATATCTAGACATATGATACGGTTGAAATTATCTTACCTTTTTTTTATTTTAATGGTCACATCATACATTTATTTATAACATTAGAAGACCAATATAATAGAGGATTTTTATAGTATTTGATTAATCAAAATGAAGAATTATTCCATGTCACATTTGAGTACACTATTAACATTGTAGGTGTATCAAGAAGGTATTGTGATGTTCTCCTCATATTCCCCAATCAATTAATTATCCTTATAAATAAGGAAAAGAAATTATCTAGAAATTTTATGTCAATGTGTGGGAGGAATGTTGTTATTGAAAAACATTTTCCAGATTTATTTCCACTCCATTGACATGATCTCCTCCTCAGACTGTGTAATTTTTTATCAACTTCCACCCTTGATCAGATTCTCTATCCACATGATAAAAAACTAGTACGGACATAGAATATTCATACCATTAAAGGTTGATGAATATATTTTATATATATTTCATCCATTTTCCATTGATTATGATATCAAAGATATTATGAATGTTGGAGGCCTCTCTCTAATAAATGGCTTAATTGAAGATTTTTATTTCTTAAGATAATGTGGGTATTTTTACTGATTCATGTTCTACTAAAAACATTAGTTAATTGAGAAGGTATTTTCTTAATGATCCCAAAACAAGATCTCATTAGGTTGGTTATATGATTATATAGTCCCCACATTTCCCCTCATATTAGTTTTGGATAATTATTCTCCAATATGCAACAATTAACGAAAATAAAAGGAATATTAAGAATGAGAATTTTTAATCTAGTAAACACCTAAATGTTAAATCCTAAAAATTAAATGGTTAACTTATGAATGAAATATATTCTTAAAACTATGAATATATTCGTTTAATGTTATCCATAAAAATATTTCCTAACATAAAATATTATTATAATTTTTGTTCCTTTAATAATGGGTCACAAGGAGCCTATAAATTTTAAAAAATATACAATAAGGGAGTGTAAAACAACTTGTATAAAAAGGAATCTTTTTCATTCACCATGTGATTATATTGTCAATATCAGTTGTCCCTGTTAAGGTTATTACCCCTAGGTAAAACTTTGCAAGATCAAAATCAACTTATATTATCTACAAAATGACTTATTTTCATAAAAACCTCAAAATATATTCAATGTTCTAATACACCTTAATTTAATATTTATTACATAAAGCAATACATAATAAAATACCAAAAGATCCAAAGGCCTAGTTTATATGGTAAATTAGGTATATTGAATAAAATACTAAAACATGGAAGAAATAATGTTAATTAAAAACACCATAACATGAAATTAAATTTGTATTTCTCTTTTAAAAATGAGTGGGAGAACTTGTTAACGTACATAATAATCAGATCAACTATAAAGACAAGTAAAGGACAAATCAAATAATTTCATAAGGTAATGTAATAAATTTGATTCAATAACCATATCAAGATAAAATAAGAGGGTAAGAACAATAATAATTGACATCAATTCATTATATAAGATGATTCCATAAAGGCAACATGAGAATGTGTCAACAACATAAAACATGACATCTTAAAAACAAATCAAAGGTATCCACTAAGACATCATATCATAATGTGATTAGGATAACTTAACTAGAACCAAAAATGGTATATCATGAGATAAAAACAATTCCCAATACATTATAGGGATATATAATTATAGGACCACCCACCACATTTATATCATGTACATGCATAAGTTTTGCACATTAATCATTCCACTTGAGGATATACTTCATCAACTGTAATCCCTTGATTAAGGTGTGTGCGTTATACATTGAAGTGTCCAATAAATAAAGTATTGGTACATCTAGGTTAATACACTTCAGTGGAAATGGGGACATGAATTCAGTACATAATTGTTTTTCATGGAGAATGATTGGATAATTTTAGCAACATTACATTGGAACATAATTATTCAAGGAATGATTTAATGAGATTGAAATGGGTATATCATAACATTTAAATAATAATTAATGTATGAGTTATGTGTGTAAATCTATCCTAATAAGAATAATTGGAAATAAAAATGAATAAAACAATTATGGTGTTTGAATATAGATTATACTGTGAAGATCCCTTACCATCATAGGGTGATTCTAAAATCTTTGGAGGATCATATTAAGAGATTAGAAACAACTTGAGAGGGTTAAATAAGGGGAAAAATATTAAATTCATTATTAAATGGGTTTTACTAATGTGTAATGATAGATAGGGTGGTTTTTATAGAAATACAATAGGATGTCTTTATTAATATATAAAATTATGTTTTGGACTCTATAAGATAAAATAATAAAAATAAAAAACCATACCATTGTTTTTTCCCATGATTTTATCCAATTTTGAGGGGTTTTAAATATTTTATACGTCTAATAAATGAACTAATTAAATTAATACCCTTGGTGATGTATCCCTCAAAATCATTAATAAATGGGCTCTATAGAGTGTGATCCTGCATTGTAAGGCCATTACTTATTTCATATATGTCATATAAAATATATAAAATATTTTAATATATATTTTTCATAACGTCCAGTTTACAATGATTATATTAAAAATTCTTGTGTTGATTAACAATCTTTAAATATGACATGATGTAACTTAATGTTCAAAGACAATCAAATTAGTACACGTGTCTTCTATAAAATAATACATAATATGGAATTTCATCATTTAAAAATGTAATTTTATTTATTAAATTAAGTTTATTACAATAATACAAACCCGAGATAACATGATACACTAATAATCACGAATATTAAAAATATACTTTATCAGAAAACTCAAGATATATGAAATTTTATCGTGAATAGTGTAACATACTCCAACATAATCGAAACATTAATTTTTAAAATATTATAATTGGAATCTAAAAACACCACCAAGGGAATCCACATTTCTTTTGATGAGTACAATATCCTTTTCTCTTTATAACATGCTTGATTTTTAATTAAAATATTGTGTGAAAAAAATATTTAACAACCAAATATATTCTTAAATTACTTACACAGAACTCATAATGATAAAACAATCCATTTAACTTTAAAAAATGAGTCAAATATTAGAAAATAACTACAAATACAACAGAAATATCTATCCTCTGTAGACGCATCCAACAATTTTTATCTAAATTTTTCAATATTAGGATATGATTTGATAAATATTCTTTATTATTCTTTTATTTATTGATTTTTATTATATTTTTTTAACTGTGTTTCACTTCTTCTATTTTTTGAAACTCTTCCTATTCCACTTAAAACTATCCAAAATCCACTATTCTTTAAATTTTTTAATTTCATATTCATATTTATTAATAAATGTCAATTATATACTTATACCATTAATCCGAGTCATAGGATCAAAATATCCATCTTAATTACTCATTATATGGTTTAGAGACAAACATTATTATTTTAGAGAATCCCATTAGTCATCCATGATGCCACTTCATGAAAAGCACTCAAAACTAGAATATAACAAAAATCATAGTGTGATGGGGTTCATTAAGATATCATGAAGTTACCAAATGATTAACTTCAACTATATAAAATTAGAATTTAAATCCAATATCTTTGTGGTGGTGCCATATTTTTCCATGTGAACACACATTTTAATGAAATACCATTTTTATCATAGACACTGAAATTGTGGTCTAATTAATGTCTCTATGGTGAAATATTATGCTTCATCCTACAATACTCTTTTCCACACAAAAAAAAAACACTTAAACAAAAGATATCATAACATAATAATTATTTCCTGACATATATGGATTGAAAGTCTAAATAAATTCTTGGAATATCATAATGTTTTATCTATATCCATAGTTATATGAATTATGTTTTTTCAGTCAAACACCACCAAACATGACTCTTCAACTCCAATTTTATTGCAAACACTTCCCAAAATCTACAAGACCATCTAATCATTTGAAATAGTTTAATTCATCTATGATTTAATGTGATTCATGTTTTAAAAATGTGTAAAAATAAAATATAATACTAATATCTTATTAAATAATTACATCAGTTGCCTATGAACAAAAAATAGTTCACTTTCAATAAAACACCTCCTAGGATATCCTTATCCATAAAAATTTATATGTTAAAAAATCAACCATTTTGAGTTTTTGTCAAATATTTAACAAAAAAATCCCCCAAACATAGTAACAAAACATAATTTAAATATTATAAACCTATGTGGCCATAAATTCTACTATAAACAAGAACAATGAATAACTATATAAAATTTATACACAGTATAACTCATATTCACTAGTAAATATCCACATCAAATTCCCATATTATCTAAAATATATCTTCTAAAAAATAACCCTAAAGAAGTTACTAATAAAATTCTTACACACATACTCAATAAACAACTACATTCAATTAACTTATAAACCTATATTCTTATTAAAAAAATATACCTATACATCTTCTAAAAACATCCTTTACTCATTATCAAAAAATATTTAGATTTGTTCTCACACCACACCACACAAAAACACACACACAAACACAGACACCCAATTCATATATTTATACAACCACACACACAAACCATTTATCCTTTAAAAATACAAAAAATTCCCTGTTAAAAATGATCAAATATATATAATCTCCGGTTATTAGAGATTTCTACCCTATATAGGAATTTATATATATAAATATTTTAATTCCCCATATTTAAAAAAACATCAAATTAAAAATTGAGAGTGGGGATTATTCTTTATACCTTAGCCCTGGGGAGAAATAAGTTTTCCTCTCACCATTAACATCAACCTATGGAATGTGTCTCATGCCAATGTATTGGTAATGATGTTAACAATATTCATCTTAGTAGAAAAAACGCCAATTTCAACACACTTTTCCCAACCATTTCCATTATAAATTGGTATTTGATATGTATATACTATAGTTAAGAATTTTGAACCATATTCCATAAAGGATTTTTTATACATGAACTATCACATCCCATTCAAAATGGTAGCTTCACATATACCTTGAGAACATCTAATAGAGTTTTTATTCACCTCGATTGGGATGTTAATTGAGTTAGAGAAATATTGCCTTCTTATAATATGATGAAATTTATAGAATTTTCTTCTTTTCCATCCACATGAACATATCTCCCTAATAAAGAATACCCCACAAAATGTATACATCTGTTTATCAACACATCTAACCAAATACGTGTCAATAAATTCATATAGGTAAAAATTTTAGTTTGTCGAAAAATGTTATCCCAAAATCAAGACAACAATTTACATACCTTTAAATATGAATTTTTATTCTAAATTTATATTACAATGACATTAATTTATACCATTAATATAATTTTATGGAACATACAATTTCTATTACTGATTTTTTTAAATTACTGTAAACTGTCATGACCCTACCCAACGAGGATTAAGCTGCAATTCCCCATTCCCTCCTCCAACATTCCAAGGGCTGTATACTAGCATCAAGTAGGCTATCACACATAAGGGAGGCCTTTTCCTAAGGTTATTGTATGCACACACACACATACACCACCATGAAATATTATAGAGATATGATATGAAATGAAACAATACTTTCATATATCTATTCAAAAACTAGATTACAATAGAGGTGCCAAAAATGAATAATACTGGGTCCACAAAAATAATACTTCAAAAGAATCCACCCTACTCGGAAGGATGGGATTTCTATAAAGGTAAGTCACTGGAATGATACTCATCCTGGTTCTATTAAACCCCCCACTCGATGTAGATTCCTTAGATCTGCCTACTCCATGACCACCTGGGACTCCATCCAAAGCCATATGGTCTGCGCAAGACACATGACACAAACCGGTAAATTAAATGCGGGGGTGAGTATGAAGTTACTCGGTTTGTACAAAAAAACCACAAAAATATAAATATCAATTTAATGGCACCAATACACTCATCCCAACTACATAGAACTCAAATAAAGGAGAAATACCATCTCAAAACCATTCTCAGCTAAACACAACTACTCCTATCAATCCATTGGGTGTGTCATCCAAGAAATTACAACACCATTAAGAAAACCAAAAAATAAAACCATATATACTCGTCTTAGGCACTAAGAATCATCATGTCCCGACCACAATTCCGTTGATAGATTCCAACCTGATGCTCTAAAGAAATCCCGAAAAAGAACACTCCAAAAAGGATAGTAATCCTAGATAAATATAATCTAAAATATAAACATAATTATGCCTCATAGTACCAGCTCAAATGGTACAACTAAGAGAAAACACTCATTGGATACTACTTTTATGAATCCCACACCAAAACTCAGTGGAAACACCAAAAACCTCAGATAGGGGATCACCCCAAGTCCCCTAGGGAATACTAGAACCAAATCCAATAATTTAATGATATCTTAGATAGGGGATAACTCTCAGGGTCTTCAAGGGGATACTGCAACCCTGATCTAATGTTCTAATAATCACATCACCCAAGGTAGAGGATTATCACTCGTGTATAGGTGGTTATAATGATGATGAAAACCCCATATGGTATAACTCATGATGTAGGGGATCATACAGATGATACCACAGACCCTATTGAAACTACATGATGAGTAAGAGATCATATAAATGATGATACTATAAACCTACTATCATCTCCTGCTGCGTACGAGAACTCATACCCAATAATACCACAAAACTATATAGTGATATCCTATAAGATAGGGGGTCGCTGCCCATGTATAGGTGGTCACAATGGTACCAAGAACCTGATCATGGGAATCAGAGCTAGAGGATCATTCGCTGGCCTCACAAAAGGGATGCTAAAACTCAATTCAAACTCATCCTATTGAGGGGATCACTATCATGTACTAGGGTTTAATGCCACACGAACCCCCATAGAAACAAACAAATGGAGTTCACTCAAATAATGTTGTTTCAAATGTTGCAGGCCAATGTTACCCAAATCATAATCCCACTCTACACCTATTAGGTCCAATACTAGTCTAGCATCATGTTCTACACATAAAAAACATGTAGAATATACTATTTAATTTCTTGAAATGGGCTACTAGTTAAAAGGGAACTATTCACCAAAAATACCCCAAAACCGGGCACATGGGGCCCATACTCGAATATCTAATTAATCACAAACAATTTATCAAGAAACATTAGCCTTAACATTAGGGTCACCACACCACTGACGGTGCATCAATCAAATGATCTGTGCAGGAGTTTTTGGGGGTCGAAGGTGAATAATAGAAATACAGTATTATTATTTCAATGTTTTATGGACCTGGGCCCCGAAAACATTTATTTATATTCCCAAACAAGCCTCAAAGTGTATGTCCCAATGTGAAAGGAATTTCTATGTATGAGACTCACACATTGGACCCTCGGTTTCTAATTTACAGTGGTTGAATGAATCATAGGCCCATTCTGGCAGGACCAACCAATATTTTTCGGTTTGCACCCACCCTAGCTAGCTGGCCCTCTACTAAGCAGCGCCCTGTTTCTCTATGCTGCCAAATGGATACTGCCACCCTTATCATGATTCCACTACTCCAAGACAAATCGTCACCACCACCCACGGCCAAACCGCCACCAGAGCCTACATTTGACATAAAATTTCTTGTAGACCACCGGGAGCACCATTGTGATCCAAATGAAAATCTGAAACAAGATCAACGATCCTCAGATCCCAATATACAATGTTACAATCTAAAATAGTATATTTTTTTATAATTCAATGAAAAAATGAGGTGAATGAGATTAACACTCAAACTTCCTACCTCATGGAGAAATACCAATGCTTCTGGGTTGATTCAACACTCTCATGAAACTGTTTCATGAGCTGGGACGGTCTTCCCTCAAGATTCAAGACTCACGTAGCATCATTTCGTTGATTCAGTCTTTGGATCATTGAAGGAGAAGAATAGGATAGTGGTTTGTTCATGTATATTAGGTACATGAGAGGGTGGGAATTAATTTCTTTTAATTAAATCTGTCACCCAACATTTAGCACCCTGGCCATGATTCAACCCGACCCAAATCCAAACACAGACAAAAAATATATCACGCTTAGGGTAAAACTGGGGTTCCAGACTCAACCGCACGCTTAAAAATGATCTGAGACTCCATTTAGGTGATTTTCAATATCTATCATCATAATAAATAAATATATTTATTTATTAAAATTCCCTCGATACTTGTTTCTATAGAAGTACTGCACCGATAAAACATATAACCCCATAGGGTAAACGACACGCTCTAAACACATCTATGGCCTTAAATTTTTTATTAGATCAACCATTTGAGATATAAACCATTTCTTATATGTGAAAAGTATAAAAATACTTAATATTTTTGTATAATTTATTTCGGGTACCCCAGGCCACGTAATCGGACATCATCTTTGAACCATGATTCAGAAATATATTAAGAAGTATTTCAAAGTCAGATAGGGCCAAAGCTGAGTCATTGTATCCACCGCACCTTAAGTATTTTAATCCTTGAAAAGAAAATTCTAATCATAAAAGAAGTAAACTGAACTATTAACTCACTCTCCCTCATTAGGCAGTATACCAATACCATCGTAATGTCCACAAATTATTCCTATGCTGCTCATAAGCACACAATCATGGGAACCACAAGTGATACGACACCCAAGTCTAGCCAATCACAGGTCTGCATCATGTAATTGGGAAGATTTATCCTCAACTAAAATACGTGGTAAAACACCAAGCACCTGGTATCTTATACTAATAGGGTCTAGCGGTACACCACACCGCTAACATGATACATAAACCAAAGAACCTACATAAAACACACAAGTCAAATATACTCGTTCGCTGCACCTCGATACTATCTTCTTTGGATGGAATTGAATATCCCAAGATTTTTTTATTGCATATTGATAACATATATTAGTGGGAACACATCCTCAATTTATGTGGGTCCAAATCCAGGTCAAACCACACCATGGCCTCCATAAGAGACTCACGTACCAAGCTAACACTGATTGTAGAAGGTTAAAAATGAACAAATTAGGGCCACCGAACACAAACTACATCTCAATTTCCCTCGACAGAAACACCAAGACACAACCCCATCTGAAACAAACAAGTCATAGGGGCTCATCCTCTTCACCTTGACACATTCAACTTTGGGTAGAACTAACATGCCCACATGGTTTTAGTGACGTCACAATTATGTGTCTTAGTAGTGGAAGGATACCTCTTCCTCATGGATTTAAAGATAAGATGAACAACACAAACACGTGGTCTTATTGATGCCTTGTGTCACTCCAAAAAACCATAATCAAACAGCAGACATAAATAAGTAACTAAAAATAGTTTTTACCAAACTACTGTAGAATGTAGAGAGAAAACAGAGTTTACCTATATCTATCCATGAAGCCTCTAGGTTAATATCCACTAAGGCCTATAGTTCCCCCCCATCCTCCTACTCTCTAAGCCTGGCATGGACCTGCTGGGGGTGGTGGTGATGGTAACAGATATCTTCTTCCACCTCTCACTAATATACCCAATCTTCATCCATGACTATTTCCATGCTGACCTCCATGATCGAGACGATGCCTCTACCAAGGTGTTTCCTAAATCGTCTACCTCTCAGTAGTTTGACAGGTCAAAAATCACTAGTAAGATGTCCCTGACCATCATAAGAATAACACAACCTATCATTCAGCTAATGAAAACTTATCTTAGATCCCTAAGAGCCATGATCCTCATACCATCCATCATAGGGTGACCTCCTAAAACGTCACCCTTGTCCAAACCCCTGAGCATGTTGTTAACTACTAGCTACTGAACTAGTGTCTATGTATCATCTCATGCATTCCCATGACTGACTATCAGACGTTACTCATCCAAAAAGACCTCCAACACCATGGCTCGCTCTAATACTCCATCATAGATGGGAATGCGTTGTGACACCACTGATGCCCTTATCTCCTGACGCAATCCCTACTAAAAAATCCATTTTCGGATGAAAGGATCCCAAACTATGTCCAAGGAGTAATGTGATAGGTGTTTGAACCTCACAGAGAAATCCAAAATGGTCCTTCACTCCTGTATAAGCCCCTAGATATGCACCTTCCTTAGCGTAGATGGATAAAAAATCTCATTGAAAATATTCCCAAACTCTTCCTAATATAACATATCCTCATCATGGGTATTTGTCAAAAAACTCCAATAGTTCACAAAAAACCATGAAAAAGGATCACCGCTTGGGTCACCATCTAATCAAAAGGTTTTCTCATTAGGAAGAAAACTCAATTGTCTTTTGAAAGCTTCTCATTAGCTAATTGGGGGGTCTAGATCACCCAAGAACCTCAGAGGTCACTTCCTATGGAACTCATGATGTGCACTCCACCTGCGTGCATCTTGAACCTGAAATACCAGCCCAACCAACTACATGACGCTTGGTGGATCAAATAAAAGAATACATGGAGGTACAACATCATCCCCAATGCTCTGTTATAAGGCCTCTAATCAGGGAGGATCATCACCACAATCCCTCTGTGCAACCCTAAATTTTTTTCATCGTGGATAAATCCTGAAATATAATAAAGACCTACCATGATCAAAAGTATTTATTGGGAGCTGACACTAGAAGGACATGAAAAAACAAAAACCAAGTCATTCATGATGAATGTACTATTTAGTTCCACTATGACTAGTGTCCTAATATACCATGTGAAAAGGTAGGTTTTAAGAGTCCTGGTGGATGAATATGTCAGCCACCACATCAACCCTGGAGTCCCTAGCCTGAATGATGAACACAAAACACACTTACATTGTGTCAATGAAACCCAAACAATGATAAAAACATGGAAAACTACACTCTGAATCCCAAATGGTGGAACCTCCTTTGATACCACTCCATTACGACTCGACTCAATGTGGATCAGGATTCAACTCCCCAAGCCCACCTATAATGGGCCAGGGGATGGTGACTAGCACCGAGAAGGATATCAGACATATTAGATTACATATACTAATGCACCTATACACACCAACCCACATAAATCTCCTTGAAAAATATATAGATATAAAAAGGAATGAAATAAAATTGTGAATACATATATTATCAAACCAGAGTACAATAGAAGTACAAAAGGGAAAAATAAATGTCCCACTAAAAGAATAATGAAAAAGCGCCCAACCTGGTCCAAAGCAGGGGATCATTGTCAATGTCACCTCTAGAAAGATCCTCATCCAAACATCAGTAAAAAACTCAATCAGTATGTCTCCCTATGCTTCACCTGCTATGGGTCCTCCTATGAATCCATCGAAAGGAACATGGTCTGCATAAGACACAAGGCATGTGAGTGAAAATCCTAGATAGGGGTGAGTATAATGATACTTAATATGAGCCCCAAAACCCCCCAAAATTAAAGGATTAATTGAAAGGAAAAATTCCTCTCATTTTATCCTGAGGGACCCAAAATGAAAGAGAATCTCCCTATCGAGACCATGCTCGAATAAACCCAACTAGTATTCTAAAACCGTAGGGTGTGTCAAAAATTAAATTACAACACCATAAATAAAACCCACATATACTCTTATTAGGAACGAATCCTCAGGAGGTTTTGACCTCATCACTGGTTACAGGTTCTGATGCAGTGATATAAAGAAAACCACCGAAACCAAAATCCAAAATGGGGAGTAATATGAGATTAATCTCATCCAAAATATAATCTCCATCAGGAAAAACACCACCAGTTCCTGGTACATCTAATAGAACACGGTTTTTGGATATCGCAGCTAAAAACTCCACACTAAACCTCCAAGGAAAAACAAAACACCTTAGATTTTGGATCAATCCTTTGGTTGGTTAGGGGATACTCGAACAAAATATGGTAACTAAATGTTCTCTCAGATAGATGACCACTCCCAGAATCAAATAGGGGATACTATAACCCAATATGACATTTTACATATCATATCACCCAGAAAAACGAGTTTTGACCATGTATAAGTTGTGATGACAATTCTAAAAACCCCATCTGTTAAAACTTGTGATGTAAGGGATCATAATGATGATTCCGAAAAAAATTAGTGAAACCACATGATGATTAGGGTATCGTATAATTGATCATACAATAACACCACTATCATCTCCTGCAACATAGGGGATCATATAACTAATGATACCACAAAACCATACAGGGATGTCCTACTAAATAGAGGAATGCTGCCAGTGTAGATGTGGTCATAGAGATTCCAAGAACCAGATCTATTGAAGTGAATATAGAGGATCCTACACTAGACACATCATATAGATGCTAAAACTCTATCTGAACTCGTCCTATTGGGAGGATCACAAACATGTAATACAATCGTAATACCACACAAACCCTCAGTGGAATGTTCCAAGGGAGTTCACTAACCCGATGTAGGTCCACAAATTGCTAACCCATGATACATACAACATCACTTCACTCCAAAACTCCTAAGTCCAAACTAGGTCCCCCATCATGTTCTACACATAAAAATGTTGGATGTGTTATTCCCTTTCCAGAAATGTACTACCATGGAAAAGGGAACAATTTACCGCAAATTACCAAAAACAGGCCTCACGGAGCCCACACAACGATTCTAATTAACCACCCAAAATTTATCTAGAAACTCCCCTTTCAATTAGGGTCACAATGATACTAGAAGCGTGCCATTCAGATTCCTAATGCAGAAGTTATGGTAGGTAGAAGTTGAATAATAATAAGATCATATTATTTTAACATATTGATGACCAGATTTAGAAGCCAGATTATTTAAATTTCCCAAAACTACCTCAATGGGTCTGTCTCGATGTGAGAGTCACGTCATTATGGACAGATCGCATATCATATAACTGTTTTCCATTTACAAGGGGTTTAAAAACCCCCAACCCATTCTCGGAGGACTGGCCAGCACTAACCGACCAGTCCGAGCCTAGGTCAGCCCCCTTCGGCATGCTCATCCAGTGCTTCTGCTGGCCCAATGCTGCACAACACCCTGTAACACTGTCATCCAATGGCCGGACTGCTATCCATGCCTTCCAAACTACCACTAGAGACACCACCCAAAATAAATAATTATGCATACCACCAAGATCATACAAGTTATCCAAATTAAAATCTGAAAATAGATTATGGATCCTTAGATCCAAATAAACAATGCTATATGTAAAAATTGAAGGTTTCTTGGAAATTCAATAAAAATGAGGGAAATGGGCATAAAACACTGAATTCATACCTTATGGAGAAACGACGATGTTTCAAGATCAATTCAGTGCTTCAAATACAATATTTCATGATCCGGGAGCGTCTACTGTCAACATCTGAGAGTTTTGGTGCTTCATTCTGCCGATTCAGACATTGGTTCGTCAGATGATTAGGGTAGGGGATGGGTTTTTTGTCCGTTCTAGGTAGAGGATAGGGGAGAGGATTAATTAATATTATTATCTAAATCTACCACACTCCCTTTAACACCTCATCCCCACTTTACAATGACCTGAATCCAAATATAGTCAAAAATAATATCGCACCAAGGGTAAAATAGACATTCCGAGCTCAACAGCAGGATTAAAAAACATATCTGAGACTCCATTCAAGAGTAATTCTAGATCCAATTTCAAAACAAATTATTTATTTATTTACGAAAATTCTCTTGATATATTTTTCAACAGAAGTCCAGTGCCGACAAAAATTATATCCCAGATAGGGTAAATGGAACGCTCTGACACAATAGGGGTCTCAAATTTCTAATACGAGCTACAATTTGAGAGATAACCAACTTCCTACATGTTCATATTATATAAATAAATATTAATTTTATATAATTTATACTAGGAACACCAGGCCTCAGAATCTCTTGTCGTCTCAGCACCTAGCTCTGGAAATATATGCATAAATATTCTAAACTATAATTGTTCCAAACCCGAGTAGATACCTAATCTAATGATGGATTTCATATAATTTTTTTTACTTATTTAATTTCTTCACCATTAACTATAAAAAAGCTGGTCTATAGATATGTACTTGCATTTATTGTTTATAACATCCATGGATAAAGCAAACATATACCCACATAAATTTTATTTCTCAGTGTAATAGTTTACCCACTCCCTCATTTCTCCCATCTCATTCCTCTTGAACTTTCTCCTCCTCATGCGACTCCTCCTTCGATCAATTAATATATTCTCCCTTGAATAATCCTCTATTAATGTGTCTCTGATATGTACACCCCACCTCCCCACTAACATGACCTCCAAATCTACCCACTAATTTTGCTCCAACATGGACTCCACGCCTCAACATTATCCTCCTCAAATTATGCAGCAAATTGTTTGTAACTCTCCCTAATTTCTAACATTTAACCATTAATACCATCTTCATCATCCTCCTCCTATGCTTTCTATAAAAATCCGTTGAACCAACCCTATAAAAAAAATATCATATGTGATTTATAATGAAAAATACGGGCAACACACTCTTCTATTGAATTGCATCAACAAAAATGGTTATTATTACAATCACAATGTCATTTTTCAGGAATGATTATTTCAAAAATTGTAGGTAATATGACTTTTATTTCACATTTATTCCCCTTTATCTTTTACAATAAATTGATTTCAAATTTTTGAATTTTTTTTCTCCAAATAACCTATATTGAGTGATTTTTTATTATACAATTAAATGTTTTTATCTATATTTTCTACAATATTTATTTCATAAAAATATTATTTTATTTTTTTACCGTGTAGAAATGAATTATCCAGATCTCATTTTGTTATTGTTTCATACTGTGATTTTTTACTATTTATACATTCTTAGATGGTTTTATATGTATTAACTTGTTATATTTCATATTATTACATTTTTTAAATTAATAATGTTTATTGTAGTGACTGAAAATAATGTTTTGTCTTTTCTATTCCACTATGAAGATACCCATCCTACAATAGTATTAATATTACACGAATATTACAGATATAATAAATATTCTAGGAACTATTGCTTGGCTTTTATCATGTTATGGTTTATTTGATATCACTTTTTGATAATAACATTTTATTGAACTTATAACTTATTTTTAGTTTTTATAAGCATTTCTCAATGATTGAATCCTTTTATATAAATTATTTATGTATAATTTTAGTTTCAAAATAAAAAATTCTTATTTTTAGACTGATTATAATATGTGATAACCTTGTTATATGTTTTTAATATGTTCAGTCAATAAGACGCGCAATAATTGGGGTTTTGGTGCATCAGTAGTTCTCATTATGTACAATTAATTCATTAATGTGATATAATAATATAAATAAGGTGAATAAATTAATAATGTTTTGGAATATGATATTTTTCATTCATTTTTTATTATTTCCAAAGCATTTTTTAATATTTTTCATTCATTTTTTATTATTGGGGAATATTTTTTAATTACAAAACAATATAATTTTTATAAATATTTTGTAATTTTCAATTTTTATTGTTTTTTATAAAATTATAATTTTAAATAATATTTTTTAAAATTTACAGAATGCTTTATTTTATTTTAGAATATTTTTTTATTGTCTAATTTCATAGTTAATTGTTTTTAGGAGATATATTGTTTTCATGGAGTATCCATTTTCCCTATACTTTTATAAAAATAAAATTCAATTATAGAATACTTTAATGGTATTTTAATATATATAATGGTAGGTGATGAATTTTTTTATGTGTAACAATATGTTATTTTTAATTTGAATTCATAAAACAGTCACACATGACAGGAATTTCATTAAATGTTATTATTTTTAGTTTGTACTTTTTATTCATTGGAAAATATTACTCTTTGTTATTTTTGAATTATTATATGAATTTATTCCTTTTAACATGGTTATAATTCTTATTCCCTAGTTATGTTATTTATGTAACATTAGATCAATGGATATAAGTTATTTTTTATATTTGCATTTCTATTTTGGTCATACCCACATTAAAATAATACTAAAATTCCATAGTGATTTGAAGTACATTAATTTTTTTTGGAAATACTATATGATTTCCATATCTCCAGAGAATATTTGACAGTAATCATTTAAAATTGTATATATCACATGTCACTTATAATAAATGTTTTTTTAAGTGTATCACATTGAAAAACATTATCTTCCAACACTTATTTAATATTTTTTTCAATAACAGAAAAACATTTATTCTTAATGTTAATTTATTATCTAATTTGATAAGAACATAATAGAATTAAACATATGTATTAAAACAACCTATGAAGAATTATATAATTTTATGATTTTGAATCAACTGTATAAAATATAAATGACTATTCGTGATAAGTAATAAAATATGAGAAATATCTATTTTATATATTTATAGTTTTATGTAGAAATGTTGTTGGTAAAATAATAGGATCAATTCATGAATTTATATATTTTATTTAATTTATTTTTGTTATTTATATATTCAAATATGAGTGTTCTTGATAAAGGACTTTGATCGATCTGAGCTACTATACATTCATGTGTGTTTTTATATAATTATCTCAATATATGTCTATGCATAACTACTTTTATTCATGTTTCCAATAATATTTTATTGATAATCATTCATTTTTTATGTGTTTGAGAATCCCTAATTATTTCTAGTAATAGTTTTCAATCAATTCCTAAGTGTAAGTATTTAGTCAAAAATATAACAATCACCTTTTATATTCATTTATATCATCATAATTTTTATGTGCATGAAATATTATTTACATATTTATGACATATTGTTAATATTTTTATGTGGGCAGAAAACCCATTAAAACCTTGAAATTTTATATGTATAGTAAAAGCATTGGTTCATCAAATTTAAAATATTATTCCCCTCACATGAAATGTAATATCATCATTATTATTTAAACACTATGTGTCTTCCCTTGAATAATTTATTTATTTTTCAGTATAATTGGGTTTTTAGTTCACAAATTTGTGTGCACTTGCAACCTCCTACATGGGTGTATTTTTTTGGAATTTGGGATTCCTTGACAGTACACATGATCTTAAGAATAATTTTATGTTATTATTGGTATCACTTTTTGGAGATACAGTTAAAAATATAAATCTTCAATGAAATCCTTATAAATCAATAGAAGAATTGATACTTTTCCATAATCAATGTGGAAATATTTATATAGAAGCAACTGAGAGATAAGTGTTACTAAACATTCTCACCAATTTCTATGAAAAATAATATTCCATTGCGTATATGCTCTAATTTTCATAGTTTTTTTTATGATACGTACATGTAGAGGATCATGAAATGTTCACTAATGGTATAGATAATGTTTTATTGAATAATTTTACTAGGATAATAATAATGTTATTCCTAATTTACATTATTGATTTTATTTAGAAATTGTATATATATATATATTATAGATATAAATTCTAAAATATAAATTCTTATATTTTTTAGAAATTTTTATATGTTTGTTTATCTACATAGATGGAATATTTATATTATTATTTATATTCTATACAATTTTTATCTAATATAGAATTTCAATATATTAAATCATACCCAATCTTACATTAATCTTACAAAATTTTATATTGTTATTATTATTTACAATTTTTTCATTTTTTAATTTCAGAATCTACCAAGTAACGTGAAAATTTATAGTTGTAATTATAGATAATGATTTCAATTTCATTATTTTCATGTGATTTCCCACGAAAAAAGGTCCATTACCACCAAATTAGAATGTATTTATAAATTCAAACATTGTTGAATTCTGCTCACCTACAATAGGCTTGTATATAATCTTCTAGAAACATATTAAAGTTCATAAAACTATAATAAAAATATGCTAACCTATTATATTGTGAAAACTAAAATTGTATAATCAAGAGATTTGGCATATATGTCATATGTCCACAATCATTATTTGTTCAATCTGAATGTTTCATTAGTCCAAAAATTGTATGTTTGATAATATTTTATGTTTTTTCATCAGCGCATCATTTATATGTACTTAAAAAACAACCTTCATTGAAAAATCAAATATTTTAGACAATAATTTTATTAAGTTGAAGAATCCTTTATGTGATTCTTTTCTACTAAATAATAAAAAATATTCATGTTCGGTTCTGTAAAAGTTCTCACCTATTTAGGATTATTAATAAAAAATAAAATTATTCCTTTTTTTCATAATGTGTGAGTATTACATGAAACTTTATTTGTAGTGGTTATAAATTTATTTATATTATAAAAAATTTAGTTACATTTATTATAGTATATGTAGTCTAAAAAATGTAATATGAGTGTTATAAGATGATTTGAAGGAGTTTTTTCCTAAAAACCAAACATGTGAGACTCAAATTTATTTAAAATAATTATTCACTAAAAGAACATATTATCCTAACGAAATGAAAATTTTGAAATTTTAAAAATATATTAAATTTATTTGGTATTTATTTTCTAGTGACAGTTAAATCCATATTACCGATTATTTTTTGATTACCTGATTAGATGAATATATTTTTTGTGATGAAAATATATAATTTGACGGATTATTTCAATTCATATATCATATTTTTAGTTTTAAATGATTTTATAATTTTGATTTCTTGTAGTTTTGTTTATTTTTTATGGATGTTTCATGTAAAATAATTTATTTTTGCATGATTCAATTTTTATGTGAATCCCTTTCATAGTGAAGTGTAATAATGGGGTTTTTCTATTTCTTATCTATATATGGTGTTTTTTTATTAATATAGAATTTCATATATATTTAAATAGTTTTCTAATTATTTAGTGTTAGTTTATATACAATTATTCTACTATTTTATTTTAAATAAACATTTTTCATGATTTTAGTATACGATCATATAATGAATTTATTCTATTCATAACCATATGAATAGAGGTATTCTTAAAATAGTGAATATTATTAGCTCCTTCCAACCACCATTTTCAAGAATGTGAGTTTTTATTAAATCTCATGTAACTATTTATTTCTTTATTGGGTGCTTCTTCTAATTAATGTTATCAATAAATTATCTAAAGTACTATATCAATGTCATCATTATACCTAATAGTATACAATAATTTAATTCATCCATCTTTTACTTATATATTAAAATCTAATTTTGTGATATTCCTATAACATTTTATTTTTAAAAACATTTTGAGAATTTAGTAATAATATTTTACATTTTTTAGGAAAATATGATTTCATATTTTAGTTTAACGAATTGTTTCATCTTTTATGGTAATATTTATTTCAAGAATTTGAGACCATAAATTTCATACAGTTTATAAATTAATTATATTAAATAAATAAAATTCTATATACACATATAAACATTATTTAAAGGGTTTCTATTATCATAAATTGTGTATGATTTTTAAAAATTATATATATATATATATGTTAAAATAGTTTATATTATTATAATATTATATTGTAATACTAATTATATATTCATATTGGTTATATATTGTTATAGTTTATTTATTTAAATTTAAATAAATTTTATATTTTTCATGGCTTTAGATATGATAATATAATATAAATATATATAATGAAAAGATATTCTTTTTGTGCAAAAATATTGATATTCCAGAATCATAACCAAGATTAAGGTGAGATCATTGTCTTCAGTGGTATTTCTTAGAGTGAGAAAATTGATGCTTTAAATTCTTATTATTCCTTGGATGTCAATATTTCTTTTAATTATTTTATCATTATCAATAGTGATAATTAATTGACTATTATTGTATTTTATGAGTGTTGTACTAAGGACATTGATATTATTTACACTAGGAAATTGAAATTTTTATTTTTCGTATGTGGGTTTAGTTAACCCACATTCATATTCAATATGTAAATTTAATCATTTTAACTTGTTTTATTAAACTTATTGATCATATAATTATGTTAACACTAACATAATCATTGGGTATCAACCCTCAATTTAAAATATATATAATATAGTTAATGTCTATAATACCATTTCAATTTTCATATTTTTAGTAATTTTATGAAGGTATTTCTCATAATGACTTCTTGGATAACTGCATTGTTACTATTTTATATACCATATCAAATATGCAGAGTGTGAAATAATTGGTTTTATACATATCAAATAATTTAAATAGTCTGTATATCAAATATTTGTATTAATAATTGTTTATATAAATAAAAATGTTTTATTTAAAAGTTGTGAATCAAAATGGATTATTTTAATTAATTTCATGTGTTATCATTTATATGTGTTCTCATTTATAAATGTTATATTTGTAATAAATATTTTTCATATATCTATAATTTATGGGTATATTCTAATATAGATGTAGATGCTCATGATGATAATGATGCTGGTGGTATGAGAGGAGGAGATAATGATGTTTATGATTTTTTAGGATATGATGAGGGTTATGATTTTTCTACTCAAACTAATATTGAGCAATATTTATAATGTAAAATTTATTCATGGTTTTTACATTAAATATTATCTTGTAGTTTTGTTTTATTTATATGATATTCATGTAGAAATTTTATATTTATTATCTTGGATACTGTTTGAATTACGGTGATATATATTGTATTTGGATTGAATTTTGTTTCTATTGTGGTGGAGTTTTACATTATGATGATGTTATTTCTCTTCTATAGGGTATGAGTGCTACTATAACATATTAGGTAGGAGGTTTTCTTTTGTATGGTGTATGTTTTATGGAATGTTATTGTGTAAGAGTTATTTTATATCAGCTAGAGGACATGATTGTTGTTTTATTTTATATTATCAATAATATATGAGTTATTACAGCAAATAACATGATAGTATGAATTCTATTAGTTTTTATCACAATAGTGTAATAGTTTTTTTCTTATAGATGGGGAATACTTCCATGATCACACTAGATTCAATATTGATGTTTCTATGGGTATCTTATACATGCATGTGGATTTTTTCATTGGATATGATTCAACAAGATCCACCAGTGGTTGCTGGTCCATTTACATATTCATGCCCATTGAAATAGCTAGTATCCTTATTTCCATAACAATATGAGCCACAAGACTTATAATTGTGGCTAATATATATATGCATTTTTTCTTCTCCTATTACAACACTCATTTCCCATGGCTATAGTTGAATTTTCTAGATGTTTTTTTGAATGTTTTTTCCATACATTTATTAGATTAAAAATTAATTTCCCTCAATAACCACCATTTCAATTATTATTTAGTGCACATATCATGAGAATGGAAAATGTAATCCTCTTATGGATAAATTTGAACACAAAATGAATTCATGAATTCTCCCAACATCATTATTTCTAATGAATCCAAAATTGAGTTTCCAAAATTTTATAAACACATTCTTTTTTCATGTAATAATAATGTCATTAATATAATAAAATAATAATGAATGTTTCCACATTACTTTTCTTAACGATATTTTTTCTCCACTCAACATTTCTTAAAATTTAGTTATTTCAAAATTGAGTCAACAATAGAATATGATTTCCTTAGTCCTTGTTTGAACCCATATAAGTCATTCTTATATTATAAATCTTACATCAAAATATTATAAAAATATATATATGGATTTTCTATGTAAACTCTATCTTTAAGCTCATTATTGAGGAAGATGAACATGAAATTCAATTGGAAATTGTGGTATCTTGTGTGAGTAGGGAATAAAAGAGATATTATCATAGTTATAATCCTTAAAACTGGAGAAAATGTATCCTCAATTTCATCCCCATTAAAATAAGAAACAAAATTTTGAAATGAGTTTTATTTAATTCTCTTCACTCCCCCATATTCATTCAAACAATTACTAGACACACACTATGTTCAAATAAAAATATTATTCTTCAACATATGTACCAACTATAAGCTATTGTTTTTATTAATATATATTTACTCTATATTCATAGTATATAAACATTCTTGACACTAGAATGATCTATTTATACTTATGGGTTCTACATGAGAAAAAAATGAGTTTTGTGATGTCATCCTCGACACGGTATTTTTTTTATAATTCTTGACCTTAAACAAAAATTATATTTTTTACTTATACATATATTATAAACATTGGATGAATTGAATTCATTTTTTTCATTACACTACATTGTTGAATCATCATCTTCCACATTAAAATTATTATAATCCTCAACATTTTGTTTTCAGCTTGATTTCCATTATATTCTCCACTATATAACTAACTTTTAGAACTTCTTATTTCCTATATACAATAATTAATAGAGTTTTACAACACCTTACCAAGGTATAAATTAATAATATTTCATGATCCCTTATTATAATAATGATATCCACTTTAATTTAGAGGATTATGAAGGAACAGTCCATCAACACCTCTCTGGTCATACTATCAAATAATTTTAACATTTTACATAGAAAACACAATGTTTGTCAAATAAACTCACATAATCAAATGTATGTGTTTTATTTTTTAACAGTTCAAAAGGATATATGTAAGAATTTATACAATATAATCAATAATTTTGAATATGCACCACTATCCCAATTTCTCATCTCATAAATAATCATAATGTCATATGCTCCTCCAATATTGTTCAAGAAATATCCACCAATGGTTTTTTATATAAATAAATAATAATAACTTTTTATCAGATATTCGGTACAATAAACCATTGAAGAACAACATTTTCATATAGATATATTACAAGCATTGCAAATATGTACTCAAATCTGTTATCTATGGTAATTATCTTCAATGATAAAGCACATCCTTTTGAACCATTCTCTAGAAACATTTAAAAATGATTAATACCTCTTATTTATGAGTCTTACAAATAATACATATAAAATGATTATATTTATAAATATATTTAATGAAATAATTATCAATTTTTGTTAATTTCATCCAAAAATAAAAAATATATCATAATGAATAAGATTTGATAAGTAATTATAGAGACCAAAATCATGACGTACCTGGACATTACATTAATTTTACGGAATACATAATACATAAAAAAACCAACACTCAAGGATTGTAATAGTTTATTGTCTTTGGAAACCCGGAACATAATCTTATAATCACGGTGAAAGATCATCAAGATATCCCAAAAAGATCTTCCCCTTGTTTTTTTACCTAAAACCTTTCTTAATATCCTGGGGAAAAGAAAGCAAATAAAGGGTGAGCTCAAATGCTCAGTAAGGGTAATCATGGAGAAAATAAAACAAACAATATTCATTAGAACTTAAAAACATGAACATATTGATTAAACATCAAAATCTTGAGCAATGACATAAAACATGGCAGTACGTAAGGCATAGATCATAATGGAACATCAATCATGATAATATAGAATGGGAATAAAATATATAATTGTGTAAAACCATTAGCCACATGATGTGATTTCCAAAGTAGCCAAGGCATTACTGCCAAGACTATCTATGTGGACAAAGTCCCTTACTGAATCAAGTTCACTCCTCGTTTCAGTCATGTATCACTAAACCAGATTAACTTTCCGTTATATCCATGTCTATCTCATGAGATATAAATATTTACATAATTCAATGGAAGGTGATATAGGTCCCGGACATCTCATATTGAAATAATTCTTACGTGCTCCACAACACAATCATTAATCATGCATCATAACCCGAAGAATAAAATGGGTTTCATAAACATCATCCCATCTTAACATAATCAATATAAAACAAACGGATACATTTAATCATAAGAAAAATCAAACCATTCAAATAATAAAGACATTATAATTGAAACATAATCATACTAAATAATTTCATCTTATATGGGAAATAGTTTTGAATAAACACTTGAAATTAATTCTTGAGGAAAATATCCTTTCTTCTTCAAAATTATTTTCTTTTCTCAAAATGTCGTGTGATTATAAAAGTAATAGAATTTTGTTGAAAATAATCATGAAATATTGGAAAATAAATATTCATGGAAATAATGTTTTAGGAAACCGTAAAAAGACATTCATTCTGTATAAGTTAAAAAAATTCTTCTCGTACTTTTTCCGGAAAAGTCAAAAAGTACTTTATATGGTAAACAAAGGAATGATTGCTTCAATATAATTTCGTAAAAGAAAAAAAGGGAAAAATTACTTTAAACATGCATGGAATAATAGTAATCATTTTATGAAAACATTTTTAGAAAACATGGACATGGATGATAAACATAACCCTAGTAAATACTTACTAACAAACAATCTCAGATAAGAATGAGATTGGAATAATTCCCCTTACCTTATGTCTGATATGCTTTTTATGTATCCAAACCTCCTGTATAATGATTTAAATAATTTTGTTGACTTATTAAAGAATCATATTCATTGTTATGATATCATATATTGTTCACTTATGACTTTATATTACCCATTCTTTTGTAAATTCCATGTTAAAGCACATTTTTGGGTAAAATCGTTTCATTTATCGTACATGTTTCGATTCATTTTCGTGATATTATTAGTTATATCCTTATTTACATAACTCCATAATGTAAATGATTATTTATATATAATTTATATTCATCATATAAATATATATGATAGATCAATAAATGGAATGAAATATACCATTCATGGAGACGGTAGGTCGTACGTACGCATGAACGTCGTTTTGGTTTCCTTATTGAATTAAATGGAATTAAGTAAATGAAACCTATATTTACCTAAATCTAGTATCATTATTATGTAATATAATTCATGATTATTTATTATATATATACTTTATAATCATACTTGAATGGTTAATCATAGAAAATGAATCTCATCACATTCGTGGAGACTGTAATAAGTACGAACGCACGAGCGATGATATCAATCTCATAATTATTGAATAGAATTGGAGTGGATTATATAATATATCCGAATCATTATGATGTTATAATAACCATATATAGTTATTATTTACACCATTATACCCATCCAAGTAAGGGGTTGTTGGAAAAACTATTTACACCACATCGTGGAAGTGGTATTTCGTACGTACGCACTTGCGGTGATTTCATTTTCAGTATAATGGATAGAAGGTGAAATGGGGTTATTTCATATTTATAATATTATATCAGTATAATAGTGATACTTATTTTATTACTTTATAGTTATTAAACTAAAGAAGAAGAAGTTGAAGAAGAAAGAAACTTGAAAGAATCGTTAGAAGAGATTACCTCTCTTCTTCGACGCACCTCCTTGAAGATTCCACTTAAGGGAATAGAGCTTGTCTTTTGAGAATACCAGAACCTACCAAAGATTTATAGTGAAGTGAGGAAAAGAAATGGGTATAATTTGTCTGAGCTTTAAGGCTCAAATTATTGTGAAGTGGAGTGGGAGGAGGTTTACTTTTATAAGGAAGGATAGGGGTACCTTTGGAAACATAAGAAATATTATTTTATAATAAATTCAAACCCCACTTGAAAACCTCAAAAAAATAACTCAATTCAAATATTTGATGATCTAAGGATGTAATCTCATCATCCAATAAGATTTAGACCTGTTGGTAGTTTATTTTAAACCTTATCAACTTGATTTATCATTATTTAATCTATTTAATTTTACTTGTGGTAATAAAATTCTAAATTTTAAATTGTTATAAATACATACTTAAGTTTTGTAAATTCCCCATAATTGGAAACTTTATAACCACATAGACCATATAATTTTCAATTTGTAATTTTTTTAATATTTTTTTGATTTTGGAATAATTTAATAATATATTATTTTTAAAAAATATCAATAGTGTCAATTTTGACCCTATTCATTATTTGAATTTAACTAAAACCACACATAATATAAGTTCAAATAAAATATATAATAGCTTACTAATATGTAATATTCCTCAAAACAATTCATGGGGAACATTAATTTGTTCATATATTATTTCTTTTATTATTTTTAAAACCATTAATTTGGTATATCTCTTAATAAAATAATTACTACAACATTTTTTTGATAATGATTTAATATAATTATTTTTTTCATAAAAATAAAAAAATGCTATGATGAATATATATATAATACCTTTAAAAATAATATTTTTACTAGAATTTATCTTCTTAAAATCACAAATGTTTAATTGTTATATCTATTAAATTATAAAGGTGACATCTTTGACATCATTTAAAATAAAATAATATAAATGTCATAATCTGTTTTATAAGTCTCTAAATGGTCCAAAAATAGTCCCTTGTGGGATTAGGGTATTTCTATACTCGACCAATAATGTTTGGTCATGTTTATGGTCCTTTTGATAGGAATTATTATTTTAATTGAAACTATATTATTGATTTTTCATTAAATAAATAATTTCTACATCATTAATGTATAAGATATTAAGGTAATTAAATATTTCCTAAAAATTACAAATAAATTACCATGATAAAGAAAAACATTTTAAATTTCAAATGAGTATTTATAATAGAATTTAAATTCTATATAACCTTGTATTAAAAATAAACTAATTATTAAAGTTTTAGTGAGACATATTTCAGTTTCCATTAAATAAAATAAACAAAAGGTCCTAATCAAATACAAGTAAGTTCAATTAGATTCCATTTCGACCCAAGTATGATTTAGTGAAAAATATAATCATCCAATTATATTAGGACAATTTTTAGGGTAATTTCATAATATTATATTTACCCTTAATTACCCGATTTACCTATAACTATGGTAAATAAAATTTATAGTAGCTACAATTAATAATGACTAAGAAAATTATCTTATTAACATAATTTGGACCTACTGATTTCAAATATGGAATCTGTTTTTCCAAATTCAAATCACAGAAGTTACATAAATTAATTTAAAATTAATCATGTTGTTAAGAAAACGTGTTTTAAATGTTAACACGTTGCAAAAGATTGAAATGATTTTACCTATGAATTCAATGTAAAATCAATGATAATGACATTAATTAAATGAAATGGTAAAAATTTATTCTATTTATACTTTAAAACAATTCAATATTATAATTTAACCATATAAATTATTACGATGAAAAAAGATTGTTTTTAATTAAAATATACTGTGTTTTTTCTATTCATTAAAATATGAAAGTTATCAGATTTATATGAAAAATTTATCCAAAGTAAAATTTTATATCCTGATTACAAGGGAGAATTTTATTTTGTCAAATTGAACTTATAAACATATCAAAAACAAGATTTAAAGTAGTTGCGCCATGAAAAGGAGACAAAACTGCTTTTTTAATACTTATTTTACTAGAAAAAATTATTTTGTTCTCATACCATGTTCTAAAAAATGTGTAAGATAAATAATAATGTTATAAAATTAAAAATTTAGTGAAAACTATTCATAACAGCTAGTTCATAAAAATATTATAACAATATATCATTGTTTAGTGAAACTTGGTATTGCATACTACACACGCGATCGAGGAAGGTCGTGATTGCATGTTATGCATGCCAATTTAAGGATGCATGTAGTGAAAGCTTCCTTTGTTGTGTGTATAACATAATGAAAACACATTTCATTTATACATTAAATAGAATCTATACTTAATGTTCTGTAGAATAATTTCTACAAAACGAACTTGAAATTGTGTGAAACACAAGCCAAGAATAGTGTTGTGTATACTACATGCTAATATGTTGTTGTGTATAACAGAAGTTAATTTTGGTGTAGCGTACAAAACATAACATCAATGACATTAAAATAATATTTTTCATAAAATCTCGAGGTGTTACATTAATAATATGGAATCTACACCAACAGTTGTGGGGAATTTATAATCCTCAGAATATGGATTATATAAAAAATAAAATATATCTCTCTCTTATGTATTAGAACATCAAAAAACATGTAACCATTTAAAATATTTTTCATGTTCTTTTAACTAGGATGATCAAGTTGTTGGTGCCCCAACATATTTTTTTCTTTCAACAAAAAATTTCATTATCACCCTCATTAAAAAGTCATATCATATTCACTTATCTATAATGAAAAGATGAACATACTTTAACAACTTCAAAAAGGATCCAATCATTAAAAATAAACACTTCATGTATCAAAAAATTTAGAGACATTGGTCATGGTGTGCTTCTACTAGTTGGCATAATTTTTATTCTTATATTTAGGTATATCCTCATTCAATGATTAGATGATATCTTGGAAGTGTGTGATCCTTTCATCAAATTATAAAATCATATCATACATATTGGGATTAGTTTCACCCGCATATCATTTTCTTTTGAATGAATATATGATAAAATATACTCCAATTTTTTTTTCAGAGAATCACCTGATGATACTATTGTAGTTGAAGTCACACTCACTAAATTATGAAATAATATTTGTAGGTGCAGATACATACATGTATAGATTGAAATACACTCCATAGATTCGGAAATACGATAAGTGGATAACTGGTGAAACTCAATTTTTAAGACATTTGGATGTGGTATAAATATCCCTTAACTTGTTTAATATAGGGGTGGTACGTCACCTATTTAATATGGTTATCTATTTTTTGAACAATTTTTACCATAATATCATAACAATGCAGTATAATTGATAATATGGTTATTATTTGAGAATATTTTTCTAAATGGGAGTTGAACATGTTATGGTGTAGGTTTTATAAATTTGGGCCAAACCTTTTAAAAATACTACTCAAAACAATATATTGTTATCTACATCACATAAATGTTTATGTTAGGTAAAAATAAAACATTTAAACTTAATTTATAATTGGTTTATATAGGTATAAAAATAATGAATATTATGTTATAAAATATAAATGTTTTTTGTTAAACAATTGAAAACACCTTCTTTACCCCTATTAGTTGTTCTTTCACAATGAACCAAGACCCAAATTATTTATTAGAGTATTGGTTCCCTCTATTTGGACCTTAATTATATTTCCTAGTAATTTATATATGATTTCATGAACTTTAGGTTTTATAATGATGAAAAAGTAGATCCAGAAATTGAAAAACCTACTTTTATCCCTATAAATATTTTTTCATGTGTGTACCAAGATATTACTAAACAGAAATAAAATTGGGATTATAAAGGTAGTCAAAAGTAATAATAAGAAAATTTATACATCCATAAAATGAAATAAAATATGGTGCAATTTGTATTGTTAAATATGTTGATCATGAGTTCTCTAGTTCTATAAGATCAATCTGTAGTGAATAAGATTTCAATGAGTTACTTTGTGACTTCTATTCTGAATTAAAGGGTTACTTCATGAAAATAATTTCTGATGTTTTTAGTTACATATTTCTAAAAATCCAACAGATACAAGATGAGAATACACATCAAAAGTAAGATGTGGTTTACATGGAAGAATAATTAATAGCGAATGTGATCTGCTATATCACCCTCATAAACCATGTGAAATTTAAGGTATAAAATAGCAAAATTTTAAAATATATAGTATTTTAGTAGTTGATTAATTAAAAAGGGTTCTCTATTAGAATAAATTATTCAGGAATGTGGTTTAGGAAATGGTAAAAGAATGGAATAAATTTCTGTAAGTCTCCATGAAAATCTAGAAATCACAGTTAGAATCTAAATAAAAGAGTAGAACAAAATGTTAGATTTCAATACAAGTGAGATGTATGATACATTATGATTGTAATAAAACATGAATTTTACAGACATTGCCATTTCAGGGAAATTTTAATTTTTGATCTATATTATGGATAGTTTCAGGAATTTAGATATATGTCATGAATCCATGTATTGAATTATCTCCGAGAGAAGGTTTTTGTGTGAAAAGAGAACGAGTTGGTTGTTTGGGTTCTCTGGTGAGTGTTAGATAAGTGTTGGATTAACCTTGGAGACAATTATATTTTCATGTTGCAGACCATTGAATAGTCTTGGGTGTTACAACATAGAGAGGGATGTGTCCCTTTGTGTGTTTTCATATTGGGAGAAATCCTTCACTGCATCCTAAGGGTTATTCAATGGTGTGTGTTTTCTAGGGGTGTGTTTAAGAGTTATGGATTGTGTCCATGATGTAGTAGTATAGGATTCATCCTATATAGGGATCCTATAGGAAGGTTCCCAACTATTTCGACATAGGGTCTAAACTATAAGAGGTAGAGGCCCAAGGTGTTGGGTGTTCTACCCCTTTATGGGTAGTTATGATGAATCTGATAGACACGATGGATAGTGGCCCTATCCTATCCATTGAATAACACAATGTTTCTACATGGTTGAAAATATAGTCTAGTGTAGGGTTTCGTATGGAATATCTTTCATTACAGGGGGTCATTAATACAATAACAACTGATCTCTCACAAAATATTTCATTGGATGAATGGATATAATACAACTCTAAAGGGTTGCACAACTAGAGGGAGTCCTAAATGGGGTTTGGATATGCAATTGAGGGAAATGACATGGATCCATTCTACTCACTGCTTTAAGGGTATGGTAACATGGATCTTGGGGTTACTCTCTATGACCACAGTAGACCAATTTTCTTAAAAAATTTGATGGATAACGATTTAAAAATCAGCAATTTGATTTTAATTCGTTGAGGATATTTTGGAAGGACATTTAGACAACCCTCTCCCCAACTCTTCTCCATTGATTACCCAATGTTACAAGAAGGTTCATGGTGTGATATATAGGTGGTTCCAGATTAGTTTTATGTTTATATCATTTAATATAGGTTTAAATCATATCCTTGTGATTTAGGATCAATTGGGTTATATTTCATGTTCCAATTCCATTGGATCAGGGTGGAATTTGGTGAGGATGACTGGGATTTTTTCCAAAATTTAAAGTCGGACTTGAGAAGATTACCATAAAAGGTTATATGCTGTTCCACTTTGAAAAAAATTCCTAGTTAATGTTTTATCAATTATACAACATTAATTTAAATTATATAATTAATTATAATTTTGTATATTTAATTATTTTTCATGTTTTGAATTATACAAGAGATTAGGATGTGTTATAAGCTTAGATGAGTCATTGAAAAGCTTGAATGAGGATCATCTGAGAGTGGATAGGATGGTAACACTATTTCGGGAAAACTTGGCCCCTTTAATAAAAATAAATAAGTTTTTAATAATTATTTATTACTAGATTCATGATTCATGGGACTCAGTAGATAGATAGCGATTGATAGGGCCTTGGGTAGAAGAAATAAAATGGTGTTCAACCTATTATGCTAGAGATAATTTCCCTTTAAGATATAGGTTATTTGGGATCACCCATAGACAATCCCACCAATAGGATAAGTTATTAGTTGAGTTGGTGAGAGAGAATAGGAAGGTATCAATGTAAAAAATCGTGATATGGGTAGCCTATGGTGGTCTCTCCAGTAAAATATGTTTAGGAAATGGAGGGATCTAAATGGTGAAAATGAGTGAGATGGATTCACATCTCACACTGGATGAGTGACACCATATGGGTGGTGGATTGAGGCATAGTGAGAGTTGTGAGTGGGATGATTCCTTCTAAATGAGAAGTGTGATACATAGAGGTGATTCCTTTATTTGATGGGATGATATGTCTCACATCATAAAAGTATAGTGATACCTAGGTATGGGTTGTTGGAATTACACAGAGGCATGTTATTAGGATTCTAATGGAGTTTTAAATAGGAATTGTAACACGCCTATTATGGTTAGGATTGTGTATAGTCAATAGGATGTGTTTTCATAGTTGGGTGAAAAAAGAAAGACAAAAAGTAAAAGAAAAGACCAGGATGGGTCTAGAGTCCTAGTGGACACCTAGATAAGATAGATGACTGGTGATTCTAGATTAGAAGATAGTTCTCAACTAACTAGAAACAAAGGATTAGATAGGATATATATTCTATTGCATATGGGTTTATGTTCATGTGATAAAAGACATAACTAGTAATGGAGAGGAATATGAAGGCCCGACCACACAATGAGTGAGATGAAACTATATGGACTATTATTGGTGATATGTAGTCCTCATGTGCATGGTGATGCACATAACCTGAAGTATGGTTGTTTCATAGAACAATACATTTCCTTGAGTGAGAAGGCATGAGTCATGATACTGGAATACAAAAAGTGACAGGGTTAGGTCAAGTTATGATGTGAGGAAGATTAATGGACCCTTCCAGGGGAAATATTGTAGTGGGATAGGATCTAAACATGAAATAATTCATTGTTTCCTTTTGTATTGGGTAATGGACTTGGGTGTGAGACTCTACCAAATCTCATCGCGTTTGGGGTTGAGTACATAGTCAATTTGAATCATGATTATTCGTGTAAAGGATGAGTAGAAGGTACGATATCAAGAGGTGATACAATAAGGTGGATTCTATCATTCCTCTGAATTAGGATTGATTCGATGTCATCATGTCCTAGTTAGTACTAGATGACCTGATGTGTGCAAAGATATGGAGACCTGGTTATCAAATAGAATCTTTCAAACATGTGTCCATGTTTATTTTTCTCATCCATAACGCTATATGTTAACATATACTAGCGGAACACGGAAAACCCCTCACTGAGATGTTTTTCTAACACCCTATATGATAACCCTACATAATTTGCAATATTTATGTTTTTTATTCTGTTATTAATGGGTAGTGTAGCGGATCATCTGAATGCAACATGACTAACATTTGAAGATTGGGTGTTTAATACGATACTTGATAAAATTATGGAATGTTTTTTTGTTTATTTGTATGTGGGATCAACCTAGTGTATGATCATTATTTTATTTGTATGACCATGGGTCCATTTTATAAAATTTACATTTGTTATAGAATATTCTTATATTAGGTTATGTATACTATGTATATGTGATGGATGATTGTTCAATTATTTTTTTGTTTTATGACTTTTATTTGTGGAATTAATATTCCCAATTTATGGATTAGGCCCTCACCACTAGAAAATATCCTCAAAAGTACAAGTAGGTATTCCTAAGGTCATGAATCTCCTCATCACAAGGGATTTTAAAGGGTTCCATGTGATGGGACATTACAAAATGGTATGAGAAATTTTTTTTGTATAACTATTTTAGATGAAGGTAATTTTTTTCATTAAATTTTTTGGAGTCTATTATGGTACTCAAATTGGTGAGTCGTGAATCCCATTAAAGTGGGATATCCTGGTTTCAAGTTGTATACAATTATTGTTCATCATTTTATCTATTCTGTTTGATATTTTTATTGAATTTGACATGTTTTCTAAAGATTATATATTTTTATTCTTTTACCATCCCCAATAATCCAGTAGTTTCACATTATATTTGGACTGATAAAATCACTTTAAAAGGAATTATTGTGTGTATTTGATTTCACAAATAACAAGATGGTTCAATTATTTATGTTTAAATAAAATAAAATATGGAGTTTCCCCATATAACATATTTATGGTATTCCAGTTAGTAAATACATATTTTTTCATTGATGGAAGGTTATGTAGATCCTAGTTTATCATGTTCTCTTGTAATGAAAATATTGTCCCATTATGGGAGAGATTGATAGCGCGTCCCTTCATGGGTTGGTACAAGAATTTAATTACCAATAGTTTATCAAATGATGGAAATTATATTCCTTGAGGATAGGTTTTAGTAAAATAATGTGTCCACATTAATCTATTTTGTTATTTAATGTGGTTTCCTAGTGAAATTCTAGTAAATCAATGTTGGTAGTTGTGAAGATACCCTACTTGGGATGAGGAAAAAATATGGAATGCCTTCTGATTGGTATCAAGGTTAGGTGAGAGGATAAAATTAGTTGAATTCCAAGAAATTTTTATTTTATACATGATTCTATGGTGTATTGTTTCGAAAATTAAATTTAATTATATAAAGTGATCATTTTATCACAATTAATCTATTATATAATGAACATTCTAATATTTCATGGTACAAAAAATTATAGTTAAACAGGATGATTAAATTGATATGTATTATTTAGATAATTAATATATTATCAATAATAATTTGTTATATTATTTACAATTAATCATATATTTATTTTCAATTTGATAAATACATACAAATGATCATTTTGTTGTTAAAAGTGATAATTTTAAGAAAAAAAATTTCCATGCATAAGGATTTTCAAAATAATTTAAATAAAACAACACCTAATAATTAATGAATTTTATTATATTTATATAATTTTTATCTATCTGAATTAATTAACATTCATATAATAATTATTAATATTCATTAATTTAATTTACTGTCATATTATCCTAGAAAAAATAATTTCTCTAAAAATCTATTTATCATCCCATTTTTCAGGTGTATTTATAAATTAATTTATACTACTTATAAAAACTTTATTTGATAAAACTGATTCCATATTTGGAATCATGAGGAAATTTTTTTCTAAATGTGTCCTTTTTTTGGGCATTATGAATTGTAACCGTCGTAAAATGTATTACCTAGGAAAAGGTAACACGAGATAAACAAGGAAAAAAACAAGATAATGAGTCTTAAAATACTTCCAAAAACATGCCTATATTTAATTATAAGAGATTAATAATACCGTCCCTCTATATAATTAAAAATAGATTATATTCATTCCACTATTCATTGATAAATACCAATATATTATTCCATTTAAATGAAAATTCCAATATTTCACTATCTTGCTTTCTAATTTATTTTATATGTTATAATTGGGATAAGAAGGTATAATGAATCAATATAAAATTTTATTCTGACCATAATTAATTTATATTTTTTTAAATTTTAAATGAATTTTAAATTACCATAAATTCATACACAACCAGGACAGACTGCTTATACCTATAATAGAAAAATAAAAGTAAATGATTTTAAAAACATCAAATGTAATATTTTTTTATTTATAATTGTTTGAAAATAATTCCATGAGTAATTATAATATATTTTTTTTAAACTGTTAATTTTTCAATTCCATAACTATCATGAATAATTTTAAGTAAAAATATGTAAATATTTCTTAAAATGACATTAATGGCATTTCACATTGAATAATATTCTCTTAAGCGATTTTAAAACAAAAAAAACAAAATTATACAATATGGTTGGGATATAGTCTAAAATATTGTATTTTAAATCATTAGAAAACTTTTATATAAATATCATATTTATTAAAATTTTGGAATGAAAAATAATTTATCCTAGATACGGATGGAATTAATTAATTAATGTGAAAAACCAAATGATAATATTTAATGTTCCCTATAAGCCTATAATTCATTTTGAATCTATTTCAATATTAAATTATCTTATCATCAAAAAAAATTCAAATTTTTTCCATTTTCACATGAAAATAATTTACAATATTTACATCATTTAAGTAATTACTTTTTTGTACTTCCTCCATTGGCCTGAAGGCCTTCATTTTTTAGTGGTTTTGATAATCCACTTTTCTAGGGGTGAAGATAACCCCTTATAAGGCTTGTAGGAGTAAGTATTACATATCCCATAGGCAATAAAATAATTCATTACCTGTAGGATTAAAAAATGACATACAACCTAGACTATCTACATGGAAGTAATCCTCCCCATCATCTTCATCGTGAAATAAGTTGTCCACTTTCACATGGCTGTTTGGCTTGGCTTTCCAGTGCATACAAAGGCTTATCTTGATGGCAGGTGCCACACACTCTCATTTATGAAATGCATTTAGCTTCTACTGTGGTGAAATCTCTTTTCGCATCATCCTTCTAGAGGTTGTTCTTTATAGGTTTTCTGGTTTTCATCTGCACTTATGGTGACCCGTCGTCCTTGAGGTAACCTGAAAGCCTTACTGACCCAAAGGAAATAAAGGATTGGGGGACCAAATCGGGTCCAAAGGCCCAAACAGTGGAATATTCAAAGCCACTATAGTGCCGAAAAGTACATGATATAGTATTTCTACAATTCTTCTACCGTAAACCGGAAATATGCCTCTCTCTGGAGTTGATCCTTAGTCACCTGGATGCACTTAAGGAGTGCTCATCAACTGGGCTGAGGCTCATATGAATTTCCTTCATTTAACAATAAAAGGACCCAAACTCTCCTATATTATTCACCCCAACATTGTTAACATATCAATAGTAAATCATGAAAAATATATCTCCCCAATACCATTACTTATTTTACATAGATATTGGTTTTCTAAAAATATCTATCCTTGGGTCCTTATGTTAAGTTCTAATGGTTTTTCCACAAATAATATTTAAACATCATAACCAAATCTTTTCAAGAGAATTTGTTCTTATATATAATCTAATTAATTTTACCCTATTAATATAATAATAAGGTATAATTCGAATAATTTAAATTTATTATGATTTATAATTAAATTTTTTTCAAATATTTATCAATCGTATTGAAAATGGAAACATCACTCGTGCGTACTTGTAGACTACTACCTTATGAGTCGATGTGTATAATTTTTCATTAATGCCTCATATAGAAGGTATATATAGGTGTATTAAAAGACATAACATGTTATTTTTTATTAATATCACTCAGAGAAATTAAAATAATATTTATATTTCCACCCATATTCTTGGATAATGATAACATTGATCATGTGTGCGTGTGGACTGCCAACTCCCTGAAGCAATGTGATTGATTTTTCATTACCATATAATTGCGATAGTTATAAAAATGAAACTATTAAATAAATATTATATTTATTAAATTAATATTTGAAGTGCCCAGATCAGTGTGAATCACTGAGAGGGGGAGGGGTGAATCAGTGATCCCTTAAAACTTTTTACTAATTGATTCTTTATCAATTAAACCTCTATGGCTGGTTAAAGCCTCGATCCACTCTTCTTGTATCTCTCAACCTTTCCCGGATAATGCAGTAATGAAAAGGCACAGGACACAAGGATTTACAAGGTTCGGCACCAAAGGCCTACATCCTTGCCATGCTCTCTCAGCATGGATTCTCCCATTATAACTTGTTAGAATTACAATGGTCGATACAGCTTCCCACCGTATCTCTCCTGAGTCCCACAGGAGGGTCTTTATACTGCGTCCCACAGTGTTACCAGAGTCCCACTGGCCTGCTCCAGAATCCCACTGAAGACTTCTTCTCCCTGAGTCCCACAGGGTCTTCTCCTGGCTCCTCGAGTCGCACGAGTAGCTCTTCTTCACTTTAAGTTCTTCAAGTATCTTCAGCAGTCTGGGATAAAGACTGCTGGCCTTGCTCTATACCTCTGATCACTTGTGATGATCTGGATCTTCTCAATCTACTGAAAACTCAGACAACCAATCTCTTTAACTTCAGTCTGGCTCAGTCTCAGTTCTGGTCTTGGACAACTCAAATGCACACCACTGATTTGGCTTTGTTCACGTGTGCACGTGCATGCATGCATGCATGCACTCCCCTTCTACTCTTCTTGGTGCAGTAAACCCTTAGAGGGTGTAATTTTTTTTCAGCACACACTTACTTCTCAAACTTCACACACTTTATGCAATTTGTCTACACACATAAATGTGTTTTATACATTAGTGTGTGAGTCTCTTCTTTCTTCCTTCTTCTAAGTGTGTTCACTTCACTTAGTGCACACACATTAGGTTCGGCCTCCTTATCTCATTGCACACAAAACTTCTTCACTTTGGAAAACACTTGAGCTTGGCCTATTTCTCTTGCAGAGCACACTCACTTCCTTGTTCTTTTAATCTTCTTCAAAGTGTGCACTTCACTTATGCACACACTTGGTTCTTCATTTTTCACACACAAGGGCTACGGCCTTCTCTTGTTCTTTTTGCACACAAAGGCACTAAGGCCTCGGCCTTCCTTCTTCACCTCTCACACACACAAAGTGTGGTATACTTGGCCTCAACTCTTTTGCACACACTCAACCCGTAGGTTCTTCACTTGGCACTTGTGCACACACTTCGGTTCTCCTTTATTTGCACACCTACTGCCCGTAGGGCCTTCACTTACTTGGCACACACACACTAGGGATGTGGTGGCCTTCCTCCTTATGCACACACACGGCCACGGGTCCTCTTCTGTTTTTGCACACACAAGCCGTAGAGTTTCACTTTGCACACACAAGGCTATGCCTCGGCTTCTCCTCTCCACTTGGCACACACACGAGGCAAGGCCTCGGGTTCTTCTTCTCCTCTCAGCACACACACGAGGCAAGGCCTCGGTCTTCACCTAGCCTTCGGGCGCGCAAGGTGCAAGGGGGTGTGGCCCTCTTCCTGTCTTCAAATGCCGCGCAGGCTCAAGTGTGCAAGGGTGCAATACCCTCGGGCTCCTTCCTTCTTCAACAGCCGCACAAGGGTGCAGTGGCAAGGCGCGCAAGTTCCTCCTTCCGCGGGGCGCACAAGTGCAACACCCGCGGGATCTTCCTCCTGCCGCGCAAGGGTGCGGGCAGAGAGGGAACAAGAGTCTCGAGCGCGCAAATATGCGGCTCGGCTCCTTCCTGTCGCGCAAGAGAGGCGCGCAGGGATCTCTTTCGGGGCTCGGGTGGCACCGAGAACAACAGCCGCGAAAATAACTTCCGCGGGGCTTCTACTTCGCGAGGCAGAGGCTTCGCGGGACTCGGTTTTTCAACAGAGTTTCAGCAAGCTTCATTGAGGTCACGACCTCTCTTTATATAGGCGAGGAGAGCCTCGGTTCATCCGCATGGGAAATCTTGAAACACCGAGATCTTCGGATCTTTAAAATCTTTCCAAGTTTTTTGCGTTTTTCTCTTCGGTGCACGCAGGTTCTTTTATTATTTTCTTCCTCCTCGTGCATGCGATTTATAACGCATGCACGGCCTCTGTTTAGGTCTATCCATGCAAAACATGAACACCCGAGTGGCCACGCACCTTCGGTTTGCTTCGGCCTTCATCGAATTCATCATCTGGTAGCATGCATGCTCATCTTAAGGCATTGTTGTGTTCGGTATGCTCAGACGATTCCAATGGACACTTCGGTTTGATCGGAGGTGGCCGGATACTCAAATTCTGTCGTCGGGAGGCACTGGTTCAGCGGCGGCTTCGCGGGAGGCTTCGACTCGAGCTCGAGGTGGAAGATGAGCTCTCGGCCGTCAGATCAGGCGTTTGAGATACATCGGGCGGCCTGGATTAGATCGCGGCGCCGCGGATCAGATGTGCGGCGCAGATCAAGCGCGCGATGAGACGGACGACGGAGATTTGCTCCCGGGATTTTTTGCGCATCCCACATCGAAACGCAGCCCGGTTTATCCGCGGCTTATAACCCAGGCGCTCCCTTGAACGGCCAGTTGAAACTCCTCCCTCCACGGTGCCGCCCCGCACCGTGTTCTCCCTGCGGGCGCGCTCTGCGCCCACTCTTGCTCCTGTGGGCGCGCTCTAGCGCCCCCTATGCTCCTCCGGCGCACGGGTTTCACCACCGCGTGCCCTCGGGGGCTTATACACGGCCCCCTGCGCTCCTCCGGGCGTGCCCCAGCCCCTCTGTGGTGTCTGCGGGTGCGCCCCTGCCGCCCTGAGCTCGCCCCACGGGTTCCCCCTTGGGCGTGGCGCCTTAGGCCCACATGAGCCTTGGGGTTGAACCCACAAGGTGCTCACGGGCTGGCCATATTTTTTTGGCAAAGTAACAAATAGGAATTTGTCAAAAACAAAGTCCTCCATGAAAAATACCAATTCTAAATGCCAAATGCCTCCTCCTCTTCTTCTAAGCCATTTGATATTCCTCCATTATCTTCAACGTATATTCATTACTTAGGAATGAAATTCCAAATGGTTCATCATCAATTATCTTCTTCATCTCCTCTTCCATATGTGTTCAATACTTAGGAGGGACTTCTTTAACTGAATCTCATATAAATCTTCAATGAATCTTCATTGATCCAATTAGAGATCAAGTTGGATCTTCTTCAATTCACATGCACTAAGAGTTAGTACATTGACTTTAATAAACCACTTCATCCACTTAGAACTTGTGGATGGATCTTCCTCAACTCCTCATGCATTGTCACTACAATGCATGGTCTTCAAACAATGTTGTGACATTGTATCATCAGGATACAAGTTCTATGAACTTAATGATCAGCTCAGCAATCGTCAGATTTTACTAGAGAATGTTTCAACCACATCTCCTATGCCACTTAGTGAATCTCCTAAGTGACATGCATCTTAGTACCATGGCCATTCTCCTTTCCTCACCAACACCATCACAACCTTTGGCATTCACATCTTGGCATTCCCTGACTTCCATTCATTCCAAGACAACTTCATGTCTCATTGACAACAAATGCAACACAGTGCACTTCAATCTCCCCCTTTGTATTTGTTGTCAATACACTCCTTCAGCACATATGAATGGGTCAATATGTGTGCCAATATTTTCTCCCCCTTATTGGCAATCAAATGCAAAGGTGTGGTGTGGTTCACTTTCAAAAATCTCTTCCTCCCTTTGAAAAGTATTTTCTTGAAAAACACTGAGAGAGGGATGATGTCACATGTTCTTCTTTAGCAAAGAACCTTTAGTAAATCAGCTCTAAGACTACTTGGGCTAACCCGGTGTAGAAAACAAGAGTGATGTAACCAAGGTACTCAATGCTGTCCATAATTCTCTACACATGTGAGATCATGCTTAGGGGTTTGAAAATTTTTCAGATATAACAATGAATTGCTAAATCCTGCACATACTTCACAAAACTCATTAGAAAGTTCAGTGCAATGATAAAGCTCCCCCTTTCAACCATTTGTCTTCAATCAATACTCCCCCTTAATTGTCATGATGAATGCAATTAAGAATCAAGGGATGAAAGTATGATTGGAATACCTTTACTTTTCTCAAGATGATATTAATCTCAGAACATCATCTTCTTCAGATTTGCTCCCCCTCAAGGGGTGCACTCCATTCTGTCCAAACCATCCTCCAGTTGAGAATGATCATCATCTTCAATTCCCTGTAATGTTAGCACATGTAAATACCAATAATATAAGGGAATAAGATGGAACCTCCTTGGTTCATCAATGTGAACAACAAGGTTGAGAAGATTCTCTCAACCGAGATGTCCCATTTTCACCAGTCTTCACACTTGCACATTTGATCTTCATTGATGATTGTGCTGGTGTGGATCTCAATACATCTTCATGTGAAATCTTCTTCTTCCTTTTTGCCTTAGCAATTGCTAGAACTTCATCTTTAGATCTCTGGAGATCTTTGGCAAGTTGCAACTGATGTGGCCATATGACTAGTAAGTCACTTGGAAGTGTGGCCTCAGTTCTGGATATTCCACATGGTTCTTTTGATGCTGTTAAGCTACCTTTCTTAGGAAACTTATTTTCAACCAATCCCTTCTGCATCTTCTGGATTGATCGTCTGTTTGAGTCCAGTCTGCCTCTATTGAATTTCATGGCTTCTTTACAAAGATCCATGATATGTCCATTCTTTCCACAGTAGAAGCATGTTTTCTTGGTGGTCCTTCTGGATGCATCACCCTTCTTGGACTCAGACTCCAAGGACTTCTCTTCATTTCTAAAACACTTCTTGGGAGCATTTTCTACTTTCTTCTTGCTTCCCAAGGAATCTCTCTTAGCCAGGTTCTGTGATCTTTTCTTCTTTTGAGATCTGGATACAGTTGGAGATTGCCATGTATCTATTTGACCACTTTTGCAATCATCCCAGATGTTGTCAAGTAATCCAAATCTATTTGCAGTAAACAGATTCCTCTGGACCTGTGGATGTTGCTTCCTTTATTCTGGCTTGCTCCCCCTTGGCATGGGCTTCCTCTGTGCTTTGGCATTCAGTGGATTGTACCAACAATCCTTTGCACAATGCCCATACTTGTTACAACACCAACATTGACCCACAAATCTTGACTTTTTGATTCCTTCTGATTGTAGGGTACTTGTCTTGACCTGTTGTGCTATTTCAGGAGAGCTCTGCTTCTTTACTGTCTTCATCCATATTTGTTTGGAGTTATTCTTCCATCCTGCACTTTTTGTGGAAGCACATTTAGAAGCATCAGTACAAGATGGTATGGATGGTACCTGCTTTCTAGAAGTTGTTGCACTTTCACTAGAGGATGTCTTGCTTTTAGAATCATCATGCTCAATGCATACTTGAGTAGCAACATGTCTTCTTTCAGCTGACTGGGAGGCTTCAGCTTTGGGTGATTGCAGATTTTTCAATATCACCTCTAGTTCTAAGCATTTCATATTGAGGGAGTTCTTCTCATCCTCAACAGCTCTTAGCTTTCCTTCCCATTTCTCTTTCAGCTGTTTCATTTGGTCTTCATGCACCTTCTTTAATTCTTGCAATGAATTGTCCAGCTCCTTCACCAATTTGACCTTTTCTTCGAGTTGAGCATCTTTGACATTCATTGACACTTTGTGCCTCTTTTCCAGTGCATGGAAAACTTCTTTGATCATTATCATAAAGATTTCTTTCTCAGAAAGGCTTCTTTGCAATTCTTCAGCAGTGTCTTCATATCTTTCATTGCAAAGAGAAACTGTTTCATCCTTGGCATTTACTAGCTTTCTGAGAGTGTTGGTTATGCCAACCCTTTTAGCCAATTGATCTTCCATTGCATTGGCTTCTTCTTCTAACTGTGATTTTTCTTCATGAAGATCATGGATGCCTGTAGCTATACACTTTGCCACTTCCATGGGAACTGTCTTCTGAAGATATTTGAGTGCACTCTGAAGATCATTCATTGTTTCAACTTCATCACAGCTAGGACAGGCTTTCTTCATCTTCTTGCCCTGTTTCTTCTTTCTATTTTTCTAAGTCTTGGCAGATATCTCCATTTGAGGCTGGTCACTCATTTCCTCAAATCTGCACTTCATAAAGACTCCCTTGGAACTTTTAGAGGAAACCTCCCTCTGATACCAATTGAAGTGCCCAGATCAGTGTGAATCACTGAGAGGGGGAGGGGGTGAATCAGTGATCCCTTAAAACTTTTTACTAATTGATTCTTTATCAATTAAACCTCTATGGCTGGTTAAAGCCTCGATCCACTCTTCTTGTATCTCTCAACCTTTCCCGGATAATGCAGTAATGAAAAGGCAGAGGACACAAGGATTTACAAGGTTCGGCACCAAAGGCCTACATCCTTGCCATGCTCTCTCAGCATGGATTCTCCCATTATAACTTGTTAGAATTACAATGGTCGATACAGCTTCCCACCGTATCTCTCCTGAGTCCCACAGGAGGGTCTTTATACTGCGTCACACAGTGTTACCAGAGTCCCACTGGCCTGCTCCAGAATCCCACTGAAGACTTCTTCTCCCTGAGTCCCACAGGGTCTTCTCCTGGCTCCTCGAGTCGCACGAGTACCTCTTCTTCACTTTAAGTTATTCAAATATCTTCAGCAGTCTGGGATAAAGACTGATGGCCTTGCTCTGTACCTCTGATCACTTGTGATGATCAGGATCTTCTCAATCTACTGAAAACTCAGACAACCAATCTCTTTAACTTCAGTCTGGCTCAGTCTCAGTTCTGGTCTTGGACAACTCAAATGCACACCACTGATTTGGCTTTATTCACGTGTGCACGTGCATGCATGCATGCATGTACTCCCCTTCTACTCTTCTTGGTGCAGTAAACCCTTAGAGGGTGTAATTTTTTTTCAGCACACACTTACTTCTCAAACTTCACACACTTTATGCAATTTGTCTACACACATAAATGTGTGTTATACTTTAGTTTGTGAGTCTCCTCTTTCTTCCTTCTTCTAAGTGTGTTCACTTCACTTAGTGCACACACATTAGGTTCGGCCTCCTTATCTCATTGCACACAAAACTTCTTCACTTTGGCAAACACTTGAGCTTGGCCTATTTCTATTGCAGAGCACACTCACTTCCTTCTTCTTTTAATCTTCTTCAAAGTGTGCACTTCACTTATGCACACACTTGGTTCTTCATTTTTCACACACAAGGGCTACGGCCTTCTCTTGTTCTTTTTGCACACAAAGGCACTAAGGCCTCGGCCTTCCTTCTTCACCTCTCACACACACAAAGTGTGGTATACTTGGCCTCAACTCTTTTGCACACACTCAACCCGTAGGTTCTTCACTTGGCACTTGTGCACACACTTCGGTTCTCCTTTATTTGCACACCTACTGCCCGTAGGGCCTTCACTTACTTGGCACACACACACTAGGGATGTGGTGGCCTTCCTCGTTATGCACACACACGGCCACGGGTCCTCTTCTGTTTTTGCACACACAAGCCGTAGAGTCTTCACTTTGCACACACAAGGCTATGCCTCGGCTTCTCCTCTCCACTTGGCACACACACGAGGCAAGGCCTCGGGTTCTTCTTCTCCTCTCAGCACACACACGAGGCAAGGCCTCGGTCTTCACCTAGCCTTCGGGCGCGCAAGGTGCAAGGGGGTGTGGCCCTCTTCCTGTCTTCAAATGCCGCGCAGGCTCAAGTGTGCAAGGGTGCAATACCCTCGGGCTCCTTCCTTCTTCAACAGCCGCACAAGGGTGCAGTGGCAAGGCGCGCAAGTTCCTCCTTCCGCGGGGCGCACAAGTGCAACACCCGCGGGATCTTCCTCCTGCCTCACAAGGGTGCGGGCAGAGAGGGAACAAGAGTCTCGAGCGCGCAAATATGCGGCTCGGCTCCTTCCTGTCGCGCAAGAGAGGCGCGTAGGGATCTCTTTCGGGCCTCGGGTGGCACCGAGAACAACAGCCGCGCAAATAACTTGCGCGGGGCTTCTACTTCGCGAGGCAGAGGCTTCGCGGGACTCAGTTTTTCAACAGAGTTTCAGCAAGCTTCATTGAGGTCACGACCTCTCTTTATATAGGCGAGGAGAGCCTCGGTTCATCCGCGTGGGAAATATTGAAACACCGAGATCTTCGGATCTTTAAAATCTTTCCAAGTTTTTTGCGTTTTTCTCTTCGGTGCACGCGGGTTCTTTTATTATTTTCTTCCTCCTCGTGCATGCGATTTATAACGCATGCACGGCCTCTGTTTAGGTCTATCCATGCAAAACATGAACACCCGAGTGGCCTCGCACCTTCGGTTTGCTTCGGCCTTCATCGAATTCATCATCTGGTAGCATGCATGCTCATCTTAAGGCATGGTTGTGTTCGGTATGCTCAGACGATTCCAATGGACACTTCGGTTTGATCGGAGGTGGCCAGATACTCAAATTCTGTCGTCGGTAGGCACTGGTTCAGCGGCGGCTTCGCGGGAGGCTTCGACTCGAGCTCGAGGTGGAAGATGAGCTCTCGGCCGTCAGATCAGGAGTTTGAGATACATCGGGCGGCCTGGATTAGATCGCGGCGCCGCGGATCAGATGTGCGGCGCAGATCAAGCGCGCGATGAGACGAACGGCGGAGATTTGCTCCCGGGATTTTTTGCGCGTCCCACATCGAAACGCAGCCCGGTTTATCTGCGGCTTATAACCCAGCCGCTCCCTTGAACGGCCAGTTGAAACTCCTCCCTCCACGGTGCCGCCCCGCACCGTATTCTCCCTGCGGGCGCGCTCTGCGCCCACTCTTGCTCCCGCGGGCGCGCTCTAGCGCCCACTATGCTCCTCCGGCGCGCGGGTTTCACCACCACGTGCCCTCGAGGGCTTATACACGGCCCCCTGCGCTCCTCCGGGCGTGCCCCAGCCCCTCTGTGGTGTCTGCGGGTGCGCCCCTGCCGCCCTGAGCTCGCCCCACGGGTTCCCCCTTGGGCGTGGCGCCTTAGGCCCACATGAGCCTTGGGGTTGAACCCACAAGGTGCTCACGGGCTGGCCATATTTTTTGGCAAAGTAACAAATAGGACTTTGTCAAAAACAAAGTCCTCCATGAAAAATACCAATTCTAAATGCCAAATGCCTCCTCCTCTTCTTCTAAGCCATTTGAAATTCCTCCATTATCTTCAACGTATATTCATTACTTAGGAATGAAATTCCAAATGGTTCATCATCAATTATCTTCTTCATCTCCTCTTCCATATGTGTTCAATACTTAAGAGGGACTTCTTTAACTGAATCTCATATAAATCTTCAATGAATCTTCATTGATCCAATTAGAGATCAAGTTGGATCTTCTTCAATTCACATGCACTAAGAGTTAGTACATTGACTTTAATAAACCACTTCATCCACTTAGAACTTGTGGATGGATCTTCCTCAACTCCTCATGCATTGTCACTATAATGCATGGTCTTCAAACAATGTTGTGACATTGTATCATCAGGATACAAGTTCTATGAACTTAATGATCAGCTCAGCAATCGTCAGATTTTACTAGAGAATGTTTCAACCACATCTCCTATGCCACTTAGTGAATCTCCTAAGTGACATGCATCTTAGTACCATGGCCATTCTCCTTTCCTCACCAACACCATCACAACCTTTGGCATTCACATCTTGACATTCCCTGACTTCCATTCATTCCAAGACAACTTCATGTCTCATTGACAACAAATGCAACACAGTGCACTTCAATATTAATATATAAATTATGAAAATATATGGTTCGACCATGAGTCGAAACATCCATGAAAAAGCATGCATGAGAAAAATGAACATTTTAACACCCAATGATTGATTTTAAATTGAATTGGTTATTAATGGGTAATAAAAAATATATATATGTTAATATAAAAAAACATGATTCTTTTAAGTAATACTAAAAATGTGAATACCATTTTAAATTATGACAAATAATGATTTACTAATTGGAAGCATGAGGTAAGGATGATTTTTCTTAATTTTCACTTAATTGAGAAATATTTTATATGATGAACCTATTTTATTTTATGTGCTTTATATAATAATCCATTATTTATATTTAAAATTAATATATATTTATTCATGGTTTTGAATTCATTAATTTAATTTTACTCTTTTATGTGGATACAATTTAAAAGTTATGAAAGTGGTATGAATTTATACCTACAATAGAATTTTTTGGATTTCATATATTTTAGTAGAAGTAATATTATAATAAATCCTTCGTAAACCCCATATATATTTTTAATATCTAGATATATAAATAATATATATAGTTTATTTCAATTTTCACAGTTTTTGGAACTTGAATCATGATAATAAATATTTAAAATTAAACTCAATATTATTTCAATTCATGACTGGGAAAATGTTTATTCTATATCAATATTTATAAACAATTTTTAAAAAAAATCTATTTTTATTAAATTTAAAAATTTATTAGGAACATAATATTTTATATTTAACATTATTTTTATTTTTTAAATGGATCATTCCAATTGTTTCATTATCTTCATTCACATAAAAAAAACTAAAAAAATGTTTCTTTTTTATTATATACTATATTAGCATATTTTCCCCATTTCTATAACCATTTAATGCTATTTAGCTTATTCTATACATTTTCATTGGTTTTAAAATGGAAATTCTTTAATGAAGCATTTTTTAATTTTTTTTAAATTTTTCATTTATTCTCCAAAAGGAATCATTTTAATACAAAACCTATGATTTTGATTAATTAACAGTCATATAATATCTGTTATTAATTTTGTTGAAATTTAATTTCTATAGAAACATTCAATTTCTTATGATCTCGATTTATAAAAAATTATTATTTTTTATTCTATTTCCATATTATTTGAAACATATATATGATTATTTCCTAAATAATAAAAAATTTATACTAACAGATATTCAGTATAAATGCTATTTAATTTAATGTTTAAATATTTATGTCATATATAATTTTTTTAATAATTATTTTTGATAAATCATATTGTATATGAATTAAATTCTTCATTCAACTTATAATTAATGAAATGGACTGAATTTTGTAGTTAGAACCCAATTATAGATAGCACGTCGATGCTATCACACCCAGAATTTCAATTCTAAGCTTTGATCCAAATATTCTCTTGGTTCTTAGATTTCTCTTGGTTTTCGGGTGTTCCGGGTTTGAGATTTTGGTGTCTCCTATGTTTCTGATATGTGACCTTAGTTTTGGTGGTCTTGTGTGTTACTTGGCCTCCGCTTTTTTCAAAGGGATGGTGTGAGGATGTGGTGTTTTGGATTTGGATTAGTGACACTCTTAGTGGCACCACGTGTGGGGTAAGTTGTTGATGTGGATTGTACCCTCCTGTTGGATGAGTTTTGTGGTGAAACAAATGGTTTATTTTGGGATTTTTTCTCCTATATCATTGGTATATCATTCCCACATTATTTCCCACTTAATCTCCCCCCCAATGATTGGAGGGAATGGCATGGTTTTGGGTGGATAGAACACACTGCCTGGTTTGGATGCATCATTTACTAAACTGTGCAGGTAAATTGTTTAAGGGTGTCTAGGTAATTAAAAATATTTTTTAATTCCAATTTTCTATACCGAAAATAAACAAAATACACTCAATTCTTCCCCATTTCATGCCCTACCGTATTCGATAGCCTCCAATATCTCTCACCCTCCCTTGGAACTCATTTTTTATGGGAGATTTGAAGAAGGAAACATCAAAATCATGCATGTAAGTCTTTCCCTCTTGTATTTCATCCCTCTACATGGTGTTTTATTCAGCATTTGTTGAGTTCAAAAATGTATCTATATTTGGGTTTATACCTACGGTGTAACATCTTGTATTTTGGGTGAAATCTTGGGGTTTTAGGTTTCTTTTCACTTCCTTGAGATGCGGTGGTGGTGCGTTTGATGTTTCACACTAATAATTGAGGGTTTCAACAGTTTCAATAGGTGATTTCATGAGTAAGAATTATTGATGAGTTATATTTATTGTTTTATTAATTTATCAGGTCCCTGATATATTTTCTATGGTGTGAAATAAAAAATTGTAGTATTATTGATGCATTTAGTATTAATGATACATTTTTGTTAGAAGTTGGGTATTTTTCAAATGTAACCCGTGATATATCTTTTGTGATAGTTTTAGAAATGTGAAGATGATAAATTGGTTTATGAAAGGGGAAGAAAATTTTTGTTGGGTAATTATTTAGGGTCATGTGTGCCCCAAAGGGGGTTTTTGAATTTGTTTTTTGTGTAAACCTTTGTTATACTTTTTGAGGGTGTTTTATGAAAATGTGTGTTTATCATGTATATCTTTTATGTTATTATTTGAGGTAATTTAATAACACATGAGGGTAGTTTATGAAATTTTTGTAGGGATGCCAATTCTTTTTTGGATTTTTATTGGTTTGATTTTGTCCCAGAAAGTGGGTTTTGAAGTGAGTGTTGTGTGCAAAACATTGTTATTCCCCTTAGGATTGTTTTATGAAAAATGAAAATGTTTTAGTGAGTTAAAAAAGTGGTAAAATGATGCACATGTACTATTTTGGTGATTGTATTCAATTTAGATGTGGATTTGAAAGGTAAACTGGTGACTTAAGATGTCCAACATCTTTATAATGTTTTATAAATTTCTGGAATGTTTTATCATATTGAAAGATTAGTGTGAAACATGATTGTTGGATGTTACAAGTGTTTCTGATCCTAAAATAATTTTTACAGTAAAAGGGTATTATATCAAATTTGTGTTGGATATTATCATATTTTTAATATCTTGGAATGGATTTATAGAATGTTTAAAGGATTATTTTAAGTATTTCAGAGATGTGAAATGTGTTGTGGGATATTTTGGTGTGAGTTTGATTTCAAAATCAGTTTTAATGGAATGGGGGATTATGTGACTAGTGTGACATACATGAAGAATTTTTGGTCAAATTGTGATGTGGAAGAGGTATTTCCATATGAATATTTTATTTCATCTCTTTTTGAACTTGTTTGAGTACTAGTGGGAATCCCACGTATCTAGGTGGGTGGACGTGTACTAGTATGGTAGTGATCAGTGGGGTTTGGCCTCAATTTCACAAAGAATGTTTGACTCTAACCACACTAACTAAACTATGATGATGATGGGGGGACACTAGGTTGTGTGTATTCTCCCTAATAGTAGATCATGTGCATGAGAATAGATATTTTGATGGATAATTTCACCGAGATACGAGGTACCTGGGACCCGAAATTGTGCAAGTGCCTAGGTTTTATTTCCCATTTGTTGTGCTCATTTGAGGATTTGTGCTTACTGTCGTCATATTGTATGATTGGTGGGAAAATTCAGTATATTTTTCATTTCATTCATATTTATTTATGATTTAAATTTTACCACTTTAAAATTATTTTTATTTAACGTTTCATCCTCTAGAAATTGTAACAAGCATTTCATGTTTATGAAAACATACAAGCATTTCGTCCTGGAATATTTGTCACATGGAATAAATTAAAGGTGGTATGCTACTAGTAATTGTACCAAACCCTCCTTAATCTTTTGGGTGTAAAAAGACTTGGTTATTTTTGTTTCAGGTTTGGGTACAAATATTGTGCCGATGGCTCGGGTCTTTAGTGGTCCATCATGATGCGGTGTTGTGGAGATGGCTTGAGGTTGATTCTTCTTTCCAAGTGGAGGTACTTAAGATGTATATTTTTGATTGTGTACCATGTAACGGTCTTTGAGAATTGTTTTAAATTTTTTAAAAGATGGATTGGTTAGAAAAATCTAGATTGGGTTTATTGGATTTGTTTGTACTCGTATATTAATAAAGTCTGGTAAATCGTTCCCCAATTTTAGTTTATGATACCTGGGAATGTGTACCGTCACGTTGGGATTTGGAATTCCCTTCATACATCGTCATGGACCGGGCTAGGTGCCAGTTCTGGTGGAGACCAGATTCAGTTAGTGACAGATGCAATGATAGGCATCCTGATAAAAACTATTTGGATAGCCTTATTAAATGGGTTTTGATTTATACCTACCAATTTTTTAATGTATCATTGAATAATCCCATATAAATTTGTGTGAAATTATTGTATTTATTCAAGGTGAATTTAATTATAATTATCAATGTATATACTACATTTACAGTAACACCCCAATTTTACACATTACATTTCTCATTGAATAATGCACTAGCTTGCATTGTACACCACTTCGAGTTCTAGCACACCATGACCAATCAAACTAACTGTGATGAATATTAATACCCACTATTTGAAGTTTTATAAATTTTATTTTTAAAAATGGATTTCATTTTTTTATTAGGAATAAAAAAATTAACTTAGGGTGATTTTTTTCGTATTTTCCTGAAAAATTTCACTTTTAGATGAATTGTGCAAAACACTACATTATCTTTTAAAACCTAATTTTTATTTAAATAATTATTTATTTTATTTAAGTTTCTTTAAGGTCATAATAGATACATAATAGCTATATATATTCATTTTAATTCATTGGAGTAAATTTATTATAAAATTTGATGTATAATAGTTTATTAATAATTTTATCATCTTTTACCCACCGTCTTGTCATGTTAGAAAATTTGCATAAAATGCAATTTTACTATGTTTTGTGAATTGAATTTATAAAATCCAAGAGACATAATTGAAATTAGTAAGTAAAATGTGTTTCAATATGACAAAAATAATTTTTGGTGAATAAGAACTTTTTAATATTATTTACAATGGTTAAAATTAAATAGGGTAATTAGAGGTAAATATGATATTATAATTACCCTAACACCTGTCCTAATTCTATTTGATAAGAGTATTTCAGCTAAAATCATCCTTAGGAATAAAATATAATCCTATTCGATCCACTTGGTCTAGATTAGTACATTTATTATTATTTTATTTAAAGAAGAGTCAATTTTGTTAAATTCAAATTTTCATAACTAAAACATTTTTAATATATTGTAATAAATAAGAGAAACTATATTATTAATATTAATTATAAATCTAATAATATTTCCTATATAATGTAATTTTTTTTAAAATTTCTAGACATTAAATAATTAAATTTATTTATGACACTCGTGATTCAGTAATTACCTTATTAATGAACGTTTAAAATTATTGATATTATCAAAATACGAATAAATGTAAATAAAGATATTTTAAGCCTTCAACTACTTTTATAGGATAATATGACATGTTAGTATTGATATAATTTTTTTTTGATGTTATAATGTTTTGTTTAATTTCACACAAACCAAATACTTAATTGTGTCAAAATTGACATAAATGAGTTTTTAAAACAAATATACAATATTTTAAATTTTTATAATCTTACTAAAAACATAAGGATTCAAAAAAGAATTATATAAGTTTATATATGTCAATAATTAACCACTTTGGGTTCTTATTTTTTTTGTATGTTTACTGACAATTTATTATAATAATACAAGAATACAGGGTAAAAGTTAAACTATTTAACTAAGAGTTAATCTGAAATAGAAGGATAATATGGTGACATAAACCTGTCTAAATCTATTGTATGAGAGGTTTTCAATACAGCCACACCATAGACTCAAAATTAATTCTTTTGGATCCATTATTCACCGAATATGGTTATATAATAAATTAATATTTCAAAATATTCCTAAAGTGACCCTCACCTCTCTTGTAAAAGGGTATATCCCCTTCTCCCAATATCACACGTCAAAATCCATTTGGAACAGACAAACCCTAGAAAAATATCCTCCGAACTACCCTCACTTCAACATAGAGGGCTTACATTGATCAGAAAGAAAACCTATGGATCCCTTTTGATCAAATCTAAAGGAAGCACCTTAAGAAGATGTAATAATTTAATCACGTTTTTAATGTTCTTTTATTCTTCCACTTCCTCTTTTTTTTGTTTCCATATCTAAATAAAAACTCCAGTACGTTCTATATAAAATTATGTTATTATGAATATGGTAAAACTATATTCATTATTTTATCCATCCAATGAATTATAATGTCACCGTACATGCATACATATAACTTGTCGTCTCCACATCATAGTGTAGTTTGTTATTCAACACTTTAGTATATGGATGGGTATAATAATGAGTATAATTGATGAAAATAAGAAATATAACATGTTAATGATTTTTTATATATGATATACCATCCAATTACATACAATTTCACCATTAATAGAATTGTATTGTCGCTCGTGCATACGTATGGATTACCGACTCCACGAACGCGATGAGATTCATTCCCCATCATGAACATTCGATAATAATTTCCATTTTATGATTAAAAATAATGTTTAAGAACTTAATATAATTCCTTAAATGAATCAAATACATCATTTCCATAACAGAAATGGCATACGTAACAAAGGATATAAAAGAAAATGATTCATTTAACACCTGAAACATTGATACTTCTGAAATATTATTAACAAAGAAATATTAGAAAATCATATATGATATCATATGTATTTATATGGTTCTTTTATAATTTAATAACAATTATTTAACTATTATATAGCTGGTTAACATACCCATTACCAAGTAAAAGTACATGGAAAGGGTTAATATTACAATCTCATTATTTATCCATGGTTTTTAATATGTAAGTATCAACTGGGGAATTTTTATCATCCACATCTGTGTTTCATAAAAAGGAATTTAGAAACATTTTTACTATTTAAAATAATATGTATTAATGTCATTTATACCATTGATTAATTTTTTATAAATTTTATTGAATGGAATCTTTCCATCATCTTCCAAACAAGGATCTTGATGACATTTTCAACAAATTAAGGTACGAATGTTTTTTTAACTTATACAGTGTGTGAGACTATTTTCAGCCATTATAACACCTTCAAAGCATCCCATATAAGATTATAAGATTATTTTTAAAATAAATGTTTTCTTTTATAATTATGTGACTGTTAAATGATTTCAATAAAGAAAGAGATATATCACTAAATTGTTTGGATTTATTCTATGTCAACATCCATTGATAGATTTTACACTTTTTGATGTTTCTTTATTATTATACAATCTTCAATATTTTATAGAAGGATTTGTGATATATTTGAAAATGGATGTGTTATTTTTATAATATTCATGGTTTATTGTTAATGTATTTTCACTTAATATGCTAGTTTGAATATGAATGTTTATGTAATGTTTTAAACATTTCATAAGAGGAATGCATTGGAATTAAGTGACGGATAGAGCTCACTATAACTCCTCAATGCATCGGTAGGTCTCATAAGACAAACTAGTGTCTTGGCATAAGGGCTTCACAAAATCATATTTGTATTTTTGGAACAAGGCCCCGACTATGTGGTTATGCTTTCCGGCATTATGAATTTTATCATTTTGAAATTAGCTATTCATATTACATGTGATTATTCGACAAGTATAATATCCATGTGAATATGTAAATGGAATTATTTGAGTTATCATTGACATAATATGATGAAGGCTATGATTAAAAGGCTTGTGTTTTAGTTCATTACACTTCCTTAAATATTTTTTCTTATTTATAATATTTTCTACTATATTTTTATCCTAAATGAAAATATTAGCTCACCCATTTCTATATTTTATTTTTAATAGGATGTGAATATGTATATTATGATTAACATACAAGAATAGGATATGGGATATGAGTGTGTACAAAGGGTACACAATGTTTCCCTTTTTCTATTTCATTGTGTAATATAAAACTTTTGTATGTATATTATACTTCCCAGGCTACTAAAAAAATCGGTATTTTGGGACTTGATATCTTGTGATCATTACAATGTTATGTTATTATGCACCGACTCTAGGTAACTGGGTTTGGGGCGTTACAATTGGTATAAGAGAAAGTTTAGTACAAACCATGGAAGCTATATTTCAAAAAAAAACTGATTAGTGAACATTACCCTAAGATTGGCATTGAGGATTCGTAGGGAAGACCTCTTTAGTATTTTGGTAATGTAGAGATTTTGTGTATTTTCCATGAAATACATCTCAATATGGATATGAGTTGTTAGAGGTGGCTCTAGCACAGATTTACATTGGAGTGAAAACTCTTATAAGGTGTTTCAGGCATGACCCGGGGTATCATAGTACACGAAAACAGACCTTGATGCACTCTTGGTTACGAAACTCCCATGGGATATGCTAAGGATAATTCAAATTTTATATATAAACCATTATGATAGATTTATGAGTAAAGGCCTCCTTAGAGAAATGATTTTTTATGATTATGGATTACATGCACAAACTGTTCAATTTATGTTAGGTAATTTACTAGTTCGGAATTATGTATTGTGATTCCTAAACAAATCTAATGTATTCCATAGTTTATAAATAGCTCTTAGTGGAAGGAATGTAAACTGTATCAACTCATGTAATCCATGTAGGTATTTCCCTCTTAGTAGAGATAATTATATTCAAGCTGGAGATGCAACATGTGCTGAAAAATTTATAAAAATTCTGGCAAAACTTGTTTAGGTTATTAATAATAGCCTTACCCATGTAGAGCACCCTGATACACAATTTGGAGGAAAAATGTTAGACCCCTTCATGGGGAAAACCCACAAAAATTTAATGGGACTACAAATACATTTTTTTCTGAGAAATTGATAAGTTCCTTAGAGAAAATATATTTCATGCTTTGGGAAGTAGCGAAGGGGAAAAGTTATCATGGATGTTTTTCACCTCACGGTAGATACAGATCAGTAGTGGTCATTATTTCAACACAAAAAAGAGGATGAAGAACTATCAAATATGAAATGGATGTAGTTTAAAGATATTGTTTTTTCTGCTTTCGCCGGGGCACGCGCATCCGTCTGTGAGGACAAGCAGTTGTTTCCCCGCATTCCTGTTTTCCAAAGGTAGGCGGCATCCGCTCCATATTCATGGAAATCTTCTCCTTGATTGAAATGGGATGATGGGATGTTGGTTCTTCCTTATGTGGATTCCTCCTCAGAACTCATCATCTATTCTGGGTCCCCCTTATATATTTAATACATGGTTCGTGAATCTCGTTCCCGTTGCCATGTATTCATTGATTCCAGTTAATTTCACTACTTCCGTCAGGACATTCGATGGGGTCCTGAAATGGAAGCAACCTTTGGTCAGAGTAGATGAAAACATCAGGCATGTCGGGGCATCTCTAAGTGTGTGGACATAGGGAGGTCAGTATTCTTCCCCGTAAGAGGGCATCTCAAAGGTGTAGAGCCTGAGGCATCCCACATCGAATGCGGGGAATCATATTCCATATGCATGCATCTAAGGTTTTCCTTAGCTTCCCATGATTATCACAGGGTATGCATCATGTTTGACATCTTGCGAAGACGGTTACGCCAAAGGCGTGCCATCTGAGCTTTTCCTCAGGCATCTCATTTTTATCATGATGTAGGCCACAATTTTAATGTCTTGTGGAGACGATTATGCCAAAGGCATGCCATCCACGGTTTTCCTCAGGAATCTCATGTTTATCACGAGTTTGGCCGCGAGTTTAACATCTTGCGGAGACGATTACACCAAAGACATTCCATCTGAGGTTTTCCTCAGGAATCTCATGTTTATCACAAGGTTGGCCGCGATTTTAATATCTTGCGGAGACAGATGATAGTGATCAAAATGTCCCAAAGAGATGGATCATATTGGTATATCCCAAAGAGGGAATACCTAGACGATTGATGGATCAGGACGCCCAATGAGGATGGATCCGAGGTGGTGCGCTCCAAGGAGGGGAGATTTCTCACCGTAAAGGCTGATCTGAACACCACTGAGGGCGGATCAGGGGAAGTGCACCCCAGGATGGGGGACACCATCGATTACCATTGGCTAGGATTGAACCTCTTGGAGGTTTCCTACATACCCTATGTAGAGGACATGGATAAAAACCCACATAGTTCAATGGGTTGATGAATCGGGGTGTACATAGAGGACAACGAGCCGGAGACATGCTAGGGATTATGCATGGAAAGCGGCCTATGGTGCTGCTTGGAGCAGCGAGGAGGTGGATGGTGTGATCCCACTGGGATGTGGCGGCCCAGGTTAGAATTAGGATGGATGATTCATGAATGAATGAAGTGGAGGTGTAATGAAATGGGACCATCGCAAGGGCGACAGTGAAGTTGTCCTTGATCCTAGAAGAGACCTCCTACGTATCACCGTGGTATGGAATCAAAGTCCACATAGTTCGAGATGGTGCCGGAGAACCGACGTGAAGGTGGACCTTGGCCCGTTGGGTGTCATGAGTGAACTGACATGAATGTGGACCTTGGTCTAATGGGTGTTGTCCGCGAACCGACATGAATGTGGACCATGGTCTGATGGGTGTCGTCAGCGAACCGATGTGAATGTGGACCTTTGTCCGATGGGTGTCGTCAGCGCACCGACGTGAATGTGGACCTTGGTCTGATGGGTGTCGTCACCGAACCGATGTGAATGTGGAAATTGGTCTGATGGGTGTCGTCAGTGAACCGACGTGAATGTGGACCTTGGTCCGATGGGTATTGTCAGCGAACCGGCATGAAGGAGGTCGGAATGACTGGGTGATGGTCTTGCACCTCATGGAGGCTTCCTATGTAACATGCCTTGACATGGATCAAATTCCTCATAGTTCGGATGAAAATGGTGGGTGTCGGCGAACCGACGAGAAAGAAAAGAGACCTTGGTCCAGATGGTGTAGGGCATACACACTAGGCTGCCCAGGTGTTGGTGAACCTACGTGAAGGAGGTTGGAGTGACCAACGGGTGATGGGATTGAACCTCATGGAGTCTTCCTACGTACCACGCCTTAGCATGGATCAAAGAACATATAGTTTAGGTTGGGTTTTTTTGGAAAACCGATGTGAAAGTGAACCCGAGTGGTCTACTGGTGGTGGGCTTGAACCTCGTGGAGGGTTCCTATGTACCATGCCTTAGCATGGATCAAAGTCCTCGTCATTCGGGATGATCACAACGCCTTACCACTGGGCCGAAATGTATTTTAACGTCATGCGGGACGAGAGTGAACCTTGACGTGAATACACAATAGGAATTGGGTTTGAACCTCATGGAGGCTTCCTACGTACCATGCCTTAGCATGGATCAAAGACCACGTAGTTCCGGAGTGTAGTTTAACGTCATTCTGGATAGGGAGGAACTCAATGTGAATAAATGACCGAGTGGTGGGCTTGAACCTCGTGGAGGCTTCCTATGTACCATGCCTTTCCATGGATCGAAGTCCTCGTAGTACACATAAGGTGGGGGTCAGGGTCGGCGCTCACTCTAAGCTCACGTGATTCATGCTCTATGTGAGAAACAAGAGGTTGCAGGGACCTGACGATCACATTGTGAAGGATACATCCATGGGCAACGAAGAGGGGCTTACGCATTAGGCGGCCCATGGTGCTGGGACTTATGCCAGGATGGAGGCCCAAGGAAAAGGATGACTATAGTCTCGGGCTTGAGCCTTGAAGAGGCATCCTACGTATCCCCGTGGCAGGGAATCAAAGTCCACGTAGTTCGTCTGATGATGGCTTACTGCCGATTGGGGGTTTCAACGGCTTACGGCTAGATTGGGTCATAACGTCTTACTGCTGGACAAAGATGTGAACAGCTTACCTCTAAATGGGGTCGCAACGGCTTACTGATGGATGAGGATATCAACGGCTTGCTGTCAAATGGGGTTGCAACGGCTTATCACTTGATTGGGTCAAAACGACTTACCACAGGATAAGGATGATAACTGCTTACCGCTACATAGGATCACAACAGTGGATGGGGCTTAAGCATAGAAGCTGCCCGGGTGCCGCTAAGGAGCGGCAATGGTGAATGGGTCTTACGCTAGGAAACTTCCCAGGAGCCGCTACGGAGCGGCAATGGTCAATGGGGCTTACGCTAGGAAGTTTCCCGGGTGCCGCTATGCAGCAGCAATGGTGAATGGGGCTTACGCAATGAAGCTTCCCTGGTGCAGCTATGGAGTGGCAATGGTGGATGGGGCTTACGCAACGAAGCTGCCCGGGTGCCGCTATAGAGCGGCAATGGTGAATGGGGCTTACGCTAGGAAGCAGCCCGAGGAGCCACTATGGAGCGGCAATGGTGAATGGGGCTTACGCTAGGATGCTTCCCGGGTGCCGCTATGGAGCGGCAATGGTGAATGGGGATTACGCTAGGATGCAGCCCAGGGTGCCACTATGGAGTAGCAATGTTGAATGGGGCTTACGCAAGGAAGCAGCCCGGGGTGACACTATGGAGCGACAATGGTGAATGGGGCTTACACTAGGATACTGCCCGAGTGCCACTATGGAGGAGCAATGGAGAATGGAGCTTCTTATAGGATGCTGCCCGAGTGCCGCTACGGAGCGGCAATGGTGAACGGGGCTTACACAAGGAAGGTGCCCGGGTGCCGCTATGGAGTGGCACTGGTGAATGGGGCTTACGATATGAAGCTGCCCGAGTGCGACTATTGAGCGGCACTGGGGAATGGGGCTTACGCTATGAAGCTTCCCGTAATGTCTTCCTCATGTCTAGACATGAGGGCATCCCAACTCACTGGTGGGTTGAGGCCTTCACCTTTGCGCTAGTGCACAAGCGGGATATCACCAAGGGGCATTGGAATCATGCCACTATAGTCATGGAATAAGTTTCTTACACCTAGAGCATAAGTCATCTCTTGTTTAGTGCAAGAGGCATCCTATGTTTGAACATTGGGATTACTACAGTTTAGAGTATTATAGGTAGGACTATTGGAATCTCATGCTAGGAGCATAAGAAATCTCTTATTTGGAGCAAGAGGCATCCTATGTTTGGAACATCGGAAGAATACTACAGTTTATAGTCATGTAGGTATGACTATTAGCATCTCATGTTAGGAGCATGAGGCATCTCTTGATTGGAGCATGAGGCATCCTCTGTTTGGAACATAGGTCATACTACCGTTTAGAGTCATGCAGATAGGACTATTAGCATCTCATGCTTGGAGCATGAGGCGTCTCTTATTTGGAGCAAGAGGCATTCTATGTTTGGAACATATGGATTACTACAGTTTAAAGTCATGCAGATAGGACTATTAACATCTCATGTTAGGAGCATGCGGCATATCTTGATTTGAGCAATAGGCATCCTATGTTTGGATCATAGGTCATACTATAGTTTAGAGTCGTGCAAATAGGACTATTAGCATCTCATGCTTGGAGCATGAGGCATCCCTTATTTGGAGCAAGAGGCATCCTATGTTTGGAACATAGGAAGAATAATATAGTTTATAGCCATGTAGGTAGGACTGTAAGCATGAGGATCCTGGGAATGGATGGTGTTGGGTCTTACGCAAGGGAGGCCCTTTCTGGTTCCACCTGGCATAGGAGCCAAGTGATATGGTTTGGAAGAGTTTCCTGAGGAATGGTTTGACTCAAGGTACTTGGGGAATTGAGGATGAGAAACTCAAATCACGACACAGGAATGAAACCAAGAGGAATATGTCTACTCAAGGTGCTTCATGGTGTGTGGAGGAGTATCTGAAATCATGGTTATCCATAGGTTGAAGGTTGGTGCCCATTGGGGCATAATGGAAATTCCTGACATCCCGGCCCAAAAGGTTCACGGTTAGACACTAGATTTTTCATGGGGGACTGTGACAGTAGCGAAGGGATGGGCCCGGAGGGCCGGGACTGCAACCTGGCACTAACCCCAAGCGGGGGGTGCGGGGGCACAGGCCCCACGGTATGGACCGGTGGGTGCGGTGGTCAGAGCCTCGCAAAAGGATAGGTCTACGTGAAGTATTTTCACGGAGAAAAGGGGCTCAGGGAGCATGGGGTCTCGCGGAGAATGGCCTCACAGCGCATAGACTCATGGAGCAGCATCGCAGAACATGGAATCGCGTAGCATGGTCTCACGAAGCATGGTCTCGCGGAGCATGGACTCGCAGAGCATCGGCTCGCGGAGCAGCAACACCAAGGAAGCTGCTCGCAGAGCATGGCCTCATGGAGCTGCAAAGCGGAGCTCCGCAGACTAGGGGATCGGCTGCACAAGGGGTGAAAAAATGGCCTTCCGGAGAAGGGGGTCAAGATAGATATTTATAGGCAGGGGAGCCGCGAATCAGAGCTCACGCGGAACGAAGGGGACTTCGGTGCTTCACGGCGGGTCGCGAACGTCAACCGAATTTGCAGAGAGTTACCGCCTCCTCTGCTTCACGTCGGGTTCGCGAATGTCAGGGTGTTTGCAGACAGTTCCCTCCTCCTCTGCTTCACGGTGGGTCTTCACGGCACACCTCAAATGTCAGACGGGTTCACAGAGCCTCTCATCTCATTAATTCGTGGCGGCGCTCCGCGATCATGGAGGGGGCTTTGCGAATGGGCTTCGCAAACCAGTTTTTCATCCCAACTTCAAATGTCCATATCAAATAATCCGTAACTCCATTTGGGTCCTTTGACCTATCAAATAAAAGCTTTCTAAAATTTCTACTATCATGGATCATGAATGGAAGTATCTGAAATATTTTGCGGATGCGTTTTCCAGGGTCTACAAATGACACCCCTAAGAACGAAGCCCAACGAGGATGAAGAGGGCGAGGCGGACCGCATTTTGAGGAAACTACTAAGGAAAATGTGTGCATTAGGGTCCATTGTATCTCGATCGCATTGAGGATATAGTCGACTAAATTTCTATGCCCGCGTGAGCCATTCTCGGTGCAGGAAAAAAGATATAATTGGTGCTCTTGTACGAGAGTGTTAAACAATGAAAGGTGTGCATGGGACATTAATCACCATATGGGAGAATCATAAAAGAGAGAGGGGTCATGGCTGGAGAGAATGGATCTCTGGACGGCCATCCTGCTTCTCCCACCCTGCTCTAGTGCACGAGTGGGGAATGGCTAGGGGTGTTAGAATCAATCCGAACAGAGGGAAGTGGAATATGTGAATCATGATACCCAAAATTCGGAACACTATGGGGGTGGCATGAAAATGAAGGGAAACTATTAACTCTGGATGAAAAAAAATTTCCATACTACATTATCCTGAGATGGGGACAACAAATGAGGGACGACCGTTGACCATGTTTGAAACATGGGACCATGTCACAAATGTTGTCGATCATTCTTCTGGAACGTTGGCCAAGGACAGCAGGCGGACCATAGGTCAGGCATCCATACTGTTAGGGGGTTCCTCCAGACATGGAATAGGATGAGAGTCCGAATAAGAAGCACGTGAAGTGTGGAATGTGGAGTGAGGGTTTGTTCGAACAGAATCCAACACTCATGAAATAACGCCACCATGGTGGGAGCACACTGGATGGGCGCATCGGTTTGATCATGGATCATTCCCTCTTTCAGATAGGGCCCCTCGGGTGAGGGATTCTTTCACTTCCCACTCTCATCTTGGGGCATCCTGAACTAGTTCAGGGAAGAGTTTGTGGTTGTTCGGTTCCCTACGAGGGGTCCGGCCAAGGGTCCGGTAAAGGGGAAGAACAGGTTTTATAACTCCCGGGGGATGGACCCTGGGCAAAATTCCGCGGTGTCTCTACGTATCCCATGGATACGGGAATCAAGCCGCACGTAGTTCTAGAGGCACATTTTAACGTCATGTAGGATGAAGAGAAGCTCAGTTGTGCCGGAACAAATCCCACTAAAACTACTAAGCCCACGTGAGTAATGCTCGATGTGGTAAAGAAGTAGTGGAGAACATTCCCGATACAAGAAGGGGAATGGTAGGGAGAAGGGACGCTTGGTGAATACTAGCACAATGATGCTAACACATCCATGTGGCGCACCCAGACGCATGAAGAGATAGAGCAGAGTATGTCATAATTCCACTTGGACATGAGGAAGTGGAAATGCGTGAATCATGATGCTCAGAATTTTGATCACAATGATGGTGGCATGAAGATGGAGGATAACTGTTGATCATGGGGGAAACACAACATCCAAATCTCTTTATCCTAGAATGGGGACAGACAAATGAGGGTCGACCGTTGACCATGTTCGGAACATGGGACCATGTCGCAAATTTCTTCAGAGACCCTTAGGGACGTTGGCCCGAAACGATAGGAGAGCCCTTAGGCCCAAATCCATGGAGATCCCTTAATCCTATCATCCATGTCGTTTGAGGGACCTTTTGGATGTGGAATAGTATGAGGATCCAAATAGCGAGCTCACGAATCATGGTTATGGTACGAGGGGAATGTCGCCATGAAAATCCCACACTTCGGTCTCTTTGTCAAATCACATCTGAATACGATAATGAGACATATTAGATAGAGGGATCAGAGTATTTTCCCATAAGGAGATCTTAGTTTAGTGTCGTATAATTTGACCATGGGTGGGAGGAAGCACTGGAGGCATGTGATGGGTATTTACAAAAACCTGACCTGGATTGGAACAGGGGGTGTGTACGGTGCAGTGAGCAACCCGACATGAATAAGGACATAATCCCATACCACACCGCACAAGCTCCCTTGAGAGAGGTTTTAGGTCAAAGGACCAAAAGCTGAAGTTGAGATGGGCCTGATGCAAAGTGAAAAGGCGTTCCTATGTACCCCATGGGGATAGGGATTAAGTGGAACGTTGTTCATGAAAGGGTCTTAGTTTAAGGTCTTAGATCTCAGACCGTGTAGGAGTAAGGAGAGAAGGGGACACATGGTAAGGTGGTTACAAAACCCACCGTGAATGAGGACGTAAGCCCTACTTACCATGCATTCTCTGGGGAGTGCTCGAGTCAAGGGACTGATCATGAAAGTTAGGTTGGGCCTACAGGGAAGTTCCCAGGCGCTCCTACGTATCCCATTAGAATGGGAATCAAGCTGAACGTAGTTCTGAGAGGATCTTAGTTTCTGGTCTTAGCGCTCGGACCATGGGGAAAGAAATCTTCCTGATTAAGCGCAGACCTCAACCCGATCCCTAAGCCCACATGAGTTAAACTATGTGTGGGAAACAAGGGGGGGAGATCCTTATCGGAATACTTGGGGTGTCCTTAAATGGGGAGTCAGCATGGAGCCCCGAAGGACACCTTTATCGCGCCTTTGTCCCCATAATGTGCAGATGCGCACTGAGTAGTACTACCAAGAGTTTAGAAACACTACATGGACACGATGAAGTGAAGAAGGGTGTGAATCGTGTAACCGACATCTTGAGAAAAGTTGGGTTGGCGTGTCGATGGAGGATAACTGTTAACCGTGGTGGAAAACAGTCTCCTTATCATGTTATCCTAAAGTGGGAACAACAAAATAGCATCAACCGATGACCATATTCGCAATGCGGGATTTTATCGATTTTTTATCCAAAACCCTCGGGGGTATTAGCCCGTATCGGTAGGAGAGCCCTTAGGCGTTGTATCCAGGCCATTCTTGGGGGTCCCTCTGGGTAAGGAAGAAGATGGAAGCCCTGATGAAGGGATACACAAATCCGGAAAAGTGGGTGCGGACGTGTCCGAGCAATGTCTGACATTCCAGGTAATAAACCAGAGTACCCTTAGGCACATTGGTGAAATGCTGAAAAGGGTCGACGAAACAGCTCGGGAGGGAGAGGTACATGGCTTAGTCATTACAAGACTAGCGTGAATGAGGAAATAATCCCGTACCACGCCATATAATCCTCTCTTGGAGGAAGGGTAGACCAAGGGGCCAAAGTGGGATGAAGATTCCCGAGAGATGGGGATGGACCTGAAGCCTAGACATTTAGGTGATCCTACGTATCCCATGAGGATGGGAATCAAGCTACACATAGTTCTCTAGATGTAGTTTAACATCATGTGGGATGAGGTGAGGGAGTAAGATACCCCCAAGAAAAGGAAGGGGAAGTGTATGGTACGATGAACAAACTGACATGGATGAGGACATAATCTCACACCACTCCATACACTCCGGGTAAGAAGTTGGGAGATGGGGCCCGATAAGGCCAAGGGGCCTGAGGATGAGCCTCGGTCCGGATTGTCCGACCAGTTTTCAGTTTAACGTCTTGTAGTGAAGTTGGGGGAAGAGATAATTGTATCTCATCTGGGGATGTATACAGCATGGCATGTAACCCGACGTGAATAAGGACATAATCCCAAATCATACCATCAAATACCCTCATAAGAACATTGGTCAGGGGCCTGAGGCTGGGCCTCAACCAGGAGGGCATGACAAACTTGCAGTTTAAGGTCTTGCAGTAAAGACGGGGGTCGTGGGCCTTGAAAGGCCAAGGAGCCTGAGGCTGGGCCTCGGTTGGGAAGGCCTGACCAAACTTGCAGTTTTACATCTTGCAATAACGACAGGGGTCGTGGGCCTGTAAAGGCCAAGAGCCTGAGGCTGGGCCTCGGTCAGGAAGGCCTGACCAACTTGCAGTTTACCGTATTAAAGTGAGGATAAGGACCGGGGGCCTGAGGAGGCCAAGGGGCCTTAGGCTGGGCCTCGGTCAGGAAGGCCTAACCAGTTTGCAGTTTAATGTCTTGTAGTGAGGACAAGGTTCGGGGTCCCGAGGAGGCCAAGGGGCCTGAGGCTGGGCCTCAGTCAGGAATGCTCGATTGGCATGTAGTTTAACGTCTTGCAGTAAGGATGGGGGCCAGGGGCCCGAAGAGGCCAAAGGGCATGAGGCTATGCCTCAGTCAAGAAGGCCTGACTGGATTGCAGTTTAACGTCTTGCAGTATGGACGGGGGAGATCTTTGTTTAAGGTCATATAGCTCGGACCATTTCGCAGTTTATTGTCATGCAAGACGATGCTTCAGTTTAATTTCATGCGGGACCGTAATGTGCAGTTTAGGGTCATGCAGGACCATATGGTTTAAGGTCGTGCAGGACCAAGGTGCAGTTTAGGGTCATGTAGGTCCCTTAATGTATCGATTAACATCATGACGGATGAGGATGAACCGTTTAACATCATACAGGATGAAGATGTACAATTTAACATCATGGAGGATGATGGTGCAGTTTAATGTCATGCAGGATGATAATGATCAGTTTAACGTCATGACGGATGAAGATGAACAATTTTATGTCATGCAGGACGATGGTGCAGTTTAATGTCATGTAGGAAGATAATGATCAGTTTAACGTTATGACAGACGAAGATGAACAGTTTTACGTCATGCAAGACGATGATGAATAGTTTAACGTCATGCAGGATGATGGAGATGTTTAATGTCGTGCATGACGATAATGATCAATTTAACGTCATGAAGGATGAAGATGAACTGTTTTACGTCATGTAGGACGATGATGTAGTTTAATGTCTTGAAGGATGATAATGATTAGTTTAACGTCATGACAGATGAAGATGAATAGTTTTACATCATGCAGGATGATTTTGAATAGTTTAATGTCATGTGGGACGATGGAGCAGTTTAATGTTATGCAGGATGATAATGATCAGTTTAACGTCATGACGGACGAAGATTAACTATTTTACATCATGTAGGATGATGATGCAGTTAAATGTCGTGCAGGACGATAATGATCAGTTTAACATCATGACGGGCAAAGATGAACCATTTTACGTCATGCAGAACGATGATGAATGGTTTAAAGTCATGCAGGACGATGGAGCAGTTTAATGTCGTGCAGTACGATAATGATCAGTTTAACATCATGACTGACAAAGATGAACAGTTTTACGTCATGCAGGAAGATGATGCAGTTTAATGTCATGCAAGACGATAATGATCAGTTTAACATCATGACAAACGAAGTTGAACAGTTTTACGTCATGCAGGACGATGATGTAGTTTAATGTCGTGTAGGACGACAATGATCATTTTAACGTCAAGATGGACAAAGATTAATAGTTTTACATCATGTAGGATGATGATGAACAATTTAACATCATGCAGGATGATGGAGCAGTTTAATGTTGTGCAGGACGATAATGATCAGTTTAACGTCATGATGGAAAAAGATGAACAGTTTTATGTCATGTAGGATGATGATGTAGTTTAATGTCGTGTAGGATGATAATGATCAGTTTGACGTCATGACGGATGAAGATGAATAGTTTTACGTCATGCAGGATGGTGGGGCAGTTTAATGTCGTGCATGATGATAATGTTCAGTTTAACGTCATGATGGACAAAGATGTACAGTTTTATGTCATGCAGGATGGTGGTGCAGTTTAATGTCATGCAATACTATAATGTTCATTTTAACATCATGCCGGACGAAGATAAACAGTTTTATGCCATGCAGGACGATGATGTAGTTTATTGTCGTGCAGGATGATAATGATTAGTTTAACATCACGATAGACGATGATTGTTATGCAGTTTAACGTCATGCAACTAGGACATGGTTGTCACGCAGTTTAACATCATGCAACTAGGACATGAAACCACGTAGATTGTGTTGGTAGAGGAATGGTCATCTCTACCACATTCTAGTGGGTTGGGATGACAATGAATGTTGCAAGGGTAGTAGGGATGACTATATTCCCTCGGTCGGGAAGGGAAAAGAATCCAGGAACATCGGTACAATGGGGCGATGGATCCCTAAAGGCGTGGAAGCCATGACGTTAGTACGACGGGGGTGATGGAGCCCGACAGCCGATGAAGCCTGGTCGTCGGTATGATGAGGGCGATGGAGCCCGGCAGGAGAGGAAGCCTGGTCGTCAGTATGACGTGGGCGATGGAGCCCGGCAGGCGATTAAGCCTAGGAGTTGGTACGACAGGGGTGATGGATCCCGGCAGGCGAGGAAGCCTAGCCGTCGGTACGATGGGGGTGATGGAGCCCGGCAGGCGACGAAGCCTGGGCGTCAGTACGACGGGAGCGATGGAGCCCGGCAGGAGAGGAAGCTTGGCCGTCGGTACAACGGGGGCGATGGAGCCCGACATGCGAGGATGTCTGGATGTCGATATGACTGGAGCGATGGAGCCCTGAAGGCGTGGAATCCTGGATGTCGATATGAAGGGGGAAAAGGCGCCCGCGAGGCCTGTAAGCCTGGACGTCAGTACGGCGGGGGCGATGGCACCTAGCAGGCGGGTAAGCCTGGACGTTGGTACGGTGGGGGTGATGGCACCCGACAAGCGTGTAAGACTGGACGTCAGTACGGCGGGGGAAATGGTGCACACCGGGACTTTAAGCCTGGACGTCGGTACGACGGGTGCGATGGCGCCCGCCAGGCATGTAAGCCTGGACGTCCGTACGACAGGGCGATGGCGCCCGGCAGGCATGTAAGCCTGGACGTCGGTACGACGAGGGTAATGGTGCCCGGCAGGCGTGTAAGCCTGGACGTCGGTATGACGGGGGCGATGGCACCCCGCAGGCGTGGAAGCCTGGACATCGGTACGATGGGGGCGATGGTGCCCGACAGGCGTGGAAGCCTGGACGTCGGTACGACGGGGCGATGGAGCCCGGGAAGCGATGAACCCTGGGCGTCGGTACGACGGGGGCGATGGAGCCCGGCAGGCGAGGAAGCCTGGACGTCGGTACGACGAGGGTGATGGAGCCCGACATGCGATGAAGCCTGGGCATCGGTACAACAGGGGGGAGATGGAGCCTAGTAGGCGAGGAAGCCTGGCCGTCGGTACGACGGGGGCTATGGAGCGCGATAGGCATGTAAGCCTTTGTGCCAAACAGTGGTACTATGTGGAGCACCTCCATAGTGGCTGATGAAAATAGTGCAAGGTCGACAAAGCGCCGATAGATTTGGGGAAGGATTTCCCCTGCGCGGCCTCTTGAGGTGGTGGGATCGGCAAGGAGCCGATGGAGTCGTGTGGAAGATGCCACATGCGCGGCCTCTTAAGGCGGAGGATTCGGCGAGGAGCTGATGGAGATGGGTGGAGGAGCCACCTGCGCAGCCTCATGAGGTGGTGGAGTCGGTGAGGAGCCGATGGACATGGGTGGCGGAGACACCTACGCAGCCTCTTGAGGCGGCGGAGTCGGGGAGGAGCCGATGGAGATGGGTGGAATAGCCACATGTGCAGCCTCTTGGGGTGGTGGAGTCGGCGAGGAGCCGATTGAGATGAGTGGCGGAGCCACCTGGGTGGCCTCTTGAGGCGGCGGAGTCGGCGATGAGCCGATGGAGATGGGTTCCGGAGCCACCTGCGCGGCCTCCTGAGGCGGCGGAGTCGGCGAGGTGCCGATGGAGGTGGGTGGCGGAGCCACCTGCGCGGCGTCTTGAGGTGACGGAGTCGGAGAGGAGCTGATGGAGGTGAGAGGCGGAGCCACCTGCGCGGCCTCTTGAGGCGGTCGAGTCGGCGAGGAGCCGTTGGAGGTGGGTGGTAGAGCCACCTCCGCGGCCTCTTGAGGCGGTGTAGTCGGTGAGGAGCCGACGGAGGTGGGTAGCAGAGCCACCTGTGCGGCCTATTGATGCGGCGGAGTCGGCGAGGAGCAGATGGTGGTGGGTGGCGGAGCCACCTGCGCGGCCTCTTGAGGTGGCGGAGTTGGCGAGCAGCCGATGGAGGTGGGTGGCGGAGGCACCTGCGCGGACTCTTGAGGCGGCAGAGTCAGCGAAGATCCGATGGAGATGGGTGGCGAAGCCACCTGCGCGACCTCCTAAGATAGCAGAGTCGGCGAAGAGCCGATGGAGATGGGTGGCGGAGCCACCTGAGTGGCCTCTTGAGGCGGCGGAGTCGGCGAGGAGCCTATGGAGGTGGGTGGCGGAGCCTCCTGCGAGGCCTCTTGAGGCTGCGGAGTCGGCGAGGAGCCGATGGAGGTGGGTGGCGGAGCCACCTGCGTGACCTCTTGAGGCGGCGGAGTCAGCGAGGAGCTGATGGAGTTGGGTGGCGGAGCCACCTACGCGGCCTCTTGAGGCAGCGGAGTCGGTGAGGAGCTGATGGAGATTGGTGGCGGAGCCACCTGCCCGCCCTCTTGAGGGGGCAGAGTCGGCGATGAGCTGATGGAGGTGGGTGGCAGAGCCACCTGCGCGGCCTCTTGAGGCAGCGGTGTGGGCGAGGAGCCGAAGGAGGTGGGTGGCGGAGCCACATGTGCGCCCTCTTGAGGCGTTGGAGATGGCGAGGAGCCGATGGAGCTGGGTGGTGGAGCCACCTGGGAGGCCTCTTCAGGCGGCGGAGTCGGCGAGGAGCCGATGGAGGTGGGTGGAGGAGCCACCTTCGGGGCCTCTTCAGGCGGCGGAGTCCGCGAGGAGCTGATGGAGCTGGGTGGTCGAGCCACCTGGCCAGCCTCTTTAGGCGGCAGAGCCGGCGAGGAGCCGATGGAGATGGGTGGCGGAACCACCTGCGCCGCATCTTGAGGCCGCGGAGTCGGTGACGAGCCGAGGGAGATGGGTGGCGGAGCCACCTGCGTGGCCTCTTGAGGTGGTGGAGTCGGCGAGGAGCTGATGGAGGCGGGTAGGGGAGCCACCCGCGCGGCCTCTTGAGGTGGCGGAGTTGGAGAGGAACCGATGGAGGCAGGTGGCGGAGCCACCCGCACGGCTTCTTGAGGCGGCGGAGTCGGTGAGGAGCCGATGGAGATGGGTGGTAGAGCCACCTGCGTGGCCTCTTGAGGCCGGAGAGTCGGTTAGGAGACGATGGAGATGGGTGGCCAATGCCACTTGCGCAGCCTCTTGAGGCGGCAGAGTCAGCGAGGAGATGAGGGATATGGGTGGCGGAGCCACCTGCACGGCCTCTTGAGGTGGGGGAATCGGCGAGGAGCTGATGGAGGTGGGTGGAGGAGCCACCTTCACGGCCTCTTGAGGCAGCAGAGTCGGTGAGGAGCTAATGGAGTTGGGTGGCGGAGCCACCTGCGCGGCCTCTTAAGGTGGTTGAGTCGGTGAGGAGCCGATGGAGGTGGGTGGAGGAGCCACATGTGTGTCTCTTGAGGCGGGAGAGTCGGCAAAGAGCCGATGGAGTTGGGTGGCGGAGCCACCTGTGCGGCCTCGTGAGGCGGCGGAGTTGGCGAGAAGCCGATGGAGGAGGGTGGCGGAGCCACCTGCGTGGCCTCTTGAGGCGGTGGAGTCGGCGAGGAACAGATGGAGTTTGGTGGCGGAGCCACCTGTGTGGCATCTTGAGGCAGCGGAGTCAGCGAGGAGCCGATGGAGATGGCTGGCGGAGCCACCTGTGCAGCCTCAGGAGCCGGCGGAGTTGGCGAGGATCTGATGGAGTTGGGTGGTGGAGCCACCTGTGCGGCCTCTTGAGGAAGCGGAGTCGGCGAAGAGCCGATGGAGATGGGTGGAGGATCCACCAGTGTAGCCTCTTGAGGCGGCGGAGTCGGCGAGGAGCCGATGGAGGTGGGAGGTGGAGCCACCCGTGCGGCCTCTTGAGGCGGTGGAGTCGGCGAGGAGCCAATGGAGATGGGTGGCGGAGCCACCTGCACGGCCTCTTGAGGCGGCAGAGTCGGTGAGGAGCCGATGGAGATGGGTGGAGGAGCCACCTGCACGGCCTCTTGAGGCGGCGGAGTCAGCATGGAGCCGATGAAGATGGGTGTCGGATGCCACCTACGTGGCCTCTTGAGGCAGCGTTGTCAGTGATGAGCCAATGGAGATGGGTGGAAGAGCCACCTGCGCAGCCTCCTAATACGGAGGAGTCAGTGAGGATCTGATGGAGATGGGTGGCGGAGCCACCTGCGCGGCCTCTTGAGGCGGCGAAGTTGGCGAGGAGCCGATGGACATGGGTGGCGGAGCCACTTGCGCGGCCTCTTGAGTCGGCAGAGTCGATGAGGAGCCGATGGAGGTGGGTGGTGGAGCCACATGCGCGGCCTCTTGAGGCGAAGGAGTCGGCGGGGAGCGGATGGAGGTGGGCGGCAGAGCCAGCTGCGCGGCCTCTTGAGGCGGCGGAGTCGGCGAGGAGCCGATGGGGATGGGTGGTGGATCAACCTGTGCGGCCTCTTTAGGCGGCGGAGTCGGTGAGGAGCCGATGGAGATGGGTGGTGGATGCCACCTGCACAACCTCTTGAGGCGACGGAGTCGGCGAGGAGCCTATGGAGATGGGTGGCGGAGCCACCTGCGTAGCCTCTTGAGGCGGCAGAGTCAGCGAGGAGCCGATGGCGATGGGTGGCGGAGCCACCGGCGCGACCTCTTGAGGGGGAGGAGTCGGCGAGGAGCCGATGGAGATGGGTGGCGGAGCCACCTCCACGGTGTCTTGAGGCAGCGGAGTCGGCGAGGAGCCGATGGAGAAGGGTGGCGGAGCCACCTGTGCGGCCTCTTGAGGCGGCGGAGTTGGCGAGGAGCCGATGGACCATAGTATTCAAACACTGCATGTTACTCATCCTCTCACATATGAAGGAGAGGGGATTCACATGGGTGATGCCTCAATTTTCCCGACACATTTGGTCTACTCGATATTGAAGGAGAAGAGATTCACGTCGGGTTCACCATTTTTGTTTTCGACGCTTTCGCTGGGGCGCGTGCATCCGTCTGTGAGGACGTGTAGCTGTTTCCCTGCATTCCCACTTTCCAAAGGCGGACATCATCTGCTCCTTATTCAAGGATGTCTGCTCCTTGATCGAAACAGGCTGATGGGATGTCGGTTCTTCCTTCTGTGGATTCCTCCTCAGAACTCATCACCTAGTCTGAGTCTCCCTTTTAGATTTAAAACGGGGTTCATGAATATCGTTCCCGGTGCCATATCTTCATGAACGCCGGTTAATTACATTACTTCCATCAGGAAATTCCATGGGGTCCTGACATGGTAGCAACCTTCAGTCGGAGTAGATGACAACATCAGGCATGTCGTGGAATCTCTAGGTGTGTGGACATTGGGGAGCCTATATTCTTCCCCGTAAGAGGGTATCTCAAGGGTGTATAGCCCGTGGCATCTCATGTCGAATGCGGGGAATCATATGCCATAGGCATGCATCTGAGGTTTTCCTCAGCTTCCCATGATTATCATAGGGTAAGGAGCATGTTTAACTTTTTGTGAAGATGGTTACACCAAAGGTGTTCCATCCGAGGTTTTCCTCCGGAATCTCATGTTTATCACGAGCTAGGCCGCGAGTTTAATGTCTTGAGGAGATGATTACGCCAAAGGCATGCCATCCGTTGTTTTCCTCAGGCATCTCATATTTATCACGAGGTTGGTCATGAGTTTAATGTCTTGCGGAGACGATTACGCCAAAGGCATGCCATCCGAGGTTTTCCTTACGAATATCATGTTTATCACGAGGTTGGCCGCGAGTTTAACGTCTTGCGGAGACAGATGATAATGATCAGAATTTTCCAACAAGACGAATCAGATTGGTATATCCCAAGGAGGGAATACCTGGAAGATGGATGGATCAGGACGCCCAATGAGGACGAATCCGAGGCGGTGCAATCCAAGGAGGGGAGATGTCACACCGTAATGGCTGATCTGAACACCACTGAGGTCGGATCAGGGGAAGTGCGCCCCAGGATGGGGGACACCTGGATTACCATTGGCTGGCATAGAACCTCTTGGAGGTTTCCTACGTACCCTGTGTAGATGAAATGGATTCCAACCCACATAGTTCGAAGGGTTGATGAATCGGGGCGTACACAGAGAACAACGACCCAGAGACATGCCCGAGCTTACGTGTGGAAAGCATCCTATTGTGCTTCTTGGAGCAGCGAGGAGGTGGATGGCACGATCCCACTGGGATGTGGCAGCCCGGGCAAGAATCAGGATAGATGATTGATGGATGAATGAAGTGGAGGGGTAATGAAATGGGACCATCGCAAGGGCGATAGTGAAGTTGGCCTTGATCCTCGAAGAGACCTCCTACGTATCACCGTGGCAGGGAATCAATGTCTACATAGTTCAGGATGGTGCCGGTGAACTGACGTGAAGGTGGACCTTGGCACGATGGGCGTCTTCAGTGAACCGACGTGAATGTGGACCTTGGTCCGATGGGTGTCTTCAGCGAACTGACGTGAATGTGGACCTTGTACCAATGGGTGTCTTTAGCGAACCGATGTGAATGTGGACCTTGGTATGATGGGTGTCTTTAGAGAACGAACGTGAATGTGGACCTAGGTCTGATGGGTGTCGTCAACGAACCGACGTGAATGTGGACCTTGGTCTGATGGGTGTCGTCAGCGAACCGACATAAATGTGGACCTTGGCCCGATGGGTATTGTCAGCGAACCGATGTGAAGGAAGTCGGAATGACCGAGTGATGGGCTTGAACCTCATGGAGGCTTCCTACGTACCATGTCTTGACATGGATCAAAGTCCTCATAGTTCGGGTGAAAATGGTGGGGGTCGACGAACCGATGAGAAAGAAAAGTGACCTTGGTCCCGATGGTGTAGGGCTTACACACTAGGCTTCCTAGGTGTTGGTGAACCAACATGAAGGAGGTCAGAGTGACCAACGAGTGATGGGCTTGAACCTCATGGAGGATTCCTACGTACCACGCCTTAGCACGGATCAAAGACCACATTGTTCAGGTTGGGTTTTGTCTGCGAACCGACGTGAATGTGAACCCGGGGGGGGGGGGGGGGGGGTCTACAGGTGGTGGGCTTGAACCTCATAAAGGCTTCCTACGTACCACACCTTAGCATAGATCAATGTCCTCGTAGTTTTGGGTGGTCACAACGGCTTACCACTGGACTGAAATGTAGTTTAACGTCATGCGGGACGAGAGTGAACCCTGACGTGAATAAACGATGGGGGGTGGGTTTGAACGTCATGGAGGCTTCCCACGTACCATGCCTTATCCCGGATCAAAGACCACGTAGTTTCGGAGTGCAGCATAACGTCATGATGGATGGGGTGGAACTGGACGTGAAAAAATGAACGATTGGTGGGCTTGATCCTCATGGAGGCTTCCTACGTACCATGCCTTGACATGGATCAAAGTCCTCATAGTTCACTTAAGGAGGGGTTCAGGGTCGGTGCTCACTCTAAGCTCATGTGAGTCATGCTAAGTGTGAGAAAGAAGAGGTTTCATGGACCTGACGATCACATCGTGAAGGATGCATCCGTGGGAAACGAAGAAGGTCTTACACGTTAGGTGGGTCGTGGTGCTGGGACTTACTCCAGGATGGAGTCCCAAGGAAAAGGATGACTATAGTTTCGGGCTTCAGCCTTGAAGAGGCTTCCAACGTATCGCTGTGGCAGGGAATCAAAGTCCACGTAATTCTTCTAATGGAGGCTTACCGCCGATTGGGGTTTTCAATGGCTTATGGCTAGATTGGTTCATAACGTCTTACGTCTGGATAAAGATGTGAACGACTTACCGCTATATGGGGTCGCAACAGCTTACCGCTGGATGCGAATGTCAACATCTTTCCATCGAATGGGGTTGCAAGGGATTACCGCTGGATTGGGTCACAACGGCTTACCACTGGATAAGGATGTCAATGTCTTACCGCTACATAGGATCACAAAAGTGGATGGGGCTTACGCGAAGAAGCTGCCCGAGTGCCACTAAGGAGCGTCAATGTTGAATGGGGTTTATGCTAGGAAGCTTCTCGGGAGATGCTATGGAGCGGCAATGGTGAATGGGGCTTACGGTAGGAAGATGTTCGGGTGCCGTTATGGAGCGGTAATGGTGAATGGGGCTTAGGCAATGAAGATGCCCGGGTGCCGCTATGGAGCGGCAATGGTGGATGGGGCTTACGCAAGGAAGCTGCCCAGGTGCCACTATAGAGCGGCAATAGTGAATGGGGATTACGCTAGGAAGCAGCCCGGGTTGCAGCTATGGAGTGGCTGTGGTGAATGGTTATTACACTAGGAAGCTGCCCGGGTGCCTCTATGGAGTGGCAATGGTGAATTGGGCTTACGCTAGGATGCAGCCCGGGGTGCCGCTATGGAGCAGCAATGTTGAATGGGGATTACGGAAGGAAGAAGCCATGGGTGCCGCTATGGAGCGGCAATGGTGAATGGGGCTTACACTAGGATGCTTCCCGGGTGCCGCTATGGAGCGACAATGGCGAATGGGGCTTACGCAAGGAATATTCCCGAGTGCCACTATGAAGCAGCACTGGTGAATGAGGATTACGCTATGAAGTTGCCCGAGTGCTGCTATGGAGCGGTACTGGTGAATGGGGCTTACGCTATGAAGCTTCCCGTAATGTCTTCCTCATGTCTGTCCATGAGGGAATTCCAACTCACTGGTGGTTTGAGTTATTCAAATATGCAGTAGTGCACGAGCGGGATATCGCCATGGGGTGTTGGAATCATGCCACTATAGTCATGTCATTAAGTGTCTTACTCTTGGAGCATAAGGCTTCTCTTGTTTAGTGAAAGAGGCATTCTATGGTTGAACTTAGGGATTACTACAGTTTATAGTCTTGTAGGTATGACTATTGGCATCTCATGCTAGGATCATAAGGAATCTCTTATTTGCAGCAAGAGGCATCCTATGTTTGGATCATCGGGAGAATAATATAGATTATAGTCATATAGGTAAGAATATTAGCATCTCATGTTAGGAGCATGAGGCATCTCTTGATTGGAGAAAGATGCATCCTATGTTTGGAAAATAGGTCATACTACAGTTTAGAGTCATGCAGATAGGACTATTAGCATCTCCTGCTTGGAGCATGAGGAATATCTTATTTGGAGCAAGAGACATCCTATGTTTGGAACATAGGAATTACTACAGTTTAAAGTCATGCAGATAAGACTATTAGAATCTCATGTTAAGGGCATGAGGCATCTCTTGATTGGAGCAAGAGGCATCCTATGTTTGGAACATATGTAATACTATAGTTTAGAGTCATGCAGATAGAGCTATTAGCATCTCACGCTTAGAGCATGAGGCATCCCTTATTTGGAGGAAGAGGCATCCTATGTTTGGAACATAGGGAGAATACTATAGTTTATAGTCATTTAGGTAGGACTATTAGCATGAGGCACCGAGGAATGGATGGTGTTGGGTCTTACGCAAGGGCGTCCCTTTCGAGTTCCACCTCGCGTAGGAACCATGTGATGGGGTTTGGAAGAGTTGCATGAGGAATGGTTCGACTCAAGGTAGTCGGGGAATTAATGATGGGAAACTAAAATCATGACACAGGAATAAAACCAAGAGGAATATGTTAACTCAAGGTGTTTCATGGTGTGTGGAGGAGTATCTCAAATCATGGTTTTTAATAGGTTGAAGGTGGGTGCGCGTAGGGGCGCAATGGAAAATCCTGACATCCCGGCCCAAAAATTTCACGGTTAGAAACTCAATTTTTCATGGGGGTCTGTGACAGTAGCGAAGGGACCGGCTCGGAGGGTCGGGACCACAGCCCGACAATGACCCCAAGCGGCGGTGTGGGGGCGCAGGCCCTGCGGTATGGACCGGTGGGTGCGGAGGTCAGAGCATCGCAAAAGGATAGGTCTTCGTGAAGTATCTTCATGGAGAAAAGGGGCTCGGGGAGCATGGGGTCTCATGGATCATGGACTCGGAGAGCATAGAATCGTGGAGCAGCAGCGCGGAGCATGGACTCGCGGAGCATGGTCTCAAGGAGCATGGTCTCGTGGACCATGGACTCACAGAGCTTTGGCTCGCAGAGCAGCAACGCGAAGGAAGAAGCTCGCGGAGCATGGCCTCGCAGAGCCCCAAAGCGGAGCTCCGCAGACCGGGGGATCAGCCACCCAAGGGGAAAAAAGGGACATCCGGAGAAGGGGGTGAGCTAAATATTTATAGGCAGGGGAACCACGAAGTAGGGCTCACGTGGCGTGAAGGGGACTTCGGTGCTTCACGGCTGGTCGTGAACGTCAACCAAATTCGAAGAGAGTTACTGCCTCCTCTGCTTCAAGGCAGGTTCGCGAATGTCAGGGTGTTCGCAGACAGTTCCTACCTCCTCTGCTTCATGGTGGGTCTTCGCAACGTGCCTCGAACGTCAGACGGGTTCTCGGAGGCTCTCGTCTCATTACTTCGTGGTGGCGCTTCGCGATCACGGAGGGGGCTTCACGAATGGGATTCGGGAACCACTTTTTCAGTCCAACATCAAATGTCCATATCTCCTAATCCGTAACTCCGTTCGGGCCCTACGATCTATCAAATCAAAGCTTTAAAAACTGTCTATGATCTTGGATTGTGTATAGAAGCATCTGAAAAATTTTGAGGACGCGTTTTCCATGGGCTACATATATTTTCATAAAAAAATACTTTCTTTGTGACCGTCGATCGGATATGGAAAGAATATTTTTGAGTCTGAGGAAAAAGGAGGATGAAAATGTCACAATGTATGAGGATAAATTTACATGGGATGAAAGTCATGCTGCAAAATATATATATAACCAAAGGAGAATTATTGATTGATTATTTGATTGTATAATACCATTTATCCATTGAGCATTAGTTTCACAATCCTTCTCATCGTACAAAGCTATTTTCTTATGTGAAATCAAGACAAAAAAGTAATTATGTAAATATTATGACATTAAAGAAAAGAAATAGAATAAGAGATCTGTTAAATGCTATGGAAATGAAAATAATAGGAATAATGGAAATTTTTAATTTCCATCATATAGTAAATGTTGGATGAAACACTCCATTACATTTTTGAAAGGAATGAGAGTCTTTTACAAGTGTGGTGAAAAGGGCCACCAAGCTCGTGATTTCAAGGGAAAGAATGAGGCTATCAATTTTGAATTATACAATTGTACAGAAATAGCGTATTATAATAATGAGTGTCCTAAACACCAAGGAAACATATCTTGGAAATGGATAAGTGAGAAATTTCAAGCTTATGTGACCACTACGGCTATGGTTGTAGCTCTGAATGACGTGGTGGTAGGTAATTTAATTGTTTTCTTCAAATTTAACCATTGATTTATTTGATAATCTATCATCAAATTGTTTTATATCTTACCAGTTTACTAAGAAAATTAGATATTTTCAATTTGATTTAACATGGGAGTTTTCAGTCAAAACTCTTAAGGGAAGTATCATTGCAACAATGTTTGGTAAATCAGTTCCCATTAGTGCATATAAATGTGATTTATCTACTGATCACATCTTCATAACAATGATTTAAATTTATATAACCCTATGTATGGATTGTCTTTGGGACCATGATGTGAAAATTTATTGTAAGCAGAATGATGTTACAATTTTTTATTATGATAAGGAGTACCTTGTATTTAGTGTTGAAACATCACCATCTGATTCTAACCTAGATCCACCTCCCTTAACTCTACTAAATTGAAATATTTAGGAGGAAGACAGTAAAATGACTATGGGTGAGGAAAAGACTTTTATAATAGATGACATACCTATTGTGCATGAATATGTTCATTTGTTTCCTAATGATTTACTTGGACATCCTCTAGACGATAAATTGAGATTTCCATAGATTTAATTCCTGGTTCTAGGCCCATATCGAATTCCCCTTATAGAAATTTCACTGTGTAATTAGTGTACCTAATGAAACAACTAGATGGATTGAGAAATAAGTGATATGTTCACCCTATTATTTCTCAATGGGGAGCCCCTGTTCATTTGGTTAAGAAGACTGATGGATCTATGAGGTTGTGAAATGACTATAGGGAGATCAATTCTATAACAATAAATAACAAGTATCCCCTACCACGCATCGATGATTTATTCGATCAACTTCATGGAGTTCAATATTTTTCAAAGATTGACCTTCGATCTAGATAACATCAGTTTTGTGTGAAGAAGGAAGACTTTCTGAAAATAGTAATTTGAACTATATATGAGTATTACGAGTTTATAGTAATGCCTTTTAGACTAAAAAATGGACCCTCTGTTTTCTTGGATCTAATGAATATTATTCAAGAAATATCATGATGACTATGTAGTGGTATTTATTGATGATATCATGGTATACTCAAAAAACAATGAAGATCGTGAAAATCCCTTCCGCACAATCCTGAAAACCAACAGAAGAAATGAATTATATGGCTAGTTTACCAAGTGTGAATTCTGGTTTTAGGAAATTTTTTGTCAAGGACACATTTTCTCTAAGGATGGAATATATGTTGATCTATCAAAGGTCAAGGAAATCTAACAATGGCTAGTACCGACAATTATAATTGAGTTACACAGTTTTATTTGTTTATAATGTTGTCATTGGCATTTTGTCTGAAATTTTTCAAGATTTCCTAACCCATTAACCAAGCACAAACACAAAGGGGTAAAAAAAATTTGGATAGAAGAGTGAAGAATGCTTTGACGAACTAAAGAGAAGATTACTCAATTATCTTATATTGAATCATCCATTAGGTAATGATGGGTTAGATATTTTTAGTGATGCTTCAATGAAAAGACTTGGTTGTGTCCTTATGCAGAATGATAGAGTTATTGCCTATGCATCACAGAAACTAAAAATTCATTAATAAAAATATCCAACTCCTGATCGTGATTTAGAAGTTGTAATCATTTACTTGATGATATGGATACACTATATCTATGTGGAAAAAATGTGAGATTTATACAGATCACATGAGTTTGATGTATATTTTCCCACAAAAATATCCCAACATGAGGGAAAAGAGATGGCACACACAACTCAAAGATTATTAATGAACTATAAACTACCACACCGGGAAGGAAAATAAGGTGGGGGATGCTTTAAGTAGAAAGAATCAGGGTTTTTTGAACAATATGAGAGTTGAAATGGATCATATGTTCGTTGATATAGTAAAGATTGATATGGGGATAATCATGGAAGGTAAAACATCAATACTTTTTCAAATGGTTGTCAAACGTTTTTTACTAGAATGGGTAAAAAGATATCAGACCTGGGATGATGAGTTTCAAAATAAAATTAAAGTTGTGAATGATGGGTCATTGATTGAATTTTTATATGAAGAAGGAATTTTGAAATTTAGGGAAATACATTGTGTTCCTGACATACATGATATAAAAAGGGAATTGATGGATGATGATCATAGCTCCAATTTCTCTATACACCCATATAGCACTAAGATGTATATAATTTTGAATTAATACTTTTGGTTGGATAACATGAAAAGGGATATTTCTAATTATGTGTTAAGATGTATGGTTTATCAATAGGTGAAGGCTGGAAGACCACATCCTAGAGGAGTCATGAAACCGCTTCCTATACCCGAGTGGAAATGAAATGATATTATGATGGAAATTTCCATGAGGCTACCAAAAACTCTTACATGGAATAATGAAATATGGGTCATTATTGATCATTTTTTTCATGTCAACACATTTATTGTTATAAGAGAAGATTTAACACCTGAATGATAACAATTACTATATATTAATTACGTTTTATGACTTCATGGAGAACCCATATAATGTTTGAATGATTGTGATCCTCATTTTACATCAGGATTATGGAAAAGTCTTTAGAAGGCCCTATATATTAAACATTTTTTGATAAATGCATACCACACTCAAACTGATGGACGATCAGAACAGATTATTCAAACCATAAAAGACATGTTCATGTCTTTCTCACTTGACATTAAAGGTATGTGGAATTAATATTTACCTATGGTAGAATTTTCTTATAATAATAACATACATTCAAGTATTTATATGGAAATATATAAAGCATTATATGGAATGAGATGTCACACACCAATGGGTTTGGATGATGTTGGTGAAAGAAAACTTGTCGGCCTAGAAATTGTTTAGGAAATAATAGAAAATGTGAAGATTATCTACACCCACATCAAATCATCCCAATGTAGGAAAAATAGTTATGCCAATAACCTAAGGAATGTTTTGGAAGGTAAATTAGGTGATCATGTTTTCATGAATGTATCTTTATGGAAGGGTGATTTATGATTCGGTGAGAAGGGTAAATTAATTTTCAGATACATCATACCATTCAAAATTATAGAATGAATTGGATTTGTAGCTAATTCTCTGGCAATGCCCCAAAGTATCTCCAAAGTTCATGATGTTTTCCTCATATCACCAATGAGAAAATAAATTCTTGACCCAACACATGTACTCACCTATGAAAAAATAGAACGAGAACCCGATATGTCTTTTTTTGAAGAGCCTATCAGGATTTTTGATACCATATATCAAGTGTTGAGAAACTAGAAGTCTCATTTGGTGAAAGTTCTGTGGTGAAACCATACGATGGAAGATGCAACGTGGGAACTCGGGGAACATATGACGAAGAAGAACCAAAATAGTTTTTTGCATTATTATTCTATACATTTTGAGGTTGAAATTATTTGAAGGAGAGAAGAATGTAACACGCCAATCTTCAACAGTACGTTTCACTTTGAATAATGCAATAGCTTGCGATGTACCCAACTTTGAGTTTTATCACACCAAGAGCAATCAAATTAGACCTTATAAATAGTAATACCCACTTTTTAACATTTTATAAATTTTATTTATCAAAATTGATTTCATTTTTGGATTCTGAATATGAAAATAACCTTACGGTGATTTTTTTTATTTTTCTGTAAACATTTCATTTTTAATAAGTAGTGAAAAACACTACATTATTTTTAGAAACAAACATTATATGTAAATAATTATTTATTTTATTTAAATTTTTTAGCTCAAAATAGATACATAATACCTATATAAGTCCAATAAAATTCATTAGAGTCATTTGATAATAAAATTAGATGTATAAAATTTTATTGAACATTTTAACATCCTTTTCCCAACTTCTAGGCACATTAGAAAATTTGAATAAAATGTAATTTTATAGCTTCTGTGAATTTAATTTATAAACTCTGTGAGACACAGTTGACATCAGTAAGTTAAATTTTTTCCATTAGAATGAAAATAAATTTTGGTAAAAAAACGATTGATTTTTCTTTGCAACAGTTAAAAGTAAATAGGGTAATTAAAAGTAAAAATGATATTATAGTTACCCTAACAAATGAACTAATCCTAATGGATAATTTTATTTCGACAAAAATAATACTTATGAACAAAATATGATCCTATTTGATTCACATGGATTAGATTAGTACATTTTTTATTATTTAATTTAAAGAAGAGTTAAAAGTGTTAAATTCAAATTTTCATAACTAAAACATTTTTAATATAGAGATACACATAAGATAAACTCGACTGTAAATATTAATTACAAATAAGAACTATTTCCTACTTAATGGTATTTTATTAATAATTTTTAGAATTTAAATAATTAAAATTATTTAGGACACAATGATGATGCAATAATTACATTATTAATGAATTATTAAAATAATTTATATTATAAATATACAGATAAATATAAATTAAGACTTTTTTTTGCATTAAACTAATTTTATAAGTTAATATTACATGTGAGGATTGATTTAATTTATTTTTTTCTAATTAATATTCATATTTTAACTATCATGAAAACTAAATACTAAATATTGTCAAAATTGACGTAAATGGGTTTCTAAAAGAAATACTATATTATTAATTGATATAATATTCCTAAAAATGTAGGATTTAGACAAAAGACATAGATAATGATATATATGTCAATAAATAACCACTTGAGGTTCCCTTGACTATTTATTGCATGTTTATTAACCATTTATTATACTAATAGCAGAATACACTGTAAAAGTAAAACTATTTAACTAATTGTTGATCTAAATGATACAGTTAATATGGTGACCTAAAACTTTTTCAAACCTACTTGTTGAGATATTTTATACCCATCCCCACCTTATCCTAGAAATAAATAGTTTTCTAGCCATTATAAACCAAATATTATTGTATAATAAATTAATATTTCAAACTTTTCCTAAAGTGACCCTCACCTCTCTTATAAAAGGGTACTTCCCCCTCTATCAAATTCACACCACCAAAGAAATTTGTCCCAGATAACCCCTTCTCAAATATCCTAAAAAATACACTCAATTAATCATACGTTACTTAATTGGATCATAAATTCAACCTATGGAGCCCTTTTGATCAAATCAAAAGGAAGCACCTGAAGAAGAGGTAATTTTTAATCACCTCTTTCAAAGTTCTTTTCTCCTTCCACATCCTCTTTCTTTTTAATCTACGTACCAAAATAACAAATCCAGTAACATCTACATATTGTGATTTCATTATAAATATTTCACAACCATATACATTATTCTACCCATCCTACGAATGACAAAGTCACCATGTGTGCGTATGTAGGAGTTACCGTCTCCAAGTCGTGGTGTAGTTTATTATTCGCAACTTTATTATTCGGATATGTATAATTATGAGTATTATTGATTTAAATAATAAATAAAACAAGTTATCGATTATTTATATATGATATACAATAAAATTACATACTATTTCACAGTCAGTAGAATGGTATGGGTGCTCGTGTGTACATATCGATTACCGACTCCACGAATGTGATGAGATTCATTCCACATCACAACAATTAAAAAAAACTCATTTTATGATAAAAAATAATTATTAAGAACTTACTATCATTATGTATATGAATAAAACACATCTTATCCATAATTATCATGGCTTACATAATAAATCATAGAAAGGAAAATAAATAAGTTAACACCCAAAACAATGGTACTTCTGAAATATTATTAACAAAGAAATATTAGGATTTCATATATGATATTATATTCATGTATATTGTTATTTAATAATTTAATAAAAATTATTTGACTATTATACCTGAGGTTAAAGTACCCTCTAAAAATGAAAAGTACATGGTAAGGGTTAATTTTACAATTCCTTTATTTATCCGAGGTTGTTTATACGTAAATATCTACTAGGACTTCTTTATCACCCACATCTTTGTTTCTTATAAATGTATTTCAAAACTATTTTACTATTTCCAATAATATAGATTTATTTAATTTATACCTTTGTGTATCTTTTTATAAATTGTTTTTAACGGAAACTTTTCTTCGTTTTCCAAACAAGGTTCTTCATGAAATTTTCGATGAATTATGTAAAGATTATTATTTTTTAACTTATTGGGAGGGTGATGTTATTTTTCGTTGTTATAACACCTTAAAAGATTCCCTTATAAGATTACAATAATAATTTCAAACTATATTTTTTCGTTTATAATTATGTTACTTTTAAATTATTTCAAAATATAAAGAGATATTTCTCTCAAATATTTTTGATTTCATCTATGTCAACATCATCTACAAGATTTTACACTGTTTCGAAGTTGATTTATTATGATACAATCTTCCATATTGTATTTATGGTTTTGTGATATGTCTGATTGCGGATGTGTTATTTTTATACCATTCATGGTTAATGTTTAAAGTATTAAAATTTCTTATATTTGTTCTAAAATGAATGTTTATGTTATGCTTCAACCCTTTCATATGAAGAATGAATTGGGCTTAGTAAGTGTCAGGGGGAGCCTACTATAGCTCTTTGATGCATCAGCATGTCTAATTAATCAAACTAGTTTCTTTTCACAAGGCCTTAACCAAATATAATTTCTAGACATGGTACAAGGCCTTGGCTTTGTGGTTATGATGTCCGATATTATACATTCCATCATTATGAAATTAACAATTAATATAACTTGTGATTATTCGACACGTAGATTTTCTATTTGAATAACTAAATGGAATTATTTGATTTATCATTTCCATATTATGCTGACGTTTATGATTAAAAGGCTTGTGTTTTAGTTTTTTACATTTCCTTATACGTTTATGCTTATTTTTGATAGTTTCTGCTATATTTTTATCCTTACTAAGTATATGATCTCACCACTTTCTATGTTTTATTTTTCCAAATATGAAAATAAGTGTATTACGATAATCTTGTAGGAATAAGCTAAGGGATATGAGTGTTTAAAAAGGGGACATAATGTTGTTTTTTTCATTTCATAATGTAATGTAAAAATTATTCACGTATCTAGTACATCCAAAACTACTAGACTAATAAACCGTTCAAGGAATGAACTCTTGTGATCATGACAATGTAATGTAATAATGCACAGACTCTGGGTAACTAGGATAGGGGTATTAAATTTATAATATCCAATGAAAAACATTATTTTCAACTTATTAACTTAATTGAATTTCTTTTGAAGTATTTACATTAACTAAAGATTATTCCCTACATAATCATGATATATTCCTATTCATGATACCCTTATTTAGAATTTCATATCACCCTTATTTTGTTCATTTCCCCATAATATAAATAAGGAATAATTGAATTTGATTCGAGGAAACAGGAAATTTAATTTAACTATGTTTTATATTATATTTCCAATATTAAATGGGAATAATGTATTCATACATTTCTTTTAAAATAAAAAACTAATTATTCCTTAGTGATTGGATCCCTTATATATTATTCATAAATATAAGTGTTGCAAAACTACATTGGGTTACAAGAGTTGGGGTTTTTGCAGTTGGTATCATATAATGTTTAGTCAAAACCATGGTAATAAGATTTTGGAAAACATATATTATAAAGTATAAAACTATGAAAAAATATGAGGATAAGTTAATGTATATGATAATATCACATGTTTTGTGAAATTATAAATAATGTGATTTTACTAGAAAATAAATACCTATTTGGATACATGATAGTCGATGTCGTTGTAACACAAGTTCATATAGGGAAAACTACTCTAAATATAGATGATTATGTACTATCTTGATCATCACCAACTACTTATGAGTGGGACTAATACTACACGTTAAGATAGACACTCCCAAGGGATATTCTTTGGTTTATTATCATTCTCATTATGAACCATTATGAAATAATTTATAAAATATTTATTGTTGGAATATGTTCATAAATAATTCAAATTGATGATAATGAGATTATATATGAATAAATTTTCAATTTCTGGTAAGTGTTACACCATATTCATAATTATATTTTATGAATTTAATTTCATAATTTTATTAGAATATTCAATATATGATAATTTTTATAAATTTTTCATGGTGAGAGGAATTGTATCCATACTCATGGACAATAATGGGATTTCCCTATAGGGAATTATCATGGAACCTGTGTTATATTTGAATAGATCATAGACATATAAGGGAAGATAACCTAAGTAAGGACTAATAATATTGAACATATATATCAAAATGACGTAGCATGAAATGATACACCTATATTAGATCATTCATGTGACAATAGCCTGCATATTTCATAGGAAATACTAATCCACTAGTAGTTGAGCTTGGATTCAGTCCCATGAAAAGATATTTACATCATTTGTATATAATGAAAGTGAAATTTTTATAGTTTATGTGTATAGTCTTAAAAGGAATACTGAAAAATAGAGGATGTTGTTATAAAATACTTAATAGGTTGATGATATAAAACATTTGTAATGGATAGCCTTTAATGAATGATTCTTTGAAAAATATTTCCCTATTTAGAAAAAATTGAAAGGAAGATACATTTAGGTATATTAATGGAAAATAAAGTGGAAATTGTTACAGAGTGTGAGGATACATTTAAAAGACTCTCTAAATATTATTTGTTTTATATACATAACCTATAAATTAGGATTGACCATTTAATTAAAGGTCCCAATCCTTTAATTTTAAGGGCATTGGTGTTTGAAATTTTCCTTCATATAATGAAATAGAATTATATACTATCAAATTAGAGGAATAATTTTCTAGATACAATATATATGAAAAATCATCATATGAGGTGGATGTCTAGAAACCAATAAAATGGAAAACATCAAAGAAGAAGAATGAAATGAATTAATTTTAATCGTGTCAAAATTATAGAAATAAACTTTCAAGAAAGATATTAATTTTCATGTGAGTTTGTTACTATTGTGGAGATATGGTTCATGTGGATAATGAATAAAAATGAAAGAATGAAAAAACAACTATATAGTTCATCAAATGTAGATAAATAGTGAATTATTCAAACAAAGGTATCATGTGTTTTGGTAACCGAACATATTAGAGACTATGGGGAGAAGGATTAGAATACATGATCACTATAGTTGACGCTGAAGGTATTAAAGATGTGGTGGTTTGAGATTTAACTATAGCCTCACATTTTTATTGGATTATGTATATTTTAAAACTTATTTATCTTCCAACATTTCCAATAAAATTAATATTTTCCCTATATCATTAATATGGGATTTTCTAGTCTTGACACATAGTAGAAATATTACCACAACACAAGTGTGATAGCCATTTCCAAACATGACACATATACATTCCATATTTTATGAAATGGTAATTATTCTTATTAATAACATTGATGTAATCCTTGGGATAGATATGAATTTAAAAAATAAATAAAATTTTAATTTCAAAGTTAATTATATTATGATTTGTGATAGAGATGTGGAATCTATGATATCCTTGAACTAGAAATTCTAGATATAGTGTAAAAAATATAATCTCTAAATTTATAGTTTGATACCAAAAAACATGACACAAATTATTTTGGAAAAATTAAAAATTTAATTGTAACATATAATATCTGATACATAACCAATGAACTATTGGGATTATAGTTTTAGAGAATAAGTAAAAACTCAGTCATTATGGTACCAAAATATTTAAGTTAAAATTTTCCCCATATTCACTACATTTATTTTTTAACATTGTTTCTTCAAAATTTCAAATAAAATTATTAACAAATGAAACTAGTCTATAAAGAATTATGTTATTATCAATCTTCTTAACTTGTGAAAATAGTGAACAAAATAAGGGTGATCTAATACTCCCAGTAAGTGAGGATATAAGAATTAATAATTGAATGTCATTAGTGTGAATAATATAAAATAAATAGAATAATGAGATAATCAAATTACATGATACTGAAATAAGAAGACATGTACCCATAAAACCTGGATCATAAATTATGAGACATGGAATAATGATTTAACATAATATATGTGTCTGATAACTTAAAAACCATGAGCCATACAAGTAAAATATATGAGACAAGATTCATATAAACTCATAGTAAGGATTTCAAAATTGTGTGAGTAAGTTGGAACATAAAAAAAAAATAGAATCACATGATTGGATAATTACCATATCACATAGTAGTATCCTATAACTAGTAAACAATGTTTCCTTTGGGGAGTAACATACAACCAATTAAATATTCCCATTACCCAAGGAATTATATGTCAATAATAGACCCCCATTCATTATTTATAACACAATTTATCATATATGGGAAATAATAAAGACAACCATACATGTTCTATAATAGAATAACACATATAAAAACTAGAAATATTTCCACGTATCATAGAATGGGTAGATAAAATTAATCATGATCATTTAAATATAACAATAACCATTCTACATTAAGATCCAGAATTACACATGAAAAATTAATTGGTCCTATGAAATACAATTTATTTAATAAGTATTCATCCATGGAAAAAATAAGGATGTTATCATTGAAATATATCCTCATTGGGTAGTAATTAAAATCAAGGGTTTTTTTTATTTTTGATGAATATAAATACAACAAAAGCATCATTAAAATCACTCTTGAAAAAAAATTCAACTATGAAAACCACTTTTAAAAAATAAATATTTCTTGAATAATACTGGAATAAATTTCATTGAAAATAAATAAAGAAAATTTTAATTGAATATTCTAAGAAAAAATATTCCTAGTGAAGAAAATAGTTGGTTAAGATTTATATTTTAAAACCAAACATTCTTTTAATAGTTTGATAAAGAAATTAAAATTCATTTTACAAAAAGTGTTAAAAATGTTACTTTTTGAACCCTTTATAAATAATGTAAAAGATAAATGGAAATGTTTTAGAAAATCATTGTATTTTAAATAAAAATATACTTGAAAATGTTTTAGAAATCATGGTTATTAAAGGTAATATTTCATGGTTTAAAAAAAGGAACAATATCAATATCAATTATAAACAACATTCATGTTGTTAATTTAATATAAAAAGTGGGATATGAAAATTAAACGTGAAATAAAAATCACAATAAGAATATAATAAAAAGGTATTATTTTATACAAATATGAGCATATTATTCCTCCTAAAGTAACATTGAACATAATCAATCCAAAAATATTAAGAGATTGTAACATAAAAATCCTTATAGATTTGGTAACTTTTGAATATTAATCCCACAAAAGAAATAACTTAAAATAAATCATTTTATTCATTAAATATGAAAACATACATTAATTAACATGTACACATTTATTATATAAACATCATAAAATGATATTGGTGTATAACAAAAACATATGTCCAAAATAAAAAAGCACTTATATGATTAACCCATACAAGGATCATATCATTGAATTGAGAAATAATGAATGGTGAAATTATGTGAATCAAATTTACATTAATAGAAAATAAAATGATATTAAAATTATGCCAAAGTCACTTCACACATTATCTTGGAATAATAAAATTAATGAATAAATGATATAACCCAATGAATTGAAATTTAGTTAAGAAACAATATACATTGTGTCCAAAGGTCCCATGCATTTCCTTAAAATCACATATAAAAAACATATATTAATTATTTACTTATTTAGTAAACATATATAATTTTATTCACTTATTATTAAAATATTTAATCAAATTAATTCATTGAAATATATAATTATATAAGATTTTAATTACAAAATATGTGTTTTTAAGACATTCTATTCGTAGTTCCATAATTACTATGTGATGTCGAACATGGTAAAACTGAAATATTTATATTATATAAATAATAATAATCATGAAATATTTATCATTTTTATCCATAAAATTAAATTATTAAATCATCCATGAATGGGAGATATGAAAATAAATCACATCACTTGGAGAATGTGGTAATCCACTTGTATGTACAAACAAAGTTATCATTTTCCAATAGATGGAAGGGTAATGAAATAGATAATTTCTTATATTCAGAGAATTATATATATATATATATATTAATCTCATCATTATAAACATACCTGATAGAAAGTGAATAAAAGTAAACAAATAGCTTTGTTGACATGGTAATTCTTACGTACACATGTACGATATTTACATTCTGCATTTGATGATAAATGATATGAAAAGGTAATATAGTCATTATAAAATTTATGTATATATTAGGAAATATTGTTATTATATCCTTTTCATTTAATAATATTTAAATGAGGTGGATAAAGAAGTAATTTGAAAATGCGTAATTATTTGTTATAACTCTTCTTCAAAAAACATCCCCTTGCTTACATTTTAGGCCTTCTAGGATGTTATTTTGATGAGACCATACCCTATAGGTATTGGAGAGGAATGTTTTGGAAATTTTTTGTAGGTATTTTATATACAATAGTTATAACATTTGTAATGAATATATGATACTATGTTCCCTTTTATAAGTTAGGGGTGGGACACTCTTGGGATTACTGAATATTTTGAATTAAAATAAATTAATTATCAATGAAAAGTCTAAAAAATGATATATATTGATTACATGATGATTATTAGTCAAAATAATAACATTTAATAAAATTTATATATGTTTATTTGATGTTTTAATCCTTATCTTTTAGTTTTAACACCATGTAAACCCTTTTTATGATTGCCTTGATATCAATGTTTTTAACACTTTTGGTGTCAAGAAAGACACTATTAACGGGAAAGACACCAGTAAATGGAAAATTAGAGATATAAAAAACAATATAACATTAAATTGGTCATTGATAGTATGTTTATGAAGTTTAAATTAGTAAATAAAATATTATTAAACAGAATATACCATTATAGTCATTTTCATGATCATTAAAAAACTTTTACATTAGTGAAATCAATATATTAATGTAATTATAATATAAAAATTTAAAACATCCCTAATATAACGTATTTATCTATTAAATTGACGATAATCTATAAATCATGTGAAAACTATTACATTTAATGATATTTAAAATACTAACCTTGATTTTCTATTGGTAGTATGAGAATTATGTCGGATTTGTGTACGAATTTATCGTAAATATTTCATCACTATAATTTTAAAATTAATTATCCTGAATAGAAAATAATTATATTTAAAATAAATATTAAAAACTATCTATATTTTATTAAAACTATCCTAAAATTTTATTGACACTAAAATTAACAAAATGGAATACTTTTCATAATCCCTTACTTAAAATGATATAAATGATATAATAAAATTTAATTGGAAATAAATGACCAAATTTTATAATATAAAATTTTAATTCATGAAAAAAATTATTCAATAAAATATATACGGGTGTTAGGGTTATTTTTAGTCATTTCCACAAGTTTTTAAGAATAATTACATTATTTACCTTAGATATGTGCCAAATATTTATCATAATTACTTTTAATAATATCAAAATTAAAATGGTAATGTTTACCACACCCATGAATTTAAAAAAATTTAATCCATCTTGAGAGAATCAATTCATATAATTGGATGATATCAATTTTAATATAATTTCTAAAAATATATCAAAACATAGTTTTTAAGAAAATGATTTTTAGCTCAAAAATGAACTTATAAAAATAAAAGTATAATGATTATTCCAATCTAATTAATTAAACTATTTCTAGTTAAATTATATTTATGTTAATTTATATGAAAATTCATTTCATAATTGGGATTTTCAATGAAAATAAATGTTAGTTTTAAAAAAATCATCACTTCCACTATTTCTTAAAAAAATCATTTTAGATAAATACAAATATCTCAACCTAATAATATTTATATATTATGGTATAAAAATTATTTACACTTTATCAAATACAATCTCCAGAAGTTTACAAATTTTTTTTAAATATTCAATCAAAATAATATGTAAAACACAATTTTTTATGAAAACATATTTGTGAATCATAAAATGGTTTTACCAAGAATTTAGTACTTATATTCTATGAATTAATCAATAAATTTTAATTGAGTAGGAAAATTTTATACATAATTTATAATTAGTTTACTCGTATTCATATCGTAGAATTTAATATCTAGGTTATATAAGTTATGTTTAAATAATAATATTACATGGATTGATTTAGATTGATATTGTGTGTCATAGACAGTATGAAAAAGTTTGTCATATTAAAATATAAAGGTGTTACATTGAACCACATCAATAAATTTTATCCTTTATATTGGTGATTAAAATCAATAAAAAAGTGTTGTACATTTTAAAAACCCATTTTTGAAAATCCACATCATAAAAATGTTTATGAAAAAATTTATCTGATAAGAAGGAAAGTGAAATATTAAGGTCACATGGGATGACACATAACTAAGCTTTCAAGTCGGATAAAATTAGTGGGAACTGAAAATAATTACATGGAGAAAAAAATTAATGACAAAATTAAGAAGGATGGATTCAAAGAACATTGAAAAAATAAAGCGAATGATCGTGTAAAAGTCAATGAATTGAATACTATAAACTAATGAGGCTTGAAAATGATAATAAATTAATCAAGAATTATGGTAATATAAAAAAATTAATTCTATTTTATTTCCTAGTATTTTAGTAATTATGTTACCTTATAGACTAAGAACATAAGGGAAAACACTTACATGATTTTCTATAAATTTATAATTCAAATTTCATCATTTGGTTGTGTGTTTCAATCAATTTCAACATTTATCACACCATTTAAATGAATTGATGAATATGAATATTTAATGTGTGAGGCTTCATTTTCAACTCGTAATCAATCATGAGATATATTAAACGATAAAAATTTATTCTTCTAATATAGAATACCACCAAAATGTTTATCACATTGTAATATAATACATAAAATTATTAACACTTCCTATAAAAAATAGTAAATTAATCTCAAAATTTGAATAATAACACCAAAGGTGAAATATTGATTACTTATTAAGTAAATAAAATAATATCCTAATTAACGACAACATTATCCACTTTAAATAATATTTTAATATTAAATGTTTTATCATATATTTCATCTTACATCTCCAAAAACATAATATCATTCTTTCCAAATAAACATCATGGTAAATCACATTTTATGATAAGAGGAAACATATTAAAAATCCTAAAATTGAATTCCAAAATATCAATTTTCACCAAAACAATAACAATACATAAAACCTAAAAAGGGGATGTTTACGAACATGAAAATATGATTAAACGTAAATTTATTATCCAATGATGGTATTCATATCTATGTATTTAACCTCACATGAAAACATCCAAATCTACAAAGTAATCTAAACCCTGTTTTGATATGAACTAAAATATCCATGAACATATACTCCAAGATCTAGTTCTAAAGGTATAACCATTATATTTTTGGATGGATACTATAAAAGATGACCTAATTTATAACAAATAAATATATAACATCATCCATAACTATTTAATCACTTACATACCCAATTACATTAAAGGCTTATAATTATAATGAATTAAAAAAACACTTATTTAATAATACCGATGTCTTTAAGTGATAATTTTCCATTATACCCATATATAAATATTTCACATTCTGTAATCATGATTGAAAATAAAATTATTCAAACATTGATCATTTATAGAAATTATTTATTTAAAATCAATCATAACCTAAATAAATGGAAAACATAATATCTGTGATCTATAATGCTCTGTAATGTAAAATATAAGCATTATTATTTGAATGTCATTAATGAGCATAATATGAGTATGAAGGTATGATGAAATAATGAAAGTAAATGAAAATAACATAAGTGAATTCATATCAATAAAACCAGGATCATAAATAAAGATACCTAGAATAAGGCTTTAACATAAGACAATATTCATTTATGTCAATAATCATGATCCATGTAAAACAAATGGATGAGAAATAGATCAATTAGGACTCATAATAAGAATTCAAAAACTATATAGATTTCTTGAAACACCAATCAATGTTCTTGTAGTTTATAAACTCTATAATTCTTTTTTCTATTATGTTTAATATCATTCTAGAAACCCCTATCATTTCTTATGTGAAATTTATAATCAGTTAACATTGTATCATTTCACAATGTATTATAGGGTTATTACATGCCTACTAATCATTGTTCTATAATGTAACCACCCATGTCTTTGTAATATATAATGATCAAAATAATTATATTCATTAACTTTTCAATATAAAATAACTGGAGTTCATTCATAACATGATATACCCTTGTAAAAGAAAATGTTTTCATCTAAATTTAATTGAAATAATCATAATCATTATAGAGAGATAATAAGGATGTTATTACCAAAATATATTCCCAACGTATCAAAAGTAACATAAATTATTATTTTCATTAATTTGTTTAAATACTATTAAATGACCATTAATATTATTCTCGAGGAATTTTCTATTTAAACTTTTAATACCTATTTTAAAAAATAAAAAGTTCAATATTATCAGTAAAAAAATTGATAAAAATAATTATGTATTCATTAAAATTATACTTCACATAGAGAGTATTTATTATTTATAAAAAATGTTTTTATTCATTTATAATAAATGAAATTTTTGATTCAATACATTGAAAATAAAAAGATAAAAATGTGTCATATAAACAATGTTAAAAAAGATTCATTTTCAACCCCATGATAATTAAATAAAAAAATACCATAAAATCAACAAAATAAATTATTAATGTCCAAATACGAACATTTTTTTTAATTTTTTTTAGAAAACATGGAAACGGAAGTGAATGATTAACGATCTAAAAGAACATGCAAGATTGTTATAACATAAAATACATTCTTGATGTATCTTTAATTATAGAGGAAATAGTAATTAATCATATAATTAAAATTCCTAATTTTATTATTGGAAAATAGATTTAGGTCATGAAAATAAGATAATATAAGTAGTCATAAAGTAATATTGAATCATAGTCAATCGTAAAATAGGATGATATATCATTTTAAAATTCCTTATTTTTTGAGAACATGGAAATCATATGTTTGTGGAAGCAATAAAAAATTGAAAATTTATATTCCATGAATATAAGGGGACCATGATATATCATTTAATTATTTATTATATAATCTTCATAAAATAATATTGGTTTATAATATAAAAAATGTCCAAAGGAAGGAAAATTTTAGCTGAACCCCCCTTATACTTATCAGGTCATAGAATTTTGAATTAATCTATTGAGATATTATATGCATAAAATATAAATAAAAAATAATTATAAATAAATCATACATACAAAAAATACTTTAACAGATAATCATTCCATAATATAGTAAATGAATAAGAGTTATATCATAATGAAAGGAAATCGAGTTTTGAAACCCCTGCCTCAAATCCAGACCTTCCATATATGTCCTTTACCAACCATATAATCAAATAATTTTTATTATTATATTTGTCTAATAATCTTTTAAATGCTAATAACATAACTAATAACCTTTTTAAATCATTTATTTCAATGATATATTTAATTACATAATTTTTTAAGTCCACTTCATATGTTTTTAGGACATTTGGTTAATATATACAAATTGACTTTGGTATGTTGACCATGGTTTAAAAGATAATAGTTACATCATCTATAGAAAAATAATCATTAAATGATTGTAATTATCTTTAATTAAATAACGTTTTATAAACATCCATTAAATTAGTACACGGAAAATGAATCGCATCACTTTTTGGAGGTGATAATCCACATTAACGCACAAACATCGGAGTGATTTATCAGTGGATTGAAGAGTAAGAAAATAGATGATATATTATATTTAAATAATAATTATTTTTTAATTATGTTTATATATAAAAATTAAATCCATAATTATTAACATAGATAATAGACGGTGATGGAAAACAAAACAAATTACATTGTACTAGTTGTAGTCCACACGTTCACATGAATGATTTTTTCAATATCAATTTGATGGAAAATGAGACAAAAATAAATTTTTATCATAGACATAACATGAGTTTAGTAAATAAGTGATATAGATTCTGTAATATCAGTCTAGTTTAATATTATTTATAATGATGTAAAAAATGTAAAATGATCTTTCATAAATAATAGTTATACCACTTCACTGAAAAACACCTTTGGATTACAATGTAATCCTATTAGGTTGGTCATTTTATAAGAAAATAGACTTTAATTAATTAATAATAATATTGAAGAGTGACTTGGTGGTATTTCTTAACAATAGTGATAAAAATTTGTTATTAATATAGGAGAATAGGTGCACATTTATATGTGAGGGGAGGGGTACTCTTAGAATTACTCAATGTGGTAAATTAATATTAATTAATTTTATTAGGGAAGTGACAAAAATTGATATATTTATAATATATTATTAAAATGAGTATAAATAATATAATATAATAAAATTTACACATGTCTTGGGGATATTTATCCCTAATATCAAAAATATAACCCTCGTTTTCCCTTTTATCAATTTTCACAATATCAATTTTTTTACTCTTCAAAGGGAAATAAGGTGATATCAAAAGAAAGGTGACCACTAATTAGAGAATCGATTATGGGATAGACCTTATCCCATTCAATTGGGATAAGAAAATATGTAATTTGTTTTAAATCCTTAAATAAAATACTGTTTAACAAATAATACCATTATAGTGATTTTCGTGTCTATTGAAATTGTTTGACCTTAATGACGTCAATATAGTATCGAAATTGGAATATAAAAACTAAAAAAAATTTATTATAATATATTTCTAGAAAATAATTAAGTGCACATAATAAACCACCAAAATAATAATTATTTTTCAGTTACTAAAATAACATACTTGATTTTTTTATTTCTTACACTAGAACAGTGTCAGTATTCTGTAAATATTGAAGGTAATTATTTCATTACATAAAATTAGAAATAAATTATTGTTATGTTAAAAATATATTCATATTACAAATAAACATTTATAACCAAGAATTATTATTTTTATCTATATCAATAAATATTATATATTTTAGAAGAGAGTGATATTTATTTACCCTATTCTTTACATATAATAACATAAACATTACAATCAAAGAAACTTGTATTGATAATTTTTAAAATATTGAATTGAAATATTATAAAAGTATTATGTAATAAATAACTTTATGTGTTATGGAGATATATTTTCTTTATTACATTTTTTAACTGCAATTACATGATATAGCCTTATTGAGGTGATAACTAATTATTGTTGTTACCATTCATAATGACAAAAATTTAAAGAGAGCTACTTACCATATGTAAAAATCCTGATTACAAATATGAAATCCTTTTTTAAATATAAATTTCTCTAATTTAAATAAATTCATTTTAATATAAATATATGAAATGAATTTTTTTAAATGTTCTTTAGGCCCAAAAATTAGCTTACACAGAAATTAAGTATAATGATGATTTAAACCCAATTTATGATATTATAAAAGATTTAAGTATTTTTATGACCAATTTTGATCTAATTTAATTCATAACTATTGTTTTCAATGAAAATAAATGGTTATTTTAGAAAAATCAATATTTCTCACTATTCACAAAGAAAAAAATATTTTTAGAAAAATTTAAAATTGTACCTACGATAATTTTTATATGATAATTTAAAAAAGATATCATTTTTATGAAATAAAATATCTCAAATATAGAATTATTAATTATAATATTCACTCATAAAAATAAATAATTTTTTATGAAAATGTATTTTTGAAGCATAAAATGACATTACTAAAATTTGAGTGCTCATATTCTAATAATTTCTCAATACATTTGTAATCATTAGAAAATTTTCATTTATATTTTATAATTTTTTTATTAATATTCTAAATCATTAATTCGAAGTATATTTTACATTGGACCAATTTAAATAATAATAATTTTTTTGTTTTTTTATGTTAGTTGTTGTGTTTCATATACGTTATCAATCATATAATAAATTTAAAATTTAAGGGTTTTATAAAATATCTTTTATTTATAGGGGATAAGTCATAATTTTTGTCATGTATAGATCTATGTCTACTAGATCTATTTTGTATGATTCATGTGGAATTAGTTCTTATGAAATATATATATTATTAAGGTATGCTTTAAATAAAACATATACTTATTGTATAGGAATATTTTTTTGTGTTTCCTTAGTAATTACCAAGACATCCAACTAATAATGATGTTTATTTTTCTATTGATTAAATTACTGATGTGAGATATTTATCAATGTCTCCCTATATAATGATCATAGTGGAAATAGTTGAAATAAATAAATAACTACATCAATTGAAGGATTTAAATTCAATGTGTTTCAATTAAGGGAGACACTGTAATTTTCTATAAAAAATATTGATCTATGAGTTTTTTCATTGATTATAGTGAAATAAATTATATTAAAATAAAAAAATTCATCCTCTCCAAATCATTGAAAAATTCTTCAATAAACATGATATAGCTCAATATTTTTAAAACATTGACCATTTATCTAGGAATAATAAACTATGTGTATAGAATGGATATATTCGAAAGAAATAATTTCAAATAAGGTTTGTAAATTTTATACTATTATCCTTTGGATTGACTAAACAATATTTTGTATTTAAGGAACTGATGAATATATTATTCAACTAATATGTTTATAAATTGTAATGGTATTTATTGACAATATATTGTTGTTTTCCAAATTATATATGGACTATGAGAAGCACTTGTGAATCATTGTACACAATCTTAGAGAAATAGAGTTATATGGAAAATTTAAAAAATATGAATTTGTAACTCTAAATGATTCTTTTGGTTGACATATTTTCTCTAAGGATAAGATATTTGTTGATCATATGAAGAAAAAGGTAGTCAAAGAATGGCCAACATTTATTAATGTAACCACTGTAAATAGATTCGTCGGTTTGGAAGGTTACTATAACTGAATTATGTGAAATAATTTCCAATTGGATAACTTTTTAACCAATATAACATTTAAAGGAGTTAATTTTATAATGGAAATGGAATGTGAATAATGATTTGAAGAATAGAATAAGATATTTTTCAATGGTCTATTATTAACACTTCCTTAAAAAAGAGATGGATTTGTGATAAATAGTGATACGTCAAAGAAAATATTCAGTTTTTTCATTTCAAAGAAAGGATAATTTATTTCTTATTCATCATGGAACATAAAGACTCATGAACTAAACTATTTAACCCATGATCATGATTTGTAATATTTAATAATTACAAATAATATATGAGGCTAATATTTATAAAGTGAAATATGTGAGATATACACATATCCAAATAGTCTAAAATACATATTTTAGCATAAATAACAAAAAATTAGTAAAATGAGATTGTTCAATATACTCAAAGATTATTATTGTTCAATTCACTACCACCAAGGGAGTGAAAATAATGTAGTTTATATATCAAGTATGAAATATAATAGAGTGCTATATAAATTGAGGTTTAAAAAGGATCATATTCTCAAGGATTTTTAATGATAGATATGGGGATTTTTATATAAGTAGTATCATAAAGACTACACCAATTGATTTAAAGACTATATTTTTTAGAAATGGTAAAAATTTCTTTTCCAGATAATGATCATTTTCAAAGGAAAATTACATTTTTTAGTGATCGAGAAGTATAGCCTTCTTTTATGAAAATAGTTTTATGAAATATTCAACTAGGATTTATGTTCCATAGATACCTGAGTGAAAATAATAATTATTAAATAATTATTGTAACACGAATTTCCATGCAATCTTGGAAGCACTAAGATATATTGAGATTTAAGGGAAAAAAATTTGGGATAATATAAAGCAAAATATTACTAATTATCAATCATGAAGGTTGATTTTTAATAGGTAAAGGCTGAGAGAAAGCACACTAAGGTAGTCATGAAACCTATACCAATTATATATGGAAATGAGACTTTATGGCTATTGTATTTGAAACTTTATAGATAAATAATTCATGAAATAATGATTCTATATGGATTATTTTTTATCAACATTACAAATATGCCCAACATTTCAATATAAGAGAATATTTACCTCTTCAGCATATGTCATGAATTTATATTAATGATGTTTTTAGTCATTCTGGTGAATTTATTTCAATTTCATCAGATATTGATTCATGACTTACATCAATGTTTTGGAAATGTACATAGAATAATTTTTCCACTAAGATACATTTGAGCAATGACTATAATCCATTAAAGGACGAGAAATCCAATAAAGTTATTCATCTATTACACTTTATATTGAGGCAATTATCACATCACATTCAAGGTATGTGTGATAACAATTTTTACATTTTTAATATTTACATAAATAATATCTTTTATTAAATTATTATAATTGCTCTATATAATGTATTATATAGAAACTGAATTTTTATTCCAACATTTTGGGATAATGTTGGTGAAAGGAATATTGTAGACCCAAAATCTATGTACGATACGAAGATGATGGTAAAGAAAATTTAGAATGATACTAATTAATCTCAATGTATGGAATATATCTACATAAATAACTGAAGCAATTACTTATAATTACATGTCGTAAATAACATTTTATTGAAAAAATATTTTTGAAAGGATGTTATACGGTTCAGTAAGAAATAAAAATTGATCCCTAAGTATAAAACATGTTTTGAAATTATAGAAATAATTATGGTTATAGTTTAACATTTAAAAATTACACTGATCCGTTATAGAAACCCCCGCTTATCATACAAATAAATTACACCACTTTTATGGAACACATCATACATTAAACAAAAATATGACTAAATAACATATTAATTTAGTGAATTTGGAATCATTAAAACATAAAAACTAGTAAATAAGTGAGCTTCTTTAACTCCGTTTATATTCCACATGACTAAAACCATTCATATAAACATAAAACATAATACCTATATTCATATCCTATAAATGGTAAACAATAAATTTGGTGAGCTCAAATGATCCGTAAGTGTAACTAAGAGAGATATTTAAGGATAATAATGAGAATAAGGGTATCAAAACATCATCATCAAATTATTGAATTATACGCTTCCTATAAAAGACAATTATCAAGAATCATGTCATAAATATTTGAATTTCATATGACATGATTCAAAAGGGAATAAAGATCATAATCCAGAAAATATGGGCATAAGAAAAATAAATTCAATTATACCAAAGGGATAATAATATTAAAAAAATTCTAATGTAGTCAAATATTAATTCCATAGAAATCTTAATGTAATGGGTTCACTCCCCAGATAACCCCTTTTGTAAGGTTTCACTCCAATGACCAACTTAGTTGTCATAGTTCACTCCCAAGAAAATCATAGTAGACAATGACCTTTAGTAAACAAATTTCACATCATGTTCTATCCATGTCACTCTCATGATATAAAAAGACTTACCCAAAAAAATTGAGTGAGATATAGGTCCCACCCATCTCATAATAAAACCATAAAAATGTGGGACACAATATCATAAATAATCACATCATAACCTAGGGAAAATAGGTAGGTTTCCTAATCATTTAATCAATTCATAACACCTGAAAAGAAGTAGGTTTCATAATCATATAAACTGTGATTGATAAAATAGATTCATAAACATATAACCAGTGAAAGAGAAATTAGATTCACAAAAATCCTCACATCAAAAGTGAAACTATTCAGAGAAACATTATAAATGGAACCCTTGGATTATATTATTTTAATTCCCTGAGTAAACTCAAAGGCTGTGATCTTAGCAAGAAAATAATTATGATATATTTATTTAGAAACATTTCTTGAGGAAAATACTCTTTATTCATTGAAAAAAACATTTGAAAACATAATTTTTTGTAAAAAAAATCATATATAACTTGATTTAAAAAAATTGAAGGATTCGTTGAAATAAATAAAAAAATCTAAAATACATTTTACTTAATTTTGTTTAATTTTAATATATAAAATTGAATTTTGAATAAATTTTTTAAAACATGGGGTTTGAACAATAAAAAATTCTATCCAAAGAGATATACCAAGTTATATTTTAGTAAGAGCATTATAAAATACCTAAAGTAACAATGACTGGAAAAATTAATCACATACCTGAATATATAAACAATATATATTTTAGAATAATATTTTGGATTTTTCTTGATATATTTATCATAATAATTCATCAATGGAAGCATAATCTAAATAAATTCTGATAAATGATGAGATTGTTACAATAAACTGTTGCCACATTAGTAACATCAGCTCATGATCCATATGTTAATATAAAATTAAAAGAATTATAAAATATCATGGAATAATGAGATTCCTAATAATACATGTGAAGGGTTAGTACACATACCACATTAAATAATGGAGGTTCATAAAATAACATATGTCTCAATGAAATGAAACTGAGACAAAAATTACCTTACGAATTGTTATCTTATGAATATCAGACCCCGTAAAATAGAGGTCATAAAATGTAAATGTATATTACCATAAATTTAAGGATATTGATAATATAATTCATTAATGAGTAGTATAAACACGATATAAAATAAACAAGTGGTGATAAAGGTATAAGTCTCAAATAAATAAACATGTGATATGAAATCCCATTACCTTATATGATGACTCAAGTCATACTTATTCAATCCTACTGTATAATAAATATATGTTCATTATAAATCTATGACATGACCATATTCATATATATAATTGAATATATGGTTTACGTATCACATTATTTCAGTCATTTATTACAAATTTCCAGTAAATATTACATTTTAAGTAATTACCCCTTCGCTTTTCATACATTTTTTGACTTTTCATTCTTAGTCCTCTTAATTAGACCATGATTTACTAATTTAAATAATGTAAAACATGATAAAAATGTATTATTTATTTAGTATATATTTATTTATAGTAACCTAGAAAAAATACTAATAATAATTTACTTACAATATTCATAGGGACAGTAGGTCATATGTATGCATGAACACTGTTATCATTTTATTGCCATATAATTAAATGAATGAAAATTAAATGATGTATATATATATTTAAATATATTAATTCTTGATAAATTATAATTTTATATATATAACATATTTTTGTTAAACCCTTCCTTAATACATTAAATTTATATCATGAATGAATCACATCGCATTGAGAAGTCTGTACTCCACATGTCTGCAAATGAGTTATTGTATTCTAACGAAATGGAATGCATAAAGGTATACTTCATAGAGCATTTACAATAGAATAAAGAAATCATAAATATTACATATATAATATAGAATAAGTAATTATATCACTATTACCAACCTTAAAGGTGTTAATTGAATAACAAATGACATCGGTTCGCGAGGTTATAATATATTGTACACACTAACGATAATTGTGTATCCCATTTTATGGAATTGTGTGAGATTATAGATAAAAACCAGAACATAAAAAACATATTTAAATTTATTAACATGAATTTACTATATATTTTGGATATATTATTAATAGAGGGATGGATAAATAAATAAAACAAAAGTTCTTGTTGAAGGATGTTACCTCTTATTTGGGTGACTCGTTTTGGTTTTCACCACAGGGACTCATTGGATTTATTTTTACCCAATCTGAGGGATCTATTTTGAACATTCGTAATTTGGGGAATAGTTGGTCATATTTTGTATGATAAAAATGGTTGGAGTGGTGTGATGAAGTGAGGGTGGGCGGGGGGGGGGGGGGGGGTTGGTTTCCATATATTATTGACTAGGAGTCGAATTATTTTCAATATAGAAAAGGAAAACTCTCCTGATATGTATACCTTATATAATGTGTTTCCAATAATTTCTAATATTAAATAAGAAAGGATATGGTTGGGATATGTTGATTTAAGGGATTTTTTAAATGTTTTAGGGTCATTTATCCTTTGATGATTAATTCTTAACCATTAAGTAAACTCAATTTTACAATAATAACTGTAATGAATTTTAATTATATTAACTAATATTTTTGGACAAAACTAAGTTAACCGTTATATAAATTATATGTTTTTATTAGTGGAATTATGTAATCAATTTTTTTCAAATTAAAAACAAATAATCAACTAAAATTAATTTAAAATTAATCTTGTATATGGGATGTGATGATAAGGTTTTAGTTTGAAATGTTAAAAATATTGATTTTTTTATATAAAATATCAATTTGATATTTTTTACAATGACAAAAATTCGATTAATTAATATATTTTTATTGTAATAATAATTAAAAAATTAAAATATAATTTATCTATAAATTTAAATTAGATGAAAAACCAATTTTAAATAACAATTCAGTATTTTTCCACATTCATCCAAAAACGAAACATTTCATAAAAGTCCCAAAAATTCGTAGTATGTTAATTTTGTCATCCTAAATTGAATAATTAATTACATTTTATCACATTAAATTTATATATATTTCTAAATGTAATTTTTTTTCATTTAAATAGGGACATAATAGTATTTCTGTAGGAAAAATAGTTGTTTTTAAACACTTATCAACTTTAATAGAAATTATATATTTTATTTCCAATATGGTTTACTTTTATAAAACCATTATATATTATATAAAAAATTTAGTTATTATAATTCATATGACTATTTTTAACAGCTCAATTATAACTGTACCATTTAAATAATAATAATTGTAAATTTTCATTTCAGAGAAACTCAATGTTGTGTGTAACGTAATATAAGTAGATGTTTGATATATAGTTAAATTAACTTGTTTTATATTATAAAGATTATTTAACTTGTTATAGTGTATAATGTAATACATAAAATAAAACTATTCTATTCTATAAAAGGTTAATAAAAAATGGGTTGGTACAATATAAACCCTTAAAATGAACCTCTACCTATAAATTAGTCATTATTATGAAAAGAAATAAGGATACTTCAACCTTATAATATCTTCATGTTTCTGTGTCTCATACTCTAACTATTTATTTCCCCATAAAATAATTGACTAGGTGGGTATTCATTTTTTGTATAATTTTATCTATATGATATGTAATTTCAACTATTTTTTCCTCATATGAAAGATCACACTCTAGTAGTATGGACACTGAGTTTATTACATATAATGGGTTGAGTATGTAAATTGGAGAGATACATGGAACACATCTTAGAAATGAAAGAGTTTTTGTTGAAGGTCCAAAAAATAATATACTATCCTCATACGATCCACATTTTTAAATGGAAAGATATACATATGTCATAGATTCCATTTCATCTTGAATCTCATAACATTCTTCCAGGGAGAAATTGATAGAAGTGACTTCTCACTAACATCCAATTATAGGTGTCATCAATCGTTATCGTCATAACTTTTCTCCCAACGGTGAGATTCCATGATATATGGATTAATGGTTCTAACTTTATCTTTTATTTCTTCATTGATCATAGGCCTAAATATATTTATTTTTACAAATTCAATCATGCCCATTGGAACAATACATTTCATTCAATAGAGGGATTCATAAAGAGTTGTCTAAATGCTTGAGTGAAAGCTATTTTGTTAGGAGAACTCATTTAGAGGGAGGTTTTATCCCAACCTAATTTGAAATATAGATAATAATATATCAACACATCCTATTGAGTTTGAATTGTTATTTCAGACAAACCATTCATCTTAGGATTTTATGTTTTGGTAAAACTAAAATCTATATCTTGGGCTTTGTGAAGACATCATAGGAACATTTAGGTAATCATTGAATACTGATTAACTAAGATAGAATGTGGTACTCCATTTAACCTTGACAGTTCCTAAAGGTATATCATTGAAATATGATACAAATATAGGTATTCTCTAATAGTAGAAAATGTGTAATTTCTTAATAAGGTGATTTAATTAAACAAATATACCATTATTCTCATTTGATTATTTTGGACTTCCAATGAAAAATCCACTCCGATGTTATCCAATTTACATTTTTTATGGTAATTGATGTAACACCCCCATAAAATTTTATCTTCGAAATTTAACTTGAAAACCTAATAAGAACTGAGATAGAAACTCTTCTATATCTCACTTCATTCCATCCCACCAGATGTATACCTTCAATTCCTTATTCATCTAATACATCCACGATGAATAGTGAATATAGAACTATGACCTCACTCAAATATATCCTTATTCAATTAAATTATGGAAAAAATCCATACACGATTGCTAAATCATGTCATTCTACCCGGATCGTGGTTAATCACAAGAACATTTCTAACCATCTTTTGTAGCCTTACATATTCCTTCTTCACATATTTAATATTCAATTACATAAGAGATTGAACATTTAGTTGGGTAAGACAGGATGTTTCCCCATCATTTAGGGTTTCTAGTTCTATCCATTGTAAATCTAGAAATGTTGGATCTTTTGTTATACACATCATGGATAATATAGCAATATCATTTTGAATAAAATTGTTTGACCCCTTGTTCACATTCGAATGGGGGAAATGTATTGAAAAATTGTAATCCTTTAGCTGATCTAACCATCTCCCCTAGTTCATGTTCATCTCTCTATGTGTGAATATATACATGAATCCTTTTATGATTTATATATATCTATAACATACTTTTAATCATAAAGATAATTACTAAATAACATTAATGATAAAATTATAACAACTAACCGAAAATCAAGAGTTGTGTAATTTTTCAAATGAATATTCAATTTTCATGTGGAGTAGTTTGTAAACATGTCATTCGATAGAAGAATACATCCCAAATACCTTCTTGGATGCATCATTATAGATTAGAAACCATTATCTAATACACATTAATCTAATAATAGGTGAACCGAAAAACCTACTCTTCAATTCCATGAAATTATCCACAAATTCATCTATCTAGAAGATCTTTGATCCATTCCGAGTTAACATAATCAAAAGATTATATAGTCATTTGAAATTCACAAAAAAAACCCATTGATAATTTCCAATTAAACCAATAAAGATGTGTATCTCAGTCATTGTAGTTATTATTTTCCAACACCCAACAAGCTCCGTCTTTAATGGATCTATTATTATACCCTATTATGAGATTATATAAACAAAAAATAAATACCTTTTAGCTGAAATTTTATATTTTTAATATTTTCATTCATTTTCACCATACTTATGTTCTTTAGTACAATTCTCTAGTGGTATTCAAGATCATACATTAAAATTTAATAGATTATAATATCATCTATGATGTCTAATAAAATCTAATCAAGGTAATCCCTAAATATGTTATTCATCAAATCCATGAAGATTGATGTGGAATTTGTAAGGGAAAAATGAATCACTCACTCACTAAAGTTAAATTTTTATTTATGGGATGCAAAAACAACAAATGACAAAAACAGGAGAAAACAAGTCAAAGAACATGTCCAGGTTGGAAACCCTAAGGGGGTCTAAAATAATGAAGACCAATTCGATCCCCTATAATCAGATTAACACCCTCTGAGCCGAGATGGAGAACATTCAAAATGCAAACAACGTTGGAACCCTGATCTGGGGTAGCCATGGAGTCTAGATGATCAGCCACTTTGTTACCCTCGCGCCACAAGTGCAACACAAAAAAATTGTTGTTGCTGTGGATAGATATAAAACTCCAAATTATATAATCAGTTGACCAAGGAGTGGATCCTTTGTCATTCATGGAATCATGAATTATCATGGAGTCATTTTCAACCTGGTCAATGGATAAGCCTTTCTGAACACGTAATCTCAGTCCTGTATGCATTGCTCTGGCCTCTTCCTAAATTGCGGATCCCCTCCCATAAAAAGCAGTAAAATTTAGAATAAAACTACCACTATAATCAAAAACCACCCCTCTTCCGCGCATCATTCCCTCAAGCCAAGAGTTGTTAAAATTTAGAAAAATTAATCACTCTATATTCAAAGAGTCTATACAATGAATGAAATATTGTCTAGGGTATATTCTCATTATTATCCCTTAATTAATATGTATTTATAACAATATAAAAATTATATTAATATGAAATTAATTACTTCTTTCATGGAAACGATAGGTCGTACGTACGAATGAAAGATGTTTTTTGTTTTTTTTTTGCCATTTTTTTGAAAGAAAATAGTAAATGATATATATAAAAATATATTATCATTATTGTATATTTATTATGTCTGATATATCAATTATTTTTATTAAACACATCCTTAAAACATTCCATGTAAAGGGTAATTGAATCACATCCCCTTGAGTAGGTGGTATTCCACACCTCAACAAACAATGTTATCGTATTCTCAAAAAATGGAAAGCATAAATATATGTATTATATAATAATAAAATATGAATAAATAAATCCAAAATATTATTTATATATTATAATAATATTTAATCATCAATATTATTATCCTTTAATGGTTTTGATGGATGAATGAATGAAATTTGTTTGTGAGGTGATAGTTCGTCGTACACATGAATGCTGATTGAGTATCAGATTTGAAGGATGTGTGTGTGAGTATACATAAGGAAAGAAAACATAACAACATGTAATTATATTTAAGATACTATTTGTATTATATAATGTTGACATAATATGAATATAGTGGGTGGATGTGGAAATAGAACAAAAGTTATTGTGTAAGTATGTTACCTCCCCATTCGGTAACTCATATTGCATTTAAAAAAAGAGAATCTAGGGTTTGATATCTACACAAAGTGATTTTCTAAATAACATTCGATTGAAATAAGATAATAGTAATAACATGATTATAAAGTTAATCTACTTTAAATAGTATCATCTTGGATTGAAAATATGTTTCAGAAAATACATGAAATTAATTCCTGAAGAAAATATCCCTTCTTCAAAAACATTTTCCTTCCTCAAAATTCCATACAATTTTAGAAGAAATAATTTTATTTGAATATAACTATATAATATTTTAGTGGATTCATAAATAAAATAAGGAATTAGGAAATCTTAAAAATTAATTCATATCATAAAAGTAAAAAATCATTATTTTCGTACATTGACCAGAGAAGTCAAAAAGTATATTGTGCCAAAAATGATAGAAGATTCCATTCAAATCATTTAAAATTTTACCAATAAGTAATATTTACTTATAAAAATTATATAAATATATATAGAATATTATGAAATAAAAAAATAATAATCGTGGATGTGGAATATAATTATATCCCAATGAATACTTACAGATAACCAATCTCGGATAAAAACAAGTTTCGCAATATTATCCCTTACCATAGGTACGATATGCTTCATATGTATCCAAAACTCATATATAATGGTTTAAATAATGTTACTTATTTATTTCAGAATCATAATTATTTTTATGATAACATTTATGATCATATTTTCATCTGTTTGTAAGTATCATATCATTGTTACTCGTTATTAAGCTATTAATTGATTTATTCTCTTAGGTATGTTTTGTCGGAGACGTTTCTATTACCATTTTTATGTTATAGTTATATAATTAAAAAAATTATTAGTATAATAGATATAAAATTTATTCATTCCATTCATTTATAAAATCATGGTTTAATAATGATTATGTAGAACAAATTACATTGTACCGTGAAGACGGTAAGCCGTACGTACGCACAAGCGGCGATATCATTCCCATAATTGTTTAATGGTGTTAAAGTGGATTATTTATTGTATCTCAGAATTATTTTAATGTTTCAATAATAAAATATAGTTATTATTTACACCAATATACCCATCCAAGTATGGTGGTGGTGAAAAATAGATTACACCACAGCGTGGAGACGGTAAATCATGCGTACGCACGCGCGGTGATTTTGTTTTCCGTAGGATAGATAGATTGTGAAATATATTTTTAAATATGTATATATAATAACATATCAGTATATTATTTACACTAATTTTATTACTTTATAATGAATTAACTGAAGAAGGTAATGTAGAATAAGGAATAAATTTGAATGAATCGGTAGAAGAGATTACCTCTTCCTCGATGTGAATCTATTAAATCTCTCTTAGGTAACTAGAGTTGGTCTTTTGAGAAGACAAAAACCTCTATATTGTTAATAGAGATGTTGATAAGTGAATTTTTCAGGTTTGTTCATGTCTTGAAATCCAAAAATGGAGTGAAGACAAGAGGGAGGAGGTTCCCTTTTATAAGATAGGATATAGTTACTTTAGGAAACTCTCAAAAATATTAATTTATAAAAAAAAACCCTAACCAAAAACTAGTAATGTGTCCCAAAATCTAATATGAGATGATATATGTTTTTAATTTCATAAACCAAAAAAAATTTATATATGATTTTATGTAAATTTAATCATTATCATATTCAGTAACACTTTGTTATTCTATTTAATTTTAATTATGGTAGTAATATTGTAAATTCTTACTCGTTTTAAATATTTACATATATGTTATTAATTTACAATAAATTGATATTTTAGGACATTTAAGTTATTATAATTATTACTTTTTAATTTTTAAATATTTATCTGATTTTTTAATAATTTTATAAAAAAATTTATATAAAATACCAATTGTGTCGATTTTGATATTATTCATTTATTTGATTCAATAAAAATAAAATAGAAGATAAATTCAATAAAAAATATTTATTACCTTTATAACATGTAATATTAACCTATAAAATTAGTATATCACATTAATATTATCATATTATATTTAGTATATGATTTTTAAAACTATTGTTTTGAAATTTCAATTAATAATTTTTTTACATAACTAATGTGTCATCCTTAATGGAAATTATTTAAACTCTAAAAATTATAAATAAATTTATATTTCGTAGGTAATTATCTTATATTTCAAGAGACTATATATTGGGCATTTAATATCCTAGTTATACATATATTAAAATTAAGGTACTTATATTAAATGAGATTGTGACATTTTGTCCATTTCATTAGTTTTTATTACATTCATGTACTATTCATAAGTAAGTGGTCATAAATTGATTCCATATGAAAAAAGATGATAATGGTCTAATTTAGTCATCATATAGGATTTTTATAGGTGTTATGGTAATTTTATATTATTATTTTTACCCTTAATTACATGATTTTCCTTTAACCGTGGTAATAAAAATAATTACAAAAGTTAATATTCATAATTCCCAAAAATAAAAGCACCTAATTAAAATAATTTGGAAATAATTATTTCAAATATAGAATCAATTTTTCAAAATTAATAACATAAATGTTGCATTAATTTATTTGAAATTATTCTCATTTTTGAGAAAACAAGTTTTAAAAGTTAAAACAACGTAAAAGATTGAAATTTTTTTACCTATGAATTCAATGAAAAATTAATGTTAATGGGATATATTATATTATATGGTAAGAAAATATTATGGTTATACTTTAATATCATTCTATATTTTATTTTTACAATATAAATAATCTCGATGAAAAAATTTGTTTTTAAAAAAAATATAGCATATTTGTACTATTCATCAAAACATTAAAGTTATTAGAAAAATATCAAAAAAAAATCAAAAGTAAATTTTTATATACCACATCAAAATAAAATTTATATGTTGTCATATAAAAAATATTAATGTGTCAAAATAATAATTTAAAATGGGTTCATCATTCAATACAAAAAATTAACCATTAAACCAAAATTGGTTCTTATAAACAAAATAGTGTTTTATTCATACCATATGATAAAAATATCAATTTTATGAATATAAAAAATATTTTTATTAAGTATATAAAACATATATATATATATATATCATTAATTTCATTACGAAAAGTAAATCATTCAAAAATAAAAATATCTAATTGATTTATATTTTTCATAAATAATTAGAAGCCAATGAATTCAGAATACTTTTTCGTAAGTAGGATATAATTAATACCACTAACCTAAGTGCTAGGATATAACAATAATTTTATATTACGGGAATCTCATAGTTCATTTAAACTCATAATTGTGTGCAATGTAAGCTACTGAAGAATACAAATTATTTTAAGAAAACATTTCATAAAAATATCTGAGTGTTACATGGTGTATATACCAACCCTTTGATAAATTTTACATGAATATATATATATATATATATTTATGGAATTTTGGGTTTCAATTATACTTCACTCTTTTAAGGGGTAATATTTAAATGTCTACCAAATATTTATTAATTAATTTTTGAAATCCGATTTTTTAGATTTTTTATAGTTACATTGCTGGAATATTATATTATATGCATAATTAAACCCTTATATATTGTTCTCCTTTGGATATTAATGGACATTAAAGTTTTTCAACATTTACTCTCTTCAGAACATAAATTCATAAAATAATTATTTATCATAAATGTCAATCTTATTTATCATCTTGATCGAGAATATTTTTCATCTATATAATTATTTTTCAACATTGGTTTCAGAAATTACAATTTTATGTTCTTAAAGAATTTATTAAGAATATAATATGTTATATTTATATTTATTTACATGGTCTGAAAATAATTTTTCCAACAGCTTCAATTTATACTTTCTTCTCCAAAATTCCCAAGAAATGATTCATTTTAATGTATGTAATATCAGTGGACTTTTCCTGCCACTATAAATATTATAATATTTTTATATTATTATAAATTAATTTTTAAAAAGAAATTTATTTTTTTAATATTTTTTTAAATATATTATATACATTTTCTTCTATTTTCTAAAAGAATTTATTTTATTACCAAAACAATACTTCTGATGAATAGATGGTCATATTTTATCTCTTATTAATTTTTTTGTTAAATAATTTATTTTGAATATTTCAATTTTTATGATAATATTTCATCATAGATTCATTTATGTTCCATATCAATAATATTCTTATCATAAATATTCTTATTTCTTAATCATTCTACCATTTCTAAAAATGGGTTTTTACTATAAAAGATACATGATTATATTGAAAAATCATGATATTCTTTATTAATTACTCAATAATGATATTTTGTTTTAAAAAAAGAATATTATAAATGAATTAAAATTGTAATTCAATATAAACATAATGAATTGTACATGTTGTTAAAATTAGGGGCTAATTATTGGAAACCTTTTATTAAATCAAAATATATCATCAGCATAGCCAGTTATGTGGACTTATTATATATGTTATTCTATTTATATAATCATATTTTTAAGTATAATTTAATAATACATTATTTAATAAGCTATAAATTATTCATATACCTCATTTGAAATCTAGTTATTATTATCAATGAGATTAACATATTTATATTACCAATGGATGCATTTCTTGCTCCATCTTTTGATTAAATGGAATGTGTTTTTAGATAAATACCTTTTTATATAGATTATTCCTTATTTAGTCATGATATATTGTTCTATAAAGAAACCTAACCATGTTTATTATATCATGATTATTATTTTTACATTCCCCACGATATGAATAATTAGTCATTCAATTACTTTCAAAGAGGTAGAATATTTATTTTTACTATGTTTTATAGTTCATTTCAAATGTAAATTGTGAATAATATTTTTTTTGTTCTTTACGGCAAATGAATTTATCATTCATTGGTTGTGTGATACCTTTTATATAATGAAATTTTAATAAAGCAGACATTGGTTGTATGTTACTTGGGTTCTGGTTTTTTATGGTTGGAATGTGTGTAGATGTTGTGCTTTTGGAATAACTCACCTATGATGGGTGGTCATGTGGATAGAAATGGAATTTTGGAGAAAGATCATTCTATTTGTTTTCATTAACCCACATTAAGGGAATTTATATTGTTTTAGGAATGTGAACCAAGGTTTCATGGGATGTGGCTCATGGAGAATGATTCTGGTTGTTGAAATGGTTATATGGGAGGGTGCAGCAGTTGGGATCATGCAGTATTGGGCAGGATCATTAGAGTGATCTGGTTAGAGATTTCTTGGTATATCTATTTACCATTGGATATAGATAGTGGGTTTGGTGTGGAATTTTAGGAAAATTCTCAGTGTGTGAAGGTAGGTCCATTTAACATTAAATTGAGTTGCAGATTTCTGAACGAGTTGTGTTGAAGTCCAATGGGAGTTATTCATGTTGAGGAAAATCCCAACTCATGATGTGGAGGTAGTTATTTGGATAGAAAATTACATTAATAGATACCTGAGGTTTAGTTATATATTATACATCTCTTAGTGTTTGGGGGAACATCCAAAAAGGATCTTGGTACCATGGAATGATTAACCAGAGTATTCACCTTGACATAGATTTTCTGGGAGGCTTAATTATAGAATTTGTGTAGGTAGTTCTCATGTAGGTATTTAAGGTAAATAAAATAGTAGGTAGAACAATATTTATCATTATACGATGTGATTCACATTGTGATTGGATTTATAAACATCATGGATGTCATTCTTGGTGATCATGGAATGAGGGGATGGTGTCTTATTTTGGGGCTCAAGAATGAGATATATGACAACATCTAGTCATTGGGTTTGGTAATTACATAATCCTAGGATATGGATATTTTTTTGTTGATGGGATGTCTATAATGATACACCTATATTGGGGAGGACCAAATATCTAATGTGTGAATTCCATTTTGTTGAACTGTTATTGGTGTGGTCAGACTAATCGGTGGATAGACAATGTGACACTAGGGTATCCGTGTATGGGATGATCCGATTTAATTTTTTTCCATATTAAGTAATATAATCATGATTTAGATGTCTTTTCATTAAGATTCAATTTTTTATCATCGAGATTATAGTGGAGTTATTGTTATCTTAGAGTGATTCAGATCAATGGGGTGATAATTTTTGGGGTGAGAGCATGGGGTTTATATTAGGTGGTTGGTAATTCAACCAAGGAATTACATTTGGTGGTGGTTCATACATTGGAGTGGTAAGTGGATGATATATTGATGATGATAATTGTGATCAAATCATGATCGAGTAAGTATTTGTTGAATTTATTTGGCAGGTGAGGTGGATAATATTTTGTGGAGTATATATGGAGGATGTCTGGCTAGAGTTTTTAATTTTTTTTCTGTATTGTGTGGTATAATCTGCATAAATTGTGTCAGAACACCACTATAAAATATATTACTGGGATATTTTTATGGAAGGGGAGCACTATGGATTGAAAATTTTCATTATGATTATATCCATATGGATTGAAACACTTTATTATTGGTAATGAATCCATTGAATATGATTCAGTGGCTCATGGAAAATGAGTTCATGTGAACGTTGTGTTAGTGTTGGCATTGGTGATGATTAAGACGGTTAACTTCCAGTAAATAGTGTTCCATCTGTTTCTAGTTGCACAAATGGACTCATGTAGCATTATAATGCATAATTATTTGAGTCCATATTGAATTGTGTAACATGGTAGGTCTGGTTTTTTAGTTCTATGACTACTACATCTTGTCGAGTATGAGATGAATTATAGAGATGTTTTGTAACTACATAGAAACACCAGAACTATTACATTTTGGGGATTTTTTTCTGAATTAGGATCATTTAATTATTTGGGCTTCAAATTGGGAATTTATGGGTTTTATCATTTGTAGGATATATTTCAGGATGTGAACTAAGGCATGTTTGTTGGGTTGGGTTCTTTATAAATATTCATTGAAAGGTTGGGGTGACTCTTTATTTGATTGCATCTATATTCTATATCCAATTTTATACCCCTAGATATATATTCCTGGTGAGAGAAGTGTCTGTCTATAAATTATTTCAAAAATAATGAAAAGATACATCCTAAGGGTGGATTTATGATGGGTGCTTCATATGGGTTTGTGTAGGTGGCATAGAAGGTATATATGATAAATAAATTTGCGTTGTGCCATTATTATGTAATTGGGGAGGGTACTATATCACAACATGATGCTAGAACACCTGTGGGGATCCCACATAAGTATACCTTGGGGAATCAACATAGGGCCCACACCACCGTATGATGGTTCCCTTGGGGTTGGGTGACCTTCCCCTTGTTAAGAGGCTACACTGCAACCCATAGGCCACACCGTAGTGTGTCCTTCACCTAGTCAAGTAACAACATGAAGTAATACATGGGTAAACAAAATTGATAGGATCATAGGGAGACATATATGTCCTTTCAATCTATGGGTCTAACAAACCACATCAGAGTAGGACATTTTATAGTATATCCTTATGGGGAGGTTATGCCGTAACCCCTGAGGGCTGCACCATAAGAGGGGGACCTGGGGGGAGGTTGAATCAATGTGGGCTATGAAAATGAACCATTCCACAAACTATAACTATGGTATTATACTATATACCAAGGGGACACATCGTAGATTCACAACAATCATCACATATATGTTTTTTAAAAATTTGTTTATTTTATTTTTTTTTCACTATTTATCTATTGGTATTATTGAGTGTTCTGGAAAAGTAGATATTTTTAGGATAGGCCGATAGTGGTGCATGTTTAGAACATGGTTAGAATAAATTTAGTGCCATCCTATAAGAAATAGTGTTTCGAATACAATGGAATTTCATAGGAAACATGACATAGTGCATGAGTGTGAAATAAAACTATCCACCTAGGACAGCAGATCTATATGAGGTACATAACTTGAAACACATTCATGCATTATCCACCATACAATAGTGTGGACTTATTTCTTTAATGATATAGGCACCATAATGTTTCTAAAACTATCCATCCAAACCATATGGCATGCCCAAAACACAAAAAATATTGAACTTTACATTTTTATCATTTATTTTAATGAAATAACCCTCATTTTCTAGCCGCATCTATCCTTATATACGCAGGTCAAGCCTCCCCATTTTCTAGTTCTCTCTTGGACATCAATCCATTATTGATTTTGGACTTGTATGTTCAAGAAATTAATGTGCGAGTCTCTCCAGATCTTGTTTAACCCTTCTACTTGGTATCTTACTCCTTCATTTGTGGGTTCCCATTTCCATGGAAGACTGATTTACCGAAAATAGGTGAAAACTTGTTTCATTGGGTTGAATCTTAATTTTTTTTGTTTGATAATTTCATTACAGGTTCTCTCATTAGTGTGGTTTTGATTTTCAATATTGTTAAAGATTTTTTTGAGAAATAAGTTTTGGTTCCATTATTTATCATTATTGGATGATTTTAGTATGGATTCAATGATTTCTAAATGGGATCAATAATTTGTTTCCTGGTTTGAATCATATATTCAATGTATTTTTTTGTTTTATTGGGTTTGAAAGTGGGTTTTCTATTGATAAGTGTTTTTTTAATTTATGTTTTCAATGATAGATTTGTGTTTGTGTAATTGGTGGTTATTGTGACATGGAAAAAAGAATTTAGAACAATTTAATCATATAAATATTGGTGGTAATACTATTTATAGTATGTTAAATGGTTTAGTCGGGTTGAGGGTCGGTTCAACTAGCAGTATTGATGCTATAAATTTAACTAAACATTTGCTGATGACTGAAGGCCCCTATATTTTGAGATGTGATTCCCCTATAGTGGCTCATGTATGAGGATGGTATGTGTTTTTTATACTTATCAAACATTTATGAGGATAAAAGTACCCTAGTAACCATAGTTACAAAGTTATTACATATGGTTCTCATGTGATGTTATGATTTTCACTCAACTTGTTTTCATGTTCACCATGATTTTTTAATTTCAAAGCATGTTTCAATTAAACAATTATCTTTTTTTTCCTGAAAAATGCATGGTTATTTTCTTTATGAAGTTATATAATGGACTATTTTTTGGTAGTATCCTATTGGGCATTGTCCCACACCCAATATAAACCCTAGTGTGTATGTTGACACTATTATGTTAGTCCTAAATAAAGCCAGGTTTTTCTGTGGTGATGGTGGATACAATTACTAGTGGTTCCACTCATTAAGGTGTTGGTGTTAGTTTAATGGTGTTGTTGAACATCTTTTTTCATGGAGGTTTGGATGTGTAATTAATTCTTCTAATAGTTTTGGTGCTGTGGATTTTGGTTAAAGATGTAAAAGTCATTTAGATTATAATAGTTTTATTTATTTTGATTATGGTAAGTGGTTATGATGTAATATGTAGTTATTTTGCGTTAATTATATTTTTATTATTATGGGTGAAATCATTCCCAAGTGTGATGTTTGATTCCCATGAGTTTGTTTTTATCCAATAGGTTTCACGAATTCCCTTTGGGCCACGCCATGGGTAAGATCAGGTTTCGGGTTATGTGGTAGCCCAAATTGGATCATGGATAAATAGTTTCAGAGAATATTTCACACTTTCCTTGGGTTATGATATTTTTGAGGGTCTATATAGTCCATATAATGGAAAATATAGGATTGAGTTTCTAGAAACGTGTGGGGTTTATGGCCAACACACCCATTAAGAGGCATTGTCTCACCTTGTGGTGTATATGATTCAGGTTTACTTCTCTTATAGGTATGTTGGGCATGATTCATACTTTGAATAGAATTTAAGCAGCTATGGAGTGGTTTGACATATTAGTTTTCTTTCTCTGGGTTTGGTTTTGATTCATACGGTATTTCAAAGTTGTTACTGCTGAAAATTTCTAGAACATTCTATTGATAGTTTCCTTCTGTATTTTGATGGTTATAGCATCTTTCCACATCAAATAATTATTTTTAAACCATGGGAATAGGATAGAGAGAGTTCTCCATCAATAATTAATCAGAGATTAATATATTTAAATGTTCGGGATGTCCGTACATTGGAATAGGGAGTCGGCTATGTTCATTCACATGTTAATGAAGCTGAACTAGGTCCCCAAAAGACAAGATCTAGTGTATCTCAAGAAAAAATCCGCATTTCCAGCTGGATAGATTAAATCATTAGTAATTATATCATTATATTGAAATGATTAAAATGAACTTTGAGTTTATTGACACTTTTGAGGAAGTTATAATGTAATGTTTTTTCCTTGTTTGAATGTCCATGTTGGAGGGGGTGGGTCTCAGTGGTTCGGGTCGAGAAACCTGAGAAAATGGGTTGTAAGGAATTCAATATGATCAAAAATGAGAAGTATTCCTCTAATACATTGTCTTTTCCCAAGACCTAGGAGTTTCAATATCTCCACTGGGGGATCAAACGATGATTGATTATTCTAACCAAATTATAGAATATGTTCGGTTTTCACCTGAAGTAGATTTTAATGAGCATAAGGGGTATCAAAAGTTTTAGATTAGGTTTCATCAGGATATATGATCCCAAGTATTCTTTTGTATAATGAATACTATTTTGGTGGTCTATTAAACCTTGATTGTGGAAATAGATCATGATAAAATGTTTGATTTTGAAGTGAATGTTTAGTTGTGGAACATGCTAGTGGTGGTTTATCTGAAACTAAGAGGAATTGGGATGAGCATGAATAGAGGGGAGGTGGTAGCTCATTCCATCCTTCTATATAATCTTCTTCTATGGAATAAAATATTGGATAAATCTTATTCCATGAGTGTGAATGGATGGATCATGTGTGGTCAGCATGTCCAACCCAACTAGACCATTCTATCTAAGAGCATTTATGGGTCACATGAAGCCATTTTCCAATTTTTCATGTCTATATCAGTGTTTTCTGTGTTTTGAAACCTCTATGGGTATTTCAGCAAGTTTAGAACAATATAGGATGACGGGTTCCTTGTTTATCAATCATATAGTTATAATTAGATCAAAAACTTGTTAGAGTGAGCTTATGGTAGAACCATTTGTCAGTATTTATTCTTAGGCTCATACAAAGATCTTACACCTTCATGCATTAGGTCAAAATCTAGGGGAATTTGAAACATGACCTGAAACAATTCTAAATATATTTATTTTTTCATCATCCATTTCTACTTTTTTATTTTACATGTTCTCTCATAACTCTTTCATTCCATCCAATATTGTGTATTTGTCAAAATTTTCAACTGATATCATGTTGTATGCGATGTAGTTAGTCTTGCAGATTAGTAATAAGAGACATTACGATTTCGTATGTTCATCCTATTTTGTCATTTTTCAAGGGTCTGTTTGGAATGGAATTTATGAGTTTTGGAAATATACCTCTTTGATGTGTCCTTGAAATGGAATGGATGGTTCATTTCAAGGCAGACATATATTGTTACCATCAGCGAGTGACCATTGTTGATCTGGATATGAGTACTTAGGGATTCAAGGGTGAATGACATCCTCAATCATGTCATGCCTTACCTCCACTTATGGAGTTGGGTTGTCTTATTTTTTAAGATCTCATTACTCATGTGAGAGGATGGTGATGGAGTTTGTGTGAGTTTATTACCACTGGTGGTAGATGAGTTGTCATATGTGTTTCTAGATGATTTATGTGTTTCACCACCAGAGCTAGTTGTGGAGTTAACCATTGATTTGGAACAATGAACACAACTGATATCTCTTCCCTCCAATAATATGTTCTCTAATGAGTAGATGGACATAATGATATAGTTGGATGACTTTTAATACAATGGATTCATTCACTCAAGAATCTCAACATAGAACACAACAATTCATTTTTCAAATAATATTTAAGGATCTGTCAACTTATGATTTTATTCACAAAATAAAAAAAGATAATGATCAAGAATAAATATCTCATTCCCTATATTGATGACCTCTTTGGTCAAATTAAGATGCATTATGTCTCTACAAGACAGACTTCTGTTCCTTGTATTTACAGGTCTGACTCAGATATATGGATTTTTATAAGACAACCTTCCAAAGTAGGTATAGCCACTTCCATTATTTAGTCATGGTTTTCATGTTAACAAATTCACCTATAGTTTTCTTTGATCTTATGAACATGGTGTACCATCAATACGTCAATTACTTCATTATTGTGTTTGATGAAGAAATCTTGTTCTACATCTAGAATGGGAAAAAGTATGATGAACACTTTAGTATTTTTATATGAACTCTTTGAGATCTCTGCCACAATGCTAAGCTCTCCAAATGTATCATCTGGATCAGAGTGGTAATTTATATGGTCAAAAAGTTCAATAATGGTGGGGTTTCAATGGACCATGTGAATGTTGAAGAGGTGATGTCATGGGAACAACTGAGGAATGTATTTGAGATCAAGAGATTTTGGGATTGGTAAAGTATTATAGTAATTTTGTTAGATAATTCACTCATCATTTCTCTCCCTTGGACATTCATACCTAAAAATGGGTAAGTCTTGAGAGGAGCCCATAATATTAAGAAACATTTGAAGAGTTTAACCAGTTGTTGAAAATAGCCCTTTTTTGATCATTTAAGAATATGGAAAGTGATACATGGTCTAATGTGATGCCTCAGTTATAGGTATTTGGTGAGTACAGATGTAGGATGACTGTGTGGTGGTGTATGGTTCTCACCAAATCTAACCACATGAATATAATTACCCAACCCACACCCTCGACATGGATGTGATGATAAATGCTCGTAATATGGGGCATCATTATCTATTCGGAAAAACTTTTGTAGTCTAATCTGGCCATAAGAGCATTTCCTGCATTTTATCTCATAATGATCTAAAAATTTTGAAGCATAATTGGGCCATGTACCATTACGGGTTTTATTTTATTATCATATACGCATCTGGAAAAGGTAATGTGGTAAAATATTTCATGAGTAATAGATTTCTAGTGTTATACCTTAATGAGTCTAGTGATGAGTATAATTTAATGGTGAATTTTTTTCAAATGCATCTAGTGGTCTAGGAGAATAGTAAAGCTTCATTATTGTTTAGTGTTCATCCTACACCTCCATTTCCAGACATAATTTGGTATGAGAATTTGAGTGTAGATCTATTCCAATTATCTATGTAGTTTCTAAATTAAGTGGACTGTACCAACGAGTGGTCATTATATTCAGATGTAATGTTCTACATCAAGGATCAATTTTGGGTTCCTTTGTCATGGTGAAATGTGGTGATGTGCGATATCCACTATTTATTGGGTTCTATTTATACAAAAACCACCATGATGTTTTATGATGTACATCATCAGTTCTATAGGCCTGGTATGATGCAAGATATTGTAAACTATGTATCCAGATGTTTTATCTATTAGTAGTTTATATAATATCACTAGAGGGAATTAGGTTTAATTTAGACAATTCCCATTGCTACCAAGAAGTGGGATGAGGTTTCTATGGAATTCATTATTTTCATACCTTGTACACCCTAGGGAAGGGATGAAATTTTGATGGTGATTGATCGTCATACCAAATCATCCCATTTATTTATAATAAGGGGAAAAAGTTGTATGATTTAGTTTAATTATATGTTTAGGATATAATGAGGATTCCTGGTGTCCCATTGTTTATCATTTGATATAGGGTCCCATTATTTACCTCTCGATTTCTGAACTATTTCATAGGGAAAAAGGATCTAAAATTATATGGAGAACACCATACCATCCTCAAATGGATGGTCATATAGATCAGTCAAATTAGATTATGGATAACATCCACTAGGCTTGGGAGATACATTTTAGTTTCTTACCATATATTCATTTTGGATATGTGGAGTTTTCATATAACAATATTTTTTATTCCTCAATAAGAATGCCCCCCATTGAGGTCATTTATTGTGTTCCATTTCGATCACCTTTGTGCTCGATTGACGTGGGTGACACTACCTTGTTTAGATTGAGTATTATGGATAAATCATATGATAAATATTTTTTGAATAGGTAGTGCTTATTGACATCTTAGAGCCACCATAATCCTTATTCTGATCTGTGGAACTAAGCCTCGGAAATAATAGTTCGTGATTGAGTGATTTTAATGGTGATCCCTCTCATGTGGAACTGTCATCTTGGAAAATAGGAGTACTCATCACTGAGGTATGTTAGAACATTCTTGATTATTGAAATTATTAGTATGGATGCTTACCATGTAGCCTTTCCAACATAGTTAACATCATTTCATGATGTTTTCGATGTCTCTAAAATGGGAATGTACAATCTAGACCAAACTGATAGGATGAATGGGGAGAGTTGGTGATCGAATTCAAAAAATGTATGTTTGTTAATGTATTAAATATTGTGGATTCCCAATTATATGTTATTTGGGGTAAATCTAGACTGTTATTTTGGGTTCTTTGGCTACAGAGGAAGAATGAATATGAGACATGGGAGCGGAGATCTTATGTAGATGAACAGTACACATTGTTGTTCTCTGATCAAACTATTGATTGCATATTCAGGGGAAAAATAGTTCATGATGGGGTAAATTTCCACAGATGTGGTTTATTTTAAAGAATTATTTCATTTATTTTTTCCTATATTTCCCCCTTAGTTTATAGGATGATTTGGGGAAAATGGTGGTTTTGGGAAAGAAAATAGGTGGCCCCCAATAGACACATGGTTAGTAATATCTGTCCTTCATGCTAGACGAAATATGCACCAATTATTGAGGCACTATCAAGGCCGCACATCTTAGTTCAAGTGTGTGTGGTCGAACCCTGACTCTATGAATGTGGGTGTATCTATTGTGAACTACTAGGTGCATGGCCATGTGCTTCCCCATTGAAATATTGTGGCAGTGAAAGATCTATAAAAATATTGAATCTAATTTTTTCCCCTCGTCTATTTTATAACCCTTGTGTATGGACCTGGAAATTTCAAGGAAATTTTTTATCTTAAATACATTGTAATTATACGAGTCTGTGGCATCGGAAGACACTTGATTCCGAGGCCCGGTGTGCCCGAAATCAATTTCCAATGTTAGCATGGGTACGTTCAGTGAACGAATGAGCAGGGTTTTCTATCATTTGAACTGGTGCTCGGAATTGAAATTCAAGGGCACCGATGAACCCGCAACGTCGGTAATTGCTTAAGGGGACATTTACCACAGTTGCGTTTTATGTGGGTTTGAAGTTATAATTTGGGGTTTAATTAAAAAAAGATAAATAAAATTGTTAGAAAAATTTTATGTATCTAAGGAGGTTAATTCCTCTGAAGGTAAGTTAAGGGTGGGACCCACAGCCACCTAAATACCCAAGTGAGGATGTTAGAGAGGTGGGGCCCTCACGAGGCCCAACCATTCATTTTCCTGTAACTCCTTAAACCCCCTCATTAAATTGGAAACCCCCCATTAATTGCCAATTTCTCCACCTCCCTCACTACATTAATTCATGAAGACCCCTCAAATTTATGTGGATCATGCCTCCCCCTCACATTAATTAATTTCCAACACATTTAATTAATGAGGGGATTTGAATTTTGAAATTTTAATTGCATGTGTAATAAAATAATATGATTAGCCTATTATTTTACCAGTGGAGGGCTTTCGTTGTGCTAAGGAGGATTGGGAGAGCTCTTGAGTTTTTGAAGAACACCGCCCTCCAATGAAGAACGACGATTACTTCAATGAAGAACGCCAGTTCCATGAAGAACGATGGCGCGCCACCCATTTTCTTCTCCACGACAAGAGAGGAGATGCCGCATCCTCCTCGGGCGCACTCTGACGTCACCTACGAATCCTTTCCCCGCGACGCTGTCTTCTGCGACACCCGACGTGCAACGTAAATTATCAAGGTAGGGGTTTATTCTTGAAAGTGACTTTTTTTGTAACCCGTTCTTCATTGAAAATCATTGTTATATATACGGCCAATTGATATCGCTTTTGGCGGAGGGTGTGGGCTGAACGAACACGGCCCGATAACCCTCCATTGATCTTGTTTATTTTTTTTATCGGCAACGGAAGGCGGAGGAGGCACGACGCCATCACGCCCTGCCTGGAAGACAACGAAGGAAGCCGGTGTCGTCGCACCGGCTGTGCGGGAGGAACCGCTGCCCGCTTTGCGGGCCGCTTCAGCAGAAGAACCGGCCGGCCCGTCGGCCGGCCGGGCATAGGGGAGCCGCGGCGCCAAGAGGGTTCCCCACCGAAGAACCGGCAGGCTCGTCTGTTGGCCGGGCGAAGTAGATCCGAGGTGCCAGGAGGGCGCCACGCAGAAAGATCTGCGGCCCGTCGTGCGGGCTGCTTACGCGAGAAGGCCGGTCGGCTTACCCGGATGGTTATGGAGGGAGACACCATAAGGCGACACCATTCGGACAACCGGGGGGGACCTTCGACCGCTCGGCCTTCAGATCGAGCCGCTCGGCCAATTTTCTGAGCCAGTGGGGCCACGCTCCTGGCTGGGCCGCGCCTTGCTGTGCCGCGCCGAGCCACGCCCCGCCGGGCCAAGCAGCGCCACTTCGGGTCGGGCCGCTCCACATCGGGTCGGGCCGCACCCTCTTCGGGACGAGCCGCGCCACTCAGGCAGGGCCGCATGAATCTTCGGGCTGGTCTGACACCCCTACCGGGTCGGACCCGCCAAAACTGGGTGACCCGACCCGCCATCCCACTAGGCTTATCGGGTCGGGCCCGTTATTCACTGAAACGTGAATAACATAAAGACCGTGTGTCTGAATGACGTGTCATTTGCGACACTGGGACCTTATCGACGAGGCGGTCCTTTTGCGATACTCTAAGTGAGTTCTGGACAACTTTGGTAAATGGCCGGGTTTGGAATTAGCATATTTCCAACCGGGACCCTAGAACGGAAAAGTCTTTATCTCTCAGACCGAGCGTCCGTTGGACACACAGTCTTTCGTGTTGAGTTCCTTTTGACGAGACAGAACTTCGGGATACATCAACTCTGGACTTCATGACGGTTGATGTATCGAACCCCCTTTACTCGAGGAGCGGACCCTCTCGGAATCGATTACGCTCTCTGTGGGAACCATAGAGATGGTTGCGACTGCGACGACTACCGTTCTGGGATCCTCCGTGATTTCGATGACGAAGACAACTGTACTTGGATCCTACGTGGGTTCGGCAGTGAAGACGACTGTACTTGGATCCTCCGTGGGTTCGGCAGCGAGGAAGACTGTACATGGATCCTTCGTGAGTTTGGCGGCGAGGACGACAATACCTTGATCCTCCGTGGGTTCGGCAGCAATAAAGACTCTACTTGGATCCTACGTGGGTTCGAAAGTGATGGTTAATGTACTTGGATCCTACGTGGGTTCGGCAGCGACGACATCTGTACTTGGATCCTACGTGGGTTCAGCAGAAGTGATGATTCAGAGGCTATATCTATTCATCTCCACCCCTCTTCGTGAGTAATATACTTATGTGAGATGAGTCTTGACATTCAATCGTTACTTTTTGTGATTGACTTCTTTATTTTGTGGACTGGGTTGTGCTTGGACTCGAGAGTTGGAGCCGAACTAGATTTGATGACTTAGGTATATATATGGGCATATACCTATATAGGGTCGGTTGATACTTTGTGATTGATTCTTTCCTTTTTGGTTTATCTTTTGTAGATTATGGTAGATATTCGGGGGTCTCGGGGTGCCTACATATTATCGTATACTCACCCTTGCACGGGCAATACCTACACTACGTTGTGTTGGATGCAGATGATGGGCAGCACTGATCGAGTTGGCGGCATGAGGAGCTGGACGGTACCCGGAGGTGGACCATTAGACGGGACATACACATAGCGGATGACCAGACCCGAGGAGCTGAGGATACCATATGTACCCACCCTTAAGGTTAGATATGAGGAGGAAGACTCGGTGGTTGCTGCTTACTTTACTGCTGTTATAACATCCAGCCATTTTATCACATAAACTTTCATTACATTATACAAAACCGAGGATCTTTAAGGTTCAGTGTCTTGGAATCCAGGAACATAATACATGACAACATAGAAAATTATTCTTAAACACTTGAATGGATTCTCCATTTGTTTATCCTAAGTTCATTACAGCATTTCATAACTTGGGAGCATACATCAAAGGAAATGGTGAGCAGAAGGCTCGGAAAGGGAATCAAGGGAAACATTTTACATGTGAACTTGAGATACATCAAAAAAGTCATGAAACATAACTTTAAGGCATGAGAAAGAGATCATGAGTCATATCATAATAAAAATAACATGTTTCATAACTTGATGATGTTGATAAAACAATTAACATAGAAAATAATTTCTGTTTCACCAAGGTCCATCCCCAAGGTTTCATTAAAAATTTCCATGGTTATTCACCAATGTGTCGTTAAAAATGGTAATCTCTAGAGATTAAGTATTTACCCAATGCATTGGAGTGCTATCAGGGTGAACCCTTAAATTTTCCATTATTCTCATGTGAGCCACATATATCATCATCAATCAGTTCATAATCAACCCATATAGTATAAAAGATATGGGTTTCATTTCATATTCATCACATTTTAAAAACTCCTTTGAAGACGTGATCTTTATGTCACCTTAAACCCTCGGAAAAAGTAAAGCAGGTTTTATGTATGTAAGTCCCAGAATTTAAAATAAATTTTTTTGATATATATGTGAATACCCCTATAAAATAATGATCTTTGAGTATTCACATAATAAAATAAAAGAATTTGAGAAAAAAAGATAGACATTTTGAGACGAAAATTCTACACCAAAACAGCTATATTACGGGGTTTTAGAAAACAAGGAAAAGAGAGGGAACGTGGGTCACCCACCCATAAATGATCCATTACAAAGTATGGGGACAGAATATAAAGTATTTAAGAACATGGTAATTATATTTGAAAGATATACCATATGAAATGAAGAACATGAAAGGAAGATAAAAAATAAGATTTCTCTTATGAAAATTCGGCAGCCTAAAGGTGTCACTGAAACTTCAAAAAAATTAATTGACGAGTTCAAATAGAGTCTCTCAAAAAATTAATATAGATGATCATTAGGATAGATATATAGATAATACCCCAACATAATATAAAGGAACATGAAATACTTGACATCAAAATCGATCTTGAAATTGAGAAGGGTGAAAGAATCTCTTAAAAATTCGGCAGCCTAACGACGCCACTTAAACATTCTTAAAATGAATTGATTAGAGAAATAGGGGGTCTCTCATCATATGAAAATGAAAATTACATTAGGGTGAATGTAAAATAACATCTTCCAACATAAGAACACTGATCATAAAAGTAATAACATAAAAGAGAGTACTAGAAGAGAAAGAGAGAGGTAGGATCCCTTACCTTAACATGTAACTCTTAAAACTCAAATACTGGGACCCTGAGGGCTTAGGGGCACCTTGGGAGGACTCCTTGGGAGGTTAGGAGACCATAACATCGTTGAGGATGGTTTGGAATCGAAATAATGAGAGAATTGCTTGGTATTTATAGGGGAAGTGAGTGGACAAGGCATTAATGGCCAAGGGACACCTCATTGGTGGTATTGGAAAAACCATGGGCTTTCCCATGGTATTCTCCAATGGTATTTCCCAATTGGGATACCTAATAACTTATCATACTATTAATAAGTCGACCATACTGATTAAATACTTAATATATCATTTAATGATGTCATTAAACACCCATAACCTAAAAACTGTATTATCACTATTCACCGAAAATTAATCTTTCTTTGAAAAATCCCAAAATTTATCCTTAACCAAATATCAATGCTCTGATTTAGAAAATGATCTCCATTTTATAAAAATAATTTTCTAAATAATTTTACTTTATTTTTTAAATAAAAAAACTATCTACCGAAAATTTATTTTTCCCATAAAAAATCCCTAAAAATTACCTTAACATAATATCGATGCTCTAAGTTTCAAAATAAAGTCCACTTTATAAAATTAATTTTCTAAATAATTTTAATATAATTTTTAATTAAAAACACTATTCACACAAAAAAACTAATACTTGAATAATAATTAATGAAACGGTTATTTACCTTTTTTATTGAATCACACTACATAATCAAGGTGCTTAAATTATATTAATACTTTTTCTTTAAGTGAGATTACTAATTCATTTTGTCACATTACTAATCCAAAGTGTAAAATCACTATTCATAATGTCTTATTCATATAAAATAAATTTTATCTTATTAGACCTTATATTTTTTACTGAATACATTTGCAGAAGACCATTTTTTGAAAATGATTACAAATCATTAATTATTTAAGGTTTACAAAAATATTTTAAAATATCATTTTTCTAGAATTCATAAAAAAATATGCATACTATATTTATCTGGACATTTGAAAACTCACAAACTTTACCATAAGAACAAAACATGATTTTATTTATCTCAAAGGATTACACAAAATAGTTACGATCTCCTTACATAGCCCCTTATAACCCCAGCATAGGACCTAATTGTAAGGTGTGATAAGGTGAGAGAATCTGAGGGCGGCTTGACCAACATTTCACAAGTAGTAATATCTATTAGATTGAACTTCTCGTGATGGTGATTCCATTATAGCTTCACATGATAAAGTTTGGATTGGGTTTGGTCGTGAGAAAATCCCAATAGTGCTACCTCCTTCACAATTTCTGTTAGATGGGCTATAATTGACCCGAGACTACTGGATGAGGCCATCAGATCTTCTTCCTATATTAATTAACCATGATCACATGTATTTAGAGACAATAAATGTGACATTTAGTTTCCAAAGGTCATTCTGACTAACAGTCATATAATAGTCAAAACCCAACAGTCTCATTTTATTTATACTCATTTTATTAAATGAAATTGTTTTGTTGAGTATGAAATAAAATAACACACAAAATTAGGAAACAAGATTTATTCAGAATTTTGGGTCGTTGCAATCTTCCCCCCTTATGAAATTGTGTCCTCCCAATTTTTAAAATTTGGTATGGAAATTTCATTGAAATTCCTACATCAGAAAAAGAGTCAGTAACAGTATTACTTTAAAATAAAGAAAAGGAAGTACAACAGTCACCTGAGTTAACCCATACTAGGATTCCATGTTGGAAAACATGGACATAGAAGAGAAAAAAAGGGTCGTGTTCTAAGGGAGAGTGATATAAAACATGATTAGGAGAAATTTAACAACAAGAAAATCACAAAGTTATGATGTGTGTAAACGGTCTTTGATTACCCTGTAGGAAACACAAACCAACAAAGTTTTTGTTTTATGTTCCTTTTCATAATTTTTAGGAATTCATTCACTTCATATAATGAAAACACAGGGAAATATACCTACCTCCAAGTAAAGTTTCATCCTTTAATAAGTTTCTATGAAAACTAATCTTTTCTCCAAACGATGAGCATTCAAAAACACTTGGTCTCATAAAAATCACAAGAATCATCTTCCAGAGAATCACAAATTCCACAAAAAATTAACTACCTATTTCTTCGATCTTTAAAAATTATCCCAAAAACAGAAAGGGTAATATAAAACAACTCTTCAAAAAGAAATAACCCCAGAGGAAGGGAAACTACATTAAATCTTCAAAGTTCCATGGTACTACCCAAAGTTCATTATAGACCATTCCATAAATAACTATCCTTAAAATTCCTCAAAAGAAACAAAAATTAGATTGATACCCAAATACAAGAAGTATTTGATAACATAGTCTTCCAAAATAAACTTCATTGTTCATCTCGAAACAACATCAACCACTCCTAAAATCTTATAACAAAAGTAGCTAACATAAACATATTTTCCCCAAGATAGGTTAATCATTTCAATAAGTAACATATATTACCATATGTTCACCTTAGATTCGTCGATTATTCAAAATATAAGTCAACCTTTATTCCTCAATGAAAATAAAGTAGTAATCTATTTACATCGATCATATAGGGTTCCCAAAATAGTGAACTTCGTCCAAAATATTAATCATCTGTTAATCCCTTAATCATTTTTTTCACGAAGAATAGATTCACAACATCCACATGTGATACATTACAATAGACGTTTTCCATAATGATATAAAACCATCTTAGGTAGTGACTCAGTGTTCATAGAAAACATTAAAGATATGCTCATAGGGCATGAACTAAAAAACAACATGACATAGACAATTATTGCGAAGACGTTACATGTAGTTTATTCATCATGATCCATTTGAGCATAGGAATATCATTGTTCCATTTTCCTTGAGGATAGTTGATGCTTATCATGCTTCTCATCCCTTCCAAGAGATAATTGCCTTGGATAATGTCCAACTTCTCCACATTTACGACATTGAAAAGTATAAGGTATATTAGATCTAAACTTATCTCTATTTATCACATTATCCCTTTTTTTAAAGCAATTGGATACTTTATGCCCTATCACCCAACACTGAAAAAATCTCCCGGTTCATTTGTGACATTCTCCATGGTGCCTCTTTCCACACTTTTTGCAAAAGGAAATTGGGTCTTCTTTCTCTTATCAACTTTATCAGATGAGCATGATTGAGACTTCTCGTTCTTCTTCCTTGATTAATTTGGGCATTCAACTAGGTACCAATTATTAATTATGATTTTTTATAGCTGGTTATCCATAATCACAATATGTTCAACATGATCTCTCGTCATCTCTATCACATTAACAGAGCAATATTCACATTTCCTCTCACAATGATTGTTGGGACATGTTCTTCAATTTCCCACCATTAACTAAGAAAACAAAGAATAAATATGGGCTTAAATAATTATCCAATAATCATGAAAATGAATCTATAATCATAGAAGGATAAACTTGTAGAAGAAAAGTATATCCTAACCTGTGATACCCAAGGTTCGAATCTAGGTTATCCATGATCATAAATTCTTATTGAATCCTTATTTTATTTTATCTTTGTTCCTTTAATAATGGTTCATACTAAGCTTATGAATTTACCAAAGCATATACCCTGGGAGTGTCGTAACCAAGAGTACAGCAAGGCCCGTTGTCATGCACCAGTTCCCATTCGAGTCTAGCTCAAGCGGTGTTTTCGGGTTTTACCCCTATGTACATCTGTGCCAAACCCACCTCTACCTGCTCGTATCCAGACATGGATGTATTTTCTTGATAAACAACTTACTCAATACTCACCAAAATACTAAAAAGATTTCCTATATTTAAAATTTTCTATTGGGTTCTTCCTAAAGTTTTTATATGCTAATTTCCACAATTAACATAACCATCCTTTGATACCATCTATAAAAACCTGCCTTTTATCACATAAACTCTCATTACATTATACCAAACCAAGGATCTTTAAGGTTCAGTGTCATGGAAACCAGGAACATAATACATGACTACAAAAAACATTTCTCTTAAAAACATGAAAGGATTCTCGATTTGTTTATCCTAAGTTCATTACAGCATCTCATAACCTGGGAGCATACATCAAAGGAAAGGGTGAGTAGAAGGCCCAGTAAGGGAAACAAGGGAAACATTTTACATGTGAACTTGAGATACACCAAAAAAATCATGAAAAATAACATTAAGGCATGAGAAAGGGATCATGAGGCATATCATAATAAAAATAAGGTGTTTCATAACATGAAGATGTGGATATATAAATTAACATAGATAGTCAATTCTGTTTCACCAAGGTCCATCCCCAAGGGGTCATTAAAAAATTACCATGGTTATTCACCAAGACGTTGTTAAAAATGGTCATCTCTTGAGATTAAGTCTTTACCCAATGCATTGGAGCGCCATTGGGGCGCACCCTTAAATTTGGCTTTATAATCATGTGACCCACATATATCATCATCAATAATTTCATAAACAACCCATATATCATAAAAGAAATGGATTTCATTTCATAGTCATAACATTTTAAAAACTGCTTTAAAGACGTGATCTTTATGTCACGTTAAACCCACTGAAAATGTAAGCGGGGTTTATGTATGTAAATCCCAGAATTTAAAATAGAAAATTTTGATATATATTTGAATACACCTGTAGAAGAAAGAGCTTTGAGTATTCACATAATAAAATAAAATAATTTGAGAAAAAGAGAGAGACACTTTGAGACGAAAATTCTCCAGCATAACGGTTATGTAACAGGGTTATAGAAACCATTGAAAAGAGAGGGGACATGGGTCACCCACTCATAAATGATCCGTAAAACTTTTGAGGGATAGAATACAAAGTATTTAATAACATTGTAATGAAATTTTAAAGATATACCATATGAAATGAGGAACAAGAAATGAAGACAAAAATAAGATTTCTGTTATGAAAATTCGGCAGCCTAACGACGTCACATAAACTTAAAAAAATTAATTGACGAGATCAAATAGGGTCTCTAATCATATGAACATAGAAGATCAGTATGATATATATAGTTATCATAACCCAACATAATAAAAAGTAACATGAAATACTTGACATCAAAATAGATCTTGAAAACTAGAAGGGTGAAAGAATCTTTTAAAAATTCGGCTGCTTAATAGCACCACTTAAACATTCTTAAAATGAATTGATGAGACCAAGAGGGGGTCTCTCAACATATGAAAATGAAAAGGAATTTAGGATGAATATAAAATAACATCCTCCAACATAGGAACATGGATCATAAAAGAAATGACATAAAAGAGAGTACACGAAGAGAAAGAGAGAGGTATGATCCCTTACCTTAATACGTAACTCTTAAAATTCAAAAGTTGCGACCATGAGGGCTTGGGGGTACCTTGGGAAAACTCCATGGGAGGTAAGAAGACAAGAACATCGTTTAGGATGATTTTGGGGTAGAATGGATGAGAGAATGGCTTCATATTTATAGGGGAAGTGAGGGGACAAGGCATTAATGGCCAAGGGACACCTCATTGGTGGTATTGGAAAAACCATGGGCTTGCCCATGGTATTTTCCCATGGTATTGACAACATAGGACACCTAATACCTTATCGTACTATTCATAATTCGACCATATTGATTACATACTTAATACAACATTTAATGATGTTATTAAACACCCATAACTTAAAACTGTATTTTCACTATTCACTAAAAATTCAACTTTGTCAGAAAAATCCCAAAATTTCACCTTAACCAAATATCAATGCTCTGATTTTTAAAATTAACTCCATTTTATAAAAATGATTTTCTAAATATTTTTAATTTAATTTTTAAATAAAAACACTATTTATCGAAAATTTATTTTTCTCAGAAAAAACACTCAAAAATTTCCTTAACATAATATCGATTCAATATGTTCAAAAATAAATTCCATTTTATAAAAATATTTTTAAAAATATTTTTAATTTAATTTTTAATTAAAAAACACTATTCACCTGAAAAATACTAATACTTGACTAATAATTAATGAAATAGTTATTTACCTATTTTATTGAATCACACTACTTAATCAAGGTGCCTAAATTATATTAATACTTTCTTTATGTGAGTTTAATAATCTATTTGGTCACATTACTAATCATATGCGTGAAATCACTATTCATAATTTACTATTCATCAAAAATCATGTTGATCTTATTAGACTCTAAATTTCTTACTGAACACAGTTGCAGAAGACCATTTTGTGAAAATCATTACACATTATTAATTATTTAAGGTTTACAAAAATATTTTAAAATATCCTTTTTCTAGAATTCATCAAAAATATGAATACTATATTTATCGAGACATTTGAAACCTCACAAACTTCACCATAAGAAGAAAAAACGATTTTATTTATCTTAAAGGATTACAAAAAATAGTTACGGCCTCCTTACATAGCCCCTTATAACCCCAGCATATGACCTATGTGTACGGTGTGCTATGGTGAGAGAATATGAGGGCGGCTCGGCCAACATTGCACAAGTAGTAATCTCTATTAGTTTTAACTTCTCATGATGGAGATTCCATTCTGACTTCACATGATTAATTTCGTCTTGGGTTTGGTCTAGAGCAAAGCCCAGTGGTGCTACCTCCTTCCCATGTTCTGTTAAATGTGCTTCGATTAGCACGAGACTACTGGATGAGGCGATCGAATCATCTTACTGTATTAATTAACCAAGATCCCTTGTATTTAGAGACAATAAACGTGACATTTAGTTTCTAAAGGTCATACTGACTAACAGTCATATAACAGTAAAAACCCAACTATCTCATTTTAATTATACTTGTTTTATTAAATGAAAATGTGTTTGTTGAGTATGAAATAAAATAACACACAAAATTAGGAAACAAGATTTATTCATAATTTCGGTTTGTTACAGCTGTTGTACCTTCTTTTCTGTTGTACTGTACTTTTAGTTGGGTTTGTATGCTGGCCCATTTACTTTTCGTAACATACTTTTGTACTCAGTTTACTTTGTGTTTACATCAGCTAGCGTACTCTGTTGTGTTTATTTTCTATCATAAAGGCAATGTCTTCCTTTTAATCTGGATTTACACCTTTGGTGCTAGTCGTCAGCCCATGGCCTACGGAAGGTGGGATTGGGGTAGTCACGACACGGGTTCGAGGACAGTTCGTGACAAATGGGTATCAGAGGAGTTAGTTCTAGAACAATACTCGGGACTCTGATGATTTATTTCTATGAACCAATATTGTTTAGACTATTGAGTGTGGTTATTAGTCCAGGGAGTCCAGTGTTGGTGCGGTGGCCGACGTATCCATACACCAGGACCCAGACATCTGATTTCTGACTCAATGCATGAAAACATTGATTGCATGTGTGTTTCAAAAATTTTCTTTGTGATTAAATTGTTTCAGCTCACCAGGTATACTGTACTAACCATTGAGCACCTGTTTCTTCTCAGGATGACCCCATGAAGGCAGCCAGCTAGGGTTCCAAGTTACGTGTTGGATGGCAGCCCACAGAGCGACGATGCCTCGGTGAAGGGCCCCATTACATATGAGGAACCTGTGGTACCACTACTCACTGGGCCACCAATACCAAAAGCCCCAGTAGTGGAGAGTGCATGATTCCTGAGTGCATTGCACGTGTTTCAGCGACAGAGGCCGCCCAGGTTCTACGGAGAGACGGACCCTCAGGCAGTCAAGGATTGGATGGAGTCTATCACTAGATTCTTCATATTAGTAGGGACACCAGCTGATATTATAGTGATCCTTACAGCGAGTCTCATGCATGCAGCAGCATGTAGATGGTGTAACCTGATGCTCCAGGTGCACGATGATGCATCTCTATTTTGGATGGACTTCAAGAGCCTCTTCTGCTCGAAGTTTGTTCTGGACACCCTCTGTGTGGTGCGTATCCAGGAGTTACTACATCTGTAGCAGGGCATCATGACTGTATCCCAGTACTCAGCGAGATTTACTGACCTCTCACGCTACTCCAAAGACATGGTACGGGACCCATTCTTCCAGGCCCGAACCTTCGAGCAGGGACTGAGGCATGAGATCAGGGATTCCATGGTCTCCCTCAGCATTCCGACACAGGAAGGAGTGCTGGAGTGAGCCCTTCTTGTGAAGATCTTTCTTGCTGAGACTATGCTAGCAGTAAGTCCCACCACAGGGCGACACGTAGTGGAGTCTTCTACAACAGGCAGTAGACAGATGCCACAGAGGTCCAAGAAGACCAGGCCATCAGGTGGGCGACTCCATGATTATAGTTCGGATGTGTGGGGCACACATAGTAGAGCCATCCATACAAGGGGAAGGCAGTGCTACGCATGCGGAGGACAGGGCCACATGGCTCAAGACTGTCCGACCCACCATACAGAGGACCAGCAGACAGTAGAGGGACCTCCCAGGAAGAGGGATAGGTTCAACTGTGGCGGTCCACATGGAGCAGGCAGACAAGGAAGAGGAGTTGGTGGAGGAGCATGTGGTGGAAAACACTTTTATGCTTTACCACCACCACTACCAGGAGGACAACCCCGACCACAGGGTGCTGGAAGACAGGGGCTGACTCAGCTCCAGGCAGTTGAGGCCTACGACCATGGCTCCCATGAGATGATTCGAGGTACTATCTATGTCTACTCCACCTTTTCTGTAGTTATAATAGACATAGAAGTGAGTCATTACTTTATTGATGCGGCCCTTGTTAGGAGCTTGATGATTCTGATAGAGTCGTTGGCTTGATCCTTATGGCTAGAGACTCCTACGGGATCAGACTCAATGATTACGCACTGGTGCCGACAGTGTGATCTTACTCATGGAGGCGAGAGCTTCGGCTGGAATCTTCTTGTAGTGGCGTCGAGGCCTTATGATGTCATCTTGGGTATGGATTGGTTATCTACAGTCCATGCCCAGATGGACTGTATTAGGCGCAAATTGCGGTGTGTCCGCACAGATGGTAGCATGTTCACCTTCACCGGTGAGAAGGGAGCCTTTGCAGCACAGGATGGACTTATGTAGTGGAGAGGGCAGTCGATCACCCATCAGTTGTCAAGTATAATTCTAGGAGGGGTTTATGTGTGGAGTCTGAGTTTTCTTATTGTGGTGGATCAGTATGCTGACGTTTTTCCTGACGATGTTCCAGTGCTACCTCCTTGTAGAGAGGTAGACTTCTACATAGACCTGTACCCCGAGAAAGTACCGATATCTACTCTAGAATATCAGAGGGCTCCCGTGGAGATTCGTGAGTTGTGGGTACAGGTGGATGACTTATAGGGAAATGGATTTATACGACCCAGTGTTTCACCCTGGGCTTCTCTGATTTTATTCGCCAAGAAGGCGGATGGGAGATTACGACTATGTGTCGACTACCGTCGCCTGAATCAGGTGACCGTGAGGAACAAGTATCCACTTCTGAGGATTGATGACCTCTTTTATCAGCGCAAGGGAGCACGATGGTTCTCGAAGATTGACCTATGGTCAGTCTATCATCAGCTCAGTGTTCGAGACGAGGATGTGCAGAGGACGGCCTTCAAGTGTCGGTATGGCCACTATGAGTTCTTGGTTATGCCTTTTGGTTTAACCAAAACAGTAAAAGTGGTCCTGAGTCTCATGAACAGGATCCTCCAGCCTTATATGGATCATTTTGTCGTATTCATCATTGAAAACATACTGATTTACTTGACTACTGAGGAGGATCATAATTACCACTTACGGGTTGTACTGGACACACTCCGAGAGCACCAGCTTTACGGTAAGCTCCCAAAGTGCTAGTTCTGGATTCGAGAGATTCACTTCTTAGGGCACGTCATCTCGGAGGCGGGAGTTGCAGTGGATCCTACGAAGATCGAGGCTGTACTTGCTTGGGAGCCACCCAGAAGCAGGAAAGAGTTGCAGAGTTTCCTAGGTCTAGCTAGGTACTACCGTAGATTTATGCCAGACTTCTCCAGAGTTGCATCACATCTTTCAGCAATGATGAAGAAGGTTAAACCCTTCACGTGGTCAGATAGATTCCAGTAAAGCTTCCAGGAGCTGAGACAGAGAGTGACCAGTGTTCTCATCTTGAGGCTACCAGAGGAGGGCGTAGGGTACGTAGTTGACTGCGATGCGTCTGGGACCAGACTTGGGTGTATCTTGATGCATGAGCAGGTAGTTATCACCTATGGTTCACGACAGTTATGGCATCACGAGAAGAACTACGCTACACAAGACCTAGAGTTAGCAGCATTCATCTTCGCATTGATGATGTGGTGGAACTATCTGATGGGAGAGCGTATTACAGTCTACTCTGACCACCAGAGTATCATCTACATCTTCTCGCAGAAGGACTAGAACCTGAGATAGCGGCGATGGCTCGAGTTCCTCCAAGACTATGACTTTGAGATAGTCTATACTATGGGGAAGGGGAACATTGTGGCCGATGCTTTCAGCAGAAGATCGGGCATTCAGCTACTTATTGAGGCGATGAAGCAGTTAGTTGCATTGTAGATATCCTTCGTGGATAGTGGTGGGGCCGCCTCTCTACAGTCCCTCGTAGTCACTCCTCCAATACTTCAGCGGGTTAGAGAGGCACAACATGGGGACGTTGACTATGAGACACGACGTGCTGAGATTTCCACAGGGCAGGAAACTAATGGATTTTCTAAAGGAGGAGAGCACATCATCCTCTTCAGGGGTTGTACCATGGTATTAGTTGCACTTTAGGATGAAGTGATGAGGGAATTTCACACATCCCCTCTAGAAGTACATCCGGGGTGGCGATGATGTACCAAGACCTCAGACAATTGCACTGGTGGCCAGGTTTGAAGAAGGATGTAGCAGAGTTCGTTTCCCAATGCCTCATTTGCCAGCAATTGAAGGTAGACCACTAATTACCCGCAGGCTTGGTACAGCCCATAGAGGTTATGGAGTGGAAGTTAGATGGGATATCCATTGATTTCGTGACAGGGATTTCACGTACTTCCAGATGACATGACTCCATCTCGGTGATCGTAGACTGACTCACCAAGTTGGCCCACATCCTACCGATCAGAGAGTAGGGCACAGTAGAGAGCTTGGGATGCCTCTTCTTTTAGGAGATCATTCGACTTCAGGGTGTGCCATCATCTATTGTCTCCGATCGAGAAACTCTCTTTACTTCCCGACATTGGAAGGGGTTGCAAGAAGCATTTGGGATGCAGGTATGCCTGATCACTGCCTTTCATCCTCATACGGATGGCCAGATGGAGATGACCATTCAAACACATGAGGACATGCTCTATGCATGTGTCCTTGACTTTGGTCATAGCTGGGAGGATCAATTACCCTTGGTAGAGTTTGCATACAACAATAGCTACCACTCCACCATCGGGATGGCACCATATGAGGCACTATACGACCGACTTTGCAGATCACCTCTGTGCTGGACTAACCTTAGGGAGTCAGCACTTGTAGAACCGGAGATGGTCCAGGCTATGACGGAGAAGGTGTAGATCATCCAGGAGTGAATGAGGATTGCACAGAGCAGACAGAGGTCCAATGCTGGTGGAAGACTGATACCACTAGTGTTCTGGGATGGCGACCACATTTTCTTATGGGTCTCACCTCGATGTGGATTGCAGATATTTGGTTGGGGCGACATGTTATCTCTGCACTTTATCGGACCATTACAGGTCCTCGGTAGGGTAGGCGAGGTGGCTTACCACCTGGCCCTTCCACCTTAGTTGCACCGGGGGAATGATGTCTTCCACGTATCTCAGCTGAGGAGATACGTGCGTGACCCCATTCATATCATTGATCATGGGGAGATGGACATAGATGAAGTGGCGACATTTGTAGAGGTCCCGGTGGAGATCGAGGATCGACAGGAGAGGGTCCTATGTGGATGGATGATTCCTCTAGTGCGCATTCTTTGGTAGCTCTAGAACCTCCAAGAGAGCACATGGAAGCGGGAGGCTCAGATGCGTGCTCAGTACCCTCATTTGATTCCCTAGTTTATGTTGTAGCTTTACGGGGATGTGAATACCTGAGGTGGGAGTAATGTAAAGACCCGGATATTTCAAGGAATTTTTTTTCATAAATAACATGAAATTTTATGAGTCTGTGGCTTCTGAAGACACTTGATTCTGAGGCCCGGTGTGCCTGGAATCAATTTCGGAAGATAGCTCGGGTACGTTCAGTGAAAAAACGAGCGGGTTTTTATCTCTTTTGAACTGGTGATCGGAATTGAAATCTGAGGGAATCGATGAACTTGCAGCACCGATAATTGCTTAACGGTACATTTACCACAGCTGTGTTTTATGCAGGTTTGATGTTATAATTTGAGGTTTAATTAAAAAAAAGATAAATAAAATTGTTAGAAAAATTTTATGTATCTAAGGAGGTTAATTCATCCCATGGGTAGTTAAGGGTGGGGCCCACATCCACCTAACTACACAAGTGTGGATGCTAGAGATGTGGGGCCCACATGATCCCCAACCATTCATTTTACTCTAACTCCTTAAACCCCCCCCCCCATTAAATTGGAAACCCCCCCCCCCCATTAATTCCAATTTTTCCATCTCCCTCACTCCATTAATTTATGACAACCTCTCAAATTTATGAGGATCTTCCCTCCCCCTCTCTTTAATTAATTTCCAACACATTTAATTAATGAGGTGATTTGATTTTTGAAATTTAAATTTCCTGTGTAATAAAACAAAATGATTAGCCTATTATATTTCCAGAGGATGGTTTTCGTTGTGCTAAGGAGGATTGGGAGAGCTCTTGAGTTTTTGAAGAACACCACCCTCCGATGAAGAATGATGATTTCCTCGATGAAGAACGCTGGTTCCACGATGAACGACGAAGTTCCACCCATTATCTTCTCCGTGATAAGAGAGGAGACACCGCTTCCTCCTCAGGCGCACTCTGACGTCGGCTACAAATCCTCTCCCCGTGATGCCGTCTTCCGCGACGTTCGACGTGCGATGTAAATTATTGAGGCAGGGGTTTATTCTTGAAAGTGAATGTTTTCATACCCCGTTATTCATTGAAAATCATTGTTTATATACGGCCAATTTCTATCACTTTACGCGTAGGGCGCGGGCTGAACGAGCCCTGCTTGATGACCCTCCGTTTATCATGTTTATTTTTTTATCGGCACCCAAAGGCAGAGGAGGCATGCCACAATCACACCGTGCCGGGAATGCGGCGATGGAAGATGGCGCCGTCGCACTGGCTATGCGAGAAAAACCGCGGCCCGCTTTAGCGGAAGAACTGGCCTGCCCGTTGGCCGACCGGGCAAAGGGAAGCCGCGATGCCAGGAGGGCACCACGTCGGAGAACAGACCGGCCCGTCCGGCGGCCGGGTAGAGAAGATCAGTGGCGCCAGGATGGCGCTCTGCTGGAAGAGCCATGCCCACCGTATGGGCCACTTGCGCCAGAAGGCTGGCCGGCCTAGCCAGCCGGTTTTGGAGGGCGGCGCCATAAGGCATCGCTGGTTCGGACAGCCGGGGGGGCCCTCGGAACGCTCGGCCAGTCGGCCGAGCTAGCTGGGCTGCGCTCCACTGGTCCGATCGAATATTTGGGATGGTCCGAAACCTCTACTGGGTCGGACCCGCCAAAAGAAGGTGACTCGACCCGCCAGCCCACTGGGCTTATCGGGTCGGGCCCGTTATTCAATTAAACGTGAATAACATAGAGACCACGTGTCTGATAGATGCGCCGTCTGCGGCACTGGGACCCGATCGACAAGGAGGTCCTTTTGAGACACTCTATGTGAGTTCTGAAAAAACATAGGTAAATGGCCGGGTTTAACACAATCATATTTCCAATCCGGACACAAGAACGAAAAAGCCTTTATCTCTCATACCGAGTGTCCGTTTGACGAGCAGTCTGTCGCGTTGAGTTCCTTTTGATGAGACAAAACATTGGGATACATAAACTCTAGACTTAGAGATAGTTGATGTATCGGCCTCCCTTTACTCGAGGAGCGGACCCTCCCGGAATTGAGTACGCTGTATGCGGGAACCCTAGAGCTGGCTGCAACTACGACAACTACTGTGCTGGGATCTTCCCTGGGTTCGACGACAAAGAGGACTGTACCTGGATCCTACATGGGTTTGGCAGTGAGGACGAATGTACTCGAGTCCTCCGTGGGTTCTGTAGCAAGGATGACTATACAGGGATCCTCTGTGGGTTCGACAGTGAGGACAACAGTACATGGATCTTCCGTGGGTTCGGCAGCGATAACTACTGTACTTGGATCCTACGTGGGTTCGGTAGTGATGGTTACTGTACTTGGATCCTACGTGGGTTCGGCAGCGATGAAATATGTACATGGATCCTAAGTGGGTTCGGCAGAAAAGATGATTCAGAGGCTATATCTAATCATCTCAACCACTCTTCGTGAGTAGTATACATGTGTGAGCTGAGTCTTGACATTCAATCATTACTTGGTGTGATTGACTTCTTTCCTGTGTGGACTGGGTTGTGCTTGGGCTCGAGAGTTGGATCCGAACTGAATTGATGACTTAGGTATATGTATTGGCATATACCTAAGTGGATTCGGTTGATACATTGTGATTGTATCTTTCCTTTGTGGTTTACCTTTTGTGGATTCTGGTAGATCTTAGGGGGTCTCGGGGTCTCTAATGGGTATCATATACTCACCCCTGCGTGGGTTATTCCCGCACTACGTTGTGTTGCATGCAGACGACGAGCAACACTGATCGAGGTGGAGGATTGAGGAGCTGGACGGTATCTGGAGGTGGACCACTAGACAAGACGTACACGTAGCAGACGGCTCGACCCGAGGAGTTGAGGAGACCATATGTACCCTTCCTTCAGGTGGGATATGCAGAGGACGACTCAGTGGCTGCCGCTTACTTTAATACTGTTGTAACTTCTTTTCAGTTGTATTGTACTTTCAGTTGGGTTTGTATACTGGCCCATTTACTTTTCATCACATACTTTTGTACTCAGTCTACTTTTTCTTTAGTTCATCTTGTGTACTCTGTTGTGTTTATTTTCTATCATAAATGAAATTCCTTCCCTTTAATTGGGATTTACGCCTTTGGTGCTAGTCGCCAGCCCCTGGCCTATGGAAGGCAGGCTTGGGGTAGTCACGACACTATCCCAAAGACGGGTAGTGGTACCTTGGCCTCCTTTTCTCACCACATTCAGACTCCCCTTCCATAGTATCGCCTCCCCCTTATCTCTTTCTCCATTGTATTTCATTCCCTTGGTCAATTTGGCCTTGTATCTTCAAAATATTAAGCGGTGATCCTCTCATATTTTTTTTCATCCTTCGTATATGTCTCTTATTCATTCATTTTGGGGATATCATTTTCTCTAGTAGATTGGTTTCAAAATATAGGGTTCAACATTGTTTCTGTGGAATTAATATTGATGGTTCTTATATGATATTTCTTTTCTAGGGTATCTCATTAGTGGGGATTGTGGTTTTCAATTGTGTTTTGGAACCTTCTGAAATAAATATTGGAGGTTACATGATTTATCATTGTTGGATGATTTTATTATTCATTTTTGGCTTCTTAAATTGGTCATATGAATTTTTTTTGAGGAAAAAATCATTTTATTAATCCATTTTTTGAGTGTGTATGGGTTTGAATGTTGTTTATCTATTGAAAATTGTTTTTTATAATGTGTTTTTTTATTTTTTTGGCTTTCTGTATGTGTATGTGGTGGTACTTGTGACATGAAAAAATTAATTGAGGAAAAGGAAATACAATTTATCTAGCTGGGAATGCTACAGTTAGTACACTAAGTGGCCAGGTAGGGTTGAGGAACTGTTACCTTATAAGGATATATGCAACAACACTAACAGAACATGTAATGATTATTAAAGACCACTAGACATTGGGATGTGATTCCACTATATTTGATCATCCATGATGAAATAATCGGTTTTTGTTCTACAAGGATTCTAGGACCCCACTGTCCCTTGTGCCAAAGGTATTAACCATTGTTTTATTGTTACACTATTCTTATCGTTCGTCATTCATTCATGTTTAATTTCCTTTTAAATTTATAACCCTCATTTAATTGAATTATTTTAAATATTTTTCATAGAAACTTTATTTTTGATTTGTATTGTGATGCTATATCGAGAAATTTATTTGGGTTGTCTCACAATTGTAATTGGTTAACACCCTAAATACATCATCGTGTTTATATATACGTTGTTATGCTTGACCAATGTAAAGAAATTTTTATCTATGGTGAAGGTGGATCTAGATTCTAGTGGTTCATATTCATTCAACTATTGGTGGTGGTGGCATTTGGGTGTTGACCCTGTAATTTTAGGGGGTTTAATTATGTAGTTTGTTCCCCTCCTTGTTTAGGTGTTGTGGTTCTTGGTTAATTTTGAAAAAAATGTTTAACTTATAATAGTTTAAATAATTTTTATTGTGGTAATTGGATATGATATGATGTGATGTGATATTATTTTTTCTTTATTTATAGTCAATTATTATGGCTGAAATCATTCCCATGTGTGATGTTGGACGCCAGGAAACTACTTCGAAACCCTTGGGAATTGGTAACACCCTTCGGGCCATGCTATGGGTCAGCTCGGGTGTGGGGTTGGATAAAATCTTGATTTGTTTTATGTCACCAACTATTTTTTATGTGAGGGAAGACTGATAATTTTCCAATCAAACTCCCCTTATTTTAGGGCATGGAGGGATATGTGGGGAGGTCATTCATATTTTCCTCTCCCCTATTTTATCAACTTCCCCCATGTATAGGGATTGTTTTGGGGAAATATGGAAATGGTTCTATGGGAATTATTTCAATCCCACATATTTATTGCTTTCCATTAGAGCCCTATGCTTTTTGATTACATGGGATAGGGTTCTACACCATTTCCATCAGGGTATAGTGGAACTGGGCATTAATGAAGGGTACTTTTTTCCAAAAATTTCTTGTGGATCACCTGAGAGGATGAACACATGTGGTTCTACGCATTTTCTGTGCGATGGAGATGCACAATGTCTTTTTAGTTGATTATCCATGATTGTTTCATATTAACTAAATAATTTTAAATATTTATGATTAATTATTTATGATGTTTGGCTTGAAATGCTAGCTCGAATGGTGGTAAAATCATGGAGAGGAATGGATGGGATTGATTAAATCTCAAAGTAGTGTGGAGATGATGGAACATATTTTTTGGTGGTAGATGGTCCCTTTAATGCAAATTTCTATGCATGTTATGCATTACCAACTACACTCTTGTTGAATTAGACCATGTAGAGGGATTGCGAATAAGGGGGCTTATAAATGATTAACAGGATGACATTGAACCTCCAATACTTGGTAAAAATAATTTCTATCACATATGTGTTATGGGATCACCCAAACACTCTTCCTCCAAGGGGTAGGGGTGATGGTCGAGTGAATAGGAGACCCTTAGTGAGTCTCATGGTGTGAGTGGAGATTATGGTAGCCCAGGAGGTTTCCCATAGGGGTTTTTTGTATAATAATAAGAGTCTATGGTCTAGTAATGTTTTTAGAGGGGGTTTAGTTTTCATTTTTGATGAGTGACACCATCTAGAGTATATTGTCATTTTCTAATCATTTTCAGCATGATGGGTCATTTGGGATGAGATATGTGTGATATTTTGGGGACTCTTCTAGCTGATGGGATGATAAATAACCATTATGAGAAGTGTGGTGAACCATGGGAATAGGTTTTGGGAGTATATTAGGGACATGTAATTGAGATTACAATAAGGTTTTAAATTTAAAATGGTCCCAAGCAAATAATGCCATGTTTGTGTAGAACATAGCGGAAGCATTATCCCTGATGGGTTATAGGTGAAAAAAGATACAGAAATAAAGATTATAGGATGGGTATTGAAGACCTAGTGGATGAATAGAATGGAGATATGAGCAGTGCTTATAGATTAGAGGATATGTACATAGTGACTAGTGCCTTGCGATCATGTAGTGTTCAATACGCTAGGTTGTGGTCCTAATGTTTTTTTTCATGTGTGTACTTGTGGTTATGATAGTAGGGGAGATGGATATTGTGAATTATCCACACCATGAGTTAAAAGGTGATTTATATAATTATGTCAGTGAGATAGTGTCCTTTTGTGTATGATTTAATACATTCCTTGATTAGGATTGAGTTATAGTATTGGATATTTCATTGAGGTAAAATGTATAGGTTCTTATAGTGGAAATCCTTGAGTGAGAGGGATGTGTTGAGGTGTTTGAATGATGTGGTTGATGGAACATAACTTGATTTTTATGTTAGTGATTTATGATTTAGATATTAGACCGTTCCATGATCCATTGGGTAATTGGTTGAGGCATTTCCTATGATTTCATACCCAATCCCTTTAGTTGGTGGGTTGATAACATGTATTACACATACCACAAGTCATCTGGTATGGGATGGGAGGTGGGTTTAGTGCAATAATGTGATATAAATAGGTGTATTATTTCATGGTTCTAATGTTTCTTGGGTAAAATATTATTGTACTCTGGTTTGCATAAGATGGCATGATGTGTTTCATGTCCAAGTGTCCTTGTTAGCACATGATGTTCCTGACACTTGTGTGGATTATTTGTTTTTCTCGTGAATATAGGTGTATAATGGGTTATACTTGGGGAAATTGGTGACGCATTGCTGAGATATTGGTCTCACACCCTACATGATAACCCTAGTGTATGTATAGTCCTTATGTCCACTTTTAGGTTCAGTATAAGTAATTTTGTGGATCATGTTAGTGCAACAACACCATTATTTGGATATTAGGTTTTTATTTTGGATCAATGATGTATGTAGGTATTGTTAATTTTTTTCTTTTTTAATTATAATATGGGATCAGATGAGTTGGATATTATTATATAAATTGTATTATTGGGGTTTATGTGTCATTATTTACAATTTTTACAGTATTCCCCATTATTTGGTTATTCATAAAGTGATTATTTCATATTTTTTTATTTTGTTTTTTCCACTAATATATTTCTGTAATTTAAGGGAATTTTCTCTCCATTATATGGATTGGTACCTCATATCCAGTCAGTAGTCTTGGGCACACAGAGAGGTATACATGACATTATGTATCTTTTAAGCCCTGTGAACAATCACGTTGTCCGGAGACCAAGGTGTTACATGGGAAAATATTTAACTTCGAAAATAAAATGGGATGAGAACTAGATATCACTTAATTTTAAAAAATATTCTATTAACATAAAGATACTTTTACTAGAGTTAAAAATGAGAATCCGTAATGATAAAAAAACTAGAACATCCCATTAAGATTCTTATAAAGGTGTTTCTACCATGACCATTATTGGAAGGACTATTACTTCTAATAAGACATAAAATAGTTGAAATATGATATTTAATTAATCTCAATAATATACAATAAAAATATCATATAAAAATGGAACCAACTATTCAGTTAATGTATTTTTAATGAATGTAATTTTTCTATAAGAATATGGAAAAATATAATGATTATAAAAAATATAAAGAGTAAAAATAATAAAAAGAGAACCACACCTATAAGGGTTAATATGAACCTTTCCCAAAATACCCCCACTAATAAAACCCAAATGGTTATGGATTCCAATTAAAATACCCATGGAACTCAATCAAGGTAAACATTTTCTAAAAATATAATATATATATTTATTGGAAGGTGTTTTTTCGCCATGTTTTATAGAAATAGTTTCATAGATTTCTATCATAATATATATGAGTGTACATGTTCATAAAGGTATAAATATTAGGTCATAAACACATTAATAGAAATGAAACATACTCCGTCAATGTAAGATTCAAATGTGAAGTACAATCTATCTAGATATTATAGATTTTAGATCATAGAAAAAATCTATAAATTATTCAAAAAAATTGTCCATTCCAATAAGCAGTGTTTCAATCTTCAATGTAATTACAAATATTATATTAATCAAAAGAGATCTTTGAAATAAATAAAAAAATATTGTAAATAATATAATAAATAATTCCTTTAGAAAATATAAAAAGAAGAAATGAACGTAAAATCCTCCTAAGAACATTCTAAATCAATATCGTAAGTATGCCCAACGTGTCGTTAGAAATATAATTTATCATTATAATAGAGTCTAAATCATGGTTCCCTACATGATAGACCTAAATATCAAATATTAAGGCGGAAATTTGTAATGAATAAGGGATTCAATTCATGAATATGATAAGAGAACTAACATTGAGGTAGACACTCATACAGATGAGGTTGATGGGATACAATTTAATGGTATGCTGAAATATATGGAATATGTTTGTGGAAGGTATTTATATGATAAAAATAAAGATACAATGTTTGTTCCTATTTTTATTGGCCAAATGAAGATAAAAATTAAAATCACAAGTTACTTCTATCAGTGTGGTATTTTCTTAATATAATGAGTCCATACATATGAAGAGTTCAGACAATGAGACTAAATATTTGATAAAAAAGGCATGACCTATTAGAAGCATTTAGGAAGATTAATGAATTTATAAACAATCAATGTTCATGATTTTTTGTAGTGGAAAATTTCATTCTAGATAATAGAAAGGGATAAAATGAAAATAATTTCATGATCCACAAAAGTAAAATGATTATAAAATCTAGAAGTAATCATGCATGATTTGGTATAGAAACATTATTCCATCATGGATGGGAGTCTCTAGGTTGATAATGTTGCCTCAACTCTATAAATCATATTGAGTAGATTCCAAATAAACCCACCTTATACCATATCTTTTTTAGTTCTCTTTAATTTCATAGAATTTGAATATGAATATGTATGGAAAGTATCTCTTGATGGGGAGCTACCAAGAGGGATTGATTCCAAGTGGTTTATCTTTAATTAATAAATATTAAAAACTATGCATCCTTGAAGAAATTTTAATAATAATGAGTGATTTTTACATTCCAATTTTTATTGATATTGAATTTTCTTAATATGGGTGTCTATTAAATGAAAATGGGATACAATGTCATGAAATTGAATGTTTCTTATATATGTGTTCATGTGAGTGAATATTCCAAAATCATTTTTAAAAATCACCTTGAATATCCCCATGATATATAAATTCGTTGTTAGTACCACATTTATTATTGATATTTTAAAAATTATTTTCTTACACCTATTATTTTCTTTTATACACCATATTAGGCCAAGTATAATTAATGTGTGCTTGTTAATGACACATATAAAAAACGTTTGGTATAATACTTCTCTCATTTAAAAAAGTGAAAACATGGAATGTGGATGACCACATAGGGGGATGATGATATAATTATTTATATTAGTGTTAGTTAGAGATAATACAACATTAACTTTGAGATGGGATGACATTAACGGGGAATATAATTTTCTCGCCAATGATTTTTTATCAAAAAATGTTGAGAATAAAATAACACTGAAAAAAATAAACTAGTGAAGAATGAAGTTCTCTAGGATTTTAAGAAGCCAAATTTTTATTTATTGTAAATAAAAATAATGTTAATGTGTGTAAATGAATCAGCCCTATGAAACCTACTAGACATCCAAAAATTATAGAAATAAAATATATAAATTTTTTTAGTGCATTAGAGAAATTAAGAAAAATATAAGTGAAACCAACCATGTAATAATTATTATTTTGAAGACTGAAACCATTTATATAAATTAATTTTTTTATGTTTTGGGAGGTTTTTATTTTAATTATGGAAGCCATGAATTAATTCTGTGGAAATGTGGAATAGAAATTAAGTTTTGGAATTCTATATATTTTTATGAGCATCATCCAATAATAATGAAGCACCAACAATTGAGACGTAATGATGAGATAGTGAAATAGTCATCTTTTGAGGTTCAAGGACGCAAGAGATAGATAATATGATTCATTTTTAGTCAGTGTAAGAAATATTTTATTCCATTCCTCATAAGTTAGAGAAACTTAAGAATGAAGGTACATAAGGTTCAGCCAAATATATAAGGGGTATCACCCTAAGGATGATTAGTCTATAAAAATTAGTTGGAGTATCATGTATGGTTTAATTCATGTGATTTTATAAAAAATAACTATAATCATAAATGTCCTAGTATGGGTCATCTGTTGAGGCTGTATGGATGAACATCCCATAAAAATCCTTTTAAAATTTTAAGATTTCATAATAATTCTGAATCTTTTCTAGAATATGATATTATAAATATTAATAATTTGTCATGATGAAAAATATGTTATTATAATGTGTTATATAAATCATTAATGTACGATTATAAATGATTCATTCCAAATAAATATGGGATAATATTTTTTAGACCATGAAAGGAAGATCATCAGATGATAAAAATTAGATTTTTTATTTTATAAAATAATATGTTTTTTAATTATGAGTATTGATGAAAATGATATTTGAAGATGTAGAGGATGAAAAGATCATGTAGATGAGTCACTTGATAATAAAAATGAAACTTCACAAGTTTTAAATAATAATATATATGAAGTTAAATAATTTACTAATCAATTCATAAATGTCTAAACATCATGCTTTGAGCTATTGAGAAGAATATTTATCTAATAGGAATTTCAAATAATATTTTTTTACAATAAAATGAGTACTTATAGATTTTAGTGAATATTTACATGTGTTTGGTTATCAAATTATTAGATATTAAAATTTATTTTTGATTCATTTAAGGAAAGAATATAAATATGGGATTCCAAAAAAGTGTATATATTCAGCGGGAATCATCCTAATTTTCATTCTATATCACTCAATCCAAATGATATTAGTTATATTAATACTTTTATTGATTTTAAATCAATTAAATAATATATATTTAAATGAAGAATCAATGATTTGTGTTTTTAGGAAGATAAATTCAAGCCTATAGGAGTTATATGAGAACAGATATTGAAATGAGTTTCAATATGTGAAATAAATAAGGATATTTATATCTATTTTGTTTGATAATCATGAAATTTATTTCTACTTATTATATTTTTGAGATTCACATCACAATATTATTGGAAAATTAATTTTGTTTTTTATCATAGTGATTTATGGATGGAAGAAAGTATTATATAAATTCTATTTTCTATTTTAAAAAAAATTTACGAAATTTAATTTTCCAACATAAAATAAGAAGTTTTCAAAGAAGAGATAAATAATCTAGTGGATTTTTTTTTTGGAAAAAATGAATATTTCAGTTAGATAACTATATGAATAGGCTCTCTTTAGAGATAAGAATATTATCTATTAATCATTTATATGACAGAATATCTACTGGGATTCGTGGATGAATAATAAGAGGTATCCCCATAATATGGTAAATAAGAAAAGATATCTCCATGCATTTGTTATAGAGATACAATAAGATGGAATTTGAATAAGAATATGAATAGGCCTCCATATTATGCTAGTCTGATATAGTTTAATGAAATCAATAAAATAAGTTTAGCAAAATATGAGATATTCATAAGAATTATAAAAATTATGTTCCAGATATTTTATTGTTGAGAAGATTGATTTGATACTATTCAGCTAAAATATATTAATAAACATGACGCTATATATATATTCGATGATTCATAAGTTTTAATCAAGGATATTAATGTAGATGAAGTCACCTTGATCAAGGATGTCGATAAATATTTTGGGTTTAGAGAAATCTCCAAAAAAATTGGGTTCTACATCAATTGTAATGAAGAAATCTAAGGGATTCTTATGGTGTGATTCCAGTATGAAAATTGTGGGATACAATATGAAATTACCTTCCCATGTTAATTATATTAGAGGTACATCACATTTATAATTTGGTGGTTTCATGCCTCTATAATATGTAATTAATAGTTGGAGGGTAGTCTATAGCCAACTCACTATAATTTATAACAGGGATATTAGGGGATATTTTATGTCTAAATGGGAGTTGAATATAATTAAGATTTGGTTTCCCACATTGATGTAGAGACATGTTAAAATAACCCTCCAATTTTACTTTCGATATATGTATTTCTTGATGTTGTATTCTATGTCATTAAACAAAATATCTATTAATATATTAAAATTTTAACATCTATAAAAAACCAATGGGGATTTAAATAATAAAATAATTATTGTTTTTCGAAAATAAAATTTGACAACAACTTATTCACCCATCTCAGGTGTGTCTGCAAAATCCATTGGGATATACAAATTCTCCTCCACATTAAATAAAGTGTTAATCATATATTTATCTTCACAAATTTCTTCATCATCTAGCTTAGGTAAAAAATTTCTATATTTAAAATTTTTTGAACATTTAATATATTCCCCAAAAAGAAAACATTGATTTAGTAAGTAATTTTCATAATTTTTTTCTTTTTTAATTTATTTTGGAATTTTATTTATTGTGTTTTCCTTCAAAATATATATTTTTATTACATAATAATAAATTATTTTTTAGTATAGAGATATAATTATCCCATCTCAACATTATGTGTTAAATTCTATTGAAAATATCATGTCCTATATAAAATATTTAAATTCATTTTTATTATTTACTTCTAAAATGGAATGATATAGGGGATTCAGCTGTGGTATAAAAAATGGAATATTAAATCAAGGGTTGATGCAATTTTACAAAAATTATATGTGATACTACTTTAACAGTTTAATGTAATATATAAAAAAGGTTGATAGTACACCAACTCTTCAACATAGTCTTCTATCCAAAACTGTATAGAACATTCCTAGACCAAAAAACAGTTATTCTATTCTCAATGATTATGAAAAAAACCAAAATATAATATAAGAATACCCCAAAAATGGGTCATCTCCTCAAGATAACCTCATAGAGACTTCTCAGGTTACATTCCATACTCATTGAAATCCCATAAAAGGACGCAAAACTATATTGGGGAGGAAACAAAACCATTAATGGAAATTGTGTGGATACACCCACTCTACAACATAATCATATAGGGAATCATATAATTTCATAACCTTTCAATCATTTCCAACATCCACTTCCCAAAAAGTTTTCTCATGCTAATGTAACACATCGCTTAACATATAATAAGAAGTCACTCCATATATCTACCTTTGGAGAGGCCTTGTTTCATGGGAATTTAAAATGCTTTATAAAAAACAACCAAAACATATGTAAATGTGTCCCCAAAGTCCAAAACAACATTCATCATTTGTCTAACATAAAATGAGAATTCATCAGGACATGCTTCCCATCATCTAATAATGTCTTTTAAATTTACAATAAACACTACATTATGTTGAGGATACTAAATCAATCTCGAAAGATCGATTATAATTGATCAATAACCATATATGATTAATATGTTGAAGTAAATATGATTCCATACTTTATAGGAACAAAAATATTTCCTTATATTCATTGTGAAATTGAATCAGACATGCATCAAACAAAATAGCCATGAGGGAGATGATTAATGAATGATGAAGAAGACATCCTGAAAGCTAATTTCTACCCAGACAATATTTTTTTATTAATTCATGTCACAATACATTTAAAAGAAGACAATGAATAATAGTAATGCACTGGCCCGGGATGACATGACATGTCATCCAATCATCCTACCATAAGGCCCAACACAAATTCCTGATTACCACATCCTACAAACAAGAACCAATGAATCAAATACAACCATTTATAAAATTCTCACCTTCTAATTCTCAATAAACATTGTATAAATTTCTCTGGTGATTTTTGAATAACACAACTAGTTCTTAGACTACCACACTATTAAAAGAGGTAGTTTCAAATATAAAGATATGGAAATTGTGAATAAGCACAAAAAAATATCCCTCACTCATAACCATCATACCAAAATCAAAATCAAGATGATAAAAACTATATATATATATATACCATGCCATGTCCTATAGAATTGTACAAAAATGCCTCAAATTGACACCAATGATCCTAAAAAACTCAACAAGATCAAAACATATTTTTACAAATTGGTCACTTCCATCAACACAATATAGAATAACAATGATTCTTAGGATGAGACACCAAACTGAATGATTCCCTTATCTTTCTATATTTACTCTAAAGACAATTTTAAAAACTCATAATGGAATATTCAGGGTGTGAGACCAAAATTCTAGTGTTATCTGACCACTAATCTTTATAATGAATTTAACCTTATAAACCATTAATTTGTGTTTAAAAATAATAATTAAAATCCATTTTTCATTTAAAATATCATAATAAAATCATTTACTTTTTTTGAAAATAATCCATATTCAAATAATAAAATGATTAACGAAACCATATAAAATATATTGGGAATAAAAACATGAATAATATTAACCTCAATAAATGGAAAATAATATCAAATATTAATAGACCACATTACTTAAATATGTGCTTGAAACCACGAGACTAATGTTACGTGGACTCAGTATAGGAACTCTAGACAGCACAAACAAACCTATTACATATTATTAGTACTCTTGGAATACTATGATCACTATAAAACACCCAATTAGAAAACATAAATTATTATATTAACCCACTCAGTATAACGATTCATAATTCACTATATAGTTCACATTCTTCACAAGGGATAAGTTATTTTGGTATATCTCATCACCCAAGGTCTATCATGTTTATCCAACTATGAGTAAAACCATAACCAATACAAATACAATCATAATAAATATCATTCCGATAATAAAAAAAATCATTAGTCAATGTTAAAAAATCAACCCATTGTATCACTTTGGTGTCAAGACTAAATTTAAAACAATTTTTCATCCACCTTGTAAGAAAATAATCAACTAGAAAACCACATGAAAACAATAATTTTATAAATTTAATATATTATAATAACATCAAATAAAACCATAATTTCTCAAGAGAGTACATTAATCATAATCAAGGATCTAAACTACAGTAAAATATTTTTTCTAATGGTATTACATGTATGTGTCCCAATAGGTAGATAAAATTTCCTCAAATACCCAGAAAACCCATCGACTTCTTTTGATACCATAAAAAATGAGAAGAAATGGTCATCATAAGCCAATAGCCCAAATAAATCACATCAAGCCCCTAACCACATCCCTAGGATTGGACCTCAGGGTATTTTGGGGTTCAAAAAATCTAGAAGAATAAAAAAACATAGGGATAGAGGATTATGGGTGGAGAAAGCCTTATTAAATCAATCCTTACCACTATCACAAAAATAATTTATTATATCACCTTTTCAAATCTGTTATTTATAAATGAGGTGAAATTATTTGAATTTTTTCACATCGATTTTTATATGAATGAATGTGAAAATGATATCTTCCAAAATTTTTTGGTCAGTTTTATATTAACTAGTGAGAAAAAAAAGAATATTCACATAATTTATCATATAACCAACTTCAAAACCCATATTCACGTCAGTTATACCAAAATCAATGTTATATATCTTTTAATGTTTTACGAATCATAAGTCCATTCATTTTATGGTATTCTATTCTCATGATGTAGGTCTTATTTCAATCCCTCTGAATCCCTAAATATATAATTTCATTAATCCCATTTTCCAATATCACATTACAATCTTAATACAACCTCATTTTTATCAGCATCATCTAACACATCAAATATAGATCAAATCTTATTTAAATTAAGTATCAAACATTATAATTTATCTCTTTCCGTTTGTTATTTTCTGTAGAATCTATGGCCATCATTTTCTCAATATGATGGAATCCATTCTCATATTACCAAATTCATACACCCCTGGGTTTTGTTGGCCTCGTTGTTGAGAATTTGATTCTACATATTCTCTTATCCAGTTATTTCTCCTAAAGGATCAAATATATTTTAGTTATTGTGAATTATTCATTTTGATTTTATTTCTAAAATGAATTGTTTGTTCTAATTAAATATTATTTTACATGTATAGAATAAATAAATATTATTTTATAGTCTATAATATACATTAATTTTTATAATTCTTATATTTATATATGATTATATTATTCTTAATAATAAAATCACCTGAAGGGAAATAATATTCATATAAAATATTTTTAGTTTCATATGATTGTAATGGGAGAGTCATATGAACATTCCAATGGATCAATATATATATATATTAATATTCATCTCCCTAGTTATAACATACGTGTCATGAATAGATGTAACATATTCCCTAGGAATCATTTCCCTCCATAGTAAATTTTTAGACCATATATTTTTCTCCTCCCATATTATTTCACCAATAGTATATAATCATTACAATTGGATTTTAAGCTATGCTCAATGTATGACTTTTAACTTTTCCAGAAATTCAAATAGCATTTAAAAACTAACCAAATGGAATGAGTTATCTTATTAATTTTCTATAATTGTTAAATAATAATAATAATTTCTTATTTTATCAATTATCTATTTTGGATTGTTTCATTATACATTATTTTTTAATGATAGAAAGGTGGGGGTCATGTGGTGACCATGTAATGTGTATGATGTAGTCACACATTAATTGCTTTGTGTCTGTCGACCCTTCTTAATATAATTTATTCAAATGTGAATAATTATCCTCCAATCATATACTCTATATGGTGTTTTCTGGATATAAATATATAAATTTTTATAATTTCTTATTTCTATATACATTATAAATTTTTGTAAGGAATCTATTTTTTTATTCATTCTAGATGAATAATGTGTCTCCACAAAATCAAAATTTTTAAATCTAATGTTTCCCATATTTTTTTTTCTATGTTTTTCAATGACATTTCTAATTTCATTATTTTATTAATTAGTCCATTTATAATAAATGTTGATAATAAATTTAAATGTAATATCTTCATACATTTAAACTTAATTTTGAATGATTTTATAATGTAATTTTCATCAATTTCAACACCCCGTAATATATTTCGTTATCCACATGATATATACTCTAATGGGACCCAACAACTAATGTTTTAGTGTTGAGTATGATCAAATTCATTAATATACTTTTAGATTCAATATATTTATCTTGTGTTTAATATGATTTTTTATGATTATGTTTATATTCTAATTTATGTTAATATATATATATATATCATTATTTGATGTAAGACTGTATTATATCACAGAAATGTATGGGATGTTTTTTTGGGTATTTAACACCATGTTATCTTTAATGTTGTTAGAAAATATTACTATATATTTCATTAAAAAAATTATCATCATTGAGATAATCTATTATTTCCCCCTCTAAATCACTTTTATCACAACTAACAAATTTTTTAAAGGTATTTTTTTAATTTTTTATTGATAATTTTCCTATATTATAATGAATTTAGGTTGGAAAAATTCACCATGAGTAGGTGATGAATATGAGGACGGTTTCAAGGGTTTTTTTAGAAATTGTTGAAAAAATGTTTTAAAAAATGACAATTTTTTCTGTCCATGCATAAAATAATTAAATTTAAATAACATGCAATTTAGATAGATCAATGATCATTTAATTTCTTATTATTTTTAATAAAAGTTATAACCATTTTATTTTTCAAGGTGACCCTAGGTAGAATTTAGTTTTTATTAATGACAGTGCAATATAAGTTAATAAATCTAATCATCGTGATAATACAAATTATGATATTAATGTAGAGGAAATTGATAAAGATCAAAAAATCAAGTTTCTATATTGTGATGTAAAAAACCTATTGTATCATTGTGGTGTAGAATTTACAGTTTTTTCAATGTTGTTATGAATGATCAATCTGAAGGAAAAAACATGGATGTATTGTTAATATTTTTACAGAGATGCTACAATTTTTGAGGGACATTATTTCAAATGATAAAAATCTTGCAGATTAACATTATAATTAGAAGAAAATATTATGACTGATGGTGTGGGAGAATAATAAAATACATATATGGTCTAATGATTGTGTGATATATAGGAAAAAATATGATTTTTTCAATGCTTCCTATATCTGGGTTGTCTCTATATAAGTTGAAAGAAAAACAAAAGGATGATTTTGTAGATACATAGACAGCTGTAAAGTAAATTTGGTTTCCTCATATAATGACTCATTTTAAATGATTAATTTAAAATTAACATAATGAAAAAATGGTTATAATGGAATATATATGAGAAGACATGTGAAGAAAAATTATATAATCCATCAAATTTTTCACAGTGGTGTTAAATTGATCATAACAATGCATCCAGTATGCAGGTTGTTGTTTGTCATGCGGGACAACATGAGGAAGGCTCCATAGAGTCCAAGGGAGATGACCTAGTCTCCACTATAGTGAAGATTTGTGATCCTCCTCCAGCAGAATAGATCACCCAACTAGAACCCATTGCATAGGACAATGAGCTGGATGACTCATGGAAGCATGATAATGCATGGAAGTGTGGACAGAATGCTAGGAATCATGGGAGTGGATGTGGAAGGGTAGAACTAATATCAAAAAATTCTAAGGCTCCATCTAAGGTATCAGATTCAGATGACACTAACATTGAAAATATTATACAACAAGTGCGGTACAAGGAAGCTCTTCACCATAGGGATCATGGACATGGTCGTGGTTGATAAATTTATTGGAATTCCTTGCAGGAAAAGGAATGAGGAATCACAAACAACATTAGAAAAAAACCTGGGTCCTCATGATGGGGGATCCAATGAAATGATTTAAATATCCCGCTACTTTCAATTATTCTTGTTTTCTGTCTTTTTTGGTATAATAAAAAGTGGCTTATGCCCCTACCTTTTAAAGAGAATGGTTATGATGGAATATTGATGAGAAGTCATGTGATGCAAAATTATAAAATCTAGAAGTTTCTTTAAAGTGGTATAAAATTGATCACTAGTTTACTATATTTAATAATGATGTCATAAGTCTTAGAAAAATAATATGCATATATGGAATGAGTCCATATTGAAGCCATAGTAGCACAAGAAGTTCGTGGAATATATTATTTGAAATTTACAACATATCTCTTGAATTTTGTATTTAATGAAGATATTTCATTTTGAGATTAATGATATCAAGACCCAAACCACCTAGAAATGATATTATTGTTTTCTTTTTACCATTAGATAATGATTTAAAACATTTATAGGAATAAGGAATTAGGGTCATTGATTATTATAAAATATAATATTCTTAATTGTGTTAAATGATAATGTTCACTATAAATCAATTCCCATCATATGGAAATTTTTGTTGATATAGTGTTAGGAGCATAATTTTTTTCTAATTTGTGAACAACAGACTTCATTTTATCAACTGTATCCTGTGATAAAAACATATACACATTTCATTGAAAGATTCTGTATATGGAACACAGTTCTCAAATATTAAAAATATATTCAATAGACAATAAGAATCAGTAATTTCGCAAAATCATTTTCTAGTGATCAGTATCTTGATAGTATGAAAAACATTTATATAACATTCATAAGGAGACATAAATATTCTAATGATAGAAATATTTTGAAAAAAAGAAGTCATTATTTTTTGAACTACCATATTTAATTTTTAATGATTTTAAATATATCATTGATTTCATGAACATGTGAATAATATCTATGGAGGTTCGAATGGAACATTGATAGAAATGAAAGGAAACACTAAATTTAGATTGATTGGAAAACTAGACTTCCTATCAATGGGAATATGTTTGCAGTTATCTCAGACTCCTTACTAAAGGTGAACATTCATTCTACATTTTATTATACATTATCCAATATGGAGAAAATTAGATTTTTTCATTTTTTTTATGATATCAAATTTCCATAAGGATATTCTTAAAATGTAAGGATTTTTCATCTTTAATGGATTTGATGTAGACAGGTATGAAACCTCATGACTTTCATATCATGATACAATAAATCCTATCAGTTTCATTGCATATAATTTTTTCATCTATGTCATAATGAAAATCATGATGGCTTGTTAATTTTTAAATTCAATTTCTAATAAGAAAATAGATCAGAACGATTTTAGAAAACTCTAGAATGGATAACATTATATACTTTTAAAATTGGCAATTTTTTTTATTAAATCCTTCTATGATTACATAGTGCTTTTAATGGTTCATTTTTTTAGAAATAATGCTTTGAGGACATGTATATCAGTATTGGATGTATCATTTTGAAATGAATATGATCATATTAAAGGGGTATTAAAAGAATATCTATCAAGCTAATTCCTTCATTATTGAGAATTATATTTTCAAATATGTTTATTATATTTATAGATACTAGTAGTTTATTGTTCAGAACATCATTGTTTCTATATCTTCCTATGAACGAATCAAATATTGGGGAAAATGGATCTATAGTATGATAGTATAATTAATTATATGTGAAGAGATTAAAAATTAATACATATAAATTGTGGATAACATAAATGATTCTCAACCTTATATAACATTTAATATTATGTGTTAAAATAATTTTATACAAATAAGAATGATATGTGGATTTTAAATGAGCATAAAAAAATATATATTTCATTGTTTAATGAGAAAATTATTAGTACGTATGATGAATTTGAAACTTTAATATGGTTAGTGGTCATTCTAAGATTAAATTTAATAACATTCTCTGGGTATTATATTAATTGATATACATTTAATATAAATTTCATGAAAATATATGTGAAATACATAATATTAGTGTATCAATGATCGTAGAAGCAATGTATTGATCGAGTGAAACGAAAAAACCTAATCTCTTGCTAAAGAGAATATTATGGAGTCATTTAAGAAATATGGTAGTTTGATTACATTAAATTTCATGTTGAAAAGTTAATATACAAATGGGTTTTTGGTTACTATAATGTAAGACATGATGAATTTGGAATAATAGTATTTAATCTGAATAAATTGGTATGCACAACTAAACCTTTTATGATGGAAATACATATAAAAAAATCAATGTTATAGGTCAATATGAAATGTAGTGGTATATCTTTTTATAAGTAAATATAGAATTTTGGTGATGATAAACATAATGAAGATTATGATTTATACAATATCTCTACTTATATGTAATTATTAATGGATAGTATATATGATGAAGTAAATGACATGGTTTGTTCCATACTTAATTGTCATGATAAAATAATTTGATAAACAAAATAAGTTAGTACATTCTTAATATTATATGAATCGTATTTTTTCTCTAGTTTACTTTTATAAATTAATAAATGATATATATTTTTATTTTATTTTATTTATTAAAACATGTATTATATAAAAAAAGATAAATTATTTTTTATATTATATTTTTTTAGTTTACAATGGTTACCTCTACATAACATATATAATAATGTATTTTGTTAAAATATAATTATTTTAAATCGAAAAATAAAAAATAAAATAAAAAATATTCCATAATAATATATTAAAAATATACACATTTTGGAGTAAAAATGAGTTATTAGGTTAGAGAATTATAACTATTAACATAATTTTTTTGGATTTTATTTCATATTTTTTTTAGATGTCATCTCTCTATAGTGTTTTTTGAATTCTAGTAACTATAAAAATATGAATAAAAATGTGTAATGTTTAGTTTAGTATACTTTATTTTGATAATTTTTCATTTTTTATTTTCATTTGTATAATGTAGTTATATTTTTATTTTTAATTAAAAATTGTTTATTGATTTGATGTGTAGTATAATTGAAAATAAAACATTTGTTCCACCACATAGTTCTATAGGTGATCATGCTCATACCTTTTTGGAGTAACACACACATGATCCTGTTGATGATTCTCATATTCTTTATTATAAGAGACATCACCTTCCTTTAGGAATAATGCATCATGTGTTGGTAAATGTGGAACCCACGTTTACTGAAATTATTTTTTTCTCATAGTTAGGACCATTGGATATTAGTTTAATTTTATGATAATGATATTCCATGAGTTTCTAGTTCAAAACTATTCAGTAAATTTATATTGGTGCAGGATAAATGAAAATTTTCTATTTTGATTGCTAATTGATGTGTCGAATAAGTGATCATATCCTACTTTTGGGAGACTATTTTGGTAATCTAGATTATTATTATTTTAGGTATATTGAAATTCTTATAGTAATATATGTTTTCGCACTTCATATTCAATGAAATATGATATACCTAATATTGGAGGAGTCATAAAGAAATGTCTGTCATTGGTCTCTATGAGATGGAATGAATTTTGAATCAATCCTCTCATAAGAATTATTTTTTGGGGGATAGACATCAAGAAAATTCAGGTTGAATATATCCATTTGTTGATGAAGATACATGGAATCAATTTCATAAATGATGATTAGTATAATCATTTTTTGGATAGTGCGATATTACTTTTTTGATGTTTATTATATTGATGATTTTATTGATATTAATTTTGAGTAATCGAGTGGATCCCATTATGAGAACCAATATACTGAAGTATACCATCATACATTATAAAATGGATGATAAACCATAGTAGGACATAAAATGATGGTCGATAGATTTCAAAATCTAATATACGACTCTTCAGGAACAGTAGAGGTTAACCCCCAATATAAAAATACAATATATTACGAAATAGATGAGGTTTTTAGATGAGAAGATTGTAAGATATTATATTATTAATTTATTTATGTTAAATCAATTTTTTATATAGTGTGATTTATTAATGACATTTTCAAAAACTCCTTAAATTTTTCTCCTGATGAAAATATCACACAAGGGATTTATATGGATGAAGGTATGTAGGATATTTCAGCTACAATATTGTGAATTCATGAAAACTTGAGTTGTGTATTAGGTTACCTTGGAGGTGTATTGGTAAATAAAATGTTTCCCCATTCAAAATTTTCATTATGGTAGGATGAGAATAGAAAATATTGAATATTTGGAAGAAAAAGTTGAGGATATTTATAGTAATATGCAAGAAATGATCAGTGACTTTGTACATATGATGTTGCATACATTCAAGATAATTTAAAACTGGTAATTCGACTCCCCCACCTCTAACACCTTCACCTAAAGATCCCACTTCTGTATATCCTATTAATAAATATCTTCATCTAGACCCCAGTATCTCTAATCCTACTCATACTCGTGTTCATCAAATAATCCTAGTTTTTTTGAGTTAAATGTTGATGATCCACATTATATTATTGAATATCAGATGATATTTTATTTTAGGAATTCCATTCGTCATCAACAGATAGAGATTGATCTTTATAAGGTCACATTATATGGTATTATAAATAGTTTAGTGACAATACCATGTCCTACAGATAAGGAAATCTCTTTTGGATAAATTATCAATTATATCTTTTCTTAACATTCAATACTTTTTGATATATTACTATACAAGTATGTGAATATTTTATCATTTATTTATTAATGATATAAATATGGCCTTATCATTTTAATGTTTATATATTTTAATAAAATGAATGGGAATACATTAATGGTAAATAAATACACTATAGACCGCAAAAAATAAGAGGTGTAATGAATTTAGATACTGTTTCTAAAAGATTTGATTGATTTTAAAGATATACAAATTTTTTCCTCAAGGTATAAGAGATTATAAATCAATCAGATGTTTATGGGAATTCAATGAATGTGAGGTTTTTGAAAAATGATATCATGGACCTTTCAGCTGGAGATCAGTTTGGAATCAAAATGATGCAAATTCTTTCCATTTAATTTGATTTAGAAATTTTTTTCTATTCATTCATTTGATTGAAAATATATAGATATTTCTATTTTTTAATATGTATATTTATATAATATTTATAGAATAAGATAATAAAAATATATATGGATTCATGGATTAATATTGAATTTCACATGTTGCTAGAACAATGAATGAGGCATAAAGAACAATTTATATTAGAAGAATATTTTAATAGAATGAAATTATTTGGTGTCACATATTTCAATATCATTTATATTACGTATCATATATATCATTATGTGTTTTATATCTCTTAATATAATAACATCTCACATTTAATTTTCCTATATATTAGTGTCCATTTCTTTTGGGTGTTTTTTTTATCAAAGTGAAAATAATTACTACATCTTCTCTATCCATGGGGAAGTGTGAGAAAATTTTATCATTGTGTTGGCCATGTATGTTTTTTTTATTTTATTACATGGTAATATTATAATGAATTAAATTTATATTATTCAAATTATTTTAAAAATTATCATAGAATTTCTATAGATAAAAAACATTAAATAACTGCTCCAAGATCAAATATGTAAATGAAATGGTGAATTTTCATTTCAAATTACTAAATTTTGAATATATTACTTATAAATGTTATTTAGAGTTTCAAAATAAATTTAAATGGAAATTTCATAAACACGATGGTGTAAAAAAATAAGGATAGTGTGTTTTAATGTTTATATAGGAAATAATTTCAACTGTGATTGTTATAAAGTTTAATAAGGTTAGATTTCATTATAAACCCTTCCTTGGTATCTCAATTGTTTTAATCATCATATATAAAAGGTAAAATATTTCATTATAATATTTATATTTTTTTGGACCATGATCATTATATTACATAGGGTATGAGACACTATCAAAATTGATGGGTGAATCATTTCATATGTTTGATTGATTTTTTTTGATTATTTGTAATACATATTGTAAAAAGGATTGATAAAATTGTAATTGTGTCTCTATTTTTCGACTACTTCCACTATTTTTTCTTTTTTGAAATGAATCTTAGTGTTTCATATTGGAAGGTGGAATGTGATATTTGTTAAAAAGATTGATTTTTTCATGTCATTTATTCAATACATGACAAGAAAATAAATAAGGATTTGTTTACATGAGTTATAACATAATAGGCATTAAAAAGCATCTTCCATGTATTTTTTTTATAAAACCTCCATTAAATAATGTTTATATATTGATATTTCATGAATTTTATTCAAAAACAAATGTGTGAAATCAATCTTATTGATCTTTTATGTTAGTTTCCAAATAAAAGATGTTAAAACCTTTCATCCACGTCAGTTATTTAAAAGATCTAATGTGTTAAATTTTTTAAAACAATGTTATTTAAAAAAATGTTAAAATCCTCAAAAAAATTATGTAATATGTTTGTTAATTATTTATTTACTTTATAAACTTATTTACAATGTCCAACATAACAAAATCACATATTAAAGAATAATAAAAAACCAGAAAAAAAGTTTTTAAAAGGATTTATTTTCACAATTATACCTAAAGAGAAATCACCAAGAACATTCTAGACAGACCAAGGAAATGAAGGGGAATAAATACCTATAACTAGAAAAGGGGTACTCACATGAGTGTGGCCATGATGGTATAAATAGGGATTCAATTCATGAAGGGAAAAAGTCTAAAATCATCTTTCCTAAGAAATATAGCATAATAAATGGTATGGTTGCATGTTTTTTCAAACCATTCACAAACCATATTGGATGCCCCATTAACCAAAATAGGCTTGGAGAGTTAAAATAGCTAGAAAAAACTTTTAATGATAATATAAAATAGCACTGGAGGACCTCACTCCTCTGTCGCATGGGTGGGATCATGGTTAGCACCAATCATACATCCGAAATTATTTTTAAACAAATAATATATTTTTGACCCTTGACCTCCAAAAAATTTATACTGAATAAAATTAAAATGGATGCTAAAAATAAATACATACCAATGAACTAGTGGGTGTTATAATTATACCCTCCATGCTACATTATTCCCCTAGAAATTTCATAATGTAAAAAATTTCCTAAATGGTGCATCCATGACTCAGAAATAAATTCATAATGACACGATGACCAAGGGATATCCATGTGGCAGTACCATTTCTCATACACTAAAGGAATAAATTTATCATGATAAAAAATATTTGGAAATTCCAAGTAATTAATATACTCCTCAACAATAGAGGTATTAAGTACCACTTCTATATCATCCCATTCTAAAACATGGGATGAGTCTAGATGGATACTTTTTAACCATCATACATGAAACATGTTATTAATAGACATTAACCAATATGGTAAATACAACTGGCATGCATCTTTTCTGTGAAGCTCCTTGCTATCAAATATCTCAAAATAAAATAACACCCCCATTCCTTATATCCCTTTTCTGATGATGTATCATCCTCATGAAAACCATTAGAAACACCTGCTCATGAAGGAGAAATATCAAACAAATTAACAATCAATTTTTTTTTCTGACTCTAATATGTCTCCCACAAATTTTGGATCTATTTCCACTACTCTATAGTCTACTAAATAAGACTCATCCCCAACATGGAGGACATAAAATATTTTTCCTAATAGTGTGGATATGAATATGGTCTTATATATGGATCATTTAAGGGATCAATATTTATTGAATGTTGATAAATGTTTTTATTACAAAACTCAACCAATGAAAAATTATTATCCAAAAAAACTATAATGTAAAGATTGTGTGCTCGAAAAATCCTCATAGATCAAGATGACTTGGTAATTGTGAACATTCTTGTAAGGGTGATATGTTGGAAAAACATTATGATTGAACCCACCACCTCTTGAATGAAACTCTAAAACTATTTTGTCATGTAAGGGTCTGGATCAGAAATAATGGAAGAAGGAACTCCATAAAACACAATTACACCTTAAACATAAATGTATATGAGTTCATACACCTTCATCAAATTCTTATTATTAAGGAAATTGGAAGACATAGTTAACTAATTAATAATAACCCATATTAAATCCTTCTGACATAGATTATTATGCAAGATGATCATGAAGTCCATTAACATCTCATGCCACTATCATATAGGTGTTTTAATGGGATACATTAAAAAAGATGGTGTCTAATGATGGGATATGATTACTTAATAGTTGATACATAGAGATATAAAATCAAAAAATAATAACCTCATTTGACACCCCAAATACTTATGTCACAAATCATAAATAATCTTTTTGTACTTGGTCTGAATGGAACAATTTGATTAATGACCACCATCCACATGCTCCTGCTGCAAATCCATGAAAACAAATGCCTCATTCAAAAAAAATTGCACCCTTAGGACACATAAAACAAGAAAATGATGTCTCTGTACTATATATAATTCTACTAAAACATAAAAAATTAGAATCATATTCCTTACCATACTGAAACTAATAATCAATGGAATATGGAACTTGTACAAAAGTCAAGAACACTTACTTTTCTTCCTCTTAAAATTTCAAATGCATCACAAAAAAATCCTCAGAAGTCCCATTCATCCTATAATTCCTTCACTTCAAGGGTCAACAATATCTTACTAAATGAATCTACTACAACATTCAGCATAATGAGGGTATAATCTATGTCAATAAAAAAACATTAAAGACACTACACTATTGTATGTACCCAACATTTAGGTCCCTATGGGTGAAAATATACTTCATATGTTTATGTTTCAAATACACTAAAAATGGATCCTAAAAAAGATAGTAGAAACATATTTTAATAAAATACATTGACACCTATAACTCAATATCAAGATTGCGTAATTGATTTAGTGAGGACATTACTGGAGAGAACCTTACACCACTAATTGATCAATCAGTATCAAAACACACCCCAATCCAAAAACCAAACTACCATTATACATGGAATTACCCTGACTCTACTCAATGACAATCATAACTAGAGCTGAATTCAACCACCCATTAGGACTCTCAATGGAACATTGAGTCCTATAAATCCAATCTTACTTCACCCCCTTCCATGTAAAATATGTTATTGGTGAATAAAACCTAAATAATTACTATCAAATACATGTAATGTCTTAATAAACCCAATATGAACAATATCTAAACTCAATATTATAGGTTTATGCTTTTTTCTCTAATGATGATCAGTGGTCCATTTGTTGATTGCAATGGGTGATTTTTCTACAATCGTTTGACATCTGGTTCAACATATTTTTAATGAGGGTTGGTGGTCCGATGGTTGATTGTAGTGGGATGATTTTTCTACAATCATTTAAATTAGCTTCAATACTGTTGAATGGTCTCAAAAGGGATTTGTTCATAGAAAGAGAAAAACCAAAGGATATTATATACATGTTGGATCATGGAACTACTATGAAAAGGTATGAATTCATTATTTTACATTTCCAGAAATACATAAGAGTTCACATTGGTCTAGAGGATTATAATCTAGTCTCATCACACCATGGGGGGCTATTGACTATTCTAGGACTCTCATATATATGGAAGATATGTTGTCATATCATTTGTTCATTATAAAATAATTAAATTCGTATCTCCCAGGGTAAATGATCAATTATGAACAATCAAATGTTTGAAATAATCAATATATATGAGGATCTCTATAGATTGAAATACCTATATGCATCTGAGGTCCTCCATGAATAACACACTTTTATGGATGGATCAATGATTCTTTGGTCCCTCATTAATAATATCACTATTTTAAGCCATATAGTGAGGCATTGTGGGGTTTATTATCTTCCATGGATACAAAAGATATATTGATGTCATGATCATACCCATATAATGGGTATTCTATATGTCCCCATGAATGTAATCTGAAACTGTGTAGTTCATTTCAACTTAAAAAAGAACATCTCTTTTTGATGTTGTGCAGTAAAGACCCAGCCATGAAGTTTATCATCAAGTTACAAGGACATCAATATTAAAGGTTACTAGGGAATGATGATGTTGAGGGTAATGTTTGGGTGGGCCAAGGTACCTCGAAGAGATGTAGTCTCCCAGGTTGATATGACCCTACTGGGGATGTTTCTTAGAGAACATTAATGTAAATTTATGTTTTTGTTTTTGACCTCGCAGAGGCCTCCAATGTATCACATCTAGTAGGGAGCCCAAGTCTACATAGTTCGTTATGTTGGGGCTACACCTATGATGATTCAAATAGATTGGATTTGTAATTATAGGGGATTCCACCCTAAATTAGGCCCAATAAAATAAAGGGTGGGGATTAAATCTATTGAGAATAACCATTATATGTATTGAGATCATCTGGGTTTCAAGAGGGAAACAAACCTCTAATCCCACATGATTCATTATTAGTGTGAGAATAAATAACAATATTTAGATATGAAGATCACACAATCCACTTTTTCCACAAGTGGAACAGGTATAATGCCCAATGGGGGAGGGGGAGTGCCATGACTGTGCATGCCTCCTATTTTTTGGTAACCATGATGGTCTCATCTGGCAAAAAATCTTGTTACATCCCATTATGGAGAATGTGACTAAGAGTGTCACCTCTCACATGAAAGTCCAAGGGAATAACCCAATATGGGTTTCCTATTGGCCCATTGGGAAGAGATGAGTGAGAAACACTATCCCTCATCAAAGGGAAAGACATGTGGTTCCCCTTCACCGCTAGAATGTGGATGTTCACATGTGAATTAAATGTTCATATCCCTTGTTACAATGGGAATATAGATCTGAGGAAATTTAGAAGGTCCTCATTATTTAGGAGGCTACACACGTGACTCAACATACCATAATTATTTATATTTTACAGGAAAAATAGATGGTCATAGTGATCGGATCATACAGATCCAGCAGATTGGGTACATGCCTAAGCCTGATTTCATTTGGCAGGTTCTCAGGTGGGGAAAATGAGGCTTGATGGTGAAATGGAAGGGAATGATGGGATATGGAGACTATAATGCCCAATGATTTCCTATTCCACATAGAATTTTCTTATATGGGGTATGGTTCCCCCTAAATTGAATGATTCTTTGATGTTGGGGGTACCATCCGCATAGGATTATGTTATGTAGTCATAGATAATTCCGTCATAGCATACTTCTATATTGGGATTAGTTCCTCCCACATAGAATTTTTCTTTATGGGCTCAAGTTATGCATGTATAATTTTCCAATATGCGAAAAGGTTCCACCCACATAGTGATTTTCAATGGGTGATGTTGGCCCAAAAAGGGCCCGTCTGTTTTTTCCATATAGAATGGTGTTCATAGTGGTTTTTTTCAATATATAGATAGTTTGATGGTTTTTCTTTCCTTCTTAATGCCATGAATCTATTTTACCTACTATGAATCAATATATCTCTTCCAATTATCCCCATAAATATCATTTTTTTCATTTCCTCTCTTCTTTTCAGACCCTATATTTTATTCCTTAGTTCCCCTCAATGGTCTTTTATTTTGAATAGAGGGACCATGTATCGAGAGGGATGGTCATCTGTGGTGTAACATTGGGATTCATTTGTGACATCCCAAGGAGGATGCCCAGGACCACAAACTATTTAAATTTAAGAGGCTATAAATCACCTCCCTATACCATGGATAATAAATTGTTTATAGGGGTTGGCCATTGATAGGGTTGAAACACATCTTCTATCTATAAAAACGACCTAGTTTCGATTACAATGGTTGGCGGTACTTCCCCAAACTATGAACATTTTTTCATGAGGATGGTCATTCATGGGGGAAGAATTCACTTCATATCCCCCCAGAAGATTTTATTTTGTTTTCAGGTGTCCGTGAAACCCTCTAATCCCACAAATGATTTTGTTCCTTGGGGATTCGAGATTTAGAGAAACCCCAATCATATTAGTGGTCCACAAAGTGATTTTATAGTGATAAGTTAAAGATTTATTAATTGATCTATCCCCATTGAATATCATCTTAAATTTTTAATATCAATTTATTTTAAACCGTATCCAACATCATGAAATCAACCTCTTATTGAATTTGAAATTTTCAAGACCCATTAAATTCCCCCCATCAAAATGGTTTTTGATCAGGGAAATGTGTTTACCATTGTGATGTAGAAATTGGTCTTGTTTTGAAACGGTATGTGGTATAAAGTTAGAAATTAAAGAGGGTACCACAACTATAAATAGGGGCCAAACCCATTCTTCCATTACCATATTTATTTGGGAACTAGTAACTCCATGAACTATCATCCACCCACTACTTCCATGTAGCATTTTTCCATGGAGGATTCCCTTTCCATGAATTGATTGTCTCAATGGGAAATTGTAATTATGATTCTATCGTATAGTAGCATGATTCCTCATAGATGGAGAGTGTCTCTTAATAAAGTATTATCTATCCAACGCTTCATGGGAATGTGATTCATGTTTTATCACATTACTTGCCAATTATTCATGGGCTAGTGCTTCATGAACTAATGCATCACGAGGAAAGTACTAAATTTTCTCAAATTTTTATTTTCATGTTATTAAAATAACATCACATAAGTGTGATGGACACATCTTAGGATTAAAATGGATATATATTCAACCAAAATGACTAGGTTTAAAAGTGAAAATGGCATGGTTTAGAATATTGAAGCTAATATTTGATATCAAAACATCCCTCAAAAAGGTTTTCTATAGAACCTCATTTAGAAATATTTCCTAACTAACCAAAATTCCAACCTACTATAACTTTATTACATCTAGATTCAAGATGGTGTTCCCCTTATAATAATTAATTACAATCTATTATGTACTTCGTTCAAGATGTCTCAATATTTTTCTGATGTTAACATCCCTACTATAGGGAAAATCATTTCAGGGCTAACTCAGGAGAAAGTATTTGTTCTGGATAGATCTATGTGTAATAAAAGCAATAAACATTGTCTTCACATATCCTTATAATCTTCTATTTCAGACTATCAATAAATGTTCATCATATCATGAGGTGATCACAATATTGGTTAGAGATCCCTGTGGGAATCATTGTCTAGATGAATTTTTTCTGATGAAAGTGATTGAGAATTCTGGGTGCTAAAAATTTTCGTGGAATTATTAGAATGACAAGAGTTCATTAGTTTATATCATGTAATCCTGATTTCACATTAATTTTTTTATTCAACAAAAGAGATATTTCATGAAATGTTCAGTCTCGGGTATTTGATCCCCGATAACTTCCATTTATTTCAGGGTTATGTAGGGGTCTTCTTATTATATTCATACCAGTATTGGGGTATCCCCATTATTTATAATATGTATGATGAATTTATTGCTATGACTAATACTTGGGAAAACCCTAAGAAACTATATCCATTGGTGAGGGACTATTTATCCACATCTGAGGACATTCATGGTTATCCACTCCAAACCCTCTCACTTATTCCATTATACTATTGGATAAAGATGTTTATATAAGATAGCAGTCCAAGGCTGCATGTTTTTCATAGAATGAATCATCCAATTCAACAGTCATGATTAATTCATGGATCGTTCAAAGAAACTCTTGAATTAGACCATAATACCTTGTGGACTTATAGAATCATAGAAGATATACCTCTATACAATGGACTAGAAGTATTTTTTTCAATAATCATATTTGGATGGATCTTCCTATCAAGTCATTCATAAACTATTTTGAGAGTATATACCTTGATGATGGAAGAAAAATTCGTAGAGTGATAACCCATAAACATAGTTGTACCCCCATTTCACATATTTTTAAATTATTGGTCTATATAAATGAATGTAGTCATCCACATCATCTATTCATGACATTCAAATTCATATTCATCTAGGAGTTAGAACATTATTGATTCCAAAAATATCAACATACTACAGTAATCAATTATTCTACCTTCACCTCTTCACTACTATGTATTATTATTATTCTCCCAAAATTCCTAGGCCATGAAAGAACTATCTATATGTTAAGTGATCATTCCCACATTATATTAATCCCTTATAGGGTAACATTTAGAATGGAGGTTGATAATGATAAATGGACCCTAGAGGAAGGAACATAAATTATTTCTTTTCCTAATGGAACTATGGTTACAAGGTTAGATAGAGTAACCATATTTATACTCTATACTCAATATAGGATCCCATGGGAATTTGGATGCATGAAACATGTTTCTTATATTCAATTTCCCTGGAATAGGGAGCCGCACCCAGTTCTCTTTCACTTACTATGGATAATGATGATTCTTAATGATTATGGAATGAAAATTATCCTACCTTAAGTGGAGACTCCCATCCACTGATCATGAGAGTATGCTAAAAAGTGGGTTTGATACAATCCCTAGGGTATATTAGGGAAGGAAATTACAATGGGGAATTAATTACGATCCCTTCAAAAATTGGGACATGACATACCATCCAAAAACATTTCATAGGGAGAATGATTTGCATCTCAATGCTTAATGAATCTGAAGGGGGATTCATTTTTCACATCCCACCTAACTGATAGCATTTAAAATATGATGTTTTCATCTAGAGATGTTGGAAGACCTATTAAGGTAAAAATATGTGGAGAAGCTTTGGGAACTCCACTAATTGAGGATGGTCCTATCAACCTAGTTCCTAAGACTGAACATGGGAAAAAGTTAGTATATTTTCCCACATTGTAAGCCTTTTTGAATAAATACCTTTGTTAAAAAATTTCAATCTAGGATTATATACCTATGGTAGTGAGTGAAAAGGTTCAAGATCCATGGGTGTTTATTTGACACCAGTATGTGTGAAAATTGTCCTAACACAAAATATGTATTGGCATCACAGATACCCACTCAATGAAATGGGTGATAGGTTAGATAGCCTTCACCAACATTTACTTGATTTTGGATCTGGAGAGTTAGATTACCAGCACCTACATATACATCCCCTTTATATCCTCATTTCTCTAGAAGATATAGTTTTTTATGAATGTGGAACTTCTCAGTTTAATGTTTCTAATCATCATGTGAAATACTTGAAGGACAGTACTACTGATCTACTTGACATGGTTGCTGAGGAAGAAAAATCTGAAGATCAAGTGCTGACATAGTCTATGGAGATGCAATAATGTACAGATTACATTGCTATATTAAAGGAACCACTTTCATCAATAAATTTTTTTTATGAAGCTAGAATTTAGAAGGACTGAGATCATAAGACCATAAGAAAATATATATTCTTATTGGTTGAAATCAAGGTTGGGAAAAGTACCACTTTAGAAACAACTCTTGATGGCTTATATCTGAAAATAGTCATTTTATTGACTAAATCAAGTCAAGATGAAATGTATCCATCTTGGATTTTTTTATATTTTTTTCTTTTACTTAATTTTTTAATTTCCTCAATGAGAGACTTAGGGATTTAGATGCTCATTTGTTCTCATTTAATAAAATGAGTGCTTATTTTCCTTCCAATGCATATCATTTATCATATCTAATCATGATAATTAATCATAACTATCCATATTTTGAATGATAAACTATACTAGATATCAATTTCAATTGGAACCTATGATAATCAAATTATCATAATCATGTAATGATTTAATTTTTACCTGAGAAAAGGTACTCTTTGAGCATAGTATTGACTGTTCAGTGGGTTACATGAAACACCATACAAACACTGTATCTTTTCTCTTACCACATTAGTTTTTACTAAGTCCATTGTGGTGTAGTATTAATGGGAATAACATGACTTTTTCATAAGCCATTTTTCACGGGTTTTCAGGCAAAAATGTTTTGTATGTCTTATTTTATTGATCAATTTTGTCCAAAAGCTTGTAATGCATAGGTTTAATGAGTTGGGACTGGACTTTTATCTAGGGTTCCCTTTTCTTTTTTAACATGGAGAGTACTAGATCTCATTTTTTGGGATGTTTAATGTCTTTAAATCCATACTAATATGACATATGATTTAGGTCTAACATCATTGACAATGAATTATGGGATGAAAATCCCAGTAGGACTACCTGGCCGATAATATGTCAATATTCTGTAGACATAAATGATAGATTTTTTATGCCTGGATTTATGATTTCTCATTCCAATACATGATACGGGGAATATACACAATGATTAACCATAATAATGGATTCTAGTACATGGATTCTTAGGTGTATGATCATAGGAGAATCCTTTCTTAGGATGAATTTTCCCATTGTTGACATTCATTTTTTGTGGGAAACTTCTGTAGAGACAACTATGGTGTATTATGAATGGGATAATGAAGGTGTCATCATTATACTACCCCTCATCTCCCAATGTACATGTAATGTTTGAAAATATGGATTTACCAAGACCATGATTTGTTTCTTGTCATGAAAATTATGTCTACAAAAATGAGGGCATATGTGTCGACATTATCTATTAATGAGTAACCACACCTACCTAAATTTGGATTTTCTTTATATAAGGATTTATCATGGTGTAGTTTATTTTGATGAATCCAAGACATGGACTGTGCATTTTAGTTCATTATAGTGATGAAATTAAAGGTCTACAGTTCTAGGGTCATTAATCTTTGACTGATGGATAAATATTTTTCCCATTCATGGTAATTTTTCCCAGAATATTCCATCATCTACTAGAATGAAGATGAAATTTTGTAAGCTATAATTTGGGGGTTTATAAATATTTAGAGAGATGTCGAATAATAATTTTTGTTGGATCATACAGAGATAATTAAATACTATTATTAGGACAAATTTTACATTGGTTGGTAGGATTTTCTATAGGAAACTTATATATATAGAACTGGTTCATATTGGGAATAGTCAAACAATGGTGTCCTCGAGACACTAATCCACCTTGTTGAATTTTCATTGTGGTTTGTGTGGATTCATACTTTCCTATACATTGGTTTGGTTTGGTAAAGGAATGTTTATGAATATGAAAGTAGCATTTCAGTTTGATATTTTATGGGAATTTGTAGAAATGTTTCCCTTACGCTGGTTATACCCATTCTTAGGAAGAATTTTTTTGATGTGGCATGGTCCTAGACCTGAGGTTTGGATGTCACTATATATATCATAATAACAATAATCAATCAATATATTGTTCTGGAATACTTTCCCCCCACAATTGATCAACCTCTTGGGTGGTAAAGGGGAATTTTAATTTTAATATAATACCATGAGTGGGGTAAGACATGTATTGGACCCTCCTATATAAATCTACCTAATGTATAACAACATGTGGGATTTTTTTTTGTTTTTTCTGGGTACATCTTTTTCAAGAATGTCCTATACACATGAAAATGGGAGACATTTTTATCTGATTGATGAACCTGACATTGAATATCCAAGTATCAGAAAAAATCTAATAATAAAATTAATCAATATAGACATGGTTCTTTTAAATCATACAGTTTAGATTCATGCTACTAGGACATTATCCATATAGTTTATTATTATTCAGTGAGGATGTATGATAATTTACTTCAAAAAGGAAATATTGATTCTTGAATCAACGCTAAAGATTCGGGATTCATGATGTTACCTTTAGTGGTGGGAAGAAATCAAAAATTAGTCCATGAATTATAACACCAAATAAGAATTATTTTTACCATTTAGTTTAGAGTCTTGTGTTATGGATGAGATGGGGTCACGAAGATTTAGGTAATATGTATAGAACCATATTTCTTGGAAATGATAAGTAATATGAGGATCATCTGATATGGATGTTTTGACATGCCTCAAATGAGATAGAAAAATGAATTTGTAAACCATGAATCTAGGTATTCTTGTATAAAGAGATATTATATGGGAAAAACCTCTGGGGATTATAGAGATTGAAGAAGACTCTCCTACGGATGAATTTCTCTATGGTTGGAAGGAATTTTTTGTGTGAAACATACACATATCTAACTATATAATTTTCTTCATGTTCAAATAAAGGTTTCCTCAAGATACTTTTCCCCTATATCTAATGTCCATAGGATGATTGGGAAGGTCCAAAATTTCCTTGGGCATAGAGTTTGATGAATGGGATGAATTTCTTCGGGTATATATAAATCATTAGAATTACAGTTTTCCATGGATTGTGAAATTACCTACTAATATCTAATCATTTCAAGAGTCAATAAATTAAATATTTCTCAAGATACAATGTAGTTTGTTATAATTCAGAAAGGGATTAGGTTCCCTAACATGAAGAGGAAATATTATGGCTAGACCAATGATAATGATCAAGGAGTCATAACATATTCTACAATGGACCGAATCAAGCCATACATAGTTCGCAAAAAAAGGTTTAGTTTTATAGAATGTGTTAAGGAAATTATCCTTTTATTTTAACATCTTTATATAATGATAGAGGCTACCCATCCGGTATGAATATTGATTTCTTGGGTCGATGCAGTTTACATCATGTTGTAAGGACGTTTGCCTCACAATTTAGTGTCATGAAGTAGAGATAATTTTTATTCTTTTTAACACCTTGCTACCATAACCATTGAAACAATAATGTGGATTTATATGCCTTGATCATTTATTTAATACCCTACCAAAACTCCAAATTCCATTTTATCTATTATGGGTGTAAGAAACATGGGGTGGAAAAAGGATCATTATGCTTCGTAGAAGAGACAACTAAAATATATCGTAAATTGAGTTTTTGCTGGTTGACCAGGGTAAAGAATAGGGGTGTCACAATATATATTTTTGTTATGATAATCAATCCAAATATAGTTCTAGGACCTCGTTTAGTTTAGCATTGTGTATTAAGGATGAAATTTAATTGATGGTAAAGAGGGTGATTTTTGGGGATGGACTTGAAATTGCAAATGTTGGTGTCACATTGACTCTAGTGATGATAAAAATAATTCCATATGTGGTTTTAAGAGGATTCCATGTGCATAACGTACTTGTACATATTGAGGTGGGAGTTTTTATCATTCATTGTAGCAAGATCTAAGATTATAGATTATGATGTCACTATGTATCGTGTGATGATAGGAACCAAGTGTCAGATAATTTGGAATTTGAACACTCGACATCAGTATAATCCAAATGCATTGGTGGGGGGGGGGTGATTTTCCCATTCATTTTTTTATTTTTTTTGGTTGGTATTGGGATTTTATGCCTAGAAAATAAAATATATCATGTGTTATTGGGATCTATGACACATGTATTTCTCGAGGATCCATGAAGATTAATGTGGGGTGATAATGACAAGGATCACTCAATGTGAAAGAATTATAATCATGTATGGGTCCATGAATAGTGATCTAGGAATCACTACAAGTCTGGAAATTGTAGGAATCATGCAATTCATTTTTCTTGATAGAAAGAGCCATATGTTGCTCTGCCCCGTACATGGGGAGGGGGAATTTTTATGTTTGGGTTATTAGGACCAGGATATAAAATCTAGGCATCACTATGTGTCACATGAAGATATGAATATGTTCTTACGTAGTTTGTGAGGACATTGTTGTCGTTCAATTTAAAATATTATGATATGTACAATGTACCATGATGATTAACTTCATCTGATTGAGATGATGTCTTATGGTTATGATAAATTTATTCAAGTACATAAGATAGAAACATAATCATTACATTAAGTGAGGCCTTAAAGCCAAAGGATCGGAAGAATATAAACTTATGAATGTCGGGAAATTTAATTTTTGTCCATAAACAAATGGCTTAGGCATCAATATGTATCCTGATAAGATAGAAATCAAGAAACCCATAATTATTGAGCTATAATATAGTTTTTTATATTAATAACCTGATTATTTATCATGCAGTTTAACATCATATGATCTGGATGATTTCTTGTGATCATATGAAATAATTCATCAGGATGATAGTGTTGGTAGGGTAGTGGTAAGCTTTCAATCCCTCATGATCAACAAATAGCCTGCATTGGAGTAGACTCTGTGTATAGAATAGGGTAAATCCCAATTTTTCTCCTACATTGGAGGTTTTGTTCAAAGATTAATTGTTGTCTCGAGGGCCAATACAAACTTTACCTTGATGAAAGACTACAGGCTTACTTTTTTGTCAATTTCTAATGAAATATAGTCTTCGTGGACATCCAAATGATTCAATGTGTGTAATATCTTCTCAGCCAGCCTCTCCAATTCATCCAAACATTTCATGGGATTAATCATCTATGGATTACTGATCAAATATGGAAATGAAAAGTGATAGAAATTTAACTTTGATGGGTAGTACCACCTCTATCCCATATATTAATGTGTATGGGTTTTCATGTGTTTTTGTGAGGGTCAGAGTCAGGTATGACCAAAAGGCATGTCAGAGCTTATACAACTAAGTATTTTTGTCTGTATCTTACATCTTATGAAATATATTTTATTGGGTATTATTGAATTAAACTATCTAATGGTTATCTGCCGCCTGGTATTGGGATAAACGTTTGCACATAATGTGAAAATCCTGATATAAATTTTCAAAATTAGCATAATAGAAATTAGTGTTGTTGACCTTCGATATTTTATTAGGGACACGAAATCTATGGATGATGTTAGTTATCAATAAAGTAAAAAATGTTCCTCTACCTAACACCATTGAGGGCCATGGATTCAGACTACTTGGAGATGATGTCATCAACAGTGAGCATGTACATGAATAATGTAGTCATAGAAAGAGGGTATGGTCTCATGACATATATTCCTCGTTTGGAAAATGAGAAGGATTATTTACATGTGTGAAGAAACATGGGGGGTTGGTGAATCAAGTTGGAATGAACTTTGATGGAATAGAACTTTTTGGTGAATTAATTGTTGTCTAATGTTATTGTGGGATAGTATTATTCAAGCCATAAATTTTTAAGGGAAATATTGGATCCTAACTGGATATTGATACATGATCATGTTTTCACATCCTTGATGATAGAAACATCCTCTTCTCAATCAATGAACCTAATAAGAAACCCCTAAAGAATGAACTTATGTAGAAACATATTAGGATTCATTCCCTCATATAGCACATTCATAGTTTCTCATCTTCATAATCTCTTTGTCCCATCTCTATTAAGTGGGATCTACCCTTCTATTGATTGTCCACAATGGGTGTCATCTAGCTGATGGTAGGACCCTAAATATTTTTTATCAGATTTATCTCATCGATATACTCCAAGTTAGTTTGAATGAAATATGAAACCATTCGTCAATTTGGAATACAGATGAATACATCCTCCCATTCGGGATGATCTAGTTCTATGGCGGCATTTTCCAATCCATTGGGTTATTATTTTTCTATCACAGTACATTATTCAATGTCCGCATCAAAAGGAAATTATATATTAGTCCCTAGATGTGGTTTATTATAGGGATTTATCCTCCTTTTTTATGGAAAAATCCCATTTGTTTTCCTAGATTACAAGATCTGAAAATCCTTTTTTACTTCAAATAATATACACCGTACCTAATGTTCTAGCTCTATTTCTAAAATGAGATCATGATAATATAATTTATTGTTCTTAAACCATTTTTAACATAGTAATGATTAAGGTAGGAATTCCATTTCATTAGATAATATAACAACCTACAAAACACACTTGGTTGAGCATGGGGTCTCCTATCCTCATCTCTATAGGAATTTTGGATGCACCAGTGAAATACATATCATATAACTAGGGGCCTTTGAAATAGATGAATCCACTTCATCCAATATACTATATTCCATTGATATATTTACTGTAGAGTGGTTATATTCCATAAAATCTAATAATTCCTTGCCTTTTATGACTTTATAAGGCATGAACTATATGTCAGGCTTCTGTAGAATGACCTCCAACTATGATAGAAGTCCATTAAACAATGGATGACTTAGACTGACATTGATTTGGTTTCATTGAGAGAACAAATGGTCCCCATAGTTCAGAAGGTATTTCCTCATCATGAAGACTAAAAAAATTAGTTCCAAACTTTTAATATATATATATATATATATATTATAATAATCAGTATCATCATCAATTATAGTTCGACTGATATAATGAAGGGTTATTTCACTGTCGGCATTATTATTCAATGTGAAGAAGGCACCCAGTGGTAGTTATTAGTATATCACATTAAAAATTATTATCATTCCTTTAATAGGTTGTATCTATACTTGTGGGGTGAGGAGATATCTCTTGATTCCATCAAATGCTTCCTGAAAATCATCAGTACACTGATCTATAACCCTCTTTTATGTCAATCTAGTGGAGGGTTGAAATTTACCTGTAATATTGTATATGATGTGATAAATATAGAAAAATTTTCATTGAAGTCCTCGCAACTCAATGATATTGTGAGGATGTTACATTACAAGGATATAAAGTGTCTTTTAGTGGTTGAAATAAATTCCATGATGGTGTACAATGAAGCCGATAAATTTCCCTTAGGTGACACCGAAAGAACATTTCAACTAGTTCATTTTAAGGATGTGTTGGTGCATTTTGTGGAAGTTGGTTTCAAGATCCTCTAGGTTTTCATAGAATTTGGTTTGGAAATAACCACTAGTCTATCCACATAACATTTGAAAGCAGACCCATGAATGGTTTAAATTTGTGATGCATGGAATCTCGGTACATCAGGTCATCATTGTTATAGTAAAGGGAATTACCCAATAGAAAAATACTCCCTGGGGGTCCTAATGGTTTATGATTATTCATCTTTATGGGACATTCATATTTTATTGTATCCGAAATAGCCATCCATGAAAAGGATATTGTGGTATCAAGATGTTACCTCAATCAGTAGTTATCTGATTGGGACCATGAAAACATTATTTTGAAAGATTCAGTTGAGATACCTAAAATATATGTAGACTCTGATTGTTTTATTATTATTCATGACAAGGGTGTTATTTTAAAACCAAATGGGATATTATTCCTCCTGATTGATGTTATATCTAATGAACTTCACAACATTAACCACAATTTTGGTTTCACATGTAGTGTTCGTCCTTCTAGCTACTTTTTTCCCTTATAGTCCACTGATAGTTACATGTGATGAGTAGCCACCTCGAGATCAAAGCCCAACATTTCTATTTATTTATAGGAAATCACATCCAGATTCTGCTTCAGGAAATAGGAATATACCTATTGTTCTTTAGAAGACATTAACACACAAAGTAATGTAGTTCATGGTCATCATCATTACTAATAATTATTTATCTATGTTCATGAATGGTGGAATATAGGTCCTCCTAAAATGCTATATCAGTATCTTTGAAGACCTCCTCCTCTTATTCTTCCCCCTCTTTATCTTCCTTATCTTGTAACATAGTGGGATAATGTAGTGGTATAAGTTCACCAACGATGGTTGAGGAGTCGATACCATGTTATGCCAATGATGAAGCAAAATCCTCAGTACCAATAGTCATTCATGATTTTGTTGAAACTATTGAGGAGGTAAATTGAGGGATGGAGAAGGACTGTCTTAATCCTCATTGAGGGACAAGATAACCACCTCTCCCTCAGTTAATGAGTTAAAGGTTTTCTAGGGCTCTAGGGATTTGTATGAATGAATTTTTATCTAAGCTTCAATCACTATACTGATAGTTTGAAAACATTTTAACACTACTGTACTTAGTGATCATTACTAAAACATTGATGGATATATTTGGGTTCATATATTCAAACTGATTGATTAGAATGCAGTACTCATCACCATTCTTATTGAAGTAGTTGTTGAAGACCATATACATTCTATTTAGAGAAAATACCCATGAAAAATCATCAAATAAGGGGTTTTCCACATACCACTAATAGAATTCTTCTTTGATATAACGTGACTCATAAGATTTGAAAGGGGCCTTATCAACATGTAACATCATTATTTTTCCACTAGGGAATTATTTGATGAATTAATTATAATATGAGTGTATTTCAATATGTTGATTCTAGTATATCCTTCCTACCAACATGTTGAAGGTCGTATTCTATCAAACCAATAGAAATTTTGAGTTGCCTATGAGGTCTCTAAACTATTCCTGGATATTGATTTGGGCCATTGTCCTCCAGTAAAATTTTTCAATGACCTATAGTTTTATTGAGGAAGGTCCAAGGTTATCCTCATTACAGCCCAGTTGAAAATTTGTTCACTCTAGAATGAGGTTAACTCCATAGACTTGGTCAATGAAATCCTTTAAGAAATTAACAAAAAATTTATGTCGGACATGTACAAGGGTCGGATGTATCCATGTATAATGACATATTGGTATTAATCTATGAAATAAACAATAATATAGAATTCCAAAATATTTTTCACTAGATGATAATGCACAAAATTTAACACTTCATATTCAAACTCTAGGGGTATTAACAAATCATCTAGGTGTGCTTCACTGAAGACATTTTCTAACGACCCAAAAATTTATTAATGAAAATTCTTATTGATTTAATTAAATGTAATATAATGTAAAATGGTTATATAAAACATATTAAATTCCTTGGTTTTATATTTTTCAATTTTAAAATACCATTATGAGTTGTTACCAGTTCAAATATATCCTCTGAACTGTGATCAAATGATTAGTATAAATATAGGGCCTTAACCAATCCAATTTAATCGGAAAGGGGATGTGATGGCCTCATATAGTAGCATTGCTCCATACAAAGCCCATTTATCATAGCTTAGAAAGGTGGTAGTGTCACTGGACTTCACTCTTTACCAGTCCCAAGCTGAGCTTCAACACGTTATGCTTGAACAAAGCCACCTATGAGAGTAGTGGATGTTAATTGAGATTATCACCTGAGCGATGCTATATGGACTGCCCCAAGAGTCACTCAACATCGCATACCTTACCATTAAGTATTATGCAGGTGTGGTAATGGTTTATGTAATAAGACCCCAACACTATGATCATGTGAATTATTTTTAATAAATAATATACATTAATATTATTATTGTTACTTTGTAATTGGGTTTTAATGCAAAAATAGTATTTTTAGTTAATATTCAATTACAAAACCAATTTTGAGGAGTTAATGGATTATTTAATTAAATAATATTTTAATAAAATATTTTTAATAAATTAATTTTTATTAAATATAAATTAACGTTTAATTTGAATATAATTGTAATTTCTATTTAGGATTGAAAGCTGTTTTTGCCAAAACACATGAATTTTCAATAAATATTTGTTTTTATTTTAAAAGAAAAAATTTAAAAATTTATAAAAATTTTTAGATAAAATGAATATTATTTTTGGATTTAGGATGTCGAAATTATCTAATCATTATTTTTTCATAATTTTTTGAGATAATTGATTTTTTTTGGAAACAATAAAAAATGTTTAAATGTCTAATGTGTTTAATGACATGATAATGACCCAATAGTGATGTAATAAAATAAAATAAAAGTTATATTAGGTCAATATATGTTTCAAATTTAAAATAATACGATTTTTTTATTTTTTTTGATTAATTTTATGGTGCTTTAGTGGACCCTCCATGACTAATAATATATTTTAACTTCTTCAAATGATTTCCATGAGAGTGTGACTCAACTCAACATTACAAAGCCTATTATTTTAATAAGTTTGGCCAATATCCATATATAATAATTTCTTCACTCCAATTTTGAAAAACCCTTCGGTGAAAAACATGGTTTGGTTTTTGGTTTTGAATATTTACTTCTATAGATTCCAAAACCTATGTTTGTGAACGACTAAAGAACTCCACTATCTTTTCAAATATAAAACCACCCAAGCTCCAACTTATTTTCACTAAAAACCATTGGTTAATGTCCATACTCTTCCCTCCACTCTCTATAATCCTCCCAAGATTCCCCTAGCTCTCATGAAGCCCCTCCTCAAGCACTTGATGATAGACACTTCCATGTAAGGGATCCTCACATTCCTTCTTTATTTAGGTCCATGTTTTCATATACGGTTATGAAAATTTTATTTTCAATTAAAAATGTTGGAGTATGTTTTTTGACCTCACCTATACTTCCTTATTTTTTTTTAATGATGAGATACCAATTTCTCTCTCATTGTTTACTCCCATGTACACGTGTTACCAAGCCGAAATTCCATAAGGGATTTCACCCTCTACATTTACATACCAGAAATTATTTTATTTTAAGCATCTAAATACCATTACATATATTGGGATATTTTGTTACATGACCCCCTTAATGTCTATTTCGTATATAAATGATGAGATACACCTTTTTCTCCCATCAACCCATTTTATGAATTCTATTTGCTGTCGTTATGCGGTCAATGTTACACCAAAATCCCCAATGACAAAATCATCGTGTAATTGAATACCATACCAATTTCTCTCTAAAGGGCATTCACTATTATTATCATGTACTTATTGATCGAGAAATTACATTCATGTATTCTACATATCATATTCATGGAATAAATTATGACATTTAATGAATCCATTTTGCATGATCTATGTTGCACACTTAGGAATGAAATGAATTGATTAAGAAGGGTGTTCCTTGGGAGCGCTCTAATGCATTGGGTAAAGATTAGTATCATGATACTTCATGTGGAATGAGTATTTACTCAAGCTAATTAAAGTGTAATGAGGGTTTACTCATTCTAATTCCAGTGCAATGAGGGTTTACTCGTGCTAATTCAATTGCAATGAGGGTTTACTTATGTTGATCATGGTTCAATGAGCTTTGGCTCATCCTAATATCATGGTGTATGTTGTTCCCACATTTCCAAGTTATCATGCTATATCATGCCTTTATGTTCATGTTTTCTTTTTCTCCATTGATAAGCCTATATCTTAACATGTATTATATTCTTCTAGTTATTCCATGTTTACTCACTTACAGGGATTTATATCTCACCCTTTTTTTATATATGTCCTCAGGTTATCCCATAGAATGTTAAGTATGAAGGGATATTGTGGCCATGAAAAAAATTGTTATCAATGATGATGTTTTATTTTATTTATTAAGTTTTAATTTAATATTTTTAATTTTCCAATACACTAGGCCTCTCGATCCTTAGAGTTGTCTTACGTGCATGTTTGTGAGATAAATCATGTCTAATTGTGTAATAAAGAGTATGGGTTGTAATAGTTGGTATCAAATGACATGTTTATTGATTTTTGGGATTAGGATTAGAAAACCATAGTGAAATAGTTAGGGATAAGATTATTTATGATAACAACATCCCTAAATTCTTGTGAGCATAAATTAAGTGGTTTATCAAGAAAATACATTCGTGTATAGATACGAACAAGTAGAGGTGGATCTTGCACAAATGTTTTTAGGGGTAACACCTAAAAATAGTGTTTGGGCTAGAATCAAACGAGAATTGGTGCATGAAAACAGGCGTTGATACACTCTTGTATCGACACTCCCAGGGGATATGCATTGGTAAATTCATAAGCTACGTATGAACTATTAGTAAGGGAATACAAAAATGCCCCTATGAATATATGTTGGGAGGTTGATCATGGATAACATATATTGAAGCCTATTAATTCATTTGTTATATAAATGAATGTAATTTAGAAGATAAATCTTTTTTATCATTGGATTCCCTTTTATGTGTTTATTATTTTAAAAGTACACATCACTAAGTCTATATTTGATAGAGTTAAACTAGAATTAGAAAGTTAAAGTTAGTGTTATCTTCCATTGTTCTCCACATTTTTTTATATCCCGAAATTTTACTAGAACAATCCCAATACCACCATAAATCATGGATGTAGAGAAGTCAATGAGAACAGAAAATAGATAAATCATTCCATCCCATGAATTTAACCAATCTCTTATTGTAATTTGTTGATTGATCTTCCCAAGGAAACACCTCAAACTCTCTATAGTGGAATTTGTTGTAATAGTTGGAATTGATTGGAATTCCCTATATAGATCCAACATAAATTTCCGTTAGAGGGGAATCACTCCCCATATAGTGAATTGACACCCGATTCGATACAAGTGCATGGAGGAGGATGAATCTTCTTTAGCACCATCATCTCAAGCATGGATTATACTACCCTATGTGTGTGTATATCTTGCTGAGATTATTGAGTCTATGGACAAAACCATCTTTAATGACATGCCTATTGTGATGGAATTCACTGAAGTCATTCGCAAGGAATTTTCAGGTCTTCCTCCTATAATATATGTATAATTATCAATTGATCTTATACATGGGGCATTACCAAAATTCCAGACTCCATATGGAATGGCTATTGTTGAGTTTGAGGAGAAAAATAAAAAATTAATGGAGAATTTAGATGAATGGTTAATAGGCCCAAGTGCTTCACTGTGGGGTGTATAAGCCCTCTTCATTAAGAAGAATGATGGGTCAATAAGACTTTTTATTGATTATTGTGAGCTTAAGAAAATCATGATAAAGATCAAGTATCATCTACAATAAATTTATGACTTTTCAATCAGATACATAAAGCACAATACTTCTCCAAAGTGGATATATGGTTGGGATATTACTAAATAAGGGCGAAGAAGGAGGATATCCCCAATATTTCTTTTCATACAAGGTACAACAACTATGAATTAATAGTAATTCCTTTTGGACACACTAAAGCTCAAAAAATATTCATTAAATTGATGAATATAGTATTTAGAGATTACCACGACATATTTGTGGTAGTCATTCTAGACTCTTATAATATACTACAATACCAAGGTGGAAAAAGAGGATCATATAAGCACTCTACTATAGACCTTGAGAAAGGATAAGCTATAAGGAATGTAAAACAAGTGTGAGTTCTGGTTGAAGGAGGTGTCATATGTGGGTCATATCATCAAAAGAAATTGAAAAGTATCAAGTATATATTCACATAGAAATATTTGAATATGATCCATCTAAGATGGTTAGTGCTGATCATGGAAAATGAATTATCAATCCATTACCACCCTGGGAAAGCGAACAAGGTGGAAGATTCTCTAAGTATAAAGGAAATGAAAAATCTATCATGGATAAGAATTGAAAAGGATCCAATATTCTATTATTTGATGAAGATGGACATGGGAATCATAAATAATGGAACATCATCAATACTTTCACAGATGATTCACCAACCTTCTATTTTAGAATGGTTAAAGGATGATCCAATGTATTATGTGAGAATTCATAAGAAAGTGGATACTATCAGAAAATGAAAATCCTAGGAGTTAAATGTTAATGAAGAAGAAATTGTCAGATTTGGGGCAGGGTTATGAGTTCCATAAAATTCAGAGTTAATGATTAGATATTTGGATGATGCACATATTTCTAATCTCTCCATTCACCAAGGACACACAATGATGTAATGAGATATTTTAGAGAATTATTAGTGGGACAACAAAATGAAGGATATGTCTACGTATATATCAATGTTCTTGGTTGTTATTATGGGATGACTTACAGGAAGATGTATATGGGGATGATGCAACCATTACCTATACTAAAATGGAAATGGTAGAACATCACCATGGTCTTTGTCCACTAAATTCTGAAGACATCCAAAAAAACAATGCAATCGTGGTTGTTGTGGATCACCTTTTGATAGGATTTATCATTTCAACAACTAGAACAGATATACATCAGAGAAGTAGAAAGGTTGTATGGAGTACCACTATCAAATATATCTGAATGAGAGCCAATACTTAAATCTATGTCTTGTATGAGCCTCCAACATGCTTAGAATACATATCTAAACATCAGTACGACATATCATCTTCAATTAGATGGCCAATTTTAGCAAACGATCCAAAAAACTGAGGATATGTTTAGAGAATTCTCAATGGACTTCAATGGAGGATGGGATCGACATCCTCATTCGGTTGATTTCTTTTACAATAACAATTTCTACTCAAGCATCCAAATGTCTCCATATGAATCCCTTTATGGGAAGAGGTGCAGAACACCTGTATGATGGGATGAAGTTGAGGAGCGAAAACTCCTTGGACTAAAAATGGTCAAAGAAATGGTTTGAAATGTTATGACCACCCAACATCACATTTAAGCTGCTCAGAGTCAAAAACTTTCTATGCAAATAATCATAAACGAGACCTAGTGATTTATGTGGGAGGCATGGAATTCATTCTTATATCACCATGGAAGAGAGTTAAGAGATTTTAGAGGAAGTGAATGATTACGCTAAGGTACATTGACCCTATTGAGATCCTTTATCACATTGGAGAAGTGTCATATTGACTAGCACTCCCACTGAACTTATCTCAAGTATAGGATGTATTCCATGTATCACTCTTGAGAAAGTATATACTTGAACCATCACATGTACTCAATCCAAAGGTGGTACCATTGGATAATTTCCTCTCTTATGAAGAGATTCCTGGTAAGATTTTAGATCATAGATTAAATGTTCTATGAAAAAATACAATGCCCATCATCAAGGTGTTGTGGTGAAACCACAAATTTGAAGAAGAAACATTGGAATTAGAGGAAGTGATGAAGCAGAGTTACCCTCATCTCTTTTAGTGTGGGAAAAATAAATTTCATGGAAAAATATTCATAACGGGGGAAGATGGTAACAACGCAAAATATTATTATTGAATATTTTTCTTTATCTAATTAAATGTATTATTTTGTAAAGTGGTTATATAAAACATATGAAATTCCATGGTTTTATGTTTTTTGGTTTTAAAATACCATTATGAATTAATATAGTTACTAATATAGTTATTGAACACTGATAACATGATTACTATAAATATAGGGCTTTAACAAATCCAATTTACTCGGACAAAGGAAGTGATGGACTCATCCAGTAGAGTTTCTCCCCATGAAGCCAATCTGTTAGAGTTCAAAAATGAGTTAACGTCAATGGGATTCACTCTTGACCAATCCCAAGTCGAGCTCCAACATGTTAAGTATGAAGGGAACCACCTACAGAAGATATGGATGTTAATAATGACTACCACCCGAGTGATTCTTTCTGAGCCACCCCAAGAGTCTATAACCATCACACACCTTTCCCTTAGGTCTTATGCAGGTGTTATGAGAGGTTATATAACAGAAACCTATCATAATGATCAAGTGCATTATTTTGAATAATTCATATACATTCATTTTTTTATTCTTACTTTGTAAATGGTTTTTATAGCACAAGTAATATTTTTAGTTAAAATTATATTTTGAAATCTATTTTGATTAATTAATGGATTTTTGAATTTAATAAATTTTTAATAAAATATTATTACTAAAATATATTTTATTAAATATAAACGATCATATAAATTTTATTAAATTTTAATTTTAATTTTGTTTTAAAATATATTTTAGTCAAAACCAATGAATTTTCGATAAATGTTGGTTTTTATTTTAAAAGTGAAAATTCACATATTTTTAAAATTATGTAGATAAAATGAACATTACTTTTAGATTCTGGATGTCTAAATTATCTAACAGTGAATTTTTCATAATAATCTGAGACAGTCGATTTTTTTGGTAAAATTTAAATCCCGTTTAAATAAATATTGTGTTTTATGATATCATAGTGAACCAATAGCGATGTAATGAAAAACTATAAAATATTATTCGTCCAATATATGTTTTACCTTTAAAAAACGTGATTTTATATTTGTTTGATTAAATTTATGCTGCATTAGTGGATCCTCCAAGACAGATAAAATATTTTAACATTTTAAAACGATTGACTTGAGACTGTGACTCACCTCCACATAAAGAAGGATAATATTATAATAATTTAGTCCATTGGCGTTATAAATTTTTTTTCCCACTCTCCTTTGGAAAACATCATGGGAAAAAACAATGGGATGGGTTGTGGTTTTGAATATTTAATTATATAGTTTCCAAAACCGATGTTTGTGAAATATGAAAGAATTATCCCTTCTTTTCTTGTATAATCCACCCATGCTCCCACTTATCTTCACTCAAACCCCTTGGATAACTTCCCTACTTTTCCCTCCTATCAATATAATCCTCCCAAGTCACTACAAGCTTTCAATATGCCCCTCCTCATGCTCTTGAAGTCACACAACTCAAATTTAGGGATCCTCACATTCTTACCATCCTTATTTATGTCTATGTTTCCATATATTGTTATGAACGTTTTATTATCAATTAAAAATAAAGTGGTATTACTTCAAACCACTGCTATAATTTCCTCCTTGTGTATGAATGACGTTATAACCCTTTATACCTCATTAATTCCCCCCATGTATAGTTGTTACCTTGCTGAAATTCTATATGGGATTTCTCTCTCTTAATTTACATTTAAGAAATTATTTTTTATTATGCATATAAATTCCATTAAATATGTTTGGATATTATGTTCCATCACCCCATTAATTTCATTTTAATTTATAAATTAGTAGAGACCCTTTTCTCTCTCACCAACCCATTTTACAATTTCAATTTGATGTTGTTATGCTGCCAAAGTTACATAAAAATTACCTATTCCAAAATCATCATGTAAGTGAATAACACACCCATTTCTCTATCAAGGGTTTTTACCATTATGAAAATGTACTTTTTCATTGGGGAAATTTATTTACGTATTCCACCTATCTTATTCATGGTGAAAATTATGGAATTCAATAAATCTATATTGTATGATCAATTTGGAACAGTTATGCATGAAATGAAATGATTAAAAAGGTTGTTCCCTAATAGCACTCCAATGCATCGGGTAAATATTAGTATCATGATACGTCATGTGTAATTACTATTTACTCAAACTTATTCATGTGAAATGAGGGTTTACTAATGATAATTCATATTCAATGATGGTTTACACATTCTAATTCAAGTGGAATGAGGGATTACTCATGCAAATCCTTGTGCAATGATCCTTGGCTCATGAAAATAGCATGTTTTATGTTTTCTCCATATTTCCATGTTATCAATCTATATCATGACTTTATTTTCATGTTTCTATTATGCTCCATAGATATTTATATTACATAAAATATATTGTATTCTTCATGTTATGAATTGTTTACACCCTTACTGGGCTTTATATCTCTCCCTTATTTAATGTATTCCCTCAGGTTATCCCATGAAATTATAAGTACGGAGGAATGTTATGGTAATGTAAAATAAGTTTTAAATAAAGATATTTTATTTTATGTCATAAATTTTCATGTAATTTTCCTAATTTCCTAAGACACTGGGCCTCTTGATCCTCATAGTTGTCTTAAGGTCACATTTATGAAATTAATCAGGTTTTATTATGTAATAAAGATAATAGTTTTTATACTTTTGATAAGATAAAGGAATCCATGATCGAGAGATTTCCTAACACCAAGGATGAATCTTTCAAAAATTCATACATTAGGTCTAAATGTTTAAATTTATAGGGTGAATATTCCCTTTAATAGGTGATTTAGGGGATTGATTATTTAATGTTGATGGATAATCTCTCGAAAAATGTGTCATAGGAGCTCCTATAAAATGTGGGTTGGACTGGGAAGATTCACCTACATTTTGAGTGTGATGAGACAGATGTTTTTCTTCTGATTGATATTTTAGTTTAATCATGTAAGATTGGAATATGATCAATGTTTTGTAATTTCAATACTGTTATTGGATCCAATAAAGGTATCATCCATGTTTTTTTTCAACATTGAATGTACGAGTAGTGATGTTGCAAGAATTATTGTTCCTTCCATGACTGTGTCATCCCTAGTATCCTCAGATCCAACGTCCTTGACCTCTAGTTCCCCAATAGGGTGTGGGGAAAACTATTTCATAACCATATTCATCATCAATGGACCGATCCATTAGATTAATTATATTAATGTAACTAATCATCAAATCCTCTTCTATTGAGGACATTTCCTAGTTAACCAATTATGTTTGTGTCGTTTGGTGGGGTGGTGCTTGTGGTTTCAAATCTAGTGGCATAATGTCTGAGAGAGTAAGAGATATTTTCAGATATTATTGGGGATCATCCTTATTCACTTTATACCTATATTTCTGGTTCTACTCTTTCTAAATTGATGGATTTTTGTGGTTCATGGGGATAATGACATTAGCTGGATTGCATCGAAAGCGACTTGGTTTATAGTTTATGGTTTCTATTTTTATTGAATAATACAATGCATTCAGTTTATTGTATTTCAAGTGATACAAATATAAAAATTATATTCCCATTTTATAACAAAAATTTTCAGGATACCTACTTCATTATGGGTAGTATAAGAAAATATGGTACATGTGCTAGTGTCATTCACTAAATTACATTCCAAAATTCCACCATTTTATACATGATATATTTGATGAATTGGAATTCTATAAGGGTTTTCCTAAAAAATTTGTGTAAGCGGAATTAATCTAGATTGTTGTCATGATAGACCTGATGGGGATGTTTAGGTAACAGGAGGTGAAGAAAATAATTTGTCATAGTGTCTATAATGTAGTTTCTGACATGATTATCTCAGAATGTGTAATATTTTTCCCTTCACTCCTTGAATTGATTTCTCATGGGTTCCCTCCACTCATCTTGTTGAGATGAGGGTTTTTATCAGCACCTAGGCTACACTCTATGATACATTTTAGGCATTGATGCAGGAGAAGGTCTGAAGGATGTATTATTTGTGGAGGACAACACCTCAGCCTTTTCTACTCATTTCCCCGGGACTTGTGGAGTTATATAGGACATAATCATGGTTTGATATAAAAAGTTTTCCATTTTCCTATAAATGTAAGAAAACTCCCAAAACCCACCAGTATATTTCATTTGGATGAGTGGTGTTAACATATCATCATGAACATTATCAATATAGAGAGAAATCAAGGCTTCTTCAGGATATGGTAGGTAGAGAGAGTAGTTCATCCCTTTCAATCTGGAAATAGAATATGAGACTCTCTCATTTTCTCACTATATGAAATTCAATTTTTTAGGGATTATGGTATTTTTATGTGTTGATCATTACAAAATATTGATCTTCCTATAGAAGTCTTATGATATAGTGATTGGTCATGATGGAATACTAGTGTACCATCTTAATGTTTTCCCCTGCGTGGTTCATATAGAGAATCTATGTTTCACTCATTCTTGTTACTCTGTTGTTCCAATCATGGTATCACAATGTGATGTATAGAGCATCAGATATTGATCTGTGTCTTCTGATCCATTGAATATCCAAAACATAATACCCCTAATTTTTGGAGGTGGGGGGTGTCACACACCCTGTGAGGGTATGGTTTTGGTTCTATGGGAAATGGAGAATGCCACTACTCTATGGATTTCAATCAAGCTTCCAATGACTCAATGGTTTCAATAATCTCTTCATGAGTGCTAAGAGAAAAAATAACATAAATATATGAAGAAATTTGACAGATATATTGTTTCATATCTACAAATGTTTGTCAGTGATATCTAAAAATTGATATATTTTGTTGATCTTCCTAAACCTACTCCAGTTATCTTCATACTATTGGGAAACTAAGATAACCACCCATGATCTTGTTATGGTAAAATGAGAGCCCAAGCATGAGTTTAGTGGAATTCATGGCTCTGCATTAGTTAATAGGATGAACCCCTATAGTAGTACACCTTTTTGAACTATATGTTGAGTATCTTCCCATGGATCATATTAAGTAGTAATTCAACCTTGAAGCAACTCAACATTGAGTCACCTCAACACTTTTATTTCATCCATCATCTTTGAAAATCATTCTTCAACAATAGGGAGATCATCCTTGTTTAAAGGAGGAGGAATATCATATGGAATATTTCATATATTATTCTACTTGTTAGATTTTTTCAAAGGATATTTTGAGCGATTGATCGGGGAGAATCCAAATTTAGGCCAATTCTCTAGTTATGGTTATGCATATATTCATTATCAGTTTGGAACATGATTCATGTGGAATCAGCATCTCCTTTCACTTATGCATTTTCATTATTTTTACTATTGTTTGAAGGATTTTAATCAATGGTGTTCACACTTTCATAATAAATTGTAGGCATCGTACTTGTTGTCGAATGACATGAGGGTTGTTTGTGTCCTTTTGTTGGTCACATCATTCCTCTATATGATCCCCCTCAAGCTTCATGGAAACGGGTGTCACAGAGAGATCCTCTATGAATCCAAGACATATCAATCCCTTTTTCGGTGGAGGGGTGGTGATATGGGGGGAAATGGGGTTCTATTACTATTTTCATTCTCCATAAATCGGAGAACATTAATTTTCATTTATTGGGTCAATGAGGTAACAATTTCCCCAGCCCTGTGGGATGGGGTTTCTCCCATTATCTTATTTTCATTCCATGGTATGAATTTTTCTATATTATTGGGGAATTTTGAAATAAAATTCCTCATCCCTATATACTGGTTCTAATCCTTGATTCGATGGCTTATAGTATTGTCTTCTCCATCTTGGCCTCACACATCCATATTTTAGTTATAGTTGGATATGATCCTAATTCAACGCAATAATTGTTTTCATCTATGGGCATCATTTTTGCTTCATGATTGCCTTCCCATAAGTTAGAATGCTTATATATTTTCTCAGTTACCAGTTTCAAGGGTCTATCAATGGATTTTTATTTTCATCATTTATGCTTTTGATATGAATCGATGGTTGATTCTTATTTAGTGTTTCTTCATTATAAACCATGGGTAATTTTTATTCGAACCACGGAATAATGAATTTACATGATATAATTTCCAATGGGTTCTATTGAATGGGCCGTGGGGTGAAATTCAAAGCTCCATGTTCCCCCATCCCCAAATTTGAACAGTATACAGGGTGTCAAACATTTTATGATGCATATCATGAAATGTGTTGAGGCCAGTTAGTTTGAGGTATTTTCATCACTTTTATGGTTATGGTTACCACACAGAGAGGAGGGATTCCAATACAATTAGGAAAATAAGTTATATAAATATTATTACAAGGTATTAATATCCATTTTAATGAAATAATTTTGATTTTAGGTGGTGGAATGTTTTCTGGAGATTCAAACAGATGTTTTGTATGCATTTTTCTGACAATGCTTCTAGAATATTGAACTGAGATGCAGATAAAGGTCGATGCATAATTAATATATCATACATGACCAGTTTTATTCTTACGAGTAAAAATTAAATATTATCCTCTATCATAGAAAACTCTACTTGATATTCCCAACATAGAAAATTTATGAATGTTTTATCGCACATATGGGGCTAGTAGAGGTACTTTTGGTATGGGATCATTCCAGGGATGGAAAAGAGGATGAGTGTTAACTAGGGATGTATTTTAGATATGAAAGTATTTCTCATATCATTTAGTGGGTGTGTAACATATCTGGAACCATCATTCTAAGAACCATATAATTTTTGGGCTTTCTCATATTTGACTCTGCAAGGGGAGGACCCTCTTAATAAAAAGTGATTTCACAATGGGGAGGACCTTCACATAAAATTCCATCATAGAGATGACTACCATAATAACACTATATCTAACTACATGGATAATTTTCCTAGTATATACCATGATGATGACCTCAATGATAGATGAAAAAAAGATGAGGACCTTCATGTTATTTTATCTTATGGCCACGAAGAGGACTACAATGACACTTGTTTAGATATAGGCTGTAGTGATAGATCAATTTTTTCTTATAATGGAATCCTTCATGGTATGAGATCTATAGAGGGAATTTAGAGGTGTTGGTAACAATGTTGCAGGGATGACATTAAAAACTGCTATTTTCATTCCCGTAATCTCATAAAAGGTTGGTAAGATCATGGGACACTAGTAATAGATGTTGGATTTTATCAAAAACACCATCTTCTAGTAGAGCAGTGTTATGAGTGTACACATAATTTAATAGTTTAATATGGAAAGATTTTTTCTTATATGATCCATTGTGCGAGATTGGGGATGCTTTATATGAGTAATGATATCTATATACTGGTTTTTGATCATGTTTCCCCCATAGTACTGCTGGAATACACAAGTATACTTCAAGAATTTTGACAGGGATATATGCCTTCATGGAGTGTCCATCAATGTAAACCAATTTCCCCTCATCAGAATGTTTATCTGTTCTAGATCATATTTCCCATATTGTCATAGAGTATTAACATAGAACAACTAGGATGGAGGTATGGATGCATGTCAACATTTGAGTTACCACCTTGTTATGTGGATTAGTCACTCCCCTTGATGGGGAAGGATTGCATGATCAAATCCTATCTATTTCAACAAATGTGATTATTTATTGAAAATTATATAGGATATAGTAATGAATATATGTTTGATCCACCATCATTGAAAAGATGTGTTGAGATACATATTTTTATGGAATGGGAATATACACACATTCTAATTCTGGGACACAAACTTATTTATGCCCTTGATTTTTAGTTGAGATATGTATACTATAATCTCAAAATTAATCTGTATTTTCTTGTTGATCGTGATATAAATACATAAATCATTTCATATATTAAAAGTTGGTTTCCTTTTTATTTTCCTTATTGGATATATGTGAATGATCTTTATTTTTTATCTACTCTTAGTTTTTCACCATATTTCATTGATGAGATTCATGTGCATTGGTTTGAAAATTTATCTGCCTATAGTTTTTGTCATATTTGCGTAATGGGATTTATATTTGTGAGCATGGATTTATATTTACACATTTATTTCCATGTTTTAGTGGAGTAATTGATCTTAATTAGTAGGATATATGTCTAAAAATAATTTTCCATCATACATTCGTGGTGGGATTGATGTGAATGAGCAGTAATTTTCAACTGATCATATTCTTATATCGTATTTGACTAATGGGATTCGTAATAGAGAGATATAGAATATATGTATTCTTATATATTGTTTTTGTATCGACATGAATTGAATGATTTGAATGAGGATGAATTTTTGTCTTCTCATAATTTTCCATCATCTCTGATTGACATGATTTATAATAGGTAGCATGAATATATGTCTTCCCATAGGTTGTCACCATATTTATATAGATGGTTTGATGTGAATGTGTATGAATTTGAATCTTCTCATTAGTTTCCATCAAATTTTACTTACATGATTCGTAAGAAGGATCCAGAATATATTTCATTTAGTGTGTGAGTCCATATTTAATTTTCGAGCATCATTAAAAGGAATAAGGATAATTGCATGTTTTTTGGTTTTTCAATCATCATCCTTTGTTGGCCACCGAAAGGACCTAGTTTATCTTCATTTCAATTGGGGTCACATGAAGTTTTCTTCCTCATGGAGATAACTATGGGAAAAAAACATTGGAGGTGGCTATTTTAGGCAGCGGATGTGGGGCGGGACACCTATGCTACAGGGATAAAGTTGATTGTTCCCAATTCATAAACCTCCCTATGAAAATGGGAGAATTATTTATTTCATTTTGGGGATAGGGTATAGAAATTTATTGAGACTACTATTGGGGATCTCTAGTTCTGTAACTATGATCGTTGAGGGGTGGATGACTGGAGGGGCTTCTTGGAATAGAGATCCTGTCGATCCACCTCTAGGGCTGGGAGAGTATCATTCTAGTGGTAATCTCAAACTAATGAATTTTAAATTAAATATTTAAGACACTACTTTGGATATAGAATCCTCAGTTTGGATGACTACCTGAGCAATCCATTACCTTATTCACATGTTAAGGAATTGTCATCAATGTATCATATCATGGCCACTTGTGGTATTTATGGACTCATTTATCCCTCTTATATTTTGGATGTTAAAGGGGCTTGGAATGTGGTAACACTAACACCTTGGTTAATGATTCACTATGGTTCTCTATTTTGTTTCTAACAAAGGTTATTGGTATGATGATTGATCATAATGGGATGAGTTTTGAAGAATCATTCCCATCAGGTTCACTAGTTTGTTTTTTATGGTGGTCGGTGGTCCGATGGTTGATTTTAGGGGGATGAGTTCAATACACTAATTTATATCAGCTTCACCATTTTTTCGATGATCTTTTATGGTCCAATAGTTGATTATATGGGTTGATATAAATAAAATCATTTACATTGGGTTTACTACCTTCGAAATTTCTCCAATGAGTTTTGTTTATAGAGTTGGGTATACCTAATGACTCTTATATCTATGAGGAATCATGAACATACTTTCCAAAGGATGGTTCTCACGGGGTATCTTGGCCAATGAAACTTATGAACTCATATTGGTCAAGAGTATGGAATTTCAAGCTCACCCCACCCATTGGTGAGGTACGGGAGTGTTTTCTATTCAGATACCCACTTATAAATTTAAGATATTTTCATGAATCCTTTTTCCAATAAAAAGTATATATATACATATCACCCTTAAGAAACGATCAATTATGAACACCCATTGGTTAGGAATCATCTATATGTATCCAAGGTTCACCATGATTATTGATATAGATACATGTTTTAGGTTGTCCATCAATGGTACCCTTTTCTGGATAGATTTGTGATTCATCAATCAGTCATTAGCATGATGCTTGTTTTAAGCCACATAATGAGGCATTATAGAATTTTCTATAATCTAGAGAGATAGATTTTTTTTATGTTCAGATCATACCCATATAATGGGATTCCTACATCGCCTCATTAAAGGAATCTAAACCCACATAGATTGGTTCCACGTAATCAGGAATACCACCTTTAATGTTCATGTGACAATGAACCAACTATGATGTTCAATGTCATGCAGAAATGATGTCCATGAGAAATGTTCAAGGTCAATGATGGTGTGGGACTTTTGTTTGGGAGGGCGAAGGGACCTGGAAGAGATGCGGTCTTCTAGGTGGATATGGGTCTTTTGAGGATGTGTCCTGGAGAACATTAGTTTGAATTTCAATTTTTTGTTTGAAATCTGGGAGGCTCTCTACATATCTTAGTTAGTTGGAAACCAAAGCCCATGTAATGAAATATATTGGTCCTTACACCTGTGTGGATTACCATGAACCAGATTGGGTTTGATATGGGCTTATACCACATGGGAGGCCCACTTAAATTATATTTCGGGATTATATTTATTGATAAGACCCATTTAAAGGTTTGGGACTGTGTGGATGTCATGATTGACTCTAACTACTAATCCCATGTTAGTCATGATTAGTGTGAGAAACAAGAGGAGGAATTAGATATTAACATCGCACGATCAACATTATCCACTGGTGGATTAGGTTTGAATCCCAAACAAAGAGGTAGCAGGCCTCAAATGTTCATTTATCCTATTTTAATTTGATTAATGGGTTGGTTTCATTTTTGGATCTATCTAGAAATGTCTCGAACATGATAAGAGGAGTATGAGTACCACCTATCACATGAATGTCTAGGGTCTTACTCTAAGTGGTATTCCTTTTTAGTCCCTAGGGAAATGAGGAGTGACCAACACTAGACCTCATTGAATGGAAATGCCAGTGGTTCGCCTCAACCCCAAGAATTGTGAGGTTCATGTGATTATCACATTGTTATAACCCTTATTACCATTGGAATGTAATGCCGAAGATATTATGTGGGTCCATCTTTTTGAAATGGTTACACATGAGACAATTCTTACCATGGGTTTGTATAATCAAGATAACAAGATGATGTACTCGATGATCAGCTCTAAAATATCAGGTGTCTTTGGAATTGGACTTGGCCTGGTTCAATTAGACTACTTCACAGAGGGTCCAAAGTGGTTCCTGATGGTATGAAGGGAGTGACGATAGGTGGGGAATAGAATGACTATGGATTCCCCATTTCATTTAGTATTTTCATATATAGTATAGAGTTTCCTATATATAGCTAGTTTCTATGGGGGAGATTGTACCATCTGCATAGCATGGAACTACACAGTATATGGTTCTGCTTGTGTAGCATGCTACTATGGAGGCTCAGTTCCATCCTTATAGAAATTTTCAATGTGGGGTAAAGTTCCTCATGTGTATCATATTTCAGTGTGTCTCTACATTCCACTTATGTAGTCTTCTCTATTAGGGATTCCCATCCACAAATGGGCCATATATTTGTGCCCTGGAAAATGGTGTCCACAAAGTTTTTTTTAGTCTACGATAGACGAAAGTTACTTGGTTACTCCTTAATCCATTGCAAGGGGATTACCAACTAGGATTGATAACACTCTCCAAATTCTCCCAAGGAATATATATATTTTCGTTTTCTCTCTATCATTCAGTCCCATCATTTTTTCCACAGTTCCCCTCATAGGTCTTTTATAGAAGAAAAGTGGCACTGAGTACTGAGATAAATGATCATATGTGGTGTTCCATAGGGATTTATTTTCAAGAACCAACAATATAATCCTCATTATGCAAATTATTTCATTTGTTGAGGCCAAACAGAACCACCCTATCTAGAAAATGAATTATCATTCCTAGGGGTGGCTATTCATAGGGGAGGAACACAACATTCATCCCTAAAAATGAATTGGTTTTTTTTGTGAGGGATAAAGGTATAGTTCACCTCATAATCAATTTTTTAAGTGTGGATGGTCATTCAAAGGGGCAGAAATCACCACTTCTCCACAAAAAATATATTTGTTTCATTTTCGAGCTCTGGTTATACCATCACAACCCATGAATGATTTAGTTTGTAGGGTTCTTAATGAACTGGAGGAAATCCATTCGATGTACAATTCATAGGTGTGATTTTACTATACAGATCAAAACATTCCCTAATTAATATATCCCCTTTTAATGCTTTGGAAAAAAAATCTATGTTTTTTATACAATTTCAAAGGTTTGTGGAATTTTATGCTTATTATATGTTGAATTGTTTAGACCCAGAATTCATTCACGATGTAACTTGGGGAAAAATGAATCAACTTTGTTAAATAAGTCACATATTGCATTAATTAATGACTCCATTTCTAAAATGTCAAAAATTATTGGTCTTTATCCACCCAAAATGTTTCTATATATAAATGTTTATTTCAAATCTTCTTGAACATAGAAAAGGTTATACATAATTGGGAATTGTATAAAACAGTTTACTTCCAAAACTTCTTACTAGGATCTTACAACATATTATTGTAGAACTAAACATTAGATGTTTTAGGGATTTTGAAGATGAATAATATATACTCTACATTTTATATCCACTCCATAGGATCTTTAAACACCATTTTCCCCCAAAAATAATGATTGGTTATATTTAGTGAAATCTTGAGAGTGGTATATTATCCTTTTCTTCCCCCTTATATCATCTTATCCAATGGATTGGATGGTTCAGATACCATACTCAATGATATAGGTTCCATGAGAGGATTATCTTGAAGAACAGGCTACACATATCCTACTTTTTAGTTCATATGTTCCATTTAGGGGGGAAAGGGATATAATGAAAAAATTAAAATTAAATCAATACCAAATTTGATTCACCAAATCCTTAATTTTAATTGTAAAACTCACTCAATTACCCATAAAAATTTAATATCAGAAATCAAGGTAATTTTAAAAAAACAAGGGGTAAAATCATTCAGAATTTAAACATTTCTCACTATTAAGGTTTTGGATGCATACATAGTTACACCATGAACCATCTATGTTTTTTCCACTCAATGATGTTATAGACCATGATGCCTATGTTCTACACAGTTTCTAATAACCATGTTCATAAAAAATAAGCCTTTGATTTACATCCCCATTTAACCCAAAACCATAGAATTTATAAGATTACATATTGTTTCATCCAAAATACGATAATAAATTGTACCTAACATACAATATCATCAATAAATTTCAAAAATTAATCTCAAATTAAAGATATAACTCAAGGACCTTCATGGAAATTTTTGTGTTTAGTATGAAGATAAGTCGGCTAGGTGATCCTTCAAACCTACTTATCGTGATTTGATTGAACCAACTAAATTTTACATTTACTCCATCAATAAATTGAGGAAAATAACTCCAATTTTTAATAAAACATCCCAGATCAATAGGACATATCACCCGATCTAACCAACCACACGACTCGAAAAATTTTCTCGATCCCCATGGGATAACGAAAAGCCCCATGGTATAAAATAGGACCATTAGGTAATGGAGTCACCCATTGAGATCAAATATATAATACATGGAGACCTATAATTTTTCTAGTATAACCCATCTTGTTATTTGACACCCATGACATCAACTGAAATTGTTTCCAACAGATAAGAATAAAAATGGAATATCAACATTTTAAAAGATAACAGTAACTAAAAACTATCACACCATAAGAATATTAAAGATTATTAATTATATCTATATACCAAAATATTATAATCATGTCAAGGATATATATATATACATGATTATACATAAATAATCCAAAATGTCATCAAGGAACCACCTAACCTACTCATGAACCAAAATACTCATGAACTGTGGTCACCTCAATCACTACAACCTGAATGGATGACGAATATTTGGAAGATCCACCTAAATATATGACACCATTTCCCATATATATGAAATGAAAAAAATATACATATAAAAAATGGTATATGCAAGTTGTGTGGCCAAAATCTCAGTAGTATATCACCACGAATATAAATAATCACATTAATAGTGAAAAATATTTGTCAATGTTTCAAATAAATAAATTAGAACCCTTTTCATTTAAAAAACGTTTAACAAATACATTGGTTTATTTTAAAATAATAAAAATTCTAAAAATATAAAAAATAAATACCATATGAAAAATATAGCTAATCATTAATGGAATAATATCAGTCTCAATAAAAGGGAAACAATCAATCCCATATCTTAACCAAAAACAGACATGAAATGTGGTCTTGAACCTATTGGGCAATGGTAACTATGACTCAGTAGACATACTCTAGCAAGAATAAATGAACTTGTTACATCCCAACAGTCCTCTTGGACTAAATAATCACAATAAATCATCCTTGTCGAGAAACATCACTCATCCTGTTGTTACAATCATTCTAACTAAGTATCATTTTACATCCAAGGCACAATCAACACTAAGGATGATTTAGTTAGGTATACTCACTCAACTAATGTGTTTAATGTGCATTAATGCATCAATTAAAATATAAACAATATCAATAAATTTATATTACAAATCATTAATATCATCATTAAATCATCAATATTAATTTTTTTTAAATTATTTCTTTTAATCAGTTTATATTCAAGACACCGTTTAAAAAATTTTATCAAACACTATGTAATTAAAAATAAAATTTCATAATAAAATCACAAAATGACACCCCTTTTCCATATAATAGATTCAATAAAAACATTATACAATAATCATTATCCAAAAAACATCATCATTCAAAATTAATAATATCCCAAACCAATGTAAAATCTATGAACATTAGGTATGTCATGGAAAAGTCTCATTATCAAGATACACAAACCTTCAATATGTGTAAAATACATTAACATCATTAAAACCCAATTAAAATGAGAATAAAGACTCAACAGAAGCCTAAAATTGATAAATTTTACTAAATCACATCTACACCCCTATGTGCATCTCTCATGGGATTATTGAATATAAAAATCTAATATAATGGCATAAGAAAGGGATACAGAATAAAGAAAGGATAAATCTACGAGAAATAAGGAATCATATAATGATAAATCACCATTAACAAACGATTCTATCCAAGGAATTCAGTGGGAATATATCTCTTCATCTATGAGTGGAAATATTTATATATGGAAGGAAGTGGATAGTAATAGGGGTGAAATTTATGAAAAAAACATAAAAACTGATTTTCATGAAATATAGTAGAGCACCCAGTTTTTCTAGACAATTTTCTAATCCATACATCAACCATGTGAGTTATTGAACCTAAAAAAATTAGATCTCAATGTTTTCTAGAGACATTTACATGTTATAAAAACTTTTTTGTAAACATTAAAATTTAACTTATTGCCCTCATCTCCTCTCACAAAGTTGGGTGCACAGATAGCACTAACTGTGTACTAATTGTTCACTCTAACCTATTTTTCCAAATTTCTACATTTTTTTACTCCCCAATTTAGAAAAAAAAGGTAATTAAAATGAAATTAAATGACCAAAAAAATTATATATCATTAAACCATAGTGTCTTTCAAAAACTCTTATCAATGTGGATATGATAAAAACACTCAAACCTTAAAATTTTGGCTATAAATTGTAAAATATAGTTTAGAAATAAGATTTCCCACCTGGTGGATTGATGTTTATGTATTTTAGGTTTATTTTCAACAATATTATTTCTATCCTACAATATATTAATCTATTATCACTTTGATATCCATGGAAGGATAAACAACTATAGATAGTTTATGGGAGGTCACAAATATTTTTTAGTTCTATTATTAATAATTTCAATGTCACCAATTCATTTTTAATACTTTTAAATTCAATAAAGTTGTGAAATGGGTAAATTGGTTACATTTTCATGCATTTTTCATCACTCTGATTTATTTTAAAAAATGTGGAACTTAAAATAAATCTCTTCCTCATTCACATAGTGTAAGAAATAAATAATTCGATTGAGGAGTCAATTGACCCCAACGGTAACAAGGTGATATTTAGTGTGAATTTATCATTCCATTCATGAAGAATACCTTTAGATGGGATATGGATAAGAATTTTTAGTGTGCCTCTACACACCCCAGGGGTGATGAATAGATTTCCCCAAAATATTGGAATTTATGGAATTTGAGAGAAATACACTAATCTATTAAAACAAAAAAATATTAGTGGAATAGTGAGAATGGGTAATTATGGATAGTGGTAGTAATATTTCATTCAATTCTAATACGATGATAGAAAAAAATGATCAACCTTTCACAATAATAACTTGTTTCATACTCTATATTCATATTCATTAGCATTTTACTAGTCCTGGAAGAAGACATAACACCCCCTATTTTATTATTTTATAAATATAAAAATCTAAAAACATCTTAATTGAAAACCTGAGGTTATTACTATGAATTTCACTACCTCCCTATGTTTTACCCAGATATCTTATAGAATTAAATATTTCTTGAATATACTTCAACAAAAAAAATGAAATAGTTTAATTAGAAGAAACATTTTCTCACTATAATCACCATCATATTTTTTCTTTATTTCATTTCTTGTTTATTAAGTCCATTAACTCTCACATTTTTGTCAATCAAAGAAATATTTCTAGGGAAAATTATTTAACTTTTTATTCTCTATTATAATATTGGAATCCCCCCTTAAAAATTTAAGGAATACTCACCGAGGTAGACCATTTTAGAAGAACTAGAACCATATTGGTCTAATACTAATACTAGTTAGATGTTAAAAGAACATAAATAGATAATAAAATTCCATTATGAGATCAATATAAATGTGGATGGGGATATCTAAGAAGAAAATAACCAATAGTCTAAGATATACTATTCTATAAGTTTTTACATTCCTATTTTTAGGATGAGGTTGATGTAATAAATACAGAGAGAGAAGTGGAATGCCCAATGCCTGACTCACATGTGGAGATGAACCTAGAGGTACTACATAGGGAGAAGGGGAATCATGTTGAGACATATAAGGGGGAAATTTATAGTATAAATTTTCATTATTTATATTTTATTTAAAAAAATCTCTTAATACCCCAAATGTGAATATTAATGAATAAATATAATATATTCTTTCCCATGATGAGATAAAAGGCGAGTACAAAAAACATATGGTTGAATATAATGATAATATACATAAGATAATTTTTCTATTCACAAAATATGTCTAGGGATATGGTTCCAAGAGGAAACATAAATAACATCTCACTTTATTGTACACAAATTATAATCAATTATCTACAAGAACTAATGAATAAATTATTGAAGTCATTGTTCTTTATTATTAGGAATAGACAAATCCATACTTCCTTACACCCCAACCTATCAAGATATTTTACACTCAGTAAAGGATGGAAGCATATATCATTGATCAAGGGGCATTTCAAATATATTGAAAAATGAACATCTTTGGACAAATAATAATTTGGTGTTGTCAACATCACAAAAGACATATATACCAACATATTGGAGATTACCCACTACCAATGTCTAGAAGTATACAATGATAAATATATCTAATCTTAGAGGGGTCAACCCAATAATCTCAACCATTTACCTTCATTATTTATTTTTATTATTTTGAATAAAAGTATAATTTTTTATTTTCTCTTTTACAGGTTTTGATTGTGTGAAATTAGGGTTTTACATCAAAGATGTGGATATAGATTTATATTTTTTTTCAATATTAATATCTAGTTTCATAGATATCTCTAATTGACATTCAAATATTTGATAAAAGATTAAAAATAGATATTATGATATGAATATTTTTAATGGGTACTTTAATTATATAGTTTTTTTCCCCCCACTATTGTAAAAATTTTCATAATGTTCCATTGGGAAATATTCACCCTGCATTCATTGAATCTGATGTTTTCCGCACTAAGTCAATGAACATAAATATTAATTATTTGGTTTCATTGAGTCTGAACATGAACACACTATATTGAAGAGGAAATTACCGAAATAAAAGGCTACAAAAATTTCATATTGGTGGATTTTACAACACATTTAGTTTCCAATGTATTTTACATTGTAAGTTGAGACTAGTCTTTGTCTCTAATATAATCTCACGTCCTTAACTTGATAGGGATTATAATCTAAAAAAATTATTCTCTAGACTCTAAGACTATAAAAACCAAATGGATCATTGAAGATAAGTCATATATTGTATCAATGCCTAAATGTATCCACATAGAGGGCTCTCAAATTACATCATAAACGCTGTCTATTATATTTGAAGGACCTGGAACTACAAAGGAAATGAAACAAAAGAACTTATGAAATCAATGTGGGTGTTCCAACTTGCATGTGTAGTCATGTGGTAGTGATTTAAATTTCATTAGATCAGAAAATTTTGTTGTGTATAATTCCCATAATGGTTTTATCATGCCCATACATCCTCACCTCCTATTAATTATACTAATCCCTTTCAATTGCCTCATTGTGAGGCCCTAATTTTTGGAAAGTTTGGATGCCTCATTAACATAACCTATGAAAATTCTAAAATATCATTATGTTCCAATGAAAACTATGTGTTCACTATGACATTACATCCTTTAGTGTAATGTATGTGACATAGATACCCATATGTCACTTACATCATGTTCTCAAATACCCCCAAGGGAACATTATTGTCCCCCTAGGATCGTTTATATTGATGTGGTTCTTCATAAAAATTCGAGGAATGATTTATCTTTTTAAATTTATTTTTAAACATACAACCAAAATCTTACTGAAATACTATATGAATATTTAAAAGGATGAACCTTCTAAAGCTGTAATATGGACTAAAAAAGGAACTAAAAGAAAATAAGAATATAATAATCCAAAAAAATTATCACTAAATGAATGAACAAATTACCAATCAACATATATATTTTTATATATAAATAAACTAATGTTTTTATCAAAACCTAGACCAAGAGAATAAAAACCAAAATTGAAATAAGTGAATAGCCAAACCTATACTCTACCAACATTCAACATCTCTCACTATGAATTATGAACCAATCACACTTCCATGAAAATCATGATCAGCTTATAATGGTCACCCAATAACTACTCATACCTACAAATACTAGATATGAATAAAAGACACTTTGCATGCCTAAAAAGATGATCATGTAAGGGGTAATCATTATATAATCAATAGGGCGCCAATAAGGGTACCAAAACTCAATAGTGATATATTAGGTGTCTTCACACATATATCCACTCATTTACATTGCAATAAAAAAAATTATTTTTTCATATATCATCGTGAATATAGATTAAAATAATTAAAAACATCAAGAAACATATTAATATTAAACATGGAACATCTATAATTAGTAACCCCCAATACCTAGTTGATTCATACCTACATTACATAATTCATAAAATCCCAATATCAATGCATGGTTGGGGGTATGGGAAATTTTCAATCTATCTCAACTTGTTTGAAGGTTGTAAATTCGTACATATCATCCCATAAATGTATAATACATTTATATCTAGGGCCAAAGACTATCTCATAGGAAGTGTAATGTTTATTCAAGAGTGAAGTAATTGACACATCACATAGGAATATGAAAGGTGTTCCGATTGTCAGACATTACAAGACTATCACATTACCAGACTCATTTTCAAACTATACACACTTAAACATTTATAATGGTAAATGTCACACCCCAGCTCTAAAGTACCCAGAGCCAGTGCCATACAGAGGGTCGGGGTCAGTTCAGGCTCTGAGAAACCATCTTCTTCTGAAATGTTTCATCTGCTAAAAAACGATACCTAAAAAATTTATTTCAGAAATGTAGGGTGAGCATATGAATGACCAGTAGGGGTTTTAAAAATAACATACTATACCCAAAATAACTTTTGAAAATATTCTTTAATATTTCCATCAAACATTTTCTTTAAAATAATTTAACACATTAAACATACCATGAAAATTGAATAAGGGATATAAGTGCACAATTCAAATCGTACTAACATTATCATGATTCAATTATGGGAATTATCATTCAGAATAAAAAGTAAAAGACATTTCATGTTAAAATAAAAGTACATAATTAATATCTATGTGTAATTCATGATCAGATCTTCACTTCAAATAATAACTTCAATTCAATCCTTTACTATTGTGATGCATACTCTGGCCATAAAAACTCTGAATATTTCATTAATAATATGCCATACTTAAACTTCATGTGATTATAATAATCATAAACTATTTAACCCGGAATATTCTACTAGTCAAATATTCTTCTAGTTAATTAATATACATGGCCATAATGAGGAAACTGCATATGTTGGGTTGTGTCAAGTCCTGGTGCCAAGACTTCTTATTGACTAAGGCATCATCCAAAATCCCTAACTCAATAATTTGGAAAGGCCTTGGAAAATTCGGCATCTAGTTGTCTCATGAGACCTACCGATGCATTGAGGGGCTATAGTGGGTCCCACCCATCACATACTAAATCCAATTAGCTCCTCATATATCTAAATCAAAGTGCACACCCAACATCGATTTATTAAATTACTTATCATTTATCAAACCAAGTGTCTCATTCTATTTGGTTACCTACTTTACATTAATCATAGTGTCCAATACCACCATGAATATGATTAATCTAATTTTCCTTAATAAATTTTCATAAACAAATTTTTTTGGAATATCCGTTTACATTATAAACTATTATATGGAAATAATCTTTTAATGTGTTAAGATACATATTCATCTTTCATGCCCTATTCATGCACAAATAAATTTAATTAGAAGTAGACTAAATCATAATATGCCGGTTACTATTTAGACAACATGTTTCACCACGTCATGCATAAACTAATATACAATCTTTTCACATGATATATTTATTTAGAATATCCCAGTAATGAATGAATGTGTTTACCACATAAAATGATAGTATATGAAACAATTAGGAACTTTTAATTTATGAAATTCTGTTCTGGTTGCATAATAAAGAATAAAGTTAACCCAACATTCTATGTAGGGTATTAATTTCATATTTCCTCATACATTTATTATAAATAAGCTTTCTTTTACCACATTAGATATTAATACTTGAATGTATGAGACTCAACCATAACCATTATCATTTAATATAAATAGTGGACAGTAAATCATACATGTGAATATGAAGTTGCAAGCCTCCAATATTTATACACATGAACTAAGAACATCAAATGAAAAGAATTTAAAAAAACTACCATTAGAGTTTCATGATGTGAAAAACAATCATTAAACAGGGTTTTCTTAAGAAGTAGTGTTTAGTCGATGCCAAAAATATTTGAAAACACAATTTTTTGTCTTCCTTGTAATCCTTGGAAATTTATAAATTCAATTGGGGATCAAAGATGGAATATATACACACACGTACCCACATACCTGATTATTCATTATGAGTATATATAAGGGACAATTCCATGCTTATTTAACACCTTCAAGACTATCTAAAATATAAACTAAAAGTATAATGAGGAAATTCTTAAAACTGCATGTATATATTATAACTACAAATTTATGAATAGACATGATCAAGTATAAAAGTTTCCTTACAAATATGATTCCATGGATTTCATAGTTCTTCAATAATTTTGAATCTAACACATAGAAATCATTAATTTTCAATATAAAGATTATGAAAATATGAGGGTTGTGAATATTGTACTTATATATTTCCAAATACATGTGTATGTAAAAAACCCATTATGTATTTAAGGAATAAAACAAATTTTCATGGGGTGTCCATGCTTAGGGTCTATTAATACACTGTAACTCAAGATCTAGAAACTCTTATTTGAGAAAAGAAAGAATTAACCCCAAACCATTAGATGATGTATATTTATATTACATGTATATATGTATATATAATCATAAAACTTAAAAACATCAAAAAAGACAAATATCAATGCCCTAACTTAGCATGAAGAGGTAGAGAGGCTTAGGTAATGCTGGAAAACTCGAAGGCCTTGTTGAGGTCCGCTGGAGGCGTGTGTGTAATGAACCGAGTGGTTATCCAGATGCCTCGGTGTTTTTTATAAACCAAGTTGAATAATTTAATTCATGTGTATGGAATATGAGGCCCAAGTGGCATTAAAAAACTAATAGTCAAACCTAGTGGAATCCTCATGAAGGAGGGAGGCCAGTGGCTGTCACGGGACAAGAATAATGGTGAGATATAGGGTGTTGGGTTACTGGTTCAGGGCATGCAGTGTTGAAGAAGACAACGCTTTGAGTAGAAAACTGGGAGAAAATTGGGTGGCCAAGATTAGATGTGGCTTGGATTCAAAGGCCGGGATGCGTTCAATGTTTATAAAGGTAATGAAAAACTCAGAATAACTCCTAGTACGATCGGACGGCCCGAGATTGAAGAGATATTTTAAAAACCTTGAAAAACCATGATTAGATCACACCAGATTGAATGTCCCATGAAAACCGTGGTAAAAGTTTCGGTTGTTGAGGGTCGAGTCTAGGGTCGAGATCAATGTCCCAGATCGCATACTTCTAGATCCAACGACCATGATCACGTTTCGCATGAAAAAACGCATCCCACATCGAACTGGGGAGGTGTGTGCATCTTCCTTAGAAGCCTAAGCCTCCGATCCATGGTTCAAAAAACAAATAGAACACATGCAGGGGGACTTCCGCCCAATCTCCTGCCTCCCCCATAGGCCTCAGCTTACCCATACCCACAGCGACATTACGCCCACACCGCGCACTCATGAGCTCCTGCTCTAGTGCGCCCTTTGGGGAACCTATGGACATACTCGGAGTGGCCCTGGCTTGGGCGGAGGGCTATTCTTATCCACCTAGCCTGAGCTGCCTCTCTCGGCCCAACCATAAAGGGCTGGGCCTTGAGGGCCTAATTTTTTTTAAACCATCCTAAAAACTAAGGAATAACTAATAATACCTTGTATATTACCAAAGTTATTTATAAACATTAAAGCTTTAACATTCATGGTTATAAATAGAAATTTGAAATTCCCAAAAAAATCTTTTATACTAATATTATAGTAGTCAAAAACTAAGTTTAATCTAAACATAGTGTAACTATGGGATATTAAATATAGTTTTTTGAAATGAAAAAATGGTACAACCAATTTAGAATATTTGAAAATCATTTCAAATTCCTTATTGAAAAACAAAATATTTCACCATTAACAAGAGTTATCTTATAATATCAAATTCATAAATTTTGGAAAACTAAGTTGTACTTGTACATTTTTAGTTATTTCACCACAATTCCAGTGAATATAATTATAGTTGTTGGAATCCAATGGTCACCTATGGAAATGGTCGGGTTGTTGACTTATAAAACCTTTCCATAAGGTGTCCCAAATTTATTGTGATTTGAAGAAGATGGTGCACATCATACCATTGGTTCTTAGTGTGGCCACAATGGCTTTGGCCATTCTTATATTCTTTATGTCAGATTCTAAGGACCCATATTACTTTCTTGGGGTTCTCGTTGTTTTAAGTGGTCATCTTGTGATTATGATAGGGTTTTTAATAGGTATATTTGGTTAGCATGTTTACTATTTTGATCTCGGTGTATTGTAAACACTATAGTGTTTTTATTAAAATGAAAATTATAGTTTCCTTTTGTCTGTTTTACTCTATTGCATTCTATTTTAAATTTAAACCATATTATTAACTTCTCATGAGAAACATGTTTTGTTTAGTTATTCAAACAAATTTTAAACTTAACTTATCAATACATGAGGTTCTATTTTAGAGGTGTTACATCATTCCCCACTATTAGAAATTGCATCCTCGCAATTCATTCTACAAACACATAAGAGAAATACTCTTTTATCATCTTTACCACAACCTCCATCGTGGAGGGTCCTCCAGTGTGGCGAAGTGAATTCCCAAGTTTTTTTCAACTCATAAACTTTTCTAGCCCAGATAAATTTTGATCAGAAAGGGTTGAACCTTTGTATAGTGCATTCGGGCCTCCAAAGAGACACTCAAGCGGCAGAAAGTTCGGAGATGTCCAAACAGACAATATCTCGAAGAATTCGCCAGACTGACTCTCGATTGGGAATATCTAAGTCATAGGAATTTTCAAATAAACTAAAACTAATGAGTTGGTACGTGTAAGACACTAAAAAGTTCTCCCTCCAATGCTGCCTCTTGAAATCATTCCTTAGCCGCGAAGTTCTTTCCTCGAGTAAAGATTAGAAATAGTCCTTCGTGTTATTTCCCTCTCTGCCAGTACTCGGCCAATTGTATCATGGCTATTATATGGGATATATAGGCATTCTCCTTATAGGAATAGAGAATGTCTGGTCTATTTCACCCTTCATAGTGTTTCTTGCACATTTTTCACAATTTTCGAAAGGTAGGTCCTCATATTTATACGTTTTTACGAAGATGGTATGTAGTATCTTAATAGAGAGAGATAGTATGGGAGTCTATCATTCCATCTGAAAATTAATTATAAAGGATCAATTGGAGAAACCTACTCAGAATCATAAACACATAAAAGATAGAAATAAGAAATAAGAGAAAACAAATTACGTTCTCATATCACCACTTGTTCAAAAAAAGAGAAAGGCTAATGGTGTCCCTAGTCCCCTAATACATGAATCCACAAAACTATTTCAAAACATTCAATCACCCAGAACCATATGCATCCTGAGCAATCTGGTTCAATATCATGGGTGCACTTGTGTTGTCTCCAGAGTCTGGCATCTGGCATGTACAATTGTGAGATGTTTGTATGTACATGTTTTTTGTATATCGAATGGGGGGCATCGTACACAAGTATTACTATGTCCATTACCTGACCAAAATGGCCATTGGATAGGACTTGACACATATATATCATGCACAGGTCTCCCACTCCGGCAGCTGCTCGGAAGGCCGTGAGGGATTGGATGCCTTCCACTACGGTGAAGCATATAAAAAGTTCCTCATAGTATTTTCCCCATCGTGCATAGGATGGAAATTGGGATTACATCATAAAGATGTAATTCAGACCCTCTCTTCGGTGTTGTTGAAGTACTCGGGGAGAATTAGATATGTCAATGATATGTTTGCACAACATACATATATGGGAATATTTTATTAAATATTCATGGATAGCTATTGAAATAATGGTTTCTAGGGCCTCATTGGGGGGAGACGGAAGATTAGTAACTCTTTCTTCCATCATTAAATTAGGAAAAGTTTCATTTTTATTTATGTGTAAGTATATTTTTCTTTGTTTCAGGTATGATTTTCCAGAGTTATCTGAATTGAATCCCTTAACCAACTGTCATACCCCATCTCCCAAGTACCTTGAGCCGATGCCATACATAGGATAAAATTAGGTTCAGGCTCTGAGAAACCAACTTCTTCTAAAATGTTACTTCTGCTAAAAACAGATACCTGGAAAATTTATTTTAGATTCATAGGGTGAGAATACGAATTCCCAGTAGGGGTTTTAAAAATAACATTCTATACCCAAAATAACATTTGAAAACATTCATTAAAATTTCCATAAAACATTTTCATTAAATTTCTATAACACATTAAACATACTATGAAAATTGTCTAATGGATATAAGTACACAATTTAAAACATAATAACATTATCATTATTCAATTATAGGAATGCTCATTCAGAATAAAAAGTAAACGACTTTTCATGTTAAAATGCAATTACAAAATTAATAACTAAGTGTAATGCATGATCAAAGATGCACTTAAAATAATAAATTCAATCCCATCCTTTACTATTGTGATACATACTCTGGCCATAAAATCTATGAATATTGCATTAACAATATTCTGTACTTAAACTTCTTGTGATTCTCATAATCATAAGCTCTTTGACTAGGAATATTATACTAGTCGAATATTCTTCTGGTTAATTAATTTACATGGCCATAATGAGGAAAGTGCCTATACCGGAATTTGTTCGGGCCTCGTCCCAAGATGTTTAATGATTAAGGCCCCAGCCAAAGTTCATAACTCAATAATTGGGAAAGGCCTCAGCCAGTTTTTCATCTAGTTTTCTCATGAGACCTTCTGATGCATCGAGGGGCTATAGAGGGCCCCACAAGTCACATACTATGTCCAATACATTCTTCATATCTCTAAATCAAAGTGCACACCCCACTTTGTTTTATTAAATTACTTATCTCTTATCAAACCAAGTGTATCATTCTATTTGGTTACTTACATCACATTAATCACAGTGTCCCATACCACAATGAATATTTTAGTTCTAAATTCCCTTCATAAATTTTCATAACCAATAATTTTTTTGACTGAACCTTTACTTTACAAACCCTTCCATGGAAATAAACGTTTAATGAATTAAAATACATATTCATCTACCATGCCCAATTCATGCATAGATAAATGGAATTGGAAATGGAAAAAATCATAATATACCAGTTACTATTTAGGAAACATGTTTCTCTACGACATGCATAAACTAGTATTAAATATTTGTGCATGTGATGATGATTTAAAACACACCATAAATGAATGAATGAGGTTACCACATAAAAAGCTAGTTCCTGAAAAAAAAATTGACCATTTACATAGTGAAATTCTCTTCTGGGTGCATAATAAATAAAAAGGTTAACCCAACATTCCTTGTGGGGTGTTAATTTCATATTTCCTAATACATTTATTATAAATAATCTTTGGTTTAACACACTGGATATTAACACTTGAAGTATGAGAATCAACCATAACCTTTATCATTTAATATAAATTGTGGAGAGTAACTCATACATGTGAATATGATGTTGCAAGCCTCCAATATTTATACTCATGAACTGAGAACATCGAAAGAAAAGAATTTAAAATAACTACACTTAGGGTTTCATGTTGTGTAAAACTGTCATTCAATGGGGTGTTCTTAAGAAGTAGTGTTTAGTCGAAGCCAAAGATATTTGAAAACAAAAGTTTTGTATCTTCCTCTCACACCTTGGAAATTTATAAATTCAATTGGGGGGGTCCAAGATGGCATATATAAACACACGTACCCACATACATGATTATACATTATGAGTATACGTAACGGACTCTTCCAAGATTATTTAACTCTTGAAAGACTATCAAAAAAAGAAACTAAAATTATAATGAGGAAATTCTTAAAACATCATGTATATGTTATAACTACATATTTCAGAACATACATGATCAAGTATAAATGTTTTCTTTCAAATATGATTCCATGGATTTCATAGTTCTTTAAAAAATTTGAATGTCAAAAATACAAATCTTTAATCTCAAAAATGATGTTTATGAATATCTAAGGGCTGTGTATATTATACATATATATTTCCATATACATATGTATATATTTAACTGATTATGTAATTAAGGAATAAAACATATTCTCATGGAGTGTCCATGCATAGGGTTTATTAATACCCTGTAACTCAACATCTTGCAACTCTTATTTGAGAAAAGAAAGAATTAACCTCAAACCATAAGGTGATATATATTTATATTTCCAGTATTTATTAATATATATTCATACAATATAAAACCCAACAATCTCGGAAAATATTAATCCCCTACCATACCTTGAAAAGGAAGAGAGGCTCAGGTAATGCTGGAAAACTCAAAGGACTTGTTGAGGTCCGTAAGAGGCTTGTGGGAAAGGAATAGAGAGGTTCTACAGATGCATCAGTGTGTTTTTTATAAACCATGTGGAATAATTTAATGCAAGTGTATGGAATCCGAGGCCCATGTGGACTTAAATGAAACTAGTATTCAGCCCTTGTAGAATCCGAGTGAAGGGGGGAGACAAGCAAGTGTCATGGGAGAAGAAAAATGGACAGATATATGGTGTATAACTACTAGTTCAGGGAATGCCACAGGGTGAAGACATCACTTCGAGAAGAAAAATGGGATAAAATTAGATGGCCAGGATCAGATCTGGCTTGGATTCAATGGTCAGGATGCGTTCGTAGTATAAAGGTAATGACTGGCTTAGATTAACTCCAGGTCTGATCGGACGGCCCGAGATTGAAGCGGCATTTTAAAAACCTCGAACGATAATGATTAGATCACGCTGGATTGAACGGCCCATGAAAACTACGGTGAAATTCACAGTTGCTGAGGGTTGCATGCAGGGTCGAGATCAATGGCCCAGATCACGCGCTTCGTGATCCAATGGCCATGATAACTTTTTTTCAGAAAAAACATGTCCCACATCGAATCGGGGAGGCTCGTGCTGCTTCCTTTTAAGCCTAAGCCTCTGGTCCATGATTCAAAAAACACACAGTGCACACGTAGGGGGCCTTACACATGGGCTCTCGCCTCCCCTATAGGCCTTGGCCTACCCATAGCCACCATGGCCTTATGCCCGCACCGTGCACTCATGTGTTCTTGTTCCCATGCGCCCTTTGGGGAACCTATGACCAAACTCGGTCTGGCCTTGGCTTGGGCTCTGTGCTAGGCTCAGCCACCTAGCGTGAGCTGCCTCCCTCGGCCCAGCCATAAAGGGCTGGCCCTTGAGGGCCCGAAATATTTTTATGAAGCCATCCATAAAAAAAAATAAGGAATACCTAATTATACCATGTCTATTACCAAAATTATTTATAAACATTAAATAATTAACATTCATGGTTATAAATAGAAATTTGAAATACCCACAAATATCTTTTATACTAATATTATAGTATTAAAAAACATAGTTTAATCAAAACATAGTGTAAATATTGGATATTAAACATAGCTTTAGGAAATGAAAAATCTTTAAATCCTATTTATAATATTTTCAAATCGTTTCAAATTACTTATTGAAAAACAAAATATTTCACCATAAACAGGAGTTATCTTATAATCTAAAATTCATAAATTTTGGAAAACTATGTTGTAATTGGACATTTTTAGTTATTTCACCACAAGGCCAATGGCTATAATTATATTCATTGGAATAAAATGGTCAGCAAAGGCAATGGTTAGGTTGTTCCCTTATAAAACCTTTCTATATGGTGTCCCAAATTCAAAGAGATTTGAAGAAGATAGTGAACGCCATTCCCTTGGTCCTTACTGTGGACACAATGGCTTTGGACATTCTTATGTTATTTATGTCAGATTCTAAGGACCCATACTTTCTTTGGGTTATCATTGTTTTAAGTGGTCTCCCAGTGATTCTGATAGGATTTTTAATATGTATATTTGGTTAGCATGTTTACTCTATTGATCTCTGTGTATTTTAAACACAACGGGGGTTTTAGTTAAATGAAAAGTCTTATGTCCTTTTGTGTGTCTTACTCGATTTCATTCAAATATTAATTAAAACCATATAATTAACTTCTCATGAGAAACAATTTTTTCCCGTTATTCAAACAAAATTAAAAAATAACTTATCAATACATGTGGTTTGAGTTTTGGGGTGTTACAGTAAACTATAACAGTATCATTATGCAATTCTGATTACTCTTAGAAATGATCTACGTTAGAATGTAAACATTATTCATCAATAAATATAATTTTTTATCCTATATAAAATGATAATTTTCTATCAAATGTGTATCTACATTAATGAAACTACAATAATGATGTCACCCATTATGATATATATGAAAAAGTGATAGAATTATATTCATAACCTAAAACAATATGAATTCTTCGGATACATAAATATTTTCAGTTTACCAAAATATTGGGTTGGATTTATTAACAATAAGTTTTAAATCCTGAAGAATATGTGTTGGATTTTTGGACCAGGAATAGTGTGTTGATGTTTCCCACCATGGGAATGGGGACTCCATAAAGGTGGTAACATTAATGATGTGGAATAATAAAAGATAAATCCATGTCCATAGCATAATGAATGCTGATAAAAACATTCATAACATGAGAAATTATATAGGGACCATATTGTAGTGGCCCTCGTGGTGCGATGGGAGTGTCCTTATAAGACAGATGGAATCCAATAATGGGTGTAGTAGATGATCATGGAAGCCTTTAGAAATAATAATATCTATATGAATAAACTGAATATACAATTACAAAAAGATGAGTATGGTGATTGATAATTCTTCTAATAAGACACAAGGAAGGTCAAAGTATCCATATTGATGAAAGTGGTGTGATACAGTAGTTCATATGAAACACATGAAACATAAGAGGAACATGTCACAATTTTCAATGTGTTATGGTGAAAATGACTAAAGACTCTACACCTATTCCAATTAAATTGTTTATTGGTAGGTGGAATGTAAAAATTTAGAGATATAATTATGACAATGTTTGAATGGGTTTTCAATGTATCAAGATTCATTGGATTCAGTTTTAGGACATAGTTTTATCATGATTAAAAGGATCCATGTAGTGGTTATTTTGGTGAATTAAATAGTTATTTGATTAATGCTAAAATAGTAAAGTAATTGATCTATGATGTAGATATTGATTGACTGCACTAATACAAATAAAATGAACAATGGACGAGTTATTTGAATTTGGTTAATAATCATTATGTGAAATGATATGTGAACTATTTAATAGGAATTTCCTTTCTATATTTTAACACACGAGAATAAAAACTTATAACAGACAAAAGTATAATTTTCGGGAGATCTTATGAGTAGATGATATTATAGAGATTATGATACACTCTGTATTCACTAATCATTTGAGTGATATGAATCAAGGAGTAATTCAAGAGGAATAGATTTTTTAAGACACAAGGTATTAATGAAATTGAGGTGAATAAATATATCTTTAAATATCATGGTATTTTAAATAGTAGTATATATATTCCTTAACAATTGTAGACCTTGAATAAAGTTGTTTCTTTATAATTTCAAATCCATATTTTGAAGGAGTACATCACCATAGGTCTTTCTTTTCTAAATCATATTTACAGTGTTGTTTTATCTTCTAGTGGTCACTATAAGTGGTGCATACACTGTGGAATATCTATGGTATTATTTTGATAATATATTATAGAATCTATGTAGGGGGACTAATTATCGTGATAAAGAGTTTTCATGGAAATCCTATCATTATGGAACACATGTTATATCTTTTAAAAATATTACTGTATATGAGGCATTGTTTAGAGATTTATTATGATTTGGTCCAGAAACATCACTAGTTAAGGGGGTTTAGTTCCAAAGAAATAGAATTTTAAAAGAAAAATAGGATCATTGGTTCACCTCGTCGTCCTTTAAGTGACCAAATTAGATCATAACAAGTGGTATCAATAGGATGGATACCTATAAATTACCATGGAGAATGAAGTATCAACATGCTTTTAATAACTGAAGAGTTCTAACTTTTGATGGATCAAACGAATATTTTTTTAGTATTAGGATTATTAAAATCTATTCATTTATCATTGAGGTTAAAGGATCTATTATATGGAGATTTATAACCATTCATGGAAATGCTAATATTCCATATGGTGATAAAATAAATTTATAGATTGATGTAAATTCAAAAAATGAAATTTTGATGTCTTTATTATAGATGTTTTTACTCAGGTAATGAGTCATTTAACTAAAAACAATATGTGGAAAAATTTAGGAAGCAACTTATAAGGAAATATCAAGGTAATAAAATCTAAGATACATGTTTAGTGGATAAAATTGGATGATAATAAGGTTGTTTATTTGTTATATACTGATATATATTTTACGTCATTGCTTGAAATGTTCAAAAATATTTTTGGAATTGGATAGAAACATTAAAAATACACACTAGTGCAGAAACATAAGAGGAATATTCAAAATAAATTTTGAACCAATGGTAATATATATTTAAGATCATGAAGATCATTATGTAGATGAACTTCAAAATATTTTAATATTATATGAAATGAGGAAGGAATTTACTTTCAAATGGTATGAAAATTTTGATATTTCCTTCATTGTAATGAGAATAGGATAAATTAATGTAAATGATGTTTTTAATGATTTATATGGGGAGGATGATGAAGATCTAAGCCAAATTTTTTCTCTACTACCAAAGAGATTAATGAAGGTAAAATTGTAAGGGAATATGTAAACTAAGTATTATATTTTTCAATTAAAATAATATTGGTCATGTTGGAAAAATTTACCCATATAAGAAGGTCATGAAATTAGAATTTGAAAAGGTATAATAATTAATGTAATGGAATAAATGATATATTAATAATAAATATTCCAATAATAAAAGAAGAATATTCTTGATAAATTAAGAATACTCATCAAGAAATTCTGAGTAGGATTTCAAAATTATTGATCATGTGATGAAAGAATTATATTCATAAAATAGTTTAGATGGTGGAGAACATAGAAGGAAAATTTAATGTGAAATGAAAGGTAAATTGGAATATTTTCTTGATAAAATATCAAAACTCAAGAATGATAAGATAAATATGATTAAATCGGACAAGTAAATGGATAATAAAATGATTACAGTTGATAAAGAGGAAAATGATCCTATTCATAATGAAATGGATGCCCTAGTCAAGAATGTATTATTCTATGTTTAGGAAATAAAAAAAATCTAATTATTACTGATCATGAAACATTTCTATGTGAACATGGAGAATAGTTGGATTCTATACAAGAATAGTTATTGAAGAAAAAAATTATTTTTGTTATGGTGTAAAATAATTTCAATTATATGATATAATACATTAAAATATATATTTATATTATAAGAAAATACTCTAATAATGAATGATATATAGGTTCAAAGGAATGCGGTAAGACTAATCCATTTTATCATTAAAATGTTACTATTATTTCTAAGAATGAAGGTGTTAAATTTGAATTAAAAAATATACCGATAAATAAGGATCAAAAGAAAAATTAACTATTAGAGGAAGAGAGGAATGTTCCATGTAATCTAAAATACAAATTGACACAATGTCACAAGGTAGACAGAAAACCACTCATGATGATTCTGAAATCCGTCAAGGAAATCAAAATTAAAGGGATATTTTTTGTTTCATGGAATTTTAGAACAAAACAAGATTTTATATTGGCCTACCATGTCTTTATCTCTATAGAGGTATGGAAAAGGGGGTGTTTTTTTTAAAAAAATTCTTATGATAACAAAAATAAATTTTTTTCTCTCAATAGAAGAGGTAACATATTTTGATATTTCACCTAAAATTTGTGATTTGAAATAATAGCAATTCTAGTAAATGTGTGATCATGTTGGGTATGCCTTAAGAAATTACATGACTATTTTCCTCCCTAAGACGAAAAATAAATAAAAAACATTAAAAAGAAGTAATTGTAGATTTCATTAAACCTAAGTTGAAAATCATTTCATCACACCAAAATAATAATTATATTATAAGGAATGCATGATCATGTTTATGAGGAATATCTAAACATGTGCATCAAATTTAAATGAACAAATGTAACTCTTTATTCCCATAATATTATATATATATATATATATTATTAACATGAAAAGAATTAAAAGATATTTTTTAGGACTTCACTTCTAGAAAACATAGAGGTTGATTTTCTCATGGAGTACCTCTACTAGATAGAGATGATCGGATTGCATCCCTTTAGGGGGTCATCTTTTAAGAAGAAATTTTTCAAATCATGAATTTATGAAAATATAGATAAAATTATTAAATAGTGCATGAGAATCATAATTTAACTTCATTTTCATGAATATGGTTGAAAACTTTATTAGGGGGGAGTGTTTTATGATCAAAATTGGGTGAAAGGGATAGATATATTTAATGAACATCGCCTTTTTTCATATAGTTTAGAGATTTGTAAAGGATATTTATATCAAATTTGTTTCTAACAGCACCATGATGGAATATTTTAGAATGTATGAGAAAGTTATCACATTATGATCTTTTAGGGATAGAATAGATAACATTGATTATATATCATTTTTTTCTACACCAGTATGGCCCAAGTAAACAAAGTGTGTATTAATCAATGGATATTTTATAAGGACCATTTGATATTATTCCTCTCCATAATGTGTACAATGATGTAAAAGATGTTTATTAGAAGAAAATATTAAAAGAACCCATTCATTGATATTTGAAAATTATTGTCAATAAGGTGGATTAATTTTTTTTTGATGAAGATGATTATATTCATCAAAATCCCAAGGGGGGTTATTAGGTTTAAATTTTTTTTAGTTGGATGTGTAGGATTTTTTTATAATAAGGTTTCATTCAAGAATAATTTGTGTAGGATTCTCACACTACTCATGGGTTATTTATGTTTCCCATCATGATTGATGTAATGGCATAGAGATTGGTGTGTTGAATATGCAGATGAAGTAATGATTAGGTCACTCACATAACATAATGTGTGTTATGAAGAACATTCCCAACAAAAGTAATTGTAAAGGGCCCATGATATAGTGGTCCCCGTGGTGTTCTTGTGAGTTCCCTTATGAAAAACTAGAACAAAATGGTTGAATCATAACCTCATAGAATCCATGGTATAAATGAAATACTTAAATAAAATGCAACTACTACGACTCTTTAGAGGATGCTGTGGTGATCGATATGCCTCCATGAATGACAAGAGGAATAAAAACATATTCACAGTTTTTGTCATGGTGTGATGAAAGATCCCCTATAACGAACATGTAATAAGATATCACCACACCACAATGTTAAATAAGTTGAGTCTAAATTAGCACAAGATTCCATACCATGCCATGGTTAATGGGGTATTCACATATGAGTTGCAAAACATGATAGAGACAAATATGAATATGATTGAATGGTTATTCAGTTTCCAAAGAATAATTGGATTCTGTTGTAGGAATTAATATAGAATGATTTTGATAATGAAAGAAATATTTATTTAAGTGTGTTAAAGAGATAATTTATTTACGATACATGGGGAAAATAAGTGACGCATGATGATTTTATGGCTTGAAAATGATGTTGTAAATATTGGGAGTTGTGGGGAAGTTATGAGAGGTTTTCAAAGACCTATATTGTGTTTTGATCGTTTTCCAATTCAATTTTAATCAATTTTATACATTCAAACATAGGATAAGGAAAATTGTAATGGAGAAAGGCCAAATGTGTGGGTGATCTTAGAAGAAGAAGACTTTCTAAGGGATTGATACACAGTATATCAATGAAATATTTTAGATAGAAAAATCTAGGAGACCTTATTTTGGACGAGACATTCTATTAATCTATGTATTCAAAAATTTATGTAAAATCTAGATCACAATAGATATGTAACGTGTTTTAGGACCTGCAGGAATGTTCAAAAACATATGATGATCATGAAGAATGGTATATGTGTTGACCTGATGAACCATCTATTCATGGGGGAGGACTTTTCCCGATGCCTTTGTTTTGTGGATATTCATTTTATGGATGTTTTGTTTTCTACTAGGATCTATATGTGGTGTATAAATAGTGTAATTTGTGTTTCACGACTTTGATGATATAGTGGGGAATCCTTATCAGGGGGACTAACTAACATGAGAATGAGTAAGATTGAGTAGCCAAACCTTGTAAACAATTATCAAATGTTATATATTTTATTATTCATACGAAGAATGGTTTTTTGATTTTTCTATTCTTATTTAGAAACATTATTCTTTTTAAAGGGTTTTTTCTATTTGGAGGAAACATTAAAATGAAAAAAAATCACATATTCACTCATCCACTATTAGTGATCCAATAAGATCCTAACATAGTCATAATGGCATTTAAGAATATTTGAAATCAATATAGAATATAGGAGAGACATTATGAATTCAATTATTCATGAAAATAGAAAACCTAATTCTTTACTAAAACGTGATTAGGATATTATAATGGAATCACATGGGTATATCTTACATGAACCATAAGATACATAAAGGTTCTAGAAGAAGATAATTATCTCATTGTGAAGTATCCAACTAATTTTTTAAACAATTGAATTTTATGATATGAGAATAATTATGAATTTAAAGACCAAAAAATTTATTTCAAGGATTAATTGACTTAAGAAACAAAATCAAGAAAAACCAAACCAAAAAATATAATTTATTATCAATTTATTCCAATAAATAATTACCTTAAAAAGAAATTATATCATCATGGAATAATTTATGGACCAATTGTTGTTGTACCATAAATATTAAATTAATGTTCAAGGGTATAATCTCTCTAGAAATGATAACTACCCAAATACCATAAATCTGTAAACATTAGTGTAGAAATCATCGATTGTTAGCACATATGATTCTAATACTTTCATCATTCTTTGATGATAATCGTAAGGATCTCTTTGAGGTAATAATAATTATTATTATTCTTTATAATGTTGAGATGGTGTAGGAGGGTGATTGATATTTTTTATGAGAGGATTCTTTAGGACGATCTCTATAAGGAATGGTAGAAATATCTCAAATATTTCATTGTGAACAGTAATTTTTTGGCTTGAGAATGTTATAATTATGAATACATATACAATAGTTTAGAGACTAATGATGGAACATGATCCCTTATCGTTATCATAATCCTTTAAAACCACCATGTATAACTAATAATTTTATTATTATTATTTACAAGACATGCACTAGCCTCAGATATAAATAAATATTCTCTCTAGAATAAATAAATTTCCATTTATTAAAACAATATTTAATATATATTTTCTAATAATAAAATTAAATAAGAGCCATAAATCCTTAATTTATAAGAGCCTGTATAATTACTAATTAATGAAATAAATAATTGAAACTTCATTATTCAAGGATAAAACTATAATATCCAACAAAAATAGAGGATAAATGTTTATTAAATTTTCAAATCAAATTTATTCTCTCGAATAAATGGTTAATAAGTAATTAGGATCAACCTAATGATGAATAATTATTAATCCATATATAGTAATAATATTAATTTAGCATATTACAATTATCTTGAATTGTACTAAGATTCAAGATATACTTGCTGTGTGACAATAGATTCCCCTTTCTCACTAGCATCTGTGGGAACCGCCTAATGTCCATAGGGAGAATATAGAAACATTATAATGAACTGATAGAGAATATTGTTAATGTTTCAATGATATAAAACATCATATGAATATAATTTTTTAATGTTAATCCATTGGTCATGATATCTATAGTCATGCAGGTTTTAGACAGGTGTCGTCAACCTATATTCTCAAGGTCTCTTTCATTGATTTTATGAAAATGATATTTCCAATAGAATGATATATACATGGACTAAATAAGCTTGTTAAATTTCACTAAAAGGGTTGGTATATAATCTTTCATAAAATTATATAATGGGCAAATCCTTTCTCACAATATTCAGTAATACCGTATTAGGTGTGATACACCTATCACATACAACATCTATAAGAACATATGTTGTCATCGTTTATTGAAATACATAAAATCACAAGAAACATGTTGTGAATTAATAGTAATCTTAAATTATATGGACCATTCTATACTTCCGAATATAGGAATATGCAATTACACATAGAAACATGTATTTCATACTAGCAGGTATAGTTATCACAATAATATTTCTTAATATTACCATGGATGAACATCATGAGGATATATTTAAATGTCATTTGGACCATACCCCTAATATAGTATTTTCTTTCAGTCTCATAAAATTCTATCAAATATCCATTGATAAAATCATTGAAAATAAAAAAATTACACCTCTAGGTTCTTATCACAATAAGGAATGTCCATGAATTGTTTTATGATAGATACCCTAACGATGTTAGAACATACAATTTCATACATAATAACTATCACGGTGTGAGACTAAATTCATTAATTTTCAAAATCCATGAATAGTGGTAATCCAAACGTATATATAATTTGGTTCAAAGTAACTAACTCTAATATAACCCCACCTAGCCTAGAGCCAACTACTAAAACCCATTATCCCATTAGCTATCACATGATATTCATTCTTTTGTTGAGATTATGATTTATTAATGGGTTCTAACATGTTCTATGTCATTAAAAATCAACTCACTAAAACCTCAACGCTTAAAAAAATAACTCAAGTGGTGATTGTTTTGATGTATGTGTTTCATCCATGAATGTAACTTATCTCTTTCCAAGACCCCCATTTCATTATTATCCCAATAAAATGTGATAGACTATTAAATTTTATAAAACACATCGACATATTGGATGATTATGTGTATCCACATTACATGGATGAATCATAAGTATTAATATACTTAGTTTACACAATAGAATATTAGATTATTTTATACAGGAAACTCTTATTAGTTACATTTCCTCTATTAAAAAGGAAGACATATCTTATCCATCAATTTATACCAGTATAATTTATTTGGAGACATGAATCAGTATATCCCCTAATAACTTTTTTTCCATTTCCAAAAAATACTAGGAACAAATCCATAATACACCTCATCTACTTTGGAATATCCTTAACAATAATCCAATATTTTTCACTAAAATCAACCTTATATACTCATATGAATATCAAGGTATTAGAATCATCAGGTCCAGTAAATAACATAATATACATGATAGAACCTATCTAGTTACAAAAGTTATCCTACTCATCTTATATATTTCCAATAGTTTTTTCGGAATAATTTTCTTGGAAGGATATATACCATGTGATACTAGAAAAAATCCCATATTAGATTGTTCTGTATTTAATACCTTTAGTTTTTATTCATGTTATGTGCCCTATTATATCCCATTATTCGACTATGATTAATGTTGATTGATCTTGATCCCATGAATGAAGGCAGCTTCACCTAATTCCCTTTTGGAGAAGCAATTTCTTAACCATTCCTTGACTGAATATAATACCGGTATTTCATCTCCAATATTAAATATTTCATTGAAATATATTACAAGTAAAATGGACATAATCCCAATACACTACTTTTATAGACATGAATAAAATTCCTTGCTTATGTATCCAAATTCTTTCACGAGTTTATCAAACTAAATGTTCTATAACCTAGATGCATGATTCAATTAATAAATAAATAAATATATATATAAATTTCATACCTAATTGTAATTACCATAAGTCAAAATCCCTTTTGGTTTTCCCATATATACATGTTATTTATGGTCTCCATTATGGAATATTTCTTGACATCCATAAGCTATATCTCATTGTCATGGAATGATTAAATTTAAATTAGTATTTTTATTTTTTAAATATGTAAATTGGATAAAATGTTTTTTCATAATCAATTCCTTCAAATTTTTAAACCCTTTATCTGAATTGAAATCATTATTGGAACTCACTTTACCTTATAATTTTTATTTTCAATTGAATACCATTTTCACCCAATGGGTTTTACATCAACTAATTGGTCAACTAGAATCCATAATTACTTCTATTAAATGGTATCAACCATCAAATTCTGGTTTTTTCACACATCAATTTCTAATATATAAACTTCCAATTTATGTGAAAAAGGAAAATTGTTGTTATCTAATAATGAGTCACCATCCTGGGTGACTAGAAAACCATAAATTTCTAGTTATCTAACCACTCTAGTGATCTTATATGGTACTTCTATCTGAGGATAATTAGAATACATGTGGACATATAGAATATATACTTACAAAAACTCTGGTATATATTTATTATCATGTTTTTAATGTAAATAATTCACCAAATATCCTTCTAGAGTTTTTGTTCCCTATCTAGAGTAGTTTAATACCGATTGACAATGAATATATTTCCTAAATGTTTGTATAGGTATTATTCCATTATTTCCTTAAGGTGCCTCAAAAAGACACACTTTGGTCCATGGGGTTCAAATGTATTTCCGAAAGATACATTTACAGATAGTTCACAACACTATACACACAATTTTGAAAACTCATATTTTGATTCAGACAATAACTCATAACTGTTCAATTTTATCTTTTAGTTGGAACCTGGTTTCGAGTGTATACAACAATCTATATCAAAAATCCTCAAAAATATATTGGAATAGCTACAAGTCTCATCATTAACTTGACCTTAATAAGTGAACTATTTTTTATACATTCACTAACAATAATCTGTTATGTTGTTTCAAGGGGAGAGATATTTTTAAATTTCCTACACTCCCATTAGAAGTAAACGAAACAATGTTTAAGAAATTCACCAAATATTTTAAATGGAATCTTCCTTATATTATTAAAAAATTATTTTTCATCGTTATGCATTAATGACAAGAATTTATAAAGGATTATGATTTATACCTTCTCACATAGAAAAAACCATATCTATTGAAGTCATCAATAAAAATACGAAGTATAAATACCTACATAAAGATTTTGTTAGAAAATATTCAAAAACATTAATGAATAATTATTCTATAAGGTTTGTGGACCATTAAACTTCCCCACAAAATTTTAATTTGGTTTTTTTCCCTCTTAAATAATCATGAAATCTGTCAAGTGGATGATCTCAAAAAATATTATGAAACTATCTAAATAGAGAGTCATCAAGTTATACTCATTTATAAAACCAAGTTGGTGATACCAATATTTGTGTGTGATATGATTCATGTTACCCTCATTATATCTCAATTTACAATACATCTTTTATAAAATCTAATACATAAAGAACCTTATTAATATGTGCTATATGGAAACATATTATTTCATTATAAAATAAGCTACTTTAATTTTTGAAAATTAAAATAAATCAATTTATATCAAGGTAGGATATATAAATTATGTCCACTAAGAACATTATAATTATTTTTAAATCCAAGACCAACATTGTTGGGAGTGGAATATGGTAGAATCATGTAAACAAGGAAACAATTCATGTACCATTGGATACACAATGATATACCTATCCTCCAGTAATCTTATAGACTCTATTTAGCTACTATAGTTGAATAGATATGTGAGTAGTAAAAGATATATCTAATATATAATTAGTATATATATATAAATATTTCCCTCTATAATTAATGTGCTTACATCATTTATTTGATTCTTTAACTAGGTTCAGTTCTTCTTCCAGTGGACTGACAATTCACTTACAATGAATATTGATTTTTTCATTCAACCATATTTATATTATCCTATTCTAAAAAAAAAATGAATCTCAAAAGCCTTAGACTTGGTGTGTGTCCTGTGTCCCTTTTCATTTTTCTTCGTCTTATTCACAATATTTATCGTACGTTTTTACACCAAATTCAATTTTCAACTAGGTGATACAATTTAAGGACTTCTAATTTAGAGTTATAAATATCTATCATATTATAAATTACAATGAAACCTAATAATATATAATAAAATGAATACAATTTATATTTTCAACTAATTACGGCTCTTAAATCATAAGATGTCCCAGTAGTCTATTTATTTAATAAACTTTTTATGGTCTCAGACCTAGTTCGATTAAAAGTAATGAAACTATTTTTGATAGAGAGTGTGATTCCCAAATCCCTATAACATGAATAATTAAAACTATAAGTAGAGGTCTAAGGTTGTACAATAGGGAGAATGTACCCTCTTTATCATACTAGAGCCCAGTGGTGGATAATAACAAAAATCAATGTCAAAATTATCATAATATAACTACTTAGATAGACATCCAAAAAATAAATATTTCATAAATAATACCAAATATCATATAAAAATAATTATTCCATGATGTTATATAATATAAAGAGTATATGAAACATTAAATAAGACTACATGAGTATATGATATACAAAATATACTAAAAGGGTAAAAAATGTTCAATAGCATTGCGAGTATAGTCTATATCCTATACCCTTGTAATATGTCCTAGTACATAAACTCAAGAATACATAGATGGGTGATTCCCTTTGTCCTAAAAAACATCCATGATGTCTTTCTGGAAACCAATATAAGTATTGAACATGGTTTGAGTATAACTCAGCAGTACACTACTATACATTCTATAATAAACCCAGTCAATGAAAATAGTGTATAAAAATGTGTGATTATAAGATTTTTTTATGTAAGGTAATAGTATTTAACTACCCAATAAATAAATTTAAGATGTTCTAGGAGAAGTCTATAAATGGATAATTACTATGTTTTGTAGTTAAAACCCAACTATGAAACACACATGATGTATCAAGTACCAGACATGTATGGGTCAGGATACAAGGACATTAGATATGGATTCTTAATCAAGTCCAAGGTGTTCATCCAAGAAAACCATGTATTATGGTATTAATACAAGTTATAAGAACCTAAATCCCATGTATGTGGTTTCTCCAATTTGTTTTAGGAGTTTTTCTTGGGTAATCTCAACATATGTTTTGGGTGGATCATATAACAAATATATGGTGTTTTTAGAAATCCAAATCTATGGATATGATCAAAGGTATCTTGTTCTAGAATATTTAAATCATTTTTTGGTGTCCTAATAGAATTACTTTAATCAATTTTATTCTTCATTATCCAATTTCATGCATATTATTTAATGGATTCCCAATATCCAAATCCAAGCCTTTCTACAATTTACACTACTAAATAAGAATTAACCAATAACTTATCTATATCATTTTAATATTCTATTTTACACCATTAAATTTCCTTTAAATTTTAAAAAATTGTGTTTAGGTAATTTTTCAAATGCTTAATAACTCGTTTAATTCATATAAAATTCCACTAGAGTGTGGTATGGACAATACATCACACTAGATAGCTTAATCATAATAATTTAATGAAACCCATCCAAATGGGTGGTTTTGTTTGAGTTTGTTGACCACCAACCATTGCAAGGTATCCATGGGAATCATGATCATGGTATAAAAAATTTATTTGAGATATTATAATTTTTAGATGCAGCCCATGGAATGTCTAATGTGGACCACAAAAATTAATTATATATACATCTATAATTTATTGGTAAAAGGTATAGACCATATACTTAATTCTATAAAATGACACCTCATCTAAATAAGATTTAGAATTTCTCTTTAACAGAATAAATCACCAAACTGTATAAATGCAAAAAAATATTGATCATGGTATTTTATGGAAATAATGAATAAGATGTTATGATAAACCGGTAAAAGAAGGATGTGGATAAATATAGTTACTAAGAGGATCACATCATGTTGAATGGAACTTTAATTGGGTTTTTTTGTGGAGGTGATACCATTACTCCTAGAAGATATAGAGATGGCGCTTAATGTGAGGGATGGCTTGAGTGAAAAATGTGAGAAGTGATAAAGGTAAAAGGTTTAAAGAACCAAAGTGAAAAATAAACATTTCACACATTTTATGGGGTGAATGGTTTTGATGTATAGTTAGGAAAACCATGCACTATGTCGAAGAATTGTCCCATTGTACCCACCCTATATTTTCTTGACACATGATTAGACATACTAAACTAAAATCATCAATGCTAATTGTCCATGGAGTCCTCCACCTCACACAGCCAGGAATATGGTTTAACTGACCGCATGGTTCCCATACTCAATATACCCCCAATTTTATGTATGTTTTTCACAGATATGATACATCCCATTAATTATAATTAAACATCACTCTTTTTATTTGAGACACTTGTTTGGGTATCAATGTTATCCTTAATTTTAAACCTATCATGAACCCTACTCTGAATCAAAAAAAAAGTATCTCAGGACTCCTAAGAAGCATTGTATGCTCATGAAACAATTCTTAATAAACCGTAGACTAATATAAGGAAAAAACTTATTTTAATTGAATACATAATGATCTAGGACTCTCTGAAAATCTAGGATCTTACAACCTTCCAACAAAAAAACACCTCAACCCAATGTTTCCCTAAAGGTGGTTGAGCATCATATGAGAACAACTCCTACAACTAATCATGTATGTTGGACTCTAACTCCCAATTACTATCTTATACATGTATTTTATACCAAATAACTTATATAGGAGTAATGTTCCTACCTCATAGATCATTTTTCCTATGATAAAAAATATGATTAGCATACTCCTCAGAAGAAGTATCAAAATCATACTCTACTTCATCCGGATGGAGGACACGAGATTATTCCACATGATAATGGTGTAATTGAAAAACCTAATAGCTTTTAGTACTATAACTATATCAATACGGTAGTTATATCCAATAAGGCACTTATCCTACCCTCTTTAAAACTTCAAGATATCTAAAAAATCTAGGTGAAATATTGAATTTCCTATGAATTCCTCGATTCCACAATATTGGTGAAACAAGAATGAAGGCCCTATCCCAGCCCTTGAAATCCAATGTCCAATAGTGATGTTCTATATAAGACTTATTCCTAGATTTTGAAGTATCCAAAAGATTCCTAATAATTGGTACGTAATTGGATGATTCTAGAACTAGATGTGGTCTATGTAGCATTGCCTATACTGCATCTAACAAAAATAGGGGTTAATGAAATGGCCTACCATATAAGTCCCTATAAGTGGCTATCTTAATATTCTAATAGAATTTATATTTGTAGGATAACTCATAACGAGATAATTATTTCTCATAAGAACATATAAAATCAAGGAATCATGCTAGAAGCATTCCCTCTAGAACCTGTATCATATCCTCAAAATAACCATCAACCTAATGTTGGTATTCTGTAATAAAAAGTACCTATGAATCAAGGGAATTATACAACTCCTATAAAATGGGATGTAAAGTTATCATACGTATTAGATATAATGGCCTATTGAATTCCATGATGTATTGTAATCTATCAGACATAAATAATTTTAAGGTTATATACTAATAAGGTCTCCCTAATCATAAAGAAGTAGGCGAGCTTCATCATTCTATCCACATTAACCTATATTACGTCTGTTCCATGAGGGTATTTCAATAAACCCATCATGAGGCCTATAGTGAAATTTCTCCATTTCCATATAGGAATGGGTTACAACTATAAAACATCATAAGTCCTCTGGAGTTCATCCTTTACTTTCTAATAGGTGGAACACATTGTAATGAATCCGGTGATGTTATTTTCCATCCCCAGTCACCAATAATTGTAGTGCAAGTCAGTTATATCTTGGTAAGACCAGGATATACATCCCATATTGAGGTCTTATGTTCTTGCATCAGGTCCTCTCACACATCCATAGGATCACGGATATGCCTATGAATAAATAAGATCTCATGGTCATCAATATTCCAAATCGGTGATGGAACATCACTTGAAACACTTTCACTAAGGACAAATATTTCATGATTGGAAAGGTGTGTCATCTTTACATGATCCATAAGTAAATATTCTACTTCTAAAGTTATATGAATCAGATTTATAATATATACCTACATATCAAAAGTCATATTAGATTAATTAATAATTAAACATTAATTCACCTGAAAAACATAATTCTATGTTTTCCTACTCATATAATCTACCTTTTCGTTGCATTTCCCAAAATTTTATGAAATCATAATTTCAAAATAATCTCAGTATTGAAGCCACATTTATTGTATGAAAATCCATTTACTCTGAGTAATGATGTATTTAATATTTTGTTGATTCAAGCATATAATTAATAGTTCCCCCTATGATTAAGATCTTTAACAATGCAGGGAATGAACAACCATAGCTAGCTCCAGATCATGTGTTGTGTAATTAAGCTCATGAGGCCTAAACATCTGAGACCATTATGTTGTGACTTGATCTCATTTAATTAGAATGGATATTATCCATATTATTGATTCAGCACAATAAAAAATGTACCCCTACTAGGATCGGGGTGAAGGAGGACCTATGTTGAGGTAATTCGTCCTCTAGACTGTTAAATATATATTTTTTAATCATTATTCCATTATAATTTAACATATTTCACAGTGAATACCATAAGAGGTTCTTCAAGACATTACAAATACTGAATAAAAAACCTATAATATTTAGTAATCCAAATGAAACATTTTACAACAAATACATTATTGGGATGCCCCTCGGAATTCATGAATATTACCCTCGATGCATCTAAAAATGCATCTTATTCGGATATAATGTGACCTAATAAGTAAACCATATCAATATAAATGTTTTATTTTTTTATATTATCATATAAATAATTCTTTATAATTATATAAAATATGTTTTCAAGGTGTTCGGAATGATCTAGTATAGTTTTAGAATACCCTGATATATCATCCATTAGAACCACCACAAATGAGACCATGTATAGGTGGACAACCCAAATCCTCAAGTCCAAGAAAAATAATGAATTGATAAGGAAACCAATGAATATTTACATATACTCATAAGGCCCATATGTACTAAAAAAATTAATATCCTTTATATATAAATGACTAACTCATACATGATGATTCCCCAACCTCAAATTTTTTTTAAAGAAAGCAATATCTCGATAGATTCGAATAAAGAGATACCCAATATGAGTTATGGGTCACATGTTATTGACTATAAGGGGATTAAAATTTCAATGATCCATAGAATAACCAAGGGTTATACATATTATAATAGAGAAACGGACATGTGAACCCCATAGTGATGTACCGGTTCATATGAACCCCTTATCTTCCAATTCATATAACTGACTTTTGAGTTATTGAAATATGTTTGTGTTTTTGTGTAAGGAGAAATAGATAATATCATTTCATATCCTATTAGTAAACTCCATCCCTATCTTAGGGGTTTTTCTTGAATGTTGTCTAGGAATACATCCCTAAAATGGATCACTATGGGAGGAAAATTCATCTGACATATCCTCTAATAACATAGACAAATTCCCGAAATTTAACTTTTCAGTCCACCATACCCATGTTTCATTGGTATAGTTTTAGTTTCCTATACATCCTAATCTATTTTTTGAAAATAGTAATAATGATCAAGTGATGTTAAGGACATCATATGATATTTTCATTTGAAATGATAATTTTAAGGTTCTAACTTGTCTATACCATGGACAATATCAATTATCGTCATCTTAAGGATGAAAAGATTCCTTAAGAAATTATATCCACTTATCTCAAGGGGGAATTTCTTACACTAGTGTATTCTCTCTGATTGAATCCCCAATTGTGTATTGAGAGTAATCACTCCATAAGAGTACATAATTTCAATACTAATAAATTTCACAACCGAAAATAATTTAAAACAGTGTGACACACCTGTATAAAATAAAAAAGATAATAACGTAGAGGATACCAAAACCATACCGTAGACTGTTGAAGGTCCAACACTGTTTTCCATAGGAGTAGTATGTGTTCCATAAATATAGTCTAATTTTTAGCCCACAATCACAACATGAATACCCTAAGTATGTCCTCCCATTTGGTGGTGAATAACATAAACCTAACATCCTCAACCTCATCTTTATGCTCATCTTTTATAGCATACTATACTCCAAATCCATTAATGTTGTGGTACTTCTGATCTCAATCAAGAAATAAGAGTTCATATGGATCATCCTCCACTAGAAAATGGGTTCATGTTCCTTAAAACCCTTTTAATATGGCCCATATTACCATAGGTTATTCATAAAAGAAGTGATTTATCACACTAGGGATTCATATAAACATTCTTTCACATAAACGAATTCTATACAACTGTCAGTATAGACACCCAGAATTTAATTTCCCTTATGAGATAAAGTGAAGTGGAACTTCCTATAGCATGATGAATGGGAACACTATCTAGTCATTGAACTACCACACCTGACACCTTCAACATCCCTCAGGTTATTCTTGGTGATGAGATATTGGATCACTATTTCAGAAATGGTGGTGTACTGAATAAAATTAACTTTATAATGGATGGCCTTCCTATGACAATACTCCAAAACCATGCTTTTATTAATTCATCAATAGAAATAGTAGGAAAAAAATATTGGATCTATGTGAAATGTGTTCAGAATTCCATAATAGATTGAGTAGACTATTCTAGAAAACATAAAAAACTCTCTCGATCAGTTATCATTGTCTCTAAAAAATGGAATAAAAAATATATACTAAAAAACATCTAATTCATCTCCCCATACTGACATACTTGATTTAGGACATCCCACCAATGATTAGTGGATCCATGAATCATATAAAGTGAATGAATGAACATCCCATCCAGAAGAATCTATAGATTCTCAAAGATAAATAAGGATCCCTTTATCCATTACCTGTAATCCACAAGACTACCTTCCCAATAAATGATATAGGGTGATACTAATATAACTCCATAGTAAACACTTCTATAGAAGTGGCATGCCGAAATTTTAATTTTGTAATCATCTCTAGTAATAAGAAGCCATATAAAACTATGCATTGGTTCCCATATCTAGAATTATAATAGGTTCCATCGGTGGTACAACATGAGGCAAAACAAATCATATAGGACACACCCCCTTTGACACATGTTGGTCTCCACCTCATAGCGCACGACTCAAGGCCTTTATAGTTTCATATTTCTTCAATACCAAATTAACACCTCATAATATAATTTGATGAAAACAATGGTAATTTATATGATTATAGTATAATAATATGCCCATAATACAATTAAGTCAATGATTATAATATCTTATTCCCAATGCTAGGTCTCAGTGACATAGAATATCATAAAGTGGAACAATAAACCCTACCACCCCAAACTACTATAGTCAATCCTCGATTAAATAATCTTATATTATGTCAAAGGATTCGTTATTTAGAATCAAAAATTAATGTTATATAGGAAAACATCCTTTATGTTCGAATTGGAATCCCCATTTAATGAGAATAATTCCATTTAAGAATTACAAGCTAGATGTAATATATATATATATATATATATATCTAAGGTCAGTTAGACGTATCTATCATTCCCATGTTATAATTTCATATAATTAATAAGTTTCAATTTCCACTTCTTATAATTACCAATAGACTATTATATTTACTCTTAAAAAATAACATGTAGAATATGATGATTCGATTATATGGTTCATCATTCCCAATTTAAATAATTAATATATTTATAAATTACAATTGGAATCCATTTAATTTCATTCTACTAATGTTTCATCTTGTATAATCATGGTTACACAAATAAAATATGTGTTAATTGTTTAGTTACGGTTATTCCATCATAATATGTGGGAAAAACTCATTAGTTTAATGCATAAATGTTAATTAAAAAATTATTTATTCCATATAAGAATCATTATTAAAATAATGGATATATAATTTTTGGAATTATAAAATACTATTGGAAATTCACACAATTTGAAATAAATGATATGGAATATTGATAAAATATCATGTGCCCATAATTATGGATGATCAATTATTCCATTCCATACTATGCGAAGGGTAAAATGAGATCTAAAATTTTAATAAATTACACAATTCATGTGTTGCACCATGTTTTGAAATCAGTACAACTATAATAGAAAAAAAACTAGAATTGTATGTCCCTTAATATGAAAAACAACATCTTCTCTATTTGTAAAACAGACACTCCTTGAAAGATGTTCATTACCAAATTCGGAAATTTCCTTTTCTTCTATCTAGAAAATAAAATTAGTACGAAAAAATAAAAAACAAGCATTGATACCACTTACAATGTCTTGTACATGGCTCACAGAAAAAAAACTGAACATAGTTGGACAAGTTGACTCAAGAACTCCTCCACATATAATAGATGATACCAAAAAATAGTTAGGTTGTAAGGTGGAATGATGGGGATACTATACCATATTTATCAAAGTGGACCACAATGGTGGATAATAACAATAATCAGTGGAAATAAAATCATAATGGAATTGTATAAGTAATGATCCCAAAAAAAGTAAAAAATTCAAAAATAACACCCAATTTCAAATATAACATAACGACTTCATGGTGTTATGAAAAATGAGGAGTATGGTAAACATGAATCATGTATACAAGGGTATATTCTCTACAATATATATGAAAAGGCAAATTTACTATATGCAATAACATCATGAGAACAAGAATAATCAGATTCCGTTATACTCCATCCTAGTTTAGAAAATAAGGATTCAATAGTTGGTTGATATCCATTGTCCCTCTCTTCATCTATTAATTCGATTTAGGTACAAATCGATGACCGAGATAGGGTCTTAATAAAACTCAATAGTATACCACCATTAGTCTTTATTAAAAATCAAGTCTACACAATTAAAGAATAACCATGTGTAGTCATAACAAGAGTAATCTATAAAAAATCGTATGAACTAATCTACTCAATAAATATAAGTTATTTTGTGAGAATTATACGAATAGAGGAAAAAAATGTACTAAAAAACCATCATATATGATATACATCATATGTGTCAGGAAATATAAGTACATGGGTCAAGGTACAGGGACATTATCTTGGGTGTCCTACTAGAGTCTAAAATACTCATAAAAGGTAAAAATAATAATGTATACCTGAAATGGATGGGAAAATTTGTCCAATGCCTGAGGCATTTTCATTGACATTGAGAAGTATTCCCATATTTACCTCAACATAATACTTGGGTAGATCTGACATAACAAATCAGAGTCCATCCAAGAAAGCTGGATCCAAGGAGAGGATTTATGGAATCTAATTCTGCAATAAATTAATGGATCATTAGCGCCATTCCATAATACCCCTCATTAGTGTAATGTAACTTTATCCCATGTCAAGTATAATATTTAAAGGTTTCTAAAAGGCCATGTCAGTTACCAGGCCATTATGTAGTTCATTCAAAAAAATATTCATAATCTAATAGGTCATCCATATAATCACACTCTTCCCTTTTATTTAATTAAATTTACCTTTGAAATTATTAACAAATTGTGTCCAAATAGGTATTATTCATCTAAACAATTTTTTTAATCAATTGAAAATTTCCACCAAAATGTTACAAGCTCAACACATCCCCAGGGATGGTATAATGAATGGAATTTAATTAAACCCGCATCAAGTGGTGGTTTGGGTTGATGTCATCATCCTAAAACAATGACAAGGGGTATAAGAGAATCTAGATTATGGTTTAAACAATTTATATGATATATAACACATTGAAATGAAATGTACAAAATGTATAGTGTGCTACATAATTATGTAATATATAGACCTTAAGAATCTTATAGAGTAGATATAGACCAAATAAATTATCAAGTTTGATGATTCCTAATATAATATCATCTTTAAATTTGAGATAGAATGTAAGAAGTCAGTAAACTATAAAAACGTAATGAAAATACGGCTCGTGATCTCACATGTAAAGAATAGTGAAGAAACCAAGATATATTAAGAATATAAGAATGTGGATCGATTGACTCATTGAGATGCTTGAAACATGATGAAAACACTTGAATTCGACACAAGATGTGAGCTACAACACTAATACTATATGATAGGTAGTATGACCGTTTTTTGGGGAGGTATTTTGTGGTATATTAGGTATGAGTGAATGTTTAAAGGATTAATGGAGAAAATAAAATAGGAGAAAATTAAAAACAGTTATAGGGCATGTTGTTTTCCAAAAAGTTTTAGAAGACGTGTGTCAATCATCCATTAGAAATTTCATATTGTACACACTCCTCATGGGATCAATTCAATGTTAGGGAAATAATTTTCATCCAATTCATGCTCACTATCTAATGATTCCTCCCCATTAAAAATCCAGGATCATGGTTAAAATACCCTTGTTTCTCCCAAGTTCATAATAACTATTAATTCCTATATGTTTTTCTTGGTTATATGGCCTCTCATTAATGGTGAAACAACTATGATCCTCTCCTTTGCGACACACAATTTATCTGTATGGTTAGCACTAATAATCATCCATACATTCACCCTACCAAGTTTCTCAAAAAACTAGAGATACGAGTCCAAAACATACCTCAAATTCTCCATAATATTTCCTTAATCTTTAGGAAAGAATAAATTTATAAAAAAAATTATATAGAAAATTTAAGGAATCTTACCTCTCTAAAAAACCAAGAACATACAAACGTGGACACATGAGACTAATCAATATCTGAACCTCTATGATTGAAATGAATAGTGAATTTGAGATCTCAAATATCTCTTCTATCACATTCTCTATCTAAATATCATGATAGAGAGATAGGAATCTATAGTCATCTATAACCTCATTTTTCATTGTAATCTCATTGTACATTAATGATAACATGAATCATTGGATATCTATTTAAAAATAAAAGTGTTTAATGGGGAGATAATTTTCTTCATCTGTTTAATATTTACCAGTTACTTTATGAATAACAATTTTCAATACATACAATTTCCACTCAATGTGCAATATAATGTGTAATGACCTACAACATTTCAAGATATTAAATCTTCTAATAATTTTTATCTTCTATAATATAGATCATAGGGACATAGTCAAAGTCATATGAATTTTCTATTCTTTATTAAATAGGATACTATTTTTTGTATATTATCTACATTCCAAAATTAGATAAAACATTTAATTTAATAATCTTCTACAATTTTATCAAAATTCAATCGCCCTCACCATTGATTTCAGAATGTCCCATATCATGGATATTATTCTAGAAAGGATCTATATACCTATCCCATACCCAAAAGGTGGGAATAAAAAAAAGTAAAGGTATTTTGGTATATATGTATGTCTAACTATACTAATTTAAAACTCTTTGAACCATTGAGTGGTCTCCCTAATCATAAAATACATCAATTTTAATTCCTCAACACTTACCTCTAAATTTTTATTGGATGGGAAAAGCAAATTACTGCATTAAAATTTTTCATTAATCATAAATAATTATACATTACTCCCTATTATATGAATATTTCATTCTTAGGTATAAGTAAACCCTATGATCTACTGTCTGAATTATAAATCTAGTATTTAATGTTATTTTAATTAGTATTTTATTTGAGGTATTTTTATTTTTATACATACATTTATAATTTAATTATATGAAATCATCATTAATATAAGTATATTTTGACTTAAGTTATAAACCATTTCTTAGCTTAAATTATGCATTACTAAAATTATTTTAATGCAATATTTAATTTTTTTTAATACATTTATTATTTTATTATAATAATGTATCCATAAATAAGATACCATGAAATGAAAAAAAATGTGGTATGATCATTGTTTTAGTAATGGTTGGTTTATGTAGCAGATGATAAATTGATCCATGACCCTAGGGAATAAAATACAAGAAATATTTCAATATAGGGTTGAATCATTCTACATATACCCCAATTTATCTACTGGATAGTTTTCACGTTATTTACAATCCTTAATATCCTCCACCTACTTGATAGTTCGATCCATTACTACAATTACTCATATACATGTGAGGGGAACCAAGGTATCAATTACATATTTACATAAAATAATCTATGGGTGCATCAACCTTACATAATGAGAACGAAAAATTAACACATACATCCAATTTAATTTAACATGTTTTTAACAAACCATTCAATCATAATATATTAATTAGACAAACATATTCATAGTTTACTGTAAGACCATGATCATCCACACACACGTAATGAATATTGATTTAATAAACTAACATTACATTCAATCAACATTAATTTAGATAAAATATGCTCAAATATATTAATTATCATTATTAATTAAACAATTACATTTTATTAATTTATATCCAAATCTATATTTGAGATTCCCAAATATTAATATTTTAATTAAACTGAATAAACTAATTTTATTTAGAATTAACAAAAGTACAAATTTTGTACTTGTTAGTAACATAAAGAATTCATATCCAATCATTCATTCATGAAATATAATCATATACTAACTACTTATATGGAATGTATGTACATGTATTGTCACATCATTTTATGATATTTACTGTTAATAAATTTCACATAAAAATATCTTACTTAAGATTCAAGTAATGGTTTCAATCCATGTGGATTAGTTTTTTTATTACAATTATACATGATATGAAGTTTCAAATATTACATAGAAATTAATTATGACTTTAATATTTATATAACCTATCAAATGGTCTATACAATCAATAAATGAAAAAAATATATATATTTTTCGATTAATTTATTTATTAATTAAATTTAATTTTTACATAATCTTTTTCTATACCCAGTATGAACATGGAATCAACATGTCATGTTTATTTTTTTTCCATCTATCCACAACACAAGCTTGGTAATTGGGAATGTAAGATGGTTGAAGTCATTAATGGGGTAAAAATCATATATAGGTGTTATAATCTATGTGAACTCGGTTTTATATGGTTTTTATCCACTTGTGTCATGTATTAAATACTCAATACATCTTTGATTCATGTATTATATAGTGTGTAAGTTGGTCACAAGACATGTAGTCTAGTAATCCTTGTGCAGGGATGAATTAGTCAAAATACACAATACATTAATACTCATTGCATGCATTTATTTTAGATTAACATAATTAAATCATGTTTTATTCAGGTGTTCTGTAGATTAAAAAACATCATGTACCTATGAGTTATATGTCACTTACTCTTGTGAAATTTGATAAAAATCCTCATCACCTATAGAATGGTTCATCATTTATAGATGATGTAGAAGACAAGAACTCAGAATTATAATATAACAAACTAGTAAACTATAAATCAAATGGAAAATGTAAATGAATAAATCCATCAATAATAAATAAATAATTATATTTTATTAGATGACCACTTTGATATTACTTGACAGTTTCCTATATAGAGATTGTTCCCATTAGTTATTAGCCAACTATGGTTTTTTTAATAAATTAATCATCCAAGAGATGTACAAAAAAAATTACATGGCCGATGACATTAATTTGATGATTAAATGAAATAAACTATTAAACAAAGAAGAATATATCATTAAATAAAATTTATAATTAACTCATGTAAATAAATAGTTAACTCATGTTTAAATTCATTATATATTAATGATTTTCTAGACAAATTTTATTTCAATGTATTTGTGTAAATGGGATTTATGTATCAATTCTACCTAGATGTGAGTTATATGAGCAATATTAACCCCTGAACATCACTTCATAAAACCCTAGGTTCTATACCACAGGATTATTTTGCTTACTTTTTTCATTGATGATCACCATAATAATCACATTGAGTTCAGGATTATTCATCATAATATGTATCGAACATTGTTGGTATTTGAGGAGAGTCACTCTCTATGTTCCTTATAGAATTTTAGTATAATATTTATCTAATGTTGGTGAAAATTGTTTTTAGAAATTTGTTGTGGAAGACCCTGATTAGGTTAGAGGATAATCTAATATTGTTTTACCAGATTTTTATTATATAATAACAATTTCACATGGCCCCTTACCAATCACTTAGTCACTATTGAACCCCATAGTAATAATTATACTATTATTATTTAATTAGAATTCACTTTATTCGGGGATGAAGATATTTTATTTTTGGAAGAAATAAACTAACACATACTCAAATAATATTTCTCAACATATATTTAAACTTGATACATAAATTATTTTGTAAATTTAATGAAAATATATTAATTAAATAATATTTAAATAAATAATTTACATTTAACTATTCGTCTATAAATAAATATGTATTATATTTAGTAAAATAGATAATGACTTTTTATTAAATCTTAATCTCACTATTATTCTCTCGATTCACTCATAACTAAAAAATGATAATAAATCAAAAGTTGAATAATTATTAATCAACTTATGAGAAAAATATTCTGTCAAAATGTTAAAATAATCTAAATATGACTTATCTTCTTAATGTATATAGTATGTGATTCTATAGTCCCATTTCTCAGTGAAATTAGGCATGAATTAATGAAATCTATGCTGAACATCAATCAACATGCCAAAAAACCTATAGAATAAGATTTTAAATTCAAAAAAACATAAAAACTCATAAAAAATAAACTATGTAATATAATACCATAGTCATGTTATCTCTATTAATGAATATTTTACATCAGTCTGATCAACCTATATACTTGATTTCGAATTATTTTGTTATTTAGAAATGAACTTGATAATAGAACACCATGGGAATGGACATAATAAGGTAGTACCATTCTCATAAATGGTCCTGAGATATAAACATCCATCAAGATAAAAAAGGGAGAAATAGCTTCTTTATTTATTCATTAATTCCATATCAGTGGTGACACACCCTATATACCCATGTTCGCCAAAACCTATGTCCTCATGGATTATAAAAAATCATGTGGCACATTTTATACATGAACCGTACTATTAATATCTAAGGACCGTTACATATGTACCCAGATAGTACATCTAATGAAACATAAAAATGGGGAATTTCTACTAGCATGTCCAATTATCAAAACCAACTTTCTTTATATTACCAAGGAAGAAATTTCATAATAGTAGTTTCAAGGTTTTATGAACCCCAAACCGTAATATCCTAGAAAATTTGTTTATAATCAAAAGATACAATTTTTGATATAAAATATTTTTAATAATATTATCATTTCAATATTTGGTTCTCATTAGAAATGGGAACTGGTATGAATTTTAGTATGATATACACCCTTAATAAATTACCATATAAAATATAATGTAGAATACCTATTATAATATGAGAAGAAAATTATTATAAATTCAGAGACCATGAATACATGAAATCATAAAACACATATATTTTTGTTTCAGATAACTGACTCCAACAATATACTAAGGACATACCAATTAAGGTAATGTAATTTTCACTATAATAATTTTGAAAAAGTGTGTAAGGTAAAAATGTAGTAATAGACTAATGATTTAAATTATTAATTCTTAGGGATACATGTAATGTCCTAACCTATTACGTGGATCATATTTTGTTAAGGTTTTTTTACACAATTTTTTAATTTCAATATTCCTTATAATAGACCTTACATTACATAATATTTAAATATGGAACTTTACATTAATAAAATTTATATTACTATGTTTTAAAAAAGGAAATTTTTATGTCATGGAAATCATATTTTATTTAATATTAAAAATTTTAAAGATGATGTTTTTTAGAAAACTAATTTCCAAATCCATTCCAAAAAATAACCGTTTTAAGACAAATATCTATAAAAAATCAAAACCATTATAAAAAATGTTTATGTTTTCAATTATCAAGGTTGGTAATTATTCACCCTCTACGATAAATATAGTTAATCACTTATTCAAACCTTATGAACCCAACCAACCTAAAACCACCAAATCACAATCTTAACCACACTATAAGTGTGATATTTTGACATAAAATTAACTTAGGTTCATGTGGGATGAGGTGGTTACTTCTATTTTTCATTATCAAGATTCTATATAATGTATTTTACCCATAGTTTAATAATAAAAAATGTATATTCCATTAATAAAACACTAGATTATATTCTATATTAATAGTAATACGTCCTATTGTAAACCCCTAATGTTTCTATTCATACACATAATTTTTATCAAGGAATATATTCAACCCATAAAAGTGTATTGAGTCAATATATATTAAATTTAATGTGTTATCAAACACATACACTAAGAGGAAATAAATGATAAGGTTTACAAAATTCTATGAATCTAAAAATCACACACTCATAAATTAATATTTATAATATAATCTAAAGAGTGCAGGGTCCTCATTAGATAGAGACCAATGAATCCTAATAAAAATAGTTAAATCAATATTTTTAAAGATGGTTTGAAAATATTACATTATATATTTATAAAGAAAATAGAATTAATTATTAATGTATTAAAACTAATTGTATGAATCATTTATGCCTAAATAGAGAATCACTAAGTGGGTCGAGACCATCTACAAACCCAAGAATCACATAGTTGGCATAGAACACGAACCAATCATAATATAGAGCGTAAATAAACCCTAAATTTCTCAATAAGAACTTTAGAATCACATAAAAAATTCATAAATAAAATAACACAATACACAATCACTATAAATAAAAAATAATCAAAATACTTTAAAATCCAACTCTACTTACAGTATAATTTATCTTATGACCATAAAAAACCCTAATACCTAAATAATATCCATGATAAATCCTTAAAATCATAATTTAAAATTTTAAATTATAGTTAAAGAAAACCATAATCACCATTCATCAAAGCAATGATGAATAGAAATAAACTTGCTTAGATGAGTCTTCATGAAGTAAAAGAATAGGAAACTCAAAAATCTAGGTTGAATTCCACCATGATCCCAAGGAATCCAACTAAAAATAACTATCCGTCAAAATTAATAATAATTAAAGGGGAAGTAAAAGAGATGTTCATGTAAATAAGATGGTTACCATGTATTTTGTTATAAAAAACACCCATTAATCAACCTTATATCAAGTATAAATAACTAGTGAACAAGATGTAAAAGAGGAGACCACGGGGGATCACTCATTTGGTTTGGTAGAATTACATTTGATGAGGAAGGGGGTGAATATAAAGAAGGGGTGAGGGTGAAAGTACTAAAGGATTGTCAATAAGTAAAAAAGTACATAGGAAATTGAGGAGGCAATAGAAACCACAACCAACTCTAACCTCTTTGAGGTACAATTGCTATATATTGTCACCCTTATTTGTAAACTAAAGGCATAACCGTGATTAAGGATTTTTTTAATTCTTAAATTTCACTATTAATTTTTTAGGAGGTCCGGACTCACCGATTGCTTCTTAGTCACTTCTAAAACATTTTTTATTTTAGTTTTTGTAAATTAATAACGATATATATTTATATTATAAATATATAAATGTATGTATTTAAATAATATTTTAAAATGATGAGATCAAAGTTTTTATTGAGGTTTTTTTTGGAATTATTTAATGAAAACCCTCATTCTTTTGAAAATTTTACAAACATTAATTAATTAGTCTATGTTTTTTATATTCCCTGAAATACTTTATCATTGTTATTGATTTACTCATAGTTTAGGAATTGGGTATCCCATTCCCAGACATGTTTCCAGAACAAATTATATACATGTATCGAATTTTTATCCTGATTATAATAATGTGTTAAATTAGATACATTAATAACTCTTCATATATAAACCAAATTTAAGGACATCTTGTGGACCAGGGATTTACTTTTGGAACAAAACATTTAGGATTATAAAATTATGTGTAAAATACACCATCTTGATTCCTGATTATTCCAAGAAATATAAACCACCCTTCCATGTTGATCATGAGTGGAAAATTAGTCAGAAAATCACATTTAACCTCAAGTCAAGAGATTGATTTAATGGCGATGTCATGGTTAGGTTTATGAGGTGTTAATAAGTGATTCACTATGTAAGACATAAAAAATATGATACTCGCATAAAATTTACATGTGACAATTAACTATTTTTTAAATTGTTATTGTGGTTTATAATACATTATTTTATAAATGAATCTTTAATTAAAATATCACGCAATTCATTTTCTGAAATCCTTCTTCTGTCACCATTTGAATGTTATCCAAAATACGTTATCCATGACATACACCATTACTCTTTTGAAACATATTTAATGAATTTTGGTTATATCGACTTCATGATTTAAATATAATTTTTTAGTCATTTGAATAAAAAGTGTAATTGAACGTACATGATTATATATAATAAACAACTATCAAAATTTTCCCATAGTCACAGGGTATACCTTTCCTGGTTTCCCCAAACACCTCTAATTATATATCTTAGTATAGAATCATGTTTTTTGTTGTAAACATGGTTGTTATTAATATAGTGATTAATTCATTAACATAATTGGTACAGTCCTAGTACATCTTGGGGGTTCAATGTGATAAACCCATGTGATCCCACTATAATTTATGGTATAGTCCAGTGATTTTAACATATTATTTCAATTAAATAAGTCAACGTGTTTGATAGATTACTCCACATAAAACATCACACTTAAATTAAAACATGATATATTTAGATAAATTACTAACATTTAAGTACAATGATAAAAAAATTGATAATGAATTAAACGATGTGAATATAAGTAACTACATAATGAATTATATGTATATAAAAAGGGTAATTTTAATATTAATGTAATTTAATTAGTTTACCTAAAATGAATAATATGATCATTTATTATATTTTTCATGATAAAGATTTATATTTCAGGGATCAAATGATTAATGATAAATAAATATTATATTAATAATTGGTTGGAAACAACTTTGTTGGAAGTTGATTTAAAATAATAATTATAATTGGTAAATGTGAAATTTCAATTTTCAAAAAAAAAATATTTTTCAAATATATATTTTTATTTTAATCAATAAAATTATTTTATAAAAATTTTAATGTGAAATTAATAATAATTATGTTTACGTGTTAATTCCTTAATTCAAAATTGATTTTTTTGAATATTTTAGAGTTTTTTAGAAAATGATGGGTCTGAGTTGAAAAATAGCTTTTCAAGAATCAAATAATAAATATAAAGTTATCGTTATACAATAAATAATGATAAATTTATAGAAAATTGGTTCTTATAAAATATAAATTTAATTAATAAAATTATTCATTTTATAATATTATGTAATCATATAAAATCTATAAAAAATATTTAATAAACTAATTAAAATGAAGCATTGATATAGAAACATTTTTTCAGTCTTTTCTTTGAATCTAGTCATTTTAAATGGATGTTCACTTTCATATTTCCTTATACGCCTCTAATAAAATAATTTTTTTTACAGAAATTAATTTTAGGCTAGAAGAATCAGTATCCAAGATAATATTATATTATATTTAAATTTAAATATTAAAAATAAAATTTTTCAGAAACCATTTTTCTGCATTTTATTGTTTATATTTTATAATTACATCAAATCATATATAGAAATTTAAATTGTTAATTTTTGTAATAAAATAAAATTAAATAATTAAATTTATCTAATCATTTGACTTTTAATTTTGGTCATTAAAATTAATTAGTAATATTAAAAATTAGTTACCTAGATATAAAGTAAATATGGTAAAAAATAATTTTAGAAATGTTGAAAACGAAAAAAATGTCAAAAAATCGTGTTTACAAATAGATTTTTGAGGTGTCGGTTAAATAAAACGCTACCCATTTCCTCATTTTCTACTTTTTGAATCTCATTCCCGTATAATAGTGAAATTAAATTATTGAAATTAAATAAAAATGTCCAAAACTACACTTATCATCACTTATAAATTGGTAACATTTCAAAACATCAAGAATCCCATATAAAAAAAATATTTTCCATTTTCTTTTATTATAAACATATTTCATGTTCAAAAGATTCAGGTAAGAATTAGTTAGCATAATACATTCACATGCGAGGTTACTTCTATGGAAAATGCATGTCCCTAATGTGAATATTATCACCTAAGTAATTTTATTCTAAATTATATTATTCAAAATTTAATATACCCATGATATTATAGTTAGATTAGTACCATTTTTATAGTATAATGTAGATACATTAAATATACTATCATTAATTATTCATATATCCCACCATTAAGAAAAAACTGTCATTCGTGCACTGTGAGGACTACTACATCTATGACATAAGATGTTTCATTTTCCTTCACTGCCTTACAAGACTGAATATAAGTATGGAATTATATGATAAATATTATGATTATATTGTCATCAAGGTTCTATTATGAAAAATTATATAAACTATTTATGATACGATCAAAAAACCATCTTTAAAAAATCATTTAAATTTACATACTAAGAGAATGATGACCGATTCATTATAATTAATGTATTTATGTATAATATATTTACATTATAATTATTTAAAACTCTAAAAATTTATAATAATGAGAACAACATTTGAACACTATTCATCAGTTATAATTATTTTATAACAAACCCAACATATTTTCATTAATTGAATTAGGGTATGATCGTGTTTGGGTTGGTTTAACCACCTACATGAAGAATAAAAGAAATTTATCTATTGAATTACTATGAATGATTAATTAATAATTTAATATTATAGAAATGCGTAAATAATTTTTAGTTTTAGTTCTGGAGATTTTATACCAATATTTCATCCATTTACTATGATAACACACTTCGATTATTAAGAATCATCGAATCATGCTTATTATCAACTTCATTTTAAAAGATAATGTCTAAAAAAATAATGAATGTGTTTTTAAATATATTAAATTATTATAAAAAATCAATTCAAGTAACCTTAAAATCCTTGTAATGATAAAAATTTAAAGAATAATGAATATAGACTTCACTATTATGAATTGTGTACAAATAAACACATCCATAATAATTTGATGTGGAAAATGAGAATAATATGTGTATTGAATTATTGTTCATGAAAATAATGAATTATAATATATATGAGTAAGGTTATGAATTTTTATATTAAGATATCTATGTTTTTCATATAAGTGGTCATAACATGTTTGTGGAAGTTGAGAAGTAGTGGAATGGTTTTTCATCTCAAATTCCCCTCAAACTAAAAAGGTTGATATTATGCATTAAATATTATTTATGAAGTCTGTATAAAAAAAATTAATAACATTATATAGTTAATTATATTTTAATCATGGTATTTTAATTTCAATTATGAGCCCTCTATTAAAATGGGGTTTGATGAAATTGTTACTTATGATGCAAGGGTTTTTGTATGACTTCATTCTAATTCTATTAGGATTTATACATGCTAAGAACCATGAATCAATTAATTTTTGAATCCAATGACCATGGATTTGATTATATCATATATTTTATTTTATTTGGAATTAATATCCCAATATTTCCCTTTATTCAAGTGATTATTGATATAGTTGTTTCCCCTATAGTGAGATTATTTGGTTACTCAGATCACATACATTGAATTATAATTTTTAACCGTGAATATTATTCTATAGGATTAGGTTCTCCTAACCTAATATTTAAATATATATTATTATACTGTTTGATAAAATTAATTTTAATAAAAATACTATTTTCCCTCTTTTTATAATTCATTTTTCAACAAAAATAATTTTATGTATTAAAATTATACCTTTCCAAACAAATTTGTTTTATCCAGATTTTCTATGTAACTCGTTATTTTGTTTTGAAAGATCATTTTTTGGATAATATTTTAAAAATAATGGTTTTCAAGGATTTTTTACATAACATTTTATAAAATACTATTGTATTTGACCTATAACATACTCTTTGACATCAATGTTTAAATTGTTTTCTAAAATTTGAATTATGTTTTTACTTCTATTTTCATTTCAATTTAAAATGTATTTTCTCTAATAGGGTTTATGATTTAATATTTTTAATCATATATAAAATGGGTGAATAAACTCATGATATGAGGAAATATAATTCATAAACCCTTTTGGGGTGGTATCATTCAAACATTCTTTTGTAATGTAATTTTTATCTATACTAACAACCATTTGGTTTCAATTATTATATTGAGGGCCTATTATTTTGAAATAATACACCATATTTCTATGGAATGATTCTGATCATTATACTTCTAGTATTCACTTAGCCATATATTCATTTCTCTATATGGGGCGATTATAATATTTAATATTTTTCTTATTAGATGATGTTCTCTGAGAACGAATTTTTTCTGTTGAAATGCAGAAATATATTGGAAATAAATATTGTTCTTGTTCCAATATTAAATATTATTGGCTTATAACATATTCTGGTCATGTATTTATAGTTTTTATTCGTCATTATATGGATATACAAGTTTCTATTTAGTGAAGAGTTCCTTAGTAAATTGTATAAAAGATCATATTTACTAGTAATATGAATATATTAGACTTCATCATGTGATGGGTAGGGCCTAGAATTATATATACCCATTATGAATGGGAACACCTCACATGGAAACAAATGTTTGGGTATTTTTTTATAGTTTCCCAATTCAATAAGATATTTTAACTGTGGTGTCGATGAAAAGTAATGTTTCTTAGTATAAGTCCTTGAAAACATGGTTTTTATGTCTTAAATTATGAATTACAATTGTAAAAAATCAATATTATTGATAAAAATGTTATTATTTTTATTAATGGATATATAAAACTCCCAATTTCATATTTATTTTGTCTTCATTTTGTTTACATATTCTGTACATAATACATATTTTTTGATTAGGTCATGATTTATTTTGTTATGTATTTCCCTAACTGATCATTTGAGCACACCACATTCATATGTTTACATTCCATAGGTTATAAAGAAAGGTAGTTTACATTACATGATTAGAATAACATCACATGTGAAATAATATATAAGAAATGTTGAGTACTTATCATGAATTTATTATTATTTTTTATATAATAAAATCCAATAGTTGAAAAGTACATGGGATCTATTATTTGTCATGTTTTCTAATTATCTGAATATCTAATCCTAATAAGATCTTTTGGATGTGATATATTCAAAAAAAATTATGTATTTTTTAATATTTTATGGATATGTCTAGGATTTTATAGCTCGTATGAAAGTGAACATATTAAGTATGTGCCTACGTCCAATATAATTATGAGTATGGGGCCATGGCTTCACCATTAATATTAATGGATTGGTTTATATGACTTTCGATATTAAGACTTTTTAAGATAATTTATGTGTAGACAAGTTAATGGTTTTAAATGTTTATAATGAATATAAAACCCTTAGTGATAGGTATATTATTTCATGTTAAGTTAATAACACACATATTACTCAGGGAATATGAGAAGAGAAATTTATTAAAGACACTAGGATTGAGTCTAACTATTTGATAACACTATGATAATTAGGAAAAGTTTATATTATAATGTTTTTAATAATAATAATAAAACCTTTCTATACATTAAAAGTGGATGTAATATATGGTACAATTTTACCTAGGGGTAATAAACCCAAAAAAGGAGAATTGGGTATTAAATCAATCATCACATGTTGCACCAGAAATATGGCTAAATACTTACTTGGGATGATCCACCTGGGATGTGCTTCTGTTAATCACATTCTCTTTACAAACAAATATTAAGTATTTAATAATGATTTTAACTAGTTTTATTAGAAAATATAACAAAAGAAATGACCATATATATTATTGTAATATTCAAGGGAGTCATATATTGATCTAAAAGTATCATATCATAAAATAAAGGTGTCATAATGGAATTCATATGTGAGATTATTTTTTCATATGCATGTTTTGGATATATTTATATGTATTTTGATTTTATTATTTGATTAAATAATATCTCGGAAATTAACAGAAGAATGTTTTGTATCAAAAAATAAAAAATATAATTATAACTAAATAAGGGCACATATAAAAATGGTTGATAATTTTCGTATATTATTACTGTGATTGGAAAAAGTGAGATTCCAGGTATAAAATAATAAAGTGTGGTTGCATCAAAATAAATATTAATTAGTGATACTATATGGAATTTTTATTTGTAACTGAATGGGGATGGTCTAGTGCCTTTCATATTTTGGATAAAGGAGGATCAAGCTAGCATTCCTTCTGGATTCGGGAAAATAAGATGGAGATGAATTTTTTCCATGCCATGTTATTAGTGTATCTCTCAACCATGTTCGAGTTTCATCATTATTGGAACATCATGAATTTAATGATGGGGATAAATGGTATTCTACATGCCTCTATGAAGGATATTTTTAAATATTTTATTGTTAATAATAAAAAAAGAATCCAATCTGTTGTTGGTAAAGAAAAACATCCCATTACTAATGGGGAAGTATAAAAAAATTTAAATGATATTAACTATTTATCCTAAAGGTGTGATTATAATAATCCTATAACTATGTATAAAAGGTTTTCTAGAACCTACTAATTTATGGTGGTGTTTATTCATTGTGATAAATAAAATGTGATTATATTAGGAAGATTCACATGTTAGGAGACATCCGGAGATGGAAATTTCTGGGAGATTTTTATTTGTTCTAAGGATTGAGTATGGATACTCACTTGTTATCCCCATAGTGGGGAAGGAAAAAAATGAATTAGAATCATCAATCTTCCCATGCCGACAACATAAACAAAGTTAAAGTGGAATTCGTGATCTTATTTTTCAATATCGTCAAATAATCCTAGCATGGAAACTAGTAAAGATTATTTAGACTAGGTTAGTTGTTCTACTTTTCAAAAACTAGTTCATAGAATTTGTTATCACATCTCTTATGATTCCTTAACCCAAATATCTCTCTAATTCCCCTCCCCTCTCCCGGAGGGGACATGTCATGGGTTATATACAAGTGAACTCAAAAAATTATCATTACATGATGTGTATAACCAAAGGTTTATTCTTGGGAATGATTTAATTGAATGAAAGAACAAATCATCAATTGAGACTTTAATGGATGTAAGATAAAGTTCATTACATGTGATACACTTGTTTTTTAAATTTATACTTGAATAATTTTGTGATGGCTAAGGAAAAATATCTTTTTTATGACATTTTTCTGTTTTAGACTTGTTTTGTTTCCCACTATTCCATTAAATGTCATTATAAAAATTAAAATTTAATTATTAGTCATATTATGTAGTATTATAAAAGTTATGATGACTATCTAAAACATCCAAAAATTATTCATTAGTAGTTTTACCTTAATTTTGGGAAACATATGTGACGTGGTATTAGATATCATGAAAAGTGATATTATGATAATGTAATATTTTTGGGATAACTATTGGATAACATATGATTGAGGTACCACTATCTCTTTTGATTAACATATTCATAATGTTAAAATAATAAAAGGTGGGTTGATTTTGATTATATAAGTATGAAAATAATTTGTAACATTAGGTGTGATAATTGATTCATGATATTTCTAGACAATTTGATCTCATTTTCGGATTATGATATATATAGTGATTTGTGTGTGACCTTATTAACTAGTTGTTAATCCCATATAAGTGTTAAATATGAAGTTAATTTTTCAATGAATTTATAATTCCACTTTAGTTAAGGTTTTGGATATTCAAATAGGTTTTAGGAAAGTAATGTTATTGATTATATGTGATAATTGTATATACATACAAGGGTATAAAATTATAGGAAATACTTAGGTGGTATGGGGAAGGATTAGTTGGTTTTGCGGGCATAAATTTAAATGATTTTTTTGATTAGAACAATTTATTATTCCTGTTAATTTTGGATCTTTAGTTTATGAATTAGTTTAAAAAGTGTCATAGAACCCATATCTAAATAAGCTAGCTTGAACAATGAATGATATATGTTAAAGTGAAAGTGATATGGGTTGAAAAAGGATAGATGGAACCATGTGTGTGGGATATAATTCAAATATTTTCTTAAACAATAACCCATCATAATTGGAGAAGTAGTGGGAAAACTTCTTATAGTTATAAAAAAGATAATAGTAAATAGGAATAACAATGTGAACATAGTGAAATGGCCAAAAAGATAAAGGAAGATAATTATGGAATCTCTATAATGATCAGGTGATGAAGATGATGAAGGAAAGAGGATTCAATTTCCTATATGTAAAAAAATGTGTGACAAAGCATGAGGTATTTTAATTGAAAGGGATACGTAAATGTTATATTTATAGAGATTAATTTTTTTAAACATCAATTTGTAATGTAATACAAAAAGCAAACAAAATTATTTTTTCAATTTCAAGATTGTTGGAAATTAAAATAATTACTATAGAAATCCAAGGTCCAATTATAGAAATAGTCACCTATAACCCTGAAAATAAGGAAAATATTATGAAACTACTACTCATGAAATAGATAGTGTGTTTTCAATCTATATTTTCTTGTCTCTTATGTCATTTATGATTTCACCATATAATAGATGTTGAGTTATAAAAATAACTAGTTTTATGATTATCATATAAATCAATTTCAAGGTCTGTGGGAAACTATTACTTGTGGATATAGATCTTCATGCCTTGGTGAAATTCTATATGAAATTAGGAATTGTTTGTCCCTATTTACAATGTGATTATATTATATTTAATATATATGATTATCAATATATATATTAAATAAATTCATTATTATTTAATACTGTATTGTAAATTATGAGTTCCTTTTAGAAATTAATATGCGTATAATTTTTATTATGAAATTTAAAAAAGGGGGGAGAATTTAATTTCTCATAATTAATATATGAATACATTAAGATAAATCCATACGTTCGATAACATTCTCTATGTGAAATGTTGAGATCACTCTGCTAAGTCCTTCCTTCTAATTCTTATTGGGTGTCCACCATCCATAGGTGTTGATAACTGCACTTAAACTTCTTCCACCCATAGAAACATATCTCATTAAGGATTCCTCAGATCCATATGTTTAAACGGTGAAGCATGCGGCCTTTCTGATCTATTTTATTGTCACCATATCTAATCAGGTATGATATTATAGTATTCAAATCCATTTTATTCATCACTAAGTTTTTCTGTACTCCTTTTTTGAGGGATATATTATTGAAAATATAGCCTTTAAAAGCACCAGAATAGTCCATTTACAGAGCTAAAAATAAATTTTAATCTCATTAAAGATAGGGGGTCCCATTTATCGGTGCTAAAAATGCACTGAGAAAGTCCCCTTTTATCATCTCTAAGAACCTGATAAATGTGTCCTTATCAGTGCTTTTTTAGTGCTGATAAACGATCCCATTTACCAGAACTTTTAAAAAAGTGCTGATATAAGTTAGAAAAACATTAAAAAATGAATACATTATTTTTTCAATTCAGGGAGGGGAATCAATAGAGCTTAAATCACCGTAAAATAGCCCCTCCCCCCAGCCTGCATGCCCAAGCCACCCCCAAGCCTTTAACATATCTTAGTCACATTTCCACAATTATGCATGCCCTGCCCCCCATGATTTGAACCTGAAACCTCTTGAATGTGTGCCTAAACCATTACCACTCAACCGTATTTCATTTCTCTCCATTTATAAACATAACTATTTATTTATAAATAAATATATATATAATAATATTTAATCGAATAATAGTATATATTTATATTAATATATTTATTTATATTAATATGTATATATATAGTTATATTAATTTATATGTTTATATGTATATTAATATATATTTGTATACATATATAGTTATATTTGTATAATAATATATTTATTATTATATTAATATATATTAATATATATTTATTTATATAAATATATATTTTTTATTTGTATATTTATTCGTATATCAATATGTATTTATAAAATTGGTTTTGAATGCATTTATAAAATATTATTTTTATGTGTATTGATAAATAATGAAATATATATATACAACACACACACACAAACATATTATATTTGTATCTATAATTATAATTATACATATTTATATATATATTTACAAATATAATATATTAATATGTATATACATATTTTTATAATATAAATATAATATATATAAGTTTCTCAATAAATATGCAAATACACACACACACACACATTATATAGGTATATAAATATTTATATATCAAAACATTCATTTTTTATTAAAATAAGACCCTCTTTGAAGGGAAGAAGGGGAATCCCAAACAACTGCCAACATGGAGATGCCCCTCCCCAGAATTGGAACTATCACCTCTAAAAACTCTTCTGTGACCGGATCCATGTTGATGTGTCCCAGTGCATCACCATTCCCTAAGAAGAACAAAACGATACTCACAAACCAATTAGCCAAGCACAAAAAGTTCAAAAGAAACCGAAAAATTTTGAAGACAAAACGACATTCAAAAATCAAAATTAAAACAGGAAATCGTCTGCCATGCCTTAAGCCATAGGATCCGCCAAATGCCAAGAAATCAAACCCTCATCATAGTCATAATTTCTTGCAACACCAGTGAACGAAGACTACGGGAACACCATATCACTGATGAGAATCCACAAAAACAAACCCAAGGCATAACCCTCCTAGGGAAAAATCAATCATCACCATCTCAGATATAACAAACAGTAAATTCATATATTAGTGTTTTAAATATAATGGATATCAATTTTTTAGGTAAAGATTATATATTTGTAAATATTTTGTATATATAAATATGTTTAGTTATTTTTTAATGAAATTAAATTTTTATGAGAAAATATATTATAATTATGAATATATCATAATATATTTGATTATAAATAATAGTTTATTATGAAAAATGATAAATTTAAAATCAATATTATGAATATGAATGTAATATAGATAGATAAATACATCCCTTAATGATAAAGGGAAAAAATACCACCTTAAACGTGCTGGAATTTCATTAAATGTTAAACAATTTTGGTATCAGGACTAAAAACCAACTTTATGGAGGTGTTCGGGGCCTTTTTTGGCCGCACAAAATGAGACAGAAGGTACCCTTAATCCGCTAGCATGTATATCTCCTCATAATCATTGATTTGATATGTTGTAGATCTCAAACCAACCCCAGGATCAAAAGTTATGGTTGTTTTATGTTTAAGTTACTTTTTCAACATAATTTAGATATTTTTTTTGATTTCTTGTGTCTTCAAATTGTTATTAAACTATTAATATTAGATGATAATTAGAAAATAATTAGTTAATTTTTTTAAGATATTTTATAATTAATTTTTACATCATACATATATATTATCTTGAATTGTTTATTTATACTTATCTACAACATATTTAGAAAATGATTATTATATTTATGTCGATATAAATATACTTATATATCCATATATCTATATATTATTTTTTATGAATACTTTATTGAAATATACACCTTTTAAATGCTTGGAAAATAATGTTGATAACCCTTCCCCCCTTATCATTGCGAAAAAATGCGCTAATAAAAGGGGAGCCTTTATGCGGGCTAAAAAAAGAGGTGATAAAGTGGAACATTTAGTAGCACTTTTTTTATTTCTATTAAAGGGACCCTTTATCAGCTATTTTTAGTGTAGTTAATGTTACCCTTTATCATGGATTGTTTTAGCATGGATGGAGAAACACTCTTTATCAGCACTTTTTTTATCACTGTTACAGGGTGGTGTTGCGGAAACACAGTTTTGTGGTAGTGATCACGGTTTGGTGACTTTTGTTCACTGGTGGCTTAATTTATGTTGACCTGTTCTTTTTGATTCCCCTAACATGGAATATCTTAACATTTGTTTATGTGGGTATAAATGCCATGTATGACCCTAAAAATAGGTTTGGTATTGATTTTGTTTCTTTTTCACCATGAATTGATGACATGTACTTCACAACCCCATGTCCCTCACCAAAAATCTTGAAGTACCTCATTTTTGTAGCCCCATCAATGTATTATGGAAATGGTTGAGAAGATTAAAATATCTTCTCTTTGGATAAATTTTTTTCTGTATCTAGTTACGGCTCCTAGAACATGGTGGTGGTGAGAAGTGGGGCATGTTGTGGTGTGTCCTTGATAAGGATCAGGATGAAAAAAGCCTTTAGTTCATTGGATCACACAAGCTCATCCATGTGTTCCATTGGGTGTGGTGATTTTTGGGAACATGGGGGTAGTGGGGATGTGATGGATGGGAATTGAAGATCATATGATGGGGTCGCAAGCATCATTCTCACCCTAATCCTGATGTTTTTTCTATACTTTCTCATCTACGGTATGTTTTTTATTGATTCATTTAAAGTTGTTTTTTCATTATTTTCTTAATGAACACATTCCCCAGGTTCATGGAAGATTTATCCATGATTCTTCCTCACTTAATTTTTTGAAATTCATAGTGGCTAGTCACTGCATTACTTTTGTAGACCCAGGACTTGAGCAGGCTGCTCAATGGAAGAGGAATCATGTTTTTTCTGATGATTTCTATTCATTGGTAAAAAAATTATTAGGGTCACATAAGGTATATTAAATCAATAATTTTAACATTATCCTTCATGATATTTTATCATTTTTTCCTCATTTATTTTCATCACATGTATTTTTTCCTTTGAAAGGTATTTAGTCTATAGGGACTTTACTTCAGCACCAATGGGTTGTAGAATATGCAACAATGACTAGAACAATGGCTCGATGGAACCGAAAGGAAGTGAAATTAGGAACTGCCATGTGAGCATCCTTTAAAAGAGGGACTGGTGTGCCAAAACTTATCATCCATACTTCATTCCTCAAGATCTAATTATCTATTATATTGGGATTCTCTTACACATAACTATCTTCCTTTGGACTAATATGGGGAATCAGAGCAACAAATAGGTGATACTAGTGAGGGTCACACAGGAATCACTGAGTGGGAGACTCTAATGATAGATAGGAATGGTGGAGACTTTAATTTGTCCCTCCTCCCACCACATTGATATATTGGCGTTCTACCATAGTGTGTTATCTTAATATGATTCAATGGTTCATGGAAAAGGGGTGGCGTAACTTTCAGACTGGGATCATTGTACGATGACTATTGACCTGGTTGTGTGATTTTCATAAAATTGGTGTCACGACATGATGAAGGCTACTCACTCAAGGCCTTAGGAAAACATATATTCTATTAGGCTACTGGGCCTTCATTCTGTGTTGTAGTGGGCCTATGGTCCACTGATTCTTTGAGACATGTTAGGGTTATCTATCAACCCTATCTAATAGATCGATCTCATTTATAATCACAGGTTTGTCTCAACCCCAAATTATTAAAATATTAACGATTAAAATACTATTATTTTTATTGGTATTCGTTAATACAAGTTACCAATTTATGAATTATATGTTAATTAAAAATAAAGTCTACATGTAATTCGAATGAAATTCAATTAGTTTATATAAAATGAAAAAAAGATCAGTTATTATATTTTATGATATATACATTTCTATTCCAATAAACATATAATGAATGATAAATTAGGATTTATATTAAAAATTGGTTAACATAAATTTATTTAATAGATTATATGAAATAAAAATTATAATTAATATATGAAAATTTAATTTTTCATTTATATTTTTTAATTATATTTTCGAATTTCACTCAAAAAATTAATTTATAAATTTTTGAATTTTAAATTAATTAAAATGAACATCATTTTTTAATTCCAAATATCAATTTTGACATAGCATGATTTTTATTATTTTTTAAGACCATTATTCAGGGGAATAATACTCTTTTTTATGAAACATGTGATTTTTATGACTTTATCAGTATATAATAATAACCTAGGAATTTATAATATGAGTTATGTAATCAAATATGAATTTATGGAATAAAATTATTCATTTTAAAATATTCTTTCAACTTGGAAAACCTATGGAAAAATTCTCTATAAATAATTAATATGATACGTTAATATAGAAAAAATTCCTTTCCTTAAATCATGTTTTTTATGATAAATTTAGTTATTTTATCCCATGGAAGCCTCATATCCATTATCTCTTTTATAATAATTAAATTTATTTCAATTGAAATAATATCCAAATTATTTATGCATAAATACATAAATTCTCTACAAACATGTTCTTGGGTGTAATTGTATATTATAAATATTTTAATGGATAAATTATTTTTCAAATTTGAAATCATAACATTAATATTAGATAATCAGGTTAATTTTAATTTTTTCGTTAAAATTAATTATTAAGGTTTAAAAGTTGTTACCTCATTGAAATATAAAAATTGGAAAAATAATTTTACTAAGGGGGAGTTGCCACCACATGTTACCAAATGGATAGTTGATGTGTGTATCCACTTAACCTCACTCCATATCTAGGGTTTTCCCTTTTAATCCCAGGTTCCTTAAAAGTGAAATTAAATTATTAAAATTCAATGGGTATTTCCAAAACAAACCTTTTCATCACTATAAAATGGTATACATATTCACCACTTTAAGACTCACTTATACTATGAACTTATACATTAAAAGATTATATTTTCCACATCTTGTAACCCTATTATAATTTTAAATTAATTTGGTCACAATTTTTGAGAATAAATTCTTTATATCTAAGGATATATCCAAGGAAAATTTAAGTCCCTGATGTGAGTATTAACAACTACACAGTTTTATTATTATTTATATTATTTAATATTTATTAAATCTATTCTAATATAATTTTATTAGTATGATTTATAAAATTACGTTTCAATTTATTAATGTTATTTCCATTTTTATTCATATATCCCACAAATGAAGAAAAACTGAAATGTCATTTCTACTTTATGTTGACTGTCGCCTCCACGATGTAATGTGATTTGTTTTCATCACTAGCTTACAATTATGGATCAATATATGTTTTTAAGGATAAATATGATGATTATTATATAATTATGTAACTTTTATGGGAAAATAGGGAAACTATTAATGATATCATTAACAAATTATCATCGTTAATTTAACCATTTAAAATGAGTGTACTAAGAGGATAATCATATGTTCTTTGAAATAAATTACAGTATATAAATTATATTATTTTTTAATCCTTTATTATTAATATTCAATATCTCACTAATAATAACTAAATATTATAATTATTCTTCTATTTTAATTGAATTATATCCAACCCACCTCATAATCGTCTATTAGATAATGGTATGTTCAGGTCTAGGTCGGTTTAACCACCTACATTAAAAATAATATGAATTAATATCTTGAATTAATATGGGAACATAATTACTTGTATAATATGATATAAATGAGTAAATAAGGTTATTTTTTCATATATTTCATATCAATATTAATTCCTTTTTTAAAAAACACACTTCAATTGTTTAGAAACACTGAAACATGCTTCTTATCAATTTCAACTTCAAGGATAAATACTAAAACCCTCATTAAAGCATTTTTTTACGATAAAATGTTTTTATAAAAGATTCCAAGTAGTAACCATAACTACATTTTAATCACTAAAATTTTAATAATAATGAATACGAACACCACTATTATGAATGTTATACAGATAGTTAAGAACATAAACAACTGATGTGTAAAATAAAAATAATTCATATAGAGAATGAATAAATATATTAGTTATGAATAAAGAATAATATTATTAATTTAGTTATTAAGATATATATTTTTGTTATACATGGGGTTAATGTACACCCCAGAAATTAATGAACAAGAGGTAAGTGTTTCCACTGTGAATTCATCTAATAAAAATGTTCTTCGTATTATGAACCAATTTAAATTTATTTGGAGTATTTATTTCCAATTTGAGATTTTATATCATGATTTATATTTTAATTGTGTAATTTTATGTTTAATTATGATTCATTTCTTTCAAGTCATTTTTACTAATGAGTTACTCAAGATGGAAGTAATTTTATTGGTCATATTTCTAATTCATTGGAGACATATTACATGTTAAGACCGATGATCCATTTATATGTTTTAATATCATCCCATGGATATATTATTATCATTATGTTTTTGTTTTATGGTATTTACTAACCAAATAATGTTTTTTTATCAAATTAGAAACTGATACATTTCTTTCCCATGATGTAAGGATATTTTTAAACTAAAATCATATTTTTTAGGTTATAATGTTTTTTTTCTGAACATTGTTCAAAAATTAGTTGGTTCAACAACCCTAATATTTTATAGTATTTATTAAATTTATTTTAGAAAAATAAATTTTTATACTTTAAAATTTTTATTTGTCTTTTTATAAGTTTACATTTCAAATATGATAATTTCTTGTATTATAAATGTCCCTGTCAAAACCAACTATTTTGGATCAATATTTTTTATAAAATAGATATTTAATTTTCGAGGCTTCATAAATGAAGATGATTCATAATTAATGATTTTCAATCATTCATTATTTTATATTTTTAAAATCAGCTATATAAGTGACCCATAACTTCATCTTTCATGTCAATGTTAAATTACTTTTCTAAAATATCATTTATTTTTTCACTTCTATTTCCCTTTACATTTTCAAAGGTGGTTCCCAAATAGGGATTATGTTTCACATTTTATACCCTGATATATATATATATTGGTGGAATGAACTCATGATATCAAATAATCCAGTTCAATACCCCTTCTTTAGTGGTATTATTCAAGAATTCTTTTTCACGTATTATTTTCTACTATGCCAATATACATATAAGTTTCATTTATTATACTAGCGATAAGTTATTTTGGAACAATACACTTTTTTTTTCTAGATCACTTATTATAATGATTATTATATTGTATAATTAGTTTCATACTCATTACATTGTACGTTGCATCGTTACATTTTTCTTATTTCAAATTGGATGATGTTTTCCTAGAAATAATGAAATTATTATTATGTGTGGGAAGTTATTGTTAGTCCTTCTTTTTTAGTCCAATAGGAATTATCCTTCGCTTCTAGCATATGTTGATCATGTATTAATTTATAATATTCATCGTTAAAAAAATATCAATCTTTTTGTTCATCCAAATATTCCTAAGAGATTTTTATGAAATCTTTTGTTGAATTTTATAGTGAATGGATTGGAATTTATTAGATGAATATTGAAACATAGAATTATATACACATCAATGCATCTATAGTTCTTTATAGAAACAATTGGTTTGGGTAGTTGTTTTATGTCTCCCCAATTTATCAAGAAATGTATTTTTGGTTTTGAAGGCAATTAATGTGTCCTAACATAAGGCCATAACAATAAGTTTTTCTTTAACATTATTCATTCTATGCATATAGAATTAGTATTATAGAAATATAATTTTTCATTAATTTTTATTGATATATAAGGCTCCCATTTTCATGTTGATTATGGTTTCATGTTTTTTACCCATTCCTTCTATAATAATTATTCAATATTTATTCCATTATTTCTTCAGATATATATTTCCCTTCTAAAAATTTTTATCATTATTTTCATATTCCCATTGCCCATGTTTTTTGGAAAATTAGTACACATGACACGTTTATAAGGACATAAAATGTGTACAAATTTATCAATGATTATGAAGACTAATAATGAATTTAATATATTATTATATTTAATGGAAAAATGTCAATTAGTAGGGGAAGACATGGGATTTATTATTTTATGACGTGTCCTAATTTTATAATTATCTAATACTAAAAAGTTCATTATGATATAATAGATTCTATAATCATTAATGATTTTGTAATATTGAGTTGTTATATAAATTATTTTATAGTTAGAATAAATGTTTGTATAGAATTTTTCCATGAGAACTAATATTGGGAGTGTAGGATTGGGGCCTCACATGTCATTAACATGTTTGACAGATACATGTGATATATATATCATATACCAGTGATACGATAAATGTGTTTCTTAAAATCATTATTGATTTTTAATATTTATAAATTGTACATGGATTTATTTTATAATAATCATGGCCATAATTTTATGTTATCAAATGAATACTATAACATTGTTTATAGAGAATAATGAGTTATATCATTATTATATTTTTTGGAGAATAACTGCTTATTGATGAGGTATTAATACATTCAAGCATAGATAATGTATATGACTTGAATTTTACAACCTATATATGCTACTTCATTTTTCAATTATAAATTGGTAAGCATGTGTAATTTAATTCAGAGTATGGTGATAGGATTTGATCACAATGCCTTGATTTTTTATACCTTCCTTTTCTACATGGGCTGATAAATGAACCTAACTCGTGTATACGTATTCTCCTTCCCACAATATAGGATAAGGCCCCAATTATAAGGCCCCAGCCTTAAACCTTACTTAATATTGAGTTATTACGAGATTACACATTGAGGATCTTTTCAGGTTTAGTGTTTTAGATAATTAGATCATAAAACTTACATTACATTCCACATTTAAACAAAGTGGTTACATAAAAAATAGTATTCATTTTTCCCATAAATGGAAACATATTTAAAATAAAACATGGATTCTATCTTGACACTTCCTTGACACTATCATCATATCATGTACCATTCCCTTGACCTGTGAAAAACATTTCAAAAACTTGGGATGAGCATAAAAATCTCAGTAAGGGTTATAAAAAGTATGGAAAGGAAACATGAGTCTATATATACATAATAATTAAATCATAATTTACCCATAAAACATATGCACATTAACATACCTCATAAAATCACGAATAAATCATAGAAATCATAAGACATAAAGGTAACTTGAGGAATTCATAACATTCTTACGTAGGGTGTAGCCCTCTTGGTTACGTTTGGAATACACATCATAGTATATTCCCTAAATCTCTTCCGATAAACCTTAACGCTTAACTCCTTCGTGTTACCCAATGCATTGGAGAGCTATATCGGGCTCACCCGCCCTTAGTTTATCACAGAACCACCCGTCTTCATAACAATACCCAAGAACCATAACATAATAATAGCACATAACTTAAGCATAAAGGAAACATAACATTCCCACATTGCAATAACAATATATCATTTTAAGATATTGAAATAATGAATCCATTCTAAAAACCATTTTCAAAACCATTAAAGACATTTAATAAATAGATTTTTGAATCAAAGTGTCCCATACCACTTTGAAGCTTTTAACATTTTAAACCATTATTATCCATAAAAATAAATCCTTAAAACCATTTTGAAAACATGTATATTAATGAGAAATATTTATAATATTAAATCATTAAAACATTTAAAATGATATTTTAGTTAAAGGGTTTTTAAAAAAATGAGAGAAACTTGAATACAATAATTGAGGAATAACATTTAATAAAAACTTTAAAGTATCATGAGAATAATGGGATTCATGATATAATATTCTTAATTATATTATATACACCATATAAGAGTGAATTGGTGCATAACAACAATGAAGTCTCAATGGAAATGTAAATTGAGATGAAATCCATTATAATTATGGTATCCTTAAATTAAGGATAAATCAATCTCATAATTATGTGAGACAAATATAAATACACCCAATATAAGGGGATATTAAGTGTAAAATAATCAAAGGTCATTCACACATATTCAAAGGATGACATATTCAATAACTACATGTTGAACCCAATGAAATCGAAATTGGGTTAAGAAGTTCCCTTGACAGCCTAACAGCGTCACATCAAAATGAGTTGATGAGAGATAAAAAGGGTATCTAATCACATGGACATATAATTTACATTTATAAGAATATATAAGAACATATCCCAAAATAACAATATGTAAATTAAAAGACCCAACAATAGAAGACTTTTAAAAAGAGGATGGTGAAAGGTTCCCTTACCGACTTGGGTAACTTTCGAAACGTACACCCCATTGAAGAAGGGTCGTACAATGTATATGTAAATACCCATTAATGAAATTATATTACACAAAGAGTATAATAATGGGCAGTACATAAACCACTCAACGGAACTGGTGGAAAATGTAGCATAAATCTCACGGGAATAAAAGTGAGATGAAAACTCCCTTACGAAAACTCGGCAGCCTAACAGCGCCACTTAAAACTTCAAAAAATGGATTGATGAGATCAAATAGGGTCTCTAATCATATTAAAATAAAATTTACATCAATGTTAATATATAATATCATCCCCCAACATAACAAAGTGGATCTTAAAATAAGTTACATAAAGGAGATTAATTAAAAAGAAAGAGAGATGTTGGATCTCTTATGAAAATTCGGCAGCCTAACGGCACCACTCAAAACTTCCAAAATTGATTGATGAGAGAAAGTAGGGTCCCTAATCAAATTAACATAAAAGGTAAAGTAAGATTAATATTAAATAACATACCAATCATAAGAAATATGAGCTTAAAAGGAATGACATAAAAGAGTGTACTTAAAAAGAAAGAGAGGGGTAGGATCCCTTACCTTGGGTCCGACTTGACTCGATCGTTCTTTAACAACCTGAATAATAAACATGATTTAATTTATACTTTCTTAAGAACATTTTTCAAGTTCATTATTCCTTTTATATCACTTATTCACATGTTATAAACATTATGTAATCATTTAAGTTAATAATGTTTGTTTTGTCGATATTTGGTTCTTAAGTCGAAAGTGACTTCTTACAATTACATGTTGTTCGTGTGGTCAAAGGTTCATTATATCCAGAATGATATTCATTATTTGGATATCATATATATCATATATATCGAGAATATACATGTATTTATAATAGTATATAATCATTTAGAGGTAAGAAATGAAATGCACCGTTCATGGAGACGGTAAGCCGTACATACGCATGAACGCTATTTTCATTTCTATGTCATATTAATGGAATTAAGAATAAATGAGAGGTATGTATATTTTAATTCCAGAATTATATTCATCATTTATATGTAACATACATAATATATAATAACTTTAAATCCATCCTTTATACATCCCATATATGGCATTAACGAATCAAATCACTTTGAGGGGGCGGTAGTCCGCACTTCCTAAAATGAAATTATCGTGTTTACCCACAATGGAAACCATAAAGGTATGCCACAAAATAAAAATAAATAATCTTAAGTAAAAAATAAACATATTATATATCATATGTAAATATAGTGACATCTTAATGGCCACCTTGGAAGGTGTTATATGAGTGTTGAACAATCATCGTTTCGTGAGACAGAAATTCTCCATCCACAGAAATAGTATGTTCTTTAACCATTAGATGTAGGTGTGTGTAATTGTAGCTCTAATTATTCATATAACAACATCCTAGAATATTGAAGATACTGGATTTGTTACAAAAGAAATTAATAATAAGAGTTTAGGGGGTTGGAGAAGAAAAATAACACAAAAGAACACAAGTGAAGACATTACCTTAAAATTGGGTAACTATCTTTGATTTGAGCTCAAAGGCTTCCATGGGAAGACGTATGCCCAATGTGAGGCTTCTAAAAGTAATAGAGGGATGTGGAGAGACAAAATGAGCAGGGTTTTGCCGAGAAAAAGGCTTGAGAGGTGTGGGTAAGGTGGTAGAGTTGGGGGCCTTTTATAAGAGGACAGGAGGGGCACTCTTGGAAAGTTACAAAATGTTACTTTATTTTCAAATGTGTTTTCGGATTTTAAAGGTCCCACATTGATGTATTTCAAGGTTAAGGTGGTAAGGGTTCGAAATAAACTCATCCAATAGGTCTTTGACAAGTTTATGTTATTGTTTTAACATTATCGTTTCATTTAATTTAAATCCTTTATTAATGAGGTAATCGTTGCATCATCATGATGTCATAAATATTTTAATTTTTTTAATGTCTGAAAATTATAAAAAAATATCAGGATTCCGGAAATCCTTTTAGATTTATAATGAAAATTTATAGTAAAAAATATGACTTGTATAACCCCATTTAAAAATTGTTTTAGTGAAACATCTCATGCTTGTCACATTTTTTATTTTAACTTTAAATAAAAAGTTATTTATGTCATTTTCGAACGAAAGTGGCTCCATGGGGTCCCCAAGTTGACCCATGGATTTTATTGGTCGGCCATGACACATCTAAGGAGGGTAGGATATGTTTCTAGGTCATTTAATATTATTAAAATATTATTTTTACCTTAAATTACACTAATTACCTCTAATCGCGATTAAGAACATAAACGTTACTATTCACAAAAAAAATATTTAAATCCCATTGAACCACATTTTACTTCCTAATGACAACCATTTATGTCATATTTTTCAAATTCAAATCATATCAGTGGTAAATTTTCATTTAAATGAAAAATCAGTTTCTTTAACTACCACTTAGTGGTTTCACTATTCATCAAAAATTGATGTTTTTCAGAGAATTACCAAAAATTCACCCTAGGCTATATTTGATATTCTGAATTCAAAAATGATGTCTATTTTACAAAATTCAAAACATATAAGTTATATTAATTAATTTAATAATTAATTCTTCCTATTAGAGAAAATAACGTGTGTTTATGAAACAATAAGTATCAAAAGATTGACACTAGTTTAAGTCAATTTTCAAGATAAAATTAATCCCAACGACCACTATTGGATTAAATGGTAAAAATATATTCTATTTTCACTTTGAAACCAATTCAAAAGATAATCTAATAATATAAATAAATTATAATAAAATGAGGTTTTGAATTAAAATACAACATTTTCACTATTCATTAAAAAATGAACATTATCGAAAAAATATCAAAAATTTACACAATGTAAATTTTGATGTCCCGATTCTGAAGAAGAATTTTATTTTGTCAAATATAACACGTAAAATTGTCAAAAGGGGCATTTAAAATAGGTTCGTCATCAAAAGGTGGGTAATCAACCTTTTAAAGAATATTAGAATATTTACGCTTAAAAATTGGATTCATTCGCAATTTTAATCCTGTAACATTTAATGTAAAAAGTAAAAATATTTGACAAAACTATATAATCATTTTGTATTTAGTTATGTTCATCCCCTCCATTACAACGGCTAGGCGTTAAATACCATTTAAAATAAGATTATATTATTATTATAGTGCAACGTAAGATTTCAATGGAACTCATTATTGCGTATTGGGTAAGCCATCAAGCATAGTGTTCCCTTTAAATTTATATTAACATTTTATTCACAAATAGGGATAAATATAAAAATGTCATATTCTTTATTTACCTGGGGTGTTACACCAACCCAATATGTGATATATCCACATGTAACAATATATAAGATTTCCCAACCTATAGACTGAATGAGATGGGAAGTGGGATTTACATACCTCTCACGGGGAGTCAATATTTTGCTTTCTCAAAGTAGGTAATACATGAATGGTTCCTCCTATAATTGGGGGATACTATTTGTAGATATTACATGTATAGTATTAATATTCTTCACATATTTATTTCCAATGTGTTACTACATCATTATTAAAGTATGAATACATATTTTTTCAACCACAAATGAGTATACATGGTCATTAATACAATAGTTATGTCACTATTTTGTTCAGACACTATTAAAGGATTCCAAATGACTGTTTTAAACTCACACCCTATATATACACCTCTATATAGACACCTCAATGTACGTGAAATGTATCATAGATTGTTTTTAGGTACATATATGTGTGGGTAAACATTGTGGAACATTTTTAGGATCTATGTGTTTACCATAAAAACATGATTAATTTACACTTTTTATTTGGATATTTTGGAGGTGGTCATAGGTTATGTTTAGGTCTTCACCTATATCACTTTCAGTTTTTTTTACTAGGACTTTTTTTGATGTAAATTTATATTATTCAATATGTATATGGTAGTTAGTATGTTAATATGACACGTATTCAATCTTTTATAGAGAGGGTTTTAGTATGATTATTTTCATATATGTTTCTTGGTTATTTTTTTGGTTTATGCTAAATTTTATGAAACATTTAAACTAAATATAGTTTATTATAGAGTTATATTGTTATCCATGCATGAATTTTAATTTATACCAAAGTGGGTAAATTGTTCCCCCATTATATATCAAGAGATTCAATTCTAGTCTCCGGTTACTGGGTATTTGGGAGTTCCCTTTGGGTTGTGGCGCTTGAGATATGATTGTATTATGGGTATCTGGATCACATGCATTACATAGTGGTATCATTGGAAATGTTAATATTTAATATATTTTTGATTTTAATAGACATGAGTTATTATTATTTTAACTTCATAAGTTACCAATGAAAATTCAACTTGAAACTCTTAAGTGATGAAGATCATGTTGCTATGGGAATTTATGGTACATAGTATTAATAATTGGTTTAGTTAATGTTTCATTATTCTATGTCAGTTGTGATGGAATGTTACATAATATGTGCAATTTTTTCATAACCATGAGTCATAAATTACATTGGGCTTGTTCATCATCTTATGTGTCAACATGTTTCCACACCTAGGATTTCATGCCACGTTCTATGATTTCTTATGCATGTAATATTTTTTCTTAATCAAACTATGGTTTGTATGAAATGAAACATCAACAATAGATACATACATTCATTCATTCATTAAAATATACATACATACATATATATTATTGGAGACCTACATTCATTATAGAACCCAAACACATAATCCTAGTTTTTTCATGCACTCATTTCTGCTGAATAAAAAGAGAAAGATGTTAAACATGTTAAAAGAAATGGGACAATAAATATATTAGAGTTTCCAAGAAACAATATAATAGACTATATATTAAATAATAAAAAATTAATATGAAGACACCATGATGGAAAAATAAAACGGGATGAAACCTATAAGAAACAAAGGGAGACTTGAATATAAGAAAAATATAAGGGGATATACATTAATAATATGATATCTTTAATGATGCATAATTTTTTTGGGTCAAGAACAATGAGCCCCTATATAGGTATTGGAATCTCCCTCATTGTTTTTGTTTTAAATGAGATAATAGATCCTAAACAGTTCATTACAAGTGAGTGTACTAGAATGTTTACCATCCGAGGGGTATACTATAATTGTGCATACTGTATAGTGAAATTGATCCTGAATATGAGGGATAACGATCATATTATAAAAATGTATATTTTGGTCTTCTACATTATAAAATATATAATAAACCAATTTTATATAAAAATATTTGATTAAAAACATCCATGGGTAATGTATTTTGATCTAATGAATGTCTTTGAAGAAGACCACATTCTATGACAGTAAATTTGAATGATTTACATATTATTTTGTCAGAGAAAATATGAAGAAAACGTTATCATTACAGGTATTGAAAAGTATGTAATGTAGATAAAGTGGTACAAATTTCTTCTTTTTAGATTTCAAAAAATCCATATAGAGGTGGGGTCCAAGATTTAGGCACTATAGTGGTCTAGGATTGAAATTTTCAAGGGATAATCTCCATCTAGAAAAATATATGATCTAAACCTAATTGTAAATATGGGGTTTTTCATAGGAACATAAATAAAATTGGTATTTTTTATCATCAATGGGATGATCCTCATTAAATAAACCCCAATCATTGATTATGATTTAAATTTTTAGCACGTATTATTCATGATATAGTTAGGGAAATTAAAGAATAATGGGGTTTATATTAATTTTTTTTAAATGAACCTAGAAATAATTCTAGTTATCAATCCAAGTGGTCATTTGAGCCACATTGGGTGAAAACCACCATGGCCTGAAAAATAACCCAAATATTTTTACCTCATCACATTTAAGAAATAATTGATCAACTATTTCACTATTTTTATTATAAATGAAACATCTAGGAGGCTAGTTAAAAACAAATTTTTGATATGAAATAATCTATAGGAAAATATCCATTAATGAATTTATAGTTGAAAATGGATTGTTTGGTAAGAATATTATTATTCTAGATTAAAATATTAAATGGCGATTCATTTTTCCATTTATGAATACAATGATAAAATTCGTAAAATGGTAGATAGTGTGTTTGTCCATAGTCATTAAAAACAAATAATATAAAACTAAATGATATTGGGTAATGGTGTTTGAGGTAGATAAAGCTTGGATTATCGAAGAATTAATGTATCTTTCCCACATAAAGCGGGTCAAGGTATTTTAACAATAAATATTATTTTCGAAATATTAAACATATATTTTGTAGATAGTCCTTCTATGTTCCATATTCATAATCTTTTTTCATTTCTCTAATAACTAATTATTTTCCAGAAAATAAAATTCCTTTTAGGGAAAAAATATGAGTCTCCCTAAATGATGTTGTATATATTGAAATTATTAAGATGACAAGTGTATTTGGGGAGAGTTGAAATATAATGGTATTAAATAATGAACATAAAAATGATAATGATGATTAATTTATGTTATCCTATCATAGAGATATGTTTATTTTCAAAATATTAAATTTCATATTAAACCAGACATTTAACGGGAGGAACTGAGAATGATTTGGATTTCTTAAGGAGATTTGGTATCCCAAATATTGAATATGTTTATGGGATTGACTCATACCTAAAATATTTTTTATTATACTACAATGTTTTAAAGGGATGTTACATCCAACTATAAATTTTCATTTTTAACAGTTGAAATTGAGGACAGATGAATTTTGAAGCTTGAAAATAAATTCCTTGATGTTCTTAAGGGATCTCCATTCTACCTTAATGAACATAAGGACATCCTTTACATAATTCATAGTAGTAACAGGGTAGTGATTTCTAGAATTTACATATGATTTTAGGATACCATGATTAAAGAGAGATGACAATCCCTATCTGAGGGCTACCAAGCCTATAATGAAAATAATAGGGTACACATGATCTACATTATTAATTTTGTATATCAGTTAGATAAAAAAGTATTAAATCCATTGAATAAAATTGAGAACCCTTTAGAGGAAAATACGTTCTTGATAGTCAAGGTAGTCTAAGTGAAAAATCATAATTTGGTGAAGAAGTCAAAGGGAATGTCTCAATATATGGATTCAAATAATTTATATAGGTCTAACTTAATGATTTTTCATGGCCTCTACATATATGATTCAAGAGGTGCATCAGCTCTTTCACTAGGATTTTTTTTGAATAGTTCTTTTTAAAAAAACAATATTTATCTTTAAGGATAATGAAATTTGGAATAGAAGAGAGATGAGTTTTAAGTAACCAAAAGATAAATTTACTAATGAATGTATGAGGAGAAATGGGCATAAGAGAACTAAAATTTGTATGATTTTTCGTTGTTTGAATAAGATAAATATAGGCATTCCTGAATATTAATGGAATGGAAGTTATCATGAAGAAATAATATTATTCACAAAGAGTTTATTTGGTAATAATATAGTTGTAGTGTTTACAAATATATTAGTGAAACTATTATGGACTTGGTAACAACTGGAGTTGGAGCCCCAAAATGTTGTTTCAATTATATTCATGGTCAAAGGAGCCATTTTATCTTTATTTTGCTTGGTATAGATAATATTATGAATAAAATTAGGGATATTAGGATCTTTAACAATAAAATTTGTTTATATAAATCATATAAAAAAGTATAAGACATAAAATACTAGGAAGAAGTGTTGTTAAGTAAGTTTCCATCATTATTTTTTATGAATAAAAAAGATGATATATTTTTTTATTTTCAAAATAATTATAAACAAATTTCATTCAACTAACCTTATTTAATACATTGAATATAAGTGTTTTCTCTCTCAAATTATTCATCAATTTTTAAGGCTAAATAAGATTTTCCTTAATTTTGATAATGGTACCCCTATTATGGTCATTAAGGTATGAGTGATATATGAACTCAATAAGTTGTATGTCACATATGAGTAAGGATATTTAGTCAAATACACTACCAAATATATATTTATTTATATGATGAATAGAATATTTGACGGTTTATAATTTACCCCCAAAGTATTCTTGGAATAATCGAGAGGTTTGAGGCCCCTAGATGGCTTGTACAGTTGATAGAAATCTATAATGGTGGAAACAAATATTAAAAAAATATAAACATCATTATGGATTTTCCATATTTAATAAATCTATTGAGAAGGATTTTTTCATGTTTTGATGGATTAAAATGTAAATTTATTATATTAAAGTCATCATAGAGAGTCAAAAATTCATAATAGATCAGAAATCAATCATGTTTTTACCACTTCAGTCCATTAGACATTTTTCATACCCAGGGGTAATGATTTTCTATATATGGATGGTCAATAAGATCATGGATGAAATTAAATGATTAAATTCTTATATGACATGGAGATTTAGATTATGATAACCTAAACTCTCAAATGAGTTTTATAAAATGTTAAAATACCATCATATAATGCGATTAGTTTTAATAATAGGGTTTGGGTTGGATAAGTTATTCAATAAGCATCATCTATATATTCTCAATGATCTCTCATAAACTATTCTCTAGTTGAAATCAGGGTTGTTTTGGGATCATGGACTGTAACATGGAGACATTTTGGTTTTAAAACATAAATAATAATATAAAAGTTTGAGTCCCATAAGATCGAAATCTTATTGGATGTGTTACAAGAATAACTAAATGTTCTAAACATAGGTAAAAAATATATAAATTTATTCCTTACTATCATGGGTTCTAAAAATGAAATGTAATTTAGCTTATAGGATTTAAGGATGTACATCTATCTTCTAAAAGAAAATTAAATACACTAGAAATTACATATAAGGTCATGGAATGTTAAATAACTAAAAAGGGACTACTTTTGGAACATGATCCCTTGGGGTTCTTAGGATTGAGTATCTTATTGTGTGACATATTATTTTATGCTATTGAATAGGAGGATGAAGGAATGGATAGGTCATCCATTGACCACAGTAAGGGTGTTTTTACATTTCCAGATAAATGAGGAGTGTCTTCCTTGATTCCTTTTTGATAATCTAGGTTCGTAATAAATATATAAGATGAGTTCCTAGTTTGTAACCCTTTAATAGGGGTATGATAATAAGTGAGTTCCCCATTGATTCCAAAATATTTATTTGAAACCTAAGAATACATTTCATCAAGAGCAATGCCAATCATAGTAGATGTAGGAACCTTGGATATTTTATTTTTAGATTTAGATATAAGAATAAGAGAAGGTCTTTATTGTTCATGTTTCAAGGGGGTCATGAGAAACTCAAAGAGCAGTGTTATCCATATAAATGGGAAAGATAGTGAATAAAAGAGGGTATAATGAAGGAATTGAGGTTGAAGTTAACGGTATAGAAGAATTAGTAATCATGGTAAAATATTATGGGAAATTGATGCGGTAATTATTAAATAATAGATTTATCTTTTTTTCCTCAATGGTAGTATAAGATTCAAGTTTCCATTATTTAAGGGGGGAGGAGATTTTTGGATGAATTTCCCTATATATTTTAGTCTAGATAGATGAAAACTAAAATTTAGAAGACTATGTATTTTTTATAACCAAAAAGTAAAATATATATATATATATATATATTTATAAAATTTCTATTTCATGGAAAAATTTTACCACTAACTATCCATATTTATAAATGAGAGGATAAGGAAACATCCACATCAATTCATAACCGGGATAAATATGATTGAGATGTAGTGAGAGTGGTTACATATTCATTAATGGGTTTTAATATTTTTCAAGAACTCAACATGAGACCATCCTCAATCATTAGGTGGATCTATAACAGTTGTAATGAAAAACAAATCGGAAAAATGGTAAATTCTTGATCGATATGAAAATACAAGAAACAATTGAGGTTGTCTATTTGGTATCCATTGGTCCTCCAATATTTCCTAATATAGTATCTATAGTATGATTCCTTTAGGTTGAAATTGATAAGGGCATGAGAATATCTAGGGGGGAAAATATTCAATAAAATGAAGATAATAACATCAAAATTATTCTTTATGGACTCCATGTTTGGATGACCTACATAGAACTTTTTTAGTAGAGTTAAACAATAACTCTCTCTAAGCCCCTCCACTTCTTCTTCATCAAAATATATTTTTTTCATGGACATTAAATGAAATTCAATTTTTATGTAAAATAGAATCCTCTTAAATGAGGATGAGAGTTAAAAACATTTGTTTTGAGAAATTATAGAAATTAATAATGAGGTTGTTTGGGGATTACATTAGGAGTGACATATACATAAAGTGGGGGAATATATTTTTAGGGTATATTGGGGGGAAGAGAAGTTGATGAAAGTAGATCTTATTCTATCTATATTTCATTTTTTTAATATAATTCATTTATAAATATATATGGTGTTTCGTTGTTCAAATATATTTTTGATTATTTTGTTATCATGAAATTAAAATTGGTTCATTTGAATGAGATTTACATGTTGATTTTTTTGATAAAAAATTATAATTTTTAATGCTTTCATTTTACAGAGCATTATATTGTTGTCTACATATATTTTAATTTTTATTATGTTACATGTATCTTATTTATATCTAGTCATATAGTTATATTTTTAATTCTATTTACTGTATCTCATTTATTGCCTTTTTTGTTATCAACATTTTAATTTCAATAATTTTCTTAGTTTTATTTTTTCAAATTATTTAATTGTTCAGCTTAATTTCTGTTTTTATAGATTCTCAATTTTTTTAGCATGTGATATACTACTTTTGATGATGTTTTTTATATTCTTAGTATTTATTTTATTCCAAAAAATAATTCTAATAGTGTCTTTGAAAACTAATAAGTCTTAAAAGATGGTCATTTCTTCTTGGTTATGCCTAAGGGGTACCAATATCATTTGATATGGGTATCTAAGAGGAGTTAGTGTCATTTTTTAATGTATAATTCTTTATAATATTAATTTTTTTAGTGTTTTATAAATTTAGTTGATATAAATGTGTTTTAAATATTTTATTTTCCAAAGGGAAATATTTTTTCATTAAACCAAATTTTCAAAATAGTAATATCAATTTGGTCTTAAACTATTAGAAAACAATGTGAAAATTTATTTAACTATCAGTTTTGTTTATAAAAATTTATGTTTGCATGGGATCCTAATTCATTACAAATAATTTTATTAGCGTTAGTTTTTAAAATGGGACGAATATTTTGGAATGAAATGGATTATTTTATAAAATGGAATGGGAAATAGATTTTGAAATGAAATGAAATATTAATTTTAAAAATAATTTAAGCCCAATGTAAAACTATTTTTAGTTCATATTATAATGGTCATTATGATTTTAATGGTATTTTGGGTGGTGATTAACCTCACCAAAATTTTATAAATAGAATGTTGTTTAACATGTATATTATCAAATAATGAATTGACATGGATATTTTGAAACTATGATGATGTTTTCTATAAACCATTTGATTAAAGAAATTCATTGATATGTTAAACGTTAATGTTAGGTCAATAATAGGATGTTTTAGTGAAATAAAACAGAGGTAAGTATCATGGAATGTCTTTTGATTTGTTGATGGTATATAGAGGACAACAGGGAATATGGTATATCCCTTAGTAATAATGTTTCTCAGTGTTTTAATGTTTTAATTTTTATATTATTATTGAATCAGAATTATAATACTAATCTTGAGGACGTATTAGTTGTTTTTTCTTTTAGATATTTTATTTTAATAGTTTTTATGGTTATAAATTTATAATTGTGATTCTTTTATTTGTTTATAATAAATGCATTAGTTTATGAATTGAAGACATAACATAAGCGAGATGTTGGGTAAACATCTCCAAAGACTTCATGGGGCTGGTAAGTCATATTGAGTGGTTTTTGTAATGACCATTGTCCTAATAATATTGATTTTGGATCATAAGTTGGAATTTTGGTGGTTTAAGTTGTCAAAATGTTTAAATGTTTTAGTATTGATTATGGATTTTTTTTGTGATTATTCATATTTTAATTCCATAGTTTCATGGTGAATAATTATGGATATTCGACTGAGGCTTGATGTATTGTGGGAGATTTGGTAATTTAGCGCACATTCTAAGGGGTTCCAATAAAAAATCCCATGAAACAAATAAGATACAAAAATACATGTAATACCAATTCTACAAACCCTAATAATTATCTCATGAATAGATATAACATAATCCCTATATAGTTTCAATGAAAATAACTTGAAAACTCTTCTTAAAATATATAAATCCATTTGTTGAAACATACCTTAATCTCATTAAATCATCAGGGTAATGAATAATGGGAAACCAACTCACACGATCCCCCTTGAAGTAATATAAGATGAAACCCCAGGATCTAGGAAGATTTCCACCATTCATTGGGGGAATTAAAATTAAAATCCATAAAGATTATAAAGAAATAACAAATAACGGTATGAAATGAAATAATAGTGGAAATTTGATGATTTCCTTTGATTTTTGTGTGAAGAACTCTCAAAAATTTACCCTGTATATAGTGCTAAGAAGAGGGTAATAATATCTTAAAGTGGAGCCCATAGAGGAGCTCTGAAGGGTCTCAGATGAATAAAATTTAAAATTGTAAGGGGGGTGGATAAATAACGGATGTGGGTTAAAACACTTAAATTCCACCACTAAATATATAATAAGTCATAACACTTGGAACCCAATATGGGTCCATTGGGAATCTAGTGTCACCCTTAGTTCAGCTAGGATTATTCCAATTCTAAAAATTACCTAATGGACACCTACTCGATATATATTGTAACTTGGACTTGTAAAAAATAGGTACAATCCCATAATAGAAGACAAAAATATTTTAATACATAATATAACCTCAAAAATCATTAAAATAATTCCAATAAATCTATCGAATGTTTATTAATTCCAATAAAAATAATTTATTAAAAAACATCCCAAAAATTTGAAGTGAATATTCAAATTAACATATAACATAAATCTATAAATGTCAAAAAAAGTAACTCCTTTTTCATGGGACATGGGTCATTTTAGTTATCTATAGTTGTCTTATTATCCAACACACACCACATTATTGTATCAAGATAATATAAATACATGAAGATATGAGATGATTAATCCATAAAAATTAATGATTTATAAGGCTATATAACTAAATGAACAAATATAGGGAACCAAAAAATATTCCCTTTTACATAGTACATAACTAAATCACTAATTGTATTGATTAATTTGACATAGATATGATGATAATTGAAGGAATAAAGAGAATGTTGTGGGCACTAATTCTCGCATACCAATGATGCTTGATGATGAAATCCAAATATCCTAATGGATGAATATTAGTATGAACTCTCCTCTAAGTGGTTGTTATCTAAACACTCAACCCCTATAATGGTGTCTCTAAATTGTAAATTAGGGATGGGGAAAAAGGTATTCCCCATGGGGGAATGATCTGATATTTTTTAATGTTTCATTTATTCAACTCTCATTTTGTATTTCATTCTCTACATATATTCCTCTCAACTATATCCATGTAAGGAAAACCGTCATTGGTTTGTCTAAAAGATATTATAACTATATGTTATTGATTTATATTAATAATCACTTCAATATATGTTATTCATTCAATTTCTTACTATGATATTTCACTCTGTAGGAAAATGGTGGAATTAGTCATACATTCCACCAATTTTTATTTAATATGAAATCTTCAATAAACTTTTGAACATGAGAAAAATCCCATATTCACATAGTGTGTGTAGAAAACAATGTGATTGAATAGTGACTGGACCATGATATTCACCAGGTGATATAAGTGTGCACTGGACATTCCCTGCACAAAGTATAACTTTATAAAATATGTTATTGGGAAATTTTTTTATACCATTACACCCCCTAGATTTATGAAACAAATTTCATAAGAATTTTGGAATTTTTGAATTGTGATATCAGGAAACCAATATCAAGAAATAATCACTAGATATGGTAGCGGTGACAATGGGGTACTCATGAGAGTAATAGTATGATTTCATTTAATTAAAACACTTTGTTAAGACTGCAATTGTGATCAATTGGGTGAATTGAGAACTGCATAAGGGGGTGAATTGAGATTCCAATAATATTTATTTTAAAAAAAATTAAAAACATAAACACCCAAATTTTATATAATATATTAGTTAACAAAAAACAATAAGGCTATATAGTTTTTTATTTTCATAATACTCTAAAAAACATGATAATTTCATAGTTAACAGAATTTTGAAAATAAATTATATTTGAAACTAATCTACCTATATCAAACACTTAATATTTTACACTAATTTGAGGTAAGTATCTTAATTTTTTCTTAATAAGAACAAATATAGACCAAATTTATTGGAATTTAAAAAAAACCTGATAAATTATGGTGGAATTTATTAATGGATTCAGTCTCAACACGAGACATAATACCCTCCACGTATAAGTCACAAAATTCCAAGTAACTTATTAAAAAATAAATTCATCCACAAAATAGAACTTGTTTTACAAAAAAAACATTATAATGGATATTTATGGTAAAACACTCTTTCATAGTTCATTGTTGTAGAAAATAAACCCATGTCAAATATGACCGTTTAAATTGTAGTCCGTCGGAATATAAATGATATAATTTTAAAGAGTATCATTTATTTTCTATGTTAAAAAATTATACAGTGTTTTAAAAAAATAAAGAGAGTAATACAAGGAACTACATGAATAAAAATATTATATAAAAAGAGAGAGGGATATAGAGAAGAAGATCAAGAGATTATAATATAAATTGTATCTCAATCCATAATGATTAGGTAATCTATGGAGTCCTTTAATGTATTTAGAAGAAACATGGAAAAGTTACATTGTAGGCTCTTAAAAATTGAGTGACATGGAGATTATTGAACAACTATAATTTTTTCACTAGATCCTACATTGTCTCTATATGAGCTTGTATTCACAACCCAATTACTCCACATCATCTATATATTTTTATAAAATTATCTTCCTTATAATTATTCATTCAATAACTATCCATACTATATTAATGGAATTGAAATTCAATTAATTCTAAAAAAAACTATCTTTGGGAGATTTTGTATTCTCCACTGCTATGTTAGACATGTTAAGATATCTATCCATAAAATATTGTTAATTGAGCCCATGGTCATTTGGCATTGTCAGTTTTCATAAAAAATTGTCAAGATCATTTCAATATGTCATTTGGTTAGTTTAATTTCTCATGTGGAAGATTGTTTCCATGTACGATCACATCAATAATAAATGTGTTCATATTATTACATGATGAAAATATTACTTACCTTCACATGGTAACTTGATTTATTCATGTATCTTATTGTATACTTTATGTATTCATATCACCAAAGCACGTGGTGGCTTAATTTATTTCGTTTATATGTTATTTTAAACCTACGGTAGGTATTTATCTTCACGTAATAACTATCACACTATAGGTTGTACATACATAGAGTAAGATGATCTTCAATGAATGGTATAATGATGCCCAATTCATATTCACTTCATAAATTTTAAATATTTTGGTTTTTATATGATTTTTGGTAGGTAGTTTTTTCTTGTTGTTAAGTGAAAAGTTTTCATGAACTTTATGTTTATATATAGATATTTAAATGGTAATCAGATTATGAATGTAGTAGGTTGTCTCATTAATATAAACACATTTCAATTTTTTATTTTTCGGACAGAAAAAAATTATAATAGAAAATATTGAATTCATTAATAACATTGTAAACATTATTAGAGCTCATTAAAATATGAATTCATTTGTCTTTGGTAAAAACTTCTCCCCATTTTATGTTTATAAATAATTAAATAACAATTTATAGGAATTTAATACAAAAAATGTATATTTTTAGAGGATTGAATTAACTATTTATCATTTTCTTGAAAGCTTGGATTACTTTTCTAATGAATTCAATTGAGTATAATTTATCACTACTCCCCATTTTGGTATTATCCCAAAAAATGAATGAGGGATCAAATAGAAATGTAAAAAATAACAATATGAATAGAAAAGTATTATTTAATCAAGCTATAAAATATATATTGAAAAGGTATTACAAATATTTCCTACTAGAGATCCTAATATGAATCTAAATCTGGGTTATCTCTAACATCTATATGAAAGATGAATTGTTTTTATTGGTATTAGAGGTAATAGAAGAGGTAGTATGAGGATATTATGAGGATATAGGCTCACCATGGACTATACATATTAAAATAGGTCGTTGTTTATAAATGGATTTTATAGGGGATAGACTAAATGGTTTGATGGTAGAAGTGGTAGTGGTTGTAGGAGGGAACATAGGAATTGTGGAAGGGTTTAATAAAAAAAATTATTTTTAGTGACAAGGTTTTGTAAAACTAGTAAACGAACTGACTACATGAGAATTGTTCTCTAAAGTCTAAAGGAAATTATCATTATTCTCCATGAATTATTCTAAAACTAGTGTCCAGGAATTGAGATTTTTAATATACTATTTGAACTTTTGGGTTAAAGGTGGAATATTTAGATCCAAATAAAGGGTTTGAAAAATATCACATAAGTCACAAATAGTAAATATGTGGTTAAGATATTAGTAACGGGAAATATTTATTCTTTCACTATCATACCAAAATTGTTTCACATAATTCATTAAAAGGTCATTGGTTATGGAATCATGGGATTGAAATCCCTAAAACAAAACTTCTCAGGTCCTTTGAAACACATCCAACAACATCATTAACTCATCCCTATTCAGTTATATTACCTTCTATTGAGTACAAATTGACTAAACATAAGGAGTATAAATATAGAACAATAAACTCGTATACCTATAATTTTTACGAATTAACAAAGTCATAAAATCAACATAAAGAGAACACGACTATTCATTGATATCATTAATCTCACTATTTATCTATTTCACATCAAGATAAAAAAAATTGAAGTTGAGAAATTATAATAAACATAGTTCTTCTAATATATTATTCTCTATGATGATTCATTGAATTTCTAAGTCCAATAATGTATTCCTTGAAAACACCCATAACATCATATGAAAATTCATTCAAATTAACCTTGGAAACATATGATGTATAACAAATAGAGGTAAATGGATCATCTGTTGGTATTATACCATAATACTCAGGGTAATACACTATTGATTCACTTGTATCTTGTTGTTCTGAAATTATACAATTAAAATTATCTTCTTCCTCATGTACACCAAGATTACAATCATCAACATCTTCATCATGAGAATTTCCTTTATTGGTATCCTCACCTTATTTTTTTTGGAAATGGGACAAAGTTATCATGAAGATTTTGGTCAAATGATAGTCTCATAGAAGATACATCACTCTTATCTTGAGTACCTTTAATAGAAATTTTCTATTCCTCTAAAACTATATGACCATATGGGAGTGTAGGTCCATGTTAAGATGAATAGACCCCATCATGAGCATCTGAATCTGTGCAGTTTAGCACTAAAACAATAGATATATGGATCTTTTCCCCTTTAGCATGCAGATTAATAATAGGTGGTGTTAGAGTAAAACTGATCACTAGTGATCCACCTGAACTAACATTATCCCTTTTACAGTCTTGAGAGACATCCAATTTAGTCCTATAACCACTCACAAATACCATTATATCCAATTTATCTTTAGTCTGATTCTCTTATTCAAGTAATGATAATTATAACAGATATTTAAGAGGTATATTTGATTTGTATGGAGGCAATTCCAATCTATCCTCATGATCATTTCTTTCTTATTCATCTAAATATACATCTCAACTTCTTACTCAATTTCTTTATCACCAATATCAACCTCATTATCTGAATATTGAATTATCTTATCAGGTTCAAGACCTCAAATCAAAACATCCCTAGGTCTATCTGGGTACTTCATTCGATCAAAAATTTCATGAATATTCTCTCGTTCAACCTGAAATTCCATTTTCTATAGGATCATGTTTATTGTAATCTAAATACAAATCTTCTATATAAAGAAGTGTAGCGCCCCAACCCCAGCTACCCAGAGTCGGTGCATTACTTCGTAACATTGGCATGATCACAAAAGATCAAGTCTCGAAAGACCGATTAGTTTAGTAGCCTTGGAAACACTAGATACATTCATAAGTCTTTCATTACATCAAAAAGTAAACAAACTTCAATAACATGGTCTTCATTGTCCACAATCATATCCCTTTCTGACTACCCCTGCAGGTCATTCATAAAATACTTCTTCACATCCTGGAAAAATATTAAAACATTGAAAGGGGTGAGCTCAGATGCTCAGTAAGGTTAACAATATAGCGGAAGCTTTCATAAATAAACATTAACATTTAAGGCAATGTATAACTAAAACAAAATCCTTTTAAACTTGAGCTTCAACATAATATGGCAAAAGTAAAATGAGATAATTCCATTTACTTCTTCACATGGATATTCTACTGGTCGAATAATCACATGCAATATCAATAACCACTTTCATAATGATGGAATGCATAATGCCAAACTATCATAACCACGTAGCCAAGGCCTCGTGCCAAGACCACAAATAAGATTTTGTCAAGGCATCGTGCCAAGACACTAGTTTGTCTCATTAGACCTGCCGATGCATCGAGGAGCTATAGCGGGATCCACCCGTCACTTATTAAGTCCAATGCATTCCTCATATGACTAGGTTTAAAAATATCATAAACCATAACATAATCGTATCACATAAAACATGCATAAAGGTAACATAACATTTCCACATTTCAATCACAAGATATCAATACAACACATTGATATAATAAAAATGCTTTCAAAACCATTTTCAATACCAAAATAAAAGAAAGTTAAAACTTTGTATTTATTTTTCATTAAAAAAATGATGGCTTGTAGAGGAAGCCGAAACTCAAATAATGGTCACGGCGGCGGAGAAGTTTTTGTCGCCGCATAAGTACAGAAAGGAAAACATTCCCTTTTTGTCGTTTAGTAAAATGCTTCGTATAAAAAAAGATTCCTTTTGAATAAACGTAAAAGTAAAAGGGGTTTATACACCGTATAAAAGAAAGTTTTGTATAAAACCAAATATGCCTCAATGAAAGGGGATTGAGACGGAGTCCTTAAAAAGATCATTTTTAAAATAAAATGGATATATTATGTGTATTCACTATAGGTACACATAATGAATACAAAATAAGTCATAATAATATCATGACATAATTTGAAAGTAGGAGATTAACCCAAATAATGGAAGTTGGGTTAAGAAATTCCCTTACAAATAAAATAGATCTATTATGTGTATCCACTATATGTACACATAAAGAAACTATAAATACAAGATAGGACATAATGACATAATTTTAAAGTAGGAGATTAACCCAAAGAATGGAAATTGGGTTAAGAAGTTCCCTTACCTTGCGTTATGTCCTGACTCGACCGTCCTTTAACCTCCTAAATAATAAACTAGAGTTAATTTATATTTACTTAAGAACATTTTTCATGTTCATTATTCCTTTTATATCCCTAATTACCATGTTATGAACATTATTTAATTATTTAAGTTAATAACGGCCGTTTTGTCGATCTTTGGTACTTGAGTCAAAAATAAACTTCTTATAATTACAAGTTGTTCATGTGGTGAAATATCCATTATATCCAGAATTATATTAATTATGTATATATCATATATATCATATATATACAGTATATACATTCATTCATAATGTCACGTAACATTTAGAGGTAAGAAATGAAATGCACCATTCATGGAGACGGTAAGTCGTACGTACGCATGAACGCTACTTTCATTTCTATTTCGTATTTAATGAAATCATAATGATATAAATTTATAATATAATTACAATATAATATAGTGTATAATTCCATTTAATCCATCCTTTATACATCCCACATATGGCATTAACGATTCAAATCACTTTGAGGGGGCGGTAGTCCGCACTTCCTAAAATGAAATTATCGCATTTTACCCATAATGGAAATCATAAAGTATGCCATAAATGAGAAATACATAAGCATAAGTAAAACAAAAACATATTTTATATAAAATATAAATATAGTGACATCTTAATGGCCACCTTTTATGGTGTTATATTAGGGTTGAACAATCATCATTTCGTGAGGCATAAATTCACCATCCACAGAAACTGTATGTTCTTTAACCATTAGATGTAGGTGTGTGTAAGTGTAGCTAGAATCCTTCTTATAAAAACATCCTAGTATATTTAGGATACTGGTTTTGTTATAAAAGAAATGAATAAAAAGAGTTTAGGGGGTTGGAAAAGAAAAATAAAACAAAATAACATTAGATAAGACATTACCTCAAAATCGGGTAACTCTTTTTGATTTGAGCCAAAGGCTTCCTTGGGAAGAGTTATGCCCAAAGTGAGGCTTCTAGGAGTAAGAGGGGGAAGTTGGGAGAGTATTTGGGCAGAGGTTGGCCGAGCCAAATGGCTTGAAAGTGTAAATGTGGTGGGAGAGGTGGGGGCCTTTTATAAGTGGAGAGGAGGGGCTCTTTTGGAAAGATTGAAATGTTACATTATTACACAATGCTTTTCGGATTCTAAAGGTCCCACACTTATATAATTCGTGGCTAAGGTGATAAGGGTTTGCAATCCACCCATCCAATAGTCTTTGGACAAGTTTAAACCTTGGATTTTACATTGTCTTTTCATTTTATTAAAATCGTTAAATAATGAGGTCATCGCTGCATCATAATAATGTCATAAATAATTTAATTTATTTAATGTCTAAAAATTATAAAAAAAATACTATGATGTAGGAAAGCTTTTTATATTTCTAATGAATATTTATAATCAAAATTTGGACTTGTGTAACCCCACTTTAAAACTATTTTAGTAAAACAACTCATGTTTGTGTCAATTTAATTTTAACATTAAATAAATATATATTAATGTCATTTTCCAACTAAAGTGGCTCCATGGGGTCCCCAAGTTGACCCATGGGTTTTCTTGGTCGGCCATGACTCATAAAATAGGAGTAGGACAAGGGTCATGCTCATCTCATATTATTAAAACATTATTTTTACCTTAAACTACACTAATTACCTCTAATCGCGATTAAGAACTTAAAAGTTACTATTCACCAAAAAATTATTTTAATCTCATTGAACCACATTTTTCTTCTTAATTACAACCATGTATGTCGGATTTTTGAAAATCAAATCACAGAAGTGGTAATATTTCATTTAAACGAAAAATCAATTATTTAACTACCACTTAGTGGTTTCACTATTCATCAAAAAATGAAGTTTTTCAGAACAATGCCAAAATTTCACCCTAATCTATAATTGATATTCCGAATTCAAAAATGATGTCTATTTTATGAAATTCCAAACATATAATTTTCATTAATTAATTTTATAATTAATTCCCGTTGTCACAACAAATAGCGTGTTTTTAAGAAACAATTTATATCAAAAGATTGGCAATTGTTTATGTCCAATTTCAATGTTAAATTAATTCTAATTACCACCATTGGATAAAATGGTAAAAATATATTCTAATTATACTTTAAAACCACTAAATAGTATAATTTATCACTATAAATTATTTTGATTAAAAAAGTTGTTTTTAAGTATTTTTCACTATTTATAAAAAATAGAAGTTCTCAGAAAAATACCAAAAATTAAACATAGGCTAATTTCGATGTTCAGAATCCAAAAATGAAGTCCATTTTGATAAATGAAATTTATAAAATTTCAAAAATTAGGTATTACTATTCACAACGGCTAGTTTAATTCGTTGTGGTGTGTGTTTAGAGCTCGAGGTTGCGTACCACACACGCTGTTGCATTATTCGAAGTGAAACGTACCGTGGAAGCTTGGGGTGTTACATTCTCCCCTCCTTTAATAAATTGCGTCCTCGCAATTAGAAATTTTTCTTTGTAAATAAAATGTTGAAAAGAGAAAATACCTTTGTGGAAAACCCACATCGGAAATAAGATTAATAAAATTTAGCCTTAATAAGAGGGAAAGGGAAATGAAAAAGTCACAACCCAATTATGATCTCGATTAGGAGAACATTGGTGGCAATTAAAGACATATAATTGGTGGAAAAACGTAAATATTTGTAGGGAGTGATTGAGGTCATCAATCACAATCAACTGTCAAATTGAGGGCCTTAAAGCCTTCAATCTATGTGGATTTAAAATATCATCAGTTCAACAAGACATAAGGTATTAGGATAACACATTTTTTTGTTTTAATATCCCTTTAATAAAGTTTAAGAATTAATATATTCATTGAATAAGAGATAGGTATATATATATATATTTATGCTTGACAATTAGAGTTTCAACCTTCAACTCATCTTTCACTCAAAAAGATAATAGAACTCAAAAATATTATACTTATCCTAATTGTATAAGGTTCAAAATGTTAACACATACCATTTAGATTAGTAAAATTATTTTGTAATAACCAGGGACTTCCTATAGGCTAGTGGTAGGAAATAAAGGCCTGTCGCACTATGGTTGTGGGTTCGATTCCTGCAGCTTTGTCCGACGTGACGGGTTATGCCCCACCCTGCAGGTTGTCCTTTTCCTAAAACTATAGTATTATAATATTCCAAAAATAATCTTCATAAATTTTTTAACCTTAAACAATACTATCCAAAGATCAACTTAATCCACTCCAACCATTATAGTTATCCAAAATACCTCTGTCCAGAATTTCTCTAAAAGGTCTCTTAATTCCAAAATCAATTTATCAGATTCCCCAAACAAAGTAAAGTTTCTCTTATTGTCACATACTAAAAATATAATCACCTTCATCATATTAAAACCTTACTGAAATCAACAAGTACTGCAGTACAATCATTATATATATATATCACATTATTCTAATAACCAGAATATAATCCATGAGTCCAAAAGCACCAATACATTAATTATTCCTCTTCAACTGTAGTAACAACATAAGATTGTCCTTGAACACTTGGCCTTTTCTGAGGTAAGTTTCCTTGACTCTTAGGACATTCATTTGCATAATTCCTCGTTTCCCTACAATTGTAGCATTCAACTTTGACAGCCTCTTTCTTTCCCTTGCAATCACGAGCCTGGTGACCCTTTTCTCCACATTTATAACAAACTCCCATTTCTTTTAGGCACGTACCAGGGTGATTCTTCCCACAATTATCACATAATGGAAAATCCGTCTTTCCCTTTTTCCCTTTATCTGTCTCTTGTTCCACCATTCTCTTCTTCTCTTGCTTTACTTTGTTGTCATAAGACTTAGAGAATTCCTTTTCTATCTTGATAGCACACGAGACAATATCTTCGTATGATGAGAAGGATTGTGATACTAAAGCTCGACGGAGAAATGGTTTTAACCCATCAAAGAAACGATCAATCTTACTCCTTGGGTTACGTATATAATCGGAAGCATGCATCGCTAACCTTGTAAAGTTAGCCTCATACTTTGTGACATTCTCATCCTCCTTCTGCCTCAGACTCATAAATTGCCTTTCCATATCTGCTCGATGGTCACGAGGAAAGTATTTTTCTAAGAAATTCTCTTTGAACTCCCTCCATTCCATATTCGATACGTCATCATCTTCCTTTGTGTTTTGAATCAGCGACCACCACTGATCGGAATCTCCAGTGAGGCGGTAAACAGCCATGACAACCTTCTCCCTTTCGCTACTCCCCAAGGCATGGAATATTTTCTCTAAGGAGTTTATCCATTTCTCAGCTACTAACGGATTTGTACCCCCATTAAATGTTGGCGTTTGTTGCCTCATGAAGCAGTCTAGCATTGATCCTCCACGTTGCGGATCAGGGTGCTCCATACAAGTAAGGTTATTATTCATAACCTGAGTGAGTTGTCCCAGTATGGTAATAAGTTGATCAGCACCAGTTTTATCTCCAGATCCACAATAATTATCTTCAGCAGGAGGGAAATCCCTACACAGAGTTCGTGCATTGATACGGTTTTCATTCCTTCCACTAGGCTCCATTTCTATACAATGGCATAAACTAGATTAGTTTATGAATCAAAATACATAATTCCATACTTATAAAATACTTAACATAAATTGAACTATTTATGGATATAATCCATAATCATAAAAATGTTTTCTTTGAGGAAGTATATACTCATAAACCCTTCATAATGATTTGTAAAGAAAATGATAGTTATCCTAAGCATATCCCCCGGGAGTGTCATAACCAAGAGTGCAGCAAGGCCCGTTGTCGTGCACCAGTTCCCGTTCGAGTCTATCTCAAAGCGGTGTTTTTGGGTTTTACCCCTAGGTACATCTGTGCCAGAGCCGCCTCTACCTTCTCGTATCCAGACAGGGATTTATTGCTCGGAAAACTCATAACATCTCTATAATACCAAAATTCTAGGAAGTTCTTCTATACTAATCCTCAATGTCTATCTTTGGGCTATGTGCTCTAATCATAGTTTTTCTAAATCTAGCTTCCAAGGTTAGTACTAAACTTCCTCTGATACCAACTGTAGCGCTCCGACCCCAGCTACCCAGAGTCGGTGCATTACTTCGTATCATTGGCATGATCACAAAAGATCAAGTCTCGAAAGAACGATTAGTTTAGTAGCCTTGGAAACACTAGATACATTCATAAGTCTTTCATTACATCAAAAAGTAAACAAAATACAATAACATGGTCTTCATTGTCAACAATCATATCCCTTTCTGACTACCCCTGCAGGTCATTCATAAAATACTTCTTCACATCCTAGAAAAATATTAAAACATTGAAAGGGGTGAGCTCAGATGCTCAGTAAGGTTATCAATATAGCGGAAGCTTTCATAAATAAACATTAACATTTAAGGCAATGTATAACTAAAACAAAAGCCTTTTAATCTTGATCTTCAACATAATATGGCAAAAGTAAAATGAGATAATGCCATTTACTTCTTCACATGGATATTCTACTGGTCGAATAATCACATGCAATATCAATAACCACTTTCATAATGATGGAATGCATAATGCCAGACTATCATAACCACGTAGCCAAGGCCTCGTGCTAAGACCACAAATAAGATTTTTTTCAAGGCCTCGTGCCAGGACACTATTTTGTCTCATGAGACCTGCCGATGCATCGAGGAGCTATAGCAGGCTCCACCCGTCACTTATTAAGTCCAATGCATTCCTCATATGAATAGGTTTAAACATATCATAAACCATAACATAATCGTATCACATAAAAAATGCATAAAGGTAACAAAACATTTCAACATTCCAATCACAAGATATCAATACAACACATTGATATAATAAAAATGCTTTCAAAACCATTTTCAATACCAAAATAAAATAAAGTTAAAACTTTGTATTTATTTTTCATTAAAAAAATGATGGCTTGTAGAGGAAGCTGAAACTAAAATAATGGTCATGGCGGCGAAGAAGTCGTTGTCACCGCATAAGTACGGAAAGAAAAACATTCCCTTTTTGTCGTTTAGTAAAATGCTTCGTATAAAAAAGATTCCTTTTGAATAAACGTAAAAGTCAAAGGGGTTTATACACTGTATAAAAGAAAGTTGTGTATAAAACCAAATATGTCTCAATGAAAGGGGATTGAGACGGAGTCCTTAAAAAGATCATTTTTAAAATAAAATGGATATATTATGTGTATTCACTATAGGTACACATAAAGAATACAAAATAAGACATAATAATATCATGACATAATTTGAAAGTAGGAGATTAACCCAAAGAATGGAAGTTGGGTTAAGAAATTCCCTTACATATAAAATAGATCTATTATGTGTATTCACTATATGTACACATAAATAAAGTATAAATACAAGATAGTACATAATGACATAATTTTAAAGTAGGAGATTAACCCAAAGAATGGAAATTGGGTTAAGAAGTTCCCTTACCTTGCGTCCTGTCCTGACTCGACCGTTCTTTAACCTCCTGAATAATAAACTAGAGTTAATTTATATTTACTTAAGAACCTTTTTCATGTTCATTATTCCTTTTATATCCCTTATTATCGTGTTATGAACATTATTTAATTATTTAAGTTTATAACGGTCGTTTTGTCGATCTTTGGTACTTGAGTCAAAAATACACTTCTTATAATTACAAGTTGTTCATGTGGTGAAATATCCATTATATCCAGAATTATATTCATGATGTATATATCATATATATCATTTATATACAGTATATACATTCATTCATAATGTCACGTAACATTTAGAGGTATGAAATGAAATGCACCGTTCATGGAGACGGTAAGCCGTACGTACGCATGAACGCTAATTTCATTTCTATATTGTATTTAATGAAATCATAATGATATAAATTTATAATATAATTACATTATAATATAGTGTATAATACCATTTAATCCATCCTTTATACATCCAACATATGGCATTAACGATTCAAATCACTTTGAGGGGGCGGTAGTCCGCACTTCCTAAAATGAAATTATCGCATTTTACCCATAATGGAAATCATAAAGTATGCCATAAATGAGAAATACAGAAGCATAAGTAAAACATAAACATATTTTATATCATATATAAATATAGTGACATCTTAATGGCCACCTTTGAAGGTGTTATATGAGGGTTGAACAATCATCGTTTCGTGAGGCAGAAATTCGCCATCCACAGAAACTGTATGTTCTTTAACCATTAGATGTAGGTGTGTGTAAGTGTAGCTCGAATACTTATTATAAAAACATCCTAGTATATTTAGGATACTGGTTTTGTTACAAAAGAAATTAATAAAAAGAGTTTAGGGGGTTGGAGAAGAAAAATAAAACAAAACAACATTAGAGAAGACATTACCTCAAAATAGGGTAACTCTTTTTGATTTGAGCCAAAGGCTTCCTTGGGAATAGTTCTGCCAAAAGTGAGGCTTCTAGAAATAAGAGAGGGAAGTTGGGAGAGTATTTGGGCAGAGGTTGGCCGAGCCAAATGGCTTGAAAGTGTAAATGAGGTGGGAGAGGTGGGGGCCTTTTATAAGTGGAGAGGAGGGGCTCTTTTGGAAAGATTGAAATGTTACATTATTACACAATGCTTTTCGGATTCTAAAGGTCCCAAACTTATATAAATCGTGGATAAGGTGATAAGGGTCCTAAATATACCCATCCAATAGTCTTTGGACAAGTGTAAGCCTTGGAGTTTACATTATCTTTTCATTTTATTAAAATCGTTAAATAATGAGGTCATCGCTGCATCATAATTATGTCATAAATAATTTAATTTATTTAATGTCTAAAAATTATAAAAAAACTACTATGATGTAGGAAAGCTTTTTATCTTTCTAATGAATATTTATAATCAAAATTTGGACTTGTGTAACCCCACTTAAAAACTGTTTTAGTAAAACAACTCATGTTTGTGTCAATTTAATTTTAACATTAAATAAATATATATTAATGTCATTTTCCAACTAAAGTGGCTCCATGGGGTCCCCAAGTTGACCCATAGGTTGTATTGGTCGGACATGACTCATCCAATAGGAGTAGGACAAGTGTCATGCTCATCTCATATTATTAAAACATTATTTTTACCTTAAACTACAACAATTACCTCTAATCGCGATTAAGAACTTAAAAGTTACTATTCACCAAAAAATTATTTTAATCTCATTGAACCACATTTTTCTTCTTAATGACAACCATGAATATCGGATTTTTGAAAATCAAATCACAGAAGTTGTAATATTTCATTTAAATGAAAAATCAGTTATTTAACTACCACTTAGTGGTTTCACTATTCATCAAAAATTGAAGTTTTTCAGAAAAATGCCAAAATTTCACCCTAAGCTATAATTGATATTCCGAATTCAAAAATGATGTCTATTTTATGAAATTCCAAACATATAATTTGCATTAATTAATTTTATAATTAATTCCCGCTGTCACAACAAATAGTGTGTTTTTAAGAAACAATTTATATCAAAAGATTGGCAATTGTTTATGTCCAATTTCAATGTTAAATTAATTATAATGACCACCATTGGATAAAATGGTAAAAATATATTCTAATTATACTTTAAAACCACTAAATATTATAATTTATCACTATAAATTATTTTGATTAAAAAAGTTGTTTTTAAGTATTTTTCACTATTCATAAAAAATAGAAGTTCTCAGAAAAATACCAAAAATTCAACATAGGCTAATTTCGATATTCCGAATCCAAAAATGAAGTCCATTTGGATAAATAATATTTATAAAATTTCGAAAAGTAGGTATTACTATTCACAACGGCTAGTTTAATTCGTTGTGGTGTGTGTTTAGAGCTCGAGGTTGCGTACACCACACGTTATTGCATTATTCGAAGTGAAACGTACCGTGGAAGCTTGGGGTGTTACAGGAAGTGTCCAAATGATGATGTAATTACCCCCAAAAAAACTAAGGCTTTGTATTCTAGCATAGATAATAAAATCATAGGGTAAGGAAAAAATGATCTTCAAATAAGACTTTCACATTTAAACCATATGTCTCATTAAATATCTATATTGGATTATCTGATCACAATTTTTCATCAAATATAAGAAAAGATATCACTATTCCTAATGATGATAATCATTACATTTCATAAAAAAATTAGATGTTGGATAAACATAACTAATAGCATACATTCACCACAAAACTCAACAGAAGATTCTATTCTGGGAGTTCTATTTCCAGTAAACTCATATAATGAACATTGAAACTAAAATTGTGCATGATTATCTAGATAAGAGATCTTGTAATATTCATAATATCCATTTTGAGGGACAACCAATCACATTTCTCGTTTTCTTGAGGAGAACTCCAAAATTCCAGAATTAATCATTTATTTAACTATATCCATTATCTCTCTAGGATGGAACTCCTGGTAAACATAAAATTATTTAATATGATTTATAACTAAATTATTATTAATTTCTTTAAACCACTCATCCCTCCCCTATTATTTAATTACATTCCAAACTTGGAATTTTCTCAATTTTAACCAGAGTGCATTGATTTTGATTCTACCTAGATAGGAAAATCAACCTGGTGAAGATTCATCCACTTGAATTAATGTTTGGTAAGCATTTTAATTTCATTAACATCATCAAAATAGGTGACTAAATATGAAATAAGGTTTCTAAAATTGATTTCATCGATAATATTTTTGGTTTATTTTTGATTATTAAAAAATTTAAGTTTGTGAGAGATGTTTGAAACAGAATGTTTTTATTTAAAGAGAGAGACTGTGTGTGTATGTTTGTTTGTGTCTGTGTGTGTGTGTGTTTTTAGAACATGATTGAGGGTAAGGATTTGAAATATATGATTATATTTTTGGGATATGATATGTATAGATTTATATTTTTATACAAAATATATTTTAATCAATTGGGAAATATAAAACTTATATAATTAAGTGTTATCCCTCCAAAATGTTTTCATGAAAAAATCTATTTATGGAAACAAATATTGTTGGCATACAATCCATGAGAACGAAATTTTCAGGGAATATTGTAGTGACCATGAGAATAAATTGTTATGGTATATATAGTGACTATATGAGTAATTTTTCATGATAGGTATACAAACCAGATGACTAAAAAAATATGGTCGGTAGTTACATCCAGAAAATATTAAAATCCTAACAATTTAAATAATAAATATGAAGTTTCAAACAAAATTGAAAAAATTAGTATTAATTTGACATTTCCAGTTCATGTTTGATATAATTGATTCTCACAACATTTAATGTATTTGTAAATATATCAATAAGATGTCGTTCTGTTCTAAAAAAATAGGAGTTATTCCACTTTTGAAAATGATCTCCTAAAAATTGATTTCTTATATCAATGTTCTTTATTATAGAATATTATATAGTATTCTTATAAATATTCATCTCAATTGTATTATCAGAATTTATTGGTAGATTTAGGATTTAGTATCCAGAGTCTATTAATGTATGTTTAATCTATATAATCAATGCAGAATAACTACCTGCACCTATCTACCCAAATTCAGTAGTGGATAACAAAACCGAGTTCTATTTCAAACTACCCCATTAATCTATAGAAATTCTCAAAAGGGGACATGTTCAAAATTTTTGTTTTTTTATTACTTAAAACAACCCAAATAAGTCTTTTAATGAATACCTAAATCAAATTTTTAAACATTTTATTAAAAAATCCAATATTGGTTATATTTTTGAGCTATTTTATCATTATTTTCACATCATGTAAATATAAATCATTTTTATTATCATGAAAATGAGAACACATAAACACACTAAGAATTATATCATACCACCTATCATCCATTTATAGTAAAATTTATATCATACCTCTATAATTGATTGTATCAACTAATTTTCTTATTTTATCATGATCTAGTTTATATATTTTACGCATGGGTGTATCATTAACATTACTACTATCCATTTCAAAAACATTTATATGATATTCAGGGTATGTAATTGAATTAAAATAATTACTTTTTTATTTTGAAAATTTATAAAGAGAATAAAGAATTAATGGTCACCCATCATATTTATTCCAACGTAATTTTTTTATCATTTTTGAAAACTCAATACATAATGAATTTATTAATGGTACAAAAATAACACCTTCATCATAAATTTATAAAACTAAAACATAATTTTAAAATATTTTAACCAATATAGTATGAAATGTTATTCATTTTCTATAACATTTTGAAACACAAATTAGACAATAGTGTCATACCATATTCTTGGAGCCTCTTAAAAAACACACAAATAATTTCATTGTTAAACAAATGATTTGGAATGTGAGTGTTTTTTGATTAATAGGTTTGTTTAACCAAAACATCCTCAACTATATATAAATTTCCAAATGAAATCGTTGGATACATTTTATATAGTTTTAAATTAAAATGTATTACATAGGCATGAATCATCATGATAACTTTAATATAACTACATGACAAAAGGTTTCCTTATATTAAATACCTTCTTCTTAATTATATCCTTGTGTAATAAATCTTTCTATATTTCAAATTATAGTACCAGAGTCATCATACTTGATTTTAATGACCCTTTTACTTCCAATAGTTAGGTAGTCCTTGGGTATTTAATATATTTATTAGATAGTGTTTCTTTCAAATTTATATAATCCTTCTTACATATCCTTTAAATATAATTCATTGTCAATTTAATTAGTTATTTTATACTGTAAAAACCTTTCAAAGAGAGTTTGATGTTAAAATTTATTATAATGAGAAACTCTAGTACAAATTCCATTATCAATGTCTCAAAAAACTACATATAAGGGGTGATATATATGAGTCCTAATAGCTTTAGGAATAGATTTGTTTGATTCCTCATGGCCATCTATAGGTTTTGGATTATGATTTTTATTACAACTATGATATTTACTTATAGGAGTTTTGGTAATATTGATCCCCTAATTAGAAAAATCATCCACCAAATTTTTTAAAGGTGTTCTCTGATTCTGTGGATTTACCTCATCAAACATGACATGAAAAAATTATTTCATAATATTAGTCATATTGTTAAGTACACTACATGATTTATAAGTAGTATAATATATAAAGACAATTAAGTCATCACACTTTTATGCAATGTTTTATAAATTATATTGATTATTGATTATAACTACTTTAAAACTAAAAACTAATATGTACATTGGTTCACGCCCAAATTTACCCAAGAGAAGAAGGGTAGAACGGTCCTTGTAGTGTAGCTTGGGTTGTCGATTCCACAGAGACCTAAGAAGATGCCTAAGATACACAACCTAAGGGATGGATTTTTGGCTATGAAGTGGCCAACTTGGATTGATTTTGGATGGGTTTTAAAGATATCTAATAGATTTAAGTGGATTCAATTTAAAAGAATGAGTTGATCCTAGGTTATCACTCGGGGTGGATTGGACGTATTTTCTTTTTAATGATTTCGATTTCTTAAATTTGAGACGGGTTCATTTAAGAAGATAAAACAACATCATCACTTACTGGTTTAATGCCTACACCCTCTAATACTAATCACCTATACACTTGAAGGATCAAAGTTTTGAGTACTTCAAGGTAAAGGATTGTATTAGTACTTGAAGTGTGTGGCCTTAAATTCAACAAGGACGATGGAGTTTAAAAATCATCAAATAAAAATCCCAATTTAAGAAGTGATTATACATTAATTAGGGGATAAATAACATCCAATCCAGCCCCTTTCTACTCACTTGGATCAACCCATAAGTGGGTTAGCCCTCCATTGATCCCGTGGTTTCAATGGAAGCGGAAAGTAGACTCATAAGGGAGGAAATGGAGAAGTAAAGAAAACAACAAAAATAAAATGATCACTCCACCGTTGTGTGAATAATGTCACAAGGGTTGGTGTGAATAAATTCACACCCTGATCCAACGGTATCAATGTGATATTAAGAACAACAGAATAAGAGTAGATTAAGAACTTTTATTAAGAAACTAAAGTGAATTGAACAACTTACATGTGAAAGACAAAATTGAGGCAACAAAAATGCAGCATAACATTACAATTAAACAAGGCATCCAAGATCTTCAACTCCTTCACCACCACTGCCTTAAATAGGCATTTTGGGAGGGTTGGGTCGAGCCTTCAACAGTACAAGTCATCCCACTTGATTATGGTAGGCCTAGGGTGGTGGAAAGTTTGTGGAATTTGGAATTTTCCACATTTGACCCGAGGTGGCAGCCAGATTTCGTCCACCGAACAGACGCGTTTGGATGACCTTCTAGATGGCCGAATCAGGGTGGTCTATAGAAGGAGAAAATGGAGCTCCGGATGTCGTCTAACCGCCTGTAAAATTGGGGCCCATTTGGAGTTACGGATTCCGAGATATGATCAAATTGGTGTAATGTTTTTCTGGGTCGCAGAATCTGGCCCAGAAGTTTATCTCTAACTTGGTCCGCCTAAATGACTAACATGGAGGCCGAATTAGCATTCCCTCATGAAGAGTGATTTGTTCCTATACATGTCTTCTATCATCCCACGCCATTTGGGATTAATTGGGCCTGTATGTTGGGCCCCACAGTCTCATAAGTGGGCTGGTGTTCAATCTGCCTTCTCCAGAATTGCTTCCTTTCATTGCCAAATATCTCCATCATCCTCCAGGAATTCTCCACTGATCCCTGAATCAAACATGTTCATATTTAAGTGTAGATCAATTTAAAAAAATATCAAATTAAAATATGTATAATTCAATTCCTTAAAATCAGATGAATCATTGGGTACTTTAAATGATGTTAAAAAATGTACCACATAATAGTGCATTTTAAGAAGGTATTACAATCATAATGTGAAATGATGTTCAAAGTGTAAAATGCACTAAAATGGTGTTTATGAATAACAAAGAACATGAAAATTATGTATATTAAAAATGAATATTAGCCTCATTTAGTGGCTAATCACACCCCCAAACTTGAGTTTTGCTAGTCCCGAGCAAAATATATCTCATCAAAAATGAAGTTCAAATTCCCTTTTCTAAAAACATTTTAATACACAATGATCACCAAAAAACCTTATACCAAACAATCATGAAACCCATCAAAATATTTTAATACAAGATATTTTAATAAGCAGATCCCAATCCCAAGCTCATTCCTTTGATCAAATCCATCATCATACTTCATCCAACTCAATTAGGTGTAATGATGTGTTGTGAATCACAATAGATATGGGGGGTTCATTTTCATTCAAGGGGGAAATCATGGAAGCACTAGGTGGAATCACATTTATTACTAATATGAGTATTCTTCATCCTTTTTTTTGAAATATTGCTATAGTAATTGAGATTGCAATTAATCAAATTAACCCATGTAGCAAGACTTTGCCGATTATTCCCAGACTCAAAGGCCTTAGGGCACCAAGTGAAACCCACATACTCGGGCATCGTCTCGAGTTAACTTAATCAAAAACAAAGTCATATTACCATAAATAGAGATAGATTGAAAAACTCAGGTCTAGACAACTCTGGAGTCACGATCCCCAAGTGCCGAAAACCTCACATTTTATCAATCCATTGCTCTACACGCAAATTTTTTTTTTATTTTTTTATTGTTTATTTTTTAAAAAAATTTATTTTATTTTTTTAATTTTTTTTTGAATACTCATATTATTCATAAAAATAAAACCATCCTGTGCTATTTATTATGGGACCCCAATAATTCAAATTAGTACCCCACAGTCTAGAGGACGTGCATTGTGGCATTTTTTTTATTTGGATGAAAATATAAACGATGAAATATCACATTGGAAAGCCAAACTTTCCAAAATCTATGCTCATGAAATTATACAAGGATTAAAATCAGAATTAGGGCATGCTAAATTATTTGATATTCAATTTCAAAGTGTGCCATGTGTATTACCATGTTCAAAGTTAAAGGAATTTTTCCTTCCATTTACTTTTTTTTTCAAATCATTCAATTTTTGTTTTTGACACAAAAGCATTTTTTTTATTTTATCTCCCCCCCAACTTAAAATAACACGGTCCCCAGTGTTTAAAGAAAAGAAAATTTAGAAGGGGTAGAGGTAGAGAATGAAAGTTCAAAAAGGAAATTGAATATGAGGGTCATGGAATGAAATCACATGGTGGTTGAAGCTGAAGTTCTTGCTACTCCAATTTAGTCTTTTGATATCCATGTCGCTTGCAGAGTTCCCTAGTGGAAAAAAGAAAACAAACAAACAAAACAAAAGAGTATATATATATATAAGTAAAATATAAGTGTATATATAAAATAAAATAAACTGATGATACATTGTCTTCTTTTTAAATTTCTGGGTAAGGTATTACTCAAGGATCACACCACGTGACACGGATGAATATGGTGCTCCCCTTTCATACCCATCCATACTCATAATAGAAGAACAGGTCAACAGTCTATATATTTTTTTTAATATAAAAATGATTAATTAAAATATAAATTTTATTAAAACAATAAAATGATATGAAACTTGAAAACCATGGGTTACCTCCCATGCAGTGCTTTGTTTAACGTCGTTAGCTCGACTTGATCCCCCCAACTTATCCAATACCAACATTCAACATTTTAAGGACCACATGTTTCACCACTTCTACTAGGTTGAGATTGATTCTATGTTTAGAATTTGTTTTATGCACAAACCTCTGTTCTAAAATGAGCAGGTAAATCCAAGGAATATCATAAATGATGGATTCAATTTCTTTTGTACTATTTTCTAAGACATTATGAATAATCACCTATTTAGTGGTTTCAAGATAAGAAATGGTTACAAATGGAAGATTATGGCTATCCCTAATGAATGAAAATTTGAGGGTGGATGGAAAGTCATTTTGTTCAAGTTCAGGTAGGCTAACACTTTTAGACCTAGGTTGTGACTTTGAATCAAACTCAATTTCATTTTCAAAATTGCTCAACAGAATTGGTTCCTTTTGAATAGAAGATTCAACCACCAAATTGGAAATATCAGTTTCAGGAATGGTTATGGACTCAAACTTTGTGATTTCTCTTAATGGTTCAGTGATTTGTGTTTTTGAAAAATCATCAATGGAGTTATACTTGTGAGACTCAATCCATGATGTCAAATTATCCTCTTTTGAATCCAAAAAGGTAATTTCCTCCTGATTTAAAGACCCTTCAAAAATTCCTTGATCCTCTTCATCAATCCCAAATCCAAAGGTTGGATCTTCAATAAATTCATGAGAGGTTTTTTGGAAACTAGACACTTCACATAAGGTTATGGAAGGGACAGTTTGTGTAGGGATGGTTTCCTCACAATTTTTAATGCTTTGTAGTTCTAACCTCAATGAGGAAACCTCAAAATTCATTATCTCCATTTGTTGACACAATTTTTCAAGTAATGGTTGTGGATCAGGATGGATAAGGGTTTGAGACAGATGGTCTATTCCAAGAGGATAACTATGTTGTTGGAATTCTATAGGAGGATGTTCAGATTGGCCTTGTTGGGATTGGAACTCATAATATGTTGGAATGTATTGTGGATCATATGAATAAAAACATTGTGGTTCAGTAGGTTGTTGATGATCCCACAAGTAGGAATTAGGATGTTCATTGTACATTGTACATGGGGTTGAGTGATCAAAGTAGGGAGAGGTTCCCCATGTTTGGATTTGTTCAAAAGGGTTTTCCATAGGAATGAAATTGGGGATGAGATGAGAGAAGTGGGATGAAAAAAAAAGAGTGATTGTGTCTAAGATAACTTACTTAGGTCCCCGGCAACTGCGCCAAAATTTGGTTCACGCCCAAATTTACCCAAGAGAAGAAGGGTAGAACGGTCCTTGTAGTGTAGCTTGGGTTGTCGATTCCACAGAGACCTAAGAAGATACCTAAGATACACAACCTAAGGGATGGATTTTTGGCTATGAAGTGGCCAACATGGATTGATTTTGGATGGGTTTTAAAGATATCTAATATATTTAAGCGGATTCAATTTAAAAGAATGAGTTGATCCTAGGTTATCACTCGGGGTGGATTGGACGTATTTTCTTTTTAATGATTTCGATTTCTTAAATTTGAGATGGGTTCATTTAAGAAGATAAAACAACATCATCACTTACTGGTTTAATGCCTACACCCTATAATACTAATCACCTATACACTTGAGGGATCAAAGTTTTGAGCACTTCAAGGTAAAGGATTGTATTAGTACTTGAAGTGTGTGGCCTTAAATTCAACAAGGACGATGGAGTTTAAAAATCATCAAATAAAAATCCCAATTTAAGAAGTGATTATACATTAATTAGGTGATAAATAACATCCAATCCAGCCCCTTGCTACTCCCTTGGATCAACCCATAAGTGGGTTAGCCCTCCATTGATCCCATGGTTTCAATGGAAGCGGAAAGTAGACTCATAAGGGAGGAAATGGAGAAGTAAAGAAAACAACAAAAATAAAATGATCACTCCACCGTTGTGTGAATAATGTCACAAGGGTTGGTGTGAATAAATTCACATCTTGATCCAACGGTATCAAAGTGATATTAAGAACAACAGAATAAGAGTAGAAGAAGAACTTTTCTTAAGAAACTAAAGTGAATTGAACAACTTACATGTGAAAGACAAAATTGAGGCAACAAAAATGCAGCATAACATTACAATTAAACAAGGCATCCAAGATCTTCAACTCCTTCACCACCACTGCCTTAAATAGGCATTTTCGGAGCCTTGGGTCGAGCCTCCAACAGTACAAGTCATCCCACTTGAATATGGTAGGCCTAGGGTGGTGGAAAGTTTGTGGAATTTGGAATTTTCCACATTTGACCCGAGGTGGAAGCCAGATTTCATCCACCGAACAGACGCGTTTGGAGGACCTTCTAGATGGCCGAATCAGGGTGGTCCATAGAAGAAGAAAATGGATCTCCTGATGTCTTCTAACCTCCTGTAAAATGTGGGCCCATTTGGAGTTACTTATTCCGAGATATGATCAAATTGGTGTAATGTTTTTCTGGGCCACAGAATCTGGCCCAGAATTTTATCTCTACCTTGGGCCGCCTAAATGACTAACATGGAAGCCGAATTAGCATTAACTCCTGAAGAGGGATTTGTTCCTATACATGTCTTCTATCATCCCACGGAATGTGGGATTAATTGGGCCTGTATGTTGGGCCCCACAGTCTCATCAGTGGGCTGGTGTTCAATCTGCCTTCTCCAGAATTGCTTCCTTTCATTGCCAAATATCTCCATCATCCTCCATGAATTATCCACTGATCCCTGAATCAAACATGTTCATATTTAAGTGTAGATAAATTTACAAAAATATCAAATTAAAATATGTATAATTCAATTCCTTAAAATCAGATGAATCATTGGGTACTTTAAATGATGTTAAAAAATGTACCACATAATAGTGAATTTTAAGAAGGTATTACAATCATAATGTGAAATGATGTTCAAAGTGTAAAATGCACTAAAATGGTGTTTATGAATAACAAAGAACATGAAAATTATGTATATTAACAATGAATATTAGCCTCATTTAGTGGCTAATCATACATATCATTTTCATTCGATCTATTACATAATTCATAAGGGGTAATATTAAAATGTGGTATAATTAAAACTCTAAAAATTATATATCATATTGTGCTCACAACATTACGAAACAATAAACAGCTAAATCAAAATCATTTAGCATAGTACAGTTTTTTTGAAGGGTTATATTTGTTCTATCTACAACAAAATAATTTTTATGGGATCCTAAGAGATGAAAAGGTTTGACTATATCCATATTTTTAGAATAAGGTTTCAAACTATTTATTTTCATACTCACATCCATGATGTCATCTTCATGTTTTAATTATATTTACACTATGATTTTTTATAGATCTTTAATATTTATAAAAATATTAAAGTGCTTCAAATTTATGAGAAAGAAAAATAACCCTTGTACATCTTGAATAATAATCCACTATAATATATGCATAATTTTTTCTTTATAAACTAGAAAATCTTTAATATCCAATATAAATCATTATAGAATAACTCTAAATGATAAGAAAAGGATACTAATTTATCTAGTATGAATGATATTATGGTCTCATTTCCCCTTTCATAGGTATTACATACTTTGTATTTTGGGAATTTTAGTTTGCATATATCATTTACTAATACTTTCATAGATATCTTTCTATGATAGTTTATATTGTGTTGTCCTATTCTCCAATTCAAAATCCAGGATGCTACGTGAATGAATGTCAACGAAGAAAAATTATGAGAAAATTATGAATTTAAATCTACACCCTAAACATTATCATTTCTCATATAATTAAAAATATAAAGATTATTTCAAATCAAATACATTTTAAAATTTTCTTTCATAGCTGACATGAAATCCATCATTGAAAAAATGTGATATAATAGGAATATTATATTTCACTCCATCAAAAAATAAAACATTAGAAATTAAAATTTTACTAGAGTTATAGATTTAAATAATTCCTATATTTTTTCATGTAGAATTGTTACCAAAAGTGACATTTACACCATAAAATTGATTAGGTTCTTGAATTTTGAGTAGTCCATACTCATATTTCTAGAGAACACTCTATCAAGATACCATAATTGTTTACATTTTTTTCCAGAGGTTTCCAAGAGAATATATTTCAACCCATTATGTTTTTGGAACCCATGTTTCCTTGGGTCCAAAGTTATTAGTAATAATTTCTTTAGGAATCGAGTATTTTTTTAAATGGTTTCTTAAAAGTATTGTAACACCATAGTACATTAAAATATATTTATTTTTAAAAAAATTCAATATCATCAATAATTTTTTACGCACACAACACCGTTCTTAAATAAAATTTGTTACTCAATTTTAATATTATTATTTAAACATAGTCATTATAACATAGCCATTATGTTTGTGCGTATGAATAGGAATAAAAAAATTATGAATAATTAATTTTTTTTAAAATGTATACATTAAATTAAATGTTCATATATTTATTAGAAATAAATTATAGACCCTTTGAATGAAAAAATGAAATATTTTCTGAAAGGAAATATTTTTGTAAAAGGCAGTTTCGTCAAGTTTTTTAAGCATATTATTTTAAATAATAAGTAATTATATAAAATATATTTTTAAAATTGAAAATAGTTTTTTAAATCATCATATCAAAATTATAAATCGGTTAATTGTCATAATTTTTCCTAATAAGTATTATTTATCAATGTATGGTGAAAAATAATTATTTTTATTAAAAACGTTCTTTTGGGTTACAAGATTTACAGGCCCCATTATATTATAAAGAGAGTTTCAATGTAAAAATAGTAAAATTTTATAATAAATAATAAAAAATAGGATATTTAAATGAATTTCATTTTGAAATTTTTAAAAAAATTATTTTCAACTACTGAATGTTTTTCATAGGGAGAACCGTATTTTAAACACATTTATGGGTTTAATTTTAAATTGAATTCTTCCACTTCTAGGAGATAAAATTTTAAAAATTGAATATCTATTTTGAATTGGAATAATTTATATTATCTAATACATTAAACATTATGTTTTATAATAATGATGATTGAAAGCATATAAAACTATTTAATGTTGTCAAGAAAAAAATATGATTATCGGGGGTCAAATTAAAACAATAAACGTTAATAATGGACCAAAAAAATTCTGCTTATTATTTAGTGGAAATATGTAAAAATTACATCTTATATGATTTTACAGTAGTCCATTTTTTATACTCTCATCATAATATAATTCTGGTTGGAATTTATTCTTTTCAAAAATTCCAAGTGTGTTCTCTCCCTCACTTAAAAAAATACACACCTCTCATATCCTTAAAAAACATTCAAAACCATTAGTTTCATAAAAAAAATTCCAAAATAAAATCCCAAAATATCTCCCATGATACTATAAATCATTGTTTTCTCATGAATGTAACATAGGAATGCATTTAGTTCCAAGAAAAATAAATTTTTCAATGAAAAGGCAATGTCAATAACTATGCATTTTATATTATTTATTCTTCAACTACGCTGGATATCACTAAAAAATTTATATAATAAAAAATTATAATAAATATAATTACATATTATGAGTTATGTTCAAGTCTTACAACCATCTCCTCTAACCTAAAATGGGAAACCAAACCATTGATTGTTTGTAAGGAGGTCAACCGCCACTCTGACTGACATAATTCTTTTTCCATCACCAATTATCATAGTAGAATATAATGACATATATTATGTTTATATATTATATTTCTGATATAAAAATAATTCTCAAATTGAAATATCACATATACCTTCTCTATTTTAATTTTTTAGAGAATATGATAGCTTCACTCGTGTGTACAATAGACAACAACCTCCCAAAGTCATATGATTCATTTTTAACATATGATTTGCAAGGAAGTTAGTAAGGCTAAATTTTATGTTTTCATATGATAATAAAATTATATTAATAATTATATAAATTACAAATATCTTATAATTTCTTACTTTACCATCTATTTAATTAATTATAATATCATTCATGTGTATAACAGACTACCACCTCACAAAGTGAAATGATTGGTTATTATTATCACATGACATTGATGGAATATGTAATGGTAGTTAAAAAATTAAAATGATATCTATTATATATCTATAATCTTATAGAATTAAAAAAACATACCTTCTTTCCATTATGATCGTTAAAAAATTAAAACATTACTGAAGCGTACGTAGGACTCACCATCACCATGATTGTAACATAGTTCATTTTTCCTAATGATATTTCATAGTTGGTTTTAAAAGTGAGATTTATGTATAATAATTATAATAATTTCGTGATTACCATTATGTATCTGATTAATTAAAAAAATATTTGACCTTAGTAAATTTCAAAAAGTTATTTTTTACATATGCGTCGAACAACATAAAAATGTTTGGCGTAAACCAAAATGATAAAGTAATTTAATTTTCCATGTTAATTAATAATATAAAATTAATAATAAGAATAAAAAAGGTTATGAAACATTTAAATATTTAAATAATTTTTATTACACTGGGAGATAATGAATGCATGTTATGAATCAGGCTCATGGTTTGTTTTCACTCTAAACGCCCCATTCCTTTTAGTTTTGAATTTAGCTCTCTAACTTTCTTTACCTCAATGTTAATGATATGGAATGATTTAAAATAAAATTATATGTATCTAATATATAAACACCTAGTTTATTATACCTTTTTTATGGTGTTATACAAGACTTATGATCATTTCTCAAATTCATCTTTGATGAAACTTCTTTTTTTATTATGTGACGAAATTTAGTTCGACCCTTTTTATTTCTACATCAAAATATTATGACATGTATTATGAATTTTTTTTTTGAATAAAAATTTCATGAAAATTATATTATGTGTCTTCTTAGATATTACTCTATCTCATTAGTTAAAGAACTACACTCTTCATGTGTCATGTATGGGATTAGGGAGTAAATTTAATCCATTACATGAGTTTATCCACAATGTGATATTGTTCAAGAATTTGTAATTTAATAATGTTGATGTCATGTTATATTTTGTTTCTGCATTTCCTTTTATTCCATGATCTTATGATACCATGTTATTTATGAAATTATTCCATGAAATAACTCATGAGCCTTCTTGATTCTGATATCATGTTATAGCTTTGACTTTCATGTTATATATCATTAACATGTTTATTCCCTTATTGGAATTTTTTTCTCACACAATTTATTATGTTTTACTTAGTTTATATAATTTATTTTTATGGGATCCAAAGGATTTTATGATAATAATAGAGATTATAAAAAAATATTCATTTTTTTTTCATTTTGATTAAATATGTACCTATTGTTCTAAACACACTAGGATTTTACAATAAATAAAATTTATTAATGGATATTTATTTTTAAAAATCATGTAATAATTAATATAAAAGGATTTAGGCATAATAGTTTATATCAGAGTAAGGGTTATGTTAAGAATTAGATGAAGGATGAGAAAATATTAGTGACATCTCTGGAGATATGTCTACAGATAAGTCTAATGATAAGAAAAAGTATAGAAAAATAACATGTAATCTTGGTGAGGTACACAAAGAGTGGTTATAGAAAAATTAAATACCATTCAGGATACTAAAAATGGACATGGTTCTAGCCGTAGTGTATAAAACATTACTAACTCTAAAAATAGTGCATCATGGTTGAAACAAGTGTTAGTCGATACACAGCAATGGGACATACTATGCACCTGGTTTGAAACTCCAGAAGATATTTTTTTGGAAATTCAAGAACTGTCTACAACACATTATTATGTAATTGAACCAATTATTATTTTAATAAATAAATTACAATAAATAACCTAGGATGAAACACAGAAACTCATAAATTGGGATGTGATTATCATTTACAAGTTATTCCAACCATGTTTATAATTATCTTTTATGTATGTTAATTTTTTTATGTATTCCAATATCGTTTTTTATTCTTGAAAATAGAAGAAAATATAAGCAACAATGAAAACAAGAACAATTATATGCAATGTGATGATTTCCCAGTGATATACCTAATCTCATGGGTGTGAGAGATGAAATATTTGTGGTTGTGCTTTCACAGCAAGTTGAATTCCTTAATAATAACTTGAGTCATGTGGAACACCCTACTCGTTATAATATATATCATGTTTTAGTCAAGTTATTTTTGTGTCAAAGTCCCCCTACCAGTAGTAGATCTTCTGATCCCCTTATTATTGAAAAGTGGATTATCTACCTTGAGAATATGTTATCTATCATTCAGTGCACAGAACAAGGGAAAGTTGTGTTTTTTATTTACTTCATTGGTGAAGAAGAATATGATTGGTGGAAACTATTAACAAACAATATTTCCCAAATTGATATTGATTCAATCAAAGGGAAAGAAAACTAAAAATTGTTTTTCAATATATATTTTCCCAAAAATCTCCATCATAAATTATTGTGAGAGTTCCCTAGTCTGAATAAAATGGAATAAGAGTCTATTGGGGCCAATGAGGGACACATTATTGGTCTTGAAAAATATACCAATAGATTTTTTTCATCATTAAATATAAGGTGGAACATTTATGTATGGGTTAATGACGATCCAATAATGATCTTTTTCAATTTAATACATTGATATATATAAATATATTTTTCATTTATCCCAAAAAAATTCAGATGTAGATCAGTGGCACTTATTTGTCTTGCAAAATTGGATACATAAACCTAAAATAGGGTTATATTTTGGGGATATCAATAGATAAATCCCATTGAGATGTAAAATACCAACATCCCACTTGTCAAAATTTTGGGAAGAAGTATCCTAGAGTTTAACAAAGGGGAACTGAAAGATGTTTTGGGTGTTGTAATGTGGGGAATCATGTTAATCATTCCCAAAGGGAAATAAAGAATCCCAAAAATTATGAAGAAAAATATAATGTTTTATATAAATTCTATTTCTGATGCAACGTAATTTTACTATAAGGAACATCAGAATTATGAAATCCAATTCCCTAAACCAAGGAATTTCAGAGACAATCATCGACAACAACCTCCACGGTAGTAGGGAAGTTCATATTCTATCACTGAGGATTACATGGCTATAAAAAATGATGTGGAGATAGGAATTCAAGTCATTAATTCCGAAATAGTGAATGTAATTTTTAATTATTATTCTACCCATTGTACTATATCTTGACATTTTAGTAGAAATATCCATAAACCACTTTAAATCATTGGGGTATATCTATTTATGAGATTAGTAAATAGAGTGATAATTTCTTTTCATGTATGTAACTCCTCCCTAGTCAATATATGTGGACTCAAGACTCAATTAAATTTCATATTACATACATTAGTGTATTTTTATGTTATTTTGGGAATGTATTGGCTATCATTATATGAATAAAAATTCTACTATTAAGTGATGGAGATCAGTCTTCACATCCCATGTCTTCATCCAATTTTCTAAATGTGTAGGAAGGAGGTTGAATATTCCCAATAATATTATTTTATATAATGGATACTATTTCCTTATTAGAATTATATATATCCAAATTATTGATACAATGGAAAGATTCACTCTTGAATACGTTCAAATTATAAATAAATATAGTAATGTGTTCTATAAAGAGCCTCCACGAATTCCTCCTAAAAGATAGGTTGAGTTCTAAATAAACTTATACATGGATCTCTACCCATATACATGAATCCTTATTGAATGGACACTACTGAGTTATAAAAACAAATTATGTAGCTATAAGTGAACCTTTAATTGAGATATTTACACCTAAGTGCTTCACCATGGGGTGTGTTAGTCCTCTTCATTATTAAGAATGATAGATCAATGTACCTCTATATTGATTATCATATGTTCTAAAAAAATTATGATAATGAAAATGAATCCAAATTCATGGATATAATACTTATTCAACCAACTACATGATTCTTAGTTTTTATCTAAAGTGTACCTTTTATTAGTATATCACCAATTAAGGGAAAAGAAGGATGACATTCCAAAAAACAAACTTCTGGATATTGTAGGATCACTATGAGTTTTTAGTGATTCATCTCGGTCTCACGAACACTAAAAAAATATACATACATGTGATTAATTGGGTCTATAGATATTACCTTGAAAACATTTTGGTAGTATTTATAGATGATATTCGGATTTATTGTCAAATAAAGGATGATCATGAAGATAACTTAAAGAACGTGATAAGGGATTTGATATATGAGAAGATATATGTAATGAATAATGAATTTCAGTTATATATGAATTATGTATCATTATTGAATCATATTATCATCATAAAATGAATATTTGTGGACCTTTACATGATAAATGAAATTGGGGAATGTCCAAGACTAGAATCTATAATAGATATATGTATATTAATTTTATTATCTGGGTATTACCAACGAGTTTTAAAAAAAATGTTGTAATTGTAAAACTCAACAAAAAAGCTAACATAGTAGGGAGTAAAAATAATTTGGACTATTTAATGTGAAGAGATCTTTATGGAGTAGAAAAATAGTCATATCACTAAACTAGTACTTATGATTTCGTCATGTGGGGAACTTCATTTGTTTTATAATGATATATTCAAGATTTATTTGATATTTGTAACAATGTAGAGTGATTAAGTGATACCCTTTTCCTCATAGAAGTTATATTTAATGAGAATAAATATCCACACTTGAATTAGATTTGGATACAAGGATATTTTTGTTGATGATATGGAGGCGTTCTCTATTGGGGAAATTGTGAAATATATATGGATCATAATAGCCTCAACTATATGTTCACAAATATGAAACTTAACATGAACTAGATAAAAATGGATAGATCTTATCAAGGAATATGGATGTCCAACGCCTTAGCATTATGGGAAATAAAACAAGGTGGATGATGCTATATATATAAATTATTAGATGATTTTACAATGATTCTAATTGAGAATGATCCACAGTTCATTGACTTGTAATGAATGGATATGGGAATAATAACATGATAATCATCCTATTATTCTCTAATAACTTATCAAACACATATTCATCAGAGGATAAATGAGTCTTAGAAGAGGGATAAGTTTCTACAAAAAATGTATCGAAGAATATATAGTTCAACCTATCTAAATATGTGGTTATATGGTTTTGAACTCAGAATTGTGTCCCATCCAAATAAGAGTTTAAGTAGGGGATTCTGGATGATGAGAAAATATTGTACATACCTATTAATCCGGTTATGTATAGTGATATAAATCATAACATCTATATGGAAAAAATGAAGTGGAATATTTCATAATTTCTATCTAAATATTTAGTATGCCATTAAATCCAGGATAAAAAAATTAAATATAATTTTATGATTAAACCATTGCCTATAATATTGTAGAAATTGGAATAAATATCCATGTATTTTATCATAATAATCCCAAGGAAATATTAATGAAAAAAAAATATTTGGGTGTTAGTTATACATCTTGAGAAGATGGAAAATTTCATAGTTAACAAGAAAAATTTCTCAATTAAATAACTCCATAAGATATATATATATATAAGGGAATTGGTAATATTTCATGGAGTTCCACTCAATATTGTCGATGATCGAGATTGGAGGGCTAAATCAAGGTTTTAGGCAATCATATATAAATAATAGGATATAGAACTCAGTTTTAGTACTATATATTACCCATAGATGGATGGTCAGATAGAATGAACCTTAAAAAATCGATAGGATATTTTGAGGTATTGTTCAGTTAATTTAAAAGTATGTTGTTAATTTCACCTTCCCATAGTATAGGTATCATATAACAACAATTTTCAGTATTGAATTCAATTGGAAACTTTTGAGGCTCTTAATGGGAAGTGGTTTTAAAATATGAAATGACGGGATGAAGATAGATAGCAGAACCTATAAAGAACTTCCATTTTATAAAATTTGATACTAAAGGTTCAATACATTAAACATCATTTGAAATCTATACATTGAATAAAAATATATATTCAGACAATCGTCTATGAGTCTTAGAGTTTGTGGTTGAAGATTAGGCATTCCTCTATATTTCATGATGGAATAATGTCATGATGTTTGGGAAGAATTTAAATCCTCTTCAAAGATATATCATCCACATTGAGATCCTTGACCATATTAGAGTTGTGTCCTACTAACTAGAACACCCACCTAATCTATCTCAATTACATGATGTGTTCCAGGTATACCTCTTGAGAAAGTACTTACCAGACCCATCACGTGTAATAAATCTGGAGGCAGTACCATTGGATAAATACCATTAAAATAATTACAAAATTATGAAGATATTATATCATTAAGACATGGTTCAATGAAATAATACAACTCGCCAAGTAATAAATTTGTGGTTAAACTATAGGTTTCTGTAAGAAACTTGGGAACCAGATGAGGTGATGAAGCAGAAGTATCATCAATAGTTTTCACCATAGAATGTAATATGAAATTTAAATGGTGAATTAATTTAATAGTGGATATATATAATCCTATGATTTTATGATATATTTATTTATAAATAATCTAAATCTCATAGATAACTATTGACACAAGAAACACTAGGTTTAAATGAGATATGACACACTATTAAAATACAAGTAATTAGTCATGGACATTATAACCAAGTCGTTATGTTGGATGGTATTTATATGGATATGTAAATTATATAAAATTATATGGTTTTCACATTTATAAAATTAATTCAATGGTTATCTTTTGAATATAAATAAATTGAGAACCAATTAAAAGAATGTTTTTTTGTAAAATTATTATTTATATAATTTTATGTGTAATAAAACATAGTAAACATAATTGAAAATTAATTATTACTCATTTAAGAAAATATATTTTACAAAATAAACTAATATTTTTTAAATAATCGCATCAAAATTATCTTTTGATGAATTTTTTATATTTTTCTGAAAAGATTCATCCCTCTATAAATTGTGAAAGAAACCTTTTAAAAAAATATTTTACCAATTCAAACAATTAAAAAAACCCATTTTATTTTTATGTGGTTTTAAAAAAAATTATTTACATAATATATTAATTAATAAATATTATATATTTTGAATTAATTCTATTATTAATTTTTATATAAATAATTTTATATCTTTTGAATGTTTTTTCTGGTAAATTGTGTCATTTTTTCACATATATGTGTTTAATTTTAATTTCATTTATTCCAGTCCATTGATTTTAATATTGATAAATGTTATAAATATAAATAATAAAAATAATTTATACAATATAATAATATAGTGTTATTTTTTACCATAATGACGAGTGGAAAAAATGAAAATTAATTATCATGGTTAAGGTAAAAAAATGTTTACCGAGGAGTTAAACCAAAAATATAATGGGTTAAAAGTGACCCAAAACATTTTATAATTACAATTTTATATTCCTATTTCAACAGTATATCGTCAATGGTTATAAAATGCCTAATTTATTATCCTTATGTCATGGAAAAAAGTTGGGTGGAATTAGTTCTTTTCAAAAATTCAAAGTGTCTCCTCCCCCTCCCACATATAAAAGGTAACACTATCTCATATCTATTACACTATTAAAAAACTCATGGGTAAATCCCTTTAATAAAATATAGATATAATAACTTCCCTACACTCTTTCTAGAATCTTTTTATGTCATAATTCTATATTAGAAAGACTTTTTCCACTATCTAAAAAGATGTTGTCCAAAGAAGAGGTAAAGTACTTAACTGAGAATTTTATTTTATTTCATCTTCCACCACATTAGAATATTTTTAAAAAATAATTATATAATGAAATATTAATTTTAAATGTATGTATTTTTTATTTTATGTTCATGACCTAAAAACAACTCCCCCTAAATCAAATGGGAAACAAAACTATTGATCTTATCTAAGGTATACTACCATCTTGTGAACCAATATAATTAATTGTCCAGAATATTATATCATGGATTGAAATAATGATGTATATAATGGTTATAAATTATATTTATGATATAATTATACTTATTTACAAATAATATTACTTATAAATTCATATTTTTTATTTTGTAGATAATACAGATACGTCGATAATGTGTACAATACACTACTACATCGGGAAAACATGAGATTCTACTTTATCATATGATGTACATGGTATGTAAGAAGGGTTAATTTTTTTTAAATATGATATTAATTATGTATTAATAATTATAAGAAATAAATATATCATATTATTACTTTACATACCATCCATTGAATAAATGATAACATCATTCATTATTATGGAGAGCTACGTTCACATGAAGCAATGTGATTTGTTTTTTATTATTAAATCACATGGGTGATATGAGATAGTGTATTGAAATGAATAATATAAAATTTATGATATAAAAATATTATTGTAAATATAAAATATCACTTACCTTTTCCCATATTGATCATCGAAAAATGAAAATGTTACTCATGCATACGTACATTCTACCGTTTCTATGATTATAACGTAGTCTATTTTTTAGAGCAGATTTTTATTTTAGGTTTTAAAAGTAATTTTTGTGTAAAAAACTGAAAATTATATCATTGTTAACATCATTTATATAAATAGTTATTAATCTATTAGACCTTATTCAATAATGAAATGTAATTTTGGACATATGAGTCGAATATCGTCAAAACAACTGACATTAAATTGAATGATTATTTGATTTTGTAAGTCATAGTAAAAATGATAGTGACGTGAATAATAAGAATTAAAAAGGTTATCAATAAATTTAATTACTAAAATCAATTTTAAATTCTAGTAGATAAAGAATACAAGTATCAAATTAGATGAAGGTAAGGATCTCTCTAAACCAACATTCACTTTTTGTTATGAACATTAAATATCTAACCCAGTTTATTTATCTCTTAATATTATGAAATTTTTAAAAAATTTATATATTAATCTAAAATAAAAACCAAGAATATCACCCCATCCTTTTATTTATTAATACATGCCTTATGATTGTTTCTCAAATGACTTTATTATAAAACTTCTTTTGTTTATTATTTGTAGTGAGGTTATAAAACCCATTTTTCCTATAGATAGGACTTATGTTATTACATATGATTTATTCCTTTATAAGAAAAACATATATAATGAACGTGATATGATGGGTGAACCTAGATATTTTTTTAATATGTTGGGTAAATATTTTGTCTAGGGAGGCATCATTATGGTATGAGGGAGTAAACCTATTCCAATAATGGACTTTCTCACACATGTGATATTGTATATAAAGTTATCCATGACTCATTTTTATGTAATTTTATAAGTTTTTTAAACATTTAAAATGATTCCATGATCTTATGATACCATTTTCTTGATGATTTTCTTCCATGGAATTGCTCTTGAGCCTTCTCCTTTATTATAGGATTTTATACCTTTGACTCCCTTGTGAGGGTTCATTATCATGTTTATTCGTTTATTGGAATTTTTATCTCATCCATTTATTTATAAATTCCCTAGGTAATCTTATATTATTATTGGAGATAAAATGTATTTTTTGAGCACAATATGGATAATAAAATAATGATTCCATGATTATGTTCCTTTTGACGTACTATGAAAAAAAATCATCCAAATTCATTACACCTTTACAATAATTGTGATGTATTAAAAGATATTTATGTTTACAAATAAATGATTAATTAATTTAAACGTATTGGGTTTTCTTAATAAGATCATATAACTGTATAAATATTTTCATTACTTGGTCTATTATAATAATAACCAATAACAAAACTAGGTGAACTCGGACATGGGAATGATTTATTCTTATAGGCATCCTTCTGTCCTAGTTGGTAATCTATTCCATTATTATAATTTGGATTTTTATGTTTACAAATAATTTAGATAAGGGTTTCTCCTCAATTATTTATTTACTCTATATAACTATTAAATTAATTTTTAGAAAATTTTATATCATTATTTTATAAAACTAGTTGAGCATTTTTATCCCTTTCAACAATAAGATCAATTTTAATATTAGAATTCCTAGAATTCTAATTTTAAACCATTATATTTATCCTTTCATTCATTAATATTTTATTCCAAATAAATAAAGAAATCAAATAATTCCTCACGAGAATTATTTTTAAAATAATTTTCCTTTTTTAGAATGATTTGATATATAAGAAGGATATTCAGTAAAGACGTTTCGTAGCTCATATGTGTTTTTCATGAATAAAATATTGGCTATACAATTTTTCTCATCTCTAATGAAGTCATATTCACATTAAATATTCTATGAGAAACGCATTGTACCTTTCATATCCATTTTATGTTTTTTCACTATTCCCTAAATATATTATTAAATTTGATCTTGGGATAGTCTTCTTTGACAGGTCCTTTCCTCTTACCCCCATTTTTTGTTACATCATGGGTAGAACCCACCTTTCCCTATAATTTTATCCAATTACATATTATATCATAAATAACATTATATTTTTATTTATAGAATGAATTATTCTTTCTATAAAGCTTCATGAAAAACTTTCTAAAAGAGTCATTTCTTCATCACTTCCTAAGTCTTATTACTTATGAATCAAACTATCAGCTTTGATATTTTATTTTGGTTTAGAGTCACATGTTTTAAAAGAAACTGGCCTAATTTTTTGTTCAATAACTTCTTCTTTTCTAACTTTTAATTCTTCTTCAAACGGCATGAGCATTACAAGGAATACATTTACTGGTAGTGTTCTAATTTATTAGGAATCACGGATGGACACAGATGTCCCTCTCCATCAGTATGGTAAGAAGATAATAAGATGCATATCTTGATCCTTATCAGCAATAATCATTTCAATTTCATGCATCATATTAACTATTTCTTAAAACCTGAGTTATATATCTTAAATGGATTCATCGGGATTCATATTTAAAGTATCATAATTAACAATATAATTTCTCAAAAACAATTTTTAAACATTATATGTTTCGTCAAGAGATATATATAAAGTATCCTAAATCATAAAAAATAGTACAAAATGGTGATATTATGTTAAATCCATATAATTTTAATAATCATTACTAAGAATTCAGAGATTTAAAATCACATTCGTATTCTTCCTTAGTAGCATCACTCCACTATAATCTAGAAAATATATGTTTTTCATATCTATCTGCAATTAAAATCCACAGATCTAATCCCAAGAATTCGAGAAAAAATTTTATTTTAAATTTCAATTTAGAATAATTATTAGCATTAAAATAAGGAACCTGATTGGATGTATATCCTTTTTCACTATTGTCAACCAAAATGATTTAAATTAAGAAAAAGTGGAAATTTAAGATATTTAGATAAAACTCTATCATAGAAAAAATATATTTTGAAATACCTATGATTCCATATTTGGAAATAGGGGAAAACTCAACTGGGTGGTGACATGTGTTTCTAATAAAATTTATGTTCAAAAGATACTTGCAAAAATAAATCCCTTAATTTTAAAAAATTTACCTATAAAAATGGTAGGATTATATAATTTTATATTTTCAAAATATTATATAATGTTATATCAGTACTTAGTTAAAATACATTTGAAAAAAATAACTTTTGAAACTAACAAACTCATATCAAACACAGTAAGTTAAATACTAATTCCATTTAACAATCTGAATAATTTGCTGTTTAATAAACTAAAAATAGACACTAATTTTTTTATATAAAAAAAACAAATCAAATAACGAACAACAGAATTTAATAAGGGGATCGGTCTCAAGATAAGTCTTAATCACATCCAATGGGAAATCACTTGATTTCCCATAGTTTATTGTTAAATAAACTCATCTAAATTTTGGATTATGTTTTATAAAAAATATGAACCATGATAGTCCATGATTAAATTCACTTCCAAAGTTCCTCAAGGGAGAAAAAAAGCACCAATCACACATGAATAGTTCTAAAGTTATTCAAGGAAATATAAACAAATAAGTTTGAGATAATATCATTAACACTCTAGTTAAACATTGAAGACAATATTTCCATAAATAAATTGAGTGATACAATTTATATATCAAATAAAATGTATTAACAAAAAAAGTGACTTCTCTAGAGATGATAAGATGAAGTTCAACTCAATATATAAAGCCTCAATTTTTAAGGAGGTCTTTTAATTTATCTTTGGAATGAGGTTGGGCATGTTTCAATGTTGGTTTAAGAAAAAATAGTGTCATGGAGACATCTAAATGAGTATTATTTTTATCATATGATTCAATATTATGATCTATATGAGATTATATTCACTTATATCATTTTTGAAATAATATAGTTTTCTTTTTAAATAGATCATCGTTTGAAGTAGTCATTGGGGAATAATAAGTGCAATAGTAAATGTGATAATAATTTTATTAATGTTCCAAAAACTAGCCACGAGTGATCTTAAACACTAGTTATATGTTAGACTTGAAAATTTCACTACAAATTAATCTTTGTTAGTTAATATCATAGTAGGTTGGCACGTCTAATTGGCACGATAAAATTTAAAAATCAGTTTAATCCTTCTGGTGTATAGTTCATTTTCAAATGAATTATCTTGTTTTTTCATTCATTAACTGCAATAATAGTCATTCTCATTATATTAATTGATAATAACATTGTATACATTGTCACATGACAAGATATGAACAGTAAATGTTTTATTGATTTTAGGAAACCCATTAAAAACACAGAGACACATCATGGGGGGATAAAATAGTGGAGGTCCAAAGCAACCTTGACAATAAATTTAATGCCCCCAAGAGGAATGGAACCTATATTCAAGAATAGGGAAACATTTTTATTTTTAGATACCTGTGAAACCAAGATGTTCACAACCTTATTCCCTTCTCTTCATGTGTGGGTGATCATCTTATGGATAGTAAAGATCTTTTTGAACCTTTGAATATGATATTCTATGTTCCAAGAGAAACTACCAGTTCCTGTTGGTGCTCTGTAGAGTATCAAGGATTCTTCTTGGTCATTGTAAATGATTTCATCACATGATAGATTATTTCCTTTATATAGTAACTTTGTTGAATAACATGGTAGAATATTTTCTTTTCATGGTTAATTATAATTTACTCATGGTCATTACATTTATTTATGAAGAAACTGTTGCATGAAAGTTTTGTTGTATATATTGTTAGGTGATCTTAAATGCATGGTATATTCAACATTAATTCACTATCAGTTCTTCACATAAACATATTTTGTTGATCTGACAAATGGTCGGTATTATATTCATGTGGCTAATCAACATATTTACTTGACCTTAATGGTCATTTAAATTTTTTTACACTATAATCACATTACTCAAAATTTAGGTTCTCATGATAAGTTCTATAATTATCAATCATTCAATTTTTAAAAGAAAAATTAATAGTAAAAAATATGAAATTCATTAATAAAATTGTAAACAAGTTTTGGGATCACTAAAATAAGGAGGTTCTAGTCTATGCCGACATGATCAAATTAGGATTTTCATATATATTTCCTAACTATTTTTCCATTTTCATTTTCATTTCACCTATACTTAAACAAAATCACACCTCACCCCTAAATCATGATTTGACTAAAATAAAAACCCCAAAAATTATTTTAATTGATAACTATGGGTTCTTGGTTTGAATTTCACTACCACCCTATATTTGAATCGGACGCCCAATATAATTTATTTTTTCGTAATCAAACATAAACTAATAAATATTTAAAAATTCTTATTTATTTTAATTCATTATGAATCATATTTTTCCTAACTACATCAATAATAAAATATTTGTAGCATAATTTTTAATAGATCTAAATTTTGTCACTGTTTTTTTATAAATAATACACATAAGGGTATGTGAACCCTTGATTTTAGTAGGGCCAATTAAATAAGAATACATGAATACCAATTCCTAACAAAGACATGGGGGTGGTGGGATGCACCCCAATGATGTTAAGATAGTCCAGTGGGGTTATTAATGATAACTTTATTTGAAACATTCGTTAACTCTTCATAATAATTCATGATAAGAATGAAATCAAATATTAAAATATTTCATAATTTATTCATTATCATCCAAAATATATTCGTGTTATTTAACTTGTCTCCAACACTTCTTTCAACTAAAGTATTTAATGGTGATTATTTATCAGTTGTACTTTCCATCTTAAGAATATTTTATTTTCTCACATTTTACCAATTAAAATACTATAAAAACATCCAAATGAAACATTCAATGATTGAGATAATTAAGTGCAGAAACATTATGATTTTTTCTAGATATTTATAAAGTTTCTACTTAACCACGATGGAATCATCAAGAGTCTCACCATAATTCTTAACGGTTCTCTATAAATCATTATATATTTTAAAGAATTCATCATTAGATTCATCATTATAAATAATAGTATATACATACTTTATAGACCATATCTATAGATATTCTTCATTCACATTTATATTTCCTTCATGGGTATTCTCAAACATGTCCTATATTCCTTTTATTTCGTAATTCAGATGAGTTTGATAATTTTATTCTCTGATATTTGTGACAAAATTCAATTCCAAGATCATCTATCATTCTCAATATTGTTTTAGTTAACTAAAATCATCTAAACACCTTCATCATTAAGAAAACAATATGGGGTAAAATTAAAGGAAATTAAAACTAATAAATAATATGTATGATACCATTTTATCCTACCAAATATGATATTTATTTATAACAGTCATTAAAATAATCATGATATTCTCAAATATTATTTGGTCTATTGTGGACATAAAATTTAGAAAAAACTAAACATTAAAAATATGGAACAATCTAGACTTCAAAACTATAAATAGAATGTTTTTCAATGATATAATCCTTGAATACAACTTTGATACTATTTCATAGATACCTGAGTGCTACTATGTTATTTTTTCTATATGGATTCACAATGATATTTTGTGAATCAGTGTATCAATTTAATTTATATTCCTCCACTATAAAACCTACAGCAGTTATTATTCTGGTTGAATTGAATTGTATTTAATCTTTCCAGACACTTTATGAAACATAAGAATAGGGGGAATAGTAAATTTTTATGTTTCATAACTAAAAAATAACATTTAAAACATTCTCATAATCATATAACACCAAGACCACATGATATAATAATAATTTTGAATTAAAATGAGTTAGGTTTTTCCTTGAACTCTTGTTACATAAAAACACCTCTCTATTTATGTAATATTATCCATTATGGGCTGCATAAAACCATTAATGATACAATAATAAGAATCAATAAACTCTTTCAAGAGAAATAAATTTTCTGAATATGGTTACCAAATTTTATTATCTTCTTCACATATTTTGTTTATTATAAAATAGTGAATAAACACCTTATTGAATAACCCCATATCCTATTCACTTATTCAATAAACTATTTTTAAAAGATAACATTCTATTATAATTTAATTATTGAGAATAATATTGAAACATTTATACTCATACCAAAATAGTTTTTTCACTCTCATGAGTATCATAAATCTTGATGTCCAAGTGTTTCAAATTAAAATAAATATACACCTTTTTAATTTATTATGTGTTTTTTCCATCTTCAGTTTATTTTATTATTCCTCTAATTTAAGACACTCTCTCCCTCTCTGTTAATCATATAACCATCTAGCATCCACTATTATATCAATATCTCTATCTATTGAATTTAAAATTTAATTTTGTTAACCACATTTAATTCAAACCTTCCCCTACTTAATTTATATATTTTTGGATGAATCAATTGTTGTTAGTCACCTTTGATATAGTTTACGGATGTGTATAATTCATTTAGAGTGTCCCATGGGTTATCGTAAAATACATATCATTAAAAAGTTATGAAATATGAATTTTTGCAAATTCAGGGAATGAAAAGGTACATCACGACACAATGAGCATGATTACTAACAAACTACCCCTAACTAATCATAAACTACTTTTCTTCCAGGAGACATTTACTATTAATCCCATATTTACAACAAGACCAAACATGTAAAATCAATCCAAATTTATCATATCCACTAACAATGGGGTATAATAAGAGGAATTACAACTAAACATCAGCTTTTTCAACACAATCACTTTTCCCATACCAAAAACCTAAATCATATAAATTCAAAAGATACTCATTATGGTGTGACCATTATGATTCGTAATATAGTATCAAGAATCATCACTTTTGGGAACTTCATCATAATGTATTCAAATCCACTATGGTGTGCTTTATTGTTTTTTTTCTCTCAAACACCAGCAAACATATATCTTAAAGATACTTATTGTTCCAAAATCTTCTAAAAATATATCACCTCTAACTAATCTAAAATGAATTTATTTATTTTTATCTTAATGATATTCGAGATATGAAAAATTATTTAAAAATAAATAGCAAAAAGAACATCATACTTCTTGTCCACATCACATATACATTAACAAAAAAATATAACCCTATTAATCAAATACATCTGTGGAAACCATTAACTAAAAAAATCAAATTCACAATAATAGAAAAACATAAATGTAAAAGAGTAGTATATTTTTTCTGTACTATTTAATTTTTATATATGAATTTCAATATCACCATGTTTTAGTGCCTATTATGTGTAGAGATAGTATTACAGATAAGTACTTTAGAAAAATTAATAAAGAGAGTAGATTTTTGGGGTTGTTTTTATTGAACTAAACTATTATTTTATTACATATCTTTAAACAATTTAAGCATGATAAATGAAATATTCAATGTCTCCGTCAAAAAAATACATATATCCAGAGTGAAACTAAATGCCCTCATAATTTTCCCTATACAAGATTACCTAATGAATTTTGGTGTGGTTTTCATTAAAAATGTACATTATTTTCTTATGATGTTATTATAGTTCATAATATCTAGTTTCTATCTTTATGAATAAGATGAATTTCAACTCTCATTACTTTGACCACCCTAACGATTCATTCATTGGGTGATCACTTTATTTATTCATTATGATTAACAGAAAAAATGCAGTATTTAATTCATTCATGTAATGTAAATTATAATTAACTCAAAATTAGCATATTCTCTCTAATGATCTTTCCACTCATGAACATAATAATGATAAAATTAAAATTAATGGAATTGAAATTATTTATGGTAATGCTTAAAAATTCCCCCCTTAATTTGTTACTCTTCTTTAATATCACCCCCAAATTATATCAATATCTAGACAAGCCCATCCTCTGATTACTCGATCCTTCAAATAATGTATCTGAAATATTATTCTACTATATAATAAATTTTTAAAAGAGGTTTATACTATGATAAATCTATTTATAAAATAATAAAATAATCCCCACATCCATCATTCAAGAACTATATTCTATATTACATTCCCATGAACCCATGTTCTCTCCCTATATCATGTCCACTATACCCTATATGGGATATTAAAAGGTTACAAACTTCCATTATGAAATCTATAAATAATATTTACATCATTTTATGTCTTCAATATGTCATTATACTTCATCATTTATGGGGTCACAATTTTTCCTTCATGATCTATCATTAATGATTTTCTATAGGTTTTCTAAATTTATAGAATATTTAATTGAATGAATTGGTGTTGTTTTAGGTTAAACTTCATGAATTTTAGAAAACATTAATCATAATACTCTTTAATATTATATGTTATTTTATAAAATAAATTATAATTCCTAAATATTAGTTTTGATGTATTGCGTATCATGATAGACCAAATTGTATTAAAGTTTAATCGTATCTTAGTGTTTCATGGGTACCATGAGATTAATAACAGCTATGATAGTGACATATACATCATTTAATTCTCTTTAAGTAGGTGTTAATGTCACAATGTTTTTAGAATTGTGATAATGGTTATTATCTCATGACTATTATTCTTCTCCAAAAATAAAGGATAAAAACAGGGAATATAGTATGTATTATCAATATATTGGTGAATGGTGTAGATAGTATTATATTCATTTAAATGAATTTAGGATTAGTTCATAGTGGTTTGTGCTAGAAGTTTATTTTTTTCCCTCACAATCCTTATTCTCAAAGAACATTACTCTTAAGTACTATCTCATGTGTTTTCACAAAAAATGTTATATGTCATTACAATCACTAAATTTTAAAATAGATACAGAGAATTTCAGTATTCTTCTATTTATTTGGGATAATAGATAAAATATAATTATATTAATCCCTTGATTGTGTATATATATAGTGTTGGTAATACTTCATTTTCTCTCTGTGTAGAAACAGGAGATGCATATCTTTTTTTATTGTTATCTACATATAACCAATCTTATAATACATAAAAATTCTAATTTCTCTATTTAATATTATATGATAAAATATTCAACAGTATTCAATAAAAATTCAAACAATAAAAAATTTTATATGTACCTATTTCCAATGGTAGCATTTTAATTTTAGAAGAAAAACACAGAAAACCTAAAAATACAAATATAAAATCACAATAGATTTTGGAAAATAAAAATTTCTATGAGTATAATTTATTCCTATCATGTACAATAAATATTGGAATTTAATTCCAAAATTATATATGTCTCTAATTTTTATAGTACAGTTTTAATTTTACTAAAAAATTACACAAACCATCCAAAAATTAAAAAAAAACTGAATAGATTTGAGAATATCAAAAGCAAGTAAAAAAATAAGTGAAAATTTAAAAATCTGAATGGAGTAGAATAGAGAATGATTTAATTGTTGAATAATTGTATATGAATATAATTACTGTATTTATTAGTTCGAATATTTCATTAATTTTGTCTTGATATTGTAATTTTTTAGGTTATAACATTTTATATTAAAATTCATTGATTATTTTTTTTATGAGGGAAAAATTTTGAGAGTTAGGGAATTGATAAAACATTATTTTTATATATTTATATTCATATTTCATGTCATTATACACCTTTAATATTCAAAAACATTATGAATTATTATCATTTTAAAATATTTTATTCATTTTTTTCTAATTGTAAGATTTTCTTAATTCATTTTGAATTTTTTAGAATATGATGAAACATTATTTATTATCCTCATGATTATTTGAGGTAATTTGGAGGACAAGTAAATGTTAGAAAATAATTTCAATGAATTATTTATTATAATATATTCTTTATTATGGAGAAGAATCACCCCCGATGAAAGATACATGTAGAGGACCTTATGTTGATTATAAAAGTGACATTGAGTTTCCACAGATTATGACATAAATGAAAAGGGTAAAATCATGTTGTCATTTAAAATGTAATAATTTGTGTGGTGGTAAATTTGATACCATTTTAAATGATAAGTAGATTTCATAAGATTTGATTAATTCACCAAATACAACACATCTATACTAGTAAGATATAAAAGTGAACATGAAATGTATTTAAGGGTAAAATTGATGATAATAAATAAATCCATTGTTTATTACTCAGTTAAATTCGATGATATTTAAAAATTTCAATACAACTACAATTTCCTTTTTTTTGTTGTGAATATTTTCAGGAAAAGTTGTTATGGATTAATATATTGGAGTCATCTTCCAAAATTAGAGTTTGATGATATGAAAAAATGGGCCCATCATTATATTTATAATAAATGGGTGTTATTTCAATTTATTATATAGTCATAATTTATGATTCCTATTATCATGGAATCTATGGTTCAGAATTCTGAATGTAATATAATTTTCATCACATATAATGGTTGGTATCTGTAAGAGTAATTATTTAATAGATAGAGAGAAGGTATTTTTGATTTCCAAAAAACTGAAGAAATAAATATTTCATAAACACATTGTATATTATCATAGTTTATAAATCCAATATCCCATTTTCCTTATCTTTGAGAAAACATAAAAATAAAATATTTTGAATATTTTAATAGGCCAATGATTATTCATTTAATTTCATTGATAATGATCATGATCCACATGGGTAAAATACCCTTTAATGTAGATGATAGAAGATGCTATATATGGTATATCCAACCAAATTGGGTAATGTTTAAACAAATAGACACTAGGCACCCAAATAATAAGGGAGATATTAATTAAAGGATTATAGTTTGAAATCTATATTGATTTATGAATGAGGTCTATCAGATGAAAAAGATGAAGGGTATATTTGGTTTACAATATAGGTTAATTAATCACAAAATATTAAAACAAAAATGGACTAATATATGTGTATTTAAAGCCATATTATCATGATATTATGGTAAAAATAAGATTAAGAGAGAGAAATTTCCCAATATGAATTTTTATGACACATGGATTTTTATTACATTCATTTTAAATTTTTCCCTCTTTTATTATTATTAATATATTATATAACACCATTATATAAAACTAACAATGTGTTTAATCTGAGGGGTATGTACCATTTTTTATTTCAATGTTTTAGTTTTGATTTCTACCCTATGTTTTATTGTGTGTGATTAAATTGTAGTGTTTGTGATCCCCACTCTATTTTTTTATCACACATTTATATTTATTATTTCAATAAATATAAATAATATATTTTTATTCTTTTACCCAAATATTTGTATGATTCGGTCGGACGGGCCATGGAATGAGTGATATGATGACTACAACCACATGTTCTAGGAAATCCTATTTGGGATATAGTCTTTTGATAGGTAATTTACTCAATCAATTGACTCATTGAGAACCTGTAATCCAATGTTTTACTAAACTAATAAATTTTATTGGTTTCTATTAGTTCACATAAGAGAAACATGGATTAGTTCACTCAGTGATCATAGAGTGCTGATGACTAAATTTGTGAGATCATGAGAAAAGGTTGAATGAATGATGTTGAGTTTATTCACTTAGAGATGCTGAAAATGGAAAACAAATTAGGCAAACTATGAAATAATTAATAAAGAAAACACATTAGGATTAACAAACATATCTTATAAAATTTTCATTTTATGTTTTATATTTTTTTATTATTTTACAAAACTAACACTAAAAACTATTTAATCTATTTTCATAAAAAATTATAAAAATAATAATAATCTTAAGTAATATTAATATAATTAAGTGTTTGGAAACATTCTTTTGATAAAAAATGATGATTAAGATATATTTCTTTCCTTAGTTATTATATGTACTGTAACTTCTAATAGAGTGGAATATCCATCCATTACGAACAAATATATAACATTATAAAAATTGAAAAAAGAGACATGAAAAGTGTTGTCAAATTGATTAAAAGGGGATATTCACAAAGTGAATTAGAAGGCCTTCCGGTGAGGGAAATGGTCAAAAAAACTCATGAAAGAATGATGGTTGAAGGTGGGTAGAACTCAAAATCGATGATAAGAGGTTATTCAATGGAATTGTGACTGAACCTAGAAGAACATATCATGTCAATAATAACATATCCTGTGGATATTGCAATTATAAAACACATAGTATTAGATTGAATCTCATTGGTGAAGGAGAGGATAAATCAATTTTAATTAATTAAAAATGGATCCCTAGTAAGAATGGAATGATTTAAAATATATTTTACTGAGAAAGAAATCGGATTTCATGGTAAAATGAGAGATGTGGTGGAAAATAAATCTATCTTGGATTAATGAATTATGTCTAGGAATTATTACGTGTCATATGAAAATAAAAATTAATCCCAAATTACTTTTTAATATTATTATTTCTCCACAGGATAGATGAACCTCAATATGAAAAATGGAAATAATTTAATGCCAATGTATTATGCAACATTTTCTTCTATATGGGAGTGAACTCAACATGGATATAAATAGGAAAATGTTAATCTGATTTAGGAATGGGGTGGAATTGAAATGAATATAGGTTCTCTATTTGAATGCCCATAAGGAATTCTTTTACTATTATTTTTTTGATAATCTTCCCTTTTATGGGTTAAAGGCTAACTCATACATTTTCTATAGGCTTCGTAACATTACATGACCTGAAGGACATAAGGTAATTCATCTAGACTATACCATGTTGTAACTATCCCTCCCCAAAAAAATATCATGATGTCACCAATCCACCTTCAAATGGCTATTCGATTTTTCCTCTTGTGCAATCATACGCTAGTCCTAGTGGAAATTTACATACCCTTTCATTCTTCGAAATACGTTAGCACATATATGGTGAATGCACATACTTTGAATCCCCATCTAGAGAACGTTCCATTTAGAGTTTGCCTTGTCTATTTTATGCACAATTTTTATGAGTCCTGAAGGCCTTGAGGAGGCCAAATAGCCTTGAGGTGGCCCAAAATCCTTACTGGCTCAAAGGCCTTGGGTTTCCTGAAGGCCTTTAAGCACTCAACGACCAAACTGGGGGGCTATAAATCCCAAATGGATAAATTTTTCTGGTTTCTATAGAACTGAATAGTACCTAATACAATAAATTCTATAATAATTCTATATTAACCCGAAAATATGTCTTCTCCTGGATTTTATATTGGTTCTCTTGCATTAACTAGTCGAGGCCTCACTAACCGAGTAGGGGATCTTATGAAATGAATATATGTGCTCCCAACATAATATTCTCCCCATATCAATATCATACATATGATTTATTATTACAGGTATTTTAAAGACATGCAGTGATGTTGACACACTGTGCTAGTTTAATTCATCCTGAAGGTACTAATTATTTGACATTTAGAAAATCATTGTTTTGATATGTAGGATGATTTTTTATAGTTTAACACCATATTGTAAGGATTATATGTTTTATAGTTTATGATAAAGTGGTGAGGACCTTTCACTGGGTATTTCAATTTCATGTAGTAAGGACCGATATAGCATATAGTTTAATGTCTTGCAGTAAGAACCTTTTTGCTAGATATGAGTATTTGTGTGTGATTATTCTTATCAATTACTACATGGGTAGGATGTGTGATACACTCTCTTTTTTGGATGGTCAATGAATATTATCATTTTGAGAAAATATTATATATATTGAATAAAATTCCTCATTAGGATAATAATTGAAAAGAATATTCCATGGTATCATTAGTAGATTAATATATAAAAACATTTAACCTTATGTAAATCAATGAAAGTGATAAATCTTATTTAATTCTACATTTAAATTATTCTAATAGAACTCATATTTATGTATTGCTTTTAATTATTTTTTCTATTAGATTGTAACAAAATAAATATGTATGGTTTGGTGTTCTGAGAACCAAATGTTTTGTACTTTGATTAAATGAATTCTCACTTATTATATATTGTACATTGTTCTGTATGACTATAATATAATAATGTCCTGGAATATTTGTTGCATTAATAGGGTCATGGCAGATCCCCGCTATGATGATAACCATGAAATTCTATAACAATATTCATAAATAAAGTTTTGCGGTTGGATGACATACAATGATAGGACACATAGTATACAGACCGTCATATGGGAGTACTCGTAAGAAGACGAGACTCTCTCTCATGGTTTTTTCACTTGGTAATCTCCAAGATGGGAGATTATTAGAATAGACCCGCAAATAGAAATTCTTCATGTCTTGGTGTCATCGAATATTTCTATCTATGAGCGTGCTTAATGGTCCTTAGACTAGAAGATTATCATTAACTCATGTCATTACTCACGCACATAGATTTACTGACGAAAACTGTCATGCAGACAGTTGGCGGGATGTAGGGTACATTGGGTGCGTCACGAGTGACATGTTGTTAATGGATAAATCGACGAATGATTTGTCCCTTCCATTTATGGAAGATGAAATCTCGGCCCTTTGATTGAAATAGAACTGTTCCATGAAATTCCATGGCCATGGTGTAAATGATGAGTTTATTTCAGGTAGTCAAAGAACGACATATCAAGCATATTGGTTTATGACACTTCCATAAAACCTTATTGATGATATATTGAGACAAGGGGATTAAATTACACCGTAAGCATTCGTATGTGGTGATATGTCAATGCGGAATCAACTTCTTTCTCATGGGTTCCCTGACCCGTTGCTATACAGTAATCTTGGACATTAGGAAAACCCACCTAATGCCAATGAGAAAGAGGCCTAGAGGGTCACACACTAATTGTATTCAAGTATCTCAAGTAGAATAAATATTATTACCATATATGGTGTAATTATAATTCAAGGAAGCCTAAATTGTTTTAATGTTAGAGGAAGAATAAAATAAAACAAGTACATGTTGTGTAGCAATGATTACATGCAGTATAGTTTTTTTTTGAAAACAAGTACATGCCATATATTATTAAATGTACATGTCGTGGAGTTTTCATTTTTTAATGGAAATTAATAAATGAAAATAATATATACACGTTGTGTACATTGAATGTACACACCATATAGTTTTCAACGAAAAACAAGTACACACCGTGTATTTATTAATGCTTGCTGTGTAGTTTTTCCAGTCAGGATTTTTAAGAAATATCATTTTATTAAATGATATTTATTATAATCAGTGTGAGCGCATGTCAAGGAATTAATTATTAGACATGGGGTTTTCAATAAGAGTTAATGGAATAAATAAAAACTATAACATTTTTATTTATTTTCATAACTCTACAACCTCAAACTCGATTATAAATATCATCACAACCCCAACTCATTTCCAATAGAATAGAATTGTTGTGCACAACTACTCTGGGGAGTTATTTTAATGCCAAAAGAACCTCTTCCTCCAAGAATGCTCTCAAGACTGAGAGAGATCCTCTTCCATTGGATCAAGACGATCTAAGGTAGACAACGCATGCAAAGGTTTCTCTACACTAACACCCGGAGACTCATTTCGCGACATCCCGAGATACGAGGTACACGTGTGGATCACCACTAGAGGATGTATACACTTGGCTTCTGCGATGAAATGATGAATCACATCGGAACATGATCAAAAACAACAACGAAGAAAGAACACCCGAAAATTTATTTCTTTTCAATTGATTAAATTAATTATAATCAACCTATAATGATCCTACTTTGTTGTTCTGGGACAAACCTTATTCTTTGTCTATTTCTGTGATTCGATCCATGGAGACTGGCATTTATTGTCGAATTGATCCTGAATATATCATTATTAATGAAAAAAAAGCCAAGTGGGAACATCCACCCATGCGGTACCGCTGCGCCCGGAACCTTAAAATGATATCAAAGGAGGTTACAATGTTGATTATTTTTATGTAATTTTCATTGATAATTTATGCATTTATATTTGATTCAATTCGAAATAAATCGTTCTATAAATATGAATAAACGAGATCTATTCTTTCTCATTCGTTTTTCGATTCATATCACAGAAACTACCTTTTAATTTTAGTTTTTGATTAAAATAAAAATGACGAACTCTTCTGGAGGAGCTGCTCTTTCTGTCTATACAACACGGGATTACACAGAGTGTAATGAAAACTACACGCCGTGTACTTCGGTTCAACAAACCAGCACTGGTCTGCCAAACCACGCCGTGTGAATTGATTATGCCTATGTATTAATCATGCCATATTGACCAGAATTAAACAGAGCATGGGAACCAAAATACATGGCGTGTATGTTGGAGAAACACGTCGGGTAGTCCGATCCGGCCCAAGTGAAACCGTGTACAAAGGATAATCCATGTACCACGTACACGGGATCGCCAGGCCGGTTACTGCGTAACAAGGAAGTACACGCCGTGTATGATTTATGTACACACCATGTACTCCAAAATTCCCAATGTATAGATAACAAGCCAAATCCCCCGGTGTGTACTTTGGATAAAGGGTGAAAAGAAATACATGCCCTATAAATATAAACTACACACCGTATACTTTCCAGAAATTTCACCATGTTTCCTCCAAGAGTACAAAGACCTATACAAGGAATATGGATGAGACGAATATCAAGGAAATTCATAAAGGAATTTAAGATAAATAATTGATTAATTATAAGATCATAATTAATTTAATTCGAGCGCGACATATCATAAATTAAAGAACGATTAAAAAATTGAATTCTAAATATGTGTAAATGTCGTTGCATGATAAGGATGATCATGAGCTTGACCAAAGACCCCTTGTATGTGTGTAGGGTATCATTTAAATTTGTTTAATTTAAATTCGTTCACCTACAGGCCTTCTTCCAATAAAATGAAGGGCATGTGTGCCCATGGTTTCTTTAATGTAAACCCCATTTAATGGAGGATCTCTCAAGCTAGAGGAGATGGTTCGAAATCCGAAGCTGAGGCAAAACCAACCAAAGAAGATACAAAGGTGGACAGGTGGGAGCTTCAAAACAGGAACCATCAGGTTCAAGGTGTTTTTCCTAAGTCATTGTTAGCTTATCAAAACCGCTAGATAAGCTAACCAATACATGCTCATGATCATGCCATCTTATTTTATTTCTGTCGGACTGCATGGTTTATTTATTATGTATGATTTGTCGTCATCATATTATTAATAGTGTGAACAAGCATGCAAAGATGGAATAAAATGAAAACCGAACTATGTGTAAACATTATCAGAACATGGTTAATCACTTTATAAATCATCACTTAATATTAACAAGCTTGTGATAATGTAAAACTATGCATAAAGAATATATCCCTCAAATACCATATTAAGTTAGACCAAGCCTTATGTTACTTGATTAAGGTCAAGACTCAATAAAACAATGATTTTGACCAACCCTTGTTGGGTCACTTACTTTTATAAAGGAAGCCCTTATGAAAGGTTTCGGGTTGACTTAACCATATTACATCAAGAGGAGTATCCCTTGCTAGACATTATGTAATATTGGAGGCAATAGTTAGGGAAATCCAAGATAGGATTTCAGGATTTGTGAGTCCACTCAACAGATCAAGGAACTGTAAGCTCACAGTTGCCAAAGACCTACCTACCTAAATACCTTTAAATAGCTTGACCAACCCTTGTTAGGGTTATGCGAAGGGGAATATGGATCCTTTCCACTAGAATTTCAATGAAACTGGACATTCTGAGTTCAATGGTGAGGGCCATTGGGACTTGAAAAAACAGTGGGAGAATTAATAAATTTATTTATTATTTTTCATAAAATGAAATCAAGAAAGTACAGATAAATATGCTCTTTTAATTTGTAGAATCTAAATGACAAACTCTTCAACCACATGTTCTCGGTGATCAATTCTGGATAAAGACAATATCCTCACCAGCAGTAATATTCAGGAATGGTTTAGGTGACTTCGGGTTATGTTACGCCATTAAACGAACGTTTTACGTGCCGGATTCCTCAATTTATGATTCTCCTGCCCCAGGGGCGAGTGATGAAGACATACTGGTCTATGATCAACATTTGAAGGATGCTATCAACATTCAATTTTTGATGCTATCATTGATGTCTACTAAACTCATGAAGTCTCATGAAGACATGGATTCTCATAGCATGGTCGGGCACCTCTGTGGACTATACCAGGAGAGAGAAAGACAGGAAAGGATTGAGATCTCCAAGGCTCTATTTCAGAGCAAGCTTGGAGAGGGTGCCCCATCCGTGCCTAATGTAGTCAAGCTCATTGGCAACATTGGGCTCTTTGAGGATCTATGGTTTAAACTCCCCGAAGAACTGGGTATCGATCTCATTCTTGCATCACTCCCCCAGAGCTTCTCAAACGTTTTTGTGAACATCAACATAAACAACATTGAGAAGTCTCTGTCTGATCTTCTGACCCTTATTCTCCAAGTGGATAATGTCATGAAGCGTGAAAAACCTTATGTACTTATGGTGAATAAAAGGAAAGGGAAAGAGAAGAGCATTAAGCCTAAAGCTTCTTCAAGGCCTTCCAAGAAAAGGATGATCAAAGGGGAGGCAAAGGAACAGGATGATGTTTGTTTCTCATGTGGCAAGAAGGGCCATTGGAAGAAAAACTGCACGCATCCATGGAAGAAAGGGAAAGATTAAAGTGAATTTTTTATCGAATTCAATCTGTTTGTTTCTACTAATTGGGTATTAGATACTACTTGAGGTACTCACATCTGTATCAAAATACAGGAACCATGTAGATTCTGAATGATTGACCGAGGGGAGGTGGATCTATGAGCAGCCAACGGAGCCATACTCGCTGTTATAGCTGTCGGGGACTACCACCTCACATTACCAACTTGAATGATCGTGGTGTTAAATGGTTGTTATTATATGCCTTCTGTTACTAAAAATATTATTTTAGTATCCAGATTACATACTGATGGATTCATATTCATGTTTGGAAATTAATGTTGCTACTTTTATAATGATAACATTTTTTTGGTTGGGAACATTTATATAATGGCCTTTATGTGTTAGAATACAAAAACAAAGTAATGGAAATCGATGAAAAAGTTAATTCACATGACTCATACCACACCCAACTTTTGCATCTCGGGCTAGGTCATGTCAATAAGAAATGCTTGAAAAAATTACTTCAAGATGGGTATTTAGATTCCTTCGCACTAAAACAACTTGGTGTATGTCATGCATGTCTACAAGGAAAAATGACCAAATCCCCATTTAGTGGGAAAGGATAAAGGGCTAAAGAGCTTCTAGAATTAGTTCACACATATGTGTGTGGACCATTTCCAGTTAAAGAAAGGGGTGGGTTCTCATACTTCATAACTTTTAGTGATGATTATAGTAGATATGGATATATCTACTTAATGAGGTATAAGTCAGATTATTTTGATCGGTTCAAAGAATACTAGAATGAAGTAGAGAACCATCTTGGTACGAATATTAAGAAACTCCACTGAGAGAGAGGAGGAGAATATATTAATCTGGACTTCATTAATTTCTTACGGGGGTTTGGGATTTTATCTCAACACACTCCTCCATACAAGCCCAAGTGTAATGGTGTAAGTGAAAGGAGGAACCGCCCCCTATTGGATATGGTGAGATCAATGACGAGTCATGTTAGTCTTCTATTATCCTTTTCGGGATATGAATTACAAATAGCTGCACACATACTAAACCAAGTAACAACTACATCGATAAATGGTATTCCATATGAGTTATGGAGTGGACGCAAAGCCATGTTATTGAATTTACATGTGTGGGGTAGTGAAAAATTTGTTAATGCCTCTTCAGGTAACAAGCTTTCACCCCGAGGCACAAAGTGTATCTTTATAGGATATCCCAAGGAAAAAAGGGGATATTATCTATAAGACACCTCGTACAAAAAGGTTACAGTGGCAAGACACGCCATATTCCTTGAGAGGGATCACATATCCAAAAGAGATTGTGGGAGTGAGATATACTTAGATGAAGTAAAGGCTCAAGATACACATGAGTTGGTACAAGAACAGATTCCACAAAGCCCCATGGAAGAACAATCTGTTCCAGAGACACAAGAACTGCCTAGGAGCACGAGAGAGGTGAGAAAACTAGAATGATATGGTTTTCTAGTCACCAAGTATGGTGACTCATTATTGGTTGACAATGATGATCCTCTTACCTACATGGAAGTAGTTGAAGTCACAGATGTTTCCAAGTGGCAAGAAGCCATGAATTTTGAAATGGATTCCATGTACCAACACCATATATGGATTTTGGTAGATCATCCAGTTGATGTAAATCCTATTGGTAATAATTGAGTATTCAAGAAGAAACTGGACATGGAGGGACAAGTCAACACATATAATGCACGACTAGTTGCAAAATTTTTTAGACAGCATCAAGGAATTGAATATGATGATACCTTTTCACCGGTTGCGATGATGAAATCCATCAAGATCCTATTGGCCATTTTTTGATACCATGACTATAAAATTGGGAAAATGGATGTCAAAACAGAATTTTTTAATGGGAACCTCCAGGAAGATGTCTACATGACACAACCTGAAGGGTTTGTGACTCCAAAGGATTCTAAAAAGGTATGAAAGTTCCAGAAATCCATTTATGGATTAAAGCAAGCATCAAGGTCCTGGAACATTCATTTTGATGAAGCTGTAATGGAATTTGGATTTGTTAAAAACGAATGTGAGCCTTGTGTATACAAAATTTTTAGTGGAAGTGCAATCATTTTCCTAATAGTATATGTAGATTACATATTACTAATTGGAAATGATGTATCTGTCTTACATTCAGTTAAGGCATGGTTTCATAAATTCTTCTCCATGAAAGACTTGGGCGAGGCATCATATGTTCTAGTGATCAAGATCTATCATGATAGATCCAAGAGAATTCTAGGCTTGAGTCAAAGTACATAGATTTACAAGATACTGAAGAGATTTAGTATGGAACAGTCCAATAGGGGATTATTGCTGGAATCACATGACATTCATCTTTCCAAGAAAATGTGTCCTTAGACACATGAGGAAAGAACGAAAATGGAAAGGATCCCTTACGCATCAGTGATTGGGCCAGTCATGTATGATATTATATGTACGAGGCTAGATGTTTATTATGCATTAAGTGTGGTATGCAGATTTCAAGATGATCCAGGAGTCCGCCATTGGATGGAAGTCAAGACTATCCTTAAGTATCTGAGGAATTCTAAGGATATGTTCCTGGTTTATCGGGGAGATGAGGAACGTGTCATTGGATGACCTTTAGATGCTAGTTTCTAGACTAATCAAGATGACATGAGGTCGCAGACTGGATTCATCTTCAGTTTGAATGGAAGTACAGTGAGCTGGAAGTGCCCAAAGCAAAGTGTGGTGGCAGATTCTACAGCGGAGTTTGAGTATATCGCAGCTTCTGAGGCAGCTAAAGAAGCAGTATGGATATGAAGCTTAATCCAAGATATGGATGTAGTACCGAGCAGTAAAGATCATATCACACTCTATTGTGACAATAAAGCTGTCGTGGCACTTGAAAAAGATCCAAGGTCACATCAGCGGACAAAGCACATACTTCGGACGTATCATCTCTTGAGGGAGTTTTCTCAAAGAGGTGAAGTTGCAGTGAGCAGTATTTCCACGGAAGGTAGTGTGGCGGACCCTTTGACTAAAGCCTTGACTCAGCAGAAACATGATCATCATGTGAGGTCTCGCGGACTAAAATTCATAGGCAGTTGTCTCTAGTTCAAGTGGGAGTTTGTATGGGTTGGTTTCTTGAGAACCAACTACTTTGTACATTGATTACATGAATGTTCACTTATTATATATTGTTCATTTTTCTGCATGATTATAATATAATAATGTCCTAGAATATTTGTTGCATTAATAAGGTCATCGAAGATCCCTTCTATGATGAGAACCTTGAAATGATATAACAATATTCTTAAATAATGTTCTTCAGTTGGATGACATACTATGATAGGACACATAGTATACAGACCGTCATGTGTGAGTACTCGTAAGAATACGAGACTCTATCTCATGGAGTTCGCACTTGGTAATCTCCAACATGGGAGATTATGAGAATAGACCCACCAATAGCAATTCTACATGTCTTGGTGTCATTAGACATTTCTCTCTACGAGCGTGTGTAATGGTCCTTAGACTGGAAGATTATCATTAACTCATTTCATGACTCACACGCTTAGATTTACTGATGAAAACTATCACCCAGACAGTTGGCGGGAAGTAGGGTATGTTGGGTGTGTCATGAGTGACATGTTGTTAATGGATAAGTCGAGGAAGGGTTTTTCTCTTACATTTATAGTAGTTGATATCTCGTCCATTTGATTGAAATAGAACCGTCACATGAAATTCCATGGCCATGGTGTAAACGACGAGTTTATTTCAGGTTGTCAAAGAATGACGGATCAAGCATATAGGTTTATGAAACTGCCATGAAACCTGCTTGATTAGATATTAAGTCAAAGGGATTAAATTACACAGTAAGCATTCGTATGTGGTGATACGTCAATGCGGCACCAACTTCTTACTCTCGGGTGCCTTAACCCATTGCTAGACAGTAATCTTGGACTTTAGACAAGCCCGCCTAATGCCAACGAGAAAGAGGCCTAGAGGATCACACACTAATTGTATTCAAGTATCTCAAGTAGAATAAAGATTATTCCCATACATGATTTAATAATTATTCAAGGAAGCCTAAATTGTTTTAATGTTAGAGGAAGAATAAAATAAAACAAGTACACGCCATGTATTAATCATTACACTACATGTAGTTTTTTTTGAAAACAAGTACACGCCATGTATTATTAAATGTATACACCGTGTAGTTTTCATTTTGTAATGGAAATGAATAAATGGAAATAATACATACACACCGTGTACATTGAATGTACACATCGTGTAGTTTTCAATGAAAAAAATTACACTCCATGTATTTATTAATACACGCCGTATAGATTTTCAAGTCGGGATTTTTAGGAAATATCGTTTTATTAAATGATATTTATTATAATCAGTGTGAGCGCATGTCAAGGAATTAATTATTGGACATGGGATTTCAATAAGAGTTGATGAAATAAATAAAATGTGTAACACATTTATTTATTGTCATAACTCTACAACCTCAAACTTGATTATAAATATCATCACAACCCCAAATCATTTCCAACACAAGATAATCGTTGTGCACAACAACTCAGGGGAATTATTTCAAGGCCGAAAAACCACTTCTTCTACGAACTCTCTCAAGACAGAGAGAGATCCTCTTCCATCGGATCAAGACGATCTAAGGAGTACAATGCAAGCAAAGGTTTCTCCATGATAGCACCCAGAGACTCCATTGGTGACATCCCGAGATATGAGGTACACGTGTGGATCACCGCTAGAGGAAGTCTACACTTGGATTCTGCGACGCAATGACGAATCACATCGGAATGCAATCAAGAACATAAATGAAGAATAAACACCAAAAAGGAATTTATTTTCAATTGATTAAATTAATTATAATCAACCTATAACTATCCTACTTTGTGGTTCTAGGATAAACATTCTTCTTTGTCTATTTCTATGATTCGATCTGTGGAGACTGGGGTTTATTGTCGTATTTATCCCAGATTGTTCATTATTAATGACAAAAATCCAAGTGGGAACATCCACCCACATGCTTCCGCTGTTCCCAGAACCTTCAAAATATATATTTAATCATTCATCATTGATCATGTATTCATATATTTTAGTCCAGATAGATGGAAACTAAACCTTAATGAGTATTACTATGTCAAAGCAACGCATTAGAGAATAAAGAGTATCCAGATTATGGGTGTTTGTCATTGTGTAATAAGTTGATAGGCTAATGAGTAGTTTTTTGGGGTGAAACTTCAAGTATTAATCCACCATCATCTTTATCATTCATGATAGAGTAATATTTAAATATTATACTTTTTTATCAAGAAATTGAATGATAGTAAAATGAGTTATTTGACTCTATCTTATATTTTAAATAAATCTTCACTAATTCATGTGAATAAATTTCTTGCCTTTATACTTGAAGGTGTTATGAGGAACTATAAATATATTTTTGATATTTTTTTTCATGAATGTAATTTTGGTCTTAATTCAAAAAACCTTCTTGGGTACTTCTACATCTCATTTAAATAAGCTGGTGGTTTTAATAATAAGCTCCATTTGAAAAATGGTTTTTAGAGAGTATGGTCCCATGAAATTTATTACCCACATAGAAAATATCTAATTAATAAATTGTAATGTTTAGTATATCCATGGGTCTTGAATGTTCCCAGTCAGAGTATTGTATCACTAAAAGGGGGAGGGGGTGAATCAGTGATACTATTTTTCTTTTATGTTTCGTTTAAATTGAAACAACATTCACCTCCTATTAAGGATTTTAATTCCCAACTGAGAAATAAATCAACACGCATCCGAAGGAACACTATAATTTACAAGGTTCACTATTCATTAATAATATCTACATCCATGGTATGGTTTGGAAATGATCAAATACCATAAAATTCACTAAGAAAACAATCATTGGATTACAATGAGTATGATGTTCCTTTTTACTCGTGTAGCAATATGAAAATATACCACTAGTGTGTGTGCACCCTCTTAGCCCAATAGAGTAATGAAATTGTTTTGTAACAGCTCATGTTACCTGTGCTTCTTTTCAATTCAACCTATGTATCCACATTTAATATAATTCATCAATTCTATACCTATAATAAAGGTGAGAACCACACGGACTTTGTTAGGAACCATTGAGTCTGATCTTCTCTGAGTATGATTCTTTCAAAATAAAGATCCAAGTATTATTTTTTCAATACAAATATCCCATTAAGATTCATTCAAAACAAATTTCCCAAATTGATATTCAAATTGAAAATAGTAGAGTTCAATTAGCAACACTAGAATTCCCGAAAACAGTTGTCAGTTTGAATATAATATTAATGAATCAGAACCTCCCAAAACAATTTTCAATACGAAAGTAATTGATCCATTATTTACTCAAGAAAACAAGAGCTTCTCACTCTTCTTCTAGTCTCACATGTACTATGTACATCACCCCTTTTATAGGTGACCCAATAGAAAATTAGTTGGGGAACCCAAAACAATTTTTTTTTCACTTAAATTCACCCAAATCTAATTTTTTACTGAAATCTATGTGATATTATGACTTCGTCAACACTTCTATATTCTTATCAAATATTCTACAATATTTATTTCTTATTTTACACAATCCAATTTCAAATGATAATACAATTAAAATTGATGAGAAATACATGGGTATGGAATTGATTCTCTTATACTGATTTATTCAAATCAATACTTGATTCCATTCCAATTGAATGTGTTTGAAGAAATGAACTTATATACTTGAGATAAAATCATTCCTTTAAAATAAAGTACCCCAACTTTTAAATTCATTCATACATTTTCACTTTCTTTTCTCTTCTCTTGACCCACATGAGAAACCACATATCAATCAGAAATATGTGCTTGTATCATGACTACCTTCATGACTTTGAATTCATTGAGGATCTGCTTCAACATCACCAGATTTCAATTGGATTGTATTATAAATTTCCATTAATTCCTTCTTCCTTATTTTCATCTCAATCAAAGCATGATATTTTATGAATAAAAATGGTTTGGATACTATTTTCTTAAATAAAATCATTATGGATACCATTGTTGGTTAAGATTCCTAGTTACGATCATTCTAGTTATGAACATTATGGATAAGATCATGCAGGATACGATCATTAAAATTACAATCTTTTAGATACGATCACCCTAGATACGATGATTTTGTTTATGATCACACTGGATACAATCATCCTAGATAAAATTATCTTGGTTACGATCATGATAGAAGTGATCATACTGGATACAATCATTTGGCTTATAGTCATTCTGGATATGATCATCCTGGATAAGATCATCCTGGTTACGATTGTTGGACATGATCAAATACAATCTGAAGGCAATGATCTACCCAGATACGATACATTACAATAGGATTAGGATGATCATCCCTGATACTATAAAAAAATAATATAAATATGATTAATTCCTAATAGACACCATCACATTCTGTTTGTTATACCCGAATATGATTATTCTGAAAAACAATCAGTGCCTCAACATCCATCAGCATCATCCTTCCCATCAGCATCTCCCTTTTCATTCAGATTTACCTATTCAATCAACATCACTTTTCACTTCCACTCGGTATCCAATTGAATGTCAAGACAAGCGAAACAATCTAGATATGATTGTTCATTTACTGTTTTGAAAAACAATAGGCACCACTACTTTCTTTTTTGATTGTTTTGAAAATATTCAGCACCACTGATTTCATTAATGATGGTTTTTAAAAAGAATTTGAATAAAATTCTTTTTCAGTTGGAATTATCTTTTTCCCTCCCCAGTTATTCTATCACCCTTTCATAACATGTTTTACATCAACTCATGATTTATATGAAAAACACAATAGAAAAGCATCATGACAAATAACATGGCCTGACGCTTTTTAAAAAAAATGAAAAACAACTTTTTCTACCAAACAATGTGAAGTGATTTCTTTTCTTCCAAACATACATTGAAAAAAAACTCCAGAAACCATTGTCACCTTAATCTTCATTTTGGCCCAATAAATCTCCCACTTTGAATTTTTTTGTCAAAGAAGTTTTATAAATCGCTGAACTTGAAAACTCAAGCAATAGATTACATATCAACAATTCTAAGCCTATGTGAGCTAACTCAATGTAGGAAACTGTAATTATTAATTGAAAAAACATGCTATAAAAATTTGTGATCATGACCACATAATTAGTTTCTTAATTTTTCTGGAAATAAAAAACAATTTCATTTACTCTAACAACTCCAACAAACAATTAGAATAGTTCACACACAAAGCAATGAAAAATTCACAACATACCCACAACTCTCTATTTTGTGCAACAAATTTATGAAACAAGAAAATAATCCCCCTAACAGAACCTTTCAAACGTAAGACCAGAGAGGGTACAAATACACATACTTCTACCTTTAATAGAAAGTGGTTAGACACCCATATTCAACCTCATTTTTTAGAATGATTACTTCGATAATGGTTTTTTTGAAGATATCAGCAATCTGATATGATGTTGGAACATACTACAGCTTCAAGTCATTCTTATCCTTGTGTTATTTGATGAAATGATATTTTATATCAATATGTTTAGAATGATAATTTTTCACTTGATTCTAGGGGAGATTGATTATAAATTGATTGTCACAACCCAAGAGAAAGGGTAACATTACTTCAACCACTTTTTCTTCCAATTGTGTTTTCATCAACATAAGTTGAGAAGCAACTTCAGTTGCAACAACATACATAGCTTCATCCCTACTGAGAGTTACTATGTTTTGTTTCATTGAATTCAAACTAACCCAATTATTTCCCAAAACTAATACACCACCAGATGTAGATCTTCTATCATCAATACTTCCTGGACAATCTGCATCAAAATACCCAAAAAATAAATACTATCTGAGCTATAATACATGATTCTGAATTTTTTTGTGCATATGAAGTATTTGAGAATTACGTTTCTTGCAATAATATTTAATTCTATGGGAGAAATCTGAAATTTTGCACATAAGGTAACAACATGAACAATCTCGGGTCTTAAGGATGTCAACTACAATATAAATCAAATCATCTTTCGATACTGTTTTTGATCTACATCTTTTCCTTCTCCATCACTACTCATATTTGTTCCCATTGAAATTGGTGTGGAAGGAGGTATTTAATTTTCCATTCCAAACAACTTGAGAATTTATTTTTCATACGTTTCTTGGGAGAAAAAAAATGTATTATTTCTTTTGTTTGATTTGAAACAGAAGAATGTATTTCATTTATCCCAATATAGAAAATTAAAATACATTTTTCATTTCTTTAGAAAATCTTTCATATATTCCATCATCATTCCAAGAAAAGATAATATCATCAATATGAGGGAGTTCTCTGTAATCTCTCTGATACAAATATTGATATCTTCTCATCCTTTGATAAAATTAATCATTTTTAAGCATGTATCTATTTTTGAATTCAATTACCTGAGATCTTGCTATAGGACATAAAATTACTTTTTAAATATGCACACATAACCTTCATATTTTCGAATAACAAAGCTACAATGTTTTTCTATATAAACCTCTTATTCAAGAACACCATTTTGGAATGCATATTTAGCATCCATTTGAAAGATCATGTATCCTCATCATGTGTAAATAGAAAAAAAGATTCGGATTGTTTCAAGTGTTTCCACAGGAGCAAACATTTCATCAAAATCAATAACCATAATCTGTGAGTACCCATTTCACACCAATCATGATTAGTTTCTTATAACCATACCTTCATCATTTAGCATGTTACGTAAAACCCATTTTTTCCAATAATGTTTTTGTTTTTTGGTTTGTGAATGAAGTATCATGTATTATTCTTTTCAATCTGATCAAATTCTTCATTCATGTCTTGAACCCATTTCTAATGCTCACAATTTTCATTCACATCATTCGGATCCACATTTGATTATAATGAAGTATGTGTAATGAAATTGAATGTTCTTCTTGTTTGAACATTATAATGTTGATCCACAATTATATTTTTTTCTTCCACATGTTTCCTAATTCCTGGATAGTATTTTCGATTGTATTCATAACATAAAATAGAAGAGTTTGATTCTTCTTCGTGAGAAGGAATAAATATTTCTATATACTTATCAGAATGTTTTTAGTCAACATGTTGGACTTAATTATTTCCCTAACCATGTTTTCCATTATCAGATAATCCAATCACATTAACATCAACAGAATAAACAAATAATTTATTTATTTTTTATAGCATATGTATCCTCTCCCTTCAAGAGTGTATCCGAGAAATTTCACATCCTCACCTTTATACTCAATCGTAACATAGTTTCCTCCTTTTATATAATACAAAGACTCATGAAAAAAATAAGGTTCTTAAAACAAGGAGTTTTTTTCATAAAACAATACATAAGGAGTCATACCTAATTGGGGCATGTAAAAAACAATAGTTCTGAATATGAATTTCAATACTCAGGGCTTGCTTCCAAAAGTATTGAGAAAGACCATGCTCAAGTAACATAGTTCCTCCCATTTCCAATAGGGTTATAATCATTCTTTCAGTAACCCCATTTTATTAGGGAGTGTATGGAGATCTATACTCATACTAAATTCCATTATTTTCAAGATATTTTTCAAACTCTTCACTTATTTATTCACCACCATTATTAGTACTCAACATCTTCATAGAATACTCACATTATTTCTAAGATTTTCATCTAAAACGTTTAAAAATTTTCAATGTATTTGATTTATGTTTCATGAACACAACACAAGTATAGTGAGAAAATTTTAAAATGAATTTAATTAAATAATTATCTCCATGTGTTTATCTTTTTATCATTGTCCCACATATATCCGAATTTATCATCTCTGGTGGTTTTTTTGAACCAATATCAACTTTCTTATGCACAACATTTTTAATCATTTCTTTTTGAAAAATAGTGCAACAACAATCTCTAATTCATAGAAAATCAAGAATGTCTCAGACACTATATATTTTAGATAAATTTCTAATTTTTCTCTCACACATATGACTGAAACTTTTATTCCATAACTAATTCTTTGTAACCGTTGTTATGTAACAAGAGTTGTTTGAGTCACCAACTTGAAACAAGTTGCCTTTCTTATGTTGAACTCATATAACAGTCATTCCATATTCTTCAATATTTACAAAAAATCCATATTTCATAAAGATAAATTTTTTACCCTTATCACACAATTTTGAAACACTTAGCAGATTGGGTTTCATCCCATCAATATACAATGTTTTCATATTTTTCATATGTACTTTTCCAATGATGGTTGACCTAGAACCATTGATTTTCAATGATTATCATTTCCAAATGACACTGATCCTGCATTAAAATAATTTAAATCATTCATTAATTTTAATTCTCTTGTACTATGAGAAGAACATGCACTATCACGTATCTAGGGTTGTTATCCTTTCATTTCTTTTAATACAATTTCAACTACCAGTGCCTTTTCTCTATTATTTTCATTCTTCACATTCGTCTTTTGAGAATTGTGAATCTTTTATTGAGCTAGTTACTAAACAAGACATCATTTTACAAGGTTTCCTGGTTCTTCACATCATTCACAAATAGTTTCCATGGGTTGGAACCTATTTTCAATATTAACTTCATTATTTTCATATTTCGTCAAGAAACCAATCTCATTTTTCTTTCTTTAAAGAGATTGAATCCCCCCAATATCATCCTTTCATAACCTCTGGGATAATAAAAATATCTTTGATTGAACCAACACATACATGTTGTGTTCCTGAATCAACTACAATACCAGCAATACCCAAAGAAAGAGTATCTTCCTCTAAAACCTCTATACATATCATAATTGTCAATTTGTTTCTTAGCAACCTTCTTCTCATTATTTTCTGATTCACCTAACAATCTAATATCAATCAGACTCATTCTCTTCTTTTCTGAATTATCCAAACTAGAAGTATTGGAATCATTTCTAGATTCAAAATGTTTCAAAACATTCCCTACCTTGATTGTCTTGGATACGTACCTAACATTCCAATCTTTCTTCATTTTAGAAACAATTTCATTCTTCTTCCTGCCTTTTGAAGGAATCATTTGATGTAACTTCAAAAGATTATCATTAGGATAACATTCACCCTCTTTAGTGATAGAATTTTTGAAACATAGACTTTTCTTTTCCACTTCTGAATGTTTTTTTGGACATGTTCAAACTCTTCTTTTGTTAATTTTAGTTTCACCTCTAAATTCTCATTATGATTCTTTTCTTCTTCAATAGATTTCTACAAATCATAATTATATTTAATCATATTTTCTTTCACACTAGAAAAACCATCTTGGTTGCTTGACAATTCATCTCCTATCTATATTTTTTTCATGCCTTGTGATCATTCTCCGACATTCATTCAACACTTCTTTCAGATGCATTTTATGTTGAGTTTCTTCTTCATTAGAACTACTGCTTCTGAATTCTTCATCATTCACTATAGTAATGAAATAATATTCATTACCATACTCAATATATATTTCATATTTAGCATCATTATCTTATTCTTCATCATCTTTAGACAATAAACATCTTGTTTTTTATTTGAATAATTTATTTTCTTTTCATTTGTCTCCCTTTTACATTCATGATCTCCTTATCTTTCTTTCTTTAATATCATTATCATCATCATTCATTATTCTAGGGAAATTAGCCGAAAATTTACAAACACCTCCACATTCAAAACATTTCAAGGGAATTTACCCATTGAATTTCTTTATAACTCTATTCACATTGATAGAAAACAGGGACATGATTTCATTGATATTTTTACATACCGCATTTTCAAAGTCAGAATCTCCAGCTTCATCTTTGGTAAGAATATTCATTGTATTTTCTTTCTTCATTTCCTTGAAAGAAATTTCTCTATCAAAATTGTTTTTGTTTTTCATAGCATTATCTCTTCTCATTTCATAGGTGATGGGATTGATATGTAAATCATTAAGAGAAAATGCTTTAGGATCTCTATTTCAAATGTCAATAAAATTACAATTTATGGAAAATACACAGGTCTGAATCTGATTCTCTCATACTGATTTGTTCAAATCAATAATTGATTAAATTCTAATTGAATATGTTTGAGGAAATAAACTTCTCCACTTTAGATACAATCATTTTTTTGAAGAAAGGTTCTCTTTAAAAATTCAATCATTAATCATTAAACTCTTTTCCATTCTCTTAACCCACATGATAAAACACACTTCAATCACCAACATGTGCTTCTATTTGGACTACCTTCATTAATTGGAATTCATTGAGGTTCAGCTTTAGCATTGCCAGATTTAAATTGGAAAGTATTATTAAATTCCATTCATTCTGACTTCTTTCTTTCCATCTAAACTGAAGCATGATATTTTCTGAATACAAATGGTCTGGATACTATTATCCTTAGTATAACCATTATGTATATGATTTTTGGTTATGATTGTTGGTTACAATCATTCGGGTTACGAACATTCTGGATATGATCATGCTGGATACAATATTTTTTATTACGATCCTTCTAGATACGATCATCCTAGATAGAATCATCATGGATATGATCATTCTGGTTACGATCATCCTAGATACAATCATCCTAGTTATGATAATGCTATATATGATCATCAGGGATATGATCATTCTGGTTACAATCATTCTGGATACGATCATCTTGGATACGATCATCCTGGTTAAGATTGTTGGACATGATCAAATAATATATGAAGATAAAGATCATCCTAGATATGAGATAAAACTATTTGATAAGGGCAATCTTCCTAGATTTGATAAAAAATATAAATATGACTCATTCTCAATAGACCCCATCTCATTCTTTTTCATCTACCCGAATATGTTTCTTTTTAAAACAATCGACGTCTCATCTTCCATCTGCATAACCATTCCCATTTGCATCACCCTTTTAAATCAGCTTTACCTATTAAATCGACATCACTTTTCACTTCCACTTTGTATCCAATTGTTTTGAAAGACAATAAATTAAATCTGGATATGATTTATTTCATATTATTTTGAAAAACAATTGGCACCATTGCTTTCTTTTAAGATTGTTTTGAAAAATAATCGGCACCAATTATTTATTTTATGATTATTTTGAAAAACAATCTAAATAAAAATCTTTTTCTATTGGAAAAATCTCTTTCACTACCCCTTTATTCAATCAAGATTGCATCCAAAATTTTCACATCAACTAATGATTTATATAAAATACCAATCCTCAAATCATTATCACAATTAAAATGGGTCGTATTATTTTCCAAACACACCCAAAATAATTGTTACCACTAAACATAGTGAAGTTATTTACTTTCTTCAAAACATACCTTTATAATAAAATAAAAATCCGATAACTTTTATCACATTAATCATAAAAATGGTCCCAACATGTTTTTGAATGAAGATATCATGGATTTTAAAAACATGTCACTTCGTGGAAAACTCCATGATAACATGTAATATAGTGGTCAAAAATTACAACAGCCTCATGAATTTATGAGATGGACTAGTTCTCTAATGATGTGGTTCACATGTTCCAAAAATTAAATCCTTCATTTTTTAGAGATCATAACACATTTCATTCATTTGTGATAAATCTCATCAAATATATGTTTATAGAGTAGTTTTCTAGTTATAGGTTCATTAGTTTAGAAATTGTTTTTACTAGTCTATTTTTTTCCTCCATTGGATTTTCCTTGTGGAAATGTTTTATTTTAGAAATATTTTACAATTAGGTACATCCAACTTTATATTTCATTAACATAGGGGGTGAGGATCTAACCTCAATTAAAATGGAATCAATACCTTCTAAAAATACTAGATCCTTATAAATGAAGTGGGTTACCACTCTTAGATGTATAACATTGTTTTTTACTTCATCAAGATATGGGTCAAAAAGGTTTTTATCAATATTAAAAAATGTATACAAATTGTAATTATATATATATGGGACATATGAAATCAAATTGTCATGGAATATTGATATCAATTCAAAATTATATTTGAGTAGGGTTGTCAACTACTCTATGATGATGTAATAATCCCTATTGTTTAGCGTGAACATGATCTTAGATATGCATTTACATTAAATAATCAAATCTATATTTAAAGTGTTAATCCAAAACCTTTTATGTGGGTTTTTTGTTATACTTTTTTTAGAACAACACTATATGTTGAGGGATGAATATGGAATAAGCGCCCTTAAATGTGAGATGAATATGACTCCAAGGAAGATACTACAGAACTTAGGGTTCTATATTATTTATCTATTTGGTATATGACATGAAACATCAAATTATATTTCCAAAGATTGATATTCCTTGCCAATATAAATGACATTATAATTATAAAATTGTGTTTTCAAAGGTTGTTCATCTAGTTAGCGGTGATATTAATGAATGTGTGTCTATACGTATCTCTTTATATAATTCTAAGTGGGAAAAATGTTAATTTATTAAAAAATTATAGTCTATAATTCCAATTTCCAAATAAATATTGGGTGATTTAGGATGTAATTCATTTGATTGATTTTGGAGGACAACTAGGCCTCATGATTCTATATAAAAAACAATATATTTTGAACAAAAATTATATACTTAAGTTAATTATTCATTATATAGGTATATCTAATCCTTGCCTATAATATTAACTATGTTTTAAGTATAAACTATAAATATTCCGTACTTTATTATTTTATGATAAGTGATCACACAATGGATTCTATGTATAGGGCATGTGGTTTTCTATACATGAGAAGTATTGGAACTATTGGGGAAAAACTACATTTCATAATATTGTGAAATTTTTTTTTCTATCATATTCTCATTGATATGTCAATCCCTTCTTAATCACTTTTGTGAAAGGAAGATATTTACGAAATTGTTCATGGGGATTATTTATATAGAGAATAGAAAAAAATGTTTTAATTTTTGATTCTATTGGTTTTTTTGAGGCGTAATTTTAATCTTTTTTTTTGTTTTTATCATGTTTATCCTCAATACCTTTTCACTAGACAATATACCCATGTAATTTCTATAAGATAACTATATATTAGTGCATTCACCTTAAATTTGTGTATTAAAAATGTTGAATACACATTGTTTTTATTAAAAAATAGATCGAGTAATTTTTATAATTTTACTATACCACTCTATCGTATTGTCTGTTATGGAAGTAAATATAAAACGAATCTATTGTGAATTAAGTCACTCTATAATTCTTTAGATTGAACGGTGTAACCCAGTAATTGAGTTCTCTTTATAGTTTCTTGAATTTTTTGAAATACTTGTCCTTGAGGGACATATTGGTTTTATTATTTCTAGAATAAAAATCCTTGATGAAATAAACCATGATATCATCTAATGCATCAACTAAAAAATTTATTGTGGGAATAGAAACGTATTCCACTGGAAAATGGAAGTCGAGGTACCGAAAGGCAATACATACTTGGATTTTCTATTCTTCTTCTAGAATGGGATGTTGTTGAATTGAAACATGGGGTACTAGAAGTATATAATTATTTGTTATTTTGTTATCTTATCAACTTGATATTAAAACATTATTCCATGATATGGGTGGGTCATTTTCATTGTGTTTATAAAATAATGAAGAAAAACTTCTAATAGTAGATGATGAAGATTTTCTTGGGATCTAATCTGAACACGTCCAAAAAAATAAATACAAACAAATTTTAATGGTTCATAAGGATAATAAGTAATGTGACCTTATCCGTTTAGAGGAATTTATTATTAAATTAATAGGTAAAAAATTTCAAAATTATTTCCCGTGTATAAATACCTTAATTATCCAAATATGGAAATGAACCCATTCTATAAAGGTGGTGGCAATGTCTTTAATCTACTATTTTTTATGATCATTGGAAATTGAGGTCTGAACTTCCTCCTCATCCCCATTTAATGCTATACAGTTTTTTCCTCCTATAAATTGGCATGTAAATAATTGATGAGAAAATGATCTTTTAGTCGTACAAAGACCATATTTGTTGATGTGACTTCCCTATTCCAAAGAATATATTTTTATAATTATATTTTATCATGTTAAAGATGATTTATAGGTTTTATTGGGTATTGGTAATGAATGTGTTTATATATATGTGTGTGTGTGTGTATTAAACTAATGGTCAATGTGCATAGTTCAAACCCTCATTTCATCTATATATGTGGTTAGAATGCATAGAATGTATTTTTATCAATCATAGTCGAAGAGGATATCTTAAGGGTAATTCCCAATTTCAATAATGAAAATATTTATTAATAAATTTTGGGTAATTTATTAAATTTGATGATTATAAAGAATGAAACTCTACTTTATATCATTCATGTTTTTATTTGGGGAATCCTACAATCCATTTCAAAAATCCACATGTGTAGCCTCTATGGTCTAGTGTCATTTACCATCCCTATAGTAATGACCTTCATCAATTTAATGGGTATCAAATTCATTTAAATGTTATTTATAAATTTATATAACATTTATTTGTATGTAGATAGAGTACTTCAAGAATTGATGATATGATAGAGGTATGATCACATTTAGGATTATCCAAATCCTTATGGGAAGGGAATACGAAATCATATCCTGGTAGACAACCATGAACACAATATAATATATTAGATCCCTAAATTTGGTATTTAATATTATTTAACCCAATGTATTCTTCTCTCTTTTCCCATAACTTCTATTTTCAGTTTAGATGAGGCAATGATTATTTATATGAACCCAAGTTAGTGAAGTATTTAGACTTGAATGAGATTGATCTAGGAACCATTATCCATTAAATTTTGACATATGTCCTCGTTACTTGGTTTTTTGAAAATATAGATGGTATTAACGTGTATCTATATTAAATATCCATGAAATCTCTCCAAACATGAGATATATTCATTAATGTTTTTAAATACACCGTCAACATGGCATGCCTCAATGGTACAATATCTATATCAATATCTTTTGTGTTTGAGTAAAATTTAGCAAGGGACTCTATTATTTAAATGTTAAAGAAAATGGTATCTTTGATTGATATTTAAAAACCCATGAAATTGTTCAAGGATTTTTTTCTTTTTATCAATGAAATTTTTAAAGAATTGGAATGTAGTTGACAATGTTTCTGAGTGGAGTTTAGGTGGGTGAATTCATTTTGAGAGTATTTGAAAATGGTGGAAAATAGTTATTGAATTTTCAGTTGAGAATAAAATTATTACAAATTATTGACATATATAAGAGTAACCTAGTCAATTGTAATAAAATGTATTAATTAAAAATGGATTTATAATACCAAAAAAATATATAAGGGAAAATTATTGAATATGCAAGAGTAATATTGTGACATAATAGTTCAACACCAAAGCATTACAACATAGATAATATTAAAGTTGAAGATATATAAGAGTTAAATGAGATTTTAGAGAATATGTAAGATTATTCAAAGAGTTCATGAATGATTATATGTTTATTGTCATAGGTGATGCGATTTTTATGTGTAATAATTATATCTTGCTTTCATGATAATATGTATTGATTCATGATTCATGTAGTTAATGGTTCTACGATTATGAGAGTACTGTTTCATCATGTATTTGATCATTTTACAAAAATTATATATTATTATATATTTGGAAATGGAACCATTTATTTTTAAGAACCAAAAATAATGTAAAAAATACATGATTTTCCTAAATATTTAAATTAGATTAATTTTTTCATAATTTATGGAACAATGATTATGCATTATTTATGAATTACACATTGAATAGTGGTAAATGGGAACTTAAGGACCATGATTTTGGATGTATTCAACATTAAAAATGTATATTATACATGTGATAAATTATCAGTCTATTAAATATTGAAATGAATTGATTAAAAGATGATATGATATTTTTAATTAAGTGAGTTGGATTGATGTTATTATATGAATTTATATATTTATAGTCATTAATACCACATATTTTTCAGGGATCCTTGATTAAGTATGGTTATTATAAAATACCAAGGGGTGATATTTTTTTGTTGGTGAATCATCCTACAGTTCATTGAAGCTATTTTCATTAATAGTTTAGTCAACATTGTCAACTGGATGGATCCAATATAAACAATAGTCAGGAAAAATTTCTATTAGAAAATATTCATTTGGGTTTAGAATTATACCTTCCATCATTATACTTTCTTTATTATATTATTGATACATCTTTCTCATAGATATGACGTAAACATAAAAATGACATGGTCACCCACATTGGCGAACAACATTATAAAAAACTATTATTCTTTATGTTCAAGATTTTTTAGGTATATAGTTTAGTGGGAATTTAAATTAATGATCTGATCTTGACATTAACATACAAAAAATGTTATCTTTATAATGAAATTTAAAAATGCTGGTAATACTGATCTAACACATATCTTAGAATTATTTATTTGACCACCGGGGTACTTCAATTGGTATCAGAGATATCTATGTTCCCAATGAATGATTAAATGTTGGTCAAATATTTGGCATAGAATAATATTTCCTTCAATAAAATAGGAATACATAATTTTCAAGAAAAAAATCATCATGAATGGAAGTAAAAGATGATTTATATTCTCCTGTCACTCATCTTGGATGTTATTGAGTCATTAATTTTTGGTTTTAATATTGTAGATAAATATAGCCTAATGAATTATGTTAACAAAATAAATTTGGAAGTTAATAGTTAGGGAATTATTTCTATCTTAATTGATTTCTTTAGAAATGGGTACACCAATTTTATATAATTCTACCTACCAACGAAATTTGAGATAAACATGAAAATATTTTTTAATAAAATGTTAACCTGATGAAATCCAAACAACGGATTTGGAGAGTATGGTTATAATTTTCAAGGATGAATTGTTATTAAATTGTTGATGATTTTTTTTATAATAATAAATTATACTATTGTCAATATCACACTTTTTAGAGACACATTATATAATTAAACAATTATAAATATTACATTAAGAAATATTCAGGACATGTTTGATCTAACAATTTTAGCTTTGGAACTTATAGATTCAATTTATTTTATCTAGATTATCTACATGAAATTATTATTACTTATGTAATGAAAAGTGATCATATTTCCAGAAATAACATAATGGAAGAGAATGACAGGGGCTTAAAATCCATGAATAAGATTATAATAAAAAAAACAGATAGTGTTTCTATAATTATAATGAATATGATGAATAACATAATGAGGAGTAGGATAAGACTAATCCTCTACTCTAAAATAACAGTCATAAGGAAATAAAATGTAAAGAAGAAATTCCATTAGAATTATATATTTATCATGAATTGGACATTATTAAATTCTTTATACAAGGATAAAAATGTTGATATTGATGATGACGAGGTGTTAAATATTATACATTATAAGAAATGAAATGAATAATAAAGGGTCATTGATGAGTAAATTATATTTCATGACGAATGTAAAAAGTATGATGATAAAAGAAGAAGATAGAAGAACATAAAAAAGTAGTGAGTGAAAATTATATGTAATAACTGAAAATCGTAAAACAGTAATGGGTCAAGTAAAGAAACATGAATCATCTACGAGTTTTTTTAAGGTGTATGAAGAAAGATATACAGACAACATGTTAAAATATGAACATGAGGCATGTAAAGAAAAAAATACCATGATTATGAAATAAATCATTCCACTAGAGAATAATTTTTGGAATAAAAACACATGTGAAAAAGAGATACATAAAATTTATGTTAATTTTGACTAAGATAACAATATTTTTAATGTGAACAATATAGGAAAAGATGAAAGTAAGAATATTTTTAAGAAAACCCTATGAATAATGAAGAGGAGGAAAATATAGATAAATATTGGCGTATTAAAATAAAAAAACAACAAAGTATATAATATAATATAATAAAAAATATTTTTATGTATAAATTTATCAATCATAAGTAACTAAAGTTGCTATCCAAAACTATATTCTAAATTATAATCTTATAATAACAAAAATTGTTAATTTTTTTTTTTGAAATTTATACTATTGATTTTAAATTCCTTGTTATGTTCTAATGATCTGATAAAAATATTTAAAACATTTTTCCTATGAAAAATTGATTTAAGGTAAATTAGATATGGAATGAATACCCAGAATATAGAAATTTTTTTTAAAATTTACCTTAATAAAGACAATATTTTCCATAAAAAAATTAATATTATTATAGGAGAAAATATTTAAATGATATTTATAGTTTTCTGAAACATATGGGAATAAATTTTATATCAATGGTTACAACATATATTTTCTTTAGAGTCAACTATGGTAATAATTTATAGGTATATTTCCTATAAAAATGAGAATTAATACATGGAAAATTAAATTTCTGAGAAGAAATTCAAAAATAAATATACACTAAAAATATATTTTAATGATGTTAATAAAATTTTAGAAAATTTGAACAATGATATAATATTTTAAAAATATGTATTACTACTATTATAGGAAAAACATCACAATCTATTTTAGTTAATAAATCAGAGAGGAAAGTAAAGACAGAGAAGTTGGTTCTTATTGAGGTTCTTCTTAAAGAGAAAAAATTAGTAATACATGGATGAATGAATGTTGTTTTTAATACCAAATTATAAGGGACACTATGATCATTAATAACATAAAACTTTATGATATAGTTTTTATACTGTTGTAAGTGAAAACTCTATCAAAATTAGAAGAGTTAGTACAGGTGAGATTAATGCTCATGAATCGAATTCGAATGACATTTTATTTGTTTCTGTGCTCAAATATAATCTATTGAATTTTATAAAAATTTCAAATAGAAGTAATTATGTTATATTTTCATGAAATTATTACGTATTCAAAAATAAAAATTATGGATTATTTTTCAATAAATGAATAAGAACTAATTATAATATATTTCATTTTTGAAACACAAGTGACTCGTGTTATTTTATTATAATAGATGAGAACTGGATTTAGAATATTATTCTTTTTCGTATTATAGAAATTTTCTTAATATATATCAATGGAAGAGTCTATTTGTTATTTTAAAAAGATGAAATGATAAAGGAATATTACTTTTACAATTATCATAATGGAAAAGTAGTGTGAGACAGAAGAGGGTGGTGATAATGTCCATAAGGAGACCTAAATTTATTGATACTAATTTATATAAAAAATGAAAAATAATTTAACAAAATTTTATATTTATTTTGAGACATTTATATATTATTTCACTAGGATAAAAAATTAAATGTTTATGAAATAAAATATTTGAGGTTATGAATAATTCAATATTTTTAAAATTGATTCTCAAAATTTGCTAGGAGTTTTTATTAGATGATTGACATCAGATATTTAGAGAAATGATAGTAAAAAATGTTTTTGAAGTATATGTCTCAAAACATGGAAGAAATCTAGATTACAACACTCTAAACACTCCCCAAAAAATATGTTTTTTGAGAGGAAAAATAAAATCCCTATTGAAATGGCAATAATAATGTTGGTGGAATTCATAATCACAACATTATTTTAGTGATAATTTGTTTTAATTTATGTACATATCAAAGATAAATTCTTAGTTAGGAAATGATAAAATATAATTGGATACGATACGGGGTATAAAAATAATCCACTAATGATTTAATATAGTGTGTTTAGAAAACCATAAGAAAATGATACCTAATAAAAATAAAATTTAAATCTTGGTAAATTTGATAAAATTGGGGAAAACAACATTTTTATGGGATATTTATCAACATTCATGAGCTATAAATTCCACCAAAAGGAATCCACAATAATTATATTTTTGTTTTGTGGATATTTAGTTAAAATAATCCTAAAATGTGTGAGTTTTTTGATGAAATTATTGTAAATTGGGATGAATAAGATATATATATCTCTTTGAAATGAAATAAAAAAAGTTATAAATTATTCAAACCATATTTATTCATATCAACATTATACTGATGATGATAAGGGAACAACTAGATATTAAAAAAACAATTATATGATATTTAATAACTATGATGAACATTAAAATAACATTATAATTTAGGATGCATCAGTATAGACTATAATGAAACTAATAATTACCAAAAAAATATCTCTAATATCAAAAAAATAAGACCCATTTTTCAATTGAGGTTATCAAATTTAAAAAATAGATAAACTCGATGATTGATAAATTTGATCAAATTGAAAATAATTCTACTTGGGATCTGGTTTAAAGACATGGTGTTCAGAAAAAAGCTGAATTAAAAAGTTGATATTTTATGAAATAATGATAGATTTTTATAAATATTAGACTATTATTTTGAAGGTGTTTCTTTTAAAGACACATTTTCACCTACTGAAATACTTTACTAAATTAGGATATTCATCTTTGTCACAAAAAAACAGGCAATTGAAATTTTATTAGTCAAGTATGAAATCTTTTTTCTTGAGTAGATATATTAAATAGAAATTTTTTATTAAGAAAAATTATTGATTTTTCCTTGAAAATGATTGTACAAAGGTTTTTAGGTTGAATAAGGATATTTATGGGTTCAATCAAGCTCCATGATACTTGAATTCCAAAATGTATAGTTTCCTAAACTATATAAAATTAATCAAAATAAATGTTGACAACAATCTATATATGAATTATATGAGCATTAGTGCTCTCATTATAATTGTATTTGTTGCTAATGTAATTTTTATAGGTTATAACGATTATGATTTTTAAAATTTTATATAACAAATGAGTATTCATTTTTAGATATCTATTCTAGGAGATATGAGATTATTTTAGGGATAATAGGTTTTGGAAAAAAAATATTTATTTTTTTATCCAATGAAAAATATGCCAACTAATTTTTGATTAATTCTGACATATATTTCTATAAAAATATGTCCACGCCTATAATAGTTAGTCTAATTATTATAAAGGACATGTTATTTTAAACATTTAATCCTAATTTAATCACAAAATTTATTTTAATCGTCTTGTATCTCATAACATTAAGATGTATAATAGTCTTTGCAAATAATATATGTTTGTGGTTTTAAAGAGATCTTAAATAGTCACACCTAAATACATCCATGATAATACACCGAGACATCAAATGGACTAAAAATAATTGTATATTTTAAAAAATAGGTAAATATGAATATTCTGTGAATGAATACAATAAAATGATAGGATAAGAGATAATTTTCAAGATCCAAATGTAAAGTAATAAAGGATATTTATAATAGAATATAATAATCTATGTTCTATAGACATATCTAGAGATATAGTACATCAATATAAATCTAAACATATTGATATTAAATATCATTTAATAAAATATAAAATAAAAATAGTGATGTGAAGATGGAATATATTTCCACACTTGATAAAATTTTAGATGTTTTTACAAAGTAAATTATAGTGGATATATTTAAATATTTGTGGGTAAGAATGTTTGTTTATCCTTTCCCTTTCACTATAAGTGTTTTGGTTGTTCCCCAAAATCCCTTATATTATGATTAAAAGGGGGAATGATACAGACCTCAACAGATAATTGGATTAAGGAATCATAGATTTTTGTCTTATAATAATATTGAAAATATGTTGACTGGATCATGGGGGAGAATATCACTGTCATGGGATATAGTTTTTTTACACAACGGGGTGTAATACTGTCAAAACATATATTTATCTAGTAGTATGGTGTTATGATATTTATCTATGGTAAAGAAAATAAAATGATGTGATTTATGTACTTCAAAAAGGATTTTAATGATAAATAATTGATGAAATTTTTGAAGTATTGTTGTTTGTGGAATAAATATAATTTTATAATCATAATAATTTCATTTAGAATATTTTTGAGTGGGATTGAGGGGGTTTAAAGTGTTTATATATTATTTGAAAATCATTGAGAATAGTTTGTGAATTATATGTTAAGAATTTAATTTTTACAATTTATTGAGATAAATAATTATACCTCTCCCATACACTTATGTAAACATAAATTCCCAAATTTTATGTCATATCTAAATGAAATTATATAAAACACCCAAGACTTATGCTTCCAGATTTTTTGTTTAAAAAATTATATTAAACATGTACTCTGATACCATGTGAGATGAATAAAAAATATATATATCATTTTGGATGATTAAACATCTAATCTCAAAATTAAAACACCCACCCCATACCCAAATATTGAGTGAATATAGATATTATATACCTAAAAATTATATTTCTCAATAGTGCTTCAATGTATCCCAAAAAACTCTCTACACGTGAAAAGTTTCAACTATTGTACATGTTTATATATTACTTTGGAAATGGGAAAATAAATGAATGGGTGTGCTCAAATTATGTATAAGAGAATAATATTATCAATTATTTGTGGAGGATAATATCATTATCATGTGAGATAACATGAACAAAGGAGAAATAACTAATTAACGGTTTATATTGTAAAAGTTTGTAATTTTAATACGTATTTCCATTTAAATAAATCTCATGTTATTGATATCTTATGATACACCAACACTGAAATAAAATTAACAATAACTTAATTATTTATGGTTTAATATTGTTACACAAAGTGAAATACATTAACAGATAAATAAGGGAAACATAATTAATAAAGTTACAAAAGTTAGGAAACCACAAGTAAATAAAAATATTACAAGGTTGAAATTAAAATCATAAAAATCTGTCAGGAAGATAAATCTTCAAATAATAACTATAATAAGAATAAATCTTGTTTGAAATATGATAAGAATATTGATAATGAAATCATAGGATAAGGTGAATTATTTTAGTTAGGAATGTAAAACAATATAGATGAATGTAATATGAATATTTGATATAGGGTATTCTATAATATGGTTATTGGACATATAATCAATGGATATATATTCATTAGATATATTATAATTGAATATACCTATATCGACTATCTATATTTAATTTATGTAATTGTTTGTAAAAAATTTAAAAAAATATAAGTCTTATAAAATTAATAATTCTAGAAGAAAATATAAGAATAATAAATAATTTAAATTATTTATAATAAAAATACATATTTTATTCATTATATATTATTATTAATATAAAGTAATGATTTTATTCCTGGAAAAAAATCAAATAAATATTCTAATACTTATACGTTGATAAAATTTAATGTTTTGAATATAAATAATGTGATGTGATGAAAAATTATTTAATTTTAAAAAGTGATATTCTTCAAAGAGTTATGTTTTTAAGTGTTTAATATTTTTATCATAATAAATTAATTCAATTAATTTTAAAATATTATAATCAAAAATTTTAATTTTTGAATGCATAAATAGTATAATAAAACTTATTTAATATGTAATTTATATGGAATATTATTAATAACATTTATGTTTTAAAAACTCATTTTCATTGGAAAATATTATTTACTGTATATTTTATGATTTCATTTAAAATTTAAAATTATCATATTTATAAATTGAGTTAGAATAAATATAGTCCATATTTGAAATCATTACATAAAAATTAGGTAAAGGGGGTATTTAATTTTTTTAGAAACAATATAATTTACATAGGTAAAAATTGAGTTATCTCGATAAAGGTAAAATGAGGTAATAAGGTTAAATTTAGGTTTAAAGGGCCAACATGTCTCTAAAATTATAATAAATTATTTTTATTTTGGGTTTTAATGGACCATATCAATTATTTTTATAATTTGGATCCACTTGATTTATAAAATGATAATGTTACACTTTATAAAATAAGTATTTCAATAAATACCCATCAAAGATAACCTATTGAAAGAAAAATCCCAAAACACACTTTGCTTTGGATTATTCCTTGAAATACCACCAATATAACTTCTAATAAATCATTATTACATGTTGTAGACTATAGTTTAATCAAATATCCCAAAATTCTTATTTCTCAAGGACCTCATCTCAAGAAAGAAAGAATTCATATAATTATCTAGTTTTTCACCATCATTTGCAATTACCATATAATATAAAATCGTTCTAATTGTCTTTATCCTTTGTAATGATATTATATTAACATAATTATTATTCGATAGAAATTATATTAAAAAAATATAACTCTATAAACTTACACATTCATTAGTATAACATGTTCGTATTTGGGTTAGTTCAGTCACATACAAAAATGATATTATAATATCATCATTTTTCCAACATGAATGAGAATTAATAAATGAATATTTTTAGTATATGATATTATTAATTAATTATGATTTTTAGGATTTTTTTGTTGGGTGGAACAGAAATTAATGTCCCTTTTAATGTAACTTTTTATAGGTGATAAATTAAATGGGATAGGATCATCATGGATTTTATTCTCCCCAACCTTAATCATACCTTCCATAAAATGATCATGGGACTAAATATATCATTGAAACAAAATTATTAAACTACCAAAACTAATCTTTTTATTGTGAAGTTTTTATCAAATAATGTGTATCAATATCTATATTACGAATCTTGTAAGAAATTTTCCAAATTACTAACATCAGATAATGAATATAAATAATAACTGACTAAAATAAATTCAATGTCTTTATAATAAGTTACTAATATAGTTATCATTATTATATAATATTTTAAATACCGTTTTTGCTTCCTGGTAGTAAAGGTCACTGTTTCTTCTCCTATCCCACATTGAAATCAATGTTTTTTGACGAAATTTCCCCAATGAAAAATTTTATAATATTTCTCTCTGAAAAGAAAATAATATTTTTCTAGTCTAGTTATTATTTTGTCTTTTCATGTCTTTTTACAATTTCGCATTCCCTTTCTTCTTAATTTAACTAAAAGTATGTTGTATGTGGAGATGACCTTATCTCTTCTCTTTAGTGGGGATATTTTCTTCTACATGTAAATGAATTTTTCATATTATTTTAATTTTTTGAACGTCACTAATTTTATGATTTATTAAAATCATTTTCCTTTTATTATTAATTTATTTTAAAATTTTATGAATATGATTTCTAACTCCTTATATATGGTTTCATTTTCTAACCATTTACTTTGATTTTCTTTATGAGTCATCCGTCCAAATTTTTCATAGTTCTTCCAAGTATATTTTATTTAAATTATCATTACTTTAATAAACTATTTCGTTATAAATTTAATCATTTTAAAATAAATTCTATCTAAGATAAAGGCAATTCCTTTTTTACTTTTCAATGAAATAATTTAATGATCCTATAATATGTTTTTCATTTAGGTCATCATCTTTTAATCTTTTTTTGATTATTCGGGTTATGAAATAATGATTTCACCTCATTTTATTTTATGGATATCTTATTTTCGTTATGTGTAAAAAATTACATGAAACCCAATTGTTTCTTATGTTTCAATTAAGATATGATAAAATTATGAATTTTTACATGTTCATATGTAATAGATATGTTTGATTCATCATTATGTGATGGGTGGACCTCAAATTATGTTGCCTAGAAATTCATTGATTAAATATTTATATCTCATGGTAATACAATTAAGTTAATAGTTAGTGCACTAAATATATTATGTATGTTGGAATTTTGAGTAAAATAAATCACTAGGACACTCTATCCAATATGTGATTATTTTATTAGTAGAAATCCTTCGTCAAAAATTGATTTTCTATACTCATGAACTCTATACAATATTATTCCATATTTTTAAATTATTCCGCATTTTATGATATGTTTACATTTTAATATGATTATTATCACATGATTACATTTTTATATTCTTGATTTCACATGTTTGATCTAAATCTATTTTCCCTGATTCTATATTTTTTATCAATGTTTTATTAGGAAATATTTTCTTATGCTATGTTCATGTACATTTATTACGTTCTCCTTCCCACATATCCATCTTATTATGAATTATTTTCTTATATTTATAAATATTATGTTTACCCATTACAGAGTTTCTAATATCACCATTTATTATGTTTCCATTCCCAGGGTAGTAAAGAAGAGTATTATGTAGGATATGTCTAGAAGGGTATCATCTAAAAATATCATTTGCGTTATATATTTAATATTGTTCATAAAATAATAATGTTTTATTTATAAACTCCATAAACACTAAACCCATATGATATAAGGGCGATTAGTTTATACTTAATGAATATTCATGTAAAATAATGTAATATATATATATGTGTTATGGTCGGATCATATCAACTAGAATGATAATAGGGTTCAAATAATATTATGAACTAATTTATGAAGAATAGGAGGTTGGAAACTGAAATAATATACAAGGAACCAATGGTGAGTTTTATTGGTGGTATCTATATTTACATAGTTTCAATCTGAGATTAAATAAGTTAATATAATGGTTCCATATATTAGGACATCTTTCGATCTGTTTTCATTATCAGTTGGTTGATTGGTTTGGCTATTATTTTTCAATACTCGCAATAATAATTTTTTTTATTAATTGATATGAACCAAAATTCAAAAGAGATATATATTCTTATTACCAGTTCAAAAAAATCATTTTTTATATTTGATTGTTTTTCATTAAAAACCCTTATAGCTAGTATTTTTTATAATATATTTAGTTCACCACACTAAATATTATATGTTGAATTGTCGATGAAAACTTATAGTTGGGAAATGATGGAATCCCAGGTATACAACTCATTTATGATCGATGAATTTGGAAATTTTTATGGAACAAATTTTATTATTCTCTTATAATTTGAATTTTAATTGACTTTGGGAAAGGATTAACTATATCTTCATAGATAACATATCAATATTTTAGATTTATCAACACATCAAAATGTATTTTATAATAGAAAGTGTAATTTACATTATTATAGTTACAAATTGTGACTAATTATGACACTATCCCATTCAAAAACATTCAAAAAATCCATTTTTTATTCCATATAATTTTTAAAATATTTTTTTTAATCCTTTTAATTCATGACAATAAATTTCCATGATGAATGGGGTAAAATATCAATCGGCTTCTAGTAGTTCATCATTACTTCATAATGATTGTAAAATCCATGATAATTTTTCAAGGATAGGGATGTCACATTTTATAACCCTAATAAACCTATGACCATATATCAGTGCAAGGATGATTATGAAATCCCTTTGGAGATCACTCCCATTATATGCCTATTAATACCTACACATGATGGGTATTCAAAAATATTGGTTGGGAGGAAACTAAATATTGATGATATTCCTTTTATGTGTGAATATATTTATGTATTCCTGGAATAGTTTCCATATATTACCACTTATGAGGAATTTGAGTTTTATATATAAATATCACTATGTGTTATGTGTAAATCATTGATTCCCATTAGAATGGCCTCAACTGAATTAGCATAATTGAAGAAGACTCTCAAAGAGAAGTAGGATTAATTTTTTATATGACCAATTGGTTTACCACCATTTTACATGGATCCTCTTTGTTAAGAATAAATGTTAATCAATGTGTCCAAAATTTATTATCATGAACTAGATAAGTTAAATCAAAAAAAATATCATCTTCACTATATTGGTTACTTTTTTAATCGGTTATGATTGGATTAGTTATTCTAAAAGATTGACATTTGATCTATATATCATCAATTAAGAGTAATAAGAGAAGATATATCAAATATAAAATATTGTACAAGATATGTAAACTATCTATTCATAGTGATTCCTTTAAAAAATACAAATACACTTTCTATTTTCAAGGATTTGGGGATAAATTTATATCAAACTACTTTCGGAAGTCTTTATAGAATATATTATCATATATTCCAGGTAAAAGGAGGAGATTACTGATTATTTGAATATTGGTTTGAAGATGTTGTGAAATGAGAAACTCCATTAAAAATTAAGCAGTCATTATTTTTTGTTCTGGAAAGTATCATTCTAGGACCATGTAATCACAAGTGTGGGTATATATAGATACATCAATGACGGGGGTGATAAAATAATTTCACAGACCATCCATTTTAAAAAACATACATATTTTTCTTATATTTAAAGTATATTATAATTTTGTTTAGAGATTTATCAAATTATTGGATCCATTATCCTTGTTACCTTATAAAGGAGACATGTCCATATAGATAGAGTAGTGTTAGGAAAATTGCAATGAAATTATGATAAGGTTTGTTCCTATATCTAAACTCATACTACCATATTATGGAGAAGTTTTTGTGATATATAGTGATTCATAAAAGAAGGGATTATGATGTTTCCTCATATAAAATGATATATTGGTTGATTATGCCTCACATCAATTAATGGTTTATGAGAAAAATTACCCAACACAAGATTTGGAGCTAATAGTGTTAATATATTCATTATTGATATTAAGGAATTATATATATGGTGAAAGGTTTGATGTATATATTTTTTATAAGAGATTAAAGTGTATGTTCACATTAAAGGAGTTGAACAGGAACCAAAGGATGTGGTTGGAGTTGATCACAAACTATGAATAATCAATACATTACAATCCTTAGAAGGAAAAGAAGATGGATGATGATATGAGAAAAAAGGATCATGTAACCATATCAATGATGATTATTTACATAAAAAAATACTCCTAGATTATAAATGTACGGACCTATGAATCATAATGGAAAGGGAGATATAGTTTTTCCCAATTTATTTATCAACTATTCCTACATTTATAGAAAAAGGAGGTTTATAAATAGGATGTAGTGCTACATATTAAGGTTTGATGTATTCTTATGTTTAACATTAACATTGATGGAATTATAAGATTCATGAAATAAATATTTGTCCCTTTAATTCAAAAATTGAAGGAACTGTTGGATAATGCACATATATCATCATTATATATCTATTCTAGAAATATAATAATGTTCATGCATATCCAAGATAATATTTGGTGGGATGAAATATAGACGGTTATTATAGAATATAAATCATGATTCATGGTACTCCATAATTTTAAGGAAGAATGACATAAGTCTATTGTGGGGATGAATCCAATATTATTCCTATATACAAATTATTGGATATTATCATCAATTTCATTTTATGTCTTCTTAATTCTTCTAAAGTCTATAATTATTTTGGGTAGCAGTTTGGAAACTTACAAAGTTTTCACATTTCATTAATATATGAGAAGAATTGTAACCCAATAATCTTTTCAAGGTATACATTAAATAAGTATTAATTATACATGAATTACTATTTTCCAGTATATCTGATCAATATCCATAATTTACCTTTAATTTATGGAGAATTATTTAACAATAATGGGATACTGTGTTAAGATTTTCACTATATATTATCATTAATTTAATAATCAATCTTAAAGGTCAATTAAAACATAGTACGATATGATTAGGTCATCTTTTATGGATTAAAAAGGAGATTGGAATCGACAGTTTTCCATAGTAAAGTTCAAAAATTAATTTTGTTTCATTTAGTTGTATCAAATTCCACCATATGAATATTTATATGGTAAGAGGTGTATAAAATAAACTTTTTGGATGAATTTGTAGAGAAAAATCTTTTAAAATTGTTCTTTCTCATGAAATTCTAGATAATATTCAATCCATTCATTAAAATATTTAAACAATATAGTTTCGATATAAATGTTATGTTAAAAAATATCTATGGGATTTTGATTTTGAAGTCATAGTGAATTATTTTCCTAAAATATCATCATAGAATAGGGTTATGATACTTATAATGAAGGTAAAGTTGATACCTAGATACATTTCTCCTTCAAAATACACAATAATATGGGGATTGTAGTTTATAATCCTAAATATCCAATGAAACTCTTCCATGTTCATGATATCTTCTACATAAAACGTTTTAAAATGAATATGCAAGATCCATCACATGTATTGAACTCATTGATTTTATAATTGGAACATGAACCCTCTTTTAAGGAATGACGGGTAGAAATATTGGACTATGGAGATAAGTTATAGTGAAATAAGACCCTCATTCTAGTTAAACTTCTCTACATGAATGATAAGTTTGAGGAAGCAATGTGGGAAACTAAATATATAATGAGACAAAATTACCTCCATTTTTAGAAAAGTATAAATACTTCATGTGATAAATTATTTAAATGGGGATATAATGTTATACCTGAAATTTTAGTATGTATCCCTCTTTAAATAAATATCTTTTGTTTGATAGATTGTGATGCATGAAAATACAAATTAAAATTATTTTTTAAAATTTCATTATGATAGAATAATAAAATATGAAATAAAATACAATAAATGGTGACTAAATGAATCATAATTAGTACAATTATTAAATTAATGATACCATAAATAAATAAAAATACTACAATGTAATAATTATCAGTATTTTGATCGCCTATAAATATCATACCCCCAATGCTATAAATAAAAAAGAATATAACACATTAAAAATTTGAAAAATATCTTGAAAAATAAATTTGAGATTAGGGTGTATTATTTTAGAGATGTATATAAGTATATATACATGAATGAAATTTGATTGTTATATATATAGTCATTAGTTATATGGTTTTCATAAAAATGGTCTTCATTTATATGGTCATTGGATATAAGTTCATTACATATAATTCTATAAAATAATTTAATTGAGTCTATGTAATTGTTTATAAAAAAAGAAATTAAAAAATTCATATATAACAAATAATCATGGAATGAAATAACATATAATAACAAATGAAAGTGATTTATTATAAAAATATGTATTTTTATTAATTAATTAATATTATTATTACTTTTAAATAATTATTTGATCTTATTATCAAAATAAAAAAAATACTTTAACACCAATATATTCATAAAATTTAATTATTAAAAGGTAAATAATGATATGTGATTAAAAATAATTTAATATTAAAATGGATGTTTTTTGAGGAATTAGTTTTTACAAATATTGCATATTTTTATTATTATAAATTAAATTTATCAATTTTAATGGAAAACTATACTAAATATTAACATTTAAATTTATAAACACTATTCATTAACACATATTTAACTCTTAAATGATTTTAAATAAGAATAATGACACTTATTGTAGAAAAAATTATTTTTACATTTAAAATAATATTTTCAATATATTTATTATATTAATTCATATTTTAAATTTATTATATTTTGAAAATTATATTATATTTTTTTTAATTATAATTTTTAATTATAATTTCTATGTTATCTAATATGGAAAATTTTATATTTTTTGATAAAAATAGTTTTCTATCGAAAAAAGCTATTTCTATTATAAAGGTAATGTGGTCCAAAATGGTTAAATTAAATATTAAGTGGCTAAAATATCTCTATTATTATATAATATTTATATATTTGATGAGATTAGAAACCAATAACCCTCAATATTCAAATTTACATTGACTTGACCCATAAAAGATAACATTACATCTAAGTGGATGAGTATTTGTGGAAATACTACACAAAAATCCCCTATATAAGGATACATACTATACCGATATGAAACACTATTTTAATTTTTTTACTATCTTATTTAGAAATCTAAATTTCTTCAATTAAACCCTCATTATGTTTTTGGTACCCTCATGTTCCATTAAATATGCCTAAATCTTTTATTGTGAAGGGACCACTTTCAATAAGGTGTGAATTCATCTATGTATCTAGTTCCATTCCATAATTTTCAAAAACCATTTCATTAGAACTCTTTCTAAATTTTAATTTCTAGTATAATTTTATTTTATTAAAATCATTTTTCTTTTTTTGAAAATGATGTTACAATAATACCTCTTTACACTCCAACTCATTCATCAGTACAACATCTTCTTGTTTTGGTTGATTCAACTACCAAAAAGAATGATGTTATACTGTATTATACATTTACAATATGAATGTGTATCTATATATTAATAATTTTACTATATGATATTAATTATTAACATATTTTTTCAATATTATTCTTTATGGGATTCACAAAAATTAGTGGTCATTATAATGTTACTTGTTGTTATCAATAAATTACAACAAACATGCTCATCGTGGTTTTCATTCTCATGAACCACACAAATGACATCAATAAAGATAAAATGAGACTTTATAATTAAGAGAAACGAAATCATAACACTTCCTTTAATATTCTAGGAATCGTGATGTTTTTTTAAAGAATGATCATCGATATGTCTACTATGAAACTAGATCGAAATTAATAAAATTACAAATGTCTAGTGATAAAAATAAAAAATAAATAACTAAAATATATGTAATGAATGAATTTAATTGAAAATTATAGAATAAAATATATATTAATATGTTTATTATATAACTTATTAATATAGTTATATTTATTATATAAGAGGTTAATGCACTTTAATGAATGTCGATAGTATATGCATGTGTTTATTTTCTATAATAGATTTGACATTGGGATTATTTATGACTAAATTCAAATTGGTGTAAATATTATTTTACTTATTTATTATAACCCATATATTTTATTATCCTATGGTTATTTTTTGGGGATTAAATGATTTCTTATGATATCAAATCTCTTTGGTTCATGTTTTTTCTAAAATATTTCAAGTAAGTAAATCTGACGTCATATCATCTTTTTCATGGGAATATTTATTCTATATGTACATATTTTTTAATATTCATTTACTTATGACCGTACACCCACTTATATTATTTCTTAATTAAAATTTATTTTTATGTTTTCATTCTTTTACAATCTTTTTCAATGGAATTTGTTAACCATTTTAAGCAATACCACCATTTCCCAACATTTTATTTTATATTTTATTACCATAAATAAATTCACTGTTTTCATAGTTACCCAAAATAATTTGTTATAATTTCTCATTTATTTTATTAAAACAATTATTTTATAAATTATTTTCATTTAAAAAAAGTTTTAAAAAATTTAAATGATATGAATTTGTATTTTTTAAAGAAATATTTTCATGCCCGTTAAATTTTTTTGATCTTTTTCAATGTCCACTATTATTTCTTAAGATTCACTAAGGATATAATCTATTTTCACCATTATACATTTATTTCTATATTTAATTAGTTAATTTTCAATAAATTCATTTCTTTCTCATGGTTCAAATAAGAAATGATGGAATTTGGATTGTTTTAATTTTTATATGACACACATTTGTATGGATTTTCGTTATGTAATGAGTGATACATGACTTGAAAACACATCTTACTCATTATATAATGAATTAAATATCATGAGATGATATATAATTGATTTATTAGTGGACCAGATCCACTATATTTATAGTACTGCTGAGTGAACCCAATCACTTATGGCACTGTATTCAATATGTGTTGATGGTCTTGATAGTGAATAGATTTTCTAAGTGTATGAATTTTCCACATTCATACGCCGAATTTCAATATTATTCCACAATCTTCTATTATGTCCCCATTACTTATGAAAATTATCTCATGATTCCACATTCCAAGGACTCCTTCCTCTTGCTATGTCTAAATATCGCCATGACATGATTTTTGATTTATTGTCCTTTTTTGGGTAATATTTCTTTACATTTTTTTCATATACCATGATTATGTTCTCATTCCCCCATGTTCCTATTATTATCACTTATTATTTTCTTTTTATATATCTTATTATCACCCCCCTATTGAGTGTATATGATTACCATTTATTATGTTCTCATTCCCCACGTAATAAATAAGTTAATTATGTGGGATTTCTCAAGAAGAGAATAATGTGTTATGTAGTGGGATATACTAAAAAATGTTTTTAATATATGTTGGATATTGATCTAATCTACCAATATTCCAAGACTCTAGGTTCTAGGTTGTGAATTATCATGGAATGAAATAAATAATCATGGAAAATGTTTTAATATGTTTGTATGTTATATATGGGTAATGACAATTGGTATCATTGTCAGTTTTAGATAATTTTTTCCATTTGATTGTCATGAAAAACTGTTTAAAACAAAATTAATCTATATATAACTATGTGTATATAATATATGTTTTAATAAATGTAAAATAGGATGAACATAATCATTCATTATTGGAAATAAAACTTTCATAAGTTAACACATATTTTGATTGATTTTCAATTTTATAATGATACCTATTTAAGATATTATTGATTATTACCAACACTAATATTTTTTTTGTTTTTGTAAATGAATTGAACCTAGATGAAATGTAAAAATGTACACTTATTATGAATTCATTAACATAAATTTATTTTTTTGGTTATATTTCTATATACTCTTTAATATCTAGAATGTTTTTGAAAAATAATATTTTAAAAACATCAATAACTAGATATTACATTTACTTTGAAAAATCATATTGTGGTATTGATTTTATCCCATGAAAACAACTCTTCTCTGATTGAGGTGTGTTTTAATTTTCTTTCTATTCATTTTATTACTCGACATTTATATGGATTTGATATGTTTTTTAGAATGTATTTACTCTCAATAGATAGATAAAATAACAATTTTGAAGATTAATAAATCAAGTTTTATATACCAAATGAACCCACGATCAACTATAACTGAAAGGCTGACTATGTAACCTCCATATCCAGCTAAACCAATGAATAGTAACCAAACTGGTTCAGCATATCACATTAGTCATGACTCCCTATATAATATAGGATGATTACTAGAAGTGGGATAAATAAAGGAGACATGGGTGGACTATATCCCCTATACCAGAGTGCAAAATCATAAAATATATAACTATATAATAGAGTATATAGGAAATCGAATTAAATAATGACTATAATGACCCATACTTTACATACATTGTTATTACTTCAAAATTAAAGAACACTTATTACAACATATAACAAAACCAGGAAAGGACCGTATAGGTATACTGTCTTTAGAAACTGGGAAACATAAACAACAGGTTCATAAAGTGTCTACATTGTCTCCCATTTATTTCATCATATCTATATTCCCTATTGGAATATCTTACTTAATAAACTTCTTCCTGACCTGGGGAAAGAAAACATACAAAAGGGTGAGATCAAATGTTCAGTAAGGGTAAACAAAAGAAATATCAATCACATCATATTCATAAGAACATAACTTTTGGAAATCTTAACCTGCAAAAGAGATCATAATTTCATAACATGGGATAAATCATAGTAGTGAAACGTAATCCCAATAAACATAACATAAAACATGAAACTTTGTGTAATACACACATAATCATAGAGAATCATTTCTTAGTAGTCAAGACTCATTTCCAAGACTATCTTAGCGGACAAAGTCTATTTCTGAACCGAGTTCACTCCTCGTTCCAGTCCTGTTTCATTGAACCGGTTTAACCTGCCGTTCCAGCCATGTCTATCTCATGAGATATAAAATCTTTACCCAATTAATTGGATGGATATATCTGTCCCACCCATCTCATAATGATACCATTCTTCTGTGTGCCGCAAAATCATAAATCATACATCATTGCATAACCCATGTAATAAAAATGGGATTCTTAAAAAACATGAAATCATAAAACAATTCATATAAGATAAAGTAATTCATAGAAATAATCCATCACAACATAATCTAATAAATGTAATAATAGGGATAGAAACAGAACCCTATATTATCTCAGATGGAAAATAATTTTGATAAAACACTTGAACTCCATTCTTGAGGAAAATATCCTTTCTACTTCAAAAACATTTTCCATTCTTAACATGTCATACAATTTTAAACTAAAAGAGGTTGATTAAAAATAAACTTGAAATCTTGTAAAGGAAGCTTCTTGGAAATAATGTTTTAAAATCCATTCATTCTGTATAAGTTAAAAAAACATTTTTCTCGTACTTTTGTTGGAAAAGTTAAAAAGTACCTCGTACGAAAAACGACAAAAGATTCCTTTCATATATTTTACTAGAAACTCACCGAAGGGTAAAATTGGATTTAAACAATTGTTGGTGGATGGAAACAATATTCCATATTGAGGAAACATGGATGTGGATGATAAAATAAACCCCAGTAAATACCAAAGTATAAAAAATCTCGGATAAAATGAGATCGTGATATTTTCCCTTACCTTAGGTCCGATTTTCTTTGTAAGTGTCCAAACCTCCTGTATAATGATTTAAATAATGTCATTGACTTATTCCAGAATCATACTCATTGTTATGATAACATATATGGTCATATTCTTAGCTTATTATTAGTAATATTTAATTGCTACTTGTTATTCAGGTGTTTATTACTTTTTGTTCTTATGCGTGTTTTGTCGAATAAATTATTCTTCTTCCTTTTAGGTTATAAATACCTCATTTCCAGAATGTTATTATTGTAATATATATCATATTCATTAATTCAATTCATTTATATAATCATTATGCAATGAAGATCATGTAGAACAAGTCGCATCACATTGCGGAGACGGTATTCCGTACGTACACACGAGCGATGATATCGTTCCCATGATCATGGAATTGAATTGGAGTGTATGTATACTATTTCAGAATCAATATAAATTTACAATAATAATATATATTCATTCTTAACACCATTATACCCATCCAAGTAAGGTGGTGGTGGAAAATAGATTACACCACGGCGTGGAGACGGTATTCCGTACGTACGCACGAGCGGTGATTTCATTTTCCGTAGGATGGATATATGGTGAAATAGGGTTGTTTCATACTTATAATAACATATAAGTATATTAGTGATACTGATGTTATTACTTCATAATGAAACAACTAATGAAGAAGAAGTGGAAGAAGAAATAAAGATGAAAGAATCGGTAACAGGCATTACCTATTCTTTGAAGCGCTTCTTTGAGACCTACATTTAGGGCACTAAAATGGTCTTTGAAGAAGACCAGGACCTCTAGGATGTCTCTAGGTAAGTGGAGAGATGAAATTGGCAGGGTTCAGCCGAGCGTGAAGGCTCAAAGTTGTGTGAGGAAGAGAGGGAGGAGGTGCCCTTTTATAAGGGAGGAGAGGGGCACCTTTGGAATAACTAAAACTATTATTTTATTATAAAGCCAGATTAGGTTTTAAATAGCTCCAAATTGATTTATTTAGAAGATAAGGTCGGGATGGGTCTAAATCTTCTCATCCAATATAATTTAGACAAGTTTAGGTTCCTATTTTAACCTTCTCATTTTGATTTAACATTAAGTTAAATAATTTTACTTTTACCGTGTCTTCTTGTGTTCTTACACTATAAGGTAAATAAACTTAAAATAACAAGCCAAACGAACCCCAAGTTGTTTATTATTAATCTATATAACATTATCTAATTCATTTGGCCGAACCTTAGATTTCTAGGAATAAAATAACAATTAATTATATAATATTTGTTTTAAAAACTATTTTTTGTCAATTTTGACACTATTTAGTAATTGATTTTCGTAAAAATCATAACAGAATTATTAGTTCGAAAAAAGTTAATAAAATCAATAATAACATGTCATAGTAACCTAGAAAATTAGATTAATTCATAAAAAGTCTAAAATTACATTTATTTTGGTATTTATAACATCAATTATGTCAATATTTCATTAATAAGATAATTACTGCATCATCGTTGTGTCATAAATAAATTAAATTATTTAATGTCTAAAAATAATAAATAAAATACCATTATGTTTGAAATCCTTTTAGATTTCTAATGAATATTTATAGTCGAATTTATCTTATGTATAACCCCATATTAAAAATGATTTACTTATTAAACTTTGATTTTAACTATTTTAACCCTTCTTTAAGTAAATTGATAATAAATGTCCTAATCTAATCCATGTGGGGATAAATGGTCATATTTTATTCCTAAGGTTGTTTTTGGTCGAATTACACTTATCTAATAGAATTAGGATATGTGTTAGGGTAATAATAATATCATTGTTACCCTTACTTACCCTATTTACTTTTAACCGTGGTAAATAAAAGTAAAAAGTTACTATTTACCAAAAAATTATTTTCATCTCATTGAACAACATTTAACTTACTAACATCAACCGTGTCTCTTAGATTTTCTAAATTCCATTCACAGAAGCATTAAAAAAAAATTTTATGAAAAATTCAGTTTTTTAACTACCACTTAGTGGTTTCACTATTCATCAAAAATTGAAAGTTTTCAGAAAAATAACAAAATTTCACCCTAAGCTAATTTCGATATTCCGAATCCAAAAATGAAGTCCATTTTGAAAAATAAAATTTATAAAATTTTAAAAATTGGTTATTACTATTCATAATGGCTAGTTTTAATAATATTTTAATAGCATATCATTGTTTAGTGAAACTCGGTATTGCGTACGACGCAAGCTATCGAGGAAGGTCGCGATTGCGTGTAAAGAAAGCCAATATAGTTTTGTGTGTAGTGAAAGATTCCTTTGATGATTTAAAAAAAATATTTCTCATAAAAGTCTCTGGTGTTACATTCTACCCCCCTTAAAATGAATTTCGCCCTTGAAATTCGTCACTTTGTAACAAACAGATGACGATACCTCTCCCTCATCATATCCTCAAGCTCCCATGTAGCTTCTTCTAATTGGTGGTTCGTCCATAAAACATTCACCAAGCGAGTGGTCTTGTTCCGTAGGACTTTTTCGCTACGATCCAGAATCTCTATCGGTTGTTCTTCATAAGAAAGATCCTGCTCCAGCGGTATAACTTCTGAGCTGAGTACATGTGAAGGATCAGGTATGTACTTTCTCAGGAGAGATACATAGAACACATCGTGAACTTGAGAGAGATTCGGTGGAAGCGCCAATCAGTAAGCTACCTTTCCAACACGATCCTGTATTTCGAAAAGAACAATATATCTAGGGCTCAACATCCCCTTCTTTCCAAATCTCATGACCCTCTTCTAGGGAGATATTCGTAAGAACACTTTATCACCAACTTCAAACTCTAGGTCTTTTCTTCTGTTGTCGGAATAACTTTTCTGTCGACTCTGAGATGCTATTATGTGTTGTTAAATAGATCGGACCTTTTCTTCCATCTCATCAACAAGATCAGGTCCTAATAGCTTTCTTCCCCAATTTCATCCCAGCAAGTTGGAGTCCTGCATTTCTTTCCATAGAGAGCTTCATAAAGAGCCATCTAAATACTGAAGTAAAAGCTATTATTATAAGAAAATTCCACGAAAGGTAGGTGTTGATCACAACCACCTTTGAAATCCATAGAGCAAGCTCTCAACATATCTTCTAGAGTTTGAATTGTTCTCTCAGACTGATCATCTATCTAAGGATGATAAGCAGTGATGAAACTCAACTCTGTATCCAGAGTATGTTGAAGACTTCGCCAGAACATCAAGGTAAATCTCGGATCCCGATCAGATATAATAGAAAGTGGTACACCATGCAATCTTACCACTGCCTTTACATATATCCTGGCAAGCAGATCCAGAGAGAAATCCTCTCTAATAGCAATGAAGTATGTAGACTTTGTAAGGTGATCAACTATGACCCAGATAGCATTATTGCCTTTGGATGTTTTAGGAAGTCCTGTGAAAAAGTCCATAGTGATGTTTTCCCATTTCCATTCGGGTATGGGTAATGGTTGTAACATCCCCTTGGACTTCTGTCTCTCAGCTTTAACTTGCTGACAAACCAAGCATCGAGAGACATATTCAGAAACATCTCTTTTCATGCCATCCCACCAGAAGTACTCTTTCAGGTCCCTATACATCTTCGTTCTTCCAAGATGAATAGAGAATGAAGAACTATGTGCCTCATCCAGTAGATCCTTCTTTAATTCTGGTATGGGAGGAACACAAACCTGATTCCTGAACTTTATTATCCCATCACAATCAAGGTTGAATTCAGGAATATTTGTCACCTTCTTTTGTAACTCGACATCTTCTTTCTGTGCCTCTTTAATCTTCACATGTATAGATAGTTGAACATTCATTTGAGAAAGATATGATTTTCCGCCTTCTATTAAAATTCCAAGAACTATCCTTTGTAAATCCATAAATATTGGATCTTTTCTGATCCTCATCATGGATAAGATAGCATGGTCTTGTCGACATAATGCATCTGCCACCTTGTTTGCTTTCCCGGGGTGGTAATGAATTGAGCAGTCGTAATCCTTAATCATCTCCAACAATCTTCTTTGGTGCATATTCACCTCCTTTTGTGTGAAAATATACTTTAAACTTTTATGATCAGTATAAATATCACACCTTTCACCATAAAGATAATGCCTCGAAATCATTAATGCAAAGATTACTGCAACTAACTCTAAATCATGAGTTGGGTAATTTTTGCTCATGGATTTTCAACTGTCGTGAGGCATAAGCTATCACCATATCATTTTGCATAAGAACACACCCCAATACCTTCTTGGATGCATCACTATAGACCACAAACCATTCTCCACTACAAGGCAGTGTGAGCACAGGTGCACTAGATATCCTTCTTTTCAACTCCTTGAAATTCTCTTCACATTCTTCCATCCAAACAAACTTAACTCTTTTCCGAGTCAACAGGGTGAGTGGATTAGATAATCGTGAAAAATCTTTCACAAAACGTCGATAATATCCAGCCAAACCAGGAAAACTTCAGATCTCAGTTACTGTTGTTCGTCTCGACCATCTTTTGATAACCTCTATTTTTGCTGGATCCACAGATATCCCCACATTTGAGATTCTGTGACCCAAAAATGAAACTTTTTGAAGCCAAAATTTACACTTGGTAAATTTGGCATAAAGTTTCTCTTTTCTCAGGGTCTTCAATATAATTCTCAAGTGCTCTTCATGTTCTTCCTTGCTCTTTGAATATACAAGAATATCGTCTATAAAGACTACCACAAACTGATCAAGATAGTCTCTAAAGACTCTATTCATCAGATCCATGAAGATAGCAGGGGCATTAGTAAGACCAAATGGCATCACTATAAATTCATAGTGTCCATACCTTGTACGGAAAGCCGTCTTTGGTATATCCTCCCTTTTGACCCTTAATTGATGATACCCTGAATGAAGATCATTCTTGGAAAAGTATGGAGCTCCGCGTAGTTGGTAAAATAAGTCATCAATGTGTGGGAGAGGATATTTGTTCTTGATAGTGATCTTGTTAAGTTCTCGATAATCAATGCAGAGTCTCATTGATCCATATTTCTTCTTAACAAACAGAATAGGTGCTCCCCAAGGTGATGCACTAGGGCATATGAACCCCTTATCAAGATTCTCTTGGAGTTGCTTCTTCAATTCTTGCAACTCAATTGGGGCCATTCTATAAGGTGTCTTTGAAATAGGCAAAGTACCCGGTACGAGTTATATTAAAAACTCAACTTCACGATTTGGTGGAAGACCTGGAAATTCCTCTGGAAAGACATCATAAAACTCCCATACAATGGTCATATTATTAATCATGAGTTTCTCACCAACCATTTGAGATAAATAACATCATTTAGTGGAATCAAGACCCATAAGATGGACGAAATTTCCACTGGAAGGTTATGTTCATCCTTTCATCGATAAACGATCACAGATTGATTTTGAATATAAAATGTGACTTCCCTTCTTTGGCAATTGATATGAGCTCCATATAAAGAAATCTAATCCATGCCAAGAATCACATCCAATTCCACTATAGGAAGGATCACAAGATTTGCAGGAAGCACTTTCCCACAAACTTCAATCGGAGAAGAATTATAAACTTTTGATGCGACTGTTGTGCCATTAGGTGTTTCACAGCTAACTCAACATCTAATTGTTGAGGTAATATGGTGATACCCTTAGAAAAATCTTCAGAAATAAAAGAGTGGGTGGATCCATAATCAAATAAAACATTTTCTACTTTAGAGTGGATGGTAAGTGTACCTTTCACCATATCGTTATTGTACTCCACATCGCTAATAGAAATTGTTGTGACTTTCCTTTTTCATTAGCATTAAGATTTTTTTTGATGTCGATCATCATCAACAACCCCTGGATTAGGTCATTTATTGGCATAATTCCCCATCTCCTTGCACTTGAAACATTGAAGTGTAGTAGGTTCATTCTGTGTATCCCTTCCTTTGTTTGCATCATTAGACATCATCTTCCCATCATTGCGGCATTAAAATGCCTGATGACCTTCCTTTCCACATTTTAAACATTTACTTGTCCCTTTAAGACAACTCCCTCCATGTTTCTTTCCACACTTTGAATATAAGGGAAAGCTCATCTTCTTTTCAGGGTGCTCTTTAGATTTTCCTTTGAATTCCATTTTCCTCTTCTTATCAAACCCATATGACTGATGGGTTACTCCAATCTCCATCTCGACTTTGAGAGCACATCGAACGATTTCCTCATAGCTATTGAAGTCCCTTATGGCTAACGCCCTTCAAAGACTTGGTTTTAAGCAACTAAAGAATCGATCGATCTTACTCCCAGGTTGGATAATAATACCAGAAGCGTACCTTGCAATTCTTGTAAAATTTTCTTCATAGGTACTAATAGATTCATCATCCTTTTGCTTCAGTTAAAGAAACTCTTTCTCCATATTTTTTCGGAGAATACGAGGGAAGTACTTATTGATAAATAAGTTCTTGAACTCATCCCATTCCATGGACTCAGTTTCATCTCTTTGCTTCGTATTCTTGATAAGATTCCACCATTGATGAGCATCTCCTTCCAAAAGATACACTACTAAGATGAATTTATCATGTTCAGAACATTGAAGAACTGAAAATATCTTTTCAGTAGTACTAATCCATTGTTCAGCAATTAATGGATCAGTAGACCCGCTGAATAAAGGTGGACGCTACCTCATGAAGGATTCAACAGAATGTTGCTCCTTCCTTTTCTCGTTTGGAAGTCCTGCATGATAAATATCTTGAGAAAGTTGTGTGAGCATGGCTACAAGATTTTGCATTCCAGCTCCCATAATGTTTGGTTGCTCAGGGGGACAATCATTGCATTGCCCGTCGCATTCTGCATTAACACGGTTCCTTCGGGTTCCATCCATTGACTAAAACCAAGAAGAATAGTGTGATCAACACTAATTATAATAGGAAAACCACATAATCAAGAATAAAATTTCACACTTAAGGTCTTATCCTACGTTATTCATGGTCATTTCCAAAACACTATGATTGTGTTCTATGCTTAGAATTATCCTTAGGGTTCTTACTAAGGCTTTCACATCCTAGTTTCCAAAGGTTGAATATACCTTTCCTCTGATACCAACAATAACGACCAACACTTTACATACATTGTTATTACTTCAAAATTGAAGCACACTTATTACAACATATAACAAAACCAGGAAAGGACCTTATATGTATATTGTCTTTAGAAACTAGGAAACATAAACAACTGGTTCATAAAGCGTCTACACTGTCTCCCATTTATTTCATCATATCTATAGTCCCTATTGGCATATCTTACTTAATAACCTTCTTCCTGACCTGGGGAAATAAAACATACAAAAGGGTGATCCCAAATGCCCAGTAAGGTTAAACAAAAGAAATATCAATCACATCATATTCATAAGAACATAACTTTTGGAAATCTTAACCTACAAAAGAGATCATAATTTCATAACATGGAATAAATCATAGTAGTGAAATGCAATCCCAATAATCATAAAATAAAACATGAAACTTTTTGGCATACACACATAATCATAGATAATCATTTCATAGTAGTCAAGTCTCATTGCCAAGACTATCTTAGCGGACAAAGTCCATTTCTAAACCGAGTTCACTCCTCGTTCCAGTCCTGTTTCACTGAACCAGTTTAACCTGCTGTTCCCGCCATGTATATCTCATGAGATATAAAATCATTACCCATTGCATTGGAGGGAGATATAGGTCCCACCCATCTCATAATGATACCATTATTCTGTGTGCCACAAAATCATAACTCATACATCATTGCATAACCCATGTAATAAAAATGGGATTCTTAAACAACATGACATCATAAAACAATTCATATTAGATAAAAGAATTCATAAAAATAATTCCTTCACAACATAATCAAATCAATGTAAGAATTGGGATAGAAACAGAACCCTATATTATCTTAGATGGAAAATAATTTTGATAAAACACTAGAACCCAATTTTTGAGGAATATATCATTTCTACTTCAAAAATAATTTCCTTTCTTAACATGTCATACAATTTTAAACTAAAAGAAGATGATTAAAAATAAACTTGAAAACTTGTAAAGGAAGCTTCTTGGAAATAATGTTTTAAAAATCCATTCATGTCGTATAAGTTAAAAAAAACATTCTTCTCGTACTTTTGTCGGAAAAATCAAAAAGTACCTCGTACGTAAAACGACAAAAGATTCCTTTCATATATTTTACTAAAAACTCACCGAAGGGTAAAATTGGAGTTAAACAATTGTCGGTGGATGGAAACAATATTACATATCGAGGAAACATGGATGTGGATGATAAAATACACCCCAGTAAATACCAAAGTATAAACAATCTCGGATAAAATGAGATTGTGATATTTTCCCTTACCTTAGGTCCGATTTGCTTCGTAAGTGTCTGAACCTCCTGTGTAATGATTTAAATAATCTCATTGACTTATTCCAGAATCATACTCATTGTTATGATATCATATATGGTCATATTATTAGCTTATTATTCATAATATTTCATTGTTACTCGTTATTCGGGTGTTTATTACTTTTTGTTCTTATGCGTGTTTTGTCGAATAAATTCTTATTCTTCTTTTTTAGGTTATAGATAAATCATTTCCAGAATGGTTGTAGTGTAATATATATCATATTCATTCATTTAATTCATTTATATAATCATTATTCAATGAAGACCATGTAGAACGAGTCGCATCACATCGCGGGGACGGTATTCCGTACGTACGCACGAGCGATGATATCGTTCCCATGAAAGTGGAATTGTATTAGAGTGTATGTATACTATTTAAGAATCAATATAAATTTAAAATAATAATATATATTCATTCTTTACACCATTATACCCATCCAAGTAAGGTGGTGGTGGAAAATAGATTACACCACGGCGTGGAGATGCTATTATGTACGAACGCATGCGCGGTGATTTCATTTTCCGTAGGATGGATAGATGGTGAAATAGGGTTGTTTCATACTTATAATAACATCTCATTATTTGAGTGATACTGATGTTATTACTTTATAATGAAACAACTAAAGTAGAAGAAGTGGAAGAAGAAATAAAGATGAAAGAATCGGTAACAGGCATTACCTCTTCTTCGAAGCCCTTCATTGAGACCTCCTTTTAGGGCACTAAAATTGGTCTTTTAAGAATACCAGGACCTCTAGGATGTCTCTAGGGAAGTGGAGAGAAGAAATTGGCAGGGGTTGGACGAGCATGAAGGCTCAAGGTGGTGTGAGGAAGATAGGGAGGAGGTGCCCTTTTATAAGGGAGGAGAGGGGCAACTTTGGAATAACGAAAAATATTATTTTATTATAAAGCGAAATTCGGTTTTAAATAGCCCCAAATTGATTTATTTCGAATCTAAGGTGGGGATGGGTAGTAATACTATCATACAATAGAAATTAGAAAAGTTTAGGTTCCTATATTAACCCTATCATTTAGATTTAACATTAAGTTAAATAATTTTACTTTTACCGTGTCTTCTTGTGTTCTTACACTATAAGGTTAATAAACATACAATAACAAGTCAAACGGACCCCAATTTGTTTATTATTAATATATATAACCTTCTCAAAGTCATCTGGCCGAACCTTAGATTTTTAGGAATAAAATAACAATTAATAATATAAAAATGGTTTAAAAAACTATTTTATGTCAATTTTCACACTATTTAGTAATTGATTTTTGTGAAAATTATAACAGAATTATTACTTCAAAAAAAGTTAATTAAATAAATAATAACATGTCATATTAACGTATAAAATTAGTGTAATTCATAAAAAGTCTCAAATTACATTTATTTGGGTATTTATAACATCTATTATGTCATTATTTCATTAATAAGATAATTACTGCATCATTGTTGTGTCATAAATAAATTAGATTATTTAATGTCTAAATATTATAAATAAAATACAATTATGTTGGAAATCGTTTTATCTTTATAATGAATATTTATAGTCGAATGTATCTTATGTATAACCTCATATTAAAAATGATTTACTTTTTAAACATCGATTTTAACTATTTTAACCATTCTTTAAGTAAATTGATAATAAATGTCCTAATCTAATCCAAGTGGGCCTAAATGGTCATATTTTATTCCTAAGGTTGTTTTTGGACGAATTAAACTTATCCAATAGAATTAGGACATGTGTTAGGGTAATAATAATATCATTTTTACCCTTACATACCCTATTTACTTTTAACCGTGGTAAATAAAAGTAAAAAGTTACTATTCACAAAAAAATTATTTTCATCTCATTGAACCACATTTTACTTACTGACATTAATCGTGACTCTCAGATTCTCGAAATTCCACTCACAGAAGCGGTAAAATTATGTTTTATGAAAAAATCAGTTTTTAAACTACCACTTAGTGGTTTCAATATTCATCAAAAATTGAAAGTTTTCAGAAAAATACCAAAATTTTACCCTAGGGTAATTTCGATATTCCAAATCCAAAAATGAAGTCCATTTTGAAAAATAAAATTTATAAAATTTGAAAAAGTGGTTATTACTATTCATAACCGCTAGTTTTAATAATATTTTAATAGCATATCATTGTTTAGTGAAACTCGGTATTGCGTATGATGCAAGCTATCGAGGAAGGGCGCGATTGCGTATAAAGTAAGCCAATATAGTGTTGTGTTTAGTGAATGATTCCTTTTATGATTTAAAAAACAAAATATTTCTCATAAAAGTCCCGGGTGTTACAATAACATACAATAAAAATTGTAAATTGAGAAATAATTAGTAAAATTGCCATGGTAGTGTAATCTTAAGGCCACTAATGCCTATACATACCTTATCCAATTCTCCAAACTATTCAATGTTTCATGATTGATCAAGGAACATTTTTCCCCATCCCAACCTAATGAAGTAACCAAGTTAAGGATAATTGGGTGACCTTGTGCAATGGAGGCCTAAACAGGATGTGAGTACATAAATTGGATGTGAACCACCAATATGGTCTCATACGATTACCGAAAATGAATCATATGTTCATGTCATTATTAGAGTAACATAACTTCTAAAAACTAATAAAACCAAATAAGAATACCTATTTAAGAATGATTCCAAAATATCATTAAGCATGTCTCAGGGAACGGTCTAAATTATATATTATCCATACCATTGTTGACTCTCAGGACTATGACCCTTATTCACCATACCTAATTCGACATACAATTGGGTGTCATTGAGTAAATCATGATACCATGTGAACCAAAAAAAACATAGTTTTCCCCAAAGTATATATAATATGTATTGCATACCTCTCTTTTTGAAGTTTTCCCTGTAGGGAATATACACATAAGTATCTAGAAAACAGATTCAATCACAACCTAGTATACCAAACCATAAACACCTTGATATACAGTAAGATCCTCTATAGATCAAAGGCTTCAATCCCCCATGTATGGTCCCCATCGTTCTAGCCCCTGAAATTCAACATTCCCTTTAGAGCTCAAAATCAATGGTAGAAAAAATACATCTAAGATCCATCTTCATTGAATAAATAACTAGTGTAACATACATGATGCTAAGATCGACCTGATATAATAGACCCAACACATGTTGGTTGATATTAGGGCCCCAAAAAATCATTGGATCTCATCCCCCGCTATATGGCCACCTGTTAGGTTGACACATGATGGTCCACTCTGAATAAACCTCCAGTATGGGAGTTATCCTCATTCAGGCATAATCCCTAAATCATATCATCCCTCCCATATGGGAGTATTCTCATCCATGGATATTCCCAAAAATTATCATAACCACTCCATGATCATTTCTATTTATTCATAAAAACATATTACGGAATTTACCAAGTGACACTTCAAGAGAAAAACAATACCAAGAGGTCCCATATTCCAAACCAATTAAAAAATGAGGGTTTGAATCCTCATAGAGTGACCAAGATCGTCAACATGTTATAGACTCAAATGTTGATACTTGTTTTAAGCTGAAACCCAAGTTCATCGCTACCCACTTCCATGTACAGAAACTCAGTATTATCTCTTATAGGTTACCCATAGCGGTTCCTTATGCCATGACTATAGTGGAGGAATCCTACTTTGGATCCAAGATAATAAGTCATCTCATAATAAAATTACTCATTCTCAAAGATAACCCCATAATTAAACATCTCTTATGAAAAAAATCAGCCTCATAGAAATAAAGGGTCTATCCAATCCAACATTACCAAATTATTAGCCTATAAGTCCAACATAACATTTCAGTCATCACTAGGAAATTCCTCACACCAAACCTTAACACCAAGTCTCTATAAAGTCCACTCACTTAGAAATCATCTCTGTGGGAGAGAGATTTGTTATCATATCTCCCATAATTCTAAATGTATCATATTTCTCTTACATAGTTACACTGTTAATCATCTCTCATCAAACCCTAGCTATCATCTATAGAGGTAAAATAGCTAGTTCATGAGGTCCAATAGGACCCTCAACACTTTTTTAAATTCATGGATTTTATTTCATTTAAACAATTAAATTTAAATGAACTATTATATTATAAATTTATAAAAACAATAAAAATTGATATATCTCCCTATTTGTGAGTCTACACACCCACACATATAAAATAACACCACGAACATCCATATGGAAATTACTAAGGACCACTATACTAATTTCATATATTTTATAGTCATTTTTAAAAGGCCTACCATCACCGTTGTCCATGCTCATCAACTACCCTTAGCCTCAAAATCCCTCATTAGACTAAAACTACAACCAAACACACACTAATGTCCCTTTGAATACCCATGACCAAATTTCAAGCCAAATTTTTAACACACTACATTAATTTAGTAAGATTTTATTTCAAATTATTAAGGAAAACACATTAAAAAATTGATATGGTGACATTTCGTCATCGAAACATCGATCAACAATAAGCGAACGTCATCTAGGGACATCCTCTACAGGGGTTGACGGAAATTAGAATGCATATCATCTAATTTGACCATGATATTGTGAAATCAGAACCAAATCACTAGACCAAAAAAAATAAAAACAAGGTAAAGGAATGGGAATGAAAATATTAATGAAACCGAAGTGATAAACTCAACCTAAATTCCAAGGAATATTATCTGAAAACCCCCAAATCTGTGGATAGTAAAAGGAGGGAGAGGGAGAAAGGAGGATGGTAATGTTCTTGAGGGAGAGAAATGAAAATTAGGGCTTGTATTTTAACAATTAGAGTGGAAAATAATTACACCGCTATTTTTAATTGGATTCGTAGTTTGGTCAAATCGTTAGCTAATGCGTGCAACAACTGCATGATCCCACCTACCCAAGGAAAGTCATCCCATATGGTTATAAAACACAGTTTCACAAACTGTTCACCAATAGTGTGTTACTTCTCTGAAATATTTGGAACAAACCCATGTCATCTCATTGGCCTCCATCAAATAGTTTATCAAATTATGATACTTGAAATTTTTGGTTTTATTGTTAGGGAACACGGTAAACACAAGCAATGTAATATTTGAGTGCCCTATCTTTTTCTTTGAAATTTTCAAAAACTAGATGTCTCATTCACATACTAAACCACCAATAAAGATTTGGTACCTCCCAAACACTAATACATGTCTGAAATACTCATTTACGGTGTTATAATATCTATAATCATATTATTAACATCATCTAAAAATTATCCCCTCCACTACCCTTAATAATTTAAAAAAATGAATTTCAAGAACTATACAAACCCATGTTTTTTGTGCATCCCCACCATAATTATACTAATAATTGATATCTATTAGTGGTAATTTATGCACATTTCCTAACCCACACTAGTCATCAATTTAAATACAAATGTACACACCCATCCAAAAACATACGAACCTCACCCAAGGGAAAACCTTCAGTTTGAGTTGATCTGACCACCGAAACCCTAAATAACTAATTCTACTATCATGATAAAACTAATATTGTGTTTTATTGATCCCATATAACCTATAAAAGGATCTTTATCAATCCAATTTCTTGTCTACACTATGTCCCTCTCCAATATAGAGTTTGACATATAATGAAAAAATATTCATTCCAGGACACCTATATTGAAATTTCCAACCAAAGCTCTACATATTCATTCTTACAACATGACGCGTGTGGTTTCCCAACATATAAAATCTATTATACATGATAATTAAATATAAACATTGAAACGTATTCTCATTTCCAAATTCAAATCCTGAACAAACTTACCGGCACACTTCATGCACTATACATGCACATCTGATTTTCTATGAAGGATCCTAGAGAAGTCATAAATTGTACCCATCATACACAAAAATTACATATATGATGTGGTTTATAGCTCACCATATCAAATTAGACACCAAATCACTTCTAAGGCCTCCACTGGCCAAATTATCTTGAAATCATTTTTCTTTACCACCGACATGGTATTCATTTTCTTGATACCAATGCCTTAACACTAATAGGTTCAATGATATTGTGTTGAAACACACAATAAATTTTCATCCCAACATTTGGTATGATTCTGAGGTAATAATATTGACCATTAAAACCTACTATTTGGATCCAAATTCGATCCCCAATTCAAAAAACAACTAATTGTATTCAGCCCAAAAACAACTGCCTTGAGCAAAAGACCAAGGTTCGGTCTCCATTTGGTATATTATATGACCCCATACATTGAATATTAGAGGAATCCAGTGCAATTCAGTTTATTTTTTCCACCATTATCCATGGGAAATCCACACAATCTAATAAACAATCCAACGCTCTAATGAACCCTCCATCATGAGGGTTATACAACCCATGACTGACATCATACTCCCAATAAAAGGAGTTAAATTTTAATTATATACCTTTTCTGAAACCCAATAACCATGAATCATTCAACATTCATATTCAAATAGAACTACTAGTGTCTTCAAAACGACTCTCATGTATGAACAACTCTAAATCTAAAATAATCATTTGATAATGTATCTAGTTAATTATATCCTTGAAATCCACCAAGACTCGGTTAAAATGAGTGTCACTTCCCCAATTGGTTTTTGGGGAGATAACCATATCATATATACAAACCTTCCACTCCTATAGTGAAAAAATACATATAGTTCCAATGATATAAGTCCTATAATAAAAAAACATAATCATCAATCATTAACCCAATCAAATTCATTATTGTTTCATATTCCATTGATTACATGAATGCATAAAATGCATCAATTTGTTTTCCATTTTCGACAAAATTGGTGGACACTCCATATATCCCATACAAAGAAACCTGAATTATGATCCCAACAGTCACACAACACTAAAACATGTTGACCATGCCCCAGGACATGTTAACCAGTCATGCTCACCATATGAATAACCCCCAACCAACACTTTACTAAAAGAAAGGAATCTGCTCATTATTGTATTTGAAAATATCGGACAAAACATGCCTAACCTATCATACGGTTTACCCTCGATCATTAAAAACTCCAACTCACTAAATTTTCTGTTTATATCACAGTCAATAAGTCTCCCAACTCGCACAGAGGTCAAGTATGTCATAAAGCCCTTAATCACGGGGAACATCCTGTTCTTCTATCTGGATTACATGGTTACACACATGACCAACCACCCACTTATGGGTATCATATACACATTGATATCCCACGATAACTCAAAATCCTATAAAGGCACTGATCCTCATGAGTATCCTCCTTCATAACTTCTCCCTCAATAATAATGATCTCAACTCAATGGTTGAGTCTTCCACAACCCCGACGTCACCCTAGACGTCACCTATAAATGGAAAACACAACCATAAAATCAATTAGATATAACATCATTCCAATATATATGGGATATGACCATATATGTTTTTATGGAAAAAATTAGTTATAGAATTGGAAAACTTGTGAACCACCAGGGGTCTCCCCACTAAGGCATCACATTAATTATTGACCTACATTGGGTCACCTCATATCCAATAAACCATAGGATGGTACTATCATCATAATCGATAAAAATACCATTATAGATCCACATAACCATACATCTATAGGAAATAAATTTATATATTGGTCCATCTGAGTTGAATAACACTGAAAAAAATATGAGAAAACAATATATGACTAATTGTTGACACTCTTAATAACTTGCTCACAAGATAGTGTTAAAAATAGAACTAGAGAGTCCCTATATTCCATTTTAATCTCTACATTATAAGAATGATGGATGAAATGCATATTATCTCTACAGGTCGTGATCTAATGTGTCACATCTTATACTCAGATTCCACTCAATATGTGCCTCAATCCTAGTGCACCACATGACCTCATGCCCATATCCCCAAATTCCAAAGGCCGCCGACTAGTAGCAATGGACTAGGGTGTGTTCCTGGGAAGACTATGCACTCATTACCAAAGTGTAGCGTAGTGGATAAATATAAACATATGTAAATAGTGAACGAAATATAAGTAAATAGATGCAAAATCAAAAATATGTATAATAGTAATATTAACTAACATAACATTAATAACATCCAACCACTATTGATGATGATCCATGTATCTAGAAAATATGAAAACACGGATACAAGGGGAAACTAAAATAACATGTTCCACAAAAGTATAAATGATATCAAAGATTATCCTAAGAATCCTATGCTCTGGCTGAGTCATCTGCTATTAATCTCCATCCTATGAAGCAAGGAATCAAGTGTTCGAAGTCTAATGCTTCCCTTTTTCAACACCGGTATTCATGTAATCTACTCTAGGTACCAAACGGATCCCAACAAGGGTGTGAGAGAAATATTAGTGGGCCACCACCAACGGTTTATATGACACTGGGCCCATGTAGTTTACTATAATAGTGTAAAATAATGCATATATATAATGTAAATCAGTACAATTAAATAAAATGCCCAAGTACGTGTTTCAGCCATCAATGGGTGTCTGAACCTGTAAAAACATTCATTAATTAATTGTTAATGGTTTATAAATGAATCACATGATAATAATAGTGAAGGTTCCTTTATGTAACAAGGAAACGTATAATTTTATTTAATAATGAATTTCTAAGGTAATAACCAAGTCAATTTAGACCTAAAGGGTTTCCAAATTAATAATAATTGAAGACTAACTAATGGTAAGATTGTAATTCAAGGATCATAGTTCATATCATTTCATAGGGAGATGCTTACCCAGTCTGAGGACTTCATCCATGGTAAACAAGGAAATGCAATGACCAGGACTGATGGGATTTAAACATCACACATACTGGTTATTGATGTACACAAGGATTGTATCCAATGAACCCTATAGTACTACAAGTGGGATTTTAATGTGTCATGTTAGACATCAAAAGTTACTAAAGAATTAGGTTTTATGTGGTTCTCAACCTAACCATGTCAAATAGTCTAATTCAAATTGGGGTCCTCAAGTTCTCAAGGTATTCCATTAGGAATCCAAGGCGAGCTCGAGTCAAGCCACTCCTAATATGATAATGATGTAATATAAAATTTATAAGGTTTAATTCATTACCTTTTATTAGTCTGATAATTCTAATTGAGTATGGAACTATTCTATCATGTAATAATTAATCAATGAGTTTATTTGATTCAGGAAATGACTTTCATTAGTGTGACATAAAAAAGTAGCATTCAACCATTCATTTAATCCATTTAAGTCATTTTCAATAATCAAGGTTCACTCTATTACCTTCCATTAACATGCTAAGGGGTGATAGGGATATGAATCATGTTACTCAATTATATTTTATATGGCCAAGTAATATAAATAGTATACTTTCAAATTTTAATTTCACATCACAAAAAAGTATTTCCCTTTTTCTAATGGGGGCATATCTACTTGTAAAAGTACATTTTATGTTGGTAAAATGTTTTACCAATATATATGTTCTTGTTACTAAACTGTCTATAAAAACTCTATAACTAAATTTTTTTGTGATAGATAAAATATTTCTATTACAATATTAATAATACTAACAGATAATATACATTTTGGTTTAAATGTTTTGCAATAGGTTATACTAAAAAAAATTCGGTCGGTAATAATATTACTATCATATAATATATGTTTATAAATTTCCTCCTGTTATCGAATAGTGTGTAATGGGTGGTGTGGGATTCAGGGTATGGTTGTGAGGTCAAGTCCCCATACCAAAGAATTTATCCGTCTCATTACAGCATGTGTGAGCTTTCATTGGAAGTTGTACCTAAATATAAAATAATATATTTTTATAAATTAAATTTGAATAAAAATTATATATTTTTATTTCTAGCATAATTTCATATTATATTTATTAATGTATCATATATAATGTGTCTAATTCAATTATTAAAGAGGAGAAAATTTTCACACATATTAAAAAAGTAATTATATAAATAATAGAATTTAATAAAATGTGATTCAATAAAAAATCGATCCTCCCAACATAATCCATATCACATCCCAATTATCCATGACAATAGAAATCCATCCATTCCACACTAGGGACCAACGAGATGCAGTAGACTATCCATGCTCGAGGATCAATGAACATGTAGCATCATATATATCCCAACGAGCGAGCAACATCTCATCCATGCCATATTAGGTACCATCTTGCACCGAGATGCTTCTCATACTCTATATCATCAATCCACAGTATTAAAACATGAACCCATGGTCTTTTAGAAATCAATAATGATATAAATATACAGATAAGCAGTACTTCACCAAATTGTAATCAAAACAATGAAAAAAACACTAAGAAGATAAATTAAAAAAAAATATAAAAACATAAAAACCCAATTAATCAATAATTAATATACAAAAATAATATACCATGAATATCAATATTTTATTCCTAAAAGAAAATTTTCATTACAAGTAGTTTTCCATATGATTACTTTTTTCTTCTATCATTGAAATAAATAATAAATATAAAAAATGAAATGGTTGGTGAAGTGAAAAGAATAATCTAATTGAGAGTAAAACATACAGGAAGGAATACTTCTTAGAAATAGGTCTGGATATATAAAATTAACTAAAACCAAATATTGAAAAAAAACACAAAAATACGGCTAAGGTAGGTGAGTAAAATGTTGCCAACATGTAGTAAAATTCATTAAAAATAAATGGGCCAACATACCTGAGTATTATATAATCTATAACATTACATTCTCATCTAATTTCTAATTTATAGTTTCCCATTGAGACTATAATAAAACATACACAATACACATACCTTTTAATTTTCAATGCAATAATATTTATAGGCTCCAGCACTTGTTGGAAGCTCATCCCTCCATAGCACATTTTTTTTCAATCAATCACAATAATTAAATTTTTTTGGGTGCATATATTTGTGAGTCTTGATCTTCTAAAAGAGTTTAATCATTGAAAATTCATCCTGTATAGGAAGATAACACTTCACAACTTCCATGTTAGGTGTCTGATCATATCTGGGAACTCATTTCAATCTCTGAATCTCAAGTGATCCTCTTTCAACTTGGTTATTTCATTTAAATCAAGATGAAAATTCACATTTTAAACCATATTATGGGAATGAGATTATGGTAATGAGATTATGGGAATAAAGTGTTAGGTGTTCTCACTAAAATAGTTATTAAGCCTTATGATATTACAATAAAAATGTAATCCTCGACTTCCTGGCATAGTCCATCTCCAAAGAAATCGATCTATTCATTGAAAATTCTATCATTAGTATGAGAATGAGATAAGGGGAATAAAAAGGTTTATAGGATAACTCCAATTGTAATTAAGACTCAATATGTTACCTAAAACATGCATTCCTCAATTGGTCTGCACACTCCATAGCTAACTACTGATGAACCAACAACTTATGAATATTCATAATAAACCTTATTAATGATTAAATGGAATATTTCAATTCCATTTCAATATCTTCAATAAAAATCTTCATCTCATCCCCCAGAGATATATGAATATGAAGTTATAACACATCTAATAATCATTCTTGATTCATTATTATCATCAGATGACACATTGTAAATAGGATTAATAATATACACCATTTTCTCTGCATCAATGCATTTATCCTCTCCTTTTATTGGTAACATTAAAATTAATTCAAAGTGATAATGAGGAAAAATTGCTTTAGTGTTTTTGTCTGAGATATGCATACTTGGAACATAATAGGGAATTTAATAATCTGACCATAACATCATTAATGAATTCTAAACCATCCATATTTTATGATATCTCATCCTCCCTGAGGCATTGAATAAATGAAGAGAATATGAGTATAAAATAAATTAAAAATGAAAACCACAGAAGCTCGGTCATTAATAATGCATCCTATAAAAATAAAATGAATATTATATAACCAGTGACAAAAACTACCCCCATAGTATTTTGTTTAAATTTCTCATTGATATTTCAAATTATTTAAGAAAGGTGTCCTACATACAGTGTGAATTGTAGATCGATTGGTCATGTTAAAGAAGTCTGTTTTAATAATGTTTTCATCTCATTTTTTTTGTTAATGGTTCATGGTGAAGGTATTTGTGAAAGGAATTTGAGGAAGAAAACATTACATGGAAATAGTTTTTTGGATGTGGCTAGAACATGGCAGGAGTAGAATAATGTGAATAGTTCAAAAGGTACTAGAGATATAATTGAAGCATCTTTGCTGGCTTGAGGTAATGGTAATTCAAGTGTGGTTGATGGGGTTCAGGGACTGGATCATGCTACTCATGGGCTTATTTTTTGGAAAGTATGAGGAATGGGCTATGTTTCTAATGTAGTAGTAGGAGGGAAAATGGTTGAATTTTCTCAGACATATCAATATGTTTGGGAGTATAGATATATTTTTCTTGTTAAATGTCAAGCCGGATCAAAGGATTAGATGTTGGATGTGCTTGTTCCTTTACCATTTGATCTCTCTAAGGAAATGGGGAGACTGGCTATAGAAGTGAACCCGTTTATTTTTATTACTCATGGTAAAAAATGGAAGAGGTTATTGATATGTATTTTCAAATCAATTTTACTACCTCTATTATTATGAAGCATGGGATGGGTAGTTCATTTGGATATGGTGGGACTAGCACTTCACCTGGGAAGTCTGGCCTATACTTACATTAGAAGCCTCTTTTGGCAGCTTCTGAGTCCACAAGTCTTGATTAGTCTAGAACACACAAAATTTAGGGTAATTTGGATGAGGGATTGAATGAAGGTTTTATTGTCCAGGATTATTCTTATTTCCTTATTAGGGGGGGGGTCTATTTCCCCTATTAATGGGTATCCACTTGATATTTTTGTGTAGGTCAATGTGGATAATCATGAGGATTTTCAGCATGAACATGCACATATGCGACATGGTATTGACTATCATGAAGCTATCCATGATCCAATGAATACATCTGCTTTCATTGTTAATTGGGAAGATTATTTTGGTCTAGAGGAAGGTAGATAGTATAGAAATTTCATGAAAGATATTACTAGATACAAGGATGCAGCTTCTAATGGAATGATGAAGGATGATGTGGGTTTCTCATCTATTACAAAGGAAATGTTTAGACCAAGGATAAAGTACTCAATATTAAAAACCACTCTGAGTACTACATCATCTCCTCTATAATAATAGAGGATGGAACAATCTAATATGTTTAGCTCCTTGAGATATGATCCCAACTTGTATAATGGATATGAAACTAGTAATGAACATGATTATGACATGTGATGTTTCTATTGATGATGTCTTGTGGATTTTTCATTGAAAGTGGGAATGGTTGTAATGTATATCCCCATTTTATTATTTTCACTTTGTGTTTTATAATTTTTAATAAAAGGGAACCTTGCTCCCAGCCATTTTAATTCTCACTAAAATTTCAAATGACTAGTAAGTCAGTGTTAGTTTCTGATGCTTGGCACTTTTTATTAGATTCCCAAAAGAAACATTGATACACATGAATTAGTAAATAAATAAGTTATATTAGAGACATAAATCATCATATAGTTAAAAAACCTGTAATTTTGATGTATACATCAAATCAGATTCCATGATAAAATAGCTTGTGGTTTCACAATTTTAGATTCAATATAGATTCATGGGAATGTAGGTAAAATAAATAGATAGATATCTTATATCAAATTATGTATTTTAGTAATTCTAATTTTAATTTAGAATGAATCTTAACACAATATATAACAAACCATTTAGTCAAATAAGAACCTTATTTATTCAGTATATTACTTCAAAGGGGGTTTTGAAGTACATTTTCAAATTTTTTAAATATAATTGGGAAAATATTAAGGAGGATAATTATCAAACACCTATAGAATAAATTTTTATCGTAATAAATATAAGATAATTTAAACTAGAAAGATAGTTTTTAGGAGGATGACTGGTGCCAAGCCCATATCCAAATGATTTTATTCTAAAGATCCAGATCCCCAGATTCAATCGATGCTTTATAACTGAATATTTAATGATTGTTTATATAATGTTAAAATTGATTCTTATAAGATAGATCATCACATTATAAAAATACAAACAATCAATAATTTAGTGATTCTAATATGCATCCAATTTTTATGGAAGTAAAGACTAATTCACTATCAAGTTAACCTAGTTTGGTTTCTTCTCAAAGAAAATTATGAAAATGATAGTTTCAATAGATCCATAACATATTACTGAATATCAAAAATTAATTTTTATTATTGTATGAATTTTGGTTCTATGATTATGCCTAAATTCATTAACAACCCACAAAATACATTCTGAAAATGCATATTTTCCATTCTCGTTGTCCTATGATGGGGAGAAATATATTTTTCCAAGCATAATGGTGATTATTTTTCATTACCAATTCATATTTCATATGAACGTAAAGTACAAAAATTAGATTTTAATTATAATTCATTATTAAGAGAATAATATCTAGGTGATTTCATTTCCATGAGTCAAAGAAAACAAATTTATCACTACTTCTATTGTGAAAATATCCATCTGGAGAGGAAAAAAACCATAGACCCAATTAAATGGGGTTAAGTACATTTTTCAAATGACCCAAATCAACTATATTGAATAATTGTTTTAATTGAATCATCTTAGAACAAGATAATGTTATAGAAATTTTCTCACACCATGCAAGGGAAATCGTAAAATAAAATTTTTCAATTACTGTTGGAGATATTGTGGATATATGCTGCAATGTGAAAATTAAGTTTCACATGGATTCAGTATATGAAAATTGATGAAAATTAAATGATTTCATGTCTGTATACATGATTAATTACCCTCATGTATGTTATATTATGAGTATATTGAGAAACTATTAACCAACAATGGGTGTTATATGAATGATTAGGTGTGTATATGAGAAATTCATTATTTCTTATCGCATTCTATTCATAATAGGGTTAAAAAATGATTCATAAGAACATTGTTTAGATGTAACATAATATTATAATATTGGGAGTTTTTTGAACCCGAATTCTATTGATGTAATCCTAAATGATGTTATGGTTGTAATTATGACTCCTGATCATCACTATTATCATGATTTAATCTTTATTACTTGAAATTTTTTTCTTTGTAAGAGACAATACGGGATTATTGGTATTAAATTTTATTATAATGATCATCATATCAAGGAATTTCAATTTAATTGTTGAAGAACATGTTGTCATGGGATGATGTGAGAGGATACTAAATTAGTCATGGTTGGAGGTTCCATAAAGAACAAATGATCAGGCACTATTTAGATTGTTATAATTCTATATAGAAATATATGTTAACATCTTATTAGGTGGGATGGTTTGGTTGGTTGGAACTCGAATCAATAGTATGTTTCTTTTTTACATTTTAATGGAACATCCATGTAATTTATTTAATTCATTTTGGATGTGTGTTTCTAGATTTCTTGTTTAATTTATTTGTCACTTTATTGGTCGTGTTTAGGAATTTTCATGTGAAAGTGCACCATTAATTGAACAAATATAACTTCTCTTTTCAAAATTCTTATAGTATATTATTGGTGTTTCCAAAAAAACTCAAAATAGTAAAATTAAATTTCAATTTAGGGATATGATACTTCTATATGAAATATATATATAAACATTCAACTATAGTAACTCTAAATGTTCATGCTATTAATTTCTTTTTTCACAAATATGAAAATAAATGGGGAAAAAAGATCTATCCGTAGAAGAAAATAATATGTCACTATATATATTTGCATGGTTTAAAACAATTACCATTCTTATAATGAACATAAACATATTAAAATTATAATTGAAAATAAATTGAATGGTTATTATAGTTTAAAATGACTTCTTAATAAAAACAAAAGAAATGGCAAATATAACTTTCAATGGTTCTATTCGATAGATGATTTAAAATTTACAATATTTATTAAATAAATACTCTACATGGATGACACATCATAAAACATAACTACATCACCTAAAAATATTTTCTATTAATGAGACTGGCCATTTTAAATTTTGTATAGTGAAACAGTAATGAAAATATTGTAATAAATCATGATATTTGGCTAAATATCAAATTATATATCCTTTTTAATATATTTTTATCACTATTTTGACACATTAAATGAAATATAGAATAAATAGAAAAGAATATAGAACAACCTGATAAAACATTTGGGAAATCATTGTGTGAGATGAATTCAATGATTTCTCTTCATGCTTGATTTGAAATAGTACAACATTTCTGGAAAATTTGAATAAATTGAAGAAGTATTAAATGTTAATTCTTCTGTTCACATATAGTGGCCTAACTAGATTAATTGGAGACGAGATACAGAAGAATAGATTTAGCATTATGAAATCAAGAGAGAGTGAGAACTCATTTAATTAGAATTTCTATTAAATCCTAACTTCCAATCAATTAGAAAACTATATACCTAACATTTCATGTTCATAAAACATGAATAGAAGAAACACATACCTGATAAGAGGAAATATCATCAACTGATATTTTTAGAAACAGGCTTATGTACTGGTACCTCTTAACACCTCAACGTTATATTTGAAAAGGAAAAAAAATCAACCATCTATAATTAAAAAGTGTATGTGATATTAATGAGTTAATGAGGGTGTGGTAGTTTGTGTGGGTGTGGGTGATAGAGACATATTAGGTATAAGATTGTAGGAAATAATCATTGGTGTGGGTGGTAGGGACGAAGATGCAAGAAGAGGGGAAGCATATGATATGTGAGGTTTAGGGAGGGATCTTAATTTGCATTTTTTTCAATTTGGAATATTATATTATTTTTTAGCAATAAATATTCAACTATAAAAACATATTTCATCCCAAACAAATTACATACAATATAGTAATTATATATTGAAAAATAATTATTTTTAATATTTATTATTAATAAGAGATTCATTTGTTAGTAGAAAAATTGGTATTGGTATAATAAAATAATATTTTAAATTGTTCGTAGAAGATTTCTTGTTAAGAAACATTAAATACCAAAATATATGTCTATTGATAAAAACAATATTTTGAAATTAAAATTAATACCAAATAAAACATAATATCTTTTGGAATTAGTCATTTTTACCTATAATTATATTATTTGTCGATAAATTTATGCTACATAAATAATTTTTTTAAAGTGTATTTAATTATAAAAGGTATAAATTTCCTTATATGGGACAAGTGGTGAGTATAAATGGTACTTTATGTTATTCAATTAACAATATAAATCAATCTTGTTAATATAGAAAATCATATACTTAGGAAGGCCAAGTCAGGGCACACCTGAATAGTTTTTCAAACATGTGAAAACCCTAAGGCCAACATTACAGACTAATATCCTACAGGGGATGGATAGTGTTCTTGGTGTTACATCTAAAAACTAATCACAAATTTTGATTGTGAATAACCATGATGTTCTAATGATTATAATCAGGGAATATAAATGTCTTAAACAGAACCCGATGAAATCGGTGGGGCCCACATGAAAATTCCAAAATCAATAAAATTGATGGATGAGTTATTTACCACCCAACATATGTTTTTGTGACTGTCCTCCTCCAATATCAGCCTCTAATTCAACATATAATTGGTTAGATCTAAGAAAAATTGAATAATTCTTACACATCGATAGCTAGGTCAGGAACAAGAGATAAGAAGAACTGCTAAAAAGGACTCGAGTACATACTGTCGCACAAACAACATGTTGAACGAAAGCTCAATCAGATCCTTGAAGAAGTAGGTGTCTCAATCCATACCTCAGTGTTTCAAAGAGATAAAAAATGAAATAATATAGGTAAATATTGCACGAATTCTAACTAGGAGGGAGGAGGAGGTTTAATTAGATCATTAAGGGTAAAATCATAAAATTACCCATAAAATGGAATGTGCGCAGTTTTTTCAAACGGTATTCTAGAAAATTCACAAAACATGCATTGGTACATAAGAAAAATGGTCACTCACATGGTTACAACATAGTCTTTTGGAAACTATCTGCCAACTGTGTGGTAAGGCCTTTCCAAAAAAATTCCACTCGCAGAGTTTCCTCTAACCATGCAGCCTTCCTGTACAGTTTACTATAAACCATGTTTCAGGCCTCTATTCCCAAAAAACTACGTTCCACCTAAAACAATTAATGGAAACCTTCATAACCTTCACTAACATTGTAGGAATTAAATTTCTCTAAAAATTAAGGAATAATATATATAATTACTAAATACTTATCTAAGTTAAATATTGGGTTCATACAACCTTCCCCATTAAAAGAACTCAACCCCAAGTTCACCTTTTAATGGTGGAGGAAAACACTATTAGAATGACTCAATACACTAGTCACATACATTGGCTTCCCTCCCACAAGTCTTGTCCTTTACACAATTGTGATACCATAACCCCTGTAACAGAGGGACATAATAACCTTGGAGAGCCTTCATGCTGCAGTCAATGATGCTTAATTGATAGTCCTCAAAGGTAGAAACAACATCTAACTTCACTTCATTTGGATCAAAGTCATGAGATGGGTTGTCATGATACAAGAAATTCTATGAGACATGGAATACATCATGCATGGCATGATACCTCTGAGGTAGTAGCCACTGATAGGCTACTGGTATGAATCACTCTAGGATCTCAAATGGCCTAACATAATGAGGTGATAGCTCCCCTTAATTCTGTAACTGTCTATTCCATAGCCTGGGTGAAACCCAAAGGAAAACATTATCCCTAAAAATAAACTCTAGAGGTTTTTTATAGTGATCTGTATAATATTTCTCTCTATACTGAGCAATAGTCATAAAATATACACTACAAATTGACCGAAGTCCTTCTATTTTTATTCATTTCTGACAATCCCAATTTTAAGGGATGAAGGTGAACCAGAACATGGCCTATAGACTTTGTGAAATTACATGACCCAAAGGTCTTAGAGGACATAATCTAGACAATAACTACTTGGAAATGCTCCTCCCCATCCTCTATATCGGGATGTCATCTCTCCACTTTCTCCTAGATTTTCAGATATGCTTCCCATGCATTCACATGTTGGTCCTGATGGAAAATATCGTACCCTATCATTCTTCAATGTACATTAGCACTTCATTAGTGAATGTTCCTACTATGAATCCTCATATCGAGTCTACTCCTTGTACAGTCTGCATGTTCCATTAAGAAAAATTTCATGTCGCCTAAAGGGGAACCTGAACATGGATTTTAGTCATACACTTTGTGATCATATAAACCTTCTCAAAAGTATATTGGGAAATATAAGGACCATGTAGGTATACCTCACCTACCTCTATCCAACAAAGAGTTGAATGACATGATCAACCATATAAGCCCTCAAAAGGAGCCATCTGAATTATCAGCTGAATTCTATTATTATAGGTGAAATCAATGAGAGGGATATGACTTTCCTAATAACAACTGAAATCAAGGACAGTTATTTAAAGGATGTACTATAGTACATGTATTGTCTGTTGTGATTTTTTATTCACTTGAAGGTGATCTCATGTGCATAGAAGCACTTGTGTTTCCAAAGACATCTGTAATCCCTTCTAGAATAATGACATGAAATGAGAACCCCTATCTGAAATGATATAATGAGGGAATCTATGTAGTGATATGATTCCATGGACTTATAGTATTTCCAAATCATCAACTATGAAATTCCTTAGAATATGAATCAATGGGGATACATTCATAAATCATTTAATTTCAACACATACTACATCGCTACATCTTAGATTCCTAGGTAAACTGATTATGAATCCCACAAAAACATCATACCATTTCCATTTAGGGACTTGAAGTGGTTGTAACAAGCCTGTGAGTCTCGGTTGTTCAACCTTCATCGGCTGATAGGTGGAAGACCTACATATATATCTTGTTATCTAATGCTTCATCCTATTCAACTTATACTGCCATCGCATATCAAGATACATCATGGAGATAACATGATTAACTACCCACTGATAAGCGTGGGATATACACATCAACTCCTCTGTCATTTTTGTAGGAACCCAAACAGGACCATGAGTATTCATGATTTTGACTCTATCCACAGAATAATCTAAAAGAAGTTTGTCTCCTAATATACTCTCTCATATAATCAAGGTATCAGGATCTGAAATGGTTTTACCCTTCACCTTCTCATTGAGAATAGACATAAAGTTCTTGTCTAAGAGGTACGTATTCTCTTGAATATCATGATACTCTATATGCAACTCATAAAATAGGGTCATTAACTTCCATTCATCATGGGATCCCAATATAGAATATGTTTGTGTTTTCTGACTCAGTTCATTTACAACCACATTACACGTTCTAGGTGTATAGGCATGATCAAAATCAAAGGATTGTATACATTTAACCCATATCCGCTAGTTGGTGTTCAATTCACACTATGTGATGATATAATTGATGCTCTTGTGGTATGTGTAGACCAAAAATCACTCACATAATAGATATGTCTCCAAAAACATAATACATGGACAAATCCTGACATCTCAAGTTAGTGTGTTGGGTAATTTATCTCATGATTCCTCAATGACTGAAATCTGTACACAATGACTCTACCCTAATGCACCATTACCACTCCTATTAAGATTCTTGATGCACTATAGAAGACAATAGAACCTCTTCAAAACACTAAGAGAATTAGAATAGGTGTTGAGGCAAGCCTCCCTTTTTCTCCTAAAAGGATTTCTTGCATGCTACTAACCACAATAACATAACAACATTCTTGGTAATTCTGATATGTAGTGAAACAAGACATGATAAGACTTGTATGAAATGCATGTAATATCTAACCATCTATAAGAAACTCTATATATCAAACTAGTTCTTGAGATTATCCTAGGAATCTAAACACTAACCTTTTATAAGTCAACATATATACAAGATTTTAATATTATATGACCTAAGAAGTGAACTTTTCGATCTAGAAGTGGAACATGCCAATATTATCATAATGATAATGCTCTCTCAGTGTACTAGGAACAATGTCAAGTTTATTTTCATGGTCTCTATGAGTGTGAGGATACACCAAGATGTCATCCACAAGGACCCTATTAAAAAAATCCAGATATGGATAGAAACCCTATTTATTAGAGCCATGAAAATGTTAGGCGTGTTCGTATGACCAAAAAAACAACCAGGTACTCATACATACTATACTTGTTATGAAAAGTTGTATGAGGTATGTTTGATGGCCTTACACACACCCAATGAAAAACCAATCTCAGGTCGATCATAGAGAAGACCCTAGCTCCTCAGAGAAGGTCAAGGAGATAATCTATTCGAGGAAGTGGCTACTGGTTCATGACCCAAAGATGGTTTATCATTATTTAATACGTACATAGATGTAAGGTTCAATCCGCCTTATTAGAGAAAAACATGGGTGAGCCAAAATAAAATTTACTAAGATGTATAAAACCCTTGGACTCCAAAACCTCTAACAACCACTCAAGCTCCTAATGTCATATAGGTTCCATTCTGTATGGAGTAATGGACACTATAGTTTCTTCCGGAACAAGCTCATTTGTAAACTCTACCTATCTCCAAGGACATAGGCCAAAAAAACATCGAGAAAGAAATCCCTGAAACGATCTACCCATGTAAGAAAATTATCTTGAAAAAAACCTGATCTATTATGAAGATGTTTTCAATATGCGTAGTAACTACACCAAGACAATGATTCTCTGGTCCAACTCTACCAGCCTGGACACCCCACTCACATTTATGTAGAAAAATATTCCCTTCTAGTGATGTTAATGATACCCTTTGGCTATAGTAGTCTACCAAAAAATGATATCCAACAAACCAATCCATTTGGGAATGAAACCAAAGCCCATCATCTCACAAAAAATGTCATTCCATAAAAAATCGAAACTGAAAACCTCAAGGTAATAGTCCCTACCTAACCGTATGCCCTACTTGTGCACCACTAATGGTGTATCTTTGGTAAATACACCATAGTTCCACTGTATCTTCATTCCAAGACATTCCAAAATAGATATAGTGATAATATAATTTGAAGAACCTATATCAATTGAAGAAGATACTATAGTAAAATCCACATAAATAGTACCTTATATTGTAGATGGTCTCGTAGCCTAATCCTCTGGCAGCAACTATTGTGCATGAAATTGGCCAGATCGATGACCATGAGTCATATCTAAAATACCATGACAAAAAATGCACTACTAGAACTACGGGTGATAAGGTTTCAAGGTTCAATGACAATGACAGTCTACTTAGCCAGACCATCTAGTGCTATTCTAACTCCTCTCATGATGCAGCGCAAAAGAACCCTCTCTTGAAGGTAGAGCTGGTGTCGAGCCTTTTCAACTCCAAAATGTGGGAAGGGTCCATCATAATATCTGAACATTCCTCATACTGATAACGGCTTGACACTCAAGTCGGTCTCTATCATTATGACATGTCATATTCCCCCATCATCCTCAGTAATGAAACACCTTGGAGTTATTGAAATGGTTTCTCCAATTGTCACCGAACTGAAGAGAATCCCTAATAGAATGCTTTTTTCCACACAAAAAACTACTAGTCTATCATAACAAAAATTCACTATACATATTACTATTATCGTCCCTTAGTTTATTCACATTGATAAGATCCTGATTGACTATATCGGAAAAATTAAGTAGTTTAAAAACAATTTCCTACCTATATATGGTTTACGGAATCCCATCCTCAATTCTTCTAGTAAGAGAAATCTCATCACCAACTAGAACAACGCAAAACGCTACAACACCATGAATCTTGCTGAATACTTCATAACTGCTATAGAACCCTGCTTGAGATTCATAAAATCTATTATCTCTATCATCTCTTAGTGTCTTGGTAAAGAAATTATCATATGAAATAGTATTTAAACCATCCCACATCATCCCTTGATGGCGATCAGCCTGGGTAACCATATCCCACCAACGCTTCAATGAATCTTGATGCATGTATATAAAAATATTGAACATTAACTCTGGGGGAATTTCCAGAGGTTCAAAGATATATAGGGAGGAATCTAACCCAAATTTAATAGAATATGGAATGTCATCCAAATAAAATATAGGAGGGTGTTTCTACTAGAACTCATGAGTCATATCAGCCATTGTTGGTGCAAGATGTGGAGCACCATGTATACACTACATCAATCAAAGAAACTATCAAGACCATGGGTGTGAGTTCCAAATTCAGCTCAATTAGGTAGTGCCTCATGTGTCACTCTTAAGGGTAAGACTCATGACTTAGGGCCCACCACTTCTAGAACATGGTCGTTTCCACCTTACTGGCATACAATACGAGTATGTCATTGAAATAGTGGTCTAAAATTTTCACTAATATTCCTTAGTACAATAATTAGAAGAAAGATAGAATTACTATAATAATCTTAACTTAAGGAAACTCACTATCCAAGGCATACTACCCCAACTACCCACTTTGAAGGCATAGTATCAGTACATTCTCATGTATATGTTTCAGTTCATTTTACATACAATTTCCCAGTTCACTCCATTACATTTAATAATCATGACAAGGCTGGATACTTATGTGTAACAAAATTCATATTATTTGTCATATTTAACATTATAATGGATGTCCATTCTAATTGAATCAATTACCATACACCTAATCATTGAAAACAACACCCATTTATTTATATCATAATATCTTGACATGGTAAATTACTTATATCAACCCATGAGGGCCCATACACCTCATGAATTGGGACAAGAAACCGCTTAACCACAATTAAAAATAACATAAGCTTAAGATAACTATTACACCACCACACAATATTCATAATCATATAAAGTAATGAAAAATAGTGAAATTAACCAATTTGGCATGGAAATATACATGACATTTGTATTTTAGGTGCCTAATATGATGCATGTAACAATTCTCCTTTCCCTCATATCATCAGGCCAAGTACAAAATAGAATTTTAGTTAAAATAATAATCAACAACATCACACATAATGTGTGTCACCCTATCACGAACCTGCCTGAGTCGACCCAGAACCGGTCACCTTGGCTAGCATGTGATGAGTCCCAAGAGGAGTTCCTAATCCTCTCGGAATTACAACATGCACTGAGGTAATCAATAGAGTATACAATGGAATGATTTCACCCAATCATATACAATAAAACAACAACAATGAGAAATGGACAACCCAAAAACATTTCTATAATAAACCTAAAATTTCCATCATGTATACAACAAAACTGGGATAACAACTGACTCTCCAACAAATTAATCACATGTCGCTCAATGCGATCAAACATAAGCTGAAACCTCCATAAGGGATACAAATCGAAAACAAATATAGGTGTGAGTATTGAAAATTAGTAGGCTAGCTGAATAATCAATTCCCAATTCATATCCTCTAAAATAAGAGAATAATCAATCTCACATTCAAACTAAAATATGTAAAATTATGGTTTTCTACAAGTTTACTAAAAAATAATGTACAAGCCATTTTTCTTATTCCTTTCCAAAACTAGATTCATTCATCTAGCATGTCAATGGAATTTTCAAGGGGAAAGTGATGTTTACATTTTAGATTTGCATAAGAGGATAAAACAAATTAATTTGAAAACCATTTTCATAAGCATAATAAAACCCAGACCACCATTATGCATAAAAAACAATACATAATAAGGTATAATAGTAATAACATAACTACGGTAAGGTTAATATATATATAAGCATCATATTCGTCACTAGAGGCAACTGAAATTCAATAGACATGGGTGGACCTAGGAGATCAAGAAAAAACCAGAACATACTAATAAATGAGACTCTGCCCCTATTGGTATGCCACACATAATGAAAATCCAAACGGTGAAATGCCTAGACACCCTAACTTAGGAGACACCGAGGGGCCCAATTCCATAGTAACAAACCCAAAATATATCCACATATAATGAAAAATTGGTTATTACATCCACTTATACTGTAGAAATCATTCATGGAATGTTCTCTCAATATTCCCAGTTCACATGTCTCATGTATATAAAAAGGTTTGAGCTAATCGATTCCATTCGAGCATCCAATCAAAACAAATATATAATGATAATTCACAATAGACATCACCCCGAGTCACTCCAAGGACCGATCTCAAGCAATTAATCACACAGAACATAAAGAGTCCAACCTAAGGAACGCTCATATTATATCACAAGTATTACTCATTATGGACATCCCATACATTATATACATACAAACATGTCATGAGAAATATCCACAAGAGGTTTTCATAAACATCAATTTCACCATTTTTCACAATGTTTCCAGATGGGCCCTTAATCGTTTCTCAAAACAAATGTTTTCCAGTGGTACAAATTTAAATTTTAATATAGAGGTGTATACACACCATTTACAATATCAAACCACTTCCATAAATCCCTTAAAAATGGTTACATATTCAAAACAGAACCATTTTTATGAGAATGCCAAACATGCCTTTTTAGGAAACTCGGGCCAAAACATATTATAATCCAAAACCCATATATTTTTTAAAAAATAAACATTGGAAATACATAAAAGTATCCCAAAATAAAATTTATCATTCTTCAAATGTATTTATAAATCCAAACGAATCATTTTATATTTCACTAGACATATAAAATCCAACAGGAAAATTACCGAACACATTATACAAACTCTTTAGCAAAACAAATTATTTTAAGAACCTGAAAATACAATTTTCATGCCACACATTTACTAAATATACATAAACATATTTCAAATACCATATAACATCTAGGAATGTTCATGGAATAATTTATCAAACAATATGAGTGAACATTTATTCAAAAACAACTGATTTTTTTTAACAAAATTAATCATAAAACATTATTTGCTCACACAAAAATTAAAAACATGGCTTCACAGAAGCCCTTATCATATAAATGTGGTTATAACAACATTATAATGATAAAAAATAAAATATAAAGGTTTTTTCAAGGGATACCGTACATCAATTCTGTGGATGAAAGGAAACGCACACCTGAAATCACCCGCAACAGTTCCTAACACACTAGATCTATGAAGACCCACCCTAAACGAACCAAACACCCATAAAAATAATTCCAAACTAGTAACCTGGGTCATTATTGACTAGGATAGAAGATGAAACCAAAATAAAATTGAAGGATATTGATGTGTAAGAATAAAGGAGAGGAAATCTAACCTTGGAAACTGAAGGACTCTTCATCATCCCTTAGCTCAGCTCCCATAGAGGAAAGGTAATGTCTTGTAAATTAATAGAGATTATCCTTGAGTTTTGAAGATCTAGATAAATTTGTTTTTAGGTAAAAATAGTGAATGATGAATGATTTATGGAATAGACAATTAACCATAGAAAATATGGACGATTTCAGGAATCTTGAGTTGATTCTCCCAAATACTCAGCTAAGAAGAGCTCTATAGAGTGAAATGATATAATGGGGGTGCCCCTAGATATCATTTGATAAATTGGGATGTAGAATCATTGACAAATATCAATGAATAAAAAAGAAACAAAAGAAACAAATTATTTTTTGAATCTAGGAAATGGTCCCCTGTGCAGGCCCAATACCTAAATAGATAACCCAAATTCACTGTTATTATCAATTATTAATTGGTCCAAAAGAATATGAAGGCTTTAAAATGTAATTTTATTAAAAATAATAATTTGAATGTGTCAAAAATGTTAAAAAATTAAGGATTTATAAGAGAACAAAAATATGTTTTAAATTTGGAAATGGGTTCACAGTTAGGCTCAAATGATGAAGTAACCACCCTTTCTACAAAAAATCCAAAAAAACATTGAGGCACTCAAAGGTAGATGATTATATATAGATGAAACATCAAAAATAAACATTAATCTCACCCAAGAATCTATAAAGGGATCGAGATTTCTAAGGAACCAGATCAAAACAAAGACATGAATAACTGAGTTTGACAATTCTCTCCACCATTAAAGCTTCCCCCCGAAAGACATAGTGTTTTCCAACTAAAAGATCAACACATAAGGATTACTGATCAATATGATCCCACATCAAAATTAAAGGAAATATCATTCCCAATTAAAGTAATATAAGAAAATCTCTTCAAACAATAAACCAACTCACAACCACTTCCTGAGAATCAACTGATGGATCGAGTCATAACCTCCACAACCAAATTAATAACCAAATTGTTGGGCCTTCTCCCAATGAACACCACGATCACCCAAACCAAATAGAAATAATGAAAACCAAATATCATAGGGGATTCCAGTATGGAATCCCCACCATTAAGGAAAAATAAGCAATAGACAAGTTCTTAGGATGAAAATACACAACACCCTTGGTGGGTCTCTCCACTATGAGGAACCAACTAGAAACAAACAAATGAGAATTCAACAAGAGCTAAAATTAGGCCTCACTCACCCAACCCACCAAATCAATCCTACAATAAACTACAAACCCAATTGGGATGGAATACAACATGAACATTTAAGCCACCCACTCTCGAATGGAGGTGGCAAGAACTGGGCCAACACACTCTACACGGATCCAAAACCCCACCAATTAGGATGAGGAGGTGAAAGGGACCCAATCATTTGTCTATTGAAACCATAAATTAAAAAAGGAAATATCTCACAAAAATGGTAGAGGTATGAGCTTAGCAATTCTACCTGCAATCCTACGACTCCTGACTATGCGGCATCTTCACCCCAAAACCTATGGCTAGAGCTCTGTTGGATGAAGCATCTCTTTCCCTATAGCTAGGATTTGATATTCCCCAACATTTACTCCATCCTTTAGTTCCACACACTTACACATAACACTCCCAGTAAGAAACAATAGATCAAGAGACACTATGAAACTCCCTTCCTCAACAACACAATTTTACCCAAACAAGAACATGGAGATACATAACACTATTTTCTATCACTCCAAATGAGGAGTATAATGGATAGGGCACACAAAAACACCCACTAAACATCACCTATCACAACTACTACAACTAAGAGAATCACTATAAATAAAATACATTTTAAATCGAGCCCAAACTGCTCTCTATTTTAACAAACATGCTGAGGTGTTATTCTATGGGGTGGGTTTATCATTTTAAACAAATCCTTAGGATGATATTTTGGAATTCTTCCCAATAGAGAACCATCTGTGGCCACATAACATCATCCAACACATATTTATAATCCAACTAAACATTACCCCAAACTCGAGACACCAACACGATCCCATATCAAGACTCAACAAGAGTAATACTTCTAGATCAAAAGAATGCATACCCGAAAAGACAACACTTCTAATACATAGGATAAAACATCCACATAACTCTTAGTTCATAAAAAATCCAAAAATGATTTCATCTCAAAACACTTTCCAAAATATAAACTATCTTGATGTATTTTTCAGAATCCTAAATGGTGTTTCATCAAGTCTCACTCACATGAATATTTATGTGCCACCATGGGAACATAAATACCATTCCATACCAGCCATTCATCCATATATCTACAAAACATTGAATGTGAGAACCCATGAAAACACTGAATCCAAAAACAAAACATCATTATTACAGAAATAATCGTGTACCATACAAAGGCACACTAACCACCAAATCAAAAACCATTTTCAGATTTCACAAGACAAACAATGCTTAATCATGAACCATATGATTACAAAACAATCCATTTCAATTAATAAAACTTAAAAAAATATCCATTCTATTCAAAATATACCCATTCTATATTAAAAAACATGAAAGATATCTTTTCATTATCTGAAAATCACAAAGCCCAAAACCCCTTCCTAGAAAAACACCAACCACTTAAAACCAAATTTCCAAAACTAATTCATCTCGTTCAATCACTTTCCAGTAGCCCATAACACCCCATTTAAATCAATTTTTCATAATTACTTTAAAATAATCCAAGCATTCAAAAATTCTCATTTCAACAAACCATGTTTTTTGATCGAGGAAAATTCAATCCCACTAAATCCTTTCCCCATTATTCCCTAGATTTCTTTCCAAAAAAACCAAACATTCCAAAACCTTTCTCAAATTATTTGAAAACCCATTTTCCAATTTTCAATTACCAAAAATTATTTTAAAACCTAATTTCACAATTCTCAAACAAGAATATTCTAAAAAAATCTCTTAATTCAAGGAAGGACAAAGAGACACAAAAAATGGAACTAGTGTCGATGGGTGATGTGATAATATGCTTGGAGGACATATGTCAAACACACTAGCAACACTAAGTGTCTTCTTAGGACCATGACGCAAGCTCAACATGGCTTTCCAGGGAATTCAATCTCACAAAGACAATTAGTACAACACCCCTTGTCATATCCTAACACTAAAAAACCAACAGAACCAAAGACACTAATAAAACTGGACATCCCATGGACACCCAAGCAATGGAATAAGAAATAGTTCATGACACTCTTATCAAACCTACCCCTCAAGTCCCAAAAATCATACTCAATCTACTTTTACATCCCCAAATAAAAAGGGCGATCTATAAAGATTGTTTTTCTAAGATCTAACCTCCTCTGATACCATTTTTTCATGAACCATTCCAAGTCGACCATGAATCGGTCACCCAGGCCAGCCTGCGACATGTCCCGAGAGGATTTACCGATCATCCTAGGATGGAAAAAAGCTCTGAGGTCATTAATTGAGTATACAAGGGTATGATTTCATGAAAACATAAATAATTAAAAAATAGAAATGAGAAATGGACATCCCATACACATTTATATAAAACCCCGAATTAGCCATCATGTTTACAACAAAACTGGGAGAACAACTAAACGATACAACTAAACCGACCAGAACTGTTGACCAAATAACAACATGTTACCCCACATTTCACTCTCCACTGAAACAATCACACTCCTCTAAATATGGTCGAATATAATTTGAAACATGCACAAGGACTAAAAATAGAAAGGAACTATAGACGTGGGTATTAAAACACAATAGGCTATCCTGATAATTTATTCCCAATGAACTTCATTTAAAATAATAGAAACATAAATCTCATGTTATAACTAAAATATATAAAAGTATGATTTTCTACAATATTATTCAAAAAAATTAAAATTTGTTTCCCTTATTCCTTTCCAAAACTAGATTCATTCTACTAGCATGCCCATAGCATTTTCATAGGGAAAGTGATGTTTACATTTTTAGAATTTCCCTAGAGGATAAAACACTATACTTTGTAAACCATTTTAATAAAAATAATATAAACCATACCACCACTTTCCTTGAAAAACTATACACAAGAAGGAATAATAGTAATCACACAAAAGGGCAATGTAAATATATATACAAGAATCATATTCATCACTACATTCAACTAAATGACAATAGAAATGGGTGAAACTAGGATATCAAGAACAAACCAGAACATACTAATACATGATTCTTTATTCATGTTGTCTTTCCACACCCGATGAAAATCAAAATTCCAAAATGCCTGACCACCCTATATCAGGACAGACCGAGGGGCCCAATCACATAGTAATAAAACCAAAATATATCGACTTACTGTTGGACACTCGTCAGTCCATCCAATACCAATGTAGGAATCATTCATATAATGTTCTATAAATATGAAAGGTTTCAAAGAATCAGGTATATAAAAATGCGGTGTGTCAATCGAGGCCATCCGAGCATCTAATCATAGCATGTATATAATGATAATTCACAACAGACATCACCCCGAGTCACTCTAAGGACTGATCTCATGCCATTAATCAAAATGTATATAAATAGTCCAAACTGAGTCAATCTCATAATATATCACATGGATTCTTTAGTAATGATGTCCCATCCACTATATACATACAATCATGGCATGACAAACATCCACATGAGGTTTTCATAGTAAATATTTTCACCATTTTTTCATAATGATACAAATGGGCCCCTTAATCGTTTCTCAAAAAAATATTTTTCAAAGGTACACATTCCACTATTAATAGATATGTGTATACATACCATTTAGAGTAGAAAAACTCTTTCATAAATCCCTTAAAACACTATGGTTACTTATTCAAAACATCACCATTTTTGTAAGGATGTCAAACATGAAATTTTCCCACTATGATTATTATTGTTGACACTATGCTTTATGTGTTTTAGATCTTGGACTTAACCATGAGGACTCATGTTCTGGGTGAATGTGAAGGAATATTCAATGATATTACTCATGAAAAATCCAATGATATTGTAGTTATAAGGAGAATTGTTGTTATTTTTTGTAATTTTAAATCTGAAATTATAATCAATAATCTCAAATTTGGTGAGTTATAGGTGTCATCTAATAATATAAAGATGGTTTATCAAAGTGACCAATAGGGAAGAAAGTTAAATATTCCCAATATAAAATTTTGGGAAGATGAATCAAGTCGAATGTTAAAATGGAACTAAAATGTTATTTATGTGTGGAAATGAAGGACACATAGAAAGTAATTACAATGGAAAAGTGAATGGTAATGTTAATTCAATGCATGATAATAATGGTGTTTCTATAGCTTCATCAATAATTAAAAAATTTAAATTTTGAATGTATGGGTATTATTAAAATTGACTTCCCTATGGAAAATCTCTGGAAGATAATCATAATGGTTGTACGAGTAATTGTTATATTGATTATGAGGAAGAGACTAAAAATTTAATATAAGGGGTCTGAAGGAATAAAATTAAAAATCCATGGTTATGGTTTTTGAAGGTAGTGAAATGATTGACTTTTTATGCACTAAAAATCAAAAATAATGTTATAGAAGTACCTTTATGGAATATTAGATTAATTAAACATATAATGATTAGTTAACTATAGTTTTTCCTTTAGTATTTGAAAGAATTTTTTGTATGGTATTGGTAACCATGAATAGTTATTAAAAAGGTGAGGTACTATTTTGGGAGAACTCGTGATTAAGGGAAAGGTATCCCTTAAAATGATTGTGATGTTGAGACAAAAATTAGATAAAGAGATGATTTGTTGAGATATAATAAATGGGATATTTTTTATGACCATGTAACTGATTAGTAATATGATTATAGGGTGGTTTATGATAGCATTGATTTTGTTAAAATAATATTTGGAATTATGCTATAAGGAAGGAGTTAATTTTTTATGGAATTCATATTTTCCCTAAGTATTTATTTTATATTAGGCAACTTCTATGTTTTAACAAAATAAATGATAATGATATTCACATTTTTGGTTTGTTATAATTAATATCAATGTCATGTTGTTTGGGGGAATAATGATAAGTTAATTTTGAAAATATAGTGACATTCTTTCAAAATATGTCGATTTTAATATTTTGAATACATCATAAGGGTAACCATTTTTTAAATTTATTATATTTTATTTCTGATGTGGTTTTATAGATTAATGTATTACTCAACCTTATAAATATTCATGGCTATTGGATAACCAATGATAACATTTTGATAGATGATAACTAAAGAATGAATGAATTACATATCAACTCATTAAGGATCTTATGATTCATTAGTTCTTACAGGAATTCAATTTCATCTTCAATTCATAGTGTAAGACATGAAATGGAAATTGATCAAGGCATAACCAATGTGTTAAATGAATTCATGCAATTACATATTCTCAAATGATTATGAAATAACTTTTATCATATTATCATCATTTTTACGGTATCAACGACCTTATTAACACCTGTTTGGTCTAGGGGTTTTTGGTCATTAACCATATATTTACTATGTTCTATATTAGTTTCTATTAGTTTTGGGGATTATTTCTTACCTTAAAAATCCATCTTTCAATTTTCGAGTAATTTTTTTTCAATGTGGATACCTATTTATGTTTCAATTTATGTAACCTCAATTATTAAAACATTTCCTATTAAGTGGAGGTTTTATTAATCATTTATAAATTTTGGCATTCCATGAATTAATTAGAAAATTTCAATCCTTCCATGTTCAAGACAACTTTCATGGGAGATATTCAATATAAGGTGGTTATAATGTGTCAATATGATATTTTTATGAAATATATTTTGAAATAATTTGATTTCTTTAGTAGCTTGTGTTACACACGGTTGAAAGTTTAAATGAAATAAATAAAATAATTAATACATTTTATGTTTATTATAACCTACCCATTAAATTGGTGGGGAGAAATATTAATAACTACTTTCTGAAATAAATATTCAACTGTATATAAATGTATTAGTAATTTATTATAGAGTAATCTGATAATTATCTTTATTAAATTCAATTTATTCTCCAAAGACAATTTCTTCCCAAATATATATTTACTCTAAATACGAGTAAATATTAATTTAAAAACTATAGTAAGAAATTATTTAAAAAATTAATTTAAAATTTAAATAAATAAAATATAATTTATCTTAAAATTATTTTTCATAATTTTTTGAAAACATTAATTTTTCATGGAATATAGAAAAATGATGATTTTTATTGAAATCTATATTAGAATTTTACACTTTTACAATTTAAAATTATGTTTTGTGGTTTTTTAAAATTTAATTAGTTTATTTTAGTTTACAACAATCCATATATAATTGCTAATGTTTATTTTATACATTAATTTTTATTAAACATTTTATTTTTAAAAAGTGAAGTTTTATGAAAAAAATAGTTTTTCAGTCCATTTTAATATTTATTTTTATATTAAAATTTTCTAATTATATGTTTTGAATTTTTAAAAAACTATTTTATATTTATAGTCCAAAATTTTAAATTTGGTAATTTGACACTTTTTTTAGTCAATAAGAATAGTAATTATTGTTAAATTTTATTCCTCTATAAAGGGTAAAACTTGTTCAAATGGATTAAAAGTTTGTGATAAGACCATACCATTAAATATCATTTATTATTGGATAAATTTAGTTATACCCTTAAATTTTAAGTTTCTATATTTATTTTTTAAAGGAAACTTGATCCTGAAAAATAATTACATATCATATCAATCAAAGAAAGTCAGAAAATGTCACTTTTATTGTCTTAAATATATCTTATGTGTTGAAATTAAGAAAAATTATGTTATGAATACATATAAGTTTCTATTAATAACTTAATAGAATTATTTTCTTGATATAAATTTGAATATGATTTTTGGTCCAATTTGATGATATTATAACCATTATAATATATTCATTTAAAGAAATGTCAATGATGCCTAATTATGTTTTTTATAACTATAACATTTTCTATGGGGTTATCGAGAGGATGTCCAACTATAAATAGTATTTATAAATATAAAATATATTTTTTTCATCATGGTACTTTATTTATAATTTTTATAAAATAAATATATGCTCTAACTTTTTATACAATGATTTGCAATAATTATTCACATAACATAAATATAAAATAATATATATTAAAAATATTTAAAGTAATTTAAAATGAGATATTAATTGTGATACAAGAATTTTATATATTTTTTGGAAATATTAGGGATGTAATTAAATAGTTTTTTCTAATTTTAAATGTTTTATTAATATTTGTAAAAGTCAATGTAGTGAATAGTTTCTAAATTTAAAATAACGACATTTTATTATATTAACATTTTATTAAATTATATAAAAATAGTAAAAATATTTTAAAATAACAAATTTATTATTATATGGGTGATAATTTCATTAATTTTAAATTAATTTTCTTCTTTATACAATATAATTAAATATTACATCTTTTTAATAGTTAAATATTTGTTACCATAGTTAAAATTATAAATGGTTAACAAAGGGTGTATCGAAGTTATAAGGAATATTATAACCCCAAAACATGTGTAAAATATGTTTGTTTAATATATTACAAAATTACCTTAAATTATTTTTTAATCCATGGTCATTTATGGGTATTAGGGTAGAAAACCAATTATTTATAATTTAATCTTTTGAGAAATTCAGAACGTTCCCCATACTTCATTTATAAAAGAGAACCTCCCCCCTCATATCATTACTAAACGTTAAGAATTCTAGATTGAATATTCTATAAATAACGCACTTAAAAAATACCCTATACAAATTCTACATTTCGTTATCTTTTCAAAATGCCTAATCTAGAGCCCATTAGAGGATATCTATAGGAGAAATTTTGAAGAAGAGGTAATCTCCATAAACAGACACATTCTTTTTCAAATCTCTCTCAGGTCCTCTATATCTATGATATTTATTATAATATAATTAGTTTTTTATGTTAAATATGATGAAATTTTATTATTATCAGGAAAAAATCATTATACATTATCTTTCCCATCAAACAAAAAAGTGAAATTATCACTCATGCATATGTATGGATTATCATCACAACTTAAGAATACAATTATTTCTCAATAATAATATATATGGATTCATATTATAATGGGATTTATAAATTTATATGATCTATATGAAATATTAATTATTCTTGAAATGTGAATTATTAATTATCGTTCTTTCCTTACATTAATCGAAAAAAGTGTTGATGTGTTTGTATGACCGATCTTCTCCATGAATTGTGTAATTCATTTTTATATCTCTACCTTAAATGAATGATTATAAATATGTATATTATTAATATATATATATATTTATACGTTGATTAATATAATGGGAATTATGATATAAAGATAAAATTATAAGGACCAAAACTACCAAACTGAAACATGCTCTCAAAACAAAGTAGTTGCTACACATAAAAGTGGTTTTAATAATAAATAGCTAATAAATGGGTGATAAGATGTTATAAATAAATAATAAATGGTATTATTTAAATATTTTAATTAAATAAATTTATAATAAATACATATTTATTATATATTAGTTTATAATATAAAAGAATAAATTCAGAACTTCTGATACGACATTATTTCACAACCTCATCATTATGTTGGATTGATAATGTTTAAGTCTCTATTATAAAATATTTATCTTCCATGTACTTATTTTCTAGATAGGTTTTCAAGAATTTTATTTTTATTATTATTTAATATTATACTGTCCATTATTTTAATTTTTGAAAAAACTTTTGAAAGGAATATTTTTTTCTTTAAAAAAGGTTCTTTGTCACTTTTCTAATAAAAATACACAAGGAATGTTTTATTTTAAAATATACACCATTAAAAGATTTTCACACCTTCATGACACAATATTTATTTGAATATTAATATATAATCATATATAGTTATTTTTAATGGAAATATTTCCCTTTTTAATGACAGAAATTTAAAAAAATCAAAATTGAATGGATATTGTATTTTTGGATTATTTCGAGTGATCTTTCAAAATAATATTTATCAAAAATTACATTATCTTATTTACAAATGATATATAAGGTATATGATCCTAGGATAACATCTTTTAATTATTTATATGGTTAATGTTTATGATGGAATGATGTTTTTAAATCCCTTTACATTTCGAAAAGTTATATTATGATAATTTATTTAAACAATTTCATTTCCATGGGTTATGTGATTATGGAAAGTTTTTGAAATCCATTTAATTTTATTGGAATTGATATAATTAATGGTTTATAATGATTTGGAACACACATTTATGCTTTTTATTATGTGAGTTTTTTATTCCTTTATCTTCCTCTAATGAATCGGGTAATTATTTATATCTTATGAGATAAAAATGGAAAAAAGGTCAATGGGATTGATCCTCTATAGGATGCAGGTGGTTCTTGATCCAAAATGGTAAAAATGTGTTTCATGATCCACTTTATTGATGTTCATGGTATTTTCCCATTAAATATAAAATAGGTTTTTATATATTTGTTATGGTGATGTATATTCTTGATATGAGCATACGGTTTATGATTTAATTATAATGATTTCTCACTCGTACGACCCATTCATTATGAAATGATAATTTTTTTGATATGAATCTTGTTTATGATCAATAAAATGTTGGTTATGCTCAAAAATAAGTTTGTTCATCAAAACATAACCTTATTTATATATTATTCCTTCAATTTATGATGGATTTATATCTTTTTTGTTTATCCATAAAGAGAATCTTAGTTGACCCTTTCTTATGTACCCCCCATTAGTTGATGAAGAGTGGTTTAGGAAGGTTATTCCTAAGAGGAGTGTAATGTGAGAAGAAATATTGGGGATGTGTTGATGGTATATCCTAAAATAATAATATTTTAAATCTAATATCAAAACACTCTAAAAAATTATAATTCTACATTGGAGTGTATTCCTATGTATTGAATATTCATCAATACAGATGTTGTATTTAATTAAAGAAAACTCAGGCCATTATATATTTTATAATGGCCTAGACCTCTCTGGTCTATTACATTGTGAAAATGTGGTGTTAGAGGTGTTCTGGGAGGTCAAGGTAACTTATCCCCAACACTTTACCAAAATCTTCCTTTTTGATGAACCATTTCAACGGTAGACAGCCATGAACTATAATGTCACCATACGTCTTCAGGTACTTTTGATGTTTCTAACTACCCTTTTTTGGTGTAGTGACATGGGGTTGAGTTTGGGTGTACTTTTAAGGAAAACTAAAGGACAATATCTTTCGCATGGGCTGCACACGGGTTTTCTAAACCGTGCGGCCAGACTATGCACAGTTAATCATGGAGGTAGTGGATAATGCATGGTTAGCACAAGGTTTGTCTAACTGTGTGGCCAAACCATGCGAGGAGGGTTGACGAGGCAGTAGCGACCGCACGGTTAGTGCACATTTTGTCTAACTGTGCGATCAAACCGTGTTGGCACTTAAACTAGATCCTAAAATTTTGTATCTCAACTGTTTTGCCTCTAACATGATCGTTTAAGCTCCTAAGCAGCCATAACTCTAGATTAACCTCCCATGAATGTAGGAGAACCTCTCCCAAGAGTTTTGAAGGCGATCCAAAGGCTTCTCATGGAGAATCAAAGCCAGTTTCTTGAGGTATGTGATCATTCTTCTTCGTTCTTGATCGATTTGTTAGATCCACTTGGATCTACTTCCCCTCTTCTCTCAGTTTCTTAGATCTATAGTAGTTATGGTTAGATCAATGTGTGTGGGTACCAAATATGATGATATATGATCTTGGTTGTGTTAGGATAAGAGATCTAAGGAGGATTATTGGAGAATCAACCCGTCATTATTGTGTGTTCTTCTTTGTTGGGGTTTTCGTCAAAAACCCTTGAGTTAGTGGATTCGTTTCTTCTCCTTCTTTTACGTGCAACTGTATTTTTAGCATTTTTAATACCACTAGATGAAAATAGAATTGACATAATAAATATTTTGAACCAGATAATGAAATTTTATCGACCGTATGTTATTGCCTCATGTTTTTCCATATAATGTGATATCTAAGCTTGCTTTTTTTTAGCAGTTGTTCTTGTTGGAAATCAGTAAATAACATAAACTGGGATTACTTGATAATAGTTTGGATAAAGATAAAGAGGCATGAAAATGAATCTGGTTCTTGTTGTAATTTTATGTTAATCAAATTGGCATAGTAAGAAAGTTTAATCATTTGTGATAGCTTACTAGTTAGGATTACCGATGTTGGAACCAACGGATTATAAATCTGTTAATTCAATATGGATTTAAGAATTAGATTGTTTGATAATTCCTTGAAGGTTTCTGAGTTACCCACTTGTTTTTTAAAGGGACATAGTCCAATTGATGCGATGGTTGTTTTTCCTGCTTCTTGTGTTGAGATGTGACCCTGGAAGGGTGTTGTGGTATGTGGGGCATAGAATCATTTTGGTTGTGGGAGCGGATAACGCCAAGAGTGGGGAGATGCATCGGTTTATGTATGTGGGTGTCAGGGAGGACACCAGGGATGATGGAGTGGGATGAATGTGATTGTTATATGCATGCTGGTTCTGTGGTTTCTTATCTGCTTTACTTTTCCCCACTACTCAAGGCAGCTGGTCTTTCTTATCCTTCCTCTGAAAGCAGCGAAGATGCGCGAGGTATTACACGTGATTTACGTGTTTAGCTTCTCCATGGAACATGGGTCTATGATCTTTCCATGAGAGGAATAGACTCGATGGGTAGTACATCTACTCACTATGTTGAGCCCCATTTTGTAAGTATCATAAAATGCTTTTCTAGAATGCATGGGAATATGATAAAGTGTTTCTATAATGAACATTTGAATAAATGGTGATAACCCATGGGGTTGGAACTCACTGGAACATAGTGATGAGGCTATAATTTTTAAGGGGCAGTTGACTTTGGGTTTGAGGCTAATGAAATTTAATGTGGAATTTTTCGTGGTTAATTAATGTTTAAAGACTTAATCAACTTAAAGTAGAATTGATACAAAGGGAATGGAGTAATCTAGTCATGTTCTTTAAATCATTGTGTGCTTATAGGATACCTAGTCTTAGAAGTAGCAGCCTGGAGTCTGAGAGATGTTAGATGCAGTGGGTCTAAGACTAGGTTATTCCCATAGTGTGGTTGTGAGTAATAATATATTCAGTAATTTTTGTGTTTCTATAATCTACCCCACCCGGTCAGTAAGGGAAACTGACACCCCGGGGATTTTGAGCCCTGGGGGGGTGTTTTCCCCAACATTCTGATGGGAGGGATAATGGCTGAAAACCCCCTTTGGCCCCGCTCTCTTATCTTGGTAGATACTTGTGCTGGTAGGAAAAATAGTTAGTTTTCACCATATATGTGTTTAGAGGGTTGTAATGGCTTGTGGTTATTCCCACACATTTATTCTGGACATAGTATCCTATGGACTACTATAGTTGTAACGTTTATAGTCTGTGATGGATTGAGGATCCTTACTAGATGTATGGGATGTAATGGCTTCAGGTATAATACCCGACGTATGGTACACGTTATGTGAGCTGTGATGGCTCCTGTAACCTACCTGGTTAATTTTGGTTGTGAGGTTGGTGTGGTGCTTCGGCCAGGTGTCTACGGGCAAGCCTTTGTGTTGCACGGGGTGCATATTGTGGTGCTTTTCCTAGGTGCCTGCGGGAAAGCCTCTTTGGAGAGATATTCTTGGGACATGTGACGTTGGGGAAAAGCGGAAAACCAGTGGGAAGTAGTGGTGGGTACCCTTGATATTATTTACTATATTCTATATTCTTGTATTCTTTACTTGGTCAGAGTATCCATGGTGAGGTTGGGAACTTAATATACAAGATTAGGTGACGAGTTAGTTTCACTTGTTTTTCAATGTGCTTTATCTTGCTTTCATTACTTTTTCACGATAGGCTTCAGGGAGGATCCTACTAAGTATACTATTATACTCACCCTATGTATATATAAACTATTTTCCAGGTCACATGGAGCAGGTTGGAGATCAAAATGGTTTGTACTAGTTTGTGGTTGCAGGAGCTGTTCGGGCTTGTGGTTGCTGCTCTTTTTACTTTCTTTTGGGTACTTGCAGTTTTTCCACATTCAGTCGTAGTAATTTTTCATGGCATTACATATGTGCACTTGGGTTTCTTTAATATTTTAGTTCTGAGTTGGAGTTGGTTGGTGTCTATCTTATCTCACTTTTTCTCATGTGTTCTCTTAGAGGGTAATGCCTCCCATTTGTGTTTTTACTATACCCTCTATGCTAGTCTCCATCCTGGGGCCTACTGGAGGCAGGACATGGGGGTCATCATCTCTCTTCTCACATTGTCGGCCCAGGAGGGGTACACGTTGTGGGGAGGGGGTCATGACAGAGTGGTATCAGAGGCTCTATTTGAGGGATAAGATAGAGTTTCGAGTTAGGCACATGTGAGGTTGCATGGTTTTGTATGGAAACAGTTCCATTCATGTTTAGTACGTGAGGTAAACACTAGAGACTGGTTTATACATAAGTGTTTAGGGCCCCCTTTGATATGACGTACTAACATTTATGTTTACAATGGCTACTAAACAAGGTGATACTAGTTGCAGGGTAGAGACCTACGAAAGGATCAGGAATCATTCTTCATTGTGTATGTGATTGAATGGGTAGAACTTTGGATTAGTTAACTTAAAATGAATAAAAGAAACTGATTAATTAATTAATGTTGAGTCTTCCATATTTTAGGTTTAGGAGCTCTAACGGATTTTTATTTTACAGGTATGGCCCCAGGTCAACATCCTCATCAGGTTTGCACAGAAAATGTCCAGTAGGTTGTCCCAGCAGGTTGTCACAGGGTAGAGGTTGACGACGACGACACTTGGAGGAAGACACTCTGGGGGTTTCAGCACCAGAGTCGGCAAAAAAACAATGGCTCCATTTCAGATTCAGTCATGGAAGACTAGTTGGAGGAGGCCGAGACAGGCTTTAGTTTAATCCATGCTTGGAATGAGAAATGGGTTTCTTTAGCTATGATGATACTACGTGAAGCTGCAATGCATTGGTGGTTATTTTACCTCGGGGATCGTGAGCAGTCAGCAATCTCATGGGAGGAGTTCTGAGACAACTTTAGAGTTGAGTTCCTTTCTTTTTCTATGATGTCATCCAGTCGCCAGGAACTTCTTACCCTTCGACTGAGGAGCTCTACTGTTCGAGAGTTTGGAATCCGTTTCAGGAGCCTTTTATGATATGCTTCAGACCTGTTACCAGATGAGGAGGTCAGAGTGAGGCATTTCGAGGAGGCTTTGCATCCAGAGATCTAGCGCTTGGTTACCCCATTTATACTGAAGACATATCTTGAGGTACTGGAGAGGGAAGAGGTTGTTTAGAGGACTTCGTCCCGGACTGGATCATCATGAGAGGGGGATCGTCATGATTCCTCGCGAAGAAAAGATGTGGTCCGGGGTTCCCGGTTTTTAGGACAAAAGAGTTTTTGATCAGCTGGGGGTATGCCCCATCCCTTCACATCTCATTTCTCCGAAGGAAGCAACTCTCGGGCATATTCCAATGTATCAGGCACTTGTTTTTCGTGTGGTTGTCGAGTCTATCAGTAGCCGGAGTGCCCAAATTTTTAGATCGGTCATCGTGCACAAAGTGTTACACTTCAGGTTCCTCCTTTGAGGAAGTTCCAACCGAGGTTATAGTAGGAGCAGGTCGAATCATCTTTAGATCACCAGAGGGTAGATGGGGTAGATAGAGGACAACCCCAGAATGCCCCATATCCTCAAAGAGAAGAGAGCGGTCGTGGTGGTGGTCGTCATCAGGATCAGAGGGGTCGTGGAGGAGGTCGTGGCCATCTTCATGCTCTAGCATTTCCAGCTCCAGGCGATCCAGATGTCATTCGAGGTACCCTTTGCTTGTTTTCTACCATGGTTTATTCCTTGATTGATTCAAAAGTGACACACTCCTTCATATCACCTACCCTTTCCCATGCTTTACGACCTGAGGTAGAGAGGCTTCCAGTGCCCAGGGCGTTGACTACGCCAGTTGGAGGTCGAGACGACTTGTTTGAAGTTTTTAGAGAATGTGAGCTAGTGTTGGGGCCACACCTCTCATGGGGAGATTTCCTAGGTTGAAACATACAACCATATGATGTAATCCTTGGCATGGATTGGTTGTATTTGGTGCAGGATATCATGGATTGCTTTAGGATGATGGTCATTTTCGTTGGTGCGGATGGAGAGAAAGTGGTGTTTGTTGGTGAGTGAGATCCTTGGATGGGTCATAGGAGTGGTTCGTCCTTATCGTCGATGAAGGATGAGGTGATGTTGTGTTCCATGAGTTCCTAGACAATTTCATGGTAGTTTTCATCGATAACATCCTTGTGTACTCCATGTCTGAGGAGGAGTATGCAGAGCATCTACACGCCATTTTGGGAGTTGTTCGTCAACATCAGCTGTTTGGGAAGTTGTTGAAGTGTGAGTTTTGGGTTTGTGATGTCCTTTTCATGGGGAATTTTGTTTTACAATAGTGATTTTTGTGGATCCATCGAAGATAGAAGCAGTTGTGTCTTGGGCGTACCCCAAGATAGTGTCAGAGGTGCGAAGTTTCCTTGGTCTTGCAGGATACTACAGGAAGTTCGTAGAAAATTTCTCACGAGTTGTGACTCCTTTAACATCTTTGACCATGAAGGATGAGTCATTCATATAGACTGATCAGTGCCATGAAGCTTTTGAGTATCTAATAGAGAAGTTAGTAAGTGCTCTAGTCCTTTGTCTTCCAGCTTAAGGAGTTCATTTTGATGTTTTCTGCGATGCTTCACATCTGCGGTTAGGTTGTGTTCTCATGCAGCAGGGGTTAGTTGTTTCATATGGGCCTTTGAAGTTGCATCCCCCTGAATGTAAATATGCCTCCCACGATATTTAGTTGTCAGCTGTTGTGTTTTCTCTAATGTTTTGGAGACATTATCTCATTGGTGAGCATTTTGTGGGTTTCAGTGATCATAAGAGTTTGAGGTATGTTTTCTTTTAGCATGACCTGAACATATGACATCATCAGTGGATGGAGTTCTTACATGAATATGAATTTGAAATATCGTGTACACCTGGAAAAGGGAATGTTGTAGCTGATGTGCTATGCCAAAATTCATGTAGTGATGATGTGCTTGAATCCGGTGATTCATGGAGGGTAATAGAATAACTATCAGCATTAATCTTGTTATGGGAGAAGTTGGGGGTAGAGGTTGTTTTTTTCTGATGATAGTACATTCATCCCAGATGAAAAGTGTAGAAGAGTCTCGGTTGGGAGATCTAGAGGTGGAGGTCTAGAGAGACTGAGTTGTTTGTGGAGAGGCCAATTATGGTTGGTCTGAGGATGAACAACATCGATTGTTATACCATGGAAGGCTTTTTGTTCCCTTGACGATGCACAAGACAGTTCTCAGAGAGATTCATAGTTCACATTTAGCGGTACATCCTGGTGTTACAAAGATGTAACGAGCCTTGAGGAGTCAGTTTTGGTGGCCTGCGCTGAAGCGTGTGGTTGCAGAGTTTGTGTCTCGATGTTTAGTCTTCCAGAAGGTGAAGGTCGAACACAGTGTTCCTGGTGGTCTTCTCCAACCATTATAGATTCCTCAGTGTAAGTGGGAGGACATATCAATGGACTTTGATATAGGTTTACCACGAGCTCTAGGAGTACATGATGTTATCTGGGTGGTAGTGGATCATTTAACAAAATCAGCCCACTTTATAGCAATCAAGGAGTCAAGCTCAGTGGATGTTTTGTCGAGGCTGTATCTAGAGGAGGTGGTCAGAATTCATGGAGTCCCTAGGATGATCATTTCTGATCGAGATCCTAGTTTTACCTCCAGAGTGTGGAGAGGTCTCCAACATGATTTCGGTTCTCAACAATGCCTTAGCACTGCTTTTCATCCTTAAATGGATGGTCAGATAGAGCGAACCACCCAGACTCTTGAAGACATTTTACGCTCTTCTATTCTTTATTTCAGAGGTTCATGGATGAGGCACTTACCCTTGGTGGTTTGCTCTTACAATAATAGTTTTCACTCCACTATCAGTATGGCACCGTTTGAAGCTTTGTATGGCCGGCCTTCCCGTTCTCCTTTGTGCCAGACTGGGGTCGGAGAGTCTGCAATTTCAGGACTGGAACTAGTGCAGAATTCAACAGAGAAGGTTCAGGTGATTCGTGAGAGGATGAGGACTGCGAAAGATCATCAGAAATCATATGTTGATCAAAGGAGGATAACATTGGAGTTTAATGTAGGTGATCATGTGTTTCTGAAGGTGACTCCCCATCGTGGAAAGTAGTGGTTTGGTCGTGGGAGTAAGCTCTCTCCCCACATTGTTGGGCCTTTTGAGGTGTTAGATCATGTGGGAGCTGTGTCGTATCGAGTAGCACTTCCACCATAGTTGAGTTGGATACATGATTTTTTCCATGTATCACAACTCCGTCGTTATATTCATGATGACTCTCGCATCATCGATTGGGGAGAGATCGATGTTGATGATGATGAAACCTTTGAAGAGCGACCTATGGAGATTCAAGACCACAAGGAGAAGGGGTTTCATGGGTGTTCTATTCCTCTAGTTCATGTCTTGTGGCGACATAGTGGCTTGGAGGAGAGTACCTAGGAACTTGAGTCACAGATACATGCTCAGTACTCAGATTTTTTTGATGTTTAACTCTTTTCTTGTATCGATGTTGATTTTGTGGTGATGAAAAATTCATGTTTTTGAGATGGCTCCCTTGTTGTGTTGGTGGCTTGCTCCCTTTTGGGAGGTATCTTGATGGGTGGTTGTTTAGACCCTGTTTCTTTTTCTCTTATGGTGGGTTTTGGATTCACGAGGACAAGATTGTTTTGAGAGGTATCTGATGTAATGTCTCAAATCACTCTGGTCCATGAATTTGTGAAAATGTGGTGTTAAAGGTGTTCCATGAGGTCAAGGTAACTTATCCCCAACGCTTTTCCAAAATCATCCTTTTCGATGAACCATTTCAACAGTAGATAGCTGTGAACTGTAATGTCACCTGACGTCTTCATGTACTTTTGATATTTCGGACTACCCTTGTTTTGGAGTAGTGACTTGGGGATGCGTTTGGGTGGACTTTTTAGGGAATATAAATGGCAGTAGCTTTCGCACGTTCTGCGCACGGTTTTTCTAAACCGTCCGGCCAGACCGTGCATAGTTAATCATGGAGGCAGTGGCTAACACACGGTTAGCGCACAGTTTGTCAAACCGTGCGGCCAAACCATTCAAGGAGGGCTGACGAGGTAGTAGCGAACACACGGTTAGCACACGTTTTGTCTAACTGTGTGTTCAAACCATGCAGTCACTTAATCTAGATCCTAAAATTGTGGATCTCAACCGTTTTGCATATAACATTCTCGTTTAAGCTCTTAAGCATCCATAACTCGAAATTACCCTCCATGTAAGGTAAGAGAAACTCTACCAAGCACATTGAAGGTGATCTGAAGGCTTCTCTTGGCGAATCTAAGCCGGTTGCTTGAGGTATTTGATCGTTCTTCTTCATTCTTGATCAGTTTCTTAGATCCACTTGGATCTACATCCCCTATTCTCTAGGTTTCTTAGATATACACCGGTTATGGGTAGATCTAGGTGTGTGGGTGCCAAATATGTTGATATTTGGTCCTGGTTGTGTTAGGAGAAGAGATATAAGGAGTATTCTTGTAGAATCAACCCTGATTTCTTGTGCATTCTTCGTTTGTTGGGGTTTTCATAAAAAACCTTTAAGGTGGGGGATTCATTTCTTCTCTTTATTTTAGGTGCAACTGTATTGTTAGCATTTTTAATCCCACTAGATGAAAATGGAATTGAAATAATAAATATTGTGAACCAGATAAAAATTTTTATCGATCGTATTTTATTGCCTCATTTTTTTCTAGATAGTGAGATATCTATGCTTTATTTTTTTAGCTATTGTTCTTGATGGAAATCAGTAAAGAACGTAATCTGGGATTAGTTGATAATTGTTTGGATAAAGATAACGAGGCATGAATACAAATTTGGTTCTTTCTGTAATTTGATGTTAATAAAATTGGCATAGTTAGAATGTTTAATTTTTTGTGATAGCTTACTGGATTGGTTTACTGATGTTGGAACCAACAGATTATAAATCTATTCTTTCATGATGGATTAAAGAATTTGATTGTTTGATAATTCCTGGAAAGGTTCTGAGTTACCCTCTTGATTGTTCAAGGGTCGTAGCCCAATTTATTTGTGGTTGTTTTTCTTCATTCTTATGTTGAGACGTGACTCTAGAGGGGTGTTGTGGTATGTGGGGGCATAGAAGCCTTTTTCTTGTGGTAGAAGATGACACCTAGAGTGGAGAGATGCATCGGTTTATGCATGTGGGTGTTAGGGTGGACACTAGGGATGATGGAGTAGGATGGATGTGATTGTTAGATACTTGTTCGTTCTGTGGTTTCTTATATGCTTTACTTCTCCCCACTGTTCAAGGGATCTGGTCTTGCTTACCCTTCTTCCGAAATAGGTGAAGATGCATGGGGTATTCCACGTACTTTCTGTCTTTAGCTTCTCTAGAGAGGATAGGTCTCCACTCTTGTTATAGGGGGAAAAGACTCCATGTGTTGTACACCAACTCACCATGTTGATCCCCAATGTGTTAGTAGCATAGAATTCTTTTCTAGAATTCATGGGAATATGGGAAAGTGCTTCTGTAATGAAGATTTGAATAAATTTTGTTAACCCATGGGGTTGTAATTTGCTAGAACATAGTGATGAGGCAATAATTTTAAAGGGGCAGTTCACTTTGGGTGTGATGCTAATGAAATTTAATGTTGAATTTTTTATGGATAATTAATGTTTAAAGTCATAATCAACATAAAGTAGAGCTGATAAAAAGGAAATGGAGTAATCCAATAAAGTTCCTTAAATGGTTCTGTTCTTATAGGATACCTAGTCATAGAATTCGCATCCCGAAGTCTGAGAGACGTTTGCTGCAGTTGTTCTAAGACTAGGTTATTCCCATAGTGTGGTTGTGAGTTATAATATATTTTGTACTTTTTGTGTTTCTATATGCTACTCCACCCTATCAATAAGGGAAACTGAACCCCCGGGGATTATGATCCCTGGGGCGGGGTGTGTTTTCCCCAACATTCCGATGAGAGGGTGAATGGCTGACTACCCCCTTTTTCCACACTCTATTCTCTTTGTAGATACTTGTGCTGGTAGGCACAACAGTTGGTTTTCTCCATATATGTGTTTAGAGGGTTGTAATGGCATGTGGTTATTAACACACATATATTCTGAATATAGTATCCTATAAACCACTATAGGTGTAAGGTGAATAGGTTGTGATGGATTGAGGATCCTTACTCGGTGTATGGGCTGTAATGGCTTGAGATATAATACCCAACGTATGATACACATTATGTGAGATATGGTGGCTCCCGAAACCTACCTGGTTACATTTGGTTGTGAGGTTGGGGTGGTGATTCACCCAGGTGTCTGCGGGCAAGCCTTTGTGTTGCAAGAGGTACATATTGTGGGGCATCGCCCAGGTGTCTGCGGGCAAGCCTTTGTGTTTCAAGAGGTTCATATTGTGGTGCTTTTCCCATCTATCTATGGGAAGCCTTTTTGGAGAGAGATGCTTAGGACGTGCGATGTTGGGGCAAAGTGGTAATCCAGTGGGGAAGTAGTAGCAGGGTAACCTTGATATTCTTTACTATATGCTATATTCTGTTATGCATTACCTAGTGAGAGTATCCATTGTGAGGTTAGGAAATTAGTATACCGGTTTAGGTGACGAGTTAGTTTCACTTGTTGTTCACTGTGCTTTAGCATGCTTTCTTTACTTTTGCACGAGAGGCATATGGGAGGATCCTACTAAGTATACATTAACATTTTAATATAAATTATTTTAGGGATACCTTTATGTATATAGGGAAATTTTCAGATATCTCCCATAGTCTGCTCTAATTGTCATTATGTATACAGGTATGATTAAAAACATATAAAATTTTCAACATCTACTAAATAGTTACTTTTATATAGACTAGGATTTTTCTTAATTTTTTATATTTCATGATTCTTTCTATTTAGCATGTTCCTAATGTATTGAGATGATTTTTTTATGTATTCTACCTACTAATATTTTCTTTTCCCAATCCTTTCCAATAATTAATTTTAACTTATTTAGTTATTGATTCCATTATGATTTTATCACATGATCATCAACCATGGTGTTACCATGGTACTCAATTTATGTTTTTCTCACATAACATCTTGGACAACCAGTGTACCCATCTTCAAGTCTTCAATTATTGAAACTCTAAATACACATTATTAAAACATTACATATTCTTTACTTTTAGACAAGAAAATACATTCTCACACATTGAGGATATTATTAGTTTTATAGAGTTATAGAATTAGGACATAAAATATAAAAAACATCTCATAATCATATATATAGATACCACTAAAATAGAATCTATTTCATCAAAAATATAAAATATTTTAAATAAAACATGATTTCATTGAAAAATAATCATAAAAAATAATGTGAATTCCTTATTTCTATTAAACATACATAGAACCTATGAAAAACATTTATAGAACTTTTGATGAGCACAAAAATCACAGTTAGGGATATATAGAAAGAAATCATAAGTCAAGTGATAACATAAAAACATAATTAAACCCATTTCATAAAAACTAATTAGAATGCATAGAATCATCATGTAGTAAACTTGGGACATATTTATCATATCTCCCTTAGAATAACCAATACTCAAGGAATAACCTTTTGGGTAACTTCCATCTCCAGAGTACCCAATGCATTGGAGAGATATAATGGGTCTCACCATTCATATCTAAAGCTTTAATGTGCTCAACCCAACATATCTTGACCTATAATGGGATCAACCCAAAATATCTTGACTTATAATGGGATTAACCAAATATAACTACATCCAAGTAGCATATCATTGTAGTAAATCATCCTGAAATTAATATAACACACACATTATAGAAATAAATATATAATAATCATTTTCCATTTCATTAAAGAGTATTTTAAAAAGAATTTAAATGGAATGTACCTTACAAATATAATTTGAGTGATAATTAATATAATGGAATGGATATTTTTATACACTATAAATAAAAATAATACAACATAATATAAAAAATCATCATGTAAATAATCTCAATTAAACATAATGAATAAATTATAAGGTTAACCCAATGTATGGAAATTGGATTAAAATTCCCATCCCTTAGGTTGATCGTACTGAAAAAATTATTAAAGATCATGTATAATGGTTAATACATTGATATTAATACATTAATGAAGAATAATTATTTTTATAATACCTTATATTATCATTTTATGACATCATTCTACCCATTAATATATAATATTTTGTTCCTTCCGTTGTTTCGGGTGTGTTCTTTACATGATTTCCATGGACGGTTCGTAAAGGATTTCCCTATCAAATGGAATAAAAACTTTAAAAGTGAAAATATATGTTATTAAAAATTTTCCAAATTATTATATTATTCCATAAATCATTTTGGTTATTTTGTATGAGGATGAATCATTAGGTAAATCATTAGTTATAATCGTTTGTTTATTTTGGTGAATTTTGATCATTACGAGTGACATTTGTTTTATTAGTTAATAGTATGCATAAAACCCAGTTATAGATCATAATATATCATATAATATGTATAATATAATATTATCTAAACATATTAATGGATTTATGACCATATTTGAAGGATGTAAAAGACACATCCTCTGTGATGTCAGTAAATCAACACGTCACAGATGATGTTATTGTTATTAGAATAATTTGTAGGGGAGAAGAATTATGATGAATAATTGTTACATAAACATGATAAAAATATAATATATATCATATTTTATATTTCAATACACTTTGATAGGGGGAGGGGAATAGAGTATATGAAAAAAATAATTGAAAATAAAACCAATGAAATTGAAAGATGATTTTTACCTCTTGATCACTTATCCTTGAGATCCTTTTTAAGGCCATTAGTATTGGAATTTTGGTGAGCCAGGATGGTCTTGGATGTGGTTAATATCCATGGTAATAATATTGGGTAGAATTTAAACAATTATCAAAGATTGAGATGTGTTAGACGACAATGTTGTGAGGGCGGCATTTATAGTAGGGGAGAGGAAGGGTTTACATTATTTTAATCCTTGGTTTATTATTTTTGTCTTGGACAATTAATTATTTTTATTCTTGTAAAAATAACATTAATAAGTGAATGTTAGTTCAATCCAATTTCCTTTTACATAATTTATGACTCAAGCTTGATGAAGGAATTCAATTATTTAGTATATTTTGTAAATTATTGAATTTCACTATTCAAAAAATTCAAATATTTTAGATAAATCCCCAAAATACCCCAAACCATTTTTCGATGTTTAGAATTTTAAAATGAAATCCAATTAAAAAAATACAAATACAAATACATATACTATGATCGTATTTCCACTTATAAGATATATAAATTTTATTCATACATTCATGGGTGAGGTTAATATACATTTAGAAGATTTACTATTCAAAATGTAATATTACTATTCATAAGGGTAATTTATTATTCATAATGGTTTGTTTCTATTCACCAAAAATTATGTTGTTCCTATCAGTCTATAAATAACTTATTGATCACAACTGTATATGTCTATTTTTCAAAATTCCAAACACAAAAGCTGCAAAATTATGTTTAACGGCTAATTTAGAAACATATCATTAATACAATGTGTCATTATTTAAAGACCCAGTGTTTCTTGCATTAAATTAAATTTATTTTTAATAAAATAGGGTGTTACATTCTCCCCATGTTCTGGTAAATGCATCCTCACAATTTTTATTTATTTATTAAACAAGTGAGGGTACCATTTCATCATATCATTTTCTGATTCTCATGTTCCTTCTTCAATCATATCGTTTCTAAAAAAACCATTACCTAGTGGATTAACTTATTTAAAAATACATTCTATTTATGATCAATAATGTAAAGAGGAATCCATTCATAAGAAAGGTTCTCTTCTAGCTAAACTACTTCTACGCTCAAAACATGAGATGAATCTGGAACACAATTTCTCATTATCGAAACACGAATGACATCACATAATTGGAATAAACATAGTGGAAAAACTAATTAGTATGAGACTGGTACAATATAATCTCCAATTTTATATGGTCTAATAAAATGTGGAATATGACTTCATTTTTTAATAAAGATCATAACACTTTTCCAAGTATATATTTTATAAAAAAATGATCACCTACCCCAAATGAAATGTATTTCTTCCTGTTATCTGCATAAGTTTTATACCTATACTGAGCTATCCTCCAGTTTCACTTAATCATCTGAAATATTTCTACCATTTACTCCACTAATTCTTGCCTCATCAATATCCTTTCCCCAAATTCATCTCAAAATTGCGGAGTTTGACAGTGGGGTGATTGGGATTACTTGGGACAACTGCTCCGATCCTTCAATTGTAATGCCCTAACGACGATGGGGATGGCTAGTTCCCTCCCCCTTCCCACCGTTGGAAGGGGGAGTTTGTTCTATCCACATTCTCTCCATCTCTAAGATATCACTCCTTTATCCCCTTCTAAAACCCTTATTTTCTACCCCAATTTGTGTTCATCTCGTTAAGCCTGATGTTTCTTTTTTCACTCAATGACATGCCTCCACTTTCATTATCAACTTCAGAGTTTACAGAAGTGTCATGTATGTTTGATCATGCCATGGTGTATTACTCCCAATCTCACCAACCATCAGTGCATGAATTTGAATGGGTTTTTTGTTTTCGTGGGTTACATGACCGCACGACTGCTGGCCTCTTCAACAAACACCATATGATGGTCCAATTTTTCTCGGAAAGAAAATTTGATTTGTGCATGGAACAATGCCCATTAAAATGAAATGGATGCGGTTTCTACCACTATATATTGTCATGTTACTTTCACTTGAAATGTTATTATTTATTTGTTTCAATTTGGGTATGATTTCATTAACTCCCATTTATATATCAAAATTCTTAAATTTTACAGATTCAAGGAAATCTCGTATGATGATATATGTCTTCCAATAGAAAGACACGCTCTTTGAGTCACCTAGTTCAAACAGGGATATGTGTGGAAGTGGATGTATCAATCCCACTTGTGGAATGGGTTTGGATAGCTGTTGGGGAAGAACTTATGTGGTAGAAAGTTGTGGTTTTCAAGTCTTGGGTTGATTATTGCCCTTTGTGTAGGAAACTAGGACACCATTCCTCTTGTTTCCACTAGGGTGATTGGTATAGAAGATGAATTGGATTTGAGGGAAAATGATCTCATTTTCCCATTGTAGGGTTATGGTGTAGATCTTGATTTTTCCATATTGTAAAATACCAGACCGTCAAATGACTCGAAAGTTGTGGAAATTTTTTATCTCTTGAAATGAGAATTAGGGAAGCGCATGGTGTTTAAACACATCTCTCTTGATCCAAGTAATTATAAGGGGTGTCATGGGGTAGATCTCCTGAACATTAAGATGGATCCACCCCATTTAGAGGCACTGCATCTGAGAAGGGACCTGTAACATGAGGAGACAGTTATGGAGATAGATAACAGAAAAAGTGGTTCTTTTGGAATGGTTAGTACTATCTCGGTCCCCTATATTACAAATACATTTAGGAACGGAGAACTGGGTAATGGACTGATGAATGAAAAATATTCCCATACTAGTGGTGTTAGTACCCGTGCTGATGCAAAGGCTCTAGCAGGGAATCATGGTTATTATTATCTGAATAATGCTTTGTCTCTGAATCAAAGGGTGACTGATCATAACACAACATCAAAGGCAATCTAGATCCATAAACATTTATCCAAATTTAGTGGAGATAGTTTAAAGAATTCAGATATTAAAGAATGTAAAATATACATTCAAATATGGAAGTAGAAAAAGATTTGGTCAATGTTTTTGAAAGATAACGAGATTGGTGATAAAGAATTGGAATCACAGCCAACGGTGGATAATGAGAATGAATCTTAAGAGGAAAACATAGTAGGGTTAGGCTCAAGAAGTTGGAAACATGGAATTACTCTTACTGGGAACATTATTGTCTATAAATGGGAAAAAAATCATGACCTCTCAAGGATTACTCATATAATCCAATGACAATAGTTACTAGATCATCAGGAAACGTTATGAGGGTTGATGTTGAATGAAAACTGGGGGAGTACATAACGGTTGAAGGGTTCAAGAATGTATCTATAAATAGGGTAAATCAGTCTCCAACCATTGATAGAAAACAACTTGATGAAGAGCGGGATCATGTAGGAAAAGAAATTATTAGAGATAGAGTATTTGAAGAAGAAAACGGGAAATGTCTAAAACTCATTCTTCAATCCTAGGAATAACTGCTAGAAGGAGTTGATTGGATAAAAAATTCAAGAAAGAAGGTTAATAAAATTTATGAGAGAATTATTGAAGTTAATATCAGTGAGTAGAAGATGGAGTGGATCCATAAACAAGAACAAATTATGGCTAGAGGTTTCAACGAACAGAAAATCAACCTGGAGGAATTCATCATGACATGGAACCGAATGGATAATAATTTTGAATAACTTATCAACAATGAATCGAATATCCAAGTAACATCTATTCAATGGGAACTATATACGGTTGATAAAAATGGAAATATTAGTATGGTATTTGGAAAATTGGTGAGTTCCTTCAGTACGTAGAAAAATTTATTTTGTTATGTATAGTTCCCCACTAATTCCTTAAAGTGGATTTGATATAATTTTTTTTTTGGTGAAAGTGGAGTTCGATAGCGCATTCTATAAAATTCCTCAAAAGGTTTCATTTGTATAATTTAATGGAAACTTTTATTATAAGAAAACCCAACTAAAGAATGATATTGATCCCATCTTCCTTAGCAGTCCATTTAACATACTCAAAGAATATCCTCCAATGTGTATTTTTTCCCTCAGTCTATCGATTAGATTGAGGATGAAAATAAATTACAAAATTTAATTCTCTTCCCAATGAATTTTGTAGGCCTTTCTTGAATTTATATGTGATCCGAGGATCAAATTCACATAAAATAGAAAGAGTAACTCCATGAAACCTAAATTCTCTTTAAGTTATAGTCGATAAATCTAATCCAAAAACATAGTATCTCGAATAGGAAGTAAATGTGCAGATTTAGTCTGAGGATCAATAGTAACTGAGAATAAATTGTTAGAACAAGATATCTTTTGAAGTACCAAAAAAAGTATATGGATATATTTTCCCAGTTCCATTATGGAACTGGTAATGGTTGAAGAATACCCTTTAGTAACAGTCGCTCTTCTTTAAGTTGTTTGCATGTCAAACATTTCATTGAAAAATCATAAATATATTGTTTCATTCCATCCCAGTGGTAATACTCTCGAATATGTCTGTACATCATTGTGATTCCTTGATGAACTGAAAATGGAGAATTGTGTGCTTTACATAACAATTATTTCTTCAAATGAGAATCAAAAGGAACACATAATTTCTTCCCAAACCACAAAACACAATCCTTATCGAGGTTAAATTCTAGAAATATTCCCATTTAAACCAATTCTACCTTTTTTCCTTACTCATCATCTTATTTCTATTCTTTTTTATATTCTGTCTGATTGAGATAAATGTACTCAATCCTGAAAAAAATGTGGAATTTCGTGTACAAAATAATTCCAATCCAAGTGTTATCAAATAATTAACCAAAGGGTCACAATATAAACATATAATGGTAAAAGAATCATTACTTCTCTAAATCAATTCATTAACCCTTAAAAATTTCAAGGAAGGTGATCAATTGTTCTATCATAATCCATGATTAGTTTTAGCCATCTCTTATGTCTCATGTTTAATTCCTTCAGAGTATATATATACTTCTAACTTTTATGGTCAATATATATTTCACATTATACTTATTATAGATGATTCCACCAAATTTTTAATGGAGAAAACAATAGAAGATAATTCTAAATCATGTTTAGGGTAAATTTAACTCATCTGGTTTCAACTGACGTAAGGAATAAGAAATTACCTGATCAATATACATCCAAACAAAACCATGTCCCTTCAATGAAGGATCATTCTATATTAAAAATTCACACTTCTGTAATGTAATGTAAAAACTAGATAATTAACCAATCATCTTTTTAATTCTTAAAAATAATCATCGTATGATTTTTTTCCAGATGAATTTTACTACTTTTTTAGTTAACTTAGTCAGTCAGATAGATAACCATGCAGAGATTTCAAAAAAAATCTAGTAATAGCCTCCTAAACAAAGAAAACTATGAATCTCAATTTCATTTTTGAGTCTTTTCCATTCTTAAACAACTTTTATTTTAGTAGTATCTAGATTTGTACTATCTATCAAAACAATTTTACTGAGGAAAGAATTTTTTTGCATCCAAAATTCAGACTTGCCGAATCTCCCATAAATTTTATATTTTATGGTATGGAAAACAACAATTATATGTTTTCCATGTTCCTCATTAGTTATTGAATATACAATAATTTCATCAATAAACTCAACCAGAATCTTATCCATGAACTCATGAAATATTCTATCCATAAGATCCATGAATAAAACAACTACATTAGTTAACCCAAATGACATAACTACAAATTCATAATGATCATATCTAGTATAGAACAAAATATTTGGAATATATGTTTCCATTACATTCATCTGATGGGACCCCGAACTCAGGTCAACCTTCAAAATATATTGTGCTCCTTGGAGCTGATCAAACAAATCATCGATATGAAGTAAAGGAAACTTGTTTTAAAAATTATTTCTATTCAAGAATCTATAATCAATTCAAATCCTAACTAAACTATATTTATTTTTAACAAACACGAAAAGATCACCCAATGGTGATGTGTTTGGTTGAATGAAGCCCTTATCTAATAATTCCTACAACTTCTATTTTAATTCCAAAAGTTCCATTTGACTTATTCTATTAGGGGTTTAAAAATTGTCTTAACATCAGGAACTAAGTCAATAGTAGACTCATCCTCTCGATCAAGAATAACAATAGACAAATAATTAGAAAAGACATCCAAATATTCATTTACCACTAACACATCATTAATTATTATAGTTCCATTATATTCAAAAATATGAATAAGATAAGATTCATTCCCATATTTTATTAGTTTCATAGTTTCCAGATATGTTATCAATGGTATGGTCTCATTCTTGTACATAAACAGAAATTCATTCTAAAAAATCTTCTTTTTATCTAAAATCTATCTTATCATGATAAAAAGAAATCTATTATATACCCATAATAACATCAAACTCCATTAGAGGCAAAACAACAAGGTTTATAGTTAAACTCTTTCTGAATACCAGGATAGTTATATTATTATAATTTCTTTTCACCAAAATATTTACACTAGTTATTTTTAACGTGAGTTGTGGTTTCATTTCATGAAGTTGAATTCTGATTTTCACAGAATATTTCTTAGAAATGAAGGAATGATGAGACCTAGAATCAAAAAACACCATTGAAAAATCATTAAAAACATGAAATGTACATGATAACACCTTATCTAATGGCTCAACATCTATTGAAGTGTATGTAATGAATTTTACCAAACCTTCTTCTTCCAATCTTGCTAATTTCCTTCCTGAGTGACTAGTTTCAGACACACATTAGTAAAATGACCCAATTATTCACTATTAAAGCATCTCACCATCAGCTTATCATTAATTTTCAGATCATTTTTTGTAACAACCGTAGATTTTATAAGAATTATTCATTTTAATTTCATTGATGTCATGTGTTGTACGCTACAGCAAAATTAGCTTTTGCTATATGCAACACCATATTAGCTTGCAGTATACGCAACAGTATTCTTGGCTCGTGTTACACACAATTTCAAGTTCATTTTGTATAAATTATTCTAAAAAACATTAATTATATATTTGTTTAAATGTATAAATTAAATAAGTTTTGAATTAAGTTATACGCAACACCAATAGGATCTTTCACTACACGCATGTCACGACCCTCCCTCGGGGTCCGTGCCGTGACTACCCCAAGCCCGCCTTCCATAGGCCAGGGGCTGGCGACTAGCACCAAGGCGTAAATCCCGGTAAAAAGGGAAGGCATTGCCTTTGTAAAGTAAACAAACACCCAGAGTAAGCAAGCGGAAAGTAACACTAAGCAAAAACAGAGTACAACTAAAAGTGCGGAAAGTAAAAAGGGGCCGGAAATACAAGCCCAACTGTAAAGTACAACTCGAAAGGGAAAACAGCGACTGAAAAGTAAAGCTGCTATGCTGAGATGTCCACTGGAAATTCCACCTGAAGGGTGGGTACAGATAGCTCCTCTGCTCCTCGGGTCCCGCCATCCGCTCCGAGTATGCCCCGCCCAGTGGTCCACCTCCGGGTACCGCCTCGTCGTATAGTCCACCTCCAGGTACCGTCCAGTCCTCGAACCTTCGGCTTCTGTCAGCACTGTCCGTCGTCTGCAACCAACACAACGAGGTGCGGGAATAGCCCGTGTATGGGTGAGTATAACGATACTCAGTAGGGACCCCGAGACCCTCAAGGTCTCACTAAAACCAACAAGGATAAACACAAGAAGATCTCAACAGATAAACTCTACTTAGGTATATGCCCATACATATACCTAAGTTATCAAGTAACCCATCTCAATCATGAGGAAACACAAGGATTGTGAAAACGACGGATAACCACTACCCGGGTATATGCCCATACATATACCAAAGTTAGCAAGTGACCCATCTCAATCATGAAGTAAACACAAGGTCAAAAGTCTCAGCTCAAACCAGGATTTTCATTATCGAAACCGTAACTGCTGAAGAGCTCCGTCTCTGGAGTGTGCAGTGGTCCTGTCACGACTCCGAGGTACTGCTCACTAACCTAAGACTGCTGAAGTACTCCTCCTGTCGAGTACTGCGGGCCAGCCACCCAAACACAGTAGTGCTTCCCGCCGAGGTATGTCACCCAAACTCCGTAGTGCACACCCCCTAGTAGCCTGCTGAGGTACTCTCCGGACGAGCACCGCGGGTCTGCAATGTCACACAGGTAGTGCTCCGTCCGCCATGGGTCTGCACCTCAGAAAGTAGTGCTCCGTCCACTGGGCTAGTCGACTCACTCCGAGTCGAGTCGGTCAAGCAGTCGTCAGGTCTCAGCCAGCTACACGGTCTCCGTACTTCGCACGCTCGTCACTGGGAGGGTCCGCTCCACGAGCTACAGGTCGATACTCCAAGTATCTCAAAGTCCCACGAAGAAGTGTCTCAAAAGTCTGTCTCGTCACAGGGGTCTCAACGCAACAGACGGCGCGTCGATCGGATGCCCGGTCTGTGAGTTATTAGCCTTTTCGTCCCAGGGGCCCGGTTGGTTTCGAGTGCGAACCAATCCCGGCCGTATCTCAACTGTACCCCGAACTCCCATAGGGTATACTCATAGGGACCGTTAATAAACGTAAACACCAACGCCGCTGACGGTTCGTCAAACGGACGTCCTGTCTGAAAGATATCAGCTTTTCCGTTCCAGGGGCCCGGTTGGATTTCGGGTACAATCCAACCCGGCCATACTCCGACTGTATCCAAAACTCGGGCGGAGTATGTCAAAAGTTCCGTCTCATCAAGAGGAAGTCAACGAAACAGACGGCGCGTCAATCGGACGCCCGGTCTGTTAGTTATTGGCTTTTTCATCTCCGGGGCCCGGTTGGTTTTTAAGGCAAAACCAACCCGACCATACTCCACCTGCGTCCAAACCTCGGGCGGAGTATGCCAAAAGATCCGTCTCATTAAGAGGAACGCAACGCGACTGACGGCGCGTCAATCGGACGTTCGTGGCTCAAGATATGAGCGTTCCCGCTCCGAAGGCCCGGTTGGTTTCGTGAACGAACCAACCCGGCCGAACTCAAAGTAATCTGAAACCTTGAGTGCGATATACCGAAACGACCGTCTCGATCCAAGGATTGTGTTGCCGCAGACGGTTCGTCATTCGGAGGTCCGAGACTCAAGTTATGAGCCAAAAACCAAAACTGGTTCGAAACGGGGGGGTCCGGGTCCAGGCCGACCCGGCCCGACCCCCCCCCCCCCCCCCCCCGGGGCGGCGGCGGTGGCGGCGGCGGCGGGCCGCGGTGGCGGCGGCGGCGGGCCGCGGTGGCGGCAGCGGCGGGCCGCGGAGGCGGCGCACGCGGGGGCTAAGCCCCGCGGTTTGACAAGGCGGCACGGCTTGTGCCGTGCCTTTGCAACAATCGGCCCCCACGTGGGGGCCGATTTAAAATGAAGAACCGGGGGGCTGTTGCCCCCCCTCCTCCTTAAAGAACTGCCCCCCTCTTAAAGAGGGGGGTTTTCAAGGGTTGGCCGGGGAATTAAATTCCCCGGTTTTAAGTCATCCGGCCGGCCAGCTGGCCGGCCGGTTTTCTCAAACGGGACCGGAATTTCCGGTCCCCTTCTTCGGCTTCCGACGCCGGCGGCCCGGCCGCCGGTCTTCCCTTCCGCCGCGGCCCGGAACCGGCCGCGGTCTCCTCGTCCCGCCGCAGCCCGGAACCGGCCGCGGTCTTCTCGTCCCGTCGCGGCCCGGAACCGGCCGCGGTCTTCTCGTCCCGTCGCGGCCCGGAACCGGCCGCGGTCTTCTCGTCCCGTCGCGGCCCGGAACCGGCCGCGGCGTTCGTCATCCGGCGCGGTGCGACGGCACCGCGCCCCTTCGTCGTGCTTTGATTCTTTTCAACGCGGCGCGACGGCGTCGCGTTCTTGAAGTTTCTACCTCGGCGTGGCGCGACGGCGCCGCGTAAAATAAACGCACGGTAAACCGCGTGGTGCGACGGCACCACGCCACTTTGCTTCCATCGCAAGAATTAAACATGAACGATGGAGGGGGTTCGGCCGTGTTCATGCGGTCCGGCCCCCCTCACGTTAAGCAATAACGCATCTTAAAATAATCAACATCCCCACGTTAGTTATACGAACCACGAGCAAGAAAAGAAAAAGGAAACCAAAGTGAAATCAACAACCCCTACCTCGGGTTTAAGATTCGAAGAATCGTCTACGTTCCGCGGAAGACGGCGTCGCGGAGGTCGGGCGTCGCGGTCGTCGTTCGTCAAATCCGTTGACGAAGAGATATGCCCGAAGAGATACGTCGTTGGCGAAACTTGCACGCCGACGAAGGTTGTCCGAAGAAGAGGTGGCGTCCCCTTCGTTGTCACAGAAGACGAAGAAGAGCGGAGCGACGTTCTTCGTCGGAACTTGAGCGTTCTACGTCAAGTCTCGAGGAAAGTCAAAAAAAAGGAAACAACGAACTCAAGAACCCTTACCTTGATAGTCGCACGTTGACGGAGTCGTGGAATATCGGTGTCGATCCCTTTGACGTCGAAGGAAGAGTCGTTGTCGAAGGCGTTCATCGCGGAAAACCGTCGCGGAAGAGATGACGCGGAAGAAGTACGTCACGTCGCGGATATGGCGTCGCGGGAAGACCGTGTTCTTCGGCGAAGAAGTTCTTCGTTGAAGAACGGGGTTCTTCGTGTTCTTCGTCAAGTTGAAGAAGAAGAAGAAAAGAAAAGCTTCCAAAGCTCTCAAGAAATCCTCCCAAGGGTAAAAGAAACTCCTAGAATAATATAAGCTTTAACTTATATTATTTCATAACTTAACCACAAGAATTTCAAAGGTTTGAAATTCAAAAAGGGTTTAACTCCCTTAATTAACTCACTTATTTAATATACATTAATTGTATAATTAAATAGAAGTTAACTTGTCAAGCCATTAAGAGGGAGAGAGGGGAGTTGAAAAGGTGGGGGTTCGTGTGGGCCCCACCACACTTAATCCTCCCAAGGGAGGTTAAGTGGGTGTGGGTCCCACTTCCAACCTCCTTTGGTAGGACTTTAACAAACTAAAAATAAAATTTGTCTTACACAAATTTTATTTAACTCAACTGAAAACCCCAAAACTTAACTTACAACCCGCAACAAACGCAACTCCCGAAAAGGTCTCATTAAGCGAATATCGGCGTTGCGAGTTCATCGGTGCCCTCGGATTTCAATTCCGAGCACCGGATCAAAAGTTAGGAAATCCCGCTCGTTCTTTCACTGAAGGTACCCGAGCCAAACTTCGGAAATTAATTCCGGGCACTCCGGGCCTCGGAATCAGGTGCCGTCTGAAACCGCGCTCTTGTAAAATTCTAAAGAAAATTAAGAAAAAATTTTCCTTGAATTTTACGGGTCTTTACATTACTCCCACCTCTGGGATTTACGTCCCCGTAAAGCTACATCAATAACTAGGGAAACAAAAGAGGGTACTGAGCACGCATCTGAGCCTCCCGCTCCCATGTGCTCTCCTGGAGATTCCTGTGCCGCCATCTGTTGCGCACAAGAGGAATCGATCGCCCATGTAGGACCCGCTTCTGTCGATCCACTATCTTCACCGGAACCTCCGTAAAAGTCGTCCCATTGTCAACGTCAAGCTCCCCATGGTCAATGATGTGCGTCGGGTCGTGCACGTATCTCCTCAGCTGGGATACGTGGAAGACGTCGTGCACCCGGTGCAACTGAGGTAGTAGAGCCAGGCGATAAGCCACCTCGCCAATCCTGCTGAGGACCTTGAAGGGTCCGATGAAGCGCGGAGATAACTTGTCGCCTCGGCCAAATCTCCGAATACCACGTCGAGGTGAGACCCGCAAGAAGACGTGGTCACCATCCTCTAACTCTAGTGGCCTCCGCCTCCTGTCAGCGTATGACTTCTGCCGGCTCTGTGTTTTCCTCATCCGCTCCTGGATGACATGGACCTCTTCTGACGTGGCCCGGACCATCTCTGGTCCCACAAGAGCTGCGAGATTTCTTCTTTGCCGATAAGAGAAACCTGGTCTCATCCCCTGGATGAACCACATTCTTTTCCTAAAACAGTCAATCCTAACATGGATGATACTAATCCATACCAAGGATGACGTCGTAAGGCCTCGACGCTACTACTAAGAGATCCAACCGTTACTCTCGCCTCCAAGGGTTGAGTCACACTGTCGGCATCAGTGTGTGGTAACTGGGTCTTCTCCAGTAGATGTCTCACAAGTGAGGGTCAAGTCAACAGTCAACTGGAACCTCTTAGTAACATCACAAAAGAGGACAGGAATGAAAACATTACAAAGGTATGCGTCTTTTATTATTGCAGCTCATAATACAAGACGCTACACAAAAGCAACATCAACATGGAACTAGAAGTACAAAAGACGTATCCACTAGTTCCTCCCATGTCCACCTGCTCCCAGAGCTCCAGCATTTGTCGCTGCCTCAACCTCGGTGGCTCCCTCCAAGCCTGCGGATCGAGGAGTCGGACAGTCACGTGCCAGGTGACCCTTTCCGCCACAGGAGTAACATTGTCCGTTTCTGGCACGCATGGCTCTGACCCCACCTCGGGTGCCCCGCACCACCGGTCCTAAAACCCGAGATCGCCCAACTGCTGGTCTGGTCCTCCTGGACCTCTGCATCATCTGTCTACTACCCACAGATGACTCGGCTTCTGATCGAAAAACACGCGGTAAAGGCAGAATCTCCTGTACACGCTCGGGGTGTAGAGATACTGGCACAAACTCCACCCTGAAGAAGGTCTCGAAGTCTTCCCATGCGAAGTTCATCTCATCGCAAAACTGAAACAAGTGGCTCCACCACCTACCTGCTGCTGCGTGTAGTAGGCTCGCAGCGAGGATCACCATGAGGTCTGCTGGTGTCCTCACTAGCCTAAACACTCGTACCACTGCCTCCAGCCAGTCCTCTGCAGCCTGGGGATCCGTCTCCCCGCGAAACCTGGGCGGTCGCTGGCGCTGAAACTCATGCAGTGCGCTGAGGCGACGTGCATCGTCAGCGGCTGCAGCTGGAAGCATCGGGGGCTCGGCGGGTAGAGCTACCGCCGGTGCCACTGCTGACAAAGGGCTCTGCACCGAGGCCTCGTCGCTCGGTGGGCTGTCGTCACGTTCGATTCTCGGAACCCTAACTGGCTGCCGTCGTGGGGCCATTCTGAAAGAAACAACGTAACACGATCAAACGATTATACCTGGTGAGCTGACCTGGTTTGAGCTGTTTTAAGGGGAAAAACCTTTGAAAACACACACGCAATTAGTGTTTTCGTGCACAAAGTCGGAAATCAGTTGTCAGGGTCCTGGTGTATGGATACGTCGGCCGCCCGCACCAACACTGGACTCCCTGAACTGAAAACCACACTCGGTACCCTTAACACTATCGCTTCACAGAAAGAAAGATCAGAGTTATAAGTTCTGCGGTAGAACCGAACTCCTCTGATACCAATTTGTCACGACCCTCCCTCGGGGTCCGTGCCGTGACTACCCCAAGCCCGCCTTCCATAGGCCAGGGGCTGGCGACTAGCACCAAGGCGTAAATCCCGGTAAAAAGGGAAGGCATTGCCTTTGTAAAGTAAACAAACACCCAGAGTAAACAAGCGGAAAGTAACACTAAGAAAAAACAGAGTACAACTAAAAGTGCGGAAAGTAAAAAGGGGCCGGAAATACAAGCCCAACTGTAAAGTACAACTCGAAAGGGAAAACAGCGACTGAAAAGTAAAGCTGCTACGCTGAGATGTCCACTGGAAATTCCACCTGAAGGGTGGGTACAGATAGCTCCTCTGCTCCTCGGGTCCCGCCATCCGCTCCGAGTATGTCCCGCCCAGTGGTCCACCTCCGGGTACCGCCTCGTCGTATAGTCCACCTCCAGGTACCATCCAGTCCTCGAACCTTCGGCTTCTGTCAGCACTGTCCGTCGTCTGCAACCAACACAACGAGGTGCGGGCATAGCCCGTGCAGGGGTGAGTATAACGATACTCAGTAGGGACCCCGAGACCCTCAAGGTCTCACTAAAACCAACAAGGATAAACACAAGAAGATCTCAACAGATAAACTCTACTTAGGTATATGCCCATACATATACCTAAGTTATCAAGTAACCCATCTCAATCATGAGGAAACACAAGGATTGTGAAAACGACGGATAACCACTACCCGGGTATATGCCCATACATATACCAAAGTTAGCAAGTGACCCATCTCAATCATGAAGTAAACACAAGGTCAAAAGTCTCAGCTCAAACCAGGATTTTCATTATCGAAACCGTAACTGCTGAAGAGCTCCGTCTCTGGAGTGTGCAGTGGTCCTGTCACGACTCCAAGGTACTGCTCACTAACCTAAGACTGCTGAAGTACTCCTCCTGTCGAGTACTGCGGGCCAGCCACCCAATCACAGTAGTGCTTCCCGCCGAGGTATGTCACCCAAACTCCGTAGTGTACACCCCCTAGTAGCCTGCTGAGGTACTCTCCGGACGAGCACCGCGGGTCTGCACTGTCACACAGGTAGTGCTCCGTCCGCCATGGGTCTGCACCTCAGAAAGTAGTGCTCCGTCCACTGGGCTAGTCGACTCACTCCGAGTCGAGTCGGTCAAGCAGTCGTCAGGTCTCAGCCAGCTACACGGTCTCCGTACTTCGCACGCTCGTCACTGGGAGGGTCCGCTCCACGAGCTACAGGTCGATACTCCAAGTATCTCAAAGTCCCACGAAGAAGTGTCTCAAAAGTCCGTCTCGTCACAGGGGTCTCAACGCAACAGACGGCGCGTCGATCGGACGCCCGGTCTGTGAGTTATTAGCCTTTTCGTCCCAGGGGCCCGGTTGGTTTCGAGTGCGAACCAATCCCGGCCGTATCTCAACTGTACCCCGAACTCCCATAGGGTATACTCATAGGGACCGTTACTAAACGTAAACACCAACGCCGCTGACGGTTCGTCAAACGGACGTCCTGTCTGAAAGATATCAGCTTTTCCGTTCCAGGGGCCCGGTTGGATTTCGGGTACAATCCAACCCGGCCATACTCCAACTGTATCCAAAACTCGGGCGGAGTATGTCAAAAGTTCCGTCTCATCAAGTGGAAGTCAACGAAACAGACGGCGCGTCAATCGGACGCCCGGTCTGTTAGTTATTGGCTTTTTCGTCTCCGGGGCCCGGTTGGTTTTTAAGGCAAAACCAACCCGACCGTACTCCACCTGCGTCCAAACCTCGGGCGGAGTATGCCAAAAGATCCGCCTCATTAAGAGGAACGCAACGCGACTGACGGCGCGTCAATTGGACGTTCGTGGCTCAAGATATGAGCGTTCCCGCTCCGAAGGCCCGGTTGGTTTCGTGAACGAACCAACCCGGCGGAACTCAAAGTAATCTGAAACCTTGAGTGCGATATACCGAAACGACCGTCTCGATCCAAGGATCGCGTTGCCGCAGACGGTTCGTCATTCGGAGGTCCGAGGCTCAAGTTATGAGCCAAAAACCAAAACTGGTTCGAAACGGGGGGGTCCGGGTCCAGGCCGACCCGACCCGACCCCCCCCCCCCCCCCCGGGGCGGCGCGGCGGCCGGCGGCAGCGGCGACGGCGGCGCGGCGGCGGCAGCGGGCCGCGGCGGCGGCGGCGGCGGCGGCGGCGGTCCGTGGCGGCGGCGGCGGCGGCGGCGGCGGTCCGCGGCGGCGGCGGCGGCGGCGGTCCGCGGCGGCGGCGGCGGCGGCGGTCCGCGGCGGCGGCGGCGGCGGCGGTCCGCGGCGGCGGCGGCGGCGGCGGTCCGCGGCGGCGGCGGCGGCGGCGGTCCGCGGCGGCGGCGGCGGGCCGCGGCGGGCCGCGGGGGCGGCAGCGGCGGGCCGCGGGGGCGGCGCACACGGGGGCTAAGCCCCGCGGTTTGACAAGGCGGCACGGCTTGTGCCGTGCCTTTGCAACAATCGGCCCCCACGTGGGGGCCGATTTAAAATGAAGAACCGGGGGGCTGTTGCCCCCCCCCCCCCTCCTTAAAGAACTGCCCCCCTCTTAAAGAGGGGGGTTTTCAAGGGTTGGCCGGGGAATTAAATTCCCCGGTTTTAAGTCATCCGGCCGGCCAGCTGGCCGGCCGGTTTTCTCAAACGGGACCGGAATTTCCGGTCCCCTTCTTCGGCTTCCGACGCCGGCGGCCCGGCCGCCGGTCTTCCCTTCCGCCGCGGCCCGGAACCGGCCGCGGTCTCCTCGTCCCGCCGCGGCCCGGAACCGGCCGCGGTCTTCTCGTCCCGTCGCGGCCCGGAACCGGCCGCGGTCTTCTCGTCCCGTCGCGGCCCGGAACCGGCCGCGGTCTTCTCGTCCCGTCGCGGCCCGGAACCGGCCGCGGCGTTCGTCATCCGGCGCGGTGCGACGGCACCGCGCCCCTTCGTCGTGCTTTGATTCTTTTCAATGCGGCGCGACGGCGTCGCGTTCTTGAAGTTTCTACCTCGGCGTGGCGCGACGGCGCCGCGTAAAATAAACGCACGGTAAACCGCGTGGTGCGACGGCACCACGCCACTTTGCTTCCATCGCAAGAATTAAACATGAACGATGGAGGGGGTTCGGCCGTGTTCATGTGGTCCGGCCCCCCTCACGTTAAGCAATAACGCATCTTAAAATAATCAACATCCCCACGTTAGTTATACGAACCACGAGCAAGAAAAGAAAAAGGAAACCAAAGTGAAATCAACAACCCCTACCTCGGGTTTAAGATTCGAAGAATCGTCTACGTTCCGCGGAAGACGGCGTCGCGGAGGTCGGGCGTCGCGGTCGTCGTTCGTCAAATCCGTTGACGAAGAGATATGCCCGAAGAGATACGTCGTTGGCGAAACTTGCACGCCGACGAAGGTTGTCCGAAGAAGAGGTGGCGTCCCCTTCGTTGTCACGGAAGACGAAGAAGAGCGGAGCGGCGTTCTTCGTCGGAACTTGAGCGTTCTACGTCAAGTCTCGAGGAAAGTCAAAAAAAAAAGGAAACAACGAACTCAAGAACCCTTACCTTGATAGTCGCACGTTGACGGAGTCGTGGAATATCGGTGTCGATTCCTTTGACGTCGGAGGAAGAGTCGTTGTCGAAGGCGTTCGTCGCGGAAAACCGTCGCGGAAGAGATGACGCGGAAGAAGTACGTCACGTCGCGGATATGGCGTCGCGGGAAGACCGTGTTCTTCGGCGAAGAAGTTCTTCGTTGAAGAACGACGTTCTTCGTGTTCTTCGTCAAGTTGAAGAAGAAGAAGAAAAGAAAAGCTTCCAAAGCTCTCAAGAAATCCTCCCAAGGGTAAAAGAAACTCCTAGAATAATATAAGCTTTAATATATATTATTTCATAACTTAACCACAAGAATTTCAAAGGTTTGAAATTCAAAAAGGGTTTAACTCCCTTAATTAACTCACTTATTTAATATACATGAATTGTATAATTAAATAGAAGTTAACTTGTCAAGCCATTAAGAGGGAGAGAGGGGAGTTGAAAAGGTGGGGGTTCGTGTGGGCCCCACCACACTTTATCCTCCCAAGGGAGGTTAAGTGGGTGTGGGTCCCACTTCCAACCTCCATTGGTAGGACTTTAACAAACTAAAAATAAAATTTGTCTTACACAAATTTTATTTAACTCAACTGAAAACCCCAAAACTTAACTTACAACCCGCAACAAACGCAACTCCCGAAAAGGTCTCATTAAGCGAATATCGGCGTTGCGAGTTCATCGGTGCCCTTGGATTTCAATTCCGAGCACCGGATCAAAAGTTAGGAAATCCCGCTCGTTCGTTCACTGAACGTACCCGAGCCAAACTTCGGAAATTAATTCCGGGCACTCCGGGCCTCGGAATCAGGTGCCGTCTGAAACCGCGCTCTTGTAAAATTCTAAAGAAAATTAATAAAAAAATTTCCTTGATTTTTACGGGTCTTTACAACGCATCCCTGACATGGCTTGCATTACACGCAATGGCGACCTTCCACAATAGCATGTGTAGTATGCAATACCAGGTTTCACTAAACAATGATATATTGTTATAATTTTATTATGGACCAACCATTATGAATAGTATTAACTAAATTTTGAATTTTATAACATTATTACTCATCTTAAACATTTTCTAGAACAAGGTATGAGAACAAAATAAATTGTTCAGGTAAAATAAGTATTTTTAAAAAAAATGCAGTTTTGCCACCTTTTGATGGCGCACCCACATTAAATATAGTTTTTTACATGTTTATAAGTTCAATTTGAAAAAATAAAATTCTTCTTTGGAATTATGATATAAAAATTTACTTTGTATAAAATTTTCATATTATTCTGATAACTTTCATATTTTGATGAATAATAATAGCATGCTATATTTTAATTATAAACAAATTTTTTCATCGCAATAATTTATATGGTTAAATGATAATATTGAATGGTTTTAAAGTATAAATAGAATATATTTTTACCATTTAATATAATTTATTTCATTACCATTTATTTTACATTGAATTAATAGGTAAAAACATTTCAATCTTTGGAAATGTTTTATCTTTTAAAACTGTTTTCTTAACAACCAGATTAATTTAAAATTAATTACTAAAACTTCTATGTTTTGAATTTCGAAAAATGGATTCCATATTTGAATTCAGTACGTCAAAATTTTGTTAATAGGTTATTTTTATTTTTTTGATTTTATGAATAGTAACTACTGCAATTTGTTTTACTGTAGTTAAAGGTAAATCGGGTAATTAAGGGTAAAAACATGATTATAAAATTACCCTAACACCTCGAAATATTCTATTGGATGACTCAAAGTCGACCCGTATCCATTAAGGGTTGGAATAGATTCATTTTCAGGACTTTTTAGAATGAAAATAATTCTATTATTATTAAAACCAAAGAAAGTGACATCATGTCACTCTCTTAAATATTATAAGTATAATAATTTTCATTTAGTGATAACCTTTATGAAACTTCTAACCTAAATAGTCTACAGAAAGATAATAATGTTATATACCTTAGTTGATTTTATTTTTAATTTTTAGGGATTATATAATTAGCATTAATGGTGGTACAATAGTGATGTTGATATTATTTTATTGATTGAAATATAAAATAAATAGTTTTTAAAATATTTAAATAAATATGGTATGAAATATTTAATATTCTACAAAAATTTTCTAGATAAATATGACATCTTAATAATCTATGAAATATTTTAGTTCGAACATATCTTCTGTGTGGATTTTATTTAAATTCAAATAATTGAAAAATGTCAAAACTGACACTATTGTTATTTTATAAAAACAACCTAATATAAAATTGTTTAAAAATCAGAAAAATATTTAAAAATTATAAATTAAATTTTATATGGTCTAAAATTTCATAAATTATCTGATTAGGTACAATTCACAACACATATGTAATTATTTATAACAATTTAAAATTTATAATCTTATTACCACAAATAAAATTAAATAGATTAAGTAAGGATAAATCAAGATGATAAGGTCTAAAAAAATTTCCAACAAGACTATTTTTTATTGGTTGATGGGATTACAACCCTATATCATCTTATATTTGAATATGAGTCATTTTTGTCGTTTTTTAAGTGGTTTTTGAATTTATTATAAATTAATATTTCTTATGTTTCCAAAGGTGCCCCTCTCCTCCCTTATAAAAAGGCACCTCCTACCTCTCTACTTCACAACATATTGAGCCTTCATGATCGTCCAAAACCTACCCATTTCTCTTCTGCACTTCCCTAGAAACAATTTGTAGGTTCTGGTCTTCTCAATAGACCAACTCCATTCCCTTAAGAGGAATCTTAAATGAGGTCCGTCGAAGAAGAGGTAATCTCTTCTACCGATTCTTTCAAGTTTCTTTCTTCTTCAACTTCATCTTCATTAGTTTTTTCATTATAAAGTAATAAAATAAGTGTAAATATTATACTGATATGATATTATAAATATGAAACTACCTCATTTCAACTTCTATCCATCCTACGGAAAACGAAATCACCGCGCGTGCGTACGTACGGAATACCGTCTCCACGCCGTGGTGTAATTAGTTTTTCCACCACCACCTTACTTGGATGGGTATAATGGTGTAAATAATAACTATATATGGTTATTATAACATCATAAAGATTCTGAGATATTATATCATACACTCAAATTATATTCAAAAATTATGGTAACGATATCATCGCTCGTGCGTACGGACGGATTACCGTCTCCACGAATGCGATGAGATTCATTTTCCAGGATTAACCATTCAAGTATGATTATAAAGTATATATATATAATATATAATCATGAATGATATTACATAATAATGATACTATATTTATATACATATATGTTTCATTTACTTAATTCCATTCAATTCAATAACGAAACGAAAACAACGTTCATTCGTGCATACGGCCTACTGTCTCCATGAATGGTGTATTTCATTCCATTTATCGATCTATCATATATACTTATATTCTGAATATATATTATATATCAATCATGTTTTACATTCTGTAATTATGTAAATCGTGATATAAGTAATAATATAAAGAACAACAAATCAAAACACGTATGATAAATGAAACGATTTTACACAAAACGCTGCTTTAACATGGAATTTACAAAAGAACGGGTAATATAAAGTCATAAGTAACCATATTTGATATTATAACAGTGAATATGATTCTTTAATAAGTCAATGACATTATTTAAATCGTTATACCGGAGGTTCGGACACATACGAAGCATATCATACATAATTTAAGGGATAGTTATTCCAATCTCATTCTTATCTGAGATTGTCTATTCATAAGTATTTACTGGGGTTATGTTTATCATCCATGTCAATGTTTTCTAAAAATATTTTCATAAAATGTTTACTATTATTTGATGTATGTTTATGGTCAGTTTTACCCATTGTTTACTTTTACCACATTATATTTAAGGAATCATTCCTTTGTTTACCATATAAGGTACTTTTTGACTTTTCCGGAAAAAGTACGAGAAGAATGTTTTTTGCTTATATGGTATAAATGGTTTTTTACGGTTTTATTACACCATATTTCCATGAAGCTTCCTTTACATGATTTCATGATTATTTTCAAAAAAAATCTTTTTCATTTAAAATCGCATGATATTTTTAGAAAAGGAAATAATTTTGATGAAGAATGGATGGTTTTCTCAAGAATTTATTTCAAGTGTTTATTTAAAACTATTTCCCATCTATGGTGACATTATTTAGTATGATTATTTTTAAAATATAATGTCTCTATTATTTTCATTGTTTGATTTTTCTTATGATGAAATGTATCCATTTTTTTATATGTATTATGTTAAGATGGGATGATGTTTATGAAACCCATTTTATTATTTGGGTTATGATGCATGATTTATGATTGTGTTGTGGCACACAAAAGAATTATTTCAATATGAGATGATTGGGACCTTTATCTCTCTCCAATTAATTGGGTAATGATTTATATCTCATGAGATAGACATGGCTGGAACGACAAGTTAATCCAGTTCAGTGATACAGGATTGGAACGATGAGTGAACTTGATTCAATAAGGGACTTTGTCTACTAAGATGGTCTTGGAAGTAATGCCATGGATACTATGGAAATCATAACAAGCGATTAATGGTTTTTCACAATTACATGCTTTATTCCCATGCTATTTTATCATAATTGATGTTCCATTATGATCTATTCCTTATGTACTTCCATGTTTAATGTCATTGCTCAAGATTTTGATGTTTGAACATTATGTTCAGGTTTTTAAGTTCAAATGTATATGGTTTTTTTTTCTCCAAGCTTACCCTTACTGATCATTTGAGATCACCCTTTATATGTTTTATTTTCTTCAGGATATAATGAAAGGTTTTAGTTATGAAAACAAAATGGGAAGATCTTTATGGGAGATGTTGAAGATTTTTCACCATGATTAGAAGATTATGTTCTAAGTTTCCAAAGACACTAAACTATTACGATCCTTGAGTTTTGGTTTTTTTTATGTATTAACTATTCCACAAAAGTATTGTAATGTCCATGTACGTCATGATTTGGGTATTTAAAGTTAGTATCAGAGGAAAGGTTTAGTCAACCATTGGAAATTAGGATGTGAGAACATTAGTGAGATCCCTAGAGATATTTCTAAGGCATGTCTAGGGATGTCCCTAGGGTTAAGTATAAGTATAGGTTATATTCCTAGAAATATGGTAACAATATTATAATTAAACCTAAGATGTTAGATATTTAAGGTACTTCCCCTTTATTATGTTGTTTTCCCTAGCATGATTTTTTCCTCTCACACTATTCTTTTTGGGTTTTAGATGATGGATGGAAGCCGAAGGTACCGTGTTGATCAATTTATTGGACAATGCAATGATTGTTATCCTGAACAAACCAATGTTATGGGAGATGGAGTGAGAAATCTTATTGATATACTTACACAAGATATGAATCATTCTGGACTTCCAAATGAGTAGAGAAGGGAACAATATTCTTTTGAGTCCATCAGGAGGCAACGTCCAACTTCCTTCAGTGGGTCTTATAATCCACTTGTTGCTGAACAATGGATCAGTACCATTGAAAAAATATTTTCCATACTTCGCTGTTTGGAACATGAAAAAGTCATTCTGGCTATTTACCATTTAGAAGGTGAAGTAGACCAATGGTGGACTCTAATTAAGAATACGAGGCACTGAGATGAAATTGAATCCATGGAATGGGATGAGTTCATGAACTTAATTTTCAATAAGTACTTCCCTTGTATTCTTTGAACAAAGATGGAAAAGGAGTTCCTTGAGCTAAGAAAAAGGATGATGAATCTGTTGGTATATACAAAGTTAATTTTACAAGTCTTTAAAGGTATGCATCTGGCTTTATCATCTAACCTAAACGTAAAGTTGATCGATTCTACAGTTTCTTAAAACCAAGTCTTCAAAAAGCATTAGCTATAAGAGACTTCAGTAGCTATGAAGAAATTGTGCGTTGCACTATCAAGGTAGAACTAGAATTTGGTGTTACATATCCATCTCATTATTTTGACAAGAAATGAAAGATGGAGTTCAAGGAAAAATCTCAGAATAGTGGTGAAAAGAAGATAAACGTTACTTTATGCTCAAAGTGTGGAAAGAAGCATAGTGGATATTGCCTAAAAGGTACTAAAAAATGTTTTAAGTGTGGAAAAGAAGGTCTGAAAGTGGTCGAGTGTTGATGTAATGGGAAAAAGGTAGCTAATGATGTGAATAGAGAAAAGACTACAGAGAACTCTCCACCAACACTTCAATGCATCAAGTGCAAGGAAATGGGGCATTATTCTAGTCAATACCCTAATACAAGGGTTAATGATGATCGATGTGAGAAACCTCTAAATGAAAAGAATAACAGGAAGTCACATGTGATCACTATTTCTGATGTTGAGTTTGAAAATGATGTTGTGGAATGATTAAGTGTCTATGTAATGGGATTTAAAAATAGTATAATGGAATCTCATTTATGGTATCGTAGATTTTTGGAATATCTATGTATTGGTTTTCAAAAATTATATGGTACCGGTAACCATGAAACGTGATTGAAATATTTTTGGAAAGAATATGATATGCACATAATGAAGGAATAAAAAGAAAATTAAATGATCTCATGACTGATATCATGGTTTGAGTATATAGAAATTTTGTGATTTTGGTATGTGGAAAGAGTTATCTTTTGACAACATTCATGTTTTCACTATGGTTCAACTGGTGTTAATTTTTAAAAGAATACATGATTAAGGTATTCACATGTTTGGAATGTGACTGAAAAGATATATTGTATGATATATGGGGGACAAATGATGGTATTCTCATGCTCGGTAGTTGAAATTTCTAGTAATTGTTTCCTTTATACTATGAGCTTGGACAAAAGTATTTTAGATAAGCCTAAATATAGGAATGGATTATGTTGGACATAAGTTAGTATTATATAAGGGTAAAACTTTTTTCGATGTTATTGATGGGATGTTATAATAATGTAGTTTTAGAAAAATGAAAACCTGCAGGATGTGTGACAACCCGTCATGTCAGACAAGGCTGTGGGAATCGATCCCACAACCGAAGTGCGATAGGACATTATCACCTACCACTGGACTATAGGAAGTCACTGGTTAGTAGAAATGCGTTTTATTTTATTAAGGGGTGTGATAGATCAAGTATAAGCCCATTTTTGGAATCATATACGATTAACCTCACCATAGATGGACTTATGTATATTTGATATCTTTTGATAACCTTTTTCTTAAGAAATATGGAATGTCACATCAATCTATCACATGATCTGATAATTTTCAAAAATGAAAAATTCAACTTCATTTTTTTAAGAGATAATGTGAAAATTGTTCAAGGCACGAACAACAGTGAGATTGTACCGAAATAAAGTAAGTATTTCTTCTGATTCTAATTCTTCAACTTTAGGGAAATGATCTTGAAAACAAAAAAGTTGTCCTAGTGTCTTCATATCTGATGAATCAGATGGTACCTTAGATCATTACAAATTTTTGGCTTTGTGATTGTTGGTTTTTTCATATCTATGTTCTCTACCACTCTCCATCAGAACATGATGGTTAAGTATCTCTTTCATATCCATATTTTTACCTATGTTCTCCGATGTGGAAACCCAGTGATGAGTTAATTTGTGAAACTGCTATGTTTCATACTTCAATTTTTAAAATTATGTTTTATTATAACTTTTTTACGATGTGGGTTTCTATGAAAGAAACTTTCAGTTATTAAACCATTTATAACCGCAACGAATTTCGAGGTCGAAATTCATTTTAAGGGGGGTAAAATGTAACAACCTAATATTTTATGAGAATTATTATTTTTAATTTCATTGATGTCTTTTGTTATACGCTACACCAAAATTATCTTCTTCTATATGCAACACCGTATTAGCTTGTAGTATATGCAACACTATTCTTGGCTCGTGTTACACACAATTTCAAGTTCGTTTTGTAGAAATTATTCTACACAACATTACGTATAGATTTTTTTTAATGTATAAATGAAATAAGATTTTAATTATGTTATAAACAACACCAGAGGGATCTTTCACTACATTAATCCCTAACATGGCTAGTGTTACACGCAATGATGAACTTCCTCGATAACCTGTGTAGTACGCAATACCGGGTTTCACTAAACATCGATATATTGTTATAATATTATTATAGAATAGATGTTATGAATAATGTTAACTACATTTTTAATTTATTAACATTATTATTCATCTTACACATTTTCAAGAACATGGTATGAGAACAAAATAATTTTTTTTGGGTAAAATAAGTATTTTTAAAAAATGCAGTTTTCCCTCCTTTTGATGGTGCACCCACATTAAATATAGTTTTTAACATGTTTATAAGTTCAATTTGACAAAATAAAATTCTTCTTTGGAATCAAGATATAAAAATTTACATTGGATAAAATTTTCATATTATTCTGATAACTTTCATATTTTAATGAATAATAAAAACACGCTATATTTTAATTAAAAACAACATTTTTCATCGCAATAATTTATATGGTTAAATAATAATATTGAATGGTTTTAAAGTAATAATAGAATATATTTTTACCATTTAATATAATTTATGTCATTACCGTTAATGTTACACTGAATTCATATTTAAAAACATTTCAATCTTTGGCAATATTTTAACTTTTAAAACCATTTTCTTAACAACGATATTAATTTTAAATTAATTTCGTCAACTTCTATGTTTTGAATTTTGAAAAATGGATTCCATATTTGAATTCAGTGGGTCCAAATTATGTCAATAGGTTACTTTTAGTTTTTTGATATTATGAATAGTAACGACGTTAATTTTTATTTAATACAGTTAAAGGTAAATCGGGTAGTTAAGGGTAAAAATAAGGTTATAAAATTACCTAAACACCTGCCAAAATTATATTTTATGACTAAAAGTAGAACCATATCACATAAAAGTATGAATATATTCATTTTCTGGACTTTTGACTTAGAAAATAATTTAATTATTATTAAAAGCAAAGAAATTGACAACATGTCACTCTCTTAAATATAATAAGTATAATAGTTTTTATTTAGTGATAATCTTCATGAAATGTTGAAAATTAATAGTATCCAAAAATATAATATGATTATCTACATCCTGTAAATTTATTTAGAATTTTTAGGGATAAAATAATTTTCATTATAGGTGACACAATAGTGATGTTGAAATTATTTTATTGATTGACATATCAAATAAATGGTTTTAACAATATTTAAAGAAATATTGTATGAACTATTTAATATGATCAACCAGTTTTCTAGATAAATATGACATTTTATGAATCTATTAAATATTTTAGTTCGAACATATATTTTGTGGGAATTTTATTTAAATTCAAATAAATGAATAATGTCAAAACTGACACTATTCTTATTTTATAAAAATAACATAATATAAAATTGTTTAAAAATCAAAAAAATATTTAAAAATAATAAATTAAAATTTATATGGTCTAAAATTTCATAAATTATCCAATTCGGGACAACTCACAACACATAAGTAATTATTTATAACAATTTAAAATTTAGAATCTTATTACCACAAATAAAATTACATAGATTAATTAAAGATAAATCAAATTGATAAGGTTTAAAATAAATTTCCAACATGTATAAATTTTATTGTTTCTTTAGATTACAACCCTATATAATCGTATCTTTGAATATGAGTCATTTTTGGTGGTTTATAAGTGGGGTTTGATTTTATTATAAATTAATATTTCTTCTTTTTCCAAAGGTGCCCCTCTCCTCCCGTATAAAAGGGAACCTCCTCCCCCTCCTATTGACAACACTTTGAGCCTTCAAGATCAGAAAAACTCTGCCAATTTCTCTTCTACACTTCCCTAGAAAAATTCTAGAGATTCTGGTCTTCTCAAAAGACCAACTCTATTCCTTTAAGAGGAAGCTTAAAGGAGGTCCGTCGAAGAAGAGGTAATATCTTCTACCGATTCATTCAAGTTTCTTTCTTCTTCAACTTCATCTTCTTGAGTTGTTTCATTGTAATGTAATTCAATAAGTATCACTAAATAACTGATATGATATTATAAATACTAAAAACCCCCATTTCACCTTCTATCCATCCTATATAAAATGAAATCACCGCGCGTGCGTACGTACAGAATACTGTCTCCACGCCGTGGTATAATTAGTTTTTCCACCACCACCTTACTTGGATGGGTAAAAAGGTGTGAAGATTAACTATATATGGTTATTATAAAATCATACTTATTTTGAGATATTATATCATCCACTCAAATTTAATTCAATAATTATGGGAATGATATCATTGCTCGTGCGTACGTATGGATTACCATCTTCACGAACGCGATGAGATTCATTTTCCATGATGAAGCATTCATGAATGATTATAAAGTATATATATAATAAATAATAATGAAATATATTACATTATAATGATACTATATTTATGTACATATATGTTTCATTTACTTAATTCTTTTCAATTCAATAAGGAAACGAAAACATCGTTCATGCGTACGTACGACCTACTGTCTCCATGAATAGTGTATTTCATTCCATTTATCGATATATCATATAAATTTATATGCTGAATATATATTATATATAAATAATGTTTTACATTATGGAATTAAGTAAATCAGGATATATGTAATAATATCAAGAACAACAAATCTAAACACGTACGATAAATGAAATGATTTTACCCTAAATGCTTCTTTAACATGGAATTTACAAAAGAACGGGTAATATAAAGTCATATGTGAACAATATATGATATCATAACAATGAAAATTATTATTTAATAATTCAATGACGTTATTGAAATCATTATATAGGATGTTTGGATAGATACGATGCATATCAGACATAAGGTAAGGGATAATTATTCCAATCTCATTCATATCCGAGATTTTTTATTCGTAAGTATTTACTGGGGTTATGTTTATCATCCATGTTCATGTTTTCTAAATAAAATTCATAAAAATTTTACTATTCTTCCATGTATGTTTTAAGTAGTTTTTATCCTTTTTTGACTCTTACCACATTGTAATGGAAGAATCTTTCCTTTGTTTACCATTTAAGGTACTTTTTGACTTTTCCTGCAAAAGTACGAGAAAAATGTTTTTTTTACTTATACGAAATGAATGGATTTTTACAGTTTCATAAAACCTTATTTCTATGAAGCTTCCTTTACAATAATTCATGATTATTTCAAACAAAAATCTTTTTATTTCAAAATTTCCTGGCATTTTGTGCAAAGAAAACATTTTTGAAGAAAAAATGATATTTTCCTCAAGAATTAATTTCAAGTGTTTATTAAAAATTATTTCCCATATAAGGTGAAATTATTTAGTATGATTATGTTTCAACTATAATTTCTCTATTATTTTCATGGTTTGATTTTTCTTATGATGAAAAATATCCATTTTTTTATATGGATTATGATAAGATGGGATGATGTTTATGAAACCCATTTTATTCTTTGGGTTATGATGTATGATTTATGATTGTGTTATGGAACACGTAAGAATGATTTCAATATGAGATGGTTAGGACCTATATCTCCCTCCAATACATTGGGTAAAGATTTATATCTCATTAGATAGACATGGATGGAATGGAAAGTTAATCTGGTTCAGTGATACAGGACTGGAATGAGGGGTGAACTCGATTCAGTAAAGGACATTGTCCACTATGATGGTCTTGGAAGCAATGCCTTGACTACTATGGAAATCATATATAGTGATTAATGGTTTTCCATAATTAAATGTTTTATTCCCATGCTATTTTATCATGATTGATGTTCCATTATGATCTATGCCTTACGTACTGCTATATTTTATGTCATTGCTCAAGATTTTGATGTTTATACATTATGTTCATGTTTTTAAGTTCAAATGTATATGGTTTATTTTATTTTCACCATGATTACCCTTATTGAGAATTTTAGCTCACCCTTTATATTTTTTCTTTTCCCCAGTATATAAATAAAGGTTTTAGGTAATAAAACAAAAGGGGAATATCTTTATGGGAGATGTTGAAGATCTTTCACCAAGATTAGAATATTATGCTCTGAGTTTACAAAGACACTAAACTATTACGATCCTTGAGTGTTGGTTTTTGTTATGTATTATGTATTATGTAAAATTAATGTAATGTCCATGTACTTCAATCTTTGGGTCTCTACAGTTTCCAGGAACTCACAGGACTTGTTCCCAAACATTCCACATCAGCATAATTTTCTAGAATTTATAATAAATTCCCTAGGATTATTTTTACTACAAATTTCACAAGAAGGGAAATTGATTATATTAACTCTATTTTTTTGGGGAATTATTCCACAATTCCTTCCAACTAGACCACTTATTATTCTTATCATCACAAGGCACATACATGTCAGTGATCGTACCACAATTCACTGTTTAATTTTCCCCTTTATAGCAGTATGCTAAACTTGTTTTATATTCAAAATTATAAAACAAATTACATGTTGAATTCCATGATTTAATCATTTATTTTTTGTTTATCACTTTTAAAAAGTGAAATGTTACTTGTTTTGACAATTCCATTGCAAGAGGAGTTTATTTAGAGGGCCCATGATGATATCCCAGAAAAATGGGCCTAACTGCGTAGGATCAAAGCACACCAGTGGATTAATCCACACATAGCTTCTAGAACGTGAATTAAATTGTGCAGAAATTTTGTGGGACGGTACAAAATATATTGGGATACATTTCATATGAAGAAACCCAAGACACATTTTTCCATCTGGTGGCCCAACCGGCCTGATATGTCCAGCACACCATATCTGCATGAAGTCAAACATGGTGTGATGTGATCTGTCCATATCTCATGCTATAGGTGTCCAAATTATTCCAAAAATCTAGTGGTGACCACTAAGAGGTGGGGATACAACATTTTTTATTTTCTCCAAATCTAGATAAGTCATTATGGAGGTCGAAACACCTGTGACAACTGTTTTTATAAATTCTATGTGCTCAAAACCACATTCCCATTTTCCCATTAAATGGAACCATGGGCTCCTCATTTGAAAGTTCGACCAAGAAGTGAAGCTCTACCATTTTTGAGTCCTATAAGAGTCTCCTACTCATCCTAGAAGTTCTGGAGGCCCCTATTATCATAGGAGTATCAATAATGAAGAAGGAGTTCTTCTCGAGCTTCCTCCTCCCGATGTCGAGCTAAACAGTGGGTGTTCATTGTGAGGAATCTACACACATGTAAAGGGAGTTATAGAACTTGTAATACTACTGGATTGATGTGTTTTGGGGTTGAAAAAATTTAATTTAGAAGTATCTTACTTTGATTTTCATTGTTTGATTTAATTGAATTAAATGATGTTTACTTTTAATCTATCAGTGAGATGTTTTGAGTGTGTGACTTGTGTTGTTCTTATTGGATAACATAATAATACTCCTCTTCCCCACATATATGATATTTAAATTTGTTTTGGAATATTTTATACCATTAATGTGACTTGAACCTTGTCTATACGATTTTTATATCAAGGATTGGCTCAACGTGCATTAATATAAGAGCTTGGAAAGTAATCGGGATTCCGACTGATTTCTAGCAAAGAATTACATCAAACGTTAATTAATCTCCCATAACAATGAGATTTAAATTTGTGTAGTTAAATCATAGTGATCCCCTTTTATCTCATCATTAATTAACGGTACCTTTTATTTCAAACTATTAAACTCTATAATTATGTCATTTCGTCGTAAAACTATTTTCAAAACCACCCCCTATTTAACTACTTATTATTAAAAACGCACTCTCCAAACCCTCCAACTCTCCTTGAGAGATAACCTAGGGTGTTCCCTAGATTATAAATCAATGATAAAATCATAATAAATTTTCCACATCATGACAAAACATTAAAATATTTGTGACGTTTCAGGGGAGCGCTTTGGTTTTTAGTGCGTGTTTTTATAAGGTTTATGTATTTTTTTTGTGAATATTTATTTGTTATCTCTTATAAATTTTCAATCCCTTTTTGTTATGATCTATTTTTTGTGTAGGTTTGGTTCATTATGCGTTCTACTCTGGGAGAATTATCATATTTGGAAGTCGAACTAGAGAGGACCCTACGTCAATGACACCGAGACACACTAGACAACACTTTGAAGTAGGACACACCACATATTGAAACTCTTCTTCACCCTTCATCTTTTTTTTGGAACTAACATCAAAACTAAAATTAATCTGAATAACATGTCGGAAAAAAATCGAACTCTAAAAGAAATAACATAACCTGATGTTGATATTCATCCCACAGAAATCTAATTACAAGGTGAGTCACTGAATTTCGAACTAAAATCTGGTTTGATTCAACTATTACCAAGATTCCATGGACTTCCTGGACAATATCCACACAAGCACTTAAAAGAATTTCATACTATTTTTTTCAACATTAAAACCTGTTAATGTGGATGTGGAACATGTAAAGCGTAGAGGATTTTCATTTTATTTAAAAGACACTGTGAAAGATTGGTTGCACAATGTAAATTCACTAATAAGAGGATGGGAAGACACGAAACACCTTTCTCTTGAAAAATATTTTCCAGCCTCTCAAACTGCAAAAATAAAGAAGGAAATATGCGATATAAGAAAATATCAAGGGGAAACACTTCCTGAATATTGGGAATGATTTAAAAGATTATTTTCAAGTTTTCCACACCACCCAATAAGTGACCAATTTTTAGTATAATATTTTTATGAATGTTTAATCCCAATTGATTAAAATATGATTGATGCTGATGTAGGTGGGACGCTGGTAGATAAGACCCCAATTGCTACAGGGACCTTAATTGAGAACATGTCACAAAACACTCAATAATTTGGTACAAGGTCTAGCATAACCATTCGAGGAATCCATGATGTGAAAAGTACTGAATTTGAGATGAAGGTGGAAATGATGTTGAAGGAGGTAAGTACCCTTCTACAACAACTTTCTCTCTCCCGAAGGAAATCCCAATCTCCTCCCCCCATCCATTGTGGTATATGTTCTTCTGAAACCCACTACTCTGACCAATACCACCAATTGGGAGAAAATTCTTGTGAGTGGTGAGGCAATCTTCCCATGACGCCTCTATAACCAACCCTTTAAGAAAGAACCATACTATCCATCCAACTTTGGGTGGAAGGAGAACCAAGCCTAGAGGAATGGGGGGTATTCAAACCATACTCATCAACAATGGAACAAACCAGGGAAAAGTAGTCATCCACCACCACCACCCATGAAATCATCAACCACCCTAAAGGCCATTCCAACAAACCCCTCCAAATCCCGAGCATAGCCTAGAAGGTATGATGAAGCAAATGTATTCCAACAATATTAAATTCCAACAAAACACTCATGATCTATTAGATAATGCACATATATCATCATTATCTATCTATTCTGGAATCCCAACGATGTACATTTGTATCCAAGATAATATTTGGTGGGATGAAATATAGACGGTTATTGTAGAATATAAATCATGATTCATGGTATTCCAAAATTTTATAGAATAATGACACAAGTATATTGTGGGGATGAATCCAATATTATTCTTATATAAAAATTATTGAGTATTAGCATCAAATTCATTTTATGTCTTCTTAATACCTCTGAAGTCTATAATTATTTTGGGTTGTTGTTTGGATCCATACAAAGTTTTCACATTTCATTAATATATGAGAAGAATTGTAACTCAATAATCTTTTTGATGTATACATTAATTAACTATTAATTATACATTAATTACTATTTCCAGTATATCTTATCAATATCCATAATTTACCTATAATTTATAGAGAAATATTTAACAATAATGGGATACTGTGTTATGATTTTCACGATAAATTATCATTAAACTAATAATCAATCTAAAAGGTCAATTAAAACATAGTACTATATGATGAGTTCATCCTATATGGATTTAAATGGAGATTGGAATCGACACTTTTCCCAAGTAATGTTCAAAAATTAATTTAGTTTCATTTATTGTTTTCAAATTCCACCATATGAATATCTATATGGTAATAGGTGTATAAAATAAACTTTTTGGATGAATCTGTAGAGGAAAATATTTTAAAATTGTTCTTTCTCATGAAATTCTAGATAATATTCAATCCAATCATTAAAACATTTAAACTATATAGTTTTGACATAAATGTTATGCTAAAAATATCAATGGGATTTGGATTTTGAAGTCATAGTAAATTAGTTTCCTAAAATATAAGCATGGAATAGGGTTATGATACTTTTAATGAAGGTAAATTTGATACCTAGATACATTTCCCCATAAAAATACACAATCATATGGGGATTTTAGTTTATCAACCTAAATATCCAATTGAACTCTTCCTTGTCCATGATTTCTTCTACATAAATTTTTTAAAATGAATATATATGATCCATCACTTGTATTGAACTCATAGTATTTAATATTGGATCACGAACCCTCTTTTGACGAATGATGGGTAGAAATATTGGAATATGGAGATAAGTTATAGTGATATAAGACCCTTTATCTAGTTAAACTTCTCTACTTGAAAGATAAGTCTGAGGAAGCAATGTGGGAACCTAAATATAAAATGAGACAAAATTACCTCTATTTTTAGAGTAGTATAAATACTTCATGTGATAAATTATTTTAAAGGGGATATAATGTTATACCCCAAATTTTAGTATGTATCCCTCTTTAAAAAAATATCTTACATTTGATAGATTGTGATACATGAAAATCCAAATTAAAATGATTTTTTTAATTTCATTATGATATAATAATAAAATATAAAATAAAATACAATACAAGGTGACTAAATGAATAATAATTAGTAAAATTATTAAATTAATGATACCATAAATAAATAAAAATACTACAAGGTTGTAATTATCTGTATTATGATCGCCTATAAATATCATACCCGAAATGATATAAATAAAAAAGAATAAAACACATTAGAAATATGAAAAATATCTTGAGAAATAAATTTGAGATTAGGGTGGATGATTTAAGAGATGTATAAAAGTATATTTACATGAATGTAATTTTATTGTTATATATATGGTAATTATTTATATGGTTGTCAGAGATATGGTCTTCAGATATATGGCCATTGGATATAAGTTCATTACATATAATTCTGTAAAATAATTTAATTGAATCTTTGTAATTGTTTATAAAAAATAGAAATTATAAAATTCATATATCAAATAATCTGGGATGAAATAATGAATAATAACAAATAAAAGTGATTTATTATAAGAATATGTATTTTTATTAATTAATTATTATTATTATAACTTTTAAATAACTATTTGATTTGATTATCAAAATAAAAGAAATACTTTAACACCAATATATTCATTAAATTGAATTATTAATAGGTAAATAATGATATGTGATTAAAAATAATTTAATATTAAAAGGGATGTTTTTAAGGAATTAGTTTTATAAATATTGCATATTTTTATCATAATAAATTAAATTTATCACTTTTAATGGAAAACTATACTAAACATTAACATTTAAATTTATAAACACAATTCATTAACGCATATTTAACCCGTAAATGATTTGAAATAAGAATAGTGTCACTTATTGTAGAAAAAATTATTTTTCATTAAAAATAATTTTTCCAATATATTTATTGTAATAATTTATATTTTAAATTTATTATATTTTGAAAATTATATTATATTTTTTGTAATTATAATTTGGAATTATAATTTCAATGTTATCTAATATGGAAAATTTTATATTTTTGATGAAAATAGTTTTCTAATGAAAAAATCGAGTTTCTATGGTAAAGGTAATGTGATCCAAAACGGTTAAATTAAATATTAAGTGCCTAAAATATATCTATTAATATATAATAATTATATATTTGAGGATATTATAAACCAATAACCCTCAATATTCTAATTTACATCGACTTTACACATAAATGATAACCTTACATCTTAGTGGATGAGTATTTGTGGAAAAACTACTCAAAATCCACTATATAAGGATACATACTCTACCGATCTAAAACACTATTTTAACTTTTTACTATCTTATATAGAAATCTAAATTCCATCTATTAAACCATCATTAAATTTTTGGTACCCTCAAGTTCCATAAAATATGCCTAAATCCTTTATTGTGAAGGGACCACTTTCAAGAATGAGAGAATTCATCTAAGTATCTAGTTCAATTCCATAATTTTCAAAAACCATTTCATTGGAACAATTTCAAAATATTAATTTTTAGTATAATTTAATTTTATTAAAATCGTTTTTATTTTTTGAAAATGATGTTACAATAATACCTCTCTACACTCTAACTCATTCATTAGTATAACATGTTCTTGATTGGGTTGATTCAACTACCAACAAGAATGATGCTATACTGTATTCAACATTTACAATATGAATGTGTATCAATATATTAGTAATTATATTATACGATATTAATTATTAACATTTTTTTTCAATATGATTCTTTATGAGTTTCACAAAAATTAATTGTCATTATAATGTTACTTTTTGTTATCAATAAATTACAAGAAACATGTTCATCGTGGTTTGCATTCTCATGAACCACACAAATGACGCCAATAAAGTTAAAATGAGACTATATAATTAAGAAAAACAAAATCATAACACCACCTTTAATATTCTAGGAATGGTGATGTTTTTTTAAAAGAATGAGCATTGATATCTCTGTTATAAAACTAGTTCAAAATTAACAAAATAAAAAATGTTTAGTGATAAAAATAAAAAACAAATAACTAATATATTTGTAATCAATGAATTTAATTAAAAATTATATAATAAAATATATATTAATATGATTATAATATAATATATTAATATTGATATATTTATTATATACAAGGTTAATGTACTTTAATGAAATTCAATAGTTTATGCATGTGTTTCTTTTCTAATATAGATTTGACATTGGGAGTATTTATGACTAAATTCAAATTGGGGTAAAAATTATTTTAATTTTTTATTGTAACCCATATATTTTAATATCCTATAGTTATTTTTTATGGTTTAAAAGATTTATTATGAGATCACCTCTCTTTTGTTCACTTTTTTTCTAAAATCTTGCACGTAAGTATATCTGACTTCATATCATATTTTTTCCTAGGAATATTTATTCTATATGTACATGTTTTTTAATATTCATTTACTTATGACCATATACCCACTTATATTATTTCTTAATTTAACTTTATATTTATGTTTTCATTCTTTTACATTCATTATTAAAGGAATTTGTTAACCATTTTCTACAACACCACCATTTCCCAACATTTTATTTCATATTTTATTGCCAATAATCAATTTAATGTTTTAAAAGTTACCCAAAATAATTTTTTTACTTTCTCATTAATTTTATTAATAAAAATATTTAATAAATTATTTTCATTTAAAAACATTTTTAAAAACATAAATGATATGACTTTGTATTTTTAAAAGAAATCTTTTAATACCCATTTAATTTTTTTTGATCTTTTTCAATGTCCACAATTATTTCTTAAGATTAATTCAGGATATACTCTATTGGCACCATAATACATTTATTTCTATAATTCATTAGTAAATTTTCAAGAAACTCATTTCTTTCTCATGGTTCAATTACGAAATGACAGAATTTGGATTGTTTTAATGTTGACGGGACACACATATGTTTGGGTTTTCATTATGTAATGAGTGATACATGATTTGAAAAGACATATAAAGCATTATATAATGAATTAAATCTCATCAGATGATATATAATTGATTTATTAGTGGACATGATCTATTATATTTATTGTAATGGTGAGTGAACCCAATCACCTATGGCACTGTATTCAATATGTGTTGATGGTCTTGACAGTTAATTGATTTTCTAAGAATATGAATGTTCCACATTCTTACGCCAAATTTCTATATTATTCCACATTCTTATATTATGTCCCCATTACTTATGAAAATTATCTCATGATTCCATATTCCAAGGACTCGTTCCTCATGCTATGTCTAAATATTTCCATGACATGATTTTTTATTTATTGTCCTTTTTGTATTGGGTAATATTTCATTACATTTCTTTTATATGCCACGATTATGTTCTCATACACACATGTTCCAATTATTCTCACTTATGATTTTCTATTGATATATCTTATTCTCACCCCTTATTGAGTGTCTAAGATAACCATTTATTATGTTCTCATTCCCCACATAATAAAGAAGTTAATTATTTTGGATATGTCCAGAAGGAAAAAATGTGTTATGTAGTGAGATATACAAAATTATGTTATTAAAATATGTTGGATATTAATATAATCTCCCCATATTCTAAGAATCTAGGTTCTAGGTTGTGACTTTTCATGGGATGAAATAAATAATCATGTAAAGTGATTTAATATGTTTGTATGTTATATATGGGTCATGAAAATTGGTATCAATGTCAGATTTAGCTAATTTGTTTCCATTAGGTTGCCATGAATAATTGTTTAAAACTAAATTAATCTATATATAACCATGTGTGAATAATATAAGTTTTACTAAATATAAAATAGGTTGATCATAATCATTCATTAGTTGAAATAAAACTGTCGTATTTTAACACATATTTGGATTGATTTTCATTATCATAATGATACCTATTTAAGATATTATTGATTATTACTAGCACTAACATTTTTTTGTTTTAGTAAATGAATAGAACCTACATGAAATGTAAAAATGTACACATATTATGGATTCATTAACATTAATTTATTTATTTTGGTTATATTTCTATATACTCTTTATTATCTAGAATGTTTTTGAAAAATAATTTTTTAAAAATATCAATGAATATATATTGCATTTACATGGAAAATTCATAGTGTGGTAATGATTTTATCCCAAGTATACAACTCTTCTCTGATTGAGGTTTGTTTAAAATTTCATTCCATTAATTTTACAATTCTACCTTTATATGGATTCGATATGTTTTTTGGAATGTATTTACTCTCTATAGATAGATAAAATATAAATTTTTATAATTGAGAAATAAAATTTTATATACCAAATGAACCCATTATCTCCTATAACTGAAAGGATGACTATGTGACCTCCATATCCAGTTAAACCAATGAATGGTAACCCGACTAGTTTAGCATATGACCTTAGTCAGGAGTCCCTGTATAATATATGATGATTACAAGAAGTGGGATAAATAAAGGAGATGTGGGGGGACTATACCCCCTATACTGGAGTGCATAATCATAAAATATAAAACTATATAATTGAGTATATAGGAAATCGAAATAATTAATAACATACTATAAAAAAGTAAATAGATAAATAATTAGTAAAATGGACATGGTAGTGTAAACATAAGGAAACTAAGGCCTATACATACCTTATCCAAGTCTCCAAACTATTCATTGTTTCATGCTTGATCAGAAACATTGTTCCCCATCCCATCTTAATGAAGTAACCAAGTGAAGGATGATTGGGTGACCTTGTGCAATGGAGGCCTAAGTAGGGTGTGAGTACATAAATTGGAAGTGAACCACCGATATGGTCTCATACTTTTTTCGAAAATCAATCATATGTTCATGTCATTATTAAAGTAAAATAATTTCCTTAAACTAATAAAACAAAATAATAATACCTATTTAAGAACGATTCCAAAATATCATTAAGCAAGTCTCATGGACCATTCAAAACTATATACTATCCATACCATTGTTGACTATCAGGACTGTGACCCTTATTCACCATACCTAATTTGACATGCAATTCGGTGTCATTGAGTAAATCCTGATACCATGTGAACCACAAAACAAACATAGTTTCCCCCCAAAGTATATATAATATGTATTGAAAACCTCTCTTGTTGGAGTTTTCCCAGTAGGGAATATACACATAATTATCCAAAAAAAATAGATTCAATCACACCCTAGTATACCAAACCATAAAGACATTGATTTATAGTAACATCCTCTATATATCAAAGGATTTTATCTCCCATGTATGGTCCTCATCATTATAGCCCCTTAAATTCAACAATCCCATTAGAGCTCAAAATCCATGGTAGAAAAAAAAAATACATCTCAGATCTATCTTCATTGAATAAATAACCAGTATAACATACATGAATCTAATATCGACCTAATATACTAGACCCAACACATGTTGGTAGATATCAGGGCCCCAAAAATCATAGGATCTCATCCCCCACTATATGGCCACCTTTTAGGTTGACAAATGACGGTCCACTTTGAATAAACTTCCACTATGGGAGTTTTCCTCATTCAGGCATAATCCCTAAATCATATCATCTCTCCCATATGGAAGTATTCTCATCCATGGATATTCCCAAGAAGTATCATGACCACTGCATGATCATTTCCATTTATTTTTAAAAACATCTCAAGGAATATACCAAGTGACACTTCAAGAAAAAACAATACCAAAAGTGTCCATATTCCAAACCAATTAAATAATGAGGGTTCAAATCCTCATAGAGTGACCAAGATCTTCACAACATTATAGAATCAAATGTTGATACATGTTCTAAGCTGAAAATCAAGTTCATCGCTACCCATTCCCATGTACAACAACTCAGTATTATCTCTTATAGGGTACCCATAGGGGTTCCATAGGTCATGACTATAATGGAGGAATCCCACTTTGGATCCTTGATAATAACTCATCTCATAAAAAAATTCCTCATTCTCAAAGTTAACCCCATCATTAAACATCTCTAATATAAAAAACCAACCTCGTAGAAATAAAGGGTCTATCCACTCCAACATTAAAAAATTATTAGCTTATATGTCCAACATAACATTTCAGTCATCACTAGGAAATTCCTCACACTAAGCCTTAACGCCAATTCCCTAAAAGGTCCACTGACTTAGAAATCATTTCCCTGGGAGAGTGATTTGTTATCATATCTCCCATAAATCTAGAGGTATCATATTTCTCTTACTTAGTGACATTATTAAACATCTCTCATTAAACCCTAGCAATCATCGATAGAGGTAAAATAGCTAGTGCATGAAGTCCAATAAGAACCTCAACACTTTTTTCAATTCATGGATTTTATTTCATTTAAACAATTCAATTTAAATGAACTATTATATTTTAAATTAATGAAAACAACAATAATCGATACATCTTTCTACTTCTGAGTCTACGCACCCACACATATAAAATAACACCATGAACATCCATATGGAAATTACTAAGGACCACTATACTAATTTCATATATTTTCTAGTTATTTTCCAAAGGCCTACTGTCACCGCTGTCCATGCTCATCAACTACCCTTAGCCTCAAAAGCCCTAATTAGACTAAAAATACAACGAAACACACAATGATGTCCGTTTGAATACCCATGACCTCATTTCAAACCAAATCCATAACACACTACATTAATTTTGTAAGATGTTATTTTAAATTATTATGGAAAACACATTATAAAAGTCGATATGGTGACATTTCATCATGGAAACATCGATCAACCATAAGGGAATGTCATCTAGGGACATTCTCTACGAGGGTTGATTGAAATATGAATTCATATCACTTAACTCGACCAAGCTATTGTGGAATCACAACCAAATCACAAGACCAAAAAAATAAAAACAAGAGAAATGAATGGGAATGAAAATATTAATGAAACCGGAGTGATAAACTCAACCTAAACTCCAAGGAATATTATCCAAAACCCCCCAAATCCATGGATAATAAAAGGAGGGAGAGGGAGAAAGGAGGATGGTAATGTCCTTGAGAGAGAGAAATAAAAATTGGGGCCTGTATTTTAACAATTAGAATGGAAAATAATTACACCCCTCTTTTTAATTGGATTCATAGTTTGTTCAAATCGTTAGCTAATGTGTGAAACAACTGTGTGATCCCACCTAACCAATGAAAATCATCCCACATGGTTATAACACATGGTTTCACAAACTGTTCACCAACTGTGTGTTACGCCTCTGAAACATTTGGAAGAAACCCACGTCATCTCATTCACCTCCATCACATGGTTTATAAAATATTAATACTTGAAATTTTTTTTATTGTTAGGGGACATGGTAAACACAAGAAACTTAATATTTGAGTTCCCAATATTTTCTTTTCATTTTTCGAAAACTAGATGTCCCATTCACATACTAAAACACCAATAAGACTCGGGTACCTCCCATACACCATTAAATGTCTAAAATACTCTTTTATGGGGTTGTAATATCTAGAATCCTATTATTAACATCATCTAAAAATTATCCCCTCCACTACAGTAAATAATTTAAAAAAACACTGAATTTCAAGAACTATACAAACCTAAGATTTTACTGCCTCCCCAACATAATTCTACTAATAATTGATATCTATCAGTGGTAATTTATGCACATTTCCTAACCTACACTAGTCATCAATTAAAATACAAATGTACACACCCATCCAAAAACATATGAACCTCACCTATGGGACAACCTTTAGTTTGAGGTGCTCTGACCACCGAAACCCAAGATAACTAAGGTAACTATCATTATAAAACTAATATTATCTTTTATTGACCCCATAAATCCTATAAATGGATCTTCATTAAACCAATATCTCATCTAGACTATGGCACTCCCCAATATAGAGTTCGGTGTATAATGAAAAAATATTAATTCCAGGACACATCTTTTGAAATTTCCAAACAAAGATCTACATATTTTTTCATACAACATGACACTTGTGGTTTCCCAACATATCAAATCTATTATACATGATAATTAAATATAAACATTGAAACGTATTCTCATTTCCTAATTCAAATCCTTATCAAACATTCCACCAAAGTTCTTGCACTATACATGGACATCTGATTTTCTATAAAGGATCCTAGAGAAGTCCTAAATTTTACCCATCATACAAAAAATTACATATATGATGTGTTTTATAGCCAACCATATCCAATTACACACCAAATCACTTCTAAGGCATCCACTGGCCAAATTATCTTGAAATCGTTTTTCATTAGGCACCGACATGGTATTCATTTTCTTGATCCCAATGCCTTAACACTAATAGGTTCACTTATATTGTTTTGAAACTCCCATTAAATTTTCAACCCATCATTTGGTATGATCTTGAGGTAATAATATAGACCATTAAAACCTATTATTGGGATCCAAATTCGATCCACAATTCATAACAAAACTAATCGTATTCATCCCCAAACAATTTATATTGGGCACAAAACCAAGGGTTGGTCTCCATTTGGTATATTATATGGGCCCATACATGGAATAATATTGGAATCCAGTGCTATTCAGTTTATTTTTTCCACCATAATCCATGTTAAATCCACATAATCTAATGAACGATCCATTACTCTAATGATCCCGCCATCATGAGGGTTATACAACCCATGAATGACATCATACTCCCAATAAAAGGAGTTAACTTTTAATTATATACCTTTTCTAAAACCCAATAAAAATGAATAATTAGAAATCCATATTAATATAGAACAACTAGTGTCTTCAAAATGAATCACATGTATGAACAACTATAAATTACAAATAATCATTTGATAATGTATCTTGTTAATTATATCCTTGAAATCCACCAAGACTCGCTTAAAATGAGTGTTACTACCCCAATTGGTTATTGGTGAGATAACCATAACATATATATACACCTTCCACTCCTATAATGAAAAACATCATATAATTCCTAGGCTATAAGTCCTATAATAGAAAAACATAATCATCAAACATTGACCCAATCAAATTCATTGTTGTTTCATATTCCATTGATTCCATGAATACATAAAATGCATCAATTTTATTCCATTTTTGACAAAATTGGTGGACACTCCCTATATCCCATACAAAGAAACCTTAATAATGATCCCAAGAGTCAAACATCACTAATACATGTTGACTAAGCCCCATGACATGTTAACCAGTCAAGCTCACCATATGAATAACCTGCAACCAACACTGTACTAAAACCAAAGAATCTACAAATTATTGTATTTGAATATATCGAAAGATACATGCCTAAACTATCTTATGGTTTACCCTCGATCATTAATAACTCCAAATAACTAAATTTTCAGTTTATATCACAGTCAATAAGTCTCCCAACTCGCATAGAGGTCAAGTATGTCATGAAGCCATTAATCATGGGAATGATCCTATTCTTGTATCTGGATTTCATGGTTACACACATGAAAAACCACCCACTTATGGGTATCATATAAACATTGATATCCTAAGAAAACTCAAAAACCAATAAAGGCATTGATCCTCATGAGTATCCACCTTCATAACTTCTCCCTCAAGAATCATGATCTCATCTAGATGGTTGAGTCTTCCACAACCCCGTCATCACCCTAGACGTCATCTTTAAATGGAAACCACAACCATATAATCAATTAGATATTACATCAATCCAATATATATGGGATATGACCATATATGTTTTATGGAAAAAATAGTTATAGAACTTGAATACCTGTGATCCACCAAGGTTCTCCCCACTAAGGCATCACATTCATTATTGACCTACATAGGGTCACCTCATATCATTTAAACCATAGGATGTTACTATCATCATAATAGATAAAAATCCCATTATAGATCCACATAACCTTACATATATAGGAAATAAATTGATATATTGGTCCATCTGAGTTCAATAACACTGAAAATAATATGAGAAAACAATATATTACTAATTGTTGACACTCTTAATAACAAGCTAAAAAGATAGTGTTAAAAATAGAACTCTAAATTACCTATATTCCATTTGAATCTCTACATTATAAAAATGATGGATGATATTCATATTACCTCTACAAGTCATGATCTAATGTTTGACATCTTGTACTGGGATTCCACTCAATAGGTTCCCCAATCCTAGTGCACCACATGACCTCAAGCCCATATCCCCAAATTCCAAAGGCCGCTGACTAGTTGCAAGGGACTAAGGTGTGTCCTTGGGAAGACTATGCACTCATTACCAAAGTGTAGCGTAGTGGATAAGTATAAAAATATGTAAGTAGTGAATGAAATATATGTAAATAGAATCAAAATCAAAAATAGGTATAATATTAATAATAACTAACATAACATTAATAACATACAACCATTGTTGATGATGTACCATGTATCTAGAAAATTTGAAAAAACAGATACAAGGAGCAAAAAAACATAATATGTTCCACAAAAGTATAATTGAAATCAAAGATTATCCTAATAATCCTATGCTATAGCTCAGTCATCTCCTATTAATCTCCATCCTGAATAACATTGAATCAAGTGTTCGAAGTCATATGCTTCCCTTTTTAAACACCTGTATTTATGTAATCTACTCCAGGTACCAAACGGCTCCCAACGAGGGTTTGAGAGAAATAATAGTGGGACACCACCAATGGTTTATTTGACATTGGGACCATGTAATTTACTATAATAGTGTCAAATAATGCATATATATAATTTAAATTAGTATAATTTAACTAAATTCCCAAGTACATGTTTTATCCCTCAACGGGTGCCTGAACCTGTAAAAAAATTCACTATTTAATTGTTAATGGTTTATTAAAGAGTCACATGTTAATAATAGTGAATGTCCCATTATGTAACAAGGAAACATATAATTTTATTTAATAATTAATTTCCATGGTAATAACCAAGGCAATGTAGACCTAAAGGGTTTCCAGCATAATAATAATTGTATACTAACTACAGGTAAGAGTGTAATTCAAGGATCATAGTCCATCTAGTTTCATAGGGAGATTTGTATCCAGTCTGAGGAGTTCATCCATGGTAAACATGGAAAAGCAATGACAAGGACCTATGGTATTTAACCATCACACCTACTTGTTATTGATGGACAGAAGGATTGTATCCAATGAATCCAATGGTACTACAAAAGGGATCTTAATGTGTCTTTCCAGACATCAAAAGTTATTCAAGAATTAGGTTCTAGGTGGTTCTCAACCTACCCACGTCAAATAGTCTAATTCAAATTGTGGTCCTCAAGTTCTTAAGGTATTCTTTTAGGATTCCAAGGTGATATCGTGTCAAGCCACTCCTAATTTGATAATTAAGTAATATAAAATTTATAAGGTTTAATTCAATACCTTTTATTAGTCGGATAATTCTAATTGAGTAAGGAACTATTCTTTCATGTCATAATTAATCAATGGGTCCATTTGGAACATGAAATGGATTTCATTATTGTGACATGGAAAAGTAGAATTCAACCATCCATTTAATCCATTGAAGGAATTTTCAATAATCAAGGTTTAGTCTGTTACTTTTCATTATCATGATAAGGGGTGATAGTGATATAAATCATGTTACTCAATTATATTTTATAAGGCCAGGTAATATACATAGTATACTTTCCAATTTTAATTTCACATCACTAAAAAGTAATTCACATTTTCCAATGCGGGCAAATCTACTTGTAAAAGTACATTATCTATTGGTCAAATGTTTTACCAATATATATGTTCTTGTTACTAAACTGTCTATAAAAACTCTATAACTAAATGTTTTTGTGATAGATAAAATATTTCTAGTACAGTTATAGTAATACTAATAGATAATATACATGTTTGCTAAAATGTTTCTCAATAGGTTATAATAACAATTTTTTGGTTGGTAATAATATTACTATCATATAATATATGTTTATAAATTTCCCCCTATTCTCGAATAGTGTGATTTGGGTGGTGTGCGATTTGGGGCATGGTTATGAGGACAAGTCCCTGTACCAAAGAACTTATCTGTCTCATTATAACATGTGTGATCTTCTATTGGAATTTGTAGCTAAATATAACATAATATAATTTTATAAATTAAATTTTAATAAAAATTATATATTATTATTTATAGGATAATTTCATATTATATATATTAATGTATCATATATAATGCATCTAATTTAATTATTTAAGTGAAGAAAGTTTTCACACATATTAAAAAATTCATTATATAAATAATTAAATTTAATAAAAAGTGATTCAATACAAAATTTATCCTCCCAACATAATCCATATCACACCCCAACTATCCATGTTAATAGGAATCCATCCATTCCACACTAGGGACCAACGAGATGTAGTAGACTATCCATGCCCGAGGATCAATGAACTTGTAGCATCATATATATCCCAACAAGAGAGAAATATCTTATTCATGCCATATTAGGTACCGTCATGCACCGAGATGCTTCCCCTACCCACTATCATCCATCCACGGTCTTAAAACATAATCCCACAGTCTTTTAGAAATCAATAATGATATAGATCTATAGATAGGCAGTACTTCACCTACTTCTGATCAAAACAATGCAAAAAAACACAGAAGCTAAATTGAAAAAAAAATTAAAACATAAAAACAAAATTAATCAATAATTCCTTTGAAAAAGTAATATACTCTGAATATCAATATTTTATTCCTAAAATAAAATTTTCATCACAAGTAGTGTTCCATATGATTACTTTTTTCCTCTATCGTTGTAATAAATAATAAATATAAAAAATGAAATGGTTGGTTAAGAGAAAGGAACAATCTAATTGAGAGTAAAACATATAGGAAGGAATACTTCTTAGAAATAGGCCTTTTGATATAAAACCAATTAAAACCAAATATTTATAAAATACACAAAAAGGATACTAAGGCAGGTGAGTAAAATGTTGCCAACAGGTAGTAAAATTTGTAACAAATAAATGGCCCAACTAAACCGAGTATTATATAATCTATAACATTATATTTTCCTCTAATTTCTAATCTATAATTTTCCATTTGAGACTATCATAAAAAATATACAATACACATACCTTTCTATTGTGCATTCAAAAAAATTTATAGGATCCAACACTTGTTGGAAGCTCATCCCTCCATAGCACATTTTATGCTATCAATCACTATAATTACAATTTTTTGGGTGAATATATTTGTGAGTCTATATCTTCTAAAAGAGTGTCAAAATTGAAAATTCATCATTTATAGGAAGATAACAGTACATAGCTTCCATGTTAGGTGTCTGATCATATATGGGAACTCATTTCAATCCATGAATCTCAAGTGATCCTCGGTCATCTTGGTTATTTCATTGAAATCAAGAAGAACATTCACATTTTAACCCATATTATGAGAATGAGATTATGGTAATAAAGATTCATGTGTGATCCCTAAAATAGTAATTAAGCCTCAACATATTACAATAAAAATGAAATCCCCGACTACCATGCATAGTCTATCTCCAAATAAATCTAACTATTCATTGAAAATTCTAGCATTAGTATGAGAGTGTGATAAGGGGAATAAAGAGGTTTGTGGGAACACTCAAATTGTAATTAAGACTCAATATGTTACCTAAAACATGCATGCCTTTATTGGTCTGCACACTCCATAGCTATCTACTGATGAACCTACAACTTATTAATCTTCATAATACACCTTATTAATGATTAAATGGAATATTTTACTTCCATTTAAATATCTTCAATAAGAATATTCTTCCCATCCCCCAGAGATATATGAATCTGATGTTAAAACATATATAATAATCATTGTTGATTCATTATTAACATCACCCAACACATTGTAAATATGATTAATAATACAAAACATTTTATCTACGTCAACGCATTTATCCACTCCTATTATTAGTAACATTGAATTTAATTCAATGTGACCGTGAGGAACAATCGTTTTAGTGTTTTTCCATGATATATATGTTTGGAGCATAATAGGGAATGTAATAATCTGACCATAACATCATTATTGATGTCTAACCCTGCCATAATTTATGATAAACTCATCCTCCCTAAGGAATTGAATTAATGAAGAGAATATGAGTGTAAAATAAATTAAAATGTCAAACCACTGAATCTTGGTCAATAATAATTCATCCTATAAAAATAAAATGAATTTTATATAACCAATGAAAACAACAACCCCCGTAGTATTTTGTTTAAATTTCACATTGATATTTAAAATTATTTAAGAAAGGTGTCCTACATATAGTGTGAATTGTAGATCGATATGTCATGTTAAAGAAGCCTGTTTTAATAATATGTTCATATCATTTTGTTCGTTAAAGGATCGTGATGAAATTATTTGTTAAAGGAATTTGGGGAAGAAAACCTTGCATGGAAATAGTTGTTTGGATGTGGCTAGAACATGACATTATTAGAATAATGTGAACGGTTTAAACAGTCCTAGAGATATAATTGAATCATCGTTGATCACTCGAGGTAATGGTAATTAATGATTGGTTGATAGGGTTCAGGGACTAGATCATGCTACTTAGGGGCTTATTTTTGGGAAAGTATGAGGAATGGGTGATGTTTCTGATGTAGTAATAGGAGGGAAAATGGTTGAATTTTCTCAGAATTATCAATATGATGAGGAGTCTGGATATATTTTTCTCATTAAATGTCAAGACGGATCAAAAGGATCAAATTTTGGAGGTTCATGGTCCATTACCATTGGAACTCTCTAAGGAAATGGGGAGACTGACTATATAAGTGAACATGTTTCTTATTATTACTCATGGTAATGGATGGAAGAGGTTGTTGATATGATTTTCAAAACAATTTTACAACCTATATTATTATGAATCATGGGATGGGTAGGTCATCTGGATATAGTGGGACTAGCACTTCACCTAGGAAGTCTAGCCTACACTTACATTAGAAGCCTCTTTTGGCAGGTTCTGATTCCACAAGTCATGATTAGTCTGGAACACAAGGAATGTATGGTAATTCGGATGAGGGGTTGAATGTAGGTCTCATTGTCCTGGATGATTCTTATTTCTATATTGGGGGGTTCTGTTTCCCCTCTTAGTGGGTATCCACTTGACATTTCTGGGCAGGTCAATGTGGATATTCAGGAGGATTTTCTGTACGAACATGCACAGATGCGACATGGTATTGACTGTCAGGAAGCTTTCCATGATCCAATGAATACCACTTTTATCATTGTTAATTGGGAAAATTATTTTAGTCAAGATAAAGGTAGATATTATAGAAATTTCATGAATGATATTACTAGATACAAGGATGCAGCTTCTAAAGGAAGGATGAAGGATGATGTGGGTTTCTCTTCTATTACAATGAAAATGTTTAGACCAAGGAAAGAGTACTCAATACTAAAACCCACTCTGAGTACTAGATCAACTCCTCTACCACAATGGAGGATGGAACAATCTAATATGTTTAGCTTCTTGAGATATGATCCCAAATGGTATAATGGATATGAAACTAATAATGAACATGATTATGTCATGTTATGTTTCTATTGATGATGGCATGTGGTTTTTTCATTTGAAGTGGGAAAGGTTGTAATGTCTATCCCCATTTTATTATTTTCACTTTGTCTTTTTTGATTTTTAATAAAAGCGATCCTTGCTCCCAGCCTATTTAATTCTCACTAACATTTCGAATGACTAGTAAGTCAATCTTCGTTTCTGATGCTTGGCTCTTTTGATGAGATTCCCAAAAGAAACATTGATACACATGAATTAGTAAATAAATAAGTTATAGTGGATAAATATATCATCATGTAGTTAAAAAACCTATAATTTTGATGTATACATCAAATCAGAGTCCATGATAAAATAGCTGGTGGTTTCACATGTTTAGATTCAATATAGTTTCATGGGAATATAGGTAAAAGAAATAGAAATATATCTTGTATCAAATTTTTTTTCTAGTAATTCTAATTTTAATTGAGAATGAATCCTAACTCAATATATAAAAAACCATTTAGTGAAATGAGAACCTTAGTTATTCAGTATATTACTTCAAAATAGAGTCTTGAAGTACATTTTCAAATTTTTTAAATAAAATTGGGAAAATATTAAGGAGGATAATTATCAAACACCTATAGATTGCATTTTTGTCATAAAAATATAATATATTTTAAACTAGAAAAATAGTTTTTAGGTGGATGACTGGTGATAAGCCCATCTCCAAATGATTTTGTTCTGAAGATCCAGATCTCGAGATTCAATCTATGCTTCATAACTGAAGATTTGATTATTTATTATATAATGTTAAAATTGATTCATAGAAGAAAGATCATCACATTAAAACAATAAAAACAATCAATAATTTAGTGATTCTAATTTGCATCCAATATTGATGGATGTAAAGACTAATTCACTATCAAGTTAACCTAGTTTGGTTTCTTCTTAGAGAAAATCATGAAAATGATCGTTTCAATAGATCTATAACATATTACAAGATATCAAAAAATAATTTTTATTAGTATATGAATATTAGTTCTATGATTATGCCTCAATTCATTAACATCCCACAAAATACATTCTAAAAATTCATATTTTCCATTCTCGTTGTCCTAAGATGGGGAGAAATATAGTTGTCCAAGTATAATGGTGATTATTTTTCATTAGCACTTCCTTGTGCATATGCACATGAAGTACAAAAATAGTTTCGTAATTATAATTCACTATTAAGATAATAATTTCTAGGTGATTTCATTTCCATGAGTCAAAGAAAACATATGTATCACTACTTTTATTGTAATACTATCCATTCGGAGAGGAAAAAACCCCATAGAATCATTTAAATGGGGTTGAGTAAATTATTCAAATGACCCAAATCAACTATATTGAATAATTGTTTTATTGAATCATCTTATAATAACATAATGTTATAGAAATTTTCTCAGACAATGTAAGGGAAATCTGAAAATAAAATTTCTCAATTACTATTAGAGATGGTGTGGATATATGCTGAAATGTTAAATTGAGTTTCACATAGATTCAGTATATGAAAATTGATGAAATTAAAATGATTTTATGTCTATATACATGATTAATTACCCTCAGGTATGTTATATTATGAGTATATTTAGAAAATGTTAACCAACAATGGGTTTTATAATAATAATTAGGTGTGAAGATGAGAAATTCATCATTTCTTATTGCATTCTATTCATAATAGGGTTCAAAAGAATGATTCAGAGGAACATTTATTATATGTAACATAATATGAAAATATTGGGAGATTTGTGAACTAGAATTCTATTGATGTAATCCTAAATGATGTTATGGTTATAATTCTGAATCCAGGTCATCATTATTATCATGATGGAATCATTATTACTTGAAAATATTATGCTATGTAGGAGACAGTATGGGATTATTGGTATTAATTTTAATTATAATGATCATCCTATCAAGGAATTTCAATGTAATTATTGAAGAACTTTTTGTCATGGGATGATGTGAGAGGATACTAAATTAGTCATGGGTGGAGGTTCCAGAAAGAACAAATGATCAGGCACCATTTAGATTGTTATAAATCAATATATAAATATATGTTCACATTTTATTAGGTGGGATGGTTTGGTTTGTTGGAACGTGAACCAATAGAGTGTTTCTTGTTTACATTTTAATGCAACATCCATGAAATTTATGTAATTCAATTTGGATGTCTGTTTCTAGATTTCTTGTTTAATTTATTTGTCACTTTATTGGTCTTGTTTAGGAATTTTCATGTGAAAGTGAACCATTAATATAATTATCATTACTTGTCTTTACAATCTTCTTATAGTATATTATTGGTGTTTCCAAAAAAAAATTCAAAATAGTAAAATTAAATTCCAATTTAGGGATATGATATATCTACATGAAAAATATATATAAACATTCAACTATAGTTACTCTAATTTTTCATGCTATTAATTTCTCTTTTCACACATATGAAAATAAATGGGGAAAAAATATCTATCCGTAGAATAAAATAACATGTCACTATACATATTAGCATGGTTTAAAATAATGACCATTGTTATCATGAACATAAACATTTTAATATTATAATGGAAAATATATTGAATGGTTATTATAGTTTAAAATGACTTCTTAATAAAATCAAAGGAAATGAAAAATATAACTTTGAATGCTTCTTTTTGAGAGATGATTTCATATTTAAAATATTTATTAAATAAAAACTCTACAAGGATGACACATCATAAAACATAACTACATAACATAAAAATATTGTCTGTCAATGAGACTACCCATTTTAAATTTTTTATAGTGAAACAGTAATGAACATTTTATAATAAATCATGATATTTGTCCAAATATCAAATTATATATCCTTTTAGCAATATTTTTATCACTATTTAGATACTTTAAATGAAATAGATAATAAATAGAAAATAATATAGAACAACCTGATCAAAAATGAGGGAAATCATTGTGTGAGATGAATTCAATGATTTCACATCATGCATGCTCTACTATAGTACAACAATTCAACACCATTTGAATAAATGGAATAAGTATTAAATGGTAATTCATGTGTACACATATAGGGGCCTAACTCGATTAATTGGAGATGAGATAGAGAAGAATGAATTTAGAATTATGAAATCAAGATATAGTGAGAACTCGTTTTATTATAATTCTATGAAATCTTAACTTCCAATCAATTAGAACATTATATACCTAACATTTCATGTTCATAAAACATGAATAGAAGACACACATTGTAAAGACCCGTAAAATTCAAGGAATTTTTTTTTTAATTTTCTCTAAAATTTTACAAGAATGTAGTTTCTGACGGCACCTGATTCTGAGGCCCAGTATGCCCGGAATCATTTTCTGAAGTTTGGCTTGGGTACGTTCAGTGAACGAATGAGCGGGTTTTTCTAACTTTTTAACCAGTGCTCAGAATCGAATTCTGAGGGCACCGATGGAATCGCAACGCCGGTATTTTCCTAGAAACGCCTTTTCCGTAGTTTCGTTTGCTCAGGTGTTGTTTTTAATTTTTGGGGTTAAGTTAAGAAATAAAATAAAGTAGTGCGACAACTTTATTCTTATTTCACTTAAAGCCACGTAAAACCACTTAAAGCCACTTAAGCTAAGTTGAAGTGGATAGGGTGGAACCCAAAATATACTACCCTCTTGGTAGGATATTTGTGAGGTGGGGCCCGCACGAGCCCCACCGTTTCTTTCCCCCTAAGTAACGCACCTACAAAAACACCCCTTTAATGAAAGTCAACTGGTGCATTTTCTAAACTCGTAACGCCCCTATTAATTGGAATGTTAAGACGTTACCATTAATTCACCTAATTAATGGTCCCTTTTTTAACTTGTTTTTCAAATTGTTGGAATGGAATGAAATAAGACCAACACATGTCTTTCTTGAGGATTGGTTGTTGAGAGGATTTGGAGAAACTCTAAGTTGTTCATCCTATATCGCAAAGGACGTGAAGAACGCGAAGAACATGAAGGCGACGAAGAACGCCGAACCCTCAGAGATCGACGACGCGACGCATTGTTCCGCGACGCCGATGATTCTCATTCCGCAACGCATCTTCCGCGATGTTTCTTCCCCGTAACAGTCTTCGATCATCAACTGCTTGAGGTAGGGGATTACAGTTCTCTATTTCTTTGTGGATTTATACTCAACATGGTTTTAAAATGTGCAATTAAATCTGTGTGTTCTCTTTAACCCTCAGAGATCATCGACGCGGCGCCAAGAACCGCGACGACGTGACGCCCCCTTACACGACGTGATGATCCTCTTCTTCCGCGACAGTATTTTCCGCGAAGAACTCACGTCCGATGACAATGACAAGGTAGGGGTTTGTTTTATTTAAATCTTTGTGATTTGATACCCACGGTGTATGATTAAAATTGTTGTGAGACTTTTAAAACCGCTAACGCGGTGGGTGCGGACTAACGAACAAGACCGAACCCACCGCTCCCCTTTCGTTCTTAGTGTGCGAAACGGCAGACATAGACAAACAAGCCGCACGGGCTATGCGAGGTCCTCACAGTGAAGGACGGACCCCGGAAGGGCCGCTGGCGAAGACGGCGTGTTTTTCCGACCATCGGAACGCATCCGGTGGTCCACGGAGCAAACCGCCGGTGCGCCTCGCCGGCACGGCGGCGCCGGTGGCGGAGGGCGGCGGCGCCCGGCGCGCCGCCTGGAAGAACCTCCACGGTTGAAGCCGCGGCGCCGGGCCGACCGTCCCGTGACCACGCGGGACCGGCAAAGCAGGGATGCGGTCTTACCGCGTCCGTTGGTGAGAGGCGTCCCCCCACACGGGGTCGTGGAACAATCAAGGGGGTGGCGCCCCCCTTTCACCCGCTCGGCCGTTACGGCCGAGCCGTCAGACGACTGGGCCGGGCCGCGCCCAGGCCGATCCAGGCCGCGCCCAAGTTGGCCGGACCTGGACTTGGGTCGGGTCGCCCGGTTCGGGCCGACCCAGGGGGTCTCGGGCCGGGTCGGTCCGGGCCCGAAACCCCAACCTCCGGAACTTTTTGGACTTTTGCCCATATCATGGGCTGCAGACCTCCGATCGACGCACTGTCAGCGGCGATGTGATCCTTGTATTGAGTCGGTCATTTCGGTTTATCACACTCAAGGTTTCAGAATACTTTGGGTTTGTCCGGGTTGGTTCGTACACAAAACCAACCGGGCCCTCGGAGCGGAAACGCTCATAACTTGAACTTCGGACGTCCGATCAATGTTCCGTTGATTCTATTAGAATCCATTAAGTGAGAAGGATCTTTTGTATTAATTCACCCGATCTTTGGACGCAGGTGGAGTACTGTCGGGTTTGTTTTGCCTTAAAAACCAACCGGGCCCCCTGTGACGAAAAAGCCAATAACTCTCAGACCAGGCGTCTGATTGACGCGCTGTCTGCAACGTTGAGTTCCTGTTGTCGATACGGAACTTTTGGATACATCAACTATGGACTATGTTTCTGTTGATGTATCATACTCTCGGCTCGTGGAGCAGACCCTCCGGAACGAGCTTGCTGTGTGCGAGAACCCTAGAGCTGGTTGCGACTACGACTGTGACGACGACGACTGTGCAGAGATCCTCAGTGGATTCGACGGCGCCGACTTCAGCACTCAGCGATCCTACGTGGGTCAGTGCTATAGATCTTTTGTGGGTCCGATCCTGTGTGGGTCAGTGCTCAGCGGTTCTGTGTGGGCCACCGCCTACAGATCCTGTTTGGGTCCGATCCTGTGTGGGTCTTTGCGGGGGTTAGTTACCTATCAATCCTTTGTGGGTCAGATCCATTGTGGGTCATTGCGGGGGTTAGTTACCTATCAATCCTGTGTGGGTAAGATCCTTTGTGGGTCATTGTGGGGGTCAGTACCTATCGATCCTTTGTGGGTTCGACAGCTTAGATGAATCAGTGGATATATCTAATCATCTCTATCCTCATACGAAGAAGTATTCCTGTGTGAGCTGAATCCTGTTTTACTTTCCGATGTGGATTGTGTTGAGCTATCCTGTGTGGATTTACGTTTTGCTTTCCTGTGTGGACTGGGTTGTACTTGGGCTTGGATTTTGGAGCCGAACGAGAATAGATGACTTAGGTATATGTATGGGCATATACCTAAGCAGTGTCGGATGTTAGTTCGTGATTGTATCTTTCCTTTGTAGATTATCCTTTTTGGATTCTGGGAGACCTTCGGGGGTCTCGGGGTCCCTACTGAGTATCTTATACTCACCCCTGCACGGGATATGCCCGCACTACGTTGTGTTGGTTGCAGAAGACGGACAACGCTGATCGTGGTTGAGGCTTGCGGAGCAGGACGGTACTTGGAGGTGGACCACTGGGCGGGACGTACTCGGAGCGGTCAGCTGGACCCGAGGAGCAGTGGAGGCTATCTGTACCCACCCTTCCGGTGGGATTTCCAGTGTACATCTCAATGTTGCGGCATTACTTTTCAGTTGCTGTTTTCCCTACCAGTTGTACTTTACTTTCAGTTTGGGTTTGTATACTGGCCCAGTTGCTTTTCCGCACTTACTATTGTACTCAGTTTTTACATAGTGTTTACTTCTTCCTGCTTGCTCTGTGGTGTTTGTCGTTTACTTTACAAAGGCAATGCCTTCCCTTTTTACCGGGATTTACGCCTTGGTGCTAGTCGCCAGCCCCTGGCCTATGGAAGGCGGGATTGGGGTAGTCACGACATGGGCCCCGAGGACGGGTCATGAAAAATTTGAATCAGAGGAGTTCGGTTCTACCGTAGAACTTGGGACTCTGATCTATTTCTATGTGGAGGAATAGTGTTATGCGTATTGAGTGGGGTTATTAGTCTCGGGAGTCCAGTGTTGGTGCGGCGGTCTACGTATCCATACATCGGGACCCCGACTTCTTATTTCCGACTTAATGCACGAAAACATTGATTGCATGTGTGTTTCAAGTTTTCATTGTGATTAAATTATGTCAGATCACCAGCTATACTGTTTTGACCGTGGCGCACCTGTTTCTTTTCAGGATGGCCCCACGATGGTAGCCAGCTAGGGTTCCGAGAGTTGAGCATGACGACAGCCCGTCGAGCGATGAGGCCTCGGTACAGGGCCCTTTGACTGCTGAGGCACCGGCGGTACCCTTACCCACCAAGCCACCGATCCTTCCATCCCCAGCCGCGGATGATGCACGTTGCCTTAGTACAGTGCATGAGTTCTAGCACCAGCGACTGCCCAGGTTTCGTGGGGAGATGGACCCCCAGGCAGCCGAGGACTGGCTAGAGGCAGTGGTGTGAGTTTTCTGGTTAGTGAGGACACCAACAGACCTCATGGTGATCCTCGCAGTGATCCTACTGCATGCGGCAGCGGGGTGATGGTGGAGATTGATGCTCCAGGTGCACGATGAGGCATCTCTTCTCTGGAAAGACTTTGAGAGCCTCTTCTGCTCAGAGTTTGTCCCAGCCACCCTCTGTGTGGTGCGCATCGAGGAGCTTCTTCAGCTGCGGCAGGGCAGCTTGACAGTCGCCCAGTACTCGGCGAGATTTACTGATCCCTCGCGCTACTCGACAGACATGGTACGAGTCCCATTCGTCCGGGCCCAGACCTTTGACCAGGGATTGAGACACGAGATCAGGGCATCGCTGATCTCCCTCAACATTCTGACTCAGGTAGTAGTACTGGAGAGAGCCCTTTTGATCAAGAGCTTTCTTGTTGAGCCTTCTTCAGCAGCGAGACCTACCGCGGGGCGGCACGAAGCAAAGTCATATACAGCAGGCAGTCGATGGATGACTCATGGATCCAGGCAGACCAGACCCTCACGCAGATGACCTCAGGACACTGGCTCAGCAGTGCGGGGCACACAGCACGGAGCCAGTCTTTTGAGAGGCAGGCAGTGCTACACAAGTGGCGGGCAGGGCCACATGGCTCGTGACTCCCGGACCCACCGTGCCGAGGAGTAGCAGACATTTGAGGGGACACCCAAGCAAAGGCAGAGGGTCGACCGTGGTGGTCCACAGGGAGAAGTCGGTTGAGGCAGAGGATCTAGTCGAGCAGTAGGTGGTGGGTGACGCTTTGAGGCTCTACCACCACGACCACCAGGAGGTCCACCCCGGCCACAGGGAGCTGGCGGGCAGAGATAGGCACAACTCCAGGCAGCAGAGGGCTACGACCACAGTGCACCTGAGATGATTCGAGGTACTATCTGTGTCTATTACACCCTTTCTTCAGTTCTTATAGACATATGAGCGAGTCACTCTTTCATAGCCTCTGCCCTTGTTCGGAGCTCGGAGATTCTGACAGATCCATTGGCTGGATCCTTACAGATAGAGACTCCAATGGGAGCAGACTCGACGATTACGCACTAGTTCCAGCAGTGTGAGCTTACTCTAGGAGGCGAGAGATTCGGCTGTGATCTTCTTGTAGCGGCGTCGAGGCCTTACGACATCATCTTGGGCATGGATTGTTTATCTACAGTCTATGCACAAATTGACTGTATTAGGCGCAAGGTGCGATGTGTACGCACCGACGGGAGCAGGGTCACCTTCACCGGAGAGAAGGGAGCCTTATATGTATAGGATGGACTTCCGCAGAGGAGATGACATCCCATCACTCATCAGTTGGCTAGCCTCATCCTAGGAGCATTTGATGTGAGATGTCCTAGTTTTCCTGCAGTGGTGGATCAGTATGCGGACGTCTTTCCTGACGACGTTCCAGGACTACCTCCTCACAGAGAGGTAGACTTTTATATTGATATGTACCCCGAGACAAACCTGATATCCACTCCAGCATATCGGATGGCTCCAGCCGAGCTTCGAGAGCTACGGGTACAGTTGGAGGACTTGCAGGGCAATGGATTCATCCGACCTAGTGTTTCACCCTTGGCTTCCCCGATATTGTTCGCCAAGAAGGCGGACTGGAGCTTGCGACTTTGTGTCGACTATCGTTTCCTGAACCAGGTGATAGTGAGGAACAATTATCCGCTACCGAGGATTGATGACCTCTTCGATTATCTCAAGTAATCACGGTGTTTCTCAAAGATAGACCTCAGGTCAGGCTATAATCAGCTTAGAGTTCGGGATGAGGACGTGCAGAATATGGCCTTCAGATGTCGGTACGGCCACGATGAGTTCTTGGTTATGCCATTCGGCATAACCAATTCTCCAGCGGTGTTCATGGGACTCATGAACAGGATCTTTCAGCCACACCTCGATCGATTTGTCGTGGTCTTCATCGATGGCATTTTGATATACTCGACGACTGAGGAGGAGCACGCCTGCCACTTGCGAGTTATACTAGACACACTCTGAGAGAAAAGGCTTTATCGAAAGCTCTCGAAGTGTCAGTTCTGGATACATGAAGTCCACTTCTTGGGACATGTCATCTCTGAGGCGGGATTTGCAGTGGATCCTGTGAAGATCGAGGCAGTGCTAGCTTGGGAGCCACCCTAGAGCGTGACAGAGGTGCGGAGTTTCTTGGGACTAGCTAGATACTATCGGAGTTTTGTGCCAGAATTCTCCAGAGTTGCGGCACCACTCTCAGCTCTTATGAAGAAGGGGAAGCCCTTTGTGTGGTCAGACAGATGTCAGCAGAGCTTCCAGGAGCTGAGATAGAGATTGACCAGCGCACCTATCTTGTGGTTGCCTTAGGAGGGAGTAGGGTACGTAGTCTTCTACGATGCATCAGGTACCGGACTCGGATGTGTCTTGATGCAGCAGCGGGCAGTGATCGCCTATGTATCACGTCAGTTGAGGCCGCATGACAAGAACTACGCTACCCATGACCTGGAGTTAGCAGAAGTGGTCTTCTCTCTGAAGACATGGCAACACTATCTGATGGGCGAGGGCTTTTCCATCATTTCTGACCATCAGAGTCCCAGGTACATCTTTTCTCAGAAGGACCTGAACCTGAGACAGTGGCGATGGCTCGAGTTCCTCCAGGACTATGACATTGAGATAGTCTTTACTCTTGGGAAGGGGAACGTGGTAGCCGATGCTCTCAGCAGGAGAACGAGCATTCAGCTACTTGAGGAGACGAAAGAGCAGCTAGCTGCCTTGCAGATATCCTTCGTGGATAGAGATGGAGAAGCCTTCCTTAAATCTCTCACAGTCTCTCTTCCACTACTACAGTGGGTCAGAGAGGCACATCATGGGGACACTGATTGTGAGATGCGGTGTGCACAGATATCCTCAGGTCAGGCACCTGATGGTTTCTCCCTTGGAGCAGAGCATGGCGTCCTTTTTAGAGGATGTACCTTGGTACCAGTTTCTTTTCGGGAGGAGGTGCTGAGAGAGTTTCAAACTTTCCTTTGGTGGTACATCCTGGAGTGGCGAAGATGTACCAGGATCTCAGATGACAGCACTCGTGGCCGGGCATGAAGAAGGTTGTGGCAGAGTTCGTTTCTAGATGCCTCACATTCCAGTAGGTGAAGGCGGAGCACCAGGTACTAGCAGGCTTGGTACAGCCCTTGGAGGTCCTAGAGTGGAAGTGGGACGGGATATCTATGGACTTCGTGACTGGACTTCCACGCACTTCCATAGGTCACGACTCCATTTGGGTGATTGTCGACCGACTCACCAAGTCGGCTCACTTCTTACCCATCTGAGAGCAGGGCTCAGTGGAGATCTGGGGACCTCTCTATGTTCAGGAGATTGTACAGCTTCATGGTGTGCCATCATCCATTGTCTCTGATCGAGATGCTCTCTTTACTTCCCGGTTTTGGAAGGGGTTGCAGAAGGCGTTTGGGATGCAGCTACGTATGAGCACCGCCTTTCACCCTCAGACAGATGGTCAGACAGAGAGGACCATTCAGACTCTCGAGGACATTCTCCATGCATGTGTTCTTGACTTTGGTCACAGCTAGGAGGACCACCTACCCTTGGTGGAGTTTGCGTACAACAACATCTACCACTCCACCATCGTGATGGCACCATACGAGGCGTTGTAGGGCCGACCATGCAGATCTCCTTTGTACTGGACAGACCCTGGGGAGTCTTCACTTGTGGGACCGGAGATGGTCTGGGCCACGACAGAGAAGGTCCAGGTCATCTAGGAGCGGATGAGGACAGCTCAGAGCTGGCATAAGTCTTATGATGACAGGAGGTGGAGCCCACTAGAGTTCGAGGATGGAGACCATGTCTTCTTGCGTGTCTCACCTCGACGTGGTTTACGGAGATTTGGCCGAGGCGGCAAGTTGTCTCCATGCTTCATCAGACTATTCCAAGTCCTCAGCAGGATTAGCGAGGTAGCTTATCGCCTGGATCTACCACCTCAGTTGCACCGGGTGCACGAAGTCTTCCACGTATCTCAGCTGAGGAGATACGTGCACGACCCGATGCATATCATTGACCATGGGGAGCTATACGTTGATGATGGGGCGACGTTTACGGAGTTCCCAGTGGAGATAGAGGATCGACAGGAGTGGGTCCTATGTGGACGTTCAATTCCTCTAGTGTGCATCATATGGCAGCATGAGAATCTCTAGGGGAGCACTTGGGAGCGGGAGGCTCAGATGCGTGCTCAGTACCCATATTTGTTTTCCTAGATTATGATGTATCTTTACGGGGACGTAAATCCCTGAGGTGGGAGTGATGTAATGACCCATAAAATTCATGGAATTTTTTTTAATTTTCTCTGCAATTTTACAAGAATGCAGTTTCTGACGGCACCTGATTCTGAGGCGCGGTGTGCCCGGAATCATTTTTCGAAGTTTGGCTCGGCTATGTTCAGTGAACGAATGAGTGGGTTTTTCTAGCTTTTGAACTGGTGCTCGGAATCGAATTTTGAGTGCACCGATAGAATCACAATGCCGATATTTTCCTAGAAACACCTTTTCCGGAGTTGCGTTTTCTCAGGTGTGGTTTTTAATTTTTCAGGTTAAGATAAGAAATTAAATAAAGTGGTGCGACAACTTTATTCTTATTCCACATAAAACCACTTAAAACCACTTAAAGCCACTTATGCTAAGTTTCGGCGGATAGGGTGGAACCCAAATTATCCTACCCTCTTGGTAGGATATTTGTGAGGTGGGGCCTGCATGAGCCCCACCGTTTCATTCCCCCTCAGTAACTCACCCGCAAAAACTCCCCTTTAATGAAAGTCAACTGGTGTGTTTTCTAAATTATTAATGCCCCTATTAATTGGATAGTTAAGACGTTACCATTAATTCACCGAATTAATGGTTCGTTTCTTAACTTGTTTTTCAAATTATTGGCATGGAATGAAATAAGACCAACGAATGTCTTTCTTGAGGATTTCTTGTTGAGAGGATTTGGAGATACTCTATGTTCTTCATCCTCCTTCGTGAAGGACGCGAAGAACGCGAAGGGACAAAGAATGCCGAAACCTCGGAGATTGAAGATGTGACATAGTGTTCCGCGACGCCGACGATTCTCCTTTCGCGACGCTTCTTCCGCGACGTTTCTTCCCCGCAACAATCTCCGATCATCAACTGCTTGAGGTAGGGGATTACGGTTCTCTATTTCTTTGTGGATTTATCCTCAACATGGTATTAAAATTTGAAATTAAATCTATGTGTTTTATTTAACCCTAAGAGATCGTCGACGTGACGCCGCATACTGCGACGACGCGATGCCCCCTTCCGCGACATGAAAATCATCTTCTTCCACGACGGCCTTTTCCGCGAAGAACTCACATCTGACGAGAATGACGAGGTAGGTGTTTGTTTTATTTCAATATTTGTTATTTTATACCCACAGTGTATGATTAAAATTGTTGGGAGACATTTAAAACCGATAACACGGTGGGTGCGGACTAACGAACAAGTCTGAACCCACCACCCCCCTTTTGTTCTTGGTGTGCGAAATGGCGGACATCGACAAACAAGCTGCACGGGGGATGCGAGGTCCTCGCAGTGAAGGACGGACCCCGGAAGGGCCGTTGGCGAAGACGGAATGTTTTTCTGACCACTGGAACGTGTCCGGTGGTCCGTGGAGCAAACCGCCGGCGCGTCTCGCCGGCACGGCGGCTCCGGCAGCGGGGGGCGGCGGTGCCCGGCTCGCCGCCGGGAAGAACAGCCGCAGCGGCGGGCCGGCCGTCCCGCGACCGCGCAGGACCGGCGAAGGAGGGATGTGGCCTTACCGCGTCCGTTGGAGAGAGGCGGCCCCCACGTGGGGCCACGGAACAATCAAGGGGGTGGCACCCCCCTTGCAGCCGCTCGGCCATTACGGCCGAGCCGCCATACGACCGGGCCGCGCCCGCGCTGGCCGGGCCGGGCCGCGCCCATGCCGGGCCGGGTCGCGCCCAGGCCGGTTCGGGCCGCGCCAGCCGGCCCAAGCTGCGCCCAAGCAGGCCGGACCCGGACCCGGGTCCGGTCGACCCGGTTCAGGCCGACCTAGGGGGTCTCAGGCCGGGTCGGTCCGGGCCCGAAACCCCAACCTCCGGACCTTTTCAGACTTTTTCCCATATCTTGGGCTGAAGACCTCCGATCGACGCACCGTCAACGGCGATGTGATCCTTGGATCGAGACAGGCGTTTCAGTATGTCACACTCAAGGTTTCAGAATATTTTGGGTTCGACTGGGTTGGTTCGTACACGAAACCAACCGGGCCGTCAGAGCGGAAACACTCATATCTTGAACTCCGGACGTCTGATCGACGTGTTGTCGATTCTGTTGGATTCCTCTAAGTGAGACGGGTCTTTTGGCTTACTCCACCCGATGTTTGAATGCAGGTGGAGTACGGTTGGGTTGTTTTTTCCTTAAAAACCAACCGGGCCCCTAGGACGAAAAAGCCAATAACTCACAGATCGGGCGTCCGATTGACGCGCCGTCTGTGACGTTGAGTTCCCGTTGTCGATACGGATCTTTTGGATACATCAAATATGGACAATGTGTCAGTAGATGTATCAGCCTCTCGGCTCGTGGAGCGGACCCTCCCGAATGAGCTTGATGTGTGCGAGAACCCTAGAGCTGGCTGTGACTGTGACTGTGACGACGACGACTGTGCAGAGATCCTTAGTGGATTCGATGGCGACGACTTCAGCACTCAGCGATCCTACGTGGGTTAGTGCTACAGATCCTTTGTGGGTCTGATCCTGTGTGGGTCAGCACTCAGCGGTCCTATGTGGTCCAGCGCCAACAGATCCTGTGTGGATCCAATCCTCTGTGGGTCTTTGCGGGGGTTAGTTACCTATCGATCCTTTGTGGGTCAGATCCTTTTTGGGTCATTGCTGGGGTTAGTTACCTATTGATCCTGTGTGGGTCAGATCCTTTGTGGGTCATTGCGGGGGTTAGTACCTATCGAGCCTTTGTGGGTCCGACGGCTTAGATGAATCAGTGGATATATCTGACCATCTCTATCGTCATACGAAGAAGTATTCCTGTGTGAGCTGAAGCATGATTTACTTTCCTATGTGGATTGTGTTGAGCTATCCTGTGTGGATTTACGTTTTTATTTCCTGGGTGGACTGGGTTGTACTTGGGCTCGGATGTTGGATCCGAACGAGAATAGATGACTTAGGTATAAGTATGGGCATATACCTAAGCAGTGTCGGATGTTCCTTCGTGATTGTATCTTTCCTTTGTGGATTATCCTTTGTGGATTCTGGGAGACCTTCGGGGGTCTCGGGGTCCCTACTGAGTAGCTTATACTCACCCCTGCACGGGATATGCCCACACTACGTTGTGTTGGTTGCAAACGATGGACATCGCTGATTGTGGTTGAGGCTTGCAGAGCAAGACGGTACCTGGAGGTGGACCACTGGTCGGGACGTACTCGTAGCGGTCTGCTGGACCCAAGGAGCAGTGGAGGCTATCTTTACCCACCCTTCAGGTGGTATTTCTAGTGGACAGGTCGACGTTGCGGATTTACTTTTCAGTTGCTGTTTTCCCTTCTAGTTATACTTTACTTTCAGTTTGGGTTTTTATACTGGCCCACTTGCTTTTCCGCACTTACTGTTGTACTCAGTTTTTACTTAGTGTTTACTTCTGCCTACTTGCTCTGTGGTGTTTTTGGTTTACTTTACAAAGGCAATGCCTTCCATTTTTACCAGGATTTACGCCTTGGTGCTAGTCGCCAGCCCCAAGCCTATGGAAGGCGGGTTTGGGGTAGTCACGGCATGGGCCCCGAGGACAGGTCGTGACACACATACCTTATAAGAGGAAGCATCATCAACAGTTATTTTTAGAAATAGGATTATGTACTGGAACCTCCTAACACCTCAACGTTATAGTTGAAAAGGAAAAAAGCAATCAACCACCTATAAGTAAGGAGTGTATGTGATATTAATGAATCTATGAGGGTGTGTGAGTTGCTGTGGTTGTGGGTGATGGAGATAGATTAGGTATAAGAGTGTAGGAAAAAATCATTAGTGTGGGCGGTTGGGAAGATGATGCCAGAAGAGGGGAAGCATAGGGGATGTGAGGTTTTGGGAGGGATCTTAATTAGCATTTTTTTTATTTTTTGAATTTTATATTATTTGTTTAGCAATTAATATTCAACTATAATAACATATTTCATCCCAAAAAAATTACTTAAAATATAGTAATTATATATTGAAAAATAATTATTTTTAATATTTATTATTAATGACAGATTCATTTGTTAGTAAAAAAATTGGTATTTGTATAATAAAATACTAATTTTAATTGTTCGTAAATGATTGTTGTTAAGGAATAGTCAATATGTAAATATATTTCTGTTGATAAAAACAATATTTTGAAATTAAAATTAATACCAATAAAACATAATATCTTTTGGAATTAGTTATTTTTACCAATAATTATATTATTTGTCAATAAATTTCATTCTAAAGAAATAATTTGTTTATAGTGTATTTAATTATAAAATGATGAAATTTCCGTATATGGGTCTAGTGGTGAGTATACACGGTACTTTCCATTATTCAAATAACAATATAAATCAAGCTAGTTAATGTAGAAAATCATACACTTAGGAAGGCCAAGTCAGGGCACACCTGAACAGTTTTTCAAACATGTGAATAACCTAAGGCCAAAATTATAGACTAACATCCTACATGGGATGGATAGAATTATGGGTGTTACATATAAAAAACTAATCCCAAATTATGATTGTGAATAACCATACTATTCTAATGATTATAATCATGGAATATAAATTTCTTAAACAGAACCCGATGAAATCGATGGGGCCCACATGAAAATTACAAAAATCAATAAAATTGATGGATGAGTTATTTACCACCCAATATATGGTTTTGTGACTTTACTCCTCCAATACCTGCCTCTAATTCAACATAGAATTGGTTAGATCTAAGAGAAATTGAAAATTATTACACCTCGATAACAAGGTCAAGAACCAGAGATGAGAAGAACTGCTAAAAAGGACTAGAGTACTTTTTGATGCACAAATAATGTGTCGAACAAAAGCTCAATCAGATCCTTGAAGAAGTAGGTGTTTCAATCCCTACCTCATTATTTCAAAGAGATAAAAAATTAAATAATGTAGGTAAATATTGCGGGAATTCTTACATGGAGGGAGGATGAGGTTTAATTAAATCATTAAGGGTAAAATCGTAAAATTACTCAGAAACTGGAATGTTCACAGTTTTTTCAAACGGTATTCCAGAACGTGCACAAACAATGCAATGGTACATAAGAAAAATGATCAGTCACATGGTTAGACCATAGAATTTGGGGAACTAGGTGTCAACTGTGTGGTAAGGCTTTTTCCCAAAACATGCCACTACCACGGTTTCATCTAACCATGCAGCCTTCCCGTACAGTTTACTATAAACTATGTTTCGGGCCTCTATTCCCAAAAAACTATGTTCCGCCTCCAAAAATTTAATGGGCACCATAATAACCTTCACTAACATTGTAGGAATTAAAATTCTCTCCCAATTAAGCAATAATATATATTTAATGAATCCTTATCTAATTTAAATACTGGGTTCATACAACCTACCCCCTTAAAAGAACTCATCCCCAAGTTCAGCTTCTAATGGTGGTGGGAAACTCTATTAGAATGACTCAAGACACTAGTCACAAACATTGGCTTCCCTCCCGCAAGTCTTGTCCTTTACACAACTATGATACCATAACCCCTTTAATAGAGGGACATACTAACCTTGGAGAGACTTCTTATTGCATTCAATGATACTTAATTGATACTCCTCAAAGGAAGAAACAACATATTACTTCACTTCATTTGGATCAAAGGCAGAATATGGTTTGGCATGATACTAGAAATGCTATGAGACATGGAATACATCATGAATGGCATGATACCTCTGATGTAGTATCCACTGATAGGCTACTGGCCTGAATCACTCTAGGATCTTAAATGGCCTAACATAATGAGTAGATAGCTCCCCTTGCTTCTGTAACTATCTATTCCCTAGCCTGGGAGAAACCCAAAGGAAAACATTGTCCCTAAAAATAAACTCTAGAGGTTGTTTATGTTGATCAGTATAATATTTCTCTCTATACTGAGCCATAGTCATACAATTTACACTACAAATGGACCGAAGGCCTTCTATTTTTATTCATTTCTAACAATCACCATTTTAATGGATGAAGGTGAACTAGAACATGGACAATAGACTTCGTTAAATTACACGACCCAAAGGTCTTAGAGTACATAATCCAGACAATAACTACTTGGAAATGCTCCTCCCCATCATCTATATATGTATGGCAGCTCTCCACTTTCGACGGGATTATCGGATAGGATTCCCAGGCATTCACAGGCTGGTCCTGATGAAAAATATTGTACCCTTTGATTATTCAATGTCTATTATCACTTCATTGGTGAATGCGCCAACTCTGAATCCTCGTCTCGAGTCTAGTCCTTGTACAGTCTGTATGTTCCATTAAGGAAAATTTTATGTTGCCTAAAGGGGAACCTGAACATGGATTTTAGTCATACACTTTGTGATCATATAAACCTTTTCAAAAGTATATTGGACAATATACGGACCGAGTAGGAATACCTCACCTACCTCAAGCCAACATAGAGTTGAATGACACGATCAACCATATATGCCCTCAAAAGGATCCATCTGAATTATCAGCTGAATTCTATTATTATAGGCGAAATCAATGAGAGGGATATGCCTTTCCCAATAACAACTGAAATCAAGGACAATTATTTAAAGCATGTCCTATTGAACATGTATTGTCTGTTGTGATTTTTTATTCGTTTAAAGGTGATCTGTTGTGCTTAGAAACACTTGTGTTTCCAAAGACATTAGTAATCCCTTCAAGAATCATGACATGAAATGAGAACCCCTATTTGAAATGACAGTACGAGGGACTCTATGTTGTCATATAATTCCATGGACATATAGTATTTCCAACTCATCAACTATGAAAGCCCTTCGAATATGAATCAAGGGGGATACATTCATCAATCATTCAATTTCAACACATACTACATCACTACATCTTGGAGACCTAGGTAAACTATCTAAGAATTCCACAACAAAATCTTACCATTTCCATTTAGGGACTTAAAGTGGTTATAATAATCCTACGAGTCTCTGTTGCTCAACCTTCACCTACAAACAGGTGGAACACCTACAGATATAGACTACTATCTAATGCTTCATCCCAATCCACCAATACTGGCATCACATATCAAGATACATCCTGGAGATGACATGATGAACTGCCCACTAAGAAGCGTGGGACACACACATCAACTCTTGTGTCATATTTGTAGGAACCCAAACATGCCCATGAATATTCATGATTTTGACTCTATCCACATACCAATCTGGAGGAAGGTTGTCTCCTAATACACACTCTCATATAATCAAGGTATCAGGATCTGAAATATTTTTACCCTTCACCTTCTTAGTGATAAAAGACATAAATGTCTTGGCTAAGAGGTACGGATTCTCTTGACTATCATGACACTCTATATGAAACTCAGAAAATAGGGTTCTTAACTTCCATTCATCATGGGATCCCCATAGAGCCTATGTTTGAGTTTTTTGACTCACTTCACTTACAACCACATTACACATTCTAGGTGTTTAGGCATGATCAGAATCAAAGGATTGTAGACATTTCACCCATATCCACTTGTTGGTGTTCATGTCACACTATGTGATGATATATTTGAGGCTCTTGTGGTATGTGTAGACCACAAATCACTCACCTAATAGATATGTCTCCAAAAACATAACACATGCTCCACTCCTGACAACTCAAGTTAGTGAGTTGAGTAATTTATCTCATGAGGCCTCAACTACCGAGATCTTTACACAATGACTCTACTCTAATGCACCATTTCCACTCCTATTTAGATTCTCGATGCACCATAGAAGACAATATATCCTCTTCAAAACACTACGATAATTTGAAAAGGTGCTATGACATGCCTCCCTTTTTCTCCTAAAAGGATTTCTTGCATGCTACTAACCATAATAACATAACAACCTTCTTCGTATGTCTGATATGTAGTGAAACAAGACATGATAAGACTTGAAGGAAATTCACGTAATATCTTACCATCACTACAAAACTCTACATATCAAACAAGTTGTTGATATTATCCCAGGAATCTAAACACTAACATTTTATAAGTGAACATATATACAAGATTCTAATATTATATGACCCAAGAAGTGATCTTTTTCGATCTAGAAGTGAAAAATGCCAATATTATCATAAGATAATGCATTATTTGTGTAATAAGAACGATTTCAAGTTGATTTTTATGGTCTCTATGAGTGTGGGGATACACCAATATGTCATCCACAAGGACCATGATCAAACAATCCATATACGGATGGAAACCCTATTCAATAGAGACGTGAAAATGGTAGGTTTGTTCATATGACCAAAACACACAACTAGGTACTCATACATACCATACTTGTTATGAAAAGTTGTAGGAGGTAAGTATGATGGCCTTACACACACCCAATGAAAAACCAATCTCAGGTCGATCATAGAGAAGACCATAGCTCCTCATAGAAAGTCAAGGGGACAATCTATTCTAGGAAGTGGATACTGGTTCTTGAATATAAGATGGTTTATCATTATTTAATCCATTCATAGATGTAAATATCAATACACCTTGTTAGAGAAAAACATATATTAACCAAAATAGATTGTATTGGGATGTATAAAACCCTTGGACTCCAAAACCAGTAACAACCACAGGAGCTCCTAATGTCATATAGTTTCCAATTTCTATGGAGTAATGGACACTATATTTTCTTCCGGAACATGCTCGATTGTAAACTCTACAACTCTCCCAGGACGTAAGCCCAAAACCATTGAGAAAGACATCCATGAAACGATCTACCCTTGTAGGAAAATCATCTTGACATAAAACCTGATCCATTATGAAGATGTTTTCAATATGTGTAGTAACTAAACATAGAAAATGATGTTCTGGTCCAACTCTACCAGCCTGGACACCCCAATCTCCTTTATGTAGAAAATTATTCCCCTCTGGTGATGTTAATGATACCCTTTGGTTATATCAATCTACAAAAAATGATATCGAACCAACCAATACGTCTTGGGAATGAAATCAAATCCCATGATCTCTTGAAAAATGAGGTGCCATAAAAAATCGTAACTACAAACCTTAAGAGAATAGTCCCTACCCAATATTATGCCCTATTTGTGCACCACTAATGGTGTATCTATGGTAAATACACAATAGCGCTACAATATCTTCATTCCAAGACATTCCAAAATACATATATTGATAATATAATTTGAAGAACTTATATCAATTAAACCTGTTACTATAGTAGAATCCACATAAATAGTACCTCATACTTTAGATGGGCTCGTAGCCTAATCCTTTGGTAGCAGCTGTAGTGCATGAAATTGGCCTGATCGATGACCATGAGTCATAGCTGGAATACCATGAAAAAATTCACTACTAGAACTACTGGTGATAAGGGGTCAAGGTTCAATGACAATGAGATTCTACTCATCTAGACCATCTAGTGCTATTCTAACTCCTCTCATGATGCAGCGCAAAAGAACCATCTCTTGATGGTGGAGCTGGTGTCGAGCCTTTTCAACTCAAAACTGTCGGAATGGTCCAACATAATATCTGAACATTCCTCATACTGATAACGGCCCGGCACTCAAGTGGGTCTCTATCCTTATGACACATCAGATTCCCCCATCACTCTCAGTAATGACACACCTTGGAGTTATCGAAATGGTTTCTCCGATTGTCACCGAACTGACGAGAATCCCAAAGAGAATTCTTCTTTCTATCCAAAAAAACTACTGTTCTATCATAAAACCAATTCCCTATTCATATTACTATTGTCGCCCCTTAGTTTATTCTCATTGATAAGATCATGATTAACTATATCAGAAAAATTAGGTAGTTTATAAAAATTTTCCTAGATAATGTTGGTGTACGGAAGCCCATCCTCAATGCCTCTAGCACGCGAAAGCTCATCACCAGCTAGAACAGCGCAAAACACTACAACCCCATGAATCTTGATGAATACTTCATAACTGATATAGAACCCTTCTTGTGATGCATAAAATCTATTATCTCTATTATCTCTCAGTGTCTTATTAAAGAAATTATCATATGAAATAGTCTTTAAACCATCCCACATCATCCTTTGAAGGCGATCGGCCTGGGTAACCATATCCTACCAACACTTGGATGAATCCTGATGCATGTATATAAAAATATTGAACATTCACTCTAGGGGAATTTCCAGATGTTCAAAGATATATAGGTAGGAATATTACCCAAATTCAATAGCCTATGTAATTTCATCCCCATAAAAGATAGAAGGGTGTTTCTACTAGAACTCATGAGTCATATCATCCATCATAGGTGAAAGATGTAGAGCACCATGTTTTGATTGCATCAAACATAGAAAACTATCAAGACCATGGGTGTCAGTGCCCAATTTAGGTAAAGTAGGAAGTTCCTCATGTGTCACTCTTAAGGGTGAGACTCACGGATTAGGGCCCACCACTTCTAGAGCATGGTTGTTTCCACATTCATGGCATACAATGCGAGGATGTCATTGCAACATTGGTCTAAAATTTTCAACCATATTCCTCAGTAAAAGAATTAGAAGAACGATAAAATTACTAGAATAATCATAACATAAGGAAATCCACTACCCAAGGAATACTACCCCAACTACGCAATTTGAAGGCCTTGTATCGATACTTCTCATGTATATGTTTCATTTCATTTTACATACAATTTCCCAGTTCACTCCATTACATTTAATAATCAAGACAAGGCTAGATACTGATGTGTAACCAAATTCATAGTATATGTCATATTTAACATTATAATTGATGTCCATTCCAATTGAATCAATTACCAAACACCTAATCATTGAAAACAACACCCATTTATTTATATCATAATTTTATAACATGGTAAATTACTTATCTCAGCCCATGAGGGCCCATACACCTCATGAATTTGGACAAGAAATCACTCAACCAAAATTAAAAATAACATAAGGTTATGCTAACTATTACACCACCACACAATATTCATAAGAATATAAAGTAATGAAAAATAGTGAAATGAACCTATATGGCATAGAAATACACTTGACATTTGAATTATAGGTGCCTATTAAGATGCATTTAACAATTCTTCTTTCCTTCATATCATCGGGCCAAGTAAAAAATAGTATGTTAGTTAAAATAATAATCAACAACATCACACATAATGTGTGTCACCCTATCATGAACCAGCCTGAGTCGACCCGGAACCAGTCACCTTGGCCAGCCTACGACAAGTCCTGAGAGGAGTTCCTAATCCTCTCAGGATGAAAACATGCACTAAGGTAATCAACAGTGTATATAATGGAATGATTTCACCCAAGCATATATAATAAAACAACAATGAAAAGAAATGGACAACCCAAACACATTTCTGTAAGAAAACTAAAATTGACAACATGTATACAACAAAACTGGGAGAACAACTAACTCTCCAACAAACCAATCACATGTTGCTCAATGCGATCAAACATAAGATGAAACCTACAGAAGGGATAAAAATCGAAAAGAACTATAGGTGTGAATATTAAATCTAAGTAGGATAGTTGGATAATCAATTCCAAATTCACGTCCTTTAAAATAAGATAAAAATCAATCTCACATTCAAACTAAAATTTATAAAAGTAAGGTTTTCTACAGGTTTACTCAAAAACAATGTACAAGCCATTTTCCGTATTCCTTTCCAAAACTAGATTCATTCAACTAGCATGTCAATGAAATTTTCAAGGGGAAGGTGATGTTTACATTTTTAGATTTGTATACGAGGATAAATCAAATAAAATTGAGAACCATTTTCATAAACCTAATAAAAACCAGAACACTATTATCCAGACAAAACAATTCACAACAAGGTATAATGGTAATAATAAAACTATGGTAATATAAATATATATACAAGCATCATATTCATCACTACAAGCAACTGAAAGCCAATAGACATAGGTGAACCTCGGAGATCAGGAAAAAACCAGAACATACTAATACATGAGACACTACCCCTATTGGTATACCACATATAATGAAAATCCAAACGCCGAAATTCCCGACCCCCCTTACTTAGGAGAGACCGAGGGGGCCAATTCCATAGTAACAAACCCAAAATATATCCACCTATAAGGGGAAATTGATTAGTCCATCGACTTCTAGTGTAGAAATCAATCATAGAATGTTCTCTCAATATTCCAGGTTAACATGACTCATGTATATAAAAAGGGGTGTGATAATATTTGCCATTCGAGCATCCAATCACAATATTTATATAATGATAATTCACAACAGACATCAACCCGAGTCACTCCAAGGACAGATCTCAAGCCATTAATCAAAAAGAACATAAAGAGTCTAACCCAAGGAACCCTCATATTATATCACAAGTATTCCTCATTCAGGACATCCCATACATTAGATACATACAAACAGGTCATGAAAAACATCCACAAGAGGATTTCATAACAATCAATTTCACCATTTTACACAAAGTTTCCAAATGGCCCCTTAATCCTTTCTCAAAACAAATGTTTTCTAATGGTACACATTTACTTTTAGTAAAGTGGTGCATACACAGAATTTATAGTATCAAACCACTTCCATACATCCCTTAAAACAAAATTGTTATATATTCAAAACCCAACCATTTTAATAAGGATTCCAAACAGACCTTTTTCCTGTAACTCAGGCCAAAACTTATTATAATCCAAAACCCATTAATTTATAAAACCAAATACACATTGGGAATACATAAAAGTATCCCAAAATAATATTTCTCATTCTTCTAATGTATTTATAAATCCAAAAAAATAATTTTAAATTGCACTAGACACATAAAATCCAAGAGGCAATTTACCGAACACATTGCATGAACTCTTTAGAAAAACAACTTATTTTAAGCACTTGAAAATACCATTTTCATGCCATACATTTATTAATGATACATAGATATATTTAAAATTCCATATAACAGGTGCGAATGTTCATGGAATAATTTATCAAACAATTGGAGTGCACATTTATTCCAAAAGAACTAATTTTTTTTAACAAAATAAAACATAAAACATTATTTGCACACACAAAAATTAAAGAAAAGGTTTCATAGAAGCCCTTATCATATAAATATATTTATAACAGAATTATAATGATAAAACATAAAAGATAATGTTTTTTTCAAGGGATATCGTACCTCAATTCCATGGCGGAAAGGAAACGCACACTCGATATCACCCGCTGCGGTTCTCAACACACTAGATTTATGATGACCCACACTAAATGAAACAATCCCCCATAAAAATAACTCCAAAATACTAACCTAGGTATTTATTGACTAGCATAGAAAATAAAACCAAAATAAAATCGAAGGAGAATGATGTGGAAGAAGAAATGTGAGGAAATCTCAACTTGGAAACTGAAGGACTCTTCATCATCCCTTAGCTCGGCTCCCATAGTGGAAAGGTAATGGCTGGGAAATTCTAAGATATTATCCTTGGGTTTGGAAGATCTGGTGAAATTTGTTTTGGGGTAAAAATAGTTAAAGGATAATGATTTATGTAATAATAAATTAACCATAGAAAATATGGACGATTTCATGAATCTTGAGATGATTCTCCCTAATACTCTACTAAGAAGAGCTCCATCGTGTGAAATGTTATAATGGGGGCTCCCCTAGGTATCATGGGATTGAGTGGGATGTATAATCATTGACAAATATCAATCAATAAAAAAGATATAAAAGACACAATTTATTTTTTGAATCCAGGAAATGGGCCCCCATGTAGGCCCAATACCTAAATAGATACCCCAAATTCACCATGATTATTAATTATTAATGGGTCCAAAAGAATATGTAGTCTTGACTATGTCAAGGGATTAAAAATAAGAATTGTAATGTGTCAAAAATGTTAAAAATGATGGATTTATAAGAGAAACAAAATATGTTCTAAATCTGGAAATGGGCACACGGTTAGGATCAAATAATGATGTAACCACCCTTTCTAAAAAAATCCAAAAAAACAAAGAATTGAGAACTCAAAGGTAGATGATTATATATAGATGTAACTTCAAAGATCATCATTAATCTCACTCAAGACTCACAAAAGATATTGGTATTTCAAATGAACCAGATCAAAACAAAGACATGAATAACCGAGTTTGACAATTCTCTCCACCTTTAAAGCTTTCGCCCCAGAAAGACATAGAGATTTCCAATTGAAATATCAACACCTAAGGATTCCTTATCAATATGATCCCGCCATAGAATACAAGGATATATAATTCCAAATTAGATTAATATAAGAAAATTGTTTCAAACAATAAACCAACTCCCAACCACTTCCGGAGAATCAACCAGTGGATCGAGTCATAACCTCCACTACCAAATTAATAACCAGATTGTTGGGGCTTCTCCCAATGAACACAATGATCACCCAAACCAAATAGATCTAAAAAAACCAAATATCACAGGGTATTCTAGTATGGAATCCCCACCATTAATAAAAAACAATCAATAGGCAAGTTCATGGGATGAAAATACACAACACCCATGGTGGGTCTCTCCACTATGAGGAACCAACTAGAAACGAACAAACAAGAATTAATCCTGAGCTAAAATCAGGCCTCACTCAAAAAACCCACCAAATCACTCCTAAAACAACCTACCAACCCAATTGGGAAGGAATACAACATGAACATTTATTCCACCCACTCTTGAATGGAGGTGGAAAGAATTGGGCCAACACCCTCTGCACGGATCCAAAGCCCCACCAATTTGGATGGGGAGGGGAAGGGGACCCAATCATTGGGTCATTGAACCCATAAATGAAAAAAGGAACTATCTCACTGAAATGGTAGAGGTATGATCTTAGAAATACTACCAGCAATCCTACGACTCCTGACAATGCGCCATCTTCACTACAAAACTTATGTCTAGAGCTCTGATGGATGAAGCATCTCTTTCCTCGCATCTAGGCTTTGATAATCCCCAACTTTTAATACGCCCCTTAGTTCCACACACTTCCACAAAACACTCCCTGTAAGAAACAAAAGATCAAGAGACACCATGAAACTCCCTTCCTCAACAACACAACGATAACCAAACAAGAACATGGAGATACACACCCCTATTTTCTCTAACTCCAAACAAGGAGTAGAATGGACATGGCACATAAAAACACCCACTAAACATCACCTAACAAAACTACTACCACTGAGAGAGTCACCATAAAGGGAAAACACTTTAAATCAAGCCCAAAATTCTATGTATTTCAACAAACGGGATGAGGTGTCATTCTAAGAGGAGGATTTAACATTTTATACAATTACTTAGGTTGATCTATAGGAATTATTTCCAACAGAGAACCATATGTGGCCACATCACATCGTCCAACACATCATTATAATCCAACTGAACATTACCTCAAACTCGTGCCACCAACAAGATCCCATATCAATACTCAACAAGAGTATGACTTCTAGATCATAAGAAAGCATACCAAAAAGACAACACTTCTAATATGTAGGATAAACCATCCACATAACTCTCAGTTCATAACAAACACAAAAAAAACTTCATCTCAAAACATTTTTGAGAATATACACTAACTTGATGGATTTTTCACAATCACCAATGGTGTTTCATCAAGTCTCACTCACATGAACATTTGTGTGCCACCTCGGGCACATAAATACCATGCCATACCATCCATTCAACCATATATCTACAAAACCATGAATGTGATAACCCATGAAAACACCAAGCCAAAATTAAAACATCATTATTACAGAAATAATCTTGTACCTTACAAAGGCACACTAACCACCAAATCAAAAACCATTTTCAGATTTCACAAGACAAACAACGCTTAATCATGAACCATATGATTAGAAAACAATCCATTTCATTTAATAGAACATCCAAAAATAACCATTCAATTCAAAATAGACTCTTCCCATATTAAAAAACACGAAATATATCATTTCATAATCCAAAAATCAGGAATCCCAAAACCCCTTTCTAGAAAAACACCAACCACTTAAAACCAAATTTCCAAAACCAATTCATCGGGTTCAATCAGTTTTCAACAGCCCAAAACACCCATTTTAAATCTATATTTACTAATTACTTTAAATTATTCTAGGCATTCAAAAAATTTCATTTCAACAGACCATATGTTTTGATCAAGGAAAATTCAATCCCGCTAAATCCTTTCCCCTTTATTCCCTAGATTTCTATCAAAAAAACGCAACATTCAAAATCCTTTGTCAAATTAAATTTTGAAAACCCATTTTCCTCTTTTCAATTAAGAAACATTATTTTAAAACCTAATTTCACAATTCTCAAACAAGTATTTTCTAAAAAAATTTCATAATTCAAGGAAGGACTAATAGACCCAAAAAAAATGGAACAAGTGTTGGTGGGTGACGTGATAATCTGCTTAGAGGACATATGTCAAACACACCAGAAACACTAAGTGTCTTCTTAGGACCATGATGCAAGCTCTACATGGCTTTCTAGGGCATGAGAGCTCATGAAGACCATTAGTACTACTCCCCATGTCATATACTAACACCAAACAATCAACAGAACCAAAGACACTAATAAAACTGGACATCCAATGGCCACCCAACCATTGGAATAAGAAATAGTTCACGACACTCTTATCGAACCTACCCCTCAAGTCCCAAAAATCATACTCAATATAATTTTACATCCCCATATAAAAAGGGAGATCTATACAGAATGTTTTTCTAAGATCTAACCTCCTCTGATACCATTTTGTCATGAACCAGCCCAAGTCGACCCTGAATCGGTCACCCAGGCTAGCCCGTGCCATGTCCCGAGAGGCGTTACCGATCATCCCCGAGATGGTGAAAAGCACCAAGGTCATCAAAAGATTATATAGGGGAATGATTTCAGGAATACATAAATTATTAAAAAATAGCAATGAGAAATGGACATCCCAGACACATTTATATAAAAAACCGAATTAGCCATCGTGTATGCAACCAAAATAGGAGAACAACTAAACGATACAACTAAACTAACCAGAACTGATGACCAAATAACCACATGTTAACCCACTATTCACTCTCCAATGAAACAATAACACCCCTCTCAATGTGATCGAACATAATTTGAAACCAGCACGAGGTCTAAAAATAGAAAGGAACTATAGACGTGGGTATTAAAACACAGTTGGCAAGCCTGATAATTTATTCCAAATGAACGTCCTTTAAAATAATATAAAATTAAATATCATGTTAGAACTAAAATATATAAAAGTATGGTTTTCTACAATATTATTCAATAAAATTACAAGGCGTTTCCCTTATTCCTTTCCAAAACTAGATTCATTCAACTAGCAAGCTAATATCATTTTAAGGGGAAAGTGATGTTAACATTTTTAGATTTTCCCAAGAGGATAAAACAATATAATTTTTGAACCATTTTCATAAAACTAATATAAACCATACCACCACTTTCCTTGAAAAACTATACACAAGAATGAATAATAGTAATCACACAAAAGGGCAATGTAAATATTTATACAAGAATCATATTCATCACTACAAGCAACTAAATGACTATAGACATGGGTGAACCTAGGATATCAAGAACAAACCAGAACATACTAATACATGATTCTCTATTCATGTTGGCATGCCACACCCGATGAAAATCAAAATTACCAAATTCTTGACAAACCTATCTCAGGACAGACCAAGGGGCCCAATCCCATAGTAATAAACCCAAAATATATCTACTTACTATTAGACCGTGGTCATTCCATCCAATACCAATGTAGATATCATTCATATAATGTTTTGTCAATGTGATAGGTTTCAACGAATCGGGTATATAAAAATGGGGTGTGTCAATTGATTTCATCTGACCATCTAATCACAACATATATATAATGATAACATACAACAGAAATCACCCCGAGTCACTCCAAGGACCGATTTCATGCCATTAATCAAAATGTATATAAATAGTCTTACCTAAGTAAATTTCATAATAGATCAAATGGATTCCTAAGTAATGATTTCCGATAAATTATATATATACAATCATGGCATGATAAACATCCACTGGAGGTTTTCATAATAAATAATTTCACCAGTTTTTTCATAATGTTTCCAACGGGCCCCTTAAGAGTTTCTCAAAAAAAATTGTTTTCCAGAAGTACACATTTCAATATTAATAGAGATGTTTATACAAACTATTTAGAGTATAAAAACACTTTCATAAATAACTTAAAACACTAAGGTTACATATTCAAAACATGACCATTTTCATAAGTATGTCAAACATGCAATTTTCCAACCACTCGGGCCAAAACATGGTATAAACCAAAACCCATTTATTTATAAAATCTAATCCACATTGAAAAGATATAAAAGGATCCAAAAATAACATTTTCCATTATTCCTATTTATTTAAAAATCCAATCAAATCATTTTAAATTGTACTAGGCATATAAAATCCAGCTGGACAATTTTGAGAACACCTGGCATGTACTCTTTAACAAAACAACTTATTTTAAGCACTTGAAAATGGATTAAATACCATTTTCGGGCCATAAATTTATTAAATATACTTAAGCATATTCAAAATTCAGAAACAATGTGTGAAAGATTGTGGAGTATTTTATCAAACAATAGGAGTGCACATTTATACCAAAACAACTATATTTTTTAACAAAATGAGCCATAAAACATGATTTGCACAGAAAACAATTAAAACCAAGGCTTCACATATGAAAATATCATATAAATATGGTTATAACAGCATGAAAATAATGATATGTAAATGATTATGACTTGTTCATGGGATATCTGACCTCGAATCTGTGGTGGAAAGGAAACACACACCCGAAATCACCCATTGCGGTTCCCAACACTCTAGATCTATGAAGATCCATAGTAAATGAACTAAACCCCCATAGAAACTAATTCCAAAATAGTACCCTTGGCCATGAATATCCAGGGGAGAATAGGAAACAAAAATAAAATGAAATGAGAAGGAAGAGGGAGACAAAAGGAGAGGGAATATCACATTGGAAACTAAAGGACTATTCATCTTACCTTAGAACGTAACCCTTAGAGGAAAGGTAATGGCTTGGAAATTCTTGGAGATTCTACATAGCACTGGAAGAACATGGTAAATTTGATTTGGGGTAAAAATAGTGAATAAGTAAGGATTCATTAATGACACAATTTCCCATAGAAAATCTAGATGATTTCAGGCATCTTGAGAAGCATCACCCTAATACTGGCCTACGTTGAGCTCTAAAGAGTGAAAATCCAAAATTGGGGTGCTTCTTGTTATCTGGAACTGGGGAGGGAGGTGGAATAACTGAAAAATGTCAAAAAAATAAAAAATATATAAAATAAATAGATTATTTTTTTAAAATTGAAATGGGCCCACTGGCTAGCCCAATACCGGAATATATAACCCAAATTTACCATGCTAATTAATTATTAATGGGTCCAAAACTGTATTTGGGCTTGAATATGTCAGGGGAGGCCAAATATTAAGTGGAATGAGTCAATAATGATAAAAAATAAAGGTTTTACAAAAGAAACAAACACATGTTTTTAAATATGGAAATGGGCTCATGGTTTGGCCCAAATCATAAAGTAACCTCAATTTTTACAAAAAAATATCAAACAATATAATTAAGGAACCCAAATATGGATGATTAGATATATATTAAACTTCAATACTCAACATTATTCTCACCCAAGACCCGAGAAAAGGATCGGGATTTCCAATGATCCTGATGTAATCAAATATAGGAAAAACTGAGTGTGACGCACCTAATGCTGAACTAATGTCAGCTATAATAGGGAAACATTACTACAATTATATTTTGGGTAACATTACTTTTACCTAAACATGGGTTCGTAATGCATAAGAAAAATTTCTGACCAAGTCCCAAGAATACCTAATTTGTTGAATATTGTCTCCAAATAGTATATTAAACAATATAATTAAGGAACCCAAATATGGATGATTAGATATATATTAAACATCAATACTCAACATTATTCTCACCCAAGACCCGAGAAAAGGATCAGGATTTCCAATGATCCGGATCTAATCAAATATAGGAAAAACCGAGTGTGACACACCTAATGCTAAACTAATGTCAGCTATAATAGGGAAAACATTACTACAATTATATTTTGGGTAACTTTACTTTTACCTAAACATGGGTTCGTAATGCATAAGAAAAATTTCTGACCAAGTCCCAAGAATACCTAGTCTATTGAATATTGTCTCCAAATAGTATATCAAGAATGGAAATTTGCGTCTAATTCCACTTTGTGACATCCCAGACCTCGGTGCCACTTAATAGGTGCCTTGATCATCGTGGGACACACGGCCTCAAGCGTATCTCCCAAGAAACCATACACTTCCAAATAATAGTGAGTGTCTAGGTGTGTCTATGGGTAGACTATTCCATCATTACCATTTTGTATCACATCAAATAAATAGAAACTGAGGTAAATATAGGAAGAAATATAAGTAAACATAAGGCAATATGGAAATTGAAAAAATTGTAATAATAACTTCAATAAATGGAATAATATAAAACCGGTTATGATTATGTTTCATGTATCTGGAAAACTGGAAAACATGAATACAGGGTTCATTAGACATAACATGCTCCACAAAATTATAAATGATATCAAATACTATCCCAAGAATCTCAAGGTAGGGTTCAGCCATTTTCTATAAATTAACATCCTAAATAGTAAGAAATCATGTGTTTGAAGCTGTACACTTCCCATTTTCAACAACTACATTCATTTAATCTACTATGGGTACCAAATGACACTTAGATAGGGTGTGAGATAAATCTTAGTGGACAACCACGAATGGTGTCTAAAACATCCGGCCCTTGTAATAGAATAATAGTTTTCAAGTATGCATACAAAAAATTAAAGAAGTCCAATATAACTAACTACCCAAGTACTTCCATAATCCCTCAGCTAGTTTCTGAACATGTAACTAATTCATTATTTAATTGTTACTATTTTATTAATGAGTCACCTATTAATAATATTGAATGTCCAAATATATAAAAAAGGAAACCTGTAATCTTATTTAAAAATAAAGATCCAAGGTAACACCTAAGGAAACATAGACCTCAAGGGTCACTAAGTCAGTAAACTCTATATCTTGTCCATGAAAAGTAGTGTAATCCAAGGAGAAAAGTCCATGTCATTCCACATTGGTAGGCCTACAGAGTCAATGGAGTTCATCCTAGTTAAATTGAGGTTAAATAATGATCGGGCCTAATGGGCTTTAACCATGTCACTTACTTGCCAATGTTGGATCTAAGGAGTCTATCCAAGGTATCATGTAGTAATACATGAGAGATCCAATAGTGTTTTACTGAGTAGCCAATGTTATACAAGATTAAGGTTTTAGATGGTTCTCAACCTATGAAAGTTGTATCCTTGAATCTTAAATGGGGTCCTTGAGTGCTCAAGTAATTCTCTTATGAATTTAAGGCGAGTTCAAATCCAGACACTATTATTTTGATAGTGAAGTCATATATAATTCCTATGGTTCAATCCATTACCTTTCATTAGTGTTATAATTCTAATTTAGAATGAAACCATTTACTCAAGTCAAAATTAATCAATGAGTCCATTTAGTTCAACTCTTTCCATTCATTAGTGTGACAATTTCAAGTAGCATGAAACTATTCATTTAATCCATTTAATAAATTTTCAATAATTAGGGATCACTCCACTACCTACCATTCAAATGGTGTGTGGTTCTAGATACATGCAAAACATTATTTAATAATATTCAATAAGTCCATGACATATACTTAATATATATGCCAATTTCAATTTCACATTTACTTTTCAAATAAAGCACTTACCTTAGATGGGACAAGTGGTGAGAATACATGGTAATTTTCATAATGAAATTCATATTATATATATATCCATTTAATATATAAAATCTTACCCTTAAAGAGGTCATGTCAAGGCACACCTTAATGGTGGCTCAATCTTGTCAAAACACTAAAGAGATAATTATGGAATAACATCCAACATATGATGGATGAAGTTTTCAGATTAACCACTAATAATTAATCAGATATTTCGAAATATAATAACCATACATATATAATGATTATTTTCATGGAATATAAATTTCATAAATACGACATGATGAAATCGGTGGGTACCACACGACAATTCCAAAATCCACTAACTTGATGGATGTGTTATAGACCACCCAAATTAGAGTGGTATGACCCTATTTCACTAATATCAGCATCTAATTCATTATAAAATGTATTAGATCTAAGAAAAAGGAAAAAATGGTCACACCTCGATAACTATGTTGAGGGAAAGAGAGGGGAAGAACGGCTAAAAAGGACTTGAGTACATACCACTGCACATCCAATGTGATTAATAAAATCTGGATCAGATCTCATAAGAAAAAGATATTTGAATCCCTAGCTTAGTACTTCAAAGAGATCCAAAATGAGATAAAAATTGGTTGATACCAATGGAATTTGGATTATGAGGAAGGAGGAGGCTTAATTATATCCTTAATGAAAAAATGGTAAAATTACCCATAAAATAGCATATTCATGGTTTACCATCATGATTTTCCAAACCACGCGTAAACTGTAACATCCTGAGATTTTATGATAAATATTCATATTAATTTCCTTGATGTCTGGTGTTGTACGCTACACCAAAAGGAGATTCCACTACACACATCCCTGACTTGGCTAGCAGCAACCTTGCTCAATAGAGTGTGTTGTACGCAATACCGAGTTTTACTAAATGAGATATTATTATAATATTATTATGAACTAGCCGTTATGAATAGTAATACCCACTTTTTGAAATTATATTTTTCAAAATGGACTTCATTTTTGGATTCGGAATATCGAAATTAGCATAGGTTTAATTTTTGGTATTTTCTGAAAACTTTCAACTTTTGATGAATAGTGAAAACAATGGGTTACTATTTAAAAACCGACTTTTTATTTAAATAATTATTTATTTTATTTAAATTTATTTTATGTCAAAATTGATACATAATAACTATATATGTTCAATTTAATTAATTTGAGTCATTTTATAATAATTTTAAATTTATAAAAAATTTATTGAACATTTCACCGTCTTTTACCCACCTCCTAGGAGAATTTGAAAATTTACATAAAAATTATTTTTACTGCTTCTATGAGTGGAATTTTGAAAATCTGAGAGACACAGTTAATATCAAGGAGTAAAATGTGGTTTAATAAGATATAAATAAATTTTGGTGAATAGTAACTTTTCACTTTTTTACCACGGTTAAAAGTAAATAGGGTAATTAAGGGTAAAAATGATATTATTATCACCCTAACACATGTACTAATTCTATTGGATAAGACTATTTCGACCAAAAACAACCTTATGAATGAAATATGACCATTTAGGTTCACATGGATTAGATTAGGACATTTATTATTATTATTTTTAAAGAAGAGTTAAAATAGTTAAAATCAAAGTTTAATAACTAAAACATTTCTAATATAGGTTTATACATATGATAAATTCTACTATAAATATTCATTAGAAAGCTAAAATTATTTCCAACATAATGGTAGTTTATTTATAATTTTATACATTAAATAAGATAAGTTATTTATGACACAATGATTATGCAGTAATTACCTTATTAATGAAATATTAACATAATTGATGTCATAAATACCCAAATAAATGTAATTTTAGACTTTTTATGAATTAAACTAATTTTATATGTTAATATGAAATGTTATTATTTATTTAATTAACATTTTTAGAACTAAAAATTCTTTTATGATTTTCAAAAAAATCATGTACCAAATAGTGTCAAAATTGACATAAAATAGTTTTTAAAAACAAATATTATATTATTAATTGTTATTTTATTCCTAAAAATCTAATGCTCAGCCAAATGACATAGATAAAGATATATATATTAATAATGAACCACTTGGGGTTCGTTTGGATTTTTTTAGTTTGTTTATTAACCATATAGTATGAGAAAACAAAAAGACACGGTAAAAGTTAAATTATTTAACTTAGAGATAAACCTAAATGATAAGGATAAAATAGTAACCTAAACTTGTCTAAAACCTATTTGATGAGAGGATTTCGACCCATCCCCACCTTATCTTCTAAATAAATCAATTTGGAGTAATTAAAAACTGAATATGGCTTCATTATAAAATAATATTTTAAGTTTTACTTATGGTGCCCCTCTCCTCCCTTATAAAAAGGGCACCCCTTCCCTCTTCTCTTCACACCATTTTGAGCCTTGAAGCTCGTCCAACCCCTGAAAATTATTCTTCTCAACCTCTCTAGTTATATCATTGATGTCCTGGTCTTCTCAATAGACTAACTCTAGTGCCCTAAGAAGAAGTTTAAAGGAGGTGTGTCGAGGAAGTGGTAATCTCTTCTACCTACTCTTTCAAGTTTCTTTCTTCTTCTACTTCATATTCTTTAGTTGTTTCATTATAAAGTAATAAAATAAGTATTACTTAAATACTTATATGTTATTATAAATATTAAACAACCCTATTTCACCTTCTATCCATTCTACAAAAAACGAAATCACCTAAAGAATAACTATATATGATTATTATAACATCATACTTATTCTAAGATATTATATCATCCACTAAAATTGCATTCAATAAATATGTGAACAATATCATCGCTCATGCGTACGTACAGATTACCATCTCCACAATGCGATGAGATTCATTTTCCATGTTAACAATTCAAGAATTATTATAAAGTGTATATCATAAGTAATCATGAAATATATGACATAATAATCCTACAGGATTTATGTATATATATATATATATGTCATCTACTTAATTCCATTCAATTCAATAAGGAAACGAAAAACAGCGTTCATGCGTACGTACGGCCTACCATATCCATGAACAGTGTATTTCATTTCATTCATCTATCAATTACAAATATGTATATAATGAATATATATGATATATAAATAATTATTTACATTCTAGAAGTATGTTAATCATAATATAATTAATAATAATATCAAGAACAACCAATCGAAACACGTACGATAAATGAAATGATTTTACCCAAAACGTTGCTTTAACTTGGAATTTACAAAAGAACGGGTATTATAAAGTCATAATTGAACTATATATGATATCATAACAATGAATATGATTCCATAATAAGTCAACAACATTATTTAAATCATTATACAGGAGGTTCAGATACGTACGAAGCATATAAATCCTAAAGTAATGGATAACTATTCCAATCTCGTTCTTATCTGAGATTATTATTCGTAAGTATTTACTGGGGTTATTGTTATCATCCATTCCCATGTTTTCTAAAAAAAATTCATGTATTTTAAAAGTCCTTTTTACCCATTTTTGAAATTTTCCACATGTTATGAAAGGAATCTTCCTTTTGTTTACCACATGGGGAACATTTTGACTTTTCCGACAAAAGTACGATAAGAATGTTAATTTTAACTTATATGGCATGAATGAATTTTTACGGTTTCATAACACCTCATTTTAATGAAGTTTAATCTACAAGATTTTATGACTATTTTCAATAAAATACTTTTCTTTTAAAATTTCATGGCATTTTGTGAAAAGAAAATAATTTTGAAGAAGAAAGGATAATTTCCTCAAGAATTCATTTCAAGTGTTTTGTCCAAACTATATTCCATCTAAGATGACATTATTTAGTATGATAATGTTTCAAGTATAATGTATCTATTATTTACATGGTTTAACTTCTCTTATGATGAAATGATATCCATTTTTTTATATGGATTATGTTATTATGGGATGATGTTTATGAAACCCATTTCATTCTTTGGGTTATGATGAATGATTTATGTTTATGTTGTGGAACAAGTAAGAATGATTTCATTATGAGATGGGTGTGAACTATATCTCCCTCTAATGAATTGGGTAAAGATTTATATCTCATGATATAGACATGGATGGAATGGTAAGTTAATCCAGTTCAGTGATACAGGACTAGAATGAGGAGTGAACTTGATTCAGAAAGGGACGTTGTCCACTAAGATGGTCTTGGCAGCAATTCCTTGGATACTATAGAAATCATAACATGTTATTAATGGTTTCCATAATTTCTTGTCTTATTCTCATGCTATTTTATCTTGATTAATGTTTCTTTATGATCCATTCCTTATGTACTTCAATGTTTTATGTCATTGCTCAAGACTTTGATGTTTAAATATTATGTTCATGTTTTGATGCTCAAATGTATATGGTTTGTTTTATTTTCTTAAAGCATACCCTTACTGAGCATTTTAGCTCACCCTTTATATGTTTTATTTTCCCCAGGATATAAAGAAAGGTTTTAGGTAAGATAAAAAAGGAAGATGTTTATGGGAGATGTTGAAGATATTTCACCACGATTAGAAGATTATATTCCAAGTTTCAAAAGACACTAAACTATTTCGGTCCTTCGGTGTTTGTTTTTGTGATGTATTAAGTATTCCAAAAAATTAATGTGATGTCCATGTACGCCAAGAGTTGGGTCTCTAAAGTTGGTATCAGAGGATCAGTTTAGTAAACTTTTGGAAACTAGGATGTGAGAACTTTAGTGAAATCCTTAGAGATATTTAGAAGGTATGTCTAGGGATGTCTTTACGGTTAAGTATATGTATAGGTTATAGTCCTAGAATTACGGTAACAATTTGGGAATTTAACCTAAGGTGTTGTATAGAGAAGGTACTCCCCCTTTATTATGCTATTTTCCTATCATGTTTTTTACCTCTCACACTATTGTAATTGGGTTTTAGAAAATGGATGGAAATAGGAAGATTCATGATAATGGAGGATATGATGGACAATGGAATGATATTATTCATGACCAACCAAATGAAATGGAATTTGGAAGTATAAACATCGTTATTACACCTAATTAGAAATCTCATAATATTATCAATAATATCTACTTTGGTAAGTTTTCTGACTCAACTAATAAGAGAAAGATGGAGTTTCATGATTATCCTAGTGGAAAAAAGTTAAATTTCCCGCTTGTAAATCATGTGGGAAGAGGCATAAAGGAGAATATTTCAAAGGAAATAGAAGATGCTCTTGGTGTGGAAAAGAAGGACACAAATACAGTAAGTGTAAAGGAAAAGGTCCAGTAAACATCATGGACAAGGATAATGGTATTGCTACGACATCAACAATGATTAAATGATTTAAATTTGGAATGTATGGTCATTATGCAAACCAGTTCCCTAAGGGAAAGTCTCATGAAGAGAATCATCATGGTCATATGGGTAGTATTTATGTTGATGATGATGAAGAGACTAGAAATGATATGTGAGATGAAATAATTGTTGATGCTCGGTCATTTGTTTAAGAAGGTACTGGAATTATTTATGTTTATCAAGAGTAATGTTGTATAGGTAATGGTAGTATGGAATAAAGACACATCTAAGGATTGTTACACAATGGTTTTTTCTAAAGTATTTGAAAGTATATGTTGAATGGTACCGGTAACCATGAATGGTTAATTAGATATTTTCGGAAAGTAGATGATATGCGCATAATGAAGGGATATGAAGATAATGAGATGTTTGATAGTATTAATGAGCTCATGACTGATATAAGGACGATATGATATCATGGTTTGATTATATAGAAACTTTGGTATTTTAGTATGTGGAAGGATTTAACTTTTGATAGAATTCATGTTTTCTCTAAGGTTCTATGGTAATTTATGTTTCAAGAGAATACATGATTAAGGTATTTACATGTTTGGAATGCGATCAACAAGATGGTATTGACGTGCTTGTTATGTGACCTTTCCATTAATCATTTTCTTTATCCTATGAGATTGGATAGAAGTATTTTGGATAAGCCTAAAGATTGGAATGGATTATGTCAGACATAAGTCAGTATTCTTTAAGGATAGAAATTTTTTCGTTATTATTTATTGAATGTTATAATAATGTAGTTTTAGAAAAAGGATAACCTGCAAGACGGTCGACAACCCGTCCCATCGGACAAGGCTGTGGGAATCGAACCCACAATTGGAGTGCTACAGGCGTTTATCACCTACCACTTGCCTATTGGAAGTCCTTGGTTAGTAGAAACTAGTTTTATTATATTAAGCGGTATGATAGATGAAGTATAATTCCATTTTTGGAATCATATACGATTAACCTCACCATAGATGGACTTAAGTTTATTTGATATCTTTTTCTATCCTTTTGTTTGAGACAAATGGAATGATCCATCATTCTATCACAGGATCTGCTAACACCTAACGAATGAAAAATTCAACTTCATTTCTTTAAGAGATGATGTGGAAAGTGTTCAAGGCACAAACAATGGTGAGATTATACTGAAATAAAGTAAGTATTTATTCTAATTCAAATTCTTCAACTTTAGGGAAATCATCTTGAAAACAAAAATGTTGTCCTAGTGCCCTTGTAACTAATGAATCATATTATACCATAGATCATCACAAATATATTGCTTTGTAATTGTTTTCTTTTTCATAGCCATGTTCTCTACCACTCTCCATCAGAACATGATGGTTAGATTTCTCTTCCATATCAATATTTCCACCTATGTTCTCCTATGTGGTAACCCAGGGATGAGTTAATCTAGGTACCCATTTCATTTCTAAATTTCATTTTTAAAATGATGTTTTAGTATTCCTTTTTACGATATGGGTTTCTATTAAAAAAAACTTTTGAGTAGTAAACCATTTATAACCCCAGTAACTTTCGAGGGCGAAATTCATTTTAAGGGGGGTAGAATGTAACACCCTAAGATTTTATGAAAAATATTCTTTTTAATTTCATTGATGTCTAGTGTTTTATGCTACACCAAAAGGAGATAGCACTACACACATCCCTGACTTGGCTTGCAGCAAACTTACTCGATAGCGTGTGTTGTACGCAATACCGAGTTTCATTAAACGAGATATTATTATAATATTATTATGAACTAGCCGTTATGAATAGTAATACCCACTTTTTGAATTTTTTTTCAAAATGGACTTCATTTTATGGATTCATAATATTGAAATTAGTCTAGGGTGAATGTTTTGTATTTTTCTGAAAACTATCAATTTTTTATGAATAGTGAAAACACTGGGTTACTATTTAAAAATAGACTTTTTATTTAAATAATTATTTATTTGATTTAAATTTATTTTTGGTCAAAATTGATACATAATAACTATATATGTTCAATGTAATTCATTTGAGTCATTTTATAATAATTTTAGATATATAAAAATTTTATTTAACTTTTCACCATCTTTTACCCACCTCGTAGTTGAATTTGGAAATTTACATAAAACTTATTTTTACCGCTTATGTGAATGGAATTTCAAAAATCCGAGAGACATGGTTAATATCAAGGAGTAAAATTTGGTTCAATAAGATAAAAATAATTTTTGATGAATAGTAACTTTTTACTTTTATTACCACGTTTAAAAGTAAATAGGGTAATTAAGGTTAAAAATGATATTATTATCACCCTAACACATGTATAATTATATTCAATAAGATTAATTCGACCAAAAAAACCTTATTAATGAAATATGACCATTTAGGTCCACATGGATTAGATTAGAACATTTATTAATATTTTATTTAATGAAGAGTTAAAATAGGTAAAATCAAAGTATAATAACTAAAACATTTTTAATATAGGGATATACATAAGATAAATTCAACAATAAATATTCATTAGAAAGATAAAATGATTTCCTACATAATGGTATTTTATTTATAATTCTTACACATTAAATAATTTAATTTATGTATGACACAATGATCATGTAGTAATTACCTTATTAATGAAATATTAACATAATTGATGTTATAAAAATCCAAATAAAAGTAATTTTAGACTTTTTATGAATTCAAATAATTTTATAGGTTTCTATGACATGTTATAATTTATTTAATTAACCTTGTTTGAAATAATCATGCTGTTATGATTTTCAAAAAAAATCAAGTACCAAATACTGTCAAAATTGACATAAAATAGTTTTTTAAAAAATAGTATATTAATAAGTTTTATTTTATTCCTAAATATCTAAGGATCGGCCAAATGACTTAGATAAAGATATATATATTAATCATGAACCACTTGGGGTACTTTTGTCTTGTTATAGTAAGTTTATTAACCATATAGTGTAAGAAATTAAAAAGACACGGTAAAAGTTAAATTATTTAACTTATAGTTAAATCTAAATGATAAGGATAAAATAGTAACCTAAACTTGTCTAAAAACTATTGGTTGAGAGTATTTAGACCCCTCCTCACGTTATCTTAGAAATAAATCAATTTGGAGCTATTAAAATCCGAATATGACTTTATTATAAAATAGAATTTTAAGTTTTTCCTAAGGTGCCCCTCTCAACCCTTATAAAAAGGGCACCCCTTCCCTCTTCTCTTAACACCATTTTGAGCCTTGAATCTCGTTAAAAACCTGGAAATTACTATTATAAACCTCTCTAGTTATATCATAGAGGTTCGGGTATTCTCAAAATACCCACTCTAGTGCCCTAATAATAAGTTTAAATGAGGTGCGTCGAGGAATCGGTAATCTCTTATACCGACTCTTTCAAGTTTCATTCTTCTTCAACTTCCTATTATTTTGTTGTTTCATTATAAAGTAATAAATAAGTATTAATTATATACTGATATGTTATTATAAATATGAAACAACCCTATTTCACCTTCTATCCATCCTACAGAAAATGAAATAACCGCGCGTGCGTACGTACGGAATACCGTCTCCACGCTGTGGTGTAATCTGTTTTTCCACCACCACCTTAGATGGATGGGTGTAATGGTTTAAATAATAACTATATATGATTATTATAACATCATATCGATTCTATGATATTATATCATCCACTCAAATTTCATTCAATAAATATGGGAACAATATCATCGCTTGTGTGTACGTACGGATTACCGTCTCCACGACGCGATGAGATTCATTTTCCATGGATACAATTCCAGAATGATTATAAAGTATATATAATATGTAATCATGAAATATATGACATAATAATGATACTGGAGTTATGAATATATATATATATATATATGTATATGTATTTCATCGACTTAATTTTATTCAATTCAATAAGGAAATGAAAAATAGCGTTCATGCGTACGTACGGCCTACCGTCTCCATGAACGGTGTATTTCATTTCATTCATCTATCTATTATATATAAGTATATACTGAATATATATGATATATAAATCACAATTTAAATTATATAAGTAATTAAATCATGATATAATTAATAATAATATCAAGAACAACAAATTGAAACACGTACGATAAATGAAACGATTTTACCCAAAACATTGCTTTGACACAGAATTTACAAAAGAACGGGTATTATAAAGTCATAATTGAACCATATATGATATCATAACAAGGAATATTATTCTTTAATAAGTCAATGACATTATTTAAATCATTATACAGGAGGTTCAGATACGTACGAAGTACATCAGACCTAAGGTAAGGGATAACTATTCCAATCTCGTTCTTATCCGAGATTGTTATTCGTAAGTATTTACTAGGGTTATTGTTATCATCCATTACCATGTTTTCTAAAAACATTCATGTATTTATAAAGTCCTTTTTACCCATTTTTGAAATTTACCACATGTTATGACAGGAATCTTACTTTTGATTACCACATGGGGAACTTTTTGACTTTTCCGACAAAAGTACGAGAAGAATGTTATTTTTTACTTATACGGCTTGAACGGATTTTTACAGTTTCATAACACCTCATTTTCATGAAGCTTACTCTACATTATTTTATGACTATTTTCAAAAAAATACTTTTCTTTTAAAATTTCATGGCATTTTGTGAAAATAAAATGATTTTGAAGAAGAAATGATATTTTCCTCAAAAATTCACTTCAAGTGTTTTGTCAAAACTATTTTCCATCTATGATGACATTATTTAGTATGATTATGTTTCAAGTATAATGTCTCCATGATTTAAATGGATTCACTTCTCTTATGATTAAATGATATACCTTTTTTTATATGGATTATGTTATGATGGGATGATGTTTATGAAACCCATTTCATTCTTTGGGTTATGATGAATGATTTATGTTTATGTTGTGGAACAAGTAAGAATGATTTCATTATGAGATGGGTGGGACCTATATCTCCCTCCAATTAATTGGGTAAAGATTTATATCTCATGAGATAGACATGGATGGAATGATATATTAATCCGATTCAGTGATACAGGACTGGAACGGGGAGTGAACTCGATTCAGAAAGAAACTTTGTACACTAAGATGGTCAGGGCGGCAATTCTGTGGCTACTATGGAAATCATAACATGGGCTTAATGGTTTCCACAATTAAATTTCTTATTACCATGATATTTTATCATGATTAATGTTTTTTTATGATCTATTCCTTATGTACTGCCATGTTCTATGTCATTGCTCAAGATTTTAATGTTTAAATATTATGTTCATGTTTTGATGTTCAAATGTATATGGTATGTTTTATTTTCTCAAAGAATACCCTTTCTGAGAATTTGAGCTCACCCTTTATATGTTTTCTTTTCCCATGGATATAAAGAAAGGTTTTAGGTAAGAAAAAAAGGATGATCTTTATGGGAGATGTTGAAGATCTTTCACCATGATTAAATGATTATATTTATAGTTTCCAAAGACAATAAACTATTACAGTCCTTCGGTGTTTGTTGTTGTCATGTATTTAGTATTCTGAAAAACTAATGTAATGTCCATGTACGTCAAGCATTGGGTCTCAACATAAACCATGCATGGGTACAAGTGAAAAAGAGTCACACACATGGTTAGGCCACATAGTTAGGGAAACGTTGGGCCAACTATGTGGTAAGGCTGTATAAAAAACATGACACCTACATGGATTTCTCTAACCTAGTGTCCAACCCAAACAGTTTACTAGAAACTGTGCACCATGCATGTTTTCTTGTAAAGATGTGTTCTATTCGCTAAACAAGACATAGAATCCATAAGAACCTTCACTAACTCGGGAGGCTTCAAAATTAGGTCAAAATAAATATTTAAACTGAAATTTAAAAGATTCATACTAAATAAAAACATCGATTTCTTACATAATGTCCAAAACTATTATATTTCTAAATTTATAAAATACCACATTAAATATTAATCCTAAAATCATCACATATCCACATTATATACTTATGGTAGAAATCAAGCATAACTAAAATTGAAATAACCCAATAAAAACAAACCCAGCCCATAGAAACATTGTATTCTTAATAGTTAAGGTTTTCATGATGCACTAACTTAGTATCCATCATGGACTCTAATACATTCCTATATATCTTGAAAACTATATTAAAAAAAAGCATTACAAAAACATAATCACTCTAGTACCACATTTCAACATCCCAACCAGAGCACTCCTTTAACTATAACATTATCGTTTCACCATGTGACCTCATGAGTGCATCCCTATTTTTCAAAGGCTACTGAATAGTAGTGGGGGACCACATAGGTACTGCGGGGAGACTATATCCCCAATATCAGAGTGTGAAATCCCAAAATAAATAAATAAATAAAATAGAAAAGTAGAAATATAGATAAATATTAACATAGGATAATAAAATCAAATGTTTCTCACAAACATGAACTGTAATTATAATAAAAAGGTAAAGAAAATGAGGATTGTACATTCCATGTCATAGTATCTGAAATTTTTTCATTATCTGAGTTGATCATGAAAAACTCGGTCTCATAACTAACTAATGCTATAACCGAGTGCAGGCTACTCAGGTACCCTATGGAAATAAAAGCCTGAACTAGATGTGATTATATAACACTATATAGAACCACCATAATAATATATAAAAAATAGTGACATGTGATTTTGTTATGGTCAATGTAAATAACTTGTTTAATATTAATAAAACCCACTAAAAATATTTACTTTGGGAAGATTCCAGAATACCTTTGAGCATATCTCATGTATCATTCCTACCCATGTATCAACCCTACAATTATTGAGCCAGAGTATGTGACCCTAGTTGGTTGTACCTAATTCGACTAGTGCAGGGGGCATCTCAGAACATCACTATGTTGTACTAAACAAAAAAACACATTTGGGTTACCCCACAAAATGTGTAATAGGTATAACGAACCTCCATTATGGGATTTTTTTCACTAGAGAATAAGATTATAAGTACCACCAACATAAAGACATAAAAACCAGGGTATTATTGATCATTCATGCCTCAACAGATTGATAGCCCCATGATAGATCATAGACATTGATCTCAACCATAATTCCTCCATTTGGAAATCATGTGATGGACCCCCTAATAATCAGATCCCTAATTCCATGGAAACACAACTATTTTCAAAATCCATATCCATAGAAGCTCAATTAAGTATAACATACCCATTTCCAAGATCACCCCATTATACTTGACCGACCACACTTTTTTATATAGATGGGTCCCAAAATATCATGGGCTCTATGATGCCACTATATGCCCCCATCATGCTATTACGCATTAGTCTGCTCTTGAAAATCCTCTCCTATTTGATATTTTCTCATCCATACTTAATCCCTAAATAATATTAGTACTCCGCTATGGGGGTACTCTTATCCATGGAATATACTCATATAATATCATGACCACTCCATGAGTGCTTCTATTTATTCATTAAAATATTACAAAGAATATGCTAATAAATGAAATAAGAAATAAACATAACCATGTGTGGCCATATGCCTAACCTATCACACAAACAAAGGCCAGGCTCCTTAGAGTAAGACCTAGCTCATCCAAACCTAACATGACTAAAATAAATATATGTTCTAAAGTGACACTTGTGATCATATTTCCCCATCTTCATGTACATCCACATAGTTATTTCTATCAAGGAGAACTACAAGGGGTCCCCTAGGTCATGACTATAATGGATGAATCTCACTTGGGAACCCTGATCCAAAATCACCTCATGGGGTAATTCCTTATACTCTAAGAACATCCCATCCCTCAACATCTTGAAATTAAACCTATAAAATCATAGGTATCAAGGTTCTTTCCCCTAAAACATAAAAAATGTTTTGGATTATAAGTTCACCACACCTTACGCATTATTACTATGTTATTCCTCACACCCATCCTAACCACCATGTCATTATGGGGTCCACTAACCTCGTTGTCACATCAATATGAGAGAGAGTGATAGAAGTGTAGACATCTCCCCTATATCAAGTGGTTTCATAGGGATCCTACTCTAGGTCCAATATTAAACACATATCATCACAACACAAACATAATTGGATAAGTAATACTAACCAATGCATGAGGGTATAACGAGACCCTCCACGAATTATCTGATTATTGGAAGTACATATAATTTGAATAGTTCATTTTAACAAAACTATAAAAATTGAAAATATTCATTACAATAATAATTATGTTTTTTCCATAATAGAAAGGCCTCAAACAACATGCATATAATGACATCATTAAATATTCATATGAAATGTTTTGTGCAAAACTTATGTAATTTCCTCAATTTTCTTATCATTTTTTGTTTTCTGAAATCCAATACAAAGGATTTACTAGAAACATACTAGCTCTTCCAACCATCCAATACACACGTACTCCTTATCACACTTGATCTAAAATAGGAAAACTTTTGAAGACATGTTGCATACCCTGACCACATTTCAGGATAAATCCCTAATACATGACGTCAATTTCATTATAATTACTACTAAATTATTAATTTTAATGCTTATAAAAAATTATACTATGACATATCATCTTCAAAATAATTAGAGGAAATGGGTGAATATCATTTCAGGATGTCCTCTATGAGGGCCAAGAAAAAGACGCATCCATATCATATAGTTACACTATGCTCTGGTGGAATCATAACCAAATCCATGAACCATAAAAATCAAAACAATTGGAAAACATGGAGGGGTTATACCCCTTAAATGATAAGGTATCACATCCAAAAACTCAAAACTCTAATGATAATCCATGGAGATGGAGGGAGGAAGGTAGATGGGTATGCACATGAAGAAGAGGAATGAAAATGGGGTAAGTGGTTTAAATGATCCAAGAAGAAAATAATAATCAAATATATTTTAAAAGGTAAATTGAATGTAAACAATTTCAAAAAAATTGTGTTACAACAATATAACCCCTCATCAAGTATTAGAAAATTTTCCCAAATGGATGCATCAAATTATTCCACAAAATGTAACCTAACCATGGGGTATAACTCTTTTGTTTTCAGAAGAAACCTACAATGTCTCCTTTTCCTCTTTCAGATGATTTAACAAACAATGATCTTTATTATTTCAAGGCACATAGTCAGAATGAATGTTTGGAATTATCCATACAATTATCATGAACCCACTCATGTCCTCATAAATTTTAAAATTTCACGCATCGATCACCTTCCGAACCTCTAGTAGGTATCTCTGACCTCAGAAACCCTACTCCAAATATAAAACACCTCTTTTATGGTGTTTTAGTATCAAAAATTATTTTCTTACCATCATATATAAATTTTATATCTCAACTATCCTAAAACATTAAAAACCACTCTGAATTTCAAGACCTATATGAACCTTGAATGTTATATACTATGAAATACTTTTTGAAATTACATCCCATTTATTTGTATTAATACCCAATCATGATGGGTATTTATCACTTATGGGTCAGCAAGAAATCAACATTGAGGATATTCCTATTGATAAAAAATAAATCAATGCATATTTAGAATATTTTTATGGACCTCCCCAAGATCATCAGGATCATCTTAAAAAAGAACATATACTAGGTGGAATGCCTATATGATATAAACCTTATATCAATACCCAAATTTAATGGGAAGATTTAAATATTATCATCCATGAGAATATTGAAAAAAATTATACAACTGTGTATCATCATAGTGTCTACCGGTCCAACTTATATATAAAAAGAAGGGTTAATGCATCTCCCCCTTTATTATCTTTAACATATCAAGATCATGATTAAAAAAATTTATCCTTTACCATATATTGATGACTTGTTTAGTAAAATATTAAGGGATATATACTTCTCAAAGATTTAACTTTGATGCAAATATCATAAATTAAACCAAATAAGGGAGGATATATCCATGATAGAATTTCATATAATATATGAACACTCTAAATTCGTAATGATTCCTTTTGGACACAAACATTACCCATTACATTCATGTAATTGATAAATTGTGTCTCTAGAGAATAAATTAATCAAATTTTTATATTTTTTTATATATGATATTATTATATATTCAATGAGAAGGTAAGATAATGAATATTATTTGATTACTTCTTTGAAAACCTCAAACAATGATAAACAATATCCCAAATTTAAAAAATGTGATTTATTTAAATATAAAGGATCATTATTGGGAAACATAATCAAAACTGAGGTTATATTTATGGATCCCTTAAATATATAGGTGATTGGAGAGTGGTCCATACCAACCACTGTAAAATAGATCCATTGGTTTCTTGGATTATCTAGATACTATCAAAGCATTAAAAAATATTTCTCCTGACTATCAAATCCAAAAACCTTATTAACTTATAATAGAGTTATGATTCCCTGGAATGAGAAATGTCAATATAATATTCAGGATTTTATGAGAAGGTTCGTCATTGATCCTATACTCACACTACCCTATAGTAGAGAATGGTTTTCTATATACAAAAATATAACAAATAAGGGATTAGTATTTACCCTATTATAAAATAACATAGTTATAGCTTATGAATCAAATTAATTAATTGTTCATGAGAAAAATTAATTAATTCCCAGTTATGATTTTACTATGGTGATATATTAATTCAATATACGAGGTAATTATCTATATGGTGAATATTATTAAATTATTACTACTCAAGTAGCTTAGATTATATATTCACATAGATTGATTCAAACACTCACTAAAGGAGATAGATGGAATTTATCAAGGACAATGAATACACTGTACAATTCCACACTGAGATATTATATAAGGTTGTTAATTCTATGATCTAGATGTATTATGCTACTAAATATATGGCGATGGCTGAAAGAGACGCATTTCCCATATGTATTCAAAGGATAGTACATTGAATCAGATGTGAATGGGATAAATCTTATATTTACCAAGTGACATATCAATTATTCATATGTGTCTCGATTATAGTGTCATGGAAATAGGATATAGAAATTAGAAATAAGGTAACAAAATTTTTGGAGTTTATGTTCAAAATGTATGTAATAATAAACTTAATAAAATTCATATATTTATTTCATATAGTAATATTTAATAATGATTAATTAGATTATACACATGTCCCATCATTCTCTATCTATCCTGGAAGTACAAATATATATAGAGATCTCATGTAATATTTTTGGTGGGAGAACATTTAGAAGAAGAATACAGATAATATAACATGTTGATTGGTGTTAAAAAAATTAAGGTATAAATATAAATGTATAAGTGAATTATAAACCATTACCCATAAATATATATAAATGTGATAACTTCACCATGGATTTCAATGTAATCCTTCATAAGGACTCTAAATGTCATACTACCATTTGGAATGTAGCTTATCTATTTATGATATCTGTATATTTCATTAATATTTTACAAGACATATCACTCAATAAACATTTCATGATATATATATATATATATGTATAGAAAGTATAATGGCTTCACGGCGTACCACATTCTATTATATTGAATCAATATCTTAGAATCACCTTGATGTTATAGAGAAGTGTACAACCAAAATTGGATACATATATGAGCATTAACATTTCTTATCATTTATAAGTGGATGATCATTCTTAAAAAGACCATTCAGACCTTGAAAAATATATTCATATATATCTCGACAGATTTAAAAGGAGGGTAGGATCAACACATTTCCTTATTAGAGTTTAAACAGAACAAAAATTTACATTAAAACATTAACATTTAATGAGGATTAATATGGGAGGAGGTGCAAAATTGAAACATGTTGGGGTGATTATAGATGCGTAAGACTATAAAACAATATCATTTTCTGGAAATGTAATATAATTTTTAGACCGTTATTTTTAAAAATTAAAATTATACAAAGTCTACATAGTATATATGTTTATAATCATCTATGAGATATGGATTTTGAAAAAGGATATTAAGTATTATTTTAAATATACCATGTAATGTGTTATGATATTTGGGATGAATGAAAATCATATCCCTAGATAAATTAGACCATCAAAGACCATTATCATAATGATATAGTATCTTATAACCGTGACGTCCAATGAACCTATCTTAAGATCATGATGAATTACATATATAACTTTTGAGGATGTACATTCCTAATCCATTACATGTATTGAAGTCAAAGGTAGTGAAACTATAATATGACCTCGCATATAAAGAAATATTTGTATTAATCCTGAATCATATTGATAAAGTATTCTGAAACCACAAAACTCACCATGTTCAAATACACTTGAGGAAAAATGTGTTTAAAGAGCCAACATGGGAACCAAATGATGTATTGAAAAAAACATTATCCTCATTTTTCAATTATAGTAACAAAAGTTCATGGGAAAATTATTTTTAGGGGTAGAATGAAATAACCCAAAAATAATGTATGTTATTCCCTTAAAATAAATCTAGTGTGTTTGATTTCTTATGATACACATAACATCAAAAATTAAATTTTTAATTCCTTATCTAATTGTGGTTGAATAATAAAATAAAAAATGAAATAAATTTGAGGATAACTACCTAAAATATAAACTGTAATATTACTAATGGAATATATCCACATGTAAATTAAAATACAAAAATGGTGTAATTATCATTATCATGTTTGTCCATAAATAACTTACTTTAAATGATTTTTATATATAAAATAAAAAAAATTATAAATACGATAAATATCTTGAAATGGAAATTACAAAATCAGATGAATGTTTTTATAAATGTATGTAAGTCTACATGTCGGAATTCAATACATCTGTTATATATATTGGGATTTTCTATATCAAAATTATACATATGGTCATTGTACACGTGATTGTTGGATATGTGTTCATTTGATTATACACGTATCAAATAAGTACAATTAATTTTTTTATAGTTATTAGATAATTTAAGATAATATAATTCACTTCTGATAAATAATTCTATAATGAAATTAAATAAGAAATTTTTTTAAAGTAACTTATTACAAAAATATTTATTCTTTATCATCACATATTACTGTTGTTATTAAAAATTTTTATTTTTATAAAATTAAAATAATTATTATAATACTAATGCATTTAAAAAAATGATTTCTTAGAAGATAAATATCGGTATATATTAAAATCATTCAATATTTAAACTGTATAATTTTCAAATAAATATTTTTCTATGTTTTTTATTATTATCTTGATAAATTATTTTTATAACTTATAAAATATTAATTTAATAATTCTAAATGCTAACATACCAAAAATATAATAATAAACATTAAATTATTAATTCATATCGAATAATATTATGAACGCTTGATATTAAACAAAGTGAGTTTTCTAAAAAAATTGGTTTTTATATATATTTTATGTCTTCATTTAAAAGTTAAATTTTGAATATTTAAAAAAGAATTAAATTTAATTCAATTCTATGTTTTGATTCATCATGTCAAAATTAAGTAAGAGGGCCAATTTCATTTTTTTTGGAAGACAGGTTACTGAGGTAAAAATGAGGTACTTTGATAAAAATATAGAAAGGGAAAAGGGTTAAATTAATGGGTAAATGTTACAAACCAGATTTTAGTAAGTAATATTATTTCATAAAATTAATTTATTGTATTTATAAGTTCAAATAAAATAGAAATAAATAATGATGATATAAACATGACAAATAAATAAAACAATTATAATATAAAAGTATAAAAATTAGTACATGTATTTTCGGATAATAATAAATATATAAAAGAACCAAATGATTGAGGAATGGATCATAAGGATCTAAAATAGAAATAATTCATCAAAAAATAATACAAAGATGAAAATTAAGAATAAATTAGGAAAACAAATTGAGGAGGGAGTGAAATATACTGAATATATGCTTTCAATAGAAATAAATTTGATTATTATCATAAATAATTATATATTTGAAAACGTATATGTTTCTGGTAGTTATTATGAGATCCATGAAAATTGGATATAACGTATTATAAGGTATGTTGACTAATTTAATTTAATTTTTTTATTTATGTTTGTGTGATAAATATATATTTTAAATTGTGTATATGACTATGTCATGAACCAAAAAATATAATAAAGTCAATTAGATACTAATTGATCATTTTTAAATTATTATCTTTACATTATAAATTTTTAATTTTAAGTAAAATATATATATTTATTTTAAATTTATTTAAATAATTGAATCGTTACAATATATTTTATATTCATATTTAATTTTGTTATTACCATGGAGAAAATATTATGCAGGGTTTCATAAGAGTATATTATGTGTTATTTATTAAAACTAATTGATTACTATAAAATTAGTTTTACATGATTTTTAATTAAGGGGATCTTGATTTCAAAATTTTTATTTATTAAATAGTCATACTTATTTCAAAAATAATTATGACTATTTCATGTTATACTGGATGATAAATGATTAAATTATTTACTAATTCTACATTTAAATGTATAAAATGTAATATTAAATGTTTAAATATATTTTTTAATGTGTATATATATTTAATTCAAGATGTTTTATAATATATGGATTCTTTAATATTTGAGAGATTTTTATATAGAAATTTATTTTCTGAGTCTTTCATGTAGTAAGTACTCGAAATATTTACAATGGGGTCAAACCCTACATATCAAAACATTAACCTTACATATTCATTTGTAACATTTATGGATCAACATTGGTGATCGTAGTTTATATCCTTTGCCTCAATTCAATATTAACATATTAACTATAATGTTGAAGACTGTTTCAAATTTCTAACCAGTCTACCCATAGTGACATTTATATATCTGTGTAACTACCTATGCATATTTCGTTGATTGGATTTTCAAATTGTATTGTCCTAATTAACTTTAAATATAATAATAATTATATGCCTTTAATATTATTTACACTCTATGTACCAATACTATACTGGGATATCATGTGAAACACCAATATTTTTATGAAATAGATTTTAAAATAATATCATTTCTCTGATAACTTTTTTTTCACAAAAGAACAAGTTTATATGATCTAGGAATTATTTTTAAAATAATATATGTCCATTATAACCTAGTTATTAAATTTGATTAAATTAATATGAATAAATAATTTGGGAAATAAATATCCAACTCAATATTAATGTATTGCACTGTGCATAGAAAATATTCCCAGAATAGTTTTTTGAAAAAACATCATTTTATTATTCAAAAATATGTTTTCCTTAACGACGCTTTTTTCTTATTTTTATTATTGAATATTAATTTATAAAACATATCTATAATTTTTCCACCAATATAAATTCATTTCATAATTTTTAACTTCAAAATATGTTTTTTTAATTTTATTAAAACCGATATTTTTCATAGAATTCTAAAAAATAGTAATTTTACTGAATACATGTTTTTTAAAACGTTTTTCCAAGGTCAAATAATTTTTCTGGTTTTTTTAAAATTTTAGTTCTATATTTTTTATCTCAAATAATCTAATTATTCATTTTATGTGGATTTTTTACATGAATTTAGTCTAAAAATATTTGATGTTTAAAAAGAATATTTTTTCCAAAACAAATTTCAGTTTCATTCTTAGTGTTTAATATTTAATTAAATGTTGAAAATTATGTGTTATGGATTTTTTAAAATTTATTATATATTTATAATCATGCGTTTTTAATATTTTAATTAAACCCACTTAATTTTTTTCAATATTTATAGTAACCTTGGAAAACATTATGACCTTAATAAAGGATGAAATAGGTTAGTATAGATAAACAATAAGAGATAATGATATAATTTTTTATCATATTTCTTATTGGACGAATTTACCAGTACCCGTAACACATATGTTTGTAAATTGAAATGTTCAATGGGAACATGTCCATGAAAAAATTATATATTTTTCAAATAGAGGGAAGTAACAAAAATAACAATTTCATTGACTTAAATATTTCTTATGTGTCAAAATAGGGAAACTATAGGTTATAAATAAACATAAGTTTCCATTTAAAAACTATAAAAATAGGAATTAAAATATAAATATTATTTTGAAATATAAATATTTATATAAATATTTATATTCATAATTTTAATTTTTTTTAAAAATAGGAATTAAATACTTACCCTAAATTTATATACAACGATGTTGCAATAATTATTCAATTAACAGAAAAGTCAAAAATTGATATTAAAAATATTAAAATAAATATTATTAGGGATATTTAATATTATTAAAGAAACATGTAGTTTAAATGGATATTTTAATGATACACTAAAATAACGTTTTCAATTTTTAAAGGTTTTATTGATATTTATAAATGTCAAAGTAGTGAATCATATCAAAATTGAAAATAATTATATTCATGAGATTAAAACTTTATTAAATTATTTTAATATCATAAGTATATTTTAAAAAATATAAATTGATTATGACATGGTCTATCAGGTCATTAAATGCAAATTTAAGGTCCAATTAACACCATTTAAGTAAAAATTGCCACATTTTTAATATTCAAAAGATTTCACTTTAGTTAAAATTAAAATTTGTTAATTAAAGGTTAATCGAAATGATAACGGTTAAAATAATAAAAAAACTTGTCTAATTTTTTTTTTGATAATATTAAAACCTTATGTTATCTTATATTCTAACACAAGATCATTTTTTTGTATTTAGATAGAAAATTAATGTATCATTATTTCATTATTTGAGAAATTTTAAAAGTCCCCCACACATCAATTCTAAAAGGAAACCTACTATGTCAATTTTTTACGACACTTAGAACCTTATATATTTACCATTACTTACCAATTTAACTTATAAAATCCATATAAATATTTTAAAGGGTAATATCTTCTCAGAAGACTAACCCTATTCCTCGTTATAGAAGATATAAAGGAGATCTTTTGAAGAAGTGTTAATCGCTCTAACCGATCATTTTTTCACTTTACACATTATAAAATACTGTAAAAATATAATTGTTTTCATAAAGTATAAAATAATTATACTAAATATGATTTAATGTTATTATGATTTTTATGACACCAGTATAAATCAAATTTCACATCCAATAATAATTAAATGTAGTGCGCGTGCATGCATATGACTTATCTTCTCCACATAGCAATAAAATTAAATTTTCATCGCCAAAATTTATGGATTGGTATTATGATGGGTTTTATAAACATATATAATATAAAATATAATAATTATTCGGGAAATATAAATTATAATTTACATTTTTTCATTTTATCAAAAAAAATAGTGTTCATGTGTACGTATGGTCTACCATCTTCTTGAACGGTGTAATTCATTTTTCCATATATATATATATATATTAATTTAATAGTTATAAACATGTATATAATAATTAATAATTATTTTTATACCATGATTAACTATATGGAAATGATTATACCAATATCAATATATAAGTACCTAGACTGCCGAACTGAAACATGCTTGCAAAACGATGTAGTTACCACCCAGAACAGTGATTTAAATAAAAATTCATTAATAAATGAGTGATAAGATTTTATAAATAAATTATAAATGGTATCGTAAAATATAAATTGTTTAATAAATTTATAATAAATCCATATTTATTATATAAGATAGTTGATCATTAATCATGAAACAAAATACTTGGGTATGGGTCTATTTCACAAACACATCATTATTAAGGAATATTTTTGATTAATTATCTATTATTAAATATTTCTCTTCCATATCCATGTGTTTTAAAAATGGTTTCAATTTCTTTATTTTTGATTAAAATCACTTTTACACTTATCTTAGTTTAAAAAAATTATTTCAAATGAATTATTTTTATATTTCAAACATATGGTACCATGATATTATTGTAATCAAATTTGAAGGAATGTTTTTTTAACATATAAAACATGAGAATATTTTCCCACATTCATGATTCCATATTGGTTTAATGATTACCATATAAGAATACCTTATTATATTCCATGAATGTTTTTTCCCTTGGTAATTTCATTACAAAAAATGATTTCAAAATGGAGAGGTTATTTTCTATTAGAATAATTCAACTGATAATTATAAATCAGTTTTTATATAATATAAAATTATTTGATGGTAGAAATGATTTATAGGGGATATAATCCAACGATACCATCCTTAATATTTCTCTGGATGGTTTATGTTTATGGCGGAATTATTTTTATGAATCTCATTACCTTATCTTGAGTTATGGAAGGATGAAATGATTTTAAAACCCATTTCGTTTCAATGGGTTATGAAATGATGAAATGTTTATGAAACACGTTTATTTTTATAGTTTATGATATAATCACTGACTTATGAACATGTATCTGGTAAGTATGGTTTTCATTATGTGATTGTTGGGATCTATATATCCTTCTAATGATTTGGGTAATGATTTATATCTCATGTGGTAACAATGAGCTACAAGTCGTTGGGCTTGATCCATTATGGGAAATAGATATGTATGGATCAACTATGGTAAATATGAGTTTCCTTATCCATGATGTTTGTGGTCTTTTAAGTTATACATCACATATGAACTGGTTTTTTTTCTAAATTTTTAATTGTGTCATATTTTATGACATTATCTTGTGGTTCATGATTGGTTTATTATAAATTATCACACTTATGGTATATGTTTTACGAAATGATAATGTTTATGCCATGAATGATCTTTGTGATCTATAAAAGGTTAGTTATGAACATCGTAAGTTATCATCATGATATCATAAACGTATTCTTATTTTCGGATTTCATATTATCATAGATGTATATCTGTTATATTTTCCTTTATATAGCATATAATATCACCCTTTATTTTGTCTCCTTCCCCAGGTGATGATGAATTGTATAGGAATAGTATTCATAATTGGATTAACATGTTATAATATATTTTTTGGAGATATTGAGGACGCTTTTTTAATATAAGAACATTTTATATCCAATTTAAAAGGACAATGAAATGTTATGATGCTTGTATAGAGTTTTTTGTTATATATTGATTATTTATCTAAAAAAAGTAATATATGAGTTCAAAAAGCTCAAGTCATTATAAGTGGTGTCATAGTAATGTTTAGACATTAATTAGAGATTATGGTTAGAAAAAATTTATGAAACCCCTAGGGATAAGACAAAGTATAGCCTAAAGTCCAAATTATTTATTATAATCCATAATTAGCTATGATAAACTGAAAGTATCATTGATTAAAAATAATTATTCATGATTTAGACCTAATATCTCATGATTATGTTGTTTCCCACTATGATTATTGTTATTGACACTATGATTTATTGGTTTTAGATTGTGGACGTAACCATGAGGACTCATGTTATGGGTGAATGTGAAGGTAAATTCAATGATATTCCTCATAAAAAATCCAATGATATTGTAGTTATAAAGAGAATTGTTGTTATTATTCGCTATTTTAAATATGAAATTACAATAAATAATCTCAACTTTGTTGAGTTTTAGTTGTCATGTAATAAGATAATTATGGTTTATCAATGTGACCAAGAGGTAAGAAAGCTAAATATTCCAAATATAAAAATTATGGGAAGATGAATCAAGTTGAATGTTAAAATGGAACTACAATTTTATTTATGTGTGGAAATGAAGGAAACATAGAAAGTAATTTCAATGAAAGTTAAAATGTTATGTTAATGCAATGGATGAGAATAATGGTATTTCTATAGCATCATCAATAATTAATATTTTGAAATTTGGAATGTATGGGTATTATTAAAATTTATTTCCTTAGGGAAAATCTCAGGAAGATAATCATAATGGTTTTACAAGTAATGGTTATATTGATTATGAGGAAGAGACTAAAAATGTAATACAAGGTGTCTTAAGGAATATAATTAAAAATCCTTGATTATGGTTTTTGAAGGTAGTGGAATGATTGAATTTTTATGAACTTAAAATCAAAAATAATTTTGTAGAAGTACCTTTATAGAATATTAGATTAATTAAACATATAACAATTAGTTCACTATAGTTTTTCCTTTAGTATTTGAATGGATTTGTTTTATGGTATTCGTTACCATGAATAGTTATTAAAGAGGTAAGGTAGTATTTTGGGAGAACTCACGATTAAGGGAAAAGTGTCCCTTAAAATCTGTATGACGTTGAGACAATAATGAGATAAAGAGATGATTCATTGAGATATAATAAATGGGATATTTTTTATGACCTTTTAACTGATTAGTAATATGATTACAAGGTGGTTTACGATATCATGGATTGTGTTTAAATAATATTTGGAATTATTCTATAAGGGAGGAGTTAATTTTTTATGAAAATCATATTTTCCCTAAGTATTTATTTTAGATTAGGTAACTTCTATGTTTCAATAGAATAAATGATAATGATATTCACATTTTTTTGTTTTTTATAATTAATATTAATGTCATGTTGTTTGGGGGATTGATGATAAGTTAATTTTTTAAATATAGAGAAATTCTTTCAAAAGATTTCGATTTTAATATTTTGTATACATCATAAGGGTAACCATTTTTTCAATTTATTATATTGTATTTCTGATGTGGTTTTATAGATTAATGTATTACTTAACCATATGAACATTCATGGCTATTGGATAACCTATGATAACATTTTGTTATATGATAACTAAAGACATAATGAATGACATAACATCTCATTAAGGATCTTATGATTGATTTGTTCTTATAGAAATTCAATTTCATCTTCAATTCACAGTGTAAGACATGAAATGGAAATTGATCAAGGCATAACCAAAGTGTGAAATGTATTCAGATAATTATATATTCTCAAATGATTATGAAATAAACTTTTATCATATTATCATCATTTTTATGGAATCAATGACCTTATTAAGACCTATTTGGTCTATGGGTTTTTGGTCATTAACCATATATTTACCATGTTCTATATCACTCTTTATTAGTTCTTGGGGATTATTTCTTCCCTTGAAAATCATTCTTTTAATTTTCCCGTAATTTTTTTTCAATGTGGAATCCTATTTATGTTTCACTTTATGTAACCTCTATTATTGCATATTTCCCTATTAAATGGAGGTTTTATTATTCATTTATAAACATTGGTATTCTATGAATGAATTATAAAATGATAATCCTTCCATGTTCGAGACAACTTTCATGGGAGATATTCATTTTACGGTGGATATAATGTGTCAATATGATATTTTTATCAAATATATTTTGAAATAATTTGTTTTCTTTAATAGTTTGTGTTGCTTAAAATAGAAAGTTTAAATGAAATAAATAAAATAATTAAAACATTTTATGTTTATTATAACCTACCTCTTAAATTGGTGGGAAGTAATATTAGAAACTAATTTCTGAAATAAATATTCAACTGAATATAAATATATTAGTAATTTATTATAGATTAATCCAACGATTTTCTTTAGTAAATACAATTTATTCTTCAAAAATAAATTTTCTTCCCAAATATATATTTACTCTAAATATTATTAAATATTAAATTCAATATTGTCATAAAAGTTTATTTAAAAAATTAATTTAATAATTTAATTAATAAAATATAATTCATATTAAAATTATTTTTCAAAATTATTTGAAAACATTAATTATTCATGGAATATTGAAAAATAATGATTTTTATTGAAATCTATATTTTCATTTAACACTTTTACAATGAATAATTATGTTTTGTGTTTTTTTTAAAATTTAATTAGTTTATTTTATTTTAAAACAATTATTATATAATTGTTAATGTTTATTCTATACATTTCTTTGTACGAAACATTTTATTTTTAAAAAGTGATGTTTTATGAAAAAAAATAGTTTTTCCATCCATTTTAATATTAAATTTTATATTAAAATTTTCCAATTATATGTTTCTAATTTTGAAAAAATTATTTTATATTTATAGTCCAAAGTTTTAAATTTTGTAATTTGACACCTTTTTTTAGTCAATATGAATAGTTACTATGGTTAAAGTTTTTTCCTATATAAAGGGTAAAACTTGTCCAAATGGATTAAAAATTTGTGATAAGACCATACCATTACATACCATTTATTATTTGATAAATTTAATTATACCCTTAAAAGTTACGTTTCTATATTTATTTTTTAAAGGAAACTTTATCCTGAAAAATAATTACATATCATATCAATCAATGAATGTCAGAAAATGTCACTTTCATTGTCTTAAATATCTCTTATATGTTGAAATAATAAAAAATTATGTTATGAATACATATAAGTGTCCATTACTAACTTAATAGAATTATTTTCTTGATATAAATTTGATTGTGATTTTTGGTCCATTTTGATGATATTATAACCATTATAATATATTTATTTAATGAAATGTCAATGATGTCACGTTATTTTTTTGATAACTATAACATTTTCTGTGGGGTTATCGAGAGGATATGTCCTTCTATAAATAGTATTTATAAATATAAAATATTTTTCTTCATCATGGTTCTATATTTATAATTTTTATAAAATAAATATTTTCTCTAAATCTTTACACAATGACGATGCAATAATTATTCACATAACATAAAAATAAAATAATTTATATTAAAAATATTTAATGTAATTTAATATGAGATGTTAATTGTGATACAATAAATTTATATATTTCTTGGAAATATTTGGGATGTAATTAAATATTTTTTTTCTAATTTTAAATGTAGTATTAATATTTGAAAAAGTCAATGTAGTGAATAGTTTCGAAATTTAAAATAATGATATTTTATTATACTAACATTTTATTAAATTATATAAAAATAGTAAAAATATTTTAAAATAACAAATTGGTTATTATATGTTTGATAATTCCATTAATTTAAAATTTAAGTTCCTTTTTATACAATATAAGTAAATATTACATCTTTTTAATAGTAAAATATTTATTATTGTAGTTAAAATTCTAAATGGTTGGAAAAGGGTTTATCGAAGTGATAATGAATAATATAACCCCAAAACATGGGTAGAATATTTTGGTTTAATATATTACAAAATTATCTTAAATTAATTTTTAATCCATGGCCATTTATGGGAATTTGTGTAGAAAACCAATTTTTTATAAATTAATATTTTGAGAAATTCAGAAAGTTCCCCACACTTCATTTATAAAAGAGATCCTACCCCCTCACTTCATTACAAAAAATTAAGATTTCTAGATTGAATATACTCTAAAAAATGCACTTACAAAATCCCCTATACAAATTCTACAATTCATTATCTTGTCAAAAGGCCTAACCTAGAGCCCATCAGAGGATATCCATAAGCGAAATTTTGAAGAAGAGGTAATCTCTCTAAACAGACACATTCTTTTTCTACTCTTTCTCACCTCCTCTATATCTATGATATTTATTATAAAATTATTTGTTTGTTATATGAAATATGATTAAATGTTATTATTATCAGGAAAAAATCATTATACACTCTCTTTCCCATCAAACAAAAAAGAGAAATTATCACTCAAGCATACGTATGGCTTATCATCACAAGACACGAATACAATTATTTTTCAATAATAATATATATAGATGCTTATTATAATGGGTTTTACAAATTTATATTATCTATATGATATAATAAATATTCTTGAAATATGAATTATTAATTACCGTTCTTTCCTTCCACTAATCGAAAAAAGTGTTCATGTGTATGTATGGCTGATCTTCTCCATGAATTATGTAATTCATTTTTATATATCTACCTTATATGAATGATTATAAATATGTATATTATTAATATATATATTTTTTATACATTGATTAATATTATGGGAATTATGATATCAAGATAAAATTATAAGGACCAAGACTACTGAACTGAAACATGCTCTGAAAAAAAAGTAGTTTCTACACAGAAAAGTGATTTTAATAATAAATTTCTAATAAATGGGTGATGCAATGTTATAAATAAATAATAAATGGTATTATATAAATAATTTTATTCAATAAATTTATAATAAATCTATATTTATTATAGATTAGTTTGTAATATGAATGAATAAATTCAGGACTTCTAATACGACTTTATTTCACAACCTCATCATTTTGTTGGAATGTAAATGTTTAAGTCTCTATTAGAAAATATTTATCCTCCATGGACTTATTTTCTTGAACGTTTTCAAAGAATGTTGTTTTTATTATTATTTAATATTATATTGTCTGTTATTTTGAATTTTGAATTTTTTTTTGAAAGGAATAATATTTTTATTAAAAAAAGGTTCTTTGTGACTTTTCTAATAACAATTCACAAGGAATGTTTTATTTTAACATATACAACCTGAAAAGATTTTCACAACCTCATAACATAATATTTCTTTAAATATTAATATATAATCATATAGTTTTATTTTTAATAGAAATATTTCCCTTTTTAATTACAGAAATTTAAAAAAATCAAAATTGAAAGGATATTTTATTTCTGGATTTTTTTGAGAGATCTTTCAAAATATTTTTTTATCAAAAATGACATTATCTTATTTAGATATGATTTAAAACGTTTATGATCCAATGATAACATCTTTTAATTATTTATATTTTTAATTTTTATGATGGCATGATGTTTATAAATCCCTTTACATTTCCAAAAGTTATGTTATGATAATTTTTTTAAACCTTTTCATTTCCATGGGTTATGTAATAATGAAAAGTTTTTGAAATCCATTTAATTTTATTTTAATTGATATAAAAAATGGTTTATAATTATTTGGAACACACATTTATTCCTTTTCTTATATGAGTTATTATTCCTTTATCTTCCTCTAATTAATTGGGTAAATATTTATATCTTATGAGATAAAAATGGAAAAAGGTCAATATGATTGATCCGCTATAGGATGCAGGTGGGTCCTGATCCACTATGGTAAATACGTGTTTCATGATCCACATTATTGATGTTTTTGGTATTTTTCCATTAAATATAAAATGGTTTTTTATATATTTATTATGGTGATGTATATTCTTGATATGAGCATACAGTTTATATTTAATTATAATGATTTCTCACTCTTACTACCCATTCATTATTAAATGATAATTGTTTTGACATGAATCATGATTATGATCAATTAAATGTTGGTTATGCTCAAAAATAATTATTTTCATCATAACATAGCCTTATTTATATATTATTAGTTCATATTATCATGGATTTATATCTTTTTTTACCCATACTAAGAATCTTCGTTGACCCTTTCTTATGTCTCCTCCATTAGGTGATGAAGAGTGGTTTAAGAAGGGTATTCCTAAGAGGAGTGAAATGTGAGAAGAAATATTGGGGATATGTTGATGATATATCACAAAATAATAATATTTTATAGATAATATCAAAACACTCTAAAAAATTATGATTCTGGAATGAAGTGTATTATTATGTATTGAATATTCATCAATATAGATGTAGTTTTTGATTATAGAAAACTCAGGCCATTATATATTTTATAATGGCCCGGACCTCTCCGATCCATTACTTTGTTAAAATGTGGTGTTAGAGGTGTTTTGGGAGGTTAAGGTAACTAATCTCCAATGCTTTCCCAAAATCATCCTTTTTTGATAAACCATTTCAACGGGAGATAGTTGTGAACTGTAATGTCACCTTACATCTTCAGGTACTTTTGATTTTTCTAACTACCCTTGTTTTAATTTAGTGACTTGGGGGAGATTTTGGGTGGACTTTTAAGGAAAACTATATGGCAGTATCTTTCGCATGGGATGCACACAGTTTGTCTAAACCGTGCGGCCAGACCATGCGTAATTAATCTTGGAGGCAGTGGCTAGCGCACAGTTAGTGCAGGGTTTGTCTAACTGTGTGGCCAAACTGTGTGAGGAGGGTTGATGAGCCAATAGCGACCGCACGGTTAGCGCATGGTTTGTCGAACCGTGCGATCAAACAGTGCAGGCACTTAAACTAGATCCTAAAACTGTGGATCTCAACTGTTTAGCCTCTAACTTTATTGTTTAAGTTCATAAGTGTCCATATCTATGGATTAACCTCCCTTGAATGTAGTAGAACCTATCTCAAGAATTTTGAAGGTGATTTGAAGGCTTCTCTTGTGGAATCTAAGCTTGTTTCTTGAGTTATGTGATCATTCTTTTTTGTTCCTGATCGGGTTCTTAGATCCACTTGGATCTACTTCCCCTCTTCTCTCGATTTCATAGATCTACACCCGTTATGGGTTGATCTAAGGGTGTGGGTGTCAAATATGCTGAGATTTGGTCTTGGTTGTGTTAGGAGAAGAGATATAAGGAGGATTCTTGGAGAATCAACCCAGCTATCTTGTGGGTTCTTTGTTTGTTGGGGTTTTTGTCAAAAACAATTGAGGTAGTGGATTCATTACTTCTCTTTATTTTATGTGAAACTCTATTATTAGCATGTTTAATCCCATTAGATGAAAATGGAATTTACATAATAAATATTTTGAACCGAATAAAGAAATTTTATAGATCATATGTTATTGCCTCTTGTTTTTCTAGATAGTGTGATATCTATGCTTGCTTTGCTTAGCTGTTGTTCCTGATGGAAATCAATAAAGAACGCAAACTCGGATTAGTTGATAATTGTTTGGATAAAGATAAAAAGGCATGACAACGAACCTGGTTCTTGTTGTAAATTGATTTTAATCATGTTGTCATAGTAATCATGTTTAATCATTTGTGATAGCTTACTGGTTAGGCTTCTCGATGTTGAAACCAACAAATTATATATCTATTAATTCAAGATGGATTAAAGAATTTGATTGTTTGATAATTTCTTGAAGGGTTCTGAGTTACCCCCTTTATTGTTAAAGGGCCATATCCCAATTCATGTAATGGTTGTTTTTCCTGCTTCTTGTGTTGAGACGTGACCCTGGAGGGGTGTTGTTGAATAAGGGGTATAGAATCCTTTTGGTTGTGGCAGCAGATGACGCCTAGATCAGCGAGATGCATCGGTTTATGCATGTGGGTGTCAGGTAGGACACCAGGGATGATGGAGTGGGATGGATGTGATTGTTTGATTCTTGATGGTTCTCTGGTAGCTTATCTACCTTACTTTTCCCAATTACTCAAGGCTACTGGTCTTTCTTACCCTTATTCCAAAAGATACTAAGACGCACGGGGTATGCCATGTGCTTTCCATCTTTAGCTTCTTCAGGGAGGATGGGTCTACGCTCTTGTTATTAGTGGAAAAGACTTGACGAGTAGTACATCTACTCACCGTGTTGATCCCCCTTGTATTAGTAGCATAGAATACTTTTCTATAATTCCTGGGAATATGGGAAAGTGTTTCTGTAATGAACGTTTTAATAAATGATGTTAACCAATGGGGTTGTAATTCATTGGAACATAGTGATGAGGCTAAAATTTTAAAAGGGCAGCTGACTTTGGGTGTCATGCTAATGAAATTTAAAGTGGAATTTTTCATGGTTAATTAATGTTTAAAGATTTAATCAACTTAATGTGGAATTGATAAAAATGGAATGGAGTAATACAAAAAAGTTCCTTAAATGTTTTTGTACTTATATGATATGTAGTCTTAGAAGTAGCATCATGGAGTCTGAGAGGAGTTATCTATAGTGGGTATAAGAATAGGTTGTGTCCATAGTGTGGTTGTGAGTTATAATATTTTCTGTACTTTTTGTGTTTCTATATGCTACTCCACCCAGTCAGTATAGGAAACTGACACCCCGGGGATTCTAAGCCCTAGGGGGTGTTTTCCCCAACATTCCGATGGGAGGGTGAATGGCTGACAACCCCCTTTGTCCCCACTCTCTTCTCTTGATAGATACTAGTGCTGGTAGGCACAACGGTTTTTCCCCATATATTTGTGTAGAGGGATGTAATGGCTTGTGGTTATTCACACACATATATTGTGTATATAGTATCATATGGACTACTATAGGTGTAACATGTATAGGTTGTGATGGATTGAGGATCCTTACTCGGTGTATGGGCTGTAAGGGCTTGACGTATAATACCCGGCGTATGATACACATTATGCGAGCTGTGGTGGATTCCGGAACCTACCTGGTTACTTTTGGTTGTGAGGTTGGTGTGGTGCTTCGCCCACGTGTCTGCGGGAAAGCCTTTGTGTTGCACAATGTGCATATATTTGTGCTTCGCCTAGGTGTCTGTGGGCAAGCCTTTTTGGAGAGAGATTCTTAGGATGTGCGACATTGGGGAAAAGCGGCAAACCAGTGGGGAAGTATTAGCGAGGTACCCTTGATATTCTTTACTATATGCTATATTCTTGTATTCATTACTTGGTGAGAGTATCCATGGTGAGGTTGGAAACTTAGTATACCTATTTAGGTGACGAGTTAGCTTCACTTATTGTTCAATGTGCTTTAGATTTCTTTCATTACTTTTTCATGAGAATCTTCGGGGAGGATCCTACTTAGTATACTATTATACTCACCCTATGTATATATAAACTATTTTTCTGGTCACATGGAGCTGGTTAGAGATCATGTTGGTTTCTACTAGTTTGTGGTAGCAGGAGCTGTTCGAGATTGTGTTTTCTTCTCTTTTTACTTTTTTTTGGGTATGTGCAGTTTTTCCACATTCAGTTGTAGTACTTTTTTATGGCATTACATATGTGCACTTGGGCTTCTTTTATATTTCAATTCTGAGTTGGGGTTGGTTGGGGTCTATCATATCTCTCTCTTTCGCATGTGTTCTCTTAGAGGGTAATGCCTCCCATATGTGTGTTTACTATACCCTCGGCATTAGTCACCAACATGGGGCCTACTGGAGGCGGGACTCAAGGGTCATTATCTCTCTTCTCACATTGCTGGCCCAGGAGGGTACACTTTGTGGGGAGGGGTCATGACAGAGTGATATCAGAGGCTCTGGTTGAGGGATAGGATAGAGTTTGGAGTTAGGAACATGTGAGGATTCATGGTTTGGTAGGTAAATGGTGTCATACATGTTTTGCATGTAAGGTAAACACTGGAGACCGGCTGAGACATACACATTTTGGGCCCCCTATGATCTGATGTATGGACCTTTATGTTTACAATGGCTACTAAAATAGGTGATACTAGTTACAGGGTAGAGACCTAGGAAGGGATCACGCATCATTCTTCCCTGTGCCTATGTTTGAATTGGTAGATCTTGGGATAGGTTCGCCTAAAATGAATAAAAGAAACTGATTAATTAATTAATGTCGAGTTTTCCATATTTCAGTTTTATGAGATCTAACGGTTTGTTATTTTACAAGTATGGCTCGGGGTCGACGTCCTCATTAGGTTTGCGCAGAAAATGTCCAGCAGGTCACCGCAGGGTAGAGGATGACGATGATGACACTTGGAGGAAGACACTCTGGGATTTTCAGCGCCAGAGTCGGTAGAAGTACGAGGGATCCGTTTGTGATGCAGTCACGGAAGATTGGTTAGAGGAGGTCGAGATAGGCTTAAGTTTGATCCATGCTCGGAAGGGGAGCTAGGTGTCCTTAGCTATGACGATGCTACGTGGTGCAGCAAGGCAGCGGTTGTTCTTGTACCTCAGGGATCGTGAGGAGTCAGCGATCTCATGGGAGGAGTTCTGAGACAACATTAGAGTCGAGTTCCTTTCTTCGACTGCGAAGGTATCCAGTCGCCAGTAGCTTCTTACCCTTAAACAGGTGATCTCTACTATTCGAGAGTTTGGAATCCGTTTCAGGAACCTTTTAAGATAATCTTCAGACTGGTTACCAGATGAGGAGGCAAGGGTGAGGCATTTCGAGGAGGCATTACATCCAGATATCCAAAGCCAGTTCACCCCATTTATACTGAAGACATATCTTGAGGTGCTGGCGAGGGAAGAGGTTGTTGAGAGGACTTTGTCCAGGACCGGATCATCACGAGAGGGGTATGGTCATGATCCCTCATGAAGCAGAGCTGTGGTCTGGGATTCCCGGTTTTCAGGAAAAAAGAGTTTCCGTTCAGCCGGGGGTAGGCCCCAGCTCTTCACATCTCGTTTCTCTAGAGGAAGCAACTCTCAAGCCTATGCCAACAGATCAGGAGCTTGTATTTCTTATGGTGGTCGTTTCCATCAGTAGAGGGAGTGCCCGACCATTCAGAGCAGTCATCGTGCACCATGTGTTACGCTTCAGGTTCCTCCTTCGAGGAAGTTCCAGCCGAGGCTACAGCAGTAGCAGGTCACATCATCTTTAGATCACCAGAGGGTATATGGGGCAGGCAGAGGACAACACCATGATTCCCCCAGTGTCCTCAAAGAGCAGAGTGCGGCCGTGGTGGTGGTCATCATCAGGGCCAGAGAGGACGTGGAGAGGGTCGTGGTCATCTTCATGCTCAAGTGTTTCCATCTCCAGGCGATCCAGATGTCATTTGAGGTACCCTTTACTTGTTTTATACCTTGGTGTATGCCTTGATTAATTTTGGAGTGACACACTCCTTCATATCACCTACCCTTGTCAATGCTTTATGACCTGAGGTAGAGAGGCTTCTAGTGCCCTTGGCGTTGACTACGCCAGTTGGAGGTCGAGCTGATTTGTTTGAAGTTTTTAGAGACTGTGAGCTAGTGTTGGGGCAACACCTCTATTGGGGAGATTTCCTATGTTTACAAATAAAACCATATGATGTCATCCTTGGCATGGATTGGTTGTATTCGGTGTAGGATATCGTGGATTGCTTTAGGAATAAGGTCATTTTCCTTGGTGCGGATGGAGAGAAAGTGGTGTTTGTTGCTGAGCGAGATCCTCGGATGGGTCATTGGCACATTTAATCCTAATCTTCTATGAAGGCTGAGATGATGCTGTGTTCCGTGAGTTCCTAGAAAATTTCATGGTATTTTTCATCGACAACATCCTTGTGTACTCCACGTCTGAGGAGGATCATGCAGAGTATCTACACACCATTTTGGGAGTTCTTCGTCAACATCATCTGTTTGGGAAGTTGTCGAAGTGTGAGTTTTGGGCTCGATAAGTCTGTTTCTTGGGGAATTTTGTGACCCAATAGGGAGTTGATGTGGATCCATCGAAGATAGAAGCAGTTGTGTGTTGGGCAGCCCCCAAGACAGTTTCAGAGGAGCGAAGTTTCCTTGGTCTCACAGGCTACTACATGAGGTTCTTTTCCAATTTCTCATGATTTGTGACACCTCTAATAGCTTTGACTAGGAAGGATTGGGAATTCATATGGACTGATCAGTGCCAGGAATCTTTCGAGTATCTAAAGGAGAAGTTAGTCAGTGCTCCAGTCCTTTGTCTTCTAGGTGAAGGAGTTTAGTTTTATGTTTTCTGCGATGCTTCACATCTGGTGTTAGGTTATGTTCTCATGAAGCTGAGGTTAGTTGTTTCTTATGGATATTGATAGTTGTTTCTCCATGAATGCAACTATGCCACCCATGATCTTGAGTTGGTAGCTGTTGTGTTTTCTCGGAAGTTGTGGAGACATTACTTCATTGGTGAGCGTTTTGTGGATTTCACCGATCATAAGAGTATGATGTATGTTTTATCCCATTGTGACCAGAGCATATAAGAGTGTCGGTGGATAGATTTATTAAAGGAATATGAATTCAAAATATCATATACTCCTATAAAAGGGAATGTTGTAGCTGATTTATTGAACCGAAAGTCACGTATTGAATTTGGTGATTCCTGGAGGGTAATGGAAGAACTGTCAGCATTACTCTTATTATTGGAGAAGTTGGGGGTAGAGGCTATTTTTTAGATGATTGTACAATTTTCCCTGATAAAAAATGTGGATGAGTCCCATTTGGGAGATCTAGAGGTGGAGTTCTGGAGAGACCGAGTTGTTTGTGGAGAGGCCCATGATGGTTGGTCGGAGGATGAACAAAATCAAGTGTTGTATCATGAAAGGATTTATGTTCCCTTGACGATGCATGAGACGTCTCTCAGAGAGTTTCATATTTCACCTTCAGTGGTACATCCTAGTGCGGTAATGATGTACCAAGCCTCGGAGAGTCAGTTTTGGTGGCCTGGGCTAAAGCGTACAGTTGCAGAGTTTGTGTCTCGATGTTTGGTATGCCAGAAGGTGTAGGCCAAACACCGTGTTCCTAGTGGTCTTCTCCATCCATTATAGATTACTCAGTGAAAGTGGGAGGACATCTCAATGGACATTATTGCAGGTTTACCTCAAGCTCCGGGACGACATGATGGTATTTGGTTGGTAGTGAATCATTTAACAAAATCGGCCCACTTTATAGCAATCGAGGAGTCAATCTCAGTGGAAGTTTTGTTGAGGCAGTATCTAGAGGAGGTGGTGAGAATTCATGGATTCCCTAGGATGATCATTTCTGATCGAGAACATCATTTTACCTCCAGAGTGTGGAGAGGTATTCAACAATCTTTCAGTTATCAACTATGCCTTAGCACTTATTTTCATCCTCAAACAGATTGTCAGACAGAGCGAACAATCCAGACTCTTCATAACATGTTACTCTCTTCTGTTCTTCATTTCACAGGTTCATATATGAGGAACTTACCCTTGGTGGAGTTCTCTTACAATAATAGTTTTCACTCCACCATCGGTATGGAACCATTTGAATCCTTGTATGGATGGCCTTCCCGTTCTCCATTGTGCTGGACTGGGGTCTGAGAGTCTGCAATTCCCGAACTGAAACTAGTGAAGAATACAACATAGAAGGTTCAGGTGATTCATGAGAAGATGAAGATAGCACAATATCGTCAGAAATCATATGTTGATCAAAGGAGGAGACCCTTGGAGTTTAATGTAGGGGATCATGTGTTTCTGAAAGTGACTCCTCGTCATGGGCAATGGAGGTTTGGTAAATTGGAGTAAGCTTTCTCAATGCTTTGTTGGGCCTTTCAAGGTGTTAGCTCATGTTGGAGTTGTAGCATATCGAGTAGCACTTCCCCCACAGATGAGTCAGATACATGATGTTTTCCATGTATCACAGCTTCATCGTTATCTTCATGACGACTCTCACATCATCTATTGGGGAGATATCGATGATGATGATGATTCAACCTTTGAGGAGAGACCTGTGAGATCCAAGAAAACAAGGAGAAGGAGTTTCATGGGAGTTTTATTCCTTTAGTTTGTGTCTTGTGGATACACAGTGGCTTGGAGGAGAGTACTTGGGAACGTGAGTCACAGATATATGCTCAGTACCCAGAGTTGTTTGATGTATAACTCTTTTCATGTATCGATTTCAATTTTGTGGTTATTAAACATTCATGTTTATGAGATGGATCCATTGTTGTTTTGGTGGCTTGCTCCATTTTGAGAGGTATCTCGATGGGTGGTTGTTCAGACCCTATTTCGTTTTCTCTTTAGGAGGGTTTTGGATTCTCGAGGACAAGAATGTATTTAGAGGTATCTGATGTAATGACCTGGAACTCTCTAGTCCATTACATTGTGAAAATGTGGTTTTAGAGGTGTTCCGGGAAGTCAAGGTAACTTAACCCCTACACTTTTCCAAAATATTCCTTTTCGATGAACCATTTCAACAGTAGACAGTTGTGAACTGTAACGTCACCTTACATCTTCAGGTACTTTTGATGTTTCTATCTACCCTTATTCTGGAGTAGTGACTTGGGGGTGCGTTTGGGTGGAATTTTAATGAAAACTAAAGGGAAGTAGCTTTCGCACGGTCTGCGCAAGGTTTGTCTAAACCATACAGCTAGACCGTGCGTAGTTAATCTTGGAGGCAGTTTCTAACGCACGGTTAGCACATGGTTTGTCTAACCGTGCGGCCAAACTGTGTGAGGAGGGTTGACGAGGCAATAGCGACCGCATAGTTAGTGCACAGTTTGTCTAATCATGTGATCGAACCATGTGGGCACTTAAACTAGATCCTAAAATTGTGGATCTCAACCATTTTGCCTCTAACTTTCTCGTTTAATCTCTTAAGTGGCAATAACTCGGGATTACCCTCCCGTGAAGGTAGGAGATCCTCTACCAAGAATTTTGAAGGCGATATGAAGGATTACATTAGAGAATTGAATCCGGTTTCTTGAGGTATGTGATTGTTCTTCTTCGTTCTTGATCGGTTTATTAGACCCACTTGGATCTAATTCCCCTCTTATCTCGGTTTCTTAGATATACACCTGTTATGGGTAGATCTAAGTGTTTAGGTGCAAAATATTTTGAGATATGGTCTTGGTTGTGTTAGGAGAAGAGATATAATGAGGATCCTTGTAGAATCAACCTGGATTTCTTGTGCGTTCTTCGTTTGATGGGGTTTTTGTCAAAAACCATAGAGGTAGGGGATTTTTTGCCTCTATTTATTTTACATGTAACTGTATTGTTAGAATGTTTAATCCCACTGGATGACAATGGAATTGAAATAATAAATATTTTGAACCTAACAATGAAATTTTATCGATCGTATGTTTTTTCCTCTTGTTTTTCTAGATAGTGTGACATCTATGCTTGCTTTTCTTAGTTTTTGTTCTTGTTGGAAATCGGTAAAGAACGTAAACAGGGAGTAGTTGATAATTGTTTGGATAATGATAAAGATTCATGAAAACGAATCTGGTTCTTGTTGTAATTTTTTGTTAATCAAATTGGCATAGTAAGAATGTTTAATCATTTGTGACAGCTTACTGGTTAGGTTTCCAGATTTTGGAACCAACGGATTATAAATATGTTAATTGAAAATGGATTAAAGAATTAAATTGTGTGATAATTCCTTGAAGGGTTGTGAGTTACCCTCTTGATTGTTAAAGGGACATATCCCAATTGATGTGATGGTTTTTTTCCCGCTGATTGTGTTGAGATGTGACCATGGAGGGGTGTTTGTAGTATGTGGGGGAATATAAGCCTTTTGGTTGTGGCATCGGATAACACCTAGAGTGGAGAGATGCATCGGTGTATGCATGTGGGTGTCAGGGAGAACACTGGGGGTGATGGAGTGGGAAGGATGTGATTGTTAGATGCTTGCTGGTTCTGGGGTTGCTTATCTACTTTACTTTTCCCCACTGCTCAAGGGAGCTAATCATGCTTACCCTTCTTCTAAAAGAGGGGAAGACGCGCGGGGTATGCCAAGTGCATTCTGTGTTTTCCTTCTCAAGGGAGGATGGGTCTACGCTCTTGCTATAGGCGGAAACGACTCGATGGGTTGTACAACTACTCACTATGTTGAGCCCCCTTGTTTCAGTAGAATTGAATGCTTTTGTAGAATGCAGGGGAATATGGGAAAGTGTTTCTATAATGAAGGTTTTTATAAATGATGATTACCCATGGGGTTGGAATTTTCTAGAACATAGTGATGAGGCTATAATTTTAAAGGGGCAGCTGACTTTGGGTGTGATGCTAATGAAATTTAATGTGGGATTGTTTATGGTTAATTAATGTTTAAAGACATAATCAACATAAAGTGGAACTGATAAAAATGGAATGGAGTAATCCAGTAAAATTCCTGAAATGGTTGTGTGCTTCTAGGATACATAGTCTTAGGAGTATCATCCTGGAGTATCAGAGACATTAGCAACAGTGGGTCTAAGACTAGGTTATGCCCATAGTGTGGTTGCGAGTTATTATATATTCTGTACTTTTTGTGTTTCTATATGCTACTTCACCCTGTCAGTAAGAGAAACTGACACCCTATGGATTTTGAGCCCTGGGGGTGTGTTTTCCCCAACATTCTGACGGGAGGGTGAATGGATGACTACCCCCTTTGGCCCCACTCTCTTCCCTTGGTAGATACTTGTGCTGGTAGGCACAATGGTTAGTTCTCCCCATATATGTGTGTAGAGGGATATAATGGATTGTGGTTATTCACACACATATATTCTGGATATAGTATCATATGGACTACTATAGGTGTAACATGTATAGGCTGTGTTGACTAGAGGATCCTTACTCGTTGTATGGGCTGTAATGGCTTGTGGTATAATACCCGACATATGATACACGTTATGAGAGGTGGGTGGCTCTCGGAACCTACCTGGTTACTTTTGGTTGTGATTTTGGTGTGGGGCTTCTCCTAGGTGTATGTAGTAAAGCCTTTGTGTTGCACGAGGTTCATATTGTGGTGCTTCACCCAGGTGTCTGCGGGCAAGCCTTTTTGGAGAGAGATGCTTAGGACATGCGACTTTGGGGCAACACAGAAAACCAGTGGGGAAGTAGTAGTGGGGTACCCTTGATATTCTTTAATATATATGCTATATTCATATATTCATTACTTGGGGAGAGTATCCATGGTGATGTAGGGAACTTAGTATACTAGTTTAGATGACGAGTTAGATTCACTTGGTGTTCGTTGTGCGTTAGCATGCTTTCTTTACTTTTGCATGAGAGGCTTCAGGGAGGATCCTACTGAGTATACTGTTATTCTTACCCTATGTATATATAAACTATTTTTCAGGTCACTTGGAGAAGGTTGGAGATCAAGCTGGTTTCTATTAGTTTGTGGTTGCACGAGCTGTTCGGGCATGTGGTTGATGCTGTTTTTTACTTTCTTTTGGGTACTTGTAGTTATTCCCCTTACGGTTGTAGTACTTTTTCATGGCATTACATATGTGCACTTTGGATTATTTTATATTTCAGTTCTTATTTGGAGTTGGTTGGTGTCTATCTTATCTCTCTCTTTCGCCTGTGTTCTCTTAGAGGGTAATGCCTCCCATTTGTGTGTTTACTATACCCTCAGCACTAGACGCCAACCCGGGGCCTACTAAAGGCAGGACATGAGGGTCATTATCTATCATCTCACATTGTTGGCGTAGGAGGGGTACACCTTGTGTAACACCCCGAGCTTCCATGATACGCTTCTCATTCAATAATGTAATAGCTTGCATTGTACGCAACTTAGAGTTCTAACACACCGCAACTAATCAAAGTAGCCGTTATAAATAGTAATAACCACTTTTTAAATTTATAGAAATTTTATATTTTAAAATGGACTTCATTTTTGTTTTTGTAATATCGAAATTATCCTAAGTTGAATTTTTTGTAACTTTCTGAGAACTTCCAATTTTTTTATGAAAAGTGAAAAATACTTAAAACAACTTTTTTAATAAAAATAATTTATTGTGATAAATTATACTATTTAGTGGTTTTAAATTATAATTAGGATATATTTTTACCATTTTATCCAATTGTGGTCATTAGAATTAATTTAACATTGAAATTGGACATAAACAATTGCCAATGTTTTGATATAAATTGTTTCTTAAAAACACGCTATTTATTGTGACGGCGGGAATTAATTATAAAATTAATTAATTCAACTTATATGTTTGGAATTTTGTAAAATAGACATCATTTTTTAATTCGGAATATCAATTATAGCTTAGAGTGAAATTTTGGCATTGTTCTGAAAAACTTTAATTTTTGATGAATAGTGAAACCACTAAGTGGTAGTTAAATAACTGATTTTTCATTTAAATGAAATATTACCACTTCTGTGATTTGATTTTCAAAAATCCGACATACATGGTTTTCATTAAGAAGTAAAATGTGGTTCAATGAGATTAAAATAATTTTTTGATGAATAGTAACTTTTAAGTTCTTAATCGCAATTAGAGGTAATTAGTGTAGTTTAAGGTAAAAATAATGTTTTAATAATATGATATGAGCTTGACACATGTCCTACCCTCATTGGATGTTCCATGGCCGACCAAGACAATCCATGGGTCAACTTGGTGACCCCATGGAGCCACTTTAGTAGGAAAATGACATAAATACCTTTTATTTAATGTTAAAGTAAAAAATGACACAAACATGAAATGTTTTACTAAAACAATTTTTATATGGGGTTATACAAGTCATAATTTTGACTATAAATTGTCATTGGAAAGCTAAAAATATTTCCTACATCATAGTAGTTTTTTTAGAATTTTTAGACATTAAATAAATTAAATTATTTTTGACATCATGATGATGCACCGATGACCTCATTATTTAACGATTTAAATAAAATGAGAAGATAATGCAAACTCCAAGGCTTAAACTTGTCCAAAGCCTATTGGATGAGGATATTTATAACACTTATCACCTTATCCACGAATTGTATAAGTGTGGGACCTTTAGAATCCGAAAAGCATTGTATAATAATGTAACATTTCAATCTTTCCAAAAGAGCCCCTCCTCTCCACTTATAAAAGGCCCCCACCACTCCCACCTTATTCACACCATAAAGCCATTTGGCTCGGCCAAACTCTGCCCAAATACTCTCCCAACATCCCTCACTTACTCCTAGAAGCCTCAATTTGGGCAGAATTCTTCCCAAGGAAGCCTTTGTCTCAAATCAAAAAGAGTTACCCGATTTTTTAGGTAATGTCTTCTCTAATGTTGTTTTGTTTTATTTTGCTTCTCCAACACCTTAAACTCTTTTCATTCCTTTCTTTTGTAACAACACCAGTATATACAATATACTAGGATGTTGTTATGATAAGGATTTTTTTTACACTTACACACACCTTCGTCTAATGGTTAAAGAACATACTGTTTCTGTGGGTGGCGAAATACTGCCTCACGAAATGATGATTGTTCAAATTCTTTTAACACCTATAATGGTGTCCATTTTGATTACACTATTTTCATATATGATATATATATTATGTTTATGTTTTCCTTATGCTTCTGTATTTCTCATTTATGGCATACTTTATGATTTCCATTATGGGTAAACGCGATAATTTCATTTTAGGAAGCGCGGACTACCGCCCCCTCAAAGTGATGTGAATCGTTAATGCCATATGTGGGATGTATAAAGGATGGAGTAAATGATATTATATATGATATTATACTGGAACTATATTATACCTTTATATAATTATGATTTAATTCCATTAAATACGAAATAGAAATGAAAGTAGCGTTCATGCGTACGTACGGCTTACCGTCTCCATGAACGGTGCATTTCATTTCTTATCTCTAAATGTTACGTAATATTATGAATGAATGTATATACTGGATATATATGATATATATGACATCTAAATAATGAATATAATTCTGGAGATAATGGATATTCTACCACAGAAACAACTTGTAATTATAAGAAGTTTATTGTTGACTCAAGTACCAAAGATCGAAAAAACGACCGTTATTAACATAAATAATTACATAATGTTTATAACATGGTAATAAGTGATATAAAAGGAATAATGAACATAAAAAAGGTTCTTAATTAAATATAAATTAACTCTAGTTTATTATTCAGGAGGTTAAAGAACGGTCGAGTCAGGACAAGACGCAAGGTAAGAGAATTTCTTAACCCAACTTCCATTATTTGGGTTAATCTCATACTTTCAAATTATTTCATGATATTATTATTTCTTATTTTGTATTCTTTATGTGTACCTATAGTGAATACACATAATAGATCTATTTTATTTTAAAAATGATCTTTTTAAGGACTTCTTCTCAATCTCCTTTCATTGAGGCATATTTGGTTTTATACACAACTTTCTTTTATACGGTGTATAAACCCCTTTGACTTTTACGTTTATTCAAAAGGAATATTTTTTATACGAAGCGTTTTACTAAATGACCAAAAGTGAATGTTTTTCTTTCCGTACTTATGCGGCGACAACGACTTCTCCGCCGCCGTGACCATTATTTGAGTTTCGGCTTCCTCTACAAGCCATCATTTTTTTAATGAAAAATAAATACAAAGTTTTAACTTTCTTTTATTTTGGTATTGAAAATGGTTTTGAAAGCGTTTTTATTATATCAATGTGATGTATTGATATCTTGTGATTGAAATGTGGAAATTTTATGTTTCCTTTATGCATGTTTTATGTGATGCGATTATGTTATGGTTTATGATATGTTTAAACCTATTCGTATGAGGAATGCATTGGACTTAATAATTGACGGGTGGAGCCCGCTATAGCTCCATGATGCATCGGTAGGTCTCATGAGACAACTAGACGTGGAATTGGCCGAGGCCCTTTCCCCATTTGATTTGTGATTTTGGCCGAGGCCTTAATCATTTTAGACGTCTTGGCCGAGGCCTTGACAAAATGATTCAGAATGTCTGGCATTATGCATTCCATCGTTATGAAAGTGTTTATTGATATTGCATGTGATTATTAGACCAGTAGAATATCCATGTGAAGAAGTAAATGGAATTATCTCATTTTAATTTTTCCATATTATGTTGATGTTGATGTTTAAAAGGCTTTTGTTTTAGTTGTACATTGCCTTAAATGTTTATGTTTATTTATGAAAGCTTCCGCAATATTGTTATCCTTACTGAGCATCTGAGCTCACCCCTTTCAATGTTTTAATATTTTCTAGGATGTGAAGAAGTATTTTATGAATGACCTACAGGGATAGTCATAATAGGATATGAGTGTGGACTATGAAGACTTTTTTATTAGTTTTTCACTTTATGATGTAATGTAACATTTATGAATGTATCTAGTGTTTCCAAGGCTACTAAACTAATCGGTCTTTCGAGACTTGATCTTTTGTGATCATGCCAATGTTTCGAAGTAATGCACCGACTCTGGGTAGCTGGGGTCGGGGCGTTACAGTTGATATCAGAGGCAGTTTAGTACTAACCTTGGAAGCTAGATTTAGATAAACTCTGATTAGAGCACATATCCCGAAGATAGACTTTGAGGATTAGTATAGAAGAACTTCCTAGAATTTTGGTATTGTAGAGATGTTGTGATTTTTCCGAGCAATACATCCCTGTCTGGATACGAGCAGGTAGAGGCGGCTCTGGCACAGATGTACCTAGGGGTAAAACCCGAAAACACCGCTTTGAGCTAGACTCGAACGGGAACTGGTGCACGACAACGGGCCTTGCTGCACTCTTGGTTACGACACTCCCAGGGGATATGCTTTGGATAATTCTCATTTTCTTTATAAACCACTATCAAGGGTTATGAGTATATAATTTCTCAAAGAAAACATTTTTATGGATTATATCCATAAATAGTTCAATTTATGTTAAGTATCTTACAAGTATGGAATTATGTATTTTGATTTATAAACTAATATAGTTTATGCCATTGTTTAGAAATGGAGCCTAGTGGAAGGAATGGAAACCGTATCAATGCACGCACTCCGTGTAAGGATTTCCCTCCTGCTCAAGATAATTATTGTGGAGCTGGAGATACAACTGGTGCTGATCAACTTATTACCATACTGTGACAACTCACTCAGGTTATGAATAATAACCTTACTCGTATGGAGCACCCTGATCCGCAACATGGATGATCAATGTTAGACTGCTTAATGAGGCAACAAACACCAACATTTAATGGGGTTACAAATCCATTAGTAGCTGAGCCATGGATAAATCCCTTAGAGAAAATATTCCACGCCTTGGGGAGTAGTGAAAGGGAAATGGTTATCATGGCAGTTTACCACCTCACTAGAGATGCTGATCAATGGTGGTCATTGATTCAAAACACAAAGGAAGATGATGACATATCGAATATGGAATGGAGGGAGTTCAAAGATCTTTTCTTAGAAAAATACTTTCCTCATGACCATAGAGCAGATATGGAAAGGCAATTTCTGAGTCCGAAACAAAAGTAGGATGAGAATGTCGCAAAGTATGAGGCCAACTTTACAAGGTTAGCGAGGTATGCTGCAGATTACATACGTAACCCAAGAGATAAGATTGATCGTTTCTTTGATGGTTTAAAACCATTTCTCCATCGAGCTTTAGTATCACAATCGTTCTCAACATACGAAGATATTGTCTCATGTGCTATCAAGACAGAAAAGGAATTCTCTAAGTCTTATGACAACAAAGTAAAGCAAGAGAAGAAGAGAACGGTGGAACAAGAGACAGATAAAGGGAAAAAGGGAAAGAAGGATTTTCCATTATGTGATAATTGTGGGAAGAATCACCCTGGTACTTGTCTAAAAGGAATGAGAGTTTGTTATAAATGTGGGGAAAAAGGTCACCAGGCGCGTGATTTCAAGGGAAAGAAAGAGGCTATCAATGTTGAATGCTACAATTGTAGGGAAATGGGGCATTATGAAAATGAATGCCCTAAGCATCAGGGAAACTCACCTCAGAAAAGGCCAAGGGATCAAGGACAATCTTATGATGTTACTACAGTTGAAGCAAAATAATTAATGTATTGGTGCCTTTAGACTCATGGATTATATTCTGGTTATTAGAATAATGTGATATATATATATAAGTATTGTACTGTAGTACTTGTTGATTTCAGTAAGGTTTTTAAATGATGAAGGTAATTATATTTTTAGTATGTGACAATAAGAGAAACTTTACTTTGTTTAGGGAATCTGATAAATTGATTTTTGAATTAATAGACCTTTTAGATAAAGTCTGGACAGAGGTATATTGGATAATTATAAAGGTTGGAGTGGATTAAGTTGATCTTTGGATAGTATTGTTTAAGGTTAAAAAATTTATGAAAATTATTTTTGGAATATTATGATACTATAGTTTTAGGAAAAAGGACAACCTGCAGGGTGGGGCATAACCCGTCGCGTCGGACAAAGCTGCAGGAATCGAACCTACAATCATGGTGCGACAGGCCTTTATTTCCTACCACTAGCCTACAGGAAGTCCCTGGTTATTACAAAATAATTTTACTAATCTAAATGGTATGTGTTAACATTTGGAACCTTATACAATTAGGATAAGTATAATATTTTTGAGTTCTATTATCTTTTTGAGTGAAAGATGAGTTGAAGGTTGAAACTCTAATTGTCAAGCATAAATATATATATACCTATCTCTTATTCAATGAATAGATTAATTCTTAAACTTTAGTAAAGGGATATTAAAACAAAAAAATGTGTTATCCTAATACCTTATGTCTTGTTGAACTGATGATATTTTAAATCAATATAGATTGAAGGCTTTGAGGCCCTCAATTTGACAGTTGATTGTGATTGATGACCTCAATCACTCCCTACAAATATTTACGTTTTTCCTCCAATTATATGTCTCTAATTGCCACCAATGTTCTCCTAATCGAGATCATAATTGGGTGGTGACTTTTTCATTTCCCTTTCCCTCTTATTAAGGCTAAATGTTATTAATCATATTTCCGATGTGGGTTTTCCACAAAGGTATTTTCTATTTTCAACCTTTTATTTTCCAAGAACAATTTCAAATTGTGAGGACGCAATTTATTTAAGGAGGGGAGAATGTAACACCCCGAGCTTCCATGATACGCTTCTCATTCAATAATGCAATAGCTTGCATTGTACGCAACTTCGAGTTATAACACACCGCAACTAATCAAAGTAGCCGTTATAAATAGTAATAACCACTTTTTAAATTTATAGAAATTTTATATTTCAAAATGGACTTAATTTTTGTATTTGTAATATCGAAATTATCCTATGTTGAATTTTTTGTAACTTTCTGAGAACTTCCAATTTTTTTATGAAAAGTGAAAAATACTTAAAACAACTTTTTTAATCAAAATAATTTATTGTGATAAATTATACTATTTATTGGTTTTAAAGTATAATTAGGATATATTTTTACCATTTTATCCAATGGTGGTCATTAGAATTAATTTAACATTGAAATTGGACATAAACAATTGCCAATGTTTTGATATAAATTGTTTCTTAAAAACACGGTATTTGTTGTGACAGCGGGAATTAATCATAAAATTAATTAATTCAACTTATATGTTAGGAATTTTTTAAAATAGACATCATTTTTGAATTCGGAATATCAATTATAGCTTAGGGTGAAATTTTGGCGTTGTTCTGAAAAACTTTAATTTTTGATGAATAGTGAAACCACTAAGTGGTAGTTAAATAACTGATTTTTCGTTTAAATGAAATATTACCACTTATGTGATTTGATTTTCAAAAATCCGACATACATGGTTGTCATTAAGAAAAAAAATGTGGTTCAATGAGATTAAAATAATTTTTTGATGAATAGTAGCTTTTAAGTTCTTAATCGCGATTAGAGGTAATTAGTGTAGTTTAAGGTAAAAATAATGTTTTAATAATATGAGATGAGCTTGACACATGTCCTACCCTCATTGGATGTGCCATGGCCGACCAAGACAATCCATGGGTCAACTTGGGGACCCCATGGAGCCACTTTAGTTGGAAAATGACATAAATACCTTTTATTTAATGTTAAAGTAAAAAATGACACAAACATGAAATGTTTTACTAAAACAATTTTTATACGGGGTTATACAAGTCATAATTTTGACTATAAATTGTCATTGGAAAGCTAAAACGATTTCCTACATCATAGTATTTTTTTTAGAATTTTTAGACATTAAATAAATTAAATTATTTATGACATCATGATGATGCAGCGATGACCTCATTATTTAACGATTTAAATAAAATGAGAAGATAATGCAAACTCCAAGGCATAAACTTGTCCAAAGCCTATTGGATGAGTAGATTTAGAACCCTTATCACCTTATCCACGAATATTATAAGTGTGGGACCTTTAGAATCCGAAATGCATTGTATAATAATGTAACATTTCAATCATTCCAAAAGAGCCCCACCTCTCCACTTATAAAAGGCCCCCACCACTCCCACCTTATTCACACCTTCAAGCCATTTGGCTCGGCCAACCTCTGCCAAAATACTCTCACAACATCCCTCAATTACTCCTAGAAGCCTCAATTTGGGCAGAATTCTTCCCAAGGAAGCCTTTGTCTCAAATCAAAAAGAGTTACCCGATTTTTTAGGTAATGTCTTCTCTAATGTTGTTTTGTTTTATTTTGCTTCTCCAACCCCTTAAAATCTTTTCATTCCTTTCTTTTGTAACAACACCAGTATCTACAATATACTAGGATGTTGTTATGATAAGTATTTGGTTTACACTTACACACACCTTCATCTAATGGTTAAAGAACATACTGTTTCTGTGGGTGGCGAAATACTTCCTCACGAAACGATGATTGTTCAAATTCTTTTAACACCTATAATGGTGGCCATTTTGATGACACTATTTTCATATATGATATATATATTATGTTTATGTTTTCCTTATGCTTCTGTATTTCTCATTTATGGCATACTTTATGATTTCCATTATGGGTAAACGCGATAATTTCATTTTAGAAAGTGCGGACTACTGCCCCCTCAAAGTGATGTGAATCGTTAATGCCATATGTGGGATGTATAAAGGATGGAGTAAATGATATTATATATGATATTATACTGGAACTATATTATACCTTTATATAATTATGATTTCATTCCATTAAATATGAAATATAAATGAAAGTAGCGTTCACGCGTACGTACGGCTTACCGTCTCCATCAACGGTGCATTTCATTTCTTACCTCTAAATGTTACGTAATATTATGAATGAATGTATATACTGGATATATATGATATATGTGACATCTAAATCATGAATATAATTCTGGATATAATGGATATTCTACCACATAAACAACTTGTAATTATAATAAGTTTATTGTTGACTCAAGTACCAAAGATCGAAAAAACGACCGTTATTAACTTAAATAATTACATAATGTTCATAACATGGTAATAAGTGATATAAAAGGAATAATGAACATAAAAAAGGTTCTTAAGTAAATATAAATTAACTCTAGTTTATTATTCAGGAGGTTATAGAACGGTCGAGTCAGGACAAGACGCAAGGTAAGGGAATTTCTTAACCCAACTTCCATTGTTTGGGTTAATCTCATACTTTCAAATTATGTCATGATATTATTATTTCTTATTTGGTATTCTTTATGTGTACCTATAGTGAATACACATAATAGATCTATTTTATTTTAAAAATGATCTTTTTAAGGACTTCGTCTCAATCTCCTTTCATTGAGGCATATTTGGTTTTATACACAACTTTCTTTTTTACGGTGTATAAACCCCTTTGACTTTTACGTTTATTCAAAAGGAATATTTTTTATACGAAGCGTTTTACTAAACGAAAAAAAGGGAATGTTTTTCATTCCGTACTTATGCAGCGACAACGACTTCTCCGCCGCCGTGACCATTATTTGAGTTTCAGCTTCCTCTACAAGCCATCATTTTTTTTAATGAAAAAAATACAAAGTTTTAACTTTCTTTTATTTTGGTATTGAAAATGGTTTTGAAAGCTTTTTTATTATATCAATGTGATTTATTGATATCTTGTGATTGAAATGTGGAAATTTTATGTTTCCTTTATGCATGTTTTATGTGATGTGATTATGTTATGGTTTATGATATGTTTAAACCTATTCATATGAGGAATGCATTGGACTTAATAAGTGACGGGTGGAGCCCTCTATAGCTCCTCGATGCATCGGTAGGTCTCATGAGACAACTAGACGTGGAATTGGCCGAGGCCCTTTCCCCATTTGATTTGTGATTTTGGCCGAGGCCTTAATCATTTTAGACGTCTTGGCCTAGGCCTTGACAAAATGTTTCAGAATGTCTGGCATTATGCATTCCATCATTATGAAAGTGTTGATTGATATTGCATGTGATTATTAGACCAGTAGAATATCCATGTGAAGATGTAAATGGAATTATCTCATTTTACATTTGCCATATTATGTTTATGTTCATCTTTAAAAGGCTTTTGTTTTAGTTATACATTGCCTTAAATGTTTATGTTTATTTATGAAAGCTTCAGCAATATTGTTATCCTTACTGAGCATCTGAGCTCACCCCTTTCAATGTTTTAATATTTTCTAGGATGTGAAGAAGTATTTTATGAATGACCTACAGGGATAGTCAGAAGAGGATATGAGTGTGGACTATGAAGACTTTTTTATTAGTTTTTCACTTTATGATATAATGTAACATTTATGAATGTATCTAGTGTTTCCAAGGCTACTAAACTAATCGGTCTTTCGAGACTTGATCTTTTGTGATCATGCCAATGTTTCGAAGTAATGCACCGACTCTGGGTAGCTGTGGTTGGGGCGTTACACCTTGGGAGAGGGGGTCATGACATATTCCATCCTTCATTATTTTGTAATATCATATTTCTCTAATATATAACACTTTTGTAATATGGAACTTACTATTATTTAGTAGAAATTTTAATTTTCTATATCATTGTAAAGATCAAGGACTTTATCATTTTAATGTAAATTCTTTCAGGAATACCTTTATGTATTAAGAGAAATTTTCAGATATCTCCCATAGTCTTCTCTAATTGTCATTAGGTATACAGGTAAGATTAAAAAAATATCAAATTTTCACCATCTACTATATAGTTACTTTTATATAGACTAGGATTTTCCTAAATTTTTTATATTTCATGATTCTTTCTATTTAGCATGTTCTTAATGTATTGAGATGATTTTTTATGTATTCTTCCTACATATATTTTCTATTTCCAACCCTTGCCAATAATTAATTTTAACTTATTTAGTTATTGTTTCCCTTGTGATTTTATAACATGATAATCATCTATGGTGTTACCATTGTAATCACTTTATGGTTTACTCACATAAATTTTTGAACAACCATTGTACCCATCTTCAATTTTTCATTTATTGAAACTCTAAAGGAATATCATTAAAACATTAAATATTCTTTAGTTTTATACTAGAACATACATTCTAACATATTGATGATATTATTAGTTTTATAGTGTTATAAAATTAGGACATAAAACATAAAAAACATCTCAGAATCATATATAAGGATACCACTAAAATAGAATCCATTTCTTCCAAAATATAAATTATTTTAAATAAAACATGATTTAATTGAAAAATAATCATAAAAAAAACGTGAATTCCTTATTTCTATTAGACATACATAGAACCTACGAAAAACATTTAAAAAACCTATGATGGGCACAAAAAGCTCAGTTAGGGATATACAGAAAGAAATGATTAGTCATGTGATAACATAAAAACATAATTAAACCCATTTCATAAAAACTCATTATCATGCATAGAATCATCATATAGTTAACTAGGGACATATTTAACACATAAATCTTACAATAACCAGTACTCAAGGAATAACCTTTTGGGTAACATCCATCTCTAGAGAACCCAATGCATTGGAGATATATAATGGGTCTCACCGGTCATATCTTAAGCTATAATGTGCTCAACACAACATATCTTGACCTATAATGGGATCAACCCAAAATATCTTTACTTATAATGGGATTAACCAAATATAACTACGTCAAAGTAGCATATCATTGTAGTAAAGAATCCTAAAATAATGATAACAAACACATTCCATATATATATAGATATAATAATTATCTACCATTTCATTAAAGAGAATTTTAAAAGGAATTTAAATGGAATGTACTATGAAAATATAATTGGAGTGATAATTAATATAATGGAATGGATATTTTTATACACTAAAAATACAAATAATACAACATAATATAAAAAATTTCATGTAAATAATCTCAATAAAACATAATGAATAATGTAGAAGGTTAACCCAATGAATGAAAATTGGGTTAAAATTCCCTAACCCCGAGATGATCGTATTTAAAAAATTATTAGAGATCTAGTATAATGTATAATAGACTAATATTAATACATTAATGGAGATTAATTATTTTTATAATACCTTATACGATCATTTTAAAACATCATTCAACCCATTAATTTATAATATATGGTTCTTTCCATTGTTTCAGGTGCGTTCTTTACATGATTTCCATGGTCGGTTCGTAATGGATTTCCCTATCAAATGGAATACAAACATTTAAAGAGAAATTATATGTTATTTTAATTTTTCCATATTATTAAATTATTCCATAAATCATTTTGGTTATTTGGTATGAGGATGAATTATTAGATAAATCATTAGTGATAATCATTTGTTAATTTTGGTGAATTTTGATCATTACGCACGACATTTGATTTATTAATTAATAGTATGAATAGAAACCAGTTATTGATCATAATATATCATATAATATGTATAATATAATATTATCTAACCATATTAATGGATTTATGACCATATTTGAATAATGTAAAATACACATCGTCTGTGATGTTAGTAAATCAACACGACACAGATAATGTTTTTGTTTTTAGAATAATTTGTAGGGGAGAAGAATTATGATGATGAATTGTTCCAGAAACATAATAAAAATATATTATATATCATATTTTATATTTCATTACACTTTGATAGGGGTAGGGGAATTGAGTATAAGAAAAATATAATTGAAAAGAAAACCGATGAAATCGAAAGATGATTTTTACCTCTTGATCACTTCTCCTTGAGATCCTCCTTAAGGCATTTAGTATTTGAATTTTGGTGAGCCCATAAGGTCTTGTATATGGTTAATAGCCTTGGTAATAATATTGGGTAGAATTTAAACAATTATAAAATATTGAGATGTGTGTGACGAAGAGGGTGTGAGGGTGGCATTTATAGTGGGGGAGAGGAGGGGTTTTACATTATTTTAATCTATTGTTTTTTATTTTTGTCCCGCACAATTAATTTTTTTGATTCTTGTAAAAATAACATTAATAAATTCATTTTAGTTCAATCCCATTTCCATTTACATCATTCATGACTCAATCATGATGAAGGAATTCAATTATTTAGCACATTTCATAAATGATCGAATTTCACTATTCATAAAATTCAAATATTTTAGATAAATCCCAAAAATACCGAAAACCATTTTTCGATGTTTAGAATTTTAAAATGAAATCCAATTAAAAAAAGTCAAATACATATACATATAATATGATCATATTTCCACTTATAAGATACATAACATTTATTCATACATTCATGGGTGAGGTTAATATACATTTAGAAGATTTACTAATCATAAGGGTCATATTACTATTCATAAGGGTAATTTATTATTCATAATGGTTTGTTACTATTCACCAAAAATTATGTTTTTCTTATATGTCTGGAAATAACTTATTGATCACAACTGTATTTGTCTGTTTTTCCAAATTCCAAACACAAAAGCTGCAAAATTATGTTTAACGGCTAGTTTAGAAACATATCCTTAATTCAAAGTGTCATTATTTAGAGACCAAATGTTTCTTGAATTAAATTAAATTTATTTGTTATAACATAGGGTGTTACATTCTCCCCACGTTTTGTAAAATGCATTCTCGCAATTTTTATTTATTTATTAAACATGCGAGGGTACCATTTCATCATATAATTTTCTGATTCTCATGTTCCTTCTTCAACCATATGGATTCTCCAAAATAACCAATACCCATTGGATTAACATATTCCAAAATAATTTCTCTCTTTCATCAATAATTTAAAGAGGAATTCATTCATACGAAAGGTTATCTTCCTGCTAAATTAATTTTAGGCTCAAAACATGAGATGAATCTGGAACACAATTTCTCAAAATCAAAACATGAAAGACATCACATACTAGGAATAAACGTGGTGGAAAAACTAATTAGTATGAGACTAGTACAAAATTATCTCAGATTTTATAAGGTCCAATAAACTGTGGACTAAATTGCATTTTTTACTAAATATCATAACACTTTTCCAATGGTATATTTTAAGGAAAAATGGTCACCTACCCCTAATGAAATGTATTTCTTCCTCTTACCTGCATAAATTTTCTACCTGCTCTGAGCTGTCCTCCAATTTCGCTGAATCATATGAAATATTTCTACCATCTAATCCACTAATTTTGGCCTCATCAAAATACTTTCCCCAAATTCATCTCAAAATTACAGAGTTTGATAGTGGGGTGACTGGGATTACTTGGGACATCTGCTTTTATCTTTCATTTGTGATGCCCTAACGATGATGGGGATGGCTAGTGCCCTCCCCCTTCCCACCGTTGGAAGGGGGAGGTTGGTCTATCCACATGCTCTCCATCTCTATGATATCACTCCTTTGTCCCCTTCTAAAACCCTTATTTTCTCCCCCAGTTTGTGTTCACCTCGTTAAGCATGATGTTTCCTTTTTACTCAACGACCTTCCTCAACTTTCATTATCAACTTTAGAGTTTACAGAAGTGTCATGTATTTTTGATCATACCATGGTAGCTTACTCCCAATCTCAACAACCATTAGAGGATGACTTTGAATGTTTTTTATTTGTTTTCATTGGTTATATGACCACGCAACTGCTGGCCTCCTCAACAAACACCATATGATGGTCCAGTTTTCCTCGACAGAAAATTTGATTTTTACATGGACCAATGCCCCCAAAAATGAAATGGATGCAGTATCTACCACTTTTTATTGTCATATTAATTTCAATTGAAATGCAATTCTCTCTTTGTTGCAATTTGGGTATGATTTCATGAACTCCCATTTATATTTCAAAATTCTAAAATTTTACAGATTCAAGGAAATATCGTATGACGATATATGTATTCCGTTAGCAGGACAGACTCTGTGATTCATCCAATTAATACAAGGATATGTGCGGAAGTGGATTTATCAATCCCACTTGTGGACTGGGTTTCGATAGAAGCTGGGGAAGAACTTATGTGGAAGCAAGATGTGCTTTTCAAGTCTTGGGTTGCTTATTGCCTTTTGTGTAGGCACCTAAGACACCATTCCTCTTGTCTCAACTGTGGTGATTGGTATAGGGTGATGAATTGACTTTGAGGAAAAATGATCTCATTTTCCCATTGTAGGGTTATGGTGTCGCTCCTGATTTTTCCATACTAAAAAATACCAGACCTTCAAACGACTCAAAAGATACAGACATTGTTTCTCTCTTGGAATGAGAATTAGAGAAGTGTGCGGTGTTTGAACAGGTCTCTCTTGATCTAGGGAATTATAAGGGGTGTCATGGAGTAGATCCCATGAACATTAAGATGGATCCACCCCATTTGGAGGCACTGCATCTGAGCAGGGACCTGGAACATGAGGAGATATTTATGGAGACAGATAACATAAAAAGTAGTGCTTTGGGAATGGTTAGCACTATCTCGGTCCCCTCTATTACCAAAACATTTAGGAACGGCGGAATGGGTAATGGATCGATAAATGAAAAATACGCCCATACTAGTGGTGTTAGTACCCTTGTTGATGCAAAGGATCTCTCAGGGAAACATGGTTCTTCTTATCTGAATAATGGTTTGTCTCTGAATCAAAGGGTGACTGATCATAACACAAGATCAAAGGAAATCATGATCCATAAACGTTTCTCCACCTTTAATGGAGATTGTTTAAATAATTAAGATATGAATGGATAGAAAATATACATTCATATATGGAAGTAGAAAAAGATTTGGTCAATGTTTTTGAAAGATAACGAGATCGGTGATAATGAAGTGGAATCACAACCAACAATGGATAATGAGCATGAATCTTAAGAGGAAAACATTGTAGGGTTAAGCTCAAGGAATTGGAAACACAGAATTAATCTTCCCGGGAACATTCTAGTCTATAAAGGGGGTAAAAAATCAAGAACATCTCAAGGATTATTCATATACACCAAAGACAATAGTTACTAGATCATCAGGTATGGTTATGAGGGATTATGTAGAAAGAAAACTGGGGGAGGCCTTAATGGTTGAAGGGGTTGAGCATGTCTCTATGAATAGGGGAAATCATTCGCCAACCATTGATAGAAAATATTTTGATGAAGTGCGGGATTAGGTGGGAAAATAAATTATTAGAGTTGGATTATTTGAAGCTGAAAAAGGGGAATGTCTAAAACTCATTCTTTATTCCTAGGAAGAACTGCTAGAAGCAGTTGATTGAATAAAAAATTCAAGAAAGGAGGTTAATAAAATTTATAAGAGAATTATTCGATTTAATATCAATGAGTAGAAAATGGAGTGGATCTATAATCAAGAACAAATTATGGCTAGAGGTTTCAACGAACATAAAATCAACATGGAGGAATTCATCAATACATGGGACCGAATGGATAATAATTTTGAATAAATTATCAACAATGATGTGAATATCCACGTAACATCAATTCAATGGGAACTATATATGGTTGATAACTATTGAAATATTAGTATGGTCTTTGGAAAAAAATTTAGTTCCTTCAGTACATGGAAAACATTAGTTTGTTCTGCACGGTTCCCCACTAATTCCTTAAAGTTTCTTTAATATAAAAATTTATTTGGGTGATAGTGGTGTTCGATAGCACATTCCATACAATTCCTCAAAAGGTTTTATTTGTAAAATGTAGTTGGAACATTTATTATAAGAAAATCCCACTAAAGAATGATATTGATTCCATCTTCCCTATAAGTCCTTTGAACATACTCGAAGCATATCCTCCAATTTTTCCCTCAGTCTGTTGATTAGATTGAGGATGGAAACAAATTATGAAATTTAATTCTCTTCCCAATGAATTTTTTAGGCATTTCCAAAAGTTATATGTGATCCTAGGATCACAGTAACATAAAATAGAAAGAGGAACTCCATTTTACCTGTATTATCTTTAAGGTATATTCGAGAAATCTAATCGAAATACATAGTATCTCGAATAGGAAGGAAATGTGAAGATTTAGTCTGATGATAAAAAATAACTGAGAATAAATTGTTACATCAAGATATCTTTTGAAGTACCAAAAAATGTATGTGGATATATTTTCCCAGTTTCATTCTGGCACTGGTAATGGTTAAAGCATACCCTTCAGTAATGGCCGCTCTTCTTTAAGCTGTTTACATGTCAAAAATTTCATTGAAAATTCATAAATATCTTGTTTCATTCCATCCCAGTAGTAATACTCTTGAAGATGTCTATACATCCTTGTTCTTCCTTGATGAACTGAAAATAGAGAATTGTGATCATTACATAACAATTATTTCATCAAATGAGAATCAAAAGGAACACATAATATCTTCCCAAACCAAAAAACACAATACTTATCGAGGTTAAATTCTAGAAACATACCCATTTAAACCAATTATACCTTTTTTCATTACTCATCATCTTCTTTCTATTCTTTTTCAATTCTGGCTGATTGAGATGAATGCACTCAAACCTGAAACAATTGAGGAATTTCTGATAAAAGAAAATTCTAATCCAAGTTTTATCTAATAATTAACCATAGGGTCACATTATAAACATATAATGGTTAAATAATCATTAATTATATAACTCAATTAATTAACCCTTCATCATTTCCAAGAAGTTAATCAATTTTTCTCTCATAATCCGTGATTAGTTTTATCCATATCTTATGTATCATGTTTAATTCCTTCAGAGTATATATATACTTCAAAAATTTATGGTCAGTATATATTTCACATTTTACTCGTTATAGATGATGCCACCAAATTTTTAATGAAAAAACAATAGATTATAATTCTAAATCATGTTTAGGGTAATTAAACTCATGTGGTTTCAACTAATGTGAGGCATAAGAAATTACCTGGTAATTTTACATCAAAACAAAACCATGTCCCTTCAATGAAGAATAAATTTATATTAAAAATTACCACTTATGTACGGTAATTTATAAAATATAGAATTCACCAATCATATTTTTAATTTTTAAAAATAATCATCGTATGACTTTTTTTCAGATTAATTTAACTAATTTTTTAGTTAACTTAGTTAGTCGGGTAGATAACCATGCTGAGTATTCAACAAAAATCTAGTAATATCCTCCTAAACAAAGAAAACTATGAATCTAAATTATATTTTTGAGACATTTCCATTTTTAAACAACATTTCTTTTTGTAGGATCTTGAGTTATTCAATCTATCAAAAAAAATTACCGAGGAAAGAATTTTTTTGAAACCAAAATTCAGACTTGCCGAATCTTCCATAAATTTTACTTTTTTATGGTTTGTAAAACAACACTTATATATTTTTCATGTTCCTCATTAGTTATTGATTATAAAATAATTTTATCAAAAAAATCAACCACAATCTTATCCAAGAACTCATGAAAAATTCTATCCATAATATCCATGAAAAAAACAGGTTCATTAGTTAACACAAATGGCATAACTACAAATTCATAATGACCATATCTAGTATAGAACAACATATTTGGAATGTATGTATCCATTACATTAATATGATGGTAGCCTCAACTCAGGTCAACCTTCAAAATATATTATGCTCCCTAGAGCTGATCAAACAAATCATTGATATGAGGTAAAGGACAATTGTTTTAAAAATTAATTTTATTCAAGGATCTATAATCCATTTAAAGCCTCAATGAAATATATTTATTTTTAACAAACAAGATAGGATCACCAAATAGTGATGTGTTTGGTCGAATGAAGCCTTTATCTAATAATTCCCGCAAATTTTATATTAATTCCAAAAGTTCCATTTGACTTATTCGATGAGGGGTTTAAAAATTTTCTTAACATCAGGAACTAAGTCAATAGTAAACTGATCAACTCGATCAAGAATAACAATAGACAAATAATCAGAAAAAAATACAAATATTCATTTACCACCGACACGTCATTAATTTTGATAGTTCCGTTATATTCAAAAATATGAATAAGATAAGATTCATTCCCATATTTTTTCTGTAACGACCCAAAGTTTCTGTAATGGAAATCCCTCTTGATCTAATTAAATGTATCTTTATGTAAAATTTTTATATAAAATGTCAACTTCAGTGGTTTTATGTTAAGAATTGTGACCTTTGTTTTTATAGCCGTTGAACAGTGATCACATGATTAGTATAACTATAGGGCCTTAACAAACCCAATTTACTCAGACAAAGGAAGTGATGGCCTCGTCCAGTAGAATTGCTCCATACGAAGCCCATTTGCTAGAGCATGAAAAAGTGGTGGCATCTTTGTGCTTCTCTCTTGACCAATCCCAATTTGAGCTTCATCATGTCAAGCTCAAACGGGACCATCTACGGTAAAAGTGGAAGTTGATAGAGATTACCACTCGAGCGATGTTATTTGTGCCACCCCAAGAGTCTTTCACCATCGCAGACCTTACCCTTAGGTCTTATGCGGCTGTTTTAAGGGGTTATGTAACAAATCGCTAGTACTATGTTCATTTACATTATTTTTTTATATAATAATGAATATACTTTCTTGTCATTATTGATACATTGCAAATTGTTTTTAAAGTATAAATAGTGTTTTTAGTTATTATTTAATTAAGAATTTTATTTTATTAAATTAAGGGAATTTTGAATTAAATAATATTTTAATAAAATATTATTATAATTATTAAAATAATTTTTATTAATTATAAATTATCTTATAATTTTATGAATGTAATTGTAATTTTTATTAAAGTTTGAAATCCATTTTTGTCAAAACCCGTGAATTTTTTATAAATGTCGGTTTTTATTTTAAAAGTGAAAATTAACATATTTAGAAAATTATTTAGATAAAATATATGTTATTTATTGAATTAGGATGTCAAAATTATCTAACAGTGAATTTTTCATAATTTTCTGAGACAATCATATTTTTGGGTAAAAATTAAATACCATTTAAATATATAATGTGTTTTATGACATCATAATGACCCAATAATGATTTAATAATAAACTATAAGCTTTATTTTCGGAAAATATATGTTTTACCATTAAAATAATGTGATTTTTTGTTTGTTTGACTTATTTTACAAAGCATAAATTTACCCCTCAAGACTTATTAAACATCTTATCTTTTTAAATTATTTTCCATGGGAGTGTGACTCACCTCCAAATAAGAAACCCCATTATTTTAAGAAGTTCGGACTTTGGCCTTATAAAATATTTTTTTATTCTCCCATTTCCCAAAAAACCATGAGCTTATTTGTGGTTTGGATTAGTTTAATGTAAGGGGTCACAATCTTAAATAATAAAGAATTCACACACCTTTCATATATAAACCCAACCAATCCCCCACTTCCTCCTCACTCAATGCCTTTGGAGTTCATCCAACCTCTTCCCTACTCTCTCTAGAATCCTCCCAATGTTCCCCAAGCTCCCCAGAAGCCTCTCTCAAGCCTCACTCATGCCTTTGGAAGCACACTTCAACGTAAGAGTTTTTTTCCTTTCACTTTTTTGTATAACTTTCATAGTATTGTTATGCAATTTTAATTTCAATTATAAATGCTTGGGTATGGTTTCGAACCTCCCCCATACTGCCCTATTATTGTTTAAATGATGGAAGACCCATTTATCTCTCATTAAATTCCTCCCATGTACACCCGTTACTATGCCGAAATTCCGAAAGGAACTTCTCTCTCCTCATTTACATTCAAGCAATAATTTTGTATCATGAATGTAAATTTCATTGCAATTGTTGAGACATGTATCTATATAACCCCCCTTACTGTACATTTATTTTAGATATGATGAGACACCCCTTTCTCTCTCATAAACCATTTTTATAAATTCTTATATCACGCCGTTATGCTGCCAAAATTGCACCGATTTTCTAAGCCAATGTCATTGTGTAGTGAATTCCATGCCCATTTTCCCATCATGGGTATTCAACCTCATGCACATTAACTTATTGTTTATAAAGATTCATTACACGTTCCTTTTTTGTGTAATAAATGATTATGTTTTATGAATCCATGTTTTATGATCCATGTGGCACACTTATGCATGAAATGAAATGTTTAAGAAGGGTGCGCCCTTATAGAGCTCCAATGCATTGGGTAAATTATAGTATCATGATACGTCATGTGCAATGAGTGTTAACTTGTGATAATTCATGTGTAACAAGGTTTTACTAATGAATCATGTGCAATGAGGATTTACACATGCTCTAGGTGCAATGAGCCTTGGCTCATGCTAATTCCATGTTAAGTGTTCTGGCCACATTTCCATATTATGATTATCATGCTCTATCATGCCTTTATGTTCATGTTTCTCTTATAATCTATTAATATGACTATTGTCTAACATGTATTTTACTCCTCATGTATTCCATGTTAATTCCCTTACTGGGCTTTATAGCTCACCCCTTTTCTTATGCTTGTCCTCAAGTTATCCAATGCAATGCTAATTATGAGGGAATGCAGTGGTCATGTAAAGGATGTTTTGAATAAAGATTTTGTATTTCATGTTTTATGTTGTTATGTAATGATCCTAAGCCCCAAAGAAAATAGACCTCTCGATCTTCCAGGTTGTATCAAGTTAATAGTTTATGTAAAAAATCATGTTTTGGTTTGTAATAAAAGAAGGGTTTTCATATTATCAGTTTCATTGTTTCCAGATATTTTATCAATGGTATGGGATCATTATTGTACATAAACAGAAATTCTTTCTGGAAAACAACTTATTTTTATCTAAAATCTATCTTATCATGATAAGAATAAATCCATTATATAGCCATAATAACATCAAACTCCATTAGAGGCAAAACAACAAGGTTTATAGTTAAAAAAATTCTGCATACCAAGATAGGTATATTATTCTAAATTTCTTTTCACCACAATATTTATGCTAGTTATTTTTAACGTGAGTTGTGGTTTTATTTCACGAAGTGGAATTCTGATTTTCACAGAAGAGTTCTCAGAAATAAAGGAATGTTTATACCTAGAATCAAAAAACACATTTGAAAAATCCTTAAAAAGATGAAATGTACATGATACCACCTTATCTGTTGGCTCAACATACATTGAAGTGTATGTAATGAATTTTACCAATCCTTTTGCTTCAAATTTTGCTAATTTCCTTCCTGAGTGACTAGTTTTAGCCACACATTAATAAAATGACCCAATTTCTTACTATTAAAGCATCTCACCATCAGCTTATCATTAATTTTCAAATCATTTTCTGTAACAACACGAGATTTTATGAAAAATTTTCCTTTTAATTTCATTGACGTCTTGTGTTGTACGCTAAACCAAAATTTTCTTGTGTTATATGCAACACCATATTATCTTTTAGTATACGCAACACTGTTCTTGGCTCGTGTTACACACAATTTCAAGTTTGTTTTGTAGAAATTATTCTACACAACATTAAGTATAGATTTTATTTAAATTATAAATGAAATAAGTTTTTAATTATCTTATACGCAACACCCAAGGGAGCTTACACTATACACATCACTGACTTGGCTTGCATTACACGCAATCACGACCTTCCTCGATAGCGTGTGAAGTACGCAATATCAGGTTTCACTAATCAACTATATATTCTTATAATATTATTATGGACCAGCCGTTATGAATAGTATTAACTAAATTTTTAATTTTATAACATTATTATTCATCTTACACATTTTCTAGAACATGGTATGAGAACAAGATAAAACTTTCTGGTAAAATAAAATTTTTTCAAAAAATGCAGTTTTGCCACCATTTAATGGCGCACCCAATTTAAATCTATTTTTTGAAATGTTTATAAGTTCAATTTTACAAAATAAAATTATTCTTTGGAATAATAATATAAAAAATTACTTTGGATAAATTTTTCATATTATTCTGATAACTTTCATATTTTAATAAATAGTAAAAACATGGTATATTTTAATTAAAAAAACTTTTTTCATCCCAATAATTTGTATGGTGAAATTATAATATTGAGTGATTTTGTAGTATAAATAGAATATATTTTTACCATTTAATATAATGTATGTCATTACCATTAATTTTACATTGAATTCATAGGTAAAAGAATTTCAATCCTTGGAAATGTTTTAACTTTTAAACTCGTTTTCATAACAATGAGATTAATTATAAATTAATTACTACAACTTCTGGGTTTTGAATTTTGAAAAATTGATTTAATAATTGAATTTAGTGGGTCCAAATTATGTTAATAGGTTACTTTTATTTTTTTCATATTATGAATAGTAACTACGGTACTTTTTATTTACTGCAGTTAAAGGTAAATAATGTAATTAAGGGTAAAAATAAGATTATAAAATTACACTAACACCATCCAGAATTCTATTGGATGACTAAAAGTGCACTCATATCACCTAATGGTCATAATAGATTCATTTTCTGGACTTTTGACCATGAAAATAATTTAATTATTATTAAAACCAAAGAAAGTGACAACATGTCACTCTCTTAAATATTATAAGTATAATAATTTTAATTTTAGTGATAAACATCATGAAACTTAAAACATGAATTGTCTCCATAAATATAATAAAATTATCCACATCATATATATTTATTTAGTATTTTTTGGGATTAAATAATTAACATTAAAGGTGACACAATAGTTATAATGAAATTATTTCATTTATTGAAATATCAAATAAATGGTTTTAAAAATATTCAAATAAATATTGTATGAACTATTTAATATGTTCCACAAATTTTATAGATAAACATGACATGTTATGAATCTATTAAATATTTTAGTTCGATCATATATTCTGTGTGGATTTTATTTAAATTCAAATAAATGAATAATGTCAAAATTGACACTATTGTTATTTTATAAAAATAACATAATATAAAATTGTTTAAAAATCACAGAAATATTTAAAATTTATAAATTAAAATTTATATGGTCTAAAATTTCATAAATTATCCAATTATAAAAAATTCACAACACATAAGTAATTATTTATAACAATTTAAAATTTTAAATATTATTACCACAAATAAAATTAAACTGATTAAATATGGATAAATCAATATGATAAGGTTTAAAATAAACTTCCAACAAGACTAAATTTTATTTTTTGATGATATTAAAACCCTATATAATCTAATCATTAAATATGCGTCATTTTTGGATGTTTTTTAGTGGATTTGAATTTATTATAAATTAATATTTCTTATGCTTCCAAAGGTGCCCCTCTCCTCCCTTATAAAAGGGAACCTCTTCCCTCTCCTATTCACAAAACTTTGAGCATTCAAGATCATCCAAACCATGCCCATTTCTATTCTACACTTCCCTAGAAACATTCTAGAGGTTCTGGTCTTCCCATAAGACCAAATCTATTCCCTTAAGAGGAAGCTTAAAGGAGGTGCGTCGAAGAAGAGGTAATCTCTTCTACTAATTCTTTCAAGTTTCTTTCTTCTTAAACTTCCTCTTATTTAGTTGTTACATTTTAAAGTAATAAAATAACTATCACTAATATACTGATATGATATTATAAATATTAAAGAACCCCATTTCACCTTCCATCCATCCTACAGAAAATGAAATTACTGTGCGTGCGTACGTACGGAATTCCGTCTCCACGCCGTGGTGTAATTAGTTTTTCCACCACCACCTTACATGGATGGGTATAATGGTGTAAAGTATTAATATATATGGTTATTATAACATCATTACGATTCTGAGATATTATATCATCCACTTCAATTCTATTCAATAATTATGGGAATGATATCATCGCTCGTGCAGTAGTACGTATTCTCGTATCCACAAACGCGATGAGATTCATTTTCAATGATTAACCATTCAAGTATGATTATAAAGTATATATATAATAGATAATAATGAAAGATATTAAATAATAATGATACTTCATTTATGTACATATATATTTCATTTACTTAATTCCATTCTATTCAATAAGGAAACAAAAACATCATTCATGCGTACGTACGACCTACTGTTTCCATGAACAGTCTATTTCATTTCATTTATTGATCTATCATAAATATTTATATGATGAATATATTATATATATATATATATATCATGTTTTAAATTATTGATTTATGTAAATTAGGATATAAGTAATAATATCAAGAATAACAAATCAAAACACGTATGATAAATGAAACAATTTTACCCAAAACGCTGCTTTAACTTGGAATTTACCAAAGAACGGGTAATATTAATTAATAAGTGAACCATATATGATATAATAACAATGAATATGATTCTGTAATATGTCAATGACATTATTTAAATCATTATATAGGAGGTTCGGAGACATACGAAGCATATCAGACATTAGGTAAGGGATAATTATTCCAATCTCATTCTTATCCGAGATTATTTATTTGTAAGTATTTAATAGGGTTATGTTTATCATCCATGTCCATGTTTTCTAAAAAAAAATTCATAAAATTTTTACTATTCTTCCATGTATTTTTAACGTCATTTTTATAGTATTCTAACTTTTACCACATTGTATTGAAGGAATCTTTCCTCTGTTTTCCATATAAGGTACTTTTTTACTTTGCTTGGAAAAGTATGAGAAAAATGTTTTTTAACTAATACAACATTAATGGATTTTTACAGTTTTATAACACCATATTTCCCTAAATCATCCTTTAAAATATTTCATGATTATTTTCAACAAAAAAATTTATTTTAAAATCGCACGAAATTTTGAGAAAAGATAATAATTTTGAAGAAGAAAGGATATTTTCTTCAAGAATTCATTTCAAGTGTTTATTCAAAACTAGTTCCCATATAATGAGACATTATTTAGTATGATTATGCTTCAAATATAACGTCTATATTATTTTCATGGTTTGATTTTTCTTATGATGAAATGTATCTATTTGTTTTATATGGATTATGTTAAGATGGTGTGATGTTTATGAAACCCATTTTATTCTTTTGGTTATGATGCATGATTTATGATTCTGTTGTGGAACACATAAGAATGATTTCAATATGAGATATTTGGGACCTATATCTCTCTCCAATGCATTGAGTAAATATTTATATCTCATGAGATAGTCATGGCTGGAATGGTAAGTTAATCCAGTTCAATGATATAGGACTGGAACGAGGAGTGAACTCGATTCAGTAAAGGACATTGTCCACTAAGATGGTCATGGCAGCAATTCCATGGATACTATGGAAATTATATCAAATGGTTTTCCAAAATTACATGTTTTATTCCCATGATTTTTTATCATGGTTGATGTTCCATTATGATCTATGCCTTACATACTGTCATGTTTTATGTCATTGCTCAACATTTTTATGTTTAAACATTATGTTCATGTTTTTAAGTTCAAATGTATATGGTTTGTTTTATTTTCTACATGCTTACCCTTTCTGAGCATTTGATCTCACCCTTTATATGTTTTCTTTTCCCCTGGATATAATGAAAGTTTTTAGGTAAGAAAACAAAAGGGGAAGATCTTTATGGGAGATGTTGAAGATCTATCACCATGATTAGAATATTAGGTTCTGAGTTTCCAAAGACACTAAACTATTACGATCATTGAGTGTTGGTTTTTGTTATGTATTAATTATTCCACAAAAGTAATGTAATGTTCATGTACATCAAGACTTTGGTATCTATAGTTGGTATCAGAGGAAAGGTTTAGTCAACCATTGGAAAGTAGGATGCGATAACTTTAATGAGATCCTTAGAGATTTTTCTAAGCCATGTATAGGGATGTCCATAAGGTTAAGTATAAGTATAGGTTATAGTTCTAGAATTACAGTAATGATATTAGAATTAACCCTAAGATGTTAGATATTTAAGGTACTCCCCCTTTATTATGTTATTTTCCTTAGCATGATTTTTTCATCTCACAGTATTCTTTTTGGGTTTTAGACGATGGATGGAACCCGAAGGAACCGTGATGATCAATGTCATGGAAAATGCAATGATTGTCATCCAGAAAAAACCAATGTTATGGGAGATGGAGTGAAAAATCATATTGTTATACTTACACAAGCTATGAATCATTCTAGACATCCAAATTAGCAGAGAAGGGAACAATATTATATGGAATCCTTCATGAGGCAACATCCACCTTCTTTCAGTGGGTCTTCTAATCCACTTGTTGCTGAACAATGGATCAGTACCATTGAAAAGATATTTTCCATACTTCGCAGTTCGGAACATGAAAAATACATTCTGGATATTTACTATTTACAAGGTGAAGAATACCAATGGTGGACTCTAATTAAGAATACAAGGCCCCGAGATGAAATTGAATCCATGGAAAGGGATGAGTTCAAGAACTTATTTTTCAATAAGTACTTCCATTGTATTCTTCGAACAAAGATGGAAAGGAGTTCCTTGAGATTAAGAAAAAGGATGATTAATATGTTGGTATATACGAATAGAATTTTTCAAGGCTTGTAAGTTATGCATCTGGTTTTATCATCCAACTTGAAAGTAAAGTTGATCGATTCTTCAGTGGCATAAAACCAAGTATTCGAAGGGAATTTTCTATAAGATACTTTAGTAGCTATGAAGAAATTGTGTGGTGTGATATCAAGGTAGATCTGGAAGTTGGTGTTAAATATCCATATCATTGTTTTGACATGAAACGAAAGATGGATTTCTAAAAAAAATCATAGAATAATGGTGAAAAGAAGAATAATGTTCCTCTATGCTCAAAGTGTGGAAAGAAGCATGGTGGAGATTGCCTAAAAGTTACTAGAAAATGTTTTAAGTGTAGAAAAGAAGGTCATCCAGAAATTGAGTTTCGAAGTAATGAGAAAAAGGTAGCTAATGATGTGAATAGAGAAAAGACTACAGAGAACGCTCTACCAACACTTCAATGCTTCAAGTGCAAGGAAATGGGTCATTATACTAACCAATTCCCTAATCCAAGGGTTAATGATGATCGACGTGAGCAACCTCTCAAGGAAAATGATAATAGGAAGTCACATACGATCACTATTTGTGATGTTGAGTATGACAATGATGTTGTGGAATGATTAAGTATTTATTTAAGGGGATTCCAAAATAGTACCATGGAATCTCATTTATGGTACCATGGAATTTTGGAATATCTATGTATTGGTTTTCAATAATTATATGGTACCGGTACCCATGAAATGTGATTGAAATATTTTTTGGAAAGATAATGATTTTCACATAATGAATGGATAAAGAGAAAATAAAATGAGCTCATGACTGATATCATGGTTTGAGTATATAGAAATTTTTGGATTTTGGTATGTGGAAAGAGTTAAATTTTCACAGCATTAATGTTTTCACTAAGGTTCAATGGGTATTCATTTTTAAGAGAATACATGAGTAAGGTATTCACATTTTTGGAATGTGACCAACAAGCTATATCGTATGACATATGGGGGATAAATGATGGTATTCGCATGCTTGTAGTTGACATTTCTAGTAATTGTTTTATTTATACTATGATCTTGTACAGAATTATTTTAGATATGCCTAAGGATTGGAATGGATTATGTTAGACATAAGTTAGTATTGTTTAATGATAGAACTTTTTTAGATATTATTGATGGGATGTTATAATATTGTAGTTTTAGAAAAAGGACAACCTTCAGGATGGGTGACAACCCGTCGCGTCGGACAAGGCTTTGGGAATCAAACCCACAACTAAATTGAGACATTCCTTTATCACCTACCACTGGGCTACATGAATTCCCTAGTTAGTAGAAATGAGTTTTATTTTATTTTGCAGAATGATAGATGAAGTATAAGTCCATTTTTGGAATCATATACAATTAACCTCGCCATAGATGGACTTATGTATATTTGATAAAAAATTTTACCCTTTGGTTGGAGATAGATGGAATGACCCATCAATCTATCACATGATCTACTAACACTTCAAGAATGAAAATTTCAACATCATTTCATTAAGAGATAAAGTTGAAATTGTTCAAGGAACGAACAATGGTGAGATTGTACAGAAATAAAGTAAGTATTTCTTCTAATTAAAATTCTTCATCTTTAGGGAAATGATCTTGAAAACCAAAACTGTTGTCCTAGTGTCTTCATATCCGCTAAATCAAATGGTACCTTAGATCATCACAAATTTATGGATTTGTGATTTTTGGCTTTTTCATAGCCATGTTCTCTACCACTCTCTATCAGAACTTGATTGTTAGGTTTCTCTTCCATATCCATATTTTCACCTATGTTCTCCTATGTGGAAACCTAGTGATGAGTTAATTTGGGTAATTGATATGTTTCATTCTTCACTTCTTAAAATTAAGTTTTATTATTTCTTTTTACGATGTGGGTTTCTATTAATGAAACTTTCATGTTGTAAACCATTTATAATCCCGACGAATTTCAAGGGCGAAATTCATTTTAAGGGGGGTAGAATGTAACAACCCGAGATTTTATGAGAATTATTATTTTTAATTTCATTGATGTCTTGTGTTATATGCTACACCAAAATTATCATGTGCTATATGCAACACCGTATTAGTTTTCACTATACGCAACACTATTCTTGGCTCATGTTACGCACAATTTCAAGTTCATTTTATAGAAATTATTCTACACGACATTAAGAATAGATTTTTTTAATGTATAAATGAAATAATTTTAAAATTATGTTATATGAAACACCAAAGGGAGCTTTCACTACATGCATCCCTGACGTGGCTTGCATTACTCGCAATCACAACCTTCCTCGATAGCGTGTCTAGTACGCAATACCGAGTATCACTAAACAATGATATATTGTTATAATATTATTATGGAATAGTCTTTATGAATATAATTAACTAAATTATGAATTTTATAACATTATTATTCATCTTACAGATTTTCTAGAACATGGTATGAGAAAAAAATAAATATTTTGTGTAAAATAAGTATTTTTTAAAAAATACAGTTTTGGTGCCTTTTGATTGTGCACCCACTATAAATCTAGTTTTGACATGTTTATAAGTTAAATTTGAAAAAATAAAATTCTTATTTGGAACCAGGATATAAAAATTTACTTTGGATAATGTTTTCATGTTATTCTGATAACTTTCATATTTTAATGAATAGTAAAAACACGATATTTTAATTAAAAACAACTTTTTTCATCACAAAACTTTATATGGATAAATTATAATATTTAATGGTTTTAAAGTATAAATAAAATATATTTTTACCATTTAATATAATTTATGTCATTACAATTAATTTTACATTGAATTCATATGTAAAAACATTTCAATCTTTGGCAATGCTTTAACTTTTAAAACCGTTTTCTTAACAACGGTATTAATTTTAAATTTATTACTGCAACTTCTGTGTTTTGAATTTTGAAAAATGTATTCCATATTAGAATTAACTAGGTAAAAATTATGTTAATATATAACTTTTATTTTTTAGATATTATGAATACTAACTACGGTAATTTTTATTTACTAGAATTAAAGGTAAATCAGGTAATTAAGGGTAACAATAAGATTATAAAATTACCCTAACACCTAATAAATCTATTGGATGACTACAAGTCGACTCATATCACATAAGAGTCCTAATAGATTCATTTTCTGGACTTTTGACCATGAAAATAATTTAATTATTATTAAAACCAAAGAAAGTGACAACATGTCACTCTCTTAAATATTATAAGTATAATAATTTTAATTTAAACATAAAGTTTATGAAACTTCAAACATTAATAGTATCTACAAAATTATCTACATCATGTGAATTTATTTAGAATTTTTAGGGATAAAATAATTATCGTTATAGGTGACACAGTAGTGATGTTGAAGTTATTTTATTGATTGAAATATAAAATAAATGGTTTTATAAATATTTAAATAAATATTGTATGAACTATTTAATATGGTCCAAGAATTTTATATATAAATATGACATGTTATGAATCTATTAAATATTTTAGTTCGAACATATCTTCTGTGTCGATTTTATTTAAATTCAAATAAATGAATAATGTCAAAATTGACAATATTATTATTATATAAATATAACATAATATAAAAATGTTTAAAAATCACAAAAATATTTAAAATTAATAAATTAAAATTTATATGGTCGAAAATGTCATAAATTATCCAATAATGGACAATTCACAACACATAAGTAATTATTTATAACAATTTAAAATTAAGAATCTTATTACCCCAAATAAAATTAAATTGATTAAATAAGGATAAATCAATTTGATAAGGTTTAAAATAAATTTCCAACATGTCTAAATTCTATTGGTTGATGCTATTACAAACGTATCTCTTCTAAGATTCTAATATGAGTCATTTTTGGAGGGTTTTAATTGGGGTTTTATTTTATTATAAATTAATATTTCTTATGTTTCCAAAGGTGCCCCTCACAAACCTTATAAATGGGAACCTCCTACCTCTCCTCTTCGCAGCACGTTGAGCCTTCATGATCATCCAACCTCTGCCCATTTCTCTTCCCCACATCCCTAGAAACATGCTGTAGGTACTAGTCTTCTAAAAAGACCAACTCTATTCCATTTAGAAGAATCTTAAAGGAGGTGTGTCCAAGAAGAGGTTTTTTACGACGCTTTCGCCGGGGCGCGCACATCCTTCTCTGGAGGACGCACGGCTCTTTCCCCGCATTCCCACTTTCCAAAGGCGGACGACATCCGCTCCTTATTCAGGGACATCTGCTCCTTGATCGAAACCGGGATGATGGGTTGTCGGTTCTTCCTTCCGTGGATTCCTCCTCGGAACCCGTCACCTAGTCCGGGTCTCCCTCATAGATTTAATACTTTGTTCGTGAAACTATTCCTAGTGCCATGTTTCCATGGACGCCGGTTAATTACACTAATTCTGTCAGGAAATTCCAAAGGGTCCGGTCAGGGCAGCAACCTTCAGTCGGTGGAGTAGTCATGTCGAGGCATCCGTAGCATGTCTGAACGCTGGGGAATTGGTGTGTCTATCTTTTGTCCCATGTCATAGGGCTTCTCGAGGGCGTGGAAGCCCGAGGCACCCCACATCGAGAGCGGGGAATCATATGCCATAGACATGTATCTGAGGTTTTCCTCAGCTTCCTATGTTTAACACAGGGTATGGAACAGGTTTAACGTCCAGCGGAGACGGATCGGCCTGATCAGAACACTAGATGGAGTGGATCAGATTGAAGAGTTTCCCTTGAAGGGGTTCTGATGTCGAGATTAGCTCATGGGAGGCTTCCCGGACACTATGGAGGGGAGTGGAGTGGCATGATCTCACCAGGATGTGGTGGCCCGGGTAAAAATCTGGGTGGATGATGGATGGGTGGATGGATGAAGTAGAGGGGGAATGAAATGGGACCATCGCAAGGGCGACAGTAAAGTTAGGCTTGAGCCTCAAAGAGACCTCCTACGTATCCCCATGGTAGGGAATCAAATTCCGCATAGTTTAGGAGAAAACGGGGGGAGGGGCTTGGCACACCGACAAGGATAAGGTTTTGGCCAATTATTGTTGGGATTGAACCTCAGGAAGGCTTCCTATGTACCATGCCTTGAAACGGATCAAATTCCTCGTAATTCAGATCAAAAATACCAATGATTGTTGGGATTGAAGCTCAGGAAGGCTTCCTACATACCATGCCTTGATACAGATCAAAGTCCTCGTAGTTCAGATGAGATGTGGCATACAGTTTAACATCATGCGGGACGGGGGTGGACCGGCGTGAATGGGGTCGGAATGACCGGGTGATGGGCTCGAACCTCATAGAGGCTTCCTACGTAAGATACCTTGATGTGGATCAAAGTCCTCGTAGTTCAGGCATGAATGGTGGGTGTCGGAAAACCCACGTGAAAGAAAAGAGACCTTGGTCCAAATGGTGTGGGGCGTACACACTAGGCTGCCCAGGTGTTGGTGAACCGACGTGAAGGAGGTCGGAATGACCAATGGGTGATGGGCTTGAACCTCATGGAGGCTTTCTACGTACCATGCCTTGACATGGATCAAAGACCTCGTAGTTCAGGTGGTGGTTTTCCTTAGTGAACTGACGTGGAGGTGAACATGTGGGTCCATTGGTGGTGGGCTTGAACCTCAAGGAGGCTTCCTACATACCATGACTTGACATGGATCAAAGACCTCATAGTTCGGGTAGGTCGAAATGGCTTGCCGTCAGACTATAATGTAGTTTAATGTCATACAGGACGAGGGTGGAACCTGATGTGAAGGAATGATGGGCGGTGGGCCTGAACCTCATGGAGTCTTCATATGTACCATGCCCTGACATGGATAAAAGTCTTCATAGTTCGGGTGTGCAGTTTAACATCATGCTGGACGGGGGTATACAGTTTAATGTCATGCTGGACGAGGGTGGAACTCGACGTGAAGAAATGACCGAGTGGTGGGCATGAACCTCGAGGAGGCTTCCTACATACCATGCCTTGACATGGATCAAATTCCCCATAGTTCGCTTAATTTGGGGGTCAGGTTCGGCGCTCACTCTATGCTCACGTGAGTCATGCTCGGTGTGAGAAACAAGAGGTTGTTAGGACATGATGATCACATCGTGAAGGATGCGTCTGTGGGAAACGAAGAGGGGTTTACGCGTTAGGCAGCCCATGGTGCTGGGACTTACTCCAGGATGGAGGCCCGACGTGCGACATAGATCATCGGGAAAGGGGGGATCCACTAGCCTTGGAAGTGGGGAAGTATGGAGGTGAATGAGTGCAACCTACCGCAAGAGAGGTTTGGGGATTATGCTCTGAGTCAGCCCTTCCCCCATGGACAAACGCCACTCCAACAAGGAGGATCTCATTCCATGTGAGGAAGAATCCATTCCTGTGGAGACGATCGGCATAAAGAATTTCCGAGATGGGGGGACCCTGCGTGCAAGGCACGTGGTCAGATCACAGTTTAACATCATGTGTTGAGGACATGGTGCTTGGTAGTTTAACGTCCTGAAGCTCGGACGAGGTGGGTTTTCTCCACACCCCTAGGACATACATAACCGGTACCCTCTGCCCCTTGGTAAAGGGAAGGTACCAACAAATCCGTGGTCAAGTGGGGTCGTAAAGCGAACCATCTAGGGGTCCACGTTAGCATGTCTATGCGAAGAAGAAATAGATGTTAGCGTGCCTATGCGAAGAAGCATTAGGCGAAGCAACGCTACGGGTGGTGTTGTCCATGGGACTTTGAAATCACAATGTGCAACCCTGGAGGGTCGCACGAGAAGAGGAATTGCCAAGCAAAGGAGTATGCTTTGCAAAGTGGAGGGCCTTTCCCTTAGCATGGGGAAGCAGTGTGAATGGGAGGTGCTTCGTGAAGTGGAATAGTATTCTCGGAGCACTTCCTGGAGAAGCAGAGGTGCCTCGCGATGAAAGGTGCTGCGAAGCAGTATGCTTCGAGATGTACAACGAGCCCGCCTTGGCATGTGGATCACTAGAACAGGATCGGTGTTTCGCGAATAATAAACAATCCGCAGCTACCCGGGCTCCCTTGGTAATACCCTTCCTTCACGAATTCCCTTAGGCTTCGTGAAGGGCATCCCTCTTTGAATAGGGGCTCAAAACGAGACATGGCGAAGGTATCTCGTGAAGTAAAATACCTCACAAGGCTCATGATTCCCAGGGTGAAGGGTGCTTTGCAATACGGGAGTTGAGAAGTAGAAAGGTCGGATTTTCCATCCCCTGGACTCAGGGGGAGCCCAGTATTTATAGGCAAGGGGCTCCGCGAAGCAGAGCTCACATGGCGCGAAGGGGTGGTGGGTGCTTCGCGGTGGTCTTGTGAACGTTAGGACGTTTTCGGAGCATTACTGCCTCAGGAGCTTCACGGTGGGCTCGTAAACGTCAGGCCATTCACGGAGCATTACCGCCTCCTCTACTTCGCGGCGGTCGTGTTGCTGGTGTGCACTCCGCAGATGCGCTTCATGGGGCAGCGAGCTGGCTTCTTTTCCTTCTTCCTTTGTCGTCCAATATTTTCGTTCCAACAAATTCCCCCCTCAGACATGGATCCCTGGAGGGATGAAGGGTCGAAGTCTGAGGGAAAATCACCAAAAATATCGGTGGTTCACGATGCGGCCTCGTGAAGGGCTACGCGGGGCTGACAGTGGTCGCGTGGTCCGGACACTCTGCGATGCTCCGCACGGACGGGATGGGCCGCAGAGCTCCGGGGTCGCCAGCTATAAATAAGGGGATGACCTCTATTTTGTTTTCTCATTACTTTTGTCCTTTTGCGCTCTCGACTTCGCGAAGCTCCGCGTACTCCGCGTCTGCTCTCCGCGAATCAAGCTTCATGGCAAAGCATGAGTCTCTGACTCCGCTACCACGCCAAGAGAACTTCTGTTTGCCTTCCTAGGCCAAGTTCAGCAGCTTGGTTTTGCGCCCGAGCTTCACGAGAGCTCTTTACGAGAAACCTTCGCGACCTGACCCGAACTTTTTTTGAGTACTGAAACAAAAATGGCCCACAGAGAAGCTATGTTGTGGGGTGCTTGCAGACTCCTCCTGGAGGGATGAGATGGCTAACTATCTGGGCCTCGGAGAGATGTTCTGAAGTCACTCAGACCATAATTCTTTAATAGCACTGCTATCAGAGAGTCAGAAAAACTACCCGCAGTGCAAGAATCTTCCCTTTTAGGGATTCGGGCTGAGGGATGATGTCTTCATCCTTGAGGCGAGTAGGGACAAACCAGCTGGCTGGTTCAGGAGCACGCCATGCCAGCGCCAGTGGTTCAGGGCGGCCGATGGTCATGCGTGGGAGGACTTCACACCTGTCACTGCCGACTATCTTTACAACCATGTGAACAATATTGACGGGAATACACTGCAACCGGAGACGTCCCCTCCTCTGAACCACACCATGCTGAAGGAAGCTTTGCAGGATTCGAAGAAGAGGTGGGCCGACGAGTGGGACCTGCACCTGGGTGGTAACATCACCAACGACTGGGCATGGGCCTACTGGGTTGGCTCCTCATGCGAGGAGTTTGGGGACGATTTGAGGAGAGTGGGTTTGTATGAGGCCACATGGGCCTCCCAATTCCACATTTACCAACCAAAACTGTTGATGTCGGAGCTACTGAGCAGATGGTCATCTAGGACCAATACTTTTCACCTGCACCATATGGAGGTGGGCATCAGTCTATGGGATGTCCACCAGATTTCGGGGGTTCTGATCTTGGGTTCCATGTATGATGAGTTCCTCCCTGTCATGAGCGTGTGGGATGATTCAGATCAGATGTCGCCATTGGTGTCGGCACTGATGGCACTGGTCCCTGAAGAGGACAAGGAGGCAGTGAGGGATGTCCACTTTAAGAAGTGGTTCGAGCGGTTCCTGAACTTCTAGGAGAATCGAGAGTTCCCTCCGAGGCCTCAAACTTGTCTGAAGGCGTCTCAACGGGGCAAGGAGCACTCTTATTGGCGGGTCTTGGAGGACAGCCAATGGAAGACTTGGGGTTTCAGTGTCAGCACTGAACAGCAGCTAATTGTCAGGCTAGCGGTGTTCATCGTGGACCTTATCTGCGGTTGGATCCTACCGGTGAGAGATACCAGCATGGGGGGTGCGGCCCAGCTCATTTATCATGGTTTCTATGCTAGCCATGGGGCAGTGTTTCAATCTAGGGATTCAAATGATCGCCAAGCTATACAGGATGCTGCGGCACGTTAGCGAGGGAAAGAAGCTGCCAAGGATATGCGGGCCCTTCCACCTTCTGTATGGGTGGATTGTGTCGCATATCAGGGGGATTTATGAGTATCCAAACCCTATCTCGCCGCTAGAATCAAACTTATGCCCCTCCATTCTAAATGCGACCGGGAGCTTCGCATTCAAACAAACTGTACCGAAGTTGCTGAACTGGGTGTGGAGGGCAGATGATTTTAACTTCCACCCGTTTCCATTGCCGATGGGGGTACTCATTGACAATGTCCAGGGAACGGAAGATAACCGGGCTTATCTCCTGGACTTTCAGGGCGATGTTTTGGTGGCACGAGTGGATCGCGAGCCGCTCTGTGAACCGTACACCCTGCATCGGTTTGCGAGGTAGTTCCGGTGCCTCCATCAGCTAACCCTGGAGGTCTATGGGGAGGTGCATCACGAAGAGAACCTATGTGTGATGAGGCATTTGTGGCTCATGTTCACATGGGGAGATGCGAAGATGCGAATTGCATTGCCTCCATCCACTACCACGTTCAGATTGGTGAGGGATTATGCCATCAGTTGGGAGACCACTTATCCGGGGGAGATGCTGAGGCAGCCAAACATTCGAGTTGTTGAAGGCGGCCCTCCCCTATCCAGAGGATGGGGCCAGAGGGCAGCAATGGCCTCCCGCGGTGGCGGGGATGTCGTGGCAGCGAGACCCGCACCGGCCGAGGGTGCGGCATCAGCGGCAGATTCGATGATTCCAGAAGAGTAGGGCCATCCGGAGGGGCAGCCTCTAGGGGGATTTTATAAGATATCCACTCAGGCTCCGGGGAAGCGATTGCGCCACATTGACATGTCGGAGGATGTCGTTTTTCCAGAGGCCTGGGATATTTGGGATGTCAACCAGCAATTCCTCAGTCCACCCGAGATGTGGGCACACTTGAATCACCTCGGGATGGAGTTACTGGGCATAGGCCCAGTCTGGGCTGGTTTCACGGCGTCTCTGATGGAGGCGAAGCAATACATGGAGGATATGGAGGACTACGTTCACTCCAGTGGTGTCCCACGCCCAATGAGAGACCGGGTGAGGGTACTGCTGGATCAGACGGTTCCCCCACAGCTGTCAGCTACTGATCTGAAGGGGCACTTCCCCCTACCGAATGAATTAGAGGACTCCTCTCAGGAGGATGAGGCTGGTGGAGGGAGCACATTGGAGGAGGGTGAAGTCGGAGACAAAGACTCAGATTCTGATGACTTCACAGAGGCTCTCAAGTTAGAATTCCAAGATTCTTTCCTCATGGTCCATTCTTGGGCCATCACGGATTTCTCACCGATGTTTGAACCATGCAGGGGGAACTTGGATATAGGCCTTGCTCTCGCCCATTGGCAGGTGACGATGCAGGACCTTTAGAACCTGCACCTATGGCTGCGTCCAGTTCTGTGTCTAGCGGGGCCAGAGCACCCGAGGTGGCTCCCCCAGAATCTCTAGACCTTCCAACAGTATATGGAGGGCCATGCCCTGGAGTACCGTCATCGTCTACTAAAGAGCAACACCAGGAGTTCGATCTATGTAAGTTTCCTCTACTTGATTCATTATTGGCATATGTAGATTGTGCCAACTAACGTTTATGTCCCTCTCTATCGTACAGTTCTCCGACTGGCATGGGATGCTGTGGCAAGGGTAGTCAGGATGTTTGGTGGCATCCCTCCTAGGGGTATGTCGGTGATGTTTTAGATATTCCATCCATCTCCCTGAGCTGCAACACACACCATCATTGGCGGGACCACCAGCAGGGTCGTACCCGAGGTTATTGAGCTGAAATCTGATGAAGAGGATCGACCGGCCTCCCCATGTCCCGTCACGCCTATTCCGGAAACCAGATGTCGAACAAGATTTGACGCCACATGCAGATCCTGCCGAGGACTTCTTGTGGGCGTATCCTGCATACGAGCCTTCCAATCGCGCAGACTGGGACAAAACGACCTCCGACGAAGAAGAAAATAGCATAGTCCACCGCCGATCATGGAAGCTAATCACGCGCTTCATCAAGGACACCCCCCAAGTGTTATGGCTGAACGAAATGGATAGACTTCACTCGCGGGTGCGCGAACTGTGCGCTGGGGGAGTTGATGCCCAATGTCCTCATGCGCGAATCCGTGATCTCATGGTCGAGAAGATCCTAGAGTATGATCGCGGGCTCAATGTGGGTTGGTAGCGGAGGAAGGCGACAAACATCATGAAGCTCCAGGAGGCTGAAAGCGGAGTCCAACAGCTGCAGGCCCAGGCGGATGAGCACCCAGCCTCTCATAATAGACAATCTGAGAAGATCTCACAGTTGAAGGCCTAGCTGGTGGAGGCAGAAAAGCATATGAGGCAGGGTTCTAGAATGATGGCTGCCATTCAGGCTGGCATAGAGAGGGCGAAGGCCAAGGCTGACAAACCGTGCCCCGCCGCTGCTGAGGAGGAGCAGGAGCTGAGTCAGCGGCAGCAATTCCTGGATTCCACAAGCCGAAGGGTGGAGGAGCTGCAACTCTCTTTTGATTGTGTCAACCAGTCCATGGGGGGGGGGGGGGGTCGACCCCTGGGTACTGTAACAAATTACAAACATTTTAATGGTACTTTTGTGCTTCAATTTTTTCTTCTTCTGAATGTCGTAGCATGCACTATTACCACTGTTTTCATCGGTTAATTACATCACTACAATGTTTGCGGGACGTCCGACAACAATTACACAAGCTCACGTGGGTCAAGCCCGCTGTGAGAAACATGAGATAGTCGCCTCATCATCCCACCCAACATAGGAGTGGAAAACAAGCTTCGGGCATCTAGGGTTTGGATAACATGTCCGGATTTCTGGAAGATGGGAGAGGCCTAGCTGGAGAAGGTTGTTCTCAAAATAGCTGAATTATTGTTTCTTCAACGTGCACTTATGCACGAACGGTGCGACACCATGGGCGCTAAAATCAGTCCAAACAGATGGAAATGGGAAGGGTGAATCACAATACCCAATATTCAGAACACTGTGGGGATGGCATGACAATAAGGGACATATGTTAACAGTGGAAGAGAAACTATATCCTTACTGTGTTAGCCTGAAACGGGGACAACAAATGAGTGTTGACCGTTGACCATGTTCGAAACATGAGACCAGTTCACAAATGGCGTCGATCAAACCTTCAGGACGTTGGCCCAGGATAGCAGGTGGACCCTACGTCTAGCACCCATACTATTAGGGGTCCTTCCAAACATGACCAGTCTTCCAGAATGTTAGTCCAGGACGGTAGGTGAGCCGATGCAGAATGAGACCAGGCCGTTAGGGGGGTCCCTTCAGACAAGAAAGGGGACAAGGGTCCGAATAAGGGGCACGCAAATCATGGAATATGGAGTGATTGTTTGTCCGAACAGAATCCAACACTCATGTAATTACACCACCGTGGTGGGAGTACGCCAGGTGAGTGCATCAGTTTGATTCTGGATCCTTCTTTCTTTAAGACATGGTCACTCTGGCAAGGGGGTATGTCGCTTCCCAATGGGATATTGGGGCATCCTGAACTTGTTTAGGGTAGAATCATAGTTACATGGTCCTCTACGAGGGGTATAGACAGGGGGCCGGAAAGGGGAAGAATAGGATTAATGATTCCTATGGGCTGGACCCTAGGAAAAATACCAGGGTGTCTCTACGTATCCCATGTGGATGGGAATCAAGCCATACATAGTTCTGAAAGCGCAGTTTAATGTCATGCGGGATGATGAAAAGACTGGCAGTGTTGGTACACATCCTGCCAAAACTACTAAGCCCACGTGAGTCATGCTCGATGTGGGAAACAAGAAGTAGTGGTGGGACTCTCTCGACACAGAAAGGGGGAAGGTTAGGGCGACGTGATGCTCGGGGAATACCGGCCCCATAACACTAACGTGGCCACGTGGCACACCTAGATGCGCTAAGAGATAGAGCTGAGTATGTTGGAGTCCCAATTGAACATGAGGGAGTGGAAATATGTGAATCATGACTGTCGAGATTTGCATCACAATGACGGCGGCGTGTTGATAGAGGGTAACTGTTAACCATGGCGGAAACGCAGCATCCGTATCACTTTAGCCTAGAATGGGGACAGACAAATGAGGGTCGACCGTTGACTATGTTCGAAACACGGGACCATGTCACAAATGTTGTCAGAGATCTGTAGGGACATTGGCCAGAAACGATCGGAGGGCCCTTAGGTATAGCGTTAATAGAGAGCCCTTAAGCCTAGTATCCATGTCCTCTAAGGGTCCCTTTGGACTGGAAGATTATGAGGATCCAAATTGTGAGCTCCGAGAGCTAGGTCATGGGACGAGGGGAATGTCCCTATGAAAATCCCACTCTTCGGGCTCTTTGTCAAAACGCATTTGAACACGACAACTAAGCGTATTAGATAGAGGGAGCAGAGTCCTTTCCCATAGGGGGATCTTAATTTAGGGTCATAGAATTCGGACCATGGGTGGGAGGAAGCACAGGAGGCACGTAACGGGTACTTTCAAAAACCCCGATGTGGATGAGGACATAAGCCCTACTTACCATGTGTTCTATGGGGAGTGCTCGAGTCGAGGGACCGAACAGAAAAGTTATGCTGGGCCCGCAAGGATGTTCCTGGGTGCTCCTACGTATCCCATGAGTATGGGAATCAAGCCATACGTAGTTCTGAAAGGGTGTAATGGTAAGGTACCAGTTCTAGGGAGAAAGGGAAGTGCGGGCATGGCCCTTGCACCGAAAGAAGCGGAATCTGATAAATCTTGTTTTTCCTTTAAGGTGAGTGTTTTTTTTTGTGATGCGACGGGCCTAGGGTAGCAAGCCCTGGTGTCGCCACAAGAATCAAGTCGTGATTGGTGTTGAAAAATGGCACGACACTTGACCAATACCCGACGTGATGTCATCTATGGTGGGGTCATCACAATGCAGTGTCATTTTTCGTCGTGCATCCTGGAGGATAATGTCACAGTTTAGGGTCATGTGATAGGAACAAGCATAAATTTTAACATCATTCATCGCAGATGTAGCAGAGATGATGCTAGGCGGGGAATGTGTATGGTGTCATGTGGCATAACCGACGTGAATGAGGACATGATCCCACATCACACCACGCAGTCCCGTAGTCAGGGTCCCAAAGGAAGGATGCTGAACTCATGCTGGACCCAATGATAAGAGGTTTGGGCATTCCTACGTATCCCATGAGGATGGGAATCAAGCCTGACATAGTTCTTGGGAGATCATAGTTTATGGTCTCTAGATCTCGGACCATGAGTATATGGCAACTTTCCAGGTAAGCGCAGACCTCAACCTGATCCCTAAGCCCATGTGAGTTAAACTCGGTGTGGGAAACTAGGGGGGAAGATCCTTATCGGAGTACCTGAAACATCCATCAAGGGGAATTTGGGGAAGATCCTTGAAGGAAACCTTTGACACAACTTTCTTCCCCCAACGCGCAGACGTGAATGGAGGAATAGTACCAAGAGTTTCGAAACATCGCTTGGAAGTGATGAGAATGGAAAAGGATGTGAATCGCGTAACCGAAATTTTGGGCTTAATGGGTTTGGAGTGGAAATAGAGGATAACTGTTAACCGTGGTGGAAAACAGTCTCTGTATCATGTTAGCCTGAGGTGGGAACAACAAACGAGCATCAACCACAGACCATATTCGCAACGTGGGATTTTTTTCGATTTGTTGTTCGAAACACTCGGGGGCGTTGGCCCGTAATGGTAGGGGGGCCCTTGATCATGGTATCTAGGCCATTCTTGGGGGTCCCTCTGGGTGTAAAAGATGATGGAAGCCCTAATGGAGGGATACAAGAAGCCTGAAAAGCGGGTGCGGATGTGTCCGAGTAAAGTCCGACATTCTTGGTAATAAACCCGAGTACCTTTAGGCACATTGGTGAACCGCCGAAGAGGGTTGACGAAACAGCCCAGGAGGGATAGGTACATGGCATGGTCATTACAAGACTGTCATGAATGAGGACATAATCCCACACCACATCATATAATCCCCTCATGGAGGAAGGGTAGGCCATGGGGCCAAGGTGGGATGAAGATATTCGATAGGTGGGGATGGACCCGAAGCTTAGACATTCAGGTGATCCTATGTATCCCACAAGGATGGGAATCAAGCCACATGAAGTTCTAGAAGATACCTAGGGGGCAGGATAACCTATCGAGGATGTGTACGGTGTAGCGAATAATGAGGAGATAATCATGCACCACTCCGCACAATCCCGTAGGAATGTACTTGGGCCAAGGGGCCCGAAAAGGCCACGGTGCCTGATAGTTGGGTTTTGGACAGGAATGCCTGGCCTACTCACAGTTTAACGTTTTGCAGTAAGGACAAGGGTCAGGGAATAGGAGTCCCAAGACAGAGGAGGTGTATGGTATGGCGAACAAACCAACGTGAATGTGGACATAATCCCTCACCACACCATACACTCTGGGTAAGAACATGGGCTAGGGCCTAAGAAGGCCAAGGGGCTTGAGGCTAGGCCTCGGTGAGGGATGCCTGAGGTTGGACCTCGGTCAGGACGACCTAACTAACTTGCAGTTCAATGTCTTGCAGCAAGGACGGGGGCCATGGGCCCGGAAAGGCCAAGGGGCATGAGGATAGGCATCGGTCAGGAAGGCCCGACCAGTTTGTAGTTTAACGCCTTACATGAGGACGGGGAATGAAATAACTATATCTCATCTGGGGATGTGAATGGCATGGTAATTAACCCGGCGTGAATGAGGATGTAATCCTACACCACATCGTACATCCCTTATAAGAGAATCGGGGTCGTGGGCCCGACCGCTGGCACCACCAGGAGGGAAGTTTGTCGCTTCTGGATGGGGCAGAACGAATCACTCCACTAAATGTTTGGGACATCTCGGGGTGGACCCGAAGATCCAGGACATTGTTGAACATGTTTGAAATAGAGAGTCCTTATGGTGACCTGAATGGGAGCAACAAATGAGCGTCGACCGTTGACCAAATTTGAAACACGAGACTTGTATCGGCTTGTTGCTCGGAAACACTCGGGGGCGTTAGCTGGTATCGGTAGGAGAGCCCTTGGGCGTGGTATCTAGGCCGTTCTTGGGGGGCCCTCTGGGTGAGGAAAGAGATGGAATCCCAGTCAAGGAGTGGGTGAAATATAGTAGTACTTATCCACGAAATAGGCGAACATCTCCAAGGGGGACGTACAACCGATTCGAGGCTTGCTCGACGTGAGTTGGGACAAAAGTGTGCACCCTGCCATATGTCTTTACCCAAGGGGAAGATTTTGTCTTTTTGGCTGGACCAATAGACGATATGTCCAGACATTCCTACGTATCCCATTAGGATGTGAATCAAGCCATACGTAATTCTTGAAGGCCATGCAGTTTAATGTCATGCGGTAAGGATGTGGGAGAATAGAATAACGGGAGTGGGCACATGGTGTGACCCTTATAATCCTTGTATGAGTGGGGCTAAGATATTCTACTCGTCATCATGCAAGGATCCTCCAAGGAAACTATACCCAGGAGGGATAGTGAAAGAGAAGAGCTCGGGGCTGGGCTCAAGACGAGATGTCTGAGCGTTCCTACGTATCCCATTAGGATGGGAATCAAGCCACACATAGTTCTTAAAGTGCAGTTTAATGTAGTTCTAGACGAGATACATCTCATTTGGGGATATGTACGGTATGGCGGGTAACCTGACGTGAATGAGGACGTGTCCCACACCACACCATACAATCCCATAAGAGATCTTGAGTCGATGAGGGACAAGGGGCTTGAGGCTGTGCCTTGGTCAGGGAGGCCTGACCGGCTTGCAGTTTAACGTCTTACAGTAAGGACGGGGGACAGGGACCCAAAAAGGCCAAGGGACCTGAGGCCGAGCCTTGGTCAGGGAGGCCTGACTGGCTTTCAGTTTAACGTCTTACAGTAAGGATGAGAGAGATCTTAGTTTAAGGTCATAAAGCTCAGACCATTTTGCCGTTTATCATCTTGTAAGACGATGGTGTAGTATAGGGTTGTGCGGGACCATAATGTGCAGTTTAGGGTCGTGCGGGATCGTAACATGTAGTTTTGGGTCATACGGGACCGTAACGTGCAGTTTAGGGTCATGCGGGATAGTAACGTGCAGTTTAGGGTCATGCGGGGCCGTAACGTGCAGTTTAGGGTCCTGCGGGACCGTAACGTGTAGCTTAGGATCATGTGGGATCATACAGTTTAAGGTCATGTTAGACCAATGATTCTTAGGCAAAGTACTTCTTGAGGAACTTCGTGTTGGTGGGAGGAGTTATGTGCTCACCATCCGTGGCCACCAAGGAGTATGCTCCGTTGGGGTAAACCTTATGGATGACGTAAGGTCCTTCCCATCTGAGCTCTATCTTAGGCGGTTTCCTACAGGGGATCATTGGCACTCGAAGGGCCATCACTAGGTTTTCCTGTAGAAAAGTATGAAGGAGAACCTTCTTGTTCAAGGCTCTGGCTATCTTATTCTGATGCATCTCCAGATTGTGCAGGGCATGAAGCCTGTTCTCGTCCAGTGCTTCCAATTGAGCTAGTCAGATTTCAGCCACCTTATTTGGTGCATACTGGTCATAGACTGCAGTGCGTAATGATTGCAACTGGATCTCAATGGGTAGGACAGCCTCAGCCCCATACACCAGGGAATATGGGGTCACCTGGGGGAATTGCGAGTCATCGTCCGATAAGCACAGAGGGAGTTGGGTAGCTAGTCTGGCAAACTTTTCTTATTCTGACCAACCATCTTTTGCATAATGTTAGAGATGGTTTTATTGAACACCTCAATCTGTCCATTTTCCCATGTGTGATAGTGAGATGTATGGTTCGAACGGATATTGTACTTGGCATAAAATTTCTTCAGCTCAGCCGCTCGGAAATTGGTGCTGTTATCGGTGAGGATAGCGTGAGGGACTCCAAACCGGTGGATGATATTGGAGCTCACAAATTCGATGATGAAACGGGCCGTGACCACATTGAGTGGAACTGCCTCTTCCCACTTGGAGAAGAAATCTGTAGCAGTCATGATGAACCTACACTGGTGAGCTGTTGCCGGTGGATACAGTCCCACTACATCGAGTCCCCGCACCGCAAATGGCCAAGAATACTTGGTGGAGTGGAAAGGTTCTGGCGTCCAATGCAGGAAGTTTGTGTGAACTTTCCACACATGGAATCTCTTGGAAAACTTGATACAATCATGGATCATAGAGGGCCAGAAGTACCACAACCTCCGGATTTGATGGGACAACTTTGGCCCAGCTTGGTGGGCACCATGGGAGCCGGCGTGAACCTCTTGCATAACTTGAGAAATCTCAACTCCTTGAATGCAACGGAGGAGAACGCCATCGAAGCTCTTCTTATAGAGGATCTTCTCAAGATTAGGACCGCTCTGGAGGTTAAATTGTAGTGCACGATTTCGGATTCTCTTGTGCTGGGCCCGGTCATCGGGGAGGCAACCATTTGGAGATACTCAAAAAAGGTTCCCTCCAGTCGGGAGTGGCCTCAACCACTATGTCTGACGAAACTGTGACCCCTAACGTAGAAGGTCTGGCGGTGAGATGACTTACCCGCAGGTCATCATTTTCCTCTGGGGTGATGGGTTCAATGACTCTCCGGTGTTCCACATGTGTGATCAAATCATCTTGGTTGGCTTCTATGAGCGACGCGGCTAAGCCAGCCAAACCGTTAGCTTGACCGTTCTGTGACTGAGGGACATGGGTAACCTCTGGTCGAGAAGGGAACTAGGCCATTAGATGGAGGGTGCAGTCCAGCAATGGCACAAGCTCTGGCTTTATGATGACATAGTCACCATTGACCTACTTGATGACCAGCTTGGAATCTCCTTTCACATGAAAATGGGGCACATCAATCACAAGGGCCAACTCGAGGCCGGTGATGAGAGCCCGATACTCTTCCTTGTTGTTGGTACATCCTTCTGACAACAGGAATGAGTATGGAAGGACAACTTGTGCTGGGGTGATGAAGACGATACACAGACCCACTCTGTTGAGCTTAGGATCGTTGATCCTCCTACCAGTGGGGTTTCGGGAGGCACCGTCGAAGTGCATTTTCAGCATGAGATGGCATGATTGACGGAGAGGATCGTCTCATCAAGAAAAATTAACGTCCAGGGATTGATCCGTGGAGGTTGGATGAGCAGCTAAGAAGTCTCCCAATGCCTGTCCCTTGATGGCCTTATGAGGCACAAACCTGATGTCAAAATGCTGGAGGATCACCGCCCACCATGCTAGTCGGTCGGTCAACATGGGGTGTTTCAGTATGGACTTCAATGGGTCTACCTGAGAGACCAACTGCACCTTAATGTGTTGCAGGTAATTCTGCAACTTCTGTACGAAAAAAACGGGCACATGGTAGCTATTTTCGATAGGGTAGTATTTGATATCCGTATAGAGAAGTATGCAGCTGAGATAGTAGAGACTGCGCTCCATACCCTCATTATTCTTCTGGGAAAGAAGTGCACCGAGAGACCATTCCAGGGCAGTCACGTAAAGGACCAGAGGATTTTCGGAGACGGGTGGCATCATAACCGGAGGTTGGAGCAGCTACTGCTTGATTTCCTTGAAGGCGGTCCGACACTCTTCATCCCAATCGTAGGTGGCTCCTTTCTTCATGAGCCGGGAAAAGGGCTTACACTTGAAAGCCAGATTCGTGATGAATCGGCATATATAGGCTATGTGGCCTTGGAGACCTCACAGTTCCCGAATATTTCTTGGGGGAGGCATTTGGCTGATGGCCTTGATCTTCTCTCGGTCGATCTCAATGCCCCGACATCTAACAACAAAGCCAAGAAATTTCCCGGAGGTGACCCTGAAGGCACACTTTAACGGGTTCATCTTCTGGTGGTGGGAACGGAGGAAACCGAACACTTTCTCAAGGTCTTTGAGATGGTCCTGGTGCTGGTGAGATTTGACCACTAGATCATCCACGTAGCATTCCTCTAGCGTCCCGAGAATCGGCTTGAATATACGATGTATGGCCCGCAGATAAGTGGCACCTGCATTTTTCAGGCCGAAGGGCATAACCTGGTCACAAAAAGTACCTTGGGGAGCCCTGAAGGTAGTGGACTACTCGTCCTCGGGGCCATCTGGATTTGATTGTACCCGGAATATCCATCCATGAAAGAGAGGGCTTGGAACCCGGCCGTAGCATCAATCAATAAATCAGTCACCGAAAGGGTATAGTCATCCTTTGGGTAGTGGCGATTGAGATCGCGGAAGTTGATGCAGACTCTGATCTTCCCGTTCTTCTTCCTGACTGTCACAATGTTGGAAATCCACTTGGGGTACTGGACTTCCTTGACGAAGCTGGCTTTGATAAGCTTGTCAACTTTGGCCTCAATCATGGAACCATGAGAATGGTGCATCTTTCTGGGAGGCTACTTAAACCCACGATGGTTTGACAGGAGGCCCGGGCGGTGAACGGCTACCGGAGGATCTAGTCCTGGCATCTCGTCGTAACTCCAGGAAAACACATCACAGTGTTATTTGAGAAAGTCTGCGTACCGCTGTTGTTCCTCGGGGGACATGGATGCACTGATAAATGTGGGTCTCGGCTCTGCCTCACTGCGAAGATTCACCTATACCAGTTCATCAACCATGGTAGAGACGCCTTCCTCAAAGGTGGGGGGAGCATCCTCCAAATCTTCCTCTCCACCCGTGGAGGGATTTCCCGCAAGGGGAGCTACTTCTGAGCTATCAATGCCTGACGGGCAGCTGATGCCGACTTGGGCAGCAGTGGTCACCATATCGGGAGAACCATGCGCCACTGTGGCCATAGCAATGATGGTAGTCGATCCTATCCCATCTGGCCTTCGGCCTAAGGGGCCATGTTTGATGACATCAAAGCAATGGTGATGTGTCAGCCTGAGTCGGTTGATTCGAGCCTGGCAGAAAAGACACGTATGACATACTGCCGTTGTCATAAGCTTGACATTCCGATACGACATAGCGATAGGAAGTTTGGAATCACTTGGGCCTGGTTGGTGTAGGAGTATGAGGTGATTTTCCGTCGTCGCATGGACATGGGAACATGCCTTCCTTTAGTTCCTGAAACAACAATACACTATCCCATATCGGGTGTCGTGGCCTCCAATCGATGGATTGGGAAGATGTAGGTGTCATCCATGCTTGTCCATGGATCACTTGTGACTGGGGCGGGTTCATCCTCACTTGCTAGGATTTGCTTATCCTTGCTCTTGTAATAGTCAGTGTCCAAATAATGGGCTTCCCAAGAGGCGAAAGGAGACACATCTCCTTGGAGAACGCCTACTCGACCATTGAAGGAGTATTTGATGCATTGGTGATACGACGAAGGGACCGCTGCGTGCAGATGGAGCCATGGGTTTCCCATCAACGCGTTGTAGGCAGTGTCCTGGGAGACAACCATGAATTCGGTACTGGAAATTAGGCCACCAAACTAGGTCTTCAGGCGGATCTTGTCAACTGGGGATTTCTCGGTCCTATCGTATCCTTGGATTATGAGGTCAGAGGGAGTTAAATCATCTTATGACAAACCCAGCTTTTGTAGTGTCTGAGTCGGGATTATGTTGATCCCAAAACCCGTGTCAAAGAGGAAGCAGTGGACTTCCACGCCATTGAATAGGCCAATGATGTACAGTGTGCGAATATTACCCTCTATTGGAGGGTCTTTATCTTCATCGGAGAATGAGATAACTGCCTGGCATTCGACGTTCTCAATTTCCTCAGCGTGGAAGACTTCCGCAGCTGCTACATCCATCTCAAACTGAAGGGGACTGCTTATGGCCTCGACAAGTGCTTCACGCATTTCAGAGGATAGGCGAAGGGAATTAAGGATAGAAAGACTTACTGGAATTCCAGCCAGGTGCATCAAGACATCGTACATTCGTGCCAGACGTGAGCTTCTACCTACAGGAGGTCGTTCTATAATTGGAGGCATAGCGGGTCTAGCCGGTTGAACCAATGGCTGACTAGTACTGGGTACATCCCACTGACTACTAGTTGAAGCCTGGAGAGTGGCTACTGGATTAGAATCGAACAAGGATATTGGCTTGTATCCGGGAAAGACTTACCGCGATATGGATGAGGAAGCTCTTCCTGATCTAGTAACACAAATGGCAGTGGAGGTAGATCTGAGGGCATCATATGAGGTTGCGCATGCTGAGCTCTGCGATGAGCCTGCTGTCTAGTTTCAGTAGCATGCACAACTTGACTGAAAGTGCCTGCTGACTTGCCTCGACGACCTGTGCGGTTGCAGTTTCGCTGACGCTGGCGTCGGCTGGGGACGTTGGGGAGGTTCTCCTGGTGTTCCCCCTCGTCGAGAGCCATATAAGGCTTTACTAGCTCTACGGTGTTAACTGAAGCGTACCCCTGGCTGTCGCTCAATGATTCATCCACCACCAGGCGGACTCTGGGGGGAAACCCCATTTCAGGGGGAATAAAGTCTCCAAGAGTGTGGGATGATGATGGCAGAGGTGGAGCGCTTTGCTTCTTTTTGCGTCGTCGCCGCTTGCCCTTTTTGGAAGAGGTCGGCAGTGATGACGATGCAGATGTACTGGCTACTTCCTCTGAAGGCTCTTGTTGTTTCTGGAATGCCTGAATGATACCATGGGCACAGGCAATAGTTTTTAGAGTCATCCAGTTTTTATATTTCTAGGACCCACAGCTGGGAACCTGCTGCCACTCGCCTTCACCGTCGCTACCGGTCTCTGACACTACAAAGACACCCGCTACTTATGTCGGTGTTAGGCCCAAACTTACTATGTTGTTGTCGAATTGGTTTTGAAGCCAATCTTTAAACACATAGCATTTCTTGAGGGTGTGCCCCAGAATCCGATGATAGGGACATTAGTTTGGGTGATCGGTGAGATTCGCCTCTGTCGGCCTTCTGCACTCGGGTAAGCACACAATCCCTTGCTCTAGAGAACTTCGGAAGTAACCGGGGACCTGATTCTCATTGAATGAGTAAGTCGGGTGCCTTCTTTCCAGATAGGGGGACTTGGGAACCTGGCCGAGACGAGGGGCCAGAGGGGCCTGCCAAGGAGGCGGTGCCTAATTGTCTCGCCTAGGTAGTGGGGGCGCATTGCGCGGGGGAACCTGTCGATTCTGAGGCGGTTGTTGCTAGGCAGGAGCCTGCGCTTGAGGCGGAGGACCTATGTGGGGTTGCAGGGCTGGTGCTCTGGCAGCAATTCCAGCTTCCTGGGGGATTCTACTTGGGCCACTGCGGCGGGTTCGGCTCTAGCAGCCCTCCAGGCTGGGATCACTGGGGGCAGCAAACGTGTTTGACTAGCCCGTTGCAGAGCCTCCTCGAGGCACTGAGCCTTATCTGAGAAATCCTGGAACCCTCCAGGATAGTTCTGGGTGATTAGTGAAAAAACTAGCTCTGTTTTAAAATTCCCTACACACATCATCAGTAATAGCTCCTGAGTTAGTGGCATGTCGAGGGAGTATGTAAGTCCCTTCCACCAGGAGATGAAGTTCGCGACTCGCTTGTTAGGCCTTTATTTGCACTTGAAGAGGTCTGCGATGCTGGTCTTTCACGTGGTGGAGCTGAACTAGTATAGGAACTGTCGGCGGAGATCCTCCCAACCGATCACCGATCTGATAGGGAGCTGGTTGTACCAGACGAATTCAGGGCCCTCCAATGTCTGTAAGAAACATCAGAGCTTGGCGGCTTCTTGCTGGGCCGGGGTCCCCAGCATGGAGCCGCACCTGGAAGAAAAGTGGGCCAAGTGCTGCGGTGAGTCCCCTTTCCCATTAAAGGGCGAGAAAGTGGGGTTCCCAAAACCCGGGGGTGCGGGAATATCATCTACCCATGCGGGTTTTGGCTTGTGATTTGGTGGGACTGCCACCTTCCACGTTTTCAACGCTTCGAGGCGGGTGATGAGTGCCGCTATAAGATTATCCAGGTGGGGGTCCCTATTTTGACAGCGATCCCTAATGACAAGTGTGTTGCCGGGTTCATAGACATGGTATATGGCTTCAGCAGTTCGTGGAGCGACTGGTGGAACGGCCTGTGTGGCGGCTGGGGGGACCCGGGCTGGATTCCTCAAATTTCCCCGTCGTTCCAGAGGGTTTGGCGAGACGTATCGCACCCTCTTTCCTTGTGTTCTGGCTTCTGCCCTGTCTGCAGGAGTAGCATGATCAGGGTTTCCCGGAGGCATCTCGAAGGGGGGAAATTGTCCCTGCCCCTGCTGCCCCAGCTTGGGATTACCGTAGTCGGGTTGCCGATCTGCAGTGCGCTCGGCTAGGAGTTCATCAACTAGCCTCTTCTATTCAGCAAGCTGCTGGCGTAATGCGGCCTTCTCAGGATCTTCGTCCATCTTCTGTACAGAGGCGGACGGGTCGGAGTGCTTGACGTTTCTGACATGCTCTTTACCCTTACTGGCATTTCGATTGAGTATTAGTGACTCGGTGGGTACAGGGAGGCCTACAAGGTTCCTCTGCTGATGGGTAACCCTCCCGGATGGGTCCATCAGTGGTGGTACAACCTCAGGGGGTAGGTCTCCATCGAGGAATTCAAGCTCGTCCTCATTGTCCACTACGTTATCCATGTGGACCACGACCCTTCTTGGGGGCATGTCCACAATGTCGCATAACGAATCGGGCTACCGTCAGATAGGACTGAAGAGGAGGGCGGTATATTGTCCCTAGCCACGGACTTGCACATGGAGGGTAGCTTCCCTGGTTAATCTGCGGAGTACATTGTAAATTTGAATGCATTTACATTGAAGGGTGGTCTGGCAGCCTGGCGACTCATGGCGCTGGGCCACAGGGAGTGTGGCCAAATCGATCAGGTAGGATTGCTCGCCGATTTCTTCAAAGTGCTTTTGGACCCTGGGGTACACTACCATCTCATAACAAAGGCAGAAGTGTGTCTCCCATAACGTTCAGCGGAAGCACCCTACATCCTATGTGGTAAAGGACTCCGGTGCACAAAAGATTGGTGCTGTCGTCGGCCAGAACTTCTCCGGGAAGTGATCCGCTACGAGAATGTTCCAGAAGATCCTAGGCTCGGACTCGGGGTCTGGCCCGTATTACCCCACTCGTCAACCGGAGGTGACTGAGGGACCGGTAGCAATACTGAGGCGGACCGCTGGGATAGTAAACTGGGTGGCAAAGAATACGGCGAACGACCTGACTGGCCGCCGAATTCCGGGCCATCCTCTGAAGAGTGAGGTGACATGACCACAATATCATGATATGATGGGATGATAGCCACAGCCTCTGCTGTAGGAATTGCGGCCACCATAGATGGGTCTTGTCGTTGCCCTACCGTCGTTGGTCCACAAAACAGCTCTATGTGATCTATGGTAGAGGTAAAGGGTGCTTCTGGTGACGACGGTGGAGATTGTGCAGTCAGGACCTGCGGAACTTCCACAATTTCTTCCTCCTATATGTACCTGCGGAGAGAGGCGGGAATCCGGTGGACTTCGCATTCTGGGAGAACGAGGTTGATGCACCTTGTTCCTGCCCCAGTCCTTGACATGGAGGATCGGGGAGAAGGTTTCATTTCTGAGTCGCATTTCACTTCAGAATCCGAGAAATGGGATGGTTTGACCTCCACTCGGGCCTTCCCATGACTCTTCTTGTGGCAGTGACGACCCAGTCTCCTGCCCCTAGATGGATCTTCGGGACAAGGTTGATTCTCGACAGTTAGTCTCAGAGCGGAGCTAATGCCATGGCGGGGAGGACTCCCGCTTGAGATAGCTGGTGTGCGAGGGGAACCAGGTAAAATTTCGAAGGGAACATGGGGAGGACCTCCATGGACAGAACCCATGTGGGCAGATCCTCTATTAGAACCGGCAGGAACACGGGGAGGACCTCCACGCTTGATGTGGGTGGAGCGAGGCTGACCTTTACTCCTTGGGTTGCCGGGGCGAGGAGGACCTTCTCCAGTTTCAGAGAGGATGTAGGGAATACCCCCACGTTGGAGAGGAACCAGATGGGAAGTGGCTTCACATCGATAGTTGGGGGCAGGAGGAGGAACTCCATTCCCTGTATGGTGGGCGCGTGAGAGGCTTCCGCACCGAGCGTCACTACCACAGAGCAAGTCTTCATTCGGGATGGGAGTAGGACGAGGCATGCCCCCATGACGAGCATCAGAGTGGGGGAGGCCCACGCTCTGTGGAATGGTGGTACGGAGAGGACCTCTATATAGAGTGACGTCAACATGGATTGGTTCGCGACAATCACCGCTCGGGCCTACGACCCCGAATGTCAACCCAGCCTACCCATGGGGTGGCTGAGGCCTCGGTCCTGGTTGGGTGGAGGAGTGCCTCAGCTCAGTGTATGCAGGGACTCCATGATGCACGTCAGTGGTGGCTCGGGACACAATATCTATTGACGTCGAGGTACCTTGACGAGCGTCCTCAGCTCGGGACTGACGCTGGTTTTGGGTCAGACGATCTGGTGCAGGTGGTGCAGGGGCATAGCCTTCCTACTCCTATGAAAAAACTGGATGGCGGCACCGACACGGCCGGCTGGGGGCCCTTTCCTAGAGTCCATGGATTGGGACTCTGACCGGGTTGAGGTGGACATCGCCCTCCTCATCAGCTTAAGGCGAGGAGTCAGCGAGGCGTTATGGGGACATGCTCCCGAAATGATTGAATGTTGGGGTGGGGAGCAGGGGCTCCCTGCGCGGCCATTGAGGGTGGCATTGACGGCGGGGCCTGGATGTCTCCAGGTCCAGGCAGGCCATATCACGAGTTGGGATGACCCATTCCTCCTCGTACCTGCGTACAAGGTTGTTGATCACCCTTCGTTGGATGATCTCTTACGAGGAGAGGGGACGTGGGCATCCCATATTCACAGATGTAGGGGCCATAGTGGTGGTAGTGGAGCCACGTGGAGAGGTTGTATTGGTATTTCCCCTGCCCATGTGTAGGCGAGCGGGCGGTGTTCGTGTCTCCATAGCAGCAACCTGGTTCCAGGGAAGCAGGGAGATCGACTCGTCAGTATTTCAAGGAAAAGGATCAACAACCAGTGCCCCAGCGTCATTCTGTCCTCTGTGGTCAGTGATAGGAATCCACACCAACACGTTGCACTATAGAATGTTGCACATTCTACTACCCCGACTTCCATTGAGTTTCATGCCTAGCCCGCTATTTGCTTGGCGGGACTCGGCACCAGATATCTGGATCCGGTGACACGTCAATATACTAGTGTCTGGAACGCTACTAATCTCCACATTGAGGATAATAACTTCACGTCGGGTTCACCATTTCTGTTTCTGACACTTTCGACAGGGCGCACGCATCCGTCTATGGAGGACGTGCGGTTGTTGCCCTGCATTCACGCTTTCCAAAGGCAGGCGGCATCTGCTCCTTATTCAGGGATGTCTTCTCCTTGATCGAAACCGAGATGATGGGATGTTAGTTCTTCCTTCCGTGGATTCCTCCTCAGAACTCGTCACCTAGTCCGGGTCTCCCTCATAGATTTAATAAGTTGTTCGTGAAACTCTTCCCAGTGCCATGTTTCCATGGATGCCGGTTAATTACACTACTTCTGTAAGGACATTCCAAAGGGTCCAGTCAGGGCAGAAACCTTCAGTCGAGGGAGTAGTCATGTCGAGGCATCAGTAGCGTGTCTGAATGCTGGGGAACTAGTGTGTCTGTCTTTTGTCCCTTGTCAAAGGGATTCTCGAGGGTGTGGAAGCCCGAGGCATCCCACATCGAGCGCATGGAATCATATTCCATAGGCATGTATCTGAGGTTTTCTGCAGCTTCCTATGTTTAACACAGGCTATGCCGCAAGTTTAACGTCCAACGAAGACGGATCGGCCTGATCAAAACACTAGATAGAGTGGATCAGATTGAGGAGTTTCCCTTGAAGGGGTTCCGATGTCGGGATCAGCTCGTGGGTGGATTCCCGGACACTATGGAGGGGAGTGGAGTGGCATGATCACACTGGGATATGGCGGCCCGAGTAAGAATCAGGGTGGTTGATGGATGGTTGGATGGATGAAGTAGAGGGGGAATGAAATGGGACCATCGCAATGGTGATAGTAAAGTTGGTCTTGATCCTCAAAGAGACATCCTACGTATCCCTATGGTAGGGAATCAATGTCCTCGTAGTTTAGGAGAAAATGGGGGGATGGGCTTGGCACATAGACAAGGATACGGTTTAGGCTAGTGATTGTTGGGATTGAACCTCATGAAGGCTTCCTACGTACCATTCCTTGACACGTATCAATGTACTCATAGTTCAGATGAAAAATACCAATGATTTTTGGGCTTGAACCACAGGAAGGCTTCCTATGTACCATGCCTTGATATGGATAAAAGTCCTCATAGTTCAGATGAGATGTGGCATACATTTTAACGTCATGCGGGACGGGGGTGGACCGTCGTGAATGGGGTCGGAACGACCGAGTGATGGGCTCAAACCATATGGAGGCTTCCTACGTACCATACCTTGATATGGATCAATGTCCTTGTAGTTCATGCATGAATGGTGGGTGTTGGAGAACCGACGTGAAAGAAAAGATACCTTGGCTTAGATGGTGTGGGGCCTACACACTAGGCTACCCAGGTGTTGGTGAACCGATGTGAAGGAGGTCTGAATGACCAACAAGTGATGGGATTGAACCACATGGAGGCTTCCTACATACCATGCCTTAACATGGATCAAAGACCTCATAGTTCAGGTGGTGGCTTTCATCAGCAAACTGACGTGGAGGTGAACCCGTGGGTCCATTGGTGGTGGGCTTGAACCTCGTGGAGGCTTCCTATGTACCATGCCTTGACATGGATCAAATACCTTGTAGTTCGGGTTGGTCGTAATGGCTTGCCGTCGGACTGGAATGCAGTTTAACGTCATACTGGACGAGGGTGGAAACTGATGTGAAGGAATGACGGGCGGTGGTCCTGAACCTCGTGGAGGCTTCCTACGTACCATGCCTTGACAAGGATCAAATTCCTCATAATTCAGGGGTGTAGTTTAACGTCATGCTGGACGGGGGCATACAGTTTAACGTCATGTTGGACGAGGGTGGAACTCAATGTGAAGAAACAACCGTGTGGTGGGCTTGAACCTCGTGGAGGCTTCCTACGTACCATGCCTTGACATGGATCAAAGTCCCCGTAGTTCTCTTAAGGTGGGGTTCAGGGTCAGTGCTCACTCTAAGCTCACGTAGGTCATGATCGGTGTGAGAAACAAGAGGTTATAGGGACCTGAAGATCACGTCGCGAAGGATGCGTCCGTGGGAAACGAATAGGGGCTTATGTGTTAGGTGGCCCATGGTGCTGGGACTTACTCCAGGATAGAGGCCCGAAGTGCGACAAAGTACAGTGGGAAAGGGGGCTCCACTGGCCTTGGAAGTGGGGAAGTATAGAGGTGCATGAGGGAAACCTCCCGCAAGAGAGGTTAGGGGATTATGCTCTGAGGCAGCCCTTCCCCCGTGGACAAACGCCACTCCGATAGGGAGGATCTCATTACATGTGAGGAAGAATCCATTCCCGTGGAGATTAGCAGTGTAATGAATGTCCGAGCTGGGGGGGGCCTGTGTGCAAGGCACAGGGTCAGATCACTGTTTAACGTCATGTGTTGAGGATGAGGTGCTTGTCAATTTAACATCCTACAGCTCGGATGAGGTGGGTTTACTCCACACCCCTAGGACTTACATAACTGGTACCCTCTGACCCTTGGGGAAGGGAAGGTACCAGCAAAGCTGTGGCCAAGGGGGGTCGCAGAGCGAACCATCGAGTGGTCCACGTTAGCATGGCTATGCGGATAAGCAATAGTCGTTAGCATGCCTATGCGAAGAAGCATTAGGCGAAGCAATGCTACAGGTGGTGTTGTCCATGGGACTTTGAAATCACATTGTTCAAACCTAGAGGGTCGCATGGGAAGAGGAATTTCCAAGAAAAGGAGTATTCTTCGTGAAGTAGAGGGCCTTGGCCTTAGCATGGGGCAGGGGTGTGAATGGGAGGTGCTTCGCGAAGTGGAATAGTATTTTCAGAGCACTGCCTCGTGAAGTAGAGGTGCCTCGCGAAGCATGGTGTTGCGAAGAAGTGTTCTTCACGATGTACAGAGACCCCGCCTTGGCATGTGGATCACTAGTACAAGAAGGGTGTTTCGCGAAGCATAAACGCTCCGTGGCTGCCCGTGATCCCTTGGGAATCCCCTTCCTTCGTGAATGCCCTTAGGCTTCGCGAAGGGCATCCCTCTCTAAAGAGGGGCTCAAAACGAGACAAGGCGAAGGTGTCTCGCGAAGTAAAAGTACCTCACGGAGCTTATGATTCCCGGGGAGAAGGGTGCTTTTCGATTCGGGAGTTGATATGCCGAAAGGTCAGATTTTCCGTCCCATGGACTCAGGGGGAGCCCAGTATTTATAGGCAAGGGGCGCCGTGAAGCAGAGCTCACGCGGTGCGAAGGGGCGGCGGGTGCTTCGCGGCGGGCTCGCGAACATCAGGCCATTCGCAGAGCGTTACTGCCTCCTCTGCATCGTGGTGACCGCATTGCTGGGGTGTGCTCCGCGGCTGCGCTTCACTGCGCAGTGAGCGGGCTTCTTTTCCTTCTTCCTTTTCCATCCAATATTTTGGTGCCAACAGAGTTAATCTCTTCTACAGATTCATTCAAGTTTCTTTCTTCTTCAACTTCCACTTATTTAGTTTTTTCATTATAAAGTAATACAATCGGTATGAATAATATACTGATATGATATTATAAATATGAAACAACCCCATTTCAACTTCTATCCATCCTACGACAAACGAAATCACCGCTCGTACTTACGTATGGAATACCGTCTCCACGCCGTGGTGTAATAAGTTTTTCCACCACCACCTTACTTGGATGCGTATAATGGTGTAAAGAATAACTATATATGGTTATTATAACATCATACTGATTCTGAGATATTATATCATCCACTCCAATTCTATTCAATAATTATGGGAACGATATCATCGCTCGTGCGTACGTACGGATTACCGTCTCCATGAACATGATGAGATTCATTTTCAATGATTAGACGTTCATGTAAGATTATAAAGTATATATATAATAAATAATCATGAAATATATTAAATACTAATGATACTATATTTATGTACATATATGTTTCATTTAATTAATTCCATTCAATTCAATAAGGAAACGAAAACAGCATTCATGCATACATACGGCCTACTGTCTCCCTGAACGGTGTATTTCATTCCATTTATCGATCTATCATATATATTTATATGATGAGTATATATTATATATAAATCATGTTTTACATTTTGGAATTAATTAAATAAGGATATAAGTAATAATATCAAGAACAAAAAATTGAAACACGTACGATAAATGAAACAATTTTACCTAAAACACTGATTTAACATGGAATTTACAAAAGAACTGGTAATATAAAGTCATAAGAGAACCATATATGATATCATAACAATGAATATGATTCTATAATAAGTCAATGACATTATTTAAATCATTATACAGGAGGATCAAATACATAAAAATCATATCAGACATAAGGTATGGGATAATTATTCCAATCTCATTCTTCTCTGAGATTGTTTATTCATAAGTATTTACTGGGGTTATGTTTATCATCCATGTCCATGTTTTTTAAAAAAAATTCATAAAATTTTTACTATACTTCCTTGTATGTTTAAAGTCATTTTTACCTTTTTTTGACTTTTACCACATTGTATTTAAGGAATCATTCCTTTGTTTACCATATAAGGTACTTTTTGACTTTTCTGGAAAATGTACGAGAAGAATATTTTTTTAACTTATATGACATGAATGGATTTTTATAGTTTCATAACACCTTATTTCTATGAAAATTCCTTTACTAGAATTCCTGATTATTTTCAACACATTTATTTATCTTTTAAAATCGCATGACATTTTGAGAAAAGAAAATAATTTTGAAGAAGAAATGATATTTTCCTCAAGAATTCATTTCAAATGTTTATTCAAAACTATTTCCCATATATGGTGAAAATATTTAGTATGACTATGTTTCAAGTATAATTTCTCTATTATTTTCATGGTTTTATTTTTATTTTGAGGAAAAGTATCCATTTGTTTTATATGGTTTATGTTAAGATGGGATGATGTTTATAAATCCCATTTTATTCTTTGGGTTATGATGCATGGTTTATAGTTGTGTTGTGGCACACATAGGAATGATTACAATATGAGATGGGTGGGACCTATATGTCCCTCTAATGAATTAGGTAAACATTTATATCTCATGAGATAGACATGGCTGGAATGGAAAGTTAATCTGGTTCAGTGATACAGGACCGGAATGAGGAGTGAACTCGATTTAGTAAGGGACATTGTCCACTATGATGGTCTTGGTAGCAATGCCTTGGATACTATGAATATAATATCAAGTTCTTAATGGTTTTCCACAATTATATGTTTTATTCCCATTCTTTTTTATCATGATTGATGTTCCTTTATGATCTATGCCTTGCGTACTGCCATGTTTTATGTCATTGCTCAAGATTTTGATGTTTAAACATTATGTTCATGTTTTTAAGTTCAAATGTATATGGTTTGTTTTATTTTCTCCATGCTTACCCTTACTGATCATTTGAACTCACCCTTTATATGTTTTCTTTTCCCCAGGATATAAATAAAGGTTTTAGGTAGGAAAATAAAAGGGGAAGATCTTTATGGAAGATGGTAAAGATCATTCACCATGATTAGAAGATTATGTTATGAGTTTACAATGACACTAAACTATTACGATCCTTGAGTGTTAGTTTTTGTTATGTATTAAGTATTATGAAAAATTAATTTAATGTCCTTTTACTTCAAGATTTGGGTCTCTATATTTTCCAATAACTCACAGGACTTGTTCTAAAAAATTCCACATCAGTAGAATTTTCTAGAATTTATAAGAAATTCAGTAGGATGGTTTTTACTACACATTTCACAAGAAGGGAAATTAATTACATTAACTCTATTTTTTTTAATTCTTCCCCAATTACTTCCAACTAGCCCAATTCTTATTTTTATCAATACAAGACACATACATGTCAGTGATCGTACCGTGATTCAATTTGTAATTTTCCCATTTACACCACTATGCTAAACTTGTTTTATATTGAAAATTATAAAAAAATGAAAAATTTAATTCCATGTTTGAATCATTTATTTAGTTTTAATAACTTTTTAAAAGGGAATAATTACTTGTTTTGATGATTCCATTTCAAGAGTATGTGATTTAGAGGGCCCATGATGATTTCCCAGAAAAATGTGCCAAACTGCGCAGGATCCAAGCACACCAGTGTATTAATCCGCACACAACTACTAGAACGTGAATTAAACTGGGAAGAAATTTTGTGGGATGGTACAAAATATATTGGGATACATTTAATATAAAGGAAACCAAGACACATTTTTACATATGGTGGCCCAACCAACCTGATCTGTCCAGCACCCCAAATCTACATGAAGTCAAACGTGGTGTTCTGTGATCTATCCATATCTCATGTTTAAGGTGTCCAAATTATGCCAAACGTTTAGTGGTGACCCCCACGAGGTGGGGATACAATATTTTTATTTTCTAAAAATATAGATAAGGCTTTATAGAGGTCGAAACACCTGTGAAAACTGGTTTTATAAATTCTGTGTGCTCAAAACCACCATCCCATTTTCCTATAAAATAAAACCATGGGCTCCTCATTTGAATGTTTGACTAAGAAGTGAATCTCTACCATTTTGGAGTCCTAGATGAGTCTCCTACTCATCCTAGTAGTTCTAGAGTCCCCTATTCTCATAGGGGTATCAATAATGAAGAAGGACTTCCACCCAAGCTTCCTCCTCACGATGTCGAGCTAAACGGTGGGTGTTCATTGTGAGGGATCTACACACATGAAAGGGAGTTACATAACTTGTAATACTACTATTTTGATGTGTTTTGGGGTTGAAAAAATTTTAATTCATAAGTATGTTACTTTGATTTACTTTGTTTGATTTCACTGAATGAAATTTTGTTTACTTTTAATCGAACAGTGCGGTGTTTTGAGTGTGTGACTTGTGTTGTTCTTATTGGATAACACAATAACCCTTTTCTTCCCCACTTATATGATATTTAAATTTGTTTTTTATGATTTTATACCATTCATGTGATCTGTACCTTGTCTATACGACTGTTATGTCATGGTTTGGCTCAACGTGCTTTGATATAAGAGCTTGGAAAGTAATCGGGATTCCGATTGATTTCAAGAAAAGAATTACATCAAATGTTAATTAATCTCCTAGAACAATGAGATTTATATGTGTGTATTTAAATCACAGTGAACCCATTTTATCTCATAATTAATTAACAATAACATTTATTTCAAACTATTAAACTCTTTAATTATGTCATTTCATCATAAAACTATTTTCAAAACCACTCCTTATTTAACTACTTCTTATTAAAAATGCACAATCTAATCCCACCAACTCTCATTGAGAGATAACCTAGGGTCTTCCCTAGATTAAATAAACCTTAAAATCATAACCAATTTTCCACGTCATGAAAAAACATTCAAATTTTGGCGACATTTCCGGGGAGCGCTTTTGATTTTAGAGCGTGTTTTTAATAAGTTTTTTGTAATTTTTGTGAATATTTATTTGTTTTCTCTTATATCTTTTCAATACCTTTTTTATATGATTTATTTTTTGTGTAGGTTTGGTGCATGATGCGTTCTACTCTGGGAGATTTAGCACCTTTTGAACTTGAACTGGAGAGGACCCTACGTCAATGACCCCGAGACACACAAGACAACACTTTGAAGTAGGACACACCACATATTGAAACTCTTCTTCACCCTTCATCTTTTTCTGAAACTAACATCAAAACTGAAATTAATGTGAATAACATGGCTGAAAAAAATCAAACACTAAAAGAACTAACATCACCTGATGTTGATATTCAGTACATAGAAACTCAATTACATGGCGAGTCACTGAATTTTGAACTAAAATCTGGTTTGATTCATCTATTACCAAGATTCCATGGACATCCTGGAGAAGATACACACAAGCATTTAAAAGAATTTCATACTGTTTTTTCAACATTAAAACATGCTAATGTGGATGAGGAACAAGTAAATATCAGGGTATTTTCATTTTCTTTAAAAGAAATTTTTGAATATTGGTTGTACTATGTTAATTCACCAATAAGAGGTTGGGCAGACACAAAACGCCTTTCTATTAAAAAATATTTTCCAGCCTCTCGAACTGCAACAATAAAGAAGGAAATATGTGGTATAAGAAAATCTCAAAGGGAAACACTTCCTGAATACTGGTAATGATTTAAATGATTATTTTCAAGTTTTCCACACCACCAAATAAGTGACCAACATTTAGTACAATATTTTTATGAATGTTTAATCCCTATTGATTGAAATATGATTGATGTTGTTGTAGATGGGGCGCTGGTAGATAAGACGTCAATTTATGCAAGGACCTTATTTGAGACCATGTCACAAAACACTCAATAATTCGGTACAAGGTCTAGAGTAACCATTCAAGGCGTCCATGAGGTGAAAAGTACTGAATTTGAGATGAAGGTGGAAACGATGTTTGAAGAGGTAAGTACCCTTCTACAAAAACTTTCTCTCTCCCAAGGGAAATCTCAATCTCCTCCTCCCATCCATTGATGTATATGTTCTTCTGACACCCACTACTCTGACCAATGCACCCAATTGAGAGAAAATTATGAGAGTTGTGATGCAATCTTCCCAAAAAGCCCATATAACCAACCATTTAGAAAACAACCATACTATCCATCCAACACTGGGTGGAAGGAGAACCAAGCCTAGAGTAATGGGGGGTATTCATACTATACTCAATAAAAATGGAACCAAACAGGGTATAGTAGTCATCCACCACCACCACCCAAGAAATCCTCAACCACCCTAAAGGCCTTTCTAACAAACACCTCCAAATCCCGAGCATAGACTAGAATGTATGATGAAAAAAATGTCTTCCAACAATATTAAATTCCAACAAACCACTCAGGCTACTATACAAGACCTCAAAACCCTATTAGGCAAACTAGCTAACTTAGTGGGTGAAATTAAATGTCACAGATCAGGTAAAATTCTATCTCAACTTGTAGTTAACTCTTGGGATAAAGAAAATGTTTGTTCCATCACCCTTAAGTGTGGATAAAAACTATAAAGTAAAATTAATCATCCATTAGAGTCCTCCCCTCCTAAGGAAACCTCCATCTGAACCATTAAAAATTTTCCAAATGTTGAAGAACCTTGTCCGGAGAGAAGATCCTCCCAAAGAAAGAGTGTTTATATTGATGAGTCACCTAGCCCAACCATTTCTATTCAATTTCCTTAAAGTTCTCCCCAACCAAGAACATAAAAGGAAACTGAAATTGAAAAGGAAATTTTGGAAATTTTCAAGAAACTGTAGGTTGGCATCCCATTGATTGATGCTGTGAAGAAAATTCCATGGTACGCCATGTTTCTAAAGGAGATGGGCAGACACTAAAGGTGACTTCATGAAGATGGGAAGGTGAGAATGGGGAGAAATGTTTCATCATTGATAGATCCATCACATCCCACCAAGTGCAATGATCGTAGAACATTTTCCATTCCGTGCACCATAGGGGAGAATTCATTTTCTAATTCTATGTTTGATTTAGGTGCTTCTATAAATGTGATGCCTCACTCTATTTACTATACATTGCAGGTCAGGTAACTGAATCCCACTAGAATTATTGTTCTACTAGATAATCGAAGTACTGAACACCCCTCTAGTGTGTTATAGGATATTCTTGTGAGGGTTCAAAATTTAATTTTTCATGCTGACTTTTATGTGCAAAAAATTGAAGATGATTGGATGAATAGACATCCCCCATTTATATTGGGGAGACCTTTCCTGAAAACCGAAAAACCATAATTAATTTCCATAATGGTACATTATCTATGGAATTTGGTGGTGACATAGTCCATTTCAACATCCTTGATTCCATGAATCACCCCTCAGAAAAACATTCCTCTCTCTCTCTCAGTAAATTCAATTTATGTAGTCCATTCCTATGAAAACAATTCTTATCATTTCCCTGATCTCCATTCTGAGTTTTCGTCATTGATTGAAATTCTAGGTACGCCATGTTTCTAAAGGAGATGGGCACACACTAAAGGTGACTTCATGAAGATGGGAAGGTGAGCATGGGGAGAAATGTTTCATCATTGATAGATCCATCACATCCCACCAAGTGCAATGATCGTAGAACATTTTCCATTCTGTGCACCATAGGGGAGAATTCATTTTCTAATTCTATGTTTGATTTAGGTGCTTCTATAAATGTGATGCCTCACTCTATTTACTATACATTGCAGGTCAGGTAACTGAATCCCACTAGAATTATTGTTCTACTAGATAATCGAAGTGCTGAACACCCCTCTAGTGTGTTATAGGATATTCTTGTGAGGGTTCAAAATTTAATTTTTCATGCTGACTTTTATGTGCAAAAAATTGAAGATGATTGGATGAATGGACATCCCCCATTTATATTGGGGAGACCTTTCCTGAAAACTGAAAAACCATAATTAATTTCCATAATGGTACATTATCTATGGAATTTGGTGGTGACATAGTCCATTTCAACATCCTTGATTCCATGAAGCACCCCTCAGAAAAACATTCCTCTCTCTCTCTCAGTAAATTCAATTTATGTACTCCATTCCTATGAAAACAATTCTTATCATTTCCCTGATCTCCATTCTGAGTTTTCATCATTGATTGAAATTCTAGGTAATGATTCATGCATTGATTGTTTTAGTGGATTAGAAAAATTTCATACATGTGTATTAATTGAAGATTTCTTGGACATTGAGGATCAACTGACCATCAATGATACTGAAAAGCTTGTAAAATCACATTCCTCTATTGAGTATGATATCATTGAGTAGTTAGATGAGATAATTGACCTCTCACTTTCACACACACTCCCATGAATCAAAAATCCACCTGAATTAGAACTAAAACAATTGCCTCAAGATTAAAAATATTAATATCTTTAGAATAGAAACCTGTCTCCTGTCATCGTTGCTAATTAACTCCCTCTTGAGCATGAATTGCGACTTATTGAACTTTTGAGGGAGTATATATATGAATTGGGAAGCACACTTACTGACATTTCTGGTATTATCCCATTAATTTTTACAGATCATATTTTGTTAAATGATGAGGCTAAACCAGTGAGCCATCCACAACATCGACTGAACCCAAACCTCCTAGAAGTTGTGAAAAATGAGGTATCAAAATTATTGTTTGTTGGAATCATTTACCCCATCTTTAATAGCCAATGGGTCAGTCCCGTTCAAGTAGTTCCTAAAAAGACCAGCCTTACAGTAATCAAAAATGAAAATAATGAATTGGTTTCAAATCGTGTGAAAAATAGTTGGTGTGTCTGTATAGACTATCACTGACTAAACCAACATACTAGGAAGGACCATTTCACTTTTCCATTCATAAACCAAATTCTAGAGAGGATAGAGGGTAATTCCCTACAACATTTTCCTTGATGGGTATTCTGGATACTTTCAAATCCATATTTCCCCTGAGGATCAAGTAAAGACAACCTTTACTTTCCCCTTTGGCACATTTTCTTATAAAAGGATGTCATTTTGTCTATGTAATTCTCCTGGTACTTTCCACGATGCATGGATAGTATTTTTTTGGATTACCAGGATAATGGCATGGATGTATTCATGGACTATTTCACTATTTATGGCTCTTATTTTGATAAATGTTTCAGTAGTCTTGGTTCAGTCCTACGTCACTGTATTGAAAAGAATCTTGTATTAAATTACGAGAAATTCCATTTCATGGTGTGACAAGGTATAGTATTGGGGAATTTCATTTCTGTGGATGCAATCCAAGTAGATAAATCAAAAGTGGATGTCATTTTTTCCTTACAATTCACCAAAAATCTATAGGATGTGCGGTCTTTCCTAGGGCATGCTGGATTTTATCGTCTATTCATTCGTGCATTTAGAAAAATTGAATTCCCCTCTCTTGATTACTCCAAAAAGAAAAAGAATTTGTTTTTGATAAAGAACATAAGTATGCTTTTAATAAGTTAAAATGGAGTCTCATGTCACGCCTAGTAATCCAACCACCTCAGTGGGATTTACCATTTGAGATCATGTGTGATGCCTCTAACTAAGAAGTTAGGGTAGTCTTGTTATAAAGGGTCGATCGAGCTCCCCATGTCATTGCATATGTCTCACGTACTTTAGACTCTGCCCAAGAAAACTACACGATAATGAAAAATGAATTCCTTGCCATTGTTTTTTCCTTGGAAGAATTTAGATCATACCTTTTGGGGACCAAATTCATGGTGTTCTCAGACCATGAATTGCTTCATTGTCTCCTTAAGAAACTGAAATCCAAACCATGTCTCATTCGTTGGATGCTTCTCCTTCAAGAATTCAAACTGGAAATTAGAGATAAAAAAGGAGTAGAGAATGTGGTGGATGACGATATTAGTAGGATCCTCCATTCCTTATAAATTCACACATCCACCTATATTACCATTAATGAAATGTTGTTTGATGAGAAATTGTACCATGTGCAATATGTTATTCCTTGGTATGCCGAATTTGTAAATTATTTAGTAGCATCTTGCATTCCTACCGATTTCTATAAAAACAAGCAATTCGTCTAAAACATGAGTCTTGTTCGTACATTTGGGATGACCTCTACCTTTGTCGCACCTGTAGTGATCAAGTCATTAGTAATTGTGTTCTAGATAGTTTGTTTCATTCTTTCAGTAGATTCTTGTCACACTCTTGCTTGTGGAGGCCACATTAGTCCCCAACGGAATGATTGCAAGGTCCTTGATTCTGGCCTTTTTTGGCCAATACATTTTCGAGACAACCAAGATTTTTGAAAATCCTGTCCTCATTGTCAAAGAATGGGGAATGTATCTAAATGAAATGAAATTCTAGAAAACCCATTTCTCTTTCATGACATTTTTTATGTTTGGGTCATTGACATTATGTGTCTACTTCCAATTCCTTTGGCAACTTGTACATTCTTCTGGTAGTTGATTATGTGTCCAAATGGGTAGAGGCATGAGCTATAAGGAATGATGATTCTAAAGTATTTTTAAGATTTTTGAGAACCCAAATCTTCTGTAGGTTTGGCTTACCTAGGTTCATCGTTAGTGACCAGAGTTCTCATTTCTACAACCGAACAATGAAATAACTTTTTCATCGGTATGGGGTTTGTCATAGAGTTTCTACTATATATCTTCCACAGTCCAATGGTCATTCAATGGTTTAAAATAGAGATGCAAAATAGATTCTTGAAAAAATGGTTCAACCCAATAAAAAATATTGGAGTCTTCGATTTGATGATTCATTATGGGCCTACCATACTGCTTTCAATACTCCCAATGGAATGTCACCATGTCATCTTGTGTTTGGAAAGAGTTGTCACATACCTATTGAGATTGAGCACCAGGCATATAGGGCCATAAAACAATGAAATTATAATCTTTATGGTGCAGGTTCCCAAAGGAAGTTTCAGATTCAAGAGTTGGAGGAAATGAGAATAAATTCGTATCAAAAATCTAGAATTTATATGGAGAGAAGCAAGGCTTCCAATGACCGTCTTATACTTCATTGTCAGTTCCACATTGGGAATAAGGTCCTCCTTTATAATGCAAGGCTGAATTTGGTTCCATGTAAGCTTCATTCCCCCTGGTTTGGCCCATACATTATTATTAATATATCTCTATTTGGTGTTGTTCGGGTTAATAATGAAGAAACCAAGAAAACCATCACTGTCAATGGGAAACGGCTGAATCACTTTCACTAATCCCATTCGGAGATCCCAATAGAGGAACTCCATGTTCAAGAAGCAACATACTAGTGAAACACACCAGGTTTTATCCTTCTTTCTCACATTCTCAATTATTATAGTGAGTACACTGCACATTCAAGGTGTGAGAGGATGTGTACATTCCTAGGTAAGATATGAATTTTCATTTTTTTTTCATCTTTCATTCTTCTATTTTTCACCTAATTTATGGTATTTAAACTTTTACTCATCATGTTTAGTTCATTAGTCTTTCCATTGTCATTCTTATTTCTTCTCTTTTCACCTTCTTCATGGTATTTTCCTTTTTCCCGCAACAAAAACTTCCATGTTCCATGATTCGATGACCATAAAGGGGGAAAGTAAAAATACCATAATGAACTGTGAAAAGAATATTCGTATGAAGTTAACATTAGGGAGTGATTTTTAGTGAATTGGTTTTCTGTCAATGATATAAATGGTTGTATCACTTTGAAACATTTGAGATGATTGATGCCCCTTATGTGAGTAGTTTTCGGGAAAATTATGTCACCAATATCTACATACATTTTTGCACCAAACCACTATGTTTGAATATTTATTACTTAATATAAGGTAAATATATGTGAGGATAATATTTTTATGCTTTAAATGATATTATCATACGTTCGTTCCTTATTTGATTTGTTTCATTACTGTACCAGATTGACCTATGCATGTGTACCTAATGTCCGACTATTGTACGCCCTCAAAAAAATGTTTGTGTCTTGGGCAGGTCAAAAACCACTCCTCAAAAACCCTTGATCTTGTTATAACTAGTGCAATTAGTGTCATGAGGAGATCAAAGAAGGGTTGAGAGTTAAGTGTGAGATTTATTCAAAATGAAACTTTTAAAAAACAAAAATAATAAATGAGGGGAGTGATGAAATGTACAACATATGGTGATATATAGGTCAGGAGCTTATGGTTTGAATTCTATGAATTATTAAGTGAGTGGGTCTTGAAATATGATTGCAAAGGATGTAGGGAAGGTTTGGTGAAAATTCATCTAAAGCTAAATAATTTTAAAATAACCTATATTTATTGGATAGAAAGTGGAAATAATATCATGGAATAGCTTTCACACAGACACATGGAGAGTCAGTGGAATGGTAGAATTTTGAATTCCATTCTCATATTGGTGTCGTGAATCTCTTTGAATTAATTGTGATATTATTTATGAGACATATTTTTCCATTTTCACTAGGACGAACTCATTTATGGGGTTCGTGCTTTGATCACATTACTTTAGTGAATTAAAAATTTCTCAAATGTTAAATCTTTATAATTTTGGGAATATATATATTCCTCATTACATTTGGATATGTGACCTTGCCCAGGAGTGAAAATTTTTAGCTGTGGGGGTGTGGTCGTACCACGATTCATTGTGTAATTTTCACCTTTACACCACTATGTTAAACATGTTTTATAATGAAAACGATAAAAATAATGACAAGTTTCATTCCTTGTTTGAATCATTTATTTTGTGTTTATCACTATTAAAAATTGTAATGTTACATGTTTTGATGATTCCATTGCAGGAGGAGGTAATTTAGAGGGCCCAAGAATATGTCCAAGAATAATGGGCCCAACTACGGAGGATCCAAGAACACTAGTGGATTAATCCGCACACTACTACTAGACCGTGCATCCAATTAGGCTGAAATTTTAAGGGCTGGTTAAAAATACATTGGGATACATTTCATATGAAAGAACCCCAGTCTCATTCGGCCATATGGTGGCCCAACTAACCTGATCTATCTAGCATACCAAATCTGCACGAAGTCAAAATTGGTGTGTTGGGGTTTATCCATATCTCATGATATATATGTCCAAATTATTCCAAACATTCAGTGGAGAGAGTAAAGAGGTGGGGATACAACTTTTTTATTTTATCCAAATCGATATAAGGCTGTCTTGAGGTTGAAACACATATGACATGTGGTATTATGATTTTTGTGTGCTCAAACCCACCTTCCCATTTTCCTATAAAATGGAAACTTAGGATCCTCATTTGAAAGTTCGACCAAGAAGTTAAGATCTACCATTTTGGAGTCTTAGAAGAGTCTCCTCCTCATAATTGATGTTCTGGAGGGCCCTATCCTCATAGGGGGATCAAGAATGAAGATTGAGTTCTACCCGAGATTTCTCCTCTCGTTGTCGAGAAAAATAGTAGGTGATCATTGTGAGGGAGCTACACACATGTAAAGGGAGTTATGGAACTTGTAATACTACTGTTTTAATGTGTTTTTGGTTTGAAAACACTTCATTTATATGTATCTTACTTTGATTTATCTTTTTTTGATTTAACCAAATGAAATTCTCTTTACTTTTAACTGATTGAGGTGATGTTTTGAGTGTGTGACTTGTGTTGTTCTTATTGGATAGAAAAATAATCATTTTATTCCACAATTATTTGAGATTTCAATTTTTTTGGAATTTTTTAAACCATTCATGTGATCTGGACCTTGTCTATACAATTTTTATGTCAATGTTTTCCCCAACGTGCTTTGATATAAGAGATTGGAAGGTAATCGGGATTCTGATTGATTTCAACCAATGAATTACATGAAACCTTAATTAATCTGTAATAAAAATGACCTTTAAATGTGTGTTGTGAAATTACAATGAACCCCTTTTATCTCATAATTAATTAACCCCACCTTTTCTTTCCAACTATTAAACTCTTTAATTAAGTCATTTCATCCTAAAATTGTTTTCAAAACCACCCCCTATTTAAGTACTTCTTATAAAAACCGCACACTCTAAACCCACCAACGATCCTTGGGAGACGACCTAGGGTCTTCCCTAGACTATAAATAAACCTTAAAATCATAATCAATTATCCACGTCACGACAACGAAGTTAGTCAGAAAACTCCATCTCAACTTTTTCAGCACAACGGACAAGTTTTTTACATATTTTAAACTATCATGATGAAAAATCTCATTGTAAAAATCATTTCAAACAAGAGTAAAATCTATTAATTTTTCTATAAAAATCCCTTGTAAAATATGATATGTACCTGTAGAGTCTTGTAAACTTATCTTCATATGTTTTCACTGATTCATCATCATTCTTCTTCAGTTCCAAGAATTGTTTCTCCATTCTGAGTCAAAAAATTTATGAATATATTTTTCTGGAAAAAGACTCTTAAAATCATCCCATTTCAAACATTCAAGATCCTCTCTTTCTCTCGTATTATTAACCAGATATCCCATTTAGTCGATTTCAACATCAAAATGATAAATGGATAGTATTTACTTTTGACGTTCTAAACATCCCATGACATCAAATATGTTTTCTTAACCATGGATTTATCCTTTGGAAATCATTGGATCTATGGTTCCGCTAAATTCTGTAGGATGTTGCCTCATACAATTCTCAACAAAATACATGTTTCTTTCTGGTAGGTCAATTTCCTCTCCAGCATGGATACCACAACCATTAATCGCCAGATTAAACTGAGCCATTTGTGTCACAAAACTACTCAGTTTTGATTCCCACTATTCCAGACTGCAGATTCAGACAGATATAAGCCTCTTGGTGCCTTCCTACATCAACTTTTCTATTTCATCAATAGAAAACCATTCTGAATAGAAACTTCATGGAGGAAGAAACAACGAAATATTTAAATTCTATATCATTACAATCTAATCATAAAGTGAAAATATTTTATGGATTTTTATTAAAATCATCCAAATTCCAAAAGTTTTCTAAACCATCCTCTGATACCAACAATAAGGACCCAGCCTTAAAAACATACATACTCTTGAGTTTTAGAAAAGAACACACATTCTTACTCATTGAGGATCTTTTTTAGGTTTACAGTTTTATATAATTAAGACATTAATAATACATAATGTCCCAAAATCATACATTTGGATTCCATTAAAATAGTATCCATTTCTTCCAAAATATAAACATTTTTAAATAAAACAATATTTAATGGAAATTTTTTAATAAAAATTAACTTTACTTCCTACTTTTTCAAAAACATGAATATAATCTATGAAAAACATTTAAAAAACATTGGATGAGAATGAAAATCTTATTAAGGGATATACATAATGAAATCGTTAGTCGTGTTTTTTAAGAAGGTGATGCCTTGGCCTAGAACAACCAAAGTACTAATATTATTAAAAACATTTATACAATAGACAAAAATACATGATCATATGAAAATATTTTTCATGAAAGGAAATAAGATCATCATAGAGGTTTTCAAACCAGGTAATGTCTTCATCTACTCCCATGTTGGCCAGGTCATCTGCAATCGCGTTTTCTTCTCTATAAACATGTGTGATGAAATAGTTAATATCAACAGGATAACGATTTCATTCCATCCATTACATAGTAATCGACCATACAAGATGAGTTACGCCATTCCAAATCACTTGTACGATAGTCGCCAAGTCATTATCAATCCAGAGGTAGTTCCATCCAATGAGCTTGGGAAAACAAATGGCATGTATCAAACTCAGAATCTCAGCTTCAAGGGTAGTGGTAATTCCTCAATTTCCCATAAAATATCCATGAATATGATCAAGGTGATTCCTAAAGACAGCACCGCACCCTAAAGGTCCTGGGTTTCCCATGGAGGTACCATTAATATTTATTTAGATCCATCTATGGAGAGGGGATCTCTAGAACACCTCCAAAGGGAGATGCAGTTGATAAAAATTACCATTAATCCATTGACACTTTAGGATTCCAATGTAATGCATGGTGTAGTGGAAATGACCCTTTTTCAACAAATCATCCTCATGTATGGAAATAAATATCCACATTCGACCTGCATTTAGATAGAGTGAGTAATTGTTATGAATTCTAGTATTCTGATCGTACCAGATCAAATGGTGGGGATTAGAAACTATGGAATGGAAAAGGTTTCTAATTTGTTGAGAGCCTTCCATTTCTATACATTTCATTAGTTGTGTTTTTACAGAGTCAAGAATCAACCATCTGCCATTAAAAATGTCAAGAATATAGATCAAAAGATTAGAATCAGTAGCATAACAAAGGTTGAGGCTATTAGCATTTCTCTGTATTGATTACTGATTTTACACATTGTGCAATACTGGATTCCAAATTATTAGAGGAAAATATTAATGGGGACTCTGTTGTGAGAGAGAGGCCAGATGAGAGTAAATTTCAAAGGATTAATACAAGGTTTGTTAAAATGTTTTACCCACCTATAATCATTCACATAGTTACAACAATAATGATTGTAGAACTTTTTTGAGTAAAGTATACCACTGTGATCTGGTTACCAAATTAATAAATCATCGATGTAAGTGAAAGTGTAGTTTTCATTGACATTCAGAATATTATAAGGGAGGTGATCATGTTGAGAGTATAAAATATTTTTGAGAGTGCTGGTGATATTTTCAGAAGTCTGATTAGAAGATATTATAGAAATTAAAGTTGTGTTGATCTAGTTATCCAGCTAGAATTTCATAGAAGAGTCAATGGAGACAGTCTATCGGGAATTACTCATAATATTGGTGATAGAGTTTTTGATGGTAGGCCATATGGAATAACTACTGTAATTCAAATTTCCCACCTTATGTTTGTCAAGGAATCTATTTTGAGAATTTAAATAACATATGAATTATTATGAAGAAGGTTCCAAGTGAGCCTATCCTAAAGTGATTCATTAACTAATTTTAAATTTTTTATACCAATACCAAGATTTTCAATGGGCTTGCAATAGGTTGACTAGGGAATAGTCACAATTTTTCTTTCCAGAGTACTACCAGTCGAAATGAAATTCTTAATAGTGATGGTCATATTTTTAATAATATAAACATTCCATTTGTAGACCATCATGGATTAAACTATCATGGAGACAACAGTAGTTTATCAATTCAAGTACTTCCTACCATGGAGAGAGATTTACCTTTCCATGATGAATGACAGTTTAGAATTTGGTCAACAATAGTTTCCAAGTGACAGGACATGGGCCTACCCAAAAAGATAAGAACACTAAGATATGTGGAAGGCAGAATTCCTTATTTTAGACTAAGGTAACTGATAATGTTACATTTTCTGTTGGGGGGCTGTTATTCCCAAAAAAATCCGGATTTGATCAATCTAATGGTTTTTTCAGAAACCTCTTCATAGTGTGAGAGTTACATATTGAGGTTAATATTGTTCCTTTTGTCTTCAGGAAGGAAAATAATAATGTCATCAGCATAAAATGGTGAGTAGGGGCATTCACATTCTTAGAGACAGGAATGGATTTCAGCTTATTCTGGACCACCAGACGGTTGATCAGATGACTAAGATAGTCATATGATATTGTGAAGAAGATGTTAGAAAGGGGATCACCTTGTCTGAAACCTTTGGTGCATCTAATGTAGCCCTTGGGAGATCCATTGATCAAAATATAGATAGAATCCTAGATGAATTGAATTCTGATTGTAGTGATGAAAGTGGAAGTAAAACCAAACCCTTGTTGGACTTTGAAGATAAAGCTCCAGTCCAAAGTGTCAAAGGATTTTATAATCTCATGTTTAATAACTATGTTCCCTCCTCTATTTTATTATTCATGTTATTGACACACTCAAAAGAAAGAAATATACAGTCTTGAATGGAACTACCCTTTATATATCCAAATTGGTTCCAGGAAAAAAAATTCTTCTGATAGTTGAATTTCTATTAGAAATGATTTTTGTGATGATTTTCTAACTAGTATTGATAGGATAAATGGGTCTAAATTGTTGAATGTCAGAGGAATTATCCACTTTTAGGATAAAGGCGATAAACTGTGCATTAAGAGCATTAAGAATCACCCCATTAGATAAAAAATATATTACCAATTTACTAACATTGATATGAATCACATCCCAATAATATTTAAAGAAACCATTATTGAAACCATTAGGAACCATGTAGTTCATAACCATCTACTTAAAACAAAGTGTCATTATGTAGAGACTCAATGTTTCAAAAGTCAAATTAATTTTATTTTTAAAACCTTGGGGTGTTATGAAAACACAAACATTAATAATATAACATATAGAAAATGTCAGATTCATATTTAATGTCAAACGATTCCTAAAATAATTCTATAGTAATTTTTATTTACCATTATATAATCAAATTATTTTTCCTAAGTTATATGTCTACAAAAATATGTATAGGAATTTAATGATCTTACAAGATCAATAAATAAATAAAAAGTTTTAAATGTTAATATGTTTAAGTCAAATTAAAATTAGTTTAACATAATTTTATTATAACAATACTTGAGTTTTTAGGTTATTATGAAGGTTATAAATTAATATATTAGAAAACACATTAAATGAGTTCTATGTTGTGGGTCGTACTACACTAGTGGTTCACAAACTAATTCATATATGATATTTATGATCATATTGAAAACTTTTAACTTCAATGATATATTTTATATGAAAAATAAAAAATTCATACTAAATGATATTTCTAGAAGGATATTCAAAATTCATGTGGAAATCAAGGGAGGATAGTGGAATAAGTTATGAGAACAGTCCGTAAATGTATCTTTTTATGTTTAAATTCTCATGAAACCTCGATATTTTTTTATGTTCTTGTGAATTATCTCTATAAAAGGGAACTGCCTCTTTAAATATTTAAATTTAGAGTTTTTTGGTTGTTTATCAAGATTATCTCCATTACACACATTCATTATTTTACTATCATAAGGAAAAATTCATACAGTTTTAGAACTTAAGGGGAAAAAGGTATCAGTTTTTTCTATAGAACCCATTGTTAGCAGTTTTTCTCCTAAAATAATTTAGCTTTAAGACATAAAAAGTTTCTCTTATCTCTTTAAATGTATTTTCCAATAATTGATCTTCTTTATGATTATTACCATATTTTCTTGAAATATTTTAAATTTTGTATTTCCATTATAAATTTTCATAAAATTTTGTGTTTATAGGAATTGAAAAGAAATTATTTATGATTTTTACTAATGATATGGTAAAATGAAAGATCATATGTGTTTCATTCATGTTATGATAATTAGGTATTATAGATAATTATGGGTATGTTTAGGATATGATACTATAATATATTGCGTAATAATTTATTTTCTAAAAAAATGTTTGAATTAAGTGGATAACTAATTCAATTGTATGAATTATTATAAGTGTAATGAAAATAATGTCCCAAAATTCCTTCATGGGTTGCCTCTATTTTCTTGGGATTAAAAAGAAATATTATTTTTCAGGAGGAATTTTGATTTCATGAATGAATTAAATTTTATGATCTTTTAACCTTTATAGGTTTTTCTTTAATGAAAAATTTATGATCTTGTAAAGGAAAACGTTTTTTGGGAAATATTTTTTATAAGATTATATGTTTTATAAATGAACTTTAATCAACATTATTTACCCTATAAATGTTTATGTGTTTTTTATGAATTATTTTATATCAAAAAAGTTGAATTATTGTTTGAAAGTATATTTAATATGAGTTCCATGTTCTCTATCTAAAGAAAATACTATTTCCAATTTTTTCTTGTATTTCAATGGACTAATGAGTTCCCACTATATTTTTTATCTATTAATGATATTTAAATTATTACCCCATGTTTTCAAATTTTTCACATTGATTAAGGATGTGTGGGAATGGTAATGTTGTAAAAGATAGGGATTGTGTGGGTTTATTAAGGAATTATGGAAGTGTTTTATTTAATGGTTTTTTGTAAGAACCCGGATCTTAGTTCAGGTATGTTTTCCCTTTTTCTGGAGTTTTTGGAAAAAAAATAATGTTTCTGGAAATTTTTGATGTACATGTTGTGTACTTTCTACGTACATGAGATGTACTCATTTCCCGTTCGAAGTCGTGTGTTGTCTGTGTCCGGGCCACACAAACAGTGTGTAGGGGTGACGTGGAGGCTGATTTTGGCAGAGTACGGAAATACCTAGAACACGTTGTGTACTTTTCTTTTTTTTCACTAAACACACCGAGGTCACGGATGATGGACAGAACTTGCTTCTTTGAGGTTCTGTTAGTCCGAGAGCGCCGAGGAACCATGAATCTTCGACGAGCCCCCACCTCTCTATCTATTTTACCATTCAAGTTCTTTCAATTGCATTGGAATCGCAGTGGTGAGTTATTCCTTCTTATTGAGCCTTGATTTCCAATTCTTGACCTTTCCCAAGTTATCATAGGTTGACCATTTTTGACGTTTTCTCAGATCTACCATGCTCTAAGGGGAATTATTCATCGTGGTTCACATGCATCAATCTCCTAGGATCGAGGTAGGTTGTTTGTGCCTTTTTGTAGAATGTCTTCAAGTATTTTGTGAAAATTACACCAATTACATTGAACAGGGTATTGTGTGTTCCTGTTTTGCCCCTATGAAATTGCTTGCTTTTTCTTTATTGCTAGAGTAGATGATTTTTCCTGTGAATATGGTAGTTTTACTATACTCTAGATGTTAGAAATGCATGTTCTTCCTGTTTGGCGTTTTGCAAGTTTCCATGCCTAGATGAAGGATAGTGGAACTGTTGCTTTTTTATGCTATCGAGCATTAGTAAGATAGACCATTAGTTCTTGAGGTTTACTTGGACGATACACGCACGATATGCATGTTTATCTTTACACAGGGCTGCAAGTACCTAGTGTAGTGGACCATTGGGAGAATGGACGGAAAGGCTTCTCAAGAGTGTCCTTAATTACGACGTGAGACCACAGGGGGAATTGATGTTGATTGATTCCTCAGAGAGTCTATAGATCCTCGACGTGGGAAATAAGTGTAATTGACTTTGAGTGCTTCCTCGGAGTGCCTTTAGAACAATATGAGACTATAGGGGGGATTGACGGTGAGTGCTTCCCCATAGAATCTATTCTTTAGCTGAACCAAAGGGTTGAGATTGTGTGTTCTTCCCAGAGGGTAGCTAGTACTTGTAGGTTGAACCTTAGGGGTTAGGCTTTGATAACTACCCAGAGGTAATATTTTTGTTCTTCTTACTTCAGTGGTTGTTCCTTGTGTACTTTATGTGTAGAACTGTGGATTATAGCTGCTTGTGTTTTCCTGTTTACTACTTTCTGTTTTATTACTACCATGTATTCACTGGCTGTTAGGCATAGATCTTTGGGTAATTTCCTACTGGGACATTGTCTCACACCCTATTTGGGTTATTCTTTTGGGCCAAAACATACTACGTTTTTGCAGGTATAGAAAAGGGAAAGCTCCCTTCTACTTCAGGTACCAGACTTGTTATGGAGATGGAGAGTAGGGGACCAAGCTACGGCTTGTGAGGCTGAGGAGTTTACTTTGTTTTTCTTTTGTACTCCTTTTCCGTTGTATTTCAGCACGTTGGTTTGTTTACTACTTTCCATATACATATGTACCATGATGCATCATTATTATATTATACATTGCTTCCGCTATCCAGTTCAGTTGTTGAATGCTGGTTGTTGTTTCCGCTATTGTGTTTGGTTGTTCTTCCACTGTATAATTTACCAATTGAGGTCATAGTTTCCCCACTTACTCTGCAAGGCCCTCGCTGCTAGTAGCCAGCCTCTGGCGTTTGGTGAAACATGCATGAGGTCATGTGACCGACTGGTTACGGGGCACCTCTGGGTGGCTTCTGGAACCGGGACATTACAAAGTGGTATCAAAGGAGTTCTTTTCCCTTGCTTTACAGTTTGGAGCCTTTATCCCGGGATAGGACGGATTCGGTACTTGGTATTAAGTTGTGCTCGAGAGTAGCTAACCCGTATACAGGAAAAAGCCATACTACCACACTAATTGCAATTTCTGGGTTTGAGATTTTGCAATTGAGATAATTTCACCTAGAGTGATTCACATGCCTTGTGTTTTTATTGTCTTGACTATTATGGTTCTATTTTTGTCACAACCTGATGAGATGTGGGTATGCCATCTCATACATCATATAGGAACTTGTAGAAATCACATGCCATGCATTCTTGCCATGCCATCTAGGGCGCATTAGAGATTGCATGCTGTTGTGATAAACATGTGTAGATTATACATGTTGTTGTGATAGATTCTTGATAGAATCTTTTCTACCTTGTTAAAAGGATTGTTTGTTTCCTAATTTTCTTAAATGAACCCCGAATTTTGATTCTTGAGGTGTTATGGGCCCTATTGAATCAGAAATTGGTAGATCATGATCTTGTTTTCTCTTGTATATGACTGTAGGAGATGCCATGCTTTGAGTCATGGGGAGTATAGGCCCTCACTGATCGGAATTTGGAACCTCTTTGCCAGGTTTACAGTGTTTCTGGGATTCTGTGTAGTTTCTGAGCTACTGCCCAAAAAACCCAGAATACATGGAGTGTACTTTTTGGATACATGTGATGTAGTTTTCAGTCCGTTTCACTGACCGTGTGAGCAGAAACATGGTGTCGTGAAAGTAACTTCAGGAACACGTCGTGTACGGTAGGTACACGCCGTGTAGTTCTGAGCTATGTACCCGGCCGTGTCACTAACAACACGGGTTGGGGAACCCCGAGTAGAACATGGCGTGTTGTAAAGGAAACATGCCATGTAGTCCTGTCTAGGTACCCGTCCATGTCACGAACAACATGGGTCGGCGTTACCTTCTCTTCCACACGCCATGTTGTTTTCTGAACACGCTGTGTAGTCTTATTCAGGTACCTGTACGTGTCATGAACAACATGGTACGGTGTCACCATCACCTGTACATATCGTGTTTGTTTGGAACACGTCGTTTAAGGTTCAGTCATGTAGGCAGTCGTGTGTTTAACAACACGGGTAGTCGAAGCCTTCTCTAGTACACGTCGTGTTTGTTTGGAACACGCCATGTAGTCTCGGCTTAAGTCGGACCTTGTGGGTTAGACGTGTAAAGAGACTTGGGTAGGGGAATTGTTTCCAAGAACACGTTGTGTGTTGGGTCAACACGCCATGTTGTTTTAGGTGTTACACGACATGTAGGGCTGGAGTACACACCCATGTCAGTGGCTTAAGAAGACACGTCGTGTAGTCGTGTTTGGTAAACTTGTGTGTTTTTCTTCCCCTGTTCCCATTTTGTACTCTATTGTTCTCTGTCCTTTTTTTCGGATCTAAGGTGTAATTTTGATATTTCAGAGCTATGCCTCTAAGACATCCTCTGGTTGTATGTTTGTAGTTAGGAAATGATCAGATGCCAGGTATGGCTGATCATGGTCTTCCTGTCGATCCTCCATTCGGGACAGCCTTGGCACCGACTGTCATACCAGTTGCAGGAACTGATGCACAGTTCATGGAAGGTTTCATGGGGATGATGCAGACCATTCAGGGAGCACCGCCTCCTGCCTCGACAATGGTAGACTTGACACAGGTTTTACAGCAGCAACATCCTCCTACTTTCTCAGGTTAAGGAGGACCACAAGCTGCAGAGTAAGGTCTGGAAGCCATGCTGACTATCTTCGAGCATATAGAGACGCCTCCAGAGAGGAGGGTCAATCTCGTTACCTACATGCTATGAGAATCTACCAAAAGGTGGTGGGATGGGATCTCATAGGCGGGTCATCAGCAGGTTATGACTTGAGAGGAGTTCTAGCGCGTCTTTTATGACTACTACTACCCAGAGAACCTAAGGGTCGATCGAGCACGGGAGTTTATGAGCTTAGAGCAGGGTACTCTTTCTGCCATCGAGTATTCCTCTCATTTCACTAAGCTGAAGCGTTTCACACCCCTCCAGGATGGTATTGGGGTGTTCATAGCAAGGATGTTTGAGGATGGTCTCAGGAAGGAGATCCGCTCATAGGTGAATCTCTTCTAGTTGACATCCATCTCTTTCATCGTCAACCAGGAACTGATTGTGGAGCACAATCTGAGAGACTCTGGAGCTGCGAGCTAGGGCGGTTCTTCTTCCAGAGCTAGTGTTCCTCCAGTTGACAGCAGGAAGTGCCGTAGGGAGCCAACGCTTGGTTATCCGAGGAGGCGAGATACATCTTCTGGTAGCAAGGTAGTATGCTACCAGTGTAGAAGGGTAGGGCACACCAGGCCGCAGTGCCAGAGAGACCCAGTGGGGTGACGATATTGGGGCATGATGGGTCACCTTCAGCGTTTCTACCAGGTTTTCTCATCAGTAGCTGGAGACGGGGGTTCTTCCATGACACCTCATTCTGGTGCATCACCAACTCTTTCACACCAGTCGGGGGACTAGAGTTCTTCCGGCTGTTCGGGCCAGGGTCGAGGTCAAGGTCGTGGCAATTAGTCACTAGTCCTTCAGCACCAGTAGGGAGGTTCAGAGCAGAGTGGTCAGCTAGGGGAGCATGGCCGTGGTGCAGGCCAGTCTTTCGCTGTGGAGTAAACCTATCAGAAGCAGGATCCCGGCCCTTCTACAGTTCAAGGTATGATTTTAGTAGCCTCAGTTTTATCTTCATCCCTTTTCAATACTGGTGCTACTCGTAGCTTTATCTCTGTTGCTGTCGTAGATATCCTTGGCCTCTGCATCTTTTCTTCTTCTGACTCGTTGACACTAGACACACGTTTGGGGACAAGGACATCTAGTGTACATCAGTGAAGAGAGTTCCCTCATGAAGTTGCAGTGTATCGTTTCTCATGGGATCTCTACATCCAAGAGATGATGGGTTATGATATCATTCTCAGAGTGGACTATCTGGTTCCCTTCCAGGCAGTCGTCGACTGTTACTGCCGCAGGGTCAGTTTCATCTAACCAAAGGGTGAATCCTTCCTTCATAGAGGATAATGGGACGTTCGGGCGAGTGGAGCGGGACTCAAGCATCTTGGGCTAGGATGGGTGACGACCCGGATTTCTAGTCTTTATCTAGATTATTAGGGGACACCACAGTTGGACCTTCCTCTAGTGGTGGATCGCTTCAGGGATTTCTTTCTAGAAGAATTTTCAGGTTTTCCTCCGGAGCGTGAGGTAGACTTCTCTATTTAGCTCATGCCAGGAGAGGCACCGGTGTCCATTCCTCCCTATTGGAAGGCCACACCTGAGTTACAGGAGCTCAAGAAGCATTTGGAGGAGTTACAAGCAAAGGGTTTCATCCGACCCAGTACTTCTCCTTGGGGTTCGCATGTCTTGTTTGCGAAGATGGCAGACAGTACCCTTCGGCTTTGTGTGGATTATCAGAAGCTGAACCAGTTGACGTTCAAGAACCAATATCCCATGGTGAGGATCGATGACCTCTTTGATCAGGTTCGAGGAGCCTGGGTGTTCTCGAAGATCGACTTGAGGTCCGGTTATCATCAGTTGCGCATTTGACCATTAGATATACCACTGACAGCCTTCAAGAGTAGGTATGGTCTATAGGAGTATACAGTCATGCCGTTTGGTCTCACAAATGTGCCTGTAGTTTTCATGGAACTGATGAACTCATTGTTCCATCCTTACTTGGATTCCTTCGTCGTGGTCTTCATGGATGATATCTTGGTGTACTCTCACACTCGACACGACCATGCCACACATCTTGAGATCATTCTGATTACACTAAGAGAGCATCGGATTTTTGCTAAACTCTCGAAGTTCCACTTCTGGATGGATCATATTCACTTCTTGGGACATGTCATCTCAGAGGATGGAGTATCAGTGGACCTAGAGATAGTGAGAGACATAGTTTTTTGGGGGAATCTGAAGAACGTTTTTGAGGTACGAAGCTTCCTAGGGCTGGATGGATACTACAGATGCTTCATTCAGGATTTTTCTTATCTAGAAGCACCCTTGATAGGTCTGACCAAGAAGGGGGTGAATTTCTTATGGTCAGATTCTTGTGAGTCAGCCTTTCAGGAGCTGAAAGGGAGGTTGATGTCAGCGCCGATAGTAGTCTTGCCAGAGCCAGGAAAGAAAAACATTGTTTACAGTGATGATTCAGGTATCGGTCTAGGATTTGTGCTTATGCAGGTAGATGGAGTTGTTGTGTACATGTCTCGGTAGATGAGGCCACAAGAGAGGAACTACCCGAGGCACGATCTGGAGTTGGCAGCTGTTTTTCATGCCTTACACTAATAGAGACTCTATCAGCTGGGACAGCACTTTGTGGTCTTCACCGACCACAGGAGCCTCAAGTATATCTTCACTCACCGTGATCTGAATCTGAGGCAGCGCAGGTGGGTCAAGTATCTTCAGTATTTTTATTTAGATATTTCCTATATGCCGGGAAAGGGAAACGTAGTGGGAGATGCATTGAGCAGGATAACTCTCGTACATGATGTTCAAGAGGCCAGCAGTGAGTGGCAGCTTATAGCTCTATTCTCTGAGATGCATCTGGAGGTGCACGATAGACCGAGATAGAATTTCTTATCTTCTGTAGCTGTTACCTCTACACTTCATGATCGGGTACGGATGAGGCAGCTATCAGACTTAGAAGGCTTAGTCCTACGGGAGAGTGTGTCAGGAGGGGACCCTCTTCCTGGATGGACAGTGGGCGAGGAAGATATCTTGTGTTTCCAGGGACGCATATGGGTGCCAGCAGACATACGCGAGGAGCTGATGTGGGATTTTCATTCCGCAGTTTGGGAAGTTCATCCTGGCGTCAACAAGATGAATCGGGATCATCAGCACCAGTACTGGTGGCCAGGTATGAAGAGGGATGTTGCTAGTTTTTTCATGAAATTCTCTACTTGTCAGCAGGTAAAGGCGGAGCATCAGTGACCAGTATGCCTTTTACAGTAGTTTCCCATTTCAGAGTTGAAGTGGAACGATGTTGTGATGGACTTCATGACCGGGTTTCCGAGGTCACCTTGGGGAAATGATGTTGTTTGGGTTGTCGTCGACAGACTCACGAAGGTTGCTCACTTCTTTCTGATCAAGGATTTCTTCAGTTTCGATGATCTGGGACGACTTTACGTTTGAGAGATTGTGCGTCTGCATGGAGTTCCACACTCCATTTTTTTAGACAGGGATGTGCGCTTTACCTCTCGGTTCTAGAAGGGACTTCAGAAGGCCTTGGGTACACAGGTACTTTTGAGTAAAACATACCATCCCCAGACTGATGGACAACCCGAGCATACAATCTAGGTTCTTGAGGATATGCACCGAGCATGCATTCTAGAATTTGGAGGTTCTTGGGAGAAGAATATTCTTATGGTGGATTTTGACTACAACAACAGTTTCCAGGGGACCATTCAGATGGCACTATCTGAGGCTTTGTATGGTAGGCCATGCCGATCACCCTTATGCTGGCTGGAGGCAGGAGAGGCAGATTTGCTGGGACCTCATCTTGTTCAGGAGACCTCAGAGCAGATAGAGCTGATTCCAAAGTGGATGGATACAACACAGTCTCGGCCGAAGTCTTATGCTTATCAGAAAAGATGACCTCTGGAGTTCGAGGTCGGGGATAAGGTTTTCATGCATGTCACACTGAGGTTGGGACATAAGATGATTTGGAGACAGGACAAGCTTTCACCGTGGTACGTCGGGCCGTTTGAGGTGTTGGGGAGAGTGGGGCTGGTTTATTATCAGTTCCAATTACATCAGAGGAACCAAACCATGCACGACGTATTCCACGTCAATCAGCTCTGACATTACTTTTCAGACTCGTCTCATGTCTTTCAGCCTGAGGAAGTTGATCTTGAAGCGGATGCGTCGTTTGGGGAGCATCCTATCTAGAATTTCGATCACATTACGAAGGTTCTCCGCGGAATGTATGTTCCTCTAGTATGGGTGCTATGGCAGCACAGGTGAGTAAAGGATGAGACCACGGGGAGGGAGGCCGATGTACAATAGCAGTGGCCAGAGCTGATCGAGGTTTCTTCTTCCACGCCTCTCTAGGGAAATTCGGGGATGAATTTCTTTAAGGGGGGATGTTTGTAAGAATCCAGATCTTTGTTTAGGTATTTTTTCCCTTTTTCTGGAGTTTTTGGAAAAAAATAATGTTTCTGGAAATTTTTGAAGTACACGCCGTGTACTTTATGAGTACACGCTGTGTACTCTTTTCCCGCTCGAAGTCGTGTGCTGGCCATGTCCGGGCCACACACACGGTGTGTAGGGGTGATGTGGAGTCCGATTTTGACGGAGTGCGGAAAAACCTAGTACATGCTGTGTACTTTTCTTTTTTTCACTAAATGCACCGGGGTCGCACCTGATAGACAGAACTTGCTTCTTCTAGATTCCGTTCATCCGAGAGCGTCGAGGGACCCCGAATCATCGACAAGCCCTCGCATCTCCGTTCGTTCTCCAATTTGAGTTCTGTCGATTGAGTTGGAATTGCAGCGGTGAGTTCTTCCTTCTGATTGAGCCTTGTTTTACAATTCTCTCCCTTTATCAAGTTATCGTTGGTTGAGCGTTTTATGACGTTTTCTCAGATCTAGGACGCTCTAAGGGTAATCAGTCATCGTGGTCCACATATATCGATCTCCTAGGATCGAGGTAGGTGGTTTGTGCCTTTCTGTAGAATGTCTTTGAGTATTTTGTAAAAATTCCACCAATACCCTTGAACGAGGTATTGCGTGTTCCTTTTTTGCCCCTATGAAATTGCTTGCTTTGCTTGATTTCTAGAGTAGATGTTTTTGCCTATGAATATAGTAGTTTTACTATACTCTGGATGTTTTCGATTCTTGTTCTTCCTGTTTGTTGTTTTTCCAGTTTCCATGCCTCGATGTAGGATAATGGAACTGTTGCTTTGTTATGTTGTTGAGCCTTAGTAAGATAGCCAAGTAATTCTTGAGGTTTACTTGGATGATACACGCGCGCTATGCATGTTTATTTTTACACAGGGCTGTGAGAACCTAGAGTAGTGGACCATAGAGAGAATTGACAAAAGGGCTTCTCCAGATTGTCCTTAATTACAATGCGAGACCACAAGGGGAATTGACATCGAGTGCTTCCTCAAAGAGTCTTTAGATCTTCGACGTGGGCCATAGGAGGAATTAATGTTGAGTGCTTCCCAAGAGATCCATTGGCATGATATGAGACTATAGGGGGAATTGATAATGAGTGCTTCCCCAGAGAGTCTATTATTTAGCTGAACCAGAGGTGTGAGACTATGTGTGCTTCCCAAAGGGTAGCTAGTACTTGTAGGTTGAACCTTAGGGGTTAGGATATGAGAACTACCCAGAGGTTACCTTTTTGTTCTGCTTGCTTCAATGGCTATTCATTTTGTACTTTATGTGCAGAACTGTGGATTGTAGCTCCTTGTGTTTTCCTGTTTACTGCTTTCTATTTTATTACAACCATGTATTCACTGACTGTTAGGCACAAATCTTTGGTTGATTGCTTCATGGGACATTATCTCACACCCTGTTTGGGTCATGCTTTTGGGCCCAAACACACTATGTTGTTTTAGGTATAGATAAGGGAAATCTCCCTTCTACTTCAGGTACCTGACTTGTTGTGGATCTTGAGAGCAGGGGACCAAGCTACGGCTTGCGATGCTGAGGAGTTTACATTGTTTTTCTTTTGCACTCTGTTTCAGTTTTATTTCAGTTCGTTGGTTTGTTTAATGATTTCCATAGACATATTTACCATGGTGCATCATTATTATTTTATACATTACTTCCACTGTCTAGTTCAGTTGTTTTATGTTGTTTATTGTTTCTGCTATTGTGTTTTGTTGTTCTTCCGCTATATACTTTACCGAATGAGGGCATGGTTTCCCCACCGAATCACCAAGGCCCTCACTGCTAGTCGGAAGCCTCTGGAGTTTGGGGGAATGTGCTTGAGGTCATGTGACCGAATGGTTACGGAGTGCCTCTTGGTGGATTCCGGAACCGGGACATTACATTTTTAGTTTAGTGAACAAAATCATTTTGTGGAAAAGAGAAACCATATTGTTATATAATGACTTTTCATACTTCTCGAAAACCCTAAACCTAAGAGTTCATGGAAATTTTTCTTATCAATTTTTTTCTCTTAATAATGTAATTATGTGATTAGTATGTTATAGTTTTTACATATACTGTAAATGAAGTTAAAGTACCCAAATTACCATGCATGGACTCTTGATGGGTAGGTAGGGGTAAATATTTTGTGAATTGAATTTAAAATAAACTATGATTTCATTAAAATTGTAACCCCTTTAGGATTTATCCTCTTTCACATATTAAGATTTAAAATATTCACTTATATTTTAACCTATAAAACATTTATATATAGCATAGATGATGAAAGTTAAAATATAATATGTTATTTTACATGTTTTGTCCCTAATGTGGGAATCCTACTCTTAATTATTCCAACACCCCTTGAGTCCTAGATTATAAACTATATTTGAATCTCTAATTATAATCGAGGGATAAGAATAATCTAAAATATTATTTAAACAATATGATAAATATTTTTTCACTAATTATATAGGTTTCAATCCTCCAAAATATTTTAAAATTAAACTGTATTTATATCTCTTACATAGACTTCATTTATCACTGGTTTTCTTCTTCCATCCTCTTATTAATGATGATATTATCTATGTACATGGTTACATTTCACCTATAAAATTATACCATATACCTCATCATATATTTACCTCATAAATTATAATTTCATAAAATAAATGACATGAAACTCATCCTTTTAACTCTCTACAACTTCAATTTCTTTGCAGAAATTGATGTTGGAAACTCAAATCAAATAATTCTCCAAAAGAATCAGTATATTTCTCATTATCATCTAGTTATTCTTGTTATTACTCAATACAACATTTAGCTAATTTGTTATTCTTCATATTATTGTTATTCTTCATCAATTAATTTATTTCTCATGGTTTTCTCTATATAATAAACTCTCAAACTATTAATAGTGATGTGCTATTCCTTTTCTAATTTTCTTCTCACCGATCTTTTAATCAAATGCATGTATGTTTATCTCCATTAATTACATCATCGATTACCAAAAAAGATAAATGGTATAAATTTATAAATTTTGGTCTTATAGGTTAAAATAATGATTATTAAATACCTGGATTTGGGTTCCTATGAATTTCCAAGATTTTATTTCCACCAAAGAATAACTCTATGAATAAAATTATAAATATAGCTCACTTTAGAAACATGGCTGGATAATATAACCTTTTGTAATTCACTAAGAAGACCGTTATAATATTATTTAACTCAAAAAACTCCATTAAAATTTTTATTTCAATATTCATTTTTGTATGCATACAATAACAAAATATATTATCATGGAACTCAACTTGTTGGGAGATACATTCCATTAAAATTGTATAGCCTGTAATATTAATATCTACCAAGATATGTATATTAATAGAATTTATATAAAGGATAGGATTGTTGAAGACCTGTCATTGTGATTTTTTATTAGAGGTACTCAAAAAAAGATTGAATTTGTTCAGATGGAGGGTAGAATCTTAAAAGTGGTTCACATCTATTTTGGGAAGGTCGATGGTGTGGAGACAATTCCTACCACATAATCAAGGATTCTTCAGCATGGTCTTTATGATGAAGTAGAGGGGAACTTAAAAAGGGAAAATTGGGCTACATCTTTAATAATAATTGTTACAGTATACTGAGTAGGATGTGATGTATGATGGGTGGACACTACCACATGGAGGAGTTGGCTACGACGTAGAGAGGAGGTTACTACATATAAGGTTTGGGGGACTTCCACCATATGAGGGGGTAGTTGTGACATAGGATTTAGATTATGCCATAGTCTATCCCCAGTCTAATCCATGTATTCATAGTGGGGGTTCTAGATCATTGAATTCATATTTGACCAAGGGTATGTGTCATGGTCTCCTTCCGCTATATCATACTTTGTTATTTTTTTTAATATATCATAGTGTTGTAGTTGTGGTTATGTCATGGTCTTCTAAAAATTTGATTGCTTATAAATACCCATGATCCCCCACATTTCTCACATCCAATACATTAAAATCCAATGAACCCCACATATATTTCTGAAGGCTTTTCAATCCTCCTTTATTTGATTTATGCCCTATATTTTAGATGTAAATTCAAGGAAATTTGAGGTATGATCTACCTCCAGATTTTTATAGTTTCTTCTTAGATCATTACCATTTTCCACATGTTCTTATTTATAGGATATAAAATTTTCCCTCCATAATTCAAATTTATTTTCATATATCTTTTTATAGTGTTTCCATACACAATTTCCTTGGGGTGTTATAGATTCCTAATGTGAGAGGTGATCAGAGATCCATGATATTGATTCATTTTGATGCGAGGAATGATTATACTTTTAATATAGGTAAATTGTTTATTCTCTTATTTATTTACGAGAAAATATAAATTGAACATTGTTTACTCCAATATATAAAATTGGAACTAACTTAATTAATATTAAATCAAAATAATGAATGAAACTATTTTATGTTTAATGATCACAAGCATTTTCTTCCCACTATGATAAAGGTTTTCCTCTAATTTAGATTGATAGTTTTATATATATACTATGTTAATCTATAGGATATTGTTATTATGATATATTGTTTTTAGTATTTTGGAAATTGGTAATGAATGCAATTTCTAGGAATAATTGTATGTATTAATAATTCAAATAAAATGTATTTTTATTAAATTTTACATTTCTTTTAATTTTATGGTAATCAAATTGATCCATGATTCATGTTAAAGTTTATATGTTATAACATGTGTTATGGGAATTGGATAAATAATTTTAATCTAAAATGGATTTTAATATGATTAATGTTTAGATGTATAATAATGAGAATTATATTCTTTAATGATATTTAAAAGTGTAAAATGAATAAATTAGTGTTTAACTAATTTAATAGCTTATTCTTGATGATTACATAGGTTTCCCACTATTAAAATATAGGATAATTGAGTTTTTCAATTAAATATGGAGAAAAAAATTATTTTTTTATATAGTTAATTGTTTGGTATTGAGAGATATGGTTTTTCTGTAATATTTGGATGCCATGTTTTGGTGGTCATGAGATCCCATTTCATGTGAAGGATTAATTCCTTGTATTTAGGTCCTAGATTTACCTTCAGAATATGTTTGTTTTTTAGGTGCTTCTATGTGATCTGGATATAATCCTTGTGATGTGAATATAACCTATTATTTATAATGATATATAGGTGTAGAGGCCTAAGTTTGTGATATCATTTGATGCCTTGGACTATGAGATAAATGGTGATATTCGTGCTGGTGTTAGGGATGAACCCATAGATTATAAAAAGGGATGAATATGGTCTTACTGATTGATATAAAAAAAATAAGAATCTTTATATAGAATTAATATTTTTAATAGATAAATGGATGAGTTTATATTTATCTATATTTAGTTTCCAATAACATGAGGTAGTTGGATATGATTGGTTATTCATCACTTTTTTGGTAGCATAGGATGTTTTTCTAGAGTAATTATAATAACTGAATAATATTAATGTTTCGTAATTTGTTAACACATGGGGTTGGTTCTTCTGGGAATGAAAACATTTTGATAATATTGAGATTTCGTGGACTCTATTGGATTATACTGAGAGGAAATGTACTTCACTTGATGATAATTAAGTGCGGATTAAATCAATATTAACTTTTTGTTTAATGAAATATAATTTGAATAAACTTAATTATTTAATTAATTAATGAAATGTTAAATTCATTAAGAAATAAGTAATTTAATTAATTATTTATTAAATGATTGTGTTCTTATAAGACATCAAGTCCCTTGTAATGGAAAATGGCTATCCAAGTGATGGTAGATACAGTTGAGTGTAAAACACAGTTATTTGTATTATCTAATTGTAATATGTATATATTATCCTATACGTTTTTAGATTTCTTATTCTACCCCACATATGTCGGTAGGGGAACTAAAACATAGTGGACTATAAGATGGTGTTTTCCCAAGCATCTTGATGGTGGGGATGGTTGGATGACTAACCCTTATGTCCCGACTCTCTTATCTTGGAAGTATTATGTGCTAGCATGGACCAGGGATTGTTTTCCCCATATATATGTTCCAATCAATGTAATGTATTGCGTTTTTTACACACATCTATATCAATATAGATTAACAAATTATTATTATTTGTATGATGAGTATATGTTGTTCTAGCTTGATTTACGTTAGTCGGTGTATTAGTTGTGATGGCTTACGGTTTAATTCCAGAGGCATGTCACACATCACAAAGGATTTGATGGATCGAAGAAACTTCTTGATAACTATTTAGATATGTGGAAAGGGATGATGTGATAATGTGGTTTATGAGATTCATGTTGTGATACTTCTCCCAACTGGCATCAGGCTAGCACAAATTGAAGATAGATAGGTTAGGATGTGCGACATTGTGGTAGAGTGAAAACCCATTTGGGAATAGATATTAGGGTACCGTTCTTGTATTATTATTACTATATATGATCCCTTTTATGCAATACTAAGTTAAATATTTCCATGGTGGGGCTGGGAACATTTTATACTGGTTTTGAAGGCATTTTTTTCCTAGTTGTTCACTAGTCTTTAAAATGATTTCATAATATCTTTCATGAGAGGAACTAAGGATGATCTTATTGAGTATACTTTTATTTGAACCCCATTATTATATAAAGTATTTTTTGTTATAGAAGAAATATTTTATAGATAAGGAAAGATTTTACATTCTTGTGGTTTTGTAGGATTTATTTGGGATCGATGGTCACTGTCAATTTTACCTTTTTGGAACTTCTAGATTTTCTTTCCAGTTGTTTCTATTTTTTAATCCATTACATATATGTAATTGGGTTTTAATATATATATATATATTCTGTGTATTATTTTTTAATGTATATGTATTTTCTCTCTCTTCCATGTGCTCTCTTAAAGGCTAATGCCTCCAATTTTTTGTATTATGTACCCTCATTCTATTTTCAATCTCGAGCCCTACTAGATGTGGGTCCTAGGATGGAACTATATTATTTCACCAGTTATGAACCTATTATGGGCACTCTTTAGGGGTGTGGATCCTTTAAGAGTTGTATCAAATGAAAATTTTGAGGCATAAGGAAGGGTTTAGAGTAAAATACAAGTGATACTGCATGGGTTGGTTGGGAAATGATAATAGAAAATGTTGGAAACAATTGCAAAAAAAGGAGAATGGATGAGAAAAATCCATTTTCCCCTGACGACATGACATGCAAGCCTTTAAATTAACTAAACCTACTAAAAAATTGTAATTGATTATTGGGTAGAGACCTAGGAAATGATCATGCACCATTCTTCATTAAAATAGTGTTTGAAATGGTTAGACCATTGGATAGGTAAAATTTAAAAGAATAAGGCGAAATAATTAAGTTGTTAATCATAATTATTATACATTACAACTTTAATAAAATCAATATTTTTATTATTCCTACAACCACTTCTATATGTATACATCTCTATCATGTTCAAACCAAATATGTTCAGTATGATGTGACAATAGTTTGCCACACAGTAGAGGTTGATGGTGATGAAACGTGGAGGGGGACACTATGAGTGTTTTTATTTCATAGAAGTCAGATGTGTGAGGGATCTATTTCTGACTCCATAATAGATGAATAGTTAGAAATGGGTGATATAGATTTTATTTAATTATATTTTTGTAAGTATCATATGTTGTAATTTTCTGGGATGATGTTTCATGGGGCAATGAGGTATTGGTGGATCTTGTCCCTTTGGGATCATAAGGGGTCTGGAGTCTCATTGGTGATTTTCTGAGACCTATTTTAAGAATATATTATATTTTCAACTGTGAATTCAAATAGTCACTAGGAGTTTATTACCCTTCTATGGGAGAGTTATAGTGTGTGGGAGTTCGATATGCATTTTAGGACACTTATTTGTTTTAATCTAGACCTTTTTCCATATGAGGATCTACGAAATGAAATTATATGGAGGATTGGAATCAATATATCTAGTTCCATGTCACCTTGTTCATGTTTTCATAAAATCTCATGGTGATGGTATTAGCCTAGGTTATTGAGTGGACACTAGCTATAACTAGGTCATAATGGGATTGTAGTTTTTTTTGTTCCTCAAAAATCATATATGGGGACTAGGTAACCAGTTTCCCTGATAGAAGAGATTTTGATCATCTATTTGTCGGTATTAACCTTAATAATTTGATTTCACTAGGGGTGGAGACACTCATAATATTTTCATAAGATCATACATGTGTTTTTTATGGGGAGTATGAGATAATTAATGGAAATAATGAGCAATATTTTTGAGCAATAAGTGTACACACGGTTTTCCACTTCGAGTTTATCTATCAGTTTTAGATTTTCACATAGCAGTATAATGTTCCATCATGGAATTAGTATAGAAGATATGGGGAAGTTATAAGATATCATAAATATGTACCTTTACCTCTAAGATTAGACTATGATTGTGTAGGTTGTCATCATTAGGTCCAGTGAGTCCATATAGCTGGTTGTGGTCAACTTTATTCTCTATCATTCTATTACTTTTTGAGTGAAATTTGATTCGAGGTACCCTTTTCTTATTTCCTACTTGGGTAAAGTTTTTTTTTATTCAGGATTTATTAAATTCTTCATATTAACTTCCTTAGTTCATTCATTAGGACTTGAGGTGTATAGAGGACCCATGCCCCTATCATTGACCACAATAGTTAGAGGTGAAGCATAATTTTATGAAAAAATTAGAGACTATGAGATAGTTTTAGGAGAACATTTATTATTTGTAGACTTCCTTGTTTTATTGATACAACCATACAATATCATCCCTATTATGTATGGGATAAATTTAGTAAAGGATATTTTGGATTGATTCTAGAGGAAGGTTCTATTCAATGATGTTGATGGTGAGTATGTAGTGTTAGTTTCAAGAGTGAGATCCTTGGATGGGTCAAATATGTGTTCTTTTCTTATCTTCCATGAAGGAAGAAATAATTATGAGTATTTAAGGGTTCAATTGATGAATCATTCCTGTGTTTGGGAAGAGTACCCTGACATTTTTTCTAGAGGATTTTGTAGAAATACCCCATAATGGGATATCAATTTTGGGATTGAGCTACAACCTATAATTTCAATAATCTCAATGTTTATATATATGATTATTCCTTCTAATTTGTGAGAGCTATACACATAGATTGTTGATCTGTTGTAATGATTTTTTATTCATCAAAATGAGTTACCCTAATTATACAAATTTTGATCGTGAATCCTCTAACATCCATGAATAGAATGGATCAGGAATTCTAATAGACTAACTAGTATTAGGTAAATTTTTAGTTCTAAAATAAGAGATTGGTTAGTGCTCGTGTCCTTTGTTTTCTAATAGTGGGAGTTTATTTAGAGGTTTTTGTGATGATTCCTGTCATGATTTTCATTGTGTTATTGTATAGTGGAGATCATTTGTATCGTATGGATCTCAACACTTATGTCCCAGGAATCATAACATTTCAATCCATGGTCTAGAGTTTATAGAAGTTTCTTTTCCATGAATTTGTGGTGAAATTACCTCATCATCAAGTGTTTTTTGGGTATCACTAATAATAAAACATGATATATGTATTATTATATAATGACATGAACTTGTGATAGTGATGGTGGAAGGATTTTTTGTAGGATTATGATATAAATATTTCATATTCTTCACTAAAGATCATGGTATTTCGGATATATTGAACATGAAGAAATGTAATTCTATTTTTTGCGAACTTGTGGATTCATATAGTGTGATATAAGAGCTCATATTTATGCTTATTGATATGGGAGAGGTCGGTGGAAGGGTTTTTCTTTTCTAGATAATAGTGCAGTAACCTTTGGCTTAGTATGTGGGTAAATCCTAGCTAGGGGTCTCTGAGGAGGAAGTATAGATATACTAAGTTGTACTTGGTGACTCCCCTAATGGATGTTCTAATAATGGAAAACATCAACTATTATTCTCGGTGAGGCTTTTCTCTCCTTAGGCAATTCATGAGACTATTCTCCATGAGTTCCTTATCACGCCATTGGTGGTATATCCTGGAGTTACAAAGATGTATTGAGTTATAAGAGGTCAATTTTTAGGGAATATGTTTAAGCATGAACTTTAAAGTTTTTGTCTCTATGTTTATTCTTCTAGAAAGCGATGGTTGAGCATAATGTTAATAGGTTTTTACTATACCCATTAGATGTTTCCATATGTAATTATGATGACATATCAATCAGCTTAATTATTAATTTCCCTAGAGATCAAGAAGTTTTTTATTCATTATGGGTGATATTAGATCTATTGATGAAATTAACCAACATTATATTGGTTAAGAAGTCATGATTATTGGATTTTTTTTCATGTATGTACCTGGAAGAGGTGGTGAGGATCCACATATTGAGTCAAATTTTTTATTTTAACATTTTCTAACATTGGTTTTGGAAATAAAAAATGCACATTGCGAGTAATATATTAACCAATTTTTACATTCCTAGTTCGGTGAATGTTCTTGTAAGATAGATAATTTTCTTGACAAAGAAATATATGTGTTTTAGAAAAAATTTATTTTTAATTGGATGAATCTATACACGATATATATTTAAAATTGTTATCCGATGATGATATATACAAGTCCAAAAGTCAAAGTAAAATTAATTTCATAAAAAATGTTATATAAAGACAATTGAAAAAACAGTTATTGGATGGATTCTAACATGATCTCTAGATGAAAAGTTCTATAAAAGTCATTTGAAGAAATATTATTTCCCTGGATATAAAATTATTATTCTGCAAGATTAAATCCAATGACACTATATCATTTTATAAATATGATGAACACCAAACATAATATCACTATAGAACATTTCATTTGAAGGATGAGTTTATATAAAGATATTATAACTAACTATGAATACTATGGAATGTGATCATTGGAGGTTTAACTATAAATAGTTGTAGAATTCAATGAGAAGGAATATTGTTTTATCATCAGTGATCTAAGATTTTTTTATAATTATTTTAACATCTTGAGACATTGAGTGACCCTTTATTATTATAGGGTAGATAGATTCTACTTAGGGATTCATGTTTGTAAGAATATTTGTAAATTCGTAGAGTTTGTATAAGTTTTAAATTCTTTATCACATATGATGTAATAGAGGTCTTCCAATGACACTAAGATATAGTATATCTGATCTTACTGATTGAGGGTTATTGTCACTAGGGAACCATAGTATTCAACAATTTTTTATTGATGGATTAATTTCTTAAGGAAGATATACCTTTATAGTTTCGTTAAAAATATGGATACAAAATGTCTAGATTATATACTTCATTATAGAAAGTCTTTATATCATGTATTTTTGTTATATAACTTTTTTATGTTTTCCAAGCCATTTTTATAAAGTTTCACATCTCTGGTTTGTACATGTATGTATTTCCATTAAACATGTGTTTACGGAAAATTTTATCTTTAAATATTTTTCATAATTTTGATTTTATAAAGTATAAGAAAAACTTTTTTTCAAAATGATTTAACTTAGTCAACATATATCTATATTATTTGTCTACATATGGAGGTTATAAAGATTAGTAGAATTATTTTATTAAATAATATCCCCCTTTTATGGTGTTTCAATGTTATCTTATGATCTAAGACCATGGATTCTTAAGGATGATCATCTATAATCAGGATCCAATTTTTCCGCTAAAATGATGATAGGACTCAAGTATGCCTTTGGATCTCAGTTTTCGCTTAGAACATATATTCATCCACAAACTATTTTTCAAATAAATAGGAATTTCAAGACTTATAAAGTCATGTCAAGTTCATGTGTCATGGATTTTAGAGCTTTGTGGATAATCCACTTTCCATTGGTTGATTTTTCATTCTATAATAGTTTTCACCCAAACATTTTTATAACACCATTTGATTAATTTTACCACTAACCTTTCCATTCTTAGTTATGCTAGAATGGGGTTAGAGAGTCAACAATATTTGGGCCCAATTTACTACATAACATGATAGAGGCTGTTCATGTAAATACGGAGAGGATAACGGTAGTGTAGGATAATTGTAAGTCCTTTTCTTGGAAAAAAAGAAGACCTATAAATTTTGAAATTGGAGATCATGTTTCTATGAATTCGACATCTTCTTTTTTTCAATGAATACAAGGTCAAGAGAGTACTCTTTCTCTCTAATATTTTAGTCATTTCTATGTGTTGGCTCATATTGGAGTCATGGAGTATTGGGTATAAATTCCCCCATTAATCATATATATACATACTTTTTTTTACAATACATACCTCCTTAAATACGTTCATGAGGACTCTAACATGATATATTAGGGTTATATTGATTTTAATGATGTATAGAAATTTGAGGATCATCAAATAGAGATCTTGGATAGTCAGGAGAATTTGTTTTAGGGGCATGTTATTTACCTGGTCCATGCCTTTTGGTACCATGGTTGCATGGATGAGAGTACCTGAGAACCCAATTGTTTGATACACACTATGTACATGGATATTTTTATTATAATTTTTCTTTTATTAATTCATGTTTTTGATGTTGAAACCTTTCTATCTTATAAAAAGGGTTTTTCTTGCAGATTTTTGTAGCCATGGTCTCATCTGACCGGTATCTCCTTCATGAGAGGGTTTTGGATATGGTTTCTATTATTTCTTAGTTTCGTGATTTTTAAATAAATAAAGGTGTTTGATATCTTATGATGGTGAGATCCTTACAAGGTATCTCATGGGGTGGTTGTGTAGACAACTCATTTTATATATTATCTATTTAGGTTTGGTTTAGAATTATTGAGGATGCGAATCATTTGAGAGGTTTTTGATATAAGGGATATAATCATGATATCCATTTAATTGTAATTTTTTTGGTGTTGGAGGATCTAATATATGGTCCCATTGTGTTCATGGGGAATTTAGGGGATAGGAAGTGTTCCCCTAGTATTTTAAGTAGGGATGTGATGTGGTGGAAAGGGACGCATCATATGCTAGTCTTTTATGGTGTGGTATTAATGATGTAGTGTAGGGTATTTTGGTAGGATAAAATGTATAAAATACTTATTATGATATTGTTATGGTGTAGAGAGGTGTCTAAAACAAAGGGTGGGTTACTTCTTAAGCACTGATCGGTTGTCTGAACTGTTTTAAGGAGGATGTGACATGTAGTGTTTAGAGCTTTTCAATGTTTTAAGGGGGTGGTTGTAGTGTTGGTTATATGTTTTTCCATAGTCTCTCACCCTTGAATAAACAAATATATTTAGTGGAGTGAGGATAGGTATTCATATTCCTCTTTGACAATGGAGATATTGTGTAGTCTCCTTCTATTATGTCGTAGTCCTCCAATTTTTCAATAGGCTATGACATGGTCCTATGGGATACACAATGGTCTTATAGAAATTAATTTTTCCTAAAAATAAAATTGAGGTAGTTAACCCAATTTTTCTCTTATCTAATTTACTCAACCCATAGGGACCTTGAATATCTTTGTAAATTGTTTTTAATCCCCTCTCGTTCAGATTCAAGACATAGATTATAGAGATCAATTCATGGAAATTTGATGTATGTTATACCACCATTAATTATGGGTTCCTCTTGTGTTGATCTCATTTTCCACCTATTATTGTCTTTATGCTATGTAATTTGATCTCCATAATTATAATGATGTTTCCATTGTTTTTTCTAATATACTAATTGTAGTAATCCTAGTATTATCAATATTACATCATTGTATATTTGATCAGATATTCACAACATTCATTAATTCTAGTTTGAAGAAAAATAATACTTTTGAGGTTTGTGAATCATTTTTTCTTTTATTTATTTATGTTCAATCATAAATTTTTCTTGTTTTAGTGATTTTTATGTATGTTTAATTACCCAAATATAGATTAAAAAATGGAGTTATATTATGTTTAGAGATCACATGTTGTGGCTTCCCACCGTGATAATAGTTTGGATCTTATTTTAAAAAACAGTGTGGTATCTATAAAATTATTTGTATACCATGTTTTCATTCTATAATTATCATGTTATGTTGATTAAATTTTTAATTAATATAAAAGTGGTAATTAATTGTTTTCCTTTAGAACTTAATGTAGAGGTATGTCTAGTAAATATGGTGGTTCTTATAATTTTATGTTAATCAAATTGATTCATTATTCTTGAAAAATTGAATATGTTATTCCATTTTATAATTTAATTGGATAAATATATTAAATATATAATTATTTTTAATGTGATTAATTATTTCATAAATGATAATGAATTTTGTTTTCCTTAAAGATGCTTAAAGATAAATAATTCTAAAAGGACTGTTTTACTAATTTATTAGATTTTTTTAACTGATTTCATAGATTTCTCACAATTGTTACTTGATATAATTATATTTTTTAACTCAAGATGGAATGTGAATTTATTTTTTGATGAATATAATTGTTTGGGTTTGTGAGAGCCCATTTTCTTCTATAGATTGGATGCCTTCTGTTGTGGTTCGTGAGACCCCATTTGTATGTAATGGATAAATGTCATATTTTAGGTCCTATACTACCCTGTAGACAATTAAAGGTTTTTTAGACCTTCAATATGGCCTAGATATGAGACTTGTGATAAGATATAATCTTAGGATGGCTGATGTGATATTGGTGGGGAGTACCAAGGTTGTGGTAGTAATTGATTCATGTGACAGTGGAATGCATGGTGATATTTATTTGTGTTTTTTGGATTCAACTAAATATTATAGAATGGATGAAGTCTAGTGTTACCCGTTTATATACATAAGTGTGGTATTCTTCCTTATGAATGAATTTTTGTAATGGATGTATAACTAGGTTCTAAATTAACTTCATTCATTTCCCCACCACATTGGGAATCTGGATGTGTTTTTTTATGCATCTATAGTATGGACTATGAAGATGTTTTGCATGATTACATAAAATGATGGACTATTAATAATGTTTAATAATTATTTTAACGCATGGGTTTGGTTCATCCTAAAATTCATAAAATATTTATAATCATGAGATAATGTTCACTTGATTACCTAGAGGGTAGGGACTACGCATAGGGATAATTAAGTGTGGTTTAATTCAATGTTAAATATTGGTTAATGGAATATAATATGAATAATGTTTATTAAAGAAGTAATTAATTAGACATTAAATTATTAAAAATTCAATAAGAAATTTAACTAATGTATTCTTAAATTATTGTGTGCTTATAGGATATCTAGTGCCTACCATAGAAGTCTGGTGTCTGAGTGATAATAGTTGTATTTTAGATAAGGAATAGTTTATTCCCATATTGTGGTTGGGATATATATCATATCCTATATATTTTTTGATTTCGTATGCTACTACATCCATTTCAGTAAAGATACTGACACCCATTTAACTCTGGGATATTTTTTCCCCCAATATCTCAGTGGTGGGGATGGATGGTTGACTACCACCTCTGGATCCACTCTCTTTTTTGGTTGTATTATGTGATGACATGAATGGTGGTTAGTTTTACATATATATTTTTTTATAGGTATGTATTTTTATTTATTTATTTTACAGACGTGTATGTACAAATATAGTATATATTGTTTATTATAGGTTTTATTGGTATAGGTTGTGATAGATTAAGGCATCGTACATGATGTAACTTCTCTGATGGGTTGAGGTATAATAATCGAGGTACAATACTATTCATATGGTATGTGTATGATCCTATAAATCACATGGATACTATATATATAGATGTAATTAGATGATGAGACAATGTGATTCTTAAGACGCATGGTGTGATGCATAGATCAGGTGGATTCGAGATGGATTCTTTTGGAGAGAGATGGATATGACGAGAAACATTGGGGAAGAGTTAAAAACAAGTGCGGAAGTGGAAATGAGGTACCCCTATTGTTTTATAGTCATAATATATGATCAATTTTAAGTGATACAAAGTGATAGATTGGAATGGTGAGTGTGAGAGGATAATATACCAATTTTTACGATGAGTTAGTTTCATTTTTGTTTACTAGGATTTAGTATGGTTTCATTGTATTTTTCTTGAGAGGGACTAGGGAGATTCCTATTTAGTATAATTTTTTTCTCACAACCTGAATATATAAACAATTTTTCATTCAGTAGGATAATATTAGAGAACATGTTCTTTTTTACTAGATCATGGTTTTGTATAAGCTACTTAGGGTCTGTGGTCGCTACTGATATAACATTTTTTGTACATTGTAGTTTCCTATAACGATTTATACATTTTTTGTATAGAATTAAATTAATGTAATTAGGTTTTCATATATATGTATGTATATATTCTATGTTAGGATATCATTTTTTTATATGTCTTAACTCACTCATCCTCATGTTCTCATAAAAGTTATTTTCTACCATTTGAAGGTATGATATACCATCAATTATAGTGGCAAACTCGATTCTGACTAGAGGTGGGACTAGAGTTATCATCATATCATTTTCCTCATTGGTATCTCTAGAGGAATATCATTTTTGTATAAAGGTCATGAAACAATTTTTTTAATTATTGTGAAATTTTTTTAAATTCTATCTCATTTCTTTTTGAAGACATGGGCAATCAAGAGTTGCTTATATATCAAGCGCCAATGAAACTTCATTAATATTTTTCTCTAAAGCTCATTAATATCAACTTCAGTATTAGTTAATATGTGGATTGTAAATTCTATTTCAATATTATTTATATAATCTCATGTGGTATCTTAAATAAGCATCATGATGTTCTTAACTCAAAAGAACAACACAAGCATCATTATATTTCCATTTCATGAGAACAAAAAAAATAATAGTAACTACATTTCTCAAGGTTCCTTGATATTCACTTTACATGGATGAAGATAATATTTTTTTTATATTATTCTTGAATCACACACTAATCTCTGAGGTCCTGGTGTTTATACCATGAAGGAGTAACTCTTACGTCATCATATTCAATTCCATCTTAATCAGATTCAAAATCTAGAAAATTTAATTTTCATCTCGAATAACATCAAAAAATTCATAAGTGTTGAATATTTATGCTTGGTACTATGAAACATCATGTTGGGTAATGATTTAATTTTAAATACATAATTATTGTGATATAATAATTATGAATAGCTAAAAAATACTTACTCTTTTTCCTTTGTCAGTTCCCATCCAACTTCAAAGACTTTTGATGGGATGTGAAGCAATAAAATAATGCATTAATATAAAATAAGTCTTATAATATGTGGATTTATACAATGGAACTCAAATACTTATGATCCCTATAAGACATTTCAACTAGGGCTTAAAGACTAATGTTGTGCATTAATGAATTATAATCATAAAGCCAAGAAATGCATTCATAAAATAATCATTTTACATGAACACCAAAATGAAGACTTCTGTAGATATCTTTGAATGAAATCCAAATTGATTTGAAATTATCAACATTTCCCCAATGATGGAAATTTTATCCCACATTTTATATATATTCATCTAGGTTTGGCAAGAAAATTGACACTATATTCCCTATATACATGTTATATCCCCACCCTAGGTCTAACCTACATTCCCAAGAGGGTAATCAGTCTAATTACTATCCATATTGGCCAACCCATGTTCTTTTAGTGCGATGTTTCATCACAAAAACATATCATGGGAAATTAACGAACGGTTCACCCATCAGGATTATAATCCAGGACAATCTCATTTAATTTTAGTTTTTTAATCAGGTACGCAACCAAAAATAAATAAACACATTATTGATGTGGGTGGTATCATTTATAAATTTAACCATTCAATTTTTTTTGTGTTACATTTAACTCCCTTTTATAGAATGGTTTGGATCATATTGAGGATAAACAAATTGAGGGCCTTGAATCAATTTGGGATAAATATTTTTCATTTTGTTTCTATTATCACTTTTAATTCCTCTATCACTTATTATTTGAATGATTCCATATTCTTTTTCACCTTTTGTAAGAAATTCTGTTCATATAATAGTAAGTCAAAAATAAAACCATGATTTAATGAGGTTTCCATCCAGTATACATGCCTAAGTCCCCAATTTTTAGTGGTTATTATCCCAATAACACATATCATTCGTTTTATTAGAATCTAAATAACAAAAAAGAATATGACTTTGAACCTATTATCCTGGAATATAAATGATATAATGAAAGCCTACTCAATAATGAATAAAATATAATATGTCCGCGTACCCCTTCTGAGGTGGTAAAAAATATTGATCATGTACTCTTCAATAAAAACCAATAAAATCAATTCAACTTATAGTGACTGTAATAATCAAATGGATGCTTCAAATAGAAATATTATAAGGGTAGTTTCAGATGTGCAGTAATTAGGAATTATTCATCTACTTCATCATTCATAGTAATATCAAGATGTTTCATACTGATATTCTCATGATTTCCCAACACACAATAGCAATAATTTTTAATTATATAATCTCTCTTTTTTCTTCTTGGTGTAGAAAATACTTCTTTAAATTAATTTTAATGTAATGTTAATATTATTTCTAGGAAGAAAAATAATTCACAACTTATCAATATCTCTCAATTACATCAAAGGAACATCGTTCATGTTATTCATTTTAATATCATGAAATCCCTAACTCATATCAAATATTATGATTAATATTTTATTTTTTCTCACTTAATATTCAACAAATCCAATTTATTAAGTGTTTATATTTGTGTACGCATCTATTGTTATTAGTTTTTCAAAACAATAAGTTCAATTAATCATTAATGGGATCATACATGAAGTTTCCATCACATTCGACTATTTATGCACAATACTAATTTTCTATGTTTTGACTCACCCTCCATGCACAATAGTATATGATCAGTGTAATCATTATCCATTATATTTTCATAAGTATAATATAACATGGATCCTTCTTCTACATATATTATCTTCAAGTAAAATTATGTTCATAGATCTCAAATCACTCCACATGAGATTAAAAATATTTACAGGTCTCCCATTCCCATGACTATTTCATGCAAGGATCATCATTATGCAGAAACATAGTGTAGGGATTCTTATATCATAAAATAAAAACGTTTATAGAACTTATTCAGGAAATATTTTAGACAAGGACCTTATTTTCATATATGAATAGTCACATGAAAATCTCCATCATGTTGATGTAAATTTGATGCTTTGTGGATTCTCTATTTTTTAGAATGAAAAATGGGAGATATCAATTATTTCAGCAGAACACTCTATCTTGGTATCTAGGTATATATAGAGGAGAATCAACATGTAAAATTATATTTTTACTCCATGTAGAATACCCAATCATAGTGAAAAATATCTTTTTTTCTTCACATGATTCTTATTATAATCTGGTCTCCTTGTAAATTACCTTTCTCATCCTATATTCTTCATTTGAAAAGGAATGACTTATGTGCATACAATAGAAATATCATTCCTTAACATTAATCCATTTTGACATCAATGGATCACTATATCTCCATATAATCGTCAAAAAAATTATATTTTATTAGAATAATATCATGCATGAACGAAATTTATTTCTAACAAGATATTGACAAGAACATGTGAGTTTCATTATTTTACTATGATCAAATTATATGATTCATGATGCATGGTATGATCACCAAATTTTTCTGATCATTGAACATAATTTTTTTTCAATTTATTGATATAAATACAATGAATGTATAGATACTATATAAGCATTGGATTTTACATGATCGGATGGTGTTGGTTATGTCAATATATTTTTTAGGAGAGTTATAGTACCCACATGCTTCAAGATCCCACATCGGGTTTCTAGTTGTTCATGAGATAAATTTTTTTAATTTTCGTGCCATTTGATGATTGAGCTAGTAGTATGGTTCAGTAACCATGACACATAGATTCAAAACTTCTCATGGGTCATATCACTCCCTTGTGTGGCCCAGAGACACTATGTACTCCCTATGAAAGCTCCATATGTGTCAATTTCTTACCAATCACACCTTCCACCAAATGTGGATAGTTTGATCCTCTCCCATGGTCTTGACCCCCGGGGTTGACATGTGTGGTTGAGGGGGTAATCAGTTTCTAAGGTCTAGAACATTTTATGATAAATACCTATTCATATATATATATACATAGTAATTAATATGTGTATCCAACAAACTGAAATAATTTTTTAAAATAATAGTTAATGAAAATACAAATTTATTTCTATTTTTTGTGTAACCTTGAAAAACCCCAATGTAATTAAATATTCTCATGGTATTCATTAAAATATTCACTTTGGTAGTTGTAGTAAAAAAACATAATCTCCAAAAAAATATTTCATATGTTTATAAAATTATGAATAATTCCATAATAATTATAGTTATATGGATAATTATTCAAGAATTAAATCCATATCCATTAAAATATTCCAAAATAATTATCCAAGCATCACCACCTCATCACGAAATATGATCTTTTATCCTCTATATATTGCACTCATATTCAAAAAAAATACATAGGATATATAGTAAACATCTGATTTATTCATCTCGTACAATATATATTGACATAAATTGATCCAGCACTTAATAAATATTTGGTAAAAAAATATAAAAAAATTCATAATTTAGAATCTTTAATCTCCCCATTTGAATTGTTTTTCAATTCCTAATACAAATTAAATCTAAATATGTTCCTTAGATTTTCAAATAAGATAGAATTATTCTTTCCACGTTGATCCTTAATATTTTCATTTTCATCTCCCCCTCCATATAGATAAAAAATTCAAATTACATGATAGAGGATGGTATCATTTTATTATGAAGAAATGTGCCATTAATTATTCCAGTATATGTCTACATGAGATATCCCATTGTAGAAGACAACCGGAAAAATAGTAGACATCAATGTTGTCTAAGTTTAATTCATAATATGGTACTAACTAATATAAAAAAACATATTTCTGTACCTATAAATTATTTAACTATTTATAAGTTGATTTTATTTTGTTGATACCACCTTATAAACTATATGTGGGACTTTTCTAATACCACATGTTGATAAAAGGTTCACAAGAAACATTCATCCTAAAACTAGATCACTCATCTCATCTCAATGATTAGAATCTTTGAAGTATACATTATAGGTAATATTTAAGAAACCAGTCATATAACCTTTTTATGCTTGTTTTGTTCTAGTCATTTATTATTTTATGATCTCACCCTTAACTGCTAAATTCATGTCACTTTTGTGAATAAGGATTAGAATGTTGTTCAACATACATCATCAATGAGTCCTTAAACAAGTTCATTCAACAGATATCAGGTTATAATTAAATGTAATTCTCCATGAACATCAGTAGATACTCTCACTTAATGGATGTTCTATATCTTAAATTAAACAATATGAATCATCTTATAAATTGTAATTTGGAATTAAAATTAATGTAAATTCCAATGGTTTTGATCACATCCATGTGGTCAACTCAGATTCATTGATCATCTATACTAGTTTGATCATATTCCTAAAAATTGTACATTGATATTTTACATCAAAATAATCTTTAATATATAACCAAATAGATCAATCCTTTAAAATGGCTTCGATTAAGCTCTTAAATAATATTAAAACCCATAGATAATGAAATAAAATCTCTTCAAATTTGTTCATCTTAGGATTATGGGCATCATATTCCATTCCGTTCATGTAATGAAAAAATGATGTCGATGGGAATAAGGTAGATCACTTTTCCTATTGAGTGATAGAAACAAGGATCAAAATTATTTCTCAACTCCAAGACCAATTTATTTTCAACTCCATGTTATGGTGAACTCTTCATGAAATATCTAATTTGATTTTTATCATTCTTAAGAACTGTGAAATTTTTATATTCTTCAGTAATTACATTGTTTATAGTTTTCGTAAGAAAATTTTCCAAAAAGTAATCTTAATACCCATGTTCTTTCTTAATATTTTCCCACATATATTCTTGTGGATGAGTAATGAATGGGAAATTATCTTAGATGTTTCTAGCATTAAAAAACATTGAACAGATAATTCTTTTGATTTTATTATAACTATATATAAACAACCTAACATGAAAATCTATTTATTCATGTGAAATTTTTTAATTTCCTTTAGAATATGATATCCCCTACTATATTTTTAATTTTCTATGCTCAATTAATAATATCTTGAAAAATTCTCAGTATGTTATTTTGAATATGCACAAGATGATTAATATATCTCTATGTATTAAAAGGTGTTCTCTTTACCACTCTAGTATATTTAGTTTACACATTGACTATTATTTCCCTCAATTGACTAAGTTATATTCCCCTCATTATGATATCCATGGGCTGCTTAATGTGACCCATGGTGTGACCTATTATTCCATATAGAATAAAAAATCTATATTTGGTGCAACAACCTTATTGTTTTTTTAGGATTATGTGGAGTATCAGCCTTATTATGATTTCCAACCAAGGATAACTTTCATATCATCTTTATAACCTTCTTTTTAATGTTATCTATGGATATTTTATCTTAATTAATTCCAAATGGTTCCTTATCTCTAAAATTCATCTTATATCGTCTTTTATATTGAAAATTTTAGTGGAATTCTTGAAATATTTATACATTTATACCTCAATATAGTGACCAATTAAATTGTAAATATCATAGAGGTTCTTCAAACATCTATATTTTTTAATAGTTATATTAATCCTTTTGTTTTGGGTAATTTTCATCATCATTGCTTTTCTCCCCCTTTATATATGGTTACATATATTTTCTTAAACTAGAATATTATTACATAAGTCAAATTCCTTGAGCCTATATCATTTAAAACACCAATAATAGCCCAAAAAGGATAACATATTTTGAATAATTTTTTTACTAAATTAACAAGGTTGATGTATATGTTTCCATTAACTCTTATTTTCTGATTATTTAGAGGAAGAGATTATTTTACATTTTTTATTATTTTTTTACAGTGGTAGTATTTAGAACATTATTTACTTTATTCATCCACTTTTTTATAGGCCTTTATTTTGAACCTTCACTTTTCATGATTCAATATTTAGCATTAATATTATTATCACTGTTTGATTGTACCTTAATCTTTGAGACTGTGTGATACTGAACATTAGATGGTTTTAATATATTCATTCTATCTGATGATGGTATTTTATGATAATAATCCTACTTATAAATACATGTGGCTATATATTTTTTATTAATATCCATTATTTAATCATTTTGTGAATAATAAAATTTAATATTTTCAAAATATTCAAACTTGAAAACTAATATTATTGTCTTTATATTTAGGATTAACTTATCATCCTCCACTAACATCATCCTTCCTTAAAATTCTATCTTGATATTTATAAATTTATCATCATGCATTTTTTCCTTCTCCTATATAATTTTTTGAAGATCCTTGATCTTTTTTCATTGATTTCAAGTTGATAATTATTTTCATTAATGATGTTATTCTAGTTTTCTTCTAATTCATGGAACAATTATTCAAGCCTATAAATTTCTTCATATTTCTTTATGATTTCTTCAAAATAATCCTTCCCAAAAATAAAACATTATTCCTCAGGATCCTTGATTTTCACACATTTTTTATTAATTTGTTTTGATATCAACACATCCAATCACCCTTTATGCCAATACACTCCCTCCCTTATTAGATTCTACTTCCCGGTAAGGGAAATTATCTTTCATGTTATTCCAAGGAACTGTATTACAATCATTTTTTATGTAATTATCTTCAAAATTTGAGATTTTTTATTTTTCTGGAAATTCTTGGAAACACATATTTGATACCACTTCAACAGAATTTGAGGTAGAACTATTGTCTATTTATTAGGTAGTATAATGAATATAATATATTCTACTCACATGAATAACTTTTCCTGCACAAAAATATTAAGTTGGGAAACTGATTCATCAACCTTCTTTCACAAGAGAGATAACATCTTTACATTTATCACTTTTCTATTTATTCGATTCTTTAAGGTATTTGTTGATATATAGTTCTGATCTATAAAAGATACAACTCCTCCAAATTTTCACTCCATTATGATTTGATAAAATCAATCAGATATTCAACTAGAATTAAATCATATTGTCAAAACAGATTTTGGACATGTCCTTCTAATACAAATGGTTGAGATCACTTTTGAGATGATGACACTAAGAGGTGGGTGAATCAGTGGGATAAATTTTTATCAAAATACATATTTGAGACAATTTTAATTTCTCTTTCACGTATTTAGTGAATGATTCTATTTTACTTTTCAACTAATATTTGAAATGATGAAGACAAAATAGTATTGATAGAATAACCGAGAAGGTTAACAATTTAAACCTCTAGCATGGATAACTATGAGCTTAGTGTTCAGTTTTTATTAACACACCCACACACAACATTACATTTATTATGTTGAAAAGGACAAGAGATTTTATGATCCTGAACCTATTCTCTAGGAACTAACTAGGTATAATAAAAGAGTAAACATTGAATCATAATATGTAGGATATCAGCCTACCCCTTCTGATGTTATCCAAAAATATTGATCATGTTATCTAAAATAGAAACTAATATATTTTCAAGAGATTACTCTAACTGTACCAGCCAAAGGGATGCCTCAAATACAATTATCATAAGGGCTATCTTAGATATATAGAGATTAAGTAGGTTTTTTCTTCTTATTTATTCATAGTAATAGTAATATGTTTTAGACTGATATACTATAAATTCATTGATAAAAAATAATTAAAAATGTAATTTTATTGGCCCTCTATTTTAATTATATGTATAAAAAATATTTAAGAAACTCAATTATATTTCACATTCAATATTATTAAATTCAAGGATAATTTTTCTCAACTCAAAAAATTGTCTCAATTAATTCAATTCTCATCAGGAATATATTTCATGAGAATATAATAAAATCCCTGGCCCATTTCAAATATTATGGTTAATATTTTATATTCCTTCTCATTTATTATTAATTAAATTCATTATGTTCCTTTAGTATGTTTTTATATATATAGATTTTTCTATGTTAGTTAATCAGTTACATTTTTCTAACTTCCCGCTCGATCATTAATGAAATTTCCTTTACCTTTGAGAGTGATTGTAAAACACTCACCATATAAGTTTTGTCTCTCTATCTGCAAACTAAAATAGTTTCATAGTGTACTAGTTCTCCATTAACTTAATGTATGATTCAGAAAATTTATTACCTTCTTCTCTGTATGATAACTTTAAATAAATATAAGTGTGTGCTTCTCAAATCACATAATGATATATTAAAAATATTAATGTGTCCTGTTTTCATAAAAATTTATCAAATTTCAAACATATTTGGGTAAATAAGAGTACATGTATGAATTTTCCCTGAACCCAAAATGTTCTTGTTTCCTATTCTGACATGTGTTTAGTGTGGATCCTTATTCACATATATTAACAGGTATATGGAACTCTCTTACGCATTTTTGGAACCATGAAGATTCATGGATTCTCTTTTTTTAAAAGAAGTGGTTCACCATGTATGATATGATTTTAATATCTGGATGAAGACCCATTCAAATGATAATGATCTAAGATATATCACATGATGTTGATAATATTAATGGTTTCACAGAAATTTATTTTCATGATATTCATTCTTATTTTGAAATGAAACAACGCATGTGCATGAAAGATAAATCACCTACCATATCATGCATTCATTCAGATGAAAACAGGTCATTGTATCACTAATCGGCCTTTATGGTAAAAAATTTCTTAAAATAATCAAATTCATGAATTACATCAATTTAATTCATGCTCTCAAGATGTACTTGAATGTATAATTATTTTGGAATAATCCTAAGTGGTGGTTATTGTTTCATTGACTGACCACTGGAGTGGGCCAATCATCGAATATCATATCCAAGAAATGATTTATGTCCAGAGGATGATGAAAATAATTCGGTTAATTGAGTGGCATTGGATCGTACATGATCAGATAAAATATGTTATTTTCATATATTTTCAGCAGGGTAATAGTACCCACATGCCATGTGATCTTGCAATGATCTTCCACATGTTATCCGATCACATAATAACAATCTCCATGTCATCAAATACTCAAGAAAAATGTGGGGTTCAAAACCCACAACATTGCCACACACCACCCCTATGGGTTATTCCACATCATTTCATGGTGCACAGTCACTCTTCAAACCACATGAATGCTCCTTATGGGTTTTATGCTCTCTTGATCACACATTCCACCTGGAATGGATAGTTTGACCCTCTCTTACATGCATAACCATTAGGTCCCACATGTTTGGTTGAGGGGGTCCTTGGTTACTATGGTTTGACGCTTTTTTAATTAATAAAGTTTCATTTATGTACTTAATAATAACTAGTAATATCCAACCATCACAAATACCACTTCAAAAATAATTCTTTATGAAAAATATAAATGTATTTTATTTTTTTCACGACATTTTAATATCTTCATGAAAGTAAATATTTCTATGGTATTCATAGAATTAATCACATAAAAAGTTTTTGTATAAATATGAAATATACATACACCTCTTTCATTTGTTTAGAACGCTATAAAAATTTCCTTAAATTTTATAGTTACATGACGAAATATTAAATCATGAAATCTATTTCAAATAAATGAATCCAAAACAATTCTCCAAATATAACCACTTCAATTAGAAATATGATCATTGATGTTCCATAGATGGATCTCATCTTCAAAATCATTTTTTGGATCGTGAGTGAAAATCCAATCTATTATTATTTACTAATACTTATTCATATCAAGTGATCCATTTCTCACTAACTCATTAACTACAAATATAATAACAAAAAATGGGGTATCTTTAAGAACAACATCCCATTTTTGGACCCTATATTTTAATCCAAGAAGTTTCACCAAACTTATGGATGGAAACACCTTTGAAATAACTTTTAAAACTAGGCCCCACTAAATGGGTAGTCATATTATCTTTTCTAATATGGATTTTATGCCTTGTCTCACAAGGCTTCACTAGGTTCCCCATAGAGACACGTTTTCCCCTACATTGTGATGACTCGTGTCATCACTATTTGTGAAAATGGTGTGTTTTCTTTTGATATATTCTCATATAATTTTTATGACCACAAAATTGGACTCCAAATATGGTCATTACCATAGGAAAAAAACTTTCTTTAAATACTAGTAATTTGAATTATCATGGAATACGTAGTATTTAATTAATTAAATATTAATTTATTAATATGTGTTCGATAAGTGATATTTATAAAATAATGAATCAAAATTGGATTTTTAATATCTATGTTAGGGCTAGAATAATGTAGTTTTACTAGGTGATGAATAACCTTTTGTTGAGTGAGGAGGTTGGGCCTAGTCTCCTTTTCTTTTTCTACTTTTTTCTCCTTTCTCCTTATTCATTTTTCTCCATATTCCATTTGATGGCTTTTCTTATCACACACATATATGTGGATCCTTCATTTATTTTTCTTTATACAATAAAGGTAATGGGTTATATTATATATATCATGAGAGGAGTAGGCACCATCATAGATCTTAAGACATGTCAGATCATCATGTGGAAGCAGAAGATCACAGATCAGGGTGATGCTTTGGTGGTCTCTACCTATAGGTAAATCCGTTATAATTTTAACCAAAAATAAACTTATTTTTTTAAAATAAAATATGTTACCTACCATTTCATAGGGGTAACGAGGACCCCTAGTGGGTCGATCTAGGCTTAATCTAATAGAAATGATTGTTTTGAGTTGTTTTTAGTGTTTTTGTTTGGAAAACACCTATGTACATGACATACAGCTTAGAGAATAAAAGTATTGTGTTATTCATGTTTGGAGAAGAAAAGGTTTTTGGGACTACAAAACTGGTAATTGGTGAACACACTATGTTGTGGTGAATCAAGATACTATAGGGAAAATGGCCATCATGGGTATATGACTCATACTAGTTCGAGGTACATATGAATTGGTCACGTACTATGCATGGAAAGACCCCATGTTGGGGTATAAGTCAAGATATGTGTATAGGGACCCTGTACAAGAAACACACCATGTACATTTTCATACGCATAATGTAGTAGATGGTGTAGACGCTGAGTGTGGATATGGTACTCGGGTAGATACTCATGTGGGGTTACATGCTATGTACTAAGTGGCACATGTCATGTATTATTTTATATTCATGCAGGTTTCCAAAGTCACATTGCCAAGGATGATATTTGGGGTCACATTCCATGAATCACTAAGTACGCACCATGTGATTTTCCTACCATTACTCATTTTTTCCTATTTTTCTCCATGGTTTTACAATTTGATATGTGAGTTGCCCATTTTGAGCATTTCATCTACATAGATCGTGATGGAGGAATCATTTCAATGTTCAATTCCCATTTTAATATTTTTTTAGACTATGAGAGTATATAACGTGAATTTCCTTGAGTTTTAGTATATGAATCCTTTAATTTGTTGGGTTTTATTATTTTGAGGGAATAGTAGGGCTGTTAGCATGGTGATTGGCATAACACTATTGTTCTATGGTGATATGTTTGGGGTTCTTTTATAAATATTATGGAATACGAGATTGAGTGTTGTATCTAATGAGATATTTTTTCCCTACAAGATGGGAATCCATATTTGAGTAGAGTGAAGTCTAGGTTAGGTATTTGGGTTCATGAGAACATAGTTATTGGAGCATATTGGATGGGTTTATGCCATGATATAATGTCTACAATCATGTTCCATCAAGATATTGAGATGAGCTATTGGGAATCTTAAGGGTTACCCTCTAAGATTTTTTTATTGAGTTATTATTGGTTTGTATATTTAGTTGTTGAAAATTAATATATTTCATGGAATTATTTACATTCCCTTGTGGGTGTGCTTGTATATATTGATGGTTTTTTATTAGTAATATCATCTTATAGTTTTCTTGATGGGGATTAAACCTAAGGATTTTCTTGTCTCGTGGTTCCCTTATTGGGTATTGTATTGAGGTTTTTAGGAGAACCATTTAGAATTATCGTTTTAGTGGGATTGTTATTTTGATACCTTATGGGCATGTTTTTGTTCAGGGATATCAATTGGAGGAAACTAAGGGTTATTTGGTATGTTTCCACACTTGGAATTCCCCATATTTTTCGATGATCTAGAAGAACCCCATATAGGGTACCATTATTTTTCAATGGACATTGGACCATTTGAGGATGTTATATGGGAATGGACATAGTGGTTAGGTTAATAAATGGAGTCCCTAGTATGATTTCACATTATCCTATAACACTATGGGACATGGGATCTCAATGTTTTCATTTGGATCTGAGGTTGGTATTTGAGAGCTTGTGGTTTGTTTTTTGGAAGTCGATATCTAAGGTGCAGGAATAGACACAATTCTCTATTGGATGAGAGTTGATTTGTGAAATTAAATCATCTGTTTGGATGATGGGTTTAGTGGTTGACTATCACACATCTAGTTTTTTTTGGATATGAAACTTGCGGGAATTTTTACTGAGGACGTTTTTTATAGAAGAATACTATTGGGATATCATGGATTGGGTGTTGTCCTTGAGTTGTGATTTTGTTCTCTCCACTTATGGTTTTCTTTGGAGATATAGGCTTAGGGAGGTAATGGTTTGTCTAGATGAGTGTAACCCCCATCATGTTTTGATTGAATATACCAACAAGAACATACATATTAGTGATATATAAATATTCATTGAATAAGGGACTTTATTTTTTACTTATTCCAAATGATAAAGTTATGTAATGTCTATTAGGTTAGTTAAATTCCCATGAACAGAAATATCCAACATTTGATCATAAGTTGACATCTATAATCATTTATTTGATGGTATAGAGAAAATATATTTAAAGTAAGATATGTGATAGGTATACTAAAAATAAGTTCCTTAATAGAATATTTTTGAAAAAAAAGAACTCAAATTGTGGAAATGATGATTGCTTGAAATGATCGAGGATTTTGATTTCTCAAAAGACTATCAGCTAATGAAGGAGAAACATGTAGCAGTCATAATGAGATATAAATATCATGTAGTTATAAATCAACTGATAATTGATAATTTTATAGTGTGAATGTTTCTAGTAAAGGTGGATGTGTTAATTATATAGGAATGATATACACCACTCCTTTTTAAAATGGTTTTGAAACCATATTTATTGGAAAAGATAAAAAGTTTCTAATATAATGTCAATGATTTTCCAACAAAAATTAAATCCATGAATGATGGGATGTGTAAAGAATTATTTTTTGAAGATGAAATTCTATAATATGGAATGAGACTATTCTTTATATATATCATTGTTATGTATGTATATGCCAGAACCAATGCATGTGCTCACCTATGATGAAATATAATTGGAACTAGAAAAATATTATTTTGAAGAGTACATCCATATTCCTGATACTAGAAAAATGATTTGAGAAATCAAACTAATTAGTTGGAAAGTTTTTTTTAGAAAAATCATATAATTTAAGAAGAAATGTGGGAATCGAAATACGTTATAAATAAAAACAACCGTCATTTTAAAAAAAATATCTGTGAAAATTTCAAAGTAGAAATTTTTATAGGACAGTAGAATGTAACACCCAAGCTTCAATAATGGTATTGAAACATTATAAATTAAAAAAATGTAATATAATTCACATTTTAATATTTTTTGTAAAGAAATCTAAAATATGAAAGGTTGAATATTGATTTGGAACATACTTAGTCAAAATAAAAAGATAATTAATTTAAAAAAATTATCTTAGATATAGGCTTTTACGAATAATTAAAAATGTAATATTTAAATATTTCTCATTTAATTTGTAAAATTATTTTATAATTTCAACCAGAAAAAATTTATTGACTATAAATTTTATATATATAAAGATAATTTTATTTGGATGTTAAAAGGGGAAATGTTCCTAAAAAGGTCTTTTAATAAATATTTTTCCTTAATAAGACATATTTTCTATCAATTTTAGATAATTAAAATAATATATAATAATGGATAATTTTAAAAAAATTATTGACTATATATCTAAATATATGAATTTAAACATATCTAATTATTATTACAAATAATATAATTTCTATAATATCATCTTATGTTGTCCAAATACATTCCATGATAACCTTTTTTCGATATGATTTTCAATTTTATTTTTAAATAAACTTTTTATACTTCAAATAATTAGATTTGGTAAAATATATACATTATTTTAAATCTTTATAATAAATATTAACGAACAATATGATCTTAATTTTTTGTCTTAATGAATAGTAAAACAGTAAAAATTAATGAGCATGGTTAAGGTAAAAATGGTTTTACCTGGAGATAATATACTAAGATAAATACAAAAATGAAATAAACAAATTATAAAACACAATTGGATGGTTTTATTTAGATATTATACCTTTAAAATAAAATATGAATCATTTATGATTTATATTTCCATAAAATTTCAATAACATTATTGAAAAACATGGAAAAATTAAAAGTGTGCTACTCACCTCAATTATAAATGGGCACCTCCTCTCCTCACTTATTCACACATATCAATAGATATATCTCTTCTAATACCTTACAAAATATATATCCAATTTCATTATCCACATAATACTAGTTATTTTCTTACCAAAATACCTACCTTGTGGTCCTTAATAAAAGATCCAAATGATGTTCTTCTAAGAGAAGGTAATCATTTTCAATAAGATCATTCTTTTTTAATTCTTCTTTTACCACCTTCAATTATGTCTTAACAATATAATTATAATAAAACCATTACAAAACATATAAATAGATGTTATTATTAATTTAATTTTATATATAAATCCTTGTCTCCATCAAATGGTAAACAAATCCACCACTCAAGCGTATGTCGGACTACGACATCACAAACTAATGTAATCTGTTTTCCATTACTAAGACACATTGATAATCATAATGATGGAAATAATTTATGAATTCAATACTTAAGACATTATATTTATTATTTAAATGTAATATATTATCCAATTCATTACCATTTCACTCTTAATGGAAATGACAATTTTTCTCATTCATAACCATGACGTACCATCTCCACAAAGAGATGTGATTCATTTGTCATGTAGAAAATTAATGAATGGTTATAAAAATGTATATAATGAATAAATGTTATATTTTTAACATTAATATAATTATAAGTTTGATAGATATATATCCAATAAAAAATAATTATAACTTTTATGACAAAACATGCATTAGAAAACAAAGTTGTTAACAACCAAAACAATAGTAATAGTAAAATATTGTAAACGACTAGGTGTTAATATTTTATAAGATGATCCCAAATGATAATATAAATTTGATTATGATTCTTTAATAAAAGAATAACAAGATTAATACCATTATATATATGGTTAAATCATTATCAACAAGATGGAAGCATTGGGTAAAGGATTTATCGCACATTGCACTCAATTGAGGAAAATTCATTATTATGCTCTTATTCAAATTTATGTGGTGTATATAATGAACCTTTTATGTATTTAAAATGAATATAAATTTATTCATGATGATTAATTTGTCAATTAATTTCAATTATTTTGAGGGGTTACAATTTAAAAGTTACCAAATATGTCATATTCTATTTAAAAATCACACTTTATTTTTTATTGCTTTCAGTTTCGTTGAAAAAATATTATTATTTATCTTTAAAAGGCCACAATAATTTTCGCAACCATTTTATATTTAAGAATTTTTCATATTGTATTCATAATTATAAAATCTTTAAATCTTCAATAATGAAAATATATTTTAAAAAAAAAATTGTTTTTATTTCACTTCTAACCAAATATATTTTTCTTTTATGTCCATGTTTTTCAAAATTGTTATAAAAACCACATTTATTGAATCAAATGATTTACAAAGGAAATTTTTTTATACAATTTTCATAAAAAGGTTTTAATGGAATTTTTTATGTTTTAATGAAAGGAATGTTTTTATATTCATTAAGAAATTTTTTTTGTCATTTTAATGTATATATCGATAATAGACGTCCCCACCTCTATAAATATTTTATAAAATTTATCTTCTTATAAAAAAATTTAGTGGGTTAAAAAAATGATTTATGAATGATTAATTTAACATTTGACTTACATTCACTTTATTCTTCCAAATTAAATGATTTTTTTACGAACCCAATATTTCTAATGAACCAATGGTTATCACATATCTCTTATGAATGTTTTAATTGTTATCTTATATTGAAACATCTACTTTTCTTATGATCATTGGAAATTAAATTTCTCTTAAATATACATATTATTTATCCTAAATATTCATATTTAATAGAACATATATCATATATACATATGGTGTTTTATTAGGAAATTTATTTGATTAATTATGGAAATATTGATATTTAATATTATTTATTCAATATGGGTATTTATTGATAATGAATATTATTTTTGAGTTAAATCAGTCATTAAATATATAAGGAATCCATTGTAAATGCAGTGATAGGTGGGGCCTGGTATTTCATACCCCCCAATGCATCAACAGGTTGTATGAGACAAATTATTTGGTCAAATTAAACGGTGTTTTACACATAGTTTTAAATTCTAATAGAATAAGGTCTTGAAACAATAGATATTAGAATTTATAAGACCATAGAATCCAATATTTTTCATTTAATTCATTGAAAATTTATTTTTTATTATCCATGATATTTTTTCATTGATATAATTCATTGATGCATTTTTTCAAAAATTCTTGATTAAATGACATGTGTTTTCATCTCTTTACCCATCCATATTGATTATGCCTTATCTAGTCATAATAGATTACATTGCATGTAAAATATTGTGATAATTTCACATCCCCATTATTTTTTTCCTTTCCCCAGGATTTGAATTTTAATTCATTAAATTAGATTATGGATACTAAATGTATTACATCAGATTGTGTTATATTATATTTCTAGTGTAAAATGTGTATCAAGTATATATCTTGTTCTCCGAGAATACTAAATTATATGATTTTAAAGGATTATAACACTTTTATTTGGGCCAATGTAATAATGTTTACACCATATCTGGGTTACCATAGTCAGCTTTTTTATAATTATTAATCAATTATATTAATTAATATAAAAATAAACAAAATATAAAAACATAATAATTATTTAAAAATATTATTTTTTATCATTAAACGATTATACCATTATTTCAAACCAATTAACTCTAAATTAATAATTTTTTATTAATTTTTTATGTATATAAGAATAAATTTAATTAAAATTTTTATTACAAATATTTGAAATTCATCTTTTGAATAAAAATATATAATTTTATAATTTTATAATTTTATAATTATTCCAAAAAACATATTATTTTGACTATAAATAATTTAATCATAATTAGTTATAATTTATTAGTTATTTATTGGATTTTATATACATCTTTTAGTAATCATTCATTAAATTTATTCATTCATTTTTATTGAAAATAGTTTTTAAAATAATAAATTTTACAAAAAATGTATAATTAATAATAATAAATTTTTAAGAATTGAACCCATTTTCACAAATAAATATTTTTCTTTTTATTTTATTCCTAAATATTTTATTTCAATTAAAATAAGTTATTTATAATACAAATCTTCATTTTCATCTTCTTATTGAATGTATTTATATCATCTACATGTTAGTAATTACGATATGGAAATATACTTATTATTATTTAACCTATATCTATATACCCATTAATAATAGTCAAATATGGACTATATTACCCTTGTTACATTCTATAAATTCATTCCATTGTAATTTCACAAATCACTCTTTAATGTTTTATAGTTTTCATTTTGTATTTTTTAAATTCTGTCCCATTTCATTAGGTTTTCCATCATTATTGGTTTTTTTATACTAATAGAAATTCAAAAGAGTGTAAATGATCTGATGTATATTATAGATGTAAAAATATTATTTTTTAAATTTATTTTCTCATATTAATTTATGAATATTTAATGGGTAATTATTCATTGTATAAAGAATTTATGGGGTGTAATGTTTAGTTTCATGTACTTTTGTTGTAATGTAATTATATGATAGAATAATTTTCTATTAATTTTATTCATATCTTTTATGATTTATTTTCCACATAGATATCTATTCATTAGAATGAAAAAACAATTAAATTAGGTAAATAAAATATTTTCATGAAAATATTGTGTTACTTTCTCCACCTATTATATATATTGTGTTTGTACAATTTTATTTATCTATCATAGATGAAAATAGTTAGTGGTATCTCCAATATAGACATGAATGATGATATGATTTCAATAGAGATATAAAAAGATCAATCTTGGGTTAGAAATTAAAAATCATCTTCTCATACATAAGATAAATGTGTTCATATTATCATTTATCACTAACATTTGTTCCAAATATTCATCCTTGGTTCGATATATGACTTGGGAGTTTCTGAGACATACTTTACTCGTCTTCATTTTCATTTTCCTCTTTCAAACCAAATATTAAAACCAAAATAGTGATGAAAAAATATAATAAAATCATACTAAATTATCATAGGTAAATAAATATTCAATTGTAAGATCTTTTATCCTATGAAACATTAATATACATCCATGACACCTTATAATTAATAATGAAACTCTTGATTCAACCAATATTTTTTTATTCTAACCAATGTTTACATCAATTTAATCCTCTAAGTATTTATAATTTAAATCCAAAAAATAACTAAATTCTACTATGATACCAACTAAGGAACTATTGATACATTCTCTAATATTCAATTTTATAGAAAAACATTACACATGTAATCTTAGAGAAATTTATATAACCCATAAAATACATATAACATTTTTATAATTAAATATCTCATATCAATACTAAAACATAATCCCATGACCAATGTTTTTAGAGACATTTGGGCTTTTTACATAATACTCATATTACACAATATTTCAATGACATCTCTCATGTAATTATCAAATCATGATCGCATAATAAATAGGTACCTAGGTATAAATTGTTTAGAAAATAGAGGAAAAAGAATAAGCTTAAAGGAATAGTAAGGGAAAATTCACATCAATGATTTATAAGGGATTATTTCATAAACACTTTAGAAATCATAAAAAGATGATAAATACATGATTAAGGGTTAAATTCATAGTAATTTATTATTAATAATGAAAACATAATCATAGATCCAGAAAATAGAATGTTGAACCATGATAAAAATCATAAAGAAGATATAACTTTTACCATAGAATATGAATATTCCATAATAAAACAATAATCATGAACCATAAAAACAAAACCTGAGGATGTAAGAAAAATATAAAAATAGATTTCATAAAAATATCACGATTATCCACAAATTCCATCAAAATTTAGTGGATTGAGAATCAAAATAACCATACAAAAGTGGCTCTAGTGGCACAACATAAATCATAGAAAATAAGGGATTATACATAAAAACCATATACCATTTTGGATCAATAATCAATACCCATATCCCATAGTAATATAATTATATATAAATATTTACCTAATTAAATGATGTGATATATCAAAATATGCTATCATATAATGATTAAAAAATAAAAATTTATACCACATGAATCTATTAAGATTCTTAGTCTAATTAACCGAATAAAAGAAAATAGGCTATATAAAAAATCATGAGGTAAAACACATCCATAGAATTATTAAGGATACCTGGGTAAATACCTGTTAATTTAAAAAATATATTATAATGTTTTAATACCTTATATAATAATAGTTAGATATTCATGACACAAAAATATCTCAATTAGTCAATACATATGATTATTTGGGGAATACCCTTGAATGGAAATAAGAGTTGGGTACCTAAAACATAATGCATTGACAGAAGGGTTATATTTAAAAAATTATGTCGATATAGATAGAAAAAGGTAGTGATGGATCAATAATATCATAAATATTTTATTTCCTCCTCGCCATGGTTATTTTAAAAATAAATCAAATGAATATTTCCAAATATAATATTCTTGAGAAAAATGTATACTCAGAGGAAGTATAACATAAGTAATATTAAAAGGATGTAGTATAAAATATTATTATGGAATGTGAAACATATTTTTATGTATGATATTACATATAATTATTTTTATGTATGTAATTCCTTATTTTTTATGCAGTATTGAAATGATGGTAGATAATTAATGATATTCCTTTTTCAAGATATAACCTAAGGATAATATTATGTCTATAAATAAGACATTTTAAATATGATTTAAAATACTAACAAAAATTTCATTGAAATAAAATTTTATAATAAATTGAAGAAAATGGTAGAAAAATATTGAGAATGGTTTTCTTAATATTGTCAGAAATCAAATGTATAAGTCACCATTAAATTAATTTAAAAATATTATAAAAAAACTTTTAAATTTTTAGTTTGATTTTTATATGTACTAATAACAGAAATTTCATATGAAATTATGTTAAATGGAAAAAAAAATATGAAGTTAAAGATGAAAACATTATATAACAAGTGAAAAATACATATTAATGCATTTGTTAAAAATTTAGTGAAACTCACATAAATAAAATGATATAAATATTCCTTACGAATATAATAAAAATAAATATGAGAATTACATGTTGTTGGGGTTGTGCCCGAGTTGTAAAAACCATAATCCTGCATCCAAAAGATCCAGGATCAAAACTACATATGGGCTATTTCATGAGTCATTATAATAGAATTTTAGTATAGAATTTTAGTATCACTATAGAAGCAGAATAACAATAGTAGTTGAGGAAATATAGTGGTATTTGGAACTATAGAACATATTATAAGGTAATTGATATTGTAGGAGCTCGACTAATTTTTTAGTTCTATTCAGAGGAGGTTCCTTTGAGAAAAAATGGCCTTTCTGGCCTAAAATGGTGGCTTTCAATTCATAGGGACTTTAGCTCATGTTCAGGTTCCAATAGTCTATAGGCCTATAAGCAATATAATGGGTCTCCATAGGAGATGATAGAAAGTGGACTTTTCATTCATAATAAAAAATATATTCTTTCCAAAATTATGAAAAAATAAATATGAGATTAAAAATATAAAATAAACACTTTAATTTAATTATAATCTATTTAATCATATGTGTTGAGAAATAAAATTTGCATTGAAAAAACAATTCCAAAATTATAAAGTAAAAGACATTACATTAAAGTGACATAATTTTATTAATTAACAATCAATAAAAAATAGATTTTTGATTATGAATTTTATTATATCTATAAATAAAAATAAAATTACATAGGATAACATTTAATGGAATAATATAAAAATTATATAGGAAAATAGATTTAGAATAATGATTTTGATAAAAGGGAAAAATGATTATTTCAATAAAATCCCAAATAAATTTGGTTCTGTTTGAATTGAAAGAAAATGGTGGAAATATCATGAATGGAAATTTTTAATCCCATGAAAGAACATTAAATTTTGATGAAATAATTTAATTTGGTAGTATATAGACTATAAAAAATAAAATATGTGTAAGATATGAAACAATAATCAATGAAGGGAAATTAAGAGAAACCTCCCTTATGAGATACATTATTCATGATGATAGAATCATTTGTCAAGGTGGTTATGATATAGAAATGTAAATCCCAGGAAAATAAAAATTGAAAAAATATAATATCATCATATTTAGAATATAACAAGCATAAAATAACATATTAAATTAATAAATCATACGACTCAATGAAAAGTGATTGAGTCATGGAAACCCATAAATGATAATATTTGAATAAAAAATGAAAACTATATTATGAAATATAATTTTAAATCACATGAATAAAAAATAATTTATTATAATATAATTCAATAGTGTAGTGAGTGCACGATTTCAATGAAACATAGGTAACAAATATAAAAACATTCTTTAATAAAGGGAAATAGAGTTCAAAACCCTTACTCTAGATTCCCACATGGATCAACATGATATAACCTTCTTCATAATTAGTTTATGTTCATTATTAATCAATACTATGATATTATTTATATTAATTTCCTTCAATATTTATATTTTTTATTTTATAGGTATTACTTATTTTTAGTTTATATTATTCATCAGTTCTTAGTAGTTATAAATATTCCTTTCTTATTTCAATATTATAGCCTTGATCAACATTACATGATCATGATTTCATTAAATATAGTATATTCATGGTACTAGTAATTAATTCTATCACGATTCATGCAGTTTTGGGTTATTTTAATTTCTCTTTTTCTATCATTTTAAAAATGAAATCCATAAAAAAGTTGTAATTATATTTTTTATTAAATATATATATATATAATGGAGTATATTGATAATTAGTAAAATATTTATTTCAAAATTACAGAAAAAATTGGACTTTATTTCATTATTAATATCATATAATACTTGTAATTTAGTTTTCATAACTATTCATGATAAAAACATAGATCCTCATCCATGTTAGTGGTTAATATGACTAAAATAAAAACATGTTATAATTGGTGGATGAGTACAAATATGATGTGATTTAAATAAAATATCATTATTCCATAACTATAATGATATTATTATTATTTGATAAATGTGACAATTCATAATTTCAAAGAGGTATAGGAATAATATAAATTAAAATAAAGGATGACAAATCCTTACATACAAATAAAAGGATGCATCTTCCCTTGGAAGCCTTATGAGCTTTTGATGATCCCAATATACTCTAATGATTATATTTGTTATAAATGAGTAATATTCCTATAAATATGTTTTCTGTTATTACAACAATCCACTTAAATGTATATATTGAAGAATCTCGTGATTAATAAACCGTATTTTGCAAAGGGGGAGTTCGAAAAGCTTAGTCATTTAGTAGAGATATTTCTTGTTGTTGTGAAAGAAGCCTACATATAGATTTATGGTAATAATGATTATTAATGATATGTGTTTTGGAAGGTGATATAAATTTCTATAAAATATTCCCTATAAGATTTATAATCTATCTATTTTAGATCTTATAGATCTATGATTAATGAAATATAAAGGATGGATGAGAGATTGAAAATCCTTTCTAAGAATACATGAAATATTAGATATTATATTATATGAATAATATCACATAGTTGTTGATTAGAGAAAGTTTTATTTCATGAATGATGTTTAATGATAGTAGAGGTCCAATTAATCACTCAATGTTGAGTACTCATATGGGATACTTTTTGAAACTAAATTTGTAGAGATTTGGGAATATTTCGATAATTTAAAAATTAATTTTAGTCATTTTGAGGTGAATTGATATGATTGGAGATTACCTATGAATATTTTATCATCTTTTCAGTATTTTTGTAAATTATTTATAATTTTTAGTTTTATCTAAAAAATAGAATATGAATATAGTAGATAAAGGTGACTGATAAAATCTAAGGAATACATAGGGCTTCCCAAACTATGTTGAATTAAAATTTGGAAATGTCCAATACATTATTTTTATACATAAAGGTACACAAGATTCTATATAAAATTAACTCTAAGTGTATATAAAGGTAAATAATAATTTTCTCAGGATACATATAGGTTGTTCATAACATGTAGAATTAAATAATGGCAAAGGAAAACTTTTAATGATTATATAAGTGTCAAAATGATAATTCAAATGAGAATATCTATAATTAAATTTGTTAGGTAATGGTTTCTTAGAAAATATAATACATGAAATGGTTAATGTCTCATATCCCACTATTTTACATAATTATTAGTTTCACAATTTGTAATATTTATTATAGTGGTTGTGTAAAATAACTCTGAGGTAATGAGAATTTTGAAAATAATTCATGCTACAATCTGGTACATAATATTCCATCTCTTGATACATATATGTTATCATAAATATAAATATTTAATATGTAAAGGTTCTTAGTGATCATAATGGAAGGCTTGATAAATCCCTAGAACCTTACAATGATGTGTGAGAGTACGTGGAAAGAAGTGAGATTTGATAAAGTCTCATTCCACATTGTGATAAATAAAGGTAATAGTTTCATAGGTATGGTTTTCTAAATGGAAACATGACCAGGGAAAAATACCTCACATTTATATATAAGGGTGAAAAATACTTACATAATGGTTACACACTAGAAAATTATAAAATCCACAGATCCTCTATGTGAGACATAAAAGTAACAATTTCTTACATAAGGGATCAATATTTTGTAAAATTTTATATATAAAATGATACAATTGTGATGAAGGTATGATGGACATATAAGAAAAAAATCATGATAAATTTAATAGATCTATCAATTTCTAAGTATAATAAATATGAAAATTGAATATGTTATATAAGATATTATGAATGAAGAAATCATGTCGAAGGGAGATATGTCTTTCTATGAAGATAAGTATCACTCAATGAGGGAATTAAAAGGTTATCAAGAAGATAAAAATATTGATTGATTTTTGATTTTGTATAATTTTTTAGAATAATCATCCAATATATTCTGGATGATTATATGAGGATATCATTAACTGTTATTTCATGATTTTAAAGATATGGAAGATTTCATGATATAATTAACTACTAGTTTAAGTGGGATGATCAAATTGTATAGACTGAAGTGGTTATATTTATTAAAATAATTTAAATATATTCCAATGATTCTAAGTATAAAAGATGAATAATTATTTAATATATACAAAATTTGAGGAAATTGATATTGTTTTATAAAAGAAAACACTACTTATGGAAGATATAGAAGTAATTATATTTTTTAAAGAAACTTTTGTGCCTCGATGAAGAAGTAGAATATTAAATACGATGAAGAATAAATAAATAAATAGAAGTAGTAGAATACCTATACTACAATATCTCTATATTGTATAAGTTTATTGATTAATAATAAAAAGAGAATAGTTGAGAGGGAGACGAAAAAACACCAATTTTATTGTTCGTCACATGTGTTGAGACCCTCAATGAATGAGGAGTTGTTAAGAATTAAGGTCATAAAAGGGTCAATGAATATTGAGTGATTAAGTTTAGTGATCCTAATACTATATAAGGTCTGAATGATATGATACATCTAATAATTAAAATATCATGCATTCTAATATTCTTGGGGATAAATTGGAAGTTAAAGACTTATTACTAAGGAAGAAAATATATTATTAAGATATTGAAATTCCATTAAATATTGGTGATATTAATTAACATAGAATGAATAATGATCATGGATGACTATAGTATAATAATATCATATAATACAACCAATGAGGACATATAGCTCTAGTATGAGGAAATATAAATAACCTCATTGGAGATAGCGGTCTTCTTCAAATGATAATTTTGACCCTACCCTAAGGATACCATTATTATAAAATCAACCAATGTAGTTATTGATTCAAGAGTATTACATGGTCACCCATTTGTAATCAATGTTTTTCACCCATGATAAATATGTGTCTCAAAATAAGTCTCCAACACATTAATTTGTATAATCCAATAGTAAGGTCTGACCTAGAAAAAATATCATGTGTTGTTTTATGTTAATCGTTTAACTATTTACATGTGGTGTTTATTTGAAAGGCATTAACAAATCCAAACAACCTAAAAGAGATAGAGATTCAAATATTTAAAATCGATGGTAGAAATATAATATTTATTTAAAAGGGTCACACAGATTCACAACACCCTCTTAGAGTGACTAGACGATGTACTAGACACTTCATGTTTTATCAAAGCTAATACAAATTCCCTCTAATAGGATCCATTTTATTTACAAATTTTATTCTCGTATATATGAAGTGTATAATTGAAAACGATTAATATTTTAATCAGATTAAGAATATAGTTTCCTCCTCAAATTAGAAGTGGTGGATTCTTTTAGAACCATAAAGATCAAGTAGAATGAAGTGGAAAAGAAGATAAGGAAGCGTTTAAAGGAGAAATAAAGAACACCATTAATTAATGGTAATTGAATTATTATTTCATCGCTTAAATACGTTGATAATGTAATTATTGAAGAATATTGTACAATTTGTGAAGAGTATGAGGAATATGAGTCTATTTAAGGAGTTGGATAGCTATACATTAAATATAAAATTTATTCAAAGAACGATCCTATAAAATATTTCTATTAAATATTTGGGTTTATCTACATCTTACGTAATAAAAATAAAATAATAATAATTTTATGTTGAATTAAATTAGAAATCATTAGCTAAATTGTTACAAAAGTAAAAAACCATAACTTAACTTATTGAAGAAAATGAATAATATTTATTAAGTTGTAATGAAAAATAGTTATCAAATGAAGAAAAATTTCATAAATAGAGTAGTGATAATATTGATATTTGAATAATATTAAAATATTTGATCAATTAATTAGAATATATTATTTTCCATATAGGGGCTAAATTTTAAATTAAAGGTAAAAATATGATGGATCATGGATTATATTTATAATAAATAAATAAAATTCATAAATAACATATAGTTACGACAAAGAGAGAATGGGAATAAAAAGTAATATTGGATGAGGATGAGAAAAATATAAACAATATTAAGTGTCTGGAACTAGAATTCATAATGAGAAATTTTCACAGACAGATTTGGATACTTCATAAAATTCTATAAAATGAAATGTTTCCACATAAGTTTTTTATAAGATTATTACATCTATTTTTTTATAAATACGGGCCTCGGATTATACAATGATCAATAAACTATAATCCCATAGAAAAAGGTATTTCTTACCTAAAAAATGTTTTAAATGATAATGGTGTTTTAATGGATTATGTCGGATATAATTTGAGATATAAAATATATTAGTGGTTGAAAGGATAATAAATCCATAACAACATCATTGGTGGATGTGATCATGCGATTAAATAATAAATCCCCAAAGAAAATACTAAAAGGATTTCATTTTCATAAAAAACTAAAAAAATCTAGAAATTCTGGGAAAATTTCCTCTAATGGTTGATGAACAATGTTAATTGAATTTTTTGGTGATGTTGGAATTTTGGGCATATGTCCACTTAATGTTAATGTAATCTATTCCTTTTTAGATATTAAAAAAGTCTTCCAATAAGGGAGATAATATATTAATATATTAAAATCACATTGAAAAATAAAAAATATTATCACAAAGAAAGATTTGAATGAGATTAATATTTCTATGGTGGTCATTGTTATTATGTGTGTTGCTTTATTTACACCAAAAAAAATTCACATACTAATGACAAGGGAAAAAAGAAAAATATTAATAATAAAAAAGATAATGTGATAATTCCTTCTTGAATAAAAATATAACAATATTGTGAAATGTTGACATAAGATGAACGTTACGAGTGATGTCACGATAAAAATAAAGTGATTATTCAATAATAATAAAAAGGACACATCGTAGACCTTTTTAAATAGACCATGAAAATAATATGCATACGAATAAAAATAAATAAATATATAGAATAAATGTATAAAAGAGAAAATGATTATTTTTTAGTATAATACATTATAAATGAAAAATTATGGAAATTTCTAAAGAGAGAGAAATTTTATGGCTTCTCATGTACTTTGGTGAACATGTAAAAATGTTGGTCATGCTCATAATTAATCCATGAAATTTCTACTATGAGTTAAATATTTGATTGAAAATGAAGTACAACTACTTTTGAACCAATTTATAAAATGTATAAAAGCAAAGAATATTATAAATTATTACTTAATTAATTGGACATCCGAATTGTAAATGGAAGAGAAAACGAATCAACAAAAAATAATGAAAATTATTTTCTAGATAAGTTGAAAAGAGATATATCACATAAGGGGAAATATAAAATGGATAACAATACTATTCTTCCCATGAGGATAAAATCTAGAAAATTAAAATTCGAGAAAACATGTATATTTTAAAAAAATCGTAGTTGAGAGGAAATGGTTGTTGGTCCAAGAAACAATTATTGGCCTTATTTCTAATATAATTAGTAAATAAGGATCCGAAATTTTTCTCATATTTTGTTTATTGAGTTCAATTGTAGGGAACCAAAATGATTCATGTAGAGGAAAAACTAAAAAAATTATACCAATTATACATCATTGAATTATTTTATTGGTACTATAATTGCTTCTTATAAAATTTAGATGTGTATAAAAGTATGATTGGAGTATATTTTTTAAGATGAATAAACCTGATGAATAATTAATTAGTGTATCCATTTAGTGGGAAATAAAAAGAAGAGAACCATATATATGATATTATATCATATGAATATATAAATCTAGATAATACATAAATAAAACTTATGTTGATATATTTTAAAAACACATTTCCATCCATATTTTAATTATATAAAATATTATTATTAAATAGAAGTATAAGTCATGATGGAAGATATTGTAAAGGGAAAAAAGTCATTCACTTTGATATTTTGATGTATTTTTTGAGTTTATTATAGGTAAATGTTTTTATTAAAATCTACTTGAAAAACCCCCAAAAAATGAAAATTGAGTTGTTAAAACATACTAGAATGTTTTATTGATAGAAATTATGACTAGGTTAATAACAAAATATAAACTACTATAGATCATGTAGAATTAGTGTTGATTAATTTATAGATCATTACTTGGAGGATTGTTACTCCACCCATGGAGCAGGTTTTATTGAAGGTGAGAATATATGATTTTAATAAAATTGTGATATAAAGAGGATATTACTCCTCAATCTTGAATAATTTTATTATTAGTCAATTAGGTGGATAAAAAATTAGTAATATTTAATATATAATCAAAATAATATATTTGAGGTCATTAAGGGTATTGAAAAAAAATAAAAATGAAGTGATTAAATAGACAAAATGATTTTGATGATTTTTTAGTGAGTTTGATAGTTTTCAATATATGTTAGGTTATGATAATGATATTAATAATTGATGATAATGTAAAACCTAATTGTTAATGAAGTGAATCAAGGAAAGGGTAAGTTTTAAGAGCTCACTAGTTTTATTGACATGCCTATTGTTGTTTTAAAATATGACTATATATCTTAATATTATAGATCTGAAATTCATTATTATTGAAGAAATGTTTCAATGTAATGTGAAAACACTATGTAAAATATGTTATTTATGATGTTGAGAGGACAATTATTGAAAACCTAAAAGAGATGTAAATAAATAAGTAAAAAGGATAACTGTAAGATTGAGAATCCATTCATAGATTATCATGAATAATGGATGTTTTATTATATAGTGAATATCACATATGTTATGATTCAAGAAGATTTAGTTTAAAGATCAAATTTTTTAAGTAATGGAGATCCACTGATGTACTCAATGTCTAGTCCTCTAACGTTGCAAGGATTTGGAAATGGGGTGAAGATATTTTTTAAATTAAAATAATATCTATGTTCATTTAAGTTAATTTGAGGGGAATTTGAATGAATATAGAATACTTGATGATATTTATAGAAGATCAAAATGGATTTTTAAATATTATAGAATTTTTACTTTGAGATGAAAAAATTGGAAAAACCCTGGAATAAATAATTCTAACCATGAAATAATATATGAACATGTAAGATTCAATATGAGCATACATAAGAGTATATTTGAAATTACAAATGATTCATAATGTCTTCAAATATTATTAAAGATGAGAAATCAGTGAAGTCCAAACACCCACTATCATATATAATGCTCAGATACTCAAAACATTCCAACTATTATGATGGATTCATAAAACCACTATGAAGGAATGAGATTTTTAAGAAGTTCCCTAGATAAAATATGATATCTAATATCTAGTTCCATGACATCAAAATTTTATCATTGTTCTAAAATATCTATACTATTATGTAACTATTTTGAAGAACATAATATTTTAAAAATTCATAAATCCCCATAGTGATATGTAAGGGTACATAGAAGGTAGTTAGATTTGAAAATTCCCTATACTCACTATGATATGTAAGAGTAATAATTAAATATTGAAGCATTTCTCATAGAATATTTCACAAATTTATAGAACCACGTGGTGATACATTAGACTAACAATTCCTTATGTATGTTTTACTCAATAATAATACTTAATGAGCTACATATTTACTTTGAAAATTAAGGTAAACAATTTATTTAATTAGGGTTTAATAGTTTGAAAAGTTTGAAATTTTACTAGATTCAGTTATGACGATAGTAAGAATTAAGTCAACGATAAAATATCATGATTCCTTAATGTGATATCAATCTTGATAACCAAATAGAGGGCCAACATAGTTAGTGTATTATTAATATATTCCTAGAAAATATCCATGATATTACTACTTATCCTTGTAAAACGATTTCACATCTATTATTAAGAATATAAGATCACTCTTCCTTAATAATCCCATTGTTTCTCATCCTGGTGAACAACGATCATTTCATTTTATCTCACCGATTGTCTTTGCTAATAGGGTTTCATCAGACAATTAGTGACTAGTGGGATCAACCCTCAAAGGGGAATGCATGGATCAACCTTCATAATATGATGATATGTCTTAAAAAACATCTTTATATGTGGGTGAAACAATATTTCCCCTACTTTCATGACATGGATGTTATTAAGAGTGAAATTGATTTACTAGAATCTAGTATAGAGGAGGACATGAATGACTTTTTATTTATAGATCTATCCAATATGAGAGATTTCATGTCTGGAATTATCATGAAAAATAACATGAAGCATGTTAATGTTCAAGAATAACATTTCTCTGAGATGGTGATAGTAATACAACATATTATCATGCATGAATACAGTATAAAAGTACTTTAGTAAACCCAATATCCTACTATAGGATGGATCTTACACTGAATAACATGATATAGTGGGAGGTATTGATCACTGTAATTTTATGATTCCTCTTATAGGGACAAATCCTAGTATTCGTGAAGGGTACCCATGAGGATATTATTTGTTTGTGGAAGTGATTCCTAAAATGGTTTTTAGGAAAGAAAAAATTACTATGAAAGCAATCTGTCATTAGAATGAAATTTATGAGGATATTATGGATTTAAATATTAAAAGTGCCTTAGTACTAGGTACAATTCTGGTTTCCTTCTATAAATTTTGATGGGCCATAGTGAGTAATGATCTAATTCATTTCTTCCAGGACTTCTTTCATACAGGGAACCTCCCTTCTGTGGCTTGTACGACAACCCAAGTTCTCATTACTATGATTAATGACCCCACTTATATTCATCACTATAGAACAATAAGCATGTGTAACCATCCATATAATGTCTTGGAAAGTTTCATCAATAGAAGGTTATCAATCCATCTCCCATGTTGGATCTCTTATGAGCAACACAGTTTTTTCTCATGTTGTTCTATCCAAGGGGTTGTAACTCTTTCCCTAGAGTTTATTTGTGGAATCAACCTCAAGGATCATGGTTAAAACATGGAACTAAAAATTGATATGAATAAATCATATGATAATATTGAATGGGTATTTATAAAAAAATGTTCTAGTAGGAATGGTATTCTATTCCGGGGATTCTAATTTAATTTCCATGGGCATTAGTTCATCTTGGTTGGTTGTTTGTTTTATAGTTAAGAGTCGTGGATTCTTCATGGAAACCCATTTGTTAAGATAGAGTGATCCCTTATCTTGGTGAATTTTTTCCACACCCAATATGTTCTTAGACACATTATTAATAAGATCATTTCTAATGGTTCAATTATTCTACAGCAACCAAAACTGAGTCCTCGGTATATTTCTCATCTTATTCTTACGGATGACTTAATTATATTCCCAAATGCAAGAAAAATATCTATTTTTATTATCAAAATACACCATGTGAAGTATAATTAGTTGAGTGGCCAAATAATTAATATAGGAAAGAGTATCCTTTACATCCCTATAAAAGTCTATAATAGGTAGGTTAATTTTCTATGAAACATTCTAGTCTTATATAGTGTGACCTTCCATAGGTAATATATTTGATCCCCATGTCTTTAGGTAGAAACTACATTCAACATTTTTATCATGTTGTGATTAGGATCATACCCAATATCTTGATCTGGAAAAATTATTTTTTTATCCTTTCGTGGTGGGATTAATATTGTCATTAGTGTTCTCTTAGGTATTCCCATTGATTCACTTTTTGTATTTAACATCCCAAAACTAGTCACATATAACATTTATAATCTGTTGGTGGGATATATATCATTTTCTCATTCAAAAAGGAAAAGGCATCAGGATTCATGGGATAGAATAGAAATGAAAACATAAGAAGGGGTACCAATGTAATGAATTCTTTGGACACCCATCGTTTCTTGCATGAAAAAATAGTATGGGAGATCATTGAGGAACATACCCTTTAGGGAAGGGCAATGGAAACTCGATGCATATGAGATGCAGAGGAGTCCAAGGGATTTTAATCTCATCTATGCCCAATGATATACCCTCATATTTCATTCATGCATCCTCTTATCAATAGATTGTAGTTATATGGGACATTTGTTTTGGAAACACAATTGGGTTGGGACACAACATGGTTTCCATGGTTTTATGATCCCAACTATCATGTTCAAGGAGGCCACTATTTATTATAATTTCACTAAGGTATTCCTGAATGAGAAACAACATAGTTTATTTGTTCGTATTTAATTGAATAAAAATCCATAAAATGGATTTTCACAACCTCTAGCACATGATTCTTATCATTGAAGGACATCTATGGTGGAATTTTTTGTCGACACTAATCTAATGAATGGAATGAGACTATTTGATCAAAATTAATTCCGGAAAAATATGTTTTCTTAATCTAGATAATTAAAAACAATGAAATTTCAACTGATGATAACATTAAGCGCATTGGTATCCTCATTTAATATAGATGTGCATGTTGTAGGAACACTCAAGAGGATACTTAATGGAATATATTATTTTTTAGGTAAATGGTCAAATGTAATATGAACCTTATTTAGCGATTTCATGGAAATTTCTCCCATTTGAATCAGGACTCTCAATTATTGGATCTATGTTTCCATGGGGCAGGGTATGCGTTCACTAATATTAGAGCACATATTATGGTGTCTATCACCATTTCATGGTGTACATAGAATGAAAGAAATAGATTTCTCTATAACGGGGTTTTCGCATCTAGGAAGGCTCTTATAACTTGAACTTGGAATGTTCTACAAGACTAGGTATATCTTTTCAAAAATTGGTATGATGCACTTACTTTGAGGTTGATTATAGTAAGTCGTATATGGCTCATCCTACTCCTAGTAACACTTAGAGGAAATTTGTTTGTTTGAACCCATTAGCAATTGGTCTGAAACTCAACACTAACCACTCATGTATACATGGTGACATACATGGAGGGAAGGTTGTGTCTAACCCCAGGGGAGCAATTTTATTAGATTGTATGTCTCATATTAGCAGGGGTAACTCTTTTTAGGTGGACCCTATGGCCATGTTCATGGGGTTGCATCTTTTCTATGAGAGAAACATTGATCTAGTATTTGTGGAAACAGACCCCATCATCCAAAAAAACACCATTCAAGATACTATGGATACTCCATGGTCTATCACCTATATTATTAGAAGGTGTAATGGTATTATTGGAAGTAATACCTAGGTCTTATAAAAATGGAGGGAAGGAAACCTGGCTTCAGATGATCTTGCATCTCTATCTATTTATGTTTCTAGTATTAACTGCATCTCTATCTCAAAAATTTTGGGGCATGTGGGGGAGATTATTTTTACATGGGATGCCCATGGTCTTAACTAATATCGATCTCCTAAGTCCATATTTTTATTGTTTACCAATATGATTTCTAGACTCTTTATTTAGAATAAATAAATAATGTTGATGATGATGTTATGAATATTTATTGGGATAATAAAAGTGTTAATTAAAGAAGGGGGAATAGATTTGATGAAAGAAGAAATCATCAAGTGGAAAGATTTTTCATTCCATGAAGAGAGAATCATTCCATGTGTAAGATCCCATTCATCAAACAAGGTAATTCACATGTAAATTTGTATTAAATCCAAATTTAATTTAATAATGAAATGAATCCCAAGAATATAAATAGATTTGGTGGTGTACCGAGTGGTTTTTATGTGAAAAAGGTAGAAAATATTTAATTCCTAAACCATATAAGACCATAGTTAGTGAATTATTTTAACATATTAGTATAATTATATGGAATCAAATCCTTAAGGACTAATCATTTTGGCATTCTTTGAAAATATATTGCATACATGAACCTTTAATTTAAATTAAAAACATAAACTGAGACATAGATGATCCATTGAGATCACCATTATTCTCCTAGATTAACCCTACATATCAATCATAATACACATCTTGGCGACTAGGGAATGTAAAACTTATGAAAGGGATGAGCTTTGATACTCATTATGGGTAAACAATACAGAGGAAGCTGAAATAAATGAGAATAATATTTTAAGGAAATATAAAAAAACTAAACAACAAGCCTTTTAAACATAGTATTGAGCATAATATAGAAAGAATAAATCAAATAACTCCATTTAAAAATACATTCAAATATTCCTCAAGCTGAATAATCAAACTTAATATCAATATCTAATATCATAATTTAGGAATTCATAATGTCAGACATCATAACCATACCTTCAAGGTCTTGTCCTAATACCATACATAAATAGGTAAAATCCATATGTTGTTTTTCTCATGAGACCAACCAATTCATCGAGGGGCTATAGCTCGTCTCTCCAATCACTTAAAATGTCCAGTGAATTCCTCATATGAAAAAGGTGATATCATAACCAACATAAACCTTCGTATTAAAATAAGAATATTAAATCTTAATAAGTTATCCAAATCACTAAATGTTATAAAAATGGAACATCCGTAGTCAAAGTATTCATAAACCATTCAATACAATATGGTAGATAGTATCATAACAATACAACATAAATTATGTATAAAATCCAAAAAAATTGGGGACATAGAAGAAAATAATCTAATAAAATCATTAAACATTTCTTGACAAAAATACCATTTTACATTTAAATAAATTATTCAAAAGCTAAATATTTATTAAAGAATACATTTAAAAAATGATTTTTGAATCAATGTTTCTTATACCACTTTGAAATATTTGTGAAAAAATCAAAAATTGACCATTAAAAATATTCATTTCTTTATAAAAAAATTTATAAAACCAATTTTCAAACCATGGACATGAATGAGAATGATTTAGAGGAATAAATATTAGAAATATTAAAATTGAAGTTTTAGTTAAATATTTTTTTATAAAAAATGTTAAAAATATTCCTTTTAAAAACATTATTAAGAAACATGGACATGGATGATAAATACGCACCGTTAAATTCTTACATACAAACAATCTCGGATAATAATCAGATTATAAAATTAACCCTTACGTTAGGTTTGATTCCATCCACACATGTCTAAAACTCCAGTAAAATGGTTTTAAACATTTTACTAATGGGAACAAGAATCATAATAATATTTATGATATCATATATGATTCATTTATTAAATCATATTGTCCATTCATTCAACAACTCAAAGTTAAATCATTCTTTCGGGTAATAATCTATTTGTTTATCGTATTTGTTTTGAATTTTTATTCATGATACAATTAGGTAATCTTGATTTGTTAAATAAATTAATTTAAAAATTATTTATACTTATTATATATTAATTATATTTATAAAAATATAAATTATATAGAATAGAATACATCATTCATGGAGATGGTAGGTCGTACATACACATTAACGTTGTTTATGGTTTCTTATCTTATTAAATGGAAGAGAGTAAATGATATATATATATGTATATATATATATTATTATAGTATAATTAATATTTTATATGTTTCAAAAATATTCATTATATATATATATATTTATAGTCATTCTCGAATAGTTAACGTGGATGATGAATCTCATCGTGCCGTGGAGATGGTAAGTTGTACGTATGTACGAGCGATGATATCATTCACTTAATTCTTAAATGGTAAAGAATAGGATATCATATTAACTATATAGTATAATTCTCATGTCATGTTCCATATTTATATCCATTACATTAATAATTACACCCATTTGAATAATGTAGTGATGAAATAAGATTTACACCATGGTATGGAGATGGTAAGCTGTATGTACGCACACGTTGTGAAAATATTATTTGTCGAATGGATAAAATGAGGAATATCATAGTACAATAATAATAATGACATATAATAGTATATATTATTCTTTATTTAATACTTTAGTATATACCAAACATTGGAATATGAATTAGATGATGAAAATAAATTGAATTCAATTGGTAAAACAATGACCTCTTCTTAGAGTATCTCCTTTTGATTTGAAAAAAAGGACTTCTTCGGTTGGATTTAGGCCAAATGTATGGCATCTTTGATAAATTTAGTGAAGTTGGAAGGAGAAATGGGTGGAGTTTTTTCAATCTATAAGTCTCTAGGTTGTGTGAGGAAGTGAGGGAGGAGGATTCTTTTTATAATAGTGGGAGGGGTACTCTAATAAAATCTCAAAATATTTAAAATATAGTATGACTATTATAGATCCATATAGTTAATTAATAGACCATAAATGTAATTTATAATACAATTTAGACCATATCTTATGACCTTGGTATTATTTATCATTTTTTTATTTTTAATAATTTAATAATAAATTAATTCAATAAGATATCTTTATTGACAATTTTAATATTATTCATTTAATGTGACATAAAATACATAATGAAAAAAATATAAATTCGAATCCAATTCCATCAAAAATCTAAAATATATCTTATATATCTATTAAATTCGTTAGACACATTAACTAATCCGAAATATGTCAAATATAATATTATTAAAATCATTTACTCTTTTTCTATGTTAATTAAATTAATATTGGTTTAGAATTGAAGACACATTTAATGTAATTATATAACGTATAAAGATTAAAAATAATGTTAAATAATGATAATAATTTTATTTATTTCAAAATAGACCTTTATATTTGCCCATATCATGATTTTGTCCATATATGGACACATAAATGATATTAAATACTAGATAGTGATATTTTGTAACAATCATTGATTTAAATAATATATAATTTTTTTCATGGACTTCTATCTTTTAAAAAACTCCAAATATATCACAATTTGATTAGGGTTGAATATAATTCTTCCAATAATTATTTTAATGTGTTTTTAGTTTATTTTAAACCCTAAACTCTAATTTACTCTAAATTAATATATATAATTTTATTTGTGGTAAAAATATTTTAAATATTAAAATATTATAACTTTTTACATATATGATGGAAATTTTTTAATAAATGATCCTTTTAGGCCATTTCCAACCATATATTAATCATTTTATGTTTTTTTACTGTTTTTTATGATATTTAAATAAATTTATAAATAGTTATTTTAATAAAATATAAATATTGTCAATTTTCACACTATTCATTACTTTGACATTAAATAAAATCCAAACAGAAAGATAACATCATACCAAACCATATAACACACTCCAAACATGTCTTATTCACTTATAAAAATCATTGGGTGCCTTAACTATTTCAAATGTTATTTATTTTAATTTCATTGATGTCATTGATTTGATATTTCCATTAACAAATCTATTAATGCATCATCATTGTGTCAACATTTAAATTAATTATATACTTTCTCAATTTATAAATAAATTACAAAGATATATAGAAACATTATATCTTTCTAAATACTATTTATAGTTTACTATATCAATTATATAACATCATATTAAAAATGATATTGTTATTGAAATTTTTATATGAAATTTTTAATTATTCTTTAAATAAAATATAATAAATTTCATAATCTAGAAAAAATTTCTTAAAAGGGAAAAAAAATTTGGTGTAAGTTTATTTTGGTCAAAAAACTTATCAATTTAATTTCGGACATGTTATAGGGATATTTTATAATAATATTAAAAAAATTACCTTTAATAAAACGATTTACCGTTAACTGTAGTAAATAAATAAAAAATTACTAAAGATTCTATTCATAAAAAAAATTATGATAATGAAATTAGATCAAAAATACGATACTAATTATAACCATGTATTTACATTTTTATTTATTTAATTCACAACATCAGTATATTTACGTTTAATTCAAATCTCGTGGATGTGGCTATAAGGCCGGAAAAGAGACGTTTAATATTTCATTAAATATTTACATCTAATTCTATTATAAATATTATTTAAATGGAATAAATTGGAGTTATATATGTAGTATTAATCTAATATTAATTTAATATCAATTTAACATAAAATAATTATTTAAATGAAAAAGTTTGTTTTTACAACAATGTAGTATTTTCACTATTCATCAAAAAGTGTGACATTTCAAAAAATTACCAAAAAAATCACCCTAAAAAATTTGTGATATTAAAAATCAATAACAAATTTCTATTTTTTGAGATTCAATTTATAGGAGTTTCTAAAAATAAATTTTATTATTGTTGACAAAATGACATAAAAAGATGTTCCTTTAAGAAAATAGTATTTCTATACATATAACTATTTTACCAAAACATATACATTCCATTTTTAATATGTATTATTTATGTGAAAAAATAATTGATACCAATTTAAAATTATTTATTACTATTTATATGAATATATATAATGGATGCATTATAATTATATTGTTTAAATAATTATAATACTAAATTGGTGTTTCAAAAACCTCAATGATGCGTGTAACGCAAGTGAAGTCAGTGTTGTGTACAATATAATCTATTTAATTTATTTTAAAAGTTAATGTACTATGCAATCTTGGGGTGTTATATTCTTCCCACATTCAATAAATTGCATACACTCAATTTTCAAATTTGGGTTCAGTAACTAGGGTTTGACTATTAAAACATCATTTATTGAAATACCACACCAGAACAAGAGTTGACAAAAGAAAAAATTAAATATAAAAAGGGGAGGTATGAAGGATACCAGATATATCACATACAAGGGTTCCATATAAGAAAAAATAAACATGATATAAAAAATCTAACCATCATTTTCTGATGGGGAGTGATAGGGAACCTGATTAGGAGAAAGATAACAATAATAAATCCCTAAATATGAAATGACATAAGGGACCATTTGATTTATTGGAAAAAGTACTAAGATATAAATTTTGGTTTCAAGATCCTTTTTCTGGAGTTGAAGAATTAATTTTGTAACATATTGGATTTTCTTTGTATTATTTTTAGTTATTATATGGATTGATTTTTAGACCAGGTAGTAAGACGACATGAGATTCCGAGGCCCGAGGTGCCTAGAACAATTGTTTGAATAATATTAATGAAATATATAGCCCACACAAGACGGGTTCCTATACAAAAGTGGAATTAATCCTTAACGAATTCTAATATCAGAAATATGAGGGCACTATTTCATCCAGGGAAATGAATTTACCTTATACAAGGCCTAAAATTGACCATCATAGGTCAGCTGTGAAAAGTAGTTTTTGGATGATTTAAATAATAAAAGAAATTATATTTTTTTGTTTATCATTAAATAAAGGCGCATCTGTGTTTCCTATTTGAAAAATTGATTTTTATAGAATTACAGGTTATCTCTATAACCCGAGAATTCCCCTAAATCATGGGGAAAGAACCCTCTAAAATTAATGATGATGTATCGAAGATACAATACAGGAAATCTGAATATTTGCGACGGGCGATTTGCGACGGGATCCCGTCACAAATAGGTGTTTTTGTGGCGGTCTCATCGCAACAAAATTATTTGCAACGGTATTTTCCCCCCGTCGCAAATAAGTATTCGTTTGTATATAAAAAAGGTATTTGTGGCGGGCCGTCGCAGATATATTAGTTGCGACGGGTCGGAATCCCATCACAAATGCGAAATTTAAAAAAATACTTGCGATGGACCATCGAAGAAAGGTTTTCCCGACGGGTATTTGTCCCGTCGCAAATAGTACTGCAAAAAATATTTAGGACGGGAATTCCCGTCGCAAATGTACCCCTCGCAAATATTAAAAAAAAATTTAAAAAAAATAAAATAATTAATAAAAATCGTATAATATTATATAAAAATAATAATATAATAATAATATAAAAAAATTATATTATTATAATATAAATAAAAAAATATATAAAATATAATTATGAAATATTAATATAAAATAATAATAATAATATGAATATAAATTATATAAAATAATATAATAATACTATTATTAATAATATAAAAAATTAATATAATATTATTATTAAACTATCTATATAATAATATTATTATGATTATTAATATAAATAAATTATAATATTATAATATTAATAATAAAAAATATATATAATATAATTATGAAATATTAATATCAAAAAATAATAATAATATGAATATAAATAATATTATATTATATAATATGAAATATTAATATCAAAAAATAATAAAAATAGTACTAATATTATTAATATAAAAAATTAATATAATAATATTATTATAAAAATAAACATACATATTTATGAAAAAATAATATTAATATTATTAATATTAATAAAATTATAAAATTATAAACTTCTCAATATTAACAATAAATATAAAATATTAAAAGTAATATTACTAAAATAAGCAGACATTAAAAACAATACTAATAAGTAATAATATATTAAAAAAATAAAAACAAATTAAATCACATAATATTCATACCAATATGAAAGAGGAATTGTAAATAGTGAATATAACAATAAACTACGAACTCAAAAGTTAATTACATCTAAAAAATCCTTGGGGGTGGATAATCTCGAGGACCTGGAGGACCTGGAGGAGGTGGTGGAGAAAAATCCATCCCTAAACTATGAGTCAGACGACACATATACTCCATATACTCCTGATGTTGCTCCTCATATCGACGTCTCTCCTCGTCCTGCTGCTGACGCATCTGCTCCTGCCATTGACGCATCTCCTCATCATGCTGCTGACGCATCTGCTCCTGCCCCTGACGCAAATCCGCTATAAGTTGACTCTGAGCACACAGTTGCTCCTGATACTGTGAGGTAGAAGATCATGTCTCTCCATGATCTCCTCTCGAGATGGATGTCGACATCGCAGCAGTACCATAATACACTGCAGGAGTCAAATGAGAGCCGATACCAACTACTCTGCCCTTTTTGAAGCCATATTGGGTCGCCTGCATCCATGTCGTCTCATCAAAATGGTGGGCACTAGTCTGATCACCCGTCTCATCTTGAATCTCAGCCTGTGTCTGAGAGGTCGCGACCTCATATGACTCCTTAAGTTTCAATTAGAAATTAAAATAATGAAAACATTATATGCATTTAATTTTCAAACTGAGAAGAAAATAATACTGACAACAATCTGACGCTCGCGATCACCTATAATCTCTCCAGTAGTCGGGTCAGTGTACATCCTCCGATAAACGCCGTACGCTGAAATACCGGGCTGCTCGGCTTCCTATATGAATATAAAATAAACTGTTTATATTTAAGGTTATATAATATATTAAAAAACATTACTTACCAGACGCACTCTATGCGCACTGAATGTACGACTACCGGCTCGATGCGTCACCTCTTGTCTCCCCTGATTCTGTCGACCCAATGCAGATCTCTTCTAAAACCCACCACCCAACCAATGTGTACAGAATCCATCCCAAACTTGAGATGAAATGTAATCTGGTCGGTGGACTCTACCGGACTCGTCAAATTCTGTCACTTCGGCTTTCTTCACAGCCGTCTTTCTCAAATTATGCAAAAACTGACAGAAACGGTCACGCATAGACACCACCCATGCTGCGTGGATAGTGGAACGCATGCTCTCATCGATGAGATACCATAATCCCTAATATAAAGTTATTAATGAATTAAATTTCAAAGTAAATAATATTTAATTACGTACCAGCCAATGATCGAACATGGCGGCGTGCACGTCAGCGGGAATCTGATCCCATGTGAGCCAGGGCTGAGAAAAATAATTGCGCAATAAAGCGCTCCCCTGTTCAATAGCTATATGTGTAAAACTGTGGAAAAATAAAAAATAATCAAAAAATTAGAATATTAATAAATTATAATGAAAGATAACTAAAATACACAGGTTATCATACCACCGCATGTGTGCATCGAATCCAAGGGATGGACGTCGCTCCGGGATATGATCTGGAATCATCAGTCTGGCAAGACCACTCCCCTTCTGAGTGCTCCCTGTAGTGCCAACTGACTGAGGGTCAGATGACTCAAGAACCTCATCATCCATAGGTAGATCAGCCTCCAACAACTGACAAAACATTTCTGAGTCCATCTGAAACATGAAATGATTGTTATTAGAAAATAGTTGAAAATAACTATTATGTATAGATATATATTTGTTATGATTAAAACCAGCATTTTACTGTGTCAATGTTCACCTTCATCATTATCTTCATAGTTTTCAATTTCAATTTCTTCATATTCCTCATCAACATCATCAATTTCCATATTAGTTTCACTTTCATCATCTCTTGTCCTTTCAAATTCAATTGTAACATCATTGACAACATCGTCACCATCGACCCTTAACTGTGGGGTGTCATCCTCAATATTCATTTCTCTTTGTGAAAAAGATGTGTTTTGAGGAGTGTCCTGAAAAATTTCATTTCCTTTCACTTTAGTGGAACCACATTCGGTTTGAGTAAACTGATCTTCTCGAGATTTAACTTTTATTATACTCCACCAATCATCCAACTCTTTTGCAGTAGCATTTTATTTTGCATAATAAATTTGATATGCCTGATGAGCCAATAAAAATGGTTCATTTACTGCAACAAGACTTTTATGTTTAATATCAACAATTCCATGAGTCGGATGAATATGCAGGCCTCTCTCAGTATCCAGCCATCGACATTTAAACATTGTTACATAATTCTGTCCAAAATAACACAGTTCAATAATTTCTTCAAGAATGCTGTAAAAGTCAACTTCAATATATCTATGATGTGATCCCTTCAAACAAACACCACTATTGATTGTTTTCTTTGATTCCACATATGCACGTGTATGAAAGCAATAACGATTCACCACATATGCATTATAAGATTTAACCATTTTGGATGGTGGGCTACTCAAAATATGCAATCGACTATCAATCTTATCAGCTTGTACATATACCTGAAAATATGTAAAACATTTATCACTATTACAATTAATAAATTGATTTTATATGTAAAACCAAAAAATAATGTATGTTACTAGTTTTTTAAACCAGTAGGCAAAAATTTTTTGTCGACGTTCTTCTAAGCCAACTGCTGTAATTTGTGAAAGTTGTTTTTTGATATGATCATTATATAACCTACAAATACAATATGATTAATTTACTGTAACAGAATCTATAGAATAAGGGATATGAGAACTCACTGTACAATTGGTGACATTTCATCATAGTTGAGTAGAACATATGTATGAGCTCTATGATGTTCATCATCTGAAACCCATCTATCATGAACTCCACCAAATCCATGTTCGGGCTGAATGAAAACTGATAATTGATTGTTCATATCATCATCAACATTCCACTCTTTCCGGCCCATGCGGTTAAATTTTTATGGATATTCAGATTCAAAATAATGAGAGCAGAATAAAGAAATTTTTTCATGCAAATAATCTTCAGCAATTGAGCCTTCAACTGATGCTTTGTGCGGACTTTTTTCTTCAATTTCTGCATGCATCTCTCAAATGGGTACATCCATCGAAACTGAACCAGACCTTCACATTTTGCTTCATGTGGAAAATGTAATATCAAATGTTCCATCGAGTCAAAGAATTCCAACAGAAACATTTTTTCCAATTTTCATATAATTACAACAAAAGCTTCTTCAAGTTTTCATAGTGTATTATAGTCTGTTGTCGCCGCACAGATGCCTCGAAAAAAATATGATATATCTGTTACCAAATCCCAAATCATAGAATTCAACAAACCTCTTAATCCAATAGGCATAAGTCTTTCCATTATAACATGACAGTCATGAATTTTTAATCCGGTAATATGACCATTTTTAACACATCTGCCCAAGTTGGAAGCATACCCATCTGGAAGTCTCAAATCTGCAATCCACTGACAAAATAATAGCGACTCTCTTTGGTCAGTGTATAAGCTTCTTTTGGCTTCATTAATCTCTATGATCTGACATTTTCAAACAATTCATGTTCTGGTCACCTGCAAATTTGGGCAAGATCTAATCGTGCATTTACATTATCTTTGGTTTTACCCAGTGTATCCAAAACTGTATGAAATAAATTATCAAAACAGTTCTTATCAATATGCATGACATCCAACATGTGTCAGACCAACAAATCAGTCCAATATGGAAGATTCCAAAAAATGCTCTGTTTTGTCCAATTGTTTTCTTTCGCAAAACCATGAATTTTCTATTGGTTTATTGTCGGTCCAAAAGTGATGGAAGGTAATGAAAGTAAAACTGATTGTAACTCTGTACCTGAGATCATTTTTTGAGGTCCATCTCTTTCAATTCTGCCTTTTCTGAAATGAGATTTATTCCTCCGAAAAGGATGATCGATTGGATGAAATCTGCGATGACAGTCAAAATAGAATGTTTTTTTCCATTCATGAGCATAAATGCTTTGTTGTATCCCATATAGTAAGGACATGATTTTGGACCATGTGTAATCCAGCCAGATAACATTCCATATGCCTGGAAGTAACTAATTGTCCACATCAAAGCATCTTTCATTAAAAAATTATGTTTCGCAGCAGCATCATATGTACCGACACCATGACTCCACAATAAATTTAAGTCATCAATCAGTGGTTTCAAATAAACATCAATATTCTTTTTCGGATGTCCTGGGATTAATAATGTCAAAAATATATAAGGCTCGTTCATCAACATCCATGGAGGCAAATTGTACGGAGTTATAAAGATAGGCCAAAAGGAATACTGACTACCAAAAGATCCAAATTGACAAAAACCGTTAGTAGAAAGACCCAATCGCACGTTCTGGGATTCTAAAGCAAAATATGGATGCACTTGATCAAAATGTTTCCATGAATTGCCATCAGATGGATGAACCAAGATTTTACCATTTGAAATATTGGTTTTGTGCCATGACATCATTGTCGCTGTGTTCTGAGACATAAATAAACGCTGCAACCTGGGTGTAAGAGGGAAATATCTCAACTGTTTTATAAGAATCAATCTAGAATTCCCTGATTGAGCTTCTTTATACCTCAATTGACCACATGTGGGACAACAATCCAATGACTCATTTTCCCCAGAATATAAGATGGAATCGTTTGAACACGCATGGATCTTTTGATAATTAAGGCCTAGATTATGAACGAGTCTTTTGCTCTCATAATAATTAGCAGGCAGCACATTTCCTTCAGGTAACAATGCTTTAACCAAAGAAAATATCTGATCAATATAGTTATTTGACATTCCATTATCTGATTTAATAGCCATAAATTTTGCAACTACTTCTAATTTTCTTATCTTTCAACTAGGATATAATGCATCCTCAGCAGAGATGAACAACTCAGCAAATTCAGATGGTGCCAACTCGGGAGGTAAATCAACATCATCCTCAATTTCGGTTTTTTGAACGGATGACCCTACAACATCATGTACTAAATTCTGAAACCGTGATGGATTCAAAATAAAATTATTAGTATCTTCTCTGAAACTACCTTCACCGTATTGATACCAAAAATATAATCTGATAGAAAACCATAACGCAAAAGATGTTTCCCAATGATGTCAAATGTCTCAAACGTTCTCAGAGCACATTTTTTACAGGGACACTTAATTTCCCTTTCTGAAAAAAAAATTTCCTAGTTTGATGATGCAAATGATAAGAAAGCTTCAACACCATCAACATATACAGGATTTAAACTAGAACCGTTTGGATTTCTGCGCTGATTAATCCATGCACGATCATCTAATAATGATTGATGTCGATTTCCTTGTTCCGTATTCATATATATGTTTCTACAAAATTTAAAACCATTACTATTGTTAAATAATTTGATATAAGAAACAATATCATAAAAAAAGAAGTTACATAATTACAGTTATTTATTAATATTTACCAATAATTATAGGCGACACAGTTAGTTTATAATCATCCCCACTAATTATTATTAATTTAGCAACACTTACCAATACTTGGAAAAATGAAATGTGCTTGAATAATGAAATTAAATTTTGTAATCATCATTGTGAAGATTATATTACTAATTATTCTGATTTGTCTGATGGCTCATCTCTTTTTAACTTTCTCCTGACTGAAATCAGTATGAAAAACTAGCTCTAACATACGTTAGAGCACCTTTTTCATACTGATTTCAGTGGGAGAAAGTAATAAAGATATGAGACGTTGAACAAAATGTAGTTGTCAATCCACTGCAAATTGTGCCAATTTATAACCCTGTACTTGAATTTATTTGATTTTTGATTAATTTTATTAGTAATTATTACTAATTATTACAAATCTCAATATTTCCAACAGATTTTTCTTTATTATTAACATGTTCAAATCTTAAAGGGTCACCAATTTTTAAGTCATGCCCAATAAAAATTTTGGGTCAACCTTGTCCAATTTAATCTCTATAATTCTCCTTACATGGTTGATCATCTCGCAAGTAGTGTTGCAATAGGATGAAACAAGTAATGAGAAAGACATGACTTGGGTTGTCCTATTGCAACGCTACTTGCGAGGTGATCAACCAAGCAAGAAAAATTATAGAGTTTACATTGGACACGGTTGACGCAAACTTTTTATTGGGCATGACCTGAAAATTGGTGACCCTTTAAGATTTGAACTGTTAAGAATAAAGCAACACTTGTTGAAAATATTGATAATTGTAATTTTTTAAATTTTTTTATAATTTTAATAATATTAATATTTTTTATAAATATTAAACATATAATAATAAAATAATTATATTATAAGTATTATTTAACTATTAATATTAGAGTAATATAATATTTTATATTATGTTACTATTTATGTTACTAATTATATTACTAATTATGTTACTAATTATGTTACTAATTATGTTACTAATTATGTTACTAATTATGTTACTAATTAGAAATGTGAAGATATGCATATACGTCGGTTGGTTAACCAATCAATGAATAGAAAAACAAATGTAATTGACCGCTCATCTACCTCAATTTTCTTTTCATTTGTGTGTTGAGGATGAAAGGAAACTTCTGCCTCCACATCTAATATGTGCTTTTATTGTCAAAATTATAAACCTTCTCACCTCTATATTGTCAAGGAGGTTGATAATTTTGACAGTAAAAGCAGATATTACATGTGGAGGCAGAAGTTTTCTGTCAAGCCTCAACAAACAAATGAAAAGAAAATTGAGGTAGATGAGTGGTCAATCACGTTTCCTAATTATACTAATTGTTTCATAATTAAATCTAATTGTTTCCTAATTAAATTTAATTATTTCCTAATTAAATATAATTGATTCCTAATTAAATCTAATTGTTTCCTAATTAAATCTAATTGTTTCCTAATTATACTAATTGTTTCCTAATTATACTAATTGTTTCCTAATTATACTAATTGTTTCCTAATTATACTAATTGTTTCCTAATTATACTAATTGTTTCTTAATTATACTAATTGTTTCCTAATTAAATCTAATTGTTTCCTAAATAATTTAATTGTTTCCTAATTAAATCTAAATGTTTCCTAATTATTTTAATTATTTACTAATTATTTCTAATCAATTAAATCTAATTATTTCCTAATTATTTGATAATTATTTTAATTAAATCTAATTATTTATTAATTATTTGATAATTATATATTTATTTCTAATTATTACCAACACAGCCCCCAGAAGTGTCGAACCAAGAGTGCAGCAAGGCCCGTTGTCATGTACCCGGTTACCCCGAGTCAAGCTCGAAACACCTTGTCAGAGTTTTCACTCCTAGGTACATCTGGGCCAGAGCCGCCTCTACTTGTTCATATCCAGACAAGGATTATTTGGTACAAGCACATAAACTAATTATACTATATAGCTAAACAATTAAAAAAATAAAATTAACAATTAAAAATAAAATTATCAATTAAAAATAATTTAACAATTAAAAAATATAAATACCTTTAATAATCTGCACCTTCTAACTCCTTCCTTCCTCTTCTCGAAAGAAAAAATTAAAACAAAAAAAAATTCTGCTCAGATATGAAAATGAGAGAGAGAGAAGAATGGAGAACTGAATGTTATGGGAAAAAATGGATGGGGTGTATATATAGGTTAGATTATTTGCGACAGTCGTATTTGTGATGGGAGACCATCGCAAATACTAGGTATTGTGACAGGATACCGTCCCAAATGACTTCGCCCACATTAAATACAGGTGGCGGGTAAAAGGCTATTTGCCATGGGCCCGTCGCAAATAGCCACCATTAGCGACGGATGGCTATCCTGGTTGCAAATTTCTATTTACTGCTGCCAGAATTCGTGACAGGGCCCGTCGCAAATACCTTCGCCCGTATTAATTACGGGCGGCAGGTAAAAGGGTTGTTGCGACGGGCCCGTCGCTAATGCCACACCATTAGCGACGGGCGGACATACCCATCGCAAATGACTATTTACCGCCACCGGTATTTGCGACAGGAAGATATCCCCGTCGCAAATCCATATTTACCGCCGCCGGTATTTGCAATGGGACCCGTCACAAATACCTCACTTTGGATTATCTATTGCGATGGGTACATAGTCCCGTCGCAAACCCGTATTTACTACCACGGGGTATTTGCGACGGGCTGTAGGTGATCGTCGCAAATAGGCTTTACAGCAGCCAGTATTGGCGACAGGGCCCGTCGCAAATAATACCTGGTGAATATTTTTTTGCAACGGGGAAATTTCCCCATCGCAAATACTATTTACCACCGCCAGGTAGTTGCGACGGGTAGCCTTCTACCCGTCGCAAATATCCTTCCCACTTTTTGGCGCGCAAACCAGGCCATTGCAATTGCGACGGGCCATGTATTTCCGTCGCAAATAACTGCCCATTTGCGACGGGAAAATATTTCCGTCACAAAAACCCTTTTCATCGGAGTTGATGCGACGTAAATTAGTCCCATCACAAATACCCTGTCGCAAAAATTGGTTTTTATCGTAGGTATAAGATCTTTGATCATGGTGCCAACAAAGTTAAAGATTCTCATCAATGACAGAAAATAAACCACTCCATTTCTATGACTGATCCATCCGGAGGTAGTAATTTCTTTTCTTCATGGTTCTCCATTCTTGAATTCAACAATGAACATGTACCAACCCACAAATAGGTTGATCTATGTTTTGATCAGTCTTGTGGGATGGGCTTTATTTTCAGAGATTTAATAGGAGATCAATAAGTTTAATTATTTGTTCTTCATTCTTTATTCTAATGGGAATGGATTGAGGCGGACATAAACAATGGCCATGGTTCCTTACTCATGGTGTTCTAGTGTTTTTTTTCTCTCCACATCTCATGGAATTCTTCGTCGTTCAACCCACACGGTGACAGCTCGAATTGAGAGGACGATATGAATGCAATTAGATCCCCCTATTTGTGCAAAGAATAAGAGAATACTATATCAGTGTTACTGAAGATCCATGGACCATGTATGTGGTCCTGTTTTAGAAATCATACCACTGGATGAGGCATAATGGCTTGCATAATGCTCCACCGTGGTGCCAACTACCGGTGTTGGTGACAGTCCTCATGTGGGAGGTGCGTGAGGAAGCTATTGGAGTCATGTGGAAGCAGCAGCCCAACCATGTGGGATCCCACTATATCTAGTTGTGTGTGGGGGTTTCTGGACACAGTAGTCACCCTGAAGAGTAGTTCATGCTTGGGAGACGCACATGCGGCAGTGCTCCACGTAGACTAGACCCGACAATGGGTCGGGTCTAGCAATGTGTGATGGACCAATGAAAAGTAGGTCAGGTCGAACCATCAGAACGAGTGGGACCTTGTGGGTCGGGTTAGACCTCTGGTGGCTATAAACGGCCATGTTCAACCAAGATTCCACACAACCATGACTGTTGGGATGTATTCGACCATCACCATAGATCGAGTTCCCACAAAACAGTCGACTGCCATAGCTGGTTAACGAGCCAGTTAACCCCTTCTGAATTTTCAAACACCTTTATCATTAAAATAATGTTTTTCTCTAATAACTATATGCGGTTTTGGGACCCTTTCAATGAGACAGTCCTTTTGATGTATCATATGCTGGGTTTTTTGGATGGGTGCATACAACCTAGTGGCATGAGGAATTTGTTCTCTTGGAATGAGAGTTCTTTGAGAAGAATCCTATATATGGATATGAAATAAATACTATGTGTCTCATGGAGATTTTGTGTCTCATTAGGGAAACTATATCTCGATAACATGATATATGGTTGATGGGCATATATCTATAAGGATGTGATTACACTATTCCCTCATCGTGTTTCCTTTGTATTATTTTCAGTGTGTTATTTCCTTTGTAGTATTTCCTATGTTACATTTCCTATGTTGTATTTCCTATGTGGTATTTCCCTTGTGGTCTTCATTTTTGGTTTTGGGGTGCCTTATTGACTATTGTTTTACTCTCCCCTAAATAGTCATTTCCCACAAGAGTCGTGTATTTTTCAGATGAGAGACCTTTTGACAGAGTCTATTTTGGGCCAGGACGGGAAAATGAATTGTGAGTTCAGTATGGATGAGGTTTTCTTACATCTTTGAATAGCTATCCAAGTACCATTGGCTACAGGTTGGTCTTTGTTGTTTACATATTACTCTTTTTATGGGTTTGTATTATAGCCCAGCGTACATTACAACACATTACTTTCCTATTGTACTATGTTGGTTGGGGTATAGTGTATGCATGAATTTTTTTACAGTGTGATTTTACATTTCAACTATTGTTGATTATAGACATCTACATGTGCACATGTACATAGGAAAATGCCTCACATTTGTGGCATATGCCTTATCAGTTCTAGTCACCATCATCTAGCGTATTGGAGGTGGGCTTGGGGAAGTCATGGTAGAGACCCCTCTAGGATGGATCATGACATAATTATATCAGAGGTTGTCAGTTCTACCTTAAGACATAGAGTCTATGATTTTGGTTTGGGGAAACACTGTTAAGTTATTTACGATTGGTTTTTAGGCCAAGGAATTTAGTTTTGGTGTGGAGACCTAGGTATCCATACACTAGGACTCTTATTTTTCATTTAGGACACAGTACATGAAAACACTAGTTGTGGAAAAAAAGTGGTACATGAATCATATTGGGATGGGTAGTGTTTTCCATGTCCTTCTCAAGTCAGGTCTCTAGATTTATTGTATTCACCGTGGTATATATTGTTTTATTACAGGAGTCCTCCATGCATCCAGCCAACCAAGATTCCATTTTTTGGTCACGACGATGATCCACCTATAGATGAGGTGTTGGTATTTGGGAATGTACCTAATATAGAACCTCCCGGTGGGTTTCCAGTGATTCCACCACCCATTGAGTAGTATTTACGACCAGCATTATCAGATAAGGATGCACACATATTGAGTGCATTTCATGAGCTCCAGAGGTAATGACCTCCCAGGTTTCAGGGTGAACTAGATCCCAAGACAACTGAACATTGGTTGGAGGTAGTTACATTTGTCTTCCAACTTATGATGACACCTTCTAACCAGATGGACATACTTTCCATGAATCTTCTCTAGGGCACAACAAGGTGATGGTGGAGCTTAGCAATCTAAACTCAAAATGAGACCACCCTCTCTTTTGAATAAATAGAGAGTCTTTTTATAGGGGAGTTATTTGGAGCTACGTTATGATTAGTGTGCATACAAGGGGACTTTAAATCTAGAGATTGGATGTCTGACTGTTCCAGAGTACTCAATGAGGTTTACCAATCATTCGTGTTACTCCACAGTTATGGTACAAGTCTAGTTCTTTAGGTCTCATACTTTTGAGTAGGGCCAAAGCTGGGAGATCAGGGAATCCATGATATCCCTTATCATTCCAACATATGTTGGAGTACTTGAGAGAGCTATGATGGAAGATATTTTTCTACCAGAGTAGACACCAGTTGTGAGAGTTACTAGAAAGTACCATGTAGTTGATGCCTCAACAACAAGTAGCGAATGGAAGTTATAGGGACCCAAAAGGTTCATGAACTTTAGGGGATGATCCCATGGAATAGGATTAGGAGTGATTTCCTACCAAGGTGGATCAAATCAGCTATGGTGTAGTATATGTTTCTCATGTAGCTATGGGGGACATCATGAATGAATATTACCTGACCCATCCAACGGTCGATCCAGATATAGTCTTGGGACTTCTAAGGTAGAGGAAGAGAGTAGAATAGAGTGGTATTCATGGTGGAGGATGTGAAAGAGGAGTATGATAGGTTCAAAGAGGTGGTTGGAGGTTCTTCGTACTACCACCTCCCCCCCAGGTGGTCCATGATAGGCTCAAGGAGATAGTGGATAGGGATGAGGCCAGCTTTAGGCAATGACAGATTATGAACCCGGGGCTCCAAGGATAATTATAGGTATGATATATGTATTATCCACCATAACTTTGATAAAAACAATTTTTAGTCATTCCTATCTTACCACATTCTTTGTTCAAAACTTGGAGAATCCGGTTGAACCATTGATTCGATCCTTACTTGTAGAGTCTTCTACGAGAGAAGATTTGATGATCAAACAATAGTTATAATAGTATGACCTAACTCTTGGTGGAGAGAGTTTAATTTGGGACCTCTTGGTAGTGGAGTCTATTCCTTACAATGTCATTCTGAGTATGGACTAGTTATCTACAATCCAGGCACAAATTGTCTATTTTTGGCACTGATTACGTTGTGCCCATAGTGATGGGACCAGGTTTTCCTTTATTGGTGAATAGGAAATTCAGGTAAGTGTAGGATAAAATCACACATATGAGGGTACAACGGATCACTCATCATTTGTCTTGCGTAGTCTTGTGTGTAGTGAATGTTATATGTCCTCAGTTTCCTGTAGTGGTGGTGGAGTATGAGGAAGCCTTTCTGAAGGATGTTCTATGATTTCCTTCTCAGAGGGTGGTAGACTTTTCTATCAATATCTACTGAAGGATTTGCTCTTCTCTATGGATTGAGGGTTTGTTGAAGGAGAGGCTTACATGTGATGGAGGTGGAGTCATATTCAGAGGTCCTGGTTAAGGCGGTACATGGAAGACATGAGACCCCTTGGGAATTGATTTATCTCATCCGAAGGTGCACAGTAGAGACCAATCATGGAAGGACTATCCATCATAGTTGGAGGGAATCTAACTTTATAGAGGTTTCACTGGCTCGGTTGGGCAGGTAGGAGGAGCCACTTATGATCTATTATAGCTTTAATTCTATTCCCCTTGAGTGTCTTACTGTGGTGCAAGGGGATGCCCTTGGACTTCATCACTTTCGTCCTCCTTGATGGGATGTTCTCGGTTTTACTTGATCGCTTTTAAATAGTAATAAAAAATAACATTTAGTCAGTCAACCGAAGGACGGTACCGATATATAATCATTCATATCAAATGGATCCTAAAAAGCATTGTGAGATGAGAGTATAGTTGGAGGACTCATAGAGAAATGGCTTCCTGAGACCCAATGTTTCACCCTGGGAAGGCCTAGTTTTTTTCAAAAAGGTAGATAGGATCTTGATGTTATTTTTTGAATTATGACACCTGAACTAGATGAGTGTGAAGAATAAGTAACCACTACCTATGATCAATATACTCATTGAGCTTTTGAAAAGAGTGAGGTAGTTCTCGAAGATTGGCCTCAAATTTGGAAATCACCAGCTTCGATTAAAGGATGATGATATACCAATGATGTCTTTCAGATTTAGATATGTCCATTACAATTACTTGGTGGTGCACTTTGGCATGATGAATTCACCAGTAGTGTTCATGGCTATCATTAATAGGATCTTATAGACTTTCTTATACTGGTTCAAGTTGGTCTTCCTTAATAAAATCCAAGTGTACTTGGCGTTTGAGGATAAGCACACGAGACACTTTAGGATGGTCCTAGACACACTCTAAGGGAACCATCTTTATAAGACGTTATCAAAGTGTCATTTATAGATTTTAATGATCCATTTTCTAGGAAATGTAAATTTAGGGGCTGGAAATGAAGTGGATCAAGAGAATATTGAGGTGGTTATTTCAAGGGATCCATCAAAGAGTGTTACTGAGGTGTAGAGTTTCCTTGTTTTTTATTGGTACCATCAATGGTTTATACCATACTTTTCTATAGTAGAAACATGATTTAAATTATTGACATGAAAGGTTATTCCTTTTTGTGGAAAAAAGTGCTAGGATATGTTTCAATAGATGAGACATAGATTGATGAGCACTCCCATCTTGAGATTTCCTGTGGAGGGTGTCGAGTAAGTAGTGATTTTTGATGAATTAGGAGCATGGGCTAGAGGTGTCCTGATGTAGGGGAAGCAGTTATTGCATATGGTTTACACTAGTTGAGACCACATGAGAATTACTACATGACCCGTGATCTTGAGTTAGCAGGGGTAGTTTTCGCATTAAATAAGTGCTGACACTACCTGATGGGTGAGAAGTTTATCATCTACTATGACCAAAAGAGTCTCAAGTATATATTCTCTTAGAAGGATCTGAACATGAGACAGATATGATTTCAAGAGTTCCCTAGAGACTATGAATTTGAGATTGTATATACTTCTAGGAAGTGGAACGGGGTGGCCGATGTGCTTAAGAGGAGATCATGTTTTTAGTTGGTAAACGATGAATCAGAGTAGTTAGCCTCATTGTAGATAAACATTATAGATGGAAATGGACCAACTAACCTTTAATTTGTTATTGTCACCCCTCCACTCTTACAGTGAGTCATGGAGGCACAACTTGGATATACCGACTTCTAGACTCTATATGCTCAGATGTCCACAGGGCATGCCTCTAATGTATATTCAAAAGGTGGGGATCACATCATTATTTTTAGAAGAATCATAGTTGTACTAATGGTATTACAAGAGGAGTTATTAAGGGTGTTTCATTAACCCCCTTTTGAGATACATCTAGGTGTTGTGAATATGTATGAGTACCTCTAGTGTCAGTTTTAGTGGCTTGGAATGAAGAATGGAGTTGCAGAGTTTGTTTCTCGATGCCCCAATTGTTCACAGGTGAAGGGTGAGAACTAGGTTCCAATGGGTTTAATGTAACCCCTTTAGGTACTATAATTAATGTGGGATGGAATATCAATAGACTTCATGATAGGTTTACCATGTATGTCTAGGGGAAACGATACCATCTGGGTGATTGTTGACTAACTCACCAAGTTGGCCCACTTCTTGGATATCTAGGATCAATGCTTAGTAGAGATCTTTGGACGCCTCTATGTGTAGGATTTAGATTAAATACATGGATTTATATCGATGATAGTATCAAACTGTGATTATCTCTTTACATCCCTATTATGAAATGGATTACAGGATGTGTTCGGGACTATGTTACACTTTCGCACAATGATTCACCAAAAGACGGATGGCTAGACTGATCATACCATTCAGGTTATGAAGGATATGCTACAAGCTTGCATTCTATATTTTGGAGACAATTGGGAGGATCACCCACTTCTGGTGTAGTTTTCATAAAACAATAGCTACCATTCCATCTTTGATATGGCACCATTCGAGGCCTTTTATGGTAGATCTTACATGTCAGCACTTTTCTAGAAAGTCATTAAACAGTCAGTAGTCATGGGCTTAAGGTTATGGAAAGAGCCTATAAAGAAGATTCATATCATCTAGGATTGGATGTAATCTATATATATCCATCATATGTCTTATTCAGATAGATGATGGAGGCCTTTGTAGTTTCGGTAAGGATACCATGTGTTCCTTCAGGTCTCACATCGACGTAGATTACGAATATTTGGCCGAGATGGAAAGCTATATTTTTGGTTCATAAGACCTTATAGATTATACATAGATTTGGTGAGGTCATGTACCAATTGGATATACCTAAATAGTTTCAGTGGGTGCATGATTTCCTCAATGTGTCACAGCTAAATAGGTATGTGCATGACCCATCACACTTCATTGATTGGAGAAAGTTTGATAACAATTACAGGGAGAATTTTAACGATTACCTGGTGTATATTGAGGATCGAAATGAGAGGATCCATTATGGGTGGTAGATTATTTTTTTTACATTCAGTATCTACACCTAAATCTCTATGAGAGCACATAGGAGCATGCGGATTAGATTTTTTCTCAGTACCCTATTTTGTTGGAGTATCTTTTTTTTGGATTTCAAGGAAATAAATCCCCAAGGTGGGGAGAATGTAAGATATTGGATTATTTTGGATTTATATTTAGAAATTATATAGATTTATTTCGAGACAAAGAACTAAGATGGTGTTTAATTCCGAGGCTCATGTTTCCTAGAATTATTGATTTAATAATATTAACACCTCATGAACGACGTTTTCATTTATAGAATAAAAGTGAATTGAGAAGAGGTAAAATGATTGATTATTACTTTAGAAAAATAAAATAATTGAATATTTATGGTAATGGATATATCTTACCATTTTGATGAGTTGAGTTGAGGATAAAATATGAAAAATACATGAACATGAAAAGAAATTAAAAAAATGATGATTTTAACACTTGGATTCCTCCTCCTTACGAACATCATTAAGGAAAATGTTTTTGTATTTTTATGAGAAAATGGATCCTCGATGTGGGGGAGGGGATTGGTATGATATTCTATAATAATTTATACATGTATCGGATCTTGAGAGGTGTGATGAGAATAGGTGGTGAGGGCGTATTTATAGGGGAAGAGAGGGGTGTTTTCTTATTATTTTATCCATTATGTTATTATTATTCTCAAGATAAGAAATAATGACGATTCATGTGACTAAATATAGTAATTAGTGTATGTGATATTGAACCAATGTTCCCTTATATCATTTATGACTCAATAATGCCTCAAAAAAATTCAATTATTTAATTATTCTATAAATTATTGTATTTCACTATTCACAAAAAACAGAAAAAATTTAGACAATTCAAAAAAATTAACCCGAAACATTTTTTGAATTTTATGTTTAAAATCTGAACTACATTTATGAAAATAATTTTCTAGATATGAAATATTTAATATTATATTAAAGTCATTATTTACTCAAAAAATACTTATTTTAAAAATATAACTTATTTTATAACACTATGAAAATTTTTATAAGGTCTCATAAAATTATCATAAAATTATATGAAATTAATTTATAAATACATTTTATGAAAATAATTTTTTTTAGTTATTAAATTAATCAATAAATTGTAATCAAATATTTATGACTAACAAAAATACTAAAGCTTAATTTATAATTTTTAAAACATATATTTACTTATACTATGATATAACTATATCACACTTTCAATCATAAGATTACTAAATTTATGTTTCACTTTCAAGGGGGATGTTACTATTCCATTTGATTCTTTAATATTCATATGGGTCATATTAATATTCATATGGTCGAGTTACTATTTCATCAGTATAAGTTTCTTAACTTCTATAAATACCACTTATTTCATGCAATATTTATTTATAAGGATTATTTTATGTTATTTATGTGAATTTATGTGATTTATATTACATGACATAATTATATGAATGGAAAATATCATTGATAGAATTCTTTGGTCATTACATTCTTTCCCCCTTATAACATTTCACCCTCAAAATTTCATTTTACCTTCTATATTGAAAACATGGAAAGATACTTCTCCTTCATAGCTTCTTATCATTCCCATGTTGCCTCTCCATACTTATGGTTCCGACTTAGTACTTTGAAAAGATGGGATGTCATTTTTCGTATATATATATATATAATTTCCAAGATACTCATTGGATGCTCCTCGTATGAGAGATCATTTTCCAACTATACCACCTCTAAATTCAGTTCATGGGAAGGATTTGGTATGTATTTCCCCAAGAAGGATACATAAAATACATCATGTAATTGAGACATGGTAGGTAGAAGTGTTAGTCAAAAGGCCACATCCCCGATATGATCAAAAATCTCAAAGGGGCTGATGTACCTGGAAATGAGTTTTCATTTCTTTCTGAATCTCATGATCCTCTTTTATAGAGATAAGTATAGGAATACCATGCCTCCATATTTGAACTCAATGTCTCATCAATGACTTCATGAATAGTACTTATGGCCAATGTAGGCTGCCTTGGGTGCTATTAAATGGTTTTCTCCTTTTCTGCAATTACTTCAACAATTTAGGATGTAGAAACTTGTGTTCATAGACATCATCCCAACATGCTAGTATTCTGTATCATTTCACATAATTATCTTCATATTGATCCATTTGGATGCTCGAGTAGAATCACTTGTTGTATGAGAATTTTACTAGTGGTAGATATTGGTCCCATCCCCCTTTGAATTCCACAGAACATGCTCTTAACATGTCTTCCTTTTTATGAACAGTTTGCGCAGATTAAACATTATTTTGTGGGTGAGAGATGGTACTGATGTAGAACTCAGTGTTCAATGAATGTTGAGGACTTTTTCAGAACATAGAGGTGAATCTTAGATGTCGATCAGATATAATAGATACCGGTACTCCATTAAGTCATACCAATTCTCGGATGTATATCTATGTGTGTTGATCTAGTGATATATTCTCTAAAATTGTGATAATGTCGGATTTCTTTGTTTGATGATCCAAAACAACCCATATATCATTGTTTCCTATGGTTTTATTTGAATTTATAATGACATAGTCCATGGTAATGTTTTCCCATTTCCATGTCGGTAAGGGTAGTGGTTTCATCATATCCTTAGATATTTTTCCCTTCAGTATTCACGTGCAGACACATCAAGTACTTTCATTTATATTCAGTGATCTCTTACTTCATATTTTCCCACCAATATTTTTCATGGAGATCATTATACATCTTTTTTCACCATAGGTTTGCAAATAGGGTTGATTTATGTGTTCTATTCAGAAGACCAAGCTTCATTTCTAGATTATATGTAAACATTTTATTGACCTAAATCTTAAACTCCTTCCTCATTGATCATGAACTCCTTTGATTTCTCATTTCTGATAGCTTCCCCCCTTTTCTGATTTTCCACATCATTACTTTTAGAATCCTTTATTTTCTCTATAATGGGTGGTTGAGAAACCATTTTTGAAATTATTTATGAAGTTCCTTCTTTAATTATTCCCCTTTCTATCCTTTGGAAATCCAAAAATATTGGATCCTTTTCAATTCTCATCATTTATAATGCTACAGGATCTTTTATACTTAGAGTATATTCTACCCTATTTTCTTCATCAGGATGGTAGTGCATTGATTATTCATAATATTTTATGAGATCTAACCATATTTTATGACGAATATTAAGCTTCTTTTGTGTGAATATATATTTGTTACTTTTATTATTAGTATATATTTCAATCTTCTCCCCATATAGATAATGTCTCAGATTTTAAATGTAATTATTTGAGATTCATACACTGGATCATGTGTGGGGTAGTTTTGATATTGCATTTACAACTTCCATGAGTAATAGGATATCACTTTATCATTTTTCATTATCACACATCCAAATCCATTATTTAAATCATCAATGTATACCACAAATAGCCCCCCCCCTAACCCTCATTTATTGGTAGTGTTAACACTAGTGTGGTGAGAAACATTTTTTCATCTCTTTAAAGAAGTCTTCGCATTCAATGATCCATACAACCTTTTCTCCCTTGTAAGTCATCTTGGTCAGTGGGTTATAAAAACGTGAGAAGTTCAAAAAAAATCAGAGGTAACACCAAGATATACAACAGAATCTATGGATCTATGCTACAAGTGTTGGCTTGGGCCACTCTTCAATTGCCTTTTTCTGAGAATAGTCCATTGATATTACTTTTTTTTTATAACATGATCCATGAATCATAATTCCTCCATCAAGAACTCACAGTTTTTGTACTTTTTGATATATTGTCTCCCATAGAATGGTTTTCAGCATAGTATTCCCATGCTCCACATGTTCCTCCTTTCTCTTGGTGTATATTAGAATATCATCAGTATTGACTACTAAAAAATGGTCTAGGAAATCTCTAAAGACTCTAATCATTAATTACATGAATATTTATGGATCATTAGTGAGTCAAAAGGAAATAACTATGAACTCATAGTGTCTATACATTCTTTAATGTCTTGGGAATAACTTTTTTCTTCACATTTAATTGGTGATATCTCAACTGAAGTTCCACTTAGAGAAATAAATGGCCCCTCATAGTTAAATTAAAATTAATCTATCCATGTTAGGGGATAATTTTTCACTATAATTATTTTTTGAGATCTTGATAATCACTGTATATGTTGGTGCCAAATTATAGGTAAGGCCATGAAGGTCCATTTTGAAGCAAGACAAAGGCCAATTTTGAATCAACAAAAAATTATAAGATGCCAGAGGGAGGTGAATGAAAGATGTAATATTTTCATGCAAGATTGGAAATGGTATGAAAAATATCGTGCACCCAATGCGACATCAAACATATTATTCTACAGTGACCTGTCAAAAACCAACCATGTCAGTGGTGCGAAGGAAGATTGACCGGCGCACAAGATTCCAATATGCGTGAAGGATCTTACACAGCCAATGAGACATAAAAATGACTCATTTTTGTAACTCAACATGCATACACCCACCAATGTTTCTGGATATAAATATAAACTTACCCCCTCCATTCAGGGGATGGTTATGAAATCCAGAACAATACTTTTCTAGGTGAACGACACCACTTCCGTGACTGCGTGAAAGCCATGGCTTCATGTTAGCAGATCTTCTGCTAATAGTATCCCAGGTTTCCCCCTTTTGGTGTTCCCAGTAGAGATTGATCATATATCAATTACTATTACTCTAAGTCATTTTTGTTGAAAAACATTCCTCTTGCGTGCATGCTTTCCCTTATTCAGAACAAAAATTGTGCCCAGGGTCTCCCCTTGCACGCATCCACTCATTTTTCACGAAACCAACCAATAATTCATGAAAACCATAATATTTAATACAACCCATAAATATTTTTCATGCACCTCCTCTTCCAATCCATACATAATCCTTACGCTAAGGCACCATGTCTAAGCCCCCCTTACCCACGATACTTTTTTCCCATGTATACTTTTCTCATACAACCCTCTAGGATCCTAATATTTGATTTCAAGGTCCCTCGAATGGTGCCTCATTTTGTGTTTCCTTGCCTCCAACTTCATCGCATATGAATGCAAAATGTTTTTTCATCCCCGCATTGCCATAATAATGTGAGCCCTTCAATGAATCACTCTACAACCCTGCTATGCCACAAAATTACAAGTGTCGTCCCTTCACTTAGGGTTAAAGCATGTCAATGATATAAGTCATAGTGGTGACGAGTGATTCCTCATCATCTGAGCTATAAGACCTTAAACTACCAAGCATTTTCGTCCCCACTACATGATGTTAAAATGTAGCCTCGCTGCGTGCAATTTACATGGGGTTCCATGCCTCAGACATTTTCCATGTCCACTCATATCCCCATGAGTGACATCTTCCCCACATGTAATGATTTCATCCTTTCATGGGGTGACATATGCCCTCAAGGAAAGGAAACCATCCTCGTTTAATCCCCTATCCTTTCTTGCATTAGGTAGCACCCTTTCTCCTCATTTCCGCTTCAGAGAATGAAGATCAGAGGGGAGATAAACACAAGGGACTCTTGAAACCCCATCCCTCCCCCTTTTTGATTTATTGCCATCAAGCCTCCAACATTGAGTATGTCCTAGTCACTATCTCCCTGTCTGTAATCACATGTAATCCCCACTCAATTCCTCACAAACACACCTTTCGTGATGTGATTGTCAGGTCTTTGTTGCCTCTTGTTTCTCACACCAGGCATTACTCATGTGGGCTTAGATTAAGAACTGATCATGAAACCCTATTTTAGGAAACTTTTTTTGTAATCCCCACTCCCCACTCTCTTGAACTATGTGGAGTTTGTTTCCCCACCACTGGGATATGTAGGAAGCCTATTTGAGGTTCAAGACCTTAACCTGTTGGTCCCAAACACTCCATGACAATTTAAACTCATCCTGCATGACAGTAAAATGTATGCCTCTTCCATATTTCATGATGTTAAATTGTATACAATCAAAAAACATGAGTTTTTATTCCTATCTTCTAGACAGGGTATGTAGGATGCCTCTCCGAGGATCAACAACAAACACTGGTAAGCTTCGGTGATCCAATTGTTGGGACCCAAATACTAGGTCCATCCCATTGTTCTGTTAGACTAGTGCTCAGATAGATAATAATGTGTATGAACCAAACTCTATTGATAATCCTCTAACCATGAGTGTCCCTGTTGCGATGGTCTGTTAACCACGCGTAATCCCCAGTATGTGTTTGGGTCTATATCTTTTTTTTGAACCCCAATTCCATGACACATCATGAACAATGTGCACATTGATTCCATACTAAGAGGATACGTAGGAATCCTTTTTGAGGTTCAATACTATCACTCAGGTCACATCTTGGTCTCTCCCTTGATCCACTGTGCTTCAGGAGGATCAGGCCTGAAACATGATGCTCTACTTCCTTCTGGTCCCATCCATGTGTCCATTCTCATGGGTCACCTCCTCAGGTGTCCCTTCAACCTATAAAACAATTTTGACATTGATTCCCTACCATGGGGATACATAAGACGCCTCCATGAGGTTCAATCCAGACACCACCATCATCTTCATGTTAGTTCCATCCAACTCATCTAATTTATGGAATCAAATCATCCATCATACATATCGCTTTTACCTGTGCCTCCACTTTCGGGTGTGATCATGTCATCCACCTCCTCACTGCTTGTAACAGTACCCGGGCCACTAAACATGGGTATACCCCTACATGTCAGAAGGTTGATGTCCATTGTGTACACCCCAATGTCATTATTCACTCTCTCGAACTACGTGGGTTTTGATCCCTGTCATCTATACAGTGTGCGTAGGAGGCCTCTATAAGGTTCAATCCCATACAATGGTAAATGGTGGTGTCCCATTTTTAGGATCCTAAGCATCCTCAGATTCATCCTCATTGGAGGTTTTATCGACCCATCTAGTAATCCTCCTAGGTAATCCCTCCTTCAGATGTACCTATATAATCTACTCTCATCAATGTTTAAATCGGTCTAATATGTCTCCTCAAGATGTTAAACTCTTGGATTACTCCATGATAAACATGGGAAGGAAAGCAAAACCTTGTAGACATGCCTCTAGCATACAATTCCATGCACATGACATGGGATGCCTCAAGATTCCACGCCCTTTAGAAGCCATATCATAAGGGGATGAAATCAAGGTGTACTTGTGTTTCAGCATCCAGACACACCAGCGATGTCCATTGTGACTGCTCCCCTGACCGAAGGCTTCGGCCCTAACATAACCCATCAGAATGTACTGACAGAAGGAGTATAATCATCAATCATCTGCAAATATGTGGCACTAATAATAGTTTCACAAACAATGTCTTAAATATGTGAGGAAGGCCCAGACCATGTGACGAATTCTGAGGATGAATCCGCTGAATGACAGACCGACATCCCATCATCCCATTTTGATCATGGAAAATACCTCCCCAAATAAGAGATATATTACACCCATATTTGGAAAGTGGGAATTTAGGGAAACTGCCAGCACATCGCTACTTAATGATGTGAGCCCTGAAAAAAGGGTCAGAAATAGAAATGGTGAACTCGATGTGAATATTCTCCTCAATATGGATATTAGTAAAATTTGAGACATCAGTAGATAATTATATCACTATATCCATATATCTGGTTCTAGGTCCTTCCAATAAAATAGTGGGCCAGTCATGAAACTCACCATATTTTGGGGGAGTTAATCGTTGGGAATTCTGGTATGCGATGTTGTCAGTGAGGATATTTCTATCTAGCCATGGAATACTGAATGCCACTGGGGAATTGTACAATAAATTACTATTTTATATACTAATCAGTAAATATTCCTACTTTGTAGGACCAAATCTCAAGATACACGAAACCGATCATCTCCCTCCCACGGATGAAGGGGCAGGAAAAGTATGAATGATGCAATTCCCCATAGCTTCATCTCCTCTACAATGGATCCTACCCCCGCAACTACTAGCCACTAACTCCCCTATTACCATTTGAATTTATTCAATTAATGGTGATTGATACTCTTGTTCGATGATATAAATTGGAAGTGGTCATCCTGATGAGGGACATGTCCCTCCAATACATTGGGGCCACCGTGCGCCATCAATGTTGTCACCACCAAGGACCACATAGGGAGTCGGTTCTCCCCACCTCAACATTCAATAAATTCATGAGCCTATCCCTAGATCACTCATATAACTCACCCTCTTATGAATATGAAGTAAGAGATGTATGAGTCCACCCGTTGAAGACTTTAGCTAGGGCGCCACCTAGGAGGGTTGCGGCCTGGCCGCGTCAGCGTCGCCCACTGGTCCTACAGACCAAAATTCTTGAGGTTTTTCCCACTAAACAACCATCTCTAGTTTGGTTAACTTGGCACCAATGCCGATTGCAAGATCAAGAGTATGCCCTCCACAGAGCATCATCATTCGCGGCTTCGATTACCCGAGCCACCACTAGAATGAGCTATCAACCTAATGTCATCATTGGGTAGGGTAACCTCCTGATTAAAGTGAAGGGGTGCTACCAAGCCCGGCCCAGGTTGAAGTACCAGTCACCCTATAAGAAAGTTGAACTGGCACTCCCATTTACCAAGGCTAGTCGAATCCATCATGGTCCGACCTAGGATAATGAAATCTAGTACTGATGTCATCCCCATACTAATATCTGAAAAAGTGGAGGTTCTACCCACTCATTGATTCAGTATGGAGATCATCACAATTCTACCACCATAAACTCTAGCATAGGACCATCCCACATCATCGACATTCAACATAAAGGTCCCTCTCAAGCACCTAGACTCCAAAATGAAAATTTCCTTCACATACTAGGTTCTCAAAAGGAGAATATTCCTTTCCCAGTCACCCAATGGCATGGAGGCCCTTCCCATGTGTTCAATGATTACTGTGGAGGACCTCCATGTGTCCGCAACCACCAAAGAGGGGGGCATCCTCCCTTCATCAATGGTGAACATAGAGGCCCTTCTTTAGTCTAGTATAATCAGCACGAAGGCCCTCTTCATTCCACTGCTACTAGAGCCCGCCGATGCGAGGGCCCTCCACACATGATAGAAGACCTCCATAGAGGTCCTCCCCCTGAGGTTACCAAATACAGTAGAGTCCCTCCCTACTCCTATATTATTAATCATAGAGGTCCTCCCCATTTCCTTTTTTGACATTTATCCGGGTGCCCCTCGCATCCCATCTCATCATAGGGGAGGTCCTCTCCATGTCCCATTTGACATTTTTCAGGGTTCCTGATGAAGCTCACATTTTCATATATTTTATAATATAAATAATTGGTTATAATCCCACCATAGTGTTATTGGATGGGTAATTATCACCTTATGAGGATTTAGTGTTATTTTGAGCCTAAAAGTGAAAAATGCCTAATTCTATATTTCAGATAGATTTTTACATAAAGGGTATTTTATTCATTTGATGGAAACTATGTGTCCAAATTTTGTGATTAAAATTATGTTAGATTTCAGATATTATTTTTTTCAACCTTGTCTTCTGGACCAGCAGATGATTCAGCCATCTAAAGGGCCAAAAAATTCATTGAAATTGGACATTTTTTCGGGCGGACAGCATGGACAGCACCACCGTAACAGAACCAAAACATGGCCTAAACATATCTAAATGAGGTGTTTCTAACTGGTCTAGCAGTAGGATAGATAGTACGGGCTCTAAATTTTTTTTTGGGGAGTTTGGAAGTCATTAAGGAATCCATTAAACAATATACTTTTGGAGGAACCTTCCTAGAAGCTTCATCCAGAAACAAAAACCGAGAATGAAAAATAATAACTCTAAATTCCGGTTTCAAAAGGAGCTGAAATTTAGAGGGAGAATGGAAAATTTTTTGATGAACAACATTGAATAAGGGGTCCAGCTGTGAAATAGACATTTATAAGTCAAGAAAGCTCAATCATTTGTGGTCCAGAATTCCACCTATAAAATGAGGCCCTCACCTCCTTCCAAAATCATCCCATTCTCCATCGATTCCTTCAAGGCACCAAGGAGGAGATCACCACCGAGGGAGGCCGACCATAAATCTTCCCCCTTTTATTTTTATTTATTTATTTTATTTATTTTAGTTTTAGTTTTAAATTGCAATTTAGATTTCCAATAAAATTAATGATTTGTTTTTATTTCTGTGACCACCCATCCACCCTATTTTCTTCTTCCTATTTTCTCCTTATTTTCATCTTTTATTATTCTAATATTATCCACCATGACCTCTTAACTTAAAAAATGGAGGGTAAACCTGAGACTTGGCCCGAGGGAGGTATGTGGAAATTTCATTTATTCTGTTCTGAAATTCCCATATTTTGTTAAGTTTGTGATAAGCAAGAGTGATGTGCACGGGTGTGGCGATCTTCCACCACGACACAAATCTCAAACTAATTTCTATTGTTTAATTAAATATTTTCCCTCCCTTCTAATGGATACAAGCTCTTCATACGATGGAGTTGATTCATTCTGTGGTTGAAATGGCATATGATGGAGCCAGGTCTTGGAAGATGTCACACTCTCGATCGAGGTGTTTCATCAACCTTGATTATAAAAGAAGATGAAGTTAGGATTGCTAAATGCATTCAAGATTTCACAACAATAAATAAAAGAATTGTAATTCATGAATGTGACTCCTAATTGAGTTATCAAACTTAATTTAAATACCAATAAGGAGAATGATGGAACCCACAAACCAACCCATAAAAGAAAAGTTCTTTCTCAATTTATTGCAATTTTTTCACTACATGTTAGTTATATCTTTTATTTAAATTAAATTGAATTCCATTCCTAGATTAAATAAAAACAATAAAAATAATTAGTTTAGTTAAATTAGATTAAGTAAGTTAATGATTGATAAAGCTCCTCAGGTGAGATGACCCTGGTCAGCCACTATGCTGCACTAGGAAAATTAAATTGCTTTTGCCATGCCATACGACAGGCATGCATCAGTTCCCCTCACACCCCATCTCATCATAGTGGATGTCCTCACCACTTCAGTAACAACCTATTTGAAGTCCCTTTTGATTTCCCATCCAGTGTGGGCAGAGGTCCTACCCACTCAAGCACCAATCTACATATAGGACCTCCCTGTGTCTGAAACCTATCATGTCCTAATGAACCAACCCAGGGTAGGAGGCGAGGCCACTGCCACCAACGTAATAATCTTATGAATCTTGAAACTAAAATCAAACATGCCTACTTCTCATATTCTGAGGTGGAGTGCGATTTGATGATAGAACCTTCACCCCGATATTCTATGTCGGGGATGGGGTATGAAGAAGGCATATAAGACACAATATTATAGTATGTGAGGTCCATAGGATCCATGAATCCCTCCAAAGATACATATAGGAGGATGCATATTTTTTCCCATTTCTATGGTCTGTTGTGAAATCCTCTTTATCTTCAACAGGATCATTCTGCACCTCAAAAAGAGATCACATAGAGTTGTTCTGGGAAGAAATAGAGGATAAGAAACAACATGACCCACCATAAAATAACAAATTCCAAACATGAAAAGCTATAGTCATTATTCCATTTTTCAAGGATGTGGAAGCATGATCAGTGCATTCTTCTGAATACATTCCAAGACCCGGTGGCTTGTCAGCTCACATGTTGTACTCTACGCCGAATATTCTACCATTGGAATAGTCCACTTTAGTATCGTTACCAGTCCCAAAAATGCCTCTAGTTGTGGAATGGGGAAATCAAAGACTAGATCCTGAGTCTGAGCCCAAAATTTTGAGCGACATTCTTATAGTGGACTATTTCCCAGAGATTTTCTGGCTTATTGTGACCGAAAATTTCAATGTTTTAGAGTCTCTTACCCCATATGACATTATTTTCCTCATCCAGACATTAAGTATGACTTATTTTTTTCTATTTCATTAGTGGATATCTTAGCACAAGAGCCGAGAACACTTCGACGACATCATATAGCAATGTTGCATGGTCGACTGGGCTATGCTCCTTAGGTCTTCGTGCCCTGAATTGACTAGAAATTATCGGACCATCTAGAAATTATGTGTCTATATATTTATAGTGCTACACAGAATTATTAAGAAGGATTTCCCCACTTTCAAATCCATGGTTAGGGGTTATATGAATCTCTTCATTTCTGTCCTATCTGGAGCCATCCCGGCTTACAAAGTGATATTCAAGAAATGAATCCGAGCACAGTTGCAGTTAACAAGGATGAATCATCAGAGGAAGAAACTGAGTTGGGAATCAATGAATAGAAATTACCCTTAGGGTGGTTTCACACCTATTGGATCATTTTTTAGGGTTTCCCACTAGAAAAGAAATTTTTTGGTAATTCTTGTACCTTCCAAGTCATTATCCTTTGTTCGGGACCCGAATAAGGGTAAAGAGCATGTTGGGACCCTCAAACCCCCAGACCTGTCTGTCTCATTACTAAAGACATAAGATAACCCTGAAAAGGTTGTTTTGTGACAATAGATTGTGGAAGATAAGAATATGGTCGATGAACTTCTCTCTGAATGTACTGTGGAACAGAGACCTGATTGTGGTAATCTTAGACTGGTGTAGTAGGTGCAGGTACAACCTACCCTTGATGAGTTTCCTCCTGGTGACCTTATCTATCCTACGCATATAGACCGGGTAAAGGTTGGATTTTATTGAAAGTGGGAAAGATATGAATCACCAATCCACCTTAGTTTTGTATTAAACCTTCTCAAGATATAGCTAAGGGTCCCCGAGCTGCTCCACAGGTCATTCCCATGATAGTCCCTCAAGTCATTCCAAAGGCTGCTCCACAATCCATTTATCCTTCTCACCATGTTGAAGAACCTTCCATCACACTTGTAGTCAGATATCCTTTAAAATAAATTAATCCCAAACAAGATGATCTAATTGCTGCTCTCATTTCCCATCTCGAGGTATTTGAAACCCCACAATTTTCAATCCCGCCCAATGGAAAGCCGTATCTAGCAAGGGTGGATGATATACCATCAACCCCAGGTTTTTGAAATCCTACAATATCCCCCATTAATAGGACAATAGTTATGATGTAGTATCTGATCCATTTTGTTTGAAGGTGTGGGCCCATACTGGGAACTCCAACATAATAGGAGGCTGCCAAACTCTGATGTTTTGTGCTGACACTAGAAGGGCCCATGTTTGTCTGGTATAGACAGTTACCCATTTGTTCAATATCTGGTTGAGAGGATCTCTGTAGGCATTTTTTATACCATTTCAGTTTCACGACCAAGAATACCAATGTTGTTGTCCTCTTCAAGTACATTCAGAGGCCTGATGAGCGCATCATAGACATTTTATCTAGGTGGAAGGGCATCATATATTCCCATGATATGATGCTAACCCATGAGAACATACTGACGATGTGCATGGGGAATGTGATGACTTAACTAGTCCTTTCTCTCATCACTTACAACTACCTAGCTAGATTTCAGAATTTTTCTCAAAAAGCCCAGCGTCAAGAGGTGGCATTGCATCATGCTAAGCAGGCTTGTCCATTTCCTCTTATAGTTCTTGCAAGAAGAGTTGATAAATATGATCCTACCACTATAGAAGAAATAGAGTCACCCAAGAATCTATAGTAGTTACTAGTAGACACACCTCCATAGATTCGCCGAGCCCCACCTCCTCAGGCACAACCTCCGGCTCAGCAGAACCCACTTCCAAATCGATAAGCACCCTGAAGTAATCTGCCACTGCTTGCTAGGTGAGACAATCGGGTCCCTCCTCCTTACCAGGCTTTGTCGGCCCCTAATCAAGGCCAGGCTCCCAAATCCCCCTTCCCATATAGAAGGAACTATACATACTCATTAAATGAGGTTCATGTCCCTGGCTATTTCCAAAGTGCCTTAGATCAAGGAATCATGCAGTTGTCGGAATGAAAGAGGAATGAAGAGGCGTAACTCATTGATCACCCCAATTACTTCCCCTATCACCAGATCCTTGGGAACACCCTCAAGTAGTGATATGTGATAAAAATACTTGCTCAAAGACATGGTGGATAAAAACATAGACTAGTTGGGTCCAGCCATGGCATAAGTAGAATTTGTGTTCATTAATCCTAACAAAGAGAATGAAGGTGAATGACAGTAGGTGTCTAATAGCAGGTCCTACAAATAAGATTACTGGAAGGCTCATAGGTTAGTCTCTCATTACCATACTCTTAATCGTGGATTATTGAATCAACCTGAGCCCTTAAAAGTCACTGTGTTACCTACATCCACTACAACTACATTAATATCTCAATATTCCTCTTCCATGAAGGAAAAGCATTGATGATACAGAAGGAAGAAACATCCCCCACTGATGCCATTGTCATTTCATAATCTCAAAATATTAATGCCCCCGGAAATGGTGAATTCCTCTAGAATCTATCCAATGGTGGAGGATTCTACATGTGATGATCATGGGTACGCTTTGATCAATACTGTGGGGATGGTAAACCAATACATATTTTTTGATGATGAAAAGTGCCAGGTAGACCCTCCCAATGTCTCAATATGATGCTAGCATCGATGGAGTTGTGGGTATGGGAACCACCAAAATTCAAGGATATATGATTCTAGATAGGCTATGAAAGCCAGCGAGACTAGAAAGCAACCCCAACGTAGGGATGATCAAGTGAAGCCTTCTCATCTTGTTTTATAAAATCTTCATGCACCACCTTTTGTGATACTTGATCAGTCGTAGCCACCGCGACCATGTTGTGGTTAGTCACATTCCCTCCTAGATAGACCACAATCATCTAGAACTCAGTTGGTAGTCAATCTATGCAGTTCAACATGTGATAAGAGATACATTCCCATCACTAGCAAGAATCCGCTGGTTCATCCAACAACACATGTAAAACCCCCTTCCACAAAGTGACCTCCTATTATCAAGAGTGTATACATGGCCCAAATGTATGATATCTTCAAGCATCTTTCTATTATTCCGGTGATGGTCTCTATCCATGAGGCTATCCACCTATCAGTGGATATACTTGAAGCCCTAGAAGAGGCTTTATTAATCCCCCTCCAGTTTGAGACAGAAGTAGTAGGAGAAAAATCCTTCCAAACTTTGATATTAGAGAATATGAAATTTCAGTCCATCATGTCTTTCTCCTAATTAGATGATTGTTCTTCTATATAGGGGAACATCCACCAATTTTACATCACTGTCTATTTCAACAATGTGGAAGTCTTCCAAAGACTTGTCAAAAAAGGCTTTGGCATCGACCTTAGTGTGACCCGAATACTACGCAATATGGGGTTGTCTGAAATAGATCTAAATTCCATTGACCTGAAAATTAAAGGTTATGACAAGATGGACAAGATGACAATTTGAAAGATTCACCTGATCACCTATTTTGGTGGCCTAGTTTCCATCCCCAAGATGATTATCATCTCACGAGACACTAATTACAATGCATTGAGGGGTAGACCCTATATCCACCTGCATGAGGCAGTCCCTTACACATATCAACAATTCCTTAAGAACTCCCTTAATGGTCAATTTGGTGTACTCCAAGGTGATGCATCCCCCTTTTCCTCTTGTGAAGCCTTATAATTGGATTCCAACCATTACATGATCAAGGATAAGAAGATTTAGGATAATGAGTTTGAACACGCTATGGATGCGACCAAAATGTGGACAGACTTAGATGACACCATTATTTTCCCAATTCACCTATTATAGGAGATGACCTCGTACTAAGGGAAATACATTTTTGTCTCTAGAAAAAGGGGAAGTGAATTATTGTATTTAAGGATCTCTAAATGATCACCTCTTCTTCTAAAAAAAATCACGCTCGAGTCACTCCAGAGCCCCTACTCCTATAAGGTATCAGGATGTCCGCCCCATGGAAATAAAATTACATCATACTTTCTTGTTTAGTTGTGTAGGTATAACCAACTAAATTAGACACTACATTATTTATTTAATATCATCAAATAGGTCCCCTTGGGTTGAATGCCAGATGGGATTAGATCGAAAACTTTCATCACCATGGTTTTAACAGTGCAGGAGCCCCAGCGATGAGGTGTCCACCACCATTAAAGTTGGATGCATTGTCCCATAAGGATTTGTCAACGCGGAAGACTTTCTTCCTACCGATGATCCTATAAACCTGGATGGAGAATATGATTTGAAAGAAAACCTCCCACATTTGAAGAGGGTGTGTCCACTACAGTTGATGAATTGGTATGTTTGAACCTCAATATAGAGGCAAACTCAAGAATTACACTTATCAGCACAGCTATGCCTATAGAAGAACAATAGTGATATGTGGATTTTTTTGAAGAAGAAACATGATTTATTTTATTGTATATACAATGATATTTTAGTACTATATCCTCATTTCATCATCCATCACCTTGACCTCCCAATAAACCATCGCGAGTTTAAACAACCTCCAAGGTTGATTCACCCCTCCCATGGTTCCATGGTCGAGGCTGAGGTTGATAAGATCATCAAATCCAACTTCATCAATGAGGTCATGTACACTAGATTGTTAGAGAAAATTGGGACAATTTTTAAGAAGAATGGATAGATCATAGTTTACATCTAATTTCAGGATCTCAAATGTAATTCTTCGAAAGGTGAATTTCCCTTTCCTACAACAGAACAGTTAATTGACTCCACTGATGTGTTCCATGAGCTCTCCATCATGGATGTGTATTCTGGATATAGCCAAATCCTAATGGATCCTGAGGATGGAGAGTCTAACAACATCATGGAACCACAAGGTACATTCTACTACAAGGTAATTCCTTTCGGTCTTAACAATTCAGGTGCCACCTACCAGCGTGCCATGCACTGCATATTCAATCTGATCTTGGGAACATTGGTTGAATGATACATGGAATATTTGGTTTTTAAATCACTCTAGCACCAAGAAAATATAATGGATCTTGAGAAAGTGTTTGGATTCCTCTGTTCTCACCATCTAAAGATAAACCACTTGAATTATGAATTTGGGGTCACATCTAGATGTTTCTCAGATTTTTTTCGTGGTACAGAGGAATTGAGGTCAATGTGGAAAATATCAAGACCATCGGTCAGATATCTTCTCTGAGTAATATTTGGGATCTCCCAGGCATTCAAGGACACTTATCTTATATATGACGATTTATTGTAAATCTGGTTGGGAGTTTTCATCCCACTTCTTAGTGTATGGAGAAAGGTGTTGATTATTAGTGGGATGAGGAGTGTGAGACTAATTTTGAGGAAATCAATTAATACCTACTACATCCTTTGGTTTTGATGCCACCCATTTCCAGAAACCCACTATTCAATTATTTGACCAATCTGGAATGATCCATCAGCACCCTTCCCACCCCGTATAAAAATGAGAGAATGTAGAACAGTCTATACTATCTCATTCACATGCTCCTTGATACGAAGTCTAGATATTCCTCTATTGAGAAGATCTACCTTGAACTCGTATTTTTAGTATAGAAATTATGACATTACATACACCACCATGAGATATATCTAGTGTCCCATGATAACCCACTAATGTACATTCTGAATCACCCCATGTTGATAGTCCGTCTAGATCATTGGGCTCTGATTCTTCAATAATTAGACCTCACATTTATCCCCTAGAATTCTATCAAGGGATAGGAATTGGAAGAATTTCTTTCCTCCCATCCATCCCCTGCATATCCGTCTTTGGATATTAATTTTCCAGATGAGAGAATCCTTTTTGTAGATCAAGACATTCTATGTTGGAAAATGATATTTGATGGAGCTTCTCGAAGTCTTACTGGAATAAGACTCAACGACCCCAAACTCAACAGGGTGGGTCTGTTTATCTTGTTCTGATGGCCTACAAAAGTTATACTACCATATTTATTCATATTTTCATAATGTTTTACAAAAAATGAGGAAGAGTATTAGGCCCTCATCACTGGTCTCAAGCTTGACCATGTGAATGACATTCCCCGCATTTATTTGAAAGGGGTCTCTGAATTAGTCATCAAGCAGATTGATGGTGACTATGTCATTATGAATCCATAGCTCGTACCTCTGTTAGAGCATACTTTCTATCTGATGGCCAAGTTCCCTCTCATCCAAAAGACACACATGTCCCCAAATCATAGAATAGTTGGGCTAATACCTTGAATGGCCTTGCTACATCTCTTGTAGATCCTAACCAAGATGATTTGATTTTCATTGGGGCGCCTCAAAGATTCATTACTCTCGTCACTCCAGATGATTATGGTAGCCCTTAAGTAAACCACTTTACAACCGGTGACTCCATTTCAAGACCTCCAGGTCCCACTTCCATGGTTTGGGAAGAGACCCCTGACTAGAAGATTCCCTTAATCTAGTATATCCAGCACGGTATCCTCCCGATAGAACGAGCTGAACATGAGCGAATCTGATGGCACACAATGCAGTTCACCCTCCATAGTGGTCCCAATCTTGAATAGATCCACTACAGATAAGGGTATGATGGAATTATACTATCTTTCATCCAAGGAAGAGATATTTCTTAATTCATGAGGGATGTTGAGGCTGGTTCCTACTGGGCTCATTAGATAGGGTCGAAACTCTCTCATAAGATCCAAAGAATGGGACATTTTTATCCCACAATGATCCACGACTCTATCCAGTTTTTGAAGATGTGCCATGAATTACATATCCATGCTAATATTTTACATGATCCACTAGATCCTCTCCATACTATCATGTACTCGTGGCCCTTTGTAGTTTGGGGACTCGATGTCATGGGACCATATCCACTAGTAATAGTTTTCCAGTGCAAGTTCATCATGACTGCAACGGATTTATTTTCCATGTGGGAAGAATAAATTCCCTTATAGGCCGTCAAGGCCCGTTCTATCATAGAGTTTTTGAGCTTCAATATCATCCACTAATTCAAAGTCTCTCACGTTGTCCTTACAAATAATGTCACCAACTTCCGGGATGCTGAGATGATGAAATTGTATGCCAAGTACAACATCTGTTCTAATCACACCTATCAATATCATGTGCAAGAAAATAGGAAGAACGAGGAATTCAAAAAAACCTTCTATAACTTATTGCTAAATATGGTTGGTCAGAACAAGAAAAGTAGGCTAGAAAAACTCCCCAATTATTTCTGGGTGTACTGGATGACGACTCGTAATTCCACTTAAGTGAATCCACATTCCCTGGTGTACAGAATAGAGGAATTCCATCCCATCAAAATCCAGTTTTCCACATTATGTACTTCCATCTATGATCAGTAGGCACCAGAAAAAGTATTTAAAATTCATCTAGCTGAAATGGAATCCCTCTATTTGAATAGACTCCTTGCCGTGCACAATATGGAGAGGCACCAAAACAAGATATCTAGTGATTTCAACAAAAAAGTCTATCTTCATTCTTTCTGTCAACGTGAAATGGTATTGGACCCAAGAACGACAATGATACCTAGTAGGAAACCACCAAAGATGGTGCCCAGTTGGGAGGTACCTTAAATCATTAATAATTTTTAGCCCAATGGTTAATACTCCCCAACCACCAAGGATGATGAGCGTATTACTCCTCCCACCAAAGTTAAATTCCTCAAGAAAAATTTTTCTTAATAGTTCCCTTATCCGTATTCACCACACGACATTAAGCTATGTGATCCATCTGTGGTGATGGAAGTAAAAATATCCCTTTCACCTCAAAGAATGGTAAACTGCAAAATTGTATGAGTGGTATGACCTTAATCTAAGATATCTTTCGTCCCATAAGAGGTTAAATTGCACTTCCATCCTGGAGGATGTTAGACTTCTCATCCTCATCCTTCAAGATATTAAATTGTAAATTGTCCAATCTCTACGACCTTAAACTCAGATCTCATCATCCTAATCTCATGATGTAAAATGTCATGACATTGTTAAAACTATTTAGGGCTTGATTCTCATCCTTATGGGATATATAATAATTCCCAGACCAATCATATGTGGCCCATACAAGGGTCCCTCGATCATTCCAGCCTTTTGGCCCAAGTTATCACTTAGGATTATGCAGTGTGGTAAGGAACCTTCTCCCTCATTAATGTCAGAAAAATTGTTTTTCCCACACAACACACTTCCCCTTGAGACACTCCTCCTCCCCTCATCCTTATCGCATGATGTTAAACTGCACTACATTTTCAGAACTACATATTTCTTGATTCCCAACCTCATGGGATACGTAAAAATGCCCAGAACTTTTGTCTTCATGTCGAACCCTATTTTTAGAAACCCTCTCTTCCATCTACCCCCATGGCCTATGTTCTCAAGAGGGTATGTGATTTAGTGTGATCTTATGTCCTCATTCACCTTTGGTTTGCAATAGTCCCACCACATACCTCGCTCTTGATATCTCTCCATCCCCCTTTCCCCCACTCATATCATCGAGTCATCTTCTTATAATTGGGATCCTCAACATATATTATCACTCACAATCATTCCCATATTCACTATGGTTTAGGAGCCAGAGTGTTGGATTCTTCATGGTTGTGCATTCGTTCCATCTCCATGCTTTATGCCTGCCTTCATTAGGGGTTTTCATAATCATTCACATATGAAAGGACCCCTGAACAGCATGAAAGCTAGGCCTTAGTTTTATCCTAACATCATAGGCTAACTTCTTGGTAGATCTAGAATAATATTATGACACAATTCCCAGATATTGAATATTTTTAGTGGTCAATGCTCATTTGTTATCCCAATTTCAGGTGACACAGTGTGGATATTGTGTTTTGAACACGTTCAACCATTCTACTTCATCATTACGCCATTTGCATTAGTCCCAAAATATTGTTCTTGTGATTCATGTACATTTTCACTTCATCACATCCAAGTTGAATTCTGACACCCTTGGTTCTATTCTACCATGTGCATTTGCGTGTTAAGGGGAGGAATCAACGGTGTGGTGTCATCCACGACCCCAGACCATTTCCCCTTACCCGGTACCCCATGTGTGGGGAAGTTATTCACCACCCGTTTTTCCAACATTGATTATAGATCATGTAGTCTTAGGAACATGCTGATGGTTTACGCCTGCTTACACCCGCTTGGAGGAATATCACTTATTTTAGTTTGAGCTCTATGACAGTAAACAAAGATCCCCCTCATCCTCACCAACTGATGTTAAACTGTGTGCAATATCCAAGACTACATGTGGATTGATGACCATCCTCATGGGATACATAGGAATACCCGAAAAATTCATCTTCGGGTCCAGCACTAGGTCCTTCAACATTTTCTAGAACCTTATCCCAAGGTTTCCCCTTGGGGTCTTGCTCGGTGTTGTGTACACTGATGTCCTCATTCACATTGGGTATGCTTTATCATGACATGCACGTTCCCTTTAGAACCTCATTCTCCTATTTATTTCTATTACATATGATGTCAAACAATACCTTTTGGTTCCATGTGACTTTAAACTATGCATCATAGCTGCACGATTTTAAAACACATGGGTTGGTCCTATCATATGACCCTAAAATTTGAACACTATTATCCTAGTCGCATGACAAAAAAGGCACCTTTTTGTTGTTTCCTCACATGAGGGGAGACCTTGTTTAGTATCGGTCATCCACCATGCCATTTCCAAGAATTACATATTGATTGATTCCTACAGTGATGCCCGTATTCTCTATCATGGGTTTGTTGCTCCAAAAAACTCACATCCACATTAAAGAGAAAACATGATCCGTTAAATGTTGCTCCTTTTGGAACATGGGCCAGACTGGCATGATAGTATTACCACTAGAATTGGTACCCTGCCATTTTGTTCTCAGTAACTATGTTTGGCTTGATTCTCATTTTTATGGGATATGTAGGAAATCCTAGACATTTCATCTTCGGGTCCAGTGCTATGTACCTCAAATCCTGCTTTCTTTCCAGTCACCTAGCCTAAACTCTATCGAAAGCACATGGTGTTCCATAAGTGGTCATGACCTCATTCACATCGGGTTTATAATAGTCGTGCCACATACTTCCCTTTGGGGATATCACCTCCATTCTTCATGCACCTCCACGAAATTAAGTTGTGTGGAGTTTCAAGAACTATGTATGGCTTGATTCTCATCCTCATGGGATATGTAGGAAGGCCCATATATTTCCTTTTCGGGTCCATCCCAATGTTCATCAACACATTTTGTCCCATTTATCACTATACTACTCGAGCTCTATTATGACTCACCAACGAACCCATATAAACTATGGTTTAGGACCAAGATCATTGGATTCTACATGGACATGTTTTCATCTGTTTCCATGCTTCCCATTTCACTTTATTTGGGTTTCCATCATATTTCACATCCGAATGGACCCCCAAACAAAATGGATACTAGATATTTGTGCTCTCTTACCATTGTGGGAGAACATCCTTGAGTATTTTGAATGAAAATATGTCACAGGTCCCATGTTGGGATTATGGTCAGTGGGTGATGCTCATTTTTATATTCCCATTTCAGGTCCCTTGATTGTGATGCTACGTATTGAACACATTAAATAGTTATCCTCCATTGTTATGCCACACACATTAAGCCTTAAATATTGGTATCATGATTCACATCACATTCAACTACATCATGTAAAAGTTGAATTAAAACACCCTTGGTGTTATCCCTCTATGCACCTGTGAACATTAAAGAGGGTGAATCAGGATCATGAGGGTTATCCTGATGTCCACACCGTCTCCTCCAAATGTGTATTCCCTGTGTTGGAATGATCTCCCCCACCATTATTTACCACACTAGGCAAAGATCACCTGGGCTTATGTATATGGGTATGGGTTGTGCCTATATGGGAGAACCATACTTTTTTTGGTCGGAACACTACGACCTAAAACTGTGAGTTCACATCTTAAAAAATATTCCTAGGTCTATGAATCATGAATCTGGACTATGTGTTGGTTGTCTTAGTAATTTGTGATGCGGTGTGGAATTATTTTTCCTCATTCACATTGGGATTTATTTATAGATCAATATCTCATATTTCCACCTTGGGAATATCCTTATTCTGGTATGAGCTCTATGACCATAAACTAAGATCTCCCACGTCCTTGTTGTAAGATTCTAAACTACTTCTTATGCACCCAGGATATATAATGATAAATAATCCAATATTATGATGTCTTCAGTCAAGAAGATTTTTCCCCTTTTGGTATTGGCCCCCTACCGTAGCCCCTCCAATAACATTGTATGGCTAGATTCCCACCATCGTGGGATATGTTGTGACACCCAAACTTATTCTATATGGTATAAATGAATCACTAGGATACCACTTATCCCATTCTGGCGTAATTTTCCACAAAGTTATGTGGTTTGGTGAGGACTATTTTTTCCTCTTTAACGTCATGTTTTCATTATCCGTGCCACATACCTTTCTTGAGAGTTATTCATTTTTTTCCATAGAACATGAAAATAAATTGCACGAGCACATAATCGATGAATGAATTTAAACACCAACCCTACCCTGAATAAGATCATGATTCCCCATGACATGTATAAAATGTGTCAGCCTCCTGGCCAAATAGGATATCCCTCACCAGTGTTGGTATCTAAGCACATTGGATTCAATAACTACGTTTTGATTGATTCTCATTTGTATGGGGTACGTTGTAATTCCCAGGCATTTAACCATGGGCTCAAATCCAAAACCATTACCTTTTACATATAAAGGAACCCCCTAATGGTTAGGATGCTCGGCCTTAAGGCTCTCCTACCATCCTGATCCAACATTTCGGAAGAAAATGGCTGACACATAAAGTTCGTCCCTATGTTTCTAATGCGATCAGTGGTTGGCCTTCATTTGTTTCCCCCATTTTAGGATAACCCAATATGGATGTTGTGTTTAAAATTTGGTCAGCATAAATCCTCTTATGACATTCCATTCTCACTATATTTCGAATTTGTGGTATCATAATTCAGATTCTTCATTTCCCTTTGTTCGGATCAATTCCAACACACTTAGCGTCATTCCTCTCGAGCACTAGAGTACATGGAAAAACTGTGTTCTGGCTACTCTGAGTACCCTATTCCCCAGTCAATACCCCTATCTTGTTTCAAAATATCTATTCGGTCTTCCAGGCCACATGTTTTAATATATTAATTTGGCACTTTCATACACAAAGTGAACAATAATGTAGTCTTCTATTGATTCTCACAATAGTATAACCCACATGATAATAGGGATGGGTCACTAATTACTTCATAGTTATAGTCAGAATGCACTAAAATATGCAGTCAAAAAATTAAAAATTTCATTCACATTGTTAGGAATAGGAATGTAAAAAATTGAGATAGGTTACTGACTTCATTGAAAACACGACCCTTATGGATTAGCTCCTTTTATAGATTTCTCCAATGCTACCATCTTTTGGCTCCTAGAATCTAGGGTTGTTTTCCGATCCATGAGCTACCTCTCTTCATCTGTAGTTTTAGAGAGAAACTCGTTATCTTAGGCATACACTCATGCCTACTCAACTTGGAGCTCAATCATTTGACAACATTCCTACACCGCTTCCTCCTGGGCATCTGCCAGCAGGGCCCTTGACTGTTCATTGAGATCAGAGCGACTTGGGTTAAATGATGATCATTCATTGAATATTTATTCTAGGCATCATACTTCCTAATTATTCATAATAATCTTATAGGTATTCCCTAATTCCTTTAGACACTGGGAAAAATTAGTGCATTGGAAACTCTCCCATAACTTCTCACCCATATAATCACAAATTATTTTATGAAGAACTGGTGAATCCACCCCTCTAGATTAGAGAGAGTTAAACCATGTGTGAAGTGAACCCATTACGCTCTTCCATTATATCTGTGATTCATTAAGGAAGAGTTTTATGCACTTCCACTCCTTGTGTTGCATCATATGACTCTCTTCAGCTGTGTCGGGATCAGATTCGCCCCTCTCCTTAGGATCTGTAGGCTTCTACATAGGAAAAGTAGCTATGGGTTTAGTGGTATGGATATATTCTAGCACTATTTCCTATTCAGAGGCCTCATCCTCACCTAAATGGAGCTCAACCATGGAGGCATCATCACCCATGATTACATATTCTTGATCACCAGGTACTAGGGTAGGACCAGCTCAAACAATTGTCTTTTCAAGAGCTGGTGAAATCACTGGTAGAGATCCAACATACATTTTAGACTCAATAGTTTATGAGCCTCCAGCTTTGTAACCACGACATTGGGAACCAATAACCTTTAATACAAGTCCCCTAATAAAATATGTGAGTCTACAAAGAATGAAACTTACAAGTCCCATGTGCAGTGGGGTCCAGTGCCTACGTCACGTTAAGAGCTACCACCACAAGAGATACCTTAGAACATGTTAATTCAATAATCTGTGTTGGATCTCTTTAGATAGATAGTATATCTTAAGACTCTGAGGTCACCATTTCATACCTTCATTTGGGTTTATCACAACCCAATTTGATCGTGGCTAGTCCTTCTACTCCTCCAACCATGGTAAGTTCCCTTCCCTACTCGATCCCAACTGCAGGCTCATGAGGATGTTCTTCCTTGTCCATGAGTATATCTCTGTCCCCTATAGAGAAGTATACCTGGATATCATCATTTATGTGTTCCTAAATAGGACAGAGTTTGGTCAGTGGATTAAAATTATGAAAAGAGAAGGGCCAGTAGAGATAAGAGTTGAGACTCACCTTGAGTTGTTTGGCCAATTCCGTGTCAGTACCTATGATCTCACCACTCTATGGGGGTATTCCTGACAGAAAACAATTTTCTAAAGTCTCTCACCTCTAAGACCGTCACCCATACCTCATATTCTAACTCTTCATCCTCTTCCTCTTCTTACCCTTCTCCTTCTTCTTCTTCCTCATCATCGTCATCCTCATATGATATATTTTTCATGTCATGTTCCTGGCCAAGCATCAAGTTCACCAAGAGATGTGGTTCCTCATACCACCCACATTAGCATGCATACATATCCCTGGATATTAGGTACACATGTCACTGAAGAATATTTACCATCTCCACCACCTGAATGTGCCCTATGTCTGGTAAGTTAATCCCAAAGTGCACTAGCCTATTCCATAGATCTTCAGTTGAAATAGACGGTCGTAGTGTCCTTCAGAAAAACCATAAGGATGAGAATATAGTTCCAGTAGTCTTATTTAAGTGATTAACTATTTTCTTCCTAGGGAGTTCCCTAGTTATCCCATGAGGCTGCCCACGAGACCACCCCTCTTTAGAAGGCAGAGGCACATTCTCACCTCGTGACGCTCCTACTGAAAAAGTTCCATCCCACACAATTAAAACTATCTGGATTATTCTTTATATTTCATCCCAAGAGGTATCATGTTTGCTTCCCTTATTTCCTAAATCCATGCCGGTTGCCTTGTTTAACCGAATTCTTTTCCACTGAATCGCCTCTAGGTACATTGCTATCAAATGGTCGGCATAATTTGTTGATATGCAATAATTTTCATTGGTAGGTGGAAGGATGAAGACATACCCAAAACCTGTGGTCATGAACATGAGCCACAGTTGGAAAAGGATTAAAGGATGTTTCTCTTCCAGAACCACTATATATATAATCATGTGAATCCACTACATTCACCTGAATTAAATGGAAAACCTCATCAGCGCATATGGTTCTCAAATAAAATTCCATTAATATGGGCTACCATCTTGATTCCAAGATACATTTTCAAGTACTCCCTATACAACAACGAGCCTCACCCATCATCTACCATCTAGCCAGCTTAGGTACTAAATGGATGAAAGCTAATGATTTTCTGGTTTTTAATGTTGAGTTTGATCACTTCCTCTCTGAGTTTCAACTGGATGATTCTAGAAATGTTTAATATGGATGGTGTTAATCCATCACCTGGAGGGATAATGGAATTCAAGAAGTCATATGCACTATAATGAGCATCAACCTATTAATGAATAATCTAAAATGGTCCACATACCCCCTGGTTTTGGTCCCTCTATTAATGTGTCCCAGAATGTTGTACAACTTGGCTAATACAGAAACACCTATATTAACCTTATTCTTTAACTCCATGATTATAGCTATTACTAGCATTCAGGGGAGAACCCCCATCCTTGTGTCCCTTACAAGAAGCAGCCACCTGTTACAAAATGCAGCAAGGAGTCCTGCATATTGTACATTCAGGTCTCGACTTTCATTTATACCAAATCCCTATGATTTGTACTTGTCTTCTTTCAGGACCATACACTATGATCGTGCATTTCCCCTCTACAATGTGTTTGAGCACTGCTTCCCTCGACCTAGCATTTTTAAAACTTTTTACTACAAAATAACTTGACTGAGCCATCATGAATAAGACACATCCTTTAAGAGATACTTGATTTGCAGAATCTTCGTATCCTTCTCTAATAGATTCCATTTAAGAATAGGGGTGTGTGTCATATCCCCCCATAAGTTCTCTGTTGGATGGAACTCATCATATTACTACCCTTCTAGGGGAATTATCCTAATGCAATGAATAGTACATAGACTAATGCCTACCTCTTCATGGTGGAGGTGGATGTTATTGGTTTTGAGAGACCACCAGCTAAATAGATCTGGTACCGGGTCTTGATGATGGTAAAATTGAATCTCTGCAATTCACACACCTTCCAAAAGCCCGGTAGACAATAACTCTACCTTAAACTCCCTGCATGTCTGGCATACCCAGTATGCTGAGACACATTCACTCATGAAATTTCCCCAAACCTGATGTCCCATTCCTTCAAAACATTTCTCTCATCAATAATTCTTATTCTGATGGTGCTCACATGGTGAGCTGGAGATTCATGAGAAGCTGGATTTCTCCCTATAACAGTCATGGTCCTTCAATATAGGTTGTAAATGTCCATGTCTTGTGTTTCCTTAGTGGGGTGACCATTACTCATAAATTATAACTATGTAAGGATATCTTCACATGTTATCCATGACCGTGGCATATCATTCTCAAATTTTGTCATCAAAACCTCCTCCAAAATACCAACAGTCCATATTGGTATACTATCACTCATAACTTAATCCTTCAAGAAGCTTATGATTATCAGTGAAAACCTATCTCACATGAAGAATCTGATGGTTTTTGAACATTTGGGTCCTCCTAGAAGCAGTGGTCACTTCCCTCTCAACATCATCCGGTCGAACAGCCATTTCTATCAAGTCATAAAGTCACAAAGTGATTTTCATGGAATAAGCGGGTTTCAGTGTGCAAGGAATTATTCTGTGTGCAAAATTGGATAGGCATGAATGAAACTATTGATGTGCACTAGATGTGACACCCCAAGATTCCACGGTATGCTTCCCTTTGAATAATACAGTAGCGTGTGTTGTATCCAACTTTGAGTTCTAATAAACACCACGACCAATCAAAGTAGCCGTTATGAATAGTAATACCCACCATTTGAAATTTTATAAATTTTATCTCTCAAAATGGACTTCATTTTTGGATTCTGAAAATCAAAATTAGCCTAGTGTAAAATTTTGGTTCTTTTCGGATAACTTTCATATTGTGATGAATAGTGAATATTACTAAATTTTAATTAAAAACAACTTTTTTAATTGAAATAATTAATAGTGATAAATTATGAATTTGAGTGGTTTTAAATTATATTTAGAATATATTTTTACCATTTAATCTAATATTGGTCATTGGAAAAAATTTTACATTTAAACCGGACATAATCAAGTGTCAATCTATTGATAGTTATTGTTTCTTAAAAACATGCTTTTTGTTTTAACAGAGGGAATTAATTTTAAATTAATAAATGAAAATTCCATGTTTTGAATTTGGTAAAATAGACCTCATTATTGAATTAGGATTATCAAAATTACCTTTGGTTAAATTTTTGGTATTTTTCTGAAAACTTTCAATTATTGATGAATAGTGAAAAACACTCAGTTACTGTCTAAAACCAGCTTTATATTTAAATAATTATTTAATTTATTTAAATTTATTTTAGGTCAAAATATATACATAATACCTATATAAATTCAATGTAATTAATTGGAGTCACTTTATAATAATTTTAGATATATAAAAATTTTATTGAACTTTTTCACCGTCTTTTACCCACCTCCTAGGAGAATTTCTAAATTCACATAAAACATAATTTTACCACTTCAGTGAGTGGTATTTCAAAAATCCAAGAGACACGGTTAATATTGAGGATTATAATGTGGTTCAATAAGATGAAAATAATTTTCTGTGAATAGTAACTTTTTACTTTTATTACCACGGTAAATAGTATATGGGGTAATTAAGTGTGAAAATGATATTATTATTACCCTAAAACATGTCCTAATTCTATTAGATAAGTTTAATTCGACCCAAAACCAACCTTAGAAATAAAATATGACCCTTTAGGTCCACTTGTATTAGATTAGGACATTTCTTATTATTTAATTCAAAGAAGAGTTAAAAGAGTTAAAATCAAAGTTTAATAACTAACACATTTTTAATATAGGGATATACATAAGATAAATTAGATTATAAATATTCATCAGAAATATAATAAGATTTCCTACGTAATGGTATTTTAATTACAATTTTTATACATTATATAATTAAATTTATTTATGACACAATAATGATGCATTAATTAGCTTATTAATGAAAGAATGAAATAAATGGTAATATAAATATTAAAATAAATATAATTTCAAAGTTTTTATTACATCCAAGAATTTTCTAGGATACTATGACATGTTGGGTCTGATTAAATGTATTTCTTTAGAATTAATCAAGTTGTGATGACTTTCACAAAAACAAAATACCAAATAGTGTCAAAATTGACATAAATTAATATTTAAAACAAATATTATATGATTAATTGATATTATATTCCTTAAAATATAAGGTTCGGCCAAAGGACTTATATCATGATTGGTTTATCATCAATGGACCACTTGGGGGGTATCTTGGATGTTTATAGTAATTTTATTAACCATATAATATAAAAATACAAAGAGACATGGTAAATGTGAACTAAGTAACTAAGGGTTAAAACTAAAATATAAGGATAATAGTGTTACCCAAACCTGTATAAAACCAATTGGTTAAGTTGATATCAACCCATCCCTACCTTAGCCGTTGAATAATCCACTTTGGAGCAATTTGAAACTGAATATGAATTTAATATAAATTAATACTTTAATTTTTTCTTAAAGAGCCCCTCCCCCCCTTATAAAAGGACACCACTTCTAACCAATTGCACAAACCTATCAAGCCTTTTGGCTCATACGACCTCTGCCCAATTAAACTCCATACATAACTCTCCTCCTCCTAGAAGGCTCACCTAAGGCAGAAGGCACTTCAAGAGTCCTTTTTGGTTCAAACCAATGGGAGTTACCCAAATTAAAGGTAAGGATTTCTCTTAGCTTCTTTTATTTTATTTTACTTCTCCAACACCTAAACTCTTCTTATTCTTTTCTTTTGTAACAAAAACAGTATCATAAATATACTAGGATATTGTTATTAGAATTATTCGAACTAAAATTACACACACCTCCATCGAATGGGTGAAGAACATAATGTTTCCGTGGATGGAAACCAAACGCCTCACGAAATGACGATTGTTCAATTATCTCCTACCGCCTCTCATGGTGGCCATTATGATGGAACTATAATTAAATATAATATTAATTATATTTATTTTATATATAAGCTTATGTAATTCCATTTTATAGCATACCATTATTTTTTTCATGTTGTATATATATACGATAATTTCATTTGAGGAAGTGCGGACTACCACCCCCTCAAAGTGATATGACTCGTTTATAACATACATGAAACATATAAAATAAGGACTTAAGGAACATAAGTAACACATATAAGATATTATATTATACTGGAATAATAATATACCTATGTATTATTTGGTTTTGATTCCTTTTAAAATGAAAAATGACATGTAAATAGCGTTTGTGCGTACGTACGGACTACCGTCACCACGAACGCGATGAGATTCATTCCCCATCGCATCCCTTCAATTATAATTCTCATTTTATGATTAAAAATAATGTTTAAGGACTTGATATCATTATGGATATGTATAAGATACAAACTATCCATAAAAAACAATACTTATGTACCAAAACATATAAAATAAAACGAGTAAGTTAACACCCGAAACGACGATAATACTAAGATATTATTAACAAAGAAATGTTAAAAGATCATATATGATATCATATTAATGTATATTATTCTTTTATATTTTAATAACAATCATTCAACCATTATACATGATATTACGCTACCCTCAACAATGGAAAACTACAAGGTAAGGGGTTTTCATCTCACTCCTTATTCTAATGAGATTCATGCCATATTGCCACTATTACTTTTTGTGTGGGGTATGTATTGCCCATAATTGTATTCTTTTTGTAATACACCTTAATTTATGGGTATTTACATATTCATTTTATGATACCTCTTTCATGGGTTGTATGTTTCATAAGTTACCAAATTGGTAAGGGTTAATTTCACAATCTCTTTATTATATAAGGTTGTTTTTATGTAAGTATCTACTGGGACATATTTATTATCCATGTCCATGTTTTATGAATGAGTTTTCAAAGGGATTATTTTAAGGGACTTCTTACTAAAACAAAATTTTAAATGTTTTAAATATTTATTCCTCTAAATATTTCTCATTAATGTTCATGTCTTCAAAATGGTTTTTAAGGATTTATTTATATGGACATGAATGTTTTTAAAATGTTAATTCCTTTCAAAATTTTCAAAGTGGTATGGGACACTTTGATTCAAAAATGCCTTTAAATTACTTCGTTTCCAAATTGTGTGACTTTTAATTGTTTTCATGAAAATGGGTATTTCTATCTAAGTGTTTTAGAAATCATTTCCATCCATGTCAAATCCTTAAATGGATTTTAAACTTGTTTTGAAGTTGATTTATTATGATACCAAAATTCCATATTTTATTGAAGGTTTTGTGATATGTTTGACTACGGATGTGTTATTTTTATACCATTCATGGTTAATGGTTAAAGTATTAACATTTCGTATCCTAGTTCTTATATGAATTTTTATGTTAAGTTTCATCCTTTTCATATGAGGAATGTGTTGGACATAGTAAGTGACGGGTGGAGCCCTCTATAGCTCCTCGATGTATCGGTAAGTCTCATGAGACAACTGGATGTGGAATTGGCCGAGGCCTTTTCCCAATTTGATTTATGGTTTTGGCCGAGGACTTAATCATTTTATAAGTCTAGGCAGAGGCCTTGAAAAAATGTTTTAGAATGACTGGCATTATACGTTCCCTCATTATGGAAAAAATATTGATGGTTCATGTGGTTATTAGACTAGTAGAATACCCAATATTATGTTTTATTATGGAATTATTTACTCAACTCATATTCTTTACATAAAATTATTCATTTTTATTATTGCTAAAGGAATGTGGTTTCAATTATTCACCATGTATAATATTTATGTCATTTTCCGATGTATTGTTTACCCTTACTGAGCATTTGAGCTCACCCCTATCTATGTTATATTTTTCCTAGGATTCCAAGAAGTGTATTATGATTGATTAGCAGGGTTAAGCTAAAGGGAATAATGGAATTCTCAAAGAACTATTTACGCTATGTTTTATGTTTGAAATTGTGATGTAATATTAATGTATGTAATCTATTTAACAAGACGGCTAAACTAATCGGCCCTTCGGGACATGATTCCTTGTAATCATGCCAATGTTATGTAATAATGCACCGACTCTAGGTAACTGGGGTCGGGGAATTATAGTTGGTATCAGAGGATGTTTAACAATAACTTTGGAAACTAGATTTAGATAAACTCTAATTATAGCACATCGCCCTAAGATAGACTTTGAGATCAGTATAGCAGAACTTCTTATAATTTTGGTATTGTTGAGATTTTGTGAGTTTTCCAAGAAATACATCCCTGTCTGGATACGAGCAGGTAGAGGCGGCTCTGGCACAGATGTACCTAGAGGTAAAACCCGAAAACACCACTTTGAGCTAGACTCGCACAGGAACTGGTGCACGACAACGGGGCTTGCTGCACTCTTGGTTACGACACTCCCGGGGGATATGCTTAGGATAATTTTCATTATCTTTACAAACCATTATGAAGGGCTTATGAGTATATACTTACTCAAAGAAAACATTTTTATGATTATGGATTATATCCATAAATTGTTTAATTAATTTTAAGTGTTTTACAAGTTCGGGATTAGGTATTTTTATTCATAAACTAATCTACTGTATTCCATTGGTTAGGAATGGCGCCCAATATAAGATTTGAGAACTCCAACAATACACATGATCCAAAGAGTAAGAAAAAACATATCTTTCATGGTCCTAAGCCAGAATTTTGAAGGGAAATAGTCTCCCACGTATTATCATCATATGTAGAAAAAGAATCTGGTGTTGATAAGATAACTAAAGAATTCTCGGAGTCCTATGGTTTTGAAAGGAATCCAGAGAAGAAAAGGATGGTAGAGAGAAGGACAAATAAAGGGAATAAGGTAAAGAAGGGTTTTCCCATATGTGATAACTGTGGAAATTATCACCTTGGGAAATGCTTGAATGGAAAGGGAGTATGTTATAAGTGTGGAGAAAAAGGACACCAAATACGTGACTGTAAGTGTAAGAAAAAGGTTTCAAATGTACATTGCTTCATCTGCAAGGATTTTGGACACTACGTGAACCAATGTACCAATCATCAGACTCTGCCACAAATGATGCTATTGGATAATAATCAAGTTATGATACTACCATAGATGAAGAGGAATGACTAGTGTTTTTATGTTGTTATTTTAGAATTATTTCATTTAAGTGTTATATCAATGATGTTCTAGAAATAAATAAGGATTGTACTGCAGTACTATTTCATTGAGGATTTGAGATTTTATGGTACAAAGAAAATTGACTATACTGCGAGTTAATCTTTTTTAAAATTTCATGATTGAAGGAATGATAAACCTTAATATATTCCTAATATTTAGGTAATGATTTTGGAATAAGATATGGTTGATTTGGGTGAATTATATTTGATATTCTTGACTACCGTGAAATTGATTAAAGATTTGTATAATCCATCATTGTTGGAGTTTACAAAATTTTTGGATGGATTAAGTATATCCAGTATTATATAAGGAATAAGAGATCATTAATGTTATCAATAAGGTTTTATGGTAATTCAGGATGTTTCGGTGTTTTAAAAGAATACATGATGAAGGTATTCACATGCTATTACAGGGTATAAAGGATCTACATTATGTTTACCTTTTATATAAATTTGGACTGAGAGTTTATAGAAGTATTTTGGATAAGTCTAAAGGTTGTAATCGATTATGTTTGAAAGGTTATTTTTGGATTTTTATAAAAGGTCAACACGCAGACCGTGTGACGACTCGTCACGTCAGAAAAAGCTGCGGGAATTGAACCCACAACCAAAGTGCAATTGGGATTTATCGCCTACCACTAGACTACGTGATGTTCCTGGATGGTATATTGTAGTTTCTTTTTTTTAAGGGTCTGATATGTGAATTATAAATTCATTATATTTGGATCCCTATACGATTAGGATAAATATAGTATTTTTGAGTTGTATTATGTTTTGGGGTGAAAGATGAGTTTGTGGTAGAAAATTATTAATGGATAAAACTCTAATTATAAAGGTAGTATATCTCCTTATGATCTTATCCAATATCAGAAATAAATTCTTGGACATTAAGAAAAGGAACATAGAAAAAAAATGTTGTCCTAGATAGTACCTTAGATCATCACAAATTTATGGCTTTGGGATTGTTGGCCTTTTCATAGCCATGTTCTATACCACTCTCCATATGATATTGATGGTTATATTTCTCTTTCATATCCATATTTTCTTACATGGAACCCCAGTATGTGTTATTTTCAGTAACCTTCATACTTACAACTCTTTATTTTCAATAGAGGCACCATTAATCCATTTTTCGATGTGGGATTTCAACTAAGATATTTTAAAATGTCAACCCCAAGTTTCCAATACCGAGCATAAATTGTGAGGATTAAATTTATTGAATGAGGGTAGAATGTAACACCCCAAGATTCCAAGGTACGCTTCTCTTTGAATAATATAGTAGCGTGTGTTGTACGCAACTTCGAGTTCTAACACAAACCGCGACCAATAAAAGTAGCAGTTATGAATAGTAATACCCACTTTTTGAAATTTTAAAAATTTTATCTCTCAAAATGGACTTCATTTTGGATTCGGAATATCGAAATTATCCTACGGTGAAATTTTGGTACTTTTCGGATATCTTTCATATTTTTATGAATAGTGAAAATTACTAAATTTTAATTAAAAACAACTTTTTAAATCCAAATAATTTAAAGTGATAAATTATGAATATGAGTCGTTTTAAATTATATTAAAAATTTATTTTTACCATTTAATCCAATGTTGTTCATTGGACATAATTTAACATTTAAACTAAACATAAACAAGTGTCAAACTTTTGATAGTTATTGTTTTTTAAAAACACGCCTTTTGTTTTAAGTGCGGGAATTAATTTTAAATTAATAAATGAAACTTCTATGTATTGAATTTGGTAAAATAGACTTCATTATTGAATTAATAATATCAAAATTAGCTAAGGGTAAATTTTTGGTATTTTTCTGAAAACTTTCAATTTTTGATAAATAGTGAAAAACACTGAGTTACTATTTAAAACCGGTTTTTTATTTAAATAATTATTTATAATATTTATATTTATTTTAGGTAAATATATATACATAATACCTATATAAATTCAATGTAATTCATTGTATTCAGTTTATAATAATTTTAGATATATAAAAATTTTATTGAACTTTTTCACCGTCTTTTACCCACCTCCTAGGAGAATTTGTAAATTCACATAAAACATAATTTTACCGCTTCTGTGAGTGGAATTTAGAAACTCCAAGAGACATGGTTAATATCTAGGAGTAAAATATGGTTCAATAAGATAAAAATATTTTTTGGTGGATAGTAAAGTTTTACTTTTATTTATCATGGTAAAAAGTAAATAGGGTAATTAAGGGTAAAAATGATATTATTATTACCCTACCACATGTCCTAATTCTATTGGATAAGTTTAATTCGACCAAAAACAACCATATGAATAAAATATGACCCTTTATATCCACTTGGATTAGATTAGGACATTTATTATTATTTAATTCAAAGAAGAGTTAAAAGAGTTAAAATCAAAGATTAATAACTAAAACATTTTTAATATATGGTTATACATAAGATAAATTCGATTATAAATATTCATTAGAAATCTACAAATCATTCTTACATAATGGTATTTTAATTATAATGTTTATCCATTAAATATATAAATTTATTTATGACGCAATGATGATGCAGTAATTTCCTTATTAATGAAAGAATCAAATAAATGGTAAGATAAATATTAAAATAAATATAATTTCAACGTTTTTATGACATCCACAAATTTTATAGGTGACTAGGAAATGTTAGGGATGATTCAATTTATCTTGTTCGAAGTAATCAAGTTGTGATGACTTTCACAAAAACAAAATACCAAATAGTGTCAAAATTGACATTAATTATTATTTAAATAATCTATTATATGATTAATTTATATTATATTCATAAAAATATAAGGTTCGCCCAAAGGACATATATCATGATAGGTTTATCATTAATGGAACACTTGGGTGTCTCTTGGAAGTTTATAGTAAGTTTATTAACCACATAATATAAAAATACAAAGAGACATGGTAAATGTCAAACTAAGTAACTAAGGGTTAAAACTAAAATAGAAGTTTAATAAAGTGACCCAAACCTATCTAAAACCTATTGGTTAAGTGATTTTAGACCCATCCCCACCGTAGACTTTGACTAATACACTTTTGAGACATTTGAAACCAAATATGAATTTATAATAAATTAATACTTTATGTTTTTTCTAAAGAGCCCATCCTCCCCCTTATAAAAGGACACCACTTTTAACCAATTCCTCACACCTTTCAAGCCTTTTTGATCATCCAACATCTTCCCAATTAATCTCCCTACATCCCTATCCTCATGCTAGAAGCATCAACTTAGGCAGAAGGCACTTCAAGAGTTCATTTGGGTTCAAACCAAAAGGAGTTACCCAAATTAAAGGTAACGATTTCTCTTAGCTTCTTTTCTTTTATTTTACTTCTCCAACCCCTAAACACTTCTTATTCTATTCATTTGTAACAAAACCAGTATCCTGAATATAATAGGATATTGTTATGAGAAGTATTATAACTACACTTACACACACCTCCATCTAATGGGTGAAGAACATAATGTTTCTGTAGATGGAAACCAAACGCCTCACGAAATGATGATTGTTCAATTATCTCCTACCGCCTCTCATGGTGGCCAGTATGAGGGCACTATAATTAAATATGATATGAATTATATTTATTTTATATATAATCTTATTTAATTCCATTTTATATCATACCATTATTTGTTTCATGTTGTATATATATATACGATAATTTCATTTGAGGAAGTGCGGACTACTGCCCCTTCAAAGTGATATGGCTCATTTATATCATACATGGAACATATAAAGGATGGTCTTAATGAAAATAAGTAACAAATATAAGATATTATATTGTACTAGAATAATAATATACCTATTTATTAATTGGTTTTGATTCCTTTTAAAATGAAAAATAAAATGGAAATAGCGTTCGTGCGTACGTGCGGACTACCTTCTCCACGAACGCGATGAGATTCATTCCCCATCGTATACATTCAATTATAATTCTCATTTTATGATTAAAAATAATGTTTAAGGACTTCATATCATTCTGGATATATATAAGATACAACATATCCATGACAAACACGGCTTATGTACAAAAACATATAAAATGAATCGAGTAAGTTAACACCTGAAACGACAATAATACTAAGATATTATTAACAAAGCAATGTTAAAAGATTATATATGATATAATATTAATGTATATAATTCCTGTATAACTTAATAACAATCATTTAACCATTATACATAATATTTACCTACCCCCAACAAAGAAAAAGTACAAGGTAAGGGGTTTTCATCCCACTCTTTATTCTCATGAGATTCATGCCATATTTCCACTATTACCTTTTGTGCGGTGTATGTATTTCACATAATTTTATTAATTGTGTAATAAACTTTAATTTATGTGTATTTACATATTCATTGTATGATTCCTCTTTCATGTGTTGTATGTTTCGTAAGTTACCAAATTGGAAAGCGTTAATTTCACAATATCTTTATTATCTGAGGATGTTTTTATGTAAGTATCTACTGGGACATATTTATTATCCATGTCCATGTTTTATGAAAGAGTTTTCAAAGGGATTATTTTAAGGGACTTATTACTAAAACAACATTTTAAATATTTTAAATATTTATTCTTCTAATTCTTTCTCATTAATGTTCATGTCCTCAAAATGGGTTTTAAGGATTTATTTATATGGACATGAATGTTTTTAAAATGTTAATTCCTTTCAAAAGTTCCAAAGTGTTATGGGACACTTTGATTCAAAAATGTCTTTAAATGACTTCTTTTCCAAATTGTGTGACATTTAAATGTTTCCATGAAAAAGGGTATTTCTATCAAAGAATTTTACAAATCATTTCCATCTAGGTCAAATCCTTTAATGGATTTTAAACATGTTTTGAAGTTGATTTATTATGATACAAAAATTCCATAATGTATTGAAGGTTTTGTGATATGTTTGACTGTGGATGTGTTATTTTTATTTCATTCATGGTTTATGGTTAAAGTATTGACATTTTGTATGCTAGTTCTTATACGAATTTTTATGTTAAGTTTCATCCATTTCATATGAGGAATGTATTGGACATAGTAAGTGACGAGTGGATCCCACTATAGCTCCTTGATGCATCTGTAGGTCTCATGAGACAACTAGATGTGGAATTGGCTGAGGCCTTTTCCTAGTTTGATTTATGGGTTTTTCTGAGGCCTTATTCATTTTTAGACGTCTTGGATGAGACCTTAACAAAATGTTTTAGAATGTCCTGCATTATACATTCCCTCATTATGGAAATAATATTGATGGTTCATGTGGTTATTTAACTAGTAGAATATCCATGATTATGTTTTATTATGGAATTATTTATTCCACTCATATTCTTTCCATAAAAGTATTCATGTTTATTATTGGTAAAGGAATGTGGTTTCAATTATTCACCATGCTTAATATTTATGTCATTTTCCACTATATTGTTTACCCTTACTGAAAGTTTGAGCTCACCCCTTTGTATGTTTTAATTTTTCTAGGATTCCAAGAAGAGTATTATGATTGATATGCAAGGTTAAGCTAATGGGAATAATGGCGTTCTCAAAGAACTATTTACGCTGTGTTTTATGTTTGAAATTGTGATGTAATGTTAATGTGTGTAATCTATTTTCCATGACTGCTAAACTGATCGGTCCTTCGGGACTTGATTCCTTGTAATCGTTCCAATGTTATGTAAAAATGCACCGACTCTGGTTAACTGGGGTTAGGGTGATACACTAGATATAGAACATGTCCAAGGTATTTTTCGTAGAAAGAAGGATATTTTATGCATGGGGGTAAATGAATTATTGCTTGAGAATATCAATGTACGGAGCCTTTGGGACCCCCGACATATTTATAATAACACATTGGTCATTTCAATTGCGAGGAAGTGGATTGCACGACGAATGGCATTTTTTGCGTGCATCAACTATCATCTATCTACATTTTTTGTGACCCTCAGAATATGACATTCAGATTCTCCTTCATCTCAAATTCTGATGGGAAATTTTTTTGTGCCAAATTATGGGTAAGGCCATGAAGGTCCATTGAGAAGCATGCCTAAGGCCTATTTGTAATCAACAGAAAATACTGAGATACTAGAGGGATGTTCACGCAAGATTCAAGATCTACACACATGATTAGAAATGCCATGAAAAATCTTTCATGCCCAATGTGACGTCAAGAAGAGTCTTTTGTGGCGACCATCTGAAAACCATCCAAGTCCGTAGGGTGAAAGAATATTTCACAATGTGTATGATTCTAGTATTCATGCAAGCTCTTTTGTGCCCAATGCGATGTCAAAATGACTCTTTCATGAAGCTCATCTTGGGCACCACCACCAAAGTTTTTGGATATAAATTGAAACACACACTCGCCCTTCAAGGGATGGTTACGGAAGATGGACCGATGCTATTATAAATGAAAGATACTCCTTACATAACAGCCCGAAATACATGGCCTCAAGGTACCGGATCTTTCACGACAGGTCTCCCAGGGGTCCTCCTTCAAGTGGGCCCACTAAGGATTGATCCTCACCAATTTTTTATTACTATAATTCATTTGTGTAGAAACAAATTCCTCTTGTGCACATGTTTTCCATTATGTTGAACCAATCTTGCACGAAGGGTACCCCCTTGCACGCATCCACTAATTTTGTGTGCAACCATCCAATATTGCACACAAACCCTCATCTTCTGTTCACCCACTCAATCTTGTCTATACCCCTCCTTCTATGATATGGGTATCATCCTTAACCTAAGGCTCCATGTCCATGCCCCCCTTACGTGTGACACTCTTGTCTCATGCATACATTTCTTGTATGACCCTCCATGCTCGTAAAAAGTGATTTCAAGGTACCTCCAATGGAGCATCATGTTGTGATCTATTGCCTCGTGTGTATTTTCATAGGCGTTAGAATGTCTATTGAGTACATGCATAGAAACACTAACATGTCCCTTCAATGGATCACTCCACAACCCCGCCTCTCTGTGGCATTGTTGGTGCCTTCCATTCAATAAGGGTTAAACCTTGCCTGTTATCTATATCCTAGGGCTGATGAGATACTCCTCATCATTCAAGCTGTAGGGCGTTAAACATCTAAGAATTATCATCCCCATCACATGAAGTTAAACTATTTAATTTCCCTATGAAATGTACTTGGGTTTCCCCTCCTCGTTTATTTTCTACGCTCACTCATTTCCATGAAAGTGAGATCTTCCTCATATGGTTTGATATCATCCTTTCATGGGGCGACATCTGCCCGTATGGAAGGGAAAGCATCATGGTGTAAACCCCTAGTCTTTCTTGAAGTAGGTATCACCATTTCACCTACATTCCTCTTCTGAGAGTGATTACTATAGGGGAGATATGCACAGGGTAATTTCAATACCCCATCACTCTCCATTTGTTATTAATTTCCATCAGGCCTCCATCCCGGTGTAAGTCCCAATCTCCATATCCTTTCTCACTAACCACAATTAAGCCCTACTCCATTTCTCACAGACACAACTTTCATGTTGTCATGTATTTATTGCCTCTTGTTTCTCACACCGATCATGTGACACAAGGGAATATAGTATTCATCGACTAGGAAACCCCTTTTCGGGTTTCCTTATTGTGTTAGCCCCATTCTCAACACTCCTGAACTATGTTGAAATTGATTCCCCGCTATGAGGATACATCGGAATCCTACATGTGGTTCTAGTTGATCACCCATCAGTCCTCACCACTTCACGTTGGTTTACCCTCATTCCACATGACCTTAAACTGTATGCATCCTCCATCACGCATGATGTTTAATTGTATACTTTCGAACTACATGGGTTCTGATTCTTATCTCGTAGATAAGTTAATTAGGAAGACTCCTTCATGTTCAACCACAAACACATGTAAACATCAGTGTACCCCTTGTTGGGACCCACATCTTTGTTCTGTCCCTTAGTGTCATTAGACCGGATCCCGGGTAGCTAATCATGTGTAATCCCCACACATCATTCATACTCTTCAAACCAAGATTTTCCCTCTTGCAATGGGCTTTTAACCACATGTAATCCCCAATATGTGTTCAGGTCACAGTCTTTTGTGTACACCCCAATTCTAGGCCCCATCCTGAACTATGTGGACTTTGATTCTATACCATGGGGATACGTAGGAAGCCTCCCTAGGGTTATATCCCATCAATCATGTCGCATCCTGGTCTCTCCCTTGAGACTTTGTGTTTCGGGAGGATCATGACATAACCCAGAGGTTCTACTTCCTTTGAGTCCCATCTATGCATCCATTCTCACAGGCCTCATCCTCAGGTGTCCCATCACCCTACCAAACTACATGAACATTGATTCCCTGCCAAAAGGATACGTATAAATACTCCCTAAGGTTCAATCCTAACACCACCGTCATCCTCATGTCAGGTTCATCCTACTCATGTCATCCATGGCATTAAATCATCTATAATCAATCCTATTTATACCCAGGCCGCTAAATCCTGGTGAGATCATGGCATCCACCTTCTCCCTACTCCTTATAGTACCCAAGCCACTAACCATGTGTAATCCATTCCTTGTATTTGGGTTATTTTCCTTTGTGTTGACCCCAATTCAGTGATTCACAATCTCAATCTACGTGAGTTTTGATCTCTATCTTCTATATAGGGTTTGTAAGAGACCTCCATGAGTTTCTATCCCAGACATTGGTAAACCATTATGTCCCCTTTGTAGGGACCCGAGCATCCCCACATCCATCATCATTGGGTGTTTGATCCACCAATCTAGTAAACCTCCTAGGTACTCCATCCTAGGGATTTACCAATATGATGCACTCTCATCAGTGTTTTGATCAGCCCAATTCGTCTCCGCTAGACATTAAACATGTGGAATACCCCATGATAAACATGAGAGGCTAAGAAAAACTCTGGATACATGCCTCTGGCATACAATTCCATACAATCGATGTGGGATGCCATTGGATTTTTCTCCCTATAGAAGATGTATCTTAAGGGGAAGAAATCACAGGGTACTGGTGTTTCAGCATCTAGGAACACCAGCGATGTCCAATGTGACTACTCCCCTGGATGATGGTTGCTGCCCTGACTTGAACCCTCAGATTGTACGGACAGAAGCTGTGTAATCAACTAGTGTCCACACAGATGTGGTATTGAGAAGAGTTTCACGAACAATGTCTTAAATCGATATGGGAGACTCGGACTGGGAGACTAATTCCTAGGAATAACCCACATAAGGAGAGATAGATATTGCGTCATCATGTTTTCACTATGGAGAAAACATCCCAAAATAAAAGACAAATTCCACCCCTCTTTGGAAACTAGGAATGTGGGGTAAGATCCAGAACATTTCAGCACAGTGATTCACACCTCGATGAAAGCGTCAGAAGCAACCTAAATGCATTGATCCATCCTTATTCTTGACGATGTGGGCTAGTTCACCCCTTAGTGAATCACGGAGTCACATAAAACCCTTGTTATGTTTATCTTGTATCTGATTCTTCAGTTCTTCTATATCAATATTGGACATTTTATAATTATTCTTTAATATATATATAGATCTAGGAATATGTTCAATTGAGAACTCAACATATCAATTGGGATTAAGACTATGTAATTCATTAACGAATACATCAGTTTAGTCTCTCATGATGAGAATGTCTTCAAACATGATTCTCTCATTTTCACAAGATTTTGAATTAAATATTATTTCTCATAAGGAAAAAATATCGACAATGGAGATGATGATTTTGAAGGAGATTCATCTCCCTCCTCAAACTTGTAAAGAATTAGTGGAAGCTTCATGATGTGAAGAGTGATCTCCCTTCCCCGATAGTTGATGTTGTTTTTATATAAATATAGGCAATCCATTTACAATATTGAATCAAACTCTACAAAAGGGAGTATGCCAAGATTTCAAGGGAGGTTTAGTCCAAGAATGTTAACTGAGGAGGAATTATAAACATTTAATGCGCTAATTGTCCCATATTTTTTTCATGGATAACTCAACCTCAAAAATTTTGAGGTGGCGAATGTGTAGTTCTACTAAACGTTTCTGATATGAAAGAATCCATAGAACATAATCAAATCATATATATTATATTCTTTAATGAATTTATATCATTAATGTAACAAAATAATTTTTCTGTACCACCTCAGAAGTAGGGATATCATATTCCCTGCCTTGTTGACATAGAGGTTTTTATTGTTGGTTTCCTCTCAGATCCCTTGTCTTTGGGAAATGGATCTGATAATTCACATGTTTCTTGAAGTTGAAACACTGCAATATAAGCTAAGGGTTGATCTGAATCTTCCATTACTCTTCTATATTAATGGGATTATTCATATATATTTAGTATTTTTATCCACATGACCTTTTCTTCAACATTTTAAGAATCTATTTATTCCCTTTATGTAGTTTTCATGATCCTTCTTCCCACACTTTTGAAACATGTGATGTTGGGTCTTCATTCCAGCATGAATTTTATCTATCAATCCAACCATATTAAACACAATTTTCCAATTTTTTCCCTAGTCCCATGAGAACACTAAAAGTTTCCAATCTCAATTTCATCCTTAAGGTAAAAATGGAAAATCTCTTTATATGTTTCAAAGTCGTGAATCACCCAAACATTTTATATAATAAAATTTAATTGTATATATAAGAGATCCACCTAGATTTTTGTGGTCATCAAAATGCGTAGGAATATCTTGAAATCCTTCTGTTTTTTTATCAAACCCCCTGATATACCCAACTTCCTTATATTTCAGTCAATGTAATAAGTTTTCCATCTTGATATGGAGGGTTTGGGGAAAATATTCATTGAAAAATATTTTCCTGAATTCCACCTAATCAATGGAATCAATTTACTCTTGGGAAATTGTGTTCTTGATCAGGTCCCACGACAGATTGGATTCCCTATCAAAAAGATATACTACCATCACAACTTTCTCTTATTTTAACCACTAGAGGATAGGGAATGTATTCTAAATGGATTTACTCTATTGTTCTGAAAGGATGGGATCGGAAGATCCACTAATAATTGGATAACATTGCCTCATGAATGAATATATGGAAATATAATCTTTCCTAGGATAATTATGGTATTACACATGATTCATGTTATTAATAATTACATGATCCATCTAAGCATGTACTTAAAAAAAATTGAGCTCTTTTTCCCATCAAATATGGAATATCATTAGGGAAATCATCAAATTTCGTATCACATTGGTTGTTGGCATCAGTTATTCTATTTTGAGTCATTTATTAAGAAACACACAATAGAATTAGAGGCTCTAATAGTTATCTAATAAGAATATAAAAAAGTAAACATTTAACATAGAAGGAAAAACTTGTAAATGAAAAGTATATCCTAAATTTTGAAACCCCAAATTTAAATCTAGGTTGTACATGGTGATAGATTTTTTCATAGTTTTATTGCTAAAGGTTTCTATTAAAAATCTCCAAAAATAACTTGACCTTTGTCTGATACAGAATATACAATACCAATCATTGTACAAATATTATAACAATATTTTAATAATAATTAAAAATCAAATTACAATCCAGGGATTTAAATAATATTGTCTTGTATGATGTGGTACATAATTAAACATAATGAAAAAAATTAGTCATTTTAATTAGATCCTAACTCCATTTGAGAATTTATATTAACATATAATAACATGGGGAATACATGAACAAAAGGTATTCTCTAAAAATCCATGTAACAAAAAAATAGGAATAAAACATAGCACATGGTTTAGATAGAATACCATGCGAACATAAAGGCATGGAACAAGAATAAAAATATGTAAGAGTGAAATTTATAACATGGGAACCTATAATCCTGGAATCATAAGAATTTGGAAACATTATTTAACATGGAATAGACATGAGTCAAGGCTATCTATGAATAGATGGTGGAAAATGTCTCATAATGGAATTAGGGTCACACCTTATCCCGAAATTATGTCTCTTGAGACCAAAAATTACCCAAGGAATTGGAGAATTATCTAGGTCCACCCACCAAAACATGATCACGAATATGAGTGCCACATGAAGAACCATAAATAATGAATCAAACATAATCATAAGGGGTACCCAGGGAAATAATTAGGCATCATAATGACATCATAAAGAATAACATAAAATAATATCATAATGTTTTCCAGGAGAGAAATATTTTAAGTCATAAATAGAAATTACTAAATAAAAATATTCATATATAATGATAATTTATTTCAAAATTATGCGAATACATTTTAAATTTATTTTTATAAAGCATTTGAAATAAAACATTTTAATGTGGTTTAATGAAAATAAAAAAGATTCATTAAAATTGAAACGGAATAATTGTTTGCAAAAAATAATAAACGAACCAAGACAATTTTTCAGGATGAAATGAGTGATTTCAACAAAAATAATGGTGGTTGAAATTATATTAAGAAGGACACCTGAAAATGGCCCACAAATCATGAAGTTCCCTGGATTCGATTTATTTATCGGTAAGTATTGAGTGGGGAACCTTTTTAAAACAATTATTTTAGAATCAAAGAAGAAAAATATGATATGGATACATCTGTTTGGTAAATATAATAATTACATAAAAATAAATAAGCATTAAATTTAGTTAAAGAGAGAGAATGGGTAACCGGAAGGAAAAAATAGAGGTATATAAAGAATCTCTTACATGATGTCCAATAATGTTCTGTAATTGATCTTAATGTTTTTGATATTAAAATTAAATACATTAATTAATTAATTCATAACCATGTATGCTTTTATTTTATTTTTCACAATTTTATTATGTTCATTTATTTCATTTTTGACGAGTTATAAGATACAATTTTGTCATTCGAGAGCGTTTGTTTCCATGGTTTTCATGATCTGTTCAATTTTATTCATGTGTGGAGGATTCTTGTAAAATCAGAAAGTTTTCCATAATTATTATTAATTAAATTAAAGAATATTAAATGGTTATTTATATCATTTGTTTATATGTTATAGGTATGAATCAATAGATAAAACATTAGTGATAATCAATGGAAATATTTTGGTAGTTTTTGATCATCACAAAGTAGCTTTGTCTTATTAATTAACATCATGTATATATAATGGGTTTAGAATTTATATATGATTTAAAACATGTATTAAAATCTTGTTTAACCAAAAAAATTGTTTTATTTCCATCATTGTAGGTTTTAATTGAAAATTAAAATTTTTCCTCCTTGAAGGAGACAAATCAACACCATAGTAACGAATTTTTCATTTCCAGAATAAAAGGGAGATGATAAGGGGTTTGATGATGGATTATTCCATTCAAATAATAATTTTTTTATATATGTATGTTACTATAGTTACCATGAAATTTGGATTATGGGATGTGATTATAATATAATAAAATGAAATGAACTTGAAATGAAATTAAAAGAGGGGAAAAATTATTTTACCGCTTCAATTCCACCTTGAGAACCTCATTATGGAAAAAGTTTTAGTATTTGGATGAGAAAAAGGGATCCAAGATGCGGGGGTGAATCATGGGAATATAAATGTGAAAAATTTGGACAAACCTCAAAGCTTTATTGTTTCAAGGAGAAGAGCTGGTGAGGGGTGGTATTTATAGGGGAGGAGAGGGGTGTTTCACCTTATTTTATCTACTATTATATTATTTTTCACATTATAATAAATAGTGAGTAATATTGTTAATAAATATAGTAATTGGATAATTTTAGTTATATGGTCACTTACATCATTCATGACTCAATCATGACATAAAAAATACATTTATTTACTTATACTGTAATTTTGGTAATTTCACTATTCACCAAAAAATCAATGATTTTAGAAAATTCTCAAAAATTCACCATAACCTATTATAGATGTGTATAATTCAAAAATTTTGTTTGTTTATGTAAATAATTTTCTAAATATTAAAAATTTAATTTATAGTTATAATCATCATTTACTCAAAAAGTTATAGATTTTGAAATTATAATTTATTTTATTACACTTTGACAAAGAAACTGAGGTCTCATAAAGTTATCTCAAAATCATATGAAAAAGATATTAATTTATATAGACATTATATAAAAATGGATTTTCTTTAAAAATTTTAAATCAATCAAAAAAATTGAATAAAATATTTATTTCTTACTAAAATACAAATACTTAATTAGTAATTCATAAAACATTTATTTACCTATACAATGATATAATTAAAACATACATTAGTTTATAATATGCCTAATTTTGTTTATACATTCATGGGTGAGTGTTGACGCTCCTTTTCATCACAGAGTCCAATGAATGGTAAAGGGGAATACCTTATGCACAAAGATGGTCACTCTTTCAAGAACATCCAAAAAATTGACAAAGGCATAAACTAAAAACCCCTTTTGGAGTAAGTCGTGCAAGTTACTTGAGCATCATGCAAGTCACTTATGTGCTAATTACGGGTTGCATAGCTCACTTGCGTGCCCTATTTGAAATTTCACCCAAGGTGCAAGGTGGCCTATAAATAGCCCATGTGGGACTCCCATTTCAGGGAGGATTTTATCCAAAAGTCAAATTCAAGCTCTGGACACCCAATTCATCAACTCAACTCTTATGAAAGTTTCTAAGGAAAATATTTACCTAGAATGGAAGACTTTAAGGAGTAGTATAAGGCCTACGTGTTTAGAATTTATCAACACCTATGTGACTAGGTGTCCAGACCTCCTTAAAAATGGAAACACATACGCGCCACCCTACCCTTTCAATGAAACATTCACACCGCCCTTTAGGAAATATCTTAGGATAATAAAAAAGGATTCAGTTAAGTATTGCCCAAGTATTACCATATAGATACTTCGTCGCCCAACTGAACCCATGCCGCACAAGTTCACTTGCTCTGCCAAGACTTGAGAACCAACTTAATTTGTGTGCCTCTCTCCCATTCACCTCTCCTCTTCAAGATATTATCCCTCAAAACCCTTTTCAAATCCATTTATGACATGGTTCATTTGTGGGATTCCTTATCTGAAAGGAATTCTGTGAGAAGCTCTCTCAAATCTGCATGACTTACACTATGGTTAGAGGTTTCCTCCATATAACCTTATCAATTATGATGAGAAGATCCTTAGTTTGGGCATCCACTTCAATAGTAATCCTGAAGTTCCCATAACCTAGGCCTCCTTATTAGGAGTAAACCCCAGTCATAATTTCTTTTGATTTGGGTCTCCTTCTTAGGAGTATGTCCCGATCTTAATTTCATTTGATTTGGGCCTCCTTCTCAAAAGTATGTCTTGATATTAATTTTACTTGATTTGGGAATCTTTTTAAGGACTAAGCCTCGATATTAATTTCTTTTGATTTTGGCCACCTTCTAAGGAATAATACCCAACCATACGTTAATTTTAATTTGGGACTTCATCTCAGGAGTAAAGTTCCGAGTTAAAAATATTAATCTTTATAATGTACAAATACCTTTATGGACCCTATTCTAGTAAACCCATTCGTACATGTGAGTTTAGATTATGTGTTTCCTATCAGTCAAATTGACAGGATAGACCTAAATACAAACACTATTATGGAAAGTTCCAAAATGTCAATTACCTCAATCAAGCCAGACAGCATGGGAGAAATTGTTGATTCTCCAAGCAGTTATAAAATATTAAATAGAGATGTCTTCATTCCATTCACTGAAATCCAAAAATTATTTACATCATCAACCAGGTCAGAAGAGTTATAGCAATACCAGAGAAAAACAATGATGTCGATTCTCAATCAACTATCTCCTCTCTATCACCCCATGAAGACCCTTCATCATTAATAGGGTCAGAAATGGAAGTCTCTTCCTAAAGAGATTCAATTTTTAACTTCTCCCATGACCATGAAAATTCTGCTTCGTCATCTACTTTTTAAGTAGAAACAGAAGAAGTTACACATATTGAAGAAGAAGAGTAATATCTCAAGGATGCTCCTACAAAATTTGAATAGGGCATATCTACCACTGTGGATGAACTAGGAGAAGTAAATCCGGGTAAAAAAGATGATCCACGCCACACATTAATTAGTGCAGCCATGAGTCTTGGAGAGCATGAAATGTATATTTCATTTCTAAAGAAAAATCAAGTTGTATTTTCTTGGAATTATACAGAAATGACAGGTCTTGATCCCGATGTTACCACTCATCATTTTGGTTTTCTATAAGAACATCGAGGATTCAAGCAAGAATCAAGAAGAAAACACCCAAGTTATGCATCCAAAATTGACGGTGAAGTTGATAATCTTATCAAGGATAACTTAATCAGAGAAGGTCAATATCCCAAATAGCTGGCTATATTGTCCCTGTGGAAAAGTTGAATGGAAAAATTAGTATTGGCATTGAATTCAGAGATCTGAATCGGCATTGTCCCAATGATTATTTTCATGTTCTGATCACAGAACTCTTAATTGATGCAACAGCTGGCAACAAATCTATTTCATTCATGGATGGTTACTCTGGTTACAATCTAATATGATTGTCCCCATATGATGAGGAGTCTATAGCCTTCAGATCTCCTCAAGGTGTGTTTTGCTATCAGGTAATGCCCTTTGGCCTGAAGAATGCAGGTGCAGCGTATCAACATGCCACGCACCGTATCATCAAACCCTTTTAGGAAAAATTATTGAATGTTATGTGGATGATGTGGTGGCTAAATCTATACAATGATCTGATCACTTGGCCGATCTGGAAATCATATTATACAAACATCGACCACACAATTTGAAGATAAACCCCTTGAAATGTGCTTTCAGGGTAATGTTAGGAAAATTTATCGGCTTTGTCGTATTCCATCATGGTATCAATGTTGATCTTGATAAGAAAAAATCAATCCTTAACATGTCACCTTCAAGAAATTTGATGGAATTAAGAGGTCTTCAAGGACACTTGGCTTATATTCGGTGTTTCATTTCCAATTTGGAAGGCAAGTGTTTACCCTTCATCAGATTAATGAAGAAGGGAGTCAATTACTTGTTGACAGAAGAATGTCAAAAAGCATTTGATACCCTCAAGAAATATCTATTGAGTCTACTGGTATTAATGCCACCTGTTGAAGGAAGACCACTTATTCTCTATGTGACAGCTTTAGAGAGATCATTGGGTTCCTTCCTTTCCCAAAAGAATGATGCTGGGAATGAAAACAGGCTTTACTGTCTCATTTAGATTTTGCTTAAGGCAGAAACTCGATAATCATGTATTGAAAAGTGCTTCAAAGAATTAATCTTTTCAGTTCCAAAATTGAGACGCTACCTGTAACATTATGAGGTCCAATTGGTATCTCATAATAACCCTCTCAAATTTATCCTTAGTCGTGCAATGCTTACAGGATGTACGGCAAGGTGGGCAGTTATTTTTCAGTAGTTTGATATCTAGTATGTGTCTCAAAAGGCAATAAAGGGACAAGACGTAGCCAATTTCCTTGCTAAACACCCATCTATAGAAGATACATCTTTCAATATTTAATTTCCTAGTGAAAAGGTATTCTCTATTCATGATAATCCTCATACATGGGAAATGTACATTGATGGTGCCTCCAGTAGTCCAACGGGTAAGAAAATGGAAGATCCTGAATTAAAAAAAAAAATTGGGTTAGGAACCAAGCTTATTTCCCCAGAAAAGGCAGTGTGACCCTATTCCTTCTTATTATTGGACGGCAGTACCAACAATGAATCATAATATCACGCTCTCATTGCAGGCTTGGGATTGGTGATTCAGGAACATGTGAATCACTTTAAGGTAAAAGGTGATTCAAATTTGGTAATCAAACAAATCAAAGGGTATTATGCCATTATAAAGGAATATTTAATCCCATTGTGTGATTAAATCAGAGAGTTAATGGCAGAATTTCCTTTAGAACCAACATTTTCTGATGTCCTGCGATTACAAAATTCCCAAGCTGTTGTACTGGATAATGTAGCCATAGACCTAGCAGATCCAAATCGGGACGAAACAATCATCAGTATTGCCCACCATCAAATAGTTTCAACTTATGTTCAAATCAGAACAAAGGAAATCAATGAAATCAGTCCCATTTTTGAACCATATAGTTAAAATATAGGATGGATGAAAACTATCAGGGAATACCTTCAAAATGAAACACTCCCACCTGATAGATCTACGAAAGAACAAGTCCAGTGACACGCGGTCAATATAACTCCTTATGATAGCCCAGATAACCAAAAAAAATTCTACAAGTGAGGTTTTGAAGGAATTATCTTCAGATGTAATGATGGTGAAGAGAAAACGGCTCTCAGGAATGAAGTACATGACGGAGTTTGTGGTGCCCACCAGTCTAGACATAGATTTCAGGTCAAATTCGAAGGCTTGGATTCTTCTGGCCTTCAATGATACAAGTTTGTGTTGATTTCACTAAGAAGTTTCATTCATTCCAAGTATCTTCCAACATCATTAATCAACACCTAGAGTTACTTCATACAGATAAATACTCCTAGACATTTTATATATGGGGAATGGATGTAGTAGGACCTCATCCTCTTGCTACATCTATGCTGTTTAAGTATATTCTTACTGCTACTAACCTCTTTTCCAAATAGTTAGAGGCAATAACTCTCAAAGAAGTCAGTTCTAAAAGCATTGTTAGCTTTGACAAGTCCAACATCATTACCATATTGGTTGTTCCTTATAGCATATTGATGGATAATGGCACCAAATTTTGTTCATCCGAGGTAAGAAAATTGTATCAAGAATAAAATATCAGATCCAACCATTCATCTCGGTATCATGCAATGGGCAATGGTCAAGTAGAGGCTTTCAATAAGACTCTTTCAATCATACATCAAACGATGGTGGATAAATATAAGAAGTCGTGGCCTGGTAAAATTCTTCATGCTATATGGGCTTATTGGACTACCACCCCCACTGCTTCATGATCAACTCCATATTTATTGGTATATGGAATGGAAGCAGTATTGCCTATTGAAGTCCAAATAACTTTACTTAGAGTCACAATTTTTCATCAGTTATCTACAGATGAACAATCTAAAAGGTGATTTGATGAATTATAATGACTAGATGAAAAAAGATTGTGCACATTGCACCATTTATAATTCTATTAGAATCGAATAGCACGAGCTTTCAATAAAAAATATCATCTTCATTCATTCAATCAAGGAGATTTGGTAATGGTCCTCACAACCCCAATGATACCAGGAATGAAGCTTCCAAAGATTGAGTGAATGTTGGAAGGACCTTACTCAATACATAAGGTCTTTTCCAAAGGAGCTTATTCTTTAATCTCAATGGATGGAGAACTCCTTACAACTCCAACCAATGCAAGATTCTTGATGAAGTATTTTTTGTAACACAAATTCAACTCTTGTCCTTGATACATGACATTAAACTAAAAATCCCCTTCTATAGTCCACCATGACGTTAAACTGTGTATTATCCTAGCTGCAGAATATTAAAATTTCAAGCACCCCATATCTGTGAAAAATGAAATTAAACTGTGATCGTCGCATGTACAATTGTCTTTTAAACTCTGTTTCCATGTGTGCCCCGGGCAGCTAACCAACCATAAACCCCACACCATCCTTAATGGTTGCATCTTTCATGGCATGATCGTTAGGTTTGTTGTTTCCTCTTGTTTCTCACACCGAGCATGACTCACGTGAGCTTAGAGTAAGCTTCGACCATGACATTTTCTCTGGGCTGCTAACCACGCTTAAGTCCCAACATCATCTTCTGGTTGTTGTCATCAATTACACCCTTATCGCTAAATCTATCTCAATTGAACTACACAGACTTTGATCCTTTCCTCCTAGGCCAGGTGTATAGGCAGCCTTCTGAGGTTCAAGCCTGAAACAACTTTCTTCACATTGATTCACCTCCATCCCAAAAGATTTTGATCCGTGAAGCCCTCGTCAATTGTCTAATTCATATCGGTTCACATTCGTCCTACATGATGTTAAACTACATATGTCCCATTGTCCTTACTGCAAGACACTAAAATACATATCACTGGTCCACGGATATGACCTTAAACTATTTACACTTTTTTCCTATATGAAAAATAAACTACAACAATACCTGATACCCTCACTCGAAAGGAATCATAATTGACATAGTCTCCAACCATTTCATATTTAAAGAACTATGTATGGCTTCAATCTCTTCCTTATAAAATACATAGTGACACCCAAGTCTTTAATCTTGGGTCCAGCCATAATTGCAATACCGTCCTCTTTACCTCTCATATGTACGAACCAAATCTGTGAAAAGGGTATTTCAAGAACTACATACGGCTTGATCCCCATCCTTATGAGATACATTGGAATGCTTGAGAATTCATCGAGTCCAGCCCCAAGCCTTTGGGCCTAACCCCAAACTCCACTTTCATTCCCTTGGCTGAGAAGTCCCCCTGGGTGCACATGGTGTGATACGGAACACCCTTGTCTTTATTAAAATCAGGTTTATAAAAAATGCATGATGTGTCTCCCTCACTATGGTCCGAGATCTACAACCCTAAACTAAGATCTTCCATGCTCTCATCCTCCATGACGTTAAACTGTATTTCAAGAACTACGTGTGGCTTGATTCTCATCCTAATGAGATGCATAGTGACATCCAGAATCTCAATTCAGGACCCAGCCACATCATTATACAAATAACACTCCTGGTCTCCATAACCCTTTTCTTGACTCTTGGTCACAAAATGTCTGATACCTGGGTGTTCGTTTTCCTGACTATGCACCACGTTCCCTTAAGTGGCCTTGCACAAGTTGTCTACATAACAGACATGTCAGCCATAAGATGGTACTATTTGACTATTCATCGTATACCCCATTTGGCCCTGTATAATTGAACCTCTATAATGGGGTTTTCATGTAATTGTAACTTCATTCATAGGAGAAGCCTATTTTGTCCCTATTGGTCTTAACAGTGATATGTAGAGATCTGCAAAAAGACAAAAAAACAGCCATCCTTAACATATTTGTTCCATAGTATTTTTCATGATCTAAAAGTATTGTGTCGTATAATGTTTCTATATCTGGTGTTAGTCATATGACTTAAATCCACATATACCTTTTTTCCTACATTTGGGTCAGACCTTTGAAGAAGTGACATTCCTCCCATTATTTTACAATTTTGAATGGAAATATCCTCTCCATATTCAAGTACCTTTCTCCATAAAGAAGACTCTATGATTTGGAAAATTTGAATCCCCATAAAACTTTTTTTGGCTTTTAACAATAGATATCCAAATTTCTGAGATTTCTTTTGCCTGAATTTGTAGCATGTGACCTAAGGTGTCTTTTCCTAAGTTGTCTATATAACAGACCTGTCATCCAAAAGATACTATTATTTGACTATGCAATTTATTCCCCAGTTTACCCTGCATAATTCAGCCCCCCATAACGGATTTGTCAAGTAGTGGCAACATCATTTATAGAAAAGACTTCCACTAATGCCTTTAATCTATTTTCCCATGTCATTCCTTAGATTCAAAATATCTCAGGTCATGGTTTACAATTTTCCACCTCCATACATTAATATGGTAATATGTTTCTAAAAAAATTATCATGAATTGAGTCAATATCATCTATTCAGTCAAAGCTATTAGACCATAAATATTAGCTTTTTTATAGTCTGACATGCATGAATTTAAACATCCAATAACAAAAAAATAGTACTCATTCAATTGGGAACTCGTAAAAGGTACTCTGAACAAAAGTCGAGTCCCAGCTTTCTAAACGTACATTTTGTTTGATTTAGGCAATATTGACCAATTAAATAATGAAACGTTTTTGGGGTTTTATATATATAAACCTAGTAAAAAAACAAACTATGTTTACTAGGCCCATTGTCTTAGGTAAAAATAAGAGAAATTATCCAGAAAATTAAGGTTCAGATGATTGAAGATGAACTATTTTTCATTGATGAACAAAATAAAAAGAACATCCATAGACTGGAGTCTCTTCTCTTTTTTTTCAAAAATTATAGAAGACTTTCAACATGAGTTCTCATATATTTCATAGCATCCCAAGCTTCATCAGTAGCCACTTGAAGTTCATTTACTTGACCAGCCCCACTCTCTTCATCTTGACGAAGTACTTCTTTGGCATCATTGATGGATTTTATACCATTTGTTTGGACTTCTTCCAATGAATTATGAAGCTACTCAGTCTTCCTAGTAATAACATATAGCTCTTGCTAAAGGTGCAACTATTGGGCAATCATCTCCTTGATCTTTTGCCTTAGCTCCTTCATCTTTGTAGCACAATCAGCCTTAGCTCGGGACACTACTGCCTGAAATTCACTGATATTGGTCAGCAATCTAGCTCTGATCAGGTCTTGATGACACATTTGCTCTTTGTCCCTGCTTCGAATGTCTTTTTTCACTAAGACATGGATTTCTTAATAACCGAAACAACCAATTCCTAACATGATGAACATGGATGAATGTGTTGGAAATTTCAAAGGAAACTCTTCAAGAGGAACCCTAGATATTATCTTCAATATATTTTTCCATTCCTTACAACGTGAGAATTGGAGTGCCTTTTGAAGCTCTGGGTCTAATTCGACATCGCTATCACAAGGAGGAACAAAGTCTGGGAATTATGCACTTAAGGAAGTGACATGTTCTTCTACTTCTTTGACCATGGTTGATTACTTTTCTACTACTATTTGGGTTGAGGCTGAGGCTTCACCTCCAGATCTAGCCATTAATGTTGACAGCCCTATTTGGTCAATTCAAAGTATGGTTTGTTTAAATGGACTGTAAAAGTTGATTTATTTTCTTGAAGGTTAATTAATCCACAAATATCATCATCTTTTACCTAACAGTAGATCAGCCACTTGTGAAGACTCATCCCCATCCTTCCTAGCTTCAACAGGATTTTCAAGATGGGTTTAAGGAGGGTCTGTCGTGCTAAGCTCCACTTGAGCTAGTGTTTCTGTAATAAAAGTGTTGACATCAATGTCTACACCTCTTTTAAGCATTGTTGGTATCATTGTTTCATTTGATGTAACTATAAATTTTTAAACCTAACATGGTTATAAGTGTAATATTGAGAAGATTAAGTGGAAAAATAACGAAACTCAAGTTTAGTTGATTCTATAACTAGATATCCAAAATCATCTAAATCAGGTGGTAAATTAACAAGTTCTAAAATTTCTTCAAAGTACATTCCATGTTTCATCATTTTATCCAATGATGTCTCAGATCCCAGGTTAGTCTCACCAGTGGGAGCACTTGGCATGTCTTCTTCATGACTTTTATCTAGAAATATCTGACCCCAGATAGCTTCTTCAAAGACAGTTGTGGTGTCAGCTTCGGTGTTTTCCAAATGTTCTGGTACATGTTTTGAACCTAAAACATCATAGAATAGAATTCATTTGTTGCCTCATTTGTGGTTCTATGAAATATTGTTAATTTTACAGAAATATATTTTCTCCTGGCATTAGAAATAGAGGAGGTTCTTGGAATAGAAGTCAGCTCATCTACTCTCAGTATTACTTCAGGAATAGCCGTTTCAGCTGGATGTTGCGGCCATTCTACAACACCCTCCATGGTACTCTGAGGATGGTCACTTCTTTCCCTTAAAGGTGAAACTGAAGAAGCCCCTACAATCCCGATAAGATTGATCACTTTTTAATAACTTATGATTCATAACTGCCAGAAAGAATTACCACAACTGATAAAGCATTTGATTGTGGTCTTCATTCTTCGATGCCTTTGCTTCTTTTCCTTTCTCGGTGGACTGGTGTCATCATCTCTGAAAACAGGTATCGGAGACAATAATTCCCTTTCGAACTTCTCATCCATGGCTTGTAGGGATGGATATACTTCACCCGGCTCATGAGGAGATTCAGTGACTCCAAGAGTGGTGCCACTAGGGATAAACCACATCAACGTTATATTAGTGTTTCTTTCCTTTAAAAGAGGAAAAATGAAGATGATTATTTCCTTGAATAACAAATATTTGACTAAATTCAAATTGAAAAGAAAATAGAAATATGAGAAAAATGAAACTTACATCATTAGGAGCCAAGTAATCACACATCTCTTTGTCTAATGAGGACCAACCCCCTCAATGGTACCACAGTCCGTTATTTACTTCACCTTCTTAGTGACAGGAACTGACTCATCAGTAGAATATATGGGCATTTCCAGCTCTTGGATGTAATCCCTCACTTCATTGGTGTTTTCCTCAAATAATATGTCAGAGGAATCTCAGAGTTTCCCTAATCCAGGGATATACAACCCTTCACATAAGTCCATCTAGGCGGTTTAAGCATCACAATATAAACTCCGCCATGTCCGAACAGTCTCTGGTCATAAATATTCATAATGATCACTAGAAGGCCATGAGGACTGTCCTGCAATCTGGGACTTCAACTTCTTCCCAGCTCCTGAAATCACAGTGAAAGGATAAGAAAATGAAACTTGTTGCTTTTTCAAATAATGGAGAATAAATTTCCTCTATGATGTAACACACCAGGAGTCTATGGAGTAGGTTTCTTAACTCTAGAAGGTGGATTATATCTGGAACGAGGCCGCTTTGATGGATTTAGAGCCTCATCATGCCCGTCATGGGAATCCGGTGAATCAGCTCTAGGTGAGGAATTTGGTGAATTAGCTTCAGGTGAGGAAGAGTCACCTTCCAAATAAAAATAGTCTTTCCTAGTGGTTATCTTCTTTATCCCCACCCGAGGGACCAGTTGGTTTAGTACCCCTTCAGGGTATGATGCTACCTAGCTTTCGGCATACCATGTAGTCAATCCACTTGCCACTCCAACAACTAGTAGATCCAATACAACCCTAGTCTTCTCCATAGATGTCTGAAACCATAGATGATGAGAAACCATCATATGTTTCTCTATCCTGACATGCACCTTAGGGGATACATTAATTTTTTGCAGACATTTAAATTGACATGTGAGTTTGTACGGAGCATAGGCCTTGCATATAATTTCTCCGTCAATCCTCGTTGTCAGTGTACCATCTCTACATGCCAGCATATATGCCCTTAACTCCTTGCTGGTTGTTCCCTTATCAAAAAATCACCCTGTTGGCGGATTTCCATAAGGAAATAAGTGAAAATCTTTTAACCTGCTCTGACATGATTTGTTTTCATAAGCATTGAGGGATAAGGGAGAAATTCCAGAATAGGCCGGAACAGACGGCCGAAAAGAACATCCAGAAACTTGTACCCCACTTTGTATAACATATGTTCTAAAGTGGGAGGTGATCCATCCCATAAAACATGGAATGGTCCCACGATTCTTAGAGGAGACTTACCCATATAATCATGAAATAATCTCCTATGAATCTCTGCAAAAACTAAGGTGTCCAACCCAACCATCTTCCTTTCAGCCAGCTTGGCTACAACCACATAGGTCCCCGACCTCACACCTCCATTTGAATCCTGAACTGGTAAAAGGTAAACATTGAGCCACAAGGCCAAAATGCCTTCCATATATTTCTTCGTAGGAATTTTCGGGTTCACTTCGTATCCCCACTTATCAAACTTTACTCTTTCCTGAGTTGAAAAAATTGTGCCCGGAGCACCCCACTTTTCTTCTCTATGGTAACTAGTAGGATAAGTGCAGGAAGGTCCTTTCTCTCTCTTCTTAATCAGAAACATGTCCATCCACTTCTCCATATGGATATCATTTCTGGATTGGGTTTTCGTGGTGGTTATTTTCTTAAGCTTGTAGAAAATTTTCATTAATTCTCGAGCCAAGGCCAGAGTCTTCTTCAAATCATTCCATGTCATATTGGGGGGGTATGAATTCATCATACATCTCTCCCAAAATTGGAGCCCTTAAAATCTTGTAGACATCCCACATACTGATGCCTACTTCTCTATGAGTCAGATGGAAAGAATTTATTTCTGGGCTCCAACGCCTGATTAACTCCGGCACGAAATTGTCATTCCTGTAGACATACTTCTGCCCAGCCCAAGCAACTTCATATATTGCAGCTCTCATCAGATCATCGAAAATATCTGCATAGGTTTGTCGAACCCAATATGCCCACATCCAAGTTGGCTTCACACCTCCTCCAGGAATGAAATCTCAACTCTTCTTCCATCCCTTAGATTGGTCCGTCTGAGAATTTCGGAAAATAGAGGGATAACAATGTGGCTACAGCTCAGGCGTGTGATGCTTCAGATCTAGAGCACATGGGATATGAAGCATTATGTATTCCTTCTCCACTGTCCCAGTATTGAAAAATGATCCTAAAACTGAGACATTTTCCGAAGAGAAGTTGGTGTAGGTCTGAAACCAGGAATGAGGGATATAATTCTTTGCCTTTGGAATGTTGACTCCTTGCGGATAAACATGGACATACAATGGCATGTAGATGCTCTATAGGAAATTGTCATGGTATTTATTCAAGTACTTAGCAAAATCCGGGAGAGTGCTGTTACAAATAACATAATAGTCATGGTCGATGATGTTCATCATGTCATCAATTCTCTTGCTGACCAACTCATCAGTTGATCCAATTCTTCTCAGAGCCATTGATTCTACACAACGATCAAACAATCAAGTTTTAAGTATGTGTGTTTTTTGAAATTATAATGAAGAAAATAAAAAATGGAAAAGGCATCAAGGCACGCAAGTCCCAAATTGGCACACAAGCCAAACCAGCCGCACAAGTTTTTCCACCCTAGTCATGGCGTGCAAGTAAAATACCATCTGCATAAGGGCGACACAATCCAGAAGGGCGATTCGCCGAAGACAAAAGCACCTTGCACGAAGAGAGATCAAGTTTCTAGAATCTGAATGAGTTAGTGATGCAGTGAGCCTGTATATATAGGGGATCCACACCACCTGCGTGCCACACCTGCGTGCCCCAACATCTGCGCACTGAACTTTCCTGCCACAGACCCTTGATTCCTCTGGCTTTACCTCAGTGCTGGATCCTCTTTCCTTTTCAGATCCAACTCTGAGGGGGGGGGGGGGGGCTTATTTTTATTCTCCTTTTCATCACATAGTCCAATGATTGGTAATGGGGAATTCCTTAAGCTCAAATAGGGTCACCCTTTGAAGAAAATCAAAAAAATTGACAAAGGCATGAACTAGGAACCCTTTTGAAGTAAGTCGCACAAGTCACTTGTGAGCCACACAAGTCACTTGCACGCCACTTATGGGTCACGCAACTCACTTTCACACCCAATTTTAAATTTTTCCCATTATGAAAGGTGGGACATAAATAGCCCTTGTGGGCCCCCCATTTCGGGGAGAATTTTTTCCAGAAGTCAAATTCAAGCTCTGGTCGCCGAAGTCTTTAACTCAACTCTTTTGAAAGTTTCTAAGGTAAATTTTGACCTAGAATGGATGAATTAGAGGAGTAGAATAAGGCTTAAGTGTTTAGAATTCATCAACACTTGTGTGAATAAGTGTCCATACCTCCTTAAAAATGGAAACACTTATTCGCCGCACTACCCTTTCGATTAAACTTGTGCGCCTCCCTTTCAAAAAAATCTTAGGATAATACTAAAGGATTGAGTTATGTCTCCCCCAAGTATTACCCTACAGATACATCATCTCCCACATGAACCCATTCCATGAATTATACTTTCGTGGGCAAAACTTATGCGCCATCTTCATTTGTGTGCCTCTCTCCTGTTCACCTCTCCACTTCATGATATTAGCCCTCGAACCTCTTTTCAAAGCCATTTATGGAATGGTTCCTTTGTTGGATTCCTTATATAAAAGGAATTCTGTGAGAACATCTCTTAAAACATCGTTAATTACACTACAGTTAGAGGTGTTCTCCATATAACGTCATCCTTTAAGATGAGAGGATCCTTATTTTTGGAATCCTCGTCAGGAGTAAGCCCAAAGTTCTCTTTACCTGGGCCTCCTTCTTAGGTGTAATCCCCAGTCCTAATTTCTTTTGATTTGGGTATCCTTCTCCAGAGTAAGTCCTGATATTAATTTCTTTTGATTTGGGCCTCCTTATCAAGAGTAATTCATGATCTTGATTTCATTTGATTTGGGCCTCCTTCTCAGGAGTATGTCCCGATCATAATTTCATTTGATTTGGGCCTCCTTCTCGGGAATAAGCCTCAATCCTAAGTCCCTTTTAATTTGGGACTTCTTCTTAGGAGTAAAGTTCTTGGTTAAAACTCAAAATCTCCATAAAGTACAGGTACCTTTATGAACCCTTATCCTGGGCTTCTTTCCCGAAGTAAGTCCTTGTCATCATCTACTTGGGCAGTCATACATACGTAAGCCCCACATCCTTTCTTGTGAATGCTTTTTTCATGGCACAATCCTCGGGTTTACAAATAACTCTTGTCTCTCACATAGAGCATGAATCACTTGAGGTTATAGTGTAAAAGTAATCACAACATCTCTTTTTGGGTCATTAACCATGCATACGCCCCATATTTCTTCACCTGAACTACGTGGACATTGATTTATTCCTTAAAAGTAGAGTACATAGGAAGCCTTTCCATGGTTCAAGCCCATCATTCATTGATTATTTTTCCTCCCATATGACATTAAACTATATCATTGTTATCAAACTATATGGGTTGGGATTCCTTTTTAACAAGGATACGTAGGTATCCCATCGGCAGGTACGATCCCAACTCTGAAATAATCTTTGTCTTGTTGAATGACAATAATCTTCAAGTGCCCCCACTGAGTTTCTTTAAAATCAGTATGGTCATCATAATGACCATGTTATTTCTATATAATATATTAAAGGATACCATTGACTATGAATCTAAAATACATACGGATGATTCTCCATCAATGAAGAACCTCAAATACACGTAAAGGATTCTCTAAATCTCATACATATTAATCATCGATTGCCAAATCTAAAGGAAAACTCATTTTTATTCTTGGTGAATTAATAAGGATTCGTGAACATAACTTAAATATATAAGAGAGTCCCATAGTAGGTAATAATTTCCCCCAAAAAGGTGTGATTAGCCTGACTTCCCATCCTCTCAACCAATGCAAATTCTGAAGCCTCATCGGTCCACAACTAATGATAACCTACCTTTGTAAAGTATGTCTAAATGGATATAAAATCATTGGGTATTCATGGTTATATGAATAAACACATTAGATACAGATTAGAATGTATGAACCTTAAATAAACAAGATCATCCCAATTTCTAGTAGAAACAGTGAGGTTACTATTCTATTTGTTGGTTAACTATTCATATGGGTTATATTACTATTCCAAAGGTCATGTTACTATTTCATTTGTATAGGTTCCTTAAATTTTAGAAATAACTGTTATTTAATTTCTTAATCATTTATAATTTATTTGTTCTTTTTATTAATTTATATTATATAAACTATATGAAATAATTATAATAAGATAAAATTTCAATGATATAATTCATGGGTTGTTATGCTTTTCTAAGGCCCATCATCCAATTGGAATTCAGTTCAGTGTAAGTTCATTCATGTCCTATGTATTTATGATATAGGGGGATGATTTTTCCCATTATTATACTATCTTTACATATACATCAGTGTGTGAGAAGTGGTCTCAAACACAAGCATCTTTTTAAGTGCAATCCTCATCCCCGCCCTCGAGTACCTCAAACCCATCAGCAAGTTAGGGATGAATTGAACTTTGATGAATCTGATACTTATTATGAAACTAGATACATAGGTTTCCTTTTTATGCCTTGATCTCCATACCAAATCCTCTTTAACATGGTGAATCATGCCTCTCAATGGGAAAAATTAATTTCCATGTATAGATATGTGATTGTGCAATGTTTCTGATCTTCCACTATCTCTTGTCTATCACGGCAACGAAAAATCAGGTGGGTTTTGAGGCTATAAATGATTGTATCGATAGAATTAATATATTTCCCACCGTGTGGTACGGAAATTGGGACAAAATTATAATTACAAATTTTCCTCACTCAATGTTCCATACTCCCGATGTGATGATCCAGGGAAGCCTTTTATGCATAAGTCCCACCTAGGGTATCTATTTTCGTATCTCTCGTGATACAGAAAACCATAATAAGAAATGAATAGACTCTATTTCCTATCTCAAATAGGATATTAAGGAATCCTCTTCATGTTTTAAGTTTAATATTTACATTTTTACCACATGACGTTAAATTGCATAGATCGGTCGAGTTACACCACCTTATACTATGTCAAACGAACTCTGTGGGTTTTGATTCTTGTTTTCACATGATACATAGGATGTTTCATAGAGGTTAAATCCCATATCCAATACACCAACTACCCCTATGGATAATAACAATCTCCATAGTTCCATAAAATGGCGACAAACCAAAGCATCATAAGTATAAAAGAGATGAATGGAGAACCTATGACATGCACTTAGTTTTTTATATAAATACACGTTCATAACAATGTTATTGATAAAGGGGTAACTAGACCCATATCGAATCCTAGGAAGGGTTTCATAAAAAAATCATAAATCTATAAGAGAGTCCCAGAGTAGGAAAAAATCCCCCCAAAAGGGTTTGGTGAGCCTATCCCCACATCCACTTGAGCAATGTGACTTCCTAAGAATCGTTTTGTTTGAAACCCCCAAAGGAACATCATACATTAGAATGTAGGTCTATACCAAGTTATTGATATGGGGAAAATTGGGAGTTTCTATGAAATATTAACAATTTTTAAACTCGATGAAAACTATTTTGAATGGAATTGTGACCCACCACAATCAAACCATCAAGCCCTAACCCATCCATGTTCCTTTACCAATGATGAAAAAAGGTGAACTCGATGGGAATATCTTTAATAGTGACATCCCTTTCATGGGATAAAAGGGATTGAATCTCCAGATACTATCAAGTCTAATATCTTCCACACTTGTCACAAAAACAAAATCGGAAACCCAACACATTAATTTTAACTTCACATAACATTTCATAAAATTAAGTGACTACCATTTATCATTATCTATGAATGTAATTTACCAAACATGTACTATTATATGTGAGGTTTCCCTAAAAATTATTCTTGATTCTTGTAAGGAATTTCTAGATTTATTACAATTGCAATGACATCATCAAATTGGCCATTGGATTATGAGATCATTGAACAAGAAGCTTTGGTCCTAAGAACCCTATGTATGTTGTCTCCAACACACCACTTCCAGTACCAATATGTCAACATCTTGGTTCAAGAGTATCATATCAATATCTCAATACTGACTCTAGAATTTTCCCATGAAATACGTTGGAGTATAAAAAACCATTTTTCATCTTTCCCAAATGGGCCACAGAAGATGAATTTTCCCTTGTTTCCACATTCAAACACATTGGGAGGCTATCCATAGATCACAACAATGCACACCTTCCCTACCCTGGATAAGAGGATGAGGAAAACCATCATGTTATCTTAATCACTCTAGAGCTACTTCAGAGGGATTCCATACCTTCTAGTCATCAACATTGATATTTTACGATGAATCTAGAAGTATATATAAGAGATGTTTTGTCTTGTACCAACTATCAATGTTGGGGAACCCAACAAGAGATCCCACCAGGGGTATCAAAACAATATAGCTCTAGAGCAGTCTTATATCCTTACTACCACCAATCTATCTGAGGCCCACCAGTGTATACTAAATGTTTCCTAGAATAAATCTCATATCATCAATATCCATGAACATATTGCTTTATCACAACTTTCCTCGGTGAATGTGGAATCCTAGTTAGCACTCCATCCTATAGGGCTAGTGGATGTTTTGTCATATTTTACCCAAGCATTATCTTCAACAATGTAACTGTACCTTGAAATGGTAAAATTTGAACTATTCCTGCAAATAGTACTATGAGAACCAACCCCTAAAATCGCAACATTGGCACTAACACCTAAAATGGTAATATAGAATGTAACCCATAAAAAAATACCATGTGAATCACTTAAACTATACCATGGTAATCATCCACACAAAGGATACTATTGGTAAAAACCCTTCAAATGGTACCATGAGACCCAAACCATCAAGAGTCATCATGGGAATCAACACCTCAAATGGTATCATCCACACCGACCCATCAGGAGAAATTGTGGGAACTGGACCATAAAATGATATAGTGGACACCATCCCTCTATATGGTATACCAAGAACTAACTTGTAAAACAAGATACTCCATCAAGGTGGATACCCAGAAAACTTCTGTCTCAAAAAATATGATTTCAATTATATCTGAAGACTTATCATCAGATTTAGATAAGAAAACTCTTGAAGATTACAATCATAACCTCCAATAGTCATCAATGCCACAATAGGTTTTCCACCTTCAACCACTAGAATAAGAAAAATAAGAATCAATATTGTATTTTAGGCATCTAAAAAGGATATATCAACAATGATTGTATTATAGATAGTAATTAAAATGGAAAATATGTCCAATGGAAGCAGTGGATTTGGTCTTTGGGGTCCACTTTTGAACTCATGTCATCATACACATGCATTACCATTGATATATGAGACTGTGTCTTCATGGATCCTTCTAGCCATCACCTTGAATATGACAAGAAAAAATTTGTAGAAGAACAGATCACCAAACCCCAATGATATTGTAAGTATCATCGATAAATAATTATGTTAATACTCATTAGGATTCTACCTCAGAGTGATGTACCATTACTCAACTATGGAATCTCGCCTTACTGTGAAGTGCCCCATACCACAGGGCTGGGGGAATTTACAAATTTTTCATCCACTCATCAGGTAAAATCAAGACATTGTTCTACCTATTCCCATCCCACATGGTTGGATGGGTTTCCTTATTTTCCACCTCCTCATCGAGTATAATCTGGTAACAATCTGACCATATATGATTCCACAAAACCTCTATGAGTGTTGAGATATTTTAATCATTGTGAATCATTTTCATCTTCCAAGACCCTCAATGCTTCAACTCCTACCCTTGGACCAATAGTGACCAGGAATCTATACCTCGGGAACCAAAGATAGACATATGCTTGCACGTATGGATAAATAGATAGCATGTGGGAGAAGATTATTTCTCACCCATCACTCGAGGAAAAAAAATGAAAAGTATTTTATTTCCAATCAAGTCATTTTCCATTGTGTTTTAAAAATTCCATGGATAATTATTGGATACAGATCCCAGTGATGAGAAAGATATGTGTGACATGAATTCTACTCGATGTCAATCATTTCCCCTACCATTAAAATCTATGAAACATAGTTGAATGTTTATTTCCCTTAAAATACAAGCTTCGTATGAGGACAGAAATTGGGATATTAAAACCTCTGATACATGAATCCCAACTCCATTCATCTGAGCACTCTGAATATAATTCACTAGTTGTGAAGTGTAACATGAGCCACATATCTACCAGAGACAAACAACTAACATTCAATGTAAATTTGAACCAACACTATTCTATCTATAGAACATGTCCCTATCTATTTTTACCATTCCATGTAAAATGGATTAATGGAACCTCCAATGGTAAGGATTTTGGATGAGGTAGGTTTGACAAGCTATGAAAACCAATGTCCCTATAATCGAAATCTCATGGACACAATAGAGAGTTATTTTTTCTTCAAGGACTGGTTGGAAATATATGTATGTGTAGCCATGATAGAGTTGAAGGATCCCAAAACACAAGATATATGAATAATAGTTATCCAAAAAACATTGAAACCCCTAATATTATAATAGGTTACTAATGATCATCATCACCACAAGATGTTAAATTGCATGGTTGATGTCTTTATCTCATGACATTAAACTAAATGTCATTCTTCCTTTATGAAAGACATTAATCTGCATGGATCAAATCATTAATGCATGACATTGAACTATATGGTTTTCTTGCTCACTGTAATAGGCTAAATATAATGACCATCATCATTACCCCAAGACATTAAACTTCTTGGTTTTCATCTTCACTATAATACATAAACTATATGACCAGTGTTCTTACCACCTGACATTTAACTACATGGTTGTTGTCCTTACCTCCAGATGTTAAATTGCCTGGAACACATCCTTATTACATGACATTAAACATCATGGATTTCATCCTCAAAAAAATACATTAAACTACATGACCCACATCCTTACCACATGGCACTGAACTGCAATGCCATCATACACACCACAAGACATTAAACTATATGTATGATGCCCTTACCCCATGACATTAAAATTCACTACTAACAAACTTACCGAAATATGTTAACCTACATACAACACATCCTTATCACATGACATTAAACTACATGATTGTTGTCCTCATCACAATACATTAAACTACACGACAAATATCCACACTGCTAGTCATTAAACTACATGGTTGTTTTCATCACTATAAGACCCCAAACATCAAGGAAAATATACTTACCACATGACATTAAACTATATGTTTTACATCCTTACCACACAATTTTAAACTGAATGGACCATGTCTTTACTGCACGAAATTAAACTGTATGGATGACATCCTTACATGAAGATGTTAAACTACATGGACAATGTTCTAACTGAATGACATAAAACTGTATGGATATTCTCCATAGTGTAAGGTGTTAAACTAAATTAATGATGTCTTTACCACATGATGTTAAAATACTTGAACCAAGTCCTCACAACAAGATGATAAACATTAAAACTAATTTCTATTTTGGAAGACATTAAACTGCTTGTGTTTTAGAACACATCATATAGATTTAGTCCCATCCCAATGAGATTCATAAGGTTTCATCGATCCAATAACCAATCCCAACAACCTCTATTTACTTCCTTACCAGAAGATTTTATACTGCACAACTGATGTCTTTACCTCATAATGTCTAACTACATAGGTTTATAAATCTATGTATGGCTTGATTGTCATAAAAATGTAATTTTTTGGGATACATGGATCTTATATATTGGTTCAGAAACCTATATTCACATCCTTATCACCAGATGTTAATCTGCAAAACTAATGTCTTTTCCATACAACAATAAACTATATGGGTTCCTAGAAATCTGTATGGATTGATTCTCACTTCATTGATATATATTGGCAAGCCTAGAACTTATATCATGGATCATCCACATATGTTCACATTTTTTACACATAATGATAAAAAATATGGAACACGTCCGGGTCAATAGAAGATAAAATGTATAGAATAATAATCTCTACAATGTATCCCTTATATCACGAGGAAATTGTATTTTCTAGATGCACCATTGATACATTACAATCTTGATCATAGTTATATAACAAAGAATCTAATACCCTTTAGTCACTTGTTGAGAGATTAAATTGACAGCTCACCTCCATAAATACTTATATATGTGTGTTAAGGAAACTTATTCAATTGTGGGATGTTTCTAACCATAGATAGCATGCTCAAAAACGTAATAATTCAAAAAAAGTTTGAAATCATATTCGGGAAATAGACATGGGGCAGGTATGAATCCATGCTCATGTTCATAAAGTCAATCAAAATATTCTTATTGAATAAGGAGGACAGTAGAGGTAGTATATCCCCCCATCAATCGTAGATATTAACCAAAATATCTAGGATGTGTAGAGAGTACATGAATAAATTCTAATAAATACCAAGTTGAAGTGCATGTTCATTGTGATAACAACAATGGATCTCCATTAATATATTTTGGTGAAGATGAAGGAATATGAATATATTTTTATATTGTAAGCCAGAGAATCAAAATAATCTGATCTTTATGAACAAGTGGATACTATTGGGGAGGTGCATTCCCTTGCTCCCATCCAATAAGATTATCATTATATTCTGGTAAATGTTGCAGAATAAGGACTAGGATCATATCCCCCTTCCAATCAGGGCTCACCAAGTGAGAGTAGCAGAAGCCTCAGGATAGGTTCGTATTCATGTTGGAAAAGGCCAATGGTATATTCCAATTGCTATGGATCATGCTCATATCCCCATTCTGTATGGGGCTCACCGAGTGATAGATACACATTCCTGGGGATAGGCTCATGTTTCTATTGAAGAAACACTAGTGGAGTACTCAATATTCTCGAGATCAGGCTCAAATCCCAATTCTGGTCAAGGCTCACTAATTAAAAGTGGCACATGCCTCAGGATATGATCATATTCCTATAATCAAAGATAATAAAAATATCCCATTATATTATAAGAGAAATATATTATCCCTTATCCTATTTTGGTGGACTGTAGACTTGTTATGAAGGATAATTAATATACATATAGGTATCATATTCTTGATCCAATTGGGGATCAAAAAGTGAGAGTGGCACATTCCTCATAACATTATCATACTCCTATAAAAAAAGACCAGGGCCATTTTCCAAAGGCCTAGGATGATGTTCATATCCCATTCCTTACCTAAACCCACCTTGTGAGAGAGGCCCAAGCCTTGTGATAAGATCATATCCTTATCATATATAATCATTTAAAAACTCCAACAGCTTCATATTAGTATGATCACATTCCTAAAACATATGATGATTATCAATATATTCTGATAGACATTATTGAGAATGATTATAAAACCGCTCAACCCAAAAATGTAGGATGTAATATTCCATCCATCATGCATAGTGTGGATCAAACCCCTAACACTCAATGCCAAGTGTCCTTGAAGATATTTGAGACACATTATTAACACGATAAGTGTTCTTTGACTCTTAAAATGAAGAATAATGAAATAATTATGTTATTGTCTTCCTCAATGTAATGTAGAAAAGGATAATTTGGATTATACTCCTAACATCTATCGTGGTCAACTTTCACATAGTTATATCTCACACGGACAAAGAAATCATTCCCCTGAACGGAAACCTTTGTATATAGAGTTGCTTAAAAGTATTGGACATATTCATGTAGATATGTGATCAATAACATTAGGTAACTTCATATATTAATATTATCACATAATAGAGGTTAACAATATATTTTTAAAAAATCAACCATTAGTATAACATAACCAATTTTAGTAGGTGACCCAGATAGGAAACGACTATTGTGTGACTAGGTAAACACATAGAGCTATAATGAATACGTTTCAAATGAAAACATATGGAGAGTTTTAACTGAAATAAGGATAAAAAAATTTCCACATCCCATTTTCACTTCCAATTAATAGATCTCAAGTAGGTCAAAAAGTGATTTAAATAGTTCAAATTAACCATATGACGATGAATTGTATGAATCGCCTATTAAACATAAGACATTAAACTCTATGGAGCTCATCCAAGAAGAAATATTTTAAACTACGATAAATAACAAATCCTAACAATAAGATGATAAATTATATAAACATGTCCTTATCATAGAATTTTAAACTTTAAAGAAGATGTATATAACACATGATATTGAACTGCATGGAATTTTTCCTCCCCACATGACGTTAAACAACACAAGAATTGAAACGCCCCGAACCCAATTACCTAGAATAAGTGCATTATTAGATAAAATTGGCATGATACAAGGAATTATGTCTCGAAAGACTTATCATTTTAGTAGGCTTGGAATTACTAGATTCATACATAAGTTTTACATTACATAAAGAAATAAAAACAATTACATTGTGTCCTCTTTGAACACTTTCATATCCCTTAGCCTTTTCTTGTAGTTTAATCTTAATATACTTCATTGCATCCTCGGAAAAATAAATTATATGAAAGGGGTGATATCAGATGCTTATTAAGGATAACAATATAGCGGAAAATGTCATAAATAAGAATAAACATTTTAGGCAATGTATAAGACTAGAACACAAGCCACTGAAACTTAAACATCAGAATAATATGGAAAAGATAAATCAAATAATGCAATTTAATTATTCACATGGATATTATACTAATAAAATAATCATAAGTGATACCAATTTCCAATTTCATAATGATGGAATGCATAATGCAGAACATCATAACCACATAGTCAAGGCCTCTTGCCAAGACTAAAAATAAGATTTTGTCAAGCCCTTGTGCCATGACATTATTTTGTCTCATGAGACCTCACAATGCATCGAGGAGCTATAGAAGGATCCACCCATCATATACTAAGTCCAATGCATTCCTCATATGAAAGGGTGAAACATAATATAAACATTCATATTAAAACTACATACGAAATGTCAACATTTTAACCACAACCCATGAATGGCATAAAAATAGCACATCCCCAATCAAACATAACTCATTCAATACAATATGGATGATTGTATTATGATAAATCAACTTCAATCAAGAATAAAATACACTGATGTATATTGGCGTAGTTGAAAATAGTCATTAAAACTATCGGAGAGAAATAACCCCTTCTTGAAAACATTTAAATATCACACTATTTATCAAAGTAGTCGATTAAAAGATATTTTTGAATGAAATTGTACCATAAAATATGAAACATTTAAAATGAATTTAAATTTCAAAAAATTTATGCCTATATAAATAAATACTTAAAAACATTTTTAAAACATGTATATTAATGATAAATATTTAGAAGAATAAATATTTAAAACCATTAAAACAATATTTTAGTTAAAGAGTTCCTAACCAAATAAAAGACACATGAATACAAGTAATTGAGGAATAAAATTAATAAAAACATTATAATATAATGATAATAAAGGGATTCATGATATAATATGTCAAAGGACAATATATACTCTATATAAAAGTGAATTGGTTCATAACGACAAAGCGATCTCAAATGAATGTAAATGGAGACGAAATACATTAGAAAGACCGTATCCTTAGATTTAAGATGAATAAATTACATAATTATCGGTGAAAAATATAAATACACTCAATATAATTGGATACTCAGTGTAAATAAATCATATTACACTTACACATATTCTTGTAAAAACAACACCAATGACTTGGATGTTTTACTCAATGATTGGAAATTGAGTTATGATTACCCTTAAAAATTCATATCAATGGAATGTGAATTTATCTATGGAGTGATTATGTTGATCAAAGGTATATCCAAAGAAAGGGTATTGGAAATTAATACATAAATTATAAATATTGATTCCACACATAATCTTGGAGTAAAATAATCAATGAAGTGTGCGTAAAGACCAATGGGTGGAAATTAAAATTTGTAATTCCCTTAGCGATTTGGTAACTTACGAAACATACACCCCATGAAAAAATTATTATAAAATGAAGATGTAAATACCCATAAATTAATGTATGTTACAAAAAGAATACAATCATTGTCTGTACATACACCTTGCAAAAGGAAATAGTGTCAATATCGCTTGAATCTCATAGGAATATGAAGTGAGATGAAATCCCCATACCCAGTACATTTCCTTAGTTGTGGGTATGTTAAAATCATTTATAATAGTTAAATAATTGTTATTAAATTATACATGAACCACATACATAAATATGATATCATATTGTATCTTTTAATATTGATTTGTTAATGATATTTCAGTAGTATCATTGTTTTGGTTGTTAACTGATTCATTTCATTTGTATGTTTTGTTACGTAAGTCATGTTTGTTATGTATAGGCTATATTTTATTCATATCCATAATGATATTATCATTTTAAACTTTATTTTTAATCATAAAATTAAAATTATTCTTGAATTATTACGATGGGGAATGAATATCATTGTGTTCGTGGAGAAGGAAGTCGTACGTATGGACGAGGGAAAATATTATTATATTGATGACGAAATCATATGTAAATGGATGGAATATCATAAATAAATAATCATTAAAATTTTATATTTATTATTTACATTAGTTATACTCATTATTATACTCATTCATATAATGAAGTGATTGAATAACAAACTACACCACAATGTGGAGATGGTAAGCCGTACATACGCATGTATGGTGACTTTGTCCTTTATAGGATTGGTATAATAACGAATATGGTTGTACCATATTTATAATAACATCACATAATGGAGAACATACTGTATTTATTATTTTGGTATGTAAATAAAAAAATAAAGAGGAAGTGGAAGAAGAAAATAATTTAAAAGTGGGTAGTGAAATTATTACCTCTTCTTCGGGTGTTTCCTTTTGAGTTGATCAAAAGGGACCCTTATGTTGTCTTTATGATCAATGTTAGTCCCCTACAGTGAATTAAGGGATGTTGGTAAGATATTTGGGCAGGGTTTGGCTGAGCCAAATAAATTTGGAGGTATAAAATTAAGAGAAGAGAAGTAACCTTTTATAAGAGAGGTGAGGGTCACTTTAGGAAAAGCTTGAAATATTATTTTATAATAAAACTATTTTCAGTATATAATGGATCAAAAATGATTTATTTAAATTTTAAGGTGGGTATGGGTCGAAAAACTCTCAACCAATAGGTTTTAGACAAGTTTATGTCACCATTTTAAAATTATCATTTTTATTTAACTCTTAGTTAAATAGTTTAACTTTTATCATGTCTTCTTGTATTCTTACACTATAGGGTTAATAAACATACTCTAAACCTACAAGAGAACATCAAGTGGTTCATTAATAAAATATATAATATTATTTAAGCCCTTTGTCCGAACCTTATATTTTTTGGAATATTTTAGCAACAAATAATACTGTATTTTTAAAAAAAACTCATTTAGGTAAATTATGACACTATTTAGTATTTGGTTTTTGTGAAAATAATAACAGCATGATTACTTCAAAAAAAATATTATTTAATCCACCCTAACATGTCATATTAACCTATAAAACTATTGGAATTCATCAAAACATTCAAATAACTTTTATTGGGATATTTATAATATCAATTATTTTAATGTTTCATCAATAAGGTAATTATTGAAACATCATTATGTCATAAATACAGTTAATTATTTAATGTCAAAAATTATAAATAAAATACCATTATGTATAAAATATTTTTAGATTTCTAATTAATATTTATAGTCGAATTTATCTTATGTATAACCCTATATTAAAAATAGTTTAGTTAATAAACATTGAATGTAACACTTTCAACTATTCTTTAAATAAAATAATAATAAATATCCTAATCTAATACAAGTGGACCTAAAGGATAATATATTATTCATAATGTTTTTTTTGGTCTAATTACATTTATCCAATAGAAATAGGACATGTGTTAGGGTAATTATATTATCATTTTTACTTTTTATTACCCTATTTATTTTTAACCGTCGTAAATAAATGTAAAAAGATACTATTCACCAAAAATTATTTTCATATTATTGAACCAAATTTTACTTATAGTTATTTATAATGTCTCTTGGATTTTTTTAAATTAAATTTACAGAAGCTCTAAAATTAAGTATTATGCATATTTGAAAATGCTCTTATAAAGTGGATAAAAGACGGTAACAAGTTCAAAAAAAGTTTATACATCTAATTATATTATAAAATGACTCCAATGAATTAAATTGAACTTATATAGGTATTATATTTCTATTTTGACATAAACTGAATTAAGTAAAATAAAAAAATATTCAAATAAAAAGATGGTTTTAAACTACAACATAGTGTTTTTTACTATTCATCTAAAATTGAATGATTTCAAAAACATACACAAACATTACCCTAATATAATTTTGATATTACGAATTAAAAATGTATTCTATTTTACCAAATTCAAAACATTTAAGTTTCATTAATTAATCTAATATTAATTCCGATTTTCAAAACCAAAAATTCGGTATTTAAAAAGTAAAAACAATCAAAATATTGACATGTGTTTATGTCAAATATAAATGTGAAATTACTTATAATGACCTAACTTTTATTAAATGATTAAAATATAATCTAATTATAATTATAAACCATTAAAATTAATAATTTAACCATATAAATTATTTCTATTAAAAAAATATGTCTTCAATTAAAATGTAGTATTTTTCAGTATTCATCAAAATATGAAAGTTATCGGAAAAGTACCAAATATTTATCCAAAAAAAATTATGTCACAATTCTAAAGAGGAATTTAATTTCAATAAATTGAATATATAAATGTGTAAAATATTTTTTTTAAATGGTATTTCTGATAAAAGCTGTTAAAATTTCATTTTTAGAAAAATACATATTTTATATGAAAAAATGAATTTTTTCTTATCTTATGTTTATAAAACACATAATATGGATTCTAAAAACACATAGAGTATATAAAATCTAAAATTCAGTTAATAATATTGATAACATATTCTTGAACGGCTATATTGGAATGTTGTGGTGCAATCGAACTCGGTGTTGCGTGTAGCGCAAGCTATTGAATTACTTTATGTAAAATAACTTAATATAAAATCTTGGGGGATACATTCTTCCCCACTTTTGGAAATTTCGACCTCACAACTTTAAAATTGGGCTTGGGAAATTCATTGAAAGTCCCACATCAGAAAAAGACTCAATAAAACTATCACTTTAAAAGATAGAATGAGAAGTAAAAAGGTAACCCAAGATAACCCATACTAGGATTCCATGTAGGAAAAAATGGATGTGGAAGGGAAAATAAGTCTCACATTCATATGTAGAGTAATAGAAAACATGATCCGGATAAAGTTAACTACGAGAAAACAACAAACTAGTGATGAGACAAACTGTCATTAGTTTCCCAGTTAGAAAAGTAAATAGGAAATTTTAATTGTTTTAAGTTCCATTTCATAAAGTTGGGGAATTTATTTATGAGATTATAAAAGAACATAATAAGATATACTTATTTTTTAAGTGAAGTTTAATCCTTTAATAAATTTTTACCACTAACTCATCTTTTTTTTCGTACGATGAATATTCATGATGACTTGGTCACACCTAAAGCACTAGAATCAACATCTAGATAATCATATGAAGCACAAAGGATAAATCTATATATTTACCTTTTCTTTAGATATTAACTAAAAAAATGGTTAGTACAAGATCAGATGATCCCCGGAAAGGATAATCCTTTAGAGAATGAAATACTAATCTTATTTTATAAAATTAAACCAACAATAACCAATGTTCAATAAATACCATTCAATAAAAAATTGCCCTTTAAATCCTTCAATATAATCCATAATAATATTGAAACCCAAAACATAGATGATTTTGATTACGTAGTCTTCCACGTTAAATTGAATCTCCAAATCACATCGACAACTCTTAAAGTCACATACATAAAATTAATTAACCTAATCACAGATTCTCTATGTTATGTTAATCATTTTTATAAATAACCCATATTTCTATAAATAAAAAATAAAAACATAGATTCAAATCAAACATTACTCCTAAAATGAAATCCCATAGTATTCTATTTTCTATAGGCATGTAGTGTTCCCAATAGAGCGAACATCTTCGAAAATAACATTTATCACTTAATAACCAAATCATTTTCCTATACTAAGGATAACCATTTGATTAGACATAAGATCTGAAATCAACTTATTGTTGATCAATAAAATCATTTAACTAACAATATTTGTCACACTGTCTATGGACTTCATGTAGTCCAGTGGTAAGCGATAAATCCCAATGGCATTGTAGTTGTGGGTTTGATTCCTGCAGCTTTTTCTGATACTATGGGTTGTCACATGGTATGTGTGTTTTACTATTTCAAAAACTATATATTATAATATTCCCAAAATGAGATAAATTCTTCAAAATAACTATAAAATAACTTAACCATAAATGGTATCTCATACCTCGCATTTTCATCTCAAAAATTAATTACCTGTAATTACCTCAAATTCAGGGATCATATAAACCCAAATTGTACTTTATAACTATATCGGCAAAAGAAAAGATAAAACTTCCTCAAATAGAATTTTCATATAACAATTTGCAGGTTTACACATACAAGATAAAATTATTCCAATGTAATCAAATAAAGAAAAGTTTACTAATACTTTTAAACATTTCACCATAAATTTATTTCCACAATGGTTCTTCCATGACAAAGAGGTTATCCTATATAATAGGGAATTCACCCAGGTAATGTCTTGGTCACCTATATTTATGGAAAATGACTGTAAATGGATTCTTGAGATTATTTTTAATTTCTTCCATAGTACTCTTCCTTTTTCCAAGAAAATTCTTTACTTTATGTCCATTATTCCCACACATAAAGTTTATCATTGTTCCATTGAGACACTTCCTAGGGTGTCACCTTTCATATTTATGGCTTGATTGAAAATGAGATTTATTTTCTCCATTGTCTCCACTGCTAGAGATATTATCATTCACCTCATTTCTATTCTTGGTTGAGTCCAGGAGTTGGTTAATATATATGTTATTGATCGTATTTTTTGGAAAACTGATTCGGCATGAACACGATATCTTTTAAACCTATAAAAATTCTATTTCATTGCTCATTTACACCACTGTTCCCACCTTTTACATCATGTTAAATGTTAATATGAATTCCTTGAAATCCAACCCTTGAATAACACAAGAAAGCATAGATTGAGTTATAAAATCATTTAGAGAAAATAATAACACCTTATTTTCAATCTAAAACATCATAAGATTAACCAAAGTTGTTTATTCTCATATTATATTAAAATCCTTCAAATCAGTTTCTAAAGAATATTTCAATTATCATAATAATATCCCCCAGGAGTGTGGTAACCAAGAGTTCAGCAAGTCCTATTTTCATGTACCAGGATACCATGGGTAAGGCTCAAAATTCCATATTGGAGTTTTCACTCCTAGGTACATATGTTCCAAAGCTGCCACTACCTGCCTGTATCCAGACAGGGATGTATTTCTTGGAAATCCCACATAATATTAACAATACCAAAATTTAGGGAAGTTCTTCTATACTAACCCTCAATGCCTATCATAGGATAGTGTTTCCTAATATGAGTTTTTTCTAAATCATGCTTCAAAGGATTGTACTAAAATTTCTCTGATAACAACTGTAACGCCCCCACCCCAATTTCCTAGAATTGGTGCACTGTTAAATAACATTTTCATGATAGAAGGAATCATTTTCTAAAATACCAATCAGTTTTGTAGACTTTTAATTACTAGTTACATACATAAGTTTTACATTACATCATGAAATAAAAAACAACATTGTGTCCCCTTTGAACACTCTTATATGTCGTAGCCTATTCCTGTAGGTTAATCGTAATATACTTCTTTGCATCATGGGAAAAATAAAATATAATAAAGGGGTGATCTCAGATGCTCAGTAAGGATAATAATATAGAGGAAACTGTCGTAAATAAGAATAAACATGTAAGGCAATGTGAAAGACTAGAACAGAATCCTTTTAAACATAATCTTCAACAGAATATGGAAAACATAAATCAAATGATGCCATTTACTTTTTCACATGGATATTCTACTAGTAGAATAATCTTATGTAATATGAATATCCAATTTCATAATGATTGAATGCATAATGCCAGACATCATAACCACATAGTCAACGCCTCGTGCCAAGACTACAAATAAGATTTTGTCAAGGCCTTATGCCAAGACACTAGTTTGTCTCATGAGACCTACCGATGCATCAAGGAGCTATGGTGGGATCCACCCATCACTTACTATGTCCAATGCATTCCTCGTATGAGAGGGTGAAACATAATATAAACATTGTTTTTACAAATGGCATACAAAATGTCAATATTTTAACCCCAAACCATGAATGGCATTAAAATAGCACATCCATTGTCCAACATAACTCATTAAATACCATATCAATGAATATATTATGATAAGTCAACTTCAATAAATAGTAAAATACACTGAAGGATATTGACATATATGAAAATAGTCATTAAAAGTACTTGAGAGAAAAATATCCCCTTTTTCTTGAAAACATTTAAATGTCACACTATATATCAAAGAAGTATTTGAAAAGGGATTTTTGAATTAAAGTGTCCCATACCAATTTCAAACTTATAAAAGGAATATTAATTTCAAATCATACATGTATATATAAATAAATACAAAAAAACCATTTTTAAAAAATGGTCATTAATGAGAATGATTTATAAGAATAAATATTTAAATCATTTAAAACAATATTTTAGTTAAAGAGTTCCTAACCAAATAAGAGATTCTTGAATACATGTAATTGAGGAATAACATTAATAAAAACATTATAATATCATGATAATAAAATTTATTCATGATATAACATGTTAATGTATAGTATATACATCATATAAAAGTGAATTGGTGCATAACAACAAAGAGATCTCAAATGAATGTAAATTGTGACAAAATGCCTTATATAGACTGTATCCTTAGATTAAGTATTAATAAATTACATAATTATGTGTGAAAAATATAAATAAACTCAATATAATTAGATATTAAGTGTAAACGAATCAGATTATATTCACACATATTCATTTAAAAATAAAACCACGGACTTGGATGTTTAAGTCAATGAATGAAAATTGAGTTTAGATTACCCTTAAAAATTTCTTATCAATGGAATGTAAATTTATTAGTGAAGTGATTATGTGTATCAAAGGTATATCCAAAGAAATGGATGTGGAAATTACGACATAAATAATAAATAGTTATTCCAAACATAATCTTGGAGTAAAATAATCAATAAAGTATGCGTAAATCCCAATGAGTGGAAATTGAAATTTGAAATTCCTTTACCGATTAGGTAACTTACAAAACATAAACCCCGTGAAAGAAGTATCATAGAACAAAGATTTATTTACCAATAAATTAATTTATATTATACAAATAATATAATCATTGGCAATACATACACGACAAAAATGGAAACAGTGGTAATATAGCATGAATCTGACAAGAATAAGAAATGAGATGAAAAACCTTACCTTGTACTTTACCTTAGTCAAGGGTATATTAAAATCATGTATAATAGTTAAATAATTGTTATTAAATTATACCAGAACCACATACATAAATATGATATTATGTACGATCTTCTAATATTGCTTTGTTAATCGTATTCCAGTAGTATCATTGTTTTGGTTGTTAACTGATTCATTTTCCTTTATATATTTCGTTATGTAAGTCATGTATGATATGTATAGACTGTATTTTATAAATATCCAGAATGATATTATGTTCTTAAACATTATTTTTAATCATCAAATGAAAATTATTGTTGTATGATTACGATGGGGAATGAATCTCATTTCGTTCATGGAAACAGTAAGTCGTACGTACGCACGAGTGACAATACCATTATATTGATGGTGAAATTGTATTTAATTGGATGGTAAATCTTATATAAATAATCATTAACATGTTATATTTATTATTTATATTAGTTATAATCTTTATTATACCCATCCAAATAATGAACTGTTTGAATAACAAACAACACAACGACGTGGAGACGCCAAGTCGTTCGTACGCACGTATGATGACATTGTCATTTATAGGATGGATAGAATAAAAAATATGGGTTTAAAATATTTATAATAAATTCATAGTATGTATAAGGCACTGGATTTATTATTTTGGTATGGAAACAAAAAAAGAAAGAGGAAGTCGAAGAAGAAAAGAACTTGAAAGAGGACGGTGAAATTATTACCTCTTCTTCGAGTGTTTTATTTTAAGTTGATAAAAAGTGCTCTGTAGGTTGGATTTATGATCAATGTAAGAACTATAAGTTGAATTAAGAGAAGTTGGGAAGACATTTGTCTAGGGTTTGTACAATACAAATTCGTTTGGAGGTTTGAAATTTAGAGAAGTGGAAGTACCTTTTTATAAGAGAGGTGAGGGTCAGTTTAGGAAAAGATTGAAATATTATTTTATAATAAAATAATTTTCAATTTAAAATGGAACCAAAATGATTTATTTCTATTATAAGTTTGGTATGGGTCTAAAAACTCTCAACAAATAGGTCTTAGACATGTTTAGGTTACCAATCTTAACCTTAGCTTTTAGATTTAACTCTTAGTTAAATAGTTTATCTTTTACCGTGTCTTCTTGTATTCTTACACAATATGGTTAATAAACCTACTATAAACATCCAATATAACTTAAAGTTGTTTATTAATGACATATATAATGTTATTTAATCCCTTTTTCTGAACCTTATATCTTTTGGAATATTATATCAACCAATAATATTGTATTTGTTTTAAAAGCTCGTTAAGGTCAATTTTTCCACTATTTAGAATTTGGTTTTTGTGAAAATCATACCAACATGATTACATCAAAAAAGATTATTTAATAAATCATAACATGTAATTTTATCAAATAAAATTAGTGTAATTCATCAAAAGTCTCAAATTACATTTATTTGGATATTTATAATGTCAATTATTTTAATCTTTCATTAATAAGGTAATAACTGCCTCATCATTGTGTCATAAATAAATTTAATTATTTAATGTCTAAAAATTATAAATAAAATAAAATTATATACAAAATCCTTGTATATTTTTAATTAATATTTATAGATTAATTTATCTTATTTATAACACTATTTTAAAACTAGTTTAGTTAATATACATTGAATTTAACACTTTTAACTCTTTTTTAAATAAAATAATAATAAATATCCTTATCTAATCCAAGTGGACCTAAATGGTCATATTTTATTTCTAATGTTGTTTTTGGTCGAATTACACTTATCCAATAGAATTTGGACAAGTATTAGGGTAATTATAATATCATTTTTACCTTTAATTACCCTATTTACTTTTAACCGCGGTAAATAAATGTCAAAAGTAACTATTCACCAAATATTATTTTCATCTTATTGAACAAAATTTTACATACTGATATTAACCATGTCTCTCATAATTTTGAAATTAAATTTACAGAAGCGTTAAAATTATGTTTTATGCAAATTTGCAAATGCGCCATGAAGTTGGGTAAAAAACGGTAAAAAGTCCAATAAAATTTTATAAATCTTATTTTAATACAATATGAAACCAATGAATTAAATTAAACATATATAGGGATTAAATATCTATTTTGAATTAAAATAAATTTAAATAAAATAAATACTTTTTTAAAAAAAATGTCGGTTTTAAACTATAATGAAGTGTTTTTCACTATTCATCAAAAATTGAATGTTTTTAGAAAACTAAAAAATATTTACCCTAAAATAATTTAGAAATTACAAACTCAAAAATGAATTCTATTTTACCAAATTCAAAACATAGAAGTTTCAATATTTAATTTAAAATTAATTCTTGTTGTCAAAACTGAGAAACGAGTATTTAAAAAGTAAAAACTATCAAAAGATTGACATGTGTGTACATCAAATTTAATTGTGAAATTACTTATAATGACATAAATTGTATTAAATGATAAAAATATAATATAATTATACTTCAAAACCATTAAAATTCCTAATTTAACCCTATAAATTATTATCATTAAAAAATTTGGTTTTAATTAAAATTTAATATTTTTTAGTATTCATCAAAAAATTAAAGTGATCAGAAAAGTACAAAAAATTTATCCAAAATAAATTTTTATGTCATGATTATGAAAAATAATTAAATTTCATTAAATTGAATATATAAAAGTTTCAAATATTGGTTTTCAAAAGTTTTTCCCATTAAAAGGAGGTAAAATTGAATTTTTAGAAAAATACTTCTTTTATCAGAAAAAATGAGTTTGTTCTTATATTATGTCTATGAAGAACATAATATAGATTCTAAAATTATGTGGAATATATAAAATTCAAAATTCGGTTAATAATATTCACAACTTCTTTTTGAATGGCTAGATTGGTAAGTCATTGTGCGCTCGAACATGGGGTTGCGTGTAGTAAAAGATATTGTATTATTTTAATGAAATTAATTTACTATGAAATCCTAGGGTGTTATATGAATCACTATCTCATTGAAAATTCATATCACACAAGCTAGAACAATGAGAATGTGAGATGAAATACCCCATCCTCATGTGAGACTCAACTCCACATAGGGAATTTATCCTTCTACAAACAATTTTTTCTTGATTATTTTCATCTCATGATATGTATTGATTCCAAAACATCAATTTTTTACCTATCCATAGTGTTACATCCCCTTAACATTGGATGAACTTTATCTTTAAAACATGATGCTAAAATGCCTGAAATGTTTCCTTATTGCATTATATAAAACGTCATGGATCCAAATAATTCCATGTTTACTTATGAGCCACCCAAATCCTTACCGCATGACATAAAACAACATGATTGACGTTATTTCCACATGGAACTAATGCTTCAGGGGTCTACAAAAATATTTATGGCTTGATTCTAATTATATTACCATAGTTTGGTACACCTAGATCCTATATCATGATCCGTTCACTGTATAATACCAAATCCCTAGGCGCTTACTCTAATTTACTCTATATGGTGAATGGAAACCATTCCATTCATTATTTCTCACACTGAGCATAGCTCATATAATATTCACAATTTCAGTAAGGAATTACCCACATAAAAAGTCATAACAGATCACGAAAAGTTCATCATGGTCATGAATGCAAGACTATAAATGGAATACCATGATTTCTCACCACATTATGTTAAACTACATGGTTGATTAACCTTTCACGACATAAAATTGTGCATTATTATGGACCATACCTAAGGGGACAACTATCATTGGTGATTGGTGTCCTACCACACCACTATTTAGAAACTACATGTGACTAGATTCTTGAAATCATAGGATATTTATTGAATCCCAACAACATATTTTCCCTTTTATGATTACATATAATAAATGAAAAATGGGATGAGTGCTCTCGGTAGCTCTGGGGGTTCCACCACAAAATCTAGGGTTTTTCTGAATCTCTAATCCTGATTGGGTTTTCTGTTCTAATTTTGATCTCTTCTAGGGAATGATTTAATCCTTAATGGGAGACATCGACTACGGATTTCAAAAACAAATCTCAAAATGATGAAGTTCCCCTAGCGGACATAACAAAGGGGATTTCTTTTCTTGAAGTTCTTATTGGCTTTTATCCTTTCAATTTTTCTACGACAAGTGCTCCCCTTTGTAAGAAAAATGATGATGGAAAGTTCTTTATGGAAGCGGATCCCAAAGCTATTCAACAACGATCACATCTATGCAAATATTCGATCATGGGGAGCATCTCATATCTGAAAGGTGACATGCCTTGGTCCAACACGGAGCTCAAATCACGGTTTGTGCTCATTTGGGGATTATCTGACTGGAATCTTGTTCCTATTGGGAAGGGATAATCCAATATGTTGCTCAAATATCAAGATGATGTTGATTGAGTTTGGGGGATATGAAATATACAGTTAAACCCTGTAGTTTTTCGACTCTCCAACTTGGCCTATTCTTTCATCCAAAACACTTCTTGGAATAATATGGTACAGATATGGGTGCAGTTTCATGGTATCAAATGGTAATTCTGGCATCTGAAAATTCTTAATGATATCACCTCTTGCATAGGTACGCTGGTTAAGATTGATCAGTGTACTTTGAATACAGAAATTGGCCTCAATGCGAGGGTTATGGTTGAAGTGGAAATCGCTTCCAAACATCTGGAGATCATCTCCTTCAACACGAACGATTTTACAACTGAGATATGGGTGGAATGAGAGTGAATTCTCCCATACTGTGAGTTCTTCAAGATCGTCGTCCATTCCTTGCTGAAGTGTCTGGTCATGAAGAGTCTGGTTGTGAAACCATCTAAAGACGGGTGGACTAAGGGCAAGCGAAAGAAGAAGATCAAGTCCACGCCTGCTGCTAATATATAACCTCTCAAAAAACATTTGGAATTATGGGTCAAGCATTATAATTTCTCGGGTGAGGGCTTGGGTGTCACCTAGGATGATCAGGTCGAAGAGGAAGATAACACTAATATTGTTCTTGGAATTCATGAAGATATCGAATATATGGTGTTAGAAGTCTTTGATGAGCCTTAGGATTTGTCCTCACATGAGTCCTCTTCGTTGTTGATGCTTGAAATGATTTATCACCCACTACCTGTGAAGGATGACCATTCCCAGGAGCCTTCGCAGACAGATGTTCTAAAACATGTGGTTCATCTGGATGCAGATGGTGCAGTGTCTCCACATGAATCATTGGTCACGAACATTGTTTCACTGGATTCTACAAAGACAAAAGCACATCATACCCAATCTCCTCTGATTAACAATCATAGTATGGTTTCTTCAACTATTCCAGTTCCTTTTATTGATCATATGGTAACAATGAGCTAACCACTTGTATATGATTCGTGCACTGGTGATAGGGTGTCTACATTGAATGAAAATTCAAATGATAAAACCAATATGGATTCACCCACTAATGTTGTCGGGACAGTTGGATTATAGGCCATTCCTATGCTTCCAACTATTCCTCATAGCATGGTCTTAACAGATGACACACGTGATGATCATATCATCACTCCTAGCCTTTCAAAATCACCAAATATCATCATGGAAATTAATCACACAGGTGCTACTAAAATTTTGTTTGCTTCTACTATGAGAAAACATGATATGAAGACACCTCCAGCCTCCTCTTCAATGCTTAGAAGATCCGAGAGGAATAAGGGATCGAGTGGTCATAATAAGTAAAAGGGGAGATCTTTCTCTAGAAATAGGTTTTAATGGATTTTATTTTTTCGAATTGACAGGGTATAGAAAACCCAGACACTCTATGGGTTCTTAAAAAAATTATTTTTACTCATTAACCAAAAATCATGGCACTATCTAAACCAAAAAATAATTTTTCTCTAATATTTATGCATCTTTCAAATTTTGGTTATAAATTTCTTGGTGCTTGAAATAATGGTTGTGCTGTTGAATCACATTGGATTTTTTATCACACCTCTTTGTAAGATGTTAATGTTTTCAATTTCTCTGACCAAATTATCTCGTGTCTTTTTAAACATTATAGCTTGCATTTTTTATGCACCCTTGTTTATGCTATGAATATATATCAAGACCTTATGCCTCTCTAGCATAATTTATTTGTATTGGATAGATCCATCTATGACCCATGGAAGGTGATCGGAGAGATAAATTATATTCTTTCTCCCAATGAGAAGCTAGGTCCTTCTCATTCTCGTATTTCTTCTAGAGAATTCAGAGCTTCGATAGAGGATTGTAACCTGGTTGAAATAAATATCTCAAGTTCCATGTACACTTGGTACATAATATATTATAATGGGACCATTGCTGGAAAACTTGAGAGAGCCATGGTGAATATCATAGATCTCGATTCGTGGGATACCATCACTAGCATTAACTTTCATAAACTAAACTCGGATCATCATCCTATACTTATTAGATTTTACTATAAGAGAGACAAACCCAATATCCCTTTGAAATTTAATAATTCATGGTCTAAAGATTTGGATTTCTCTCACCCCATTTAATGTTTCTAGGTGTCTATGTCTCATCACACAGATGATTGTTCTTGTATTACTAAGATCAATCATCTTAAGCACTAACTTAAGGGTTTTTTTGGGGATAAATCTAAACAAATTGACCAAGACATATCCTCCCTTGAGAACGAGCTCAATAAAATTCAAAATAGCTCTACTAACTCTGACTTCACCTTTGATACCCAAAATGAAATAAATGTCTCTATAAAACTCAATTCTTTTTTAGTGCTCAAAGACAACATTCTCAAACAAGTCTTCAAAAATAAATGGCTCTCAGATGGTGACAGAAAAACCATGTTCTACAATGCCCTTCAGAGAGTCAGGAAAGTCTTTCACCCCTATCCTCCTTAAATACTTTGAAAATATCTACAACTCTGAGCTAGAAATATATAATTATGTGGTCAATTATTTTAACAATATTCTTAATGGGCCAAATATAAATAATGATATTATTCCGGGTATCATTTCAACCTTATTCATTGAGGAAGATAACCTATTTCTTTTGAACACTCTTCTGGGACATGAAATCAAAGCCACTATCATCAACCTCAACCCTGATAGTGATTCAAGTCCCGATGGTTCCAATAATAGTTTTTTTTCAACAACACTGGGAGGCCATTCATTTAGATGTTTGCAAGGTTGTTAAATATTTATTTTCTAATGGTGTCCTCCCATATGGTCACAATGCTCAATATCGTACCTTAATTCCCAAGGTAACCAATGCCTCTAAAATAGATTTTTTCCATCATATTTCCCCCATCAACCCCTTTAATAAAATCATTACCAATCTCTTTGACAATAGACATTCCTCTCTGTGTAGTAGAATCATATCATGGAATCAATTTGGGTTCATCAAAGGTAGGTCTATACAAGATTTCATTTTCCTTGCTTTGGAATGAACTAACTCTTTATAAAATCTCTAGAAGAGGCAATATTTCCATTAAAATCGACATTAGGAAAGAATTTGATACCATATACTGGAGCTTTATATTCAAAGTCCTTTAGAGTTTTGGTTTCAATGATGTCTTCATTAGTAGGATTTACCCCCCTCTCAAATTGTCCTCTACCACAAACCTCGTAAAATGGCTCCCCCAAGGGATAAATTAAATGCACAAAGGGGGTTCGACAAGGTGATCCCCTCTCTGCTACTGTTTTTCCATTACTGAGGATTATCATAGAATACATATCACTGTCCTTGTTCTTCAAAAAAACTCAAACCTATATAGGCTATGAGAAATCTAAATGTGTGATCCCATCTTATTTATGTTGATGATATAATTTTGTTCCTTAATGGGAGTAAAAGAAATATCCATAACCACAAAAATTATTTATCTCCCTATGAATAAGTCCTAGTTTAATCCATCTCATCATCAAAATTCATTTTTTATTTGATTTTCCAAAGTCTCTTTAAGAATGAGCGGTAACCCACATTCCAGTGGGAACAGAAATGAAATAACTCCATTACAAATTTCAAAATTCAAAACTGTCTGCAAAACCCGATCAGATCCAGGTTTGAGAATCACCCACGTCATCATCATGATACCACTGTTTTCGTCAACAGTCATCATCAACTGGAGTACCACTGCGGTCATCAAAATCCTTCACAACATCGTCATCAACCACCAACCACCACACCAGAGATGGTTGAAGACCGCCAGCGTCGCTGAAAACATATCGCCAAAACGAAAACAAAGCAATAACTCTTCATCGAAAGGCACAATCCATCGACATGCCACCATTGAGAACAAAAGAATCAATACATCACCGATAACATGGGGAAGAAAACCCAAAACATAAAAATGGCATCGAATAACTACGTTTGAAATGATGACATCTGCAAAACCACACCTCCCAAAACCAGATTGATACCACCGCTTCGGCTCTGACAAGGAGGGGAGAAGCAGAGCATGAGGACAAATCATTGGTTGAGTAGCCAAGAGATCCAAACAGCGGTAATGATGAAGAGGAGAAAAATGGGAACAAACAAACTAGGAGCGGTGAGCCAACATCACCTTGAGATCTATCGACCGCCAAAACGCAGAACCCAAAATCTCATAGAACCACCACTCCATATCTGACCTGGAGAGGCACAGAGGAATCAAAGTTCAGATCCGCATATTGGAAATTGAAGGCATACGCAGTGAACAACCGACGTCGGATCCCCAGGATCGCCTTGCAGATGTCGTCATCGCGTAATAAGAGGAACTAGAGCCACTCCACCAGAGCGAAATTGATAAGCAGAACAAAAATAGGCCCAGATGCGAACAAGCTGTGAAGGTAAAATAGGTGGAAGAAATTGAATATGAACCGCATAAATTGGAGAGAGAGCCATTACCGATGAAAGAGAAACCCTAGATCCGAATATTTCAACACCATTGTTAATCAAATTATTAATCAACATTCCTATTTGAAGGGGAAATCCATTTCCTTGGCCGGAAGGATCTACCTTGTGAAATCTACTATTGTTTCCAAAATGGTTTACTCGGTGATGTTTTATAGATGGCCTGATATTCTTCTTAGAAAAATTAATTCCTATAATAAAAAAATTGTTTGGACTATTAGGATTATTGAACGAAATCTTGTTACCATTCTATGGTCTACCTGTTACAAACCACTTGTGATAGGTGATCTTGTCATTAAAAATATGAAACATTTTAATGTTCCCCTCAAGCCAGACTCACCTGGATACTTATCAATAATCAATCTGAATCCATTTATTTTCATATAAATAGGTTCCTAGATAAGCATAAAAATTGAAATTATCACATTGTAAATTCCTATATTATTTCTTCCATTAGAATCTCCTTTGTCAACATCATGCATAACTCCAAATGGATGGTTAGCTCAGAATATACCATGAGCTTCTAGCTTGAATACTGGACTGGCTCCCCTCTCATTTCAATGTTGCCGCCAAAAACCTACCTCGATAGCATCAACTACAATATAAAATAGGTTAGGAAAGCTCTCAATCTAGAGCTCCCTGATCCTATCATGCAGGTTGTTGATGATTACTCTTTTTCAAATTATGATGATTTTCTTATTTGAAAACCTTCCCACAATGGTATTCTTGATTACAGAAATTTCTATCATCATTACATCACTAACTCAGTTTCAAATTTTTCTTGGTTGATGTTTTTTGATATGCCTTGGATTAAACCCTAACGACTTAATCGATTCTGGTGTATTGTTCATAACTGTATTCCTACAGAGGTTTGTCTCCAGTCATTTGGCATACAAATCTGTTCTAAATGTCACCTTTGTCATCAATATGTGGAGGACACCAATCATTTATTTTTCTCTTGTTCTACGGCCTCTACTCTTCTAAATTTTATTACTTACATGTTTGACTACAGATGGTTATGCTATGACCCTATTTTCTCTCAGCTAAAACAGTGTTTGGAGGTTGACACTTTGCGACTAATCAAGAAGCTCTTGTTATCCGTTGTTGGTGAGATCTTCCACATTATCTGGTATGATATAAATTCCATTATTCACAATAATCACTCATTCAACCTTAATGCAAGTCCATGAAAAATCTTATTTCCATTAGGGATGCTCCATGGTTCAGAAAGCGCATTACAATAACTCGGTTAGTGAATTTATGATCCTGCGATGGCTTAGAGTTGATGGAATCTTCAATCAACTGAATTTCTCTTTCGAGGTGTTCTAGAAATCCCCGCTTCCTAGATGGATTTAAATTAATGTTGATGGTACTTCAAAAGGAATCTGAGACCTACAGGATGTGGGTCCATCTTTAGGGACTCTCTCAGCCAGTTTCATGGTGGTTTCTATGGCACCTATAACATTTCCTCTTCCATTTAAGCAGAGATGTTGTCTATGATTCATGCTATAACTTTTGTTACGAAAAAAGATGGAACAACATCTGGATTGAATGTTACTCCTCCACAATTGTTAATGAAATTTGGAATGGTGTGGTTAATCTTTCTTGGCCTCTTACAACACACTGGATCAATTGCTTTAACTCTCTTCTGGAGCATAGATATATTCCCACACATACCTACTGAGAAGAGAACATGGGGGTTGATGGTCTTGCTAACAAAGAAATTAACCAGTACATTACGTTGTGCGGTGATTTTATGGTTGATATTTTCCATTTCTATGAAAAATATTGTAAAAAGATTCCCTCTTTTGTACATTTGTAGTTCATTTCATGAATTTTATATAAATTTTTTCTGGATCATTGACCAAGACATTGCTTTTAAAAAGAAGTGACGCCCAAATTTATAACCTTTGTCCCAACCACAACAAATAAGCATCTCAATGCCCCTCCATGTGTATAGGTCATACATGAATATGAATTTCCCTTTATAACTATATATGGATTATTTCTTATTACCATAGTATATATAGTGATGCCTATTTTTTCATCATTTGGTCCATCCTCAATACCCATTTTTCATGTCTGCAATCTTGCATCCTTACATCATGATGTTAAACTACGTCCTTCCTCATGAACTGCATGTGTAATGATTCCTTTCATCACAAGATATGTAGTGACACCCGGATATCAAAAAAGTATCCCATCAAAGGGAATCAATGGAAAAAATGACCACATGTGCATATGGGTCATAACTACGTATAGAGTTTCTCCTTCTAGAACTACTTGTGGCATGATTCATATCACCACAGGATACATAGGGATTCTCATATCTCCATTCATGGGACAAGCTACATCATCCAATAAATAACATGATCCCCAACAACATAGGATCACAGAAATACTATCCAATTTTTCATATGTAGGATTCTAGTATATGTTTATCATGTTTCTGAATTTAATATATCTTGAAAATTTTTTCACATCAATTCCCACATTCGAAAAAATGACATTAAACTGCATGGAAAATTACCTTATTACATGATGTTAAACTGCAAGGAAAATTTCATTATTACATAATGATAATGTTCATAGAATAATGTATCTCTCTACTAAATAATGTAAAACTATATAATCCAACATCCATTATTATCCATTATTAATTGGAACAAGAGAGTTACCCCAATTGACCAGGGTACATTATGCTTCCACCATCTTTTTATCACCTAAATCCATAAACCATAGTTCATTTCATGAGCACCTCAGGCTGCCACAATCCTTTCATGGACCTTAGAATGAAAAATTGATCTCTCTGTATGACCATGCTATTGATGGATAAGAGATGATACCTACCAGTCATAGATATCTGTAACGCCCCGACCCCAGCTACCCAGAGTCGGTGCATTACATCGTAACATTGGCATGATCACAAAAGATCAAGTCTCAAAAGACCGATTAGTTTAGTAGCCTTGGAAACACTAGATACATTCATAAGTCTTACATTACATCATAAGGTGAAAAACTACAATAACATGGTCTTCATAGTCCACACTCATATCCCTTTCTGAATACCCCTGCAGGTCATTCATAAAATACTTCTTCACATCCTGGAAAATATTAAAACATTGAAAGGGGTGAGCTCAGATGCTCAGTAAGGATAACAATAATGCAGAATCTTTCATAAATAAACTTTAACATTTAAGGCAATGTATAACTAAAACAAAAGCCTTTTAAACATGAAATTCAACATAATATGGCAAAAATAAAATTAAATAATGCCATTTACTTACTCACATGGATATTCTACTAGTCGAATAATCACATGCAATAACAATAACCACTTTCATAATGAGGGAATGTATAATGCCAGACATTCTGAAACATTTTGTCAAGGCCTCGGCCAAGACGTCTAAAATGATTAAGGCCTCGGCGAAAACCATAAATCAAATTGGGAAAGGGCCTCGGCCAATTCGACGTCTAGTTGTCTCATTAGACCTACCGATGCATCGAGGAGCTATAGCGGGCTCCACCCATCACTTATTAAGTCCAATACATTCCTCATATGAATAGGTTTAAACATGTCATAAACCATAACATAATCGTATCACATAAAACATGCATAAAGGAAACATAACATTTCCACATTTCAATCACAAGATATCAATACAACACATTGATATAATAAAAACTCTTTCAAAACCATTTTCAATACCAAAATAAAAGAAAGTTAAAACTTTGTATTTATTTTTCATTTAAAAAAATGATGGCTTGTAGAGGAAGCCGAAACTCAAATAATGGTCACGGCGGCGGAGAAGTCGTTGTCGCCGCATAAGTACAGAAAGAAAAACATTCCATTTTGTCATTTAGAAAAACGCTTTGAATAAAAAAGATTCCTTTTGAATAAACATAAAAGTCAAAGGGGCTTCTACACCATATAAAAGAAAGTTGTGTATAAAACCAAATATGCCTCAATGAAAGGGGATTGAGATGAAGTCCTTAAAAAGATCATTTTTTTTAAATAAATTACATATATAATTTGTATTCACTATAAGTACAAATAAATAATTTAAAAATACAAGATAGGACATAATAATATCATGACATAATTTGAAAGTAGGAGATTAACCCAAAGAATAGAAATTGGGTTAAGAAGTTCCCTTATCTCGTGTCTGACTTGACTCAACCGTTCTTTAACCTCATGAATAATAAACTAGAGTTAATATATACCTTATTAAGAACCATTTTCAATTTCATTATCCATTTTATATCACTTATTACAATGATATGAACATTATGTAATTATTTAAGTTAACAACGATCATTTTGTCGATCTTTGGTACTTGAGTCAACAATAAACTTCTTATAATTACAAGTTGTTTATGTGGTAGAATATCCTTTATCTCCAGAATTATATTCATGATTTAGATGTCATATATATCATATATATCCAGTATATACATTCATTTATAATATTACGTAACATTTAGAGGTAAGAAATGAAATGCACCGTTCATGGAGACGGTAAGCCGTACGTACGCATGAACGCTACTTTCATTTCTATTTCATATTTAATGTAATGAAATCATAATTATATAAATGTATAATATAATTACAGTATAATATAGTGTATAATACCATTTACTCCATCCTTTATACATCCCACATATGGCATTAACGATTCAAATCACTTTGAGGGGGCGGTAGTCCGCATTTCCTAAAATGAAATTCTCGTGTTTACCCATAATGGAAATCATAAAGTATGCCATAAATGAGAAATAAAGAAGCATAAGTAAAACTTAAACATCTTATATATCATATATAAATATAGTGACATCTTAATGGACACCTTTTAATGTGTTATATGAGTGTTGAACAATCATCGTTTCGTGAGGCAGAAATTCGCCATCCACAAAAACCGTATGTTCTTTAACCATTAGATGTAGGTGTGTGTAAGTATAGCTCGAATACATCTTATAACAACATCCTAGTATATTGAGGATACTGGTGTTGTTACAAAAGAAATTAATAAAAAGTGTTTAGGGTGTTGGAGAAGAAAAATAAAACAAAACAACATTAGAGAAAACATTACCTCAAAATCGGGTAACTCTTTTTGATTTGAGCCAAAGGCTTCCTTGGGAAGTATTTTGCCCAAAGTGTGGCTTCTAGGAGTAAGGGAGGGAAGTTGGGAGAGTATTGGGAAAGAGTTTGGCTGATCCAAAAGGCTTGAAAGTGTGAATAAGGTGGTAGAGGTGGGGGACTTTTATAAGAGGAGAGGAGGGGCTCTTTTGGAAAGATTGAAATGTTACATTATTATACAATGCTTTTCGGATTCTAAAGGTCCAAAACTTATATAATTCGTGGATAAGGTGATAAGGGTTCTAAATATACCCATCCAATAGTCTTTGGACAAGTTTATGCCTTGGATGTTACATTATCTTTTCATTTTATTAAAATCGTTAAATAATGAGGTCATCACAGCATCATAATGATGTCATAAATAATTTAATTTATTTAATGTCTAAAAATTATTAAAAAAATACTATGATGTAGGAAATCGTATTAGCTTTCTAATGAATATTTATAGTCAAATTTTGTACTTGTGTAACCCCACTTAAAAACTATTTTAGTAAAACAACTCATGTTTGTGTCAATTTAATTTTAACATTAAATAAATATATATTAATTTCATTTTCCAACCAAAGTGGCTCCATGGGGTCCCCAAGTTGAGCTATGGGTTGTCTTGGTCGGCCATGACTCGTCCAATAGGAGTAGGACAAGTGTCAAACTCATCTCATATTATTAAAACATTATTTTTACCTAAAACTACACTAATTACCTCTAATCGCGATTAAGAACTTAAAAGTTACTATTCACCAAAAAAATATTTTAATCTCATTGAACAAGATTTTACTTATGAATGACAACCATGTATGTCAGATTTTTGAAAATCAAATCACAGAAGTGGTAATATTTCATTTTAACAAAAAATCAGTTTTTAAAAACCACTTAGTGGTTTCACTATTCATCAAAAATTGATGTTTTTCAGAACAAAGACAAAATTTCACCCTAAGCTATAATTGATATTCTGAATTCAAAAATGATGTCTATATTACGAAATTACAAACATATAAGTTGCATTAATTAATTTTATAATTAATTCCCGCTGTTACAACAAATAGCGTGTTTTAAGAAACAATTTATATCAAAAGATTGGCAATTGTTTATGTCCAATTTCAATGTTAAATTATTTCTAATGACCACCATTGGATAAAATAGTAAAAATATATTCTAATTATACTTTAAAACCACTAAATAGTAAAATTTATCACTATAAATTATTTTGATTAAAAAAGTTGTTTTTAAGTATTTTTCACTATTCATAAAAAATTGGAAGTTCTCAGAAAATTACAAAAAATTCAACTTTGGATACTTTCGATATTACGAATAAAAAAATGAAGTCCATTTTGAAATATTAAATTTTTATAATTTTAAAAAGTGGTTATTACTATTCATAACGGCTACTTTGATTAGTTGCGGTGTGTTAGAACTCGAAGTTGCGTACAATGCAAGCTATTGCATTATTGAATGAGAAGTGTATCATGGAAGCTCGGGGTGTTACATTCTCCCCTCCTTCAATAAATTGAGTCCTCGCAATTTGAAATTTTTCTTTGAAAATAAAAGGTTGAAAAGAGAAAATACCTTTGAGGAAAACCCACATCAGAAATAAGGTTAATAAAATTTAGCCTTAATAAGAGGGAAATGGAAATAAGAAATTCAGCACCAAATTATGATCTCGATAAGGAGAACATTGGTGGCAATTAGAGACATATAATTGGAGGAAAACGTAAATATTCGTAGGGAGTGATTGAGGTCAACAATCACAATCAACTGTCCAATTGAGGGCCTCAAAGCTTTCAATCTATGTTGATTTAAAATATCATCAGTTCAACAAGACATAAGGTATTAGGATAACACACATTTTTTTTGTTTTAATATCCCTTTACTAAAGTTTAAGAATTAATTTCTTTATTGAATAAGAGATAGGTATATATATATATATATGCTTGACAATTAGAGTTTCAACCTTCAACTCATCTTTCACTCAAAAAGATAATAGAACTCAAAAATATTATACTTATCCTAATTGTATAAGGTTCCAAATATTAACACATACCATTTAGATTAGGAAAATTATTTTGTAACAACCAGGGACTTCCTGTAGGCTAGTGGTAGGAAATAAAGGCATGTCGCACTATGATTGTGGGTTCGATTCCTACAACTTTTTCCAACGCGACGGTTATGCCCCACCCTGCAGGTTGTCCTTTTCCTAAAACTATAGTATCATAATATTCCAAAAATAATCTTCATAAATTTTTTAACCTTAAACAATACTATCCAAATATCAACTTAATCCACTCCAACCTTTATAGTTATCCAAAATACCTCTATCCAGACATTCTCTAAAAGGTCTCTTAATTCCAAAATCAATTTATCAGATTCCCCAAACAAAGTAAAGTTTATCTTATTGTCATATACTAAAAATATGATTACCTTAATCATATTAAAACCGTAATGAAAAAAACAAGTACTTGAGTACAATCCTTATATATATCACATTATTATTTTATCAGAATATAATCCTTGATTCCAAAAACACCAATACATTAATTATTCCACTTCAACTGTAGTCACAACATAAGATTGGCCTTGATCCCTTGGCCTTTTCTAAGGTATGTTTCCCTGACTCTTAGGACATTCATTTGCATAATGACCCATTTCCTTACAATTGTAGCATTCAACTTTGATAGCCTTTTTCTTTCCCTTTCAATCACGAGCCTAGTGACCCTTTTCTCCAAATTTATAACAAACTCCCATTCCTTTTAGGAAAGTACCAGGGTGATTCTTCCCACAATTATCACATAATGGAAAATCCTTCTTTCCCTTTTTCCCTTTATCTGTCTCTTGTTCCACCGTTCTCTTCTTCTCTTACTTTACTTTGTTGTCATAAGACTTAGAGAATTCCTTTTCTGTCTTGATAGCACACGAGACAATATCTTCTTATGATGAGAAGGATTGTGATACTAAAGCTCGACGGAGAAATGGTTTTAACCCATCAAATAAATGATCAATCTTACTCCTTGGGTTACGTATATAATCGGCAGCATGCCTCGCTAACCTTGTAAAGTTAGGCTCATACTTTGAAACATTCTCATCCTCCTTCTGCCTCAGACTCAGAAATTGCCTTTCCATATCTGCCCTATGGTCACAAGGGATGTATTTTTCTAGGAAAATCTCTTTGAACTCCCTCCATTCCATATTCGATAAGTCATCATCTTCCTTTTTATTTTGAATCAATGACCACCATTGATCGGCATCTCTAGTGAGGCGTTAAACTGCCATGATAACCTTCTCCCTTTCGCTACTCCCCAAGGCATGGAATATTTTCTCTAAGGTGTTTATCCATTTCTCAGCTACTAACGGATTTGTACCCCCATTAAATGTTGGTGGTTGTTGCCTCATGAAGCGGTCTAACCTTGATCCTCCATGTAGCGGATCAGGGTGCTCCATACGAGTATGGATATTATTCATAACTTGAGTGTGTTGTCCCAGTATGGTAATAAGTTGATCAACACCAGTTGTATCTCCAGATCCACAATAATTATCTTGAGAAGGAGGGAAATCCCTACATGGAGTGCGTGCATTGATACTGTTTCCATTCCTTCCACTAGGCGCCATTTCTAAACAATGGCATAAACTAGATTAGTTTATGAATCAAAATACATAATTCCAAACCTGTAAAACACTTAACACTAACTGAACTATTTATGGATATAATCCATAATCATAAAAAAAGTTTTCCTTGAGGAAGTATATACTCATAACCCTTCATAGTGTTTCGTAAAGAAAACGAGAATTATCCTAAGCATATCCCCCGAGAGTGTTGTAACCAAGAGTGCAGCAAGGCCCGTTGTCGTGCACCAGTTCCCGTTCGAGTCTAGCACAAAGCGGTGTTTTCAGGTTTTACCCCTAGGTACATCTGTGCCAGAGCCGCCTCTACCTGCTCGTATCCAGACAGGGATGTATTGCTCAGAAAACTCACAAAATCTCTACAATAACAGAATTCTAGGAAGTTCTTCTATACTAATCCTCAAAGTCTATCTTTGGGCTATGTGCTCTAATCAGAGTTTATCTAAATCTAGCTTCCAAGGTTAGTACTAAACTGCCTCTGATACCAACTGTAACGCCCCGACCCCAGCTACCCAGAGTCGGTGCATTACTTCGTAACATTGGCATGATCACAAAAGATCAAGTCTCGAAAGACCGATTAGTTTAGTATCCTTGGAAACACTAGATACATTCATAAGTCTTACATTACATCATAAGGTGAAAAACTACAATAACATGGTCTTCATAGTCCACACTCATATCCCTTTCTGACTACCCCTGCAGGTCATTCATAAAATACTTCTTCACATCCTGGAAAATATTAAAACATTGAAAGGGGTGAGCTCAGATGCTCAGTAAGGATAACAATAATGCGGAAGCTTTCATAAATAAACTTTAACATTTAAGGAAATTTATAACTAAAACAAAAGCCTTTTAAACATGAAATTCAACATAATATGGGAAAAATAAAATTAAATAATTCCATTTACTTACTCACATGGATATTATACTAGTCGAATAATCACATGCAATATCAATAACCACTTTCATAATGAGGGAATGTATAATGCCAGACATTCTGAAACATTTTGTCAAGGCCTCGGCCAAGACGTCTAAAATGATTAAGGCCTCGGCCAAAACCATAAATCAAATTGGGAAAGGGCCTCGGCCAATTCCACGTCTATTTGTCTCATGAGACCTACTGATGCATCGAGGAGCTATAGCGGGCTCCACCTGTCACTTATTAAGTCCAATACATTCCTCATATGAATAGTTTTAAACATATCATAAACCATAACATAATCGTATCACATAAAACATGCATAAAGGAAAAATAACATTTCCACATTTCAATCACAAGATATCAATACAACACATTGATATAATAAAAACGCTTTCAAAACCATTTTCAATACCAAAATAAAAGAAAGTTAAAACTTTGTATTTATTTTTCATTTAAAAAAATGATGGCTTGTAGAGGAAGCCGAAACTCAAATAATGGTCACGGCGGCGGAGAAGTCATTGTCGCCGCATAAGTACGGAAAGAAAAACATTCCCTTTTGTCGTTTAGCAAAACGCTTCGAATAAAAAAGATTCCTTTTGAATAAACGTAAAAGTCAAAGGGGCTTATACACCGTATAAAAGAAAGTTGTGTATAAAACCAAATATGCCTCAATGAAAGGGGATTGAGACGAAGTCCTTAAAAAGATCATTTTTTTTAAATAAAGTACATATATAATTTGTATTCACTATAATTTCACATAAATAATGTAAAAATACAAGATAGGACATAATAATATCATGTCATAATTTGAAAGTAGGAGATTAACCCAAAGAATAGAAATTGGGTTAAGAAGTTCCCTTACCTCGTGTCTGACTTGACTCAACCGTTCTTTAACCTCCTGAATAATAAACTAGAGTTAATATATACCTTATTAAGAACCATTTTCAATTTCATTATCCTTTTTATATCACTTATTACAATGATATGAACATTATGTAATTATTTAAGTTAACAACGATCATTTTGTCGATCTTTGGTACTTGAGTCAACAATAAACTTCTTATAATTACAAGTTGTTTATGTCGTAGAATATACATTATCTCCAGAATTATATTCATGATTTAGATGTCATATATATCATATATATCCAGTATATACATTCATTTATAACATTACGTAACATTTAGAGGTAAGAAATGAAATGCACCGTTCATGGAGACGGTAAGCCGTACGTACGCATGAACGCTACTTTCATTTCTATTTCGTATTTAATGGAATGAAATCATTATTATATAAATCTATAATATAATTCCAATATAATATAGTGTATAATACCATTTAATCCATCCTTTATACATCCCACATATGGCATTAACGATTCAAATCACTTTGAGGGGGCGGTAGTCCGCACATCCTAAAATAAAATTATCGCGTTTACCCATAATGGAAATCAAAAAGTATGCCATAAATGATAAATACAGAAGCATAAGTAAAACATAAACATATTATATATCATATATAAATATAGTGAAATCTTAATGGCCACCTTTTAAGGTGTTATATGAGTGTTGAACAATCATCGTTTCGTGAGGCAGAAATTTTCCATCCACAGAAACCGTATGTTCTTTAACCATTAGATGTGGGTGTGTGTAAGTGTAGCTCGAATACATCTTATAACAACATCCTAGTATATTTCGGATACTGGTTTTGTTACAAAAGAAATGAATAAAAAGAGTTTATGGGGTTGGAGAAGAAAAATAAAACAAAACCACATTAGAGAAAACATTACCTCAAAATCAGGTAACTCTTTTTGATTTGAGCCAAAGGCTTCCTTGGGAAGTATTCTGCCCAAAGTGAGGCTTCTAGGAGTAAGGGAGGGAAGTTGGGAGAGTATTGGGGAAGAGTTTGGCTGAACCAAAAGGCTTGAAAGTGTGAATAAGGTGGTAGAGGTGGGGCCTTTTCTAAGAGGAGAGGTGGGGCTCTTTTGGAAAGATTGAAATGTTACATTATTATACAATGCTTTTCGGATTCTAAAGGTCCCACACTTATATAATTCGTGGATAAGGTGATAAGGGTTCGAAATCTACCCATCCAATAGTCTTTGGACATGTTTAAGCCTTGGATTTTACATTATCTTTTCATTTTATTAAAATCGTTAAATAATGAGGTCATCACTGCATCATAATGATGTCATAAATAATTTAATTTATTTAATGTCTAAAAATTAATAAAAAAATACTATGATGTAGGAAATCGTTTTATCTTTCTAATGAATATTTATAGTCAAAATTTGGACTTGTGTAACACCACTTAATAACTATTTTAGTAAAATAACTCATGTTTGTGTCAATTTAATTTTAACATTAAATAAATATATATTAATGTCATTTTCCATCCAAAGTGGCTCCATGGGGTCCCCAAGTTGACCTATGGGTTGTCTTGGTCGGCCATGACTCATACAATAGGAGTAGGACAAGTGTCAAGATCATCTCATATTATTAAAACATTATTTTTACCTAAAACAACACTAATTACCTCTAATCGCGATTAAGAACTTAAAAGTTACTATTCACCAAAAAAATTATTTTAATCTCATTGAACCAGATTTTACTTCTTAATGACAACCATGTATGTTGGATTTTTGAAAATCAAATCCCAGAAGTGGTAATATTTCATTTTAACAAAAAATCAGTTTTTAACAACCACTTAGTGGTTTCACTATTCATCAAAAATTGATGTTTTTCAGAACAAGGCCAAATTTTCACCCTAAGCTATAATTGATATTCCGAATTCAAAAATGATGTCTATTTTAAAAAATTCCAAACATATAAGTTTCATTAATTAATTTTATAATTAATTCCCGCTGTTACAACAAATAGCGTGTTTTAAGAAACAATTTATATCAAAAGATTGGCAATTGTTTATGTCCAATTTCAATGTTAAATTAATTCTAATGACCACCATTGGATAAAATGGTAAAAATATATTCTAATTATACTTTAAAACCACTAAATAGTATAATTTATCACTATAAATTATTTTGATTAAAAAAGTTGTTTTTAAGTATTTTTCACTATTCATAAAAAATTGGAAGTTCTCAGAAAATTACAAAAAATTCAACTTTGGATAATTTCGATATTACGAATACAAAAATGAAGTCCATTTTGAAATATAAAATTTCTATAATTTTAAAAAGTGGTTATTACTATTCATAACGGTTACTTTGATTAGTTGCGGTGTGTTAGAACTCGAAGTTGCGTACAATGCAAGCTATTGCATTATTGAATGAGAAACGTAACGTGGAAGCTCGGGGTGTTACAATATCTCTCCTATGTAATGAGGGATTTCTAATCCTTAGTATCATTGCATCACCATGGTGTAACTCAACACCTAAGGGTGTTCTGGTCCATCTTTAGTGTGATTTTCTTATATCATTACTAATGACCCGATAACCTCATTCAATGATTTAAAACAAGTTTACCTTCCAGTTAGAAGGATATTGTAGTGATCTTTTGTAACATCCCCCATATTAAGTCTGTATACATCATAACCATAAATTACATACACATTGGTCAAAGATGTACATCTTTAAAATCAATCCTATAATATTCGAAATCTCCAAACCATAAACTGATGTCAAAAGAGACACAAAACTAGTTTGTTTGAAAACCCAAAAAGGGAGGCCTATGAAAATTAAAATTCTTTACTCGCTAAACTCTTCATCTCCATAGTTTAGGGGAAAAATTAGAGTGAAATAAATAAGTCATACATCCCACAGGGCTCAAATTATGTCCCCAGTAAAATATAAGCTATGATTAGTGGACCCCTTTTCCATGAAAAAGATTAACTAATTGTTTGTCGCATCTCTTTGTTGTGATAATGGGTTTACAAGGAATCAAAATAACTTTTAGAATGCTCAAACCCATCTTGGATCTTACATATTTCATAAGTAACACATCATTATTTAATAACATTGGGTTTCCAAAAAAAAATCATATCCCATGGAATGACAAATACATCTCTCTGATTGGACTTTATATTGATGCATGAGTGCATAATCATACCAAGAAGAGACATATTGTACCATTATAAATATATTTCTGATTATAATTAGCCTAATGTAACTGTGGAAGAACCCAACAACTAAGGGTATTCTTGTTCATTCTTAGCATGACTTTCTCATACCTTTCTCAACACCTCAGCAATTTGGACAATGAATTACTATTATATTTCCCAAAATATTCATGTGGATTCAACATATTCGATGTTATGTCACCGTATATTGTTCCATTTCTCAAAGAATACATGCAACATACCATTCATGATCCTTTTGGTGGACCATACCTCATGATTGAATACCACATGGCATAGGTCTTGCGCTTCACAATTTAAGAGCTAAATTTCAATTGGGTTCTAGATACATTATTTTATATCCATTCTTCCATACCCAACTTTATTGGTCATATTATTGAGTCATCGAAAGTATTCCATGGCCCTCAGAAAAGAGTACCAATCAACTCTACTTAGACATACATGTATGATATATGGAATCATGAATAAGGGATTTGATTTACCAATTACAAACCACTCTTGATTATAGAAAATGAAATCCAATTCTTGGGAGCCCTAGTGAATCCATTGGAGAAATCAAAGTCCAAGGGTATCATGGGACATCTCGAGAAAGTATTCCCCATTACATGATTCCTCAATTCAAGCTCCTAAACACATTATTTACCCAACCCATGTTATAACTATCCCGGTAGACTCTTTATTGTTTATGTTTTCACCGTCCATCCATACTACACCGATAAATCTTCTATTGTCCGTGAAAAAATTGGAGACCCCATTGTTTGAACACACTGGTGATTTATATGGTCTTTGACCTACCAACCAAAGGTATTTTTTCATTGAATGAAATGAAAACTGATCCTGATGTGCCCAGGACAATCCCTAGTAGAACCCCTAACTGTTTTTTTGAAATCACATTCATGTCTACCCCAATCCATATTCACTAATCAAGTTCTTGTAGGAATAATTTAAACTACATAGCATCTAAAGGTCCAATACATAAGACCTGAAACTACAAAACATCAAATTTCCAAGATAGAAGACTCTAAACTATATAAATACAAAAGTCCAAATTAAAAGATCATAAACTACAACACATAAAAGGTCCGACCATGAATACACTAAATTATAGTAAAAACGGTCTAAGCTAAAATGTTGCAAAATACAACAAAATGATGGTATATATTGAAATAACATATAACAATCAACTATTAGATACATAATTCATGCCATGTTTAAAAAATGATAAAGTAATATTGGGAAAAATACCATTATCTACTCTATATACATGCACTTTTTGTGATTTGGGAAATATTGGGAATTTATAAAATGGATGAGGAAAAACAATTTTCAAGTTGAAAATATATAATATGATGGTCTGAGAAAAATCCATGTCCAAATTGATAATTCTTCCTCTATATGAAGTTTAAGAAAATGTTAGGGAAAATACATACAGAGGTAAAAAAATTGTTGATGCTACCGTGTGGACATAGAAAAAATTAGTCTATGCATGCTAAGTCCCTTTTCATAAGTATAAGATAGAGAATTATAAATTTGGGAAGGATACCATACCTAAATTTTATTTATAAATATATATATTTCCAGACAACTTGAGTAGGTTCATCAGTGAGGAATCTCATGTTATTGGGAATTCATAATAATTTTTCAACAGAATCCTATTGTAAGTTCAGAACTGAAAAACAGATGATTGGATGTGTTTTGTATTACTCACAAAGGATGGGTATCATGGATGATCTGAGGATCTTCTCCAATGGATCATGGATCTCTACTCGTGATTTCATCACAAAATAGTGACATCCTATTTCATACATATGAGCTAGATATACATAAGAAAATTCATCATATAGTTCATTATCCATGAACCTATGATCCCTAAACATGAGTCTAATCCATACTGTTTTATATTTCAGAATTATGTATGGCATGATTCCCATTCTCATGGGATTCATAGAAACATCCAAGTACCATACATGGGATCCATCTAATTGTTCCATTTCACCCCATCCTTGTTCCATTATTTAATTCATATATATTCCAATTTAAGGGTATCCATGCCTCAATACAAAGCTATATCATATATTGGCTTCAGTGAAGAACTCATAGTATGAAGCCTCTTCTCGATGGAATTTGAGATTCCTTAGTCAACATACTCTGGATAAATCATCTCATGGGGAATAGTATCAATGCCCATAATATGTTCAAAAATGTTGAATAATGGCCTATGTTTACCTTAGAAACAGATTATTTTTGTTTTTAACAAATCTAATTATAGGGGGTAATTTTGTTGACACCCATAATTCTGTGATATGCACTTTTACATCTAGGTTTTTAGGAGATTGAGGACAGTGAAAAAAAATACTAACATCCTTTGTATAAAGGACACAAATATTGCACATATGGATTTGATATTCTCTCTAAGAAGAATAACATTATAGACCAAATTCAATTTACTTAATATTATCTTCATATTATTTATGACAACCCACCTTGCAAAAAGGGGGAATCTAGTACAAACAGGCATATCCAGCACAACCCAGGACAATTCAAAAGTTCCCTCAACCATGCCTAGTTTGTCATCCTGGCCAACTCGATAATAGGATCAATAGGGTGCATGGCCATGTTCCCTTACCAGAGGAGAAAACTCACCACCTTAAGGAGGAAGAACAAGTGAATTTGTTGAAGCACCATAAAAGTTAGCATGATTATAAGATGTTTTGGATTTATGATCCCCAAGAAACACCACATGATTGATAAACCACGATAGTAGCACTGTGGAATTTCGTTATGGATGAAGAAAGGGGGGGTAATTTTCACCCATGTTCAAAATAGTGAAAATTACTCAAGCACATGATCAAATAAATCCTGACCTTTTCATAATTATCACATAATCAAGTTCAGCATCTCACTTTACCTCTCATTTGGTGCACTATCACACCACTAGTTCGATGATGCAGATATGCTCAACATCAATCTATCTTCCATGACATCCTTCTTAGATGATTGCACTAAGACAATTGAGACTCACTCTGGGTATAAGGTGTGCATGTGAATGATTTTTTATAAATGTAGTAGTATTTCATTCTGTAATTCCATAACATGATACCATTCATGAGAATTGTGAGAATCTATTGCAAGAATGTATGAAGTTCATGACAGTCAGACAAAGAAATGCAGAAAACAATTAGAATAATCACATAAAATTTATGACCGTATGAATCTCCCATTTTTTAATATTTTATCACTGTAATTACTTGTTATTATATAGAGAGACACCCACACCTCATCTAGCACATACAATGACCTCAATATACAAAGAGGCACCACCTTTGGGCCACAAAGACCTATTAAAACCTTGGTCTCCACAAAAAAATACATGTGAGGGAAGAAGGATATAAGTGGAAATTAAGGGAGTGAAAAAGAGAAGGAAAACATTGGAATGAACTGCTATCATTGGAGATATTCTCTATGTAATCATGGGATCCTATCATGACATCCTTTCTTGAAATACCACCACTAGTAGCCATTTTACAATCAACACAATATCACATAAACCTAACTCCTTGACATGAAACATAAATTAGTGTATGAACCAATGAATATGTGGTTTATAAATGTACTCTATATTCTGTGTAATCCATTTTCGGGACATATAGTTATAATGTTCACCTGTTGCACATGATCAAAATGCCTCGTAGGAGGACCCCTTTTAGTCACATGATCACATGAATAACAGAACATCCTGTGATGCAATGGCATGGGTTCCTAGTACAACTATGATTCCATATAGAGATAATATATAATAAGAAATATCGGATTATAAAATCCATTGTTCTCATGATGTCATAAAACCCCTTGTCTCAGAATATCAGGATGCATCCTCAGACATACCTACCTCGATATGCAATTCTCATTCATCATACCCCATTGGTTCTACAGAAGACTCATGTACCCATGATCATTCTTATTTAATCCATCAAGCATATACTATATGAATCCCCCTCTTCATAAGCCTCTAACCATTCTTCATCATACAAAGTGTACCCTCCCCAATGAATATAGAGGTTTTAATACACAACCCCACACACATGACCACAAAACCCCTCACAAGACCTCTATGAGGTCATGTGAGTTTCATGAACAACATTCCTTCATGTGAAGACATCATACAGGGTGACCATAAATAAGTATATAAAATTGGAATACATAATACCCATGGATATGCACTATCCATTTCTATAAAAACCCTGTTACACACTCCTTCGATATCAGCTCTTGTCCACACACTCCTAAAAAAAATCGTTTCCCATGTAGTTGAGGCAGGATCCTTAGGGAACATGACTTAAAATACTTGGAGAAGTGAAAGATCCTAGACATCTTCACAATAACTCATCGTACAATTAATATAAGGCAGGATTGCGTGATTCATCGTTGGACTCATGATGTCCTTGGGTGACATTGTATGTGCCACATTTATCACATGATAATCCCTAGATGAGTTTGTTTCATCTCATAATAGGTTATTGACATGTTAATATTTTCATGATATTTACCATTAACATGTCAAAATTGTAATGAAATTACCTATAGACCACTCAGGTTTATCTCGGGATAATTAATTGACATGTCAGTATTATCATGAAACCGTATAAGGATATGTCCGGTTGATCTTGTGAACCACCTTTGAATGGACCTCCTTGATTATTTGAAGATATCTTGTTCAATAAAATTTGATCATGTGAGGGAATCATTGACATGTCAACATGATAATGTGATTTCCCATTTTAATGTTACCATTTTCCTGTGACAGTCTAAAAATAGTTAGGTTGATCATATAAAAACCTAATGTCATGACTACATTAATCATTTTCAAGACCCTAGACATGACTGATTTGATAATATGTGGACATCCAAGAAAATTCGGTGGGTTATACAAAAGACTCTAGACATGTCATTATTATCTTGTGGAAGACCGCTTACATGATCTCTTTGATTTTGTGAAGCATCCTGGAAATATCTGCTTCACTCATGTGATGAAATCCAAGACAAGTCAATTGATCATGGAGATACCCATCTATATTTATTCTATGTCACAATTATTCCCAAAACATGGTGGGTAGGTAATCATGGAATATCTAGTAGACTACCAATACATTTCAAGAAGATCCCTTAGGATATCTAATCTTCTCCCGAAAGATACACCTAGACCAATACCATGTGGACCTCACCCATGAATCATCAACCACATTCCATTTTTATAAGAGAATTTCCCTTAATGGGGTAGGGTTACATACTCATTTGACCCTTTATATATCATTATCATAGGTGGGAACTTCATTTCATGCTAATCAAATTCAGAAGGCCTTCAATGTTCACCATATCTCTTCATATTTCTGAATATAGAGAATGAATATGCCAAAGGGAAATGTCAGTTTGTAACCCCGACTAACTAAACTACAATGAATTTGATTCCTACAATAACTAGGATACATAGGACCTATTTTTATTGGTATAGATCTAACAGGGAATCTATCCTTGTGTATAGAACAAGAATTCCTAAAACATCATGGATAAGAATATTGTCACCAAGAATGATCACTCACATGATCCCATTAGTAGGTTAAGGGATATATGATCTATGGGAACACTTATTCCCTCCATAATCAGGATGTATTGTATGCCTTCCTATGTCTCTAGATCCAAGGCTGTCTACATCAATGTAAATCCATTCATGACTAATGTATTCTTGATATAGTGCTTTAAATTCTCTCATATGTCTACCATCCTTCCTCTTCCATCAATGGGTGAGAAGTGGCCTTGTACAAGGGCATCATTTTATTTATAATCTCCAACCACGCCCTCACATAACTCAAACCCATCAATGCGATATGGATGAATTTAACTACAATGAATCTTATTCTAGATATAATATATGATATATAGGATGCATTAATACGTAATGATCTTCATATTATATCTTTTATGAAATGGGTAATCATAATTATCAATGGGAAACATTAATATCCCCGTATGAATATTATCTCGTGCAATTTTTTTGTTCTTCTGTTATCTCTTGTTTCTCACAATGAGCATGACACACATGGTCTTATAGACCAGTGATGATTATATCAATAACATGATGGTAATTCCCCTAGTGTGGTCCTATCATTGGGCTGTATGTCTATTTATATCTCATCCTCACACAAAGGACCATACTCTAGATGATATGATCAAGGTCAGTCTTATATGCATAAGTCCCACCAGGGTCCAAAAAATTCATATCTCTATTGAAAACGGAACCCACCATAATAAATACCTAGACTATAATTCATATCTCAAATAAGATATGTTGGAAGCCTCACTGTGGTCTGATCCTGATATTTAGGTCCTTACCACATGATGTTAAACTACACGCATTTGGCCAGTCACACAAATATAAACTATGTAATGAACTATGTAGATTTTGATTCCTATTTTCCTTGGATACATAAGAAACCTCATAGAGGTTCAATCCCATACCCAATACCCCAATTTACCCCTAGACTAAAATAAACACTAGACTTCCTGACTATGGTCACAAACCAAATGATCATAAATTTATCAAACAGTGAAGGATAATCGGTGACTTGTATATAGTTGTTTATTTGAATACACGTTCATAATAAATGTATTTACATTGTGGTAACCATCCTCATATAAGATCCAAGAAAAAATTTCAAGAACATGTAAAAAATGTATACGTTATTATCAGAGTTGGAAATAATCCCCCCCCCCAATGTTTGTGGTGAGCCTATCCTCCCATCCTCTCAATCAATGTTAGTTACTATGTAAAATTGGGATTAAAACCCCAAAAATACAGCCTATATATGGTAAGTACGTATATACCCAGTTATAAATATTGGAATCGTTTGGAGTTTCTAATAATGGTCATTAAATTGGAAATTGATGAGAATGATTGGGTAAGGAATTTAACCCCCCCCCCCCACAATCAACCCATCATACGAAATCACATCCAAGCCTCTTTTTTTTTGAAGAAAATACATATATGTAGGTGGTATACATGTTATATCCCATAGTCTTAATGATATTAATGTGTGTGTTTCTTTAATTTAGTTTTCTTTTTCATTTTCTTTTTATTTATTAGTGGGAGAAGATAAATTGGGTGTTCAAAAGATATTTTTGAACCCCCATGACCCCTATTATATTTGATGAGGATGATTATATTGGTACAATAGTTACCCATGGGGTTGTCCACTTCCTTGGTCATGGAAATTATGTTCCAAAATTTTTAATGGATGGGTTTATGATATAAAACCAATTGGAACTAAGTTTGTCATTTTAACATAGGATAAGTGTTTTTTAATTACCTTAAATATGTTAAATGTCTTATGAACTATAAATGGAAAATGAGATAAATGGTTGAAGTGGAACTACCATGTGGTTAAATTAATTAAATGGGGTGAAAAATGAATGTAATATGATAAATGGGTGATATGAACTTACTATGGTAATGAAGAACATGTTGAATGTAATAATCCATGGAAGTGTCAAAAAATGAAAAGGTGAACCATTTTTGTTATTTTTTTATTCAAATAGTCAGTAATTCTGACCAAAAATGTGAATAATGGTTTGTGTGATGTTTGAATGATTCTGTTCTCCCTTCTCCATGCAAGACCGATGCTACAAGAACCCTAATGCATCTAATTTCTAAATGATGGTTGATTCTCCAAAATATAATGGTATGGACATGGTATTTAATATCATTGAAGTGATGGTTGAGTATGGAGTTCCAAATCATAGTTGTATACATGGAATTATGATCATTGTATGTCGACCTATGAACTCTTTGACATATTCTTTAGATGACTAACAAGGATTGAAGTGGGTTTCAAGGGTACATATATCAAATGGAACTAAAAATAAATATTTTTTAGTTATATATTGTTAAATATTTTGTCCTGGTTTATTTAATGCGTGTTACATGTTTATTATACTTATTTATTCAGTGTTTTTGTAATGTATATTGATTTAGATCCCATTTGTTGTGGGATATTACTCAAACCCTGCTCAATCTGTGGTTGGGTACCCGGGAAAACTTTATTGTTGCATATAAGGACAAGGGAAAAGACCCTTTGGTAGATGGTAGATAGAAGTTATATTTTGGATGAGGGGACAAGAAATATTTAGGGACTTATTTTATGGATATTTATTAGTGCCTTATTTCAGAATTCCATTGGCACATTAGACTCAAGACATAGAACATTATGATTTATTATTTTACTTACCTGGTTATGGGAGTTGGTTTGTAGATGATTGTTTATGATATATTATTTCATGTTACTGTTTATGATGATTTCAGTTGTTGTATTAATCTAATAAAGGGGGAATATTCTCTCAATGTGTTTAATTAGAGCTTCACAGTTATATGATATCCTCTAGAATACAGGGATTCACCTTGAGATCACATAGTGAAGCATCTTAGGGAACTGATTTAATAGCACCCATGCTAGAACTTTATTCCTTGAGGATATTAAAATGTAATCATGAAGACTAAGAGATTGAATGATATTATATGTTATTTATTTTTTAATTAAGGATAATATTGATTATTTTACATGACTAAATGATGATATATTTTATTGGGATATAATTATATTAAAGAGATTGAGGATTCCTCAAGAATATTATTGACTAATTTAAAGGAGAAGATCATATTATCTTGATTGAGGTTGTTTTACATATTTAAATAAAAAATAATATTCATGTTATTTTTAGTATAAAAGAATAATAATTATTAGAATGATATATATGTTTGAATAAACAAATAGTGTATTTTAGAAGAAGTCTATAAACATTGAATAGATAGAAACAATGATATTCTTGAAATAAAATCACATGCATAAATGAAAAATAATAATAATTAATAGTGGGATGAAGAAAGGTTATAGAAGTAGGATAAGACCTATCCCAAGATATCACTAAATCAAAGAAGGTCGTTAATAAATAAAAATAAGATAATTGTTGAGAGAGTGAGATATACTGACAAAAACCCCTTACATGGTTTGTCACCTGTGTCCAGATTCTGGGAGATAGATGAGCATCAATGAATGAATATCACTAAAATCCTAATGAATATTTATTAAGAAAGGCCATTTATCTCTGTCATGATTATGGTTCAGGTGATATGTTACTTATAGAAATAATCCCATCATTCAATCTATTGTACCATAAGAAAAATCAATAGATGAAGACTTTTTACAAAGGAAGAATATATTTTATTTAGATACATTGATATCCCAATGTAGAAGGAAGATATTTTTCAATTTTAAAATATGATGGATCATAGAATATTGGAGGATACTATTATAATCCAAGCCCAACCTACTGGGGATGATACATTGGTGAGTACTAGTATAAAGAACCTATTAGAAGATAGTACCTAGAGACATGGATTTTGAAAATTCTCTTAAGTTTTCTTTTGACTAAAATAAACCAGTGTAGGTTTGGCGTTGATTCAAGCATAATACCATATTAACCATTTTCAATAACATGTCTATAATAGATAGAAATCTATTTCTCGAAACTCAATCTGAATATATTAAGCACTAGATTCTCACATCAGGGTCGAACCATGTAAAAATATTAATTTACTATTTTTTATATGGTGTGTGATGAGAAAACATAAATTGATTAATAAATCATAAAAAATTAAAAATATTTTGATGGTATAATATAGAGAGTATATTTTCATAAAAATGGTCCCACTGATTCACTTCCCCTCCCTAAGTAATTTTGTAATCTACTGGTCACGTTAGTTTTTAAGGATTTAATGGATTATAATGAGATGAGAGAATAAATAACCTGATAGATTATTCTTAGAGAATTAAATGTTATTGTTTTTTTTAGGAATTCCAACATCATTATTTTACAAATTTTGGTGGATGGGTCTTTTTATAAGGGATGAGGTGTGACATTTTTCCAATTAAAATTCCAACTTGTGTATGAAAAATTTATTTTCTTTGAACATCACAACAATGTTATCAAGAAAGGAATTTAGGTTAGTCATTATCTTATGTACAAATTTATAAATGTTTTATGAGGATATTTTATCACATCACATCTCAATTTTACCCTTTTACCTAATTAACCATTACCACGGTAACTTACTTTTTATAATTGGTAACTTCTTTTTCAAAATAAATAAAATTGATAATAGAAACTAATTATTATGGTATAATAGAAAATATTAAATCCATTTTATTATATTTTTTTTATATTTATTATAATTTATTAAAAAATGAAAAACTCTAACGTATATTAAAAAACAATATAAGAATAAAAGTGGATTTATCCTTATTCCTTACAATATAATCATTATTATATGAATTTAATTTAATTATATATATATATTTGTGTTTTATAAATTTAATTAAAATAATTATTTAATAGTATGAATATTAATAAATTTTGAAACAAATAAAAAATATATAGAAAAAATATTCTTTAGAAAATATGCATTTTACCATTTGATGATATTATATTCATTTTCATCCAAATTAAAATCAATAAAAGAATATTAATTCATTTTTTATTTATATAATCCATAAATTTAATTGAATTTAATTTCAAAAATAGGTGACATTTAAATTTTAAATAAAAACATATATTATATAATAAAAGTAAGGTTTTTAAAAATATCCTATTTTATTATTATGAATCATTATTATTTTTTACTTGTAACTGCTTATTCATATACTAAATTTAATTTTTTAACATCCTGACCCAAACCACTAGGGATGAGCCTAAATACCACAAGACCTCATGCATGTATCGCTATACGTAAAAGACTTCTAATAACCCATAAAGGTATAATTCAACTAGTGGGGAGACTATACCCTCAGTATTATGTAACAAAAAATTATCATAATAATTAGAGTAACCTTTAGAAACTAAAAAATAACATACATGAAATAATAACAAAACCAATAAAGGATCCAAATGTATATGATAATTTTGCTAAACAATTTAATAGAAAAAATCCTACACAAATTCAATCTAGTAACATTTTTACACTCATAATGCACAAACTCAACCATAAACCATTGGTCCCTTTCCCTTCATGAGATCCCAAGTCAGGAAATATACATGTTCACTAAAATTCGCATGTAGTGTATGAGTACACAACTCACGAGGTCACCACAAACAACATTAAAATTTAGTGGATGATATATAGAAGTGTAGGCCATGAGCATATACCAGGTAAAAAAATATCATTCCAGTACAAACCATATGTCTGGTCCACAATGACTGACCCTACATACATTAGAACCAATTCAGAAGGAACTATATATGCTTTACCAACATTCTGGTAGAAACAGAACAACTCATCTCTATAAATACCCCTCACCAACAAGATAACTCACAAAACACATTTTGAACATACCTTGGAAGGTATATCCAATTTGTATTACAAAAAATATCTCACAAATATCTCTGATAAGTGGATACTCCATATGGAACCATTTTCCTCAATGGTAATGAAAATAATACATAAAACATGTATAAATATGATAGATAAATATCATGCCATTCATGCATTATTATCATCTAAAAATTCCAAATGAAATAATCCCAATCATTATTCAAGGTCACAAACACACACATCATGTGATCAAGCATCAAACAAAGGTCATATAGGCTACACACATACACTAAACCAGCATTCCAATAATGCATATAGACTATGTTCTCGTGTAAGTGTATTCATAGTGTAACACCATGACCCCTATAGATCAGAGCCGGTGCATTAATAATTACATTTTAATAGTTAAATGGAATGAAAATCCTGAAGGAACGATATGTTTAGTAGTATAAAAGAAATTAGATAAAAAGATGAAACTCAAATTACATTGAAAAAAGTTACAAAATACCACACATAATAAAAACAAAAAACATCATCCACAACAAATCAATAAATGATCTACTCTGAATCACCTGTTGAAGGTAAAAAAATGTAATGGGTGAGAAAAAACGATCAGTAAAGGTTACAAATAGATGAATCCTGAGGTCAATAAAAATAGAATCATAAAAAATGACATACTCACTATGGTAAGGTGAATAAATGAAAAACTAATGCAATTAATAAACTGAGAATGAAACTACATCCATATATTTTTTTCATAGTGAAAACCTCATGGATAATAATAACTGCTAATGAATAAATAGAATTATTATTAATTTGACGTCCTGTATAATGCACATGATACCATGATACTATTAAAAACAGCCTTTTTGGGTAGAAACCTATCTGATATTTGGAAACAAACTCGAAGGGTTTGTCGTCAACTGATTAGTCTCATGAGACCTACCGATGCATCGGGGGGCTATAGCGGGCCCCACCCACCGCTGAAATTTCAAATCATTAATTATAAATAGATTTAATACATGTAAAATCATCATTCTAAATATCCGTATAGTGTAGAGGAGAAGGATTTATCTATATTTTCACAATTAAAACAACATTCCAAAAAAACACCGTATGTAAAATTGGTTTACGTTTTAAAAAATAAACATATCCATGATATGATTATATGGATATTTATTAGAAATATAATTTTAAATTAAATTTGACCTAAAATGGGCAGTAGGAACACCACATACGGATTATTAGGTGCAAGATACAATGTAATTCACAATGAAATGGAAGTTGAGGAAAAGTCCCTTACCACAATGTAATCAGTCGAATCATATGACCAAAACATAATAGTCATCAAATGAATCGTTGAATAACATGAATATAAATCTAATAATGATATTATATATGAAATGTCAGTACATATATACAATATAAGACAAATAAGTGGCAAATAGTAGAAATCTCACAGAATTAAAAGTGAGATTAGAAACCCAATACCTTATGCTCGAGTGTGCTCTTCGTTTGTTTCGATGACCAGATTAATAAAATTTTTCTTCATTAATTAATAATTCCAGAACCTCCTATAAATGTAATTTATTTATTATAACCTTATTAGGTTCATTCAGGTCCCTTTTTATGGGTTTAAAAGGATCAATTTTATTGTTTTGGAAGCATTTTCTTCATTTGTTTTCATGATTCGTTTACTTGTGTTCATGAATTTAATTTGGTTTAAAATGTGGTTAAACATAAATAATTGTTAATATATATTATTATTTAAATTAATGATATATAAATGATATTTTAATGATTCTGGGTTATATACTTGAGGAAGAATCATTAATTAAAAGTTATTGATAAAGGCTTGGATTTTGCTTGGCGGTTTCACGCACAATAAACCTGTTTCTTTATTATTAATAAATATTATGATTGTGTAGGGATATCATAAAAATAATGAGATTGAATACATATATAATAATTTTTTTCCACCATATAAAAGTTTTTATGACCAGAATTGAAGATGGTAACAAAAATTGAGAACATGTTGTCCTTGAATGTGATAAATTAACACATCTCGGACGGTGTTTTCATTTTTTAGTATAAGAATAGGGGAAGGAGATATGATGATGGTATATTCCATTAGAATAATAAAAGTCCAGTTTTTTAAGGAACTGTAATTATCATAGTATTTGGATTAATGGATATGAGGAAATAAGTTTAAAAGAAATGAACTCAAATAGGTGAAAATTGACAAATCTCTCACGAAAATTCGGGAGACTAACAGCATAACATAAAATTTCATAAAATAGATTGATGAGGGAAATGGGTTATCTCAAAACAATTACATAAAATGGAAATAAAGGGGAATTTTTTATATCATATCCCAAAATAATCCAATTGAAAATATAAGACAAAACATAAAATGAAAGCTATAAGAAAAGAGAAGGGTGGTTGATTCTGTTACCTTGTAGAATAACTCCACAAACATGAAGGTTGGGACCTTGGGGTTTTGAGGACACCTTGGGAGGACTTCTACGTAGGTAATAATATCATATCTTCTAGGAAAATGAGTTTGGAATGAATTAAAATGGTGGGGGTGAGTGAGTATTTATTGTAATTAAGAGGGAGTTTTTTATTAATTAAAAGGGACACCTCATTAGTGGTTTTTCCAAAATAATGGGATTGTCCGTGGTATTTTCCCAAGGTTTTAACCACATGAGACACATCATGTAATATGTTACTATACATAAGTCGTCCAAACTTTTATATTTAATTATTTCATCATTATGATGTCATTATACTACCAAAAAATCAAAACTGTATTATTATTATTCACAAAAAAATCAAGTATTTTAAAAATTTCCATAAAATTCACCTAAAACATTTTTCGACGCGTAGAATTAAATGATTAAATACATTTTTTGAAAATAATTTTCTATTTAATTTTAATTTAATTTTCAAATAAAATCATATTTTATTCATAAATAACAATTTTAATGATATAATTAGTTTTATATCGCATTGATAAATTACATAAGTTCTTATAATATTATTACCATAAGAAAATAAAATTTTATCAATATTAACTTTTCATAAGGGTCATATTAATATTCATATTAATAATCATAATGGTATTTTACTATTCATCATTAAATCATGTCGGTTCTATTATAATCCAAATGACTTATTGGTCCCAACTATAGATGACCGTTTTTCAAAATTAAAAACATAAGAGTGAAAAATGTTTGTTTAATGGCTAGGTCATGTCAATCTCTTATATAATCAAGTGTTGTTTCAAAATAACACCATGATTTATGAAATATAGGTTATTAATATAATGTATTTTGGAGAAGAAAACCATAAAATGCTTGGGGTGTTATATTATTCCCTTCTTTATAAATGTCATCATTGAAATTTTATGTGTAAAGCCCCCCTAAAATATTTTGGTGGTTCTTCTTCATAACATCATCAGGTTACCATGTTTCTTCCTCTATATTTTGGTTTGTCCAAAGAACCTTTACCAGAAAAGTTGTCCCATTTCTCAATACCTGCTCCCTTGTGTCACAAATCTTGATAGGCTCTTCATAGTAAGAACAATCAGGTTCTAGTTCTATTTCTTCATAGGTGAGTACATGAATTGGGTATGACATGTATTTCTTCAACAATGACACATGAAACACATCATGGACTTTGGAGAGACATGGAGACATTTCTAAATGGTATGATATAGCTCTAATTCTTTTTAGAATTTCAAATGGTCTGATGTACCTGGGGATCAGTTACCCTTTCTTACCAAACCTTAATACACCCTTCCATGGAGATACGATCAATAAAGACATGATCTCCCACATGGAATTACAAATCCTTTCTCCAGTATTCAGCATTACTCTATATCCTATATTGGGATTCTTTAATATGGGTGTGGATTGTCTTCACCTTTGTCATGGTCTCTTTAATCTGTTCTGGGACTATATATTTCCTCTCACTAATATCATCCCATCAAGTTGGATTTCGACATCTTTTTCCATATAATACTTCATATGGAGCCATTTTAATACTAGAATAGAAACTATTGTTATAGGAAAATTACACTAAGGTAAATTATTGATCCCATATATCTTTAAAGTCAAGAGATCATCATCTCAACATGTCTTCATGTTTTTGAATGGTCCTTTCAGACTGCCCGTCGGTTTGGGGTGATAAGTAGTACTCATATGAAGCTCTGTATTCAATTCCTTCTTGAGACATTTCTAGAATTCTGATGTAAACTGGGGATCTCAATCAGACACAATCGATATAGGTGCACTATAAAGTCTTACAAATTAATTAATATAATGTCTTTCCAAGTTCGCAAGTGGTAAATAAGCTCTTATAGGAAGGAAGTGTTCTTCTTCTGCTAGACGATCAATAATTACCCATATTGCATCGTTCCTCCTAGGTGTCCTCAACAGTCCAATGAAAAAACCCATCATAATGTTATCCCACTTCCACATAGGTATTGGTAGAGGTTGCATCACTCCTCTAGGATGTTGTCTCTCTCACTTAACTTGTTGACAAACAAGAAACCTTAAGACGTAGTCAACAATTTCTCGCTTCATATTATCCCACCAAAAATATTCATTCATATCTCTGTACATCTTTTTGCTACCCGAGTGTATAGATAAATTTGAGCTATGTGTATCGTCTAATAGTTCCCTTTTTTAGCTTAGTTTCTGATGGGGTGTATAACATCTAACCAAAAATCAGAACTCCTTCCTCATATATGAAGTCTTCCAATCTCCCATCCTTAATAGAAATAATTTTCTTGTGTAGATTTTCATCATCAGATTGAGGGATTTTTGTCATCTCTAGTAAATATTGTTTAGAAATAATTTGAAAGAGTAAAGATATTTACCCTTTCTTAACAATTACCATTTCAATCTTTAGTATATCTATGAATATACGATCTCTCTAAATCTTCATTTGAGTTAGAAGTCCATGATCATTCCTAGTTAATGCATCTTCCATCTTATTTTCCCTTCCTAGGTGGTAGTGTACTAAACAATTGTAATCATTGACTAACTCAAGACATCTCCTTTGCCACATTTTGAGTTCCTTTTGTGTGAAATTGTTTTTCACACTCTTGTGATCTGTGTATATCTCACATTTTTTACCGTAATGATAATGTCTCCATATTTTTAGAGAATAGATTAGTGTTGCTAACTCAAGATCATGTGTTAGGATATTTTTCTCATGTGTGTTCAACTTCCTTGATGCATAAGAAACAACTTTACCTTTTTTCATAAAGATGCAACCCATCCCATTCGTCGATGCATCACTATATATTAAAGATCCATAACATCAAAATGGAAGAGGCAAAATTGGAGAATTGACCAATAATCTTTTCTATTTTTCGAATCATTCTGTACATTATTTTTTCCATGCAAACATACCTCCTTTACATGTCATCTTGGTTATTGGGTTTGTAATTTGGGGAAAATTCTGAAGAAAACACTGATAGTAACCTGCAAAGCCAATAAAAATACTTACCTAAATTATTTATATTGGTGTGGGAAAATCTTGGATTGCCTTTGTTTTTACATGATCAACTAGGATTCCATCCTTGGAGACAATATGTCCTACAAAAGAAACTAATTGAAGCTAGAATTCTCACTTGCTAAACATCCAATATAATTAATTAATTCTATGAGTTTTCAGAATAATCAGTAAGTGGTCCTCATGGTCTTCATAGATTTTTTAGTATACCTAGATGTCATTGATGAATATGACAACAATTTTATCAAGTTATTCCATGAAAACACAAATCATTAAATCCATGAAAACATAGTGTGAATTAGTAAGTCCAATAGGCATCAATTTAAACTCGTAATGTGCATAACTGGTTCGAAATGCTATCTTCATAATATCTTCCCTCCTCGCACGAAACTGAGGATATCCGGATTAAAGGTCAATATTCGAAAATTATTTTTCTCAATGATGTAAATCAAATAAATCATCAATTTGAGGTAGGGGAAACTTATTCTATATTGAAATATCATTTATTTCCCTGTAATAAATGCATAACCTAGTAGATCCATCTTTCTTCTTGACAAACAAGATTAGGGCTCCCCCTGGAGAAACAGTAGGTTGAATAAATCCTTTGTCACTCAACTCCTCTAGTTGTTTCTTTATCTCCACTTACTCCAAAGTGGCCATTATATATGGGGTCTTTGATATATTTCATTCACTAGGAATTAGGTCCATGGAAAACTCAATATCCCATTTTGGAGGATGTCCAGGTAAGTCCTCCAGAAATAAATCAATGTATTATTTCAACATATAAACATCTTCAATTTGATGATTTCATTTTTCTCCCATAGACATTGGGTTCTCCTCCTCTCCAAGAATTACATTCAATAGAGCTATTGGTGGTGGGTCTAGATAAGAATTACATGGAAATGTGTCTTCTCTAAAGATAAGAGATTCTACACCATTTTAAAAAATCATATCTTCATTTTTCTTGCAATAAATATTCGCATCATATATTGATAGCCAATTCATACTGTGAATTATATCAAAATTACTAATTGGATTGATGTTATGGTTAGAAAATAAAGCACGTTTATGTGTCATGAGGGGGACTAGTTAACATGCATTTCTTGCATTGATGAATCCCCTGCGAGTTTTGACTGATAACTCGTGTATTAAATCAAATCGGACATATCTAATTTTCATAGAAAACATGGAAGATATAAATGGATGTGATGATCTATAATTAAATAATATGTTGGCTGTGTTTGAGGAAACAATTAAAGTACCTTCCACTACATCATTAAGAACTTCAACATCCACGGTTGTAATCGTATAATCTCTCCCTTGCACTCTTGGCCTTTTCTTAGGCATGTTTCCTTGGACCTTAGGATACTCATTTTTATAGTGTCCCATATCTCTAAAATATTATCATTGAACATCATCAAATTGTTTCTCCCCCTTGCATTCATTTTATAGATGACCCTTTTCTACAAACATATAGAAGATGCCCATAACAATCCTGAATTTCCAGATATGATAATTTCCACAGTTCTCACATAATGGGAATTTCTTCATTCCCTTATTCTTCTTTGGAGCTTCAACATTCCCTTGGTTATTAGAGTACTGATTTTTTATCTTTGTTTCCCCATAAAAAATTGATCAATCAAATTTCTTCCCTATTTGGATGTCACATGAAACAATTTCATTATATGAAGAATATGTTTGAGAATCCAATTCCCTTCAAAGACATGTCTTAACACCTTCAATGAAAATATAAATCTTTTCTGCCAAGTCATATACGAAATCTATGGCATACCTAGCTAGCCTTCTGATGGTAGCCCCATTCTACAACATTGTCTTCTTCCATTTACATTAATCTAAGGAATTTCCTCTAAATTTCGGTTCGTTTCTCACGAGAGAAATATTTTTCAAAGAATATTTCCTTAAAAGTACTCTATTCCATATGTTCTATTCCTTCTTCCTCTATCATATTCTGAATCAAGGAACCCCATTGATCAGCATCTCCCTTGAGGCAATATACTATCAGTACCAACTATTCATTTTCATTCAATCTTAATGCCATAAATATCTTTTCAAGGGACCTGATCCATAGCTCATTAAGAACAATATTAGTAGTCCCACGAAAATATGGGGGCTTCTACCGCATGAAATGTTCCAACACAGGCATGGAATGGTTATTCGTTACAACATGAGTATGTTGTCCCAATATGGCCATGATCTGATCTTCTCCAACATTGAATGTGTTGACTTTCTCAGTGGGTAGATGACTACATTTTCAATGAGTATTGATTCCCCTTATTCTATTAGACATAATTTCTAAATAATGGCATACACTATATTAGGTTATGGATATTAAATTAAAAATTAGTTAACATAGATTGAAATTCAATGCATAACTAATCTCATAAACATGGCTTCTCTGAGAAAAATTTACATTAGAACCCTTTATAATGGCTTGAAAAGAAAATGTGAATTATCCAATGTATATCCTTGGAGACTGTCAATACCAAGAGTGACGAAAGTCCCATTGTTATGTACCAGGATACCTCAGGTCATGCCCGAAACTCCTTAATAGAATTTTTTACTCCTAGGTACATTGTGCCAGAGCCACCTCTACCTATTTGTATCTAGACAAGGATGTACATGATATATAATTCAAATAATATATATCCTAACAAAATACTATGATTTTCTTGTACGTTTATCTTCAAATACTACCTTAGGGATTTGTTTCCTACTATAAATTTCCTACTCAAGTTTCCATGTTTTCTACTAATGTTCTGTTGATACCAACTGTAACGCCCCGACCCCTATAAACCAGAGCCAGTGCATTACTAATTACATTGGAATGATTATACGGAATTATAATCTCAAAGGAATGACTAGTTTAATAGTCCTAAAGAAAATATATACATATATGTAACTCAAATTACATTGGAAAGGGTTCTAAAATAAAATATATAATAAAAACTAAAAACTGGATCCAGAGGAACTCAATAAATTATATCCTCTTCATCACCTGATGAAGGTAAAAAAATGAAAGGGGTGAGATCAAATGCTTAGTAAGGGTTAAAAATAGGAGAAGCATGAAATAAAAAATAAGTGAATCATAAACTGCTTGACATAATCAATATGTCATGGTGAATAAATGAAAAACTCACGCAATTAATTAATTGAGAATGAAACTGCTTCCATAGATTTTGTCATATTGAAAACCTCATTAATTGTAATAACTGATAATGAATAAAGATAATTTTTATTAACTGGAAGTCTTGTATTTGAAACATGATACCATACTACCGTTAAAATGGTTTCTTTCTATGGGTAGATACCCGTCTGATTTTTGGAAACAACCTCTAAGGGTTTGCCGCAAACTGATTTGTCTCATGAGACTTACTGATGCTTCAAGGGACTATAGAGGTCCACACACACCACTTAAATTCCAAATAATTCTTTATAAATTGATTTAATACAAGTACAATTTTCCTTCTGAATATCTGTATTGTGTAGAGGATACATATTCATTAATATTTCCATAATTAAAACAACATTCCAAATAAACACTGTATGTAAAAATGTTATACTATTTAGACAATACACATATAGATGATATGAAAATATGGATATTTAATATAAATACAATTTTAAATGAAAATTGATCTCAAATGGTATGTACATACACCACATAAGTGTTATTAGGTGCGTGATACAATGTGAGTCACAGTGAAATGGAAGTTGAGGCATAGTCCCTTACCACAATGTAATCAGTCGAATCATATGAACAAAACATAATAACCATAAAATGAATCATTGAATTCCATGAATATAAAGGGAATCATGATATTAAATATGAATTGGAAATACTCATATACCACATACCAGAAACAAGTGGTGAACAATGGTAATATCACGGAATTAAAAGTGAGATAAGAAACCCCTTACCTTATGCTTGTGTGTTATTCATCTGTTTTAATGACCTGAATAATAAAATATATACTAAATATTTAATATGTACAGAACATCATATACATTTAATTCATTTAGTATAACTTTATTAGGTTCATTCATGACCCTTTTTATGGTTTTAAGAGGATCAATTTTATTGTTTTGAAGCATTTTCTTCTTTGGTTTTCATGATTCATTTACTTGTATTCATGAAAGAAATTATGTTTTAAATGTGGTAAAAAATACATAATTTTTAATATATATTATTAGTGATATTAAATATATATAAATGATCTTATAATAATTCTTATTTATATACTTGAGGATGAATCATTAGTTAAAAGTTATTGATAAACGCTTAGATTTAGAATGGCGGTTTTGTGCACAATGAACATGTTTTGTATTATAAGTCCATATTATGAGTGTGTAGGGATTAAAGAACATTAATGATATGAAATAAATATATTATGATCTGGTAAAACCATAAAAATGGTTCCATGACTAGAATTGAAGATATTAACAAAAATTGAGAATATGTTGTCCTTGAATGTGATAAATTAATAAATCTTGGACGGTGTTTACATTTTTTTGTATAAGAGGAGGGGGAAAGAGAGATTATGATGAAATATTCCATTATAATAATATAATTATAGTTAATTTAAGTTAATGGATTTATCATATAATTTGTATCAAGGGACATGAAGAAAGAAGTATAAAAGAAAGGAACTCAAATATAGGAAAATTGGGAAATATCTCAAGAAATTTCAGCAGCATAACAGCGTCAAATAATATTTCATAAAACAGTTTGATAGGAGAAAGGAATTATCTAATTACTCTTACATAAAATGGATATAAATTGGAATATGTAATGACATAACCCAACATAATCTAGTTTAACATAAAAGTGAAAACATAAAATGGAAGCTTTAAGAAAAGGGAAGGGTCGTTGATTCTCCTACCATATAGAGTAACTACCCAAACATGAAGGTTGGGACCTTGGGGTTTTTAGGACTCCTTGATAGTACTCCTATGGGGAAAATAATACTAGAGAATCATTGATAATGTTTTTGGAATGAATGAAAATGTAGGGGGTGAGTGTGTATTTACATTAATTAAGAGGGAGTTTTTTTATTAATTAAAAGGGACACCTCTTTAGTGGTTTTTGAAAAACCATGGGCTTTCCCATGGTATTTGCCCATCTTTTTAGCCACTTGGAACACCTCATGTCATATTATACTATACACAAGTCAACCAGAATTTTATATTTAATTATTATCTCATTTTGGTGTCATTATACTACCGAAAACTCAAAACTGTATTTTTACTATCCACAAAAATTCATGTATTTTAAATAAATCACAAAAAATAACCCATACAATTTTTCAATGTGTAGAATTCGAAAATGAACTCCATTTTTCAGAAATTATTTTCTAAGTATTTTTAATTTTATTTTTTAATAAAATAATAATTTATTCAAAAATAACAATTTTGAAATAATAATTTTTTTTATATCACATTGAAAAATTACTTAAGATCTTATAATATTATTACATTAAAAAATAAAATATTATCATTTTTTAATATTCATAAAGGTCATATTACTATTCATAAGGGTATGTTACTATTCATCAAAAAATCAAGTTGGTTCTATCAGACTGTAAATGACTTACTGGTCACTACTACAGATGGCCTTTTTTTGAATTTGAAAACATAGAATTGAAAAATTTATGTTTAATGGATATGTCATGGATATATCCTAAATAACAAAGTGCTTTTTCAAAGGATCGCCGTTCTTTTTGAAATATAGACTATGAATTTAATGTATTTAAGAGAAGCATAAAATAAAATGTTTGGGATGTTATATGTAGGGACAATCCCATATGCAAAAAATTAATTTCCATAAACCATTTAGGACATGAAAAAATATAAGGACTTACTAACTTAGTTACAATGATTATTTAAGGAAAGGGTTGATGTCTGAGTTGAATTTCATGATCGAATATGCAATTCCTTGAGAAAGAAACTTGGGTTTTAATTTCCTCTCCTTATGGTAAACCTAGTGGAATCAATGACACATCATTACAATTAGTATTAGATGGGATATTTAAGATAGATGTTCTAAATAAAGAAAAAAAACAATAAAAGAGATAGGTAGGGAGAGATAAGTTAGAGTCGGAGAGGTGCGAGGGACTCCTGGTAGGATCACATGATCCACAATTTCCATTTCATTCAATTATTATTAATATTATCCATTTCCCATTTTATTTTAAAAAAAATATAATATTTACTATTATACATACAATGGTTTGAGTTCGTGCACCCCCACCCCCCTCTTTTACACACCACACCCATTTTTTAATGATTCAATTTAATATTTTCCTTCCTCTCTCATCATAATGCCAAGCACCACTATTGGTTATTTTGGTGGCATTATTTTTCTAAAAACCTCTCTAATAATATAATTAATCATTTATAAAACATATTTTATTTCTTTTTAATATATATATACATATACAGACACATTATATATATAAACACCCACCTACTTATACATATATACACCCATAAACAGACATAAATTTATCCATTTAACCCATATAGACACACATTATATATAGACACACACCCATATATTCATATATACACCCTCACATGTATATATATTTACATATATATATATCCCATATATATAATATTAATATATATTCATGCCAATATTATTTTAAAAATTTAATATTAATAATAATAATAACCATTATGTTTTATTGTCATTATTAAATATCATTCATAATTACACGAATAAACAAGTTAATAAAATCGTCCATTATATAATAACAGTAGATTAATCCATTTATACTAATAAAAAAATTTCATTTATTTAGCACAACTAATAACATCATTATTTTTACGTAACCACCTAGAAAATATTCACCCTAGGAAAAATGTTTCTCATCAATTAATTTAAATTAAAATTTATTAACTACACATTCATACTTCCATGTTTCTTCAACGAAAAAAATAATAATAATAATAATTATTACGTAATTGTTATTAATATTTTTAACTACCCAGTATAAATTCAAATACTTATTACTTTTTATTAGTTCAAAAAAATCAAAAAAAATTGATTAATTTGATCATATTCATATATTAATATGGAGGAACAGGAGTGAACCCTACTGGAACCTCCTAGTGACCAAGTGTTCTAGGATCATCCGAGAAGACTCAAATTATACTCTTATGTATCTAATCATCTAAAAATGAGATGGTATTTTATGAAATTGAAAGATTGTAATAGATATACACTTTTTTGTCTTCAATCAAATGTGGGATTTACAGGCAGATCCTTTTCTTTTATTAACGATTGGACTCTACAAAGGGATACTAGGAAAGTCACCATCTCACACGTCTCATTCGCTGAGGGCGTGATTTCAGAATGGATGAAGCTATGTAGAAGCAATTTCAAAATGAGTATTTCGTTGTCTAATGGTATGAAACCTTGGATAGTCTTGAATCTATTTTTAGACTCTCTTTATTTTGTGTATTTGATGATTTCAAATGTATCTAGACTAGAAAAGGATTTTTTTGCTTCTAATTTCCCCCTCTGCTGAGTTGAAATGAAGATCTTGGTGTTTCATTTATATCAACCTTAGACATGGAATTCAACAAATATACCCTTAATCTTTGAATTCAACCTTATAAGATTTTAATGTAACTTGTGCTCATGTATGGGTAAAGATACATTGTCTTAACTGGGTCATTTGGCACCCTAAGATCTTGTTTGACATTGCATCTGCTCGAGGAGTTCCAATTAGTATGGATACTGCTACAAAATATTTTATCTATGGGTACTTTGCTCAGATTCTAGAAGAGATTGACATGATTGATACTCTTATTGACAAAGTTGTGATGTCAACACCACTAGAAGATGTCTACTTAATTATTGAATATGAAAAGATTATTCCATTCTGTGTAATTTTTGGAATCCTTGGACATATGAAATATTACTAAAAAAAGGATTATGTTTCTGAAAATATTTATTCAAGAGTTTAGGAAAATCTTCAATGTCGCATAAATAAGAATCATTCTCCAACTCAATGCCCTAAAGTAAAAATACTGACTGTTGTCACACCCATAATAGAGAATGAGAATGTGAAACATGGGGAACCCCTTCAAGAGAAGATGATTTCAGTCTATTGTGAATCTACACCAAGAAAATAGATGTGTTCCAAATCAAATTTTTCTCCTTAGGTTGTTTCCCTTCCAATGGATTCCTCTAAGCCCGAAGTGGTTTGGGATGATTTCATTGATGAGGAACGTGTTCTTATTTTAGTTGTCTCCATTAAAGATGCTTGGTACAATGGACATGTAGATGGTAAAACTATGGATATATTTGTTGATATCCAGGATGAGAAATAAAAATATACTAAGAATTATGTGGATAAAAACTTGTGGTGGGTGGGAATGTAGGATCATTACAAGTTCAAAAAATGTATGTCCGAAATGGAAGCTACCATCTCAACAAAATCTATTCCCATAGGTTCTATTAAATCCTCTTTTGATAGTGGAAAGAATATGAATCCTTATATCCTACTATGTCTCATGAAAATTAGGTATCTTTACATCATAATAGAATACTAATTATGAAATATATTAGTGTTAGGAATGAGAATGAAATCTCTATTTCTAATGAGGTCGACGAAATTGTGCATATTAAGGGCTCAAGGCTGTTAGAAAAAAACTATATAGTTCCAAGGAAGATGTAGAAAAATGATAGGTCTACACATATATCTTAAGATAAAACCAATCATAGAATATGGATGCCAGTAGGGGACCCTGAACCAATGGAAGTATCCAAAGAGGCACCATTGGATTCATATGCCGAGGTGATAAAAAATAATGCAGCTATTTCTGTTCATCTAAATGGTGACACTAAAAGATTCTATTTGAAAACCATCGAAGAATGGGAGGATTATGAAATGATTTCAAGCTCTAATAATGGTTTAAATACTATATCAAAGGATGTCACTCTTTTGGTTACATGTGCATAAAGGGTTAAGAATACTGGAAAGGGATTCAGTGTATCTTCAAGCATAACTACTTGTATTTAGTCTAAATAGAATGTTAGAATAAAAAATAACATTGATATACTAGAATCTGGTAACAGTGAAGAGGAATCAATAGGAAATGATCATGTGTGTGTTTTTAATGAATATATGGTGACCAGTGATGAAGAATTCTTGGATGATGGTGATGTGCCATCGACACATATCAAAACATAAAGAATAGGATGACATACTCGAGGTTGGGGTGGACGTGTTACTCATTAACGCATGAGTTAGAGTGCTCAAGATCATTTATCACTATTGAATCTTATTCTATATACCATTTTTCTGTGAAACTTTTATGTTTTTCATGTACCTCATTGTCTCTTTTTTCATCAAATAAAGGGGATCTCCTGCTTCATGTTTTTATAAAAAAATATATTATACCTTTTAAAATAATATATTAAACCAAAAAATATAAACTAATTATATGGGTCACTATACTATCCCCACCATGAATATTCTCATCCTCAATAAGAATGCTAGATCATGGAGTCACTATTCCTTACTGCAGTAGTTTCTATTTTAAAATTACAACATTATTTTCAAAAAACAAAAATGGAAATTAGTTCATTCTATTTCAATTTGAACTAATTCAAACCACCAATTATAAAAAGTGATAACTATATCCAAATTATTTACTAACTCCAATTTATAAAATCCTTATATGAATATGATAGACATCTACAAATTATTTATAACAACACATATACCCTCAATAATATAATACAACACACTCAAATAGAATAATTATACAAATAAATTACCAATACACTAATCACAATTTGAACATGCATTTAATTATTTGGAATCTATCAAATAGAAGTTATAGATATATATAGAATGTGAAACTATAATCCAAGAATGATTCATTAATGCACACTAAAACAAATTAATAACATATCAACATCATGTGAATCACCTAAGGGGAATTGAGTCAACCATTACTGCAAAACATAAATTCTAATTTTATTGAAACTCAGAGTCCGAATTTTTAACACATATTAAGAACATACATTGTTCTCCAACCCACATACCAATAATCTAATCTCATTCCTATTAGTATCCCAAATAAAAGAAAGGGGAAAAACATGTTATCAAATCCTAGAGCCTCGAATGCCATTTTAAAACATCCTGACCCATACCACTTGGCCTGAGCCGAAATTCCACAATAACACTTTCATATCTCTCTCTATAGAAGAGGCTTATGACTAGAAACAAGGGTTTAAGGTCACTAGTGGGGAGAAAATACCCTCAGTATCATGTCTTATAATAAATAAAAAATTTAAAAATATATTAAAAATATTATTTTCTTCTAGAATCTATAAAAATGATAAACATGAAAAAATAACCAAACTATACAAGGATCCAAAAGGAAAGGATAAATCATGTAATAAACGCAGTGGTTCAAATCATTTTCAAACTCCATCTAGTAATATCTTCACCTTATTGATACACCAGGTCAAGTTTTCTCCACAAGGCCATTTCCCGTCATGAGATTCCTAGTCATTAAATTTACTGACATGCTGAAATATTTGAGTTGTGTGTGAGTACCTGAAATATTATGACACCGAAAAATACCCTTAATAATAGTCCACAAAATATAGATCTGAAATCCATGAACATAAATAAATTAAATACTTAAAAAATATTCCATAAAATTATAAGAAATATATAGTGTCCATAGAGACCAACTCTACCTACATTGGCACTTTGCTAGATGGAACGATACATTCTCTGGCACCATGATTTTTGGACAATAATTATCCACATCTGACACATCCCCCTCCTCAATGGGATTGTTCACAAAAAAAGTGACACATCATTTATAAAGGGTATCCCTTGCACAATATGTCCAATATATCTCACATCACATTCATATGGGGATATTACATAGGAAACCAGCTATATCAATTTCATAGAAAAATATAGTACATGAAAAAATTTAATCAATATGACAGATCAATATCATGCCAATCGAGAAGTATATTCATATAAATAACCCATATAAAAGAAATATACTCCCATGTGATGGAAAAACTGACACACAAAACTCATGTGAGGAAGAATATGAAATATGTATCAGGGGATTTGCATTCATGCTAATCAATCATACCAATAACTAGGTTAATCTATGCTCTAAAGTCAATGGTTTCCTTGAGATACACACAGACATAAAAAATATTGTCAATAACCCATATATAAAACATGATATTGTTACATTATTTCTACCTTACAGAAAATGATTATTGAGGGTTTTTATTGAATTCCATGTATAATTTCATGACTGAACCCCGCTTCCTTTAGGAACAAACCCATGTTTTTTATTATTCACGTCACGAAAAACCTAACAACATCGATGTGTCCTCAATCTGATTATTATCCGATAAGATAATAAAGTGATATGTAACGCCCTGAGACTTGAAAATATTTTCATTTTTGAATAAATATAATTTTGGTAATTTATTTATTTTTAGGAAACACCATTTTAAGCTTACAGTACTCACTATAATTAGTTGTCTTGAATTACAGGAAAGGCCCATTTTTAATGAACAACTATATAATAATAAAATATTACTATAATATATAACATTGATATTAAATTATATGTAATGAATAGTATTAACAAAATTTTATATTTTATATATTATAGATAACTTTAACATTCATCTTATTAAATTCAAAGACATGATATAAGAACAAATTAAATTTTTCATAAAAAAAGAAGTATTTTTTATGAAAATGCAGCTATTCCACATTCTAATGGAACTACCAATTTTATTATTTATTATTACAGTTTAATATATTTTATTTCAAAAAATTAACATATTATTTGTATGATGTATATAAAAATTTAATTTCGTGTACTTTTTTATATGTTTCTAATATTTTAAAAATTTTGATGAATAGTAAAAAATATACTAAATTATAATTGAAAAAAACAATTTTTTATCAGAGTAAATTATTAAGATATATTAAATTATTGAATGGTTTTAATTTTGAATAGAATTTATTTTTATAATTTAACATAATGATTTCATTGGAATTAAGATTACCATGAATTTGGATATAAAAATATTTCAATATTTTCTAATGTTTTAACTTTTCAAAAGCAATTTTCATTCCAACAACGAGATTACTAATAAAATAATTACATCAACTTATGTGTTTGAAATTTATAAAAATTGATACCATATTCATAATCATTGGTTCCAAATTATGTTAATTGGTTACTTTTTTGGAAATTATGAATAGTAATGTTAATAGTTTTTTATAACCACGGTTAAGAGTAAATCGAGTAATTAAATATAAAAATAATATTATAAATTACCCTAAAACCTGTAAATATTATATTGGATGACTAAATTATACACTTTTCATATTTTTTTCTAAATAGAATCATTTTATGGAAAATTCTCCATTAATATGACATTAATTTTATAAAAATCAACGAATGTGACAAAATTTCACAATATCATTTTATATAAGTAAATTAATTTTATTATTGGGATAACCAAGATACAAAATCAATTATAGATAGACTATGTAAATATAATATTATTAATGAAATCATATAATTTTTTTTAGAGATTCAATAATTACCATTAACAATGACTCCATTGTGACGTAGAAGTTATTTTATTTATAGAAATACCAAATCAATGATATAGAAAATATTATAATAAATATAATTTGAGAGAATTAATGTAATCCAAAGAATTTATGGATGCATTTTACATGTTATTTATTGTTCAAAATATTTTTTTGATGATATCTTAAATTAATGATAATTTAAAAAATTATACTAATGAATACTGTTAATATTTTCACTATTTAAATTTTAAAATAAATAATATTTTCTTTACTTATATTAATTTCATAAAATCTAAACATTTTCGAATGAATTATAATGAAGCTAAATATGTCAAGAATGGTCCATTTCGGTGTCCTTTGACATTATAGAGTGACTATATTAACCATTAGTAATAAAAAGACATATTTCCATGGTAAGATTTAAAATAATTATTTAAGGATAAAAAAAATATATGGTTTAAAATAAAACAAAAACATGTTCAAAAAAATTACTGGATAAAAAATATTAAATAATGATCACATTATGTTCTATTTTGAGTTATTTAATGGAAACTTGTACATGAAAATAAATTATATATTATTTAAATCCAAGATAGTTACAAAATATCACTATCTTGTATTTTAATATCTTTTATGTGTACACATTGAGAAAAAATTAAGCTATGATCGAATATAAATTTGTCCTTTTATAAAAATAAAATTATATTCAATTAAATTTATAATTTTAATTTTTAAAACTTATATAATTATTTTAGAATTCACTTAAATTCTAAAACATTATCTATTTAATTAACAGAAAAATCAATAAATGATTATAATAACGATATTTTTTATTTAAATTTTCAATTAGTTATTATGTATAAAAAATTTCATAGATATATATGATTTATTATAGATGTGTGAAATATTTATATTACAATTTTCACTTTGACTTATTTTATTTTCAGTCACATTTGATGAATAATATTAAATTTAAAAATAATAATATCTTATTGAATTAATTAATTATTAAATTATTTGGAAATCACAAAAATGTTAAATAATCAAAATGGGATATGATATGGTCGAATATGTATTCTAATTTTCATTTATGGGCCATTTGAAATTATTTAGATCTAGAATAGTCTTATTATATTTTAATATTTTGAGGGTGTCCTAAAGTACCCCTCTCCTCTCTTATAAAAAAAAATCCCCTCCCATAATTCCTTACACATACTATAACCTTCTAACATGACAAAACCATAGACAATTATATTATAAACATTCTAATTTAACTTCTTCAGGCCCTATAATTCCAAAAAAAATCCTTTGTGTCCTTAATTGGAGATCCAAAGGAAGTCCAACGAATTAGAGGTAATTTCTTTACCAATTAAATTAAATTTATTTTTTCATTCTACATCCTATTCCTATGTTTAATCAAAAATTAATTAATAAATATAATATATTCCACATTATAATATTTATTATTTTTATCTAGAAACCTTATACCTACTTTTATACAACCTATGAATAATAATATCATCTTGTGTGTGTCCGTATGACTTACCATCTACATGTAGTGGTGTACCTTGTTATTCAACAATAACTTATTTGGATATATATATTGATGAGGTTAATTGGAGAAAATAATTAATATAAGATGATAATTATTATATATAATTAAAATACCATCCAATTCCTTACAATTTAACCATTAAGTGAATGATACTATCACCCGTTTGTATGTACGACCTACCGTCTCCATGACACGGTGAGATTCATTCTCCATGCCATCCATTCAATAATGATTATAAAAATTATTTGATGAGTAAAAATAATAAATATTAACTTAATATCCTTTTCATATGAGTAAAATAAATCCCATGCATAAAAAATGACTTACACAAGAAAACATGCATGAGAAAATGAAGTAGTTAACACCCAAAACAATGGTAATACTAAAATATTATTATTTAAATGATATAATTGGATAATATATGAAATCATAAATATGGATATAGTTATTGTATTATTTAATGAAATAAATTAACCAATATACAAGAGGTTAACACACCCTATTCTAATTAAAATTACAAGGTAAGGGTTAATTTCAAAATCTCATTTTTAACTAATATTGTTTATACGTATCTATTGGGACATATTTATCATCCATTTCCATGTTTCTTAAAGTTTGTTTCAGAATATTATCAAAAATTGATTAAAGTCATTTTTACCCCTGTTTTACTTTTTATAAAATGTTTTCAAAACAATATTTCCATCATTTTCTAAATGAGGTAATTTATGACATATTCGATAAATTAAAGAAAGAATGTTTTTAAACTTATACAAGGTGAGTGGATATATTCCACTTCTATGAATCCATAACATTTTGATTAATCCCTTACAATATTACAAGTTTATTTTTTAAATATCTGTTTTCATTTATAACTAATTTTCTTTTTAATGAATTTAATGTGAAAGTCGATATCTCTATCAAAGGGTTTTAATGATTTTATTTTATGACTTTCATCAATGTCAACACCCTTTGTTGGATTTTATAAATCATTAAGGTTAACGTATTATGTAAAAAATTTCTATATTTTTTTGAATGTTTTATGATGTGTTTGAATATGGATGTTCTAATTTTATACCATTGATATTTCATAGTTACTGTATTAACATTGATATATTAGTTTTAGTAAGAATGTTTATGTTATGCTTCACCCTATTTATTTGAGCAATGAATTTGACTTAGTAAGTGATGGGAAAGGCCCTCTATAGCTCTTATATGAATTAGTGGGTCTCATGAGATAGACTAGTGTCTTGGAACAGGGCTAGGATGGTATAGTAATGGTCTTGGCATGAGGCCTTGATAGTTTGGTTATGATGGCCGACATTTTTCTTTTCCACATTCTAAGATTATTTATTTGATATTACATATGATTATTCAACTTGTAGAATATAAATGGGTTTATTTAAATGGAATTATTTCATTTATTCCTTCCATTTTATGCTAAATATAGTGTTTCAAAAGGATTTTTTTTAGTTTTATACATTTCTGTAATTTTATATTGTTATTTATGATGGCTTCTTCTATATTGTTTTTCCATACTGAGCATCTGAGCTCACCCCTTTCTTATGTTTCTTTTTCCACAAGATGAAAAGAATTATAATATGATTGAATGAGGGATTGTCTAATAGATAAAAGAGTTTTCAAATGGGATAATATGTTGATTTTCATTTAAATATATAAAGTAAAACATAGGTCTGTATCAAGTATTTTTAAGGCTACTTATTTGAGTGGTCCTTCAGGATTTGATTTCTGGTTATCATGACAATGTAACATAAAACAATGCACCAACTCTAGGAAACTAGGGTTGGGGTATTACAAGATATTTTAAGAATATAATTAAAATCATAAAAATAGTAGAGGGTTGGATGGAGAGAGAGATAGAGAAGTATGAGTGGGAGAGGCATGAGGGACTCTGACTAGGCATACGAGATCCCCATTTTCCATTTTTTTTAATTATTATCATTTTTTCCAGTTTTATTTATGAAATTTCATAATATTTATTACTTTACCCATAAATGTTAGAATTCATGTGCCCCTCATTTACAATCCACTTTAATTGTTTTTAATTATTTCATTTAATAGTCTTATTTTATCTCTCATCATAACGCCTTGCTCCACCCATTGGTTTTTTCATGGGATTATTTTTCTTTAAACCACTATAAAATTAAATATAATCATTAATTAAATATATTTCAATTCATAAATATATGTATATATATGAATTATATATATTTTGACACACATACCCATCTATAGATATATACACCCATATACGTACAAACACATATATATTTACATTGAACCCATATATATACACATTATATATATTCACACATATATATGAATATATACACCCACAAATATATATATATATATATATATATAATTATCCCATATATATACACATTACATTCATAAACAAGCAAATATTATTTTCCCAATTTTATAACAATAATTTTAACAAAAATATTTTATTATAATTAATAAATAATTATCATAATTACCACCATAAAAAAGTTAATGAAAACTCCCCTTAAATACTGAAAGTATATTAATATGGGTATATTCGTCATGGAATTTTATTTATTTAGCACAAGTAAAAATATAATATTTCTTAACTAACATCCCAATAAACATTCATCGATGGTGAAACATCACTCATCAATAAATTGATTTAAAAAATATAGAGTTTCACATTAATATCTCAATTTTTTCATAAAAAAATTACAATAATAATAAATTTATTATTATTTTTATTTACCAAATAGAAAACTAGTTTGAAATTTCATTTTACAAGTTCAAACAATTCAAATTAATAATATAAATTCCATTACAATCATATATTCTTCCTTTAAAATAAACACATTGAATAGAATATATAGAATCTAACGGCATGGTTCATTACATATTTACTAATTTTAGTAATCAATACTTGAATGATATTAATACATTTTATGAAAATAATTATTTAAAAGTAATAAATTTAATAAAACTGTATAATTTATAAAAACAATATCATTATAATAGTAAGTATTTTCACAAATTGATTAGTGTCATTTTATTCTATTCTAAAATCAATTTTTAGATAAAATAAATTATTTATAATTTAAAAAAATATATTTTCTCAACATAAAAAAACATTATTCAAATCACATATATGTTTTTAATTTTTATTTAGTAACATTTTTACTGATTGTTTTCCCAATGAATTTATACCCCTTTATAATGGTCAAATAATGACCATATAACCCCATTACATTCTGTAAAATCATTTAAATATAAATTCATTAATAAAATTTTCACTACTATATTATTTATTTAGTATTTTATAAAAACTTATATCCCCTATATTTTTTTTGATTTTTCTAATAATTATTCTTAAGTGTGAGGATGATTAATGAGATTTCATACCTATAAATATAATATTATTTTATGTTAATTGTCCCATTTTAATATATTCATTATTATCGGATGTAATTATCCATGTTATATAATAATCCATGATGTGTATTACATGGTTTCATTTAATTTTATTGTAATATACAATTATGATTAAATAATGTCATGTTAATTTGATTCGTATGTCATATGATTTATTTTCCACAGAGGTCTCTATTCATTATAACGAATAAAACAAGTAACATAGGGAAAATGTATTTTTAAATCCAAGGAATCAAAATTTATGAAATAAATTCAAGTAATTTGTAATAGTAATATGGTGATATGCAAGATTGGTTATAATGATTCACAACCTATATAAGATTACAATTTATGTTATGTAATAGTAACATGATATTTCATAGGACATATAAGATTCTTCAAAGTTTCCAAGTAAGAACACAAGTGTGTTTTCTTATGGGATTTGAAATTTAAATGTTATTATTTTTATTTTTCATGATACAAATATTGAGATTGAATTTTATAATCCATGATTCATGTTTTTAGTGATTATAATATCCTCAAGGGAATATTTCACCATGAATGTCTTCTATTTACCATAATTATACTAGAATGAATATGAGGAATATTATATAAAAAATATACGGGTAATCATATTAAATGTTTTTATATATTTTCATGAATATTTAAGTTATAGGAAATTTTGTATATTTTGTACATCGTATTTATTAATTTATTTTTAAATTCATAATTGACTGATAATAAATTAGTATTTGAAGAAAAAATATCATTAAATTATTTAATTATTAAAAATGGAATTTATTCATTTGATCAATATTTTAAAAACTAAAGAATGAAATAATTTAAATGAAATATTTGATAATATTTATCATTGATTAAGGATGGATAATGATATTCCATTTCTTACTGAACGTTCTCGATATAGATTTTATAAAAGAAGTGGAGAGACTGAATTCATTGTTAATATTCTAAAGGATCAAGATAATAGATTTTTATTGGTTTTGAATGAGATGGGATTGTATTTAACATAATTTATACTTTAGACCCCATTGTAATGTGGTTTTATCTCGTACACGGAATATTTAAGAGACTTTGTTTTTAAAAATTATCCATTTGGGTTAATGATGATACCATTATTTATTGTAATTTCTAATTATATTACTGATAGTCATGTGTCTTAGACTTAATTTCACACACTATGTAATGTTAATATAAATCATTTCCTATATTTTTAATATTCAATAATTATATTATATATATACTAACTATATGAATATTTAGTTATCATCCAATCCAAATGGGAAATGTTTTGTTCTTAATAAATTATATTACATATATCATACAGTTTTATATAAATGGTTGATTGAAAATTTTGATAAAATTATTTTTATAAAATTAGTTTGATTTTTAAATTCTTCATATAAAAATTATCTTAGTGTGGATTTTTAGAATTCTTTTTTGAAAGCTTAATTTTTCAATGAATAGATAAAAGTAATAATTTTTTTTGGAATTTGTATTTTAGTTTCTTGTATTAAAAATGTATATTTATATTTGTGATTATTTATAAAATTTAATTATTTTTTTACTGAATAAATCCAATTATGGTCTTTGTAATTAAATCAATACATTAATTTTTTAAGAAAATTATACATAAAAAGAATTTTTCTAAATAAATGTTATCATCATATTTTGCTTATTTAATTTAAAATTAAATTATGCCACTTTTAGAAATTTAGTAATACAAACTTTTTTTCATATCTGTAATTAGGACGTAAAAATATGATAAATATGTCCCTCTTCTTTTGGTTAATATGAATAGTAGGCATATTTATTTTCTATTATCATTATAATGGTAAAATGAGTTGATTGGGGTCAAAACTAATGTTATATGGGATAAATTGTATTATAATAATTTCCTATATTTTATTTTATTAGTACATTTTATCCATGAACGTTCAAAATTTGAGAATATGACCATTTTTAGCATTTTTTTAATTTTACATTTATAATACTTATGAAAAGCATAATGTCAAAAATTTAACAATATTTCTTTCAGTAACATTAATTTTTTTTAATATTGATAAAACCCCGTTATTTTTCTTTTATAAATTATTATTTGAAATATTAATGGATTTATTTCACTATGGTAATTTATTTTTAATTTTAAAAAATTAAATTTTTGTCTTAAATGCTAACGCAACACCAACACGTTGCCTGTGCATGCAAAAGAAAAATAAAAAAATGATCTTAAAAAATCTAAATGTAATTTTCTTGGTGATTTATAGTGTCTCAAATATTTTATAGATAAATAAAACATATTAGGTATGCTTTAATGGTTCATATTTTATCTCTTTTCAATATTTTTTTTCAAAGTCAATGTAGATGAATAGTTCAAAAATTAAAATTGATGATATTTAAAAAAATATATTTTATTAAATTATTAAAAGTACCTTATTAAAATAAGAGCATGATATATGGTTTGGAATATCATTTTTGGTCCATTTATTAGCCACTTTTCCTTTTATAGTAACATCAATGACCCCTAAACTGTAGATATCTTTGATTTCGTTGTATTTTCCAAAGGGTTAACGGGGGGTTAAAAGAAATAGATAAAGGTGAAAATATCAACTAATACTGTCAAAAAATTTATATGAGAGGATTTAGACATATAATTATCTTATATTAAAAATATATTAATTTGGATATATTTTCCCTTGATATTTTAATTATGTTAATTTATTTAATTATTAAATTCTAATAGTTTCCCACCCCTCACTTATATACAGGATCCTCCTATCCTCCCTTAAATACACCTTTTGTGCACAATAGATCTGAAAATTCCTTTAAAAATAAAATCTTTACATTCTAATACAATGATTAGATTCCCTATTTTTATCACAAAACTATCCTAGGAAGTCATTATGTATAAACCTAAAGTGGTTGTTTGAAGAAGATGTATAGTTCTTAACCAAGTGTTTTTGTTTTATTTTGACTACTATTTGAATAAAAGATTATTAAACCGTTATTAATTAATATAAAAAATATATTTCACTTAAAAAGGTATTATTATGTTAATGGAATAACATATATCCATCCATTATTCAATCATATGGAAAATTATTCCATCATTCATGTATACAGAGACTACCAACTAACGAACATATATAATTTTTTCTAGAATTTCCACTGATAAATAGATTTAAATATGTAGTTAAAGAATTTATAAAATATTAATGACATAATTAAAATTCAATAAATATTATATATTATCTATTTTTTACCTTTACATCCTTTGATAAATGAAAACGTTGTTTGTTTATATGTGTAGACTACCACCTCCATGAAGTGTTGTGTTTTTTTTCATGGATGAATCATAAGGATTCTACATATTAGGAAATATAAATAATAATTTCATATTTTTGATATAATAATAATTTAGGATATTTAATATAGTACTTACCACTATTAAACCATGTTCAATGAAAAATTACAAGGTTTCTCAGGCGTATATAAACCTACAATCTCCTTGATTTTAAAGTAATTCATATTTTAGAACCATATTTTAGGGTTGTACAAAAATTATAATAATTTATAAAATTTATTATTATTTCAAAATTATCAATTGGGATGTGATTTAATAAAGACATCACTTACCATTGCTGACTTACCAAAGTCATTTTAGACATAAGAGTTAAATGTCATCAAAACAGCTGACATTAACATAATTTATTAACTGATTATATATAACATGGTAATATATAAAATATAATTTATAATAAAAATGAATATATTCATTAATAAAGTTATAAATTAATATCTATTTACTATTCATGAAGATAATAAATTTACATGATGATTCATACTCGAGTGAAGAGACAGTTTTCTTAAAAAACCCAGTGTAAATATTTTTATGATTTATTTTTGAAACATTTTTCTTCCATGTACATATTATTCAATTATTTTTTAGGTGTATTTATATAGAAAATAATAAATTTTGGTTGATGTTTTATGCCACTTTATTTTATTTCAATGGTTTTGAAAATAAATATTTTTATATATATTGTACAAAACATTTGGAAAAAAGGAAAAAATTAATGTTATATTTTAACATATACGTTGTGAATTATATTCCCCAAAACATAATAATTATTTAATGTTTGGATACGTTTATAATTATTCATGTTTTATTTAAATAATAACCCTCATTCATTATGTTCTAGTAATTTTGAAATGAAAAAGTTTTAAAATGGAATGGATATTTCAAATTCAAAAAATGTTTTTATAATGGTTGAAAATAATAACTTTATAAGATATTTCATGTATTTTGATTATGTTATGGTTATTCGTATTTTATTATAATGAAAATTTATAATATTGAAAACTAATTATGGGTTGTTCTATTATAATCCTTTCACAAGTGGGTTTTTTGTAATCTAAGGATAGGTGTTTCCATTATAAAACATGGATGGGGGGGTTCAATTTTAAAACATAGATGGGTATTTCCATTATTATCCTGTAACGAGTGAGTCTGATATAACTCTCCTATGTATTCGGTATATATAAGAGTGATATAAAAATTATGTCATAAGTTACCTTTATATTTTATCTATTCTTGTTATGGTATTTTATGGAAGTGTTTAATTTCCTAAATTATGCTAGTGATCTTATGATTAAATGAAGGTATATTTTACTTCTTCATAGTGAAATTTACATATTTTTTGAAATAAATTTCATATGAAATTCATAATTATAATGTGTCATTTATGTGTTTTATTTTTCCTATAATGTTTCTTAGGAATGTTTTTATGAAACGTTTTGGGTAGATAAAATGATTTTTTGGGTGAGAAAAATTTTATTTTTAGTTCAATTTTGTTAGGAAAAAGTCTCATTTCATATAATAAATATTGTAATGACATGTTTCATTATATATTTCATTCTTTTTATATTTCTCTAATTGGTATTTTTGGTCACATCCCACACATTGAAATGTTTTTTCATATGGTTTTTATAATTAGTATCGTCAAAGATGACATTATGATGAAAATTATGACGATCTGTCATCAAAACATAACTTATTATATATTAAATGTTTTTTATTTAGGTGAAATATGATATTGAGTGAAGGTATCCACCTTATGATCTATAATTTATTTATGTATGGGTGATGAACTGATTCTATAACACTGTAAACCATAATAAACCCCTAATTTTTAGAGATTTAATTATTGACTTAAAATCAAGATTTTGTAATTTTTTATGGCTAGGTCCTTAGAGTTGGTATCAATTGAAGGGATTTTAAAATTTTATATATTTTGGTAATGTAATTAAATAAACCTTAGAGATTATATTTTATGGATATAATTATATATAATTTAATGATTACAATGTTCTTCATCTAACCCATATATGTTTAGAATGGTTTTCTACATTAGAAAAAACGATGTACAAGTATGAAGGCAGTCAAGGGACAGTATCCTTCCAAATAGGTAGTTGATAATGGATGTAATTTTAACTAAGAAGATTGTTAATATGATAGATTAGTTGAACAAATATATAAATTTGGGTGGAATCCATGATATAAAAATTGCATATCCATCACGGAGGAACATGTTTACTGTGGTGTATTCTCTATGATAGACACCACACTCATTCATTAAATATTCTAGCTTAGTGATAGTTGAGGGATGGATTAAATCACTAGAAATTTCATTTAAATTCATCCTTTATTTATATAATGAAAAGATATCTCATGTTATTTTACATTTTTTGGTGAATCCAGTCAATGGAAGTCAATGTTTATGAATTCCAGAGAAAGATAAGATATTGACATCATTGAATGAGATACATTTAAAAATATTTCACTTCGGAAATATTTTCTACTGTTTTTCGATATAGGATGGAAATTCAACTCTTGTAATCAAGGTATATGGAATAACATTCATTGGATACATTTAGAAAATACTTCACTAGATTATTAAGGTACACACATGATTTTTTTGAAAATATTGATTGTAATTTTAATCAATTTCACACGGGATTGATGCCATTATATAGAATTCCATTTTATCCCAAAATATTTAAAAGTTATAAGAAACCTGTTCAATGTGATTAGATGGTAAAAATTTACTTTTATAATGATTATTTCTTCTATTAAAAAAGTTAAAAAATGCCAATATAGTAGGCAGTGATAAATAATCAACTTTGAAAACTAAATGTATAAAAATTTAGAATTCATTTTCTGATTGTTGTGGTAAAAAAGAATACCAGGGAATATCTTATTCAATTTTTAATGTCCTTATAATATGAATAGTTTTAGAATATGTATCATGATTGCAAAAAAATGAAATTGTATTTGTTATACCAATATTTATAAATAGGAAATAATGTTTTTTAAATGTAATGATATGGATCATTATAAGGATGCAAGTATAATGAAGGATAAAAATGATAGGAAGAACAAGTCTATTCTAACATGGGTGTGTTGAAATAATTTTTAACTTATTCAAAATATCTGGGTCCATTATATGAATTGGTAACATGTATAATAATTGTTTATTTAGATAATGATAAATTATTTTATTATTATGGGTGTACATATTCATTCTTTTCTAACAAATGTGATAATAAAAAGACAATATCACCTCAATAAATGAATTCAAGACTTTTGGTAAGGGAACGTAGGTGTAGTAATATGGAAACAGGAAATTAAATTGACATTTTTATATTAATCCATATAAGGCATTTCTCTGCATACATTGTTCTCTTTCAAATTACATAATTTTATATAATCTGGGTTATATATTGTCATTATATTTATGATTTGATGATATATTAAAGTCCAAAATAAGTAATTTTCTGAAATAAAATTCATTTTGAATATAATAATGGATTAATTACATTTATAACATATCATGAAGCTAAAAGGATGATAAATTACGGAAATTATGGTTATCAGTCTCATATTATCGAAAAAATTGCTCTTTTTAGTTTAATTATTAGTATATAATAAAATAATTTTTTCTAGATAAGTGGCCTTGTATAATACCAAATTAGGATGTCAAATTTACTATTTAATTAGTTCATACTAATAATATATTTTCAATACCTTTTTATTAAATAGATGAAGTAGATATTATGGAATTGTAAAAGTTATTGCATTTGATTATTAATAATAGTTTCATTCATACTAGCACATCACCATATGGTGATCCTTTTTTATTTGTTAACAATAAGGATAGTTGTCTAAGTCTCTTTATTTATTATATATGTTTGAATAATATTTTCATTAATAATAAGTATTAGTTTCCTCATATAAATGCCCTTTCTAATCAGCTCCATGGATATTAGAATTTTTCAACGATTGATTTAAGGGATGAGTTCCATTAGTTGAAGGTGAATAAGGATGAAACAATAAATATAATAATTCATAATAGCTATAGTCATTAGGAGTTTGTGTTTACCTCATTTGTGATAAAAAAAATGTTCGAGTTTTACTTATTGTTTTTAATGATATAGTCTTCCAAGAATATTTAGATGAGTTTCTATACATTCTTATTGATGATATTTTGGTTTATTCTAAATTTATGAGGATCATGAGAAGAATATGTGGATTTCAGCACAAAAATTGAAGGAAAATATTTTATATGGAAACATTATAAAATTTTATATTTTCCTATATAATATTTAATACAAAGGATATATTAAAATTAAATATTGAATAACTATTGATCTTACATAAACTAAATTGGTTTCTCTGTGGAAAACACCTTTAATTGGTACTAAGAGATATATTTTTCCTATGTTATTAAGTTATTTCCGTAATTGTTTTGAAATATATCATGGTTTTCTAACCCAGTAACCAAGTAAAGTCAAGATGTAGTTAGGATCATATTGAAAAGGAATATAATGAACATATCTAGAAATTGAAAAAATAATAGTTATTGCTCAAGTTTTAGCCTAACCATCCATAAAAGATAACGTTTTCTTCTATAGTGATGCCTCACTTAAGGGAATGTGTCTTATTTTAATGCAAGATGATCTTGTAATATATTATATAGCACATCAGCTAAAACTCTTGAGAAACATTTTCATAAACATGTCATTGACCTAATGGTTATGGTGTTTACATTAAAATTTTAGGAACATCATTTATATAGAGTATGATGTGAAATAAATATTAATTACAATATTTTGAAATATATATCAACTTTCAAATAGTTAAAAATGAGATTTAGAGGATGGATGGAATGGTTAAAGGATTGTGATTGAGAAATTAGTTACCATCAAGGTAAAGAAATAAAAGTAATTAATTATTTGAGATATAAAGAAAATGCTAAAATAAGCATTCTATATTTGGATAATGATCCTTTATTTAATGACTTTATGGATGTTGGATTATAAATTGTGTATGACTTAACTCCATATATTTTGTTTTAGGTGTTATTACAGTAATATTTTTCATATATGGTTTTTTAGCTCAGAAGAAAAATCATGTTTTCTTGGAAAATGAGGAATTGAGTAAGAAAGATAAGTTTCCTGAATTTAATACTTCTAAATAATGTGTTTTTAGACTCATAAAAATATATTGTGATTCTTATAAACCCCATTTTATAAAATTAGTATTGTGTGAGGCTTATATTTCACTATTTTATGTCCATCCAATATGCACAAAAACGTATGGAAACCATTGGAAACATTTATAATTTCAAGGAAGGTAGAAATATATTGAATATTTTACTATAAAATGCTTAAATTATCAATAGGTTAATGTTAAATTAAAATTATTTATGGGGATAATTTATAATTTTTTCCAATCAAGAATGGAAATGATAAAATTTAACTATGGATTTCATGTTGAGATTTCCAAACAATTTTTGAGGTAATAATTCAATTTGTGTGATTATGGATCAATAATTATATCATATAATTTTCTTCCCATTCGATATTATATGTAATTTGAATGAATTTTTTTACTTTATGTTTATTATATAATTATGATACTTTTAATAACTCACTCCATTGTTTTAGACAATGTTCCTAGGTTTTCATCAAATTATTTGAGATGTCGTTATAATTTTTTGGGTATGTAATTGCATTTTATTATATCTCTTCATCCTCAATATGATGGAAATTCAGAGAAAATGATTCTGAATTTAGAGGATATTCTTTGAGATTATTGAATAGATTTTTATGGATATTGGGATAAATATTTTTTTTTGTATGTGTTTTCAAATCATAGAGGTTTTCATTAAAAAATACACATGAAAACTATTGATAAATTATATGTAATGAAATGTTAAACTCAATTTTTTTATGATGAAGTCAAGGAAATAATGTTATTGGGACCATACTTGGTTGAATAAATGGTTAATAATTTGAAGATGTTTCAAAATGCCAAGCGGGCGACATAGATCATGCTGAAATGTTATGAAGATAACTGGAGGAATGATATTTCTTTTGAGGTGAGTGATCATGTTTTATATAAAGTATCTCTATGGATATTTTTTATTCATTTTGGTTGAAAATGGTTAATAAGTATGTGGTTCATTAAAAAATATGAAATATTGAAGAATTTTGGACAAGTTTCTTATCATTTTTTCATTCCATTAAGTTTATCTCATGTATATGATGTATATCATGATTCGTTGTTAGGAATATATGTTCTTGATGCACTTCATGTTTTGACCCCTAAAGAAGTTTAGTTGGAAGAAAAAAATTCATATGAAGAATAAAATGATAATTTATTGACCACAAAGATAAAGTGTTAAAGAATATTTGAATTCATCAGGTTATGTATTTGTGGAAAACTCTTATTTTTTATGAAGAAAAATGAGTATCTAAAATTGATATGATGAAGAAATAATACTATTTATTTAAGTAATTAATAAAATTTTGAGGGCTTAATTTTCTAAAGGGGAATAATATAAAAACCCATTTAATTTTAGAATAAATAAATTATATGAATTATTAATATTCTTTAATTAAATTTTATAGACATATATTCTCTATATAAATAATAAATAATTTTCAAGTAAAAATAGAAATAGTATTTTTACTAAATTTTTTTACATATATAATATATTATTATTTAAATGATTCATTTACAAATTTAGGAAATTTAATATTACAAAATAAATTAAATTTTGGAAATCAACATAGAAAAATTATCTTAGTGTGCATTTTCATTAATCTTGTGAAAAGATTTATTTTTCATTGAATTGTGTAAATTGATACATTTTATTGGAAACTATATTTTCATCTGAAATATTTAAATAATAAAATACTATTTGTGATTATTTTCAATGTTTTATTAATTCATTTTGATAAAAAAATATGCAATTATTATGTATATAATAAATTTTATTGTATAATATGTTATAAAAAATTATTCCTAAAAAAAAAATTTCATTTCCTTTTGTATAAAAAATATTATATTAAATCTGTCCGCCTAAATAAATTTAATTGTGAAAAAAAGATTCCATATTTTGAATTAGGAGGTCAAAATTTTGGTAATATTTCCATTTTATTATTTTCATTAATAATAGTAAACATAGTAAATTTGTTTATCAAAGTAAGGGTAAACTGGGTTATTTAGACTTTAGAACATATATATTAGGATTAAAATGTAAGAAAAACATGAATATATTTCATTGGATGATTGTATTACAGATGATCATCAAAACATTGATTTTATTTCTACTAGTTTTTATTTTATACTTTAGTAATATTTAAGTATATCACAAAATACAAAATCTCACTCTCTGGCATTTAATGTCAATAGTATTTTACGATAGGGATAAACAAAAAATATGTTCAGTTATAAATTTTTATTTGAAATATGAATTAATTTTTTATCGTCGTAATTTATTTTTATTTTTTTGTGATAAAATTAATTACCATAAATTCTTATGCAACACTAACACATTTCTTGGGAAAGTAGTAGAAAGATCACGTAAATGATTTTAAAAAATAAAAATTTTATTTTTTGGGTGAGTTATTCTGTCCCATGAAATATATAAGAGAATATTCCATATTAAGGATGTATTAAAGGTTTATATTCTAATTATTTTTCTTTCATGTTATTTTAGAATTCAATGTAAATGAATATTTTAAAGAACATAGTTAATGATATCTTATAATAAAAAATGTCAATTAAATGATATAAGATTTCAAAAAACTCTACATTAAACAAAGGTGAGTTTATATGGTTGAAAATATCAAATATGGTTTTGTATGGTAACATTATATTTTATAGTAACTTCCATTACCCTAATTATTAGAAAACATTAATATCGATGTAATTGTCAAAAGGGTGAAGGGGATGTCAAAATAAAGATATAAGTGTGAAAAATCAGCTAAACTTATCAAAAATTTATATTATTAACGAATTTAAACTAATACTCATAAAATATTATAAATATATGAATTTTTATAAATCATTTCACAAAAATGAATTTATATTCATTTAATAGTATAATAAATTCCAACAGTGCCCCACCCATCATATATTAAAGGGAGAATTATGTCCTCTTTTTCTCACACCTTTTAGGAACACTATATCTGAAAACACCTACCCAAATATCTCACTTACATCAATAAATATGTCCTAGACCCCCTTGATTGATCATAAAACAAACATTGGAAGTCATTAGGTGTAATCATAAATTGGTTTTCTGAATAAGAGGTGTAGTTCTTAATGAATAATTTTAATTTTATTTCTTCTTATATATCATTAAATATTAATAAACCATAATTAAATAATGAAAATAATTATCTTAAATATAATTAAATTTTATTATGTTAATATCATAACCTAATTTCATAACCTTTTACCACAAAGGGTAAATGAAACCATCGTTCATGTGTTTGGTGGACTACTACCTCATGAACAGATGTAATTCATTTTCTCTCAATGTCTCCACCATATAATAATAATTAAGAATTATATATATATAAGTTATTAATTAAATAAATAAAAAGTTTATAGATATTATATAATCTGTCTTCTTACTTTTCGGTCCATTGAAAAATGATAACTTCGTTTATGTGTACTTGTGGACTGCCAACCTACAAGGTGATGTGATTAATTTTTCATGGAAAATCACATTGATACTATATATATGTGAATTTATAGAACCATTATAATATTTATAATATAATCATATTTATGTAAATATAAAATAATACAAACATTCTATCCATCATGTTTTTTGTAAAAAGGAAATGTTACTTGATTTCTCCTTATTTTTAACGTAATTCATTTTTCCTAACAAAATGTTTTTGTCATCTCGATAATTTTAAGAAATGTAGAGATTGTTTTAATATTTTTATTATTATTAATTTTGATATGATTTAATAATGTCTTATTTTAATGTATCCACATTACCGAATAAATTTTTGACATATGAATAAAATATCGTCAAAACATCCAATGTGAAGTTAATTGACTAAGTAATTGAATATAAAATGGTTATAGACAAAATAAAAGGAATAATGGATATGAAAAAGGTTCCTAAAAAATAAAATAATTAACATAATTCTATTATACAAGAATATGGTAAATGTATGGGAAGAGTCTGACTCGTGGTAAGGGTCACTTTACTTAAAGAAACAACGTTTTATATATTTTCAATATTTATTTTCAAAATATTTTTACTCATTATAAATATTAAAAAAATTATTTTATTGATGTATTAATATGTATATGAATTAATTATTTTGGAAATTTCATTTCATTAAATGATTTTTAAGTTATTAATTTACATCTTTTATATAGAATGTTTCAAAAAATGGAAACATGAATGTTCTATTTTAACATATTTGACATCAATTGTTTTATCCAGATCCATAAATTTTATTTTATTGTTGGGTAACCATAAAATATATTTTTATTTATTCAAATAAAAACCATCCTTCAATAATTTTTTGTATTTTAATAATGTTTAAATTGAATAATTATTTTAGTAACTAGAAATGTTTTTCATATATGGGAAAAGAATATTTTTATGCAAGTTTCAATTTTTTATGATTATTTTATGGTATTGTGAATTATTTATTATGAAATTTGGATCCATTATAAACCAACTATTGGTTGATACATTATAATAATGGACATGTGGGTTTGTTAAAAACCACAAATTAGTTGTAACATTATATATAATTATTGGGTGACCTGATATAACTCTCTAATAAAATTTGTATTTGTACAGTGATTGTAAGAGTTATATTAAAATTATATCCCATTTAGATACATTATTTATATATTCTTGGTATAATTTTTTATGTAAACATTATGATTTCACAAATTAATATATTAATATTGTTTTTATATAAATTTATATGCATCTTCTAAAGGTTGAAATGCATAACATTGTTTTTTTATGATTTAATAAATTTTCAACACTTGAAAAGGAAACATTTACGAGTTCTATTTTTAGATTATGATAGATTATGAAATGTTTTTTGGAAATATTTATAAGTATTAATTGATTTATTGGGTTGTAAAATTTTATTTTGGAGAATAATATTTATTTTTAATAAAGAAACTTTTTATAAGAATTGATGGACCAAAAAGTTCCTTTCTTTATTTTCAAATTTTTAAATGTCCCTAATTATGCTTTTTCTGATCATCACACATTATAAAATAATTTTCATTAGTTTTTAAAAATTATTTTGGAAAATTATGAATTCCAGATGAAAATTATGTAGATATTTCATGAAAAGTAATCTTATGATATGTTATATGTTTTTATTGTGGGGAAATGGATACTAAGTTTATGATTCCACAATGTGATATAATATTGATTTATGTAAGGATGATGAAGTAATTATATAAAAATATAAACCATAAAGATAATAAACATGTAAGATATTTAATTATAGATATAAAACATAAGAATATGTAATGTTTTAATGTGTGGTACTTATAGTTAAATCAAACATAGGAAGGTCATTTTCTCCAATATTAAGGGTGGAAATTTTAGAATTCTTGTGTTCCATGAGTTCATTTTTTTATTCATACTTGTGAGTGAGAATTTTATTTTTTTGAGATGATTTTAAACCTAAACCCTCACATAGATTAATTTTAGAAGAGAATTGTAAAAAGTTAGTAACGTTTATTTATACATTTATTCTCTATATTACTATTCTGATCACATAGAAACTTCATATGTCCCATATAATATAATGGTATGGTTCTTTATCACATAATTATTATATTACAATATCTATATCTCTCATTGTAGGTATTTTTTCTATTTTGATGCATAAACTGGTCGAGTGACTCTAAGGATGGTTCATTTAATATAGAAAAATTCCATTATCTATGGAATAAGATAATCAATATGTATGGAACATTGGGATATGGAAGATAAATCAATTTCACAAAAAATTTAAAATATATAAATTATATCTTTGCGTGATAGAAGATAATTGATCAAACATTTTCTTTTTTTGGGCCCTATAAATCACATTTACTGTAATTTTAAAAACAGCCTTTAATTTTTTTATTAAAAATGGTTTGGGTCGAAGCCTTATTTTTTTTATTAAATAAAATTCCTCTTTTTTTATTGGGTAGAGGGGGACACATTACATATCTTGTTGGGTCTGGGGCATAGAATCCCCAATAAAATGCTTAGAAGCCCATTTTTTGGTCTAAAAGGCCTTTCAGTGAATAGTACTTCTATAGTATGTGTGCTACTACTGTACCACTACCAATAACTTCTTGCTACAGTGACTCTAGAGCTATACTGTCACCACTGCAATAGTTCTTACATTGTTACAGTACTTCTACAGTGCCCTCGTATAGTGCTGCTACAGTTCCCCCTAGAAAATTTTCTCTACTCATATTTTGATCCTGGGTTTTTTGGATGTCTAGCAGGTGTCTTCACAACTTGGGTATATGCATGTTGGCAAGAAAAAAACATTATACGACCATAGATAGTACCTGATTTATGATTCATGCCTTAGGAAAGTATTTATCAAACATTGAATTTTTAATTAGAGTTATTAGGAACATTGATACATACATATCACATAAATATTCAAAAACAAATATCTTTAAGGTGATTAAAAATACATAGGTGAACCTGGGTTATTTATTATATGGATGTCTTGTTTTTCTAGATGGCCCATAATCTCTAAAATTTTGGGTCATCAATTCCGTAAGGGTATGGGATAGTTTGGATACCCACAAGTATTCCTCCTACTTATCCTTATCAAGATGATATTGGTTGCATCCCTTTGAAGAAGGATGAAATGTTGAGGATATCATCATACATACATATAGGGTAATTACAGTAAATAATTTTTTCACTCCACCTTTTCATTTTCCAATATTTATAGTGATAAGGATATTGAATTCACATAATATGTGATTTTGAGGCAATAACCATGGGATCCAACAAATTCCATTTTAGAGAGGATACTAGTTGGGTCTTTATTTAAATTCATATACTCGTCCTAAGGTATACATACTATGTTAAATATTATACGGTGACAATAAATGTAGAACACATTCTAATCATCACCAAATTATAGGGTAGTTTAGATAAAAATACCCCCAACATAGTTAAATAAATTTCTAAATGGGATGATGTATTGGAAACCCTTTGAGTTTCTATAACTCACACCATAAAAATCTGCTGAATACTGGGAATAGATCATGTGCAATTACATGAAATCTATAATATGTCATGTGTAATTTAACAATTATTATTTTCTTTGATTATTTTGATTTATGAATCATAGGGATGGTGAAATATTTATCATATGGTAACCATTTTACTAAAGATTTATAGTTTCTCTTTTCCACTACCATATCACTTTGAGATTTCCTAAAATAGTGGATTTTTTTAATTCAATTATCAACATCATGCCTAAATTTGGTGAAATCACCAATGTTAACGATTTCATATGTTTCCTTGGGTGACTAATCTATGTGGGAGATAAATTTTTTTTTGATATGATTTCCCATATACATTAACAACAATAGGTCATGTGTGTGGGTAAATTGATAGTATTAAAAATTTAATGAAACAAATCTTAAAAACAATTGATACAATGTTTTTAGGCATTCATATACAAATTCATAATCCACCTATCATATAATATCAACTCCATGATAGTTTTGGATCATAATGATATTATACTTTCATTTTAATGGGAGTCACCACCCAAGTATTTCATCATTTTATCGAGGAGAGAGATATAACATTACTTCTATTTATTAAGGTAAAAAAACTAGTATAAATGTAACACCCCATGATTGCATAGTACAAAATCTCTTTAAATTAATATAATATCATATATTTCATGCGATGATGACTTGGCTTGTGTTATACTCAAGATTGAGTTTCTGCAAAACAACACATTAGTAGTATAATTGTTTAAATGATATATTTATTTATCAAATAAATATTATTATATGAATAGTAAATAAAATAAAATAAAAATGTTTTTATAATATTTTCACTTAATTAAAATATATTTATAATGAAATGTATGTGTTTTGTTAAAATAGTTATAGATTAAGAAAAATTATTTTCTTAAAAGAACTACTTTTTATATCCATTTTTGAACAATAATAAAATTAAATGTAGAGACTTATAAAAATTTAATTTGGTAAAATAGAAATAATTTTGGAATTTGGAACATATAAATTAGGTTAAGATAAATTTTTGGTATTTTTCTGCAAACCATCAATTTTTTATGAATAGTGAAAAATACTGAATAGTACATAACAACTAACTTTTTCATTTAAATAATTATTTTTTTGTCAAAATTGAGACATAATACATATATTAGTCTAATGTAATTCATTGGAATCATTTAATAATTAGATTAGATTTGTAAAATTTTAATGAAAATGTTAACTCCTTTTACCCCCTTCTTAGCACACTTGCAAATATACCAAAAATGTAATTTTACTTCTTCTATGATTTGAATTTAAAAAATCATACAGAAAATATTTTCATCAGTACGTAAAATGTGTTTCAATATGATGAATATATTTTTTGGGTGAATAGTAACTTTTGAATTTTATTTACCACATTTAAAAGTAAAATAGGTAACTAAAGGTAAAAATAATATTATAATAATATAATATTACACCAACACATGTCCTAATTATAGTGGATAACTGGTTTTTGACTAAATTAAAACTTAGGTAAAAAATATGATCCTTTTTTATTCACATGGGTTAAAATAAGACATTTATTATATTTTATTTAAAGAAAAGTTAAAAGTGTTCAATTAAAATTTTAATTTATAAACCATTTTAATATAGGGTTATACATAAGATAAATTCAAATATAAATATTCATTATAATGATAAAAGGATTTCATATATCATGGTATTTTATTTATAATTTTTATAGATTAAATATTTAAATGTATTAATGACACAATAAAGATGTAGTAATTACATTATTAAGGAAAGATTAAAACAAACGATATTATAAATATCAAAATATATTTAATTTGAATTTTTTGATACCATATGATAATTTATTGGATTAAATTTACTTATGAGGTATTCTTTAATGCAATTGTATCGATGGAAAGAAGTTTTTATGACATAAAAAACAATTACTAAATAGTGTCAAAATTCAAATAAAATAGTTCTTAAAAAATAATATTTTATTAAATGATATAAAAATCCTAAAAATCTATAGTTTGGAAAAATAAATATTATAGTTATTGAAATTTCATTAATGATCCTCTTTAGGTTCTCTTGGAATTGTATGGTTATGATGTTAACCATGTAGTAGAAAAATACAAGAGGATATGGTAAGAGTTGACATATTTTTAGAAAGGGTTACGTCTAACAAATAAGGTTACTTTTATGACCTAATCACGTCTAAAACAAATTTTTTGAGACATTTGTTACCCATACTCATAATAGATATGAAATAAATCAATTTGGAGCTACTATAATTTGAAAATTATTTTATAATAAATTATTATTTCAGGATTTTTCTAAAGTACCCCTCACCTGTCTTATAAAAGGGCGCCACCCACTCTCTTTAATTCAAACCTACAAAGCCATTTGTCTTAGACAACCCCTTCCCAAATATCCTCCAAAATACCCTCACATAATCCTACAGGACTTAATTTGAGCATAAATCCAACCTAATGAGCCCTTCTGTTCAAATAAAAATGAATCATCAGAAGAAGGGAAATTATTTTACCACCTCTTTCAAAGTTCTTTTATTCTTATGTTTCCTCTTTCTCCATTGTTTCAATACTAAATTAAAACATCTAGTACCTTATACATTCTAAGATGTTATTATAGTTATGGTATAACCATATTTTTATTCTATCAATCCTATTAATAACAATGTCACAATGTGTGCGTACATACGGCTTACCGGCTCCACGCTGTGGTGTAATGTTTTATTATACATTATATTATTTGGATAGATATAATTATGAGTAATATGTATAGAAATAAGGAATATAAAAGATAAATTTTTTATAATTAAAAAACCACACAATTTCATACCATTTTATCATTAAGGAAATGGCATCGTCGCTCATGCATATGTACGAATTACCGTCTCTACGAGGCGATGAGATTTATTTCCGTGTACACCATTCAAAAATGACTATAAAAATATATATTATTAATAAGTATGTATGTAATGGCCCGGACCCTCCTGGCCCATTACTTTGCCAAAAGTGAGGCTCCACCAAAACAGTGGCACCGTGGCGGTGGCACCGTGAGGGTGACGCTGTGACAGTGCCACCGTGACGGTGGCACCGTGTCCCCTCACCGAGTACCTGACTTTTCTGCTCCCGAAACATAAGTTTTGAAGTAAATTAATTTTTTGACTCCTTTTAAAACCATTTAAAGCCCATAATTAATTCCTAAAAATCCCGAGAGACCTCCGTGTGTAACTTCTCAACCGTGTGGTCATCCCATGACCCTCGCTCCTTACACGGTTTGGTGTTCTCATCTCAACCATCCGCGGCTCTTATTAACTAAGGGTTAGCCGTGGTTTATTCTTTCCTTGATTGCGGCTTCTCACAAACAGATTCTGGTGCATCACCTCGTTATCCGTGAAGTTCCGCCCCCGTCCAAAGCGTCGATCGTCGATCAGCATGTAGGGGTTTTCTCCTTCGCCTCTCTCTCTTGTGTATCATGTGGGGTGGGCGTGCTTTTGTTTCTGTAGAATTGGATAAACCAGACCTAAATAAAGATAATGAGCGAATCCTATAAAGAATGAAGGGGGGGGGGGCTGTGATCGTTGATGTTGTTTATATTATGATCATCTTTCTAAGTTGTGCTGGCTTACACCTTCTGAAAATCAAGGCCATTGGTGGTCGTTGTTTGTGCACTAATGAACCCCTCATGGTGTTTTAAATGGATTGTTCCTAGTTGTCAACTCCTGTTGTGAAAAGTAAATTGGTCAATCACGTATACCCGGCTGAATAAAATGAAAGCACCAGGATAAATCCCTTCTGTGCTAACCCCGGTCAAAACACGGAATTGAAATCATGGAGTGTGTTAAATCTTATAAATCTGAAAATACAGGCATGGCCCTGCTTAGTGTTGGTGGCAGTGGTTTGGTTGTTTTCTTTCGCGGATGATTGGTGGAAATGTGGGAGGGGATGGGATCCCCTGTTTTTTATACTCTTGCTGGTTTTTTGAAATTGGGGATGGGATCCCCTGTTGGTATGGATTCGGTGGTTGTGAGTTTTAAGACCGGGTGGGTACTTGTTTATATCACGAATTGAGGTGGGATCCTCTGTTGATGAGAAACCATTTTGGGGGACATGAGGTAGTGTCTCGAGGGTTTCTCTTTGGTTCTAGTACTTCGAGGGATCTCACTTATCCCCTTGATGTTGTGAATTTACAAGAGAACCGGGTGTGGATACTTAAATTGATGTTTGGATGGTTTCTTTTCCTTGGTTATGCTTATGGTGTTAGTTGCCCAGTAGTGAATAAACTTAATTGATCATTATTTCTGAACATGAAACCAAGAATGGGACAAATGGGTCTTGTTGGCAAGAGTTGTGACTCGGACTTGAGTGCTGTTGTGATCTGTAGGCTGTCTGAAGAAAAACCTAGCTTTGGGTGAGTTCTTGTTACCTATATATATACTTGTAGCTTTTTGTTTCTTATTCGCGCCCCACCCAAGTTGGGAACTTAGTGCCGAACACCCCCATTTCACGGGGGAGGGTGTTTTCCCCAACACTATTCTTAGTGGCTGGTTATTAGCTCCTTTTCTGCTCCCTTTCCCGGATAGCCCAAGTATCTTAGGGCATGCTTTGATGGCATGAGGTCCATTATTAGCCCAACAACCATTGGGCAGGGTAGTGTGGTGGTTGGCCAGGTGTGTGCGGCAGGCGGTTTCCCTAGTGTCTTCGGGATAAGGCCCAGGTGTCTTCAGGCGTGGTGGTGGTTGTTCTGGCCTAGGAGTTTGCAGGCGTGGTTACATGTGATAGTTGTGGCCCAGGTGTGTGCGGGCGGGTGTGGCAGTGGGACTGCAGTATGAATGGTGGGATTGGTCCGATGCGTAGTATGTCTCAATAACTAGTGGGAATGTGGCATAGGGTACCCAAACATCGATGTGCTCTTATTATATATATTACATGACTTTCATTATTTGGGGAGTGTTCCTTGGTGAGGCTTGTGTGGATAGTTTATGTTGATAGGTGTTTGGTTTACTCTTTTTCTCACAGGACCTTAGTACGTTCCCCCACTTGTGCATGAGAGTCTTCAGTTTTCTCTACTGAGTGTACTTGTATGCTCACCTTACGTATATAAAACTGCTTTCAGTTTTCCTGGAGGACTTCGGGGATCACACAGGACCATACTAGCTCGGACCTTTGGGGAAGTTTCAGTTGCTTCTTTTCTTCTTTGGTACTTAACTTGAAGTTACCTTTGTACTTTGTGGCTTTACTTTTGGAACATACATGTGGGAATGGTTTAATTTTGGCTTTACTTTTCTTTTACCTTGGTGTTGTTGAGTTTCATTATCTTATCTGTCGATCTTATAAAATAAAAAGGGGTAATGCCTTCCATTTGTGAGAAATTTCTATACCCTTGGTGCTAGTCACCACTCCGGGACCTATTGAAGGCGGCCTTCGGGGGGTCATTCTCCCACCTTCAACTTAAAGAAGGAAGGGCCTGACAATCTTCTTACCCTTCCCCCCTTTTGGTGAAGGCGGGTCGTGACAAAATGGTATCAGAGGTAATGGTTGAGAGCTAGGATGGAGTCTGGAGTTAGGCACAGTGAGAGTTGCATGGGATGGAAAGGCAACAGTGTTGGGTGACCTTGGTGCGTGAATTAGGCCAGGGAAGACCGACTCGGAAACGGGATTTTAGGGCCCCCCGTGATCCGATGCAAGGACTCTGGACCTACCAAACGACCAGGTGAGGCCATGCTGATTGCAGGGTAGAGACCCTAGGAAAGACACATGAATCATAATGACTTGTGTTCTCATGTTTCTGGGGGTGTTTTGGGAATTAAGAATAAATGAAAAGTTTAAGACGTTTTAAAGACAATATTATTCACTACTTGGGCTTAGGTATTCCTTTTTTACCTTGCAGTTATGTCACCTGGAAGGAGACCACGTGTGGTATAGGTGATCGAGGCCCAGGAGAATACTTTGGCCGATCGGCAGAGAGCTGATCGAGAAGAAGAGGATGACTAGGTGCAGAAGACTCTTCGGGCCTTCCAGCGACAGACCCTTGAGAAGTATGAGGGCAGCACCTTAGACATGAAGGCGGAAGGCTGGAATAGGATCTAGTGATAGCCTTCAGCCTAATTCGGGCCCCGACCGAGTACCGGGTTCCTCTGGCCGTCAGCCAAATGTGGGGAGCGGCGCGTCAGTGATGGACGCTTTACCTGGGGGTGAGGAGAGAGGCCGAGGCGGCTTGGGTGAATTTCGAGAGGGAGTTCCGGGTGGAATTCCTCTCTTCGACGATGATGGCGTAAAAGAGACAGGAGCTACTCTCCCTCCAATAGGGGATTATGTCCGTGAGGGAGCTAGGGATCAAGTTCAAGGACCTCCTACATTTTGCTCCGGACCTCTTTCCCGACGAGGAGTCTCGGGCAAGATGTTTGGAGGAGGCGCTCCGACCCTCCCTCCTGTATGTTGTTACCCCCATTACCCTGCCGACGTACATGGAGGTCCAGAAGAAGGCCGAAGTGGTGGAGATAATGCACGCTATAGGAGGTGTGTCACAAGAGGGGATCTAGCTAGGACCATCGAAGGGGAAGGCTGTTAGCACCAGACCTCCAGCATCAGGACCCTCCAGGTTCCGACCGGCAGGGAGCAGGCCGCAACAATTTCAGTTTCGATCCCCTGGTCCTCACCCTTTTCCTTCAGGCCCAGGACCGTGATGCTTCGTCTGTGGAAGCCCTGGAAATCTCCAGAGTCAGTGCCCAGACCGGGTACAGTACGGCGGTGGAGGACATCCCCAGTGCCCGCCCCAGCAGCAGCTTCCAGCATGGACCTTCCAGCAGCAGCAGCAGGGACAGCGAGCTCCCGCTCCTACGAGGGAATACGTAGGAGGAGGGGGCCAACCCCAGGTTGCTCCTTAGGGACCTCGACCGGGGCGTGGTCGGGGAGGTGGCTGGCAGCCGAGGGGCAGAGGAGCTGGGCGTGGACAGTTGAACGTCATAGAGGTAGCAGTTCCAGCAGGTCTGGAGGTTGTTCGAGGTACGATCAGTTTGTTTAGCACTCTTGCTTATGCCTTGTTCGATACCGGAACTTCGCACTACTTTGTTTCACCCAGTCATGCCCGTGCCTTGGGTCTAGATGACGAGAGACTTCTGGTGCCCTTGGTGTAAAGCACACCAATCGGAGGTCAGACCGACTTGTTGTTTGTTTGTAGAGGATGTAGACTGATGATAGGGCCACATTAGTCGGTTGTGGATCTTCTCCTGCTACAGATTCAGCCATACGATGTCATCCTAGGCATCAAATGGATATTTTCTGTGTGTTCCATCATCGACTGTTTCCAAAGAAGGGTTGTGTTCTCGGACTTGGGCGGCCGACGTGTTACCTTCACCGGCGAACGAAGCAGTCAGAAGGGCAGTAGGCGAGAGGAACCCCTCCTCTCCTTGTTGGTCGAGCTATCAGTAGAGTCAGTAGGTGTCGAAATGGTGGGGGTGCCAGAGGTTGTCCGTGATTTTATGGACATATTTCCTTTAGAGGTGACGACTCTACCTCCTCTACGTGATATCGAGTTCGGGATATACCTACAGCCCGACGCTCGTCCAATCTCGATGACTCCTTGCTGGGTCACACCTTTAGAGCTACGGGAGATGAGGATCCAGATTGACAATCTGATGAAGAGGGGTTATGTTCGCCCGAGTGCGTCGCTATGGGGAAATCCAGTCTTGTTCGTAAAGAAGGGAGATGGTGGTCTCAGGTTGTGGATAGACTACAGGAGGTTGAATCAGATGGCGATCAAGAATTGCTACCCTCTTCCGAGAATAGACGATCTTTTCAACCATCTGAAAGGAGAAGGATTGTTTTCAAAGATCGACCTATGGTCTGGGTACCACCAGCTGAGAGTGAAGGAGAGAGACATCCCGAAGATGACCTTTAGGAGCGGATATGGACAATTCGAGTTCTTAGTAATTCCCTTGGGTGTTACGAACGCCCCGACTGTGTTCATGGGGCTTATGAACTCCATCTTCTGGGAATACTTGGATCGGTTTGTGGTTGTCTTCATCGACGATATCCTGATCTATTCGAGGTCAGAAGAGGACCATTCAGAGCACCTAAGGATAGTTTTGGAGGTCCTCCGACATCATCAGCTCTATGGGATGTTGTCGAAATGCAAGTTCTGGACACGAGAAGTGCACTTCCTCGGGCATGTGGTGTCCGAGCGGGGGGTAGCGGTGGACCAATAAAAAGATGAGGCGGTTGTTTCTTGGGTAGCACCCAAGAATGTGCCAGAGGTCCGTAGTTTCCTTGGGCTTGCAGGTTACTATTAGAGGTTCGTACCCAACTTCTCCCGAGTAGCAGCCCCTTTGACAGCCCTTACCAAGAAAGACCAGTTTTTCGGGTGGAGTGAGTAGTGCGAGTCAGCCTTCAGCTATCTCAAAGAGAAGTTGGTTAGTGCCCCAGTGGTGAGATTACTATTAGAAGGGGTGGCTTACAAGGTGTTCTGTGATGCTTCAGGACAGGGCCAAGGATGTGTGTTGATGCAGTGACAAGGGTTGATCTCTTATGGGTCCATGCAGCTACACCCTCATGAGCGTAATTATGCCACCCACGACCTGGAGCTTATAGCGGTCATTTTTGCGCTAAAGTTATGGCGGAAGTACCTCATCGGAGAATGCTTTGTGGTCTTCACGAATCACAAAAGCTTGAGGTATATCTTCTCCCAGCGGGACATAAACTTGCGATAACGGAGATGGGTGGAGTTACTCCAGGATTACGACTTGGATATCTCTTATACTGAGGGAAAGGGCAATGTGGTGGCCGATGCCTTGAGCAGGAGGACGCAGAAGGATGTGGTCCGAGAGGTGGCAGATGACTGGAAGGCAATGGAGTAGTTGGCTGCCTTACTCCTGGATGCGAAGATGGATAGCGGTAGAGGTTGTCTATATCAGATGACAGTGCAGTCATCTCTGTTTCAACAAGTGGAGGAGTCTCAGTGGGGAGACCCAGAGTGATAAGTGATGCATGATCGAGTCAACCAGGAAATGCTCTGGAAGGATGGACAGAGGATGGTCAGAACCGAATTCTTTTCCAGGGAAGGTTGTTTGTTCCGGAGGCGATGCGTGGCAAGGTTCTCAGTGAGTTCCACAACTCACCCCTGTCGGTACACCCAGGAGTTTCCAAGATGTACCAGGGACTGAAGAGACAGTTTTGGTGGCCCGGAGTGAAGCGAGCAGTGGCAGAGTTTGTGGCCAAGTGCTTAATGTGCCAGCAAGTGAAGGTTGAACACCGAGTTCCAGGTGGCCTGCAACAGCCTCTAGTTGTCCCCGAGTGGAAGTGGGATGATAGCTCGATGGATTTCATCACGGGACTACCCAAGGTCCAAGGGGAATACGACGCCATCTGGGTGGTAGTGGATAGCTTTATGAAATCGTATCACTTTCAGGTGATCAAGGAGTCGAGTACTGTGGATGCTTTGGCACAAAAGTACGTGGATGAGGTGGTGCGGTTTAATGGAGTTCCGAGGTCTATAATCTCAGATAGGGATGCATGGTTTACCTCGAGAGTCTGGAGAGTATTGCAACATTCTTTTGGCACATAGTTACTCCATAGCACTGCTTTCCATCCCCAGACAGATGGACAAATAGTGTGCACCATCCAGACCTTGGAGGATATGCTGCGGGCATGTGTTCTGGACTTAGGAGGATCATGGGTGTGACACGTTCCCCTGGTAGAGTTCGCCTACAATAATAGATATCACTCTACCATCGGTATGGCCCTGTTTGAATCCTTTCACGGGAGGCCATGCCGTTCACCTATGTGTGTGGCTGAAGTGGGATAGGTAGGCATCCTTGGCCCGGAGGAAGTGTAGAGAACGACAGAGAATGTTCAGCTCATACGGTAATGGATGAAGGCGGCACAAGACCAACAGAAGTCGTATGCCGAGACCAGGAGGAGGCCCTTGGAGTTTGAGGTTGGAGACAACGTGTTCTTGAAGGCCTCCCATCGGCGTGGGTAGTGGAGGTTCGGCAAGGGGAGGAAGCTTTCTCCCAGGTTCATCGGACCCTTCGAAGTGTTGCGGCGGGTCGGTGAAGTGGCCTATCATCTAGCATTACCACCGCTACTACTGAGGATACATGATGTCTTTCATGTGTCCCAGCTCTGTTGGAATCTTCACGATGATTCACACGTCCTTGATTGGGGTGAGCTGGACATCGAGGACGACGTGAACTTTGTGGAGAGACCAGTGATGATCGAGGATCGCAAGGAGAAGGTGCTTCCTGGGTGAACCATTCCCTTGGTTCGTGTTTTGTGGAGACATGGTGGGATTGAGGAGAGTACGTGGGAGAGGGAAGCACAGATGCGTACCCAGTACCGCATGTTGTTTTGATTTTTGTTCCTCGTTGTACCTATTGTGGTAGAACGTTTTGTATTTTTGGCTATGGAATGTACTAGTTTTCTTTCCTCTGGATGTGTGTGAAAATCCTTTGCTATGGGGGAGGGGAGGACCTGACCCCTAATCAAGACACATTAAGGTGGATGTGATTAAACCCATGCAGGCGAGTCAGTGCTGCCCAAAGAGGATAATATCTTGACATGGGGGAGGAAACTCCCCCACCCACATGCCTGGGCAGTTTGGCATGGTATGTTGCTTGGTTCATGACATGGAAGTATTTTTAGTTAGCATGGGTTCACTTCTAGGAGGTATCTTTCAAGGTGGTTGTTTGGACCCTCTCTTTCCTTCTTGGTTTTTTTTTGATTCTCAAAGAAGAGAATCGTTTAAGAGGTATCTAATGTAATGGCCCAGACCCTCCTGGCACATTACTTTGCCAAACGTGAGGCTCCACCAAAACAGTGGCACTATGGCGGTGGCACCGTGAGGGTGACACCAGTCTCGGTGGTTGTTTGGACCCTCTCTTTCATTCTTGGTTTGTTTTGATTCTCGAGGACGAGAATCGTTTAAGAGGTATCTAATGTAATGGCTCGGACCCTCCTGGCCCATTACTTTGCCAAAATAGAGGCTCCAACAAAATAGTGGCACTATGGAGGTGGCACCGTGAGGGTGACACCGGTCTCGGTGGAGCTGTGACGGTGGAACCGTGACGGTGGCACCGTGAGGGTGACACCATGATGGTGGAACCATTTCCACTTGCCGAGTACCTGAATTTTCCACTCCCGCAACGTAATTTTTGACATAAATTAATTCTTTGACTCTTTTTAATACCATTTAAAGACCATAATTAATTCCTAAAAATCCCGAGAGACCTCCGTGTGTAACTGGTCAACTACGTGGTCAACCCATGACCCCCACTCCTTAAGCGGTTTGGCATTCTCATCTCAACCGTCTACGGCTCTTATAAACTAAGAGTTAGTCGTGGTTTCTTTTTTCCTCAGTTACGGCTTTTCACAAATAGCTTCTGGTGCATCGGGCGAGCTGCATCGTTTTCTGTGAAGTTCCGCCCCCGGCCTAACTGTCGATCATTGATCAGCAAGTAGGGGATTTATCCTTCGCCTCTCTCTTTTTTGTATCATACGGGGTGGGCGTGCTTTTTTTCTGTATAATTGGATAAACCAGACCTAAATAATGATAATGAGTGAATCCTATAAAGAATGAAGGGGGGGGGGGGTTGTGATCATTGATGTTGTTTATATTATGATCATGTTTATGAGATGTGCTGGCTTATGCCTTCTGAAAATCGAGGTCATTGGTGGTCGTTGTTTGTGCACTAATGAACCCCTCGTGGCGTTTTAAATGGCTTGTTACTAATTGTAAACTCCTGCTGTGAAAAGTAAATTGGCTAATCACGTATACCTGACTGAATAAATTGAAAGCACCAGGATAAATCCCTTCTGTGCTAACCCTTGTCAAAACACGGAAATGAAATCATGGAGTGTGTTAAATCTTATAAATATGAAAATACAAGCCTTGCCCTAATTAGTGTTGGTGGCAGTGGTTTGGTTGTTTTCTTTCGCGGCTGATTGGTGGAAATGTGGGAGGGGATGGGATCCCCTTTTTTTTACTCTCGGTGGTTGTGTGAAATTGGGGACGGGATCCCCTATTGGTATGGATTCGGTGGCTGTGAGTTTTAAGACCGGGTGAGTAGTTGTTTATATCACGAATTGGGGTGGGATCCTCTTTTGATGAGAAACCATTTCGGGGGACATGGAGTAGTGTCTCGAGGGTTTTTCTTTGGTTCCAGTACATCGAGGGATCTCACTTATCTCCTTGTTGTTGTGAAATTACAATAGAACCAGGTCTGGATACTTAAATTGATGTTTCGGTGGTTTCTTTTCCTTGGTTATGCTTATGGTGTTAGTTGCCCAGTAGTGCATAAACTTAACAGAACATTATTTCTGAACATGATACCAAGAATGGGACAAATGGGTTTTGTTGGTGAGAGTTGTGACTCGGACTTGAGTGTTGTTGTGATGTGTAGGCTGTCTGAAGAAAAACCTAGCTTTGGGTGAGTGCTTGTTACATATATATATATACTTGTAGCTTTGTGTTTCTTATTCGCGCCCCACCCAAGTTGAGAACTTAGTGCCGAACACCCCCATTTCATGGGTGCGGGAGTTTTTCCCAACACTATTCTTAATCGCTGGTTATTATCTCCTTTTCTGATCCCTTTCCAAGATATCCCAAGTATCTTCAGGCAGGCTGTGATGGCCTGAGGTCCATTATTAGCCCAAGAACCTTCGGGTGGGGTAGTGTGGTGGTTGGCTAGCTGTGTGCGGCCAGAGGTTTCCCAAGTGTCTTCGGGATGAGGCCTAGGTGTCTTCGGGTGTGGTGGTGGTTGTTCTGGCCTAGGTGTTTGCAGGCATGGTTACATGTGATAGTTGTGGCCTAGGTGTTTGTGGGCGGGATTCGGCAGTGGGACTGCATGTGGTTGTGGCCCAGGTGTGTGCAGGCAGGTGTGGCAGTGGGAATGCAGTGAGAATGACGGGATTGGTCCAATGCATAGGATGTCACAATAACTAGTGGGAAAGTGGCGCGGGGTACCCAAACATCGATGTGCTCTTATTATATATATTAATTGACTTGCGTTATTTGGGGAGTGTGCCTTGGTGATGCTTGGGTGGATAGTTTACCTTGATAGGTGTTTGGTTTACTCCTTTTCTCACAGAACCTTATTACTTTCCCCCACTTGTGCACGAGAGTCTTTGGTTTTCCCTACTGAGTGTACTTGTATGCTCACCCTACATATATAAAACTGATTTCAAGTTTCCAGGAGGACTTCAGGGATCACGCAGGACCGTACTAGCTCAGACCTTTGGGGAAGTTTCATATGGTGCTTTTTTTCATTGGTACTTACCTTGTAGTTACCTTTGTACTTTGTGGCTTTAATTTTGGAACATACATGTGGGAATTGTTTACTTTTGGCTTTACTTTTCTTTTACCTTGGTGTTGTTTAGTTTCATTATCTAATTTCTTGATCTTATAAAACAAAAGGGTGTAATTCCTTCCATTTGTGAGAAATTTCTATACCCTTGGTGCTAGTCGCCACTCTAGGACCTATTGAAGGCAGGTCTTGGGGGGTCATTCTCCCACCTTCAACTTAAAGAAGGAAGGGCCTGGAAATCTGGTGACCCTTCCCTCCTTTCGGTGAGGGCGGGTCATGATAATGTAATATAAGACGCAATTATGAAACATAATATATATATATATATCTGTGTGTTTGTGTGTTTTTACATATATATCATTCACTTACTTCCACTAAATATGATATGAAAATGGAAACATCGTTTATGCGTACGTACGGCCTACCTTCTCAAAAACAATTGTATTCAATTTCATATATCTCTCTATTATAAATATTTATATTCTGAATATATATGATATATATATAATTTTTTTTTATTCTAGAAGTAATTATATCCTTATAGAAGTGATACGATCAGGAATACCAAGTTAAAACACGTATGATAATGAAAGCGATTATTACCTGAAATGTTACTTTAACATTGAAATTATTGTTAAATGGGTTGTATAATGTCATAAATGAATCATGTATGATATCATAAATATAAATATAGTTCTGGTATAATTTAATAACTTACTATGGTCATTATACAAGAGGTTAAATGTACCCTCGACCAATGTAATGTTCATGGTAAGGGTTAATTCCCCAATCTCATTATTTTTCAAGATTGTTTACGAGTAAGTATTTACGAGGAAATATGTATCCTCAATGTCCATGTTTCATAAAAATGTTTTCAACTGGAATATTTCACGGTTTTATGGAAGTGAATATTTAACTAGATCATCATTTTAAATGTTTTAAAGTTATATTTTTATAAATCAATTCATTAACATTTAAATGACATCCTTTATAAATTTCGTGAATTTTGAATAATTTCTAGAAAAATGGATAATTCTCTCAAAAGGTTTTACTAATCATTTTTAACTATGTCAAAATCCTTTTCAAGATATTATTCTTGATTGAGGTTGATTTATTACTATACAGTATTCCATATTTTATTAAATGATTTGGTGTATGTTTGACTATGGATGTGCTATTTCTATACCATTAATGGTTTATGGTTAAAGTATTGACATTTTGTATGATAGTTTTAATACGAATGTTTATGTTATGTTTTACCCTTTTTATACGAGGAATGCATTGGATTTATTAAGTGATGGGTGGGGTCCGCTATATCCCCACGATGCTTCGGTAGGTCTCCTGGGACAAACTAGTGTCTTGGACCAAGGAATTGACAAAATATTTTTGAATGGTCCTGGCACAAGGCCTTGACGTAGTAGTTATTATTTCTGAAATTATACATTCCCTCGTTATGAAATTATTTATTAAATTTGATTAGTTAACTAGTGGAATATCCATGTGTATGTCTATATGGTAATGTTTGATTTATTTTTCCCATACGACGTTCATGGTTATGTTTAAAAGTAGGATGTTTTTACTATACATCTTGCCTTAAATTTTTATAGATTCCACTAAATTATTTACCATAACTGAGCATCTGAGATCACCCTTTCTTAAGTTTTATTTTCCCAGAATGATAAGAAGTGTATTATGATTGATATGATGGATTTATCTTGGGAAATAATGGAGTTATGAATGTATTATTGATGTTCTATTTTATGTTAGAAATTGTAATGTAATTTTCATGCATTTAATCTATTTTCCAGGACCCCTAAACTGATCAGTCCTTTAGGAATTGATTCCCTATAATCATTCCAATGTATTAAAATAATACATCGGCTCCGTGATTCTGGGGCCGGGCCATTACAGTTGGTATCAGAGTAGGTTTTGCAATAACCTTGGAAACTAGATTTATATAAACCCTAATTAGCTTACATTACACTACGATAGACATTGTAGAATAGTATAGAAGAACTTCTTAAATTTTTTGTAATGTGGAGATTTTGTTATATTTCCATTAAATAAATTCCTATCTAGATACTACAAGTGGATTTGGTTTTTGAGAAGATGTTCTTTGGATTAACAAAATTGACAAGGTGTTCCGATCCAAACTCATGTTAACAAGGTACACTACAACATACCTTATTATGTACCTGGTTTGACAATCCTAGGGGATATGCTTAAGATAATTCACATTTTCAATACAAACCATTATGAATGATTTATGAGTAAATAAGTCAGCAAAGAAACCTTTTTTATTATTATACTAGATGTGTGAGAATATTCAATTAATGTTGATATTTGTTTTTCTAGTTTTTTATTACACATTAAGATATGATCAAACCTAGTGTATATCGTTATTTAGAAATGAAGCCTAGTAGAAAGAATGATAACTCCAACAATACGCATGATCCAAAGATTAAGAAGTATCTTATCTTTCATGGTATTAATCCATCATTTAGAAGGGAAATATTCTCCCACATATTCTCATTATATTATGAAATATAATCATGTGTTAATAAGATAAGTAATGAATTATTTGAGTAAAATGGCCTTGAAGTGAATAAAGAGAAGAATAGGATGTCGGAGAAAATGATGGATAAAGGGAAGAAGGGAAAGAATGATTTTCCCCATGTGATAAGTGTGGAAAGAATCACCTTGTTAAATTTAGGAAGGGAGTGATATTTTGTCAAAAGTGTAGAGAAAAAGTTCACCATGTTTGTGATTGAAAGGGTAAGAAAAAGGTTTCAAATGTACAAAGATTAAACTGATTGGAGATGGGGCATTATGCAAATCAATGACCCAATAATCAGAGTATACACCAAATGATGCTATTGCATTATAATCAAGTTATGATACTACTGTAGATGAATATGGATGATTAGAGTTCTTATGTTGTTATTAATGAATTGTGTCATTTGAGTTTTGTATTAATTATATAGAAGTTATAATAATTATATAGTATATAAGGATTGTACTGCAGTATTATTTTATTAAGGATTTGATATTGTATAGTACCATGTATAGTGGTAGATTTTAAATTTAATCATTTTGGAAAATATATGGTTGGGGGAAATATAACCCTTAATATATTTTTAAAACTATAAAAATGAATTCAGAATAAGAGATAATTGAAATGGAAAAAGTAAATTGTATATTATTTAAATCATTGGAACTGATGAATGGTTTGTTTAAAATGTGGTTTATACCATCATTATTGGGAGTTTCCAACATTTATGGATTTAAGGAGTATATACAGTTTTCTTTGTTTTAAAGAAGATATAACGAAGTATATAAATATTCAAATAAGGTTTTATGGTAACTTAGGTTGTTACCATCATTTAATAGAATACACGATGGAGGTAATCACATATTGTTATATGACAAAAGAGATCTTCATTATGTTATGTTTAACTTCCTTATAAATTTTTGTATTGTGAGTTTGGACACTAATATTTTAGATAATTATAAAGGTTGGAATTGAGTAAGTTGAACACTTGATATTTTATTGTGGTTAATGTATGATTTATTTGATACTTTTACCTAACATTTTGGTAGAAAGTAAACATTTATATGATTTAGGGAATACATGTCGACCTCATGATTTATCAAATGCACCTCAGGCATAAAACATATTTTTGAACATTCATTTCCTAGTGAAATCGATGAAGTGAAAATATATCAAAGCACAACCAAATTATGAGAATATGATTATGACAGGAAATGAAATAAAGTTTGTTTTTTTGCGTTCTTATCATGATAGTAAATTAACACATCCTCTTCAAAAAAAAGTATTTAAAAAAATGTGTTCTCATAATACCTTTTATTTTTTTAACCGATAATATTTTAAATTATCATAGGTTTGTGGCTCTGAAACCTCAATTTTCCATTTACTATTCACTTGTATGTGATTGATGACCTCAGTCACTGCCTATAAATATTTACATTTTTCTTCCAATTATGTGTCTCTTATTTCATCCATTGTTCCCATATTCAAAATCGTAATTTTGTAGTGAATTTTTGGTTTCCCATTCCCTCTTATTAAGAGTAAAAGTTTTTTACCCTATTTACGATGTGGGTTTTCAACAAGGGTATTTTGTATTTTCAACCATTTATTTTAGAATAACAATATCAAATTTTGAGGACACAATTTATTTAAGGAGGGACTAATGTAACACCCCATGATGTCATAATACTTTATCTCTTTAAAGTAATTTAATATCTTATATTGTATGCAACACTAACTGGACTTGTGTTTTACGCATGATAGATTTTCTACAAAACAACACATTAGTATTATAATTGTTTAAACAATATATTAATTTATCAATTAAATATTGTAATATGAATAGTAAAAAATAGATTTTAAATGTTTTTAAAATTTTTTCACTCAAATAAAACATATTTATAATGAAATGTATAAGTTTTTTTTAAAATAGTTATATATTTAGAAAATTTATTTTCTTAGAAGAACTATGTTTTATTTCCTTTTCCGAAAAAAATAAAATGATATTTAGACACTCTAAAAAATTAAATTTGGTAAAGTAGGATTCATTTTTTAATTCATAATATCAAATTTATGTTTGGGTGATGTTTTGTTAATTTTCTGAAAACATTAAATTTTTAATGAATAGTGAAAAATATGACATATTACATAAAACCTACTTTTTAATTAATATATTTATATTTTATTCAAAATAGATATATAATACATATATTAGTTCAATATAATTAATTTGTGTCATTTTATAATAGGAATATATATATAAAATATATTGAAATTTTGAACCTCTTTTACCCACATTCTAGGCACATTTGCAAATTTGCATAAAATGTAATTTTACAGCTTTTCTAATTATAATTTCAAAAATAATATACACATGGCTGAAATCAGAATGTAAAATGTGGTTCAATAGGATGAAAATAATTTTTGGTTAATAGTAACATTAGAATGTTATTTTTCGCTGTTAAAAGTAAATAGGTTAATTAAAGGTAACAATATTATTGTAATAATATAAAATTACCCCAACACATGTCCTAATTCTATATGATAAGTGTTTTTTAACCACAATCAACATTAGGAAAAAACTATGATCCTTTTTTATTCACAGGTTTTGTATTAAGGAATTAATAATATTTTATTTAAAGGAGAATTAAAAGTGTTATGTTGACAGAATGGCCCGAAGGCCGAATTTTTTTATTGATTTTGGATAAACCCCCTTTTAAGGGTAAAGGGGAAAAACCAAGACATCAGAGACATAGATACATTGACCAAATCCGAAAATCAACAGGGTTGCAACCCAAAATAAGAATACATAAAAGTAGTTCTTCCCAGCAATAATGTTAATAAGGAACACCTCCACCAGAGCTTGGATGCTCAGCTAGATTTCCCATACAAAAATGCACGGGCCCTGTACCGATGGCAGTGCCATACCATCTCAAACATCCATGTTAGAAAAGCCACGCATGACAAAGACAACCAGATCAATCCTCATCTGATGTAACTCCTTGTAAGCTGTCTGGGTTCCCCAAAGAAAAGAAAACACGAGACCGTGGCACCACCATCAATCTCGCCGCATTCCACGGGACACCATACACCACCGCCACAGAGGCCCGAAAGGCATTTCAAGGGACACGAATTCAAGACATCGTCACCTAGGACTGGATGACCAAACAACGCACCAAGGGAACACCATCGGTGGGGGATCCTGGTCGTACTGAACCAGAAACGCCGCTTTGGGCATGGATCAGCTTCATTTAGATCACAAAAGAACCCTCGCTGAGTTCCAAAGCAGGCCAATCATGGTGGTGAGCATATCAACATGGAGATGCAGCGATGAACCAGCAATATCAAATCACCAAACCAAAAAATTCCAGATTCAAATCAAAATCACAAACAATTGAACAATCCTGAAGCATCAAACTCATAGCGGCAGAAACACGCAGTAGAACCTCATAGCAGCAGAAAAAAACCACACAGTAGCACAAACTCACATCAGTTGAAATGCACGAACTCGCAATCTCACAGCAGATGAAAACAGATCTTACCCCCCCCCCCCCGAGGAATACCATATCGAAGCCCGGCCCCACTAGAAACCCTCTGGAGCTACTCACGATGAATCCAAGTTATGGTGGATGCACCAGGCAGGAATGACTTCGGTGTCCAATGAACCGGACCAACAGAACCGTGTTGGAACTCGCCGATGAAAGGCCACTCTGCCAGACATAGAGCCCCACTCTGGAACACCAACGAACCGACGAGAAATCAACTGTCATTGACGTCGGAAGGGAAATTGTCGAGCTGCACGCCGGAACACAACCGACCGAAGACACCGTGAGGAAGTTCTGGAGAAATCTCGGTTCCCAGATGCCTCCCACAAGAAGACACGCCTTCGCTGATATGAGAATAGAAGGAGCAGAGCTGATACAGGCCGGAGGGGGGAGGAGGAAGGAAGAAAACGGGGGGAAACCCTAGACGCCGCAGAAGCTCGGGAAGATGCCGCTCAGAGGCTCGGGAAGATCCCAGTTCAAATTTTAATAACTAAACCATTTTTAATATAGGGTTATACAGAAGATAAATTCGAATATAAATATTCATTATATATCGTAATTGATTTCCTAAATCATGGTATTTTATTTATAATTATTATACATTAAATAATTTAATTTATTTATGATAAGACAATGATACAGTAATTACCTTATTAATGAAAGATTAGAAGAAATGGTATTATAAATTTTAAAAAATACATAATTTGAATGTTTTGTTGTCATCCACGAAGTTTCTGGAAGACACAAACATATGAGGTATAATTCAATGCATTTTTATTGAATGAATCAATTTATTATGAATTTTACAAAAATCAATTACTCAATAGTGTCAAAATTGACTTAAATGAGTATTTAAGACAACTAATATTTTTTAAAATAATATTAAAATGATATAAATATATTGTTCATCCATATAACTAGAGTATTGATAAACATTTCATAAATTATCCACTTTAGGTTGTATTTTCATTTTATAGAATAGATATTAATCATGTTGTATAAAAATACAGGATGACATGGTAAGAGTTAACATATTTTACACAATGCTAAATCTAAAAGATAAGGCTATTTTTAATTACTAGACATGTCTAAAACCTATAGGATGTGAATATTTCTCACCATAATCATCATATCCTATAAATAAATAAATTGTGAGCTATGAAAATCCAAAAACCATTTTATTTAAATTTAATATTTCAATCTTTTCCTAAAGTGCCCCTCACATCTCTTATAAACGTACGCATCACTTTCACTTTAATTGACACAAAAAAATATCTTTTTCTTGGCCAAACCCTACCATGTTATCCTCCCAACTACCCTCACATAATCTTAGTGGCCTTACTTCGAGAATAAATCCATCCTAATGGTCCTTTTTTGTTCAAATCAAAAGGAAACACTTGAAGAATAGGTAATTATTTTATCCCCTCCTTCAATGTTCTTTTCTTCTTCTACTTCCATTTTCTATGTTGTTTCCTTACTAAAATAATTAATCAAATAAATTATACATGATAATATGTTATTATAATTATGGTACAACCATATTCCTTATTCTATCTATCCTATGAATAACAATGTCAACATGCTTGCGTTCGTATGGCTTACCATCTCCACACTGTGGTGTAAATCGTTATTCAACATTATGTTATTTGGATGGAAATAATGATGATGGTTATGTATTTAAATAATGAATATAGAATGATAATGTTTCTGTATAATTAATATACCATCAAATTCCATACCATTTTATTATCAAGTAAATGATACTTCCGCATTTGCATATATACGACTTACCGTCTCAACAACGTGATGAGATTCATTTCCATGTTCACCATTCAACGATGATTATAAAATATATATTATTAATAAGTACATAATATATGACATAATAATTATAATGGAAGTATATATATAAATATATTTACATATATCTCATTCTCTTACTTCCATTCAATATGACATGAAAACAGAATCATCCTATTTGTGTACGTACGACTTGCCGTCTCCATAAACATTGTATTACATTTCATATATCTATCTATTATACATATTTATATTCAAAATATATATGATATATATTTTATATTTTATATTCTGTAAGTAATTAAATCAGGATATAAGTGATACAGTCAAGACTAACCTATGAAAACATGTATGATAAAGAAAGTGATTATTAGCCGAAATGTTACTTTAACATGAAAATTATTATTAAATTGGTACTACATAGTCTTAAATGAATCATGTATGACATCATAAATATGAATATGTATATGTTATAATTTATTAACATACTATGGTCATTATACATGAAGTTAAATGTACCCTCAACCAATGGAAAGTACAAGGTCATGGTTAATTTCTCAATCTCATTATCATCTGAGATGGTTCACGTGAAAATATTTACTGGGAATTATTTATCATCCATGTCTATGATTCATAAAAAAATTTCAAAAGAAATATTTTAAGGTTTTATTGAAGAAAATCTTTAACTAGATCATCATTTTAAATGATTTAAAGATTTATTTTTCTAAATTTATATAATCAATGTCCATATTTTCAAAATTATTTTAATGATTTATTGATATGGACATGATTGTATTAAAATGTTAATTAAATTAATAGAATTCAATGTGTTATGCGACACATTGATTCAAAAATCATTTTTAAATGAATTCTTTCTTAAATTATGGGAGTTTTAAATGATTTCAGGAAAAAGAGATATTTCTCTCAAAGGGTTTGACAGATCATTTCCAACTATGTCAACGCCCTTTACTGGATATTTTGATTGGGGATGATTTATTATAACAAAATCTTCTATATTGTATTAAATGATTTATGATATGTTTGACTTTGGATGTGTTATTTCTATACCATTCATGGTTTATCCTTAAAGTATCGACATTTCGTGTGCTTGTTTTAATATAAATGTTTATGTTATGTTTTACCCTTTTCATGTGTGTAATTAATTGGACATAGTAAGTGATGGGTGGGGCCCAAAATATCCCTTCGATGCATCGGTAGGTCCCATTAGACAAAATAATGTCTCGGTACAAGGCCCTGACAAAATATTTGTGAATGTTCTTGGCACAAGGCCTTGATGTAGTAGTTATTATGTCTGCCATTTTGCATTACCTCATGATAAAATTAGTAATTACATTTTATTATTAGAATAGTATAATAACAATGTGAATGTTTATATGGTAATATTTGATTTATTTTTTTCATATTATGTTTATTTTTATGTTTAAAAGGCAACTGTTTTTATTATACATCTTTCTATACATGTTTATAGCTTTCGTTAAATTCATTACCCTTACTAAGCATTTGAGTTCACCCCATTCTTATGTTTTCTTTTCCCAGGATACCAATAAGTTTATTATGATTGATATGATGGGTTAAGCTAAGGGAATAAAATAGTTACCTAAGGAATATATAAGTCATATTTTATGTTAGAAATTGTAATTTAATGTTCATGTATGTAATCTATTTTCCAAGACTTCTAAACTGATTGGTCCTTTAAGACATGATTCCATGTATTCATGCCAATGTATTAAAAAAATACACTGGCTTCGGGATTTTGGGGTGTGGCATTACAATAAACACATGCCTTTTTAACCATTTATAACAAAAAACCAAAATACCCGTTTTTGGAAAAAATATAATCTAAATTTAAAAAAAATATACAAAATTATAAAAATATCTAAAACTCTAAAGAGAAGAACCATATATAATGATGAATCTCAAATGAATATAGCAATATTATCCTAGTAACAAAAATATTTTTTAATAGTTTTAATTTATAATCCTGAAATTGATGAATAATATTAATAGGTAAATCCATATAATAGTTATCTTCACTTTTATTAAATAGTATTGTTCATTGTAGTGTTTAAATCCATTTCTTTCTAATCCATGTGTTTTACAATTTAATATTCAATGATAATTTTCCCATGGTTTACATATTCATATTTATCCATCGGTTCACTATTTTGAATTTAGTTTCCACTTCTGTAAATGGATTAACAATACTTTAGTGATTTCTTCAATGAATCCATAAAATATGGTGGTAGGTAATATCATTGTCTTTGTCAATACATAAAAATTTATTCTCATGTTAACACATTTTTATTTTTTATAATATATTTATCAACTTTAGTAATTTTTTTGTGAATTGTTTTAGTTATTAATCTATCTATGTTTATTATCCTGATACTATATTAGTTATACTTATTTGTATCATTTTAATAATCAAAGAAATATATATGTGGTGGTTTTTTCTTACCTGGAAACGTATGAGTGCATTGATGTTTGCTCATAACATGAATTAAGTTGTTAATTTAACATTAATGAGTTAATAAAAAATAGACACTCATAATTATTTATAAGGTATCCAAATTAATATTTTCATAAAATAAAAATTAATTCTATAAGCATTGGGGTGGTACTTTCATAGGTATATAATTATTCAATATTTTCTCTAACATTTCCTCTACATTTTGAATCATAATCTTCTCAAATTAATTTAGATTCAATAGATCATAGAATTATAATAATTAATTTCAAAATATTAAATTTATTTAAATAAAAGAAATTGAATGGAATTGTATATTATTAGTTATAATAAGAAAAAATTCATAGAAGTAAATTCATTCAAATGAAATAATAATAGGAGATTGTGATGCATATTAAATTCATGGTTCTCATTATATTGAGTGTTAACACAGCTTTCTTTAACACTGTCACTATGTTTCATTCAAACACATAAGGTTTTTTGTTCTCCCTATAGTACATAGCAGATTATAGAATAAAATAATTCTAAAACAAAATATATATGGAACAAAATCTATAATAAAACTATTATACTTATCAAAAAAAGAAATTATTGCATTATTCATCAAAAAATATCCTACATTTTGATAAGAAAGAAACTATTAAATCCAAATTTAATAGATAAGAGAAAATAGTAAATTTTTTCAATAATATAAATAAAATAATAATATTAACATAAAATAAATAATTCATCCATGGGACTCCCCATGCATATGATATTTATAAACTTTTTATTCGAATAAAAAACCTTTCAAAAATACATAACCTCACCACCATTAAACATATAAACACAAATAGATAAATTATATATTTAATAATATAAGAGAGATTCATATATGATCAAATAATATGATATATGAAATTAATATAGAAAAATAATCATGTTACATTAAAATAATGATGAGAAAATTATATTTTAAATTTATTTTCAAATCCACATACTCATGTTTAAACACTAACATCACATTCTAAAAAACATTGGGGTTTTCTTATAAACTAAAATAGAACATTCTTCCAATGATGGTATTTAAACTCATTACACATCTCATCATATACTGTCTTAGTTTAATTCAATATAATTATCCCTTTATTATAATGATGGAACTAAAACTACATTTCTAGGAACCTAAATTGTTTTTACTTCGTAAAAAGATGAAATCTAAATACATTCTTGAATATATTTATATATATAATAAATGAATGATATTGAATTATATATGATATATCTAGTTGTGGTAATAAATATTATTGTTGGATGAAAATTTCTAAATGTTTCCTTAGAATCACATACGATAACTCCTCATGATGATGGGGTTAGTTAATTAGTTGATACTAGAATGTGGTGTATGATATAATATGGGTAATCATTATCATTATCATATATAAAATACACTCTTAGAATACTAATGTGAATAAGAAAAATAAATTTTTTAAACACTCTTTCAAGTAAATATTTTCATATATTAAGGTACAACTTTAATATATTTTTTTTAGTTTAGATATATTATTATTTTTTCTTTATTACCCAAAAGCTTTCGATATTATCTCATTGTTTTCACATACTATATGATATATACTTACTTGTTAGGTTTTAATTGAGTTGATTTTAGATAATTTTTCTTTTAAGAGATACATGGATAAATTTAGGATGCTTCTTCCCTCTTCGTTGAACATTCAAAATGATCTTGAACAACTACTTCTTTATGATGAAAAACATTGAAAAAAAATCCAATCATTTTGTTTAAAAGGTGAAATTGATGTACATTTTTTACCAACATGGTGTCGTGAATTGTATCTGAATTCCAATTTTAATGATATCAAGATTAAATTGTAAAAAAAATTATAAAATATGATTTTATATTATACGCAAATTTTATTTGTTGTATAAAAAACTATCATCTCAATATGTAACATTAAATTCCCAAACATTTAATGTAATTTATTAGATTTATACATAACAAGATTTATGTAATAATTTACTTCAATAAATCTCCTATTAAAATATTCATTACATATAAAACATTCTAGAACATAGGGATCCTTTATTTTCATCTGACATTATCATTCACCTTATGGAGTATTAAATGATACAATCAACTCTTTTTAATATTTTCCTAGCGTGAAAAAATGTATAGGCTATCCTTTATTTGTATTTGGATGATCACATGGATTGTAATCCTTAAAAATCCAACTATATCATTTTTAGTAATCAATTCATAGGACTCATTATATATGAATAATGACCAACTTCCCTTATCCAATACTTTGATGCCCTGATGTGAAACTATGGGCCCAAGAGGGAGGGACCCATATCCTGTTGCATGTCTCTATATACACCAGAGGCTACCAACAGAAAATGATGGCCTAAATGGCACTACAAGGATACAAATACCTTTATATCATATTATAATCTAAGTAAAACAATAAAAAAATTAATAATAATAAATAATAAATAGCAGTAGAAAATGAAGAAAAAGTAAATAACATCATCATAAGTAACATCAAATTAGAATATATTCATTATTAAATCATGGAAAAACGGAACTCCCACATAATTTAGATCAATATATATATATAATTTACAAATTAAAAAAAAGAGGAATTAGTGAAAAAGATTTTGGATCATGTCTCGACATTTCCTTTATCATATCTACTATTATCATATTTTCATTCTACAATAACTACATTTCCCTTTGATTGATCATTGAAATAAATTCTACAAATCATTTCTGAATACTATGTAGAGCGTGGAAATTATATTAGTATGACCCCAAAAGGGACATGAATATAAGTGGATCCATTGTGTAATTTCGGTATCATCAATTGAACAGAATAATTAAATAATTTGAAATAGTCATTGATTCATCATGTGAAAGCATGGATACCGTGAATTCCCAGCCATACCTGCTTCATTCTCATGTTACAAGGATGTTTTTAGAACCACACTAGAATATTCTCATGATTGAGGTGTGGGAGTGAATTTATATTGGGTGGTTTTTAGAGCATTATAACTTTTTACCCATTTACCTCTTATGCCAATTGGGATCTCTATTCTATATTTCTATCTTTTTTCATCAACAAGTATATAATACAAATAAATGTTATATCATGATGTTTTTATAAGGATCACTACCCAATAAGAGTGGACAGCCTTTTCTGTATATAGTGGTGACAAGTACATAGATTCTCAACTATAAATAGATTCAAATTATAGTTGATTAACATGGAAGCAATCCTAATAATAAGTCTATTTCCATCTAATTTTTTAGGGGATGGAAATAATCATGGTTGCTTATACTAGATATATCATAGTTCGACTGATGATTCCTGGTGGATATTTATACTCCATTTGTATATAGTTTATATCTTCTTCGGATTCATTACAACACAAAGAATGGCCTCCAGTAAATCTGACTTATGTTGAATTTCATAGGGCTTCTTCCTAATTCATTCCCTACTTATTTTACATTTATTATATCAAAAAACAAAATCTATATCTTCTTGACTTGTATGAAAATTATTTGACATAAAGGTTTCCTCTTTATAATAGACAACTAGAATAATTATTTTCTTTCATATCTGGAATACTTCTTCATATTCTATTATTCTTATTTTTTTTCTACATTCCTCCTACTTCTATTATTATTTAGTGAAAAAAATCTACAATAGGTCTTGATCATTTGAAAATATTCCATCTGGTATAAATTTTTCTTGTTACTATTTTCCAATAATTTATCTATTTTATACTATTCATATTATATCAGTTCATCTAATACATTCATTTATCGATCTAGTACCTTGTCATACAATACCAAAAATTCATCTAGATATATATTCCTTCAACTCATATATTTTTAAGGTACTTCTCTATCCAGATACCTGTATGATACATTGAATAAAACAAAATATATAAATATTCCTAGTTAGTAACTCAACATTATCAACAACTTATACAATAATAATATCCTTCACACACCACCTTATCAATTTATATGGGAAAAAATCTATGAAAATCACGATGGTATAATTAACTGCAAATTATTATTTTATAGTTTAAAATTTAATTCCACGAATGAATATTTCATCACTTTACCACCTTTAAATTTCCAACTAAATTGGGTCGTCATTCTTCATAAGAACACTCATCAAATTTTCTAATTGTTATTCTATTAAATCTTCAAGAGACATTAGCTGTAATTATGATATTTCTATCATGATTATTGAGTCATTTGGTTTCCATATCAACATTATCGCAATATTATGACTTTACAAAAATTATTGTAAATATCATCCAACACTTTTCAATATAAATTTATTGGATCTTCTTTGATTGGAAAATCAGTCTAGAAATATCTTTCCAATCATATAAACTCCTGCAAAACAATTCTTCAGCTGCTGGTATCCCAAATTTCATCAAATATAACTTACATTTCTATCTATTTGGTAATTTCATTCTAGTAATGTTTGTCTAATGACTTTCTCAAAATCCTCTAGCTGATTACTTCATTTGAGAAATTAGGACGGATAAATTCACATGGAATTATTTTTCTAATGACTTAACGCGATGACTGCTGTCAAAATATTCTAACACAAATTACTCACCAAGTAGACACATAATCATTTCACTGTCTATCAAAGTAAAAATTGTACAATTGAATTTCACTATATCCAATGAATTCATTTTGGCATTCAATGGTTGTTTACCTAGTATCCTTTTATAGATATCCTCAACACATTACATCTCATCACTTTTATACTTAACCATAAGGTAAATTCACTGGGACATAATTTTATGTGATATTGTTATATATTATTCTTCCAATAAAACATAACCATTTTCATCAATTACACTTTATATTTCCCTTCACTGGTAAAAACTATGACTGATCATAATTGCATCATCGTTAACTATCATATCTTTTAGTTATCATTATGTTTGATACATTGAATAAATAAAAATGCAACACCTCAGTTTACTTTTTATGATAATATCATTATATTAAAACTATGAATACAATTGAAAACAAATATTTCATTTCACCCTTTATAAATTTCACCTTAGTTTATTGGACTCAAAACACATTGTCTATTCATCTTTTTCTTATCTAATCAATCTTTTATGTCTATAATTTTCCATATATAATCATCATAGGGTGGTTTCGTATTCATTATATTGATAACTCATTTGATTCTTAAAAAATATCAATGAACATGTTTAAGATATTAGGATCAACTTACCAATCATAATATGTAATTTAAAATCATCCAAATAATCTTTCTCCTTAAAATAAGGAACATACTCAAATTGTTCCAAAGGAGAGAACAATATTTATCTATAACCCAGATAACAGGAGTTGGTAATTTCCTATCCTTTTCAATGAAAATAGATTCTTCATTATTTATAATAATGAAATCACTAATACCATCTCCATTAAACATATATACTATATATTCTTCACTAACATACATTGATAATTAAACCAAACTTCTATGAAAATTCTCCTTCACTATTTCTACAACATAATATCATGATCTATAATAGGCATGGATATTTCAACCAAACATCTAAAAAAGCTATTTTCTTAACCTCTTAAACATATTAACATCCAATAAGTCCATAAAATCTATTAAAAACCTCATAAAAATATTTCAAAAAAATAAAACATATATAATGTGGGTTAAATAATCCCCCTTTGTATTTCATAGAAATAACATCAAAATGAATACATAAATGTGTGAACATTTTATTATTTCCCTCCCCTATCCTCTTGAAAACTTTATTTCACCGTCTAATATATTTATTGAAAAGAAATACAATGTAATTCATAAAAGGGTATTAATTAATTATTAGTAAATATGATTCATTAATCTCACTATAATTATATATGTGTTAAGTTCTATGTTGAAAACAAGAGGTTTTGATTTGGATAAAAACATTTCGCCATAAAAATTGACATTGAAACTAATTTGATATCTGAACATAAAAAACAAACATAAATGATTTTATAACTTTATCCCAGGATGAAGATGCGAATTATGATAAAAAACATCAAAATAATTAATAATAAGAAATTCCTTCACTCACATTAATAAATTGGTTAAAACCATTCAAGTATGAATGGTTGGATGAACACTATTTCATAACTAATTATTATTCATTTATAATGTTGTTGATTATTTCAAATTTTCATATATGTGGTTGTATTTTTATTTTTTAGTAACAAAGGATGAGGGATTAATAAATATGTACCTTTTTAATTTCACTCCTTTAATAACAGTACAAGATAATAAAAGTTTTAAGAAATAATATTTATTGATTCTTCTTCAACATACTCCACTTGTATTCCCCAAAAGGATACCATTATCATGATATTCATGATGGTAAATCTCATCAATTTATTTTATTTAGAATATAAATATTGATAATACCAAAATTATATCTTTTACCATTGGATTTACACATTTTAAAATTTATAAAACATCACCAAGGATGATCTTGTAAAAAATATTTTTTAGGAATTCCAAATGTGATATAAAAAAAACTTGTATCTTCTTCAATTTTCAATCATGTGTTGATAATAACCACTTCAATTTCATATTGGATGATCCACTTATTATATTTTACCGAATAATATATTTGAAATCACCCAGGAAAGATAAATTCTTATAGTAATTATGCCAAATGTTGACATCTCAACCACTAACATAAGTTCTCCCCATTAGATCATGATTTTCCATAAATTACCTATTTTATATTCATAGATATAGTTCACAATTAATAAGGTAATAATGTGGATCTTCCTTTATTCTCTATGTGAACAATATGTTTGAGTTTATTTTCTCAACCATGTTTATTTATTTGGGACACTCTTCAGCATGAACATTATAAAAGCAATTATAATTTATCTTACGGAAGCATGAATTACATAACATTTTCAATTTCATTATGTGAGAATTTAATTTTATCAGGATCCTTATAGAACTAGAATCACCTATGTTAACTTTGACCCCTTTTAATAGATCTTCTTATGCCACATTTATTATATATCAATCTCTAGGAGTATGTCTAGACATGTTGCACCTTACACACCGAACTTATTTATGGTAAGGATTGTTATCTATTGATGAGCTCTCACAGGATTCAAATTTTTCATGTGGAACTAATTCTTATCCTTTAGTATTTTCTATTTCATATGCCTCCCCAATATTTATTTCCATCTATATAATTTATGGCCAAATTATTGATATATTTCTGGGGTAATTTCCATCCTTCTTAGTGTCTTGATGTGGATTATTTTTAGTGCCTTTATTGAAATTATTTCTTTTAGTTATGTCACCCTTCATCATCTTGGATTTGATATCTATGGATTATTAATTTCTCTACTTTTCATCTCCTTGGGAGATTTCTGACTGGAAATATTATTCTATCATTTTCCCAAGGATTATTCTTCTTTCATTACCATATTTTGTGGTATTCTCTTCCCATAAAATTTTGATAAATGTCTAGTTGAGAATACATAGACCATATCACAACCATTATTTTATAACTCACTAATATATTCAAGAAATAATTTTTTAATATATATATAAATATTCCAAAATATATGGAGGATTAACCTTCATCTATGGATTTCTAACCCTAGACATCAGCTTCCATTTTCATTTTTTATTTACATAATTATAACAATAATTTAATTCCCCATGAAAAAACATATTTCATACCCAATATTTAACTATGTTTCTTGATCTTATAATATATACTGAGTGTTATCTATAATTTTCAGTAAATAAAGCATGTTGTTTTTCATATTTCTTATTAAATTATTGGGATTTTCATCGGGAAGCAACTTATGTAATAGAACTCATATCCACACATATATGTCGGTATTATCCCCCTAACTTTTATTCATCCATAATTGTGTATATTATATTAATATTTCAATATTCATGAAAAAAATATTTATATAGTATATTTCAAAAAGGTATGTAAGGTACCTCTTCTAAAATAGATATGTTAGATAGATTATCAAACAATTTCTTATTATTCTTTTCATACATAAGTGTTATTTTAATATCATAATCCTATATTGAAAATTTTATATCAGTAATATCTTTTATATTATTTTGTGATGTCTATATTTTATCATTTTTTAGATTGAATAATTTGACATAAAATTATAGAAACCTCATATTTAGGATATTTTTATGATCTTCAATCAAAACCACCCTCTCTTTACAATCCCTCATCATTATTTCAAATTCATATTCATCCCTATATTTTATTTTCATTAACATGATATCATGATCTTTGATCCTTTTCAAATTTTACTTCGAACAGAGAATTCGAAACTTCAAGGATATTTTAATGTTTTTTTTGAATTGTATATATCTTCTATTTAACATTTTTATTGACTTGATATTTATCTCCGAAATCAATGAGACGTTTATATTCGAGTATTGACGAACATAATCCATGATCCATATTCCTCTTCTCACAGGATCTGACCTTCTGGGAGAGATTCATGTATTTTATAAGTTATTATTATAAATCCTTCTCCATATTATTGGTTTATTCTTAAAGTTGGGTAATTTATTCAATCATGATTTCATAATGATCACAAAAAGAGGGTATATTTATCTTCAAAAGAAAAATAGAGTAAATTTTAATTTAATAACTAATATATCAAAAAAGGTATTTGATAGATAATCATCTCCATATATGTTTGGTTATTATTCATGAGGATAGTATTTACAGGTGATTTTATATCACTCATTACCATATAATCTCCATCCATCCAATGTAGGAAAGTTTTCCATATCTTTTGTACTAATTTGAACCACATATTCTTTACCGTGAAATAATGTTATTTTTTCATTGTTATCATGGCTTGATGATAGTAAATTTACATCTTCTGCTTTTCCCAAGAGGGACAACATCATAATATTTATTTCCCCATTCATTATCATGTTCATCATGGTATTAATATAAGTAGATTTTTTATTTAAAATAAACAATTATTTAATAAAAATAAAATTCATTAAAAATAGGAACGAAACTCAAATATTTAAAATCTGACAACTTGAAATTAAATAATTCAATTAAGGTTAACCATGCACTAATATCAACTATTATAAAAACATAAAAATATTCTTGAAACTGAGGGTGGATAAATGTTATAGTAATTTTTTAGATATTTTATTATTTTTAAACATTTACCTCTAAGACATGTAAAGACATTGATTCAATTATTCCATATTTATTTCCATTTTCATTTATATGAAATCATGTAAGGATGGAGCATGATGTTTTTTCATGGTTTACTACACAATAAGTTTAGATATTCCTTATTGTATATAGTGGTGATTGGTACAAAAAATCTCTGCTATAATGATATATGAATTATAGTTTTTTCAATTAAAAAATCGTAAACCAAAGTGTGCTTCACATCACATTAAAAGGGCATTGGAAATAACATCGAGTCCCTAAAATAGGGAAATCATAGTTCCAATACAAAACCTTATAGGATCTTTAGTCAACTTGTGCAAAAAGTCTTCATCTTCTTCAAATTAATTGGAACACAAAGAAGATTATCCATTAGACATGATTTCTATTAAATATCATCTGGTTAATTCCTTATTCTTTTCTTTAATATTTTACTTGCACAATAACAAACATTAAAATATACTTATTCATCAAATATATTAAAAGTAGTGTACATAAAATTTTTTTCTTTACAAAAGAAATATGGAATGTATCTTTTTTCCTACATGGGCATGAAACTTATTCTTATATTCATCCTCTTATATCTTTTACTTTATTCTTATTTCCCTTTTTAATCAGTGAAAAAATATACACTAGTTCATATTCATTCAAACCATTTCCATTTCGTATTACTTTAATTTTTACCTATTAATCTGAAATTTCTCTATCTAAAAGTATTCATTTGATACCTGTTCATCAAATCACTCACTATTCCATTTAGTAAATCATTTTTAAGAGCCTCATATTCATATGCAACTTCAATTATTCATCGACAACATCTATGTCTCGTACTTCTCGATATGCATCCATGTTCAATAATTGAACTAAATAAAACTCTATATCTTCTTGTCCAACACCTTTAAAATACCAATAAGTTATACAATAGAATCAAACATCATAAATAAACATCTCACCTTAACATAAGATGAATTTATATGAAAAATAAAGGGAGAATAAAAAACATCAAATTTTAATTTACTTCATTCGAATTTGATTTTCGTTTATAATATTTCTTCAGTTTACCACTGTTAAAACATAGACTAAATTAAGAAAAAAATATATTTAGGAACATTCTTTAAATACCATCATCAATTATCTCTTTAAAATTCCTAAAATTGTAGCTAGGATTATAATAGTTCATTCATTTTTATTGAGTAATTGAACATGCAACTCATCATCATCATAAATTTATATCTTTATAAAAATATTATAAGGCTCTTCAAGCTTCATCCATTATATCTTCTTTGAAACTTCTATGTCTTTTATATTTATACAGAAACCAATATCTAATTATTAAAAAACCACTGTAATCATTCTAAATCTAGTGGTATCTCAATGTTTATCTAATATATTTTATATTTCCCTTCATTTGGATAATTCTATCTACTAATCCCTTTATGAGGACATTAGTAAAAAAAACATACATAATATGAATTTATTTAAGAAACATTATCTGATAACATCTCTCACACTACATTTTTTGATGATTTTAGTTAGGTAATTATGTCTAATTCCACTTATAAATACTATTAATCCAGTTGAATCACACAACATCATATATCTTATAATGTCAGAAACGTTGAACTGACTTTCTCTATGTCAGATGAAATCACATAAAAATCCTCAATCTTATGTCATGGAAACATTTTTATGATGTCCTCTAAAATGTGCATCTATTAACTATCATACTTATTTTGACTTGTAACTTCATCGGACATCTTTTAATGGTGACATTGTTGGAAAATATTCGTTTAACACAACTTATCCAAGTTTATTTAGAAGACATCATATATTTCTCTATCTATTATAATTTTGTCATGTCTGAATAAACATAACTAGAATAATGATATATTTTACTAATCATGTGGTTTGGTGCATTGAAATAATAAAATTTAATTAATTAATTTTTTTATGCAAACAATTTTCTAAGGGAACTATGAATACAATCAGAAAAAATATTTTCTCCACCATTTTTTGACTTATCTTTCTCCATTTGTTCTTCTTTTTCTGATCTATCCAAACTTATATACTTATAATTTTCCATCTGTAAACATTATAGGATTTTTCTGACAACAATATTTCGATAACTTGTCAAATTCATCCAAATATTAAGGCACGTCTTGAAATATTCTAATCGGCTAACCATTTATCACAAGTAATTCATCACCTTCTAAACAATATTTCAACTTAAAATAAAGAATATACTTTAAATATTACAATAAAACGAATAACATTTATCTTCCTCAAAGGTTAAATGACTTTGTAACTTCTTCTAATGTTTCATGAACACGGAATATTTGTCATTTAAAATTTAAAAATTATAAATTCCAAATGAATTCAATACCCAAGATATGTATTCTTCATTAACAAGACTTTATATGCCAGATAAACATCTCAGAAAATTCATATACATATTTTCCCCAACATATTATCGTATAAAATAATCCTAGACACTTCTAGAAAATATCCAAGAAACTTATTAATCACATCCTATTAAATATATTGAGATAAATGAAACTAACTAATTCGTTGATAATGAATTCCAATTATTGAGGGTTTCTGCCACCTCCTCCACGGCGAAAAATACCTCCTGCATCTTGGGTTCCCTTTTTTCTACTTCTTTATCATGGATCCCGAGAAGCTTTGGTTCCCTTAGATGGATGGTGGTTTGATGTGGAGAAGAAAGAGGGTGGACCGCATCTACTTTAACCCTAATTTCAATATCTGCTTCGGAGGTTCCACAAACCTCATGCGGTATGAGTTCGTTTATGGTGGAATCATGTTTGTTTTCTTGAATCTACTCACGGTTAGTCTGGATCTGGTGTCGTTTCTTACTCTCATCTCCAAGTTTAAGGAGGTGATATCAAAATCTGCCGATGTTGATTTTGATCTGCGAAGACTTGGTATCTCTGTTGTCTTGTTTATTTTAGATCCGTGTAGGTAAGTTGTGGTTGTTTTGGTTGATTTTGGTTCTCGAAGGATTCTCATCGTTGTTGCTTTGGTTATTTTTGGGTTCAACGAGGCATGGTTGTGATGTTTTCTATGATGTTTTTATTGTTATGGTGGTGGAAACATTGATGCCATCGATGAAGGTCAGCATCTTCTCTATCTTTAAGGAGGATGTGACAAGGTTGTGGGAAAATTTCACTGGCGTTCCAATGGTGAGGGATGCTGGTGAATGCGATGTTGTTGAGTTTGGTTGCAGATGGTGGAAGGCATATCGGTGTGCCGGTGATCGCAATGGATCGATGGTCTCGCCGGCAACCTGCAATGAATGGTGACACTTGATGATGGGCTCACAGCTCGAGGTTGACATGTTGTATGGCATGTGGACCGTGGTTCGGTCATTGTTCTTGGAAATTTGAATTTTTAAATTTCTATTTTCTATGATGGTTGTAAGATATGGGTACTGGATACCCATAAACCAGCTTTCTTGAAAATGAAAAAAATTGTTTTCAGTCAATTCCAATTATTTAAAAAATAAAACATATAAAAATTGGGTTCAACAGATGTGTTTTTAAGAAAAATATATTTAATTAATAACATTTCTCATTCCTTATCACTCAAAATATACCCTCCTTTCATATACCTGGCCCAACCCATCTCACTCAAGAGAGGCTACATCAATTCTCAAGACACACCTTCTCAGTCAAGGTGGAACCGGTCACAAGAATTCATCCATCAAGAAAAAATAAACTACACACATATAATTCCACCTTAATCAAGGGGACACATCACCCAAACCATTGTGACACATTACCAATCCATTTCATCATAAAATAATACAAAACGGCTTCATCAAGTTATAATTTCCCAGATGAACTACCCTACAATTAATCAATATTTTAAGAGAGATCATTAAAAAACCAACCCAAGTTGACCTAACCCATCACTTGTGTTGGCCCACAGCAAGGCCTGAACTGCATCCCCATATACCACAGGATGGAGAAAATTATATAGAATAATCAAATATCTATTATGAATTATTTCACCATAGGTAATCTATAATGGAATATCTATTACATTAGGATGTAAAAAATAACATTATCGTTGTTAACATCAAAAGAAAGGAAAAAACCAGACACCGTTCATATAAAAAACATAGAATTCCATAAGAATACATAAACATGGTATATCAAAATAAACAAATAAACCAAAAAGGAAAATGAGAAAAAATAAATAAATTTCCCATGTACAACCTAAAGGGTAAAATATTCCAAAAACTACTCCACATGTGTCCATCCCTATGATAATATATATCCTCCACAAAACCCCAGAAGGTGGTATCTTAGAAAATCCTTCATAGAATATGGTGACATTTCCTTTACCTATTCCCAAGTAATAAAATACAAAAAATCCCAATGGGGCCCCCCAGTAGGGTGTGAGTCATAATGGTTAGTAGAATAACCCCATGATTCTATTTAGTGCTTTTACACATGCTAATAAAAAACTATATTGAAAAAAATAAAAATAAAACAACTTTGAATATCTACCTTTTGCATATAAACATTAATAATCCATTTGGATTTCCTTTTAAAATCAATTCATGGTTTTCCAAAACACATCCCAATAACATCTCAAATAGTTAAACGTGACACATGTCACAACATGTTAAACATAAACAATATGGAATAAAACACAATATCACATTAAGATAACTAATCAAAGAAATAAATATACAACTCAAATAGAATTAGTAAGTACACTTAGATCCTATAACCACAAGTCCTATCATGTGTGAGGAAAAAAATTATGAAATATTTCAATGAAATGGAAGCTCACATAGTCTTCCCCAAGCGCAAATCCAAGATTTCATGTCATATCATGATATCAATGTGGAAGATAACACACACTTCCTGACCAAAGACTCATGCAGTTCGTAGAAAATAAATGGAATCTCTCCATGTCCTCCCTCCATGGCTAAAATAGTCACTAGGAAAATACACCTTAGTTAACCCACAAGAAACTCCATGTGAGAACATCATCACCAATTCCCTATGTTAATCATGCTATAACATGATCTATTTAAATAAAAAAACATTCCCAATTTTAGAAAATAGCCCTTTCCATGGAAAGTATTTTCTAAAAAACTTTTTAAATCCATTTGAATTAAAAAACACCCTCTTGGATCCATTTTATAAAAAACATGGTGGGAATAAAAGACACACCCATTTGGAAAACTGTTGTTTCAAAAAAAATCGCAATGAAATTAATAGAAGACACAACATATAAAATATTCCACATATATAAATAAGTATAATGAGAATTTAAAAAATATAAACATTGTTGATTAGATATATAATGGTATTCCATGGAAAATACACTTAAATAGAGACAACATCCTAAAATTTGACCTGAAGCACAGTGCCTCCAATGAAAACAATGAGAAAGAAGTATATCAAGCCCTCAATAAATTATTCCATAATAAAACATACCAAAGTCCCCATCAATAGTTCTAGATTCATCCAACATTTCCACTAGAGTATAAAACACCATGAATAAAAATTATCCAATCATAATAGATGTAAATAAAGAATAAAACTAAATTAATCCAACATACCTCAAGGAAAACATCGGGATATCTAAGGGAAATATAAATGGATTATGGTTAAGAGATCAACCACCAATGGTGGAGGGTTTTTTATTCCACATAAGAAAAAAATATGACTACAAATAGAAAAACCCTTCATAAGAAAAAGGCAAATTCAAACTTTTTAATGAGTTAGAAAACGTCACATGGTTTGAAGAAACTGTTAAAAAACAATGTGGCAACCATATGGGTATGAAAATCCACCAAAAATAGGCCAAAATTTTTTCTATGAGGGTTTCATATAGTGTAATAAATTGTGACCAAACCATCTCAAATTGTATTACCAAAGAACTACAACACCCCTTGTATAGATACCACACAGTTTGAAATAACTGTGCACTAACTCTGCAATGTTGTCTTTCTCCCTAATGAACTTTCAGTTTAGACTCTCAAAAATAGGGAACATAAAATCCAAGTGATAAAATGATATAAATTTAAGAGTAATCATACATGAGACCTATAGTGTGTCACAAACACTTCACTAGGCCACTTTCTTCCCCTAATAACTAATTAGGTATTTCTAGATGCATTCATGGAAGGACAGTGCTCCCTCACAAAACATTTCTTCTATCATGTATTATAGATATTTCCACAATTATTCCAATAAACACATACCAAGGGAATCACCTTCCTATATAGCACCATTTTCTGAACATTTTTTTGTCGAGTTGGCTACTCCGCCCTGGTGGTATATGGATGCTGCTCCAACTCTTCCCACTCCAACACATGAGATTGGTCATGATGGTATCTATTTAGCTGGGATATGTTGAATATGTCATGAATCGAGGTAAGTCATTATGGAAACTCCAACCAAGATACTAACTTCCCTATGTGCTCCATGATATGGATTGTGCTGAAAAAACACAGCACTGGATTTACTTTATTTACCAAATCATGAATTCACACTGAAACCCATAAAAACACAAGATCCTCGACCTAAAACTACAACATATGACTATTTCTTTTTTCATATACTTCTGTTGGAGCAGAGATGACATTGGTCATTTCTGAATTATTCAAAATATCTCAAACTTATCTTTGACGAGGCTTGATCCAGCCAATGAAGACTCACACACCTTGGTCCATCACAAAGGGTATTGGCGCATACAATAGTAAATTACCTCAAATGGGTAAATTCTGATCGAGGCATAGTAACTATTCTTATACGGAAATCTTCCAATGGAAATCTCATTTTCCATGAACCATCAAAATTAAATATTTTTGACTATATCAGATTCTCAAGTATTTGGATAGTGTCTCAATACTGGCAACAAGATTATGGGTGATATTCATTGTTAAACCTAAATTGGGTTCCCAAATCTTCTTAGAGTCCCTTTCAAAATCATAATGTAAAATGGGGATCCTGGTCTGATTGTTTCATTGAGGGAACTCCATGAATCCAAAAACCCTCTTGAATAGATAGGTAGCTGAGGTAATCTACCTCAATCGACACCCTGATGGGTCAAAACGGCTTAACATAAGCAGATGATAAAACAGTGTCCATATTGCATCCTTACCACTTAGAGTAAGAGGTATCCTAGTGTTGAAATCCATAGATATCTCATCCCCCTTCCACACTGACATTTGAAGAGCCTACTACAATGCAGATGGTTTTTGATGCTCATCTTTGATCCTTTGTAAGGACACAGATATAGAAAAAAATTGTGAATGAAATATCTCATCACATGTTAGATATTTTTCCCTCTCAAGGTATAAAACAACTTGCTTTCCCTAGGGGGAATCGTCCAACTAGAATGATGTTCCCTAAGCTTCACATCCTACCTCATACTCAAAGGGACAAACAACCTTTTCCAAAAAATAAGGGAGGCATCGAGTGAAAGAGAACAATATCATGATAAACCCCCACCATCTATGTCACCACTAAGCTATTGGAACATGGGTTCAAACACCTACTTAGTCCTAACACGTTCAGGGAGAGTGTGTGTAACCTGAACAATATCCAAGAATACATACCCTCCATCATCTTACATGGCTAGTCGTAGATCAGTAATAATGCTAATCAAACCCCATTCATCTACATACTCCCATAGTACCAACTCTGTATGTTTCCTACTTAAGATATTTCCAACCACATTACCCATCAAGTATTAATATGAAATTCGAAAATAAAAATTCTAAAAGTACTCCACCAAATAATTTTTTTATAGATTTGGGTCCGTCTAAGTGAAGATGTACTTCTGGATCTTATTATTGAAAGGTACTATAAAATTCTCCATGAATATGTAATGTCACAAGAATTTTCAACATATACATGAATGTTATCTACTCTAATTTGTGGGTGGGGTAGTTCAACTCAAGAGGTTATAACGTCTATGATCCATAATCTACCATATGGTTTTCATGTATAAGATGACACCCTAAACCCACATTGGAAGCATCACAATACAATGTATAAGCTCTCCCAATCTTTGGTAGAATTAGAATTGAAGTGGATTTCAAATGGGCCTTTAAATGCACAAAATCACTCTGGAACATCCAATCCCAGTGTAAATTAACCACTTTCATAGTGAAACCCACCAAAGGGGAAGCCATATTGCATAAATCCGGGTAAAAATGACTATTGTACCTTTCCAATCCTAGAATTCTATGGATCTTGAACACATTCTTTGCATTCTCCAAATAAAAAACTGCTCAAACCATGTCCAGATCCACTTAATCTCCTAAATCAAAAATAAGTAACATAAAAATATAACATCCTCAATCCAAAATTGACCATTAGTCCTCTTTGAATATAAATGACCTCCCCCAGAAAACACAAATCAAACTCTATATAGCCCTCTTAATTCTCCACAATTTGGGAATACATCCAATTTTTTTCTAAAACCATGATCATGAAAGAGCCAAAAAAGTAATGGAAGAACAAATTCCTTATCACCATGAAAATTTCCCAAGAATTGGTAGGAACAAATAGAATAACTAAAAACGTGAAGTGTCCTTAACAAAATTGAAAAAATTTCATTTGAAAATCCTCTTCCAAAACCATCAACTAATGGTACCAAGACCTCAAGAAATTTTTTGAAAACCAATTGAACCCTCTGAGATGGTTAATAAAGGCATAAACTGAAGTATATGAGTATTTATTCTCCAATTTTACCTGATTATGATTACAATAGTTTATGAAAAGTAAGAGGATGTTTTTCTCATTTAGTGTATATAACATTGGTGAAGACCATGGTGATACAATGGGTAGAATGAAACCCATTTCTTCAAGATCCTCAAGCTAAACTTTCATTTCCATCAACTCATTTGAAGCCATATGATATGATAAAAAGTATATAGAACTCATATCAGGAAGAAATTGACAAAAAAAAATAAGCTATGTTAGGGGTCTAAAGCCTAATAGGTTCTCTAAAAAAATCTAGGAACTATTCCATGAACAAAATAATCCCACCCATTGAATTATTCTAAACATCATCAAGGAACAACCTAGATTACTTCCATGAGACTAATTGCAAATCAAAATCCACATATCCCACCCTCCCTATAGACGGTTCTCATTCACCCTAGAAGAAATCGGTTCTTATGATCAGAGTGAGGAACTAGAACCTACAAGGATAAAAATCAAATATCACCTTCAAGAAAATAAACCAATCCATTACAATAATAAGGTCAAACACATCCCAATCAAAATAAGGAAGTCCTAGACGACCACCACACCAGCTACCACAACATATCACTCACGGTAATTGAAACTTTGGTCATTCCTCCTACCCAAAAGGGTTAGAAAGTTAATAGAATTTGGTATCAAATATTCTTCAATAACTAATGAATCATCCTGATTAAGTGAATTGATATAATGGGATGCACTTGTGTTAAATAAAATGGATTCTATAAATGAAGTAATAAACATTATTCCTCAAGAGATCATTTTCCCAAAATCTATGTCCTCTAGAATGACCTCTCATACATATATTTTTATAGTTTTAGATCTTATATGAGTGTTTTTCCTTAGTGACATTCTCCCGAACCAAGAGGGTGAGATACATCAAACTTAGATGCCTCTTACTACACCTGAGAGCCCATTGAGACAACAAAGCATGTACTACACCTAGGGAAAGCCAACTAGAAAAATAACTAACTATGGATCCACTAACCAAAATGGTGTAATGTATTTAGATTAACAAGGAACTGAGGCTTTACGTTTCTAGACATTCCCCCCTAAAAATTGAAAAAAAATATACACCCTGTAGAAACCACATGAGTGGATCCCAGTGACTGTTGAACACTCTTTCCACTACCTCACTGAGACACATCTCCTTTCTTATTTTGTTTCATAGAATATCTCTATCTTCCATTGATGGAAGGAATACCAATGAGACAGTTAATTCATGTAAAATATACATATTCCATCACTTCCATGTCAAAAACATTTGAATAGATATTTGTACATAAAAGAATGAGCATATATATGATCTCAGGCCTCAAAACCATATCAAAATGTCATACCTTGAGGTAATAATTTTTAGGGATATCCAAAGATACATTAAAAAAATATTTGAATATAATTTAATACTCCATCATTGAGCAACCACACTTCTACTTCTTCAAAAACTGATTGGTTGTCACCACTCTCAATGTCTCTGGGGAGAACATCCAATTAAACCCCACTTTTAATGTTGTCAATGTGAGTTAGTTAGGCTTTCATGGTAAAACCATTGACATACACCCCTTCATACAAGGTCCATGATACATGTGCTTGTAAAATAACACATTAGAGGTATTATAAGTTTTCATGAACTCAAAGATCCACTTGATACGTTCCAAACACTACTCGAGCTTATTGGTTCCCTTGTCACTAAAAACAACTTGTGGATGCTACCTAAAAAAATATTGAGAATGATCCATAGTTTGTGTATGCTCATGAAAACTCATTTGAACAAGGTATTGGTGAATATGAATCACCAAATCCCCCAGAGAAGGATCAACATTATGGGTCACATATGAGGTATACGTCATTGCACCCTCTCTTCACCTAGACGAGGTCATTTTTTGGGGCATATTCTATATTACATGAATCATAAAATTCATCAAGCATGGTCGAACATGAAATCAAAAATAAATCATTAAAATAAAACCCCAAATTAAAATCAAAATTTGATTCAACATGAAAGGGTAAAAATAACATTAAAAATCAATTAATAAGTTGAAAATGTGACCACAATCTCGAAAAAACCCATTGGAACTTGAGGTTCGACACAAAGAAGAGTTGGGACGACACCACACCTTAATACATAATGAGTCTCGATGGTCGTAGCTCCAAAATAAATTTTTCCCAAAATAAATACATATGACTTACTATGATTCCATTTTGTGACAAACCAATACAGGGTGACTGATTAGCCATTAAAAACACATATGTTAATTATATTATAATGGTATGAAATTTTTGTTTCTAATACTATGGGCCTGAGGTAGGGGATTTTAATTTTGAACAACCATTCTAATCATTTTCTCAATTCATGCCTAATGTACACAAATTTAGGCCCAATAATTCATTGGATTTTAAGGCATGTAATTTTCTGTATTTTAATTTGATATTTTGAGAAATGGATCTATAGTTCAATATGAGCATTTTTAATTCAGTTATCCATGGAGGATTCATAAAAATTGATCGGGATATTTGGTGATGAATCGAAACAATTATAGAGAAAGAAGATTGGACACCCTCCCATTGATGAGAATGTGGGGCCCATAATATAGGCCTACTAAAGCCCATATTTTGTGGGATGCTATAAGAAATATAGAATAACAAATAAAACCTCAGGCGATAGTGCTATTTTAGATTCTATGGTGGTTATTATGGTGTCCCAAATAGAATATCATAATCTGGGCCACAATCTACGACCTAGAATGTTATCCCAATAAATAAGACATAACTCTCGATCCAAAACTCCAAATAGGCCCAACATTTACAGACGTATAGAAAACATCTGGATAAAAAAATACTCTTCTAAGACCCACTGATATTTGGTAATATGATTTCCTATACAGGGAAATATTTCCATGGAAGACAGGAAGGATAAAAATTCAAGGAGGGAATCAATTTCTCCACTACTTTCCACCACCCAAAGGCCTAAATTAATTTAATAACTGGGCATAAATTGATTTAGGATCGGCCTAAGGCTTCCCAATATCCTATTTATAGTAGTGGTGGTGAGAGGGATGATATCACATCATTTTTATGGAATGTTATTATGCCAACATTCCTTTGTAATATCTTCAATTTTAATGTAAGTTTCTTTTTTTCTATTTTAATGTTCCTAATCAACATATTTCTCTTATATTCATCCCATTTCATTCATTAAAACACTATAATCACAAAGAAAAATGATATTTCAATGTTGTGGTGAATTATTTCACACATAGTTTTGAATTTCATTCACCCACACGAAGAATTTCTCGTTATTCCCGCGATTTTAATTTCTTCAATCCAATTATTGTATGCCATAATCCACCCACCATGAGGAGTATACCATCAATGGAGGGATAACCCTTTAATGGGTTGATCATTGGAAGACGCAAAGTCTAGTTAGAATTTTATTCTATGAATGAATTTTTGTTAATTTTTTAACTAATTTAAGACTTTCACTCTTCAGTTATTTCCACTCTTCATCTTCACTGTGTTTGAGAAAGATAAATCCAAGTACAAAATTGACCATATACCTTGAAGTGATCACGAATTTGGTTCTCTAAGTATGTAACAGAATAGTAATTGAGTTTAGTTAGAATGAAACCAGAAAATGATTAAGGTAGTGTTATTTTTAATGATGTATCCATCAAGAATTAATAAAATCCAAATTTTCTAGGTTGGTTTGTCAAATCCATTGAGACCTAAAAAGATACCTAAGATACACAACCTATGAGATAGATTTTTTTGCTGTGAACTGGAAAACATGGTTTTGATTTTAGATGGTTTTAAAGAACATTAATAAACCAAAGTGAATTCAATTCAATGAAAATAGGTTGAACTTAGGATTATGCTCGGGGTGGATTGAATGGATTTTTCTACTTTAGAAAATTTTGGTTATATTAATTATTGATGAATACATCCTTCAAAATAACACCAACTTTATCATTTTCTAGTTTGATGCTATCTAAACTCAATTACTAATTCACTACACACTTATAGAACCAAATTCATGGTCTCCCCATTTTATATGGTCATTTTAGTACTTGGATTTAGCTTCCACAAACATAGTGAAGATGAAAAGTGGAAATAACTAAAGAATAGAAGTCATAAATTAGTTTTCCAATTAACAACAATTCAATAATATAATAACATTAAATCCAAAGTTTGAGTCTTCCTATGATAAACCCATTGATGGGTTATCCATCCACTGATGGTATACTCTCATTGGTGGGAGGATGATGTCTTTTAAGAATTGGATTGAATAAATTAAAACTTTAGAAATAACGATCACTCATCCATGTGTGTGAATGGAATTTCCACCTATGTGTGAAATAATTCACCCCGACATAGATATATCAGTGTGATTTTTTATTATAGAGTTTTAATTAATGAAATGGGAAGAATATAAGAGAAATATGTTTCTTAAGAACATAATAATACAAAAATAAGAAAATTACGTAGAAATTAAAAACATAACAAATGAACTTTGGCATAATAACATCACATCAAAAATAAGAGTTATATTACTTCTCACCACCACTAACTTAAATAGGAAATTGGGAATCCCTAGGATGAGCCTCAATCAATGTATTCACAATTATTAAATTAATTTTGGCCTTATGGTGGTGGAATGTACTTGAGAAATTGATTCCCTCCTTGACTTGTTATGCTACTTGTTTCCCTAGGAAATATCATCCTATATGGGAAATCATATCACCGAATCTCAGTGTGCCATAAAAGAGTCCTTTGTTTCCCAAGTTGTATTCTAGATATCTGTAAAAGGTGAAACTATTTGGAGTTGTGTATTGGTAGTTATGGCTGATTTATTGGGGTAACATTCTAAGATTAAAATTCTGGCCCAAATTATGATATTCATAATAGGACACATTAATAACAACAATGGAGACCGAATTAGAATAGGCTTCAAAAGAAATATTTTTTCCTTTACATGTTGTCTAGCGTCCCACAAAATTTGTGCTTTATTGGGCCTGTATTATTGGCCCCAGACTCTCATAAGTGGGATGGTGTCCAATCTGCTTTCTCCAAAATTGTTTTCTATCATCTCCAAATATCCCCTTCATCCTTTATAAATCATCCATTTATCCCTGAATTAAAAATGTTTATATTGAAGTGTAGATCCATTTCTATAAATATAAAATTAAAATATAGATAATTACATTCCTTAAAATCAGATGAATCATTGGGCCCAAATTGGTGTACATTTTTCATTAAGTACACAAAGGATTAGAATGGATGTTCAAAAAACAAATTGAAAATGATGATCATGGGATGAAGTAACCTAGTGGTTTAAGTTGAAATTATTGCTTCTCTCATTTAATTCCTTGATCTCCATGTCTCTCTGAGATTTACCTAGTGGATGAAAAACAATAAAAAAACAAAACAACCCAATATATATATATATATATATTAATGTAATAAAAATGGTAAAATATAAGTATGTAAACAAACAGTAAAGAATAAGGAAGCACTATAAGTTGTTGGTCAATGGTAAGCGCACGCCCATGTCTCCCTTCGGTCATGGGTTTGAGTCCCCACAGCTTCGCCGGTTGTAACGGGGTTTTCCCCATGACCTTCAATGTGGCCTTTTTGTTTTATTATTATTATTATATATATTTTATTTTAACCTACAAACACATAAAAATAAAATGAACCGATCCTCTATTATGTGATGCCAGTGAGTTTTTTGTAGGAGCTATCTTAGGAAAACGTTGTGATAATACTCTTTATGACATTTCTTAAACAAGAAATCCATAAATGATGCCCAAATAAACTAAACCACCACTGAAAGGAGTTACTCTCAATTGTGTTTTCCTTAGAGATGTTTAGATCCTACCATTTAGGATCCCCCATCACTGTGTTCACTGACCATTCTGCACTAAAATACCTTTTCCAATACAAGATTCTAAGGCTAGACTGATTAGGTGGGTCCTTCTATTACAAGAAATTGTCCTCACAATCAAAGATAAAAAGGATGTTGAAAATGTAGTAGTTTATCATCTCTCTATTAGAGAATTAAAAGACAACTAAAATCACCTTTCTATGTCTGATTCATTTCCCTATGAGCACATCTATTCAGTGAGTGATTTCCCATGGTATGCCGACATAGCCAACTTCTTAGTTACAGGTGTCATTCCAAAATTCATAGGGACTCAAGATCGAGGAAATTCCTTTCTGATGTCAAGAACTATGTGTTTGGTGATCCATACCTCTTTAAGTTATGTCCCGAAAAAGTCACTAGGAGTCATGTCCCAGAATCAGAGAAACAGTCCATCTTTAAATTATGTCATAGTGAGGAATGTGGCAGTCACTTTTCTTCTAAGAAAACATCTGCTAAGATTCATTAGTGTGGTCTCTTCTGGCCCACCCTCTCAAGGTACTTCTAACCATTTTTTCAAAGTTTTTCAAAGTGTCAACAAGTAGGGTCCATCATAAAAAGAATAAAATTCCACTCACTCACATCTTAGTGGTTGAAATATTTGACAGTTGGGGAATTGATTTCATGGGACTCTTCCCAAACTATAGGGGATACATTTATATTCTATTAACTATTGATTATGTCTCAAAATGGGTTGACTCCATTACCACAAAATCCAATGATCATAACACTATAATTTCATTCCTAAAAAACATATTCTCTATATTTGTAATTTCTAGGGCCATCATTAGTGATCGTGGAATTATTTTTTGTAATCGTCCATTCTCATCACTCATGGAAAAGAATGGAATTTATAACAAAGTTTCCATTTCTTACCACCCACAATCAAATGGTCAAGCTAATCTAGAAAATCAAGAAATTAAACAAATTCTTGAGAAAACTGTTAATCCATCTAGGAAAGTCTGGTCAAGGAAACTCTTATATTCCGTTTGGTCCTATTTAACTGCATTTAAAACAATTTTAGGTATGTCCCCATATATGTTTGTTTATGGTAAATCATTCCATTTGCGAGTGGAGATTGAATATAATGACTATTATAAAATTAAGAAAATGAATTATGACCTCTCATTGGATAAAGAAAATATGAAATTAGATCTAAATTATCATGAAGAACTAAAGATGGAAGCTTATCAAAAATTCAAGGATCAATAAAGCTAAATTACAAGCCTACCAATCTCAAAATCATAAAACCAAACACATTGTAACAAGTAATCCTATTCTTTGGTGTTGTTCTAAACATCAATTACACCTGATAAAGTTGAGGTCTAGATGGTCAGGTCCATATATAGTGCATAAGGTATACCCCTATGGGGCAGTAGAAATTCAAGACCCCACCAATGGTCAATCCTTTAATGTTAATGCTCATAGAGCCATAAAATTCATTAAACTATTCCAAATAATAATAATTTGATGAAAAATTTTGTGAACCAACCTTAGATGAGTAAAATACTTAAATAATTAAGGGTCATGGTCGAGATAGCAACATTATACAAAAGAGATGCACATGAGGAATCATGTGGTTTTCATCTTTGTGAATAATTTTTTTAAATAGGATTAATGAATATTTTTTACATTTAAAAATAACAAAAAAAATTGAATGTTGACATGTACTTCTATTATGAGTATGGATGGGTATGAAAGGGGAGAGCTATATTCATCCATGTCATGTGGTGTGATCCTTGAGTAATAACATACCCAGATACATAAAATAAAGACAATGTATCATCAATTCATTTTATCTTTATTTGTTTTTAGGTTAAAGTAAAAAAAAAATACAAAAATAATAATAAAATTAAAAGGCCACATAGTTAGTTGAGGGGAAAACTTCATCACAACTGGTGAACCCGTGAGGGCTCGAACCAGGGACCGAAGGGAGACAAGGACACACACTTACCACTGACCTTAGGCTTATAATACTTCCCTATTCCCTAATTTTTTTATATGTACTTATATTTTAGTTTTTTTATTAAGTTAATAAATAAATATATATGTATATATATATATTGTTTTGTTTTGTTTATTTTCTTCCACTAAGGAATTATCCGTGTGATAGAGAGATCAAGGGATTAAAGGGAGCAGTGAGAATTTCAACTTCAACAACCATGTGACTTCAATCCATGATCCTAATTTTCAATTTCTTCTTGAACTCCAATTCTATGCCTCAACCCCTTCTAAATTTTCATTTCATTAAGCACTTGGGATAGTGTTATTTTATGTTGTGGGGAGATAAAATAAAAAATTCTTTTGTGTCAAAAAAACGAATGATTTGAAAAAGAAAATGTGCCTTAGTGGATGGAAAAATTTCTTTAACCTTGAACATGATAATAGATATTGTACACATTGAAAATAAATATCAAATAAATTTTCATGCCATGATTCTAATTTTAATCGATGTATATTTCATGGGCATAGATTTTGGAAAGTGTGGATGTCTAATGTGATATTTCATTTTTTATATTTTCATCCAAATAAAAAAATAATCACAATGCATATCCTTCTGATAGTGGGGTATTATTTTGAGTTCATGGGGTCCCCAAAATACGTAGCATTGGATTGTTGATTATTTTAGTTTTAATATGACTATTCAAAAAAATGTGCACGTAGAGCAATGAAATGACATAATGAGTGGCTTTTAGCACTTGGGGGTCGTGACTCTATAGTTGCCTGGCCCATAGTTAGTAATTTTATCTCAATTAAGGGTAATTTGAGTTTTTTATAGAGATATCTCAAAATGATGCCTGATTATGTGGTCTTCACTTGGTGCCTAAAGGTCTTTGAGCCTGGAAGTCATCAGAAAGGTCTCGCTACAAGAGTTGACTCTTTTGAGTGCAATTTCAATTACCATGGAAAATTTACCCAAAAAAAATAAAAATAAATTAAATAAATAAAATAATTTTCTTAATTATCATCTTAATTAAGAAATGTGATTCTACCTAGAGCTTTCATCATTTCTCCCTTGAATAAAGATGAACCCCCTTTATATTTTGATGCACAACACATCATCACTCTTAATTGATATTGGATGAAATATGGAAATAAATTTGATCTATGAAATGATCTTGGGACTGGGATCAGCTTACGAAACTATCTTGTATTAAAATATTTTTATGGGTTTCAAGATTGTTTGTTATAAGGGTTTTGGTGATCATTGTGTATTAAAATGGTTTTTGAAAAAGTAATTCGAATTTCATATTGTTGAGATACATTTTCCTCTAGACTAGAAAATCTGGAGTTGGTAGTTGTGATTAGCCCATAAAAAAATATGTTAATTACATTTTAATGGTATTAAATGTTCATTTTTAATATTATGGGCATGAGTTAGTGGATTTTATTTTTGAACATCCATTCTCATCATTTGTGAACTTTGTGCCTAATGTACGCCAATTAAGGCACAATGATTCATCTGACCTTAAGAAATGAAATTATCCATATATTAATTTGATATTTTGAGAAATGGATAGAAACGTTAATATGAACATTTTTCATTCATTGATTAATGGAGGATTCAGAGAGGATGATGACGATATTTGGTGATGAATGGAAATAATTTTGCAGAAAGAAGATTGGACACCAGCCCATTGATGAGAATGTGGGGCCCACATTAAAGGCCTACTAAAGGACATATTTTCTGGGATGATAGAAGACACATATTGGAACAAATATATCTATTGGATCCTATTCTAATTCGGCCTCCATGGTGGCTATTAAGGCAGCCCCGATAGAATATCAAAATATGGGCCAGAATCTACGGCCTAGAATGATAGCCCAATAAATCAGCCATAACTCCTAGTCCACAACTTCAAATCGGCCCAAATTTTACAGACGTTTAGAATACATATGAGGAAAAAATGACTCTTCTATAACCCACTGATATTCAGCGATATGATTTCCCAAATATAATTATATTTCTAGGGGATACATGGGGGATAAAAAGTCAAGGAGGGAATCAATTTATCCACTACTTTCCACCACCCTATGACCAAAATTAATTTAATAATTGGGAATACATTGACGAGGCTTAGCATAAGGCTTCCTAATTGCATATTTAAGGTACTGGTGGTGAGGGGGATGATATCTCTGGTTTTTTATGTAATTTTATTATGCCAAAGTTCCTTGGTAATGTTTTCAATTACTTTGTATGTTTCTTTTTTTTTTGTATTTATATGTTCTTAATCAACATATTTATCTTATATTTTTTCCATTTCTTTCATTAAAACTCTATAATCACAAATCATAGTGATATCTCTGTGTTGTGGTGAATTATTTTATACATAGGAATGAATTTCATTCACACACATGGAGGAGTGATTGTTATTTCTGCAGTTTTAAATTCTTCAATCCAATTCTGGTAAGACATCTTCCTACACCATTGAGAGTTTACCATGAACGGATGGCTAACCCTTTAAAGGGTTGATCATAGAAAGATGAAAAGGCTGGATTGAATGTTATTTTATGAATGATTTTTTTAATTGGATAACTATTTTAAGACATCCATTCATCAGTTATTTCCACTCGCCATTTTCACTGCGTTTGAGGAAGATAATCCAAGTACTAAAATGACTATATACCATAGAGATATCATGAATTTGGTTCTCTATGTGTGTAGGGGATTAGTAATTGATTTTAGTTAGCATCAAACATGAAAATGATAAAGGTAGTGTTATTTTGAAGGATGCATTCGTCAAGAATTAATAAAAACAAAATTTTCTAAAGAAGTAAAATTCATTCAATACACACCAAGAATAATGTTAAGATCAACCCATTTTCATTGATTCGAATTCACCTAGATTTCTTAGTATTATTTAAAACCATCTAAAATCAAAGCAAAGTAGGCCAATTCATATCCAAAAATCTATCTCATAGGTTGTGTATCTAAGGTACCTTCTTAGGTCTCAGTGGATTCGACAACCCAAGCTAGACTACAAGGACAGTTCATCCTTCATCTCTTGGGTTAATTGGAGTGTGAATCAGCGACCGAACCCATAACCCAAGTCAACCCGCCACATGACCCAAAGCGTGTTCTCGACTAGAATAGGCTAGCCAAAATCACTAAGAAGAAACAAATATCTCATGGTAAATATTTCTCTATATGTATGCTAGGATAAATCATCCAATGAAATGAGGTTCCCAGACCAACAACAACATAGTAAGAAATAAAATAATGGTAAAAACTGTACACTAGAAAAAAAACATAACAATGAATTGAAAAACAATTGTTATACATGTTATCTCAAAATAAAAAACTCTACCAAAAAAGGAAATGGGTTATCATTCCAAATAAGTCCCAAGTACAACCCAAAGCATAAAAAACAAAAAAAAATAATCCACATGAGTCCATCCTAGTTTGACAACATCTAATCCACACACAAAAAACGGGATAACGCTAGTTAAGAAGAGCCACCCTAAAACACGGATCCCCTTCATTTACTTGTTTCATGCAAAACAAAATATGAAAATTCATAAAGGGGTCCCAATAAGGGTGTGATGAATGAATCATAGCAGGATACCACCGTGAATAAACATAAGGCTTTTTAACCATGAAATCAATAAACTAGTTAGAACACTACATCAAAACCAAACCAACATGAAAATATAAATTTTACATATACTCCTTTATTATGATTTTGGGTTTCCTTTTTAAAACAAATTTGGGTCTTCCAAAACACTTTCAAAGCATGGAAAAAATGGGTAAAAAATCACAACATAAAACCTTGTCAACATTTCCAAGAGCGTATAAAACATTTCATCGTATAAATCAAACTAATAAATGAAATAAGCATATAAAAAACATTAATGAGTAAGTGAACAGATGGGTTGTAACCATAAGTTCTTATGTACGAGAGGAAAATGGTTTTGTATATAGCTAAAATATTGAAGTTTGAATGGTCTTCCCTAGGCTTAAATTTTAGAGCTCATAGAGTCTCTTGGAAACAACATGGAATCTAACACGTCCATCCTACAAAAAGCCTCACATGGTCAATTGGAATCAAATTGAGTCTCACCAGGTCCTCCTTTCGAGGCTCATATGGTCACTTGGACTACCATATCACTCACATCCCAATTAACCCAAGTACAGAACCATGCCAACATGTCATATGAAAGTTCCCTTGTCAATCAATTTATAACAGTAGACATTTAAATAAACAATGATACCCTATTAAACCAAACAAAAAATTAAAAGGTAACGTATTTATAAACTACATTGGAATCCATATCAAATCACAAAAACCACATTGATCCATTTTATTAAACACTTAGTGGGAATACAAGAAACACAAATATGTAAAACCCATCATTAAAAACCAAACCATGGAACACATAAAATATAAAATACACACCAAGAATAATTCTTTATAATGGAATTTTAAACAATACACAAAATGGGATTAGATATTTAAAGGTATGCGATGGAAAACAACCTTAAATAGAGACATCAACACAAACTATGGTCTAAATCACATCACCTCCAACTAAAACCTCTCAAAAGAGGTAGAATAAGGCATTACAGACCCATTCTATAAAAAATCACAACAAAATTCTTGTGAACAACCCTATATTCAGCCAACATGACTCCTATGGTTCCACAACTCTATGGAGAATGGCTAACAAAGATTAAGGATTTAAAATGAATGTGAAAACTCAAGGAATCTACATACATAAGGCCCGAACACCTTTATATCCGGGGGAAATCACTAAGGAAGAAGGGGGAGAGATCAACCAATAAGGGAGGAGGGTTGTGCATGCTTCTAGTGGAAAAAGGAACCCCAAAACACTAAAACCTAATAGTGGAAAATGTTGAATTGATAATTTATAATGATTTGGAAAGGATTATATGTTTTCGACACACAATTAGGAAAACTGTATGCCATCTATGCATGTGACACTTTCCTCACAAAATAGGCCACACAATTTTATCTTGGGGGTTCTACACAATTTGAAAAACAATGAGAAAATGTTCTGTTAGAAACTACAACACTATTATCATAATTTATGAATAGTTTGGAAAAATCATGTTCTAACCATTCAAAATGGTCTTCATCCCCAAAAAAACTCATGTTTTGGACTCTCAATTCTAGGGAACTCCAAATTCAAGTGGGAAAACAAAATAAACTCAAAATTATACATACTAGTAACCTAGATGGTGTCACAGTATTACTACCTTAGCCATGAAAAAACACATAACTCCCCCGGAAAGGGGTAAAATACCTAAATATACCTCCCTAGAAACTATGAAATAAAAATAATAGTTATTATAGTTCTACAAATAGTTCAACATGAATGTTAAGACATAAAATTTCTTACAAAATCTGTAACATTGTATTGACTTCTTACCTCATCCAAAATAGAGTGTACCTTCCAAGATTCACTTATTTATTCAAGAATAAACTTCTGAAAACCAAAAAGCATTCCCAAATCATCTCATTTTAGGTTTATAAAAATGTAACCATGTGATATAGGACATAGAAGTTAACTATTTATTAGATGGGATTAATATTACCAATAGAGAACCCCCAAAATAAAATGCACATAAAATAGATGAAAATGATATGGTGGAGCTGAAGTCACCCTAATAGAGCTGCCCTATATCACAAATATCAAATATATGGTCTAGGTATAGGGGTGTAATTAAAAAAGGGTGGTATATAAAAAACATACATACCTTCCCCCCAAAAACAACCAACGAGTGGGTTAGGACACAACCATAGAGTCCATGTCGTGGAACCTCCCAACCAGGCTATACTCCCTCATCGTCTCTAAGACCATATCAATGGAACCCCAAAATTTCCAAGGGGTTCTACCCCAAATGATTATCCATGATGTATAACCCCCAGAACCATGTCATAGTAGATCCCAAACTAGTAGAGTGTTTGACCCCACTACTGACCTCCCATGCATATTATCCCTTAGGCAATTCCATATGAAAACCAAACAATATAACACCAAGGTGAAACGCACCAGTATGGACCTACTGTAGGGGACACATTGTATCCCCCAATGAAATTCAATATCTTCCAACCTATACCAAAATTTTAGTTGCACGCCAGAAAAATTATCTTGCATAGTCCTCTCGATCCACCTCTAGCATTTGAAATATCATGAAACAAGTATAATTCACCATAATAACGATTAATTTAAAATATAACACTCCTTGAAAATTTATGGACATTGTAAACTCCCCATAAAAAGGCTTCCCATCCCCAAATTGTGTCTCTAAGGGTATTGGAAGAAAATATATGACCACTAAGCAAGAAAATTTGATTCATACTCCTCAGTATAATATTGTGTCCACCCATGATAATATAAAACTAAAATGAGAGACACTATCTTATTGAAAATTACTATCTCATTATAGTATACAATTCACACTAGGAAGCCATTTAATGAATCATCTTCCTATAACTCCACATCATCATTATTGATCATGTGTGTAAGATCTGTATCGTATTTATTTATCTTTGAAACGTAAAACTTATAATGAATACCTAAATGTCATGGAGGAAGTTTCAAATGTTATTCAACCATCCCAATCAACTACACAATCTTGACTAGATCATCATATCATGGAATAGATTTCCCCTACATCATCAACATCAAATTCACCAACCAAAGAAATACCTACATGAATATGTGGTTATCCATGATGAAATCAAAGGGTCACATCTATTACATGAAATATGAACATGTAATTATATGAGAAGTATCTAACTACATCCATATCAACTGAACCCTCTTGGGGGTTTCCTATACCAATCCTAGATCGATTATCACCAACTCACCCACCTCTAACTAACACAATGGTGAGCGGCCAGGACTTTAATAAAGAGCCTTAAAAAATACACATGATGATAAAATCTTGGTAGTTATTGTTATATGGGAAATCTAAAAATGATATAAGGTCATCTGAATATCCACTAAAATCAATCACATGCACCCTGATCACATCCTCTATATATGAATTATCCCCTCTGGTTTTCCATCTACCAATCGGTGATATTAAATTTTTATTTTAGCCGAGGCCATATTTCCTTCAATAGGACCTTCCAAAATATTGATTTGATGTGTACATACTAATGTTGTACTATACTTGTTATAAAACCATAAAAGTTTACAATATCATGCATATAAAACTTTCCTCACTCCTCCATGGGTTGATTATCCAAAATGGGAATTAAATTCATAGTTTTCATTAATCAATAAACTACTACCCACATTGCCTCACATCCACTTTGAGGTATAAGGTATCTACATGATGAATCCAATGGTCACCTAATCCCACTTATATAAAATAAATTTACTATTTTTATGTAAGCCATCCATTAACTATTTATCTATCTTTATCCTATGATAGATAAGGCAATGAGATAAAACAACCATAATGTCCTTCTATATAACTATACATCCAAAACATTTCATGATATATCGATACAACAATGTAAAAAACAAGATGTACCAAAAATCATATCTATCATGCACCCATTCTAGGATAAGATAATATTAAATGAGACAATACTGCATTATAATTAATTCTAAATAAAAAATCTTTCTCGCCATTACTCAGGCCACCAGGAAATGACTAATAATCAGGGGAAAGAAAAAACCACCATATCATGTTCCCCAGATAGATCCACCTTTTAGTACAAGTATTGGATCACTAGTTCTTACTCACCACTTTGGGTCTAAACTCCCAACATTATCTTACTTATCCTAAGAGTATCTTCATAGATTTTTTCATTCCATGATGTGTATAACAACTCTAATTTGTCTTTTTGAGGAACTCTACCCAATGTTTCAATAATAAATTCTTATCTCATTGATAGAATATATATCACTAGCTAATATGGTTAGTTTATAGGAAAAAACTATAATAAATGAAATAAATATAGAAACACATTACGGAATGAACCACAATTTCTAGATCCAAATCATGTTTTTGTAGATGAGGATACCCATAAGAGAATACATAATATATCTATATATAAAAAACACTACATACTACTCTTAGGGAATCATAATTTACAATATAAATGATCATATGGTAATGAAGAATCAAAAATTATTTTTGAAAACAACAACCTATTCTTTTGTAATAATTCCTCCTCCCACCTTCAACTCCACTTGAACTTGACTCCATTAAAACACAACATATTGATGAAAGATTAGAAGTGAGATAAGTATTGAATAAAATTATTATAAAACCTTATCAATACAAGGAATATCAATAACTCAAAATCTTTCCTAATTAGATCCCAAGATATCTCTACATTCACATTATCTAGGCCAATTGTGATCCCTACAACTAAGATAACGTGTCCCAGAAAGAGTGCATCATAAATCCAAAAGATACACGTTGAGTACTTGTTATAAATTTATTTTTCTTGTTGTATTATTTATATAGTCTGAAGGTGGTAAATGTGTGACTCTTAGGTCCATGAATATACCTATATGTCATCAAAAAACATTATAAAAAGAACTCTGAATATGGGTGAAAAATATAGTTCAGAAGATCTAAAAACACCACTGGTGAATTCATCAACCTAAAAATTGTCATTAAGTAATTATAAAACCCAAATTTGACCATAAATGTTGCATTTGTTATATATTATTCCTTATACCACAACTGATTACAACCCCTTCACCCTTCAATCTTGGATAATAATTGAGAATCCATTAGCTAGTCAAATAGTGCATTAATTCTCAACAGTGAAAAATCAGGTTTCCTTTATGAACTAGTTTAGCTTCATGTTATTCATGAATAACCTGAGGCCACCATACAACAATTTTTTGAATATTACTAGGGAACCATAATGAGGGGAACCTTACTGGATAATACCATTTTCCTAACGATCTGCCTGTTGTACCTTCACCTCCCTCGGTTTGGATGATTCTATAGGATATGTTGGAATCAATATGGTCTTTCCACCTACGAAAAAATCAATCATGAACATAGTCTACCTCCCAATAGTAATCTAAAATATATAATATATAAATAATTCTTAGAAAAACTACCCTACAACTAGAAAAGTGTTTGAAACTAATACCTTGTCAACTATAAGAAAAATATATTCCATTTATGTTTTAATTTCTCCTACTCGGTTGACATTATGTCTACCTCTACCAACTTCAGCATCCCACTATCCCATTAGAACATACTTCACCCTTTAAAGGTACGTAAATGGCTCAAACATTCTATAGAAAAAAATTAAACCTAAAATTATGATAACCAACCCATCTTGAAAATGATATTGAGGCTCCTTATATCAAAGAATATAAAATTCCATAAATGCTTATAGGCCCCAACTGATATGACACATGACAGACACAATTGAACAATATAAAAACAATTCCCAATAGGTTTATAAATAATTAAAAAACTGGGTGAAAAAATATGATCAACCAAAATCTATATATAAATAAATAAAATATGAATAAATAAAAATTCATGGTATCAAAAAACCATCATTGAAAATGTTGACCCAATGTGAACCATACCTATGATAGTGAAAGGACCCTAAGATGTGTCACTTGAAACATGGTATAAATAATTAAGAAATCCTGACTTGAATACATGGACATTACATCACAATCCCTAAATCTCTTATGGTGATAAACTCTAAGAAATCTACTACTACAACTATTGAGACTCTCGAAAAAATACTCCAACCTAACCACTTGTATATCGAACAATTATCCATATAAGGCCCACCTGAGCAATCCCTCTAGGCCTATACCTACCCCAAGGATCATCTCATTTCATACTATTATATCCTATAAAATATAATTATATAATCCATGTCCTTCTATAGGAATGTAAATCCCATAGAGAATTAGTATACATTATATATAAATTTCAAGCCTTCCTATACTGAAAGAAAAGATGGGGAGTCCCTTATGTACCTGGAAGATAAGATCAAATACTCTATCCTAACTATATCTCTCCACCATAGAACATATGCTCATAATTCCACTTTCAACCATTGGGCGAGGAACCAATATATTTTCTGGTAAGGACACTATCTTGCCACCAACATAAGTTAGGTGTCCCGCTACATTTTCATATGCTATTCCCTTCTCTGTAGTGTGAGCCTTACGGACCCTGACTACTTTTTTAAGTAAAATTTATAGACATAGTGTGTCACCATATGATGAATTAAAATCACAAATATTCTATACTTCTATTCCTCATTCTGAGAAAGGAACATATAAACCAATAAAACATTGTCGAAAAACAAGTCACATAATAGGCTATAGAAATCACCCCTATTAATGATCCCTAAAAATATGAGATTCATTGAGCCAAAATGTACCTATAAAAACTCCAAAAAATTGGACCCTAAAATATTCCCATAATAGCCCTTTACATATTAGATCCTGAACCATTACACATACACCTCCAAGAAAGACAATGTAGCATATACACATCCATCTTCTTCTGAAAATCATCTAATATCTCCAAAATATTCAAGATACACTCAGGAATATTTATTAAGTACTTATCATTATGAGGACCACCAATTAATAAGAAAGATGGTGGTTATTTAGTTTTTAATACTAAAAAAAATCTCCCTTATTGGGCTAAAATAATAAACAACTCCGCATACCATCAACAATATATCCAAAACACCTTACTGAAGAAGTTCTTTTACCTTAAACATAGGTTCATAATAGCGATCATGCTCAATATTACCCTCCTAGACATCTTGAAGTATAAAAGAAACATTACCCCCATTGGGGATTTATTATCCATAATCCCTATGTAGAACATTGTAGTGTAGATAGAAAAAATATATATGAAATTCCAAAAAATACTTGTAAATTACATTAAAATATCAAATAAAAAAATATTTAATCATTCAATAGGAAAAGACACAAACAACCACCCTATTTAAACCTATATAAAGGATAAAAAAACTACAAGATATAAACCACATAGTCATTCCCAAGGCCTAATCCTAAGTCTTAAGTACATTCCCATTATCCATAGTTAAAATAAAAATAATAATTACATTCATAGGTTAAATTTATTATTTTTCAAGAATGATGTATTTGGGGAAGTACCAAATATATTATTTCTATACCTTAATTAATTTAGGCCTAAAAAATAATAAGAAGTCATGTTTATGAAATTAAAACTCAAATTTTTCTTTATTATTCATGAACTAACACAATATTGATAATCAAGCTACCTCAATGTACTATAAACCATAAAAACAAAACAATTCTGGATTATAAACATGAAATCATAACATAAAATCCTCTAGAAATTTTCCTTCTACCCTCGAAATTCGGTAGTCAACTATACAAGAATTGGATAGACACAATCATAAATTCTTATCCAAGTTTTAGCCATGATATCTCTATTCTATCAATCCCCAGAATGTTAATCAAAAGAGAATGGTTTCAGATGGCATTTTTTTATTCCCCACCACAAATCACTAGGTTTAAGGTACCATTATTAATGACTTCATGCACATCTCCCCATACACAAGAGGCCAATGATTATAAATGAGATGTTGAATGATGCCATGTGGAATCAATTCCCTTAGTATCATATTACAATCAATGTTACTTAATAACTGAAGAAATTATAACAAATAATAATTTGGGTAAATTAAGATGAATTGTTAAATAAAATTATCACATGAAATATCATTATTTCAAATAATGTTTAGTATCTTAAGTAAAAGGAGATCCAAAATTGTTAAAAATATTTTTTTACTATATAAAAAATGAAAAAATTAATAATTTAACAATTCTTATGAATAGTTATGGATAATTTCCCAACATCACCTCAATCGCATACCCATAACGTGCACATAATTCTACCGTATGTCCATTTCCCTGGGATGAATCACTAACCATAATGTCTGCAAGTGTATCCTGATTCACCAAAAGTGTGTAAGTATAAACCATGTAGGAAGTTAATGGAAATAATATTTTAATAATTTTTATATTTAATTTAATTATTTTATCCATCCAAAATTTTCAATTCATGCTTATTTGAATCAATTTTTGATTTATGGTGAGTTTTGTGATTTAATGTGAAAATTACATAATTCTAGAATTTTAACAGATTTCAATATATATGGTATTTTGATCATAACATTTAATTTATCACACTAATTGATCTGATTATTTTTTTATGTTTTTTATTTTTTTTATTCAAATTTTTCTCTTAGACCAAGATGTTAATAGAGTAGCTTGAGGCACAAAAATATAATGCATGTTGAGAAATTGTTTGAGTGGTTAGGTTGTACACTAGTTATAGAAATGTGGAATAATTCATACAATACATATCCAATTGAGGTGAATCAAGTTGGATTAGAATGGTGAATCATAGATTCATTTCTCCCTCAAATTATAATTAGTTCTGACCTCATTAATGGGTATATTAAATTCTCATATTTGATGAAAAATTTGATAATTATTCATCCATAATAAAATATCGATGTAAATTTCTTATAACATATTTCAAAAATGGAAGTTAGATATGAACATTTTTAGGGGAATGGACAAGATATTTTGGAACAACTTTTGAGAATACATTGTTTTCTGATTTGGTTCAAAATGGGGTTCAATGCACATTCAATTTGTAGACCAATTCAGAAATGAAATTTCAACCGTTGACAACCCATTGTGTTATAGACAACATTAATGGTCATTTATGACTCCCTAAATCCTCTTAAATTCCTATAAATAATTATTTTGGGTTGGATTGAAAAATATATTGATATGAGTGGGAATATTTGGTCAAAGGCCATGCTTTAAGACTTTTATTTTGTTTTCTTTTTTTATTTTATTTTTAATTTACCATGTAACACATGCCTATTTTTTGTTTGATAATTTCCTTTTATTATTACATATCTCATTATATTCCAACAAAATATCATTTTGTTTATCCATAATCTTTTCTTTGTGATCTCTTTTCAATATGAAATGCAATGTCACTAACCAAGGGATTGTCTCTGAGGGAGGTTTTGCGGTGTTATGGGTTATTTAACTTATATTCAATATGTATTTATTCTATTTGTGGTGGATGAGAGAGTATTATAGTGTTTTTGAGGTCTTCCACCATCTATTTATTTCCAATTCCATTTATTTTAGTTGATAATTTTTTTCCTCTATTTTATCTAAAAAACACATCATACGATAGAGTTGGGGTTTCTTGAATGTATAAAACACCATACAGTTGAATCAGGTATTTAATGAATTTCATTCTCGATTGAGTTGTTATTCTATTTTACTATGGGGGTAGTGGGGTTTGGTACATTGAAGGAATGCTAAAATCACACACTCGATAAATCAAAGCGAATTAATTCATAATTATTATTCAGTAAATAAATTATCAGATTGAATTTAAACAAAAAAAGAAATAATGAATGAACATCTGTTATCAAACTCAAGACAATGAAAATTTTTCTATAATGTCATTTTTTATTCAACTTAATTTTCATTTAGGACTGTTTATTTCTTAATTTTATTTAAGTTTCATAATTTCCACACACCCAAAAATATAATAGTTCTGATAAAGGTAAAAACAAAAAAAACAATTGAATTATGTGAATTAAAATGATTTATTGAATAGACTACAACTCTTCTCAAGTGATATGTACCTGGTCAGCCTCAATGGTACATTAGGAAAATTAATTTGTTTTTTCATTCCCTATTATAGGATTGTATAAAAATTGGTTCTATTTCAGAAGAGATGAATAGTTATTCTGATCACTTTTTTTAAATTCACATTCTTATAAATATTTTATCTTTATTTGCATTATTAAAATATATATATATAACACATAATTTTTCTCACGTGATTTATCTAAAATAAAATTACTCTATATGAGAATATTAGTCACATGTGTAATATCAAGAATAATGAGATTATTATAGTGATCTAAATTCTTAGGTTAAAAAGATGGGTGTTTCTCTAGAAGATATGGGGAGAAAAATAGAAATGGAATTTGACTATACTCATGCATTAATAGAGAAATCGGACCATGGTCTGGGAAAAAAACATAAAGAAGTGGTTGAAGAACATTCACCACTCAATATTAAAATATAATAACATGAGGAGGCAATTGTGGAGGTACTTCAATATTCATTCATCCTCACTCAATAAGTTCTAGGAGAGTTATATGAAACGGAATTTCATACTGAGCAACATGTTGGAGATCAACAGAACTAGATGACTGCTGGAATGAATGCGAGGAACTAATTGATCAACTAAAACCTTGAAATTCTTAAGATACACCACCATTTAAAATCTCCAAATATATGGAAGAAACATCTACCCAATTCATGGAATTCAATTAAAGAATAGAGGATCATGACTTCCTACCTCAATTAATTGAAAGTCAACTCAATGCAGCACTTTCCACCAAATAAGTTATTAAAGTCAAACAAAATCTGGGATATGATAGTTTCATGAACTCAAAATCATTTAATTTTACTAAAACTAATTTGATTGTCACTACAATTGTTTTGAATTTTCCAAATTGATTAACTCTTATTATTTCCAATTTGATGATGAGGAAAAAGAAATTTCCAATGTTGAGGAACGAGTGTTGTTCCTTAAGTACATAGAATATTTATAGAGTGAGAACACGAAAGGAAACTAGTGGAACATCCTAAATATCAAGATATAAATAATGCCGAATTTAAAATGGAATATTTTGAAATCAATATTCCCAATTTAAAAATTCAATCTCCCTGTTATTATTATTTTACTGCATTATAACTGGAGACACATTAGATTATATTGTTTCTAGTAATTTTTATTTCAAATTCAATCTTAGGAATTAGTCCAACATTCAACCCAATCCCTCATATTCATTATTATATTTAATAAAATTATCCTTCTATTTAATTGATTTATTTACTTTCATAGGAACATGATAGAAAATATAATCCTGATAACATTGGAGGAATATGACTAACGCTTCATTTTGAATAGGCGTTTACGTTTAATTTATATCATTTAAAATCCTTAAATGTTTGTCAAAGAATATGTTTTGAGCTTTAAATATAAAATTACATGCGCACATTTGAATTATGATTTACATGGATTATCTAGGAGACATAAATTTCTTAAGAATCCAAAAAATAAAAAAATTCTTATAATGTATATTATATTTAATGAGTAAATGAGGAATTGAATGTATAATATGCTACCTGGATATTTAAATTATAACTCATGATTTGAGGGAATTGATTGTTTCATGTAAATGGAATTCTACATAATTTTTTCAATCATTGAATTTTTTAAATTTATGTGAATTGATTTGTTATTTTCAATTATTTTGTGAGTGATTTTGAAATATCATATTCACATTCCTAGGTGAATTTAATGAACATGTACTTACTTTTTTAACTTGGGTATATTTCATGGTTGATGTTGGTACATTTCACCTACTAGAATGTGCATTTGAAATTATCAAAGCTTTTAATGTGCAAAATTACATTTAAAATGATTGAGTAATATTTTGATAAACCACTTATCCTTAAAATACCACATTTAAATCAATCCTTCCTTACCCAATAGAGACTACGAGTGACCATTATAGGGATGATCCATGATTTAACCCATTTTTATCCATTCATACCCTAATCTAGGAATTTGCATGATATTTTAAAGATGATGTGTGGGGGTAAAGAGAATAATGGTGGAAGGTATTATTTACTTTGTAAGAAAAAAGTATAGGGGTCCTTATTGTGGTTATAAATTATGGTCTTTGATTCATTCATGACACTTCATTGTTATCCTCTATTGAAATGAAAATTTTGAAAATGAAAAAAACAACCATAAATAGGAAAAATGGATTGTGATTTAGGAAAACCAAAAATCACAATTACTAGACCGGTGATTTATATTATACGTGGATATTTGGTGGATGTGAGGTTTCATATAATCATATCTTTTGATACAATAAATGTAATTAAAATATTTTTTAAAAAAATGTATCAATGTATAATAAATCAAGAATTTCCACAAATCATTCACTATGGTTTTTTATTCACGAACTTTTCATTCAGTTTTTGGGAAATGGGAGTTTCTAATATGAAGGGTAGAATTTCATTAAACATTTATTTTTGATATAATGAATTTTACATAATAGAAAAACCTCTTCCATTAACCTTAATTTTCAAATATCAATTCCTACCGACCTTAAGCCTTAGAACCATTTCAACCTTTAATGAAATACATCCTAATTTTATGTTACTTTTGACTTTATAAGGTGGAGAAATTACTTCCTTTACAATATTAAGGATAATGAAAATTTTCTCATGATATGATAATAAATATAATTTAATTTTATCATGAGTGATGAGATAAAGTAATTAAATGTGAGGTATATCATGACGTGGAATATTTGACAAAAATGAATAAAGGAACTGAAATGAATGAAAAGAGAAGTACCATTATTTTTAAAATGGGATAAATTAAAATACTTGGGTTGATTTTTTCCTTGAAAATATAGAAATATAATAGATATTTTATGTGCATTAATGATAATTCTATATTAAATTGATTTTTTTATTTCATTGCTTTGAAATTTGAATATTGCAAAGATTAATCCCCTCTGAATTCCATGTTGAGATATTATGCATGACTAAAATAATGTATTATGGGTGGTTGAATTAATAGAAATAATATTTTACTCATTTTTATGTATTTATGTAATTTAATCCCTTACAATTTCTCAATTTAATCTAATTTTTGTCAATTTTCTATTTATAGTGTTTTTTGAGGTTAAATGTGAAAATTTCTTAATTCATGAATTTTAACAGATTTTAATATCTATTTTAATTTGATAGTAAACTTTAAAATATTTTTCCAATTTAAGTAATTATTCATTTTTATGATTCTTGGATTTTTTGGATATAACTTTTTATTCGGAATAAAGATATGAATCCAACATCTAGAGGCACAAAAAAATAATTAATATTGAGAAATTGTTCATTTGGATAGGGTTGACCCCACCCGTAAAAATGCGGCATAAATCACGCTACACATCTCAAATTGAAGTGGTTATAATTTGATTAGAAATAGTAATCATATCCTCATTTATAAATATAACCTTAATAGTTATTAACTAATTAATGTGTCTATTACACGCTCATATTTGATTAATGATTCTGGAAGAATTATTCCGTAATAAAATCTCATGTAAATTGAAAATAACTTCGTCTACACATTATGGATGGAGTTGAAACTTTGTGGTATGACATAAAAGATATTTTGAAACAAATTTCTAGTAGATAATATCCATTTATTATTTCAAAAATGTGCTTCCACCTATTTACATTTTAAATACAGATTCTCAAAATAAAATTTCAACTACTGAAAACCCATTGGGTCTTGGAACACAATTATCATCATTTATGACTCCCTAAATCCTCCTACATTCCAATAAATAAAAGTCTAGGGGTTACTTAAAAATATTTCAATCAGAGTGGGAATCTTTGGATGATTTTCATGCATTAATAAATTTCATTTCTTTTATTTTTAATTCATTTTTATTTTCCCATTTAATGCATGTATATTTTTTATTAAAATGATTCATTTTATTATTACATCCCTATACCTATTACAACACTAATATAATTAACTCTCTCTTACATATGTACATCATGATCATTTTTTTACTTTCAATGGAATTTGACTAACCAGATTTTTTGCCTAAGGGTATGTTTTGTGGTGTTCATTGTTATTACACTTCAATAAAATATGTTTTTATTATATTTGTCGTTGATGTGAGAGTATTGAACCAGTGTGGCGGTCATCCACCATGAAATTATTTCCAATTCCATTTTTTTGATTCATTATTTTTTACTCTATTCTCTATGGAATACCCTTCATTCATTGGACATATGGTTGCTTGAAGGGATAAAACAACATGTGAGGGAGCTGGGTCTTTTGGAAATTTGTATCCTCAGTTGAGGTGTTATCCATTTTTTAATATAAGAAGAGTTGGGGTTTAGAATGTCGAAGTCATGATAAAATAATACACTAAACAAATAAATTTTAAATAATTCATTAATGGTGTTTCATTAATTGAATTATCAAATTGAATTTAAACAATAAATAAATTATGAATGAACACATGTTATCAAACCCCAGACTAAGGACTTTATTCAATAATATCTTTTGTCTATATCTACTTCTTCATTTTGGATATTTCATTACTGAATTACATTTATATTTCATATTTTCCATACACCAAAAAAATTAATTGTTTTGATAATAAAATAAAAACAATTACATTAGGTGAATTTGAATTTGTGATTGAAGTGACTACAACACTCATTAAGTGAAACAATTGTGGTCATCATCTGTGATGAATTATGAAAATTGAATTTCTTTTTCCATTCCCTATGACATACATATGTCTAAAACCACAAAATGTCTCTTATAATACGTGTTGTTTTTATAATGATGAATTAATCAATAAAACTGAATAAATAAATAACCTTAAATATTGTTGGGGTCATCATGTACAAACCAGGATGACATCAATTTTTATACATACTTAATTCATCTACATACTATAAGGAAGGGTTTATTTAATACGTAGATGCAAGTAAAATCACGGTTCATGCCTCAAAACTCAATACAATGCCTCATTTAACGTAAAAAACCAACCCTTCTCACCCAAGGGAGGTCACATCACATCTTATTCTACATATTACCCCATAATGTGGAACCTAGCACCAATAATTAGGAAAAATGATTCTAGAAAATAAAAAAATAAAATGAAAAAAAGACTCTTCGCCTAAAACCCTAAACCACATTACCAATACATTATAGCCTCAAAAGAGCCTAGATTGAACCTTTATGATCAAACTTATTAGGTAGATAGGACTACGATTATCCGTGGATTGATCCTGGATTACCACCTTAACCACGTAGAATTCCATCACCCCCCATAACGGTTCAACCACCCACATTAACCATCTTTTCACATTGTTATTAATATTAGCATTCTTACAGGGCTACCTATGAAGCCACATAAACTTATAGACATAAAAATTCATAGAAAAATCATAACATTTTTAAGGAATTCAAAACATAGGCCTTAAAAAGCCTACTAAAAAATATGCTCTTCTAAATCCAATATTAAAAATTTTAAAATAAAAAATAATCCCTTTATCATTACAATTAGTGTTCAGAAAATTTAAACCAATAGATAGAGTAATTATAATATAAATTTGGATTATACTGACTTAGAATTACTATGATTGAACCCCCATGATACATGAAACATCGAAAAACCAAGATATCAGATGGAGGGGAAATAATTTCCTATAAGAGTTCCCTCACTCCTCCAGAATCCAATGCAAGGTTGGGGGGGAAGGGGGAGTATAAGGGGTTCAATGAAAAAAAATAATGAATTATACAATAAAAAAATCACCTAGGGTGTGGGTCATAAAACATTCATACATTTTGCGCCATTGAATCTCAATGGTAGGAAACACAATGGTGTGGTCCTTGGGACCATGTAACATGCTACACAAAATCATCAAGGGATCGAACTCATACTTATTGACTGTGTGGAATATCACACACAACTATGATACATGTTACCCCAAACCAACATAAGATTTTACAACTATATTTAAAACCCTTGTTTCATAGATGTGGGTGATTTTGTAAAGAAAACAACTCATAGATCCCCATAACAGAACCCACAAGGTCACTTAACAGTTCATTGACCACTCTAGTAACCAACCCACCGCCACAGTACTACATCATAGACACCATCATGTCAGCAATATTCTCAACCAATTTCCCCAAAAATCACAACCAACAAGCCTATAACACTAATAATAACATGAGGGTAGCAAAATTTACTATAAAGATGATTAATTAAAACAGAATACTCTTTTAAATTCACAGAACATTACACATATAGAATTTTCATTTATGAATTTTTTCCCTTTGTTATTTCCACTTAGTTTTACAGTATGTGTTTGTGCGGGGTTCTGTATCTATACTTATGAATGTTTCATAGAATAAATCACAATTAAATAATATCCTCTCTAATGTAATAACATGTATCATCCTTAATATCAACATTTTTAGATTGAAAAACATATTTTAGAACATGAAATGTACAATATATTTATCCCTCATTTTGGAATTTTCATATTCACAAATATTAAATTACAATACCCTATGGATAAAATTATAAATGAACCTATATTTTCCATTGATTTGGAACATCATGGATAATTCATATCCTAATCATACAATATTTTTTAAAAATTTATTTATATATAAATTGTTTTCCATCAATAAGGGTATTTAAAATACATTCAAAATTACTTATGGGATCTATCTCAAATATGTTAAAACACTTGGATAAAATCAACTTAATATCAACCATATTCAATATTTATGTATATATATCATGACCATCCATGGTTATTAGTTTGAAGTTCAGATTGAACTCTCTTACAGCTCTGTCAAAAACTAACTCATTATAGATACACAATAAAATTTATATTTATTTGTTAATCTATAATATACCCATTAGAAAAAAACATGATTCACATACCAATTACAATTCGATCATCCTTCCAAATAGATAAATAATTTTATTTTACTTTTCATTAAATTATTCACTAATTATTTGAGATTCTCTAATATAAATGGATTGAGTATTTGAATCCCTTCTTACTGCTCTCTTCTTTCTTGAAAAATAGATATCAGTATTTTTTCATTTATTTTTAGGAATATTGAGAAATTTATACTTATTAAAATAATTTGAATAACTAATAATGTTGCAAATTTTTTACTTTATTTCCTAATAATTTAAAGGAAATTAAATCTTGATTTAATCAAAGATGAACATAATGGTATCTATGATGGAATTTAAAAAAAATTCAACTCTAAATATTTTTTCAGAGTAGCATCTATTAATTCATCTAAATGTAATACAAACCAATAAAATATTAAAAAAATATAAATTATCCTAGATTGAAAATAATTAATTAATATTTAACATTTGAATTAATTAATTTAGAGATGTGTTGACCCTCCAATGTGATATGAAATTCCCCAATATATGCTTTTATTTGATAACCAGATAGTGTTACAATGGAAATATATTATAATTTTACCACTACAAATGAAAATACATAGATTCAATCATAGTATATCCCGCTCTAGAATTTACAACCTGTTACACATTACATTTTTGACTCATATATCATTGTAAAGATGACGTGACATGTGTTCTTATTCAATATAATATCCTAAAGTAGACTCACTCTATATTCATTCCTTAGATATATTTATAAGATAATACAATATGAAGAATAAAGTTATCTATAATACTCAAAACATTAAGTATTAACATTAATAACATACATAACATCTGTAGTGTTTGAACATAAGAAACAAAATTTTGATCTACAAAGTATAACTTTGATGAAATGTCACCATATTACATGATGATGAACCCCATGTCACAATTATGATTCAATATAATCATGGTACACATATTGTATTTTTTAATAAGATTATATATAATTTTATCCCATACATCAATCCTTAAATAATGTATTATCAGGATCCAGGTCTCACAAAAATGCCTTTATAACATAAGGTATTGTTAAGAAAAAATAAAAAACTCAAAAATAGATGAAATTTCAAAATTTCCCCGATAAAATTAAATTATCACTCTTGTAATTATAATTGAAAGATTAATATTTATATAATCAAACTTATTTTCTTCCAGGGTATTTTTGAATATGTTTACTAATTATTTCACAAATTAAATGAAATCCAAATTAATATAAACCATCATTTTATTATATCCTATTGAAATCATTCATACATTAAAAAGTTTGGTCCAAAATCTCAGAGGATTATTTGAGATTTAGATAGAGGATAAATTGTCACACTGGATATGAATTATATGAAAATATTTTAAAAATAGTGATAAATCTATCTTAACTATAATTTCGGAACTCACAAATATGAAAAACAACATATTTATCTTATATTGTCTACAATGACACCTAGTATTACTTCATAAAAATCCATGAAACCAAAATTTTCAAATGTAAGTGATACATACTAGTTTTACTCGTTTAATTAATGTTAGACCCTCTAAAATCATAGTTTTAAAAGCTCAAAAATTCCAATTATGTTATAAAAGAGTATAATAACATGAAGTTAATAGTTCTATAATATAATTGACGATTCAATTAAAAAATATCTTATGGGATTCTTTTTTATCCAGAAGAATGTTTTTAACCATTCATACACTAAATATAAATTTTTTCTTAGTTGTAATAAAATATAAGGTAAATTTAATCATCCCTCAATAAGAATTTTGATCAGTAAACTTTAATAAAATATTTTAATAATACTTATATCTAGTTCTAAAAGGATTCCTTGTACCCTTTCTTGAATTCAAAAAAAATATTTCCACTAATTTCATAGAATATTTTATTTAATGTAATCATGTTACCATCCTATATTTATAAATTATGAAATCCTAGGAAGAATTGAGTTTTTCCATGAGACTCATCTCAATATCATTAGACACAATATTTGAAAATTTATTATAGATAAAATCCATTAATAATTTAAAAATATATTCCATATATATTTTCACTATTAGTATATCGTTTAATACTTCATAATAAAAAATATAGGATATAATTTACAGTTTTCCAAGTACTTCTATAATTGAAACTGTGATAACCATTTACACCAAGCCTAAAGGGATTACATTTGTCAATATGAACCACTGGAACATGGAAATGATAGAGAGTCTTATACTAATAGCCAAATATATGGGTTTTTATGTCATTTACCTTCTCAAATATTAATCCATTAAGAAATAAACTATTCATGTTTATTTGATTAATCATGGATCTCATATGAGTAGTATATTCTAATATAATTATTGTAGATATTAATTTGGAATCTAGTACATATGGATCACCATAGTCAATTACTTCTTCCTAACTATAATTTCTATACATGAATAATTCCTTATTTCTCAAATTATATTAATATTTATTTAAATTATTCTTGATTATCCACCTGATTATAGTGTATTTTTTATCGTCTAGTGGGATTCCAATATTAAATTCTCTATTTTATGAGATATTGTTCAATTATTATTACATTAATAGAACCAAAAATTTGTATTTCAATGAATCAAACACATCACATGGTATTATAAATGATATGAATATTGTAGGTTTATAAATATTTCCCACTGTATTTCTAGTTAAATACTAGAATCCACTTTTCTAATAATATTCCCTATGGGGTGATCTATGTGTGTCTCTAACCCATATGGTTGATTATTTTTATGATCCTCTATAATTGATACATCATCCCATTATAATAATATTATAATAGGGTTTTTACTACTAATTTTTATCTCCATAGTAACCATTAGATTGTTCCATGATGAAATAATTATTAGATAGATCTTTTTCATTTAAAATAACCTATAAAAAAATTCAAAAACTGTTTCCACTTATTATAGAATATATATACGTATTTCCGAGAAGAGTAACCAAAAAATTATTCCATCATTTGTATTGGGTTTATATTTTTCAATATGTTTCCTTCCATTAGGGAAAAATACATTACATCAAAATACTTAAATATTTCCAAATATGAGTTTCCTTCCCTTGTTTAATTCATATGGGCATTTCATGGTAATCCGACTATGAAGAATATTATTAATGAAATTGATATACAAGTTAATATATTCTTCCCAAAAGAAATTATATAGTTAGTACTCATTCCACATAGTCATTTCTATCTCTTTAATATATATTCTTCTTCTCTCTACAAATTCGGTTGTATATAAGTACCATGGGGCTAAAAAATTATTTAAGTAACTATTATCTTGATAGGGCTCATCAAAATTTTTATTTTAGAATTATCTACCATGATAACTTATAGTTGTTACAAAAATGATTCATTACATAATCAGAACCATTTTACAAGAGGTTTTAAACATTGATATAGTCGCACTATTTTGTGGAATAAATTGTACCAATGTAAATCTAGAATAAATAGCCATTATCACAGAAGAGTACTTATTTCCTCTAAGTCATGAAACATTTTTGGATAAAAATAAATATAATTACAAAAGTTGTAGTGGTTTTTTGGTTCTTAAATTTATCATCTTAAAGGATTCATTATGATACATTCCTTTCATTCAATGATCCCATAATTGATTCATAAAAAATTTATGATAGATTGTTAATGAAATTTTTTTTACGTATAATAATTGGGTAGAAATAGAAAATTGGAGTGATAAGTATGTTTATCAAAAAATGTAAAATATATCTATATAATATTTAGAAACATTATATTTTTAATAGGTACTCTAAAAATGTTAATAATATAATCACTATCCATTAATTTAGAAACAAAAAATAGCGAGACATGATTGAAAATAAAGCACTTATCATTCATGAATTTAATAGTTAAACCATCATAACAAATTTGAGATATGTTAATCAATTTATATTATAGAACTTCCATATATAAAAATTATTTAATAAATATATAATTTTTAAATAAAATGAAACTGAATCCATTGATCATTCCTTTAGAATGTCTCTAATTATTTCATGGAATCCATCATATTTGTAAAAAGTTTTTAAAATTGATAGATACTTATAATTAAACGTGATAACCAATAATCCTTACACTGAATTTAACTCTTCAAACCTATATGGTTTTTCTACTAAAAAGAAAATAAAGTATTTTTTTATTACACTTCTAACATTGGTACTTATAAGATTTGTTTTTGAGGTTGTATTTACCTATACATGTTTAATAATATTGATATAAGGGGTATTAATAGATAAATATTTATAAACATAGGATATTGTGTGATCCAATGACAATGGATTATTATGAAACCATTAACTATAATAAATACCTCACATACCACATCAAAAATAGGTAATATAAGTTACACTACCTAATAATCTATTTAAAAATATGTTTCTAAACATCTAAAGAAACCTAAATCTATTATCAATACAATTTATGGTCTTAGTTATCTTTTATATTGGAATTAATTTTTGATAAGTGTATATTCAATTAGTGAATTTTTATAGGACCACATTTATTCATTATTCTTCTCCCTTAAGCTTCTTTATAAACCATATTTTAATATTTTTCTTGTGAAAGAAAGACTTTGTAGACTCTTAACTTCATGAGACAAAATATTATTATCCTCAGTCACAATTTTGTGATTACCTTTATAGTTCTTCTAAAAATCTATAATTCATTTAACTTGTTCATGAATTTTAACAAAACTTTCATTAAATGATTTAAAACTAATCACATAAAAAATTACTATCTTGATCAATCCATTCAATCAAGAACAATTTTTTATTTCCTTCTCTAGTTCAGACAAAACAATTGTGAAACATTACTCACTACATATATATAAGGCTTTTGTTGATATTTTCTCCTCAATCTTATAGTTATCACCTATCATATCATTATTTGGTTTTTTTATAATATATTTTAATTTTTATTTTATTCCAATATTATTAACATATAACATTTGTAGAAATAAAATTATCATTATAATTATTTTTCTTATCTTTTCATCTATAATCCATATTTTTTCTATATTTAGAGACTTCTTGAAATTGGCAATCATCCTAAAATTTCCCTTTACTCTTTTTCATATTTATTATTACTCATTATCAGAAATATAGTATCCAATAATAAAAGAATCATATTATAAAACATCAGTACATTGGAATGATAGACCATTCTTATTTTGTGTTATTTTCTATTAGGTTATTCAACTCAAACTCATTCTATAGTTGCGACCCTGTGAGCCCTTCAATTTTGGGGTAATGACCTAAGAATATTTAAACCACTAATAAGTTCTCAAATTTCTATCCCTATATTATCTTTTCATTAACCATCTATGTAATTATGTGTAACATCTAGGATAGTATCACATTCTGAAGCATCTTGAAATCTTAGTATTCTACCTAAATCATTCCATAATTGATTATTTATTCCTTTTCAATGACATATTGTGTAACATGTAGAAATATTTAAATATCATTGGGTTTCATTCAAGCTGAAACATGATTAAAAACATTTCTTATTATAGAATAATAAAAAATATCTATAACTATGTAAATTAAAATATATTTGTTATCATTATTACATGTGAGAGTATCTAAATTTAACTTAAGAATTTTATAATATTTTACTTTTAATAAACAATTTTAATGCTAACATTACTGATATATCATTTCATAAATTTTTTATTATTACCATGATCCTTACCAAGAATGTATAGTGGCCTCTATAGAACCCAACCATCATTTACACCTTAAAAAATAAAAATTGATCTTTCCTATATATATGTTTAAATCCAGTATATGTTTAGTAATAAAATTTATTTCCAACAAGCATATGTTCTCAAATACCAAATTTTATCCCATACAGTTTCACAACCAATGGTCAATGGGGATATTCATTAATAGTGTGTAAAATTTAAATGAATAAATCATAAAAATATTGAGGTCATTATTTTTATAATCGTTTAACACAATGTTATAATCCATCTTTTATAGCCTATAAAATCCTTAAAAAGTTTTGATCACTCTAAGAGTATATTGTCTCTATAAGGGGAGTTACAAACCTATTAAAACATATCTTTTTTATTATATGAGGCATGACCAATAGTCTTGATTTTTGGTAGGGTAATAGAACTAATAAATACTCATACCTTTTGATGGAGGTATTATAAATAATGAGGAACATTATTTAGATGGCAACATCCTATAAAATTTATAAATACATAGATAGTAAAATTATAAATATAATTAAACTACAAATACTATGAATATATTTAATAATGATTACTAAATAAAAATAATAGATTGATCATGGTAATATCAAGGCATTGTTTCCATTTAAATGTATAAAAACAAATTGTATCAATCATTTTTTTGGATTATTTCATGATTTATTTATTTTATTATAAATTTTATATTCTTGATATAAGAAATGGTTTTCTCATTTTGATTTTAATTATATGAGGTTTACAATTTTATCTTCAATAGTATTGTCCCAATGGTTTCTATATTTCTGTATTTGTTTTTATCAAGGTAAATTACCTTCCCATATTGTTAAATGGAATATAAATTTAGTGTTGATTTGGTTTATAAAACAATGAAAGTCATTTGTTGGTATTATTTTTGTCATCATTTAGTGCCTAATAAAGAATTCATAGGTTGATAATGGTTGCTTCTTACCATCATATGGTGTTATCATACTATCATTATCAGTTTTTTGTGGTAGATATATATAGTTACAATGTTGAGTACATTAATTATATTTAAACATTTTTTCTTGAATTTTATGTCCCACAAAAATACTAAATGAAGGATTGGTGGGGCAACACTATTTTTTCTGAACATATAAGAGAGCATTGGAATTTAATTATTGTAAGAAGTGACTTGTTATAATATTGTAAAATAGTTTATTATCAAAATTATTCATTTTTCTCTATTAGAATTCCAACACTGTGTATACTTATCCAAATGAAAGGAAATGATATATACATTGGTTTATCACTATTTTGGGACATCATTTATAAAATTTTGCATTTAATTGATTTTCAAAATCATAAATCATAATATTATTTAATTATTTTTGATTAACCTAATCATAGATGTTTTTTAACCAACATGTAATCATCCAATATTAAAAAATGATAAAAAAATATAATCTCGAGATTTTTAAAAAAAAAATTAACATAAAGAAAGTGGAACAAATAAATCTTAAATATGAAATCATGATGCTTATGGTATTCATGGTTGTCATTTTGTTGAGTTTTTATTTTATTTCGTTTTATGATTATATATTTTTCATTCCAAATTATAATTCATTCAGTTCTCCAAGTATTACTTATAATATTAGATAATATAATAATTTTAAAAACATAAGACATAAAAAAAGATAAAATACAAATATTTTACTCATAAAAAATTAACTACACCATACGTCTCCAAGTCATGGATATGTACATGGGATATGCTTCCACAAAAATACAGCACAACACTAAATTTACACCTATAAAAAGACACATTGAGGTCAATAAATGTAATTTTTATACTTATTGTTCAATGATTTGGTAAGGAAAACAAGGTTAACTTACTAATGATGTTCATCAAGATCCTTGATGTGATCATCATACATGACATAGACCATGCATTGACAACATAGGTAGTTTGATATCTCCCCTTTTCTATGTCATAAGAATGATATATACTATTTATTAAGAAAATCATGGTCAAATCATCAGGGATTATTTTCATTATAGTACATAACTAGTATCATCTTCCCAACAAATTCTTCTCACTTGTCTTCAAAATTGACTTTATCATAAAATAATAATTGAGTTTGATACATTACAGTAGTGGGTTTTTTCTAGATATCTGGTCAAAAGTGACTATGTCATCCAATAAATTTTTATTTAGGCCGGGATTCAATGGTGGATATCCTGAATAGGGATTGATAATGACCTTTAGAATGGTGTATCCAATGTTTGGAATGTTTATCAATAATATAGGTAGTCGTTATCTAGTGGAGTGTCTGATGGGATGGTATCTATATTCAAGAGTATCACTTGATATGAGGGAACCCTCACATATAGCGGGATATCTAGGGCTCTAGGAATGATACCTTCCTCTATTCTAGTATAGGGGGAGTTTTTAGTTTACCTATAGGTAGTTGGGTAGTTAAATACACTTTTCAGATCTATTTGTATCAATTATAAATGAACAAAGAGAATAATTTTTCATCCCATCCCTCATATAAATGGTTTTTGAAGTTTATAAATGATGGTGTTTATATATTAATTCAATAATACCATCCCAATTTATTATTGTATTAACTTTTAAATTTATTAGTTGTGGGAATCAAAACTTTTCTCTTGGGTTTTATTCACTTAGAATACTAAGGTATAAGGGAATTTATTATCAAATTCCATTTATTTGTATGCCCCATTTTTTGGGTAACAACCTCATATATGTATATTGTCTAACATAAATAGGACATCCACATTGGTAGGTTAGAACAATATCATAAGAAAGACGTCCAGGGTGTTGGGTTTCTAACATAGAGATATGTTTGTAGTATGTGGATATATTTATCATGGGTAGAAAACCCTAGATAGTTGATTTTTTATAACCACATAAAGAACACGCTAGTGCAGAAAACCTTTTTCACGTCACCATTTTTTACGTCGGTTATATAAAACCGACGTCATAATATGTAAAACGAGGTTTTTTACGTCGGTTATTTAATAACCGACGTAAAAACCTGTGTTCGGTACACCTTTAACGTCGGTTATTTTTATAACCGATGTTATTAATCGCGCGGCTTCATTTTTTACGTCTGTTATACATTAACCGCCGTAAAAAACAGAAGCGGGAGGTGTTTGTTACGTCGGTTATTCAATAACCGACGTAACAAATCGACATATGTACGAGTTATTACGTCAGTTATTCAATAACCGACGTAAAAAACGCGGTTTTTGAAGGCCTTTTTACGTCGGTTATTTTATAACCGACGTAAAAAAACGCGGATTTTGAGCCATTTATAACGTCGGTTATAAAATAACCGACGTAAAAAAATAATCGGAGGAAGGTTTTTATGTCGGTTATTGAATAACTGACGTTATAAATGTTTTTAAAACAATTATAACGTCGGTTATTGAATAACCAACGTGATAACTCATTTAAAAATTTACCCAGACCCGTGGATTGTCATTCGCGAGTTTACCTTCGACAGTCGCGACTCGTCTCTCTCGCGCGTAAACCCGAATTGGCTCGTCCATTTCGTTGGTTTAGATTCGTTTTGCGATCATCGTTTCTCATATTTAATCTCCTCGGATCAATCATCTAAACTCGCAGCACTCAGGTAATCCTCCCACTCGTTCGTTTTTTTTCGCGGATAGTATATATATATATGTTGTGATTTTTTTGTTGAAACTAGCTAAGATTCTTCGATTGAGAACCCTTTTAACTCGTTTTGGCACCATAATCTTATTTATCGTCCCTAGATCTATTAGTTCGACTTGCAATATTGAATAATTTTATGATTTCACTAATTTTTCATCGTTTTCTATAAATCCCTAAGAGGGTTGGGGCGTGTCCATTTGGATGGGTTTCCCTTTTACAGTTGTTACTACTTTATTCACACAAAACCATGGCATAGGTGCATGGATTTGGGATCACATCACCATTTTCACCCCCTGCAAACAAAGTTTCACGAGGAGAACTCGCCAGATTTCCCCTCGGCATGTTAAAAATTTTAGATACCCTCTTTTCAGTAAGTAAAAAATTAACTAGTTTTTTCTTCACTACTTATCCTAAACAAATAAAACCACCATTATTTCTAGAACCTCTACTAGATCCATTGCATCCATCAACATACATATTTGGATCTGAAAGCATCCCTTAAGCCTTATGTTCGATGCTAACATCCTTTACTGATCTATAGAAAATATGATGGTCTGCTAGGCTCTCCATTTAAAAGTCAAACCCCACCAATTATTCATCCTCATCATGAGAAAATGGCACAACATCTGAATTTCTGATTCAATCTCTTGGGTCACTGAACAAACATTAACTCCTTCAAATCCACACCTGGAATATACAACCTAATGTCGAGTTCCTTCTCTATCTATTGAAACTCAGTTCTTCCTCCACACCTAAAAACATTCTTTGAATGGCCCAACTTCTTGTTATGGTAAATTTTCAGTGATTCCAGGGGGTGGGAGGGCTATCAAGAGGGTTGGGGGTGTCCAGGGGGGTGTCCAAGGGGGTAGGGTGTGGGGGGTGGTGTCCAGGAGGGGTGGGGGGCTGTCCAGAGGGGTCAGGGGGTGTCCAGGGGGTTTACAAGGGGGTGGGTGGGTGTGGGGGGCTGTCCAAGGGTGTGGGTGGGTGTTGGGGGGTGTCCAGGGGGGGTGTAAAAGGGGGTAGGGGGTGGGGTGGTGTTTAGGAGGGGTGGGGGGCTGTCCAGAGGGTTGGGGGGTGTCCAGGGGGGTGTCCAAGCAGGTCGGGGGTGGGGGTTGTGTCCAGGAGGGGTGGGGGTGCTTTTTAGAGGGGTCGGGGGCTGTCCAGAGGGGTCGGGGGGGTGTCCAGGGTGGTGTCCAAGGAAATGGGTGGGTGTGGGGGGCTGTCCAAGGGGGTGGCGGCCTGTCCAGAGGGGTCGGTGGGGTGTCCAGGGGGGTGTCCAAGGGGTTGGATGGGTGTGGGGGGCTGTCCAAGTGGGTGGAGGCCTCTCCAGAGGGTATTTGGGGTTGTCCGGGTGGGTGGGGGGTTGTCCAGAGGGTTGGGGGATGTCCAGGGGGGTGTCCAAGGGGGTAGGGGGTGGGGGGTGGTGTCCAGGAGGGGCGGGGGGCTGTCCAGAGGGGTCGGGGGGTGTCCATGGGGGGTTTACAAGGGGGTGGGTGGGTGTGGGGGGGCTGTCCAAGGGTGTGGGTGGGTGTTGGGGGTGTCCAGGGGGGTGTCCAAGGGGGTAGGGGGTGGGGGGGCTGTCCAGAGGGTTGGGGGGTGTCCAGGGGGGTGTCCAAGCAGGTCGGGGGTGGGGGGTTGTGTCCAGGAGGGGTGGGGGTGCTTTCTAGAGGGGTCGGGGGCTGTCCAGAGGGGCCGAGGGGTGTCTAGGGTGGTGTCCAAGGGGATGGGTGGGTGTGGGGGGCAGTCCAAGGGGGGTGGCGGCCTGTCCAGAGGGGTCGGTGGGGTGTCCAGGGGGGTGTCCAAGGGGTTGGATGGGTGTGGGGGGCTGTCCAAGTGGGTGGCGGCCTCTCCAGAGGGTATTTTGGTTTGTCCGGGTGGGGGGGGGGGGGGCTGCCCAGAGGGTTGGGGGATGTCCAGGGGGTGTCCAAGGGGGTACGGGGTGGGGGGTGGTGTCCAGGAGGGGTGGGGGCTGTCCAGAGGGGTCGGGGGGTGTCCAGGGGGGTTTACAAGGGGGTGGGTGGGTGTGGGGGGCTGTCCAAGGGTGTGGGTGGGTGTTGGGGGGTGTCCAGGGGGGTGTCCAAGGGGGTAGGGGGTGGGGGTGGTGTTTAGGAGGGGTGGGGGGATGTCCAGAGGGTTGGGGGGTGTCCAGGGGGGTGTCCAAGCAGGTCGGGGGTGGGGGGTTGTGTCCAGGAGGGGTGGGGGTGCTTTCTAGAGGGGTCGGGGGCTGTCCAGAGGGGTCGGGGGTGTCTAGGGTGGTGTCCAAGGGGATGGGTGGGTGTGGGGGGCTGTCCAAGGGGGTGGCGGCCTGTCCAGAGGGGTCGGTGGGGTGTCCAGGGGGTGTCCAAGGGGGTGGATGGGTGTGGGGGGCTGTCCAAGTGGGTGGCGGCCTCTCAAGAGGGTATTTGGGGTTGTCCGGGTGGGTGGGGGGCTGTCCAGAGGGTTGGGGGATGTCCAGGGGGTGTCCAATGGGGTAGGGGGTGGGGGTGGTGTCCAGGAGGGGCGGGGGGCTGTCCAGAGGGGTCGGGGGGTGTCCAGGGGGGGTGTTATATCTTACTATATTTTGTTTAAAAAATAATATTCAAGCATATTTTTTTAAATACACATCGATTTGTTTTATATTTCAAAATTGTTTACATTCAAATTATGATTTTTTTCATATAAACATATATTTTTCTTATCTAAAAAATATATATATTTTTGCTATTTGTTATAGGTAATAATGAGTCGAAGTTGGATTACGGCACATCGAATGAGAAGTGAATATGAGGAAGGTGTTGATGCCTTTTTGGAATTTGCTAAATGAAATGTTCCATGTAGTGACATTTTTTTCTGTCCATGCCTGAAATGTCTGAATATGAAGAAGTTGAAAAGTAGAGAGATAAAAGATCATCTGATTTGTCATGGTTTCAATCCGAGTTACAACCCTTGGATTTGGCATGGCGAAACTGGACAGAATGTCACTGATGATAATGAATCACAAGATGGTAACTCTGATGGAATTGAAGAAATGATTCGCGATATTGTAGCAGAACAAATTGAGATAGAACCGACAGTTTCACGTCTATATGGTGATGCCGAAAAACCATTATATCCTGGTTGTACAGATTTTACGGTTTTGTCGGCGGTGTTAAGATTGATTAACCTAAATGCGAAACATGGATGGAGTGACAGATGTTTTACAGAGCTGCTACAATTGATGATAGACATTCTTCCAAAAGATAAAGATCTTCCAGATTCACATTATAAGGCCAAAAAAATATTATGCCCGATGGGATTGGGATATAGGAAAATACATGCATGTCCGAATGACTGCATTATATATAGGAAGGAATATGAATTTCTGAAAGAGTGTCCTAAATGTGGGACATCACGGTATAAGGTGAAAGAAAAATCACAAGCTGATGTAGAGATTACAATGCTCCCTTCAAAGGAATTTTGGTATCTTTCTATAAGTCCTCGTTTCAAACGTTTATTTGCTAATTCAAATGATGCAAAAAGGTTAAGATGGCATGCTGATGAGCGAGTATGTGATGGAAAAATACGTCATCCAGCTGACTGTCCACAATGGAAGAAAATTGATGCCCAGTACCCTACATTTGGAAATGAAATTAGAAATCTGAGACTAGGCTTGTGCACAGATGGAATGAATCCATACCAAACCCTCAGTAGCACACATAGTTCATGGCCAGTTTTATTGGTAATTTACAACCTCTCTCCTGAAGTTTGTATGAAGCACAAATATTTCATGTTGAGTATCATGATCTCTGGTCCAAAGCAACCCGGCAATGATATTGATGTATACTTGTCACCGCTGATTGATGATTTGAAACTGTTATGGGATGATGGTATTAGGGTGTATGATTCTTATAAAATGGAATATTTTCAACTGCATGCAGTGCTTCTATTCACTATAAATGACTTCCCAGCATATGGAAATTTGTCTGGATACAGTGTTAAAGGGCATAAAGCATGTCTAATTTGCGAACAACAGACGTCATATTGTCAATTGCATCATGGGAGGAAAACAGTGTACATGGGTCATCGAAAGTTTTTGCCTATGGATCACCCTTATAGAAGACTAAAAAAGGCATTCAATGGCTCACAAGAATTTGATACTACTCCAAAACCTTTATCCCCAGATTTTTATTTTGAGAGGGAGAAAAACCTTGATGTGACATTGGGAAAGACACAGAAATCTGGTAATGATAGACATATTTGGAAGAAAAGGTCAATATTTTTTGAGCTACCATATTGGAGGTATCATGAAGTCAAACATAATATTGATGTCATGCACGTGGAGAAGAATATCTGTGATTCTTTGATCGGAACATTGCTAGATATTAAAGGAAAGACAAAAGATGGGTTGAATGCAAGGTTAGATCTACTATCAATGGGAATACGTTTGGAGTTAGCTCCCACTCCTAAAGGAAGACGAACATTTCTTCCCCCGGCTTGTCATACATTATCGAAGAGGGAGAAAAGTAGCTTCTGTCAGTGTCTTCATGATATCAAAGTGCCTCAAGGTTATTCTTCAAATGTAAAAAATTTTGTCTCATTGAAAGACTTGAAGTTGATAGGTATGAAATCACATGATTGTCACGTCATGATGCAACAAATTCTACCAGTTGCACTGCGTGGAATATTGCCCATCCATGTCAGAAAGACTATAATGAGGTTGTGTTATTTTTTCAATTCAATTTGTAACAAGGCGATTGATGTGAATGCTTTGAACATTTTGGAAAAGGATGCAATTTTTATACTTTGTCATTTGGAAATGTATTTTCCTCCAACTTTTTTTGATATGATGGTGCATTTAATGATTCATCTGGTTCAAGAAATAAAGCTTTTTGGACCTGTATATCTTCATTGGATGTATCCTTTTGAAAGGTATATGAAAATATTAAAGGGATATGTTAAAAATCCATATCGACCTGAAGCCTCCATTATTGAAAAGTATATTTCTGAGGAGGTAGCAGAGTTTTGTACGAGCTACTTGGCTACAGCGCAACACATAGGTTTGCCTCCATCTCGCCATGAACGGTTTAATAATGAGGGAAAGGGGATTCGTGGCTTGAAAGTCAAATCACTGTCAGCTGAACAGATGAAGAAGTTAGAATCATACATCTTGAATAACATAGTTGATGTTCAACCGTATATCACATTGCATATTAATGAGTTGAAACAATGTCATCCAAAGAAGAAAGAAATGTGGATTTTGAATGAGCACAACAAAACTTTTGTTCCATGGTTTAAAAAGACCTTGCTTGGTAGATCAGATGTATCAAAGACATTAAAATGGATAGTGGGTGGTCCATCTTTAAATGTGATAACATGGTCCTCTTATGACATTAATGGCTATACATTTCATATGAAAGCTCAGGACAACAGAAGTGCAGTTCAGAATAGTGGTGTATTGGTGTTTGCAGAAGCAATGCATTTTTCGAGTGCTAACGACAGAAACCCAATTTCGGCATCAAGTGCATATTATGGAGTGATTGAAGACATATGGGAGGCTGATTACTTTAAAATTAAAGTTCCTGTTTTTAACTGTAAATGGTTTATCGGTAACAACAGTGTCAGACACGATGAATTTGGAATGACACTTGTTAATCTGAATAGATTGGAAGACACAGCTGATTCTTTTATAATGGAAACACATGCCAAACAAATTTTCTATGTAGTAGATCAATCAGATATGCAGTGGGCTATTGTTTTACAAGGGAAAAAACAATATGTTGGTGAGGATGAATTTGATGAAGATGCTGATTTATGTGAGATCCCTACTTCCATGGAAAGATTAACAGAACATAATGATGAGTATGTTGAAGACATGGTTTGTGCCATAAGGAACGATCCCGACGAAGGAATTTGGGAAAACAATACAACTATACATTCCTAAAATTACAGGTAACACATGTTTATTTCTTGTTTACATTTAGTTTTTTCATATAATGTTAGATATAGTAAATTTTTTACTTATTAAAACATGTATCAAAACAAAATGATAAAACAATAAAAACCGTAAAGAGGAAAAGTCCTGGGCGCACCGGCCGGCCGGTGGTGAGCCACCGGCCGGCTGGTGACACCAGGCAGTGGGCAAGTCTACTGCATGGGTCCTCTGGCTGGCCGGTGAGCTCACACCGGCTGACCGGTGGACTCAGTGAGTCCACTTTTCAGCTTTCTTGGGCCAACTCCTTGGCAACCTTTTTCCTATCAACAAAAACACTTGAAAACAAGTTAGAACATAATAAGAGTGATTGTGATCATTAAAATCCAAGAGAGAGGGGTACAACAGACTGTGTTTACAATGTTTATCATTGTTTAACATGCTTACCATATTACCAATGTTTACTATTATGTAATTTAGTACACTTTTCTATTTTCTGATTAAGTGGTATTACAATATTTGAATTTGTATATTTGTGAACTAATGTTTGTTTTTTTGATTTGAAGGAAAATGACAGATCAATCAGTTGATCAGCCACATGATTCTGGAGATGAGAATATTGGTCATACATCTGGGGAGGAACATTCACATGCTCCTATTACGAAAAAGAGTTCAAAGGTTGGTAAGCGTGGGTGCACACGTTTACCAAAATTATCACTTGCCCGTACGAAGGAGTAGAGGATAGTCGTGGAGTTTGATGATGATGATCTTCCTAGAGGTCCAAATGCTAAAGATTTTAAGGGTTTTGTAGCAACTCAGGCTAAGAGCAAAGTAAGCATTCTCTATGATGATTGGAAAAGTCTGGATAAGGCGATAATTTCTCAGCTGTGGGAGACCATTTTGGTAATATCTTTTTCTATTGTTTGACTGTTCTTTAAATGTTTCTAGTATATATAATATTTTTAACATATTTTTTATCAGATGACATTTGATATTCCTGACACTGGAGGAGTCAGGAAGAAATGCTTATCATTGGCTGCTAGGAGATGGAGGGATTTCAAATCAACCCTCTCATCTGATTTCATTTATGGTCATAGGAGTCGTGAGAATCCATGTCGTATATATCCTTTTATAGATGAAGACACATGGAGACAATTTTTTGAAAGTATAAGAAAAGAATCATTTTTGGTAAGGGCAATGTAAACTTTTATAAGCTTTCTTATATAAATGATCTTATTATTGTTTTGTTAATGATTACTTATTCTTAATTTACAGCAAACAAGGAAAGATCATCAAAAGATCCAATCTAAAAATGTATACCCTCATATTTTATCTCGGGGAGGGTATGCATTATTGGAAGAACAAATGATGGTAGAAAAATTTCAACAACTAAGAGCTGAGTCTTCAAGCTCTGGAGAGGTGGCCCCTCCATCCCCTCCATCTAGACATGAGAAATGGAAAAGATCTCGGAAGGGAAAAAAAGGACAATATCTTTCGGAAGAATCGAGACTCGTAGTTGAGAGTATTGTAAGATATCTATTTTATTTATTTAAGTTTACTATTTTCGTCATATATTTCCAATCATTATAGAAATGTTCAATTAATTATTACAGGACTCTCTTGAGGAGAAGAGTTCACAGGGGACATTTACACCATCTGGGAGGGAAGATATTTTATCTGTGGCATTGGGAAAGCCCGAACATACTGGCCATGTAAGAGGATATCCGGCAGGTGTATCGGTAAGAAAAGTGTTGCCACGTTCCTCAACTTCTAACGTTGAGGGAGTTTATAAAAAAAATAGAATCCTTGGAGGCTGAAGTCCATAATATTAATGCGACAATAGAGGACAAGATTAGAGCAACGATGCAGTTTATGTTTGCAGACTTGCAAAGACAATTTCAGGGTGCAGCTCCCACTCCACCTCTCCCAGTAGCTCCCACTCCCCCACCTCAGCCTGCGGACCCCATTTTTGATCCTCCTCCTCCGCCGCAGCTACCTACTTATAGTGAGTTGTATGTTGATGATCCTCAACATCATATAGTTGCATATGGGATGGTATATTGTATAGGAGATAAAGTTCATCATCAACAGTTAGAGGTAGAGAATCAGAGGGCCACTGTACAGGATATTATAGATAGATCAGCTCGGATACCATTACCTACAGATGAGGTGACGACAGTTGGACATAGTATCAGCCATTTTTTACATTGGCCATCCACACTTCTTCGACTCATTACCATAGAGGTATGGATGTTATATCTTTTATTTTATATTTTTATTAATGTTTTATCATTTTAAAACTAATATATTATTCAATTTATTTTTACAGGAATACTTCAAAGGTAAAGAAATACTGTATAGACAACAACAAAGATAGATAGCTATGACATCAGATGCAGATACTAGCAGTCTTGGCAAAATGTCAAGATATTCAAATTTGTTGGCAGATCATTATGACTTTACAATGGAAGCTCATGTCTGTGGACGTGAAATAAGTGTGGGGATTATGAAAACTGATATCATGGAGTTTGTCACTGGAGATATGTTGGGCATCAACGTGGTGCATATTTTTATCATGTAAGTCTTAACACCTTTTCCTTGCGTTATATTTATTAAAAATTTATACTTATGTCTGCTTTGTATTAGGTATCTGTATAAAATTTGTGAGAGGAATGAGCTGACAGATGTATATGGATTCGTGGACCAACAATTGATTTCCCCTGAAGCATGTGCATTGGATGAGGAACAAAGAATGATTTATATTGCTGATAGATTTGAAAAGAATGTAATCACACAGTGTTGGATGATGCCTTTTTGTGAGAGGTATGAAACACATCCCTCTCAAAGAGTTAATTATCTTTTAACATAAAAAAACACTAACGTTAAATTTCCTTTTATCAGGGATCATTGGATGTTAGGGGTTTTTTGCCCTAGGGAGAAAGCACTTTATTGGATATGCTCTCTCCATGATGATGTGCGAGAAAGTTTTAAGAATATATTGGAAACGTAAGTTTCAATTTCACAATAGTTTTATATATTATAATTAATTTTAAATTTACCCCATTCGTATTATTTTCTAACAGGGCATGGGTCCACTTTCGAAAAAGCGCAAAGAAAAGGAATTTCAAGATCAAATATGTACATGCGAAGGTAAATATCCATTTATAATTTGTACATTTTGATTTATTACATAAAAATAATATATTGAATTTACACTCATTCAAACAGAAATGTCATGAGCAACAGGGCATCATCGAATGCGGATATTACATGTTATGATTTATGTATGAAATAATAACAACTGGGACAGTTCTGAGTTTTGACCTGGTAAGATTTCCTCTTTCTCATAATATTTCAATTTGATTTATTCATTATACACGTTGACTACTATCCTTTTCCTTTGTATCTTTTTGATGACCCTCAACCCTTTACTGTTGAAGATATCAAACACTTACAAGTGGAGTGGTCAAATTATTTTACAGGTTTGATTGACTTTTAGTTGTTTGTAATGTAAAATGTAATTTTGAATATTGTCAATGTAATTGTGTATTTCTTAGTCATTTAGGTTGGATTTAGTTTTTTTTTGAAGTTGACAGTGTAAGTTTTGAATGTTATATAAGTGAATGTTTAATTTTTCTCTACTTCTTGTTTTGGTCTACTGTTGATGGTTTTTTTGGTCTGGATTTTGGTATGGGGGGAGAGGTTCCAAGGGGGTGGGTGGGTGTTTGGGGGGTGTCCAAGGGATATGGGAGGGGTGTCCAAGGTGTGTTTGGGACTGTCCTAGGGGTCGGGGGGGTGTAAATGAGGGTGGGGGTGTCCAAGGGGTGGGGGTGTCCAAGGGATACGGGAGGGGTGTCCAAGGTGTGTTTGGGGTTGTCCAAGGGGTCGGTTGGGTGTAAATGAGGGTGGGGGGGGGGTGTCCAAGGGGTGGGGGTGTCCAAGTGGTGGGGGGTGTCCAAGGGATATAGGAGGGGTGTCCAAGGGGTGTTTGGGGCTGTCCAAGGGGATGGGGGGGGGGGGGGTTTCCAAGGGGTCGGGGGGGTTTCCAAGGGGTCGGGGGGTGTCCAGGGGGTGGGGGGATGTCCAGGGGATGGGGGTGTCCAAGGGGTGGGGGTGTCCAAGGGATATGGGAGGGGTGTCCAAGGGGTGTTTGGGGCTGTCCTAGTGTTCGGGGGGTGTAAATGAGGGTGGGGGGGCTGTCGAAGGGGTTGGGGGTGTCCAAGGGGTGGGGGTGTCCAAGGGATATGGGAGTGGTGTCCAAGGTGTCTGGGAGTTCTGTCCAAGGGGCCGGTTGGGTGTAAATGAGGGTGGGGGGGCTGTCCAAGGGGTGGAGGGTGTCCAAGGGGTGTGGGGTGTCCAAGGGATATGGGAGGGGTGTCCAAGGGGTGTCTGGGGCTGTCCAAGGGCTCGGGGGGGGGGGGGGGGGGTGTCCAGGGGTCGGGGGGTGTCCAAGGGGTCTGGGAGGGCTGTCAAGGTGTGGGGGGTGTCCAATGGGTGTTTGAGGCTGTACTAGGGGTCTTGGGGGTGTAAATGAGGGTGGGGGGTTGTCTAAGGGGTGGGGGTGTCCAAGGGGTGGGGGTGTCCAAGGGATATGAGAGGGGTGTCCAAGGTGTGTTTGGGGCTGTCCTAGGGGTCGGGGGGTGTAAATGAGTGTGGGGGTGTCCAAGGGATATGGGAGGGGTGTCCAAGGTGTGTTTGGGTCTGTCCAAGGGGTCGGTTGGGTTTAAATGAGGGTGGGGGGGGGGGGCTGTCCAAGGGGTGGGGGTGTCCAAGTGGTGGGGGAGTGTCCAAGGGATATAGGAGGGGTGTCCAAGGGGTGTTTGGGGTTGTCCAAGGGGATGGGGGGGGGGGTTTCCAAGGGGTCGGGGGGGTTTCCAAGGGGTCGGGGGGGTGTCTATGTGGTGGGGGGGCTGTCCAAGGGGTGGGGGTGTCCAAGGGGTGGGGGGTGTCCAAGGGATATGGGAGGGGTGTCCAAGGGGTGTTTGGGGCTGTCCTAGTGTTCGGGGGGTGTAAATGAGGGTGGGGCCTGTCGAAGGGGTGGGGGTGTCCAAGGGGTGGGGGGTGTCCAAGGGATATGGGAGTGGTGTCCAAGGTGTCTGGGAGTTCTGTCCGAGGGGCCGGTTGGGTGTAAATGAGGGTGGGGGGCTGTCCAAGGGGTGGGGGTGTCCAAGGGGTGGGGGTGTCCAAGGGATATGGGAGGGGTGTCCAAGGGGTGTTTGGGGCTGTCCAAGGGCTCGGGGGGGTGTCCAGGGGTCGAGGGGGGGGTGTCCAAGGGGTCTGGGAGGGCTGTCAAGGTGTGGGGGGTGTCCAATGGGTGTTTGAGGCTGTACTAGGGGTCTTGGGGGTGTAAATGAGGGTGGGGGGCTGTCCAAGGGGTGGGGGTGTCCAAGGGGTGGGGGTGTCCAAGGGATATGGGAGGGGTGTCCAAGGTGTGTTTGGGGCTGTCCTAGGGGTCGGGGGGTGTAAATGAGGGTGGGGGTGTCCAAGGGGTGGGGGGTGTCCAAGGGATATGGGAGGGGTGTCCAAGGTGTGTTTGGGGCTGTCCAAGGGGTCGGTTGGGTGTAAATGAGGGTGGGGGGCTGTCCAAGGTGTGGGGGGTGTCTAAGTGGTGGGGGGTGTCCAAGGGATATAGGAGGGGTGTCCAAGGGGTGTTTGGGGCTGTCCAAGGGGATGGGGGGGGGTTTCAAGGGGTCGGGGGGAGGGGGGTTTCCAAGGGGTCGAGGGGTGTCCAGGGGGTGGGGGGCTGTCCAAGGGGTGGGGGTGTCCAAGGGGTGTGGGGGTGTCCAAGGGATATGGGAGGGGTGTCCAAGGGGTGTTTGGGGCTGTCCTAGTGTTCGGGGGGTGTAAATGAGGGTGGGGGGGGCTGTCGAAGGGGTGGGGGTGTCCAAGGGGTGGGGGGGTGTCCAAGGGATATGGGAGTGGTGTCCAAGGTGTCTGGGAGTTCTGTCCAAGGGGCCGGTTGGGTGTAAATGATGGTGGGGGGCTGTCCAAGGGGTGGGGGGTGTCCAAGAGGTGGGGGTGTCCAAGGGATATGGGAGTGGTGTCCAAGGGGTGTTTGGGGCTGTCCAAGGGCTCGGGGGGGTGTCCAGGGGTCGGGGGGGTGTCCAAGGGGTCTGGGAGGGCTGTCAAGGTGTGGGGGGGTGTCCAATGGGTGTTTGAGGCTGTACTAGGGGTCTTGGGGGTGTAAATGAGGGTGGGGGGGCTGTCCAAGGGGTGGGGGTGTCCAAGGGGTGGGGGGTGTCCAAGGGATATGGGAGGGGTGTCCACTGGGTGTTTGAGGCTGTACTAGGGGTCGTGGGGGTATAAATGAGGGTGGGGGGGCTGTCCAAGGGGTGGGGGTGTCCAAGGGTTGTGGTGGGGCTCCAATGTGGTGGGGGAGGGCTGGCCAGGTTGTTAGGTGGGTATAGATGAGGGTGGGGTTCAGTTGGGGCTTGGGGGAGGGCTGGAATGGTTATTTTTGTTGTTTGGTTTCTGGTTGCTTTTTGGTGAGAGTAGTACAATTATTTTATAAAAAAAATATATCGCTTTCACGTTGGTTATTTTATAACCGACGTGGTAAATAAATCGGTAGGGGTTTATCACGTCGGTTTTTTTGAGAACCTACGTGATAAACCATTCCCGGGCCTTTTATCACGTCGGTTCTTAATATAACTGACGTGCTAAAAGGCCTGGGAATCGATTTACCACGTCAGTTATTGGATAACCGACGTACTAAAACGTTTCCCAGGCCTTTTTATCACGTCGGTTATTTAAGAAACCGACGTGATAATAGGCCCGAGGAAGGGTTAATCACATCGGTTATGTCATAACCGACGTGATAAACGATATCCCAGGCGTTTTATCACGTCCGTTTAGAAATAACCGACGTGATAAACCCCCACCCCCCGCGCATATTTATCACGTCAGTTATTATATAACCGATGTGCAAACCCCCCCCCCCCCCACCTGCGGTTTATCACGGTGGTTATATAATAACCGCCGTTATAAATCCCCATCCCCATCATTGTTCACGTCGGTTATTAATGAACCGACGTTATAAACACCGTGATGTTAGGGATGTTACGTCGGGTTTTAAATAACCGACGTAAAAAACGTTATTTATAACATCGTCCGTATTAACGTCGCCTAAAAACCGACGTAAAAAATGTTTTCTGCACTAGTGACATCATTGGAATCTGGATTATTTATCAAGGAGAGTACCTTTTGGATGGTCAGTTCCTTTGACACAATTAAGACCTCTATGGTAGATTATTTCTTATTCAGAGGGAGGGACTCTATGATGTTTTGTTACACATCATGGGGATGTAATTTTACATAGTTTATGATCACTTCATCATTTTATGGACTTTTAAATTGTGGTTTTATCATAGTGAATATTATTTAGCTAGAGGGTCAACTAAAGAATTCCTAGAGGGTTGATGGGGGCTCCGTTTTAATGTGATAATGACGTATTCTATGGTTACCATTAATATATGAAGATGGGTTTAGTGGGTCACATGAAATATGTTGGGATCATACTTCCTTGTGATAGAAATGTATGATTTTCCCAAGTGGGAATTTCACCTAGATTTCTATGTTAGGATAACACGGGAAGGATATTCCAATGGTAGATATGAAATAGTTAGGGTCTCTTAGTTGTGGTAATGGACATGGTTAGTATGATATATCAATAGAGACTACTATATAACATCTTTGATGTAGAGGAATCTCTCATCCACCACCATGTATGAGATAAAGGAAATGTTTTTTTATAACAAATATTTGTAATATTTTTGGAAATAGAGATATGCGACACATGTCCCGGATTTATCCTACAATGAGGAGCTATCCTCCATGGCCAATATGATACTAAGTTCACTTGAGACACCAAGTATATTGGTAAAATTCTTTTTCAAATGTATTATTTCACTATCGTATTTACCATATGAAGGTGTAGGAGCTATATAGGGGGCATGGGAACGAGTGGCCATTTATAAAGAAAGTATTAATAGTGGAAGAGGTATTTGAATATGGGATTCAAACATTCTAGTTCAAGCATACAACGGTTGTGATCACTATTACATCATCCCTACGGTCGATCGATGTTTTCCAAGAAGTAAAACACATTGTTATCAGTCTTTAAGGTTTAGGTTCTTTCGGATATCAATACTAACAAGACCATTAGTGAAATATCATATATTGAGATTAATGATTAACTTTTCACTTTTTATAGTATCAGTTTTTATATCTTGTTCACCATTATTTATTATTTTGATGGTTTTTTGGCTAATCTAGTTTTGATCCATTGATATTTAGTGGATGTGAGTTTAGATTATAACCATACAAATTTATATCATATAGAGAGAATGATAATTGCATAGTTTAATCTCACTTGAAGATAAATTATGAAACATATAGTTTTAGTTCATACTAAAAGGACCTAGAAGGTATCAGTGATATTAGGGTTCATCTCCTAGTTAAATCTTGCAAAAAATCACCCATGGAGAACATAACCTATTTGAGGTAGCATATTTAGAATTCTGAAATTATTTTATATTAGAAGATAGTTTCCTATGGTGCAGACATGTTTCTAAAATAAAAACACATTTTTTAAGTTACCTTTATGTTTCTAAAATGTATATGGAAATTTAAGATGTAGATTATGAGATATTAGTGGAAATAAGTGTCTAGTTTTGAAAAAGTTGATAAAAATCATGAAACATGGGGTCACTATAATGTTTTGAAACACATATAAATTTTCTATCAGCATAGAGGGGGTATGTGATGATATATTTCTCCAAACCCCCTGATTTAATTGATTCTTTGAGTTGACCTTAATATAAGATGAAACATTTGGGTCGATGTATAGTAGAATCTAGAGAAACTCCATAAGAATGAACTTCCATGAATTAATGTATAAATTCTTTTGATTATATTTTCATTAAAAAAATAACATGAGAGATTCTATACTATTAATTATGACTTTATGGGGTTGATTATGATGCCGATTCATATTATCCTATCCTACCAACTTTTCATCTTTACAATTCCTCCATTTAAATGGGGTGATAAAAAGAGTTCCTATAGGATAATTATGTTCGTTTTGTGAAATTATTACTTTTATATCCATAAATGGACTATACCAATGTACTTTTCAAAATGGGGTTAGATAAAAATTTCAAAAATTTAATAAAAAAATACTTCCACCACTTTCACTCTCTTAGTCCATTATTTACGGTTTTTTGTATAGTTTTTCATGATTCATATCTGTAACGCCCCGACCCCAGTTACCCAGAGTCGGTGCATTATTACATAACATTAACATGATCACAAAAGATCATGTCTCTAAAGACCGATTAGTTTAGTAGCCTTGGAAGTGATAGAAACATTCATATGGTTTAAATTTCATCATAAAATAAAAAACTACAAAAAAATTGTATCCATACACCACACTCATAACCCCTTAAGCTATCCCTATAGGTTATTCATAAAATACTTCTTCGCATCCTAGGAAAAATAAAACATAGAAAGTGGTGAGCTCAGATGCTCAATAAGGTTAACAATATAGCGTAAATATTCATAAATAAGCATAAACATTTAAGCAAATGCATAAGACAAAAAAAGACATTTAAACTTGAACATCAACATAATATGTCAATTATATAATCAAATAATTCTATTTACTTACTCACATTGATATTCTACTGGTCGAATAATCACATGCAATATCAATAGCCACTTTCATAATGATGGAATGCAAAATGCAAGACTTTTATAACCACATAGTCCATGCCTTGTGCGAAGACTACAAATAATATTTTGTCAAGGCCTTGTTCCAAGAAACTAGTTTTTCTCACGAGACCTACCGATGCATCGAGGAGCTATAGTGGTCTCCACCCGTCACATACTAAGTCCAATGAATTCCGCATATGAAAAGGTGTAAACATAACATTAACATTCATATTAAAACTAGAATATGAAATGTCAGTACGTTATCCATAAACCATGAATGGTTGAAAAATAACACATACACAGTAAAACATATTTTAAAACCTTCAATACAAAATGGATGTTTTGTATCATAATAAATCAACTTAAATAAGCTTAAAATCCATCAAAGGATGATGACATAGATGAAATCAAAACCCATTTTTTGGAAATATCTCTTTCTATTTGGAAATCATTTAAGAGTCACGTTATTATAAAGAAGACAATTATTTTGAAAATATCCTTATATGCTTGTAAGGTAATCTTTGAAAATGTTATAACGACATAAAATAGCTGCACATTCCGTATAATTTTAAAAATATACATTCTTACCTTAATTTTGTCGAAAATGTTATAAAGGACACTGTTTGAAAAAACACAGAAAGATTATTTTATAATCATCTTATAAAAATTCAAACAAGGGTATAAATGACTTTAACCAATAGTCAATAAAATATTAATAATGTTTTGAAATAAATTTTTAAGAAACATAGATGAGGATGATTAAGAGGTCCCAATAGATACTTATGTAAAAACAACGTCAGATAATAAACATATTGTGAAATTAACCATTACCTTGTACATTTCCTTTGTCGAGGGTAGGTTAACCTCATTTATAATGGTGAAGTAATTGTTATTAAATTATACAATAATCACAGACATTAATATGATATCATATATGATCTTTTAACATTTCTTTGTTAATAATATCCTTGTATTATCGTTGATCCAGGTGTTAACTGATTCGTTTTCCTTTATATTATTTGTTATGTGAGTCATATTTGTTATGGATGGGATGTATCATATTAATATCCAGAATGATATCAAGCCTCTAAATATTATTTTAATCATCTAATGAAATTTAGTCTTGAATGGATATGATGGGTAATGAACCTCATCGTGTTCATGGAGATGGTAATCCATACGTACGCATGAGCGACAATATCATTCTTTTGATATTAAAATAATATATAATTTGATGTTATATCATATATACACAATCATTATCATTTTATGTTTATTATTTACTTAAATTAGACATCATTATTATACCCATCCAAATTATAATGTATTGAATAACAATTACACCACGACGTGGAGACGGTAAGCCGTACGTACGCATGTATAGTGAAATGTAATTCAGAGAAGGGATATAATAATGAATTTGGTTGTAAAATATTTATAATTAAATCAAAATATATAAAATATATTGGAGTTATTATTTTAGAATGGAAAAAACAAAGAAAATGGAAGTTGAAGAAGAATGGAACTTGAAAGAGGTGATGAAATATTTAACTCTTCTTCGGGTTCTTCCTTTTGATTTGATCAAAATAGCTCCATTGGATTACTTTATGACTAAAAGGAGGCCTCTAGGATGAATGGAGGATAGTTTAAAGGGTATTTGGGTAGAGTTTGGCAGATCCAAAAGGCTATGATGGTGTGAATATGAGGGAAGGGGGAGTGCCCTTTTATAAGAGGGGCGAGGGGCATCTTTGGAAAATCTAGAAATATTATTTTATAATAAACATATTTTCGATTTATAATGGCTTTAAAGTGGATTATTTAAAGGATAATGTGATTATGGGTCTAAATCCACTCAACCAATGTGTTTTATACATTTTTGGGTCACTATATTAACATTATCTTTTAGATTTAACTCTTAGTTAAATAGTTTGACTTTTACCATGTCTCTTTGTATTTTTTTATTATATGGTTCATAAAATAACTATATACAGACATGTGAACCCCATGTTGTTCATTAATTATACAAATATAATGAGTTAAGTCTTTTTGATGAGCCTTATAGTTTTAGGAATAGAATATAAATTAATAATATAATATTATTTTTAAAAACTCTTTTATGTCAATTTTGAAACTATTTGGTATTTTGTTTTTGATAAATTCATAAGTGCATTATTACATATAAAACAATTCATCTAACCAACTCTAATATGTTATATTAAGCTAAAAAATTATTGTATTTCATAAAACTTCTCAAATTACATTTATTTGGATATTTATAATATCAATTATTTTAATATTTCATTAATTTGGTAATTAATGCATTATCATTGTGTCCAAAATAAATTAAATTATTTAATGAGGAAAAAATAAATTAAAAAATATTATGTAGAAAATATTTTTATCATTCTAATGAATATTTATAGTCGAATTTATCTTATGTATAACCTTATATTAAAAATGTTTTAGTTATTAGACATTGATTTTAACTCTGTTATCTCTTATTTGAATTAAATAATAATAAATGACCTAATCTAATAAAAGTGGACCAAATAGGTTCATATTTTATTTATAAAGTTGTTTATGGTTGAATTATACTTATCCAATAGAATTAGGACATGTTTTATGGTAATAATAATATCATTTTTACCCTTAATTACCCTATTTACTTTTAATCGTGGTAAATAAAAGTAAAAAGTTACTATTCAACAAAAATTATTTTTATCTTCTTAAACAAAATTTTACTCCTTAATATTAACCATGTCTCTCATATTTTTGACATTCAACTCACATAAGTGGTAAAATTATGTTTTATGTAAATTTGCAAATATACTCTTAGGAGGTAGGTAAAAGACGGTAAAAAGATCAATAAAAATTTCATATATCTAAAATTATTATAAACTGAATCCAGTGATTTAAATTGAACATATATAAGTATTATGTATCAATTTTGACCTAAAATATATTTATTTAAATTAAATAATTATTTAAATAAAAATTCAGTTTTAAACTATAACACAGTTTTTTCACTATTCATAAAAAATTGAATGTTTTTAGAAAAATACCAAAAATTCAACCTAAGATAATTTTGATTTTACAAATCGAAAAATGATGCCCATTTTTAAAGATAAAATTTATAAAATTTCAAGAAGTGGGTATTACTATTCATAACGTCTAGTTTGATTGGTTTTGGTGTGTTAGAACTCGAAGTTGCGTTCAACACACGCTACTACATTATTCAAAGAGAAGCGTACCGTGGAAGCATGGGGTGTTACATTCGACCCTCCTTAAAATAATTTCCTTATTGAAATTTCTAGATTATTACTGCATAAAAAGACTTTGGTGGTTCTTCATCATAATTTCCTCAGGATCCCACGTTGATTGTTCCATCTTATGGTTTCTCCATATAACTTTTAGCAGACGAGTTTTCCGGTTTCTCAAAACATGTTCTCTTATATCAAGAATCTTGATAGGCTCTTTGCAATAAAAAATATCAGGTTCTAGTTCTAATTCCTCATAGGTTAGTACATGCATTGGGTCAGGCATGTATTTTCTCAATTGTGATACGTGGAACGCATTGTGAACTTTAGGGTGATTTGGCGGCATTTCGAAACGATAAGTTACAGCCCCAATTCGTTCTAGAATTTTGAAAGGTCCGATGTACCTGTGACTCAATTTTCTCTTTATACCAAAATGTATAACACCCTTCCATGGAGATACCTTCAAGAAAACATGATCTCATACCTGAAATTCCAAATCCTTCCTTCGGTTATCGGCATAGATCTTCTGCCTACTTTGAGCTGCTTTGATGTGGTTTTGGATTACCTTCACCTTTTTCATCGTTTCCTCCACATGTTCTAGGCCCATGAGTTCTCTTTCCCCAACATCATCCCAAAAGGGTGGTGTGCGACATCTCTTTCCGTGTAATTCTTTATATGGTGCCATCTGAATACTTGAATAGAACCGATTGTTATAGGAAAATTCTACCATAGGTAAATATTGATCCCACATACCTTTAAAGTCATGTGAGAAAAATATCAACATGTCTTCTAATGTTTGAGTAGTCCATTCTAATTGTCCATTAGTTTGCGGGAGGTAGGTAGTGCTCAAATGAACATTAGTATCCAGGGATTTCTGAAGACATTTTACGAAACTTGATGTAAAATGAGGATCATGATCAAAAACAATATATAGTGGTACTACATTAATTCTTAATACTTCATTAATATATAATCATGATAAACTTTCATGTGGTAAATCTTCTCTTATAGAAATAAAATGTTCTGAGTTGGTAGGACGATAAAAAATGACCCATATTGCATCGTTCCATCTAGGAGTCTTTGGTAGTCTCATGACAAAGTCCATCGTAATATTATATCATTTCCACATAGGTATGGGAAGAGGTTTCATGACACCTCCAAGCTATTGCCTTCCAGCTTTCACTTATTGAAAAACCATACATCTTGACACAAAATCAGAAATCTCCCTCTTCATGTTTTCCCAGCAAAAATGTTCCCTCAAATCTTTATAAATCATAGTGCTGCCATGGTGTATAGAAAAATTGGAACTATGAGAATCGTCCAACATTTCCATTTTTAGATCTGGTATATTGGGAACATAATTTCTTTTCCCAAATTTCAAAATTCCATCTTCATACAAAAAGTCACTCAATCTCCCAACATTCACAGCTTTAATCTTCTTTTTAAAATCATCATCACCAGTCTAAGAACTCTTTATCCATTCTAGTAATGATGGTTTGGAAACCATTTGAAAAAGATTTTATGTTTCACCTTCCATGGTTATTATCATATCCATCTTCACTAGATCCATGAAAATAGGATCCATTTTAACTCTCATCTTGTTCAAAACACCATGATCCATTCTACTCAAAGCATCTGCAACCTTATTTTCCTTCCCCGGGTGGTATTGTATTGTCCAATCATAATCATTGTGTAGTTCAATCCATCTCCTTTGCCTCATGTTGAGTTCTTTTTGTGAGAAAATAATCATTAAACAATTGTTATCGGTATATATATCACATTTTTCATCATAGTGATCGTGTATCCAAATGATGAAAGAAAAGATTACAGCTGCTAACTCAAGATCATGAGTAGGATAGTGTTTCTCATGAATTTTTAGATGTCGTGATTCATAGGCAATAACCCTATCATTATGCATAAGGACATAACCAAGTCATTTCTTCGATTCATCACTATAAATAATAAACCCATCATTCCCTCATGGTAGAGTTAAGATAGGAGCATTGAATAATCTTCTCTTTAATTCGTAAAAAAATTCTTCACACTCTATTGTTAAAAAAAGTAACCCCTTTTCATGTGAGCTCTGTTAATGGGTTAACCAACCGAGCAAAATTCAGGACGAAACATCGATAATAACATGCTAAACCAATAAAATTTCATACCACAGTTATACTCATTGGTTCTGGAAATTCATGGATTGCCTTGGTCTTTGATGGATCAATGGAAATTCCATCCATAGAGAAAATATGGACAAGAAAAGAAATCTCCTTAATCTAGAATTTACACTTGCTAAACTTATCATATAATTCATGTCTTATAAGTGTCTTTAATATAATAAGAAAGTGATTTTCATGATCTTAATAGCTTTTGGAGTACACCATGATATCGTCAATAAATACCACTAAAAATCATCAAGATATTCCTTGAAAAATCTATTCATTCGATCCATGAAAACAGATGGTGCATTAGTCAATCCAAAAGGCATTACTGTAAACTTGTAATGATCGCACCTAGTTAGAAATGTTGTCTTTAGAATGTCTTCCTTCTTCACACACAACTGATGGTATCCAGATCAAAGGTCAATCTTTGAAAATTATTGAGCTTTATGAAGTTGGTCAAATAAATCATCAATGCGAGGTATGGGATACTTGTTCTTTGTTGTTATAGCATTGATCTCCCTGTAGTCATTGCAAAAACTTATAGATCCTTCTTTCTTCTTATCAAAATGTATAGGGGATCCCCATGTAGAAACACTAAGGAAAATAAATCCATTATTACTCAATTCCTCTAGTTGTTTATTTAGTTCCACTAATTCCACAGTGGCCATTCTAAAAGGTGTCTTCGATGTGGGCCATGAACCAAGAATTAAATCAATGGAAAACTTAATTTCTCATTCTGGAGGATGTTCAGGTAAATCTTCTTGAAATATATCAACATACTCTTTCACAATAGGTACATCCTCTATTGGAACATTATTTTCCTCACCCACAGTTGTTTCATTCTATTCCTCCCCAATAATTGAATTTAGATGAGCTACTAGGGGTTGATCTAGATAAGATTTATGTGCTGATGATTCTTCTCTAAAGATAAGGTGTTCTTTATCATCATCATAAAAAATTGTAAGCTCCTTCTTCTTAAAATAAATCATTACATCATGGTCTGAAAGCCAATCCATACCGAGGATTATATCAAATTTAATCATGGATATGATGATGAGATCAGCAGATAAAGAACATGAATATGCTCTAATGGGAACATATTTAGAAAACTTTGTTGTGATGATACTTCCCTTAGAATTTTGGATTGACAACTCCCTTGTTAAATAAAATTGTAAATATCTAATTTTATTAGAAAATTGGGAAGATATGAAATAATGTGATGATCCAGAATCAAATAAAGCATTTTCTAAACTTGAGGAAACCATTAAATTTCCTGCCACCATGTCTTTCAATGCTTCTACCTCAGCAGTAGTGATATAATATGCTTGGCCTTGATCCCTTGGACTTTTTTGACATGAGTTCCCCTGATGCTTAGGAAATTCATTCGCATAATTCCCCCTCTCTCTTCAATTTTTTCATTCTCCATCGACAACCTCTTTCTTCCCCTTCAATCACGAGCTTTGTGGCCTTTTCCACCACACTTGTAACAGACTCTCATTCCTTTCAGGAAAGTACAAGGGTGTTTCTTTCCACATTTACCACTAGATGGATATTCTACTTTTCCCTTCTTACCATTATTTCCATTTCTATAGTGTTTAGAAGATCTCTTCTTCTCTTGATTTTCTTTAAAGTCCAAAGACATAGATAAATCTTGTTCTGTCATAATAGCATATGAGACAATATCTTCATATGATGAGAAGGATTGTGAGACTAATGGTTGACAAAGAAATAGTTTTAAACCATCAATGAAATGATCAATCTTACTTCTTGGGTTATGTATATAATCTGCATCATTCTTCTCTATCCTTGTAATGTTAGCCTTATACTTTGTGAAATTCTCATCCTCCTTTTCCCTCAGACTAAGTAATTTCCTTTCTATATCTTCTTGATTGTCATGAGGAAAGTAGTTTTCTATGAAAAGATCTTAAAACACCCTCCATTCCATATTTGATACTTCATCATCATCCTTTTTGTTTTGAATCAATGACCACCATTGATCAGCATCTCTAGTGATGCGTTAAAATTCCATGATAACTTATTCCATTTCACTACTCTACAAGGCAAGGCATTTTTTTCTCTAAGGAATTTATCTGTTTCTCAGCTAATAATGGATATTTACTCCGATTAAATGTTGGTGGTTGTTTCCTCATGAAGCGATCTAACATTGATCCTCCACGTTGTGGATCAAGGTTCTCCATACGAGTAAGGTTATTATTCATAACCTCAGTGAGTTGTCCCAGTATGGTGACTAGATGATCATCACCAGTAGCATCAAGAGCTCCTATATAATTATCTTCAGCAGGAGGGAAATCCCTATGTGGAGTGTGTGCATTGATAGATTTTCCATTCCTTCCAATAGGCTTCATTTCTAAACAATGTCATAAACTAGATTAGTTTATGAATCAAAATACATAATTCCAAACTTGTAAAACACTTAACATAAATTTAACAGTTTATGGATTTAATTAATAATAATTAAAAAAGTTTTCTTTGAGGAAGTATATACTCATAAACCCTTCATAAGGGTTTATAATGAAACTGAAAACTATCCTAAGCATATCCCCCAGGAGGGTCGTAACCAAGAGTGCAACAAGGCCCATTTTCGTGCACCAGTTCCTATTGGAGTCTAGCTCAAAGTGGTGTTTTCAGGTTTTACCCCTAGGTACATCTGTGCCAGATCCGCCTATACCTACTTGTATCCAGATAGGGATTTATTGCTTTGAAAACTCACAAAATATCCACAATACCAAAATTCTAATAATTTCTTCTATACTAATCCTCAAAGTCTATCATAGGGTAATGTGATCTAACCAGAGTTATCTAAATATAGATTCCAAGGTCTGTACTAAACTTCCTCTGATACCAACTGTAATGCCCTGGCCCCAGTTACCCAGAGTCAGTGCATTATTACATAACATTGTCATGATCACAAAATATCAAGTCTCGAAATACCGATTAGTTTAGTAGCCTTGGAACTTCTTGATACATTCATAAGGCTTACATTACTTAATTAAATGAAAAACTACAACAACATTGTTTACATAGACCACACTCATATCCCCTCAGGCTATCCCTTCAGGTCAGTCATAAAATACTTCTTCGCATCCTGGGAAAAATAAAACATAGAAATTTGTGAGCTCAGATGCTCATTAAGGATAACAATATAGTGAAAACTTTCATAAATAAGAAAAAACATTTAAGGCAATGTATAAGACTAAAAAAATCCTTTTAAACTTGATATTCAGCATAATATGGAAAGGATAAAATCAAATAATTCCATTTACTTACCCACATGGATATATTAATAGTCAAATAATCACATGCAACATCAACATACATTTTCATAATGATGGAATGCATAATGATGGACTTTTATAAACACATAGTAATGGCCCTGTTCCAAGACTACAAATAAGATTCTGTCAAGGCCTTGTTCCAAGACACTAGTTTTTCTCCTGAGACCTACTGATGCATCGAGGGGCTATAGCGGGTTCCACCTATCACTTACTAAGTCCAATGCATTACTCATATGAAAATGTGTAATAATAACATAAACATTCATATTAAAACTATAATTCTAAATGTTAATACTTTATTCATAAACCATGAATGGTCGAAAAATAACACATCCATAGTCAAACATATTACAAAACCATCAATACAAAATGTAAGTTTTGTATCATAATAAATCAACTTTAAATAAGCTTAAAATCAATCAAAGTACGTTGACATAGATGAAATAAAAACCTTTTTTAGAAATAACTCTTTCTTTTTTGAAATCATTTAAGAGTCACATAATTATAAAGTAGACATTTTTTTGAAAAAAAATATTCTTATAAGGTTGTAAGGGAAGCTTTGATGATCTTATCACAGTAGAAAATAGGTGCACCCGCCATATAAGTCAAACAAGGATATAAATGACTTTAACCCATAGTTTATAAAATAGTAATAATGTTTTGAAATACACTTTTATGAAACATGGATGTGGATGATAAAGATGTCCCAGTAGATACGTACATAAAAACAACCTCAGATAATAAAGAGATTGTGAAATTAACCCATACCTTGTACTTTTCCTTGGTTGATGGTAGGTTAACCTCCTGTATAATGGTGAAATAATTGTTATTAAATTATACAAGAATCATTTACATTAATATTATATCATATATGATCTTTCAACATTGCTTTGTTAACAATATCTTTGTATTATCATTGTTTCGGGTGTTAACGGATTCGTCTTCCATTATGTTCTTTGTTATATGAGTTATATTTGTTATGGATGGGATGTATAATATTCGTATCCAGAATGATATCATGTCTTTAAAAATTATTTTAATCATCTAATGATAGTTAGTCTTTAATGGATACGACAGAGAATGAATCTCATCGCGTTCGTGGAGACGGTAATCCGTACGTAGGCACGAGCGAAAATATCAGTATTGGGATATTAAAATAATATATAATTGGATGGTATATCATATATAAAAAATAATTATAATGTTATATTTATTATTTACATAAATTAAACATCATTATTATACCCATCATGATAATAATGTATTGAATAACAATTACCACACGACGTGGAGACGGTAAGTCATACGTGTGCACGTATGGTGACATGTCATTCAAAGGATGGATATAATAAGGAATTTGGTTGTACCATATTTATAATAATGTCAAATTATATAGAATATACTGGAGTTGTTATTTTATAATGGAAACAACAAAGAAAAAATAAGTGGAAGAAGAAAGGAACTTGAAAGATATGATGAAATATTTACCTCTTCTTCAGGTTCTTCTTTTTTACTTGATCAAAAGGGCTCCTTAAGTTGGATTTATGACTAAAGGAAGGCCTATAGGATGAAGGGAGGATAGTTGAGAGGGTATTTGGGCAGATTTTGGTAGAGCCAAAAGTCTTTGATGGTGTGAATATTAGGGAAGGGGGAGTTCCCTTTTATAAGAGGGGTGATGGGCATTTTAGGAAAATCATGAAATAGTATTTTATAATAAAATTATTTTCTATTTATAATGTCACTAAAGTGTATTATTTAAATGATAAGGTTTTTATGTGTCTAAAATCACTCAACCAATATGTTTTAGACTGGTTTGGGTCACTATATTGACTTTATCTTTTAGATTTAGCTCTTAGTTAAATAGTTTGACATTTACCATGACTCTTTTTATTTTTATATTATACGGTTAATAAAATTACTATATACATACAAGTGAACCCCATGTGGTTCATTAATAATACAACAATAATTTGATAAGTCTTTTGGCAGAAAATTATATTTTTATGAATATAATATCAATTAATAATATAATATTTGTTTTAAAAACTCTTTTATGTCAATTTTGACACAATTTGGTATTTTGTTTTTTTCTAAATTCATACCAGCATTATTAATTCAAAAAAAAATTCATCTAACCAACCCTAATATATCATATTAACCTAAAAATTAGTGGAATTCCTAAAAATTCTCAAATTACATTTATTTGGATGTTTATAATGACAATTATTTTAATATTTCATTAATTAGGTAATTACTGTATTATCATTATGTCATAAATAAATTAAATTATTTAATGTATAGAATGTATAAATAAAATAAAATTATGTAGGAAATATTTTTATCTACCAAATAAATATTTATATCGAATTTATCTTATGTATAACCTTATATTAAAAATGTTTTAGTTATCAAACTTTGATTTTAACTCTTTTAACTTTTCTTTGAATTAAATAATAATAAATATCGAAATCTAATCCAAGTGGACCAAAGAGGTTCATATTTTATTCCTGTGTTTGTTTTTGGTCGAATTATACTTATCCAATAGAATTAGGACATGTGTTAGGGTAATAATAATTTCATTTTTACCCTTAATTACCCTATTTACTTTTAACCGTGATAAATAAAAGTAAAAAGTTATTATTCATAAAAAAAATTTATCTTATTGAACCACATTTTACTCCATGATATTAACAGTGTCTCTCCGATTTTTGAAATTCAACTCATAGAAGTGGTAAAATTATGTTTTATGTAAATTTGCAAATACTCCTAGGAGGTATGTAAAAGACGGTAAAATGTTCAATAAATTTTTTTAAATATTTAAATTATTATAAACTAACTCCAATGAGTTAAATTGAACATATATAGGTATTATGTATCTATTTTGAGCCAAAAAAATTAAATAAAATAAATAATTATTTAAATAAATCATTCGTTTTTAAACTATAACTCATTGTTTTCACTATTCATCAAAAATTAAATGTTTTCTGAAAAATACCAAAACATTACCCTAAGATAATTTTGATATTCCAAATCCAAAAATTAAGTCCATTTTGAATGATAAAATTTATAATAGTTCAAAAAGTAGATATTACTATTCATAACGGCTAGTTTTATTGGTTGTAGTGTGTTAGAACTCGAAGTTGCGTAAAACACACGCTACCGCATTATTCAAAGAGAAGTGTAACATGGAATCCTGGGGTGTTACAATATCCATATTCATATATATTAATTTTCATCGTTTTTTTAATCATTATAATTAGTGGATTAGGTGAATCGTTTTATTTGTGATGGATTGAATCCATGTAGTAATCTTAAAATGATGTACACATCACCATGCCATGAGATTGGGAAATTTTCTCAAAGATTCTTCTTTCCTATGTATGTAGTAAATCATTAATCACATGGATATCCCATTTAGGACATCATTTTTGAGTGAGATATTCTTCCATTATCAATTTAACTCATGTTTTACATTTATATATCAAGGTATTCACATAAATGGGTGTCCCCATTTTTTTTACTATAGTAATAACTATTATTTTATGAAAAATCCCTTAATTGTAATTTCTCAAACCATGATACATCAAAATCTAAAATATTTTATCTTATCATTTACACTTTGATATAAATTTCCAAATTATATTGACTCAATTTACTATTTGAATGCATTTTTAATGAAAATATGATTACCAAAAGAACATTTTAATCATATCCTCATACTTGTTGTAAATTCAGGATCCTGGTCTAAAATGATTATATGTGGGAAAACATGAATTTATCTCAATTTTAAAATATAAAATATTTTCAATATAAATATTGAACTCAACACCCAAATCAATAATAAATAAGGTTAATTTTATAATCTATCAGTAAGGACCCAAATTACATTCTGTCTTATCAATGTGTATTGAAACCTCAACACAAAATCTATAGTGATACACACACATTTCCATTGTGTTATAATAATAGGATGTAAAAAATCTATTAGTACCTGAAGGTTGTTTGTCACTTGTTGGAACATGATCTATCTAAGCACATACTCTACCATTTAACTCTCTATCCCAACCCACCAATAATATTTCTTCAAATCATGGAACATTTTTTTTATATGAAGGTCCTTATCTAAGGGTGATTTTTGGAACTCCTGAAAAATGTTATTACATAGGATCTAAGAAACTAAAACTCATTACTAAAACAAAATTTAATACTCTTTCAATTTTAAAAAACCAATTGGGGAATATCAATTGTCAATCAAATCCCCTTATACATCTACCGCTGGATCCCCCACATTTCTTAATACAACTTACTTAAATAAGGTTGAGTTTTCCATCAGATGATATAGAAACGTTCTTTTATAGCTTTTTAATATTTAATTGAAATTACACATGAAGAACTATTTACTTCTACTCCTCAGTAAATTTTTAAGAAACATAACCATATGAATTATTACATTATAATCATATTAACACATTTCCGGTCCCAATGTAGGTGTGATCTCACAATCATAATCTTGAAATAATAAAATCTATCTCCACTTACATAGGTTTAAATGACAATATAAAAATATATATCACATGCTATAGTAGTTAGAATAAATCATAAAATATTCTTCTGAAAATAATGACTTCATAATTTACAAGAAAACACGACAACCACAATATCAAGGTCATATATAGTAGAGTTACATTCATCATGTTATCAATATTTAAAAGAATGGGAGTTTACCACTCTACCCTATATTGACATTCCACTTGGGATGTAATGATAACCATCTGAATATGTATCAATCATAATTACTTCTTTGGGTAAATGAATAATGGAATCACCAGTTGACTTATCCTTTAATAATTGGAAGGTTGTATAATGATATTAAATCAAAATAAAAGACACAAATTTCATAGTCAAATATTATAAGGGCATATTGTAACACTCCAACCCAAAATTACCCATCTAGGATAGGGTTCCACAAAACCTCAAGATCTATCCAACAAGTAAAGAGGGTCTAAACATCATTCGTGAGGATTCTATACCCTTGGTATCTAAAGTCATACAACATAAATATATCATGTAAATATTAAAACAAATAACCATAGAACTAAATAACAAATTTTATAGTAGAAGGAATTGAAGGCATCTCAAGTCATAACAATTTATAACCATGGTCCACCAAAGTGGAAGGTCAAAAAATAGTATGATATACTATAATATTTCAAATAAAAAAACTTTAAAAACACTCTAGATTTCATCATATTACAACCTACAAATCTTGTGCTTGTCTCTTGTGCGACCAACCACTATGCCCTTAAACAATCATGGATCCCTAATAACGATGTTTGTACATGAATTGTGATGACCATGTATGGTGTGACTATATACTCAGTTGGAAACCACAAATTAATCCACAATATATGTTAAAATTCATACTAGATTCCATGATAATATGAAATGTGAAATCAAGAAATAATCAATCAGATATCGAGCAGTTATGCACTAACAACTTCTCCATGAACCCCAGTCATACCTACACTGACTCCATCCCAGATGAATGGTTATAAAAGAAGTCCTGATAATGTGTCAACCAAAATTCCACATCATATATATTTGTGTATCCATAATTCTAATGATTCTTAGGTTATTCCACAATGATATCTAGCCATGTATCTATCATAGGTCATTCCATAAGGCTGTCATACCCCTTCCTCTGTCTCAAGTCATGCCACAAGGCTATCCTATCCTATAATTAACATAGTTACGCCACATGGAATTCAAAAAACATACCTTTGTATCATTCAATTGTATCAATATTTTTGTGTTGTTCATTATCCCCCTATAAGGGATAACAAAGCCACAACGGTCCACCATTCACATTTAACCAGAAGTAAAACCAGCAAAGGCAATACATTAACACACAACATGGAATAACACATGTGACAAAAATATAGAACATCAATCATGAGTCTCACAACCATATAGACACACACATGTGATAAATAAAAAACATGGCTCATGGGGTATAAACATGCCCACAAATCTGATTAACGTCAATCATGGCTCCCATGACCTACACATGCACATATATAAGATTAGCATCAAACATGGGTCTTAGAGAAAAAATAAGATAACATTAGGTCATGCCTATGATCACATAAAATGTATCTAAATGTTAATGAGGTTTTATCATTAGGATTATTGACATCAAAGTCAACATATTCCAAGTGTAAATACCCAACTCATGCGAACAAATCAATTAGATCAAGAGAACATGTAAATGATCCTAGAACAATTCCAAAATCCTACAAAAAGAGATTCTAGAATTGGATTCTTGAATTAGATGCTAAAATATTCTTAGATATATGACTCGCCCAAATTGAATGTTGAAAATGAAGAAGAATAGTATAAGAACTCACAAAGAACCAATAATTTTTATCATCATACATTGGGATTGAATGAAATATATTTTTGGATGGAAGAAGATATAGGAAATACCTAATGTAACCCATGTTTTGATAGGAATGGTAGAGAAAATTACCAGTTCATGGGGACTCATATATTTATAGGAATTATAGAAAATTAGGTTTCATGGAACATCACAAAGGTCAATTCCATAATGTTTCCCAAAACCTACGGACTAAGGGGAAAATGAGATGGAAACCCCACATTAGTTCCTAATCAAAACACGGTTTGGAATTTAGGCCAGGGTAAATTATTAGATCATAAAAACAAAATAAATGGACCATTATGAAATGGAAATCACTACCGCACAACCTCCAATACCTCACAAGAACATTTCACCACATCCAATTCTCTACGTCTCAACAATACCAAAATTGGAAGAACTTACCAAACCCACACTCAATGTTTCCCACTTCAAATGACAGTATACTCCATAGATATCCCATAATAAAAATAACCATCAAAACTGAGAAATATTTCATAGTATCTGAACTATTCAAAAACCACACCCTCCATGTTGAAAAACATGAATCACACTATAGGATCTTACTCCACCTAAAAAATAAATAAACTACCTTATTAATAATCTAAAACCGACACAAGACCACTAATTAAAAATATTGGCTATAAAAAATCCCCCATCTAATGACTTCTCATCGTCAAGAAGTGAATTTAGCCATCCTAAAATGCATCTCTATCCACTACCCTCAAACATTAGACTCCCACTCCCATATCTCCTCTTGGATCGATCTATGTTCCCATAACACTCGAACATGTTATACCATATTCATTTACACACATTGTAACATTTTTCAACGATATAAATTGGTTTATATACAATAAAGGAGTACAGTTCCAAGTCAACTTCCTCATAGTTGGTCACATGAGAAGAATTGGGAAGATGCCTCAAAAGATAACAAAAATAGACTAGGTTATGTGTATCTCAATATCATAGAGTGAGATCAACATAGTAGGCAACTGTTTTTATCATCACGGTGACCATGAATGATACTAAAAATTGTGGTTTTATTTTCTATTTCTTCCAAAAATTCGGATACCCCTACTAAGGTGACACACACTAGAAAACTTGGTCTCCCATAGTAAACATCAACGATCATCTCCTCTAGTCGGCATATGATCACTGCCTACATTAAGTGGTAAAAACAACTTCTAGATTAATATAACTAAATTATGGATCTCTTATTCCACACTTATCCCATCAATAGTTGATCCTAGTGGAAAAAGTCTCAAATTTTCAAAAATATCTTCAAAAGGATCCATTTGAATTGAATCCTGGAAACAATGATTATAGAAAAACTGCAAAAAAAAACCTATATTATTATCCCATTCACTACAAGAGTCTAGAAAACATTCCAATATCATTTCCACTATGATATTGATCTTTTTTTTCACTTCCCATCAGTATGTGGATGATAAACCATACTCTATTTTATCTAGGTACCCACAACATTTTATAATCCCTTTTATAAATAAGATATGATGTGTGTGTCTCTATTTGATATGATACTTAATGTACTTCCTTGCTGGTGTAAAATAATACATAAATACATATTCTTTAACTCATCCAATGAAAGTCTCTCTCAAATTCACATGAAATCAACCACTTTTTTCACCTGATTTACTATCACCCAAATGACATCAAGACACATTGGGGTCTAGGGTAACCCTATCTTGAATTCCATCATCACATCACAACAATTCTACATAGGTACCAAATTTGGCTCAAAAACCCACATAGGCATTGATACTTGACCATTATCCTCTAGAAGGTAAGTCATTTTGATCTAGAAACATCCCATTTTATACCTATCCACTATAACTAACACTGAATATCATGGTACATCTTTATAGAGCTTGGATGTACAACCCATTTCAATGAATGAGTGTGTCTTATCAGCTCCTCCCTCAAGGAAACTTTCCAAACTACTAGATAGAAAAAATAATTCACATAATCATGGTCTAAGTACCACCATATAGTATAATCATATATCAGCAAGAGTCCCCACATCACAACACACATGGGATATTAATCTTAAATTTGTTTCACCCAATCCCTATATTGTGTGTGAATTAAAATTTACACACATGAGATTCATGTACACATGATATCCATGTACACATGAATATGTTTCATGAGACACACACACACACAGACATATATATATATATACCCAATTATATTATATATATAGTCTATGTTTTTTATGAATATAATGAATGAATTATATATATATATATTATTTATTTTTCATGAATGGTTTATTGATTGGTTATACTCCATTATGAATGGATTAAAGGTTTTTCATTTATTCCTTGAATAAAATTAATTAATTATATACCATTGATAGAAACTCATAAGATAAATTAGGAATTAGGGGATCCCTAGACTTCTACTTTATAAGATGATAGGATCCTATCCTGTTGGGTGTTTATTCATGTTGTTTTTTGAATAAAAATTTTCTAAATTATTTTCATCATGTTACTTCTTTAATATCAGTTTAGAAGGAACTAGAACCCATTTGGATATCTAGTACCCTCTTAATGGATTCATGGATCAATTGGTCAGTGTATCACTGTTGAGGCAGTGTGCTTATGTTTACTACTCCCTGTGATCTCACTCAAGTAAAATCCATCAATGAATGAAGATAGAAACTAATATGACTCATTTTATCATGGGACTGTATTTTGAGATTATATAAAAATTTAATTTATTAATGAAAATTCTATTTTTTTAGATTTTCTTCCACTAAAAATGATCATTAGATGAACATATGAAATCTATAAGTGGTATTAGAGAAGGCTCATAATGGTTTAAACATGTTTGAATCACAGATTTTCAAGTAAAATGTAATGTTTTTGTAAAAATAATAAAGCATTAAATACCCATATGTGTTTTTCTTAAAGGTAATTAGGATTTACCATTATATAAGATTGCTATGTGAATGTTGTACCCTTATGAAAGTTGTTTCATATTGGTATATATCCCTTTATTTTTAAGTTGTATTCTTACCGAAGCCATTACGCATTGGTAAATATGATTTAACCTTATGTGATACCATTATTTGATAAACATACATATATGGTATGCATAATGATAAACTCATTTCTATCATAGCGTAAATGGGTTGGGAGAAAGTAATACCCTCAGAAAAGGTGTGTGGAATAAAGGTAGCACCCTTACATAAAGTAGTTGTTTAAAGGTATTAAATGTACACACAATACATATGTAGAGGTCTTATATTTCTTACCATTACATTGAAGGTATGTGTAAGGGTAACCTATGTATTAATTTTATAAAAATGGGTATAGTAAAGGTAGTGTAATTACCCCGTAGTGAAATTTAAAGTAGATCATGGATGTATAGGGTTACATAAATGTGGAGTAGAAATTAACTTTATGTGAAGGAGTAAACCTAAAGGTAAGAATACGATACCCTTATATGTTATGAAATACATAATGGTCAAACTAATTTTCCTATTCACAAATTTTCTGCAAAAATTAATAAGGTGGTTACACTTAGACAGAATAGGGGTTTTGCATAAGGGTAAGTATAATTTTGTTAGATTTTTTAACATATTAAATGTTTTAAAAGGTTTATAAATATTTATAAATCATGATGAATTGTATTTTTATATATTTTAATTTTTAAATATTTTCTTAAATAAATAAAATAATTATAATAAATTTTTAATTAATTAAAATAATTGAAACATTTTTCCCAAATATAAAAGGTCCATATTTTAATATACCTATTGAAAAATTTAATTTAATTCCTTACTATATATATATATGATTTATTTAGAAATAATAATTGATGATTTATATAGTGTTCATAAATTAAAAAATATATAATATATAAATTATTTCAAATTTTTCTATATTTGATATTTAATTATAATTTGTTTATAATTCATGAAATATCACATAAATATCCTTTAATATATATATGCTGGTGTTCATATAGAAATGAATAAAAATTGATTATATTCATTAAAATTATAAAACAATTATATTCAGTAATTATTTATTAATTGTTCATAAATTTACCATGTTTTAAAAAATAAATAAATTGTTTATTAATTTGTTAAATTTATGTGATATTTAGGTTTATATAATTGTTTATAAAATATTATTGTTTTGTTTCCCTATTTATATGATAAATATATTCTAACAAAGATCGTGGAAAATCGTTATAGGTTTTATATCCTAAATTTTAGTTTTTATATTCCCAAAGCTTATTTTTTAGTTTCTAGTTATGATAACTTGAATCGTTGTTGGTAATAGTTTTTTTATATTTGGTTTTATAGATTTTCATGAATTTAATTATCTATTGATTAATGTATCCTCGTGTAGAGGAAAATTTGTTCAAACCACAAACTTTCATGGTGGCTTGGCTTGGGTAGAAATGTGAATGACGTTGGATATCTATCACTCTAAGCTTAGTCATGTTGAGTTTATCAATGTCATATAACTTAATTTCTTTACATGAAGTTTTTATATAACTGATGATTATGATACATTTATGTGTGTATGAATATTCATGACATATGTGTTTGGGTGATTAATAAGAACGTGTTGGTTTTATAAATAGTTACACATTAATGTGTTCTGAACAAATTAATTTGGGGATTAGAAAGGGGATTTCTAGAAATAAATTGTTAACAGAAGAAAGGAAATAAAGGAAATAAAACATGCAACGAAAATTATAATAATTTATATAATATTTAGGAATTTTATATGAATTTGTTGTATATCAAATAGGTGATACATTAAAAGTAAAACCCGTAAAATATTAGTTTGAGATTACTTCCAATAAAAAACTTATCAAGACCTTAATTATATAACTGAGATGATGGAAGTTTTTAAATTATTGGATATTTTTCATCCATGAAATTGGAGTAATATCTAGTTTGAAAGTAACTCCACTACTATTGTACATGCTGTTAGAAAGAATCAGATCCATTTTCCTAGAAACTTACTCAAAAATGCATCAAATTCCTTGAAACTCTTGCCTCAAAGAACTTGATCATTACACATGTTTACTGTGAAGCCAACTCTCTTGCTGATAGACTTGCAAATCAAGGTATTCCTGAATCCTCTGGTGTGCATGTGACCATAGTTTCTGAATATTTTATCAGTATTCTCAATAGATTCAAATGTAAAATTCCCTCCTTTATACTCTTGTAACTTATTTTTAATTAAAGCTTTAATGATTTCTTTTCTCAAAAAAATCAACATGTTCATGGAATCATGGAATGAATCATTAAAGGTTTCATATAAAATTAATAATAATTGACCTTATGAATTCTAGTCTCATATGCGCAATATGATTTGGTATGTTAATGATTTTCAATATGATTGAATAAGATAATAGATATTGAAAAATATTTATAGGGCTTATTCAGGTTAAGAAATTAACTCAATTTTTTGATAAAGAAATGTTCCAGTAAGATATATGATTTTAATAAATGCTTACCTGATATTAACAAAGTTTTGATAATAAGATATAATTACAAAGGAGTAATTATTCCACTAATTCATTATATATTAGGGGTGATGAAATCTTCACCTGCACTTATATTAAAGTTTGTCTCTCATTTAAAAGAAGATACCTTTTTTCCTTCTACTTTGGTTTAATTGGTAGTTTATAATTTTTATCTTAATGTGATCCCTCTTACCCCCTTTCTTATAGAGGCTCTGTTGTTTTTTTAATAAAGGTGGTTTGACCCTCAACCTGTTATCACCCTTATTATTTTTTGAAAATTCATGGAGTATTCATGTAAGGTACTACTATTATTGAAATTAATTCATAAAGTTTGAACGGAATGTGATACAGAGTGTTTTTACATGTTTTTTAAATATACAAGAGTTTACAATCAGAGCAATTTATTGTGCATGATGTTTTCTAAAAAATGATGATGTAAATTATTGACATATCATATATTTGAATGTAAACATATTTATCGGGGTTGGATGAATCTTATCCAATGAATGGTATTTTAATGTCACTTATTTTACATGATAAGAGGTTTTCAAAAGGAGTTACTACGAGAAACATGAGATGATTTATTTTATATAATGGTTTTATGATTTTTTGGATTATATAACATGTTTTGAGAATAATATATGTATAAATGTGTTTTATCATGGATAATGTGTTTTTCCATTTATTCACAAAAGCATAGAATGTAATATGATATATGAAAAATGTATTTTTTTGTCAGATATTCCTAAAAATAGAAACATGTTTTATTTCCAAAAACAAAATGTAGTCAGTGATGTGTCTTTTGAATATATTCCAAAGAGAATATAGTGTCTGTGAGGATACTAAGATGTGTTTGAACATTAATAGGTTTAAATTTCACAAAAAATGTAATTAGAGATATAGTTTATGTTATTACTTACATTATATATTAAATATTTAGGATATTTGATAATAAATAAAAATTAATATAGGTACATTTAGATACTGTGAGAATATAAATATCAGTGTTTACTAAAAGATTATACAACTGAAAGATTATAGTTATTTGACACTTAAGATCCTACAGAAGTTTATGATATGCGATGGTAATGAAAGATGTAAAGTGTTACATTTGGTTACCACAACAAGTACAATTATACATTCCCTAAACTTTTATACCATCTAATATTGAAATTTTATCACAGGGTGTCCTAAATCTGTATTAGGTATGGTAGTGGAGGTAATTTTAAAGAGATCCATTATCTACCCTAAATAACTGTATATAACATATTCTAAATGAGATAGTTTATGATGGCATAGTAATAATGTAAATAGTTATTGTATTTATAAAATATTTCAAAAAATGATGGAAATGGATTCAAGGATGACGATAATGACCATAGAAAGTGTTATAAGTTGAAAAAATAGGATAAAATTATAAAATATTATGTTATTATGTTAAGAAGATAGAATATAGTTTCAAAAATTTGAACATACATAATTTGATTCCTAATTCAAACAATTATTCAAAGTAGATTTCTTCAAAAATGTAACTGTGTGGTTAGATGGAGTATTTTTTTCAGATAGTCGCATAGGGATGTTAAAAAATTACATATGTATGTAATGTTAAAAAAAAAATCTATCGTAAAAATATAAATGTGATGTAGAATCTCTTATGATATTGGTTGTAAAGGTTTTAAAAATATCATGTTATTATAATAAAGTGTGTATTCATTTATAATTCATTCATGTGTGTTGTAATTCATTTTACATTAATGTTCAAATGATAAATATCCCCTCAAAGTATGAATTCAGAGTTGTAACTGACTAATAATCATCATGGAGTATAATTTTTTGCGATGATAAGTAATGGTTACATTTAATATATTGTTTTATTTATTACAAAGGTATGTATATGATATAAGAAGAATATATTTATAAGTTAATATGTAGGTATTTATTAATTATAATAATACATGAATATATATATATATATCATGGAATTTCATATGCCGATAGATATACTGATGGTTGTATGATTATTATCAATCCTTTTACTTATGATTGGCTAGATACCTATAATTACAACCATCATACATTGATACCATAGTTACGTAAGTCAACATATTAACTTAGCTAATTAGGGGGTGGTTTGGTATGTTGATGATCATTTCATCAGTTGGAGTACAACCAAGATGGGACTTGTACACTAGTATTAGATGTTAAGGACATCTATCCCTTGATTCTTTTACATTGATGAAATTAATTTCCATTCATATTTATTTCACATATGATATTTTCTTCTACATGGATAAGTTACATGTGATATACATACTAGATTGAAGAGTTACATGCGATGTATTCATTTATGTGGTCATTAATTTTCAAGGAATCAAGAAATGATGACTGGATAATACTATATTGACATGTTTCATGTCAATTGGTTTCTCACTATAAAGAAATAAGGGGTTATATAGATATATAGAAGATGTATATGATACATCTTTTGGTGTAAAAGTTCATAGATATATTTGAAAATGTTTTATGGAGGTCACATTAGACCCCTTAGTAGCTTCACTAGCACTAATTCCATATTATATTACTCTCTTTTCTTACATATATGAAATTGGGGTTTCATAGTTAATTTCAACACTAGTAAGGCCCATAGGGTCACACAGTTGGGCCGTTGGTTAAGGATTATGTTTTGTACAAAAAATATTTATTCATAATGAAGAGAAAGCGATGAAAACTCATATACAAAAGTGTATATAAGTATTCACAAATAATTATGAATTTTTACATAACGATATGTGATTTTAGTGAAAATGGTATATTTCTAGATGGGCAATAAAATTTACATGCATTAGATGCATTTAAACAAGAATATGTTCCATAATATATATGTATATATAATAATAATAATAATAATAATAATGTAATATACTATATATATATTTTATATTTTATATGAATATGATACTTGAATAATATACATATATTTTATATATTTTTAATTAATTAATTATTCATCCATTTTATTCTATAGGGAATGGATTAAGTTTATTTTTTTTATTAATAAAAAACATTTAATTCATTATACCCAAAAGGATGAAATTCATATGATGCTTTTTGAATAGGATGATCCCTTGTTTTTTTCCTATATAATAGTGTAAGATACTCTCATACTGGGTGTGTGTATGTGTGTAGTGCATTGTCTGCAATCCTATACATAATTATATTCCTAATAACACTTTTTTTCCTTATTTTAGAATTCATTAGAACCCATTTTGATATCAGGTATCCTCAGGAATGGTTCATGGATCCATTGGTTGTTGTATCAACTCAGTGGTATGATGGTCATGGTCGCTACTCCTCTTGATCACCCTCATGTATGCTCTATAAAAAATTTGGTATGAATGATTTTGCAACCCGTGATTTATAATAAATAAATATTTTGAAAGATTAAAAGTTTTAATTTCTCAAAGGTATCCCTCCTTTTTTTAGGTTTTCTTCTACTACAAATGATCCTTAGATGATCGTATGAAACTCATCACCACAAGGGATAATGTGATCACCAAGTGAACACATGTTAATACTTTATCATCCTCAAATAAATCCACTAGAAACTCTTCCATAAATCTTATCATACACTATTCATAATGGGAAGCCACCATCCATGTTCATAAATCCTTGAAATTTTTCTACTAAGATAATTTATAATGTTATTTTATTTTTACAGAAGCATAGGCCATCTCAAAGAAGAATTTTTATTGGTATAACACACAATGTGGGAACCTCATATTGATATCATGTTGATATATCATTTATCACATGCTCTTGTGTTAAATATAGATTAAAAAACTCTCTCCAAATATAAAATTTCACCAACACTTTAGTGAATATACCATAGATTTCAATTCTAATAATTTGTTTTGAATTTCATCTCATGGGGTCATAGATGATGTGCCCCATATGAAACTACAAGATTATTATGCATCAACAATATCTCCCAAACCAACACCCAAGGAATCATAGTATATTTTATAACCCATCCGAGGATCTAGAAGAATAAATAATGAAGCAATTCTAAATCTCTTATTTAGCTCAAGTAAGACCTCTTCATGCCGATCAGAACACTCAAACACCACCCAATTCTTGGTAAACTCTTTCATCCGTGCTATTAAATGGGATAAGCATTAAATGAAGTTTCAATAATACCCTATAAACAAAATTATTCTCTTAATATCAAAAACATTCCTAGGGAATTCCTATGACATCACAACATCAACATTCTCAATGTCCATTGAAATTTTTACCTCAGAAATCACATGCCCAAAGAATCAAACCGTCAAAATCCAAAAGTGTAAATTTTAAAAAAAATATGAAATTTAACTTTATTAAATATAATATAAATGTATCTATCATTAATATCTAAATTAATGAAATATATCATGAAATAGTCCAATAAATATTATGAAAATGGAGTAATGATATTGATGAAGAATCGGGTGAATGAAAGCTATGAACAACTATTGGAGAATTTGCTTACAAAAATTGAAGGAAAATATAATCATATAGTCCATATATATATGTAATATATTTCTTTGTAAAATTATATTTTTTATCCCACAACTGATGGTAACCTAGGTCAATCTGGCAGGACCACCATGCTCTCTATAATTAACCAAAAAGATAATAAATCCTAGGTAAAGGGAACATGTTCTAAATCGTTTCATGATTTAGCTACCTTATCCCAAATGGAGACTAGGATTATCATATACCTTATTTTTAATAACATGGGGCAACCCTATGGATATGTGACCAAATAGTTATATCACTTCAACTCTACATCCTCTATCTACACTTTCAACTATCTCAACTCAATTGGAGCTATATGATAAGAGTAAATCAATGTCTTCTCACCCAAGACACAAGATCATTATGAAACTCAATTCATATGTATATATGAAGACCTTAGAAGTCATCATAGAAATAATCCTAATAAGGATCCACCACTAGATATAATTTAGAGTGGGGTTCTACTGATTTGGTTGTAGTAGGTAAATCCACTACCTATGTTTTGATAGATGCAATTCAACTTAGGTCTAGTCCCATACTAAATAATATAAGATCCAAATCAACCATTGACATGAACATATCAGCTCTAGTAACTATAAAAGTCAAACATATCTGGTAGTAGTCGATACATGATCAATAACTGGTCATCCAATTCATTCTGATTATCACATTGAAACTAGTAATATCTATGATCATGAAGCTCCAAAGAAGTTTATAGCCTGAAAAACTATAGAACATGCATTGTACTGGTAGATATGGTCTAATCTCTTTCCCATAGGTTTTTCATGGGGGAGAAACTCAAAATATAACTTAATAAGTAACTATAATACATCAACAACATGAGTAGGTATAATTTAAAGGGAAACTCTTGTATTAAAAAATAAGTTGATAGTATATGGGTAACTAGGATAGTACATTTAACTATAGATGGTCCTCCTCTCCTGGAACCTAGAACCTCATCTGTTAGATTAATGTGGCATCTTTCTGGAGCATGACCTTTCATATATGGTTCATGACTCTCCTTTGTCACCAATGTCTATGTGGTCTCTATTTTATACTATTGACCCTGACCAGATCCATGGGTTGAAACCAATATCCAATCAGAAACGCTTTGATATCCCTCTCATAATTCTTTTAAATTAAACAATCGAATATGTCCCATATTTCCTCAACCTAGACTCTTGACCGATGGCCTTGGCAAAAAATTTGGGTAATGTACACTCTGTTTGAAGTAGAAATATATTTGACTAACACCACCCATTTAGGGGTCATAGAGAAAATATAATCTAAAATTATTTTTCATGAATTACCCAAATACATCTCATGATCCTACCTCCTCTTATTAAAAAAATAAGAACATAACATAGAATCAGAAGGAAATATAGCTAATCCACCATGTGTTGGAAGGATTGCCACGTATTTATCCTCCTCCAGACCATTCTCAATTGATTGTGAAATGAAAAGATCCTATTTTGATATTTTAATGTGAAATTCCCTAACATAACATATGAACTCTAGATGAAGGCCAATATCAAATATTCTAGACCATTATGGGTCATTAAAAGTCTAAATAGGTGTGAGTAATAGTAATTCTAGGAAATAATCCATGTAATAAGAAACAAACATTTTCTTTATTGAAACTTCATACAATCATAGATATGGTCTATCTTCAACATTTTATGGACGAAAATGTTGAAGAACATCTCCTATAAGTCCTGCAAAAGACCCACAATCCTTCGTGTCTATCCCATGATACACCACCTCCTACAGGTGGCTACCTGAACAATAATGGATTTTAGCATTAGCTTACCATCCCTGAGATTCTCTACCATGTCAAATATCACCGCAATAATTTCAATATACTCCTTAGTATCAGGAGGACCCATACTACATTGGAATACTGGAGACACAAATCAGGGTAATAATTATCCATAATCCTTAGTTAAACTCTAATGTGAGAAGGAATAAAATGTAAGACTATGGTTTAGGGTAGATTGACTACATGGACCACCAGAGAAGGTGTAGTAGAATACTCAGGTGAATCCTCCTATATAGACTATGGTGGATTGATCATGTCATCCCATGAAAGAGTATACTGGTGTCTCAGAGTTGGTATTTTATAAAATTCCAAATGAACCTTTATAATTCCTAAAATAACATTAAAATTATAAAAAATGAATTAGTTATAAGGTACATACAGTGTACTTCCATTATAAGGCCAATCCCAGAAGATATACACACCCATGGTATAACCATCAGAGTTCTAAATAATGATGAATACAAGTCCTCTATACCTACATGTTAGTCACAATAATATATATATATATAACATAATAGAATACACATAATTCAACTAATTAATGCTACCATATATATATAACAACAAATATTTGAATAAACAAGGATATTTAATTAAAGAACTTCTATACAGTTCTCAATTTGTATGTATACTGGATGTGATCCTTCGTTCCTACTCAGGATTCATGAATGCACCCAAATCCCATAAAACTATAATAAAAATATTATTACTTGTAACATAAATGTCGGTTAGACATTAGATTCTATGGAACATGGAAACTCCGCAAATTATGTTCCACTCACCCATTCTTATTTATATCACAACCCCAAAATAAAATAAACAAAACCCCATGCCTCTGATACCAATTTCTAACACCCCAACTTGAAACACCTAGTCCAGGCCAGAGTTCCACATGACTTGATATGTGCCACCCCATTTTAGAGAGGATTAAACATTGTAAAGAGGTTCAAAATGTCATCAGGGGGGAGACTATAACATCTGTATTAAAAGTTTTAAATCATAAAATATCATGAAATTAATAATAACATAAAATGGAATAATAGAAATAAATAAAATAATGTTATAACAGATGTAATGGAAGGTATATCATTTCAGAATAATTAATAAACCATGGAACCCCAAAGTTAAATGTCAAACTTGAGTATGAGAAATAGTAGGGATGTAAACAAAGACACTAAAACAACACTATAAAGAGTTTCTTAGTGACACATATGAACAACATTATTTGTCTCCTCATCTCCATATCATTTATCCCTTTCCCTTTATAGATCCTTAATCCTAAAGACATTATGTGCATTGAGATTCACATGGATGTTGTGAGTATAAATCCATTATGTAACCCCCCCAATGTGTTCCCAATATAAGTGCACAACATAAGTGATGTATCCTAGGATAAGAGTAAATGCACAATCAATAAACAATCAATCACGTTCATAGTGGAAATGCACTAATGAAGCCACTATAAACTCTGGTCATACCTACATCAGCTCCATTCTGGAGTAAAAACTGTACCACAAATCATGATAATGGGTAAAACAAAAGTACACCATATATGTATCGGAGAAAATCATATATCATTGAACTTCACGTTGGTCCACAAGTTCATCATGCACTATCTCTATCATAGGTTAGGACACAAGGTCATCATGACTATTCATCTACCTCAGGTCTGTACACACTGTCACCATATCCTGGAACTACCATAGGATAGTCCACAGTGCAAGCATACCCCTACCTCATGTATCAGTCCATCATCATCATCTTTTCATGTTTCACATGCTCCCCCTCAATGTTATATCCAAGCCAAAATAGTCCACCTATAACTTCCTATAATAATAAAAACCTCAAAAGGACATACATTCCCAAAAAAGAAGTAATAAAACATATAGGCACAATACGATGTATCAGTAATGATCATAGTATCCACACAGACACACAAACTTGATCAATATAAAACATGGGTCTCACAGGATAAACATGCACACACAAGTGATCATCACCACACATGGGTCTAAATGACTTCACATGGACATATTTATGATTATCAACAAACATGAGTATCAAATAAAATAAGAACATACCAACATATAATGCCAAAAATCATATACATGGGCTTTATACGGTAATGATCTTACTATATTAAGATTTCATACATCATTTAACTGATTTTCCATGTTCTGATACCCAACTATTGCATCTGCACCAGGTTGATAGATCATGCATTATAAGGATCCTAGAACCTCACCGAAATCACCATATAAGAGATTCTAGAACATTATTCCGGAATGATATGGGGACATATGCTATGATATGAAAATCATCCCAAGAGAAAAGGGAGATAAATAAAAAAACAATATTATAGGAACTCACCAAAAATCAACACGTTTGATCTTCCAATATCGAAAAGAAATCCAAGAGCATGGGGGATTGAAGATCTCTCTAAAAATCCCTTAAGTTTCCATGTTTTGAGAGGAATGGAAAATAAAAGGATGTGTTCAAGATGCCTCATATATATATCGGAATTATGAAAAAAATAATCATCAGGGAAAAATACATTGGGTAGTTTTATAATGGGTTTCAAACCCACAAGGACTATAATATAATGTAAATAACCACAAAATAGTGGTGCCTAATCAAAATCATGCCTAGAATCCATGTTGTGGTCAATGGAAATATAGAAAACACAAGGTAAATATACCATGACATAATTTCCATCACTACACCACAATCTCCATGATCTCACACGAACTCTACACCACAACCAACGCTTTACACAATAGTTATATTGAAAATGGAATAATTTCCAAAACCACTTCACAGGATTTCACAAGACAGCCTAAGATCTATGTTGTGGATTTGTTAAAATAACTAAAACCACCAAAACTAGAAACCGCACCCTATTATTTCAACTATTTAGTAGCTATACCCTCCATGGCCTATAAATACACCATGTTGTGGGATCAATATTTAACTAATGAATAGATCATGTAACACCCCAAGATTATAAAAATAAATTGAAATGCATGATCCTTTTTAGGTATATAGTTACAAACTAGCCATTTAACATAAATTTTTCTTCTTATATGATTTATAATTTGGAAAACAGACATGTGTGGTTGTGATCAGTAAGTAATTTGGAGTTTGATATAACCAACTAGTTATTTTGGGGAATAGTAACATACCCTTATGAATAGTATTATGAATATATATGACCCTTATGAATATTAAAGTGAATTATTATTTTATTTTCTTATGGTTAAAAGTTAATGAGATCTTGATTAATTTTTCAAGGTGATATAAAATGCGTTGTAGTTTTAAAATTTTTATTTTTCAAATATATTATAAATTTATTTACAAATTAAATTAATCACATTTAGTAAAATATTTTCCAAAAAATGGAGATCATTTTTTAATTCTAAACATTTAAAAATGGGTAGGGTAAGTATTTTTTATTTTTATGAAATTCTAGAATTATTGACGAATAGATAAATATTGTAAAATATTTTATAGACCAATTATTAGTCAAATACACTATTTTCGACATCGGGACTGATTTAAGCCCACATTTTTCGTACTCACATGCTCTATATATGATTTTTATCACAAGAACTATGAATATTAGTAGTCATGTAAAAAATATTCAAATAATGATCTAAATAATGTAAAACTCATCCTCACCCCCACTATAAATATCACCATCATTCCCATATTCCTCTCACACATCTCAAGCATTTATAATTTCCTATGTTTTGAAAAAATCACTCCCCAAGGCTCTTCTCAACATCCATGAACTTCTATTCTCATCAAGAGGCCAAAACGTAATGCCTTAAGGAGGATCTCAAAGAGATAAGATCATGAGGTATGAATCCTCTTTCATTTTATTGTGTTTTTGAATTATTTTCTTATACTCTATTCACATACACCCATACAATAGGAATTAAGGCTCTATCATGATATATATACTATATTTTTATTATGTTTATGGAAATACTAAACATAATTCTTCCTCTACACTTCCTCATATTCTATAAATAAAAACATCGTATGTGATGTGTCGATTTACAAAAATTGTGGACGGTGTGTTTACAATCTCCATTAATTCCTTCAAATTTGGTTATAAAATCATTTTAATGGTTGAAAAAGAATTTAATGTGTATTATATAACCTATTTGATGTTTTTTAGTTAACATATATACATAATATTATGTTATATAATTAATCTAGTTCATGATTATCAAAGAACCGCAAAAATGATCTAATCAGATATCAATAAAACTTTATTTAGTGATTCATCTTCATACAATTTAACCAAAATCATTTATGGAATAATTTAATATTTTTTTTAAAAAATGAATACCATTTAATTTCACTTATTTAATTTTATTTACATACGACAAGAAAATCAAATACAACCCGGATATGCAAGTCATATAAATAACACACCTGAAACAATGGATGAAACAAAATAATAAAAAATTAAATGATAAAATCATTTTATTGAATTATCAAATAAGGTTTTATAAACATGAATATGTTTCTATAAGATATTAATAACACTCTTTTGACCATTATATAGGAAGTTTAATCCTGTTTCAAGTAATACAAACCTAATGTAAATGAATTATTAGCCTAATTTCAAATAATTGGGTTAACTATTCACTCAATTAATTATGCGGTATTAAGATTATTTATGTGTTGAATGTTTGTTTATATTTTGTTGCATTATTTTAATTTAATGTTAACTCACATATCCATTCAATTACATGAATTATTACTCTAATTATATTTGTGAGGTACATTTGTTTTAAAATCCTTTTAAAATTCTCTTTATTAAAATGTAGAAATATTTTTTATATGTATATATATATGGAATGAGTGGTTCCTCAGTATTTCATGATACTTTATTACCATGATATGTTCCTTTGACATAGTTATCTTGGTTTTATCCCATTGTAGCTCAAGATATGTTGGATTTAACCCTTTATATTTGAATATATGATGTGTGATCCCCATTATAGCTCTCCAATGAATTGGGTATTCCATAGATGGAATTTGACCAAATGGTTATTCCATGTGTAGGGGTGATTGTATTAATGATATGGTGAATATTTCTCATGTAAACTACCTGATTTTTCAATTCATGTTAATTTGTTTTCATGAAATGGGTTTTATTGGTTTTTATGTTATCACATGACTAAAGATTTCTTTCCTTATATCCCATACTAATATTTTTGTGCTCATCCTATGATTTTAAATTTTTTTAATGGTTATGATGATGTGTAAAAGAAATAAGGAAGAAAAATTAAATTTTATGAATATTTTTCAATGAAATTATTTTTTTATTTATGTTTTATATTTTAGAAAATGTGCATACAATTTTAGTTATATCCTCATGTATGATAATGGGATGTTATGTGTGTTTTATGTCCAGATGTCTCTAAAACATTAATCCTGAAAATATCTTTAATCTATAAGAATGTGTTTTCATATATAAAACTCCATATTATGTAATATAGTAAAGTTAGGTTCTTATAGATCAACATCATTTTTCCGCCTCTAAGACAACCCTTAGGCTATTCCATAAAATTCAAGGGTTTCACACAAACATTTTGATAGAATAATTTTCAAAACATTTACGATAACCAAAGAAACTAAGGAAATTATAGAGAAAATATATATCTTTTACCTCAAAATGAATAAATACATTGTTCTTGTATGGGACAATAACTACCCCTTCTTGGGAGATAACATGCCTACAAAACTCGTCTTCTCTTGTTAAAAAATTACACATCAATATCATTTTATATAGTTTATGTTACCGAAGAATTATATAAATAATCCCCAAGTATTCATCATGTTCCTCATATTACATTATTTAAACATGGGTTTCATTAATGAAAAAGGATAAAACTTATAATTCATCAATACTATGACTATAACTAGAATACCTTTAAATGTAAATGGAATCCCTATAATCACAAAATGACCATAATGACACTATAATATAGTCTTATTAATATTATTCAACTATATATTTATTTGATGGTATCTACAATGTAATTCAATCATCGATAACTAACTATCCTCGATGATTCATTTAGATAAATAATTAATTCTCGATGAGGGTAATTATCATACAGTATCAGTTAACTAAAATTATAAAAATTAGTAAAAAACATCAAATAATAATTATACTAATTAATGAAGAGTGTAATTGAACCCCATATAAATGTGTATTTTTTAATTAGTCCCCATTATTAAATATCATAAATTTTAATAAAATACATTCAGTGTTTTATAATAAAAATATTATATTTGAAATTAAAATAATATATACAATAGTATATAGTTTTATTGAAAAAATTTCGTCTCACCTCATTATAAACTAATAATATCACTCACAAATACATCAATGAATTCTCACACCATCCAAGAAAACTCATCAAATTTATCTTCAAAAAAAATATTTTATACATTCTAGTCGATATGTGATAAATTGGGGTCTGATACCTTACACCATATTTTATAGATTTTTCTCTCTCTAGTGAAAACTAAATGACCCCCCACATAATTAAAATAATATACTTATATGATAATAGATTAAAATTGATTCAATAGAATATTATATATCCATTAAAAAGATGACATGTAATAATTATATATTTTCGAATATTATAAACAATTTTAGATGATCTATCACTATCCCAAACACACGTATACAAATCACCTTTACTAATCTCTAACATTCCCCCACTATAGTATACAACTCAAGAGATGAAAAATAATATCTATAAGAATCTATATCTATTTGATTATAGTAATCATCATGTGTGAGTATGATGTGCTAGTGTAAAATAAAAAAATTAAAGGGTATAAAATATATAGAATATATCTCACACCACCACAGGCACTCTCATCTCATCGACTCCTAATTAATCATTCCATGACTAACTTACCCACTATGTTTCCTAATATTACTAGCTACATATTAACTATAATTAATTTATGGTATTTTTGCAGAAGTAAAAAATTTGTGGTTAGCCTCTATCAAAACTTCCATGTTATGGTGATCCATTAAATAATTGATATATATGTGGTGGAAGGGAATGGGGTGGATATTTATGATTATAGGGAGATTAATACACTATTACACTAATCACTAATCTATACTAGACACCTTGATAAGATAAGCCTAAAATCTTATAGTATATTCTCCATCTACATAAATAAAATAAAATATTTAAATTATCAATTTTTGTTTGTGTACTACCACTTCTATAAATATTTGCATAAATTATTTATCTAAATCATGGACCCAACTATAATAATAATGAAATTATCCTTCTACCAAACCAATCTTATGAGTATATTTTTCATCATTCTTTTTTAACTTCACTAGTACTTGTTATAAGTCCGCTATATTACTACATTTTTTTGAAACTGTAGTGTAAGGACTCCATGTTAATGGTGTGGTATATTATAGGACAATTGGTTGTACTCCCCAATCAAAATGGTTGTCATTCTTTTCTTCTATATATGGTAATTATGATTAATGTTTTACCAGACTAAAAAAATTTAATACATGATTTTATATTCTATAATTCCATTATTAGATAGATAATAACATATTGTAATGATTAGAGTAAATATTAATGAACAATAACTCCTCTAGAAATAAATTGGGAACCCACCTCAAAATAATTCTAATAATATCATGATATCTTCAAAAAGGATGAACTACTACCAAACTACTAACAATTATTAAATAAACCCTCAAATAATGATTGGCATGTTATGAAACTAAAACCATGTATAATATAAAATAAATAACATCATTACCTTAAAATGATATTTCTTCAATCTCCTATCCTAAAACACAATTTCAATGTTGACGAATAAGAATAATCTAAAATAATCCATACTCCTATATTTATCCACATGTAGAAAAACATCTAAATGTTTGGGTGGAACCCTACTTGTTTCCATGGAATACTAATCCATCATTAATGAAACATTTAAGGTGAAGAGATATTTGAAAGAGAACATTAATATAACGCTTAGAAAAAAATATGGCCTTCATCTTGAATACATGGTCCTTGGGGATGCTCCTTGATCCTTTAGAAAATTTACTTGAATAATTTATAACGTTATATTAATTTCATTCATTTACAAACACTTAGTAAATGTTTGACTTTAATTCATATAAAATTTAAATGCATAAATTTGTGTCTCCTTAATGTTTCAACATGATAAATTCAATAAGAAATGAATCTCTATGTGGAAGAAGACCCAAATTTTAGAATTTAATGTTTTATTTTGTATATTAATCAAACTATACAATTAAAACATATATATATATATAGTGATATTCATATATCATAACTTAATATACATTTATGGTTGTTGCGTGATGTTAATATTTTTCACTAAATGATATCCCCTACAATAGAATAAAATACTCTTAGTTTTAGGCATGTCATGATAGAAAAAAATACCATGTTATATACTATTATTTTACATTAAACAAACATGATTTAAATTGGATTTAGGGAATATCTCCATCAATCTATCACTTGAAATAAGAGTTAAATACATTATAATCTCTCACCCTATATTGTATCATGTATAATAACTTTTGAAATCATAACCAGAATTCCCTTTCGAGATCTTCTAAAAAACTTTTGAAAAGATATCGTCATCTCCTCCACATATCACATCATATGAAATACCTTTCGAATAGCCATCTAGAAAAAATATTTGATTAAAATATGAATACTTTTACGTAACCATATATTGTTTCAAAAAATATAGTCTTTATTTAGTAAACCATGTATTTTAACCCTATTTAGATTTATAGTTTTGAAAAATTAATATGAATACACATATTCAATAATATAAATAACGATAAGCCTCTTTAAATGAATCAATATTACTCAATATAAAAAGGGATATTTTATGATTTTTATCAAACATATCTCTCTTTATTTCAGTTTCCACCATTATTTCTTTACCATAAAAATATTAAAATACACCATAGGGGGTGAATTAGGTGGTAATGATTTATAACTCTTAAATTAGATCTTTTTATCATGTTGAAATGAACACTTAGAACCGATCTATCTGAAACAAAATTAATATCCAAATACGAAAAATAATTATAGAAACATATGAAATTTACTTTGTTCAAAAGTAAAAGATACTAAAAATATTGTAAAACAATAATGTGTCCACCTAACTTTAAATATAAAAATTCATTGAATATTATTACAATATTTTTTGAATGGTATACTACGGATCCAAACATCACATCATTGTGTTGTATATACATACATTGATTTTAATCATGTAATTCTAAATTTTGACTCAATGGTATCTTTAAAAATAACATAATAAGTTGGTCAACTACAAATATAATGGTTCTTCTAATTTTAATCCTTTGTTTTGTATATAATATAGATCATTACCATGTTACTCTTCCATTTCACAAATATATACATATGGTAGCCACCAAATTAATTTAAAAATTATCTAGTTTTCTTAGTAATGTTCATCTTTAAAAACCATACCAATTCATCCATATAAATATCCCATTTCATCCTTTAAAATATCTATAAATTAATTTCTACTTGTTAACATCTCATTGGTTGTAACACCCGATACATTTATAAGAAATATTTTGTTTTTATTTTATATAATTCATCAAAGGAATCTTTCACTACACACAACACTATATTGGCTTGCTTTACACACAATCGCGACCTTCCATGATAGCTTGTGTCGTACGCAATACCGAGTTTCACTAAACAATGATATGCTAATAAAATTGTATTAAAACTAGCCGTTATGAATAGTAATAACCACTTTTTGAAATTTTGTAAATTTTATTTTTCAAAATGGACTTCTTTTTTGGATTCGTAATATCGAATTTAGGCTAGGGTGAAATTTTGGTATTTTTCTAGAAACTATCAATTTTTTATGAATAGTGAAAACACTGGGTTACTATTTAAAAACCGAATTTTTATTTAAATAATTATTTATTTTATATAAATTTATTTTAGGTCAAAATTGATACATAATACCTATATATGTTCAATGTAATTCATTGGAGTAATTTTATAATAATTTTAGATATATAAAATTTTTATTGATCTTTTCACCGTCTTTTACCCACCTCCTAGGAGAATTTGCAAATTTACATTAAACTTAATTTTACCACTTCTGTGAGTGGAATTTCAAAACTCCAAGAGACACAGTTGATGTCAGTAAGTAAAATTTGGTTCAATGAGATGAAAATAATTTATGCTGAACAGTAACTTTTTACTTTTATTTACCACGGTTAAAAGTAAATAGGGTAATTAAGGGTTAAAATGATATTATTATTACCCTAAAACATGTACTAATTCTATTGGATAATTTTAATTAGACCAAAAACAACCTTAGGAATAAAATATGACCATTTAGGCACACTTGGATTAGATTAGGACATTTATTATTAATTTATTTAAAGAAGGGTTAAAATAGTTAAAATCAAAGTTTAATAAGTAAATAATCTTTAATAGAGGGTTATAAATAATATAAATTCAACTATAAATATTAATTAGAAATATAAAACAATTTCATACATAATTGTATTTTATTTGTAATTTTTATACATTAAATAATTTAATTTATTTATGACACAAAGATGATGCAGTAATTATCTTATTAATGAAATATTGACATAATTGATGTTATAAATACCCAAATAAATTTAATTTGAGACTTTTTATGCATTCCACTAATTTTATAGCTTAATATGACTTGTAAGTATTGATTTAATTTAATGTTTTCGAACTAATCTTTCTGTTATGATTCTTAAAAAAATCAATTACTAAATAGTGTCAAAATTGACATAAAACAGTTTTTAAAACAAATATTATATTATTAATTGCTATTTTATTCCTAAAATTCTAAGGTGCTGCAAAATGACATAAATAAGGTTATATATATTAATAATAAATAACTTGGGGTTAGTTTGTCTTGTTATAGTATGTTTATTAACCTTATAGTGTAAGAAAACAAGAAGACACGGTAAAAGTAAAATTATTTAACATAATGTAAAATCTAACTGATAAGGTTAAAATAGTAACCCAAACATGTCCAAATTATATTTTATGAAATGATTTAGACCCCTACCCACCTTAGATTCTAAATAAATCAATTTGGAGCTATTTAAAACTGAATATGACTTTATAATAAAATAATATTTTTTAGTTTTTCCAAAGGTGCCCCTCTCCTCTCTTATAAAAGGGCACCTCCTCCCTCTCTTCCTCACACCACATTGAGCCTTCAATATCGACCAACCCCCACCAATTTCCTTTATCCACTTCCCTAGAAACATCCTAGAGGTCCTGGTCTTCTTTAAAGACCAATTTTAGTGCCCTAAAAGGAGTTCTCAAAGAAGCTCTTCAAAGAAGAGGTAATGTTCGTTACCAATTCTTTCAACTTTATTTCTTCTTCCACTTATTCTTATTTAGTTGTTTCATTATGAAGTAATGACATCAGTATAACTCATATAATGATATGTTATTATAATTATGAAGCAACCCTATTTCACCATCTATCCATCCTATGGAAAACAAAATCACCGCGCGTGCGTACGTACGGAATATCGTCTCCACGCCGTGGTGTAATCTATTTTCCACCACCACCTTACCTGGATGGGTATAATGGTGTAAAGAATGAATATATATGATTATTTTAAAGTGATATTGATTCTCAAATTGTACACATACACTCCAATACAATTCCACGATCATGGGAACGATATCTTCGCTCGTGCGTACGTACGGAATACCGTCTCCACGATGTGATGCGTCTCGTTCTACATGATTTTCATTGCATAATGATTACATAAATGAATTGAGTGAATAAATATGATATATATTACACTAATAAAATTCTGGAAATTAGGTATCTATAACCTAAAAAGAAGAATAAGAATTTATTCGACAAAACATGCATAAGAACAAAATGTAATAAACACCTGAATAACAAGTAGCAATGAAATATTATTAATAATAAGCTAAGAATATGACCATATATGATATCATAACAATGAGTATGATTCTTTAATAAGTCTATGACATTATTTAAATCATTATACAGGAGGTTCGGACACTGACGAAGCAAATCACACCTAAGGTAAGGGAAATATCACAATCTCATTTTTATCCGAGATTGTTTATACTTTGGAATTTATTGGGGTGTATTTTATCATCCACATCCATGTTTCCTCAGTATGTAATATTATTTCCATCCACATAATTGTTTAAATCCAATTTTACCCTTCGGTGACTTTTTAGTAAAAGATATGAAAGGAATCTTTTGTCATTTTTCGTACGAGGTACTTTTTAACATTTTCGAAAAAAGTACGAGACAAATGTTTTTTCTAACTTATACGGCATGAATGGATTTTTTAAAACATTATTTCCAAAAAGATTCCTTTACAAGTTTTCGAGTTTATTTTTAATAAACTTCTTTTAGTTTAGAATTTTATGACATGTTAAGAAAGGAAAAGTGTTTTTGAAGTAGAAAAGATATTTTACTCAAGAATAGAGTTCAAGTGTTTTATCAAAATTATTTTCCATATAAGATAATAAAGGGTTTTGTTTCTATCCCTATTATTATATTGATTTTATTATGTTGTGATGGAATTATTTTTATAAATTCCAATATCTTATATGAATTTTTTTATGATGTCACGATGTTTAAGATTCCTATTTTTATTACATGGGTTATGCTATGATGTATGGTTTATGATTTTGTGGCACATATAAGAATGGTATAATTATGAGATGGGTGGGACCTATATCTCCCTCCAATGCATTGGGTAAAGATTTTATATCTCAGTAGAAAGACATGGCTGGAACAGAATGTTAAACTGGTTCAGTGAAACAGGACTAGAATGAGGAATGAACTCGGTTCAGAAATGGACTTTGTCCACTAAGATAGTATTGGCAATGAGTCTTGACTAGTAAGAAATGATTCTCTATGATAATGTGTGAATGACAAAAAGCTTCATGTTTTAAGTTATGCTTATTGTGATTACATTTCACTACCATGATTTATTCCATGTTATGAAATTATGATTTCCAAAATGTTATGTTCTTATGAATATGATGTGATTGATATTTATTTTGTTTACCCTTACTGAGCATTTGATCTCACCCTTTTGTATGTTTTCTTTCCCCAGGTCAGGAAGAAGGTTATTATGTAAGATATGCCAAAAGGGACTATAGATATGATGAAATAAATGGGAGACAGTGTAGATGCTTTATGAACTAGTTGTTTATGTTTCCCAGTTTGTAAAGACACTATACCTATACGGTCCTTTCATGGATTTGATCTATGTTGTAAAAAGTGTACATCAATTTTGAAATACTAACAATGTATGTAAAGTATGGGTCATTATAGATGGTATTAGAGGAAAGGTATAGTCAACCTTTCGAAACTTGGATGTGAAAGCCTTAGTAAGAACCCTAAGGTTAAGTCTAAGCATAGAACACAATCATAGTGTTTTAGAAATGGCCACGAATAACCTATAATAATACCTTAAGTGTGAAATTTTATTCTTGATTATGTGGTTTTCCTATTATAATTAGTGTTTCTCAAACTATTCTTCTTGGTTTTAGTCAATGGCTGGAACCCGAAGGAACCATGTTAATGCGGAATGCGATGGGAAATGCAATGATTGTCCCCCTGAGCAACCAAATGTCATGGGAGCTGGAATGCAAAATCCTGTATCCATGCTCACACAACTTTCTCAAGCTATGAATCATGCAGGACTTCGAAACGAGAAAAGGAAGGAGGAAAATTCTGTTGAATCCTTTATGAGACAGTGTCCACCTTCATTCAGCGGGTCTACTGATCCATTAGTTGCTGAAAAATGGATCAATACTACTGAAAAGATATTTTTAGTTCTTCAATGTTCTGTACATGATAAAGTCATCTTAGTAGTGTATCGTTTGGAAGGTGATGTTGATCAATGGTGGAATCTTATCAAGAATACGAGGACAAGAGATGAAATTGAGTCCATGTAATGAGACGAGTTCAGGAACTTATTTTTCAATAAGTACTTCCCTCGTATTCTCCGAACAAAGATGGAGAAGGAGTTTCTTGAACAAAAGAAAAAGGATGATGAATCTGTTTGTACCTATGAAGAAAATTTTACAAGACTTGCAAGGTATGCTTCTAGTATTATTATCCAACCTGAGAGTAAGATAGATCGATTATTTAGTGGCTTAATACCAAGTCTTTTAAGGGCGTTAGCCATAAGGGACTTTAATAGCTACGAGGAAATTGTTCGATGTGCTCTCAAGGTTGAGATCGAGATTGGAGTAACTCATCAGTCATATGGGTTTGATAAGAAGAGGAAAATGGAATTTAAAGGAAAATCTAAAGATCGCACTGAAAAGAAGATGAGTTTTCCCTTATGCTCAAAGTGTGGAAAGAAACATGGAGGGAGTTGTCTTAAAGGGACAAGTAAATGTTTCAAATGTGGAAATGAAGGTCATCGGGCATTTGAATGCCACAATGATGGGAAGAAAATTTCTAGTGATGCGAATAATTAAAAAGCTACACAGAGTGCTCCTCATACACTTCAATGTTACAAGTGCAAGGAAATGGGGCATTATTCCAATCAATGCCCTAATCCAAGGGTTGTTGACGATGATCAATGTCAACAAACTATTAAGGCTAATGACAAAGGAAAGTCACATGAAATTTCTATCAGCGATGTGGAGTATGATAACGAAGTGGTGAAAGGTACACTTACAATCCACTCTAAAGTAGAAAATGTTTTATTTGATTCTGGATCCACCCACTCTTTTATTTATGAATAATTTTCTAAGGGTATCACCGTATTACCTCAAAAATTAGATGTTGAGTTAGCTGTGACAACCCCTAACGGCACAACAGTCGCATCAAAAGTTTATAATTCTTCTCTGATTGAAGTTTGTGGGAAATTGCATCCTGCAAATCTTGTGATCCTCTCTATAGTGGAATTTGATGTGATTCCTAGCATGGATTGGCTTTCTCTATATGGAGCTCATATCAATATACAAAGAAGGGAAGTCACATTTCATATTCCTGATCAATCTTTGATCATCTATCGATGCAAGGATGAACATAACCTTCCAGTGGAAATCTCTTCCATCTTATGGGTCATGATTCCACTAAATGAAGGTTATTTATCTCAAATGGTTGGTGAGAAACTCACGATTAAGAATATTTCCATTGTACGAGAGTTTGATGATGCCTTTCCGGAGGAATTGCCGGGTCTTCCACCAAATTGTGAAGTTGAGTTTTCAATAGAACTCATACCGGGTGCTTTAACTATTTCGAAGACACCTTATAGAATGGCCCCAATTGAGTTGTAGGAATTTAAGAAGCAACTCCAAGAGAATCTTGATAAGGGGATCATATGCCCTAGTGTGTCACCTTGGGGAGCGCATGTTCTGTTTTTTATGAAGAAAGATGGATCAATGAGACTCTGCATTGATTATCGATAACTTAACAAGATCACTATCAAGAACAAATATCATCTCTCGTGCATTGATGAATTATTTGACCAACTACATGGAGCATAATTCTTTTCCAAGATTGATCTTCGTTCATGGTATCATCAATTAAGGGTCAAAAGGGAGGATATACCAAAGACGGATTTCTGTAGAAGGTATGGACACTATGAATTTATAGTGATGCCATTTGGTCATACTAATGCCCCTGCTATCTTCAGGGATCTGATGAATAGAGTCTTTAGAGACTATCTTGAATAGTTTGTGGTAGTCTTTATAGAAGATATTCTTGTATACTCAAAGAGCAAGGAATAACATGAAGATCACTTGAGAATTATATTGGAGACCCTGAGAAAGGAGAAGCTTTATACCAAATTTACCAAGTGTGAATTTTGGCTTCAAAAAGTTGCATTTTTTGGTCAAATAATCTCAAAAGAGGGGATATCTCTGGATCCAGTAAAAAAAGAGGTTATCGAAAGATGGTTGAGACCAACAAAAATAACCGAGATTTGATGTTTTCATGGTTTGGATGGATATTATCGACGTTTTGTGATATATTTTTCACGATTATCTAATCCACTCACCAGGTTGACTCGAAAAGGAGTTAAGTTTGTTTTGACGGAGGAATGTGAAGTGAATTTCAAGGATTTGAAAAGAAGTTTATCCAGTGCACTTGTGCTCACACTGTCTTATAGTGGAGAATGGTTTGTGATCTACAGTGATGCATCTAAGAAGGGATTGGGGTGTGTTCTTATGCAAAATGATATGACGATAGATTATGCCTCACGACAGTTGAAAATGCATGAGCAAAATTACCCAAATCATGATTTGGAGTTAGTTGTGGTAATCATTGCATTAAATATTTGGAGGCATTATCTTTATGGAGAAAGGTGTGATATTTATACTAATCATAAACGTTTAAAGTATATTTTCACGCAAAATGAGATGAATATGCGCCAAAGAAGATGGTTGGAGATGATTAAGGATTACGACTACTCAATTCATTACCACCCTGGGAAAGAAAACAAGGTGGCAGATGTATTAAGTCGACAAGACCATGCCAGTTTATCCATGATGAGGATAAAAAAAGATCCAATATTAATGGATTTACAAAGGATGGATCTTGGAATAATAATGAAGGGAAAAATCATATCTTTCTCAAATGAATGTTCAACCATCTATACATGTTAAGATTAAAGATGCACAGAAAGAAGATGTAGAGTTACAAAAGAAGGTGAGAATGTTCCTGAACTCAACATTTATTGTGATGGGATAATAAAGTTCTGGAATCAGGTTTGTGTTCCTCCCATCCCAGAATTAAAGAAGGAGATGCTGGATGAGGCTCATAGTTCTTCATTTTCTATTCATCCTGGAATCACGAAGATGTATAGGGACCTGAAAGAGTACTTCTGGTGGGATGGCATGAAAAGAGATGTTGCTGAATATGTCTCTCGATGCTTGGTTTGTCAGCAAGTTAAAGTTGAGAGACAGAAGTGTAAGGGGATGTCACAACCATTACTCATACCCGAATGGAAATGGGAAAACATCACTATGGACTTTGTCACAGGACTTCCTAAAACATCGAAAGGAAATAATGCTATCTGGGTCATAGTTGATCGTATTACAAAGTATGCACACTTCATTGCTATTAGAGAGGATTTCTCTCTGGATCAGCTTGGCAGGATATATGTAAAGGCAGTGGTAAGATTTCATGAAGTACCACTTTCTATTATATCTGATCAAGATCTGAGGTTTACCACAAAGTTCTGGCGAAGTCTTCAGCATACTCTGGATACAGAGTTGAGTTTCAGCACTGCTTATCATCCTAAGACAGACGGTCAGTCTGAGAGGACAATTCAAACTCTAGAAGATATGTTGAGAGCTAGCTCTATGGATTTCAAAGGTGGTTGGGATCAACACCTACCTTTTGTGAAATTTTCTTATAATAATAGATTTCACTCCAGTATACATATGGCTCCTTATGAAGCTCTCTATGGAAAGAAATGCAGGACTCTAACTTGCTGGGATGATGTTGGGGAAAGAAAGCTCTTAGGACCTGATCTTGTTGATGAGATGGCAGAAAAGGTCCGATCTATTCAACAACACATAAGAGCATCTCAGAGTAGACAAAAAATTTATGCCGACAACCGAAGAAAAGACTTATAGTTTGAAGTTGGTGATAAAGTGTTCTTACGAATATCTCCTTGGAAGAGAGTAATGAGATTTGGAAAGAAGGGAAAGCTGAGCCCTAGGTATATCGGTCCTTTCTAAATACTGGATCATGTTGGGAAGGTAGCTTACTGATTGGCGCTTCCACCGAATCTCTCTCAATTTCACGATGTCTTCCATGTATCTCTCCTAAGAAAGTACATACCTGATCCTTCACATGTACTCAGCTCAAAAATTGTACCACTGAAACAAGATCTTTCTTATGAAGAACAACCGATAGAGATTCTCGATCGTAGTGAAAAAGTCATACGGAATAAGACCACTCTCTTGGTGAAAGTTTTATGGATGAACCACCAATTAGAAGAAGCTACATGGGAGCTTGAGGATATTATGAGGGAGAGGTATCCTCATCTGTTTCTTACAAGTGACAAATTTCGAGGGAGAAATTCATTTTAAGGGGGGTAGAATGTAACACCCGAGACTTTTATAAGAAATATTTTGTTTTTATTTTATATAAATCATCAAAGTAATATTTCACTACACACAACACTATCTTGGCTTACTTTACACGCAATCGCTAACTTCCTTGATAGCTTGCGTCGTATGCAATACCGAGTTTCACTAAACAACGACATGCTATTAAAATATTATTAAAACTAGCCATTATGAATAGTAACAACCACTTTATGAAATTTTTTAAATTTTATTTTTCAAAATGGACTTCTTTTTTGGATTCGGAATATCGAAATTATCCTAGGGTGAAATTTTGGTATTTTTCTGGAAACTTTCAATTTTTGATGAATATTGAAAACACTAGGTTACTATTTAAAAACAGACTTTTTATTTAAATAATTAATTATTTTATTTAAATTTATTTTAGGTCAAAATTGATACATAATACCTATATAAGTTCAATGTAATTCATTGAAGTAAATTTATAATAATTTTAGATATATAAAAAATTTATTGAACTTTTCACAGTCTTTTACCCACCTCCTAGGAGAATTTGCAAATTTACATAAACCTTAATTTTACCGCTTCTGTGAGTGGAATTTCAATAATCCAAGAGACATAGTTGATTTCAGTAAGTAAAATGTGGTTCAATGAGATGAAAATATTTTTTGGTGAATAGTAACTTTTTACTTTTATTTACCACGGTTAAAAGTAAATAAGATAATTAAGGGTAAAAATGATATTATTATTACGCTAAAACATTTCCTAATTCTATTGGATAAGTGTAATTCGACCAAAAACAACCTTAGGAATAAAATATGACCATTTAGGCACACTTGGATTAGATTAGGACATTTATTATTAATTTATTTAAAGAAGGGTTAAAATAGTTAAAATCAATGTTTAATACGTAAATAATTTTTAATATAGGGTTATAAATATGATAAATTCGACTATAAATATTAATTAGAAACCTAAAACGATTACCTACATAATTGTATTTTATTTTTAAATTTTAGACATTAAATAATGTAATTTATTTATGACACAAAGATGATGCAGTAATTTTCTTATTAATGAAATATTGACATAATTGATGTTATAAATACCCAAATAAATTTAATTTGAGACTTTTTAGGAATTAAAATAATTTTATAGGTTAATATGACATGTTATTATTGATTTAATTTACTTTTTCGAACTAATAATTCTGTTACGATTTTCACAAAAATCAATTACTAAATAGTGTCAAAATTGACATAAAATTGTTTTTAAAACAAATATTATATTATTATTTGTTATTTTATTCCTAAAAATATAAGGATCGGAAAAATGACTTAAATAAGGTTATATATATTAATAATAAACAACTTTGGGTTTTTTGGCTTCTTATAGTAAGTTTATTAACCTTATAGTGTAAGAAAACAAGAAGACACGGTAAGAGTAAATTTATTTAACTTAAAGTTAAATCAAAATGATAAGGTTAAAATAGTAACCTAAACTTGTCCAAATTCTATTGGATGAGAGGCTTTTGACCCATACCCACCTTAGCTTCGAAATAAATCAATTTGGAGCTATTTAAAACCGAAAATGACTTTATAATATAATAATATTTTTTAGTTTTTCCAAAGGTGCCCCTCTCCTCCCTTATAAAAGGACACCTCCTACCTCTCTTCCTCACACCACTTTGAGCCTTCAAGATCGGCCAACACCTACCAATTTATTCTGAAAACTTCCCTAGAAACATCCTAGAGGTCCTGGTCTTCTTCAAAGACCAATTTTAGTGCCCTAAAAGGAGGTCTCAAAGAAGCGTTTCAAAGAAGAGGTAATGTCCATTACCAATTCTTTCAAATTTATTTCTTCTTCCACTTCTTCTTCTTTATTTGATTCATTATGAAGTAATAACATCAGTACCACTCATATAATGATATGTTATTATAAGTATGAAACAACCCTATTTCACCATCTATCCATCCTACGGAAAACGAAATCACCGCGCGTGCGTACGTACGGAATACCGTCTCCACGCCGTGGTGTAATCTATTTTCCACCACCACCTTACTTGGATGTGTATAATGGTGTAAATAATGAATATATATGATTATTTTAAAGTGATATTTATTCTTAAATAGTATATATACACTCCAATACAATTCCACGATCATGGGAACAATATCATCGCTCGTGCGTACGTACGGAATACCGTCTCCACGATGTGATGCGACTCGTTCTACATGATTTTCATTGAATAATGATTAAATAAATGAATTGAGTGAAAAAATATGATATATATTACACTAATACCATTCTGGAAATAAGGTATCTATAACCTAAATTGAAGAATAAGAATTTATTTGACAAAACACCTATGAGAACAAAAAGTAATAAACACCCGAATAACAAGTAGCAATGAAATATTACTAATAATAAGCTAAGAATATGACCATATATGATAACATTACAATGAGTATGATTCTGGAATAAGTCAATGAAATTATTTAAATCATTATACAGGAGGTTCGGACACTTACGAAGCAAATCAGACCTAAGGTAAAGGAAATATCCCAATCTCATTATTATCCGAGATTGTTTATACTTTGGAATTTACTGGGGTGTATTTTATCATCCACATCCATGTTTCCTCAATATGTAATATTATTTCCATCCACCTACAATTTTTTAAATCAAATGTTTCACTTCGGTGAGTTTTTTGTAAAAGATATGAAAGGAATCTTTTGTCGTTTTTCATACGATGTACTTTTTGACTTTTCCAACAAAAGTATGAGAAGAATGTTTTTTTAAACTTCTATGGCATGAATGGATTTTTTAAAACATTATTTCCAAGAAGCTTCCTTTACATGTTTTCAAGTTTATTTTTAATCAACTTCTTTTAGTTTATAATTGTATGACATGTTAAGAAAGGAAAAGTTTTTTTTAAGTAGAAAGGATATTTTCTCAAGAATGGAGTTCAAGTGTTTTATCAAAATTATTTTCCATCTAAGATAATAAAGGGTTCTGTTTCTATCCCTATTATTACATTGATTTGATTATGTTGTGATGGAATTATTTTTATGAATTCCTTTATCTTGTATGAATTGTTTTATGATGTCACGATGTTTAAGATTCCCATTTTTATTACATGGGTTATGCTATGATGTATGGTTTATGATTTTGTGACACACATAAGAATGGTATCATTATGAGATGGGTGGGACCTATATCTCCCTCCAATGAATTGGGTAAAGATTTTATATCTCATGAGATAGACATGGCTGGAACGGTAGGTTAAACCGGTTCAGTGAAACAGGACTGAAACGGGGAATGAACTCTGTTCAGAAATGGACTATGTCCACTAAGATAGTCTTGGAAATGAGTCTTGACTAATAAGAAATGATTCTCTATGATTATGTGTGAATGACACAAAGCTTCATGTTTTATGTTATGATTATTTTGATTACATTTCACTACCATGATTTATCCCATGTTATGAAATTATGATTTTCAAAATGTTATGTTCTTATGAATATGATGTGATTGATATTTCTTTTGTTTACCCTTACTAAGCATTTGAGCTCACCCTTTTGTATGTTTTCTTTCCCCAGGTCAGGAAGAAGGTTATTAAGTAAGATATTCCAAACAAGACTATAGATATGATTAAATAAATGGGAGACCGTGTAGATGCTTTATGAACTAGTTGTTTATGTTTCCCAGTTTTTAAAGACAGTATACCTATACGGTCCATTCATGGCTTTGTTATATGCTGTAAAAAGTGTACTTCAATTTTGAAGTTCTAACAATGTATGTAACGTATGGGTCGTTATATTGGTCCTTTAATTTAATCTATTTCTATTGAATTAATGTCCACAATAAGATCCATTTGGAGTTTATAATAAAATCTAGCTAAATCTATATGTTTTAAAAAAAATAGACATCCAACACAACATGTATGTAAACCAAAATTATAATGGAAAAGTTTCAACTGAAATCCAACCCTTGAATACCACGGCATGATCAATTTCACATCCCTTGAATCTTGTCTATTTGGAATTTATTTTTTGACTAAGTAATGAATGACCTTGAGGTAATATAACCCTAACCATGATGTTGGTTGATCCAACATGAAATTTATGGATCTATTCTTAACCTTATATTTTATTTTATTTTCATTGTTTTTTGATACTCTAAACATATTCTCCCATGAAATAGTCAATATCCATCATATCATTTCACTTGATCTTAAATTTATTAACATTGACTTAAAAACACATGTTATGGGCCTCCTCGTTTCTTAAATATATATATTATAATTCCACCATGACATACCATATATCTTGTTCATAAGCACTGACCCATTTTAGTTTATCATCATGCCACCATGGAAATCTCCACTTCATTCACAGTGTCTAGAAATCCATTTCTCCTCCTATATGTATTCTCAATTTCTATATGGTATTTAAAATGAATTCAACTATATGAAAAAACTTATATTATGGTCATTTATTTTAACTTTCTACCCAATCTAATACCACAAGTTCCTCCATCAATAATTTCTCCCATAGTCAAAATACCTTTCTTAATTAGGTAATTTTCCTATGAAATTTATTCATCCACCACATAGAGTCCATTCTTTTTCGTATCAGAGTTTAGAATATACAACACATGTTCTAAATTTCCTACAAATCACTTCTAATTTTATTTTCTAGAAACACCATGTCATAGGAGATCCTAAAATTATTATGGTTTGGTCTTGTTTCACTGAACTCCTTATATCTCCATCACTGATAATCCAATCAAATTCCATACTCATAATAATCGATCTATCATAAAATAATAATTTGTTTTGTCCTTAGTTGAACAAAAAATATAAAAACCTATAAATATTACAAAAATATAATAACGACAAAAATAAAAATTTATAGTTCTAACACTCTCCCCCTTTGGGTATCTTGGAAATCCATAATATCTCTACTGAAATTAAACTTGTATAAGATTTTGAAAATTAAAATAGACATGGAATTATATTTATATCACTCTAGGTCAATGTAATATATACACATTTTAAAAAACAACTGATCATGAGAGAAAATAAATCATCAATAACATTTCAAATGGTTGGTGTGACTTCAGAATTTCTAAACACCTAGGAATTCAAATAATGTATTGTCCCTAAAGTCATCTCACAAGGATCTCTATGAAAGTCACACCATGTAATCTTCACTTATTAATAAATGTTTTTAATTCCTTAAATGAATATGAAATAAATAAACATAAAAATTTTATTATGTGTGAGGTGGTATATAAAGAATAAAAATAAAATGCATAAATTTTAAACAAACATCGTTTAGGGTTTTTATTCTTATTTAGCTACATATAATCCTTTATTTTTTTGACTTTGTTTTTATTAAAGTGACTCAATGTGTATCTAAATATAATTTTCTATCAACTAGACCATGATTTTTCTTTAATTCCCCTTTCACCTTGGAGATATCCATGGAATACCAAATTCTTCTAATTCCATAGTTATGAGTTAATGGAAGACCCCAATAATAAAAATTTTCATCCTCAAAAACCAACTAAATCATATTTTATTAATCACTAATCATCCCCAGATGAATCATGCCTTGGGTAAGCTAAGAGAATGTATGTATAATTGATTTCATAGAGGGATAACTATGGGTATAGTTATATAGGGATAATTGAGGACTACAAAACCAAAATTTTCATTTCCCATTGTACCACCATAAAATGAAATCCAAACATACAAATAAATTATAATTCATGTGACACTTGTCATGACATGACCCATCGAGTCCTTTCTTGGGCCACCAGAAAGCCATTAGTGACACCCCAACCATTTATTCAATATGTTATAGTCTAGAGACAAGCACGGAGTAGGCATATCATTGAAATAGGTGGCCTTAAAATAATGTACCTCTACACATTCAAACACGCAACTCCTTGATATATTGAATAGATATAATAAATATAAAACCTCTATAATGTAAAAAAGTATTGTGGAAACCTCTTTGAAAAACATAAAACTGAACCAAATTAAAAAATTTATATGGGAAAATATACATTTCCATCCAGAGATAAAGGAGGTCCCAACCTAAAAAAACTAAAATGAAGGGAAATACCAAATAAAATCTAACTCCCAATCTTCACGATAAAACATCTAACATGGTCAGTGCCTACACATACTATTATAATCCAACAACACCAATTCTACCTTATTCACCATATATCTACCAATAATATTAATAATATATGAAACATACAGAAAAATTACATGAAGGGGTGAGTATAAACATACTCATTTGGATTCACCAAAAAATAATAAACAAGAAATAAAATATAATTTTCATAACAACCCATTATTCCAAGAGGAAAATGAAACCCAACATCATATATACTCAAACAAAAACACTATCTGAAAAAAGGAGAGGATTTTCAATCCCAATGGCTATCTAAGGATGATGAGTTTTCCTATAACTTCAAAGGTCCAATTTTTAATTCCAATCACCCCATGAAACTAGATAAGATTCCTAATGGTGGCCCACTCTTCACAACTATGTATAATTACCCATGGATCTATGACTCCAATGGAGGACCCACTCCCAACCGAAGGTCGATGACGATGGAGTACCACTCTTTAGAGAGAGGAAAAATTCCATTTATATAATGGGGAATAATTGAATCTACTTTAATATTGGTTATAGGGGACCCAAACCCTAGTAATTATAGGGATTACCAACCATAGAATAACCCCAATGATCAATACCAATCACTTCTATTTGTAATACTTTGCTTGTGTAAGTTTCCTTCTTATAAAAATTACAATCATATCTCAGATTCAAAAATAATGGAAATCATCATAGAGTATGTTTAATTATACTCCCAATGGGATAATCCCGAGCCCAAAGATGGGTCTTAAAGACGGAGATATGAAATAGAGGATATTTTTGGGAGATTGCATTGTGTGTTCATAAACACACATGGTGTTTTAAACTACCTTATAACTATTGTGTATAATTACATGGAAATGTATTGTCTAGGTATGTTCCTCTATATAGAATTTACTTACTATGACATAATGTGTCTATCATCGAAATTCATGGACGAGTACCTGCACAGAGCTCAGCCACCTAGGTCGTATCACATAGTATGTGGGATCAACCACCTGGAATGTGATATTTAATACACACTAAAACCTTATCTTCCACCTGAAACCATCTCACACATCATGATTTGCTTTTGATTATAACGTGTGTGGTTGAAATTTTCAGATATACATCATCATTATCCAATGGCCCCACTGTATCTATTTATCCTTCTACAAATCTTACTATAGCCTCTCCCAAAACAATATTATCAAATCTAAATATATTATTTCACTAATCCTAAGACTCTGATGGCTATAAATCATGTATCTTGAGTCTTGTGTAAGGTCTTCAATGATTCTCATTACCAAAAAGGTGTCCTAGTCACTCAAACCATCATATAAAATTTGTTATTCCTCCTCGATCCATACAATATTAAATAGTCATTAGCTCTCACACATAACCATCCAAAATATAGAGGTTCTATTGTGCTCGATCCCAACCAGAAATTTCAGATCATTTACCCCATGGTCTTATGATGAATAATGCATAGAATGGGAGAGGTATAATAAAAAATTGAGATTATCATTGACTGTTGAAAACTGAGACAATGATCATAATTACGGAAACTATAAATACTAAAATAAAACAAGCATAAGGATAAAAACCCAAGGTATTTATGGTTTGGGGTGAGAAAACAAAGAAAACATAGAAAATATATCGAATTAATGCTAGAAATCAATTAAAATGATGGAATTCATGAAACAATGACTACTAACCTTGAGAAAAGATCAACTTTTTGTGAAGAATATTTTGTCTAGAGATGGAGAATATTATTCCATGTTATTCATCCCATTAATATTTTTGATCATTTTTCATTGATCTAGGTTCTCAAGTCCGTTAACACCAATGATAGTTCTCTCATAATCCTCTCTAATATCCATGGGTAATAAGGAAAACCCTAGTGTTTTTTCATAACCATGATTTTATTATGGTGGGGTCTAAGATAACCATTTAATAAAATAAAATAAATTAATCTTTTAATTTATTTAATGCACCTTCCAATTATTGTCTTTCAATGGAACATTTTATGCAATCCAAAAGTATGTATACCCTATGTTAAACCCATATTCCAAAAAACAATAATGGTATAACATGTTTCATCAACGGTTTCAATCTATGGGAAACCATTTTTTAAGAGATATTATGTGAGTATGATGTGATATCCTTAATATTTTTCATAAATTAATTTTGTTCCAATAAAAACACGTAAGACTACACCTACTATAAGGAAAGAAATGTAGGGAAACCGAAAGAAAAATTTAAAGGGTCAAACATGAAAAAATGGAATGTTTAAAATATCCTCACATTTAAGGAATTTTAACTAAACAAATCACAATCTGTTCAAAAAGGAAGGGTATGTAGCCCACACCAAGCTCTAACAATCCCTATAGATCTCTTGTATGTTCCTATGCTACCAATGAACTCAAACTAATGCATTGGTCTTCCCATTAAAGATTGTATCTAGACAATCCTCGATATCCAATGGGTAATCCAAGAAGGTGGACCAATCCTAAATTTCTATATCACTATACTATAAAATATTAACGATCTTGTACTTATCCCCACAACAAAAATTTATGGAATACATCATGTTCTTAGTCTAGCTATACAGGTAAGGCTAAGAAGTAAGCAACCTCACCAACCCTATATTTAATCTTGAATAGCCAAATGAAACTCGATGATAGCTTGCTACACAATCCAAATATTTTCAATGAAGATCATGGGGAGACTATTAGGAAGAAAAAATCACCCTACTCAAACTCCAAGTGATTGAAACTTGGATATTTAAAATATTTCTTATAACTTTGATTTTTCCATGTACACACAAGGATCACCTAAATCTTCCCTACCATATCCTACACCATTTCTACCCTATCATGGTATGTATATAAAATATCAAACCAATATAAGAGGTTCCATCAGGGACTATCATAAAATGTGTTGAACGGTTCCATTTTTATTTTAGAGAGATAACTATTATTATAGGTTATAGGCAACTATGGTTGCAGATTCTCCCATCTCCATCCAAAATCCAACATGTTAGTTCTCAATATATCTTTAAAAACATGAATGGTTCGCTCTATGTAGCCATCATTTTGGGGGTAAAACACTATGATTAACCATAAATTAGTCCTAAAAGTCCCCAGAAAACCTCGAAAAATATTTACGTGAACCAATCATCATAGTCGGAGAAAATAAATATGGGTACCCCATGAATCTAGTTGATTTATTCTATGTAAAAATTATACAATATCTTAGTATGAATATGATCATAGATGGAATGGAAGTGTATTGGTTTGGTAAGTATTGAATATCTATTTAATTGGTAGGCCCATCATAATTCTGAACAATATTCTACCCCACAAGGATTTCAGGATCTCAAGGGGTCTAGCCCAACTATATTGATTCAAGAGTTTTTCCTTTAAATCCTAACATGCTAGGAATCTATAAAATATTTGGAATCAATCCACCTCATTACAACCCATAAAACCTATACTTGAAAGTCCTTGCACATAATTTCCTTTTCATGTTGTACCACCAAATGGGAGGTATGACAATTTAACAGCACTACCTCACCCGACAAGACCAAAACTACCATATATCCATATTTAAGGATTATATAATCTCTAGCTTCATAAAATCCATCTGGTGAATCTATTGGGGAAATATTTGATGGTGCTGAATTCCACACAGACCCATAAGTGTCCATCATTGGGTAAACCGAGAGCACACTTTGACTCAACAGAACATTCAGAGAAGTCCAAGGAAGGCATGCCTAAGATATGAGGCATGTTTGTATGATGTAAATCCATATTGATTCAAGGATAAACACACAATGCAATATAAAATGGGACTTTTTGTGTGTGCACACAAAGGATCATAAGAATATTTTTGTGGAAAACAACTTTTTCACTTGAAATATTGTACAACATGGCTAAATAATTTCTCTATATATTGATGTGCACCACCCCCTCAGTCCTTAGGTTGATCATCTAGAAGTCGAAGTGCCACTCCGTTGCACGTAAGATACCTCTCTGGGGACAATATTCAAGATGAAAATGTCAATATATATGATTTTTCAATACAGGTTCCCAAGGAATATACTATCATGTGGGCCCATATAGGTCTTTCCCTCCCTGTTTATTTTTCAATGGAGGAAAATGTGTTCAATAGACCACTCTTGTGTACATTGTTTTTCCTTGTTTTCAAGCCATTCTAGTACACAAGCCCATCCTCTTGCGCAAAACCCTACATTCTTGTTCTCTCCCATCCTTCAATATCCATGGGTCCCCTTTACTTCAAAACACCATGTTCAAGGCAATTTTATGTAAAACCCTAGCCTATTTGTCCCACCATCTGCATGAATTCCTCCATAATTGTGTGGAGTGATTTATTGGTTCCTCTTGTGGTTTCCCCAATAGAAATTACTGACCTATTTCTTTTCAGCATGCAGAAACCAGTGGAATTTTCTTTTCAACATAGATACACTAACATCGTCTCCACAATTGACCACTCCTCCACACCCTCAAATTCATTCTTTTTTGGAACCATACCTTCCCCAAGGGTCAATGTGAATATTATATATAATACCAATGGGTAAGAAGTGAGTCCCCCATGTCCAATATGTGGGACATTAAACATCCTAGCACAAATTTTCTCATTACAGAAGTTAAATTATTATCTCACCCTATGAGGAAAGCCCAATATTTCTATATTTATGACTAACATGGAATGTTATATATCACCCAGGACAAAATAGGGGATGGGAAAATGGAACCTCTCACTTCATGCGGTCTCAATTTTACATCCCTATCCATTTTGGACTTGTTTCAATGAGCACCACGGTTAGTTTCCATACATAATCTCTAGAAAACCCTTGATAAGAATATCTTTGTATGACTAACATTGATTGAGATCTTCATCATACAAAATGAGATCCTCCTCACATAGAATGACATCCTCCTTGAGTAGATCACATGTGTAATCACCACACCATATTTCATTGATACTTCTTTCACTACATGATTGTCAGGTGTACTGATTCTGATTATTTCTCACAACATTCTTGATTCATGTGGGATTATAGTTTTTTAGTGAATATGAAATCTATCTAATCCAAAATGGTAACCCCTTAGATTAAGCCTCCATATTAATCCTTGAGTGGGATTCTTACATGTGTAAGCCCCAAATTTCCAATAGGAAACCATCCTAGGGTAATCCCCAAAATTTCCCTCTCATCTAGTGATTTTCCATGTGTTATCCCCAACTATATACACCACTTTCATTGGACTACATCCTTAGGTGTAATCCCCAATTCCTCTATCCAAAAAAATGTAGACATTGATTCCCAAAAAAACTGGGATACATATGGAAAATCCTTGAGGTTCAATCCCAACATCATAAATAATCACCATCTATTTAATTAACTCCACACAACTCTTCACCAATATCCATCGTGATTTTACCTTGGTGTCCACATCCTATGAGATCATTCAATCCATATGGGTCAATCTTATACTTAATCACCATTCACATTGACGTTTCACTTAGCATCACTAAGGAAGCTCTCATAAGAATGCCCCGAAAAATATAACATAATACAACCAAGGGTGATCCTCTTGAGAAGGAAACCACCCATGTGTAATTCTGACAGTATCCATCGAAAAATGAGAACATTGATTCCAATCTAACTTGGCTGTTTAGGAAACCTCCCTAAGGATCAATCCAGATCAAGGGTAAACCTTAGTGACTTTGTCATATGGGAGGACCTCTTTGATCTTCCCTTAGTGGTTTCCATACCATCCTTCATAATGTGACATATTCTATTTATGAGAAATTCCATCCAGGGTTTGAATCCATATTTATTCTAATCCATCCATATGGATAAAATTATTGGTGCTCCCTCCTAGGGATGCACTCTTCCTAATTCACCTCTATAGATCATTTTGATCATCCTCTCTCTATCCCCACAAGACATTAAACTCACAGCTTAACCCATTTCAAATATGGGTATTCCTATGTAAAACCTCATAAAACATTCCTCTAGAAAAAGATACCTCATTACTGACACAGGATGCCTTGGGTTTCACAGCCTTGAGAATCCCTCTTATGTGTAATAATACAGGTGAGCAATATTCCAACATCCAAACATACTTGAACAGTTTGTAATGTCATTACTCCCATAACTGATGGTTTATCCTTTCAATACCCAATTTAATTTCAAAAAATATTCTGAGTAATTAACTAACATACAAAAAACGAAGGAACTGGAAATGAGTTTCATGAAACACATATTAATCTATGAGGGATACCCAAACTAGGTTATGTGTTTCATGTATAAATCAATGGAAGGATGAACTAATATCCCATAATCTTATTATGATCAACAGTTAGAAATTTTCAAGATTGTGATGAATTTTTTCCATCTTTGGAAAGCTTGAATGTGTGGCACAATGCCACTGTTAGCGTCACAATGGTGTGTGAGGAAACTATGCCCCGACGAAAGTGTCAGTAACATAAATGGTAAAACTGATTGGAAAAAATTCTCCTCAATGTAGGGATTAATAATGTTGGCGAAATCATATCAAAAAATTACAATTTTATTTAATCTAGATATCTGATACTAGATCCCCCTAAAAAATAGGGCACCCTCCATGGAACTCACCAGTAGTTAAAGAAGTTGAATGTTGAGCATCCCGATCTACTACATCATCCGCATGGATCTCTCTACATATCATTCCATGTAAAATTGGATGATGATGGGAAATTAGGAATTTCTCTACTATCACTTTTACGGACAATATAATATTTCTTATTGTTAGGACATAATCTATAGGAACCCATTGACATAATGCCCATGGACATAGGGGCAGGAAATCTATTATTACAAAAATCCTAAATGAACTAACCTCCACCCAAACATCCACTATTCACTCAGCTACCAGTCACCCATGCCTCATATAACCCTTTTCAATCTTCTATAGAAGGGTTATGGGTACCCTCGTTTGACGGAAAATGCATGGGGGAGTCATTCCCTCAAGGGACATTGATTACTAAGACCTGAAGACTTTGGTGTCTCGTCAAGAACTCTGCCACCAAGGATTATGAATTGATCCCACACTCCCCCACTCAAATGATGAACTTATTTTTGATCCTCTCCTATGAGTGATCATTCAACTATATCCCCTACACTGAGGAAGTAGGGGTTGCCCATGTAACCCTATAAATTACCAAAACCTAGGATATGACAAAGAGATATCTCATTCAGACTCATTAGTCCCTCCAGAAACTAGTCAATCAGGCCGAAGAATATGTTTTATACACCCCTTCTCCATTATCTCTGATCTAGATAACTAGATGCCATTGTCAGACAAAATCTTCGGAGGATTCATTTTAGAGGGAATCATCTTATATAGTTTCCATGGCCTCTGCCTCCCAAGTGTACTTCACCATATCCATGTAATTGTAGAACAAGGACTCCTTGAAACCTGGTTGGGATTGATCCCTCAACCACCTCACAGATAGGATGGGTTGACTCTTTCAACCATTTCTATCTCCAACCACCATTATGGGCAAGTCCATGATGATGAGACTCAGTATGGAGGGCATCCCTTTGTAGTCCCGTATCAGAGTGGAGGTCCTCCCCACTCTTACACAAACATAAAACCCCCTGATGTTCCCAATATCATTAAAATTCAAGGCTCTTCACGCATCATCAGTGCCCAATATGGAGGTCCACCCCATGCTTATAGTTCCTAAATTGAAGGTCCTCCCCATGTCTTTGAACAGTGTTGTGAATGTCCTCCTCATGTCATCCCCATATCTAATGGAGGATCTCAAGCTCTAGAATCCACCAATGAATAGGTCCTCCACACATCATTGATTATAAATGGAAGGTTCTCCTCATTCCATTCTCCAAATCCAACACAAAGGTACTGTATATACCATAGCTGACCATAGTGGAAGTCCTACCCACTCCCACAGAGGTCCTCCCCACCCATCCAATAATTGGTATGGAGGAGATCCCCATAATCATTTATCCCATCATGGCGTTCCTTACCTGGTTACTAAAGACCACAACAGAGGTCCTCCATGCTATGAAAAATCAGAGTGGAGGTCCTCCCCACCCTACCTACAACTGATACAGAGACCCTCCTTGTATTTTGAGAAATCAAAGTATTGGTCATCCCAACGTAGTTAACCTATAGTACAAAGGTCCTCCTCATGATGATAAAATGAACTAACTGTAATAACTATCCCACAACATATGGGTGAACCATTTCCACCATATGAATAACCCTGGGAAGAACCATGTCATTTTTTATCGCATTCTCTTCTCATAATCTAAAGCTGATGTTGACTAGATGATGAATCCTTCTCCCTAATGTTTTGTATTAGTGACTGGGTTAGGATACTAGTAGGTAATATTTTTCATCCTAGATGGTGAATTTCACAAGATCCTATAATCTCTTCACATGTATTTGAGGGACTGGAATACCTGGATGTCTTCTAAGGTGTTGTGGTGCAGTCGCCTTTGACATCCCCAACTTCATTCTCTACCTCTACATGAGATCATGAATAATATTTTTGGGATATGATAGACTGTGAGTACCAAGTGGATCTGCAAATGATTGTCTCTATCTCTGCACATTAGGTAGTGGTTGGAACCCCATCCTATAGGGATATGATGATGTGGTTGGAACCGCCTATAAGAGATGACCCAGCATGCAGTGATCATCTAGTTTATAATGAAGTATCTCTATGGATATTCCACCACTGCAGTGGCCCACATATGTTTCATTTATAATTTTTGTACAAGAGTCGATTGGGGGTTGGGCTATCTAGACCTAGGTCCCACTTTCGAGTATGGGAGTTTTTTGGAAACACTATCCATTGACCAACAGTCAGTGGTTTTATATATAACCATGGTTCCCGTCATTGATATTCCATAGACTCACACTCAGTATCATATTTCATGCCTTTTTGGACTATCAGTGTAGCACATTTAGGACTCCATGATTGTCAATTGGTATACTTTGAGAGTTAATATCACATTGACGACATTGGCCAGCAATGATGTATGGTTCAGTTGGTAGTACATCCAGTAGCACAACATTCTATGCCACCCAGTTACCACCAGGCCCTTTAACACAGATTCATTCAGAGCATCACTATGCTCAATGTAATCATTGACGAAGAATCTCTATAGAGGTAGATCCATGGTTGGGGACTGTACAATACTCTCCAATTAAATCCTATCAAGTTGTACCTTGATTTACCTATAGAAATTAAGAATATTCCAAGTGACTTCCTGGTGAACATGGTTGAACTCACACTACCGAAGGTTGGGGAAATCATCACATGATCTGACAGAGAGAACATGCCTATTATGGTAGCAAAGTACATAGACCCTACAGGTGTTATCACTCAATAATAGAGGTATATCCTAAACATATCGGAACCCTATGCATCATTTCCCATTAGATTGAATCTTAATAAAGTTAAGGAAAACATGAAATATTAGATTCGCCTAATGCCATGAAAAAGATAGAAGATGACCATGCAGTCGCAGCTCAAAGATAGAAAATTTTGAATCAACACCAGATCATCAATGGGATTCTTACAAAAGAACATCTAGATTATGGTGTCCCTTAGTATGGACATGTTTTTCTTCTACTATGTAAGCATGGAAAGACATAGTTTTTCTGCATCCATTTTCTCCTAATCGATCTTAAGGACCTCATCCACATTAATAGTAATGACTAGAAACTATGCTATGAGTCACTGAATCCCCCTAAACATTGTGAGAATACTCTTCATGATTTAGATTAGGCCACTGTAGATACCACACTATAGGTCTCTCTGTGAGCCTCTCATCCCATCTACCATGTATAATCTAGTCAATGAAAATCAGTTTAGAATCTTTAGAAAAACAAGAATCCCTGCCAAAATGATCTTATAGCTGCTCTCATTGCATAGCTCAAATTCGTGGAAACATAGGAGGTGGGAATCCCACCTGATGGATATAATTATTCGGCATGGGTGGACGATATACATGTACCACATATTTCTTAAATCTGGCCTTCCCCCTTCAATAATATCAGAGAACCACTGTAGAATCAGGCACACAACATCTCTAGGAGTAGACCTTTTTTACGAAGCATGTAGAAATAGGAATAAGCCATGATCTAATGTTTCATTTAGACATTAGAAAGGCCTATGTTCATCTAGTATATGTAGTTACCCATTAGGTCCATCACTGGTTGGGAATACCTCCACATACAGTTTCTCTATATATTCAGTTCCACAACATGCAAGAAAATTATCACCAAACACATATAATGTAAGTAGTTTCTTGATGTGTCTGTTTAAGACATCACCACTAGGTGTATGAGCCTCACATGCTAACTCATCATACCACTAACTCTGAAAAATCATAACAATTTTCATGGGGGAATGTCAATACATAATGGGTCCCCACCCTCACAAGAAAAAAATTTTCCAGGAAGATTCCAAGACTTCTTTGACAAGGATTAATGCCTTGAGGAAGCCTTGTAGAAAGCCAAGAAGGCTGGCCCATTACATATTCCAGCTCTGACATGAAGAGATTACAAGACAAAGATTATCACTATAGTATGTGTGGGGTATCCTGATCCACTAGATTTGGTTCCAAATGAGCCTCCCCAGGAACAAGCTCTCTAAGGAAAAAACCTCAACAATGTCCACCTCATCCACCTCAAAATTGATAGATTACAACATAATAAGAACTGTCACCCATATGAGATAATTTGGTTCTATATACTCATCCACATCCACCTCCTCTTCAGTTCCAAGCTCCTAGAGTTCTCCATACAGATAGGATAAAATGAACCTACTACTTCCTAGAGCCCAATTTCCCCATATATTTCTATAGTGCTATAGAACAAGGGATTTGAAGATGTCAGGATGTATAAAACCTCATGAGGTCAACCTCACTAATTTTCCCAACAACTGTCCTTACTACGAGATCCTTGAACATATCATAAATCTGTGCTATTTGTTCAAGGACTCGCTCCAAGACCAGGTGATTAATGGTGTGGTCTGCCTGGTGAAGTCTTAGCCTAGATTTCCCACATCACTATCATTGGTGATCATCACCATGAAGGTTCTGATGAGTGGTATCAAGTCTTAGACAATTAGACCTGTATGTATGATTACTGGTCGGCTTAAATGGTAATCCCTCAGGACCAATAAATCATTTGTTTCTACTTAGGCTAATATGACCCTCTAGAAGTCGTTGCACCTTCTCCAGTGGCTACTACTACATCCCCCTCTTAGTGTCCCATGTCTTGGAAAATTATGCACCAAATTAAAAAAAGGGAAATAAATATCCCCTACTAATGCCAATGGCCACCTATACCCTATGTGATTTCATGCCTCCAGAGATGGTAATCACAATGAGTTTCCTCCCATCATCGGATTACTCATCTAACAATGACTAAGAATGTATGTCTATGAATACAATTGAATTTTTGGATCCCTATATAATTCTTATAAATAAAGGGTATTTAGGCATCCCTTGAAATTTCCCAAGTAAATTCCATAAAACAAGAATGAAATGATAAGATAGCCACTAGAATGGTCAGTCTACTGCTTCAACATAGGATGTGAATGCTACCGAGACCAGAAAGTAGGTGTTTCTTGTAACTCAGAAGGCACTGTCCTTCCTGCCAACTCCACTAGATCCACCATCATCACTAGTCATCCTCAATCACCAAGAATACACACCACTGTTGCATCATGATCTACCACATCCACATGTTCCTCAGTTTGCTGACTGTTAGCCAGTGATATTTCTCATCATTTTGTTTGATAGGCAGTATGATGTTTCCAGAACTAGATGGAATATATTTGTTCAACATGTAGTGCCTATTGTACTTCCAATTATAGAGAGACATCCTTTGGGAAGAAATTTGTTCCTGATATGGATGTACGATGTGCAGAATCACCTCACCAGCATTCCTGCAAAAATCATGATTTAGGAGGCTCTTCCTCTATCAGAAGAAATGATAAAATCAATTGAAGAACCATTAAAAATCCTCCTCTAGTTTGAAACTGAGGTTGCTATTGATGAAAAATTATTTGTTTATTAGTTTGATCAATTATATTTTTGATCCATTATCCCTTTTTCTGAAGAGTATGAGAGTTCTCTCGTGATGGGGCACATCTACATGCTGTACATAAATATCTGGTTTAATGTTTTGGAAGTCCTCTAGTCTCTAGATGAAATAGGATTTGGGTCTAATCTCATCGAATCCCAGATTCTCCACCAGCTAGGACTCTCCGAAGTATATTTTATCCCATCATACATGAATATTCCGTCATACATCATGATCGATAGAAGACCATATGAAAAGATCCATTTGAAGACCCGGTTCGGTAGTTTGGTAGCAAACATTGAATTCACGGTTATCTCATAGGAAACCACATACAATGTGTTGATAGTTAGGACTTGGATTCATTTGGATTTATAGGGTCCCCTACTTAGAACATTGATGCCTCAAGTACTCCCTCAATGGTCGCATTAGAATCCTCCAAGGTAAAGCTTATCCATCTACCACTTGTGAAGCCTACTATGTGTCCACGAATTATTACTAGAGTAAGGACAAGCATGCTCAGACCTATGATTTTGATAACACATCCATCGTAGCCATCCCAGGGATATATCTAGATGACACGTTTTTCCTATTAATCCATAGTTTGGAGTATACGATGCCAGATTTGGGGAACAACTTTTTAATTTCATAGAAAAGAGGGTGCATTATTCCTTTGTTCAAATAATGTCTGATGATTAACCCATATTACTACATGGGCCAGTCTCAGGTGATACCAAAAACATTACTCATTTTAGTTACTAATATTTATACCCAATGGTTACACTTGTTTTCTATACTAGATTATTCATCCAAGCTTGGTTGAACTATCAAAAACGGATCTATCCCCATTGCTTTGACATCAATAATGGACTTCTTGGTCAATTTACTGATGGAATCACCACACCAACCTCTATCACCGTGATTTCTGCAGTGTTGTAGTCTCTTAGAATATATTACATTACCTTCCCATGTTATCATCAATGTTCCTTAAAAATCAGTCATCCCATAAGAGTTGCATCTTCCGAATGATCCCACTTCCTCAAATGATGAAGAGAATTTGTAAGATGATACTCTTGAATTTTAGGAAGGTGTCTCCACTATCAATGAGGAGATAGTTTTGGAAATTCATAGCACTATGATGGATCTGAGGCCAATGTTGATTAATGAATCCATGCCTATAGAGGAATAATAGTCATACATATAATTCTTGAGAAAGAATTGTGATGTTTTTTATAGATATTATGAGCTTCTAGGACTAGACCCATAGTTCATCATCGAACATCTTTATATACCTGTAGGCCATTGTGTGATCAATATACATCCCAAGAAGATACACACATCCCACAGTTACATGGTTGACTCCAAATTTGAAAAGATTATAAAAAACATATTCATCAAGGATTTTCATTACATCAATTGTATCACCAAAATCATTCTTGTAAATAAAAAAGAACATATAAATTAGGGTTCGAATCGACTAAGAGGACATTAAAAAAGACTGTCTGAATGATGAATTTCCACTTTTGGTGATAGATCTGTTGATTGATGCCACAACTAGGTTATAGAATATTTCATTCATGGATGGGTACTACAGATACAATCAGATCAGGATGGCCCCCAAGGATGAAGAGTCGACTGCCTTCAGATCACCATTAAAAAGACTTATTCTGTAACGACCCAAAGTTTCATTAATAGAAAATCCCTCTTGATCCAGTTAAATGTTTCTTTATCAAAAATGTTTTTATAAGATGTCAACTTCTTTAGTTTTACGTTAAGATTTGTGACCGTTACTTTTATAACCATTGAACAGTGATCATCTGAGTACTATAAATATAAGGCTTTAATGAACCCATTTCTACTCATACAAAAGAAGTGATGGCCTCATCCAGTAGAATTTCCCCTTACGAAGCCCATTTGTCAGAGCTCAGAAAAGAGGTGGCGTCTTTGGGCTTTACCCTTGACCAAGCCCAAGCTGAGCTTCATCAAGTCAAGCTCGAACGTGATCGTCTACGGGAAAAGTGGAAGTTGATTGAAATTACCACTTGAGCGATGTTATCCGAGCCTCCCCAAGAGTCTGTCACCATCGCACACCTTACCCTTAGGTCTTATGCGGCTATTTTAAGGGGTTATGTAACAAATAAGTAGCACCATGTTCATGTACATTATTTTTGTATATAATAATGAATATAATTTCTAGTCATTTTTGATACATTGTAATTAGTTTTTAAAGTACAAATGGTGTTTTTAGTTATTATTTAATTAAGAATTATATTTTATTTAATTAAAGGATTTTTGAATTAAATAATATTTTAATAAAATATTATTATTAATATTAAATTAATTTTTATTAAGTATAAATGATCTTATAATTTTATGAAATCAATTAAAATTTTTATTAAGGTTTGAAAGCCATCTCTGTCAAAACCCGTGAATCTTTTTATAAATGTCAATTTTTATTTTAAAAGTGAAAATTCACATATTAAGAAAATTATTTAGATAAAATAAATATTATTTTTGGAATCAGGACGTCGATATTATCCAACGTTGAATTTTTCATATTTTTCTGAGACATCCAAATTTTTTGGTTAAAATTAAATACCATTTAAATATATAATGTGTTTTATGACATCATAATGACCCAATGGTGATGTAATAAAATAACATAATACTTATGTTCGGCCAATATGTGTTTTATCATTAAAATAATGAGGTTTTGGGTTTGTTTGACTTACTTTTCAAAGCATTAATGGAGCCCTCAAAACTTATTCAACACTTTGCCTTTTTAAATTAATTTCCATGGGAGTGTGACTCACCTCCACATAAGCAACCCTAATTTTTTAATAAGTTTGGACCTTGGCCTTGTAAAATATTGTTTTCCTCTTTCCTTTTCTAGAAACCATGGGAGAACTCCATGGGATGGTTTGTGGTTTGGATTATTTTAATATAAGGGGTCCCAAACCTAAATAATAAAGAATTATCTCACCTTTCCTATATAAACCCACCCAAGCTCCCACTTCCTCCTCACTAAAATCCCTTGGAGTTCTTCCAACCTCTGCCCTACTCTCTCTAGAATCCTCCCAAGGTTCCCCAAGCTCCCAAGATTCCTCTCACAAGCCTCTCTCTAGCCTTTGGAAGCACACTTCCAAGTAAGGGTTTTTTCTTCCTTTCTCATTTTTGTCAATTTTCTTTAAGTTGTATTTCCCTTTTAATTTCAATTATGAATGTTGGGGTATGGTTTCTAACCTCTCCCATACTTCCCTCTTATTGTTTGAATGATGGGATACCCCTTTATCTCTCATTAAAATCCTCCCATGTACACCCGTTACTATGCCAAAATTCCGAAAGAAACTTTTTTCTCCTCTTTTATATTCAAGAAATAATTTTGTATCATGAATCTAAATTCCTTTTCAATTGTTGGGACATGTATCTATATGACCTCCTTACTTTCCATTACATGTAAATATGATGAGGAACCCCTTTCTCTCTCATCAACCTTTTTTATTAATTCTTATGTCACGCCGTTAAGCAGCCGAAATGACACCGATTTTCTAAGCCAATATCATTGTGTAGTGAATACCATGCCCATTTCTCCATCAAGGGTATTCACCTTTATGCACATTTAATTATTGATTATAAAGTTTCATGTATTAATTCCACATTCCTTTATCGTGGAATAAATGATTATGTTTTATGAATCCATGTTTTATGATCCATGTGGCACACTTATGCACGAAATGAAATGTTTAAGAAGGGTGCACCCTTTATAGCGCTCCAATGCATTGGGTAAAGTATAGTATCATGATACGTCATGTTCAATGAGTGTTGACTCATGCTAATTCAGGTGAAACGAGGGTTTACTCGTGCTTCAAGTGCAATGAGGGTTTACTCATGCTCCATGTGCAATGAGCCTTGGCTCATGCTAATTCAATGTTAAGTGTTGTTGCCACATTTCCATGTTATGGTTATCATGCTTTATCACGCCTTTATGTTCATGTTACTCTAATGCTCTATTGATGTTCCTATTGCCTAACATGTATTGTACTCCTCATGTTATTCATTGTGTACTCCTTTACTGGGCTTTATAGCTCACCCTTTTCTTATGCATGTCGTCAGGTTATCCCATGCAATGATAAGTACGAAGGAATGTAGTGGTCATGTAAAGGAAGTTTTCAATAAAGATGTTGTATTTCAAGTTTAAAGTTTTTATGTAATCATCCTAATCCCCAAAGACACTAAACCTCTCAATCTTCTTTGTTGTATCAAGTGAAGTTTTATGTAATAAATCATTCATAAGTTGTAATAAAAAGCAGGGTTGTCATAGTTGGTATCTGAGGATAGGTTTAGCTATTTTTGGGATTAGGAAACCCTAGTAAAGCCTTATATACAAGACTAAGAATAATAAAAACATCCCTAAGTTTTGGTAAATACTAAGTAAGTGGTTTATCAAACAAATACATCCCTGTCTGGATACGAGTAGGTAGAGGCGGCTCTGGAACAGATGTATCCTAGGGGTAAAACCCGAAAACACCGCTTTGAGCTAGACTCGAATGGGAACGGGTGCACGACAATGGGCCTTGCTGCACTCTTGGTTACGACACTCCCGGGGGATATGTTTTTATAAATTCACAATCTTAGTATGAACCCTTATTAAGGGAAAAATTCCCCTAAGAATATATGTTAGAAGGAAGATCATGAAAAGCTTGGATTGAATCCTATAGACTCATGAGTTAAAGAGTTTAAAGTTTATTTATAAGTCATCAACTTTTGTCTTTGGATTACCCTTTATGTGTTACCCCTAACTTTCCTTTTATTCCAGCCAATGGCCGGTAATAGGAGAACTCATGCTAACAACCATTGTGAAGATCAGTGTGATGATTGTACTAATGAGATGCCCAATCCAATGGGAGCGGGAATCGCGAACTTTGTCACACTTCTATCTCAGCTAACTCAAGTTTTGAATAGAAACACGGGTCAAGAGGAACGTTCAACCCCCCCTAAGAAAAAACAAGTCGCTATCGAGAGCTTCATGAGACAAAGGCCTCCTACTTTTAGTGGATCATCTGATCCCACGATCGCTGAGCAATGGATCAACTCCATTGAAAAGATCTTCTCTATCCTTCAATGTTCTGAACAAGAGAAGGTTCTCCTGGCGGATTATCGTATGGAGGGTGAAGCTGATCAATGGTGGATGTTGATCAAAAATATGAAGCCTGAGGAGGAGATCGAGGCTTTAGAATGGAAGGAAATCCGGAAGATGTTTTTTGATAAATATTTTCCGCGCACCCTCCGTCTTAAGATGGAAAGGGACTTCCTTTCCCTCAATCATAAAGATAAAGAATCTGTGGGAGCGTACGAGGCAAACTTCACAAGGCTTTCACGATACACTTCTGGCTTTGTCGTTACCCCCGAATGCAAGGTTGACCGCTTCTTTGGTGGGCTGAAGCCTAGCTTGCGGAAAGCATTAGCGATCCGTGACTTCGACAGCTATGATGAAATTGTCCGATGTGCCCTCAAGGTTGAAATGGAGATCGGAGAATCACAGGGGTATCATGGGGACAAGAAGCGTAAGGTGGACTTCAATGCTGGTGGTCCGATGGATAAATCCAACGGTGCTAAGAAGTTCCAGCACCCCACTTGCCAAATGTGCTGAAAAAAGAACCCTAGAAATTGCCTTAGGGGGACGAGAAAATGCTTTAGGTGTGGAAGAGAAGGGCACCTAGATATTAACTGTCGGCAAGAAGGACCCGCAGCTGCGACAGAGGAGAGGAACGCTCCGTTCGAACCTCAATGCGTTGTTCAATGCTACAAATGCAAAGAACCGGGTCATTTTGCGAATCAATGCCCAAATCTAAGGGTTATCGGAGGCAACCAACAACCTCCAAGACAGCAAGGAAGAGCTTTTTCCATCACTTCTGCCGAAGTGAACCCCGACAACGAAGTAGTGACAGGTACGCTAGTTATTCATTCAAGAATAGCGAACGTACTTTTTGATTCAGGTTCTACGCATTATTTTATATCTCTAATGTTTAGTAGAACAATCCCAGCACCACCACAAATTTTGTAAGTAACGATGTCGGTGAGTACGGAAAATGGGGCAATCATTGCATCCCATGAATATAAGTCCTCCCCTGTTATAATCTGTGGATTGAATTTCCCGTCGATCCTCTTCATACTCCCTTTGGTGGAATTTGATGCAATTGTTGGCATGGATTGGCTTTCCTTATATAGAGCCAACATAAATTGTCGGGAGAGGGAAATCACAGTCCATATGGAGAATCGACCCCCGATTCTTTACAAGTGTCAGGAGGAAGATGAATCTACTTTAGCTCCATCATCTCAAGCATGGATATTACTGCCTTATGAGCATGCATATCTGGCTCAGATGATTGAGTCCAAGGAAGAAACCACCCTTGAATAAATGCCTATTGTGATGGAATTCACTGAAGTATTTACCGAGGAACTTCCTGGTCTTCCTCCAAGAAGAGATGTTGAGTTCTAAATTGAAATTCTACCTGGGGCGCTACCAATATCCAAGACTCCATATAGAATGGCTGTTGTTGAGCTTGAAGAGCTGAAGAAACAACTACATGAGAATCTGGATAAAGGGTTTATACGCCCAAGTGCATCACCATGGGGTGCACCAGTCCTCTTCATCAAGAAGAAGGATGGGTCAATGCGGCTTTGCATCGATTATCATGAACTTAACAAAATAACGATAAAGAACAAGTATCCTCTCCCAAGAATCGATGACTTGTTTGATCCGCTGCGTGGAGCACAATACTTCTCCAAGGTGGAATTGCAGTCGGGATATTATCAAGTAAGTGAGAAGAAAGAAGATATCCCCAAGACTGCTTTTCGTACAAGGTATGGGCACTATGAATTCATAGTAATTCCTTTCGGACTCACCAATGCTCTAGAAATATTCATGGACTTGATGAATAGAGTCTTTAGAGATTACCTTGACAAATTTGTGGCAGTCTTTATAGATGATATTCTAATATACTCCAAAACCAAGGAGGACCTTGAGGAGCATTTAAAAACTGTACTAGAGACTTTGCGCAAGGAGAAGCTCTATGAAAAGTACATCAAGTGTTTGTTTTGGTTGAAGGAAGTCTCATTCTTGGGCCATATCATCACAAGCAATGGGATATCTGTGGACCCCTCCAAAACAGATGCAATTAAGGGATGGCCGAGGCCAACATCGGTAACTGATATTCGTAGCTTCTTAGGGTTAGCTGGATATTATCGACGATTTGTGACAAATTTCTCACGATTGTCCAACCCTCTTACCAAGATAACTCGAAAGGGGGTAAAGTTTTCTTGGAGAGATTAATGCGAAGAAAGCTTCAAGGAGTTTAAAAGGAGGCTTATCACTGCACCCGTGCTCACATTACCCACAAGTGGGAGATTTTTGTGGTATTCAGTTATGCTTTGAAGAAGGGCTTAGGATGGGTGCTGATGCAGAATGATAAAGTGATATCCTATGCCTCAAGGCAGTTGAAAATCCATGAGAGAAACTATCCAACGCATGATCTGGAGTTGGCGGCGGTGATCTTTGCCTTGAAAATATGGCGGCATTATCTCTATGGAGAAAAATGTGAGATACATACTGACCATAAGAGTCTTAAATATATATTCACATAGAAAGTGCTTAATATGCGCCAGAGAAGATGGATAGAGCTAATCAAGGATTATGACTGTTCAATACATTACCACCCTGGGAAGGAGAACAAGGTGGCAGATGCCCTAAGTAGAAAGGATCCAGCGATTCTATCAATGATGAGAATTGAGAAGGATCCAATCTTCTTAGACTTAATGAAGATGGATGTGGGAATCATAAAGAAGGAACATCATCAATCCTTTCACAAATTATTGCTCAACCATCTCTTTTGGAAAGGTTAAAGGATGCTCAAAAGGATGATGCGGGAATCTAAGAAAAAGTGGAAGCTATCAAAAAGGGAAAATCCTCAGATTTTAATGTTAATGAAGAAGGAATTGTGCGGTTTGGGAAAAGACTATGTGTTCCATCAAGTTCGGAGCTGAAGAAGGAACTTTTGGATGATGCACATAGTTCAAATTTCTCTATTCACCCAGGGAGAACAAAGATGTATCGAGATCTCCGAGAAAACTTTTGGTGGGATAATATGAAGAAGGAGATCGCTGAATATACATCAAAGTGTCTGGTGTGTCAGAAAGTGAAGGCAGAGAGGCAGAAGTCTAAGGGGATGATGCAACCATTGCCCATACCAAAATGGAAATGGGAGAACATCACCATGGACTTTGTCACTGGACTTCCAAGGACATCCAAAGGCAACAATGAAATCTGGGTTATTGTGGATCGTCTTACAAAGACTGCACACTTAATTGCTATTCGAGAGTATTTCTCTTTGGATCAACTGGCACGGATATATATCAGGGAAGTGGTATGGTTGCATGGAGTACCACTATCTATTGTGTCTGCCCGAGATCCAAGATTCACCTCTAAGTTTTGGAAGAGTCCTCAACAAGCTCTGAATACTGAACTGAACTTCAGTACGGCCTATCATCCTCAAACTGATGGCCAATCCGAGCAGACTATCCAAACACTTGAGGATATGTTGAGAGCATGCTCAATGGACTTTAAAGGAGGATGGGATCAACATATTCCTCTAGTTGAGTTCTCTTATAATAATAGTTTCCACTCGAGCATCCAAATGGCACTATATGAAGCCCTGTGTGGGAAAAGGTGTAGAACACCATCATGTTGGGATGAGGTCGGTGAACGTAAGCTGCTTGGACCAGAAATGGTCGAAGAAATGGTGGAGAAGGTGAAAACCATTCAGCAGCATATCAAGGAAGCCCAAAGTCGACAGAAGAGTTATGCAGATAATCGTCGACGAGACCTTGAGTTTAAAGTTGGAGACATGGCGTTTTTACGCATATCTCCGTGGAAGAAGGTCATAAGGTTTGGAAAGAAAGGGAAGTTAAGTCCAAGGTACATCGGCCCCTTCGAGATTCTTGATCGTGTTGGGGTTGTGGCCTATCGACTAGCACTTCCACCTACTATGGCCAAGGTTCATGATGTCTTCCATGTATCCCTCTTAAGGAAGTACATACCAGACCCTTCACATGTACTCTCTTCCAAGGTGGTACAATTAGAAGACGATCTTTCTTATGAGGAGCAACCGGTGAAGATATTAGATTGTAGAGAAAAAGTTCTACGAAATAAGACAATGCCCCTCTTCAAGGTGTTTTGGAGAAACCACATGTTTTAAGAAGCAACTTGGGAGTTGGAGGATATGATGAAGCTAAGTTACCCACATTTGTTTTAGTGTGGGAAAAGGAAAATTTCGAGGGTGAAATTTCTTAAGGGGGGAATATTATAACGACCCAAAGTTTCATTAATAGAAAATCCCTCTTGATCTAGTTAAATGTTTCTTTATGAAAAATGTTTTTATAAGATGTAAACTTCTTTAGTTTTACGTTAATATTTGTGACCGTTACTTTTATAACCGTTGAACAGTGATCATCTGAGTAGTACAAATATAAGGCTTTAACGAACCCATTTCTACTCAGACAAAGGAAGTGATGGCCTCATCCAGTAGAATTTCCCCTTAGGAGGCCCATTTTTCAGAGCTCGGAAAAGAGGTGGCGTCTGTGGGCTTTGCCCTCGACTAAGCCCAAGCTGAGCTTCATCAAGTCAAGCTCGAACATGATCGTCTACGGGAAAAGTGGAAGTTGATTGAAATTATCACTCGAGCGATGTTATCCGAGCTGCCCCAAGAGTCTGTCACCATCGCACACCTTACCCTTAGGTCTTATGCGGCTATTTTAAGGGGTTATGTAACAAATAAGTAGCACCATGTTCATGTACATTATTTTTGTATATAATAATGAATATAATTTCTAGTCATTTTTGATACATTGTAATTAGTTTTTAAAGTACAAATGGTGTTTTTAGTTATTATTTAATTAAGAGTTATATTTTATTTAATTAAAGGATTTTTGAATTAAATAATATTTTAATAAAATATTATTATTAATATTAAATTAATTTTTATTAAGTATAAATGATCTTATAATTTTATGAATGCAATTAAATTGTTTATTAAGGTTTGAAAGCCTTTTCTGTCAAAACCCGTGAATTTTTTTTATAAATGTCAGTTTTTATTTTAAAAGTGAAAATTCACATATTTAGAAAATTATTTAGATAAAATAAATATTATTTTTGGAATCAGGACGTCGAAATTATCCAACGGTGAATTTTTCATAATTTTCTGAGACAGCCAAATTTTTGGGTAAAAATTAAATACCATTTAAATATATAATCTGTTTTATGACATCATACTGACCCAATGGTGATGTAATAAAATAATATAATCCTTATGTTCGGCAAATATGTGTTTTATCATTAAAATAATGAGGTTTTGGGTTTGTTTGACTTACTTTTCAAAGCATTAATGGAGCCCTCCAAACTTATTCAAAACTTTGCCTTTTTAAATTAATTTCCATGGGAGTGTGACTCACCTCCACATAAGCAACCCTAATTTTTTAATAATTTCGGACCATGGCCTTGTAAAATATTGTTTTCCTCTTTAATTTTCCAGAAACCATGGGCAAATACCATGGGATGGTTTGTGGTTTGGATTATTTTAATATAAGGGGTCCCAAACCTAAATAATAAAGAATTCTCTCACCTTTCCTATATAAACCCACCCAAGCTCCCACTTCCTACTCACTAAAATCCCTTTGAGTTCGTCCAACCTCTGACCTACTCTCCCTAGATTCCACCCAAGGTTCCCCAAGCTCCCAATAAGCCTCTCACAAGCCTCTCTCTAGCCTTTGGAAGCACACTTCCAAGTAAGGGTTTTTTCTTCCTTTCTCATTTTTTTCAATTTTCTTTAAGTTGTATTACCCTTTTAATTTCAATTATGAAAGTTGGGGTATGGTTTTTCAACTCTCCCATACTGCCCTCTTATTGTTTGAATGATGGGCGACCCCTTTCTCTCTCATTAAAAGCCTCCCATGTACACCCGTTACTATGCCAAAATTCCGAAAGAAACCTTTTTCTCTTCTTTTATATTCAAACAATAATTTTGTATCATGAATCTAAATTCATTTTCAATTGTTGGGACATGTATCTATATGACCTCCTTACTGTCCATTGCATGTAAATATGATGAGGAACCCCTTTCTCTCTCAACAAACTTTTTTATGAATTCTTATGTCACGCCGTTACGCTGCCGCAATCACACCAATTTTCTAAGTCAATATCATTGTGTAGTGAATACCATGCCCATTTCTCCATCAAGGGTATTCGCCTTTATGCACATTTACTTATTGATTATAAAGTTTCATGTATGAATTCCACATTCCTTTATCGTGGAATAAATGATTATGTTTTATGAATCCATGTTTTATGAACCATGTGGCACACTTATGCATGAAATGAAAGGTTTAAGAAGGGTGAGCCCTTTATAGCACTCCAATGCATTGGGTAAAGTATAGTATGATGATATGACATGTGAAATGAGTGTTGACTCATTCTAATTCAAGTGAAACGAGGGTTTACTCGTGCTTCAAGTGCAATGAGGGTTTATTCATGCTCCATGTGCAATGAGCCTTGGCTCATGCTAATTCAATGTTAAGTGTTGTTGCCACATTTCCATGTTATGGTTATCATGCTTTATCCTGCCTTTATGTTCATGTTACTCTAATTATCTATTGATGTTACTATTTCCTAACATGTATTTTACTCCTCATGTTATTCATTGTGTACTCCCTTACTGGGCTTTATAGCTCACCCTTTTCTTATGCATGTCCTCAGGTTATCCCATGCAATGCTAAGTACGAAGGAATGTAGTGGTCATGTAAAGGATGTTTTCAATAAAGATGTTGTATTTCAAGTTTAACGTTTTTATGTAATGATCCTAATCCCCAAAGACACTAAACCTCTCGATCTTCTTTGTTGTATCAAGTGAAGTTTTATGTAATAAAGCATGCTTAAGTTGTAATAAAAAGAAGGGTTGTCATATATTCTATCATGTAATTCATATAGGTATAAGGAATGAAAGAGATACTTATCAGTTTGGAATTCACTACATCTTCAATATGAACCTAGGGACTTTAGTGGAATGATATGTAGAAGATTTGGAAGTTGAATCCCATGAATGCTCAGACCATCTCAGTGATATTGAGAAGGGGTTCATATTTCATTGCTCAAAAAAGTTGAGGATGAACCCCTTGAAGTGTTCCTTTCAGGTTACCTCTAAAAATTTTACCAGCTTTATCATTTGATACAATTACACTGATATTGACCTACATATGATCTAGGTCATCAATCAGATTTCTCCTCTGAGTAACCTCAAGGAGCTCCGTGGCTTCTTGAACCACATCAGCTACACACACTATTTCATCCTGGAATCTGGGGAGCTAGTGTAATACATATTCCAATATCATAAATAAATGTGTCTTTTAATAGTGATATGAAAATTACAGATAAAATTTGAAGAAATCAATCAATATCTACCACAACCTCATATTTTGATGTAACCATTTTCAGTGAGGCCTATGGTCCAGTACAACCTTTGAGAACATTTTATACTATCTCAGTCACATGCTCCTCAAAAAAGAATCTAGGTAGTCAATCATCGAGAAGAGCTGCCTTGGGATGGATTTTGCGTTGCGGAAGTTATGGCACAATGTTCATTATCATGAGGGATAGTTGGTGTCCCATGATGATATGCTGAAGAATATCCTAAATCATCCAATGATGATAGTCCATGTAGTAGGCTGGGTGGCGATTCTTTAGTATTATGACATCAGGTTCATTTTTTATATGTTCATTGAGGTTAGAGCACTGGCAGACATTCTATCCACTCATCTAGCCCTAATGGAAACATCTATGGATGTTGATTTCACAGAAGAGTATATATTCTATGTTTACCAATCTATGTCATGACGGATGATTCATTTCTATAATTCCTCCTGGATTCTATCAAACAGAAGGCATAATGATACCATGCTCAATAGAGTGTGTCTAGGAATCATCTTCATTATCCCGACATAGGCTATATTTCCCTATTCGTTCATGGAATAATATGGATACACAAACAACAAGGAAAAGTATCGATCCTTCCTTACTAGTGTCGGGATATCCCTCAATATAGATGTTCCCCACCTACATATCAAAGGATATTCTAGGTTATTTATGAATAAAATCAATGGTGATTACATAATTAGGAAACCATATATCCTTCCCTTTCTCATGTATGGTCACCAGGTGAAGGCCTAGTTCCCTTCTTTTCCAGATGTGACTATTATTCCCCAATCATAGAATGGTTGATTTTATTCCCAAGCTAGTTTAGTCACATCTCTAGTAGGACATAACCCGGATGGTCTGTTCATTCACGTGGCACATCAATGAGTTAATTCTCTCATCGCATCAGACGACGATGATGACAACTATAATTTGAATCACCTGACCACTAGTGCTTTATCATCGACACCTCCAACTCACCCCATAGCTGAATGGGACTTTTATTAGACCAGTCCTTTCATTGAGTATTTACATCATGAAACTCACCCATTAGAAAGATCCTAACATGAGATAATTCATCTGCGTGTAGCACAGTTCACCCTCTACAGTGGACCTATCCTTGACTAGAATACCTAAAAACATGGGTTTGATGGAATAATCCTATGTTTCATTCAATAAGATGACATTAGCATTGTAATAAAGGATGTTCATGCCATTTCTTGGGGTGGTCATCAGGCATGGATGAAATTATACTATTAGAATCAATTTCTGACCAACTTCTAGCCCACCATGGTTCATGATTATATCGAGTTCACAAAGGGGATCCATTCGTGTTTATTCCAAGATAATTTCATGCATCAATTGTTAGATCCCCTCCATACTATAAATTAATCTTATCCCTTTATAGTTAGGGAAATTGACGTCATGAAACTGTATCCACCAACAATAACGTTCCAGTGTTGTTTCATTTTGAAAATGATATATTTATTCTCTAAGTGGGATTATGTTTTTCCTTTCTTGGTAGTCAAATCCCTATCAGTTTTTGAATTCATTAACATTCATATCGTCTATACATTTAGATCTCCTCTATCCATTCTCACACTCAACACAACTACATTCTCTATAGTTGAGGTGAAGAAGTTGTACACAAATTACAAAATCTGCTCAAACTATAGTTTAATGACCCGAACTTTTTAATTATATTTGTTTCCAAAATTTGTGTGTTATTTTATTTCATACTCAACAAAACTATATACTTTAATTAATGAAGTGGGTATAATTAAATGAGTCCATTGGGTTTCGACAGTTATATGACCGTAGGTCAAGATGACTATTGGAAACGTTTATCTTAATGTTGAGTTATTATAAATATAGTTATATTTTTTTATTAATACAGAAAGAAGATTGAATGGACTCATCCAGTAGACTCGGGGCACGTCAAGCCCATCTGTCGGAGCTTGAGAAAGAGGTATCATCACTGTGCTTCGCTCTGGACCAAGCCCATGATGAACTTCAACATATGAAGCTTGAACAGAATTTCCTAAGGGAGAAGTTCAAGCTGAAAGAAATCACCTCTTGGGCAATGTTTTCTTAGCCACCCCAAGATTCTATCACCATAGTACACCTTACACTTAAGTCCAATGATGGTTTTATAAGGGGAAATGTAATGAAACCTAAGCTACTTTGTGTTATCCTTTTATATAAATAAAATTGATATTTATTCTTATCATAATGTTCTTGAATTTCAAATATCCGGATAAATGTAGGATGAATTTATAGTTTCATATTACTAATTAGTTTTGGAAAAAAATTAAAACATTTTTGTATTTTTAAAATAATTATTATTGTGAATTGATATTCAAAAAATGCTCTTCTAGAGTTGTGATCAGTGATAAATTTAAAGTCTATTAAGGTCAATATGATTTTTATTGAATAGTAATGTATGAATAGTAACATACCCGTATGAATAGTAGTGAATAGTAAATTGGCCAAAAATATAGATACTTCACCCATGAATGTAAAAATACAATTTAAACTTCTTAAAAGTGAAAAAACAATCATAGTATATGTTTTGGTATTTTTGTATGTAATAAATATTTTATTTAGTATTTTATAATTAATTTAATAATTTAAAATGGAAAATATTTTAATAAAATGTAATAATAAATTTATCCTTTATTTTATAGTGGTTATACAATAATTTTATGTGACCTTGATTACTTTTTTAGGGTGTTACAAAATGAGTTATAGTTTTAATGTTTTATTTTTGGATTAAATAATAATTTTATTTAAAAATTAATTTAAAAAAATTTACAAAATTATTTTCATAAAATGGAGTTGATTTTTGAATTTATATCATTGATGTTAGGTTAGGGTGAATTTTTGGGATTTTTCTAAAACAGTTGAATTTTTGGAGAATGGTAAAAATATAGTTTTGACTTTCGGGTGTTTAATGACTTCATGGATGATTTACTAATGATTTAAGATTTCTAGAAGACTTATGAATAGTGATATATTCTATGATGTGTCCCATGTGGCTAATACCATGATAAATACCATGGAAAAGCCCATGGTTTTGCAAATTCCACCAATGAGGTGTCCCTTAGAAATTAATAATTTATTTCCTCTTTTTTCCTATAAATACCAAGTCATTTACCTCATTAATTTCATTCCAAAATTCACATAAACAAATTTATGGTATCCTTACCTCCAATGAAGTCCTTCCAAGGTTCCCTCAAGCCTCCCAAGGTTTTGACATTCATGCTTTCGAAGTTACTCTTCAAGGTAAGGGAACCTTTCACCTTACTCTTTTAAGCCATGACTTCCTTTATGTTATGACTTATAGTTCCATTTTATTATGTAGGGGCTTGTTATTCAATATATTTACTACTATTATTTTCATGTACAAATGTTGATATACCCTTTCCACTCTCTTCAATTGATTTTCTGAATTTTTAAGTGACGTCGTTAGGCTGCCGGATATTTTGTAAAAGAAATCGCATCTTCTCTTTCTTTTCAAGTTTCCTTTTCATTTGATATGGAATTAAAATATCCAAACCATGTTCTTATACCCATGTTATTATTCCCTTATACTATATTATTAGTTTTTTATGAGTGGGTTACCCCTACACAATCTTTTTTAAATGTTTTCTAAAATGGTGTTATGTAGCCATTATGCTGCGGAATTTTCTTCGCAAAATTTCTATCTCTTTCCCTCAAGAAATTATCGTGTTTTATATATATGAATACCTTGACCTATTACATTTATATGGGTCTTCATAAATATAAAAAATTGATATATTTTATTCTGGAATTGACATACATATTACTATCACTCATTTTAAATCATTTATAAATGACATAATGATCTTATTTTTATGCACTTTTAAAACGTCATGATTTTGAAATAAAAACCACATCATTTATTCTCTGTAGGTTATTTATGAAATGTTTTATTATAATCTCTGTGGCTTACATGATCATAAATAAATAATAATGGTGCTCCCTGATAACACTCTAATGCATTGTGTGAAAAAATTAATCTATAGATATGACAAGTTTCATGATACCTTGGTGAATAACCGTGGTAAATTTTATGACACCTCGGGGATAAACCTTGGTGATATGTTCATGAATGTCTAAATTAAATGTTATATACACAGATTCATGTTATGATTCATGTTATTTTTATTATGGTATTCCTATTCTTCCATTGCTCACGCCTTTTTGATTTATATCATGTTCTGATTAATATTGATCTAGATCACATGTCAATTGTTTCACTTGTTTTACTTAATGAGCCTTTGGCTCACCCATTCCATTGATGTATGTCTCTATGATATAAGATGTAGTAGTTATACATAATATAAACCCATGATGAATCCTTATCGGTGGTTTAGAATAATTTATTGTGTTGTTTTCATGTATTATGTTCCTGATTTCCAAAACACTAGACGTTGAAGATCCTATATATGTAAAATGTAATGAAAAGTTATCTAATAAGAAGGCAGGATGTTGTAGTTGGTATCAAATGATAGTTTAGTTATTTATTGAAATTAGGCCATGAAATCATTAGGAAGAATCAAATATAAATGATTAAATATAGGAAAAGGTCCTGGTATTTTGGTGAGGGTTGAGTAAGTGGTGTATCACAAAAATACATCCCTATCTGAATAAAAGAAGGTAGAGGCTACTATGGCACAGATGTACATAGGGGTAAAACAAGAAAGCACCGGTTTGAGATAGACTCAATTGGTAACTGGTGTATGACAATGGGCCTTGCTGCACTCTTGGTTACGACACACCTAGGGGATATTTTTGGTTAATCATAAACATTTTATGAATTATTATGAAGGATTTATATAAAATGTAATTGTTTAATGAATGAAGATTTAAGACATAAAATCCTTTATAATTGAAATATTCTTAAATAAAATAAGTTACTCACAACGATATTATTCTTTTATAAAATGGCGGGTAATAGGATGAACCATGAAAATGTTGACTGCAACAGGCCAGGCGCTGAAGGCCCTCCAATGAAAGCCGAAATGGAAACATTCATGCGAATAATGAACCAACTGACTCATGTTTTGGGAAATAACTTTAATCAAGCCGAGAGACTGATCTCACCACAAAGGTAAAAAAATTCTATTAAATCCTTTATGCATCAATGACCACCAATATTTACTGGATCGACTGACCCATTGGTTCCTGAACAGTGGATCAGCTCTATAGAGATGATTTTTTTTGTGTTCCGCTAATAAGAGCAATAGAAGGTCACCCTGTTTGTCTATCGCTTTGAGAGAGACACTGATTAGTGGTGGTAACTTATTAAAAACATGAGTCAAAGAGTAGAGGTTGAAGGTATGGAGTGGAAAGTGTTTAGAGGGATCTTCTTCAGTAAGTATTTCCCCGGTTCCATGTGAACTGGAATGGAGAAAGAGTTTCTCGAGCTGAAGCATAAGGAGAATGAATCTGTGGGAAGCTACGAGACGAACATTACAAGACTTTCCCGTTATAACTAAAGAATTGTCATGGATCCAAATGGTATGTATGATAGATTATTCGGTGGACTAAGACCTCATCTGTAGAAGAATCAAGCCAACCATGACTATGACAACAATGAAGAGATCGTACAGAGTGCAATGAATGTCGAACTAGAGTTTGGTGAGATGCAGTGGTCTCATAAATCAAATGACCGAAAGAGATCGATGGATCCCAGTTTAGGGAGGACCTTTTATTATGGAAGAGGAGTAAATCAAGTGCAACGTCCCATGTATAATAAATATAGGAAGAACCATTTTGGGAACTACCTATTCAAGAGTGGGAAATGCTACAAGTGTGGAATAGATGACCATATTGCGAGGAATTTTCATACTGAGGTGAAACCTCATCTTCCAAACACTAACAACAAGGGAAATATGGTGCATGCCCTACCTGATGTCCAGTGATTTAAGTGTGGACAACTTGGACACTTTTCCAATCACTGTCCAAATCTGATGCCAGTGGAGGGGAACCACCATCAGCCTCAAAAGAGGCCAATGGATCAATGTTGTGCTTTTGCTATCACGATACTTGATGTTGAAGCTACAGAGGATGTGATATCAGGTATTCTTGATGTTTCCATAAAGCTATCAAATACTTTGTTTGATTCTGATTCTATTCATTCCTATATTTCCTCCACGTTAGCGAAGAATTTAGAATCAACCCCCCGACTCTCTAAAAGTAGAGTTATCAGTCAAGACTAGTGGTGGGATTATCCAAGCATCACGAGTGCTTAAAAACTCTAGTATTTACTTGGGTGAGCATAATATTATCAAAAATATAGTAGTCATTCCCACGCTAGAATTCAACATTATATTAGGGATGGAGTGACTCTCAAAGTATACTGATAACATCAAATAAATATGTAAGAAAATATCAGTAGTCTTCAATGGAAAACCTACAGTTATCTTTCAAGGAGAGATATATCAACCTGATCTGTTCCTAGAATAACCTCCTATATCATTCTTTATGGAATTTTTTGGTGAAGAAGAAGAAGGAAATGAGTTTTTGGGGATAGAAAATGTCTCTATCATCCAGGAATATGTTGATGTATTTCATGAGAAGTTTCATGGACCTCCCCCAGAAAGAGAGGTAGAGTTATCTATTGAAATCATTTCTGGAGCTCATCAAATATCAAAGACCCCATATAGGATGGAAAATGTGGAGCTGGTGGTATTAATGAAACAACTCCAAGATATTTTGCCGAAGGGGTTTATCCAACCAAGTGTGTCTTCATGGGGAGCACATTTTCTCTTTGTGAAGAATAAATATGGATTAATGCAGCTATGAATTGATTATAGAGAATTGAACGGGATCATAGTAAAGAACAAATACCCTCTTCCAAGAATTGATGACTTATTTGACCAACTTCCTAGGTCACAATTCTTCTCTAAGATTGATCTTCGATCTGGTTATCCTCAATTGAGGGTGAAGAAAGAAGATATTCCAAAAAAGGACTTCCGATCAAGATATGGGAATTATGAGTTTGTTGTTATACCTTTTTAACTGACTAATGCCCCAACAATTTTTATGGATCTAATGAATAGAGTCATTAAAGAATACCTTGATAACTTTTTGGTAGTTTTTATTGATGATATTATGATATATTCCAAAAGTTTTGAGGAGCATGTGGATCATCTAAGAGATATTTTGAAAACTCTACGGAGGGAGAGTATTTTTGGATAGTTCAGTAAATGTCAATTTTGGTTACAACAAGTTGCTTTCTTGTGGCACATTGTTACGAATAAAGGAATCACGGTTGACCCTGGAAAGATAAAAGTTGTAGAGGAGTTGCCTCAGCCTACAACAATAACTGAGACTATTAGTTTTTTTGGACTAGAGGGATATTATAGGAGGTTTGTGAAAAAAAATTCACGACCGTCTAATCTATTAACCAAGTTAACTCGAAAAGTGGTCAAGTTCATCTGGACAAAGGAGTGTGAGGAAAGTTTCCAAGAGCTGAAGAAGAGATAGGTTACTGCACCCGTGTTAACACTACCCTCAAGTGGAGGAGGACTCGTTATTTTTAGTGATGTATCTCTCAAAGGGCTGGGGTTCATACTTAGGAAAAATGATAAGGTCATTACTTATGCATCTCGAGGGTTTAAGACTCATGAGTAGAACTATCCTACGCATGATCTGGAGCTGGATGTGTTCGTTTTTTCAATGAAGATATGGAGGCACTATCATTATGGGGAGAAATGTGATATATACACAATCCATCAAATTTTGAAGTATATTTTCACACAAAAGGAATTGAACATGACACAAAGTAGCTGGCTGGAGCTTCTTAAAAACTATGATTGTTCAATTCATTTACATTCCAGAAGAGCAAACAAAGTTGCTGATGCATTAAGCAGGCAAAACCCAGTTGTTTTGTCCAGTATGAGGATTCCAAGAGATCCTTTTATTAATGACCTAGTAAAACTGATCATGGGAATTATAAATGAAGGGATATCATCAACCCTAACCCAAATGATTTCTCAACCATCATTACTAGAGAAGATCAAGAAATCTCAGAATGAAGTTCCTTTGTTACCAAAGTAGTTTGAGGCTGTGAAGGATGGAATGTTTCCTGAGATCAATATTGATCAATAAGGTGTATTGAAATTTCATACAAGACTATGTGTTCAATCTATTATAGAAATAAAGAAGGAGATGATGGATGAAGCTCATAGGTCTACTTTCACTATACATCCTAGTGGCACACAAATGTATAGGGACCTTCGTGATCATTATTGGTGGGATAATATGAAAAGGGAGATTGCTGACTACACTTTAAGGTGCCTGGTATGTCAGCAAGTGAAGTCAGAGTGACAACTTTCTAAAGGGTTATTGTAACCACTACCAATACCAGCATTGAAGTGGGACAATATCACTATGGAATTTGTCACTGGTCTCCTGATAACATCCAAAGGAAATAATGTGATATGGGTTATTGTGGACCGTCTCACCATGAATTCCCATTTTATCTCCTTTCCAGAAGATTTTTCTCTTTATCAACATGTCAGGATTTACATGAAGGAAGAGGTAAGGCTGCATGGAATTCCACTTTCTATCATATCTGATCATGATCAACAGTTCACATAAAAATTCTAGAAAAGTCTGAGCACTGAATTGAATGTTATTATGTCCTATCGCCCCCTAACTGATCAACAATATTAAAATACTATTCAAACACTTGAGGACATGCTGATAACATGCTCAAAATAATTTAAAGGTGGATAGGATCAAAAACTCCTTTTAGTTGAGTTCTCTTATAAAAACATGTTCAACTCGAGCATTCAAATGGATCCCTATGAATCTCTATACGGGAAGAGATGTATAACTCCTACTTGTTGGGATGAAACTTTTGAGAGAACGCTTTTTGGGCCTAATCTAGTGCAATAGATGAAAAAATGTTCCATTCCATCCAACAATACAAAAATGCTGCTCAGAGTCAGCAAAAGAACTATGGCGACAACCGTTGAAAGGACATGGAGTTTGGTATTGGTGACAAATTATTTCTTTTGATTTCACCTTGGAAGAGAGTCATGAGGTTTGGGAAAAATGGGAATCTCATCCCTAGGTACATTGGACCCTATGAAATCATTGATCATATGGGAGCAGTGGCCTATCGGATTAAACTTACTCCAAATCTAGCACAAGTTCATGATATCTTCCATGTATCCCTCTTGAGGAAGTACATACCTGACCCTTCACATGTACTAAATCTAGAGGTGGTATAACTGGAACATAACCTCAGTTATGAGTAGTAGCTTGTGGAGATCTTGGATCGTAGAGACATGGTTCTATGCAAAAAGACTACCAACCTTGTTAATGTTTTTTGGAGGAACCACAAATTTGGAGAAGCCATATGGTAACCGGAGGTGTCAATGAGACAGAAGTACCCACACCTTTTCTCATTAGAGGGTACCAGATAAAATTTCTGGGATGAAATTTATTAAGGTGGGAATAATGTAATGACCCGAACATTTTAATTATATTTGATTCCAAAATTTGTGTGTTATTTTATTTTATACTCAACAAACTATATAATTTATTAAATGAAGTGGGTATAAATAAAATTAGACTATTGGGTTTCGACTGTTATATGACCATTAGTCAATATGACCACTGGAAACTATAATCACAATGTTGTGTTTTTATAAATATATTTATCTTTGTTAATTAATACCGAAAGAAGATTGAATGGGCTCATCCAGTAGACTCAGGCCATATAAAGCCCATCTATCAGAGCTTGAAAAGGAGGTAGCATCATTGGGATTTTCTTTGGACCAATCCCAAGTTGAACTTCAACATATGAGGATTGAATGGAATATTCAAAAGGAGAAGTTCAAGCTGATAAAAATCACCACTTAGGCAATGTTGTTCGAGGCACCCCAAAATTATATCACCAGAGCACACCTTACACTTAGGTCCTACGCTGGAGTTATAAGGGGATATGTAATGAGAGCTTAGCTACTTTGTGTAATCCTTTTATATAAATAAAATTTTGATTTATACTTATGATAATGTTTGTGAATTTAAAATACCAGGATAAATACAGGATGAATTTACAGTTCCATATTACTAATGAATTTTGGAAAAAGGGGTATTTTAAAATATTTTTGTATTCTTTAAATAATTAATAATGTGAAATGATATTCAAAAAATTGTCTTCTACAGTTTTCATCAGAGATAAATTTAGATTCTAATAAGATCAACTTGATTTTAAGTGAATAGTAAAGTATGAATATTAACATACACGTATGAATAGTGAAGAATAGTAAATTAGCCAAAATAATAGAAACATCACCCATGAATGTATAAATAGAAGTTATACATCTTAAAAGTGAAAAAATTGTAATAGTATAAGTTTTTTTATTTTTGTTTCTACTAAATATTTTATTTACAATTTTATAATTAATTTATTAATTTAAAATGGAAATAAATTTTCATAAAATATAATCATAAATTTTTACTTCATTGTATTATGGTTATATGATAATTTTATGGGACCTTGATTACTTTTTTAAGGTGTTACAAAATGAGTTATAGTTTTAAAGTTTTATTTTTGGAAGAAATAATATTTTATTTATAAGTTAAATTAAAAATATTTAGAATATTATTTTCATAAAATGGAGTTCATTTTGGAATTCAGAGCATCAATTTTAGGATATGGTGATTTATTTGGGATTCTTCTGAAATAGTTTAATTTTCAGTGAATAGTAAAAATACAGTTTTGAGTTTCAGGTGTTTAATGACATCATTATAGATGTAATACTGATGTTAGCTTTTTAGCAGACTTATGAATAGTGATATATGCTATGAGTTGTCCTAGGTGGCCAATACCATGGGAAAATACCATGGGAAAGCCCGTGATTTTTCAAATACTACCGATGAGGTTTCCCTTTGATATTAATAATTTATTCCCTCACTTTTCCTATAAATACCAAGGCTTTTCCCTCATTTATTTCATTCCAAAATCCACCTCAAAGATTTTATGGTATTCCTACCTCCCAAAGAGTCCTCCCAAGGTTCCATCAAGCCTTCCAAGCTCTTGACCTTTATACTTTCGAAATTACTCTTCAAGGTAAGGGAACCTTTCACCCTCCTCTTTTAAGTAATGACTTCCTTTATGTTATGTCTTATAGTTCCATTTTATCATGTGGTTTCTTGTTATTCTATATATTTACTACATTCCATTTCTTTTACAAATTATTAGAGACCCTTTCTGCTCTACTCAATTGATTTTCTGAATTTTTAACTGACGTCGTAAGGCTGCCAATTTTTTTGTAAAAGAAATCGCATCTTCTCTTTCCTTTCAGGTTTCCTTTTCATGTGATATGAAATTAAAATGTCTATACCTTGTTCTAATCTCCATGTTATTATTCTGTTATATAATATTATGAGTTATTTATGAGTGGGTTACCCTTGTTCCCTCTCTTTTTAATTTTTTCTAAAAGGATGTTATGTTGTCGTTATGCTACGGTATTTTCATCTCAAAATTTCTATCTCTTTCTCTCAAGAAATTCACTTGTTTTATTTATATGAATAGCCAGACCTATTTAATTTATATGGGTAATCATAAAAATACATGAATGATATATTTTCTTCAATAATTTACATACATATAACCCCCATTCACTTTGCATGGGTTATAAATGACATAATGATCTTATTTTTAATCACTTCTAAAACATCACGATTTTGAAATAAAACCAATTTAATTTATTGTATTAGGGTTATTTATAAAATGTTTGATTATTATCTATGCAACTCACATGAAATTAAAGATATATTAAGGGTGATCCCTGATAGTTCTCCAATGTATTTGGTAATGAAAATAATATCTAGAGACGACAAGTTTCACAATACCTTGGTGAATGTCCTTGGTAATATTTATGACACATCAGGGTTAAACCTTGGTGATATGTTCATGAATGTATAAATGAAATTTTTTAGCCACATATTCAAGTTATTATTCATACTCTTTTGATTATTGTATTCATATTCTACCATTTCTCATGCCTATGATTTATATCATGTTCTTATTAATATTGCTCAAGATCACATGTCAACTGTTTCACTTGTTTTCCTTACTGAGCCTTCTGCTCATCCTTTCCTTTGATGCATGTCTCCAGGATATGAGATGCAATAATTGTAAATAGGATGAACCTATGATGATTCCATATGAGTGGTTTAGAGGATTTTTTATGTTTTTTTATGTATTATGTTCCTGATTTCCTATACACTAGACTTTAAAGATCCTCTGTATGTAAAATGTATTGAAAAGTTATGTAATTAAAAAGTGGGATTCCATATATACTTCCAACTACCAAGCATAGTTGAATGTAATGATAGAGGAATTCCAAAAAAACAACTCCAAAATTATTTAGAAGTTGGTGGGCTAGAATAATAAAATATAGCCAGATAGGCTCCCTAATGCTCTCTAGTCTAATCGGATGACGACTCAGTATTCCACCTAGGTGAACCCATATTCTATGTTGTGGAGAATAGAGGTATTCATTCCCATCAAGATTCATCTAAATTCACTATGATCAAATTTCAATGATTAGAAGATGTCAGAAAAGATAGTTGAAGTCCATCTAGCTGAGCTGGAAACCCTCGATGATAATAGGCTTTGGGCATTGCATAATCTAGAGAGGCACTAAAACAAGATAACCATAGATTTATATAATAAGGCTCACCTCCACTATTTTCTCCTATGTGATGCCATTTTGGATATATGAATGTTAATTATACCTATAAGTAAGACAAAAAAGTTGGAACCCAAATTGGAAGGACCACACCCCATTCAGTTGGTATATCTAAAAGGAGAATACTCTTTGGTCACTACAGATGGGGAGAATGTCACTACTCTAACCAATGCCATGTCTCTCAAGAAATACATCACATAAAGAGTTACTCATCTGAATAACACGATTCTAGAATAGGTGTTAGGTTCAAATTATATGTAAATAAACTCAGAACCAATGTTCTAAATTATGTGACCTTAAAATAAGAACCAATGTTATGAATTCTATGACATTTCGCAAAGAACTAGTGGTTAGAATTCTATTACCCCAAACTATGAACCCTACATTTCAATTTTTATGACATTAAACTTCATATAATTAGTGCCTTGGAAAAAAAATTTACACTACAAATAATTGTTTGTCCTTTATACAAAACAATATAAATAATTATCCCAATGTCCCACGAACATGGGATTAAACTGGGTTCCCGAGTCCAAACATCATTACTTTAAACTATGTCTAGGTTTTCCTTGGGAGTGTATGGTGTGGCTTGGGCTTGCATGGTACTCATTAATGTGGTGTTATAACAACTATTCCATTGACTTTATCTTTTGAAAACCTCTCTCCTCGACATCCTAGTTTCATGATGATAAAGTTTTTTACAATCTTCGTACTTACCACATGACATTAATCAACAGGGGCTGGACCTATTAGATGACCCTAAATTGTTGAATCATCGTATTGACTGTACGGCGAAAAACGACTCAACATTGTGGTGTTCTTCACTAAAAGGACATCACCCTCAACATGGGTCATCTACCATGTCACTTGTCGAGAACTAAATCTATATTGTTTTCACATCCTCATGGGATACATATAGATTCCATATTTTTTTCAACTTGTATCCGCCACTCAAAAAAACATGCATGAAAACAAAAAAGTCCCCTTATCTGTTTATTGTTCAGACCTACATAGGGAGATTTATCCTCAAGAACTGCTTATGAGTTGATTTCCATCCTTATGGGATACATAGAGACACCCAAACACATTATCACTTGAAGAAGCTAAAAATTCGCCTCCCCTTTTTTCCTTCTCCCTTATGCCCCATTTATGGAACTCAAGACACCTTGTCTCACTCACATCAAATTTTACATTCATACATGGAATATTGATGTCTTTCGGGTCAATCCCAATACAGGCCCTTGAGTTAAAATGTTGTGTGTCATCAAGACTCCAAGGAAAAATTTCACATCGAATTCATTATTGTGTCTCACTAGACCTGCCTATTTTTGGGAACCTCCTCCCCTAGTTCTGAACTTCATAACCTTAAACTAGGAGCTTATAGTCCATGATTAAAGATTTTAAAATTTATGTAGGTATCTTCTAGGATTTTTTTGGTCGTTCTAGGCCACCTTTTCCCTCATTCACATCAGTTTTGTGATAACACTACCCCCACAAAAAACCATTTGAGATATCATATCCTGTGTTTTGAGTTATATGACCTAAAACAAAGAGTCAACATCCTCAATACATGATGCTAAACTATGACCAAGCCATGAGAAAATCCAAGCTTCCTCACGATAATATTGTATACATTAGTTACCTCTCCAAATAGTATTTCCACTATAATTGTTGTCCTTCTACCACACTATACTCAATAACTACTTGTGGATTCATTCATTCTCTTGAAAGATATGTAGTGATTCCTATATCTTCAATCTTGTGCCCTGCTAAGATGTTACCTTATTTCATGGTGGTTTATCTCTATCTTTACAACATGATGTTTAATAAAATGGGATATCTATAAATATGTGAGGACTGATTACCATCCTCAAGGGATACATAGTGATGAAAACACAATTTGTCTTTAGGCCCACCTGCAAAATCCTTCGAACCCTCAACTCCATGGTCTAGATTTCGTTCCAAGATCTATGACCTTAAATTGTATACAGTTCATCATACGAAATATATGTGGTATGTGGTATCACAATCCCTCCTACACATCATGTTTTATTTCTTTTTTTCTATATATAAAAACACTTCAATTGAAAATTTATATTATAGTATTATAAAAATAACATTAAATTATCATCCATGGTCTAGACATTTCCTTAGTTAACTATATATAATGCCCTAGTTTGATTACCCAATCCATGATACTCTGATTCATCACTTCAATTTTTTTGGGTTTGGATCCCCACCATCTCTCATATCCTGATGGACCCCTTATTGGTTATGGTGTCATGTTATATTTTGATCACCTCCGATGACGGGACAATTCACTCATGTATTCCAGGAATAATTAGAGGAACATGTGATTCAAATATATTGAGAAGTTGATCTGGTATTTTCTTACCCCACACTTGATTTGTATTGTTATGGTATATGTTTTTGGAACACAGTCAGCAGTCGACCCTTACCAACAAGTCACCTCTTCATCCAGACCTTGAATGTATCAACTTACCTTATTTCCATATTCATGTTTCTTGGAAGAATTCCACTTTTTGTTTATTTCCTAATGCATAATCCCACATGTTAGGTAAACCCACTGTATCATTTCTTATCTCCCACACTGAGCATAGCTCGCATGGGATTCAGAGTTAAGGTAGGGTGGGTATCGATGTGGTCGATCCACAAACGGGATCCTTGGCCCATGATCTAGGACCATAAACTAGTTTCCTCACCGGGATATATACTGTTGTTTTATTCTCCCATGATCCTCATTTATGTTAGGTTTTTTCCTCGCCACATCACATATGCCACCTCCCCATTTGTTCCTCGGTACTTGTGCGATGTGAAGGCCTCCTTTGGATTGTTCATGTTGGGTTGGTTTCTTCCATTCAACCTAAATAATATAGGAATAGACATTATCATTCCATGAAACAAGACTTTAAATTGTTGTCTAGTATTTAGGAAGTAAAAATTTAGACTAAGTGAAATATCCCAGTCAAATAACGTTAAATTGTGGAACGTGTCCTAATCACATTGTGTTAAATTGTACCATGAATTTTCCATACCGTATGACATTAAACTACATGTCAATTGTCCTCATCTATATGATGTGAAACTGAATGGCATCCATAATCCTCACATGATAGGTCCTCTAGCCAATTTAGGGTCATCTACCACAGTGTTACAATAATATTTTATCACTCGACATCCAGAATGGAACTCCCCTAGAAGATGGGTTTGATCATTGTTCATACCAATTGTCCTAAACCAATTTTCTCTAATCCAGGGAATCGTAACTACAATAGTGTTGGAATCCGTTCAATCATTTCATCAATCCATTCCAACGCATCGTGGGTTCCTCATTTGGATCCTAGTCCCCTTTCGTGTCATAAGGGTCCCTCTAATAGAATGGGGTCTGGTCATGGCTCTTGTACCATCCTGGGATAATGTCTTTGAAGATATGAGATGACATTTTGAGTTGGGTTTCATGTTTTGATCATCTAGGTTGGGGACACTTATTTGTTTGTCCCAATTTTTGGCTAGCGGTGTGGATATTGTGATTTGAACATAGTTAGTAGTTGTCCTTTACCGGTATTCCATCCTCCTTATTTTCTGAATTTTGGGCATCATGTTTTAGTGTCTTCATTCCATGTGGTCAAGATCAAATCTAACAACCATAGAGTTATCCCATTTGTGCACTAGAACACTCTAAGAAATAATGATGGATGATCATATAACACTATCCTCTGCCCACATCATCTTTCATCTCAAACACCCTCAATGTTTAGTTATTAATAGAAGACCATGAGTGTTCAATGGTTATCCTTCACTCTCATACAATGTGAACAATCATATGATCATCCCCTTTTCTCACACCTCACATGACCCCCTTGAGCTTGTGTATTGTTCATTATTTTTATTAAAAACATGATTTAAATTCGATAATTTAAGCAGGAAAATAAAAGTTTCCATGCAAAAAATAAGTTCCAGGAAAGAGTTGTGAGTTTTGGTAAATTCACCCACATGCCCCCTACTGCAGAAATCATCTACTTCATCTTTTAAAACCATTGGTGTGTGACCATCCGGACATGCTACCTGTTCCCCAACATTGGTTATTCATCGATTTCCACTAGACAAAGCTAATCAACCCATATTTCTTTTGGAGCCACTCATCCTAAATATCAGAAATCTGAGTAGTCAAATACTTCATCTAGTCCTTAGACTCCTCTGAATGAGCCATCATATAGATAATGACTTATAGTTGGGTACAGAGGAATGAATTACACTCAAAAACATTCTCTTCTAGTTGATGGACATCCTGGTTGACTTCTTTATGTTTATTCATGCTATCAAACATATCCTAACATGAGGTGTCTTCTATATGCGAACTACACTCCCACATATTCTCAAAAATATAAACATGGACTAGTGCATGTAGGCCTTGAGTGTCTTCCCCTATAGTGAACATGTTATGCATCAAACGATGGATTGACCCATATGAACAACTAGTTTCAGTTTTGGAGTCTGGTCAATGATGTTTTGAATGCATCTCCATGCCCTCTGCCAAATGATATGGTTTTCTGTGGCCATGTTAGGGTCTATATCATCCAATTCCTTAGGATCATAATGTTCATACTCTAGAAGGGAAAAAATGAGATCTGTAATATGATATTCCTACAGAATCCTCTATGAAGGGTCATTTTCTATATCATGTGGCTGTCCATATTCACTTTCTTCTTCTTGGGAATCATATCCACTGACAGCTTTGAGTTTCACCCCTCTAGTGGCATTACTCTCTACAGTAGCCACATGCTCATCTGGGGCCACCAAGTCTAGATCGATTTGGGAAACATGTTACCTTGGAATCGGCATATCCATCTGAGGTGATGTCTGGGATTCCCTATCCCCATCCACTCATAGTGTCCTTCAACTTTCGAGTAGTACATGGAAATAATCACCTCTGTCTGTCCACTCGGTCGATGAGAGGTTTGACATTTTGGGATTGAATAAGTATAGGAGCTAAGGGCCATTGGGTCAATATCTTAGGTCACTGTAGGAACTTCCACCATAGGATACACCACATGTTTCGGTATTTCAATGACTAGAATCATCCATCCATTCATCATTTCAGAAAGAGATTCATTTGAAAGGAACAAGTTGATTTTAAAAAATCCATGGAATCCTGGTAAGGAAAAAACAGTTTAGGATTGGTCATACATAGAGGAGGTATTTTTATTATGATCCTTTTAGTATGTGCTACATCAATAGCTTTCATTGATGGAATACTCAGACGTGGTCCCCCATTGATGATAAGAAGGACATGGGGTTCTGAGCTTGTCACCCCAACCTCCTCGGTTTGCCCACTACTAGATTCCTCAACCTCAACTAGATCACCACCTACATCAACCCTAGGTTCAGTCCCTAGAGAATTCTTCCCTTCACCCTTTAGAACAACTTCACCCTCTACTAAGGGGTCAACTTTGTCATAACCAAGTTTCTACTGTTCAGGATTATTTTTATTTAGAAAATCTATGAGAATAAATGAATAATAGAGGATAAATGTTGAATAATTTGAGCTTACAGAGTTGTAGTCGGTGATCTCTTTTTCTAAGACCACAATCACACCACTATTCTAGGGAACCCAATGATGGGAACACATTACTTATGGCTCCCCATATTCTTCATCTTCATAATCTTCCTCTTCTTTCTCTATTTGTCCTTATTTTTAAAATTATTATTACTCTTATTATCCTTCTTAAACCTCTTTAGTTTCATCAATATATGGTGTTTCCTCAAGAATCTTATTCCTGTTCAAGCATCTCCTTCCTTAGGGTGTGACGTTCTTCATATCTCCCACTCTAGCATGCGTAGATATCCATGGTTTCCAGTTATGCATGCCATCAATGAAAGATCAACTTGTCTACCACTTGAATGAACTAGACATCTATTAGTATGATCCAATCATACTTTAGCTTCCACCATAGTTCAGAGGGTAAAATCATATGGCATAGTATTCTCAAAACATACAAAAGGATAGGGAAAATATAATTAGAGGTAGGTTATAAAATATATCTTCTATTTTTTCCTTGTTGTTTCTTTGGATAGTGTTCTTAGACTCTTTCAAAACCACCCCTATTTATATATTGGTGGTGTTGCCACAACATATAAATTATTTTTTGTCGTAGTTTCAGATCGTGTCACCACAGTCACCTGGATAGCCTCTTGTCTTACCGATGGGTTGTATCCCTTCTTTCATCCCACCACTATAGTGCCACGATTTCAAAATTAACTACCATGATGTTCCTTCATAAAATTTCATCTGGATATATGACCACCCAGTATCGAGAATATTTTATTGACAGGTTGGCATTTACATCTCTAGGTTTCATGGTAATAGTCTCACCAAAGACTGGAGTCATCATCATACACCATATCTAGTCATGAATTCATGGGTGTCACTCTTAAAAGACCCCAATATAAATATTCAATTCTACCTAAAGAAGGAATATGAACTTCCTAGAAAAGAAGATAGGCATATATTGTTCATAAAGGATATTCCCATCGATCTAGGATAGTAGCAAACAACTCATAAAACTCTGTAAGTACACCCTTTTCTCCCATTAACTATGAAGGTTTTCTACCATCTCGCAAACCAAAGTGTGGAAGGGATGAAAGATGAAATTTTCAGGGCTTCCAATATGGATAAAAACTATCTTGTTATGGAGGTTTCATGGCTTAAACCCTAAAATATTTAAAAGGGATGGTTGTAGACCAGCACCCTAAGGAAAATTGTGTTTGGGAAATAATTCCACTAAGGTGAGCTACAATCCATACGTGAAAGATCTGAAATAGCCCATATATCCTATTGTACATTCTTCCCCTACAGATGCCTCGTAGAATGCTATAAAGAATTTCTAGTATAGGAACTCCAAGGATGACCCTGTAGTGAGCTTCCATGATCCCTTCTATCACCATGGTCTATGAGTGGACCCCCATTCCCATGCCCCTCACTGGAAACAACCACCTGCTCAGAAAGATAGTGATAAAGGTAACATGTCTAATCAATGGGTCCCAACTCTCATCCATTATGTACCATCATGACTGCTATTTTGTCGCCTACATGATTACCCATTATGATCCATCCCTTCCCCTTTGCGATGCATTTGGGAACTACTTCCCTCGGTATGGCATTCTCACCTTATATTCCTTATTAAATAAATTTTCATACCATATTGCCAAAGATATGTACTTCTAAATATACATAACCATTAGCTTCTCTTTTTCTGCCTCCACTAAATTCCTTGTTTGCATTGTTGTTTGTACACAATTCTTCCTTGTATTATATAGTTGGAGGAATTCATCATATTGGAATACCATAAGTGGACTGTATACAATTTAGTGAATTTAGTAGAAGATGATGTTGATATCCTTATCATGGTGGTGGAATGTGAATGTATTTGGGTACCATCGATTGAGAAATTCTAGCACCAACTCCTCCTGACTGTATAAATGGAATTGTGACCACCACATAGGCTCGTACAAGCCAACGTTCACTGGCTCTTCTATAAACTCCTCACATGTGTAGACTACACAACACACCCATTCCCATTAACTCATGATGTTCTCACAAAACATCACATCCTAGACATTCTAGCCCACAATTCAATCCTTTATACTTCTTCGAAATGTGTTTTCATAGTTGGAGAGGTACTTTTATACCTCCGGTTCATTTCATATAACCGTCCTAGTCCTTTCATTCATGGTATATACACCTATCTCCCACTAATCCCTTACGACATGTACATGAACATTGAGGTTATACAATTGAATACTATCTTCATGTTTGAACCCTGATCGTCCTGAATCAATCTTGAAGCATGGGATCAGTACTTCTTCTCAAATTCCTACATTCCATAATGGAAGGTTTTCACTCAAAAGATAATCTTTCCATGACTGTGTTAGCATCCCCATCAACATATGATTTTTAGATATGACCCTCCTCACATAATGAATTTGACAGTTCCTAATCATTTATACTATTTAAAAGCCATTTGAAGCTTCCCTCTCAATAACGTCATGTTGACGGACCATTTTTGTTGTATTTTGAAATTCCAAGGAGGAAGCATGAAAGTATATGGAACATGAATGAAAATTAATCCTTACACATAAGATCAATCCAAAAAGAATTCAAAAGGAAAAGAATTCCATAAAGGGATACATGTGAAAGAATGCAGTAGTTTCACATAAGGTGGAAACCATGTTTCATATTTCCACATGAAAATCACAGACATACATGAAAGAGAGAGAATGTTCCAATAGTGTGGAAGGTCAAGGTACTATGTATAGGCCGCCTGTGTATTTATAGGGATGGACATGAACCTTCATGCATGAGTAAGGACACTTCCACATTAGAGCCCATTGTCTTCACACACCCCTACCAATGCACCCATCTCATCAGTGTTTCCCCTAAAACCCAAAAATCTATTCTACATTTAGCTCATATTATAGGGGGAATTTGTTGGCATCAAATTCCACATAGAGCCTTTAACAAAAAATTGTGGGTAAATTAATATCACCCTTAGACTCAACATAACATTCCATGAAGCCCAATAATGGCTCATGTAATATATGAGGAATCCATTTAACATGAAAATCTACACAGAATTCTCTTATGAACCCAATGATATTTCAAATGGTAAGCACCATGTATAAAAGGAAAATATGTTTTTAAAACCACTTTAATTCCCTAAATTTTATATTCTAGTGTTGAATCATTTTTCCATATATTTATGTTCATCCTCCCCCAATTTTGGGTGATCATACAGATGTAAAAAATAACTCTAATACACATAAGACACCTCTTCCAAGAAATCAAACAAGATAAACCCCTCAAGGTATATGATTTTTCACGACAGGTTCCATGGGTGTCCACCTTCACATAGGGCCACAATGGTATGAACCTCGCCTTTTTCTTTTTCACCGAAGGAAAGTGTGCAAGAAAGACCCCTATTATACAAATTGTCTACCTTTTTTCACACCCCATTACAGTGCTCAATCCCATCATCTAACGTGAAACCCCCAATTATTACATGCACCACCTCCTTCAATCTCCATGGGTTTCCATTACTCCAACGTAGCATGTTTGATCCCCTTTTGGATTCAACCCTTGTCTCTTGCATCCACCTTCCCCGCATAGCCCTCTAGGATTGTGTGTTGTAATTTCAATGTCCCTCATGTGGTTTCATCTATTGTAATAACCAGCCACTTTATTTTTAGAAAAGTTACAGTAATGTATTTTTCATTTTAGCACAACTACATTAAAATGGACCCCACTATCAACCACTCCTCCACACCATCACCATCTAAAATATTTTATTTTTTCCCTTCTAGAATAGTCAATGTGTGATAGTTATATAATCCTAATGGGTATTGAGTGATTATCCCATGTCTAATCTATAGGATGATAAACTTTCTTGCACCAACTTCCCCAGCACACAATGTTAAACTGTGATCTCACCCTATGCATCCATACTTGGATGTCTCCATATATGTCTAACATTGAATGAAATCATCCATGTAGGATCATATAGGTGATGACCACTTGGATCCTTTCACTTCTCGTACACTCAATATTCCATCTATCTCCCTTTGGTCTTTGTTTCCATGAGTGTGTTTTGCAGTTTCCATGCATAAGATGTAGCACAACCATGAAAGGATGCTCTGTATGACTGAAATGGAATGATATCTTTCTAATAAAGAATTATATCCCCCTCACATTGAATTATGGCCTCCCCAAGCATCTCACATTCATAAGACCCACACTATCAGTCGTCGATGCTTCCGTGATGAAATGGGAATCACATGTACTACTTTCTCTTTAATCTCACACTAATCATAAATAATATTAGAATAGAGGTTTCTAATAACTATGTTATATATCCATTCAAAATTGGGAATCCCCCTAGGGTAAGACCCAGTCTTCATCCCTGAATGGGATTCTCAAAGGCAATATCCAATACATGTCCAACTGAAAACCATCATGGTGTAATCTCTATCATTCCCCTATCATATGGAAAATTACATGTGTAATACCCTTCCATATTCTCCACTTCCATTGGGATACATCTTATTAGCTCTTAAAAGAGGAAAATATTCATTATTTATGATATAATACTCATGTTCTTTATTAATCATAGACACCATTATTAGTTCATTTTACTCTTTGAACATTATTTCACATTATGATTGTAATTCCTTCTTAAAATGCACTATTACGTGGTACCTTCATAAACATGTCATAAAACACATAATGGTCTGGATTTTATGTTCATATTTTATTTTCAGGTCTCCCATGATATAAGGAAACATTCATTCTTTTGGAGAACTTGGAGATTCAATTTGTAAGACCCCCAATGTGGGCATTGAACCAACCACTTTCTGGGCGAAGTGATTTGGATTGAATCCCAATAAAAGTATTTTAGATGAAATAATTGAATCCCAAGGATTTTGAAACTTTTAATTAATATAGAAGATATTATTGGGAACATTTAATTTTACAATGGTACAAGATAATTCAGATGTTTGAATGGTGTTCCAGGTGGCCCAATTTGATGATGAAATTCTTTGCCAGCTTATGAGGCTCAGAAAAACAGACCAACATTTAAATAATATCTCGTGAACCGCATATTATTTTAGGCTGAAATATTACATTATATTAGATAACATATAGAGATACATTTTATCCTTCTATGGACCATGCTAATTAGTTCATTTAGAAGGTCCTTTCGGCACGTCTTTCGGGTGGATGGAAGCTGGATTCCATTTAGGGGAAGAGTGGAAAAGCCTCATCTCCATTAATTGTCCACCCAACTTTCTCAACCATAATTAATTAAAAGAAAAAGAGATGATGGGGTCTCAGAAAAATGCTTCCACAATACTTATTTGAGGTAGTAGTGGTGGAGGATTTGAGGATCTTGGAGCTTTGTATTCATTGTAATTTTATTATGCCAATTTGTCTTTGTAATGTTCTTCCTTCTCATGTAAGTTGTTCAATTCACCATATTTTTCAATAAATGTTATTCTTATTTTCTTATTCTATTCTTATTAATATCTCCTTCTTTCCCTGGTCCCTAGCTGTATAAAAATTGTCTGTCATTGCACCAACTTGTTGTCCGAACAGAGTTGGAGATACAATCATTTTAGGTAACCACTCAAAGATCTATATAAATTTAGGTTTTATAATATTATAAGCTAAGTATTTTATAGGTTAATAGGTAATTAGTAAAGAAAATTAATGATTCCCATGGAACATAACTTCTAAACAATTAAAATGGTAACAACCTATCTGCCCCCCTAAAAAAGAGGATCCATATCCTATGACAATGTAGCTAAAAGCAAGGAATAAACAACTACTAGGACATTTTAATTCATACACACATTTGATGTTAAATGCGACCTTACCATATAACCCAAAGTGCCCAAATGTCCATGACTGGGCCATTCAAACAACATATCATATTTCTCACAGTTTTTCTATATAATCAATGTGTCGGTGCACGACGGTTTGAATCCAAGGTGTAGGAGACCAATGCATCACCATTGAGTCCCTGGAGCATCTCAATGGAAACATGGTAAGGCACTTGTTGGAGTCCAACGATCATTTCATACTGAACATATCCTATGCAGGTCCAAGAAATCTGGATGCAAGGGGAAGTAAGGCCCACAAAATCCCATGTAATCTAGAGCCAAGGAGAATACTCTATTCAAGTTGTCCACTACAACATTCAAGATCTAAGGATCATCATTCATGGAATCTACAAAAGCATTCACCATTTCAATGCATTAATCTATTCAAACCATATGTTTCTACCCACTCATATATCCATTTACATTAAAAGTCACCTTATGAGTATACCAAATTGTTTATCTTAATTAAAATTCAAAATAAACCAATGAGTACACCCACTAATTTATCAAATCATAACAAACAGACATCATGAGTATACCCAGTCATCTATAAAATTGCTAAAAAGTTACTTATGAAATAAAAGTTCTATATAAATCAATTAATTGAAATCATTATCATGTATTAAAGGAAAACCAACTCTTATTCATCTAGTTCAATTCAATTTATTTATAATTAAGCTTCATCTAACCATTAAATTATGGGAACACATAACATGGACGATTTGACATGTCATAAACAATGTGAATTCAAATGTATCCCCCCATGGGTGGACATTGGTTAAATAAACAACCCTAACCTCATTTGCAATAAACCTACGAAAAAACATAACTGAACTGAAACCATTTAATTCAATTTATCATTTCAATTTTGTATCTTCACTGGAAATTATGGTGTGTCGAATAGTGAAAGAAAGGTCTATAAAGAGCAAAAACCAACTAGAAAGTATAGAACACCTACCATAGCTCGGTAGTAGAGTGCTCATCATATATCAAGCATTCATTCGACTAATTCTGAGAGAAAAATTAATAATGGGTGAAGAACTTGAAATTGGGCTATATTATCGTGAACCTAAATAGCACAACCAATTCCAAACCAAAGGAAGAATGTCTGAAAAGGAATATAGTACACACCATTGTAGATCCAATGATACTAATAATGCTTGAATCAGAGATCATACAAGGATGAGATCTTGATTTTAATAATTTTCTTCAAATATTCCTCAAAATGGATCCTTTTGTATGCAGGAGAGAAGAGTGAAATAGATTTTAGGATAAATTATATTTTATGGGAAAATAGAAATTTCCATATGTTTTCCTAGGTTTCATGGTTTTACTACATGGTTTTGAAAAAACCTTATGCTAATCATGCATGATTAGTTATAAGGAAGGGGAAATCACATCGTTTTTTTAATGATTTTACAAACCATCAGAAAACCATACCAAAACCCACTATTAAAATTGAAAACATGGTCACAGTGTTGTGAACCCCAAATCATATGTTATATCCAAACCGTACACCTTGTAGATCCCGAATATCCAGCTTTCCATTATTTTATCTAATTATGTAGCCTAGGACACACAGTTTGAAATAAGTATGCACGAGTCCATTTTCACCCGAAACCATTTGCTATCAGTTCCTAACAATCCCCGAAAATCCTTGATACCACCATGATCTCAAAGGGAATTAAAATCAGTCCATATCTGAATATTCAAACTAAAATATAATGAATTAGTACCTCATAAGAAAAAGTGGGTTCTTATAATCTTCCCCCTTAAACCAATTCATCCCTGAATGGTCCTTTGATGTGTGGTCAATATTTATTTAAGAAACAATCTGGCCACTAAGCATGTATGTTGGCATTCCACTCTAAAGCCTCATCCTTAAAATGGTTTTTTCCATAACAATCATTTTAGGGGAACCGACCGGTCATGTATAACCTTTGTGTTCTTATCAACGATACGAATAGGATGCTCTTCAAAGGATGAATCCACCAATAACATAACATCCTAGGGTTGAAAATATTGATACATGTCTAAATGATAACCACATTTGGAAAAGAAGCATATAACCATGGTTTTGAACCATTGGTATAGGCTATACCAATGGTTTGGGTGGTTGTTGGCTTATTGGGCATCGGTATAGACCTATACCAATAGATTTGGGAAACAGTTGGTATAGGTGGTCTATAATAATGTTTTTTAAACCATTGGTAAAGTTAATTTGAAATACCTCTACCAATAGTTTTTAAAATCATTGGTATAGGTAATTCAAAAAATCCTCAACACTTTTTGAGCCACAAACCTCCAATTTATATATCAATTAACTAAAAACTAAAATTTAATGTTTTTTAAAACATAATATGTTAAATATATATATTTATATTTATAAGTAAATTAATTATTAATGTATTAAATGTAATTTGATAAATAATCTATTAAAAATTAACATTTTTATACCAATGTTCTGGGTAAACATTGGAATATGAATTTTTAATTTTTTCCAACTATACCAACGGTTTTGGATAAACAGTTGGCATATGAAAATTAAATTGAGGCTATACCAATGAATTTAGACATGTCGTTGGTATATCGATCACATATACCAACAGTTTATGTAAAAATGTTTGTAAATGTTCATTTTATTGATGTTAAAATAGTTGGTTTTAAAAAAAAATTGGTATGGGTACATTTTATGGTACTTATACCAATTGTTTGGAAAAACAATTGGTATAGGTTTAGTTTCTCATAGTGAATAGTGTGGTTGAGAGATGTGGAAGACACAGTACAAGGCTCAATATCCAAAGGTAACCAAAACTAATAGGCTACCAACCCAACTCTCTCTAGAATCTCAAACGGATCAACATTTCCTAGTTAAAGCTTACATTCATTCCTTATTCTACTATGTACCAGGCTCAGTGAGACACATAAAAATACCCAATCCCTAACCTTAGACTCTAGAGGCTATCTGTAACAATCGGTGTAAGGTTTTTATCAAGAATTTTAAGAATCCATCCACTTATGAATCAACTAGACCTTCTCAAAAGTCTCCTACAAGATATGGTGTCCCAATAAAGCTGCATCGCCTACCTTTAACCATCACAAGGGTGATCGACATGGCCTTCCATACAAAAATCCATAAGGTTCCATCTTTATTGTTGCATGATTACTCTTATTGGAATAAAACAAAAATAAGTGAATATGCTTCTCCCAGGACCCCCAAAAATCTAGGACTATTCTTCTAGCATGTCCTCATGCACCTGTATTGTACTCTCTAAATATCAATCATTATGAGGGTGGTGTGTTTTTGTTAAAAGTAATTTTGTACCCAGTTCCCTCTATAAACTCTTCTAGAAATGAGATGTAAAGTGGGAATACCTATATAATATGATTGTTCATGGGAACCCGTGATGTTTTACAAACTCGATGATATAAAACCTCCCAAAATCATTAAAATATATGGTATCTATGATCGGCAAAAAATAAGAAGCAGTTGTGAGCCTATTAATAACAACCCATAGATAATTATGTCCTTGAAGAGACCTTGGTAAACTTTTCCTAAAATCCATCATGAAATCAACACACTTCATGTATGTAATAGGTAACTATTTTAAATGTCTATCTAATCTCTCATGTTTTTCATTCACCTACCAATAAGTGGAACACCTCTAAAAAAACTAGAAAACTCACATTTTGTACCCAACCACTAGTACTGACTGTGTAATTCACAGTGTATCTTGCTGACCACAAGATGCATTGACCAAGATGTGGCATGAAAATCCCACACCATCTCTTAATGTATGTCCACTATAGCCCAAGTGTGACCATGGATATAGTGGCTCTCATCTTCTCCTACGGTCCAACCAGGAGGTGGATCCTCACATGTCACACTCTCGCATAGGACAAGTCTCTCTAAATATGATATATGTATCATCCCCAATCTATCTAGTATGGTGTAGGTCATAGATAAGGATGAATTATAAGTACACCCTTGACCTTCATGTTGTTGGGTCGGAAGAAACACGGGGAAAAGATGGCAAGAGGGGGGGTGAATTGCCTTTTAAAAAATTGATTAACAAATTAAAATCAAAGTTAAAAATGCAGCGGAAAGTAAAGAGGCAAGACACACAAAATTGATAACGGAGTTCGGCCAAAACCCGGCCTACGTCTCCGCTCCCAACTCAACCGTTGAGAGATTCCTACCGCTTGCTTTTCAATGGTTTTAGCAAGAAACCCACTAGGCTTTGAGGTAGCACTAGGACCTATTACAGCTTGCTTTTAATGGTTAAGCAAGAACCCACTTGCTTTCAATGGAATAGCAAGAACCCACTAGCCTTTTTAACGGGTGAAGGCTAGCTCACCGAAAACTCAATCCTTTTACAAGGTAAGGCTTGAAGAAACCTCTTCACACCTTAGTGGTGGTGTGAGAACCCAAAGAAAGAGGGATGAGAAAAGGGTTGGGGTTTGTAGGCACAAACCCAAATTTAAAGCTCAAAATAAATATACAATAAAAACCGTATTTTGAGAAGCCTTGGGCGCCTTTGATTGGATGGAGATGTTGAAGGCCGCTTCCAAGATTCTTTGGAGGTGCTCTTGGATGTGGAATTGGATTGGAGCACGTTGGGTTCCCTTGAGGAAGTCCGCCGGAGGTACGCCAAATGATCAACAATGTGTCCGGTGGCTTGGGTTAAGTTCCGGGGCTTCCTAGGCCTTTATTTATAGGCTAGGAACCTTCAAGTATCCGTTGGAGGGCTTTGGAGCCGTTGGAAAAGGCTTCGGAGCCGTTGGAGCCCAAAAGAGGGTTGACTGGTCAAAGCCAACGGCTAGTTTGACTGGGCTACCGGCTGGCCGGTACAGCTCCACCGGCTGGCCGGTGCCTTGGAAGAGAAGAAGAGTCTTGGTCCAGGCTCCACCGGTCGACCGGTGAGGAGCCACCGGCTGGCCGGTGGCAAGACAGTAGCAAACACTATTTGGGCTGGGTGCCACAGGTCGACCGGTGACAGAGCCACCGGTCGACCGGTGGAACCTGGCAGTGGGCAATGCCTCTGCCAGTTCCACCGGCTGGCCGGTGCTATCACACCGGTTGGCCGGTGGACTGAATTTCAGTCCATTTGATGTCCATTCTTGGGCCAACTTCTTGGCAACCTTGTGCCTTTCAATCAAAAACACTTCAAACAATGTTAGATAAACATGAAAGTGATTGTGATCATGAAAATTAAACCACGAGGGGATACGAGAGGTACAACAATCTCCCCCTATTTTGATGATCACAATCACCGAAACAATCAAAGTAAAATAATGAAATTGAGAGGAAATGCTAAGCATGATGAAAAGGATTCTCCCCCAATCAATCAAGAAATTTCTCCCCCTTTGTGATTATCAAAATAGAATGGGGCATAAAACTTGATTGAGGGAGGTTTGAAAAACAAGATTTTAAATCAATTGAAAATGATATCAATTGTTGAAAATTTTGAAAATTTTGAAATGAAAATTGAATAACAGTTTGAATTGAAAGTTTTGAATCAAAAACCAATTGAATTTTGAAATTTGAAACCAAGTGTTGAAATTGAAAGTTTGAATTCACAAAAAGGCCTAACTCCCCCTAAATAAAAACAATGAATCACCGGGGAGAGGGATTTTGAGAAGAAATGATTTTAGGCCCGGAGAGACTCGCTAAGAGGGATTTTTCAATCCACACTTGTCTCATGGCGGGTCTTCTCCTATAGAATTCGTCATTAAAGAAAATACTTTTGGGGCGGCCATACCGGGCATTTTTGCAATTGCACTCATAGATTAAGTGCCCGGGTTTTTTACAATAATTGCAGAATTTAAAACTAGAGCTCCCCCTTACAAAAACAGTGGGTGCTTGGGAGGAGGAAGCTATATTGGTATATCCTAGCCCTTGGGTGGTTCTAGATATACGTTGGGAACCAAGCAAATTGTTCAAATTTTGTTCACATTGGGTGAACTTGGCTAGTGTCTCCCTTAGGTCTTTGATGGTTGATTCCAAAGAATCAACATTTGGGAAATTTTGGATTTTGAGGGACATCTCCTCCTTCTCTTTGAGAAGTTGTTCTTTTTCGGAGGAGAGTTTTTTGAAAGACTTTTTTAAAGCAACAAATTTTGAAGACAGTTCATGAAAACCTTTTTCTAATTGATCTCTAGCATGTGAGAGTTCTTCATATGACAAATGATTTAAAGAATTGGAATTTGAAGAACATGAGGAGGAAGAGGAGGAAGAGGAGGAAGAAGATACCTCATGATTTGCCATTAGGCATTTTTTACCTTGGTCGCTTGAGGAGAAGGAGGAGAATGAAGAGGTGGAGCTATCACTCCATGTTGCCTTTGAAGCCTTCTTCTTCTCCTTTTTCTTGGCCCTTTTCATGTGAAGTGGGCAAGCGGGCACGGATTTTTCATCGGGTTCTTGCTTGTTGTCGGGTTCTTGCTTTTGAGCCTTCTTAGTGCCTTCATGGGTAAGTTCTAAAAGCTTCCAAATATCATGAGAAGATGTGCAAGAAGAAATACAATCAAAAACATTTCTATCTAACCCACAATGTAGAGCATTCATGGCTTTTCCATCAAGCTCGAAGTTTGCAATGTCTATGGGGGTCCATTGAGATTCATCTTTACAAGAGAGAGTATAACCATGCATGACAATTTTAAAAATAGGATATCCAATACTTTTAAGAAATGTGGTCATGCGGGTTTTCCAAAAACTATAATCGGCTCCATCAAATAATGGAGCACGATCCAAAGAATGTCCTTCGGGGGATTGAGAGGAAGAAGCGGTAGAAGCCATCAAAAAGAAAATAGGATCTTTAATTTGAAACCGGTTAAGGAATTATTCAAATACGTCCTCTGATACCAAATGTTGGGTCGGAAGAAACACGGGGAAAAGATGGCAAGAGGGGGGGTGAATTGCCTTTTAAAAAATTGATTAACAAATTAAAATCAAAGTTAAAAATGCAGCGGAAAGTAAAGAGGCAAGACACACAAAATTGATAACGGAGTTCGGCCAAAACCCGGCCTACGTCTCCGCTCCCAACTCAACCGTTGAGAGATTCCTACCGCTTGCTTTTCAATGGTTTTAGCAAGAAACCCACTAGGCTTTGAGGTAGCACTAGGACCTATTACAGCTTGCTTTTAATGGTTAAGCAAGAACCCACTTGCTTTCAATGGAATAGCAAGAACCCACTAGCCTTTTTAACGGGTGAAGGCTAGCTCACCGAAAACTCAAGCCTTTTACAAGGTAAGGCTTGAAGAAACCTCTTCACACCTTAGTGGTGGTGTGAGAACCCAAAGAAAGAGGGATGAGAAAAGGGTTGGGGTTTGTAGGCACAAACCCAAATTTAAAGCTCAAAATAAATATACAATAAAAACCGTATTTTGAGAAGCCTTGGGCGCATTTGATTGGATGGAGATGTTGAAGGCCGCTTCCAAGCTTCTTTGGAGGTGCTCTTGGATGTGGAATTGGATTGGAGCACGTTGGGTTCCCTTGAGGAAGTCCGCCGGAGGTACGCCAAATGATCAACAATGTGTCCGGTGGCTTGGGTTAAGTTCCGGGGCTTCCTAGGCCTTTATTTATAGGCTAGGAACCTTCAAGTATCCGTTGGAGGGCTTTGGAGCCGTTGGAAAAGGCTTTGGAGCCGTTGGAGCCCAAAAGAGGGTTGACTGGTCAAAGCCAACGGCTAGTTTGACTGGGCTACCGGCTGGCCGGTACAGCTCCACCGGCTGGCCGGTGCCTTGGAAGAGAAGAAGAGTCTTGGTCCAGGCTCCACCGGTCGACCGGTGAGGAGCCACCGGCTGGCCGGTGGCAAGACAGTAGCAAACACTATTTGGGCTGGGTGCCACAGGTCGACCGGTGACAGAGCCACCGGTCAACCGGTGGAACCTGGCAGTGGGAAATGCCTCTGCCAGTTCCACCGGCTGGCCGGTGCTATCACACCGGTTGGCCGGTGGACTGAATTTCAGTCCATTTGATGTCCATTCTTGGGCCAACTTCTTGGCAACCTTGTGCCTTTCAATCAAAAACACTTCAAACAATGTTAGATAAACATGAAAGTGATTGTGATCATGAAAATTAAACCACGAGGGGATACGAGAGGTACAACAATTCCACCGGTCGACCGGTAGAGCCTGGATCAAGACTCTTCTTCTCTACCAAGGCACCGGCCAGCCGGTGGAGCTGTACCGGTCAGCCGGTGGCCTCTGGACAAGAATCCTATGCCTTTTTGCACACACCGGCCAGCCGGTGGGACTGTACCGGCCAGCCGGTGGAGCCAGTCAAACTAGCCGTTGCAGTTTGACCAGGCTGGCCCACTTGGCTCCCAACGGCTCTTTAAGCCTCTCCAACGGCTCCGAAGCCTCCCCAAGGGTTCCATGCCTATAAATAAAGGCCAAGGAAGCCCCGGACACCTACCGGAACTATACGGAAGCCCACGGACACGTTGTTCATCATTTGGCGTACCTCCGGCGACTTCCTTCAAAGGAACCTCAATAGCTCCAACAACTTCCACATCCAAGGAGCTCCACTCAAGAAGCTTGGGAGTGCACGTCTTGAACTCCATTCAACCTTTGGCGCCCAAGTCTTACCAATCACGGTTTTTCTTGTATATTTTATTTTGAGCTTAAAATTGGGTTTGTGCTTACAAACCCCAAACTTTTCTCATCCCCTCTTTCTTTGGGTTCTCACACCACCACTAAGGTGTGAAGAGGTTTCTTCAAGCCTTTCCTTTTAAAAGGCTTGTGTTTCGGTGAGCTAGCCTTCACCCGTTAAAAAGGCTAGTGGGTTCTTGCTAAACCATTAAAAGCAAGTGGGTTCTTGCTAAACCACTAAAAGCAAGCTGTAATAGGTCCTAGTGCTACCTCAAAGCCTAGTGGGTTTCTTTCTAAAACCATTGAAAAGCAAGCGGTAGGAATCTCTCAACGGTTGAGTTGGGAGCGGAGATGTAGGCCGGGTTTTGGCCGAACTCCGTTAACATTTTCTTGTGTGATTGCCTTCCTTTATTTCCGCTGCATCTTTACTTTGATTTTAAAATTGTTAATCTTTTTTTTAAAGGCAATTCACCCCCCCTCTTGCCATCACTCCCTTGTTTTCTCCGACCCAACACATGTACCACAAAGTGAATGTTAGATAAAAATATCCATAATCTACACTCGCTACTGGCATGTTGAACTGTATTTATCTAACTCCTCATTCTCATGCATCGGCCACTACACTACCTTTATTAGGCATGTAGGTAAGATCAAATTCAAAAGACTATGGATATTCAATGTACCTTCTCTATCTAATATTAAGATAATGCTGTGTAAAAATGTACTTGGGGATTTTTTAGTCCATGTACACCATAAAATGATCTCCTAGTAAATTTTGTCACCAATAGTGAAAAACATGAATGATTACAGCGAACTCAAGATCATGCTTTGGGTAATTCCTCTCATGTGGACACAAGTGCTGGTCTATGTATTCCATGATTCCATCCACATACATTATCACTTATCCAAGATTGATAACTGGTGTGTAACAATAGAAAGTGTAGCTTCTGTCCTACTCTGGTAGTATCAAGAATGGTGTTGCAATAAATCTTCATTTTAGCTTCTGAAAAGCCATATCATATGTATTTGACCATATAAAAATCACACATTTCTCAGTCCAACCCATAAATGGAGTTACTAAGAATGATGAGTCTTCTATGAAATACCTATAATATTCATCCCACCCCGAGAAACATGGTATGTAAAATATGTTCTAGGGATTCTCCCATGAAACTACTGCTCTCACCTTCTTTGGGTCTACTTATATTCATGCATCTCAGACAATGTGTCTAAGAAAGTGAATCTGATCCATCCAAATGTGGCACATTTTGATATTAGAATATAACTGATGCTCTCTTAGTGTATCCAAAATTCTCTCAATATGTTTGGAATGGTTGTATTGATTATGATAATAAACCAAGATATCATCCGTGAACACCACTAAAAACAATTCAAGATAAAGTTGGAACCCTCATTACATCAATTCCATGATGAATTTTGGTCTGTTTGTCAGAACGAATGACATAACACTATATTCATATAGAGAATACCTACAATGAAAAACAATATGAGGTATGTCTGTAGTTAGAACACATACATGGTGATATCGATACCTGAAATTAGTTTTCGATAACACCTAAGCTCCTCGAAACTAATAATATAGGTTATCTATATATGGTATGGGATACTAGTTCTTAACCCTCAACTAGTTTAGTTTATGATATTCCACACTTAGCCTAAGGGTACCATCCACCTCTTTCAGAAAAAGGAATCGCAAACCCCATGGAGAATTATTGGGTTGAATAAATTCATATTCAACAAATTTATCATGCTACCTACAAAGCTCCAAAAACATATATGTAGCCATCCTATATGGTGTAATGGATACTGGTGTAGCTTTTTGACCTAGCTCGACTGAGTACTCAACCTCTTTCTTTGGAGGAAAACCAAGAATTTCATATGGGAAAACAACCCTAAAATGCTCAACTACAAGAGGAATGTCTTCTCGATGATCTCCTTGATCATCCAAAAACAAATTTCTGATCTAGGATGTCATCCCCCCCAATCCTATGATGTTTGGGGAAATCTTGGATTTCCTATAAATCACATTTAATCTTGTCAGTATAAACTGAACCCACTGGTGATGTGAAATTCCACCTCTAGTGTTATAAGTCAACATAAGATCAATAAAATACTAGCCAATACATCCCAAGTATGAGGTCAAACTGGGTCATCACAAGGACATAAAGACCCCAAATGAAGTGACACATACCAACGTCAAGGGGGAACACCGTACATTAGCCTGCCTCTTCCATTTTGAACCCTAATGGAGTGTCTATCATTATTATTCTATCTAAAGATAATTTATTAAGCCCAATTAATTATACCATATGTGCAGATATAACAACTATGTGATGCACCTATATCAAAAAGTGAAGATGCAATAATAGAGACTACTAAGATTGTACCTCTCACCATAGATGATCTACCACATTTTTCCTTTGGGGTAGGCTATAATGAATATATCTGGCATAAACCACAACCCTATGATAAAGATTGAATATAGATAGTGTGCCCACTCTGATGTCTCGATGTAACTGGTTCCTAGATTCCTTGGCCAAGACCACCAATTGCTCATCCTAATCGACCAGAACTATTTCAGATCCCTTAAAAACATAAGTCTAGGAAACATTGCTCATAGACCTTGTGTCCTAGCTGACTCCCTACCGCTCACTACGGGATGAATGGTCCTAAAAAAATGTTTCACATGGCCCATCATGCTGTAATTGTTTATGTAACACCCCGAGATTTTATGAAAAATATTCTTTTTAATTTCACTAATGTCTTGTGTTGTACGCTACACCAAAAGGAGCTTGCACAACACGCATCCTTGATTTGCCTTGCATTACACGCAATCACGACCTTCCTCGATAGCGTGTGTAGTACGCAATAACAAGTTTCACTAAACAACAATATGCTATTAAAATATTATTAAAACTAGGTGTTATGAATAGTAATAACCACCTTTTGAAATTTTGTAATTTTATTTTTCAAAATGGAATTCATTTTTGGATTCGTAATATCGAAATTATCTTAGGGTGAAATTTTGGTGATTTTCGGATAACTTTCATATTTTGATGAATAGTGAAAATTACTAAATTTTAATTAAAAACAACTTTTTCAATCGAAATAATTAATAGTGATAAATTATTAATTTGAGTGGTTTTAAAGTATATTTAGAATATATTTTTACAATTTAATACAATGTTGGTCATTGGATGTAATTTCACATTTAAACCAGACATAAACAAATGTCAATCTTTTGATAGTTATTATCTCTTAAGAACACGCTATTTGTTTTGACGATGGGAATTAATTTTTAAATTAATTAATGCAACTGATATGTTTTTAATTTGGTAAAATAGAAATCATTTTTGATTTCATAATATCAAATATAGCTTAGGCCTAATTTTTGGTATTTTTCTGAAAACTTTCAATTTTTGATGAATAGTGAAACCACTAAGTGGTAGTTAAAAAAACTGAATTTTTCATAAAACTTAATTTTACCGCTTCTGTGAGTGGAATTTCAAAAATCCGAGAGACACGGTTGATTTCAGTAAGTAAAATGTGGTTCAATGAGATGAAAATAATTTTTGGTGAATAGTAACTTTTTACTTTTATTTACCACGGTTAAAAGTAAATAGGGTAATTAAGGGTAGAAATGATATTATTATTACCCTAACACATGTCCTAATTCTATTGGACAAGTTTAATTCGACCAAAAACAAACTTAGAAATAAAATATGACTATTTAGGCCCACTTGGATTAGATTAGGACATTTGTTATTAATTTATTTAAAGAAGGGTTAAAAGAGATAAAATCAATGTTTATTTACTAAAACATTTTTAAAATAGGGTTATACATAAGATAAATTCGATTGTAAATATTAATTAGAAATCTAAAAATATTTCCTACATAATGGTATTTTATTTGTAATTTTTAGACATCAAATAATTTATTTTATTTATGACACAAATATGATGCAGTAATTATCTTATTAATGAAATATTGAACTAATTGATGTTATAAATATCAAAATAAATGTAATTTAAGACTTTTTATGAATTACACTAATTTAATAGGTCAATATGAAATGTTATTATTGATTTAATTAACTTTTTTAGAACTTTGAATTCTGTTATAATTTTCACAAAAATCAATTACTAAATAGTGTCAAAATTGACATAAAATAGTTTTTAAAACAAATATTATATTATTAATTGTTATTTTATTCCTAAAAATCTATGGTTCGGCCAAATTACTTAGCTAAGGTTATATATATTAATAATAAACAATTTGGGGTTCTTTTGGCTTCTTATAGTAAGTTTATTAACCTTATAGTATAAGAACACAAGAAGACACAGTAAAAGTAAAATTATTTAACTTAATATTAAATCTAAATGGTAAGATTAAAATAGGAACCTAAACTTGTCTAAATTCTATTGTATGAGAGGATTTCGACCCATCCCCACCTTAGAATCTAAATAAATCAATTTGGAGCTATTTAAAACCGAACATGACTTTATAATAAAATAATATTTTTAGTTATTCCAAAGGTGCCCCTCTCCTCCCTTATAAAAGGGCACCTCCTCCCTCTCTTCCTCACACAACTTTGAGCCTTCAAGATCGGCCATCCCATGTCAAATTCTCCTCTCCACTTCCCTATCAACATCCTAGAGGTTCTGGTCTTCCTCAAAGACCAATTTTGGTACCCTAAGAGGAGGTCTCAAAGAGGCGCTTCAAAGAAGAGGTAATTTCTGTTACCAATTCTTTCACCTTTATTTCTTCTTCCACTTCTTCTTCTAAGGTTGTTTCATTATGAAGTAATAACATCAGTATCACTCATATACTGATATGTTATTATAAATATGAAACAACTCTAATTAACCTTCTATCGATCCTACGGAAAAAGAAAATCATCGCGCGTGCGTACGTACGGAATACCGTCTCCACATCGTGGTGTAATCTACTTTTCCACCAACACCTTACATGGATGGGTATTATGGTGTAAAAAATAACTATACATAGTTATTATAACATAATAATGATTCTGATATATTTTATCATCCACTCCAATTCAATTCAATAATTATGGAAATGATATCATCGCTCGTGCGTACGTACGGACTACCGTCTCCACGACGCGATGAGATTCATTCTCCATGTTAACCATTTAAGAATGATTATAAAGTATATATATAAGCAATAATAATGAAATATATGACATTATAAAGCTACTGGATTTATGTGTATATATCTGTATGTCATCTACTTAATTCCATTCAACTAAATAAGGAAACGAAAACAGCGTTCATGCGTCCGAACGGTCTACCGTCTCCATGAACAGTGTATTTATTTCCATTTACTGATTTATTATATATATGTATATTCTGAATATATATATATATAAATCATGTTTTATATTCTGGAATTATGTAATCATGATCTAAGTAATCATATGAATAATTACAAGTCAAAACACGGACGACAAATGAAACAATTTTACCCAAAACGCTCTTTAACATGGAATTTACAAAAGAACGGGTAATATAAAGTCATAAGTGAACCATATATGATATCATAACAATGAATATGATTCTGGAATAAGTCAATAACATTATTTAAATCATTATACAGGAGGTTCGGACACTTACAAAGCAAGTCGGACCTAAGGTAAGGGAAATATCACAATCTCATTTTTATCCGAGATTGTTTATACTTTGGTATTTAATGGGGTGTATTTTATCATCCACATCCATGTTTCCTCAATATTTAATATTGTTTCCATCCACCTAAAATTATTTAAAACCTATTTTACCCTTTGGTGAGTTTTTAGTAAAAGATATGAAACGAATCTTTTATCATTTTTGGTACGAGGTACTTTTTGACTTTTCCGACAAAAGTATGAGAAGAAAGTTTTTTTAACTTATACGACATGAATGGATTTTTAAAACATTATTTCCAAGAAGCTTCCTTTACAAGTTTTCAGGTTTATTTTTAATCAAATTCTTTTAGTTTAAAATTTTATGACATGTTAAGAAAGGAAAAGTGTTTTTGAAGTAGAAAGGATATTTTCCTCAAGAATGAAGTTCAAGTGTTTTATCAAAATTATTTTCCATATAAGATAATAAAGGGTTCTGTTTTTATCCCTATTATTACATTGATTTGATTATGTTGTGATGGAATTATTTTTATGAATTCCTTTATCGTATATGAATTGTTTTATGATGTCATGATGTTTAAGATTCCCATTTTTATTACATGGGTTATGCTATGATGTATGGTTTATGATTTTGTGGCACACATAAGAATGGTATAATTATGAGATGGGTGGGACCTATATCTCCCTCCAATTCATTGGGTAAAGATTTTATATCTCATGAGATAGACATGGCTGGAATGGTAGGTTATACCGGTTCAGTGAAAGAGGACTGAAACGAGGGTGACTCGGTTCAGAAAGGGACTTTTTCCACTAAGATAGTCTTGGCAATGAGTCTTGACTAACAAGAAATGATTCTCTATGATTATGTGTGTATGCCACAAATTTTCATGTTTTAAGTTATGATTATTGTGATTACATTTCACTACCATGATTTATCCCATGTTATGAAATTATGATCTCTTTTGCAGGTTAAGATTTCCAAAAGTTATGTGCTTGTGTATACGATGTGATTGATATTTCTTTTGTTTACCCTTACTGAGCATTTGAGCTCACCCTTTTATGTTTACTTTTCCCCAAGATATAAAGAAAGGATTTAGGTATAAAAAAAATAGGAAGATCTTTATGGGAGATGTTGAAGATCTTTCACCAGGATTAGAAGATTATATTCCGAGTTTCCAAAGACACTAAACTATTACAATCCTTGTGTGTGTGTTTTTGTTATGTACTAAGTATTCCGCAAATGTAATGTAATGTCAATGTATGTCAAGTTTCGGGTCTTTATAGTTGGTATCAGTGGAAAGGTTTAGTCAACCTTTGGAAACTAGGATGCGAAAACGTTAGTGAGATCCCTAGAGATATTTCTAAGGTATGTCTAGGGATGTCCATAAGGTTAATTATATATATAGGTTATAGTACTAGAATTACGCTAACGATCATAGAATTAAACCTAATATGTTAGATATTGATGGTACTCCCCCTTTATTATGTTGTTTTCCCTAGCATGATTTTTTCCTCTCACACAATTCTTTTTGGGTTTTAGACGATGGCTGGAACCCGAAGGAACTGTGTTGATCAATGCAATGGACAATGCAATGATTGCCCTCCTGAACAAACAAATGTTATGGGAGATGGAGTGCAAAATCTTATTGCTATACTTACACAAGCTATGAATCATTCTGGACTTCCAAATGAGCAGAGAAGGGAACAATATTCTATTGAGTCCTTCATGAGGAAACGTCCACCTTCTTTCAGTGGGTCTTCCAATCCACTTGTTGCTGAACAATGGATCAACACCACTGAAAAGATATTTTCAGTTCCTCACTGTTCTGAGCATGATAAAGTCATCTTAGCAATATATCGTTTGGAAGGTGAAGCTGATCAATGGTGGAATCTTATCAAGAATACAAGGCCAAGAGATGAAATTGAGTCTATGGAATTGGACGAGTTCAAGAACTTGTTTTTCAGTAAGTACTTCCCTCGTATTCTTCGAACAAAGATGGAAAAGGAGTTTCTTGAGCTGAAGCAGAAGGATGATGAATCTGTTGGTATATACGAAGCGAATTTTACAAGACTTGCAAGGTATGCATCTGGCATTATCATCCAACCTGAAAGTAAAGTTGATCGATTTTTCAGTGGCTTAAAACCAAGTCTTCGAAGGGAATTAGCTATAAGAGACTTCAGTAGCTATGAAGAAATTGTGCGTTGTGCTATAAAGTTAGAAATGGATGTTGGTGTTACATATCCATCTCATGGTTTTGAAAAGAAACGAAAGATGGAGTTCAAGGAGAAATCTCAGAATAATGGTGAAAAGAAGATGAATGTTTCCTTATGCACAAAGTGTGGAAAGAAGCATGGTGGAGATTGTATTCAAGGGACTAGAAAATGTTTTAAGTGTGGAGAAGAAGGTCATCGAGCAGTTGAGTGTCGAAGTAATGGAAAAAGGGTTTCTAATGATGTGAACAAAGAAAACACTGCAGAGAACGCACCACCAACACTTCAATGCTTCAAGTGCAAGGAAATGGGGCATTATGCTAATAAATGCCCTAATCCAAGGGTTAGTGATGATCGACATGAGCAACCGCTTAAGGAAAAGGACAAAGGGAAGTCACATGCGATCACTATTGGCGATGTTGAATATGACAACGATGTGGTGGAATGATTAAGTGTTTATGTAATGGGATTCCAAAATAATGTTGTATCATGGAGTATTGGAATATTTATGTATTGGTCTAATGTGGTATTCATAGTGATTGAGATATTTTTGGAAATAAGATGATATGCGCATAATGAAGGGAAAACGAAAAAATGAAATGTTTAACAGTATTCATGAGCTCATGATTGATATAAGGCCTAAGTGATATCATGGTTTGAGTATATAGAATTTTTAGGATTTTGGTATGTGGAAAGTGTTAACTTTTAACTGCATTCATTTTTTCACTAAGGTTCAATGGGTATTCATTCTTCAAGAGAATACATGATTAAGGTATTCACATGTTTGTAATTTGACCAGCAAGATATATCTTATGATATATGGGGGATAAATGATGGCATTCACGTGATTGTTCTGTGACATTTCAAGTAACCATTTTCTTTATACTATGAGCTTGGATCGAAGTATTTTAGATAAGCTTAGAATGTATTATGTTGGACATAAGTTAGGATAAAATGTTTTTCGATATTATTGATGGGATGTTATAGTAATATAGCTGTGGGAATCGAACCCACAGCCGAAGTGCGACTAGCCTTTATCGCCTACCACTGGCCTACAGGAAGTCCCTGTTTATTAGAAACTAGTTTTATTATATTATGCAGTATGATATATGAAGTATAAGTCCATTTTAGGAACCATATATGATTAATCTCACTATAGAATGACTTATGTATATTTAATAACTTTTGCTAACCTTTTGTTTGAGACAGATGGAATGAACCGTCATTCTATCACAAGATCTGCTAACACTTCACGAATAACAAATTCAACTTCATTTATTTAAGAGATGAAGTGGAAATTGTTCAAGGCACGAACAATAGTGAGATTGTACCAAAATAAAGTAAGTATTTATTCTAATTCAAATTCTTCAACTTTAGGGAAACGATCTTGAAAACCAAAAATGTTGTCCTAGTACTCTTATATCTGATTAATCGGATGGTACCTTAGATCGTCACAAATTTATGGATTTGTGATTGTTGGCTTTTCCATAGCCATGTTCTCTACCACTCTCCATCAGAACAAGATGGTTATATTTTTATTCCATATCCATTTTTTCACCTATGTGGAAACCCAGTGATTAGTTTATTTGGGTAACCATTACATTTCATACTTTATTTTTTAAAGATTGGTTTTGGTATTCCTTTTTACGATGTGGGTTTCTATTAAAGAAACTTTCTAATAGTAAACCATTTATAACCCCGACGAATTTCGAGGGCAAAATTCATTTTAAGGGGGGGTAGAATTTAACACCCCGAGATTTTATGAAAAATATTCATTTTAATTTCACTAATGTCTTGTGTTGTACGCTTCACCAAAAGGAGCTTGCACAACACACATCCTTGATTTTCCTTGCATTACACGCAATCAAGACCTTCCTCGATAGCGTGTGTAGTACGCAATAACGAGTTTCACTAAACAACAATATGCTATTAACATATTATTAAAACTAGCCGTTATGAATAGTAATAACCACCTTTTGAAATTTTGTAATTTTATTTTTCAAAATGGAATTCATTTTTGGATTCGTAATATCGAAATTAGCTTAGGGTGAAATTTTGGTGATTTTTGGATAACTTTCATATTTTGATGAATAGTGAAAATTACTAAATTTTAATTAAAAACAACATTTTCAATCGAAATAATTAATAGTGATAAATTATTAATTTGAGTGGTTTTAAAGTATATTTAGAATATATTTTTACAATTTAATACAATGTTGGTCATTGGATGTAATTTCACATTTAAACCAGACATAAACAAATGTCAATCTTTTGATAGTTATTATCTCTTAAGAACACGCTATTTGTTTTGACGACGGGAATTAATTTTTAAATTAATTAATGCAACTGATATGTTTTTAATTTGGTAAAATAGAAATCATTTTTGAGTTCATAATATCAAATATAGCTTTGGCCTAATTTTTGGTATTTTTCTGAAAACTTTCAATTTTTGATGAATAGTGAAACCACTAAGTGGTAGTTAAAAAAACTGAATTTTTCATAAAACTTAATTTTACCACTTATGTGAGTGGAATTTCAAAAATCCGAAAGACACGATTGATTTCAATAAGTAAAATGTGGTTCAATGAGATGAAAATAATTTTTGGTGAATAGTAACTTTTTACTTTTATTTACCACGGTTAAAAGTAAATAGGGTAATTAAGGGTAGAAATGATATTATTATTACCCTAACACATGTCCTAATTCTATTGGACAAGTTTAATTCGACCAAAAACAAACTTATAAATAAAATATGACCATTTAGGCCCACTTGGATTAGATTAGGACATTTATTATTAATTTATTTAAAGAAGGGTTAAAAGAGTTAAAATCAATGTTTATTTACTAAAACATTTTTAAAATAGGGTTATACATAAGATAAATTCGATTGTAAATATTAATTAGAAATCTAAAAAGATTTCCTACATAATGGTATTTTATTTGTAATTTTTAGACATCAAATAATTTAATTTATTTATGACACAAATATGATGCAGTAATTATCTTATTAATGAAATATTGAACTAATTGATGTTATAAATACCAAAATAAATGTAATTTAAGACTTTTTATGAATTACACTAATCTAATAGGTCAATATGACATGTTATTATTGATTTAATTAACTTTTTTAGAACTTGGCATTCTGTTATGATTTTCACAAAAATCAATTACTAAATAGTGTCAAAAATGACATAAAATAGTTTTTAAAACAAATATTATATTATTAATTTTTATTTTATTCCTAAAAATCTAAGGTTCGTCCAAATGACTTAGATAAGGTTATATATATTAATAATAAACAATTTGGGGTTCGTTTGTCTTCTTATAGTATGTTTATTAACCTTATAGTATAAGAACACAAGAAGACACGGTAAAAGTAAAATTATTTAACTTAATGTTAAATCTAAATGGTAAGATTAAAATAGGAACCTAAACTTGTCTAAATTATATTGGATGAGAGGATTTCGACCCATCCCCACCTTATCATCGAAATAAATCAATTTTGAGCTATTTAAAACCGAACTTGACTTTATAATAAAATAATATTTTTTGTTATTCCAAAGGTGCCCCTCTCCTCCCTTATAAAAGGGCACCTCCTCCATCTCTTCCTCACACAACATTGAGCCCTCAAGCTCGGCCAAACCCTGTAAAATTCTCCCATCCACTTCCCTAGAAACATCCTAGAGGTTATGGTCTTCCTCAAAGACCAATTTTGGTACCATAAGAGGAGGTCTCAAAGAGGCGCTTCAAAGAAGAGGTAATTTCCGTTACCAATTCTTTCACCTTTATTTCTTCTTCCACTTATTCTTATAAGGTTGTTTCATTATGAAGTAATAACATCAGTATCACTAATATAATGACATGTTATTATAAATATGAAACAACTCTAATTAACCTTCTATCCATCCTACGGAAAAAGGAAATCACCACGCGTGCGTACGTACGGAATACCGTCTCCACGTCGTGGTGTAATCTACTTTTCCACCAACACCTTACATGGATGGGTATTATGGTGTAAAAAATAAATATACATAGTTATTATAACATAATAATGATTCTGATATATTGTATCATCCACTCCAATTCAATTCAATAATTATGGAAATGATATCATCACTCGTGTGTCCGTACGGACTACCGTCTCCACGACGCGATGAGATTCATTCTCCATGTTAACCATTTAAGAATGATTATAAAGTATATATATAAGCAATAATAACGAAATATATGACATTATAAAGATACTGGATTTATGTGTATATATATGTATGTCATCTACTTAATTCCATTCAACTCAATAAGGAAACGAAAACAGCGTTCATGCGTACGAACGGTCTACCGTCTCCATGAACGGTGTATTTCTTTCCATTTACTGATTTATTATATATATGTATATTCTGAATATATATATATAAATCATGTTTTATATTCTGGAATTAATTAATCATGATCTAAATAATCATATGAATAATTACAAGTCAAACCACGGACGACAAATGAAACAATTTTACCCAAAACGCTCTTTAACATGGAATTTACAAAAGAACGGGTAGTATAAAGTCATAAGTGAACCATATATGATATCATAACAATTAATATGATTCTTTAATAAGTCAATAACATTATTTAAATCATTATACAGGTGGTTCGGACACTTACAAAGCAAGTTAGACCTAGGGTAAGGGAAATATCACAATCTCATTTTTATCCGAGATTGTTTATACTTTGGTATTTACTGGGGTGTATTTTATCATCCACATACATGTTTCTTCAATATGTAATATTGTTTCCATCCACCTAAAATTATTTAAAACCTATTTTACCCTTTGGTGAGTTTTTAGTAAAAGATATGAAATGAATCTTTTGTCGTTTTTCGTACGAGGTACTTTTTGACTTTTTCGACAAAAGTACGAGAAGAATGTTTTTTAACTTATACGACATGAATGGATTTTTAAAACATTATTTCCAAGAAGCTTCCTTTACAAGTTTTCAAGTTTATTTTTAATCAACTTCTTTTAGTTTAAAATTTTATGACATGTTAAGAAAGGAAAAGTGTTTTTGAAGTAGAAATGATATTTTCCTCAAGAATGAAGTTCAAGTGTTTTATCAAAATTATTTTACATCTAAGATAATAAAGGGTTCGGTTTTTTTCCCTATTATTACATTTATTTGATTATGTTGTGATGGAATTATTTTTATGAATTCCTTTATCGTATATGAATTGTTTTATGATGTCATGATGTTTAAGATTCCCATTTTTATTACATGGGTTATGCTATGATGTATGGTTTATGATTTTGTGGCACACATAAGAATGGTATAATTATGAGATGGGTGGGACCTATATCTACCTCCAATGCATTGGGTAAAGATTTTATATCTCATGAGATAGAAATGGCTGGAATGGTAGGTTATACCGGTTCAGTGAAACAGGACTGAAAGGAGGGTGACTCGGTTCAGAAAGGGACTTTATACAATAAGATAGTCTTGGCAATGAGTCTTGACTAAAAAGAAATGATTATCTATGATTATGTGTGTATGCCACAAAGTTTCATGTTTTAAGTTATGATTATTTTGATTACATTTCACTACCATGATTTATCCCATGTTATGAAATTATGATCTCTTTTGCAGGTTAAGATTTCCAAAAGTTATGTGCTTGTGTATACGATGTGATTGATATTTCTTTTGTTTACCCTTACTGAGCATTTGAGCTCACCCTTTTATGTTTACTTTTCCCCAGGATATAAAGAAAGGTTTTAGGTATAAAAAAAAGAGGAAGATTTTTATGTGAGATGTTGAAGATCTTTCACCAGGATTAGAAGATTATATTCCGAGTTTCCAAATACTCTAAACTATTACGATCCTTGTGTGTGTGTTTTTGTTATGTACTAAGTATTCCGCAAATGTAATGTAATGTCAATGTACGTCAAGCTTCGGGTCTTTACAGTTGGTATCAGAGGAAAGGTTTTGTCAACCTTTGGAAACTAGGATGCGAAAATGTTAGTGAGATACCTAGAGATATTTCTAAGGTATGCCTAGGGATGTCCCTAAGGTTATGTATACATATAGGTTATAGTACTAGAATTACGCTAAAGATCATAGAATTAAACCTAAGATGTTAGATATTGAAGGTACTCCCCCTTTATTATATTGTTTTCCCAAGCATGATTTTTGCCTCTCACACTATTCTTTTTGGGTTTTAGATGATGGTTGGAACCCAAAGGAACCGTGTTGATCAATGCAATGGACAATGCAATGATTGCCCTCTTAAACAAACAAATGTTATGGGAGATGGAGTTCAAAATCTTATTGCTATACTTACACAATCTATGAATCATTCTGTACTTCCAAATGAGCAGAGAAGGGAACAATATTCTATTGAGTTCTTCATGAGGAAACATCCACCTTCTTTCAGTGGGTCTTCCAATCCACTTGTTGCTGAACAATGGATCAGCACCACTGAAAAGATATTTTCAGTTCTTCAATGTTCTGAGCATGATAAATTCATATTAGCAGTATATCGTTTGGAAGGTGAAGCTGATCAATGGTGGAATCTTATCAAGAATACGAGGCCAAGAGATGAAATTGAGTCTATGGAATTGGACAAGTTCAAGAACTTGTTTCTCAGTAAGTACTTCCCTCGTATTCTTCGAACAAAGATGGAAAAGGAGTTTCTTGAGCTGAAGCAGAAGGATGATGAATCTGTTGGTATATACGAAGAGAATTTTACAAGACTTGCAAGGTATGCATCTGGCATTATCATCCAACCTGAAAGTAAAGTTGATCGATTTTTCAGTGGCTTAAAACCAAGTCTTCGAAGGGAATTAGCTATAAGAGACATCAGTAGCTATGAAGAAATTGTGCGTTGTGCTATCAAGTTAGAAATGGATGTTGGTGTTACATATCCATCTCATGGTTTTGAAAAGAAACGAAAGATGGAGTTCAAGGAGAAATCTCAGAATAATGGTGAAAAGAAGATGAATGTTTCCTTATGCACAAAGTGTGGAAAGAAGCATGGTGGAGATTGTCTTCAAGGGACTAGAAAATATTTTAAGTGTGGAGAAGAAGGTCATCGAGCAGCTGAGTGTCGAAGTAATGGAAAAAGGGTTTCTAATGATGTGAACAAAGAAAACACTGCAGAGAACGCACCACCAACACTTCAATGCTTCAAGTGCAAGGAAATGGGGCATTATGCTAATAAATGCCCTAATCCAAGGGTTAGTGATGATCGACATGAGCAACCGCTTAAGGCAAAGGACAAAGGGAAGTCACATGCGATCACTATTGGCGATGTTGAATATGACAACGATGTGGTGGAATGATTAAGTGTTTATGTAATGGGATTCCAAAATAATGTTGTATCATGGAGTATTGGAATATTTATGTATTGGTCTAATGTGGTATTCATAGTGATTGAGATATTTTTTGAAATAAGATGATATGCGCATAATGAAGGGAAAACGAAAAAATGAAATGTTTAACAGTATTCATGAGCTCATGATTGATATAAGGCCTAAGTGATATCATGGTTTGAGTATATAGAATTTTTAGGATTTTGGTATGTGGAAAGTGTTAACTTTTAACTGCATTCATGTTTTCACTAAGGTTCAATGGGTATTCATTCTTCAAGAGAATACATGATTAAGGTATTCACATGTTTGTAATTTGACCAGCAAGATATATCTTATGATATATGGGGGATAAATGATGGCATTCACGTGATTGTTCTGTGACATTTCAAGTAACCATTTTCTTTATACTATGAGCTTGGATCGAAGTATTTTAGATAAGCTTAGAATGTATTATGTTGGACATAAGTTAGGATAAAATGTTTTTCGATATTATTGATGGGATGTTATAGTAATATAGCTGTGGGAATCGAACCCACAGCCGAAATGCGACTATCCTTTATCGCCTACCACTGGCCTACATGAAGTCCCTGTTTATTAGAAACTAGTTTTATTATATTATGCAGTATGATATATGAAGTATAAGTCCATTTTAGGAACCATATATGATTAATCTCACTATAGAATGACTTATGTATATTTAATAACTTTTGCTAACCTTTTGTTTGAGACCGATGGAATGAACCGTCATTCTATCACAAGATCTGCTAACACTTCACGAATAACAAATTCAACTTCATTTATTTAAGAGATGAAGTGGAAATTGTTCAAGGCACGGACAACAGTGAGATTGTACCAAAATAAAGTAAGTATTTATTCTAATTCAAATTCTTCAACTTTAGGGAAACGATCTTGAAAACCAAAAATGTTGTCCTAGTACTCTTATATCTGATTAATCGGATGGTACCTTAGATCGTCACAAATTTATGGATTTGTGATTGTTGGATTTTCCATAGCCATGTTCTCTACCACTCTCCATCAGAACAAGATGGTTAGATTTTTATTCCATATCCATTTTTTCACCTATGTGGAAACCCAGTGATTAGTTTATTTGGGTAACCATTACATTTCATACTTTATTTTTTAAATATTGGTTATGGTATTCCTTTTTACGATGTGGGTTTCTATTAAAGAAACTTTCTAATAGTAAACCATTTATAACCCCGACGAATTTCGAGGGAAAAATTCATTTTAAGGGGGGTAGAATTTAACACCCCGAGATTTTATGAAAAATATTCATTTTAATTTCACTAATGTCTTGTGTTGTACGCTTCACCAAAAGGAGCTTTCACAACACACATCCTTGATTTGCCTTTCATTACACGCAATCAAGACCTTCCTCGATAGCGTGTGTAGTACGCAATAACGAGTTTCACTAAACAACAATATGCTATTAAAATATTATTAAAACTAGCCGTTATGAATAGTAATAACCACCTTTTGAAATTTTGTAATTTTATTTTTCAAAATGGAATTCATTTTTGGATTCGTAATATCGAAATTAGCTTAGGGTGAAATTTTGGTGATTTTCGGATAACTTTCATATTTTGATGAATAGTGAAAATTACTAAATTTTAATTAAAAACAACTTTTTCAATCGAAATAATTAATAGTGATAAATTATTAATTTGAGTGGTTTTAAAGTATATTTAGAATATATTTTTACAATTTAATACAATGTTGGTCATTGGATGTAATTTCACATTTAAACCAGATATAAACAAATGTCAATCTTTTGATAGTTATTATCTGTTAAGAACACACTATTTGTTTTGACGACGGGAATTAATTTTTAAATTAATTAATGCAACTGATATGTTTTTAATTTGGTAAAATAGAAATCATTTTTGAGTTCATAATATAAAATATAGCTTTGGCCTAATTTTTGGTATTTTTCTGAAGACTTTCAATTTTTGATGAATAGTGAAAACACTATGTTGTAGTTAAAAAAACTGAATTTTTCATAAAACTTAATTTTACCGCTTCTGTGAGTGGAATTTCAAAAATCCGAGAGACACGGTTGATGTCAGTAAGTAAAATGTGGTTCTATGAGATGAAAATAATTTTTGGTGAATAGTAACTTTTTACTTTTATTTACCACGGTTAAAAGTAAATAGGGTAATTAAGGGTAGAAATGATATTAGTATTACCCTAACACATGTCCTAATTCTATTGGACAAGTGTAATTCGACCAAAAACAAACTTAGGAATAAAATATGACCATTTAGGCCCACTTGGATTAGATTAGGACATTTATTATTAATTTATTTAAAGAAGGGTTAAAAGAGTTAAAATCAAAGTTTATTTACTAAAACATTTTTAAAATAGGGTTATAAATAATATAAATTAGATTGTAAATATTCATTATAAAGATAAAACGATTTCCTACATAATGGTATTTTATTTGTAATTTTTAGACATCAAATAATTTAATTTTTTTATGACACAAAGATGATGCTGTAATTATCTTATTAATGAAATATTGACATAATTGATGTTATAAATACCAATATAAATGTAATTTAAGAATTTTTATTAATTACACTAATTTTCTAGGTTAATATGACATGTTAGTATTGATTTAAGTAACTTTTTTAGAACTTATCATTCTGTTATTATTTTCACAAAAATCAATTACTAAATAGTGTCAAAAATGACATAAAATAGTTTTTAAAACAAATATTATATTATTAATTTTTATTTTATTCCTAAAAATCTAAGGTTCGGCCAAATGACTTAGATAAGGTTATATATATTAATAATAAACAATTTGGGGTTCGTTTGTCTTCTTATAGTATGTTTATTAACCTTATAGTATAAGAACACAAGAAGACACGGTAAAAGTAAAATTATTTAACTTAATGTTAAATCTAAATGGTAAGATTAAAATAGGAACCTAAACTTGTCTAAATTATATTGGATGAGAGGATTTCGACCCATCCCCACCTTATCATCGAAATAAATCAATTTTGAGCTATTTAAAACCGAACTTGACTTTATAATAAAATAATATTTTTAGTTATTCCAATGGTGCCCCTCTCCTCCCTTATAAAAGGGCACCTCCTCCATCTCTTCCTCACACAACATTGAGCCCTCAAGCTCGGCCAAACCCTGTAAAATTCTCCCTTCCACTTCCCTAGAAACATCCTAGAGGTTATGGTCTTCCTCAAATACCAATTTTGGTACCCTAAGAGGAGGTCTCAAAGAGGCGCTTCAAAGAAGAGGTAATTTCCGTTACCAATTCTTTCACCTTTATTTCTTCTTCCACTTCTTCTTATAAGGTTGTTTCATTATGAAGTAATAACATCAGTATCACTAATATAATGATATGTTATTATAAATATGAAACAACTCTAATTAACCTTCTATCCATCCTACGGAAAAAGGAAATCACCACGCGTGCGTACGTACGGAATACCGTCTCCACGCCGTGGTGTAATCTGCTTTTCCACCAACACCTTACATGGATGGGTATTATGGTGTAAAAAATAAATATACATAGTTATTATAACATAATAATGATTCTGATATATTGTATCATCCACTCCAATTCAATTCAATAATTATGGAAATGATATCATCACTCGTGCGTCCGTACGGACTACCGTCTCCACGACGCGATGAGATTCATTCTCCATGTTAACCATTTAAGAATGATTATAAAGTGTATATATATAAGCAATAATAACGAAATATATGACATTATAAAGATACTGGATTTATGTGTATATATATGTATGTCATCTACTTAATTCCATTCAACTCAATAAGGAAACGAAAACAGCGTTCATGCGTACGAACGGTCTACCGTCTCCATGAACGGTGTATTTCTTTCCATTTACTGATTTATTATAAATATGTATATTCTGAATATATATATATAAATCATGTTTTATATTCTGGAATTATTTAATCATGATCTAAATAATCGTATGAATAATTACAAGTCAAAACACGGACGACAAATGCAACAATTTTACCCAAAACGCTCTTTAACATGGAATTTACAAAAGAACGGGTAGTATAAAGTCATAAGTGAACCATATATGATATCATAACAATTAATATGATTCTTTAATAATTCAATAACATTATTTAAATCATTATACAGGTGGTTCGGACACTTACAAAGCAAGTCAGACCTAAGGTAAGGGAAATATCACAATCTCATTTTTATCCGAGATTGTTTATACTTTGGTATTTACTGGGGTGTATTTTATCATCCACATACATGTTTCTTCAATATGTAATATTGTTTCCATCCACCTAAAATTATTTAAAACCTATTTTACCCTTTGGTAAGTTTTTAGTAAAAGATATGAAATGAATCTTTTGTCGTTTTTCGTACGAGGTACTTTTTGACTTTTTCGACAAAAGTACGAGAAAATTTTTTTTTAACTTATACGACATGAATGGATTTTTAAAACATTATTTCCAAGAAGCTTCCTTTACAAGTTTTCAAGTTTATTTTTAATCAACTTCTTTTAGTTTAAAATTTTATGACATGTTAAGAAAGGAAAAGTGTTTTTGAAGTAGAAATGATATTTTCCTCAAGAATGAAGTTCAAGTGTTTTATCAAAATTATTTTACATCTAAGATAATAAAGGGTTCGGTTTTTTTCCCTATTATTACATTTATTTGATTATGTTGTGATGGAATTATTTTTATGAATTCCTTTATCGTATATGAATTGTTTTATGATGTCATGATGTTTAAGATTCCCATTTTTATTACATGGGTTATGCTCTGATGTATGGTTTATGATTTTGTGGCACACATAAGAATGGTATAATTATGAGATGGGTGGGACCTATATCTACCTCCAATGCATTGGGTAAAGATTTTATATCTCATGAGATAGAAATGGCTGGAATGGTAGGTTATACCGGTTCAGTGAAACAGGACTGAAATGAGGGTGACTCGGTTCAGAAAGGGACTTTGTCCAATAAGATAGTCTTGGCAATGAGTCTTGACTAAAAAGAAATGATTCTCTATGATTATGTGTGTATGCCACAAAGTTTCATGTTTTAAGTTATGATTATTTTGATTACATTTCACTACCATGATTTATCCCATGTTATGAAATTATGATCTCTTTTGCAGGTTAAGATTTCCAAAAGTTATGTGCTTTTGTATACGATGTGATTGATATTTCTTTTGTTTACCCTTACTGAGCATTTGAGCTCACCCTTTTATGTTTACTTTTCCCCAGGATATAAAGAAAGGTTTTAGGTATAAAAAAAAGAGGAAGATCTTTATGTGATATGTTGAAGATCTTTCACCAGGATTAGAAGATTATATTCCGAGTTTCCAAAGACTCTAAACTATTACGATCCTTGTGTGTGTGTTTTTGTTATGTACTAAGTATTCCTCAAATGTAATGTAATGTCAATGTAAGTCAAGCTTCGGGTCTTTACAGTTGGTATCAGAGGAAAGGTTTAGTCAACCTTTGGAAACTAGGATGCGAAAATGTTAGTGAGATACCTAGAGATATTTCTAAGGTATGCCTAGGGATGTCCCTAAGGTTAAGTATACATATAGGTTATAGTACTAGAATTACGCTAAAGATCATATAATTAAACCTAAGATGTTAGATATTGAAGGTACTCCCCCTTTATTATATTGTTTTCCCTAGCATGATTTTTGCCTCTCACACTATTCTTTTTGGGTTTTAGAGGATGGTTGGAACCCAAATGAACCGTGTTGATCAATGTAATGGACAATGCAATGATTTCCCTCTTAAACAAACAAATGTTATGGGAGATGGAGTTCAAAATCTTATTGCTATACTTACACAATCTATGAATCATTCTGGACTTCCAAATGAGAAGAGAAGGGAACAATATTCTATTGAGTTATTCATGAGGAAACATCCACCTTCTTTTAGTGGGTCTTCCAATCCACTTGTTGCTGAACAATGGATCAGTACCACTGAAAAGATATTTTCAGTTCTTCAATGTTCTGAGCATGATAATGTCATCTTAGTAGTATATCGTTTGGAAGGTGAAGCTGATCAATGGTGGAATCTTATTAAGAATACGAGGCCAACAGATGAAATTGAGTCCATGGAATGGGACGAGTTCAAGAACTTGTTTTTCAGTAAGTACTTCCCTCGTATTCTTCGGACAAAGATGGAAAAGGAGTTTATTGAGCTGAAGTAGAAGGATGATGAATCTGTTGGTATATATGAAGAGAATTTTACAAGACTTGGAAGGTATGCATCTGGCATTATCATCCAACCTAAGAGTAAAGTTGATCGATTTTTCAGTGGCTTAAAACCAAGTCTTCGAAGGGAATTAGCTATAAGAGACTTCAGTAGCTATGAAGAAATTGGGCGTTGTACTATCAAGGTAGAAATGGAAGTTGGTGTTACATATCCATCTCATGGTTTTGACAAGAAACGAAAGATGGAGTTCAAGGAGAAATCTCAGAATAATGGTGAAAAGAAGATGAATGTTTCCTTATGCACAAAGTGTGGAAAGAAGCATGGTGGAGATTGTCTTAAAGGGACTAGAAAATGTTTTAAGTGTGGAAAAGAAGGTCATCGAGTAGCTGAGTGTCGAAGTAATGGAAAAAGGGTTTCTAATGATGTGAACAAAGCAAACACTACAGAGAACACACCACCAACATTTCAATGCTTCATGTTCAAGGAAATGGGGCATTTTGCTAATAAATGCCCTAATCCAAGGGTTAGTGATGATCGACATGAGCAACCGCTTAAGGCAAAGGACAAAGGGAAGTCACATGCAATTACTATTGGCGATGTTGAATATGACAACGATGTGGTGGAATGATTAAGTGTTTATGTAATGGGATTCCAAAATAATGTTGTATCATGGAGTATTGGAATATTTATGTATTGGTCTAATGTGGTATTCAAAGTGATTGAGATATTTTTGGAAATAAGATGATATGCGCATAATGAAGGGAAAACGAGAAAATGAAATGTTTAACAGTATTCATGAGCTCATGATTGATATAAGGACTAAGTGATATCATGGTTTGAGTATATAGAATTTTGAAGATTTTGGTATGTGGAAAGTGTTAACTTTTAACTGCATTAATGTTTTCACTAAGGTTCAATGGGTATTCATTCTTCAAGAGAATACATGATTAAGGTATTCACATGTTTTTAATTTGACCAGCAAGATATATCTTATGATATATGGGGGATAAATGATGGTATTCACGTGATTGTTCTGTGACATTTCAAGTAACCATTTTCTTTATACTATGAACTTGGACCGAAGTATTTTAGATAAGCCTGGAATGGATTATGTTGGACATAAGTTAGGATAAAACGTTTTTCGATATTATTGATGGGATGTTATAGTAATATAGCTGTGGGAATCGAACCCACAACCGAAGTGCGACTGGCCTTTATCGCCTACCACTGGCCTACAGGAAGTCCCTGTTTAGTAGAAACTAGTTTTATTATATTAAGCAGTATGATATATGAAGTATAAGTCCATTTTATGAACCATATATGATTAATCTCACTATAGAATGACTTATGTATATTTAATAACTTTTTCTAACCTTTTGTTTGAGACAGATGGAATGACCCGTCATTCTATCACATGATCTGCTAACACTTCACGAATAACAAATTCAACTTCATTTATTTAAGAGATGAAGTGGAAATTGTTCAAGGCACGAACAACAGTGAGATTGTACCAAAATAAAGTAAGTATTTCTTCTAATTCAAATTCTTCAACTTTAGGGAAACGATCTTGAAAACCAAAAATGTTGTCCTAGTAATCTTATATCTGATTAATCGGATGGTACCTTAGATCGTCACAAATTTATGGATTTGTGATTGTTGGCTTTTCCATAGCCATGTTCTCTACCACTCTCCATCAGAACATGATGGTTATATTTTTCTTCCATATCCATATTTTCACCTATGTGGAAACCCAATGATTAGTTTATTTGGGTAACCGTTACGTTTCATACTTTCATTTTTAAAGATTGGTTTTGGTATTCCTTTTTACGATGTGGGTTTCTATTAAAGAAACTCTGGAATAGTAAACCATTTATAACCCCAACGAATTTCGAGGGAAAAATTCATTTTAAGGGGGGTAGAATGTAACACCCCGAGATTTTATGAAAAATATTCTTTTTAATTTCACTAATTTCTTATGTTGTACGCTACACCAAAAGGAGCTTTCACAACACACATCCTTGATTTGACTTGCATTACACACAATCGCGACCTTCCTCGATAGCGTGTGTAGTACGCAATAACGAGTTTCACTAAAGAACAATATGCTATTAAAATATTATTAAAACTGGCCGTTATGAATAGTAATAACCACCTTTTGAAATTTTGTAATTTTATTTTTAAATATGGAATTAATTTTTGGATTCGTAATATCGAAATTAGCTTAGGGTGAAATTTTGGTGATTTTCGGAAAACTTTCATATTTTGATGATTAGTGAAAATTACTAAATTTTAATTAAAAACAACTTTTTCAATCGAAATAATTAATAGTGATAAATTATTAATTTGAGTGGTTTAAAAGTATATTTAGAATATATTTTTACAATTTAATACAATGTTGGTCATTGGATGTAATTTCACATTTAAACTAGACATAAACAAATGTCAATCTTTTGATAGTTACTATCTCTTAAGAACACGCTATTTGTTTTGACGACGGGAATTAATTTTTAAATTAATTAATGCAACTGATATGTTTTGAATTTGGTAAAATAGAAATCATTTTTGAGTTCATAATATCAAATATAGCTTAGGCCTAATTTTTGGTATTTTTCTGAAAACTTTCAATTTTTGATGAATAGTGAAACCACTAAGTGGTAGTTAAAAAACTGAATTTTTCATAAAACTTAATTTTACCGCTTCTGTGAGTGGAATTTCAAAAATCTGAGAGACACGGTTGATGTCAGTAAGTAAAATTTGGTTCAATGAGATGAAAATAATTTTTGGTGAATAGTAACTTTTTACTTTTATTTACCACGGTTAAAAGTAAATATGGTAATTAAGGGTAGAAATGATATTATTATTTCCCTAACACATGTCCTAATTCTATTGGACAAGTGTAATTCGACCAAAAACAAACTTAGGAATAAAATATGACCATTTAGGCCCACTTGGATTAGATTAGGACATTTATTATTAATTTATTTAAAGAAGGGTTAAAATAGTTAAAATCAATGTTTATTTACTAAAACATTTTTAAAATAGGGTTATACATAAGATAAATTCGATTGTAAATATGAATTAGAAAGATAAAAAGCTTTCCTACATAATGGTATTTTATTTGTAATTTTTAGACATCAAATAATTTAATTTATTTATGAAACAAAGATGATGCAGTAATTATCTTATTAATGAAATATTGACATAATTGATGTTATAAATACCAATATAAATGTAATTTAAGACTTTTTATAAATTACACTAATTTTCTAGGTTAATATGACATGTTAGTATTGATTTAAGTAACTTTGTTTGAACTTATCATTCTGTTATGAGTTTCACAAAAATCAATTATTAAATAGCATCAAAATTGACATAAAATAGTTTTTAAAACAAATATTATATTATTAATTGTTATTTTATTCCTAAAATTCTAAGGGTCGGCCAAAGGACTTAGATAAGGTTATATATATTAATAATAAACAATTTGGGGTTCTTTTGTCTTCTTATAGTAAGTTTATTAACCTTATAGTATAAGAACACAAGAAGACACGGTAAAAGTAAAATTATTTAACTTAATGTTAAATCTAAATGGTATGATTAAAATAGGAACCTAAACTTGTCTAAATTCTATTGGATGAGAGGATTTCGACCCATCCCCACCTTAGCATAGAAATAAATTAATTTGGAGCTATTTAAAACCGAACTTGACTTTATAGTAAAATAATATTTTTAGTTATTCCAAAGGTGCCCCTCTCCTCCCTTATAAAAGGGAACCTCCTCCATCTCTTCCTCACACAACTTTGAGCCTTCAAGATCGGACAACCCCTGTAAAATTCTCCTCTCCACTTCCCTAGAAACATCCTAGAGGTTCTGGTCTTCCTCAAAGACCAATTTTGGTACCCTAAGAGGAGGTCTCAAAGAGGCGCTTCAAAGAAGAGGTAATTTCTGTTACCAATTCATTCACCTTTATTTCTTATTCCACTTCTTCTTATAAGGTTGTTTCATTATGAAGTAATAACATCAGTATAACTAATATACTGATATGTTATTATAAATATGAAACAACTCTAATTAACCTTCTATCCATCCAACAGAAAAAGGAAATCACCGCGCGTGCGTACGTACAGAATACCGCCTCCACGCTGTGGTGTAATATTCTTTTCCACCAACACCTTACATGGATGGGTATTATGGTTTAAAAAATAACTATACATAGTTATTATAACATAATAATTATTCTGATATATTGTATCATCCACTCCAATTCAATTCAATAATTATGGAAATGATATCATCGCTCGTGCGTACGTACGGACTACCGTCTCCACGACGCGATGAGATTCATTCTCCATGTTAACCATTTAAGAATGATTATAAAGTATATATATAAGAAATAATAATGAAATATATGACATTATAAAGCTACTGGATTTATGTGTATATATATGTATGTCATCTACTTAATTCCATTCAACTCAATAAGGAAACGAAAACAGCGTTCATGCGTACGAACGGTCTACCGTCTCCATGAACGGTGTATTTCTTTCCATTTAATGATTTATTATATATATGTATATTCTGAATATATATATATAAATAATGTTTTATATTCTGGAATTAAGTAATCATTATCTAAGTAATCATATGAATAATTACAAGTCAAAACACGAACAACAAATGAAACAATTTTACCCAAAACGCTCTTTAACGTGGAATTTACAAAAGAACGGGTAATATAAAGTCATAAGTGAACCATATATGATATCATAACAATGAATATGATTCTGGAATAAGTCAATAACATTATTTAAATCATTATACAGGAGGTTAGGACACTTACAAAGCAAGTCGGACCTAAGGTAAGGGAAATATCACAATCTCATTTTTATCCGAGATTGTTTATATTTTGGTATTTACTGGGGTGTATTTTATCATACACATCCATGTTTACTCAATATGTAATATTGTTTCCATCCACCTAAAATTATTTAAAACCTATTTTACCCTTTGGTAAGTTTTTAGTAAACGATATGAAACGAATCTTTTGTCGTTTTTCGTACGAGTTACTTTTTGACTTTTCCGACAAAAGTACGAGAAGAATGTTTTTTTAACTTATACGACATGAATGGATTTTTAAAACATTATTTACAAGAAGCTTCCTTTACATGTTTTCAAGTTTATTTTTAATCAATTTCTTTTAGTTTAAAATTTTATGACATGTTAAGAAAGGAAAAGTGTTTTTGAAGTAGAAAGGATATATTCCTCAAGAATGAAGTTCAAGTGTTTTATCAAAATTATATTCCATCTATGATAATAAAGGGTTCTGTTTTTATCCATATTATTACATTGATTTGATTATGTTGTGATGGAATTATTTTTATGAATTCCTTTATCGTACATGAATTGTTTTATGATGTCATGATGTTTAAGATTCCCATTTTTATTACATGGGGTATGCTATGATGTATGGTTTATGATTTTGTGGCACACATAAGAATGGTATAATTATGAGATGGGTGGGACCTATATCTCCCTCCAATGCATTGGGTAAATATCTTATATCTCATGATATAGACATGGCTAGAATGGTAGGTTATACCGGTTCAGTGAAACAGGACTGAAACGAGGGTGACTCGGTTCAGAAAGGGACTTTGTCCACTAAGATAGTCTTGGCAATGAGTCTTGATTAACAAGAAATGATTCTCTATGATTATGTGTGTATGCCAAAAAGTTTCATGTTTTAATTTATGATTATTGTGATTACATTTCACTGCCATGATTTATCCCATGTTATGAAATTAATATCTCTTTTGTAGGTTAAGATTTCCAAAAGTTATGTGCTTGTGTATACGATGTGATTGATATTTCTTTTGTTTACCCTTACTGAGCATTTGAGCTCACCCTTTTATGTTTAATTTTCCCCAGGATATAAAGAAATGTTTTAGGTATAAAAAAAAGAGGAAGATCTTTATGGGAGATTTTGAAGATCTTTCACGAGGATTAGAAGATTATATACCAAGTTTCCAAAGACACTAAACTATTATGATCCTTGTGTGTGTGTTTTTGTTATGTACTAAGTATTCCGCAAATGTAATGTAATGTCAATGTACGTTAAGCTTAGGGTCTTTACAGTTTAGCTATAATAGGTTACAGTTGCACAAATTCTTAATGGGGCCTACCTTCCACATTTATGATAGATTAATGTGCTACTAGTACCCATTTTCTAACTGGTAATAATCTCACAAGAATCCTTGAACTGTTGTTTCCTATATATAATAGTCAGACTGCTAGGTTGAGATACTGTACTGCTCTACTCTATGCAGCCATCTTCCCTCAGGTTATGCTTCATAATTAGCACCTAATAAACAATCTTAGTAATAGAGGTAAATCTGAAGATGATGAATAGAGATATGAAATCATGTTGGGTACATTCTTCGATATCTTTCTTTATATCTCTTGATAGATCATCAGTAAGGTATGTTACCATAAAATAATGAAACTCTTCAAATTGTGATGGGTACTTCATAACATTCATAACTCCCTATTCCAAACACATTTACTAACTTACATTCTCTGCTCGTAGAGTATCGAGGTAAAATATGTCGTAGAACCAGGTTTGAAAATCATCCCCAACCATATCTTACAGCCTATCATCTTGGTTCAAAACATCACACTAGTGCTTTGCTACTCCGTAAATCATATAATTCATGTGATTTAATCTCATATAGTTAGGATACAATATATTCTCAGATATCTATAAAAAATTCTTGAGCCACATATCAAAAACCTATCAACCACCATCCCCCAAAATCATGGGATGATTATTTTACTAAAACACATGGGTTAGCTTATCCATACATATGGAAGGTTTCAGTACTCCGTGAAAATTATTGATGAAGTGATAATACCTCTCATATAATGGTCTCTCATAACATGCACAAAAAAATAAACAATATTTCCATAGCTGTCACTATAGGAGGATCCACAGGTAGCCCATGGCCCACTACCTCCGCAGCATCGTCATCACCACCCTTGTAGAATATGACTGCTAGTTGTTGTTGTAGTATGGATATACAAAAACAAACATATTCCTAAAAGAATAATAATATCAAATTTCATAGATCAAAATCATAAGACATGTAAAAACCCTCATACAACTAGGTTATACTGCACAAACTGCACTTAAATCCTAGGCTGTAAGAAGAACAGTCACTAAAATCCACTAGAGACATTGCCTCTTTCCCCCTCAAATGATATGTCTAGGTCAAGTCTTTGTTTATCATTTCAATTTTCCAATTCAATTAAAATTATTTTTCCGTTTCATTTTCATCATTCATTTATTCAATGGTTTTAACCAATGGTTCACCATGTTCTAATCTATAAGGGCCCACAACACCCCATGAACCAAAAAATGGTTCCATAAAATAAAAACCAAATCAAATTAATATTAAATAACTTAATTAAAATGAGAATCACTTCCTAGTTCATAATAGACCATACTCTTCATGAACTAGAATATAGTCCATTTCTCTATCAACTTCACAAAAATCTATCACAATAAAAAGTACATGTATCATAAAGCCTATCACAACAACATTAAAATTGGGAATTCATCCTATATGTAAAGACATTATTTATGGAACATGATTCCTATAAAATTCTTATACGAAACATGAGATGGAATACCCTCATCTCATCATGATAAAAGAAAATAAAACCCATAGTCATATAAAAAATAACAGCAGAATTCAAGTGAATCACCCAATGGTGGAATCAAATAAATTTTAATATTAAATATCAATAAAAAATTAATTTGAGACAACTTGTATTTTTCATATACGTGGGTAGATACTCCTTGGAACTACTCATTTACAGACTCTAATAACATTCTATCCCAATCTTTTTCTCCAAATAATAAGTAAAAATAGAAAATAAATAATCTAATATCTCTTTGTAATGTCCCAGACCTAGAATCCACTCAATAGTGTCTGGAGCCCGATGGGTCTTAAGGCCACATTCAGATCTCCCAAAATGTATGAAGCTACTAACAAGCTATTAGGGCATAGGTGTATCAGTGGGGAGAGTATGCCCCCATCACCAGAGTGTTACACATCAGAAATACTATATCATACATATAATAGAAGTATTATAATAAGAACACTATAAAAATATAAAGAATAGATTAAATTTTTTTAAGGAATTTACGATATATAATGATGATGATACATGACTCAACAAAGAATCCAAAATAAGTAAACAATAGTACAATACAATACAATTCTAAAAATTCTAAAATGATCAAAAACAACTATCTCAGAATAGAACCGAAATCCTCTGCCTGGTCTCATTCTCCCATGATCCCATGAATGGATGAAAATAAACCACCAATTCTAGGCTCCTCCTTGATCTTTACCTACCTCTAAAAAGTTTTTTTGGGTACCAAATAGCAGCTACAATAGGTTGTGAGATACAATCCCAATAGGTGACCAACCAAACATCTATACAATTCTAGGATGGGAAATATAGTAAGATACACAGTTTTTATGTAAAAAGGTAATTATTAAATAAAATTAAATATTCACATGGCATGTAACTACTAAACAAGTATCATAGAAACAACCTCTCAAGGCCCCCTAGAAAAGATTTTCATGCTCATCTAACAAGTTTTCTACAAGTCATGCAAAAACAACTTATAATTCCATACCCTTCATCCAAACATGTCATGAAAAACACAACATTTTCCTACAACCCAAAGACCCAAAACATCTATGGAAAAGATGTTCAGTAGAGGATATAATATTTCTCAAAGTCGTTCTATATAATCAAAGTTTCCTACCACAAATTGAATGATCAAAGGTGTAGAAGGCCAATGCATCCCAATCGATTCCCGGGAGAATCTCTAGGGAAACTCGGTTAGAAAATGGTTGGATTCATAGAATCATGTCATACCAAACATGTCCTATTTGAGACTAAGAAACCCAATTCCAACAGGTAGAAAGGCCCATGGAATCCCCTCAAATCTATACCCATCGATAAAAGTCTATCCATGTCATCTACTACTACATTCTAGATCCAAGGAGCATTATCCGGGGAATCTTATGAATCATTCACCACCTAATAAAACTAATCAATTCATACAATATATTTTTACCCACTCATATAACCATTAACATTAAAATTTATCTCATTACTATACCCACTTATGTATAACAATTCAAATTAAAATGAAACCAATGAGTATACCCACTCATTTGTCAAATCATAACAAACGAACCTAATGATTATACCCACTCATCTATAAAATTGATAACAAAGTAACCAAGGTAATACAAAATCTATATAAATTACTTAATTGATAGGGTTAACAAGTAAATGAGGAAACTCACTTCCTATTTAAATAGTTCAATTCAATTTAATTATAATTAGGATTCCTATAAAAAGGAAATCATCAAAACACATACCATGTACAATTTATCAAGTTATAATCAAGGTGAATTCATATGGCTTACCCCATGGGTAGCCTTTGGTTGGGGAGACAACCCAAAACACATTTCAAATGAACCTAAGAGAAACCCTAACTAGCCTAAATCCATTTAATTTAGAATATATTTACAATTTTAAGGACATAATGGAATGTTTTGTTGGTGGAACAATGGATTACATGTCTATAAAGAACCAAAACCAACGGGAAAAGTATAAACCACCTAATGTATCTTCGTAGTAGAGTGATAAACAAGTATCAACTCCTGAATCAACTCATACTTGGAGAAAAATTAGGAATTGATGAGGAAACTAAAATTTAGGAATATTATCTTGCACCAAAATTGCACATCCGATAAAAAACCAAATGAAGAACAACTAAAAATGAATCGACTACTCACTGATGTGGATCTAACAAGACTAATGCCACATGAATCAAAGATCGGATGGAGAGGATGCCTTTATTTCAAGAATAGTAATCTAAGAGGATTCAAAATAGAGCCTTTGATATGAATGAGAGAATATTGAAATAAAAATTTGGTTAAATTAGATTATAATGAAATATGGTAATTTACCAAAATAAATCATGGGCCACACGGTTTGGCAACATGGTTTGGCTCCATGGTTTGTCCATATGCAGCACCAACTGTGCACTCTTAGTTGTAGGTAATGGAATGTTGTATGGTTTGTCCGCACAATTCGACTAACCATGCACTAATCATTCCAAAACGCAATTTTAAAAATGAAAACATGGATTCATGTCCATGCTTCTCGAATTTCATGATTTAGTCGAACCATGCAGCATATATCTCACCACTATCTAGAATAACATGGTTTTAACTAACCATGTGGTCTTCCCATATGGTTTGAACTAACCATGAACTATGCCATTTTCGCCCACAAAATAAGGTTTTTCAATCTGAACAATCCCTTGACACCCATGGTACCTCCATGAACTCAAAGGGAATTCACATAATCCATATTTAAACATTCAAACTAAATACTAAGGTTTTGGTACCTCTTATGAAAACCATTGTTCTTGAACCAACATCCAATCACCATTAGAAGTACTCTTTCTTTAATTTATGGATATTCACCAAAAATAATTAAACCACTGAGGGAGGAAGTCACCACCATTAGGATCAAGATTTTAAAAATTGTAAAAATAACCGAACACATTCAAAAATGAAAATTCATCATTTCCTTCAAAGAATAGGTGATTAATCAACTCCACAAGAAAATACCCACAACCAGTACACTTCGAGGTGATCTGGATACCCATGCATTTGATTTGTTCATCTATGAGAAGAGTATGGTTCACAATATGCCCCACCAAGAAATTATACATTGGAGGAAGATATTTACACAAATTAATGTAATCCCAAGTTTCGACTGAGTTTCTATGCACTACAATATGATATGAATTTTCCTAAAAAAATTGGATGAAGAGCCTATGGAAACCCAAATATCTTTGTCCTCATTCGTGTGGATATTATGAAAAACTTATTGATGTGGGTGATTTTTTAACCATATTGAAAAGGATGGATTGCATCATGAATGATTGAATGAAACATTTGTAATAAGACACTTTGAAAAAAAGTGAGCCACGAGACCACTTATAACTCCACAAACTGATTTCCACGTGTCCAAAGATCCAACAAGAATTATCCAACAAAAACATAATATGGACCGATAAATGATTCAAAAATTCATAGACCTTACCCATTTGGTGCCTCAAATATATCCCATATTTCTTATTGATGGAGCTACCACAAAGATTCCATCCATCAACCACTTCACAATAAAACATATCTTGAAAATAGTACATAATACCTGAAACAACCTTTTGGATAATAACACCCTTATAAAAGGACATATGAAACCTTACCCATGAATTCCAATTACAGAATTAATTGAGGTGATGATCCCATATGAAATACAATGTAATATTTTCCATATCCTTGATCACCACTTTGGTCACTCTCCATGCAAAGAGAACATGAATAGGAATGGAGGAAAATATATGGCTAACCAAGGAAATCCTCCAACCAAAGGAAAGAGAGTGATCATTCAATTTAATAATGTGATTATATATTTTAATGTTAAACCCCTCAAAATGACGGATTCAAAACTTCACAGGGGAATTGTTTGTTCCTAGATTCTCTAAGGTAAAAACTCTCTTATGAATACCTATGATGTCTTCAATCAATGTAGAATGACTTGGGGAGTTGTAAGATGAGAGGTATGCACATAATTTATCTTTGATGATCCATTGTCCACTCATTTTTATTAATAATGTATATATTCATAGAATTTCTGATAATTATTCCTATTTCAATTCACAAAGTGTACCATATAATCAAAAAAGTAGATATGAAATACCAAAATACATACCCGTTGTACAAAAAGGATGAATAATACCATTATGAATGCTCTGATTTAAATACATACCGAAGAAGTATTGAACCAAAATAAAAATAATATGGGGTTGAGGTTCCCCCTCCCTCAACCAACTAACTATCTTCATTAAACTGTATCTCATACTCATTAAAGATATGTATGTCTTTGTGATGATGACACACCCGAAGAGGATATCATAAAATCAATCAGATAATCCCATGCAATTCATTACATAAATAATGAAGATCAATTCAACACTATCATATGCTTTATCCATAACTGTTTTGATGATAATGTTGGAACCCATATTCATAACTTTTCTGTCTCCAAAAAATTCTTGACCAATACCAATGGAACCCTGTATGGAACAACACTTTATAAAACAATGTTGTTCTTTATATATCCTATTAGGAAAAATAATAGATATCCTTTTACTAAGAATTATATCCAAAACAATATACATGAATTTCCATATATATATATATGGGATGAAATTGATTGAGTGTCAAAGGATCCTTATCCATAGGTATGAGAACCATGAGTGTGGAGCATGAAAATCGGGGAATACCACCTATATGAACGAAATATTCTATAGCCTCAATATGATCCTAATTCCAAAAATTCCATACAACCACATAAAATTAACCTAACAAACCATCCATCCTAGGATATGTATCTACGTTTATGACATGGTCATATCCCATTACTCTCATGAAAGTGGAACTATCAAAATAATATTATTATTATAATTGGACACCACAATATGGATGGAATCTAAAATATCAGTATCCCCACACAAATAACCATTCTGCATGCATGGTTTAATATCAATAAAAAGGGAATAAAAATAGCCCACTTTGCATCTTCTACAACATAAGAATCATTATTATATGATCCATCCTACAGATGAATATTCGGTAAAATATTTTGATGATTACCCTTGATGCACGCTTTGAAATTCATAGAATTTCAATCAACCTCTTTAATATATGTGGCCCTAGACTGAACATAAGCCTCCATTTTATAATCCATAAATAATTACGAATGTTTAGACTTTTATACACTAGAGATTCATTAAATGAATCCTTCATGCTCACCTCAACCTGAGCCTTAATGAGAGAAATATCACCGGAGATCAAATCCAGATCATGCTAATGTGATTGTTTTCTATTATTCCATGATTGAAAATATCATTTCATGAGGATAATATTACAATGAAACCACAACATTGGGAAACCATTTATGGGATGATCCCATGATGACCTAACCCCCAGAAGTAAGCTAGGATCCAGTGATTAATTGTTAGAGAAGAAGACGCATTGGTGCCCATTTTTTGAGCTTCTAGTTTAATGAAAATCATTGGATGGCCAAATAAAGGTTGAAACAAATGGTGAACATAAGAATTCAGAAAATAAGAGATAGAATTAATGTTAATAAGACACTATCCCTGGTGACACCACACTAACCTATTCCATATATAATTATTACACCATGTTTAGGGGTCACCCGTGTAACCCGAATCTAAAATACCATTACAAGTAAAAAAGTGAAAAAATATGACAAAAACATTTATGAAAATATTTCACCACCATTAATTTTCAATATATCCATGATAGATTTCAAATTTATTAATATGAACCAAGGATATGAACCCATATTAATGGGACTTAGCTCATGCCACATCCTCTCCTATTATGGTTCCTCAAACAGTTCATACACAGAAGAGAAAAGGCAGGATGGTGAACCAAACCAAAACCAAATGGTAAGAATTTGATATGAATCCACAACCAAATTCATTGATATTATTTTATTATAGAAAAAAAACCATGTTTCACTAATTTCGTATGCATGCAGTTCCAAAATACCTTCCTATTGGAAAACTCTATTATTTTTTATAGGATCATGTTTTGGTCCTAAAACAACAGCAAGATAAATGAAACTCATATGAAACTAGGATGTATTAAAATGCATTTTAATCCAAGATCTTAATCCTCAGGTGTTCCAAATAAGTAATGAAATCATTCAAGAAGATGAAATGGAGTGGATGAGCCTAATAAAAAGAAGCACAAACTGAGAACTGAAATCTGTCAAACATTTTATACGCTGATACCAAGTGAAAACACTGTTATGTGGATAACCACTGAAACTAGCCGATACAGAAGGTACCCTTGAGTTATCTACTAGTGGGTGGTTATATTATAAAACATATAATTCATTTTATAGTGGTGGGGGGGGGTGACTATGAGAATATCTAAGGTCCATAACCTCAGATCCTAAGGATGTAGGAGATGATTAAACCATTACCTTTCCACATCTCAAAGATAGACTCCAGGTTAGAGAGGGAGCTGGATGAGGAATAGACAATGGTGTTGGAATAATAGAAACCTATTATGGGTTGAACACCACTAAATCCATTCTTGGCGAGCCTTTCACAAGGGTGGATTTAGAAAGAACCAGATCAGGGTCCACTAGAAGAGAAGGGATCACCACTTGGGGAGAAATTCGAGGCGAAGTAGGCCTGCTATGCAGAACAAGTGGAGGAAAAGAAACTGATCCTAAGTCATCTTGAAATACCTCCTGAAAATATGAAGTTTCTAGTTCTAAAATGTGAGAAAACCTTAGATATGAATCCAATAAGCTAAAATAATTCCACATTAATACTAATAGGGTGTGCCCTTGGTGGTGACTCACTAAGAAAAAGTGAGAAAAAGATTTTAAGGAATATGTTTCCATCATTAGAATGATATGCCAGTATTGAGGAATATTCTTGATGGAAGAGGCTTGGAAAAGTCCATCACAACACAAATCCATGATACCAAAGAACAAACAGACATATGTATCCTTAATCATAACACAATAAAAATCTCACTTCCTCACTAATACCATGAATGAAGGTTAGTTTGAGGAACCAATGAGTGGGAACTGGGAGAGAAAGCTAAACCACTTCCTGATGATGGTCCTTGCCTGAGTGAATATTGATTGAAAATCTAGATATTGATATGTGATTGTTTCCGGGAATATGAGGTGACCTAGACCATTAATACAAAAAAATAATCTCTGAAACCAATCAACATGAAAAAATCCTTATGTAAAAGGAAGAACACATGAGCTATATAAGGTAGTCACTAGGAGTTGATGAACACCCAAAAGTCCATTTGAGAAAGTAGGTCCCACATAAATCAAGAAACCAGTGTCTAATGGTATAAATCTACATATTATTTGAAGGCATCTGGGGGAGAATATCAATGGAGAATCTATCACAGAGAACCGTTGTATAGTCTCTATAGGAATTTTCAGTTTCTTTAGAATCTGTGATGCCTGGGGAACACTAAGGATGTAATATTTCACCAAGGGGCCATAAGATGAACACACCCGGAGTTGAAACCTACCCAAACCAAGAATGATACTAGATGGATAATTGAAAGATGTAGGGGGGAAGTGAGTCAAAATATTAGTGTGGACAATGTTCTTACTTGGATATTTGGAAGTCTGAAAAATGGGGAGGAGGTTCCTTCTAGCCTGAGCAGTTAGACCTATCCCAATAGTCAGGATATTTTAAAAATTTGAGTGCCTGTGGGGTGAGTTATATGTGAGATACATGAAATAAATATCAAATATGAATCCAAACATGGTGGTTTAAAATTTATACATTTCTTCTCCAATGATGTTTGATCCAATACCTTTGAATATAAGTGACTCATATATCCCAAAATTCACTACACCTTATTTTAAATATTTCAAATTTTTTGATGGACTCAAATATTTTGTCATATATAATGATAACCAACTACCCAAAATATAGTTTTTTTATCCTTTTATATCTTTTAAAATAATTTCAATAATAAGATCTTTTTTATTTCCCTTTTATTTTGTTATATCTAACTTCAGAAACATTGTATAAAACCATATTTTGAGGAAAACAGTATGAGACATCAATTTTTTATATGTCCATGTTGTTCACATATTTCAAAAATAGTTTCCACAATTTGGAATGTATTTTCAATCATCGCAAAAACTTTTTTAGGCTACTTTCATTGAGTGGGTTGAATATAACTCAAAATCATCTTCCAATTTTTCTTGGAATGATATTAATTTTGAGGATTGAACCAACAAATATTCACTATATTAATCAATACATCACAATGTTGGTGGTAACTATAAAAGGAATATTTTACTTTAAAACATTAATACTATATGCAGTTGTGTATATTTCATCAATAAACATTCTTACATTCCACATTCTAACTGTGTTTGACACTATAGTTTTTTAATATTATAATGTTTTTTTCTTCAGGTCAGAATTTATTTCAACCTTAACAAAATCACATATAGTATTTTTTTTAGTTCATATTTGAAATTTTTGAACCATTAAATTTTTTAACTCTGCTGTTTTTACTACATACATGGTTTTTAAACAATATTATTTTTCTGAATATATTCATTTTAATTATTAACTTTTGAGGATTTTATTTTTTCATTCATTTTGGATTTTATCTTTTTTTGAGAATCTCCATCATCACTTACTAGGTTTTAGTTGATTTTATTTCTTTTCATAACTTCGACATGTTTTTTAGAAATAGTTCAAAATAATTTTTCTTACAATTAACATTACTTCATGATTGAAGTTGTGTATCTTCAATTAATAAACTAACATATTTAAATCATTAACCCCTTTCAACAACATGGTTTTTTCATTATGAATTTTTTTCCATTATTCATATATAATCCTCTTTCTTCAAATACTTGTTCACCTTTTTTAAGTCAAACAATCGTTCAATGATTTTATTTCAACTCCCTTTTCATCATAAACTCTATCAATGCATATTTTTATTTATAATGACAATTTTCATCAAAATTTAACATTTGATCATTCCCATTAAGAATAAAATATTTTTTATCACTATCATTAGAGGTGTTATCGACTTCTAATTCAGTATCATTATCTTCATCACATTTATACAAATATTTTCTCATATTTTAATTAAATAAATTATTATCCTCAACCATAGTATAATATTTTGTGTTTTATTCCTTATTCATAAAGGATCTTCTAAAATTTATTTAATTTTCATCACTTTATTCATCTTCCATTGATTGACGAATGTTTAATGAAAAGTTAATAATAGCTCGGAAAAAAAAAATCAATGGTAACTTCCCTTAGTACATTAATGTGCCTCTTTTAACTTTTTTACAAATCAATGACATAAATTTATTAAAATTTGTACAAACTCGTTTTTGGTGATAGATTCATACACATCATTATCTTTGGAAACGTTCATATATATTTCTTCTATAACTAGTTTGCCGGAAATTTCTCGATCAGCCTTTTATTTATTCTTCATAAAATTTTCTCTTCTCATTTTTAGTTAATGAGAATGGTATAAGGATCATACGGACATAGAGTTTTTGGATATATATCTACTAATGATTAATCTTTTTCATAAAATCATGAATAATTAATTAGATATTTTCTACAACAGTTGAATCTTCCTACTTCTCATGAAGACATATTATGGTTCCTAAAATGTCATTCACCCATGTAAATAAGTAACCCAAAAAATCATAATCACTGATATTAAAATCATTATAACAATACCAATATATTTGTGACTTTTCATTATTTAATTTAATATTTCCATCATATAATTTATTTAACTTTTCATTGATTCCTTTATCAATTTCATATCTCCAATTTTAAGAGATGAACTTTTAGAGAGTGAGGAATGTATATCATTTCTAGATCACCCAAATGTTTTTAATTTTTTCTTATTAGTATCTGTAGAAACCATGAATTGTCTTTCCTGTACTTCTCCACAATTGAAAATGTACTTCCATGTGCCAAGACTCAAAATGACCTCAACCTGGTTTGAAAATATCGTGGCGAGACTCTACATTTTTATGGGGGTTAGTAACGATAGTGAAGGCACCGACCCAAAGGTCCAAGACCGCAGCCCGACATTGATCCCAAGTAGGGGTGTGGGGGGGAACCCACCGCAGTATGGATAAATTAATTTGGATATGTCCCCAATGTGATTCCCAAGGTTCCTGCACACAAACACCTGCGCACCATCATGCTTGAGGAGAATGATGTTATTATTTTTTCTAAGTCCCCAAACTGTCGCCATAGTCTAGCCAAATAACCAGAGGAATGTAAGTATACTTGGTCACCAACCATCAGGTTCATAACCACTTCCACTCCACTATTTGGGGTGCAACCCACTAGCGTGACTAAACTCCTTTTATCCAAGGTCCTATTTTTTCCTATAAATAGACCCTTGGGGTCTTCATTTGTATGGATGAATTTCCCCAAACCTAAATTTTTCTCTGGTCACCTTAGCACTTCACCCTAGTCTTTTGAAACTTTCAAGGTAGTTATTCACCACATTGAGTAGTGGATTTATGAGAGGATCATTGGACTTATGTCCTTTTATTGTTTGAAAACCATAACATTTGCGTACCTAAATAACCCAACCTCCACAAAACAAAAATACTTTCACACCGCCTATTATTTTCATAGGAACATGAGCTCCCCACTTCTAGGACCACCAATGAATACTCCTGAAGTCTTGATCCATGTCATGCCCATGTATTACCATATAGGTTGTTTTTCACTTAAGTGAATATCAGGTCACCCAAGTCTAGTAGTGTGCCCATACATGTGCTCCCTTACATACTTGAGTACCCCTTTTTCATTCACATACTCTCTTCAGTATACAAGCCATGAATCCCTCCTTAAAGCCATTCATGGAAAGGATTATTCTTTCTTGGATCCCTTGTTTGTAAGGGATTCTATTGAGACCTATACCAAAACTTCTTGACTTATCAATCCTTTGGAAACAACACATCAGCATGCCACCTCTTTGGGTTTGTATATCCACAGTTAGAGGTTGCCCACATTTATTTTATAATGGTGTTAGGATACATGGAATGTCTTTGGGTTAGTATATCTATGGTCACATGGACCTTTCTCCCCGGAATAGTGATGGGAAGTTATCGGTTTGAAGGTTTGTTGGGTTCTGGCCTCTCCCTTATCAAAGAGATGACCCCAAACCTCAGGTCTCTGGTAGTGAAGGTAAAGTTCACACTTTCTTTTCATCATATTGAACAAAGGAGAAGTCTCCCTCTCCTACCAGGATCAATTTTAGGGAAACCATTCTGTCATAAGCCCATAGCTATTCTTACGGATGGTATCATCATTTCTCCTCGGCTCTTCTTCGGTTCCAAAGACCAGATCATATATTAGAATAGGTACATTTGATACCCTTTCCCTCTCCCATTGAGCTTTGTCTCGATGGGCAGCTATCTTGATGTATTCTTGTAACCTTCATCCCTAATTCCTTTCATTTGGACCTTGTCTAATGTAAAGTGAATAGAGTGAAGGTTCGTCACCTCACCCTCTTCTCATGTTAACTCAAGCCTCATCCACAATCACCGTAATAGGTGTGCCCTCTTCCACCAGGGGATGAGGAAAGGTGTGAGGTTTCATTGTTGAATATTTCACATCCTTATGTTTCCCAAACCTAGCATGAATCACATGGTCATAGTGATTCATGATGATAAAAACATGTGCACAAACACTCATGACCGAATGAACTATGAGAACATAGATTCGCACCATAATTGGGATACGTAGGAAGACTTATCAGGGCCCGAGCTCACTGGATATCCTCTTCAAGAATCCAAAACTAGTTTCCTTAATATGGGCATCCTCGTTAGGAATAAGACCCAAATTAAACCCACAAATCATCAAGGCATATTTTTTTGGAAGTAATTGCAAACTCAATAATTTCTCTCAAAGGAATACACTCTCGTATGGGACTAATAGAACTACGTGGTCTTTGATTCCCGTCATGGGATACATAGGAAGCCTCCTTGAAGTTCAAACCCAACACTTCAAATCCACCCTGTTCTCCTTGGTCCATATTCCGAACATGGTCTAATCTTACTTGGAAACTCATATACTTTCCATTTTCATTGGGATGTTTCTGCATAAGTCCCACACCAAACTTTGACTAAGAACCTTTTACTTATATGTCCCTAACACACAACATGAAACTGTATGGTTAGGTCCTTATCACATGTCCTTAAAAGGTATGATGTTTCCCATTAAGAGGCACCGAACTACAGGGGTTATGATTCCTTTAACTAGGATACATAGGTAACCAATTTCATGGGTATGATCCTAATTTCAAAACAATCCTTCTTCCCCCAAGATGACAATAAATTCTACAGTGCCTTTATATTTGGCTTAAAAACTAGTATCTTCATAATGATGATTAAAAGAATCTTGAAATACTATATTAAGGGATAACATTGATTGATAACCTCAAATTAATATGGATATCTTCATTAATGAAGAACCTTGAATTCATAATGATGATTCTAATTTTTTCACATGTTAATATGAGATTGTAAATTCCAATGGAAACTTTTTTTTATACTTGGTGAATTAATAAAGATTTGGGAAAATATCTTAAATATATAAAGGGAGTCTCAGTGTAGACAATAATTCCCCTCAAATGGGTCTGATGAGTCTGGCCACCCATCCTTTTGACCAATGTACATTCATAAGTATTGTAATGTTTAAACTTAATGAACACCTTCATCTGGAAAGCAGGTTCCCTTTGGATAAATAATTTTTGGATATTTCTAGTTCCATGAATAAATCCAATGGAAACCGTTTGGAGATGGTGATTCTTAAAACCGGAACCCATGTTTCAAGGAACTATGAAATATTATTAGTCTTGGGATCTCACATTGATCTATGTGGGAAACTATCTATAGAAACTTTGAGAACTTCATAACCAATGGACATAAGATAAGGTAACATTTTATTGTCATAAATATGATTTTTCTTTAATTTGAAAACATGAATCCCCATATTTATTCATAGAATTATGATTATCCATAGAAAAATTTATTTTAATCCAACTTATATGAAGATTCAATTATGGGAACCTTCCCTCTTATACTACTTGAAAGGATCCAACATGATTTTTGTGATCACTATGTGGGGGAGTGAGTGAATCAATGATATATTTTTTTTTTAAATTTATTTCTTATGGAACAACCTTTACATCATGCTGAAAAGTTATCAATTTTATAAAAAAAATAACACAATCACAATCTATATGAATAAAATATTTTAGTGTTTTGAACTATTTTATTGGGAAACAAGACGTGTTATGGGTTTTCAGTCGATGATTTGATTGATGGAGGTTTAAGGTCTTACTCAATCACTCGTATACGAATTTCCATTTTTTAGTCTGATCTTGAAACTCCCAATGGTTCCAATATCAATAACTAATAATAGACCTCCTTTAAAATGATAGGTGTTCCTTTAGGTTTTCCACAGCTAATGATCATTAGAAACACTCATTGGTTGAGAGGATGGGTGGTCGGGAAAATCACCCCCTTTTAGGGGAAATATTTTCCTTCTCCAAGACTCTCTTATAGATTTATGATATGATCATGAAATCCTTCCCAGACCCTAACCATTAATAGTTACACGGGATTCAATTAATTTATTACAAACATGTATTTGTATGAAAAATGATGTGTGTGTCACTAGTTTTCAATATATCATTTATTTATTTATGATGATTTGGGTTATGGCCATATTTCACCACTCTCGTTTTTATTTCTGTCTAGGTGGGTGGTTGGTTTCATGGAGATTTAATTAATCCTTTTGAGGTGTCCTACATATCATGGGAAATCAAGAATAAAAACCCACAAAGTTTTTTTCATAGTTTAAGTTTGTGTGATTGGACCCATCCATGGTGTTTAATGTCATGCCGTAAAGAAGTGAATATCGAGCTTGGACCTCGATGACGCATCCAACGTATCCTATTTTAAATAAGAATCGTAGTCTATTTAGCACTTTTAATAGGAATATATATCACGAGGGATATGAAAATAGAGTCCCTTGGCGAGAATTATGCATATGATACTTCCCTAGATTGATCCATTGGGAATATGTCCTTTTGAGCGGAGATGAGATATAATTATATCTACATTCCAATGGTGAAGACTCTATTATATGGTAATTCTCAACACTCTTATGATATAATCATCTATAGTATCTAATATCACATGATCCATGATCCTCTTTAGAAATAAGAGATATTATTATATTATACCAACTGCATGAGAGAATATACATACGACGATTACACATTAATTTTGACTTTTTAGGGGAATCATTACCCATATCACAGAGGATATGTTATGGACCTCAAGCCTTAGGAATTTATCATACATATCCTGGTTATGATGGGAATTAGAGTTCTCATATTAAATTTCATCTAAAACCCACCGATGGGTTTGTGGTGCTGAATGTAACAACCAAGAATGATACTTAAAATGATTTCCATTTAAGAACCCTCTTCTTATTTTCTAATGGATGAGAATGAGTGATCAACCTATGGGATTTTTGAAATGCCAGATATATGAGGGTACTTATTCTGAAGAGGATTCTAGTTGGAGATCGGACCTTAATAAGGTGTCCTATGTATCTCATATATAGAGGGAATTATAGTTCTCATAGTTCATTTTTTCATTCTTCCATAGATGGTATAAGCTGGATGATCACAGTTGAATACATTATCATTATCCCTGAGGTTGTAGGAATGTTATGATATTATACCAAGATGTATTTTCAATTGATTGGGGTTTACACACTAGGGTTTCCCTATCGTATACTCATTATTTATCTTCTGATGCATATAGAGAGGTAACCACCATAAAATGTATTTTTGAGATAATTAAAATAATAAGACCATGTGAGTGTATAAGGCTAGATCATCAAGGACACATACCATTTAAAAGAGGTATGTAGATAAAGGTTATGGTTCAGCACTCTCATGGAATGAGTCCAAGGGGGTTTTCTAGACATAGTTCACATGTTGTAGAGGATATGCCTACCATCTATTGGTTGTCTCCTGTACATGAATTGGTTACCTTCTCAACATGTTTATGGAATCTGTTGAAATAATGGGTTCCCTAGACACAAATATTCTGTTCTTTTTTTTACCATATTGTGTATTCAGTTAGCTATTTATGATTCCATCTTACCATTCTAGTGTAGGATTTTTCTACATCCACTATTGAAATTGTAATGTTCAAACATTAAGTGTCATATTTAGAGGTTATAGAAGATCAAATTCTATAAATAGAGCCTTGAGATACTATGAAATTAATCATAAATATAGGTTCTATTATCTAGATACATTTAAATGATTGAACATAGTTGTTGCTTGACAATCATGTGTTGGGGGTTCATAAGCATTGAGTCTTTTTCTCGTGAAGTTTTCACATGGTGATCTCTTATAATGAGATCATGAGAACTGACCCGCCATTTGGAACATCACATGTTTGGGGTGACATTGATTGTTAATATTGTTAATCATGTCTAATGGTCTCCTGAATTGAGATCATTACCAATGTGTGTCATTTGATTATGTACTTTGATGGAAGACAAAAACTATTAGAATGGAGTCATGGTGAGGTAGTTCATGTTGGCTGTGTCATTAGTCACATGCCATTGGTTGAATGGTCGATAAAGGATTTGTTGCTTCCGAGTTATGGATGTAATATATCTCCATCCACATTGATAAGGATGAAAGTACCATTATAAGACCATGGGCATAGAATTTGAGGGTAATTACGTATAGTTGAATTAAAAAACAATAAAGTAAGAAAAGGGCGCTGACATGTGAGTGCATCCTTATTTATGAGATATTAGAAAAAAATATACTATCACTTGTGGAAAAATGGTCTATAATGATGGTTTTTTTATTTAAAAATTGGTTTTTAACTGATGTTGATGTTTCTAACATAAAAAATTTGACTTTTTTACATCAGTTTTTGTAATCTGATTCCAAACATGAATTACATTGGTTTTTTAGTGTCAGTTTTTTAAAACAGTGATGCAAAAAATCAATTCATATCATTTTTTTCGTTGGTTTCCTTACAAAACCGACGCCCAAAAGTTTTAAAAAATAGTTTCGGCGTTTGTTTTTTAAAAAAACCGATGCCAGAAATGAAAAAAAAATATTTTTGGCATCAGTTTTTACAAAACCCAAAGTCAAAAAGTAATTTTTTATTCTTCCATGTTTTGGAATATTTTCAATGCTTCGATTTCAAATACTTAGAGCAAAAACAAAGTTACAGATCAAAAGTTATGGTCTTAGGAAGATGAACATGTCAATGTTTTGATTGGTACAAATAATTTCAAATAAAATTTTTTAAACATAAATTAAAATCACATACAACAAATTAAAATGGTGATCGATAATTAAATTTACCCCATAATTGGTAAATCTTATTCGAATGTTCTATATTTGTAACTCAATAGTAATAATAAATCATCTCGATAAGCTAGCTAATTGAACTGTTTTGAAATGAAGCAAATGAATAACAAAGAAAATAAATAATTAGAATAGGTATCATGTTCGAATTTAAAATTGAATCTGCGTTGCAAAATTGATTGAATTGAAGAGATTGAAAATGTTGAATGAAGGATAAAATGGATTTATATATAGTAAACGTTTGAAGCCGCGTTGTATGGAAATGTAGGCGAGAATTTAATAAGATAAAAGTGCTTTGTGAAAAAATTGAAATTCTGATCTCGCGTATAGGAGAATACCCATTGGCGTCGGTTTTGTTTGAAACTGACGTGAAAGAGGATATACATTGGTCTTTTGGTATTGGTTTTGTAGAAAACCCACACAAAAAATACCAATCGATATCCATTTTATCGTTAGGTTTTTAAATAAACCGACCCTAAAAAGTAAAAAAGAATTTCATTCATGTCGAATTTTTTTTAAACCAACGGGAAAAGGTAAAAAGAAAATTTTGGTCGGTTTTAAAATAACCCGACGTGAAAAGGTAAAAAAACACTTTTCACTTCATTTTTCATAAAATATGATGCCAAAGACAAACAATATATTTTAGCGTCGGTTTTTAAAAAACCGACGCAAAAAATAAAAAAAATGATAATGTTTTTTATAATTTTTAAGCTATGATTTGACTGGTCGTGGAGCTAAAACGGAGTTATGGATTAAAAGTTATGGTGTTTGAAAGATGAACATATTTAAGACTTCTATTAGAGAATATCAACTTCTGACAACCATAAATTTTAATCCGTAACTCCGTTATTTCTTTAGGACCAGTCAAATCGAAACTTAGGAAATAATCTAAAACATTCTAAAAGAAAATCAAATTTTTTCCGTCAATTTTTGTAAAAACCATTTCCCAAAGAATTTTTTTTATTTTGGGTTGGTTATTAAAAAAACCAACACCAAAAACTCTTTGGTGTTTTTGATTTATGGGTCGGTTTTTGGGAAAAATGACCCCAAAGATTTTTTTTATTTTCAGTGTCAGTTTTTGGGAGAACAGATGACCAAACATTTGTTTTATTATTTTTTGTGTCGATTTTAACAAAAAACGACGTGAAACTTTTTCCATAATTGGGTTTTGGGGTCGGTTTTACTGAAAAATGATGCCAATAAGTTCCCACAAATACTATGGGCATCGGTTTATAAAAAACTGATGTTATTACGCCAATATTAAATCTCGTAGTTCCACTTTACACAGTGCATGTTCGTAGGTTGGTTGTCGCTACTATAACAATTTTTATCTCTTCAAGGGGCATGATGTGTTACTAGAGCCCACTCTTGTTCTATGAATGCTATTCACTACTATCGATATAAGGGTCTTGAGGGTCACACACAATAGTGTATTCGAGAATCTTCCTATCCATTCGAATATGAGTTTTGGAGATGGTGACCCCACCACCAGGGTTCGGGATTTTTCTTATGAAAAACGGACTCCAATGAAAAATATAATATTCATATTATTCGAGTTTAGAATAATGAGCATTGAATTTATTTATTAAATTTAGTTACAAGTTTTAGTAAATACATGAAAAATATTAATTGATGAATATTAAAAATATTCAAGGTTCAATTAATATTTATGGGAATGACGAGTTGAGTTAATGACTTGTTTATTATCAGGTAATATTTTAATATAGTACAAGAGTGATAATAATAATATTTATGATATAGTTTAGTAGTCATAAAATATTTTTGATAGAGCGTTAAGTATTTAGGGCTGGTGAGGATATACCAGATATTATAATAAAACACTATAAATAGAAGATGATGGGATTTTTCCAAAGCACTATTATTCAGTATTCTCTCTCATATCCTCACTCCCATGATCTAGATAAAGATGATCTGAATCCAAGGAGCTAGGATGGATCTCTCTCTCAAGCATCGCTAGCGAATCGATGTGGTGATCATTGGAGCATCAAAGGCCTCATCAGAATTCCATGCTAGCACCTGGATTATGACGAAGGGTGCTCCAACGGACTTTCTGAAGCACATGTGGACGATCTAGAGGATTTTGATATCAGATTCTTCAAGCAGTGATTTCCAATGATGATCAGACGTCATGAATGGCATCAGATTTAAACCATGTTTTATACTGTTTATTTTGGTTCTTAAAACCCTTCAAGGGAGATCATCTTCTTTGATCGGGATACTCTTTACTGGCGTCGACAAGTTTTCATTGACCACTAGTGAGAATTTTTTAAAATCCAACCTATTTGTTCCTTTCGCAATATACAAGGTTCCTTCAAGTGGTATCAAAGTAACAAATGATGATTTTAAGGTAATAAAAAATAAATATGCATCATGTAATAAAGAGGGAATCGATATAGTCCCAACGGTGCAGACTACATTTTAATATGATACCGGATGACCAATCTACATTAATCTAAGGTTTTAAGTTTGGTACCGCCCAGATTAGGCCTGCATAGGTTCACCTCGACCCACACAAGCCCCTAACCAAATTTATATGGGCCCAGTTGTTTTAATTTAATCAAAAATTAATTAAAATAATTATTTTCATTCCATTTGAGAATTAAATTAATTGAATATTAATTTTTTTATTAAAATTTATTTTGGTGTAATTAATTTTATTGGTTTATAATTAAAATAAATAATTGATTAAATATTAAGTTTTAACATTAAATTAATTAATCGGGACTGAATGATGACATTTGTTGAATTAAAATTTCAGTGAAATTTTATTTCAATAAATAATTCCATCAGAATTTATTTACATGCATGTTTAATTTTTATTCTGCATTTAGTTTCTATACGTGAGTTAATGCATATAATGACAATGAGATGGAGGCTGACCAACGCATGTCTGGTGATTAATAATTTATTTAATTTATTTATTTAATTCTTTCATGGTTTGGTAATAATTAGTTTAATTATATAAAAGAAGGTCTTTGTGCTGCTTTAGCGTCGTTATATATATAAGTGTTTGTGTTCCCATTGTTGGAGTTGTACATTTTACACCCTAAGATCCCCACACCTAAGTGCGAGTAATTTGGTACAATGAAGAGACGAGTAGTGATGAACATCGCTCCAAGTGATAGAGACGTACCAGATTTTAGTTGGATGAATTGGATGGCCAAACGTCTCTATTCATGTTTCATGCCACCCGAAAACTGTTATTTTCCCTAGGGTATCAGTTGGTCCGTTATTCACTCAACATATCCACCATTATAATCGGATCATGATCATATGTTCATTTTGTTTTTCATGGTTTATTGTTTTTTTCATGTGTAGTTTATTGCATTATAACAAAGTATAATAATAAACAAGCATGCAAGATAAAATGAGTATGTGACGCTATAGATTTTTCTATTTCATGCATGTTCTGTTGTCAGTGTGATCACATGGTACATGATTATAAAATGTAAAATGATTTATTTCATCTCATTAAAAATAATAATTCCCAAAAAATATCTTAATATCCTTCAGTCATTCAAATTTGGAAAAATCTGATTGTTTGATGTGTCGGTCATGCCATAACAGATGGTTACTCTTACTACTGGGGAGTATTTTGAAGAGTGATGGGTCGATATAACTAAAATTTCAAAAAAAAAATAGCCATAGCCTGATAGTTGTAATTTTAGAGGCAAGAATTTTGTAAATCATGTTCTGAATTTAGAAGAAAGGACTTCACTCAACAGATCAAGGAACTGCAAGTTAATGCGGTCGGCCAGCCAAAATCCCACCTTGAACCCTCCTTGTACTGGTGTAGTAATAGCCTGTAGACTGTGAGGGGTGGTTCTGGGATCATTGACACTAGAATACTCAAGTGATAGAGTATTCTGATTCTAGCATAGAGGGTTCCTAGAATCTGATAAAATAGTGGGAGACATTAAATGATATAAGTATTTAATCAAAACACCTAAACTGGTAATCTTGATAAAATGCACTCATCGACTAATTTTTTTTGTAGAAATAACTGAAATTTATTCCACAATTTTGAAACTATGATATTATAATGGAAAAATTAAATATCCCCACTGGCATTGGTTTCCATGAATAGTATCGGTACTTGCACAAAGTTCTATGATATAGGAAACCCAAGGTGTCAGTGTCCCAAACACTGTTAAACTGCCTCGAGAAGTGAGGGGGAAATTGCTTATAGGAGACTAGTGTATAATGAATATGGTAGTTATATCATTACGCTTTCATAATAGTTTAGTGTTAGTTGCGTTCTCTACACCCGGACAAAGATGATATAACACAATTTCCCATCTCCGAGATAGTTGTGAGGAGAAAGAGAAGAAATGATATAAATAAGGGTAAGTTCACACTGGCATGTATAAATTGAAATATTGATCACGATCTTCAAGTGGATCCCTTTCTCATAGGATTTTCACCACATTACTCATGTCTTTTTTTAAGTTACAAAACGAAAAAGTATTGAGTAAAATACCCATTAACAATTTAGTTATAGTTTTCCAAGATAATAATAACATCAAAGATAATTTCATGTTTAATTCTTATGGAGAATAAATTGAAAGAGAATTCAAAAAGGCCAAATACAAAGAAATTCCAATGGAACATTCACGAAATCCTTCAATTAATGAGGTATTAACAAAGGTTATTTTCATTTCATATTAAAAAAATAATACCATGGATGTTTAAATGCAATTAACTGAAATAAAGAAGCAAGATATCCACTTCTTCTTCAAAAATACCCATTAAATGTAATGTTTCAGTTTTACTACGTAGGTATTAAATAAAAAATGTTGGTGTCATATGTGTACTCTAATACAGTAACCATGTAATTATAGAAACCTTACTAGAAGCTAGGCAAATTATCCATGTGGCGGTGAAAGGGTGATACCTTGTCCATTGGTGGGAAGTACACAACTTCTTTAATAGCCATGTGAATGAATCATTTTGAACTATAATTGAGTATAACCACAAACATTAATCTCATGAGTCCTTGGACTCAAGGAGACATTCTTTTAGTTTCTGGAATGAATGTTGTTTTTAGTATTTAAAACTCAATCTCTAATTCAGTAATACATGAATAATATAACATTAGTGATGAATATAAATGAAAGACTTATAACCAATTATGAAAAGAAATTTTTTTTTCATGTAATACTAAATGTGGACATCATTAATATACCAAGTTTGTTATTTAGGCTCAGCACATCCATATATTTTTGGTGTTATCGATGACTTTTATTTGGACAAAAGACCCTTTAAAATAATGGTATGTCACAATTCTTTTGGAAATAGTTTAACAAGTGATCGTGAACTATTCCAAGCATAATATAATTATAAATATACATAATTGGATTCCTTTATGTAATTGAGGAATTATAAAGTTAGTTATATTCATGGTGAGAATATATAAGTTGCTTCGGGTCGGCATATCGATGAATATCTTGACCAAGTAATCATCGATCATCATAATTTAGTGTGGAGAAATTCCTAAACGCACATTTCCTTATTGACATAATGACATTAATGTTATTAAGGAGGATTGATGATCAAGTCTTACATATCAACATTGATCAAAAAATTGTTGCATGGTGTAATTCCTAAATGAACATTTTATAAATTTGTGTAACTATCTATGGAATATCAATGTTATAACTTGCAGAAACTTCCATTATATTTCCTGAAATGATTGGAAAATAACATCGATATCCCACAACCATATGCCAACTATATTAACAAATGAATATCACATGAGTCATAGAATGATGTATATCCATTATATCATAAGGACACGTGTTTGGATGCAATGAGTTTGTTAGGACATAAACAAACATGCATCATAAAAAACACATTGTGCATCCACTTTAATTATCCTAAAAGTTGGTTACGAAATTACACAAATCCCTATGATAGAAAAGATATAGTCATGTCAAGTTGTAGACTGTATTTCATTAAAATGGTGTGTATATCTATTTGAGATAGTGGAAGCTATATTGACTAGTGGTTAGTTAATGATCAAGATACATAAATAGTTATCATAGGAACTAGTCCCACAAGTTCATGTGGAGCATAGTATGTTTTAGAGACACATACTGCCTAAGAATGATACACCCATGGTTATGGTTTTTTTATTTACTACTGTCAGTGATCTATTATTCAATGTGATAAAAATTTCCTATATGTATAAAGTATATGGAAATTAGATAAAATTGATAAGATCAACTAAAATTAAATTAATGGATTCCATGTATCAATGTGCAGTGGGGATTATTATTTTGAATATTGTCGTGGGTATTCAAGTGAGTTAACACATGAATGGTACAAGTGTAGTACCAATAATGATCGACTGGTTTCACCAAGTTGTTATCCCTAAATCCTTTATAATATTACTTATCATTTCTAATTTTTAAAATCAAATTATATTTCATTGGATGTCATGACCACAAATCATGGAAAATTTCTTTATGACACAAGAAGAAAGGGATGTTCATGTCACCCAATGCTAATAGATGTTGCATGTTACTGAAATCCATTCTAGGATTAAAGTAAGAAATGTGATCATTGAATTTACATTTGTGAAAAATTATTTCCATGTGTCTACAAGTGGTTAGTGGAAGAGTTAATGTTTTTATAGAAAAATATGTTCAGAAACATATGGGAAACATACATTGGTTTTATAGTTAGTTAAGGCCAAGATTAGATTTATTCTCTAGTGATTGACTTAAAGTAGCTACCTAAGTTATAGGTTTCATGATCTACTAAGATAGATCTATAGGTTTCTTGGTTATATTCAACCATACATATTGTGACACTGTATTAAAAAATACAATATCAAACAATTCAAGAGATGAATTATTTCAAATGTCACAGGGCATAATCACTTCAGATTGACATGTTGAGGACATTAAAAGAGATAAACATGATGAGTAAAATCTGTATGTCGAAGTCATGGATCAATCATGTATGTCATGATATGTACAAGAACTGATATCTCCAAGGTAAATTTTATAGTAGGAATATATCAGTTATATCCAACAGCACTACAAGTAATGTAGGCGAAACTATCTAATTGTGCATTAGAAAGTACAAAAGATATGTACTTGGTAAGTGGAGAGTAAAGTATACTAGTTTTAGGGGATACAAGATCTCCTTCCATAGATCAATGAGATCTACTACCATAGTTAGGATAAATATGGTGAGCAAGTCAAGTTCCTAAAATGTGGTGGTAGCCATACCTACAAATATTGAATGCATTGTAGCTTATAAGGAAACTAAAAAACAATTCAATGCAATTATTTTTTCCAATTCTTGGAATCATACCTAGTAAGGAAAGAATTATCATTATGTAGAATATGATATTATTACTATCCATGATGTAATGTTATTATGGTGGAAAAGTGATATACTCTAGATACCATCTCTTATGAAGTTTTACTCAATGATATGAGGTCGCAATAGAAGAATAGTCACATAGTGGAACTGTTGTAGGGATATTAGCTAAAGTTGTTACTCAACAGAAACTTGGTTTTTATCATGTGAGTATCTAACAATTTTGGTTACCAAGTTGGATGTAATGGAAGTGAGACTATTGAAATAGTGGGTTTTCTAGACCCAACAATTCACTGATTTTGATTACTATATTGTGTATTCAGTTAGTTATACATGATGTCATCTTACCATTATAGTGTATACTTTTCTCTGTCTACTGTTGAAATGAAAATTTCTAAATATTAATATTCTGATCGAGAGGTTTTAGAAGATCCCAAACTATAATGAGAATCTTGAGATATTTTGAAATTAATCTTAAATATATGTTCTATGGTCTAGATACATCTTACTGATTGGACACAGTAGATGTTTGACTATAAGGTGATGGGGGATCATAAGCATTGAGACTTATACTCATGAAGATTGCACTTGGTGATATCTAGTTGTGATATCATGAGGACTAACCAACATAAAACACCCCAAGATTTCATGGTACGTTTCCCTTTGAATAATGCAATAGCTTGTATTGTACACAACTTCGAGATTCTAACACATCGTGACCAATCGAACTAGCCGTTATGAATAGTAATACCCACTTTTTGAAATTTCATAAAATTTATCAATCAAAATTGATTTCATTTTTGGATTCTGAATATCGAAATTATCTTAGGGTGAATTTTTGGCATTTTTCTGAAAACTGTCAATTTTTCCTAAATAGGGAAAAACACGACGTTATCGTTTAAAAACGAATTTTTATTTAAATATTTATTTATTTTATTTAAAATTATTTTATGTCAAAATAGATATATGATACCTATATATGTTAAAAGTAATTAATTGGAGTCATTTTCTAATAACATTAGATATATAAAAGTTTATCAAACTATTTACCATCTTTTACCCACCTCCTATAAGCACTTGCAAATTAGCATAACAGTTAATTTTACCACTTCTATGAGTGGAATTTCAAAACTACAAAAGAAATAGTTAATATTATTAAATAAAATGTGGTTCAATAAGATGAAAATAATTTTTGGTGAATAGTAACTTTTTTCTTTTATTTACCACGGTGAAAAGTAAATAGGGTAATTAATGTTAAAACTGGTGTTCTAATTACCCCAAAACATGTCCTAATTCTATTGGATAAATTTAATTCGACCAAAAACAACCTTAGGAATAAAATATGATCCTTTAGGTCCACATGGATTAGATGAGGACATTTATAATTATTTAGTTTAAAGAATAGTTAAAGGAGTTAAATACAAAGTTTAATAACTAAACCATTTTTAATATAGGGTTATATTGATGATTAATTGTCCTATAAATATTCATTAGAAAGATTAAATGATTAAATAAATAATTATATTTTATTTATAATTTTTATACATTAAATAATTAATTTATTTATGACACAATGATGATGTAGTAATTACCTTGTAAATGTAATATTAAACTAATTAATATCATAAATATCAAAATAAATCTAATTTTAGACTTTTAATGAATTACATTAATTTTATAGTATAATATTAAATTTTATAATTTATTAAATGATTTTTTTCTAGGTAATAATGTTTTCATGACTTTAGAAAAACATAATACCAAATAGTGTCAAAATTGACATAAAATAGATTTTAAGACAAATATTATATTATTAATTTGTATTCAATTACTAAAAATATAAGGTCCATCCAAAGGGATTAAATAATATTATATATGTAATTAATGAACCACTTGTGGTTCTCTTGGATGTTTATAGTATGTTTATTAACCATATAATATAAAAATACAAAGAGACGTGGTAAATGTCAAACTATTTAACCAAGAGTTAAATCGAAAAGATAAGGTTAATATGATGACCTAAATAATTATAAAACCTATTGGTTGAGCGTTTTTAGACCCATACCCACCTTATACTTTAAATAATATATTTTTTAGCCATTATAAACCGAAAATTATTTTATTATAAAATAATATTTCAAGTTTTTTATAAAGTGACCCTCACCTCTCTTATAAAAGGGCACCTCCCCTTCTCTCAAATTACACTTTCAAAACAATTTTCCTCAGCCAAAACCTGCCCAAATATCTTCTAAAATATCCTATCTTCATCTTATAGGCCTTCCTTTAGTCATAAATCCATCCTATAGAGCCTTTTTGATCAAATCAATATGATGAACCTGAAGAAGAGGTAAATATTTCATCACCTCTTTCAAGTTCTTTTATTATTACACTTCCTCTTTATTTGTTTTTTCCATTATAAAACAATAAATCTAGTATATTATATATACTATGATGTTATTATAAAAATGTTAGAACCATATGAATTATTCTATCCATCCTATAAATGACAAAGTCACCATACATGCGTACGTACGAATTACCATCTCGATATCGTGGTGTAGTTTGTTATTCAAACACGTCATCATTTGGACGGGTATAATAATGATTATAAATGATATAAATAATAAATATAACATGATAATTATTCTCTATATATTATACACCATCCAATTTTATACGATTTTAATATCAAAAGAATGATATTGTCGCTCGTGCGTATGTATGGATTACTGTCTCCACGAATGCGATGAGAGTCAATTCCCATCGTAATAATTCTAGAATAATTTTAATTTTATGATTAAAAATAATGTTTATAAAGATAATAAAATTCTTTATATGAGTCAAATACATACAATCCATAACAAACATGGCTTACATAACCAATCATATAAAGGAAAACGAATCAGTAAACACCTGTAACGATGATAATACTTAAATATCATTAACAATGAAATATTATAAGATCATATATGATATCATATTGATGTATATAGTTTTTATAAAATTTAATAGAAATTAGTTCTCCATTATACATGAGTTTTTCCTACCCTCGACTAAAGAAAATTACACATTAAGGGTTAATTTCACAATCTCTTTATTATCCGAGGTTGTTTTTACATAAGTATCTACTGGGACCTCTTTATCATCCATATCTGTGTTTTCGTAAAAATATAATTCAAAACATTTTTACTATTTACTATACTATGTGTTAAAGTCATTTATACTCTTATTTGACTATATATGTTTTTAAAGGAATCATTCCATTTTTTTTCAAACAAGGTACTTTATGACCTTTTTCGAAAAAATTATGGTAAGAATGTCCCTTTTTAACATATACGGTGAGTGTGGCTATTTTCATCCATTATATCCTCGTCAAAGATTTTGATACAAGATTATATGAATATTTTCAAAATAATTTTTTTCTTTTATAAATATATGACTTTTAAATTATTTCAAAATAGAAATATATATTTATCTAAAATTGTTTTTGATTTCATCTATATCAATATCATTTGATGGATTTTAAGGTTGTTTGATGTTGATTTATTATGATCCAAAACTTCCATATTATATTTAAGGTTATGTGATATGTTTGACTGTGGATATGTTATTTTTACACCATATATGGTTTATGGAAAATGTATTGACATTTCGTATTCTAGTTTTGATATATATGTTTATGTTATGTTTAATATTTTTCATATGAGAAAATGCATCGGACTTATTAAGTGACGGGTGGAGCCCACTATAGCTCCTAGAAGAATAGGTAGGTCTCATGAGACAAACTAGTGTATTGGAACAAGGCTTTGGCCAAATCTTATTTGTATTCTTGGCAGAAGGCCTTGACTATATGGTTATGAAGTCTAGCATTATGCATTCCATCATTATGAAAGTGGTTATTGAGATTGTATATGATTATTTGTCTATTAGAATATCCATGTGAATAAGTAAATGGAATAATTTTATTTTATCTTTTCCATTTTATGCGGATGTTCAAGTTTAAAAGTCTTGTGTTTTAGTCTCACATTTCCTTAAATGTTTATGCTTATTTATGAAATTTTCTGCTTTATTGTTATCCTTACTGAGCATCTGAGCTCAAACCTTTCTATGTTTTATTTTTCCCAGGATGTGAAAAAATATATTATGATTGACCTGTAGGGTTATTATAAAAGATATGAGTGTGGCCTATGAAGACTATGTTATTGTAGTATTTCAATTTATAATTTAATGTAAAACTTATAAATGTATCTCAAATTTCCAAGGCTACTAAACTAATCGATCATTCGAGACATGATCTTTTTTTATCATGCCAATTTTAGGAAATAATGCACTAACACTGGGTAACTAGGGTCAGGGCATTACAGTTGGTATCAGAGGAAGTTTAGTACAAACCTTGGATGCATAATTTATAAAAACTCTGATTAAAGCACATTACCCTAAGATAAACTTTGAATATTAGTATAGAATAACTTCATAGAATTTTGGTACTCTAGAGATTCTTTGTGTTTTCCAAGAAATACACCCATGTCTAGATACGAGCGGGTAGGGGTGGCTCTAGAAAAGATGTACCTAGGGGTAAAACCCGGAAACACCTCTTTAAGCTAGACTCGAACGTGAACTGGTGCATGACAACGGGCATTGATGCACGATTGGTTATGACACTCTAAGGGGATATGCTGAGAATAATTCACATTTTATTTACAAACCATTATAAAGGTTTTATGAGTATATACATCCTCAAAGAAAACATTTTTTTATTATGGATTATATCCATAAACTATTAAATTTATGTTAACTGTTTTAAAAGTTTTGAATTATGTATTCCGATTCATAAACTAATCTAGTGTATTCCATTTTTATAAATGGTTCCTAGTGGAAGGAATGGAAAATGTATCAATGAAATTAATATATTTAGGGATTTCCCACCTACTCAAGATAATTATAGTGGAGCTGGTGAAGAAACTGGTGTTGATCATCTTATCACCTTATTAGGACAACTCCCTCAGGTTATGAATAATAACCTAACCTGTATGGAGCACCCTGATCCACAATGTAGAGGATCAATGTTAGACCGCTTCATGACGCAAAATCCACCAAAATTTAATGGGATTACAAATCCATTAGTAGCTGATCAATGGACACATTCCTTAGAAAAAATATTTCATTATTTGGGGAGTAACGAAAGGGAAAAAGTTGTCTTTGCATTTTATCGCCTCATGGGAGATGTAGATCAATGGTGGTCATTTATTCAAAACACAAAAGAAGATGATGAAGTTTCAAATATGGAATGGAGGGTGTTTAAAGATATTTTATTAGTAAAATACATTCCTCATGACCATCGAGCAGATATGGAAGGACAATTTCTGAGTCTAAGGGAAAAAAGAGGAATAGAATGTCTCAAAATATGTGGTTAAATTTACAAGGTTGGAAAGGCATGCTACAAATTATATACGTAAACCAAAAAGTAAGATTGATCATTTATTTGATGGGTTAAAACCATTTATTCATCAACCATTAGTATCACAATCCTTCTCATCATAAGAAGATACTGTCTCATGTGCTATCAAGATAAAAAAATAATTCTCTATGATTTATGACATTAAAGAAAACCAGGGGAAGAAGAGATCCATTTAACACTCTAGAAATGGAAATGAGGGGAAGCATGGAAAAGTTGAATATCCATTATGTAGTAAATGTGGTAAGAAACACCTCGGTAATTTCATGAAGAGAATGGGTGTCTATTACAAGTGTGGTGAAAAAGTCCACCAAGCTAGTGATTGCAAGGGGATAAAATAGGTTTCAATGATCAGTGCTAAAATTTTAGAGAAAAGGGGCATTATGAAAATTAATTTCCTAAGATCCAAGGGAACTTACCTCAGAAAGGTCCAAGGGAGAAAGGCCAAGCTTATGTGATCACTACTACTAAGGTTGAAGCTCCGAAAGTTGTGGTGGTAGTTAATTTAATGGTTTTCTCAAGTTTAGATAATAATTTATTAGATTCTGGATCAGAAATTTGTTTCATATCTTCACAATTTTCTAAGAAAAATAGATATTTTCAATTTGACTTAACAAGGGAGTTGTTAGTCAAAACACCTAAGGGAAGTATCATTTCAAAAACGTTTTGTGAATTAGTTCCCATTAGGGAATATAAATGTTCTAAATCTGCTAATCTCATCATCATACCCATGATTGAATTTGATATAATCCTCGGTATGGATCAGAATTCAGACCATGATGCAAAATTCTGTTGTAAGAAGAAGCAGGTTACAATTTTCGATGATGTTAATGAGTACCTTATCATAAATACAGAAAGGTCACCACCAGATTCTTATCTATATCCACCCCCAGTCTCTCTACTAAATTAAATTATTGGGGAGGATGAGAAAGAAATAATTAGGGGAGAGGAAAATAAAGTTCGAATAGAGGACATACCTATTGTGTAAGAATATGTTGATGTGCTTCCATAGGATTTACCTAGACATCCTCCAGAATGAGAAATTGAGTTTTCCATTGATTTAATTCCTCGTTCAAGGCAAATATCGAAGTCCCCTTATAGAATGGAAACTGTGTAATTAGTGGAATTAAAGAAACAACTAGATTAATTGAGTAATAAGGGATTTATTTTCACTAGTGTTTCACTATGTGGACCCCATGTCCTTTTTTTTTGGAAAAAAAGATTGATCTATGGGATTGTGCATTGTGTACAGGGTCATAAATATTATAATAATAAATAAAATTTATCCCCTACCTCACATTAATAATTTATTCAACTGAATTCATGGAGATCAATATTTTTAAATTATTTAACTTCAATCTGGATATCATCAATTGTGTTTGAAGAAGGAAGACATTCTGAAAACAGCATTTCGAACCATGTACGGGCATTATGAGTTTACAGAAATGCCTTTTGGGCTAACTAATGCTCCCCTTATTTCCATGGATCCAATTAACAGAGTTTTCAAGGAATATCATGATGAATTTTTAGTGGAATTTATTGATGATATCCTAGTTACTCCAAAATCTATGAAGATCTTGAAAATCACATGTGCACCGTTCTAAAAACCCTCAGAAGAAATGAATAATATGGGATGTTTAGAAAGTGTGAATTCTGGATTCAAGAGATTTCTTTTCATGGAAATATTTTCTCTAAGGATGGAATATCTATTGATCCTTCAAAGACAAAGGAAATCCAATAATGGACGGCACTGATTAGCATAACTGAGGTATGCAGTTTTATTGATTTAGTAGGATATTATCTGTGTTTTGTCTAGAATTTGTCCCGATTGGATAACCCATTAACCAAGCTCACACGTAATAGTGGTAAATGTTTTTGGAAAATAGAGTGTCAAGAATGTTTTGAATAATATAATAGAAGATTAGTCAATGATCTTATCTATAATATACCCTCAGGGAACTATGGGTTTTTTATTTATAGGTTTGATTCAAAGAAAGGACTTGGTTATGTCATTATGAAGAATGATAGAGTTATTGCATATGCACCCTGACAGCTAAAATTTAATGATAAAAACTATCCTACTCACGATCTAGAGTTAGCAACTACAATCTATGCTCTGAAAATATGGAGTCACTACCTCTATGGTAAAAAATATGAGATTGATACTGATCACAAGATTTTAATGTATATTTTTTCACAAAAAGAACTCAACATGAGGTGAAGGCGGTGGATTTAACTACTCTCTGATTATGATTGCACAATACACTACCACCTAGGGAAGGAAAATAAGGTGGAAGATTCTTTGACCAGAAAGGATCATGGAGTTTTGAAAAAGATGAGAGTTTAAAGGGATCATATTTTCATGGATCTAGAGAAAATGGATATAGGAATAATCATTGATGGTAAAACCAAAATTATTTTTCAAATGGTTGCCAAACCATCATTACTAGAATGGATAAAAAGTTCTCAGGCTGATAATGAAGAGTTTTAAAAGAAGAATAAAGTTGGGAATGATGGCAGATTGAGTGAATTCATATATGCAGATGGGATTTTGAAATTTGGGAAGAGACATTTTATTCCTGATATACTAGATCTAAAAAGGGAATTGTTAAATGATGCTCATATCTACAATTTCTATATACATCCTGGTAGCACCAGGATGTATAGATATTTGAAGGAACATTTTTCTGAGGATAACATGAAGAGGGAGAATGCTGATTTTGTGTCAAGATGTATGGTTTTTCAAAAAGTGAAAGCTGGAAGGAAACAGGCTGGATGATTCATGTAACTCTTTCCCGTACCTGAGTGAAAATGGGATAATATTACAATGAACATAATCAAGTGGAATCCAAAGACTCCTAGAGGGAATGATGCAATATGTTTCATTATTGATATTCTTACCATGTCAGTACAATTTCTTGCTATAAGAGAAGAGTTACCACTTGAACGTCTATCAATACTATATATTAATGAAGATGTAAGACTTCAGGGAGTACCCTTATCAATTATTTTTAATCGTGATCTCCGTTTTACATCATGATTCTGGAAAAAGTCTTCAGAATGCCCTGGATAATGAACTTCATTTGAGCACTGCCTACCACTGTCAAACTGATGGACATTCAGAACAGACTATTCAATCCTTAGAAGTACTGTTGAGATCTTTTTCACTTTACATTCATGGTATATGGGATCAGTAATTACCTTTGGTAGAAGTTTCCTATAACAACAGCTTCCATTCACGTATTCAGTTGGCACCATATGAATCATTATATGGAAAGAGATGCCGCAAACAAACTTGTTGGGATGATGATGGTGAAAGAAAACTCGTTGGCCCCAAACATGTTGATGAAACAATTGAAAAGGTGAAGGTTATCCAAACCCACAATAAAGAAGCCCAAAGTAGGAAAAATATCTATGCCAATAAACAATGGAAGGATTTGGAATTTCATGTAGGAGACCATGTTTTCATCAAGGTATCTCCATGGCAGGGTGTTATATGTTTCAGTAAGAAGTGTAAATTGAGTCCCCGGTACATCGAAAATTTTGAAATTCTAGAACTAATTGGAGTTGTAGCTTATCGTTTGGCAATGACGCCAAGTCTCTCTAAAGTTCATGATGATTTCCACATATCATTGTTGAGAAAATACATGTCTGAACCAATACATGTAATCACCTATGAGAAAATTGAACTTAAACCTGATCTGTCATATTGTGAGGAGCCAGCCAAGATTCATGATACAAGAGAACAAGTGCTGAGAAACCGTACGACTCATCTGGTAAATGTTCGATGGAGAAACCATAATATGGAAGAGGCAATGTGGGAACCCGAGGAAATTATGATGATAAAACAACTGAACCGTTTAATTTGGTAGTATTATTGAAATTTTGAGGATGAAATTATTTGAAGGAGGGAAGAATGTAACACCCCAAGCTTCCCGGGTATGTTTCCCTTTGAATAATACAATAACTTGCATTTTATGCAACTTTGAGATTCTAACAAACTGCGACCAATCAAACTAGCAGTTCTGAATAGTAATACCCACTTTTTGAAATTTTATAAAATTTACCATTCAAAATGGACTTAATTTTTTGATTCAGAATATCGAACTTAGCTTAGGATGATGTTTTGGTATTTTTCTAAAAACATTCAATATTTGATGAATAGTGAAAACACTGCATTGTTTTTTAAAACTGACTTTTCATTTAAATAATTAATTATTTTATCTAAATTTATTTTAGATCAAAATAGATAAATAATACCTATAGATGTTCAATGTAATTAATTAGGTTCAATTTTTAATAATATTAGATATATTAATGTTTATCGAACAATTTACCGTCTTTTACCCACCTCTTAGGGAATTTTCAAATTCGCATAAAACATAATTTTACCTCTTCTGTATGTGGAATTTCAAAACTATGAGAGACATGGTTAATATCAGTAGGTAAAATGTGGTCCAAAAAGATGAAAATAATTTTTTTAGAATAGTAACTTTTTACTTTTATTTAACACGGTTAAAAGTAAATGAGGTAATTAAGGGTAAAAATGATATCATAAGAACCATAAAACATCTATTAATTTCTATTGGATAAGTGTAATTCGACCAAATCTAACATTAGTAATAAAATATGATCCTTTACGTCCACGTGGATTAAATTCGGACATTTATTATTATTTTATTTAAAGAAGAGTTAAAAGTGTTAAATTCAATTTTTAATAACTAAACCATTTTTAATATAGGGTTATACATAAGATCAATTCGACTATAAATATTCATTTTCAATCTAAAAAAATTTCCTACATAATGATATTTTATTTATAATTTTTAGGCATTAAACAATTTAATTTATTTATGAGAAAATGATGATGTAGTATTTACCTTATTAATGAATGATTAAAATAATTGATATTATAAATATACAAATAAATCTTATATGAGGCTTTTAATGAATTAAATTAATTTTATAGGTTAATATGGCATTTTAGGCATGATTAATTTATTTTTTTATGAAGTAATAATGCTTTTATGAATTTATCATAAACAAAATACCAAATAGAGTCTAAATTGACAAAAAAGAGTTTTTAAAACAAATATTATATTATTAATAGGTATTCTATTATTAAAAATCTATTTTTAGGAAAAATGGCTTATATAATATTATATATGTCATTAATTAACCACTTGAGGTTCGATTTGAGGTTTATAGTATGTTTATTAACCATATAATATAAAAATACCAAGAGATATGGTAAATGTCAAACTATTTAACTACGAGTTAAATCTAAAAGATAATGTTAATATGATAACCTAAACTTGTCTAACAAATATTGGTTGAGGCATTTTTGATCCATCCCCACCTTTGTGTTTAAATAATTCCTTTTGGTTCTATTAGAAACCGAAAAGTATTTTATTATAAAATTTTATTTGAAGCTTTTCATAAAGTGACCCTCATCTCTCTTATAAAAAGGCACCTCCACTTCTCACAAATTCACACCATCGAATCCATTTGTCTCTACCAAACCATACCAAAATATCATCTAAACTATTCTCCCTTAATCATAGAGTCATTACATTAGTCCTAAAGCCAAACTATGGATCCCTTTTTATCAAATAAAATGGAAGAACCCGAAGAATAGATAAATATTTCATCACCTCTTTCAAGTGGTTTTCTTCTTCCAAATCGCCTTTATTTGTTTTTTCCATTATAAAATAATAAATCCAGTATATTCCATATAATGTGATGTTATTATTAAAATGGTACAACCCTATTGATTATTCTATCCATCCTATAAATTACAATGTCACCATACATGCGAACGTACGGATTACCGTCTCCACGTCGTGGTGTAGTTTTCTATTAAAACACTTCATCACTTGGATGGGTATAATAATGAGTATAAATGATGTAAATAATAAATATAACATGATAATGATTCTGTATATATGATATACCGTCCAATTATATACTATTTTAATATCAAAAGAATGATAGTGTCCCTCATACGTACGTACAGATTACCGTCTCGACAAACGCGATGACATTCATTCTCCATCATAATCATTCAAGAATAATTTTCATTTTATGATTAGAAATAATTTTTATAAACATAATATTATTATGTATATGAATCAAACACATCCTATCCATAACCAACATGGCTAACGTATCCAAGCATATAAAGGAAAATGAATCAGTTAACACCCGGAATGATGATAATACTAAAATATCATTAAGAATGAAATATTTGAAGATCATATATGATATCATATTAATATATATGGTTCTTTTAAAATTTAATAATAATTATTTCACCATTATACAGTATTTTATCCTACCCTCGACCAAAGAAAATTGTAAGGCAAGGGTTAATTTCATAATCTTTTTATTATCCGATGTTGTTTTTACGTAAGTATCTACTTGGACTTCTTTATCATCCACATCCTTGTTTTATTAAAAATATAATTCAAAACATTTTTACTATTTATTATACTATGGGTTAAAGTTATTTATACCCTTATTAGACCATATATGTTTTGAAAAGAATCTTTCCGTCATTTTCCAAACAAGGTACTTTATGACCTTTTCGACAAAATTAAGGTAAGAATGTCATTTTTTAACTTATACGGTTGGTGTAGCTATTTTCCACCATTATATCATCGTCAAATCTTCCCATACAATCTTATAAGAATATTTTAATAATAAATTTATTTTTATAATTATATGACTTTGAAATGATTTCAAAATAGAAAGAGATATTTCTCTAAAAAAGTTTAGATTTCATCTATGTCAATATCCATTGAGGGATTTTAAACTTGTTTGAAGTTGATTTATTATGATTCAAACCTTTCATATTGTATTGAAGGTTATGTGATATGTTTAACTATGGATGTGTTATTTTTACACCATCCATGGTTTATGGATATATTATCGACATTTTGTATGCAAGTTTTAATATGAATGTCAATGTTTTGTTTAAACATTTTCATATGGGGAATGCATTGGAGATAGTAAGTTACAGGTGGAGCCCACTATAGATCCTCAATGCATTGGTAGGTCTCCTGAGACAAACTAGTGTCTTGGGAAAATTCCTTGACAAAATCATACTTGTAGTCTTTGCACAAAGCCTTGACTATGTAGTTATGATGTATGGAATTATGCATTCGATCATTATGAAAGTGGCTATTGATATTTCATGTGATTATTTGACTAGTAGAATATCTATGTGAATAATTAAATGGAATTATTTGATTTTACCCTTTCCATATTATACTGAATTTCAAGTTCAAAAGCCTTTTGTTTTAGTCTCACGTTGCATTAAATGTTTATGATTATTTTTGAATGTTTCCGCTTAATTTTTATCAGTACTAAGCATCTGAGCTGACCAATTTCTATGTTTTATTTTTTCCAGGATTCAAAGAAGTATATTATGACTAACATGCATGGATAAAATGAGGGATATGAGTTTTTCCTATGGAGATTATGTTTTTTTAGTTTTTCCTTTTATAATCTAATGTAAACCTTATTAATGTATCTAGTATTTCCAAGTCTACTAAACTAATCGGTCTTTTCAGACATGATATTTTGTGATCATGCCAATGTTATGTAATAATGAACCTACTCTGGGTAACTAGGGACGGGGCGTTTGTAAAGACCCGTAAATTTCAAGGAAATTTTTTTCTTAATTTTCTTTGGAATTTTACAAGAACGCAGTTTCTGACGGCACCTGATTCCGAGGCCCGGTGTGCCCGGAATCATTTTCCGAAGTTTGGCTCGGGTACGTTCAGTGAACGGACGAGCGGGTTTTTCTAACTTTTTAACCGGTGCCCGGAATCAAATTCTGAGGGCACTGATGAAATCGCAGCGCCGGTATTCGCTTAGAAACGCCTCTTCCGGAGTTGCGTTTGCTCGGATGTGGTTTTTAATTTTCGGGCTTAAAGTTAAGAAATAAAATAATTTTGCGACAACTTTATTTTATTTCACTTAAGCCACTTGGAAGCCACTTGAAGCCACTTAAAGGCGGCTTGAACTGAGTTGAACAGGATAGGATGCTATCCAGAAATATCCTACCCCTTGGTAGGATATTTGTGAGGTGGGGCCCGCACGAGCCCCGTCGTTTCTTTCCGCTAAGTAACGCACCCGCGAAAACCCGTCAAAGAAACTGAAAGTCAACCGACGCGTTTTCTAAATTCTTAACAGACCATTTAATTGGGCTGTTTCTTTCGTCCAATTAATTGGGCGGTTTCTTTGGTAAATTAATTCATGGAATTAATTGTTCGTTTCTTTTTTTTTAATCGTTGCTTGTGCGTTAATAAAATAAGATTACTCTTATTTTATTTTGGGTGGAAGCTTGTGGCGTGGGGAGAATTTGGAGGAGAGCGTTCTTCTTCGGCGAAGAACGCGAAGAACGCCGGCCTCCGGCGAAGAACGCCGAAACCGCGGAAATCAACGACGCTTCTTCCGTGACGTTTCTTCCGCGACGATCGTTCCTTTCCAAGCGACGTTCTCCCTTCGGACGCACCTCGACGACAACGGAATCAACGACGTTTCTCCGGCGACGTTTCTTCCGCGACGATCGTCCTCTTCCGCGACGAACTCGCGAGCGACAACGCTTGAGGTAGGGGTTTTAAACCTTTTTAAAGTTGTTGATCTTTCCTTCGATCTTGAAGGTTCTTTTTCTTTGTCGGCCCTTGTTTCCAAATCTTTTTATTTATTTTAAAAAGATTGTGATGGATTTTCGTTCTAGAAAGGCCGATTGTTATCAATCTAATGCGAGGGGGGTCGGGCCGCACAAACACGGCCGAACCCCCCCTCCTTTATTCTTGTTGTTTCTTGCGGATGGAGCGAGATGGCGTGGTGCCGTCGCACCACGCGGGAATCGTACGACAACTATTGAGCGGCGACGTCGCGCCGCGCTGTGGAACGAAATCAAACAAGATCGAGACGCCTTCGCGCCACGCCGAGAAAGTCGATCAAGCACGTGACGTCGTCGCGCCGCGCCAACGAGGCCGCAGATTAAATTAATTTTATTTTGTTCTTGAGCGCAGATTGACGGGCGACGACAAACGAGGCCGCAAGTTAATTTTGAGGCCTCCGCAGTGAAGGTCGGGTCCCGGGATGACCGTAGGCGCAGACGGGAAGCAAATCGGACCACCGGAGCGTCTCCGGTGGCCCGCGGAAGCCGGCGGCGGCGCGGGTCGCCGGCGCGGCGGCGCCGGCGGCCGGAGGCGGCGGCACCCCGCGGGTGTCCAGGGTGGCACCCCGCGGGTGCCGCGGGGCTGTCTGGCGACACCCCGCGGGTGTCCAGGGTGGCACCCCGCGGGTGCCGCGGGGCTGTCTGGCGACACCCCGCGGGTGTCCAGCGCGACACCCCGCGGGTGCCGCGGGGTTGTCAGGCGACACCCCGCGGGTGTCCAGCGCGACACCCGCGGGTGCCGCGGGGTTGTCAGGCGACACCCCGCGGGTGTCCAGCGCGACACCCCGCGGGTGCCGCGGGGTTGTCAGGCGGCACCCCGCGGGTGTCCAGCGCGACACCCCGCGGGTGCCGCGGGGCTGTCAGGCCGCTCGGCCGAGCCGAGCCGGACCGGCCCTGGCCGGGCGGGGCCGGGACAACCGGGTCGGACCCGGTTCGGGCCGACCCAGGGGGGGTCGGGCCGGGTCGGCCCGGACCCGGACCCCCCCCGTTTTCGGACCATTTCGGTCAAATTCACATATCTTGAGCTACGGACGTCCGATTGACGTGCCGTCAGCCGCGTTGTGTTTCTCTTAGTGAGACGGATCTTTTGGCATACTCCGCCCGAGGTTTGGACGCAAGTGGAGTACGGTCGGGTTGGTTTTGCCTTAAAAACCAACCGGGCCCCGGGGACGAGAATGCCAATAACTCTCTGACCGGGCGTCCGATCGACGCACCGTCTGTTGCGTTGAGTTCCTGTTTACGATACAGAACTTTTGACATCCTTCGCCCGAGTTTTGGATACAGATAGTAGTGGCCGGGTTGGATCGCACCCGAAATCCAACCGGGCCCCTGGAACGGAAAAGATGATATCTTTCAGACAGGACGTCCGTTCGACGAACCGTCAGCGGCGTTGGTGTTTACGTTTAGTAACGGTCCCTATGAGTATACCCTATGGGAGTTCGGGGTACAGTTGAGATACGGCCGGGATTGGTTTTGCTCACGAAACCAACCGGTCCCCTGGGACGAAAAGGCTAATAACTCACAGACCGGGCATCCGATCGACGCGCCGTCTGTTGCGTTGAGACCCCTGTGACGAGGCGGTCCTTTGAGATACTTCTTCGTGAGACCTTGAGATATTTGGAGTATCGAACAGTAACTCATGGAGCGGACCCTCCCGGAGACGAGCGTGCAGAGTACGGAGACCGTGTAGCTGGCTGAGACCTGACGACTGCTTGACCGACTCGACTTGGAGTGAGTCGACTAGCCCAGTGGACGGAGCGCCCGGTATTTGGCGACAGACCCACGGCGGACGGAGCGCCCGGTAGTTGGCAGCAAACCCGCGGTACTCGACAGGAGGAGTACCTCAGTAGGCTATTTGGGTGAGCGCCCGGTATTTGGCGACAGACCCTCAGCGGACGAAGCGCCCGGTAGTTGGCCGCAAACCCGCAGTACTCGACAGGAGGAGTACCTCAGCAGTCTTAGGTTAGTGAGCAGTACCTCGGAGTCGTGACAGGACCACTGTACACTCTAGAGACGGAGCTCTTCAGTAGCTACGGTTTCGATAATGAAAAATCCTGGTTGAGCTGAGTCAATGAATCTTTGCGTTTCCTCATGATTGAGATGGGTCGCTTGATAACTTAGGTATATGTATGGGCATGTACCTGGGTGATGGTTATCCGTTGATTTCATGATTTTTGTGTATCCTTGTGATTGGATGGGCTACTTGATGACTTAGGTATATGTATGGGCATATACCTAAGTAGAGTCTGATGTTACTTCGTGATTGCTGTCTTTGCTTTGTGGATATCCATGTTGGATTTAGTGAGACCTTAAGGGTCTCGGGGTCCCTACTGAGTAGCTTATACTCACCCCTGCACGGGTTATGCCCGCACTTCGTTGTGTTGGTTGCAGACGACGGACAGCGCAGATCGCAGTTGAGGCTTGCGGAGCAGGTCGGTACCCGGAGGAGGACCACTGGGCGGACGTACCCGGAGTAGACAATAGGACCCGAGGAGTAGAGGAGCTATCTGTACCTACCCTTCAGGTAGGATCCGTGGTGGACGATCCAGGAGCTGAGCCATCTGTACCTACCCTTCAGGTAGGAATCGAGGAGGACGACCCAGGAGCCACTTCGTTCTTCCAGCTGCTGTTTTTCCCTTTCGAGTTGTACTTTACAGTTGGGCTTGTATTTCCGGCCCTTTTTCTTTTCTTCGCTTGTGTTTACTTTTCCGCTTGCTTACTCTGTGGTGTTTGTTTGCTTTTGTAATGGCAATGCCTTCCCAGTTATCGGGATTTACGCCATTGGTGCTAGTCGCCAGCCCCTGGCCTATGGAAGGCGGGCTTGGGGTAGTCACGGCACGGGCCCCGAGGTCGGGTCGTGACAGATTGGTATCAGAGGTGGTCGGTTCTACCGTAGACTCTGATCTTTCTTTCTATGAAGCAATAGTGTTAAGGGTACCGAGTGTGGTTTTCAGTTCAGGGAGTCCAGTGTTGGTGCGGGCGGCCGACGTATCCATACACCAGGACCCTGGAAACTGATTTCCGACTTTGTGCACGAAAACACTGATTGCGTGTGTGTTTTAAAAGGTTTCCCCCCTTAAAACAGCTCAAACCAGGTCAGCTCACCAGGTATAATCGTTTGACCGTGTTACGTTGTTCCTTTCAGGATGCCTTTTCTCGGACGACCAGCTAGAGCCCGGAGGGATGTGCGTACTGATAGTCTGTCGAGCGACGAGGCTTCGGTACAGGGCCCTCTTGCAGTTGAGGCACCAGCGGAGGCACCAGCGATACTACCATACGTTGGGCCACCGATGCCACCAGCCCCAGCAGTAGGCGATGCCCGCTACTTGCGCGCACTGCATGAGTTCCAGCGCCAGAGGCCACCCAGGTTCGGGGGAGAGACGGACCCGCAAGCGGCTGAGGATTGGCTGGAGGCTGTGGTGGGAGTCTTCAGGCTAGTGGGGACGCCATCAGACTTCATGGTGACCTTTGCTGCCAGCCTTCTTCAGGCAGCAGCAGGCAGGTGGTGGAGCCACTTGTTCCAGTTTTGCGATGGGATGGCTTTCACATGGGAAGACTTCGATACCTTCTTCAGGGTGGAGTTTGTGCCAGTAGCTCTACACCCCGAGGGTGTTCGGGAGCTGCTGCCTTTGCCGCGTGTTTTTCGATCAGAAGCCGAGTCATCTGTGGGCAGTAGACAGATGATGGAGAGGTCTAGGAGGACCAGACAAGCAGTTGGGCGATCTCGGGTTTTAGGACCAGTGGTGCGGGGCACCCGGAGAGGGAACAGAGCCAGCCGTGCAAGGAGCAGGTTGTGTTACTCATGCCGCGGAAAGGGTCACCTGGCACGTGACTGTCCGACTCCTCGTACAGTTGATCCATAGGCTTTTGAGGAGCCACCGAGGCAGAGGCAGCGACGAATGCTTGAGCAACAGTAGAGCAGTGGACAAGGCAGTAGAGATCCTGGAGCAGGTGGGCAGGAGCGGAGCTAGTGGATACGTCTCTTGTACTTCTAGTTCCATGTTGATGTTGTTTTTGTGTCTTTGTACCATGAGCTGCAATAAAATAAAGACACTTATCTTGTGATGTTTGCCTTCCTGTCCTCTTTTGTGATGTTACTGAGTGGTCCCGGTTAAACTGTTGACTTGACCCTCACTTTCGATATTTCAACTGGAGGAGACCCAGTGACCTCACACTGATGCCGACAGTGTGACTCGACCCTTGGAGGCGAGAGTGACAGTTGGATCTCTTAGTAGTTACGTCGAGGCCTTACGACGTCATCCATGGAATGAATGCATCCTTCATGCCAGGATTGACTGTATTAGGCAATGGGCGTGGTTCATCTAGAGAGGGGATGAGACCAGGTTTCTCTTTTCGGCAAAGGAGAAATTTTAGCAGCTCTTCCAGATCATATGCAAAGGAGGTGCAGTCATCCAGGAGCGGATGAAGACTGCACAGTGCAGTAAGAAACAGGAAACCAGTGCCAGTCTTAGAGACTCGGGCGTGTTAAATGTTTCAAGAAGAGGAAGCTTAAAGGAGAGATGAGTCTACAAAGCAGCAGACGTGGAGGCACTGCTAGGTGAGCAGCATGAGGTGGTGTACATCCTAGCATGCTACAACCACCCACCTTGGTTATTCCCGCCAGGCTCAGGGAGCTGAATGGCGGAGGAAGAGTGCAGCTGCATGCGGTCAAGGAGTGTGACCCAATGGCTCTAGAAATGATTCAAGGGACAGTCTATGTCCACTACTAGCTGTTGTAGTAACAGACGTCGGTATGAATCATTCCTCGCTTCCACAAATCTTGTTCCAGACCTAGAGTTTCCGGTAAGCCGTGGACTTGACCCTCACGTCTGGAGATACCTTGGGAGGAGACTCGATAATCACACTTACGCCGGCGGTGTGGTCAGACCTTCGAGGCGAGAGTTCTGGTTGGAATCTCTTGGTGGCAGCGTCGAGGCCTTACGACGTTAGTTTGAGTATGGAATGGGAAATAACTATTCACACTCAAATTGACGGTATTAGGCAAACGTTGGGGTGGGTTTTCCTTGGTCGGCGTAAAAAGGAAACCCCAGGAAGTGCAGGGTAACTCTTGCACAGGAGGGTGCGACCGATCATTCTTGAGTCGGTCAACCTTACCCTCATAGCAGCAGTCGTTTTGAGTTTCAGTTCTAACAGAAATGGGGACCTCTGGAGTTCGGGGATGACGACCACGTCTTCTTACGGGTCTCACCTCGACAAGGTTTACGGAGATGTGGCCTGGGAGGCAAGTTATCTCTGAGGTTCAACGGACCTTTCTAGGTCCTCAGCTGGGTAGGCGAGGTGGTTTACCGCTTGGCCCATCCACTTCAGTTGCACTAGGTGCACGACGTTTTCCACGTATCCCAACTGAGGAGATGCGTGCTCAACCCCCTCGCGTATCATCGACCATGAGGAGATAGACGGTGGCGATGAGTGTCTTATACAGAGGTTCCTATGGGGATCGAGGATCGACAGGAGCAGATCCTAGGAGGATGGTCGATTCCTCTTGTGCACTTTCTTTGGCAGCGCGGGAACCTCCAGGTGAGCACATGGGAGCGGAAGGCTCAGATGCGTGCTCAGTACCGCTTTGTTTCCCTAAGTTTGTGGTGAAGCTTTACGGGGACGTAAAGCCCTGTGGTGGGAGTAATGTAAAGACCCGTAAATTTCAAGGAAATTTTTTTCTTAATTTTCTTTGGAATTTTACAAGAACGCAGTTTCTGACGGCACCTGATTCCGAGGCCCGGTGTGCCCGGAATCATTTTCCGAAGTTTGGCTCGGGTACGTTCAGTGAACGGACGAGCGGGTTTTTCTAACTTTTTAACCGGTGCCCGGAATCAAATTCTGAGGGCACTGATGAAATCGCAGCGCCGGTATTCGCTTAGAAACGCCTCTTCCGGAGTTGCGTTTGCTCGGATGTGGTTTTTAATTTTCGGGCTTAAAGTTAAGAAATAAAATAATTTTGCGACAACTTTATTTTATTTCGCTTAAGCCACTTGGAAGCCACTTGAAGCCACTTAAAGGCGGCTTGAACTGAGTTGAACTGGATAGGATGCTATCCAGAAATATCCTACCCCTTGGTAGGATATTTGTGAGGTGGGGCCCGCACGAGCCCCGCCGTTTCTTTCCGCTAAGTAACGCACCCGCGAAAACCCGTCAAAGAAACTGAAAGTCAACCGACGCGTTTTCTAAATTCTTAACAGACCATTTAATTGGGCTGTTTCTTTCGTCCAATTAATTGGGCAGTTTCTTTGGTAAATTAATTCTTGGAATTAATTGTTCGTTTCTTTTTTTTTTAATCGTTGCTTGTGCGTTAATAAAATAAGATTACTCTTATTTTATTTTGGGTGGAATCTTGTGGCGTGGGGAGAATTTGGAGGAGAGCGTTCTTCTTCGGCGAAGAACGCGAAGAACGCCGGCCTCCGGCGAAGAACGCCGAAACCGCGGAAATCAACGACGCTTCATCCGTGACGTTTCTTCCGCGACGATCGTTCCTTTCCAAGCGACGTTCTCCCTTCGGACGCACCTCGACGACAACGGAATCAACGACGTTTCTCCGGCGACGTTTCTTCCGCGACGATCGTCCTCTTCCGCGACGAACTCGCGAGCGACAACGCTTGAGGTAGGGGTTTTAAACCTTTTTAAAGTTGTTGATCTTTCCTTCGATCTTGAAGGTTCTTTTTCTTTGTCGGCCCTTGTTTCCAAATCTTTTTATTTATTTTAAAAAGATTGTGATGGATTTTCGTTCTAGAAAGGCCGATTGTTATCAATCTAATGCGAGGGGGGTCGGGCCGCACAAACACGGCCGAACCCCCCCTCCTTTATTCTTGTTGTTTCTTGCGGATGGAGCGAGATGGCGTGGTGCCGTCGCACCACGCGGGAATCGTACGACAACTATTGAGCGGCGTCGTCGCGCCGCGCTGTGGAACGAAATCAAACAAGATCGAGACGCCTTCGCGCCACGCCGAGAAAGTCGATCAAGCACGTGACGTCGTCGCGCCGCGCCAACGAGGCCGCAGATTAAATTAATTTTATTTTGTTCTTGAGCGCAGATTGACGGGCGACGACAAACGAGGCCGCAAGTTAATTTTGAGGCCTCCGCAGTGAAGGTCGGGTCCCGGGATGACCGTAGGTGCAGACGGGAAGCAAATCGGACCACCGGAGCGTCTCCGGTGGACCGCGGAAGCCGGCGGCGGCGCGGGTCGCCGGCGCGGCGGCGCCGGCGGCCGGAGGCGGCGGCACCCCGCGGGTGTCCAGGGTGGCACCCCGCGGGTGCCGCGGGGCTGTCTGGCGACACCCCGCGGGTGTCCAGCGCGACACCCCGCGGGTGCCGCGGGGTTGTCAGGCGACACCCCGCGGGTGTCCAGCGCGACACCCGCGGGTGCCGCGGGGTTGTCAGGCGACACCCCGCGGGTGTCCAGCGCGACACCCCGCGGGTGCCGCGGGGTTGTCAGGCGGCACCCCGCGGGTGTCCAGCGCGACACCCCGCGGGTGCCGCGGGGCTATCAGGCCGCTCGGCCGAGCCGAGCCGGACCGGCCCTGGCCGGGCGGGGCCGGGACAACCGGGTCGGACCCGGTTCGGGCCGACCCAGGGGGGGTCGGGCCGGGTCGGCCCGGACCCGGACCCCCCCCCGTTTTCGGACCATTTCGGTCAAATTCACATATCTTGAGCTACGGACGTCCGATTGACGTGCCGTCAGCCGCGTTGTGTTTCTCTTAGTGAGACGGATCTTTTGGCATACTCCGCCCGAGGTTTGGATGCAAGTGGAGTACGGTCGGGTTGGTTTTGCCTTAAAAACCAACCGGGCCCCGGGGACGAGAATGCCAATAACTCTCAGACCGGGCGTCCGATCGACGCACCGTCTGTTGCGTTGAGTTCCTGTTTACGATACAGAACTTTTGACATCCTTCGCCCGAGTTTTGGATACAGATAGTAGTGGCCGGGTTGGATCGCACCCGAAATCCAACCGGGCCCCTGGAACGGAAAAGATGATATCTTTCAGACAGGACGTCCGTTCGACGAACCGTCAGCGGCGTTGGTGTTTACGTTTAGTAACGGTCCCTATGAGTATACCCTATGGGAGTTCGGGGTACAGTTGAGATACGGCCGGGATTGGTTTTGCTCACGAAACCAACCGGGCCCCTGGGACGAAAAGGCTAATAACTCACAGACCGGGCGTCCGATCGACGCGCCGTCTGTTGCGTTGAGACCCCTGTGACGAGGCGGTCCTTTGAGATACTTCTTCGTGAGACCTTGAGATACTTGGAGTATCGAACAGTAACTCATGGAGCGGACCCTCCCGGAGACGAGCGTGCAGAGTACGGAGACCGTGTAGCTGGCTGAGACCTGACGACTGCTTGACCGACTCGACTTGGAGTGAGTCGACTAGCCCAGTGGACGGAGCGCCCGGTATTTGGCGACAGACCCACGGCGGACGGAGCGCCCGGTAGTTGGCAGCAAACCCGCGGTACTCGACAGGAGGAGTACCTCAGTAGGCTATTTGGGTGAGCGCCCGGTATTTGGCGACAGACCCTCAGCGGACGAAGCGCCCGGTAGTTGGCCGCAAACCCGCAGTACTCGACAGGAGGAGTACCTCAGCAGTCTTAGGTTAGTGAGCAGTACCTCGGAGTCGTGACAGGACCACTGTACACTCTAGAGACGGAGCTCTTCAGTAGCTACGGTTTCGATAATGAAAAATCCTGGTTGAGCTGAGTCAATGAATCTTTGCGTTTCCTCATGATTGAGATGGGTCGCTTGATAACTTAGGTATATGTATGGGAATGTACCTGGGTGATGGTTATCCGTTGATTTCATGATTTTTGTGTATCCTTGTGATTGGATGGGCTACTTGATGACTTAGGTATATGTATGGGCATATACCTAAGTAGAGTTTGATGTTACTTCGTGATTGCTGTCTTTGCTTTGTGGATATCCATGTTGGATTTAGTGAGACCTTAAGGGTCTCGGGGTCCCTACTGAGTAGCTTATACTCACCCCTGCACGGGTTATGCCCGCACTTCGTTGTGTTGGTTGCAGACGACGGACAGCGCAGATCGCAGTTGAGGCTTGCGGAGCAGGTCGGTACCCGGAGGAGGACCACTGGGCGGACGTACCCGGAGTAGACAACAGGACCCGAGGAGTAGAGGAGCTATCTGTACCTACCCTTCAGGTAGGATCCGTGGTGGACGATCCAGGAGCTGAGCCATCTGTACCTACCCTTCAGGTAGGAATCGAGGAGGACGACCCAGGTGCCGCTTCGTTCTTCCAGCTGCTGTTTTTCCCTTTCGAGTTGTACTTTACAGTTGGGCTTGTATTTCCGTCCCTTTTTCTTTTCTTCGCTTGTGTTTACTTTTCCGCTTGCTTACTCTGTGGTGTTTGTTTGCTTTTGTAATGGCAATGCCTTCCCAGTTATCGGGATTTACGCCATTGGTGCTAGTCGCCAGCCCCTGGCCTATGGAAGGCGGGCTTGGGGTAGTCACGGCACGGGCCCCGAGGTCGGGTCGTGACAGCGTTACACTGCCAATTGGAACACCACATGTTTTGGGTGTCATTGGATGTTCTACTTTATGGTCATGTGTAATGGTCTCCTAACTTCAGATCATTACCAATTAATGTCATTTTTTTCATTCTTTGATGCAATATGAAAACCAAGGCAATGAAGTCATGGTGATGTAGTTATTGTTTAGTGCATCATTAGTGGCCTGGAATGGTTGAATGGTCATGAAATGATTTTTCGCTTCTAGGTTATGGAATGTTGATTAGGATGGTAGTACATTTACAAGACCATGGTCGTGGTAGTCGATGGTAAATTAGTCCAGTTGAATCAAAAAAATAAACCAATAAAAGAGAGATGACAAGCGAGTGATCTCGCTTTATGATATATTACAAAAAAAGAGATAATATTAAATAGTTTGTGTTTGTAGGTTGGTTTTCACTGCAGTGAAAAACCTTATCTCTTTAGGGGAAATGATGGGTTGTTAGATCCCACTCATGGTCTATGAATACTGTTAACTACTGTCGAGATAAGGGTCTAGAGGGTCACACACAATAACGTATTCGAGAATCTTCCATATTCATTTGAATAAGAGCATTGATGATGGTGGGCCCCACAACATGGGTTTGGGATCAGTCTAAGGAAAAATGATCCCCAATGTAATAAATAAATTCATATTATTAGATTTTTGAATAATAATCATTGAATTTATTTATTAAATGTATTTATGAGTTTTATTAAATTTAGGAAAATATATTAATTGAAAAATACTAAATATATTGAATGTTTAATTAATATTTATGGGAATGACGAGTTGAGTTAATGAATCATTTATTATCACATAATGTTTTAATATATTACAAGAGAGAAAATTATAATATTTATGACATAGTTTAGCAGTCACAAAATTTCATTGATAGTACGTTAAATATTAGTGCTAAAAAGGACACATCATGTATTTTAATTAAACAATATAAATAGAAGAGGAGGGGATTTTTCCAATCACTATTCATGGGGATTCTTTTCCACTCCTCTCTCTCGTGATCTAGAGAGGTTCTATAGATCAAAAATATCTTAGATGGTTCTCTCTCTCAGGCATCGCCAGAGAATAAATGTGGTGATTGTTGGAGCATTGAAGGCATCTTCAGAATTCCATGCTAGTACCCAGAATACGACGAACGAAACTCCAGCAGATTTCTTGAAGTGAATGGGGATGATCTAGAAGAGTTTGATATTGTACTCTTCAAGCATTGATCACCAATGATGAGCATATTTCATGCACAACATCATATTTAAACCAGGTATTTGATGGTTTAATTTTGTTCTTATAAACCTTCATGAGAGAACGTCGTCTTTGACCGAGCTTCCCTTCACCAATGTTGACAAGTTTATGTCAATCGTCAGCCGATGTTTTTTAAAATTCCACCCGTTTGGGGCTTCCTCTGCATGCCCAGTTCCTTCAGAATCTACTTGACATAGAATACACATCAATGGGTGTCTTCATAACTTTCCTAGGATCCTTTTCATGCCCTATATTAATATGTCTATTTTCATTTTCCTGATCAAAGCAGATGTGATAGAGGTACATCGCATGATCAGCTGACCTTTATTAGATTCCTTTGCATGAGTAATGTGTAAATGTCCAAAATGCTTCACATAACCAAATTAGATATGTTTGGTGACTTTCACATTATTAAAGTGGACATGTATTTATAATTTCACCTAATCAACCTAACTTTCCATCAAACTATCACATGATAATGCTGACATGTTAATGTGAAATCTCAAAATCATATCGGCATGTCAATGATGTTTCATGAGGTTATCCTAGCTTGTATGGTTCTTGTAATTTAACAATTAATACATGTCAATGGGGTTGTCTACTGATCGACTGGGATTTTCCTTAGAACATCACATGAAAATTGTGACATGTTAGGAGGATTCTGTCAGATCAATCGGACATGTCTGGGGCCGATATCACAATCAAAGTAACATGTACAAATCCACTGAATAATATCACAAGTCCCATGAGGAATCTTGTTATTTTGTTCCCTTAAAACAATTTATGCAGAAGGGTCTTAGGGACAATTTTATGATCTGGTGCTTGTTTGAGTTCCAAAAGATCTTGTCTAAAGGGATTATGCCCTATGTTTATATCAATAATTATTTTCCTATTCATAGGGGTGAATGGATATGAAATATCAATCCATGTGTTCTCTAATGGGTCCAGGACATATACATGTTGAGGGGTGCATAAATGAGGGAAACATTTGATGGACTTCGACAAACATGTCCTAGAAGAGTTTTTACGATAGATTCTTCTATAACATTCAGGTTTATTTTTTGATGCCTCACACAAGGGATATGGTGAACTCTACATAAATATTATATGTGGACTGTGTGTCACACATCACCATTGCTTATGATTCATCGAAAAAAATCCCTGAGGGAATTCTACATATCGAGGTGGCTATTCTTAAGGCTACATGAAGAGCTCTATAGAAATGGAAGCTCTTATTTCATGCATTTCACATTCCATCCACAAAGGGTCTTGTGATGGTTATTATTATTTTTACAAGGACCCATGGGGGAGTTTTCAGGCCAATACATCCATGTACAATGTTTCATGTAATCCCCATAATACAAAAATTCTCACGTTATTTTCATTATTGGGGTTTGGTAGGCTTACAAGTGCATACTTTCGGGCACCAAAATTAGTTCTCCGAGCATTGAATGGATTTTATTATCGCATCACATGATGTTACGTCACTCATGTGATCATGTGTTCTGAGAAAAAATCCTTTAGGATGTCTTACTGTTGATTTTAAGGGTGCACATCTTAAATCTAGTATTGTGAGGTTGAGTGAGGAATATAGAGAGGCCAAGGGTGTTTATCCTTAGCTCCCAATGACAATGAGTCATTTGTTGAGACTTTTCCACATACACCACACAACCTTTGAGGGATCACATGAATAACTCACATGAATCCGGGGAATCTGCCTATTAGTTCCCCATTCTTGGACAAGGACTTGGATCAAGGATGGTCAACCTAGCATTAAGAATGATATTTGTACTCTTGGTATCTCCATTGCATAACTAGGGACCTCTGGGGTATTTCATGCGGAATAAATCTTCTTAAGGCTAATTTTTAGATCATAAAAAATTATGAGTTTGTGATGTCCCAAGGAAAATGTCTGATGATGTATTCTTGTAGATACTAGATTTAATATGATGAATGTCAAAGGGAATGTCATGACATGTCTCGTGACGTTCTATAACTCATGTGATCATGAGAATTGAAGGGTTGGTGTCTGGTGAGGGATCTTGCATGCATTCAAACACAAGATCATGGTTGATTGTAGATTATATTTTATAGGATATGTACATCGATTTATCGAGTAATGTGATCATGTTATCATATGAAGGTCACATTATGTGAAATCACGGGGACATCAAATGGAAAATTATTTCAAGAGAGGCCCCTAATTTACCTATAAAAGATCTTCGATAGCGGTGGTAGGTGACCATATTTTTTCTGCAAATCTACACCATTTCCCATTCTACACCTATTGTGTGTGTATGTTTTACGAGGGGATTAGGGTACTAATAGGTGATGGGCAGCTTATTTTTAAGTTTCTCTTTATGGGGTGGAAGACGCATGAACTACTTGTGGTGGTTCAGACATTCAAAAGACTGTCATCACATGACTGCAAGACGACCTATTAATCATCACATGATAATTTCATCCGATCATGTGATCCCTTTTTTTCCAATATTATGTCATGTGATCCAAAAAATACAAATTAATTTATAGTAAAAACATACCAAAATAATAAGTTCTCGTGGCGGTAAATTTCTCATGATGACTATAGTGATTGTCTCCTCTTCAACCACATGATCGATGGTTGATCATGAAATGACTTCGAGGGATGGTGGGATATTTTTTGGATGGCCACTAGGGTTCATTATTGGTATTCATGGAAGCCCATATTGGCTACCTCAGACACATTTAGATATTGTAAACGGACAGGAGATGTCAGTTATTGTGATCACCAAGTGATAATGCAACTACCTTTGAGATTCTTGGTCTAACTGGTTGGGTAGGAGGGTGACAGTCGATCATGAGGTTGAATATGGAGGTATCATGTTGTGTTGTATTGGATGAGTTTGAATATTCAAATATCGAGTTGATTTTTTTAACATACAATGCATATGATTGAAATGGGTGGTTTAGATTAGTTGAAGCCATGATATATGGTGCAGATCGTCGGGAGGCAAGATCAGATAGTCATGATTTGTTCTGCCTGAATAGTATACATGAAATCCAATCCCACATAAAAACATTTATCATGCCTCCCTCTACTATATATGATAATGTGCGGCATAAACTTAGTAAACCCATGAACGGTGTTCAGAACCACTACCAAATGAAATTCCTTCCCTCGGGCACTAGCTCCTTGGTCATTGTGGCCATGGTATTTGTGTATTTGGACTCATTCAACATGGGCCTAATATCTTCAACATGGGAATAATATCTTCATATGGCCTTGGTCTTTCTATCCCATTCATTTTATTTTTTGTTCGGGTTCATAATGGTACATAAAAAATATTCTTTTTATAAGAATGTATATAAGGCCCACACATGTTTTCCTTTAGACCAAAACAAAATCCTCCATGTATGTTATTACCAAGTTCATCATTCAAATTACTTCACTATTCTTCATGATCTTCACAATCCTAAAATCTTCAACAAAAATCTGAAGGATTTAAGACTATGGATGCTAACAAAACACCCCCTTAAAATGAGATTAATTTGGAACAAAAAGTATCTAATTCAAAGTTAATCCTTTATCAATTTCCTATAAATTTGAATATCTGATGAGCTTTGATATTGAGATACTTGAGAGGATATATCTGGAGTATGTCACTATATAATTTTAGGTGTTATCCATAAGTGAATTCTTTCCATGAGTTTCGGGAAATATCCAGAACAAAAAACCTTCTTATAATGAGATTCATTTGGAACAAAAAGTATCTAATTATACGGTAATAACTAATAATTTTCCCATAAATCTGAACATATTATGAGCTTTGATATGGAGATACTTTAGAGTATATATCATGAGTATGTCACTAAATAATATTTGGTGTTATCCATAAGATAATTCTTACCATGAGTGTCAGAATACATTACGGAATGGCCCGAAGGCCTTAATTTTATTTTTATTTTTTTGATAATCCACCTTTCAAGGGAGGAGGTGGAACCCTTACAAGGTTCGAAGTCTTAGAGGAAATTAAATGACCCATTGGTGTAAGTGGGAAATCCCTCATGGGTGTCAGGCTAAATTTATTAATGGAAGTGGATTTGTTTTTGGGAATTCATACCCTGAAAAAAGAATGTGTATGAATTCTATAATTTAATAGGGATTGGTTGGAATGAAACAGGGGCCCAAATCCAATCTAAGGTACATAGAAATCACAATAGATCCCATGAGGATGAGAATCAAGATGAACATAGTTCTGAATTAGGGGAATGTCACTATCTTTTTAAGGAACCCTAGGTAAAGATCCGTATTTGGGTGGAGATGTTTCTCAGATAATCGATGATATCCATCATTTGTATGCAATACCAAATAGATCTAATCTTCTAGATTTTATTTCCCAATATATGAGAGGTTAATATTTTAGAAAGTATCATGAATGGACACTGACATCAAATTCTTCATTGATATACCTATTTGAGTCATTTTGAGATCTTCTAATTTACACCTATAATTCAGGTTTGGTATCCATCCTTGAGAGATAAATCTCTAACATCTTCCTAAGTCATGGGAATTAGAAAACATTGATTGATTTTTTCTAACCCCATATAATGGTCTCCACATCTTTGTATCTCTTTATTTATTTTTCCCTAACGTTTTTCTATGATTTATAGAGAGGAATAAGTATTGGGCATGGAATTGAATTTTTCTCAAGCCTCCTTCTTACAGGATTTCAACCAGAAAAGATTCTATACCTATTACATTTTATAAATGATCAATATTTCTTGGATAAAAAAATCTTCATATTCAATGATCAGAGACTTTTATTCTTCCTAGGATTCTATTATTGGGATTTTATCCTTGTGAGTATCATTCCTTTTTCTATTATAAGTCCTTTCAAGATAGACCATCACTTGGATATATCATAGAGTCTTTTAGCTCAGACCATTGTAGTATTTTAGATGAGGTTCTTTTATCTTAGACCTTTTTGAGTTATTTTTAATGTGTCCTATATCAAAACATTGTTTGATGTCTTTTAATGTAATCTAGCTCAAACCATTATTGTGTTCTAGCTTACAATATTTTGGTCCAGACCTATTTTTGTGTTTTAGTTTTGGTTTTTTTAGGTTAGACCATTTTTGTTCTATAGTTTAGGTTCTTTAAGCTCAGATATATTTTGTGTTATAGATTGTGGTCTTCAAGATTGTAATGTCATGTGTGATATTTTATGGGGTATTGGCATGGACATTGATGAATATGGAATATATGGTAGGAATACTAGGGAAGAATCAAAACACTCGAGGGTGTTGGGTTCCACTGTGGTGTTTCTAGGACCCACAAGGATTGGAGTTCCATTCTTCCAAGGAGGATATTCATTTAGTTGTTAGTCTAAATCCCTTATGCATTGATAACATGGAAATTAAAAAGCTTACATCCACTATTTTCCATGGGTCACGGAAGATTTATGGAAGGGATACTGTATAAGGGTGAAATACTAGGGATTCTAGGTCCACATGGATGGTTGAAAAGTGGAAGATGTAAGTTATAACCCAAAATACTGAGTATGTAAATATGGGATTGGGTAGACATATAGGGTATTTCCCATAACACAATAATATGATTGTTTCTGAAATGGTGTCATTGGGGCTCACAATGATTAAAATTCCCATCTTACAAAGCCAAGATGTATCTGGTTGGAGGGCCTAAGCCAATTTGTATCAATAGTATGGCTAAAATGAGATATATATTTACCATTCTAGGGGATATAAAATATTTTTGAGGACTCAATCGTCTGAATATGATGTTGGGTGTAAAAATAAAGGTATCGAGAAAATGATCTCGCACCCTAGGGAAATTTAGCGCATGGTTGTGATGTTTGATACCCCTACCCTGTTGTATTGAATCATGTTGTGTGTTCCATCAATAGTTTGGCAATGGAGTGTTTGGTTCCTTATTTGAGAATGGGTACAATACATGGTGACATTATGTCTATGGTTTTTAATCAACTAGAATAGTCTATTATGATGATTATAAATTATGATCCATTGTGCTTGGGTCAAGAGTAATTATAAGGGAAAATCATACCAAGGATGACCAAAAATAGACTAGGATGTTGGGTTCCTCCACAAGGATTTCATGCTCACAAGAATTTTAAACCTATATATACTGTGGAAAGATGTCTATGGTTGGTGGGTCTAGGCCATTTTTATTAATATAATGGCCATTATGAGAGATCTCATATCATTTACAAGGGCTATAAAAGGTTTTTGAAAAACTAAAGCACTTTAAATCATGAAGTGTGATTTATGGGAAAAGTATGTTTCAAGAAGGGTTCATGTACCCTAAAAGTTATTCCATTTCTTTGTAAAAAACTTATTGGGATAAAGAGATCTGAAAATCCAAAACTCTAACTTTTTCATGGGCCATAGTTTTAGATAGCATAGCTTGTCTTTTACTATGGCTTCAAAGTAGTCCCTACATGATTTATGCTATATTTATTTGTTACCTAAATTTTGCCTAAACTCAAGCGATGAAGTGTTTAGTTAGTGAAGACTTTAGTTTTACTCAGGATGCACTTTTTGGTTTTTGAACAGAGAGGTTTTGATTCTCTATTTCTATAATTTTTTGTTCATATGATTTGGATCATCATATGTGAGAGTTTATGTTTGCATAACATTGACTGAAGTGTGGGCAGTTTACAGTCTTGAAACTCATGGGCCTAATATGGGGGATGTTATGCCGGAGGATAATTTGGATACCCTAGTCCAAGAATACTCCAAAATCCTTTTGGGATGGAGACTATGATGTTGTAAATCACATCTTGTGTTTCCTAGGTCACGATTAATGAAACGGGACAATCAAACTAGGGATGACCCAAAACATACTGAGGTTTTGTATGACAACCCTACTCTCTAATACACACTTAATAATGAATTATTACATAAACACTTGACTTGATACCACATAGATGACCGAGAGGTCTAGTTTCATTGGGGATTAATAAAATTACATAACAACTTAAACCATGAAACACAACATCTTATTGAAAACTTCTGTTACATGACCACTACATTCCCTCGTACTTAGCATTGCATGGGATAACCTACGTACATGCATAAGAAAAGGGTGAGGTATTAATCCCAATAAGGGATTAATCATGGAATAACATGAGGAATAATATATATGTTTTATGATAGTTATATCAATGGACCACAAGAGGAACACGAACATAATGTCATGATAATGCATGAAAATCATAACATGGAGATGTAGCAACAATACTTAACAAGGAATTAGCATGATCCAAGGCTCATTGGACATGGAGAATTAGTATACCCACATTGCACATGAAGAATGAGTAAACCCTTGTTGCACTTGAATTAGCATGAGTCAACACTCATTGGACATTAATTATCATGATACTATACTTTACCCAATGCATTGGAGCGCAATTAAGGTGCACCCTTCTTAAACATTTCATTTCATGCATTAGTTTTCCACATGGATCAAAAATCAGGGATTCATTAAAAATCATCATTTATTCCACGATAAAGGAGTTTGGAATTCATACATGAATCTATTTAAGAAAAAAGAAAATCTGAATAAAGGTGAATACCCTTGATAGTGAAGTGGGCATGGTATTCACTACACAATGACTTTGGCTTGGTAAATCGCGGTACAATTATTGCAGCGTAACAACATGAGATATGAACTCATAAAATGGTTGATGAGGGATAAAGGGGTGTATCATCATATATACATGGAATGGAATGTAAGGGGTCATATAGATACATATCCCAACAATTATAATGGAATTTAAATTTATGATACAAAAGATTTACTTGAATGTAAATGAGGAGATAGAAATTCCTAATGAAATTTTGGCATGGTAACGAGTATACATGGAAGGCATTAATGGTAGAGAAAGGGGATCTATCATTTTTAAAACTTGAATAGGGAAGTATGGGGGAGGTTCAAAATCATACCCCAACATTTATAATTGAAAATAAAAGGGCATAACAATATAAAGAAACTTGGATATAAATAAGGAAAGTGAGAATCCCTTACTTGGAAGTGTGATCCCAAAAGATTAGGAGAGGCTTGAGAGAGACTTATTGGGATATTGTCAAATGTTGAGAGGATTATAGAGAGAGGAGGGAAGAGGTTGGATGAACTCCAAAGGATTTGAGTGAAGAGGAAGTGGGAGTTTGAGTGGGTTTATATAGGAAAGAAGAGGGAATTCTTTATTATTTATGTTTGGGAAACTTCACATTAAACTAATCAAAACTGCTAGCCTACCCATTGTTTAGTCCCATGGTTTTTGCCAAAGGGGAGATGAAAACAATATTTTAAAAGTCCAGTGGCCGGACATCTTAAAATAACAGGGTTTCTTATGTGGAGGTGAGTCACACTCTCAAGAAAAACAATTTAGAAAGACAAAATGTTTTATTAGCCTTGTAGGGTCCACTAGTGCTTTGTAAAATAAATAAAACAGACCCAAAATCACCTTATTTTATTGGTAAAAAATATATTGGCCGAACATAATGTTTATATTATTTTATTACATAACCATTGGTTCATTATATTGTCATAGAACATGTTATAGGTTTAAACGATATTTAATTTTTACAAAAACATTTGACTGTCTTAGAAAATTATGAAAAATTCACCATTGGATAATTTTGACATCTTGATTCCAAAAATAATATTAATTTTATCTAAATAATTTTCTAAATATGTGAATTTTTATTTTTAAAATAAAAACCGACATTTATAAAAAATTAATGGGTTTTGAAAAAACAACTTTCAAACCATAATTACAATTGTATTCATAAAGATTATTTGATAATTTTTAATTAATAAAAAGTAATTTATTAATAATAATATTTTATTAAAATATTATTTATTTCAAAAATCCATTAATTCATCAAAATAGATTATATAGTTGAATATTAACTAAAAATACTATTTTTGCTTTAAAAATAATTTAAAAATAAGAGTAATAAAATCATTGTATATTTTATATACATGAATAATGTACATAATCATAGTACTAGGGCCTTGTCACATAACACCTTATAAAACCTAAATAAGACCTTAGGTTAATGTGTGAAATGGTGATGGAAACTTGGGGTGGCTCCGATAATATTGTTTGGGTGGTAATCTCCATCAACTTCCACTTCTCTCATAGGTGATTCTGCTCAAGCTTAATGTATTAAAGCTCAGATTGGGCTTGGTCAAGAGCGAAAACCAATGAAATCGCCTTCTTTCCAAGCTCCAAAAAATGGGATTCATATGGGGTAAGTCTAATAAAAGATTCCAGCACATCCTTTATCTGTGTAAATTGGATTTGTTAAAGCCCTATAGTTATACTAATCATGTGATCATTGTTCAACAAATATATTACCAATAGTCACAATTCATATTGGTATTTTAAAATCCAAATCATAAAACCAAATTACTGCATACGTCTTACATAACCATTAGAAGACATTTAAATTTACCAAGAGAAATTTTCATTAATGAATTTTTGGGTCCTTACAATCTTCCCCCCTTAAGAAATTCCACCCTAGAAATTTCCTTTTCCCAAACTAAAATAGATATGGGTAACTCTGCTTCATCACTTCTTTTGATTCCCACATTACTTCTTCAAACTTGTGGTCTCCTCACAACACCGTTACAAGGGGAATTGTCTTATTTCATATACCTTTTTCTCTATGATCGAATATCTACACTGGTTTATCATCATAAGAAATATCATCCTCTAATTGTACTACCTCTGAAGAGAGTACACGTGAAGGGTCTGGTATGTACTTCTTTAAGAAGGATTCGAGAAAGACATTATATAATTTGGCCATGGTAGGTGGAAGTGCTAGTCGATAGGCCACAACCCTGACACGATCAATAATCTTGAAGGGGCCGATGTATATAGGACTTCACTTCCCCTTCATTAAAAACATCATGAACTTCTTCCACAGAGATATGAGTAGAAACACCATATCTCCAACTTTGAGCTCAAGGTCTCATCGATTTGTATCCGCATAACTCTTATGTCGACTTTGGGCTTCCAAGATATGGTGCCGAATGGTTTTCACCTTCTGCACCACTTCTTCGACCATTTCAGGTCCTAGAATCTTACGCTCACCGACTTCATCCCAACATGTCGGTGTTATGCACATCTTCCTATAAATTTCTTCATAAGGTTTCATTCGAAATCTCGAGTGGAAACTGTTATTATAATAGAATTAAACCAGAGGAAGATGTTGATCCCAACACCCTTTAAAGTCCACAGATCATTATCTTAAAATATCTTCCAGTATATGGATAGTTTTCTCATATTGGCCATCAGTTTGCGGATGATATACCATAATGAAGTTCAGTTCAGTGTCCAGAGCATATTGAAGACTCTTTTAAAACATATAGGTGAATCTTGGATCTCGATCGGATATAATAGAGAGTGGTACTACTTGAAGCCTTACCAAATCCCTGATTTATATATGTTCCAGTTGATCCAATGAGAAATCCTCCCGAATTACAATCAATTTTGAAGACTTTGTAAGATGATCCACAATAACACAGATTCCATTGATTCCTTTAGATATTTTCAGATTTTCGGTCACAAAGTCCATGGTGATGTTCTCCCATTTCCATGTGGTACAAGCAATGGTTTCATCATCCTGTTAGGCTTTTCCTCTCTGCCTTCACTTTCAGACACACCTGGCATATTGATGTATACTCATCGATCTCCTTCTTTATATTATCCCACTAATAATGCTCTCCGAGATCTTGATACATCTATGTGTTTCATAGGTGAATAGAAATGTTTGAATTATGTGCATCATCCAAATGTCCCATCTTCATCTTCATACTGGATGGAGCACATAGTCTTTTCCCAAATCTCAAAATTTCCTCTTCATTAACATTGAACTCCGAGTATTTCCCTTTTCAGATATCATCAACTTTCTTCGGAATTCCCACATCATCCTTTTGATAATCCTTTAACCTTTCCAAAAGAGATGATTGAGCAATCATTTATGAAAGGATTTTGGATGTTCCCTTCTTTGTGATTCACATGTCCATCTTCAACAAATATAATAATATTGGATCCATTTCAATTATTATCATTGATACAATCACTAATTCCTTTCTACTTAGAGAATTTTCCACCTTGTTCGCTTTCCTAGGGTAGTAATGGATTGAGCAGTCATAGTCTCTGATCAGCTCTAACCATCTTCGTTGGTGTATGTTCAACTCTTTCTCTGTAAATATATACTTGATGGTTTTATGGTCTATATATATTTTACACTTCTCCCCAAAGAGATAATTCCCCCAAATATTTATAGCGATGATCACCGCAACTAACTCCTATAATATGTTGGATAATTATGCTTATGAATGTTAAATTTCCTTTAAGAATTGGTAATGAATTTTTCATTTTTCCTCAAAACACAACCCAGACCCTTCTTTGATGCATCACTAAATACCATAAATATTTCTCCACATGTGGGTAATTAGAGCACGAGCACAGTGATAAGAATATTTTTCAACTCCTTGAAGCCTTCTTTGCATTCATCACTCTAAGAAAACTTTACTCCCTTACAAGTTAGTTTGGTAAGAGGGTTGTACAATAGTGATAAATTTCTCACAAATCGTCAATAATATCCTACTAACCCCAAAATGATACAGATATCTCTGTTACTGAAGTTAGCCTCATCCATCCCTCCATTACTGCTATCTTGAAGGGATCCATAGATATCCGATTGCTTGTGATGATATAGCCCAAGAATGATACCTCCTTCAACTAGAACTCACACTTGTTGTATTTTTATAAAGCTTCTCTTTTCGCAAGGTCTCTAGTACAGTTCATATATTCTCCTCATGATCCTCCTTGGTTTTGGAGTATATTATAATATCATCAATAAAGACTAACACATGTATCTCAAGGTAATCAATAATGACTCTATTCATTATGTCCATGTAGATTCATGGAGCATTAGTGAGTCCAAAAGAAATTACTGTGAATTCCTAATGCATGTATCTTATAAGAAATGCAGTCTTGGGGTTATCTTCCTTCTTCATCCTTACTTAATAATATCCCAACTGTAAATCTAACTTGGAGAAGTATTGTGTTCCATGTAGATGATCGAACCAGGCATCAATTCGTAGGATAAGATACTTGTTCTTTATCGTGATTTTGTTAAGCTCATGATAATCGATTCAAAGGCGCATTGACCCACCCTTCTTCTTGATGTAGAGGACTGGTGCACTCCATAGTGAAGAACTTGGGTGTATAAACCCTTTACCAAGATTCTCATGTTGTTGTTTCTTCAGCTCCTCAATCTCCATAACAGACATTCTATACCGAGTCTTGGATATTGGCATCCCCCTAGGTATATTATCAATTAATAATTGAACATCTCTTGTTAGAGTAAGACCAGTCAATTCCTCGGGAAAAACTTCAGTGAATTCCCTAACAATAAGCATGTATTCAAGGATGTTTGCCACCATAGAGTCAATAATATGAGCCAGATACATGTTCTCATAGGGAAGTAATATCCAAACTTGAGATGATGGAGATAAAGAAGATTCATCTTCCTCCTTGCACTTATACAGAATCGGGGGTTGACTCTCCACATGGAGAGTGATTTCCCTATCACAGCAACTTTTGTTGGCACTATATAGGGAAATCCAATCCCATCCAACAATTGCATCAAATTCCACTAGAAGGAGTATGGTAAGGATTGCTGGGAAGTTCCATCCACCAATTATGACAATGGATGTGTTACATTCATGGGATGAAATGATTTCCCCATTTTCCGTAACCCCTGACATCTTTACTTCTAGGATTTTGGGTTGGTGTTGGGATTTTTCTACTAAAATTTAAGGATATTAAATAATGTGTAGAACCTGAATCAAAAATTATGTTCACTATTCTTGAATGAATAACTATAATACCTCTCACTACATCGTTTTCAGGGTTCACTTTGGTGTGAGTGATTGAAAAAGCTCACTCATGGTGCCTTGGAGGTAGCTGGTTGCCTCAAAAAACCCTTGGCTTAGGTCACTGATTTTCAAGATGGCCTGGTTCTTTGTAGTTGAACCAATGAAAAAGGTGGTCATAGTGGAATAGAGTGTTCCCCTCTTCTATTACTGCCATGGGTTTTTCTTGTCGATAGTTAACATCTAGGTGTCTATCTCTTCCACTCCTAAAGCATTTCCTTGTCCCCTTCAAGAAATTTCTAGGGTGCTTCATTCCACACATTTGGAATGTGGGGTGCTCTATCTTTTTTACACCATTGGATTTTTCCATCATAATGCCAGAATTGAACTCCACCTTACTCTTCTTATCCCCATTATACCCTTGAGATTCGCCAATCTCCATTTTGACCTTGAGGGAACATCTGAAAATTTCTTCATAGCTATCAAATTCATTGATCGCAAGGGCTTCCTGCAGGCTAGGTTTCATCCCACCAAAGAAATGGTCAACCTTGCATTTGGGGGTAACAAAAAGTTCGAGGGCGTATCGTGCAAGACTTCTGATGTTTTCCTCATATGCTCTGATAGATTCGTTGTCTATTTTTCTTGAGGTAAATGAAGTCTTTTTTCATCTTAAGCTAGAGGTTTCGTGGAAAATATATATCGAAAAACATCTTTCAGAAATCTTTACATTCCAATGCCTCAATCTTCTCCTCAAGATTTGTATTTCTGATCAATTTCCACCATTGATCAGCTTCACCATACATACAATAAGCAACCAAAAGAACCTTATCTTGTTCTAAACATTGAAGGATGGAGAAGATCTTTTCAATGGATTTGATCCATCGTTCAGTGACTGAGGGATCAAATGATCCATTAAAAGTAGGAGGCCTTTGTCCAATGCAGCTCTCGATAGTGACATGTTCTTTCTTGTGGGGGGGGGGGGTTGAATTTTCCTCATGACCCGTGTTTCTATTCAGTGCTTGAGTTAACTAAAATATAATCATTACAAAGTTCATGATTCCCACTCCCATTGGATTGGGCATCTCATTAGCATAGTCATCACATTGATCTTCATATCCTTTGTTAGCCGGATTTCTCCTATTACTTTCCATTGGATGGAATAAAAGTAATGTTAGGGGTATCACATAAAGGGTAATCCAAGGACAAAATAGATTACTTATAAAGAACTTTTATTTCCATAAGTTATGAATCTATAGGCTACAATATATGTAATCCATGATCTAATTTCTAACATATATTCTTATGGGACCTTTTTTTAAATCCCTAAATAATGGTTCATATTAAGCTTGTGAATTTTCCAATTCATATTCCCCAAGAGTGTCGTAACCAAGAGTGTGGAAAGGCCCATTTTCGTGAACCCAGTTACCCCAGGTCAAACATGGATCTATATGGTTGATAAACCACTTACACAATACCCACCAAAACATAAGAATGTTTTTATTACACACATAATCATGATTTATTACATAAACTCTTCACTAGATAAAACATGGGAGATCGAGAGGTCTAGTGTCTTTGGGGCTTAGGAACATTATATAACAACATAAAACATGAAACACAACATCTTATTGAAATATTCCTTTACATGATCACTACATTCCCTCATACTTAGCATTGAATGGGATAACCTAAGGACACGCATAAGAAAAGGGTGAGATATAAAGCCAATTAAGGGAATAAAAATGGAATGAAATGAGGAATACAATACATCTTAGATGATAGACATATCAATGGACCACAAGAGAAAATTACCATAATGGTTGTTTCTGACCCTTTCGTCGGGGCGCGCGCATCCGTCTGTGGAGGACACGCTGCTGTTACCCTGCATTCCCACTTTCCAATGGCGGGCGACATTCTCTCCTCATTCAAGTATGTCTGCTCCTTGATCGAAACATGGATGATGTGATTTTGTTTCTTCCTTCCATGGATTCCTCCTCAGAACTCTTCACCTAGTCCGGGTCTCCCTCATAGATTTAATACGTTGTTCGTGAATCTCATTCCTGGTGTCATATCTTCATGGATGATGATTAATTACACTACTTCCATCAAGACATTCCATGGGGTCTTGACATGGTAGCAACCTTCGGTCGGAGTAGATGACAACATCAGGTATGTCGGGGCATCTCTACGTGCGTGGACATTGGGGAACCTGTATTCTTCCTCATAGGAGGGCATCTCAAGGGTGAAGAACCCGAGGCATCCCATGTCAAATGCAGGAAATCATATGAAACAAGCATATATCTTAAGTTTTCCTCAGCTTCCCATGTTTAACACGGGATATGCAGCATGTATAACATCTTGTGGAGACGGTTACGCCAAAGGTGTGTCATCTGAGGTTTTCTTCATGCATCTCATGTTTATCATGAGGTAGGCCATGAGTTTAACATCATGCTGAGACGGAATGAGAGTTATCATAATGTCCCATAGAGATGGATCAGTTTGGTACATCTGTAGGAGGGAACACCTGGAAGGTTTACTGAGTGGATGGATCAGAATGCCCAATGAGTAAGGATCTGAGGTGGTGCGCCCCATGGAGGGGAGATGTCACACCGTGATGGATGATCTGAACACCACTAAGGGTGGATCTGGGAGAGTGCACCCCCGGATGGGGGACACCATGGTTTACCATTGGCTGGGATTGAACCTCAGGGTGTTTTCCTACGTACACTGTGCAGACGACAGAGATCAAAACCCACGTAGTTCGAAGGGGTGATGAATCGGGGTGTACACGGAGGACAACGTCCCAGAGACATACTGGGGATTACGCGGGGATAGCGGCCCAAGTACTGCTAGGAGCAGCGAGGAGGGTGGATGACATGATCCCACTGGGATGTAGCGGTCCGGGTAAGAATGAAAATTAATGATGGGTGGATGAATGAAGTGAAGGGGGAATGAAATGGGACCATCTCAAGGGTGATGGTGAAGTTGGGATAAAGCCTCAAAGAGACCTCTTACGTATCCCTATGGCAGGGAATCAAAGTCCACATAGTTCAGAATGAATGTCTGGGGCATACGCTCTAGGCTAACCAAGGTGATGGAAGAACTGGCGTGAATGATGTCGGAATGACCAGGTGGTGGGCTTGAACCTCGTGAGGCTTCCTACGTACCATTCCTAATCATGGATCAAAGTCCTCGTAGTTTGGGATGGTGTGTCGAAGGACCGACGAGAAGATGGACCTTGGTCCGATGGGTGTTGGGCTTGAACCTTGTGTGGTTTCCTACATACTATTCCTTGACATGGATCAAAGTCCTCGTAGTTTGAGTTGGATGCCGGATAACCAACCTGAAGAAGGACCATGGTCCAATGGGTGGTGGGTTTGAACCTCATGGGGATTCCTACGTACCAGGCCTTGCCAAGGATCAAAGTCCACAAATTTTAGAAAAGGGGATATTGAACTGACATGAAGGGGTGTCGAAACAAATGAATAGTAGGGTCACAACGGTTTACCGCTAGATTGGGATGCAGTTTAATGTCATGCAGGATGGGGGTGTGTCGGAGAACCGACGTGAAGAAGGACCTTGGCCCAGGTGGATGGTGGTCTTGAACCTCATGAAGGCTTTCTATGTACCATGCCTTTACATGGATCAAATTCCATGTAGTTCAGGTGACAATGAGGTCTTGACACAACGACACAGAGGTGGTCGGGGCCAATGATTGTTGGGCTTGAGCCTCAGGGAGGATTCCTACATACCATACCTTGACATGGATCAAAGACCGCATAGTTCGGGTTGGTCACAACGGCCTACCACTAGACTGAAATGTAGTTTAACATCGTGCGGGATGAGGGAGGAACCATAGGTGAAGAAAAAATTGGGCGGTGGGCTTGAACCTCGTGAGGATTCCTATGTACCATGCCTTGACATGGATCAAATACCACATAGTTCAGGTATGGATGTGGGTGTCGGTGAACCGACATGAAGAAGGACCTTGGTTCAATGGGTGATGGGGCTTGAACCTCAGGGAGGCTTCCTACGTACGTGACTTTACATGGATCAAAGTCCTCTAAGTTTGGGTAGGGTTTCTGCCGGTGAACTGATGTGAAGGTGAACCCGTGGGTCCACTAGTGGTGGGCTCGGACCTCGTCAGGCTTCCTACGTACCATGCCATGACATGGATCAAAGTCCATGTAGTTCAGGTATACAATTTAACATCATGTTGGACGAGGGCATACAGTTTAATGTCATGATGGATGAGGGCATACAGTTTAATGTCATGATGGACATGGGGATTGTCATGGTCGATGCTTACTCTAAGCCCGCGTGAGCCGTGCTCGGTGAGAGAAACATGAGGTAGTAGAGACCTGACGATCACTTTGCGAAGGGAATGTCCATGAGAATTGAAGAGGGGATTATGCTTTAGCCGACCCACGATGTCGGGACATACTCCAGGATGGAGGCCCTAGAGCGACAAAGCGCCGAGGGAGAGGGGTTTGGGACCGAAGAAAGGAGGTGCCTCATTCTCTATCACTCCCCCTGCTGGCTTTTAAGATGATGAAGTACGGAGGTGAATGGGTGCTACCTTCTGCAAGAGGTGCTAGGGGGTTACACCAAGGTGGTTGCCCTTCCCCGTAGACAAACACCGCTCCCAGAAGGAGGATATCATCCCCTGTGGGGACTAGATGGTGTAAAGAATGTCTGAGCCGGGGGGACCCTGTGTGCAAGGAACGAGGTTGGGTCACAGTTTAACGTCATGTGTTTAGGATGAGGTGCTTGGCAGTTTAACGTACTATAGCTCGGACGAGGTGGGTTTAATCCGCATCCCTAGGGCTTACATGACATGTACCCTATACTCCTTGGGGGAGGGAATGCGTTGGAAAGGCCGTGTAGAAGGGGATGGAACCATCATGAGGATGACAATGGTTTCGGGCTTGAGCCTTGAAGAGGTTTCCTATGTATCCTCATGGCAAGGAATCAAATTCCACATAGTTCTCCTGATGACGGATTACTGCCGATTAAGGGTTTCAACGGCTTACCGCTAGATTAGGTCACAACGGCTTACCGCTGGATTGGGTCACAACGGCATTCCACTGGATTGGGTCACAACGGCTTACCACTGGATTGGGTCACAACGGCTTACCGCTTGATTGGGTCACAACGTCTTACCACAGGATAAGGATGTCAACGGCTTACCATTGAATGGGGTCGCAATGGCTTATTACTGGATAAGGATGTCGAAGGATTACCGTTGAATGGGGTCACAACAGCTTATCGCTAGATAAGGATGTGAATGGATTACCACTGAATTGGGTTGCAACGGCTTACCACTGGATAAGGTTATCAATGGCTTACCGCTAAATAGGATCACAATGGCTTACCACTGGATAAGGTTGTCAACGGCTTACCACTGCATAGGATCACAACAGTTACCGGGGATTATGCAAGGAAGCTGCTTGGGTGCCGCTAAGGAGCAACAATGGGGAATGGGGCTTATTCAAGGAAGTAGCCCGGGTGCCACTATGGAGCGACGATGGTGAATGGGGCTTACACAAGGAAGCAGCCAGGTGCCGCTATGGAGTGGCACTGGTGAATGCGGCTTACGCGAGGAAGCTGCCCGGGTGCCGCTAAGGAGTGGCAATAGTGAACAGGGCTTATGCAAGGAAGCAGCCTGGGTGCCGCTATGGAGCGGCACTGGTGAATGGGGCTTACGTGAGGGAGCTGCCCGAGTGCCGCTAAGGAGTGGTAACAGTGAACGGGGCTTATGCAATAAAGTTGCTCGGCTGCCACAATGGAGTGGCACAGGTGAATGGGGCTTATGCAAGGAAGCTACCTGGGTGCCGCTAAGGAGCGAAAAAAGTGAACGGGGGCTTACACAAGGGAGCTTCCCGGGTGCCGCTATGGAGCGGTACTGGTGAATGGGGCTTACGCGAGGAAGCTGCCTGGGTTCCTCTAAGGAGCGGAAACATTGAACGGGGCTTACGCAAGGAAGCTGCCCGGGTGCCGCTATGGAGTGGCACTGGTGGATGGGGCATACTCAAGGAAGTAGCCTGGGTGCCGCTAATGAGCGACAACAGTGAACAGAGCTTACGCAAGGAAGATGCTCGGGTGCCTCTAGGGAGTGACACTGGTGAATGGGGCTTACGCAAGGAAGTTTCCAGGGTGCCGCTAAGGAGCGACAACAGTGAACGGGGCTTACACAAGGAAGCTACTCGGGTGCCGCTATGTAGCAGCACTGGTGAATAGGGCTTACGCAAGGAAGCTTCCTGGGTGCGGCTAAGGAGTAGCAACAGTGAATGGGGCTTACACAAGGAAGCTTCCCGGGTGCCGCTAAAGAGCATAACTGGTGAATGGGGCTTATGTAAGGAAGCTGCCCGGGTGCCGTTACGGAGTGACAATGATGAACGGGGCTTAGGTAAGGATACTTCCCGTAATATCATCCTCATGCTTGGCCATTATGGAATCCCAACCCTTTGGTGAATTGAGGCCTTCACCTATGCACTGGTGTACAAGAGTGATAATTCCAAGGGGTGTTGGAATTATGCCACTGTAATCATGGCATTAGAGATCTTATGCTTGGAGCATAAGGAATATCTTGTTTAGTGCAAGAGGCATCCTATGATTGGCACATGGGGTGTACTACAGTTTATACTCTTATAGATAAGACTACTGACCTCTCATGCTTGGAGCATAAGGCATCACTTATTTGAAAAAAGAGGCATCCTATGTTTGGAACATAGGGATTAATATAGTTTAAAGTCATGTAGAGAGGACTATTGCCATATCATGCTTGGAGCATAAAGCATCTCTTGTATTGGGAAAGAGGCATCCTATGTTTGTTATATAGGGATCACTACAGTTTATAGTTATTTAGATAGGACTGTTGGAATCTCATGCTTGTAGCATAAGTCTTCCCTTGTTTGGAGAAGGAGGCATACTATGTTTGGAACATATGGTTTGCTACAGTTTAGAGTCATGTAGAAAGGACTATTGGCATCTTATGCTTGGAGCATAAGGCATCTCTTGATTGGAGCAAGAGGCATCCTATGTTTGGAAAATACGGAGAACTACAGTTTAGAGTCATATAGATAGGATTGTTAGTATCTTATGCATGGAGAATAAGGAATCTCTTATTTGGATCTAGAGGCATCCTATGTTTGGAACATAGGGAGTACTATAGTTTAGAGTCTTGTAGATAGGACTGTTAGCATCTTATGCTTGGAACATAAGGCATCTATTGTTTGGAGCAAGAGGCATCCTATGATTTGAAAAAAGGGAGAATACTACGGTTTAGAGTCATGTAGGTAGGACTATTGGCATCTCAGGCTAGGAGCATAAGGCATATCTTGTTTAGAGTAAGAGGCATCCTATGTTAGGAACATAAGGAGTACTACAGTTTATAGTCATGTAGAAAGGACTATTAGGAATAAGGCGCCTGGGAATGGATGATGTTGGGTCTTACTCAAGGGAGGCCCTTTCTGGTTCAACCAGGAATTGAAGCCAAGTGATTGGGTTTGGAGGAGTTGCATGAGCAATGGTTCGACTCATGGTACTCGGGGAATTGATGATGAGAATCTCAACTCACGACATGAGAATGAAACCAAGAGGAATATGTCTAATCAATGTGTTTTATGGTGTGTGGAGGATTATCTCAGATAATGGTCTTCCATAGGTGGAAAGTGGGTTCGCATAGGGGCGAAATGGAAAATCTCAACATCACGGACCCAAAAGTTTGCGAGGCGACTCTCCATTTTTCATGGGGGTCTGTCACGGTAGAGAAGGGAGCGGCCCGGAGGGCCGCGACTGGAGCCCGACACTGACCCCAAGCATGGGTGCGGGGGCACAGCCCCCACGGTATGGACCAGTGGGAGAGAAGGATAGGTCTCAGCAAAGTGTCTTCGCGGAGCAAAGGGGCTCGAGGATCATGGGGTCTCACGAAGCAATGCCTCGCGAAGCATAGACTCGCGGAGCAGTATCGCGGAGCATGGACCCGTGGAGCGTCATCACGGAGCATGGACTCGCGGAGCATCATCGTAGATCATCGGCTCATAGAGTATCATCTTGGAGCATTGGCTCATAGAGAATAGGCTCACGGAGCAGCAACGCGAAGCAAGCTGCTCGTGGAGCAGGGACTCGCGGAGCAGCAACACTAAGGAAGATGCTCGTGGAGCATGGCTTCGTGGAGCCACTTCGCGAAGGAAAGAGGAGTGTCGCGAGCTGGGAGATTAGCCACCCAAAGGGCCAAAAAATGGTCGTTTGGATAAGGAGGGTGATCTGGGTATTTATAGGCTAGGGGCACCACGAAGCAGAGCTCACACGGCGCAAAGGGGGGTTCAGTTGCTTCGTGGCAGGTCATGAACGTCAACTAGATTCGTGGAGAGGTACAACCTCTTCTGCTTCATGGCGGGTTCACGAACGTCAGGGCGTTCGCAGAGCATTAATACCTATGGTTCTTCACGGTAGGTTCGCGAACGTCAAGGTGTTCGCGGAGCGGTACCGCCTCATTTTCTTCGCAGTGGCCGCGTTGCTTGGGGGGGGGGGGGCTCCGCGTCAGGGCTTGGCGAACTAGTTTTCCATCCAAACTTCAAATTTCAATAACTCCTAATATCAAACTCAGTTCAGGCCATAAGACCTACCAAATCATAGCTTTTGAAATCGATTAAGATCTTCGATCATGTATGGAAGAATTTGGAAAAATTTTGGGGACGCGTTTTCCTATGCCAACAATGGAATTGTAAAGCATGAAAATCATAACATGGAGATGTGACAACAATACTTAACATGGAATTAGCATGATCCAAAGCTCATTAAACCTGGAGCACGAGTAAACCCTCATTGCACAAGAATCATGAGTAAAACCAAGTTTCAATTGAATTACCATGAGTAAACACTCATTGCACATGATGTATAATGATACTATACTTTACCCAATGCAATGGAGCACTATTAGGGAACACCCTTCTTAAACATTTCATTTAATGTATAAGTGTTCCACATGGATCATAAAACATGGATTCATTAAACAACATCATTTATTCCATGATAAAGGAGTGTGGAATTTATACATGAAAATATTTAAACAATATGTGAATGTTTATAAAGGTGAATACCCTTGATGGAGAAGTGGGTATGGTATTCACTACACAATTACTTTGGCTAGGAAAATCATGGTGCAATTTTGGCAACATAACGACGTGACATACGAACTCCTAAAAATGGTTTAAGTCTGATAAAGGGGTGTCTCATCATATGTACATGAAATAAAAAGTAAGGGGGTAATATATATACATTTCCCAACAATTGTAATTGAATTTAGAATCTTGATACAAAATAATTACTTGAATATAAATGAGGAGAGAGAAATTCCTTATGAAATTTCGGCATGGTAACAGGTATACATGGAAGTCCTTAATAAGAGGTAAAGGGGATATCTCATTATTCAAAAATGAACAGGGTAGTATGGGGAGGTGTGAAATCATACCCCAACATTTATAATTGAAAATAAAATGGCATAACAATATACATAAAGTGGGACATAAATAAGTAAAGCGAGAATACCTTACTTGGAAGTGTGATCCAAAAGCTTGAGAGAGGCTTGAGAGAGGCTTCTTGGGATATTGGGGAACCTTGTTAGGATTATAGATAGAGGATGGAAGAGATTTGATGAACTCCAAAGGCATTTAATGAAGAGGAAGTGGGATCTTGGTGGGTGTATATAGGAAAGGAGAGAGAATTCTTTATTATTTAGGTTTGGGACAGCTGACATTAAACTAATCAAAACCACACACCAGACCATGGTTTTTCCCATTGTTTTTTGAAAAAGGGGAGTGGAAAATAATATTGTATAAGTCCAATATCTGAACCTCTTAAAATAATAGGTTAGCTTATGTGGAGGTCAGTCACACTCTCTAGGAAAACAATTTAAAAAGACAAAATTTTTTATAATCCTTGTAGCGCCTATATAAGATTTCTAAAATAAATAAAACAAACACAAATTCACATTATATTAATGGTTAAAAATATATTGGCCTAACATAATGTCTATAGTATTTAATTAAATCACCATTAGGTCATTATGATGTCATAAACGACATTATGTGTTTAAACAGTATTTAATTTTTACTCAAAAATTTGACAGTCTCAGAAAATTATGAAAAATTAATTGTTGGGTAATTTCGATGAATCAATTCCAAAAATAATATTCATTTTATCCCAATAATTTTATAATTATGTAAAATTTTATTTTTAAAATAAAAACTGACATTTATCGAAAATTTGTGGGTTTCCACTTCTCTCATAGGTGGTTCCGCTCAAGCTTTAAATATTCAAGCTCAGCTTGGGATTTATCCAGAGCGAATCCCAATGACACCACCTCCTTTTCAAGGTCTGAAAAATGGGCTTCGTATGGGGAAATTCTAAAGGATGATTCCATCACTTCCTTTATCAGAGTAAATTGGATTTGTTAAAGCCCTATATTTATACTTATCATGTGATCACAGTTCAACAGCTATATTAGAAATAGTCACAATTGTTAACGGTATTCAAAAATCCAAATCATAAAACCAAATAAGTGTATACATTTTACATAACTATAATAAGACATTTAAAAAGTCCAAGATAAATTTTCATTAATGAGTTTTTAGGTTGTTAAATATGGGGTTCTTCCACGATTTTGACAAAATGACATGAATTATAAATCCCTTTATATTGGGCTAAGATTTCACTATTTGGTGGGTGAAACCCCTTATGTATCAACAACCTGGATGAAATGAGATATCATGTTTCCTTTCCAAGGGTTATAAGAGGTATACAGTGACCCTAGGTTCTCGAGACATGAATCAGGATATATGGATTGAGGGGATTTAAAATATTGTAAAAGCACCCCATACTCTGGTTGACTAGAGTAAGTTCCTTTTGGTATTTTGATAAGGTATGATAATGGGTCATGACCTTTACATATTATCTTCATGTATTGGGTACGTACTTGCTTCTATTTATTTTAACGTCATGTTGTAATGAGATTTTTTTCTATTATTTAAATTCATGTAGGAAGGATTTATTTTTCATGATGTTTTAATCTCATGTGACCAAGAAATTTAACTTGTAATTTACAATCATGAGGTAAGGATGTGTTGAATGATATATTATGTACCCATGAAATTTATATGTAGATTTTTCCCGTGCATAGGAAAAATGATCTTCTGTGAATTGGTTCCTCAGCCTTTGCGGTTCATTTATTATCAGTTATTGTTGATGGTCCAAGGATTGGAGATAGAGATGTCCCTACATATTATGAAATGATAGTAATGAAGCCACACATAGTTCATTATATTTCATGAATTTTAATGTCATGCAATATTGATGAAGATAAATTGACGTAAAAGAATAGAAATGTTGCAACTAGGCTCAACAGTGGAAGATTGGGTGTCATTATGTATAACGACCCAAAGTTTTTTAATGAAAATTCCCTTATTCTATGTATGTCATAAAATCACATAAAATCACAACATAATGAACTAAAAAGTGATAAGTGACTTTAAACATAAGCTTGTCACTTATGTGTTGGAATTTTGAAAATCTGACATACAGGGTTTTGTTCAAGATGATTTTTGGAGTCCAATGAAACAAAAATAATTTTTGGTGAATAGTGACCTACCCATATGAATAGTAACATACCCTTATGAATAGTAATATGACCATTATGAAGAGCAAATCAGCCAACATAAGAGTAACATTACCTATGAATAATTAAATAAAATTTAGATATCTTAGAAAGTGGCAATTTGAACTTAGTAAACCTTTTGGAATTTTGTAAGTCATAAATAATTAATTATAATTAATTAGTTAATTTAAAAGAAATTTAATTCCATAAAATGTATTCATTATTTATCAAATCAATGTCTTTTAGTTTATTGATAATTATATAAGACCCTACGTAATTTTTGAAAGAACTATAAAATCAGTTTTAATCTTAAAAACTGTTTTTAAGTAAATTGTGATTTTAATTAAATATTAAATGAATAGAATTTAGAAATTTTTTTTTTGATAAATGAAATTCATTTTTGGATTCCACATGTTGAAAAATTGTTGGGTTAATGTTTTGGGATTTTTCTGAGATACTTGAATTTTTGATGAATAGTTGAATCCGGTAATTTACAATAAATGCTAAATAATGGATTAATTGAGTTATCGATGATGCTATGATGATGTAAGCCTACTTGGTTCAGGATCACATGATAGAATCACTAGTCTTGGTCATTAAAGATTCACTATTACTTGTATTAGGGGAAATTAATAAACTAATGAATTTTATATTTAGGAAACCCCTCTCCCCTCCACTATAAAGCCACCCTTCACTCCGTCTTTTCCTCACACCTCTCAAGCTCTAAGCCTTCTCTAAACTCTACCCAAAAACCTTCCCTATACCCACACCACGTCCAAGAGCTGCTGGTATCATCAAAAGACCAATCTTAGGCCCTTAATAATGTTCTCAAGAGGAGGATTCTAAAGGTAATTTCCCTCCCTCTTCTCCTTTAATTTCCTTTCAAGTTCAAGTTTATTTCTTGATCTCTCCCCACCTATATTCATCCAAATTGTATTTTAACTATAGTATTATACATATAATGTAATTTTATGATTCTAATGGGATATTATATCATCCAAACCCATTTCACTCTTCCCTTTTTATTAATGATAACGTTGTTCGTGAGGTGTTAATTTATCACCTTCAAAAACGACATGCTTTCTTCTTCTTCCATTTCTACCTTCAGATCTGGTCATGAAACCATTTTTATGGTTGAAACAGAATATGGTATATGTATTATATTCTATTTAATGTTCTGTAAATAACCAATGGCCATATTACTAAGTTATAAGTTAAAACAAGTTCGTTGTGATCCAAAAACCACCCAAATTGACCCCAATAACCATCATTTAATTCTTATCTAATGATTCATCCACATGGATCTAATATAATTTATTATAAGATAATTAAAACTCCTTTAATATAATTAATGACATGTAATATCATTTCTTGATTTTTTCTCATGTTCTACCCAAACTTCAATTTAAGAATACAAGTGAACCACCCAAGAAAAACAATAAAAACGAACATTCTCGAACAATGTTTTTAAACTCTATAAGTCATCCAATGAAACATAATATGACATAATGAGACCAGAATGATCCATATTAATTTAAACATGGTTCTGGATTTCTAATTAATGAATATAATGTCATTATACAGGACATTAAAGAGAAGGAAGCATTCAGATACAAGGTAAGAGGAAATTCTCGAACCCAACTTTCATCCATCGGGTTCTTCCTCTTTCACTCCATTTTTGATATGGTTACTCTATAAAGATAATTTTTTCATAATTATCTTACCTTTTATGGGATATTAAGTTTTTTACTAATGTTTATGTCAATAAAAATGTCTTCCAAAATAATTCTTCATTTAAGAACTCACCTTTTACCTCCCATTCAAGGTTGATGGTTATTGTATCAAGTATGTTGTTCCCTCTTTCTTTTGGGAACCCAACGTTTATGAATGTTTTATTATTAGATGAAACCCATTAATTTTCATGGTTTATTTATGTTCATTTATGTTATATGTTCATTGTGGAATGCCTGATAAATGATAATGTTATGATGTGAAGGGTGCACCCGAAATTATATAGCGCAAATATGAATGTTTCAAAGTGACGGGTGCGCCCAGAATTATACAGTACTCTAATGAATTGGGTAAAGTGATAAATCTCATTAGTAAATTTGAAATGATGTGTGAACAATATTCTAGCTTGGTTCACAAGTATGTGTGGTTTTTAACCACTAAGACGAGATGTTTCATTTTTATGAATTCCCACATTTCAAGTCTTTTATTTATGCTCCTATCATGTTCATGATCTCTTGCCTATGTAATGATTATGATCATCCCCTAATATATTTTTCTTATCTATCCTTTTACTGGGCTTCTTTCTCACCCCTTTTGATGTATATCCTTAGGTGGCCACATGTACTAAGGAGAGGACATGTTCTAATAAGAAGCTAGAGAAGAAGAAATTAAATGAATGTTTATGCTTGATGTTGTATTTGTTATGTATGGTCATAGTTTTCCCACGAAACTAAACCATTGGATCCTCTATGTGTAATACTATTATGTTTATTATCTTTGATATGATGTAATAGTAATGTAATAAAAGTCCGGGATGCTATAGTTGGCATCAGAGGAAATGTTTATTTAATTTGGGAATTAGGATTTGTGAACCCTAGAGAAAACCTCTAGCATGAGACTAAGTACAAATATGCACACAATATTATTTACATAGGGATCCCATATGTTATGATTTTGGTATAAATTGTTTAAATGAATAAGTTGTGTATTATTTAATTGTTTACTTATGTTTTGTTCTAACCTTTTCTATTTTTGAAAATGGTGGGAACCAATAGAAATCAGACCGACAACTCGTGTGAGGGCCAACACAACGATTTCCTGAATGACATCCCAAATGATTTAGGGGGTGGAGTTCAAAACATTATGGAAATGCTTAACCAATTATCTCAGGTTATGAACAATAACCATAATAATGGGGAATGTCCTCCTTCACCAAAGAGAGATCAACTGGCTATCGAGTGTTTTATGCGGTAACGACCACTGACCTTTTGTGGATCTTCTGATCCACTAGTTTCATATCATTGGGTCAACTCCATGGAGATGATCTTTTATGTGATTCACTATTCTAAGATGGAGAAGGTGACCCTAGCGATTTATCGTCTAGATGGAGAAGCTGATCAATGGTGGGATTTGATTAAGAACACTAAGCCAAGGGAGGAAATTGAAGAGATGGAATGGGAAGTCATTAAGAAAATGTTTCTTAATAAATATTTCCCATGAACACTTCTCACGACGATGGAGAGAGAATTCATAGAGCTCAGGAACAAGGAAGGGGAATCGGTCACGACCTATGAAGAAAATTTCACAAGGCTCTCAAGTTATGATTTGGGGTTTGTTATCAACAATGATAGAAAAATTAATAGATTCTTTAGTGGATTAAAACCAAACCTTCGAATGGCTCTTGAAATTTGAGTCTTTGGGAGTAATGAAGAAGTTGTTCGGTGTGCTCTCAAAATGGAGATGTAGTATGGAGAATGGTCCCATGGATATGGTGATAAGAAAATAATGATGGAGTTTCAAGCTGGTGGATCTAATGATAATGGTGGGAAGAAAACTCAACGACTCCCATGCCAAAAATTTGGAAAGTTGCACTATGGGAACTTCCTCAAAGGGACGGGGAAATGTTTCATGTGTGGGAAAAAAGGACACCATGCTCAAGAGTGTCAAAAAGACAAAAAAGGGAGGAGAATGTAGCCGATGAAAGGAGAGAACCACTCATGGTTCAATGCTACAACTGTAAGGAGCTAGGGCACTATGCAAACTAGTGCACTAAACCTCGAGTTCTTGAGGGTAATCATCGTCAGCAGCCACCAAATCCAAAGGAACAAGGGAAGGCTTATAGAATCACTACTGCGGAGGTGGAGCATGATAATGAAGTTGTACATGGTACACTTACTATTCACTCAAGAATTAAAAAAGTCTTATTTGATTCTGGTTCTATGCATTCCTTTATATCTTGCAAGTTTTCTAGAACTATAGAATCGAAGCCCCGAAACCTTGAAGTAGAGATATTTGTAAAAACAAAAAGTGGTGCAATCATTGCAACCCAAGTGTTTTAATCTTCTCCTGTTGGCGTATGTGGGAAGATTCTTCTGGAAAATATCATAATACTTCCCTTCGTGGAATTCGACGCTATAATGGGAATGGACGGGATCTGGTTATATAGAACGCATATCAACTGTCGGGAAGAGGAAATATCTTTTCATATTTCGAACCATCCCATGCTCCTCTATAAATTCAAGGTAGATCATGAATCTCCTTTGAAAAATCCTTCAATGGTGTGGGTGTTGATTCCCTATGAAGAAGCATACCTCACCCAAATTGTTGAGTCGAAGGAAAGTTCGAACCTTGAGGAAATGCCCATTGTGAGGGAATAGAACGATGTATTTTCCAAAGAGATACCCAGAATTCCCCCGGATCATGAGGTAGAATTCTCAATTAAACTCATACCTAGAGCTACTCCTATCTCGAAGTTCCCCTATAAGATGGATCCTATCGTATTGGAGGAGTTAAAGAAGAAGCTACAAGAGAATCTGGACAAAGGGTTCACAATCCCTAGTGCATCACCTTGGGGTGCACCTGTGCTCTTTATGAAGAAGAAGGATGGAACAATGCGGCTGTCTATCGATTATCAGGAACCCAACAAGATCACCATAAAGAACAAGTATCCTCTCCCAAGGATTGATGACTTGTTCAACCAGTTAAGAGGAGCTCAATACTTCTCAATGGTGGATCTTTGTTCTGGATATCATCGAGTAAAGGTGAAGAAGGAATATATTTAGAAGAATGCATTCTGAACAGTGTATGAGCACTATGAGTTTTTGGTCATGCCCTTCAGACTTACTAATGCCCCTGCAATCTTCAGGGATTTGATGAATAGAGTCTTTAGACATTACCTTGAATAATTTGCGGTAGTGTTTATCGATAATATTCTCATCTACTCCAAGAGCAAGGGGGAACATGAAGAACATGTAAGACTTGTGTTGGAAACATTGATACAGGAGAAGTTGTACGCCATGTTCAGCAAGTGTGTATTTTGGATGAATCAAGTCATGTTCATGGGACATGTGATCACAAGTGAGGTAATTTCTTTGTATCCTACAAAGAAAAAGGCGCTTGAGGAATGTCCTAGGACCACTAGTGTCATATAAATCCATAGTTTTCTTGGATTAGCTGGGTACTACTGACGTTTTGTGAGAAACTTCTCATGATTTTCAAGCATGCTAACTAAGTTAAGAAGGAAAGGGGTAAAGTATGTATGGATGGAATAATGTGAGGGAAGCTTCAAGGAGAAAAAGAGAAGGCTGATCACTGCACCAGTACTCACACTACCAAAAAGTGGAGAATGTTTTTTGATATATAGTGATGCTTCAAAGAAAGGCTTGGGTTGTGTACTTCTGAAAATGACAATGTGATAGCCTATGCCTCCCGACAGTTGAAGATCCCTGAGCAGAACTACCCGACGCATGATATAGTGATGGCAGCCGTGATTTTTGCCTTGAAAATATGGTGGCACTACCTTTATGGAGAGAAGTGTGACATACACACTGACCACAAGAGCCTAAAGTATATATTCACAAAAAAGGATCTCAACATGAATCAAAGGAGATGGTTAGAGCTAATCAAGGATTATAATTTCCCTATTCAGTATCATCCTGGAATGGTGAACAAGGTAGCTGATGCTCTATTTAGAAAAGAACCTTCTACTCTATCCATGTTATGGATTGAGAAAGACCCTATCTTCTTAGATATGAAAAGAATGGATTTGGAAATCATAAGGGTAGGGGATACATCCTACCTTTCCCAAATTATTACACAACCATCTATCCTGGAGAAGATTAAGGAAGCACAAAGGGATGATATGGAGATACAAAAGAGGGTGAATGCAGTAAAGGAAGGGAAGCTGCAAGAGTTCCATATTGACGATGATGGTGTGATTCAATTTGGAATGCGGATTTCTGTGCCTTCATCATCTGGGATAATGAAGTAGCTATTGTAAAATGCACATAGCTCAACTTTCTCTATGCATCCTGGGAGTACCAAGATGTACCATGGTCTCCGAGAACACTTTTGGTGGGATTACATGAAGAAGGAGATTGCGGAATATATATCAAGGTGCTTGGTATGTCAGCAACTTAAATCTGAGCGAGAAAAGTCCAAGGGTATGATGCATCCATTGCCTATACCCATGTGGAAATGGGAGAACATTACTCTGGACTTTGTCATGGGTCTATTGAAGACGTCAAAGGGAAATAATGCGATATGGGTTGTCATTGACCGACTCACCAAGACTGCCCATTTTATCGCTATTCGGGAAGATCTCTCACTTGATCAACTTGCAATGATATATGTGAAGTATGTAGTGAGATTGCATGGTGTTCCACACTCAATTATCTTTGACAGTGATCCGAGGTTCACATATATGTTCTGGAGAAGCCTTCAACACGCATTGAGTACTGAATTAAATTGCAGCACAGACTATCACGCCCAAACTAATGGCCAGTCTGAAATGACTATTTAGACGCTTGAAGATATGCTATGAGCCTGCTCTCTTGAATTCAAAGGTGTTTGGGATAAACATCTCTCATTGGATGAGTTCTCAAACAACAATATCTTCCACAAGAGTATTTAGATGGCTCTGTATGAAGCTCTGTATGGAATGCGATGTAGGACTCCAACATGTTGGGAAGAAGTTAGAGAATGAAAGATACTTGGTACCGATCCTATTCAAGAGATGATAGAGAAGGTTCAAGTCATTAAGAAACACATCAAAGCTGCTCAAAGTCGGCAAAAGAGCTATGATGACAACCATCGATGGGACTTGGAGTTCGACGTTGGAGATAAAGTCTTCCTTCAAATGTCTCCACAGAAGAGATTCTTGCAATTCAGAAAGAAAGGGAAGATACGCCCAAGGTATATTAGACCATTTGAGATCATTGACCACATAAGAGCTGTGGCCTCTCATCTTGCACTTCCACCGAATATGGCTCAAGTTCGTGATGTGTTTCATGTATCACTACTGAGGAAGTGCATGCCAGACCCCGCCAATATTCTAAACTCAGAGGTGGTGCAGTTGGAAGATGATCTCTCCTATGAGGAGCAGCCAGTAATGATTCTGGATTGGAGTGATAAGGTTCTATGCAATACGACAACCCATCTTTTCAATGTTTTGGGGAGGAACCATAAGTTTGAGGAAGGAACTTGGGAACCAGAAGAGGCAATGAAGAAGAAGTACCCTCACCTGTTTTTGTAAAGTGAAATTTCTGGGGAGAAATTTCGTAAGGGGGGAAGAATGTAACGACCCAATGTTTTTCAATGAAAATTCCCTTATTATATGTATGTCATAAAATAACATGAAATCACAACATAATGAACTACTAAGTGAGAAGTGACCTTAAAATATATGTTTTTCACTTCTGTGTTGGAATTTTGAAATTCTGATATACACGGTTTTTTTTCAAGATGGTTTTTGGAGTCTAATGAAAAAATAATAATTTTTGGTGAATAGTGAACTACCCTTATGAATAGTAACATAAAAATATGAATAGTAATATGACCGTTATGAATATTAAATCATCCAACATAAGATTAATATTACCTATGAATAATTAAATAAAATTTATTCATCTTAGAAAGTGACAATTTGACCTTAGTAAACGTTTTGGAATTTTGTAAGTCATAAATAATTAATTATAATTAATTAATTAATTTAAAAGAAAATTTATTTTCTTAAATTGTATTAATTATTTATCAAATAAATTTCTTGTAGTTATTAGATAGTTTTATAAGACCCCACATAATTTTTGAAAGAACTATAAAATCTGTTTTAATCTTAAAAACTGTTTTCAAGTATATTATGATTTTAATTAAATATGAAATTAATAATATTTAGAAAAATATTTTTGAAACATGGCCTTCATTTTTGGATTCTACACATTGATAAATGGTAGGGGTAAATTTTTGGGATTTTTCTGAGATACTTGAATTTTTGATGAATAGTGGAATCCGATAATTTAAAATAAATGATAAATAATGGATTAATTGAGTCATTAATGATGCTCTGCAGATGTAAGCCCACTTGGTTCGGGATAAAATGATAAAATAACTATTCATGGTCATTCAAGACTCACTATTCGTTGTCTTAGGGTAAATTAATAAACTAATGAATTTTATATTAAGGAAACCCGTCTCCCCTCTACTATAAAATCCACCCTTCACTCCCTCTTTTCCTCACACCTCTCAAGCTCCAAGACTTCTCTAAACTTTACCCAAACACCTTACCTAGCCCATAAAGCACCTCCAGGATCTTCTGGTATCATCAAAAGACCAATCATTGGCCCTTAAGAAGGTTCTCAAGAGGAGGATTCTAGAGGTAATTTCCCTCCCTCTTCTCCTTTAATTACCTTTCATGTTCATTTCTTGATCTCTCCCCACATATCTTCATCCAAATTATATTGTAACTCTATTATTATACATATACTGTAATTTTATGATTCTAATGGGAAATTATATCATCCAACCCCCTTTCCCCCTTCCTTTTTTTATTAAAGAGAATGTTGTTCGTGAGGTGTTAATTTATCACCTTCAAGAACGACATGCTTTCTTCTTCCATTTCTACCTTCAGATCTGCTCATGAACCCATTTTTATGGTTGAAACAGAATATTTTATATGTATTATGTTCTATTTAATGTTCTGGAAATAACCTATGGCCATATTACTTAGTGACAAGTTAAAACAAGTTGGTTGTGATCCCAAAACCACCCAAATTGACCCAAATAACCAACATTTAATTTTTATCTAATGATTCATCCACATGGATCTAATATAATTAATTATAAGATCATTCAAACTCCTTTAATCTAATTAATGACATGTAATATCATTTCTGGATGTTTACTCATGTTCTACCCAATCTTCAATTTAAGAATAGAAGTGAACCACCCAAGAAAACCCATAAAAACGAACATCCCTTAACAATGTTTTTAAACTATATAAGGAATCCAAAGGAAAATAATATGAAATAATGAAACCAGAATTATCCCTATTAATTTACACATGTTTCTGGATTTCTAATAAATGAATATAATGTCATTATAAGGACATTAAATAGAAAGAATCATTCATATGCAAGGTAAGGGGAAATTCTCGAACCAAACTTTCATCCTTCGGGTTCTTCCTCTTTCATTCCATTTTTGATATGGTTACTCCTTAAATATAATTTTCCCATAATTATATTACCTTTTTTGGGTTATACATGTTTTCTACTAAAGTTTATGTCAATCAAAATGTTTTCCAAAATAAATCTTCTTTTAAGAACTCACCTTTTACCTCCCATTAAAGGTTGATGGTTCTTGTATCAAGTATAGTGTTCCCTCTTTGTTTTAGGAACCCAAAGTTTATGAATGTGTTATTATGAGATTAAACCCATTCCTTTTAATGGGTTAATTATGTTCATTTATGTTATATGTTCATTGTGGCATACATGAAAAATGATAATGTTGTGATTTGATGGGTGCGCCCAGGATTATATAGCTATTCAATGCATTGGTTAATGTGATGAATCTCATGAGTAAATGTGAAATGATGTGTGAACAAGATGCTATCTTGGTTCACAAGTATGTGTGGTAGTTAAACACTAATACATGATGTTTCATTTTAATTCGTTTCCACATTTCAAGTCTTTTATATATGCTCCTCTCATGTTCATGATCTCTTGCCTATGTTATGATTATGCTCATCCCATGATATATTGTTCTTATCTATCCTGTTACTGGGATTCTAGCTCACCCATTTTGATTTATATCCTCAGGTGGCTACATGTAATAAGGAGAGGAAAAGACCCAATAATAACCTAGAGAAGAATAAATTAAAGGAATTTTTATGCTTGATTTTGTATTTGTTATGTATGGTCCTAGTTTCCCCAAGACACTAAACATTTGGATTCTCTATGTGTAATAATATTATGTTTTTTATCATTCAAATGATTTTATAGTAGTGTAATAAAAGGCGAGGATGCTATATTAGGTCTCTCATGAGGATTATAATCAATACACACATAGTTATGAAGGGCCATGAAGTTTAATGTCATGCATTGAGGATGAAGGTCCCCCAACGTGAAATGGTAATTTTTTGGTTGGACCCATAAATGGAATTCTAGTAGTACCAATGTTTCCCATAGTGGTAGGATTCAATCCACAAGTAGTTCATAAGGTAGTTCCCTAAATAGGTCTGATCCACACACAAATAGGTAGCGCACTTATTCTTATTCATTGTGACTAGGCCCAAAGTAGGAATTCTGGGCATCAATACATATCCTGCGAGGTTATGAAGTAATTTATACATAGTTCATTAATGAGGAACTCTCTCTTAAAAGTTCATACCCATATGGAGTAGTGGGAATTGCTTCCATGGGTTTATATATTTTGGCCTATGATTAGACATCCAGTAGTCACAACGTATCCTATTATGAAAGGAATCAGGAAACATGTATTTCATGAAGAGTGGTGTAGTTTTATGTCATACGGTAAGGACGTTGACTATGCAGTTTAATGACATGTAGGGAGGAATCTTGGTATGAATTTTATTGTCTTGCATTTAGAACCATGATGAACATGTCACATGATTTCATGAATGGTTTTGTGAGGGTAATCCTTTACTACAATTCCAAAGCTCACATGATCTACGCTCAGTGTGAAAAACAAAGAATGGAAAGTGTTCATCACACCAAGTAGAGGAAATTGGTACATGACAAGGTCATTCTGTATCTTGTGGTGTCTATACCATGATATTGGATCGAGGAAACCCTATGTATCACATTGTAAATGAGAAACATTTATTACATTGTTCTAAAAACCCCATATATTTTAAAATCATATAGAATGAACATTATCCTTGCATATTAACAACTTGTAGTAAGGACTTGGATCAACTGATGTGAAAGAAAATGGAGTTTGTGGATATGTGTAGATTTAAAACCTTTTGTAATGATGAGGTTATCCTTATGTGAAGAATCAATATGGATGGGCCCAAAACCAAGGGTTAGGGATTCATTACATATCATGTGATGGACAGAATCAATCCACCCATAGTTCATGATTTATCGTGCATTTTAACATAGTTTAGAATGGAAATATTCGTATAGTTTAACATCATGTGGTTATGATGATATTGAAAATTTTAATTTCCTATAACCTAGATGAGCTTGTACCATATAACATCATGTAACCAGGACATGTTTATATATTTTTTACATAATATAATTAGGGTGAACTTCATATAATTTAATGTCATGGGTTTGGGATGAAATTCATATTGTTTGATCATGATTTGTTCAGGATGAACTCCAAATACTTTGACGTCGTGTGGCTTGTAAAAACTCTATATAGTTTAAATTCACATGGTCAGTTAAAAAATTGTACAGTTCATCTTCATGTGGTTTGGAAAATATATGTATAGTTTATCATCATGTTGTTTTGATGAAATACATATAGTTTAATTCCATTTGGTTAAGTGGAACATTTTATACTTTAGCATCATGTGGTTAGGAATAAATTTTTAACGTGTATCATCATGAGGTTAGGAAAAAAATCAAACATTTTATCATCATGTGGTTATGAAAAAATCAGTACAGTTTAACATCATTTCATTATTATAAATTCTATTCATTTTAACATCATGTGGTCAGTATGTAATCTATACAATTACCATCATGTGGTTAGTAAATATCTATAACTCCATTATGGTCCATAATGGGTTCATGTAATTTGAAGTGGAAATGGGTATAGGTATGATTTGGAGCCTTCTTCTAGTAATCACTCTCGATATCCTCATGTAAGAAACTTATTCATCAAAGTCATCTTCCTTTTCCGGGTTAGTCCACTGAGTTTTCCCCTCTAGGTTACCTGCAGACCATTGTGGGGTTATACAAATTGTAGGTGGGGAACTATATATGGTAAATCCTAATATTTTGTTGATCGTTCTATATAATGGTTCCTAATATTATTTAGAACCTCTCTAAATGAATGTGTCTCAGAAATGGGAGGATTTACTTTTCATTGGTATATATCCATGTGGGTTGGATGGCCATTGAGGATTTCAGGAGTAGAGTCCCTATCATCCATCTCCACACTACCATTAGGATGACTTTCATGGAAATTATGGCCTTATTATTTGGTTTGAATTGTCGATGGACCTTTAGGGTGATGAAAATGTGTCTCGAACAACTTCATGGACATTTCCCAATGAGTGGGTCCTCAGTATGAGGATCATTCTCTATCATGGTCAGAATATGTGATCATGACTTTTGATGATGAGAATGGGTATAATATTTCCCTATGAAAGATACAAATGTGCATTGATAACTTTTAGGTTTTGTGGGAAAAATTTCTAACTACTAAGAAGCTACTGGATTTTCCAAATGAAATTCTCTAATATGGATATGGGCTTATCCTGAGGTGTATGCATCTCTCATTTGGCATGAAATAGCTATAATGGGGATATAATCCCATTCTTGTGACTTTGGAATATCCCACTCATCTTTTTCAATAAGAGTATGTTCCCATATGAATCCATGGTCTACTCTCACTTGGAGATCCACCATTGGAACGAGAATATAATCTCATTCTATATATGCATTCACCATCAAAATATGCTAATGTACCATTGGAATGTGAGTTGGGATGTGATTATTTTCTTGTATCTCATCGAGAGGATGTCGTTGCATCCATTCATTTGCAAAAGCGTGAATATGATCCTCGATTTTGCGACCATCTTAAATTTTCCATGCAGATTCACTGATAGGAATATGAGTGTATCCTAAGGGTTTTTCCAATCTCAATTAGTTAAAACTATACAAAACAAGGATATAATCTCTATCCTAGGCCATTGGACTCTGCCACCGGACTTATTTGAAAGGAATGTGAGCATTTACCAATACTTTTACCCTCTCACATGGTGATCCCAGGCTATGATGGGGATATGGGCTTGATTCTAGGCCATTAAATTATGACACCAGACTTTTGTGATAGGGATATGAGCCCATCCTGAGGCATGTTTCTCTCTCACATGGTGAGTGTAATTTCCCATATTTTTCTAGGTATTATTTTAAATATTATATAGGATTATTTCTAGACCATGAGTAGAGAATGAGTTATATTAAGAGGCCTAGAATTCCCGATGAAATTGATTGAAAAATATTAAACTTTAAATAGCACGGGTGAGTGGGTTTTTTTAAAAAGAAAAATAACATCTAAACAGGTGCCTGTATGAGAAATTCGAGAACACCATTTCCATTAGAGCAGTTATTTTATGCATGTTTAAACCTAAAATTGGTTGGCATGGGTCGACTGTCAAATGTAGTTTTAATATGTAACGAGAATAGAAATATTTTTTATTCAACATAGATATTTTCCTTTTGTTAAGGATTTTTTAGATTCTAGGGTTATCACAATAACATAGGAATTCCTCTAAGATTATAAAAAAAGAGAACCACTAGAGGATCCATCCAATGAACAACAAATAGAAAATGGATCAAAGATCGATGGATTGATGCAACAATGAATTCGTTGGAGCAAGGATCGATAAATGAAGAAGGCTCTGCTTTGCTCTTTGTCAACGATCATTCTATCTTGAGGCAGGGCATGTGTTTTACCTATATTTCCCCCTTTTTATTCCTATGTTGAATTTGAATTATTTATAAAATGAATTGATTCATGGTTCATGTGTTCTATGCATTTGGATTATATTCGTGGGATTTATTATCATGGTGGATTTGTTTTGAGATTTTATTTAATTTTTTATTGTTCTTACGGAATGGATTTCGGAAACAACGAACAATGGATGTGGGTTGTTTCTTGATTTTTACATGTTCTTTACTTCACCAATGTTCTTCTCATTCTTCATGGTTTGGAAATAAATGATTGGCGCTCCTTTGATTCATGACCCAACGATATGAGATTGAAGATCTAACCCCGAGATGATGCAGTAGAGATGAAATGGTAAAAATGCGCTATGATTTGGCCGGTATAATGGTGTACGGTGGTTCACAATGGGATAGGTTGAGGAGCACAATGGTGGTGGCTTTGGTCTGTCTAGGCGATCGATAGTGCAGGTCCAGTGGGCCGGTCAAGGCTGATGGTAAGGTAGCCGACGAAAGAGAAATGTGACCCAGTGGGGCCGCGTGGGAGCTCATGCTGGCAGTGAGACTACAACCATGAAGATCACATGAGGAATGCATATGTGGTGGGAAATATTCATGGGACATTACCCAAAACTTCATGAGAAATATGGTGATCACTTTCATGGATGACCGCGTGCGGTGGACCAGAGCGACCCGTGTGTATGCGAGCCAGAGTAGAGGAGCTTAGTCGCACTAGCAACCCAGTGGGCTGGACCAAGCATTCCATGGTACTGATGGCCCAGCTGTCTCATCTAGTATAGACCGGATTGGGCCATGTCATTCTAGGTTGTTTGGATTCTGCAGGGTCATCCGACGGGTTAGGCCGAGTCTGGAGAGTCGGATCAGACCCAGACCAGACCCAAGTCAGACCTTTTTATGAAAACAACCATAACATTCAAACAGTGTGGCTTTTTAATGATCTGTTTTTGGTGTTGGGATACATTAGATGAGGTGGTAATTTTAACATATCCTATGTGGGTGTATTTTGATGTTTTAATTTGACATAGTGGATTGAGGTGTATGTTGTTATGAAACAGGTGCTCTATGAGCAGAATATGGATGATTGTGGCTTTGGGATTACGTGACATACTGAGACTATGTGTCTTACAGATACTATGTGTCTTACCAAGACTACATGTCTTACTGAGACGACGTGTCTTACCAACACTACATGTGTAATTTCCCAGACCCTCCTGGTCCATTACAATGTAAATTCTAGTGTTTGGGGTAACATGGACCCCATTAGTCAGTCAGGATGGCGTCGATGTCAGTGGTAGGGTGTCACCATAGTGCAACCTGTTGGTGCCACCGATTGATCTCACTGATCTATTCCACACCCAAATGGTGTCATCATGCGGTATCGTGGTTCTTTCCCCAGTTTTTCTATAATGACGCTTTTATGTCTTCATACCCATTTTAATGTTGTTTAAGGTCATTTTTAATCCTATAAATGATGTTTTAAATCCCCAAAGAGTCAGGTGACCCTTTACCTACCAAAACGTGTGGAATTTTAATAAGTTTCACAACTTTTTTGTGTTTCACAAATGTCACGTGTTTTTCCCTATTACGTGTTTTCTCTTATTAGTGTTGATTTATCATCACAAAGCCATGCAGTGGTCCACCTCAACAATCACTGAGGGAATTAATAAATCTTAAATAATTACAATGTGTGAAACCGCCCAACCTCATGGTCAAACCACAATCCTCTTTTTAAGCACTTTGATATTTCAGATCCAGTAACTCTAGGATTTGGCCTTTTGTCAGACAAATATCTCATTATTCCTTGGTCTCATTCCTTTTCCAGGTTTCTCTTAGAGTCCCTCTTCTAGATATGAGTCATGCCTACATGAGAACCCTCCTGTTTGGTTTTTCGTGGAGTCTCCTTTCACATTACCCCAGTTCTTGATACGAGGAGAAAACATTGATACTTGACTATCTAGGTATGGGGTTTTCCTTCTTCACTCTTTACTGTTCATCAAGCGGGGTGGGTATGATGATGATCCATTGAGACGTAGATATAACCCACATTAAAGAAGAAAACAAATATACTATTATATAATGAAGTGGTTGGAAAGTTGATGATTATTGTTTTGTTATAACTTCGATTTATGCATTGAATTGTATAGGATTATACCTACTCCAAATCATGGTCATTGGTGGTCCTTCTTGTGCGTTAATGTAGCTCTGTTTTCTGGATAATCTTGTAATTTAATGGATCTGACATAGAAATTGGTTAATCACATAAACTTAGTTGATTAAATGGATTTCTAATGAATAAGAACCCATGTGTTATCACCCCATCTAACCAAACGGAAAGAATAAACCTAATGAATTGTGATAGAGAAACCTGAAAACTTATTTGATCTATTCATGTGATTTTAATGACTATTTAGTTTAAACTTTTTGGGGTTATGAGGATAGAAATGAAACATATGGGTGTGAAGTTTATGGATTGTGAATCTGAGGTAGTGTGGAGCCTATATCTTGGGCTTGGTTTGGTTCTAGTACTTCAAGGTATCTCACAGATCCCTTTTTATGTTATTTCATTATAAGAGATCTTGGTGTGAGTGTTTAAATGTCGGCTTGGCTATTTTTCATTCAGTTTCTTTCGCCTTGTGGTTATTCCTATTTATTGCTCGATAGTGGATGAATTTTTTAAATGGAATCACTTGAACATGATATTGAGAATGGGTACAATGGGGGATTGTTTTCCTGAAATGGGATGTTCTCTTGTTGTGGCTGTTGTGTATTTGTGCATGTAGGGATAACATCAAGATTGGTTGGGTACATGATGGTTGTCTATTTTAGAACTATTAGGTTGGGATTAGTGCATGATTACCTATTTGTATAATATTTATTTCTTGTGTTTATTATACAGACCCCACCCATGTTGAGAAATTTGTTCGGAATAGACCCATTTCATGGGGGAGGGTGTTTTCCCCAAAATTATTATCAGTGGTTGGTTATTAACACATTTTCTTCTCCCACTCCCAGGTATCCCTAGAATGTTCGGGCAGGCTGTGATGAACTAAGGTTAATTAAGACCCATGACTCTTCGGGCAGGGTGTGTTATGGCGGTTGGCCCAAGTGTGTGTGGGTAGGTTTGTTTCCCAAGTATCTCGGGATGAGGCCCATGTGTCTTTGGGTGTCGTGGTGGTTGTTCTGGAAAATGTTTCTTTGAGCGTGGTAGTGTTTGTTCTGTCCCAAGTGTCTTTGGGTGTGGTGGTGATTATTGTGGACCAGGTGTCTGTGGATGTGGTTTTGTATGGTTTTGGTGGCCTATGTGTCTTTGGAAGGATGCATGGTTGTGAAGGACCATAAAGTTGTTTTTGGGGAAGCAATGGGACTGTAGTGGGACTTGTGTGGGAGGTCTGATGAATATAATGTTCTAATTAACCAGTGGGAATGTTTTGAAAGGTATCCAAATATCGATGTACAACTACTATTACTTTACCTGACTTGCATTATTTGGGGAGTGTGCATTGGTGAGGCTGGGAGGATAGTTCATTCTTAGGTGTTTTGGTTATCTTTGTTTCTCACATGGAATTAGAATGTCTCCCTACTTGTGCACGAGAACTTTTTCTTTTTCCTAATTTTGTATACTTGTATTGTCACCCTACATATATAAAATTGCTTTTAGGTTTCCAGGATGACATTGAGGACTGTTCCAGACCTTACTATCTTGGGCGTTGGGATTGACGTCTTTGTTTTTTTCTTTATTCATGGTAATTCCCATTGGATTTTACATGTACCATTAACACATTATTTTGAACATGCATGTAAAACAAGAGTTTTTAGATTTACTTTTATTTTAGCCTGTGGAGTTGTTTGGGATTTTTTGTGTTATATATTGATCTTTTTCTATAAAAGGGTAATCCCTGACATATTACGTGAGATTTTATACCATTTTTAGTCTCCAATCTAGGGCTTCTTGAAGGCGGGACTCGGGGGGGTCATTATCTCTCCTTAAACATGAATATGGAAGGGTTTGAAATTTTTCTTTCCATTCCCTCATCTTGGTGAAGGGGGGTCATGACAGAATGGTATCAGTGGATGATGGTTGACAGATAGGATGGAGTTTTGGGTTAGGAACTTTTAGGATTTCATGGTATGGTAGGGAAATAGTGTTAGGAAATATTGGTACATGAAATAGGCCAGAAAAGACTGGCTTTGACAAGGGATTTTAGGGCCCCCATGATTTGATGCAAGGACTCTAGAACTACCGAATGACCCAGTGAGGCTACACTGATTGTAGGGAAGAGACCTTAGAAAAGGTATGTGTATCATAATGACATTTGTTTTCGTATGTATTATATGTTTTAGTGAATTGAAAATCAATTAAAATGTATAATGAAATTTTTATAGGGATCTTCTACACTACTCAGCCTTAGGCATTCCTTATTTACCTTGTTGTTATCACACTCAGATGACTATCATGAGTAGTGCAGGCAGTCTAGGCCCCGTAGGATGATCTAGTCGATCAGTGAAGAATTGACAGAGAGGAAGTATAACAACTCTTTTAATTATTTCATACTTAAACATGATTTATTATATAAGTCATTCAGTTGATACAACATAGAAGATAGATAGGTATAGTGTCTTTGGAGATTAGTAAAATTACATAACAATTTAAAGCATTGAACGCAACATCCTACTGAAAATATCCTTTACATGAACACTAAATTCCCTCATACTTATCATAGCATAGGATATCCTGAGAGCATGTATAATAAAAGGTGAGCAATAAAACCCAGTATGGGAATAAACATGGAATAACATGAGTAATACAATACATGTTAGACAATATGCATATCAATGGAGCACAAGAGAAACATGAACATAAAGGCATGATAAAGCATGATAATCATAACATGGAAATGTGGCAACAACACTTAATATAGAATTAGCATGACCCAAGGTTCATTACGCATGGAGCATGAGTAAACCTTCATTGCACGTGAAGCACAAGTAAAACCTCATCGCACATTAATTAGAATGAGTAAACAACCATTTTACATGACGTATCTTGATACTATACTTTACCTAATACATTGGAGCGCTATTAGGGAACACCCTTCTTAAACATTTCATTTCATACATAAGTGTGCCACATGGATCATAAAAAATGGATTCATTAAACATCATCATTTGTTCCATGATAAACCAATGTGGAATTAATACATGAAACTCTATAATAAATAATTAAATGTTCATAAAGGTGAATACCCATGATAGATAAATGGTAATGGTATTCAATACACAATGACTTTGGCTAGGAAAAATGTGGTGCAATTTCAGCAGCATAAGGGCGTGACATAAGAATTCATAAAAATGGTTGATGAGAGAGAAAGGGGTGTCTCATCATATGTATATAAAATTGACAGTAATAGGGTTATATAGATACATTTACCAAAAAATGTATTGGAATTTATATTCATGATACTAAATAATTGCTTGAATATAAATGAGGAGAGAGAAATTCCTTTTGGAATTTCGTCATAGTAACAGATATACCTGGAAGGAATTAATGAGAGAGAAAGGGGATCTATCATTATTCAAAAATGAAGAGGGTAGTATGCGGTAGGTGTTAAATCATACAACATCATTTATAATTGAAAATAAAAGGGCATAACCATATAACTAAACATGGTCATAAATTAGAAAAGTGAGAATCCCTTAGTTGGAAGTGTGATCCCAAAAGCTTGGGAATGGCTTAAGAAGGGATTCTTGGGAGCATCGGGAACCTTGGGAGGATTTGAGAGATAGGAGGGTAGGGGTTGGTAAAACTCTAAAGGCTTTGGGTGAAGAGGAAGTGGGAGCATGGGTGGGTTTATATACGAAAGGAGAAGATATGTTTTATTATTTTTTTTGGGACAGTTCAAATTAAACTAATCAAAACCACAAACCAGCCCATTGTTTTTGAAAAATGGGAGTGGAAAACAATATTTTATAATGTGAATGGACTAAAATATTAAAATAATACTGTTGATTATGTGGAGGCAAGTCACACTCTCAAGGAAACTAAATTAAAAAGAAAAAATGTTTTATAAGTCTTTAAGGGTCCACGAAAGCTTTGTAAAATAAATCAATCAAACCCAAGAATCGCGATTTTTAATTTTAAAACATAAATTGGAAAAACATAATGTTTATATTATATTATTACATAACTATTGGTTTATTGTATGTCATAAACCATAATATATATTTAAAAGGTATTTAATTTTTACCCAAAAAATCAGTTGTCTCAGAAAATTATGAAAAAATCACCATTGGATAATTTTGATGTCCGGATTCCAAAAATAATTTTCATTTTATCTTAATAATTTTCTAAATATGTGAATTTTTACTTTTAAAATAAAAACTAACATTTAAAAAAATTCATGAGATTGGACAAAAACAGCTTTTAAACCTTAATAAAAATTACAATTGCATTCATAAAATTATTCGATCATTTATAACTAATAAAATGTAATTTAATAATACTAATAATATTTTGTTAAAGTATTATTTAATGAAAAAATTCATTAAATTATAATAATAGATTTCTTAGAAGAATGTTAACTAAAATAACTATTTGTGCTTTTAAACTATTTACAATGAAACAATAATAAAAAAATGTATATTCTCTATATAAGAATAATGTACATAATCATAGTAATAGTGTATTTTTACATAACTCCTTAAAACACCTAGATAAGACCTTAGTGTAAGGTGTGCGATGGTGACAGAATCTTTGGGTGGCTCAGATAACGTTGCCTGAGTGGTAATCTCTATCAACTTCCACTTCTCTCGTAGGCCGTTCCACTCGAGAATGGGTAAAATACATGGTGAAATTATTTCTAAGGTGTTGAATCAACTATAATAGTCTATTATGATGATTATAAATTATGATCCAATGTTCTTGGGTCAAGAGTAATTATAAGGGAAAATCATACTAGCAATGACCAAAAATAAACTAAGATGTTGAGTTCCGCCACAAGGATTTCATGCTCACAAGAATTTTAAACCTCTTTATACTGTGGAAAGATGTCTATAGTTGGTGGGTATATGCCCTTTTTTATTAATTGAATGCCGATGAAGAGAGATCTCTTCTCATTTCCAAGGGTTATAAAAGGTTTTTAAATAACTATAGCACTTTAAATGATGAAGTGTGATTTATGGGAAAAGTATGTTTCAAGAAGGGTTCATGCACCCTAAAAGTTGTTCCATTGCATAGTGAAAAAATTATTGTGATAAAGAGATCTGAAAACCAAAAAGTCTAACTTTTTCATGGGCCATAGTATTATAGAGAATAGCATGTCTTTTACTAAGGCTTCAAAATAGTCCCTACATGCTTTATTCTATATTTATCTATTACCTAAATTTTGTTTAAACTCAAGAGATGATGTGTTTAGTTAGTGAAGACTTTAATTTTAATCAGGACGCACTTTTTGAGTTTTCATCATAGAGGTTTTGATTCTATATTTCTATAATTCTATGATCATATGATTTGGATCATCATAGGTGAGAGTTTATGGTTGCACAACATTGACTGAAGTGTAGGCGGTTTACGGTCTTGAAACTCATGGGCTTAATATGGGGGATGTTATGCCGGAGGAAAATTTAGATACCCTGGACCAAGAATACTCAAAAATACTTTTGTTATGGATATCATGATGTTGTAAATCACGTATTGTGTTTCCTATGTCACGATTGAAGAAATGGGGCAATCAAACTAGGGATGACCCAAAACAGACTGAGGTGTTGTATGATAACCCTACTCTCTAATACACACTTAATCATGATTTATTACATAACACTTCACTTGATACCACATGGATGATCGAGAGGTCTAGTTTCATTGGGGATTAAGAAAGTTACATAACAACATAAAACATTAAACACAACATCTTATTGAAAACTTATGTTACATGACCACTACATTCCCTCGTACTTAGCATTGCATGGGATAACCTACGGACATGCATAAGAAAAGGGTGAGCAATAAATCCCAATAAGGGATTAATCGTGGAATAACATGAGTAATAATATACATGTTAGACGATAGGTATATCAATGGATCACAAGAGAAACATGAACATAAAGTCATGATAATGCATGAAAATAATAACACGGAGATGTAGGAACAATAGTTAACAAGGAATTAGCATGAGCCAAGGCTCATTGCACATGGAGATTTAGTAAACCCACGTTTCACAAGAAGAATGAGTAAACCCTTGTTGCACTTGAATTATCATGATTAAACACTCATTGTACATAAAGTATCATGATACTATACTTTACCCAATGCATTGGAGTGCAATTAAGGTGCACCCTTCATAAACATTTCATTTCATGCATTAGTGTGCCACATGGATCAAAAAACAGGGTTTCATTAAACATCATCATTTATTCCATGATAAAGGAGTTTGGAATTCATACAGGAATCTATTTAAGAAAAAGGCAAATCTGAATAAAGGTGAATACCCTTGATAGTGAAGTGGGCAAGGTATTCACTACACAATAACTTTGGCTTGGAAAATCGCGATACAATCATGGCAGTGTAACAGCGTGACATATGAACTCATAAAATGGTTGATGAGGGAGAAAGGGGTGTATCGTCATATTTACATGGAAAGGAATGTAAGGGGTCATATAGATACATGTCCCAACAATTGTAATGGAATTTAGATTTATGATACAAAATATTTACTTGAATGTAAATGAGGAGAGAGAAATTTCTTATGACATTTCGGCATGTTAACGGGTATACATGGAAGGCATTAATGAGAGGGAAAGGGGATCTATCATTTTTCAAACGTGAATAGAGATGTATGGGGGAGGTTTAAAATCACAACCCAACATTTATAATTGAATATAAAATGGAATAAAAATATAAGGAAACTTGGATATAAATAAGGAAAGTGATAATCCCTTACTTGGAAGTGTGATACCAAAAGATTGGGAGAGGCTTGAGAGAGACTTATTGGGAGATTGTGGCACCTTGAGAAAATTATCGATAGAGTAGGGAAGAGGTTTGATGAACTCCAAAGGATTTGAGTGAAGAGGAAGTGGGAGTTTGAGTGGGTTTATTTAGGAAAGAAGAGGGAATTCTTTATTATTTATGTTTGGGACACCTCACATTAAATTAATCAAAACCACAAACCTACCCATGGTTTAGGCCAATGGTTTTTGACCAAGGGGAGCAGAAAACAATATTTTATAGGGCCATTGGATGAACATCTTAAAATAATAGGGTTTCTTATGTGGAGGTGAGTCACACTCTCAAGGAAAACAATTTAAAGAGACAAAATGTTTTATAAGCCTTGAAGGGTACACTTATGCCTTTTAAAATAAATAAAATCGACCCAAAATCACATTATTTTAATGGTAAAAAATATATTGGTCAAACATAATGTTGTTATTATTTTATTACATTTCCATTGTTTCATTATGATGTAGTAGAAGACGTTATATTTTTAAACGGTATTTAATTTTTACCCAATCATTTGACTGTCTTAGAAAATTATGGAAAATTCACCATTGGATAATTTCAATATCCTGATTCAAAAAATAATATTCATTTTATCTAAATAATTTACTAAATATGTGAATTTTTATTTTTAAAATAAAAACCGACATTTATAAAAAATTAATGGGTTTTGAAAAAATAGCTTTCAAACCATAATTACAATAGTATTCATAAACATTATTTGATCATTTTTAATTAATAAAAAGTAAATTATTAATAATAATATTTTTTTAAAATATTATTTAATTAAAAAATCCATTAATTCATCAAAGTAAATTAATTAGTTGAATATTAACTGAAAATACTATTTTTTCTTTAAAAGCAATTTAAAAATAAGAGTAATAAAATCAATGTATATTCTATATACATGAATAATGTACATAATTTTAGTACTAGGGCCTTGTCACATAACCCCTTATAACACCTAAATAATACCTTCAGTTAAGGTTTCCAATGGTGATAGACTCTTGGGGTGGCTCGGATAATATTGCTTGGGTGGTAATCTCCATCAACATCCACATCTCTCATAGGTGATTATGCTCAAGCATAATGTATTAATGCTCGGATTGGGCTTGGTCAAGAGAGAAGCCCTATGAAACCACCTTCTTTCTGGGCTCTGAAAAATGGGCTTCGTATGGGGTAAGTCTACTAAAAGATACCACCAATTCCTTTGTATGAGTAAATTGGATTTGTAAAGACCTATATTTATACAAATCATGTGATCATTGTTCAATAGATATATTACCAACAGTCACAATTCTTAATGGTATTTTAAAATCCAAATCATAAAACCAAATAAGTGCATACGTTTTACATAACCATTAGAAGACATTTAAATTAGCCAAGAGAAATTTTCATTAATGAATTTTTGGGTCCTTATAATCTTCCCCCCTTAAGAAATTTCGCCCTAGAAATTTCCTTTTCCCCCACTAAAACAGATATTGGTAACTCTGCTTCATCACTTCTTCTGATTCCCATGTCACTTCTTCAAACATGTGGTCTCGTCACAAAACCTTTACGAGGGGCATTGTCTTATTTTGTTTACCTTTTTCTCTATGATCTAAGATTAACACTAGTTTCTCCTCGTAAGAAATGTCATCCTCTAATTGTACTACCTCTGAAGAGAGTAAATGTGAAGGGTCTGTTATGTAATTCTTTAAGAGGGATTCTAGAAAGAAATTATATAATTTTTCCATGGTAGGTGGAAGTATTAGTCGATAGGCCACAGCCTTGACATGATCAATAATCATGAAGGGGCTGATGTAACTAGGACTTCACCTCCCCTTCATTCCAAACATCATGACCTTCTTCCATAGAGATATGAGTTGAAACACCATATCTCCAACTTTGAGCTCAAGGTCTCATCGATGGTTATCTGCATAACTCTTCTGTCGACTTTGGACTTCCTTGATATGGTGCCGAATGGTTTTCACCTTATCTACCATTTATTCGACCATTTCATGTCCTAGAAGCTTATGCTCACCGACTTCATCCCAACATGTCTATGTTATGCACCTCTTCCTATAAATTTCTTCATAAGGTGTCATTCGAAATCTCGAGTGGAAACTATTATTATAAGAGAATTCAACCAGAGGAAGATGTTGATCCCATCCCACTTTAAAGTCCACTGATCATTATCTTAAAATATCTTCCAGTGTCTGGATAGTTCACTCAGATTGGCCATCAGTTTGAGGATGATAAGCCATAATGAAGTTCAGTTCAGTGTCCAGAGCATATTGAAGACTCTTTTAAACCATATAGGTGAATCTTGGATCTCGATCAGATATAATAGATAGTGGAACTCCTTGAAGCCTTATCAAATCCCTGATGTATATCTGTTCCAGTTGATAAAATGATAAATCCTCTCGAATTACAATTAAGTGTGGAAACTTTGTAAGATGATCCGAAATAACACAAATTCCATTGTTTCCTTTGGATGTTTTCTGATTTTTGATGACAAATTCCATGGTGATGTTCTCCCATTTCCATGTGGTATATGCAATGGTTCCATCTTCCTGTTATAGTTTTTCTTCGCTGCCTTCAATTTTAGACACACTCGACATGTTGATGTATACTCATCGATCTCATTATTTATATTATCCCACCAATAATTCTCTCAGAGATCTTGATACATCTATATGTTTCATAGGTGAATAGAAATGTTTGAACTATGTGCATCATCCAAAAGTTCCTTCTTCAGCTTCGTACTAGATGGAGCACATAGTCTTTTCCCAAATCTCAAAATTCCTTCTTCATTAACATTGAACTCCGAGGATTTCCCTTTTCTGAGAGCTTCAACCTTCTTCTGAATTCCCACATCATCCTTTTGAGCATCCTTTAACCTTTCAAAAAGTGATGATTGATCAATCATTTGTGAAAAGATTTAGGATGTACTTTCTTTATGATTCACATGTCCATCTTCATCAAAACTAATATGATTGGATCCTTTTCTATTCTTATCAATGATAGAATCGCTGAGTCCTTTCTACTTGGAGAATTTTCCACCTTGTTTGCTTTCCTAGGGCAGTAATGGATTGAGCAGTCATAGTCTTTGATCAGCTCTAACCATCTTCGTTGGTTCATGTTCAACTCTTTTTGTGTAAATATATACTTGATGGTTTTGTGGTCTTTATATATTTTACACTTCTCCCCAAAAAGATAATGCCCCCAAAATTTTAAAGCGAAGGTCACTGTAACGAACTCCTATCATATGTTGGATAATTATTCTCATAAACGTTAAATTGCCATTAAGCATTGGCAATGACTTTGTCATTTTTCATCAACTCACAACCCATAACTTCTTTGATGCATCACTAAATACCATAAAAATTTCTCCACATGTGGGTAATTAGAGAACGAGCACAGTGATAATAATATTTTTCAACTCCTTGAAGCCTTATTTTCATTCATCACTCTAAGAACACATTACTCCCTTCTGAGTTAGTTTGGTAAGAGGGTTGTACAATAGTGATAAATTTGTCACAAATCATCAATAATATCCAGCTAACCCCAAAAATATACAGATATCTATTACCGAAGATAGCCTCAGCCATCCCTCCATTACTGCTATCTTGAAGGGATCCATAGATATCTGAATTCTTGTGATGATATGGTCCAAGAATGAGACCTCCTTCAACTAGAACTCACACTTGTTGTACTTTTCATAAATCTTCTCTTTTCACAAGGTCTCTAGTACAGTTTATAGGTTCTCCTCATGATCCTCCTTGGTTTTGGATTATATTAGAATATCATCAATAAAGACAACCACATATTTCTCAAGGTAATCAATAATGACTCTATTCATTAAGTCCATGTTGATTGATGGAGAATTAGTGAGTCCAAAAGGAATTACAGTGAATTCCTAATGCACGTATCTTGTAAGAAATACAGTCTTGGGGTAATCTTCCTTCTTCATCCTTACATGATAATATCCTGACTGTAAATCTAACTTGGAGAGATATTGTGCTCCATGTATATGATCAAACCGGTCATCAATTCGTGGGATAAGATACTTGTTCTTTATCTTGATTTTGTTAAGCTCATGATAATCGATTCAAAGGCATATCAACCCACCCTTCTTCTTGATGTAGAGGACTGGTGCACTCCATAGTGAAGCACTTGGGCATATAAAGCCTTTATCTAAATTCTCATGTAGTTTTTTGTTTAACTCCTCAAGCTCCACAATAGACATTCTATACTGAGTCTTGGATATTAGCATCCCCCAAGGTATATGATCAATTAATAATTCAACATCTCTTGTTGGCGGAAGACTAGTCAATTCCTCTGGAAACACTTCAGCGAATTCCCTAACAATAGGCATGTTTTAAAGGATGGTTGCCTCCATAGACTCAATAATCTGAGCCATATACGTGTTCTCACAGGGAAGTAATATCCAAACTTGAGATGATGGAGATAAAGAAGATTCAAATTCCTCCTTGCACTTGTACAGAATCAGGGGTCGATTCTCCACATGGAGAGTGACTTCCCTATCATAGCAATTTATGTTGGCTGTACAGGGAAATCCAATCCCAGCCAATAATTTCTTCAAATTCCACTAGAAGGACTATGATGATGTTCGATGGGATGTTCCATCCACCAATTATGATAGTGGATGTGTTTTATACATGGGATGAAATGATTTCCCCATTTCTCATAACCCCTGACATCTTTACTTCTAGGATTTTTTGTTCATGTTGGGATTGTTATACTAAAATACCGGATATTAAAGAATGTGTAGAACCTGAATCAAAAATTATTTTCACTATTCTTGAATGAATAACTAGTGTACCTCTCACTACATCGTTTTTAGGGTTCACTTTGGTGTGAGTGATTGCAAAAGCTCACCCATGGCACCTTGGAGGCAGTTGGTTTCCTCAAAAAACCCTTGGCCTAGGTCACTGATTTGCAAGATGGCCTATTCTTTGTAGTTGAACCAATGAAAAACGTGGTTAGAGTGGAATAGGGTGTTACTCACCTCTATCTCTACCATGTGATTTTCTTTTCGATAGTTAACAGCCAGGTGTCTATCTCTTCCACTCCTAAATCATTTCCTTGTCCCCTTCAAGCAATTTCTTGGGTTCTTCATTCCACAAACTTGGAATGTGGGGTGCTCTATCTTATTAGCACCATTGGATTTTTACATCATAATGCTAGAATTGAAATCCACATTACTCTCCTTATCCCCATTATACGCCTGCGATTATCCAATCTCCATTTTGACCTTGAGGGAAAATTTGACATTTTCTTCATAGCTATAAAATTCATGGATCGCAAGGGCTTTCCACAGGCTAGGTTTCAGCCCACCAAAGAAATGGTCAACCTTGCATTTAGGGGTAACAAAATTCTCTAGAGCGTATCATGCAAGACTTGTGATGTTTTCCTCATATGCTCTGATAGATTCATCATCTTTTTTTCTGAAGGGAAATGAAGTCTTTTTCCATCATAAGCTAGAGGTTTTGTGGAAAATATATATCAAAAAACATATTTTGGAAATCTTTATATTCCAAAGCCTCAATATTCTCCTCAGTATTTGTATTTTTGATCAATGTCCACCAATGATCAGCTTCACCGTACATATAATAAGCAACCAGAAGAACCTTCTCTTGTTAAGAAAATTGAAGGATAGAGAAGATATTTTCAATGTAGTTGATCCATTGTTCAGTGATTGAGGGATCATGTTATCCATTAAAAGTAGGAGGCCTTTGACTAATGCAGTTCTCGATAGTGACTTTTTCTTTCTTGGGGGGGGGGGGTTGAATTTTCCTCTTGAACCATGTTTCTATTCAGTGCTTGAGTTAACTGAAAGATAATCATGACAAATTTCATGATTCCCACTCCCATCGGATTTGGAATCTCATTAGCATAGTCATCACATTGATCTTCACATCGTTTTTAGCTCGATTTCTCCTATTACCGTCCATTGGCTAGAATAAAATTAATTTTAGGGGTATCACATAAAGGGTAATCCAAGGAAAAAATAGATTACTTATAAATATCTTTTATTTTCGTAAGTTATGAATCTATATGCTACAATATATGTAATCCATTCTCTAGTTTCTAACATATATTCTTATTGGAATTTTTTTAAATCCCTAAATAATGGTTCATATTAAGCTTGTGAATTTTCCAATTAATATCCCCAAGAGTGTCGTAACCAAGAGTGCATCAAGGCCCATTTTTATGAACCCAAATACCCCAGGTCAAACATGAAACTGCTTGTCAAGGTTTTCACCACTAGGTACATCTTTTCCAGAGCCACCTTTAACTGCTCGTATCGAGACATGGATATATTTTCTTAATAAACCACTTACACTATACCCACCAAAACTTAATGATGTTTTTATTATACATATTATTTTCTCTAAGTCTTAACTAGGGTTTTATAATCCTAATCCCAAAATTAACTAAACCTATCCTATGATACCAACTAAGACAACCCTTCTCTTTATTACACATATAAACATGATTTATTACATAAACTCTTCACTTGATTATAAATAGATGATCGAGTGGTCTAGTGTCTTTGGGGATTAGGAACATTACATAACAACTTAAAACATGAAAGACAACATCTTATTGAAATATTCCTTTACATGATCACTACATTCCCTCATACTTAGCATTGCATGGGATAACCTAAGGACACACATAAGAAAAGGGTGATCTATAAAGCCCAGTAAGGGAATAAAAATGGAATTATATGAGGAATACAATACATGTTATACGATATGCCTATCAATGGATCACAAGAGAAAATTAACATAATGGATGTTTCCGATGCTTTCTTCAGGGCACATGCATCCGTCTGTGGAGGACGCGCTGATGTTACCCTGCATTCCCACTTTCCAAAGGAGGGCGACATTCTCTCCTTATTTAGGAATCAGTCACAACCTATGAAGCGAATTTCACAAGGCTCTCAAGGTATTATTTGGGTTTTTTATCAACAATGATAGCAAAATTGATAGATTCTTTAGTAGATTAAAACCACACCTTCGAAAGGCTCTTGCAATTCGAGACTTTGGGATTTATGAAGTAGTTGTTCAGTGTGCTCTCAAAGTGGAGATGGAGTTTTGAGAATGGTATGATGGCTATGGCGATAAGAAAATAAATATGGAGTTTCAAGCTTGTGGATCAAATGATAAAGGTGGGAAGAAAACTAAACGACCCACATGCCATAAATGTGGAATGTTGCACCATGGGAATTGCCTCAATGGGATTGGGAAATGCTTCAAGTGTGGGAAAGAAGGAAACCCTTCTCAGGAGTGTCAAAAAGACACGAAAAGGAAGAAGAATGTAGCCGATGAAAGGAGAGAACCACTCATGGTTCAATTCTACAACTATAAGGAGCTAGGGCACTATGCAAACCAGTGCACTAAACATTGAGTTCTCAAGGGTAATAAGAGTCAGCAACCACCAAAGCCAAAGGAACAAGGGAAGGCTTATTCCATCACTACTGCAGAGGTGGAGCATGATAATGATGTCATACAAGGTACACTTCCTATTCACTCAATAATGGAAAAAGTCTTATTTGATTCTAGTTCTACGTATTCCTTTATATCTTGCAAGTTTTCTAGAACTATTGAATCGAATCCCTGAAACCTTGAAGTAGAGATATCTGTAAAAACAACAAGTGGTGCAATCATATCAACCCAAGTGTTTTAATATTCTCCTGGTGGCGTATGTGGGATGATTCTTCTAGTAAATCTCGTAATACTTCCCTTGGTGGAATTCGATGCTATAATGGGAATGGACTGGCTCTCGTTATATAGAGTGCATATCAACTTTCGGGAAAAGGAAATATCATTTAATATTCCAAACCATCCCATGCTCCTCTACAAATTCAAAGAAGATCATGAATCTCTTTTGAAAAATACTTCGATGGTGTGGGTGTTGATTCCCTATGAAGAAGCATACCTCACCCAAATTGTTGAGTTGAAGGAAAGTTCAAACCTTGAGGAAATACCCATTCTGAGGGAATACGACGATGTATTTCCTGAAGAGTTCCCCAGAATTCCCCCAGATCATGAGGTAGAGTTATCAATCGAACTCATACCCAGAGCTACTCCTATATCAAAGTGCCCCTATAGGATGGCTCCTATCGAACTGGAGGAGTTAAAGATGCAGCTTCAAGAGCATCTGGAAAAAGGGTTCATACTCCCTAGTGCATTACCTTGGGGTGCACCAGTGCTCTTTGTGAAGAAGAAGGATGGAATAATGCGGCTGTGTATCGATTATCGGGAACCCAACAAGATCACCATAAAGAACATGTATACTCTCACATGGATTGATGTCTTGTTCGACCAGTTAAGAGGAGCTCAATACTTCTCAAAGGTGGATCATCATTCTGGATATCATCAGGTAAAGGTGAAGAAGGAAGATATTCAGAAGACTGCATTCTGAACAAGGTATGGGCAATATGAGTTTTTGTTGATGCCCTTCGGACTTACTAATGCCCCTGCAATCTTCATGGATTTGATGAATAGAGTCTTTAGACATTACATCAGCAAATTTTAGGTAGTGTTTATCGATGATATTCTCATCTACTCTAAGAGCCAGGAGGAACATGATGAATATCTAAGACTTGTGTTGGCGACATTGAGAAAGGATAAGTTGTACGCCATGTTCATAAATTGTGGATTTTGTATGAATCAGTCATTTTCATGGGACAAGTGATCACAAGTGAGGGAATTTCTATGGATCCTACAAAGACAAAGGTGACTGAGGAATGTCCTAGGCCCACTAGTGTCACAGAAATCCATAGTTTTCTTGGATTAGTGGGGTACTACCGATGTTTTTTGAAAAACTTCTCACGATTTTCAAGCCCTATAACTAAGTTAACAAGGAAAGGAGTAAAGTATGTCTGGATGGAGGAATGTGAGGGAAGCTTCAAGGAGAAAAAGAGAAGGCTGATCACTGCACCTGTACTCACACTACCAAAAAGTGGAGAAATTTTTGTGATATACAGTGTTGCTTCAAAGAAATTCTTTAGTTGTGTACTCATGAAAAAGACATTGTGATAGCCTACACCTCACAACAGTTAAAGATCCATGAGAAGAACTACCCAACGCATGATATAAAGATGAAAGCCATGTTTTTTGCCCTGAAAATTTGGCGGCACTACCTTTATGGAGAGAAGTGTGACATATACACCGACCATAAGAGCCTAAAGTATATATTCACACAAAAGGAGATCAACATGCATCAAAGGAGATGGTTAGAGCTAATCAAGGATTATGATTGCTCTATTCACTATCATCCTGGAAAGGTGAACAAGGTAGCTGATGCTCTAAGTAGAAAAGAACCTACTACTATATCCATGTTTTGGATTGATAAAGACCATATCTTATTATATATGCAACGGATGGATTTGGAAATCATAAGCAAAGGGGATACATCCTAACATTCCCAAATGATTTCCCAACCATCTATCCAAGAGAAGATTAAGGAAGCACAAAGGGATGATGTGGAGATACAAAAGAGGGCGAATGCAGTAAAGGAAGGGAAGCTGAAAGAGTTCCATATCGACGATGATGGTGTGATTTGGTTTGGAATGTGGATTTCTATGCCTTTATCATCTGGGATAAAGAAGGAGCTATTGGAAAATGCACAAATCTCAACTTTCTCTATCCATCCTGGGAGTACCAAGATGTACCGTGATCTCTGAGAACACTTCTGGTGGGATAACATGAAGAATGATAATGCAGAATATATATCAAGGTACTTGGTATGTCAACAGGTTAAATCTAAGTGAAAAACATCCAAGGGTATGATGCATACATTGCCTATACCCATGTGGAAATGGGAAAAAGTTACTATGGAGTTTGTCATGGGTCTCTCGAAGATGTCAAAGGGATATAATTCGATATGTGTTGTGGTTGACCAACTCACCAAGACTACCCATTTTATCACTATTTAGGAAGATCTCTCTCTTGATCAAATTGCAAAGATATATGTGCAATAAGTGGTGAGATTGCATGGTGTTCCACTCTCAATTGTCTCTAACAGTGATCCAAGGATCACATCTATGTTCTAGAGGAGCCTTTAACATGCATTGAGTACTGAATTAAATTTTAGCACGGCCTATCACCCCCAAACTGATGGCCAGTCTAAAATGAATATTCAGACGGTTGAAGATATGATAAGAGCCTTCTCTCTTGAATTCAAAGGTGTTTTGGATCAGAATCTCCCATTGGCTGAGTTCTCATACAACAATATCTTCCACTCGAGTATTTAGATGGCTCTTTATGAAGCTCTGTATGGAAAGCGATGTAGAACTCCGACATGTTGGGATGAAGTTGGAGAATCAAAGCTACTTGGTCCCGATCTTGTTCAAAGGATGATAGAGAAGATTCAAGTCATTGAGATACACATCAAATATTCTCAAAGTCGGAAAAAGAGCCAGGATGACAACTGTCGAAGGGACTTGGAGTTCGACATTGGAGATAAAGCCTTTCTTCAAATATCACCATGGAAGAGAGTCATACAATTCAGAAAGAAAGGGAAGCTACCCCCATGGTATATAAGCCCCTTTGAGATCCTTGACCGCATAGGAGCTGTGGCCTATCATCTTTCACTTCGACCGAATATGGCTCAAGTTAATAATGTGTTTCATGTATCACTACTGAGGAAGTGCATACCCAACCCTCGTATGTACTAAACTCAGAGGTGGTGCAGCTGGAAGATGATCTCTCCTTTGAGGAGCAGCCAGTGAAGATTCTGGATCGGAGAGATAAGGATCTATGCAATAAGATAACCCATCTTGTCAAAGTGTTGTGGAGGAAACATAAGTTTGAGGAAGTAACTTGGGAACCAGAAGAGGCAATGAAGGAGAAGTACCCTCACCTATTTTTGTAAAGTAAAATTTCCAGGGTGAAATTTCTTAAGGGGGGAAGAATGTAACGACCCAATGTTTTTCAATGAAAATTACCTTCTTATATGTATGTCATAAAATAACATGAAATCAAAACATGATTAATTACTAAGTGATAAGTGACCTTTAAAAATAAGTTTGTCACTTCTGTGTTGGAATTTTGAAAATCTGATATACACTGTTTTGTTCAAGATGGTTTTTGGAGTCTAATGAAACAAAAATAATTTTTGGTGAATAGTGACCTACCCTTATGAATAGTAACACACCCTTATGAATAGTAACATACACATATGAATATTAATATGACACTTATTAATATTAAATCATCAAACATAAGAGTAACATTACATATGAATAATTAAATAAAATTTAGACATCTTAGAAAGTGACAATTTGACCTTAGTAAACATTTTGGAATTTTGTAAATCATAAATAATTAAATATAATTAATTAATTAATTTAAAGGAAAATTTATTTTCTTAAAATTTATTCATTATTTATAAAATAAATGTCTTGTAGTTCTTATATAATTTTATAAGACCCTACGTAATTTTTTAAAGAACTATAAAATCAGTTTTCATCTAAAAAACTGTTTTTAAGTAAATTATGATTTTAGTCAAATATTAAATTAATAATATTTAGAAAATTATTTTTGTAAACTAGAATTCATTTTTCTATTCTACACGTTGAAAAATGGTTGGGGTAAATTTTTGATTTTTTCTAAGATACTTCAATTTTTGATGAATAGTGGAATCTAATAATTTATAATAAATGCAAAATAATGGATTAATTGAGTCATTGATGATGCTCTGCTGATGTAAGGCCACTTGGTTCGGGATCACATGATAAAATATCTATTATTGGTCATTCAAGACTCACTATTCCTTTTCGTAGGGGAAATTAATAAACTAATGAATTTTATATTAAGGAAACCCCTCTCCCCTCCACTATAAAGGCCACCCTTCACTCCCTCTTTTCCTCACACCTCTCAAGCTCCAAGAATTCTCTAAACTCTTCCCAAATAGATTACCTAGCCCCTAACCCACCTCAAGGAGATTCTGGTATCATCAAAAGAACAATATTAGGCCCTTAATAATTTTCTCAAGAGCAGGATTCTAGAGGTAATTTCCCTCCCTCTTCTCCTTTAATTACCTTTGAAGTTCATGTTCATTTCTTGATCTATCGCCACCTATATTCATACAAATTGTATTTTAATTCTATTATTATACATATAATGTAATTTTATGATTATAATGGGAAATTATATCATCCAACCCCCTTTCCCTCTTCCTTTTTTTATTAAAGAGAATGTTGTTCGTGAGGTGTTAATTTATCACTTTCAAGAACGACATGCTTTCTTCTTCCATTTCTACCTTCAGATCTGGTCATGAAACCATATTTATGGTTGAAACAGAATATGTATTATTTATTATGTTCTATTTAATGTTCTGTAAATAACCTATTTGCATATTACTAAGTGACAAGTTAAAACAAGTTCGTTGTGATCCCAAAAACCACCCAAATTGACCCAAATAAGCATCATTTAATTATTATATAATGATTAATCCACATGGATATAATATAATTCATTATAAGATCACTCAAACTAATGTATTCTAATTAATGACATGTAATATAATTTCTGGATGTTTACTCATGTTCTACCCAAACTTCAATTTAAGAATACAAGTGAACCACCCAAGAAAAACCATAAAAACCAACATCCCCGAACAATGTTTTTAAACTCTATAAGGAATCCAAAGGAAAATAATACGACCTAATGAAACCAGAATGATCCATATTAATGTACACATGGTTCTGGATTTAAAATTAATGAATATAATGTCATTATACAGGACATTAATGTGAAAGAAGCATTCAGATACAAGGTAAGAGGAAATTCTCGAACCCAACTTTCATCCTTCGGGTTCTTCCTCTTTCACTCCATTTTTTATATGGTTACTCCTTAAAGAAAATTTTTACATAATTATATTACCTTTTCTGGGATATACATCTTTTATACTAATGTTTATGTCAATCAAAATGTTTTTCAAAATAACTCTTCTTTTAAGAACACACCTTTTACCTCCCATTAAAGGTTGATGGTTCTTGTATCAAGTATGTTGTTCCCTATTTCCTTTGGGAACCCCAAGTTTATGAAAGTGTTCTTATGAGATGAAACCCATTCATTTTAATGGGTTAGTTATGTTCATTAGTGTTATATTTTCATTGTGGCATTCATGATAAATGATAATGTTATGATTTGACAGGTGCACCCAGAATTATATAGCGGTCCAATGCATTGGGTAAAGTGATGAATCTTATGAGTAAATGTGAAATGATGTGTGAACAAGATTCTAGCTTGGTTCACAAGTATGTGTGGTAGTTAACCACTAAGAAAAGATGTTTCATTTTTATGAATTTCCACATTTCAAGTCTTTTATTTATGCTCCTCTCATGTTCATGATCTCCGGCCTATGTTATGATTATGCTCAACCCATGATATATTGTTCTTATGTATCCTCTTACAGGGATTCTAGATCACCCCTTTTTATGTATATCCACAGGTGGATACATGTACTAAGGAGAGGAAAAGTGCCAATAAGAAGATATAGAAGAAGAAATTAAACGAATGTTTATGCTTGATGTTGTATTTGTTATGTATGGTCCTAGTTTCCCCAAGACACTAAACCTTTGGATTCTCTATGTGTAATACTATTATGTTGTTTATCTTTCAAATGATTTAATAATAATGTAAGAAAAGTCCAACATGATATATTATGTCTCTCATGAGGATTATAATCAATACACACATAGTTCTTAAGGGCCATAAAGTTTAATGTCATGCATTAAGGATGAAGGTCCCCCAACGTGAAATGGTAATTTTGTGTTTGGACCCATAAATAGAATTCTAGTAGTCGCAATGTTTCCTATAGTGGTGGGAATCAATCCACATATAGTTCTTAAGGTATTTCTATAAATTGTTCTTATCCACACACAAATAGGTAACACACCTATACTTATCCATTGTGACTAGGCCCAAAGATAGAAATCTGGGCATCAATACATATCCCGCAAGGTTACAGAGCAATTTATACATAGTTCTATAATGAGAAATTGTATCTTAAAAGTTCTTACCCATATGGAGTAGTGGGAATTGCTTCCATGGGTTTTTATAGATTGTCTAATGATTAGACATCTAGTAGTCACTACATATACTATTATGGATGGAATCAAGAAACATGTATTTCATGAAGAGTGGTGTAGTTTTATGTCATACGGTTAGGACGTTGACTGTGCAGTTTAATTTCATGTTGGGAGGACTTGTGGTATGGATTTTATGGTCTTTCATTTAGAACCATGATGAACATGTCACATGATTTCATGACTGTTTTTATGAGGGTAATCCTTTACTACAATTCCTAAGCTCACATGAGCTACGCTCAGTGTGAAAAACAAAGAATGGAAAGTGTTCACCGCACCATGTAGAGAAAATTGGTACATGACAAGGTTATTCTGTATCATGTGTTGTCTAGACCATGATATTGGATCAAGGAAACCCTATGTATCACATTGGAAATGAGAAAAATTTATTACATTGTTCTAAAAAAACCCCATATAGTTTAAAATCATATAGAATGAACATTATCCATTCATATTAACAACATGCAGTAAGGACTTGGATCAAATTATGTGAAAGAAAATTGAGTGTGTGGATATGTGTAGTTTTAAAACCTTTTTTAATGATGAGGGTAACCTTATGCGAAGGATCATTACGCATGGGCCCAAAAACAAGGGTTTGGGATTCACTACATATCATGTGATGGACGGAATCAATCCACCCATAGTTCAGGATTTATTGTGCATTTTAACATAATGTGGAATTGAAATATTCGTATAGTTTAACATCATGTGGTCAGGATGATATTGCAAATTTTAATTTCCTATAACGTGGATGAGCTTTTACCGTATAACATCATGTAACTAGGACATGTTTATATATTTTTTACATTATATAATTAGGATAAAATTCATATAATTTAATTCCATGGGTTTTGGATGAACTTAATATTGTTTGATCATGATTTTTTCCGGATGAACACTAAATACATTGACGTAATCTGGCTTGTAAAAACTCTATATAGTTTAAATTCACATGGTTGGTAAAATCAATGTACATTTCATCTTCATATGGTTTGGAAAATATATGTATAGTTTATCATCATGTTGTTTGGATGAAATTCATATAGTTTAATTCCATGTGGTTAAGTGGAACATTCTATATTTTTGAATCATGTGGTTAGGAATATATTTTTAATGATTATAATCACGAGGTTAGGAAAAAAATAACACATTTTATCATCATGTGGTTAGGAAAAAATCAGTACAGTTTAACATCATTTCATTATTATAAACTCTATATATTTTAACATCATGTGGTCAGTATGTAATCTATACAATTAGCATCATGTGGTTAGTAAATCTCTGTAAATCCATTTTGGACAATATTGGGATCATTTAAGTTGAAGTGGAAATGGGTGTAGGTTTTTTGGGAGCCTTCTTCCAGTAATTGCTCTCGATATCCTCATGCAAGAAAATTATTCATCAGAGTCATATTCCCTTTCCTGGATAGGCCACAGAGTTTTCCCCTCTAGGATACCAGCAGACCATGGTGGGGTTATACAGATGGTAGGTGAGGAACTATATATGGTAAAACCTAATATTTTGATAATCATTCTATATAATGGTTCATGATATTATTTAGAACTTCTCTAAATGAATGTGTCTCAGAAAGGGGAGGATTTACTTATCATTGGTATATATCCCTATGGGTTGGATGGCCATTGAAGATTTCCTGAGTAGAGTCCCTATCATCCTTCTCCACACTACCATTAGGAGGACTTTCATGGAAATGATGGCTTTATTATTTGGTTTGAATTTTCAATGGACCTTTAGGGTGATGAAAATGTGTCTCGAACAACTTCATGGACAGTTCCCAATGAGTGGGTCCTCAGTATGAGGCTCATTCTCTATCATGGTCAGAATATGTTATCCAGAATTTTGGTGATGAGAATGGGTATAATATTTCTCTATGAAAGATACTAAAGTCCATTGATAACTGTTAGGTGTTGTGGGAAAAAAAATCAACTACTAAGAAGCTACATGAGTTTCCAAATAGTATTCTCTGATATGGATATGAGCCTATCCTGAGGTGTATGCTTCTCTCATTTGGAATGAAATAGATATAATGGGGATATAATCCCATTATTGTGACTTTGGAATATCCCACTTGACCTTTTCAATAAGAGTAAGTTCCCATCTAAAGTAATGTTCTACTCTAACTTGGAGAGTCACCATTGGAACGAGAATATGATCTCATTCTGTATATGCATTCCCCATCGAAATATGCCAATGTACCACTGGAATGTGAGTTGGGATATGAGTCTTTTATTGTATTGTATCTAGAGGATGTCATTGCATCCATTCATTTGCTTAAGCATGAATATGATCCTAGATTTTGTGATCTTCTTAAATATTCCATGCAGATTCACTGATAGGAATATGAGCGTATCCTCAGGCTTTTCCAATATCAACTAGATAAAACCATATAAAACATGGATTTAATCTCTATCCTAGGCCATTAAAGTATGCCACCAGACTTATTTGAATGGAATGTGAGAATTTCCCAATACTTTTACCCTCCCACATGGTGATCCGAGGCAAGGATGGGGATATGGGCATGATCGTAGGCCATTAAATTATGACACCAGACATTTGTGATAGAGAAATGAGCCCATCTCACGGCATGTTCCTCTCTCACATGGTGAGTTTAGTGTCCCATATTTTTTCAGGTATTATTTTAAATATTATATAGGATTATTTATAGACCATGTGTAGAGAATGAGTTATATTCAGAGACCCATCATTCCCATAGAAATTGTTTGAAAAATATTAAACATTAAATAGCACTGGTGAGTGGTTTTTTTAAAAAGAAGAATAACATCTAAATGGGTGCCTGTATGAGAAATTTGAGAACACCATTTCCTTTAGAGCATCGATTTTATGCTAGTTTAAACCTAAAAATGGTTGTCATGGGTCGACTATCAAATGTAGTTTTCATATGTTACAGGAATAGAAATGTTTTTTATTCAACATAGATATTTTCCTTTGATAATGATTTCTCCGATTCAAGGGTTATCATAATAACATAGGAATTCCTCTAAGATTATAAAAAGAGACAACCAATAGAAGATCCATCCAATTAACAACAAATAGAAAATGGATCAAAGATGAATTGAGTGATGCAACAATGAATTCAGTGGAGCATGGATCGATGAATGAAGAAGGTGCACCTTCGCTCTCTATCAACGGTCGTTCTATCTTGAGGCAGGGCATGTGTTTTAGTTAGATTTTCCCCCCTTTTTTTTCCTATGTTTAATGTGAATTAGTTATAAATTTAATTGATTCATGGGTCATGTGTTTTTTGCATTTAGATTATATTCGTGGGATTTATTATTGTGGTGGATTTGTTTTGAGATTTTATTTAATTTTTTATTGTTCTTACGGAATGGATTGTGGAAGCAACGAATAATGTCTGAGGGTTGTTTCTTGATTTTTACATGTTCTTTCCTCCATCATTTTTCTTCGCATTCTTCATGTTTTGGAATGAAATGATTGGTGCTCCTTCATTTCATGATGCAATGATATGATATTAAAGATCTAACCCTGGGATGATGCAGTAGAGGTGAAATGGTAAAAATGCACTATGATTTGGCCGTTATAATGGTGTATGGTGGTGCACAATGGGATAAGTGGAGGCACACAGTGGTGGTGGCTCTGGTCCATCATGGCGATCGATAGTGCCGGTCCATTGGGCCGGTCAAGGCTGACGGTAAGGTAGCCGACGAAGGAGAAATGTGACCCAGTGGGGCCGTGTGGGAGCTCATGCTGGCGGTGAGACTCCAGCCATGCAGATCACATGGGGCATGCATATGTGGTGGGAAATATTCTTGGGACATGACCCAACACTGCATGGGGAATATGGTGATCACTCTTATGGATGAGCGCATGCAGTGGACCAGACCGGCGCATGTGCATGCGAGCCAGAGTAGAGGAGCTCAGTCGCACTAGCAGCCCAGCGGGCTGGACCAAGAAGGCCATGGTCCTGATGGCTCAGCAGTCTCGTCTAGTTTAGACAGGACTAGGCCATGTCATTCTAGGTTGTTTGGAATCTTTAGGGTCAGCCAACAGGTTAGGCTGAGTCTGGAGAGTTAGATCGGACCCAGACCATACCCAGGTCAGACCTTTTTTTGAAAACAACCATAACATTCAAACTGTGTGGCTTTTTAATGAGCCATTTGCAGTGTTGGGATACATTAGATGAGGTGGTAATTTTAACATATCCTATGTGGGTGTCTTTAGATGTTTGAATTTGACCTAGTGGATAGAGGTGTATGTTGTTCTGGAACAGGTTCCCTATGAGCAGAATATGGATGATTGTGACTTTGAGATTACGTGACATACTGAGACTATGTTTTTTACCGATACTATGTGTCTTACCAAGACTACATGTCTTACTGAGATGACATGTCTTACCAAGACTACATGTGTAATGTCCCAAACCCTCCTGGTCCATTACATTGTAAATTATAGTGTTTGGGGTAACTTGGACCTCATTAGTGAGTCAGGAGGGCGTCGATGTCGGTGGTAGGGTGTCACCATGGTGCAACCTATTGGTGCCACCGATTGATCTCACTGATCTGTTCCACATCCAAATGGTGTCGTCGTGGGGTATCGTGGTTCTTTCCTCAGTTTTCCCATAATGACTCTTTTATGTCTTCATACCCATTTTAAAGTTGTTTAAGGTCATTGTTAATCCCATAAATGATGTTTTAAATCCCCAAAGAGTCAGGTGACCCTTTACCTACCAAAAGTGTTGAATTTTATTAAGTTTCATAGCCTTTTTGGTGTTTTACAAATGTCAGGTGTTTTTCCCTATTACGTGTTTTCTCTTATTAATGTTGATATATCATCACAAAGCCTTGTAGTGGTCCACCTGAACCATCTCTAAGGGAATTAATAAATCATAAATAATTACAATGTGTGAAACCTCCCAACCACATTGTCAAACCATAATCCTCTTTTTAAGAACATTGATAGTTCACATCCTGAAACTCTAGGATCTGGCCTTTTGTCAGAAAAATATCTTCTTCTTCCTTGGTCTCATTCCTTTTCCATGTTGCGCTTAGAGTCCCTCTTCTAGATATGAGTCCTGCCTGCATGAGAGCCCTCCTATTTTGTTTTTATTGGAGTATCCTATCACATTACCCTAGTTCTTGATGGGAGGAGAAAACATTGATCCTTGACTATCCATGTAGGGGGGTTTTCTTCTTCTCTCTTTACTGTTCATCAAGTGGGGTGGGTATGATGATGATCCATTGAGATGTAGATTGATCCCACTTTAAAGAAGATAACAAATAGACTATTATATAATGAAGTGGTTGGAAGGTTGATGATGATTGTTTTGTTATACCTTCATTTTATTCTGTGAATTTTATGGGATTATACCTACTCCAAATCGTGGTCATTGGTGATCCTTCTTGTGCATTAATATAGCTCTGTTTTCAGGATAATCTAGTAATTAAATGGATCTAACATAGAAACTAGTTAATCACGTAAACTTAATTGATTAAATGGATTCCCAATGAATAAGAAACCATGTGTTATCTCCCCAGCTAACCAAACAGAATGAATGAACCTAATGAATGGTGCTAGAGAAACCTAATAACTTATTTGATCTATTCATGTTATTTTAATGACTATTCAGTTTAAACGTTTTAGGGTGACGTGGATAGAAATGAAACATCTGGGTGTGAAGTTGATGGATTGTGAATCTGAGGTAGTGTGGAGCCTATATCTAGGGATTGGTTTGGTTCTAGTACTTCAAGTGATCTCACATATCCCTTTTTATGTTATTGCATTATATAAGATCTGGGTGTGAATGTTTAAATGTTGTCTTGGATATTTTTCATTCAGTTTGTTTTGTCTTGTGGTTATGCCTATTTATTTCTTGATTAGAGAGATATTTTTTAAACGGAATCACTTGAACATGATATTGAGAATGGGTACAATGGGGGATTGTTTTCCAGAAATGGGATGTGCTCTTGTTGTGGCTGTTGTGTATTTGTGCATGTAGGGATAACATCAAGATTGGTTGGGTACATGATGGTTGTCTACTTTAGAACTCCTAGTTTGGGATGAGTTCATGATTACCTATATGTATAATATTTATTTCTTGTGTTTATTATACAGACCCCACGCATGTTGAGCTATTCGTTTGGAACACCCCCATTTCATGGGGGAGGGTGTTTTCCCAAAAATTCTAATCAATGGTTGGTTATTATCTCATTTTCTTCTCCCAATCCCAGGTATCCCTAGTCTGTTCGGGAAGGCTGTGATGACCTAAGGTTCATTAAAACCCAAGACTCTTCTGTCCGGGTGTGTTGTGGAGGTTGACCCAGGTGTGTGTGGGTAGGTTTGTTTCCCAAGTGTCTCGGGATGCGGCCCATGTGTCTTTGGGTGTCGTGGTGGTTTTTCTGGACAAGATGTCTTTGAGCGTGGTATTGTTTGTTCTGTCCCAAGTGTCTTCGGGTGTGGTGGTGATTGTTGTGGACCAGGTGTCTGTGGATGTGGTTATGTATGTTTTTGGTGGCCTAGGTGTCTTCGGCAAGATGCATGGTTGTGAAGGCCCATAAGGTTGTTGTTGGGGAAACAATGGGACTGCAGTGGGACTTTTGTGGGAGGTCTGATGCACATAATGTTCTAATTAACCAGTGGGAAAGTTGGGCAGGGTATCCAAATATCGATTTGAAACTACTATTACTTTACCTGACTTGCGTTATTTGGGGAGTGTGCATTACTGAGCCTGGGAGGATAGTTCATTCTTGGGTGTTTTGGTTATCTTTGTTTCTCACATGGAATTATAATGTCTCCCTACATTTTCATGAGATATTTTGGTTTTTCCGAATTTTTTATACCTCTATTGTCACCCTACATATATAAAATTGCTTTCAGGTTTCCAGGAAGACATTGAGGACTGTTCCAGATCTTACTAGCTTGGGTGTTGGGATTGACGTTTTTGTTTTTTCTTTATTCTTGGTAATTCCCTTTGGATTTTACATGTACTTTTAACACATTATTTTGACCATGCATGTGGAACAAGATTTTTTATATTTACTTTTATTTCAGCATTTGGAGTTGTTTGGGATTTAGTATGTTATCTCTTGATCTATTTCTCTAAAAGGGTAATCCCTGACATATTAGGTGATATTTTATTCAATTGGTTTTAGTCTCCTATCTAGGGCCTATTAATGTTAAGACTCGGGGGTTCATTATCTCTCCTTAAACATGAATATGGAAGTGTTTGGAATTTTTCATTCCCTTCCCTCATCTTGGTGATGGAGGGTCATGACAGAATGGTATCAGAGGCTGATGGTTGACAGATAGGATGGAGTTTTGGGTTTGGAACTTTGAGGATTGCATGGTATGGTAGGGAACACGTGTTAGGCACTCTTGGTACATGAAATAGGCCATAGAAGACCAGCTTTGAAAAGGGATTTTAGGGCCCCCATGATCTGATGCAAGGACTCTAGTCCCACTGAATGACCAAGTGATGCTACACAGATTTCAGGAAAGAGACCATAGAAAAGGTACTTAAATCATAATGACATTTGTTTTGGTATGTCTTACATGTTTTAGTGAATTGAAAATCAATTACAAAGTTTAATTAAAATTTTAAAGGGATCTTCTACACTACTCAACCTTAAGAATTCCTTAGTTACCTTGCTGTTATTGCACTCAAATGACTACCACGAGTAGTGCAGCCAATCTAGGCCCAGCAGGATGATCTAGTCGATCAATGAATAATTGACAGAGAGGAAGTATAACAACACTTCTATTTATTACATACTTTAACATGATTTATTATATAAGTCCTTCACTTGATACAATGTAGAATATCTAGAGGTATAGTGTCTTTGGGGATTAGTAAGATTACATAACAATTTAAAGAATTGAATGCAACATCTTACTTAAAATGTCCTTTACAAGAACACTACATTCCCCCGTACATATCATAGCATAGGATAACCTGAGAGAATGTATAATAAAAGGGTGAGAAATAAAACACAGTATGGGAATAAACATGGAATAACATGAGGAATACAATACATGTTAGACGATATGAATATCAATGGAGCACAAGAGAAAAATGAACATGAAGTCATTATAAAGCATGATAATCATAACATGGAAATGTGGCAACAACACAAAACATGTAATTAGCATGATCCAAGGCTCATTGCGCATGGAGCATAAGTAAACCATCATTGCACATGAAGAATGAGTAAACCCTCATCGCACATTAATTAACATGAGTAAACAACCATTGCACATGACGTATCATGATACTATACTTTACCCAATGCATTGGAGCGCTATTAGGGCACACCATTCTTAAACATATCATTCCATACATAAGTGTTCCACATGGATGAAAAAAAATTGATTCATTAAACATCAACATTTGTTCCATGATAAAAGAATGTGGAATTCAAAATAGAAACTCTATAATCAATAATTAAATGTGCATAAAGGTGAATACTGATGATAGATAAATGATAATCGTATTCACTACACAATGACTTTGGCTTGAAAAAACATGGTGCAATTTCAGCAGCATAAGGGCGTGACATAAGAATTTATAAAAATGGTTGATGAGAGAGAAATGGGTGTCTCATTATATGTACATAAAATTGACATTAAGGGGGTCATATAGATACTTGTTCCAACAATTGTATTAGAATTTATATTCATGATATAAAATAATTTCTTGAATGTAAATGAGGAGAGAGGCATTCCTTTTGGAATTTCGTCATAGTAACGGATATACCTGGAAATAATTAATGAGAGAGAAAGTGGATCAATCATTATTAAAACATGAATAGGGCAATATGAGGGAGGTGTGAAATCATACCCCAACATTTATAATTGGAAATAAAAGGGTATAACAATATAAGGAAACATGGTCATAAATTAGAAAAGTGAGAATCCCTTACTTGGAAGTGTGATCCCAAAATCTTGGGAATGGCTTAAGAGAGGCTTCTTGGGAGCATCGGGAACCTAGGGAGGATTCGAGAGATAGGAGGGTAGGGGTTGGTAAAACTCCAACGGCATTGAGTGATGATGAAGTGGGATCTTGGGTGGGTTTATATAGGAAAGGAGAAGAAATTGTTTATTATTTTGGTTTAGGATAGTTGAAATTAAACTAATCAAAACCAGAAACCAGCCCATGGTTTTTGAAAAAGGGGAGTGGAAAACAATATTTTATAATGTGAATGGACTAAAATCTTAAAATAATCGGGTTGATTATGTGGAGGTGAGTCACACTATCAAGGAAAATAAATTAAAAAGAAAAAATGTTTTATAAGTCTTTAATGGACCTCTAAAGCTTTGTAAAATAAATAAATCAAACCCAAAAATCCCAATTTTTTATGTTAAAACATTTATTGGAAAAACATAATGTTTATAGTATATTATTACATCACTGTTGGTTTATTAGGATGTCATAAACCATAATATATATTTAAACGGTATTTAATTTTTACCCAAAAAATCGGTTGTCTCAGAAAATTATGAAAAATTCACCATTGGATAATCCTGATTTCCTGATTATAAAAATAATATTCATTTTATCTAAATAATTTTCTAAATATGTGAATTTTTACTTTTAAAATAAAAACTATCATTTATAAAAATTTCATGGGATTCGACAAAAACAACTTTTAAACCTTAATAAAAATTACAATTGCATTCATAAAATTATACGATCATTTATAGATAATATAATGTAATTTAATGATAACAATAATATTTTATTGAAGTATTATTTAATTAAAAAATTCATTAATTCATAAAAATATATTTTTGAGAAGAATGTTGAATAAAATAACTATTTTTGCTTTAAAAACTATTTACAAAGTAACAATAATAAAAATAATTTATATTCTCTATATAAGAATAATGTACATAATCGATGTAATAGGGTATTTTTACATAACTCTTTATGACACCCACATAAGACCTTAGTGTAAGGTGCGCGATGGTGACATACTCTTGTGGTGGATCAGATAACATTACTCGAGTGGTAATCTCTATCAACTTCAACTTCTCTCGTAGTCCGTTCCACTTGAGCTTAACATATTCAACATCATCTTGGGCATGCTCAAGAGTAAAGCCCAATGACGCCACATTTTTTCCGAGCTCCTACAAATGGGCTTCGTATAGGGAAAATCTACTGGATGAGGCCATCACTTCCTTTGTCTGAGTAAATTAGATTTGTTAATACTATATATTTATAAAAATCATGTGATCACTATTAAACAAATATATTATCAATGGTCACAATTCATAATGATATACTAAAATCCAAAACATTGAACCAAATATGTTCATATGTTTTACGTAACCATTAGAATACATTCAAATTGACAAAGAGGAATTTTCATTAATGAATTTTTGGGTCGTTACAATCTCCCCCCCAAGAAATTTCACCACCTAAATTGACTTTTCCCTCACTAAAATAGATTTTGGTAACTATTCCTCATCACTTATTCTGATTCCCTCGCCGTTTCTTCAAACATGTGGTTTCTCCAAAACACTTTCATGAGGGGCATTGTATTATTTCGTATAACTTTTTATCTAAGGTGTAAGATCTTCACTGGTTTCTCCTCGTAAGAAATATAATCATCTAGATGTACTACATCTGAAGAGAGTAATTGTGAAGGTTTGGGTATGTACTTCCTTAAGAGGGATACCTAAAAGACATCATTTATTTTGGCCATGGTTGGTGGAAGTGATAGTCGATTGGCAACAACCCCAACACGATCATGAATATCGAAGGGGCCAATGTACCTTTGACTTAAAATACCATTCTTTACAAACCTCGCGACCTTCTTCCATGGATATATGAATAGAAATACCATGTCTCCAACTTTAAACATAAGGTCTCATCGACTGTTATCTACATAACTCTTATGTTAACTATAGGCTGTCTTGATATGTTGTTAAATGGTTTTCACCTTCTCCAACATTTCTTAGACCATTTCTAGTCCTAGCAGCTAATGCTCGCTGACTTCATCCCAACTTGTCTTTGTTCTTCACCTCTTCCCATATAGGGCTTTATAAGGTTCCATTCAGATGCACGCATGGAACCCGTTATTATAGGATAATTGAACCAGTGGAATATGTTGGTCCCATCCACTTTTGAAGTAAATAGAACATGATATTAACATATCTTACAGTGTCTTATTAGTTTTCTCAGATTGGCCTTCAGTTTGAGGATAATAGGTTGTACTGAAGTTCAGTTCAGTATCCATAGCATGTTGAAGATTCTTCTAAAACATAGAGGTGAATCTTGGATCTCGATCGGATATAATAAATAGTGGTACTCCATGATGCCTTACCACATCCCTGATATATATCTGTGCGAGTTGATCCAATGAAAAATCATCTATAATTGAAATGAAGTGTGCAGAATTTTTAAGACAATCTGCAACTGTATAGATTGCATTATTGCCTTTGGATGTCTTTGGAAGTCCGGTGACAAAGTCCATGGTGAGTTTTTCCTATTTCCATGCTGGTATGGGCAATGGTTGCATCATCCCCTTAGACATATGCCTATCTGCCTTCACGTGATGACACACTAGGCACATTGATGTATACTCAGTGATCTCTTTATTCATATTATCCTACCAATAATGCTCTTGGAGATCTTGATACATCATTGTGTTTCCGGGGTGAATAGAGAAATTTGAACTGTGTGCATCATCCAAAATTTCCTTCATCATCTCTAGACTTGATGGAACACATTGTCTTTTCCCAAATGTCACTATTTCTTCTTCATTAACATTGAACACCGAGGATTTCCCTTTTTTGATAGCTTACACTTTATTTTGAATTGCCACATCATCCTCTTGATCATCCTCTATCCTTTAAAAAAGAGACAGTTGAGCAATAATTTGTGAAAGGATTGATTATGTTCCCTTCATAATTATTACCATGTCCATCTTCATCAAATCTATGAATATTGGATCCTTTTCAATTCTCATCAGTGATAGAATAACTAGGTCTTTTCTACTTATAGCATCTTCCACCGTGTTCTCTTTCCCAGGGTGGTGATGGATTGAGCATTCATAGTCCTTAATCATCTCTAACAATCTTTGTTGGTGCATGATCAACTCTTTCTGTGTGAATATATACTTGAGGATTTTGTGGTCCATATATATTTCACACTTCTCCCCAAAGATATAATTCCACAAAATTTTTAAATAGAAGATCACCGCATCTAACTCTTGATCATGTGTTGGATAATTATGCTCGTGAAGATTCAATTCCCTTGGAACATAGGCAATGGATTTTTCATTTCACATCAACAGACAACCCAAACCCTTCTTCGAAGCATCACTGAATCCCAAAAAAAAATTTCTCCACTTGTGGGTAAAGTGAATACGAGTGGAGTGATAAGATTTCATTTCAACTCCTTGAAGCTTTCTTCACATTCATCACTCTAAGAAAACTTTACTCCCTTCCGAGTTAGCTTGTAAGGAGGATTGGAAAATCATGATAATTTTATCACAAATTTTCAATAATATCAAGATAAACCCAAGAAGCTACTTATATCCATTACCGATGTTGGCCTCGACCATCCCTCTATTGAAGTTGTCTTAGAAGGATCTATAGATATCCCACTGATTGTGATGATATGGCCCAATAATGAGACCTCCTTCAACAAGAACTCACACTTGTTGTAAATTTTATAGAGCTTCTCCTTTCTCTTGATCTCTAGTACAGTCCATAGATAATTATCACGACCCTCCGTGGTTTTGGAGTATATTAGAATATCATCAAAAAATCTACCCCAAATTTACCAAGTTAATTCCTAAAGACTCTATTCATCAAGTTTTTGTAGATTGCTGGAGCCTTAGTGAGTCTGAAATGAATTAATATGAATTCATAGTGCCTGTATCTTATACAAAAACCAGTCTTGGGGATATCCCCCTTATTCACCCTTACATGATAATAACCCAACCACAAATCTACCTTGGAGAAGTATTGTTCTATACACAACTGATTGAACAAGTCATGAATTCGTTAGAGAAGATACTTGTTTTTTATCGTGATTTCATTAAGATCACGATAATCGATGCGAAGGCGCATTGGCCAATACTTCTTCTTGAATAAGAGGACTAGTGCACCCCATGATGAAACACTTGGGCTTATAAACCCTTTATCCAGATTCTCCTGTAGTAGTATCATTAGCTCCTCAAGATACACAATAACCATTCTCTATAGAGTCTTCGATATTGGAATTTCCCTCGGTATAATATCAATTGAGAATTCAACATATCGTATAGGAGGAAGACCATACAATTCTTTAGCAAACACTTTAGTTAATTATCTCACAATAGGAATGTTTTCAAGGATGGTTTCCTCCTTAGACTCAATCATCTGAGCTAGATATGCATGCTCATAGGGAAGTAATATCCGCACTTGAGATGATGAAGCTAAAGAAGATCTATCTTTCTCAATGCACTTGTACAGAATTAGGGGTCAACTCTCCACCAGGAGAGTGATTTCCCTCTCACGGAAATTTATATTGGCTCTATTTATGGAAATCCAATCCATGCCAAGAATTGCATCAAATTCATCCAGATGGAGTATGATGAGGTTCGTCGGGAAGCTCAGACTAGAAATTTTTACATGGGGGAGTTATATTCATAGGATGAAATGATTTCCCCATTTTCCCTACTCACTGACATCTTTACTTCCATGAGTTGTGGTGGTGTTCATATTTTTCTACTTAACTTTTGGGATATAAAAGAATGTGTAAAACCTGAATAAAAAATTATGTTCGCTATTCTTGAATGAATAACTTGTGTACCTATCAACGCGTCATTGTCAGGGTTCACTTCAGTGGTAGTAATGGAAAAACCTTTCCCTTTATTCCTTGGAGGTTGTTGGTTGTCTCCAAAAAACCCTTGGCTTAGGGAACTGATTTGAAATATTCCCTGGTGCTTTTTAGTTGAAGAAACGAACAACACATTGAGAGTCAAATGGATCTTTCCTCTCCACTATTGCAACGGTGGGTTTTTCATTCCAACAGTTAATATCTTAGTGCCCTTCTCTTCCACACCTAAAGCATTACATCATCCCCTTTAGGAAATTTCCATGGTGCGTCTTTCTATACCTTTGGCAAGTGGGGTGCTGGAGTATCGTTGCACCGTTGGATTTATCCATCAGATCGCCAGAATTGAAATCCACCTTACTCTTCTTGTCTCCATGATACCCCTGAGATTCTCTAATCTCCATTTCAACATTGAGAGAACATCAGAGAATTTCCTCATTGCTTTCAAAGTCACAGATCACATTGGATTTCTATAGGTTAGGTTTTAGCCCACTTAAGAAGTGGTTAACCATGCATTCAAGGGTAATGACAAATACAGAGGCGTATCGTGCCAGCCTTGTGAAGTTTTACTCACACCCTTCTATGGATTCGTTGTCTTTTTTCATGATATCAATGAAGTCCCTCATCATCTTATGTTGGAGGGTTCTTGGAAAATATTTATCAGAAAATATCTTCTGGAAATCCTTCCAATCCAATGCCTCGATCTCTTCCTCAGGCTTAATATTTTTGATCAATGTCCACCATTAATCAGTTTCACCCTCCATACGATAAGTAGCCAGTAAAAACTTCTCTTTTTTAGAACATTGAGGGATGGAGAAGATCTTTTAAATGGAGTTGATCCATTGTTTGGCGATTGAGGGATCATATGATCCATTAAAAGTAGGATGTCATTATCTCCTGAAGCTCTCGATAGTGAATTGTTACTTCTTGGGGGAGGGGGTGGGGGTTGAACGTTATTCTTGTCCCATGTTTCTATTAAAATATTGAGTTAACTGTGAGAGAATCGTGACGAAGCTCGTGATTCCTGATCCCATAAGATTTGGTATCTCATTAGCACAATCATCACATTGATCTTCAATCGGTTGTTAGCCCGAGTCATCTAATTACCGGCCATTTCCTGGAATAAAAGAAATGTTAGGGGTAACACAGGAAGGTTAATCCAAAGACAAAGATTGTTGACTTATACATTACTTTTGTTCCTTAAATTTTGAATCTATAGGCATAAATCTGTGTTATCCATGATCTACATTCTAACATGTATTCTTAGAGGCATTATTTTTAAACATCCTTAACAATGGTTCATACTAAGCTTGTTAATTTACCAAAGAATATCCCCTGGGAGTGTCATAACCAAAAGTGTAGCAAGGCTTGTTGTCATGTACATGGATACCACGGGCGAAGCCTGAAACTCCTTATCGTGGTTTCCACCCCTAGGTACATTTGTGCTAGAGCCACCTCTACCAGCACCTATCCATACATGGATGTATTTTCTTGATAAACCACTAACTCAATACCCACAAAACTAAGGGATGTTATTATTATACTTTGTATTTTCTCTAAGGCTTAAATAGGGTTTTCTAATCTTAATCCAAAAAAATAACTAAACCTATCCTCTGATACCAAATATAACTACCCTACTCTTTATTACATACTTAAATAGGATTTATTTAACAAATACTTCACTTGATAAAACATAGAAGTTTGAGAGGTATATTGTATTTGGGGTATAGAAACATTACATGGAAACATGGACACAACATCATATTGAAAACTTCCTTTACATGACAACTACAAACCATCATACTTAGCAATGCATAGGATAACCTAAGGAAATTCCTAAAAAAGGGTGAGCTATAAAGCCCAGTAAGGGAATAAACATGGAATAACATGAGGAATACAATATATGTTAGACAATAGGGATATCAATGGATAAAAATATAAAAATTAACATAAATGCATGATAAATCATGATAATCATAACATTGAAATTTTCCAACCACACTTAACATAGAATTAGCATTATCCAAGGCTCATTGCACATAGATCATTAGTAAAACGTCATTGAACATAAAGCACGAGTAAACCCTAATTGGACTTGATTTAGTATGATTCAAAACCTAATTCACCTGACTTATCATGATACTATACATTACCCAATGCATTAGAGCACTATTAGGACGCACCCTTCTTAAAAATTTCATTTCATGAATAAGTGTGCCCCATGAATCATAAAACCTAGAATAATTAAACATCCTCATTTATTCCTTGATAAAGGAATGTGGGATTCATGCATGAAAATCTATAATCAATAAGTAAATGTTCATACAGGTGAATACCCTTGATATAGAAATGGGCATGGTATTCACTACACAATGACTATGACTTGGAAAAATGTGGTGCAAATTTGGCATCATAATGGCGTGACATAAGAATTAATAAAAAGGTTTATGAGATAGAAAGGGGTGTCTTATCATATATAAATTAAATGTATAGTAAGGGGGGTCAAATATATACATTTCCCAATAATTTTAATGGAATTTGGATTCATGATACAAAATAATTTCTTGAATGTAAATGAGGAGAGATAAATTCCTTTCGGAATTTTGGCATAGTAACATGTATACATGGAAGGCATTAATGAGAGAGAAAGGGGATATATAATTATTCAAACATGAAGAGGAAAGATTAGGGAGGTTTGAAATCATACTCCAACATTTATAATTGAAAATAAAATGGTATAAAAATATAAGTAATCATGGACATAAATAAGGAATGTGAGAATCCATTACTTGGAATTGTGATCCCAAAAGCTTGGGAGAGACTTGAGAGAGGCTTATTGGGGGCATCACGGATGATTCTAGAGAGTGTATGTTAGGGGATTTTCAAACTCAAAAGTCTTTGAGTGAAGAGGAAGTGGGAGCTTGGGTGGGTTTATATAGGAAAGGAGATGGAATTTTTTATTATTTAGGTTTGGGACACCTCACATAAACTAATAAAAACCCCAAACCAGCCAATGGTTTTTGCCCATGGTTTTTTTAAAAGTGGAGTGGAAAGAAATGTTTTATAATTCCAAAGTCCTAAAATCTTATAATAATAGGGTTTCTTATGTGGAGGTGAGTCACACTCTCAAGAAAACAATTTAAAAAGGCAAAATGTTTTATAAGTCTTGAAGGGTCCACTAAAGCTTGTAAAAATAAAAAAAAACCTAAAATCACATTATTTTAATGTTAAACCATATATTTTCTGAACATAATGTGTATAGTATTTTATTACATCACAATTGGGTCATTATGATGACATAAAACACATTATATATTTAAATGGTATTTAATGTTTTCCTAAAAATTTGACTGTCTCAAAAAATTATGAAAAATTCACCATTGGATAATTTAGACATCCAGATTTCAAAAATAGTTTTCAGTTTATAATTGTTTTTGAAATATGTTAGTTTTTACTTTTAAAATAAAAACTAAAATTTATAAAAAATTCATGGGTTTTGACAAAAACTACTTTTAAACCATAATAAAAAATACAATTCCATTCATAAATTTATACTATCATTTAAATTAAACAAAAAGTAATTTAATAATAATAATAATAATTTATTAAAATATTATTTATTTAAGAATCCATTAATTAATAAAAATAGATTTCTAAGTTGAATATTAACTAAAAATACTTTTTATGCATTAAAAACTATTTACAAAGTAACAATTATAAAAAAGAATGTATATTCTCTATACAAGAGTAATGTATATAATCTTAGTAGCAGGGTATTGTTACATAACCCCTTAAAACTCCAACATAAGACCTTAGGGTAAGGTGTGCGATGGTGACAGACTATTGGGGTGGCTCAGATTACATTTCTTGAGTAGTAATCTCTATCAACTTCCTCTTCATTCATAGGGAGTGCGGCTTGAGATTAATGTATTAAAGCTCGTCTTGGGATTGGTCAAGAGCGAAGCCCAATGACTCCACCTCCATTCCGTGCTCTGACAAATGGGCTTCATATGGGGAAAGTCTACTGGATGAGGCCATCACTTCCTTTTTCTGAGTAAATTTTATTTGTTAAAGGCTAATATTTATATTAATCTTGTGGTCACTGTTCAATAGACATATTTGCAATGGTCACAATTATTAAATGTATTCTAAAATCCAAAACATAGAACCAAATAAGTGATTACATTTTAGATAACCATAATAATACTTTTAAATAGACCATGAAAAATTTTCATTAATTAATGTTAGGTTCGTTATATGAATAGGATGAAAAGTGGCAGAATACCCATTGTTCTTTCCAATTGAAGACCCTTAAGAAGTATGAGGGATGTGTTTCTGACATGGAGACAGAGGGATGTCTTAAGGAGCTGGAAATCACCTTTACCTTGACCCGTTCTCTAAGGGTGTACTGGGTCCTGTTGGTAGTCAGTCAGATGAGAGGAGTGTGTCAGTGGTGGATGCTTTACCTCATAGGGAATATGGAGAATGAGGTTTTGGGTATAGAATTTGAGAGGAAGTTTGTAGATACCCAAATCATAATGTATATAGACATTTTATTACTTTTGCGGAATAATTAATAAATGACAAAAACAAATTCTGAAAGTCCGTATTAGTTTAGTGTCTTTGGAAACCTGGAAACATAATATTCTAATTATGGTGAATGATATTTAACATATCCCATAAATATATTCCTTTTTTTCATACCTAAAACATTTCTTCCTGACTTGAAAAAAAAAACAAAAAAAGGTGAGCTCAAATGCTCGGTAAGGGTAAAAAAAGGAAATATCAATCATATCATAATCATAAGAACATAACATTTTGAAAATCACAACCTGCAAAAGAGATCATAATATCATAATATGGGATACATCATAGTAGTGAAATGTAATCCCAATATTCATAACATGAAACATGATACTTTGTGTAACACACACATAATCATATAAAATCATTTCTTATTAGTCAAGACTCATTTCCAAGACTATCATAGTGGAAGAAATCCATTTCGGAACCGACTTCACTTCTTGTTCCAGTCCTGTATCACTGAACAAGATTAACTTGTCGATCCAGCCATGTATATCTGAGGATATATAAATCTTTACCCAATGAATTTATGGGAGATATAGGTCCCACCCATCTCATAATGAAATCATTATTATGTCTGCCACAAAATCATAAATCATACATCATAGCGTAACCCATGTAATAAAAATGGGATTCTTAAACATCATGCCACCATAACAGAAATTCATATAAAATAAAAGGACTTTATAAAAAAATTCCATCATAACATAATCAAATCAATTTAATAATAGGGATAGAAATAGAACCCTATATTATCTTAGATGGAAAATAATTTTGATAAAACACTTGAAATACATTCTTGAGGAAAATATCCTTTCTTCTTGAAAATCATCTTATTTTCTCAAAATGCCGTTAAATATTAAAATAAAAGAATTTAATTAAAAATAATCACGAAAACATATAAAGTAAGATTAATGTAAATAATTCTCTATGAATGTGTAAAAATCCGTTCATGCCGTATATGTTAAGAAAACATTCTTCTCGTACTTTGGCCGGAAAAGTCAAAAAGTATCTCGTATTGAAAATGACAAAAGATTATGTTCATATCTTTTTCTAAAAACTCACCAATAGGTAAAATTGGATTGAAAAAATTTTAGGGGGTAGAAATAATATTACATATTAAGGAAACATTGATATGGATGATAAATATGCCCCCAATAAATTCTGAAGTATAAACAATCTCGGATAAAAATTAGATTGCGAGATTTTCCCACTGTAGGTATGATATGCTTCATACGTATCCGAACCTCTTGTATAATGATTTAAATAATGTCATTTAATTATTACAGAATCATATTCATTGTTATGATATCATATATGGTCATATTCTTATCTTCTTATTAATAATATTTCATTTCTACTTGTTATTCGGGTGTTCATTACTTTTTGTTCTTATGCATGTTTTGTCGAATAAATTCGTATTCGTATTTTTAGATTATAGATAACTCATTTACATAATGGTATTCGTGTAATATATATCATATTTATTAATTCAATTCATTTATATAATCATTATTCAATGAAGATCATCTAGAACGAGTCGCATCACATCGTGGAGACGGTAGGCCGTACGCACGCACGAGCAATGATATAATTATTTTAACATTAAATTTTTATATAATTGGATGTTATATCATATATACAGAATCATAATAATGTTATGTTTATTATTTATATAATTTATACTCATTATCATACCCATCCAAATGATGAAATGTTTGATTAACAAACTACACCACGACGTGGACACGGTAAGCTGTACGTATGCACATATGGTGACTTTTTCATTCATAGGATGGATAAAATAACTAATATTGTTGTACCATTTATAATAACATCACAATATATATAAGATAATGGAGTTATTATTTTATAATGGAATCAACAAAGATGGATGAAATGGAAGAAGAACGGATCATGAAATAGGTGGTGAGATTTTTACCTCTTCCTCGGGTTCTTCCTTTTGATTTGATCAAAATGGCTCCATAGGTTGGCTTTCTGAACATAGGAAGGCCTATAGGATTAAGGGAGGACAGTTGAGAGGGTATTTTGTTAGGGATTGTCTGATCCAAATGGCTTTGTAGGTGCGAATTAGAGAGAATGGGGAGTGCCCTTTTATAAGAGGGGTGAGGGGCACCTTAGGAAAAACTTATAATATTTTTTATAATAAATTCATATTCAGTTTATAATGGCTCCAAAGTGACTTATTTCTATTCTAGTATGGGAATGGGTCGAAATCCTCTCAACCAATAGGTTTTAGGCAAGTTTAGGTTACCATTTTAACCTTATCATTTAAATTTAACTCTATGTTAAATAATTTAACTTTTACCGTGTCTTCTTGTATTCTTACACTATATGGTTAATAAACATAATATAAACCACCAATAGAACCCCAATTTGTTCATTAATTTCATATATATTATTATATAAGTCATTTTGCTGAGACTTAGATTTTTAGGACCATTATATCACTTAATAATATAATATTTATTTTAAAAACTCTTTTATGTCAATTTTGACACTATTTGGTATTTTGTTTTCTCTAAATTCATAACAGCATTATTACTTAGAAACAAATTCTTCTAACCAACCATAATATGATATATTAACCTATAAAATTAGTGTATTTCCTAAAAAGTCTCAAATTATATTTATTTGGGTATTTATTATATAAATTATCTAAAATTTTCATTAATAAGGTAATTACTGCATCATCATTGTTTCAGAAAAAAATTGAATTATTTCATGTCTAAATAATATAAATAAAATACCATTATGTATTTAATAATTTTATCTTTATAATTAATATTTATAGTCAAATTTATATTATGTATATCTCTATATTAAAAATGTTTTAGTTATTAGAATTTGATTTTAACTCTTTTAACACTTCTTTAAATAAAATAATAATAAGTGTCCTAATCTAATCCATGTGGACCAAAGAGGTTAATATTTTATTCCTAAGGTTGTTTTTTTGTCGAATTATACTTATCCAATCAAATTATGAAATGTGTTAGGGTAATAATAATATCATTTTTACCGTTAATTACCCAATTTAATTTTAACTATGGTAAATAAAAGTAACAAGTTACTATTCGCCAAAAATTATTTTTATCTTATTGATCCACATTTTACTCCTTGATATTAACCATGTCTCTCGGATTTTTAAAATTAGACTCACAGAAGCGGTAAAATTATGTTTTATATAAATTTTCAAATTCTCCAAGGAGGTGGGTAAAAGACGGTAAACTTTTTATATATCTAAAATTATTATAAAATAACTCCAATGAATTACATTAAACTTATATAGGTATTATGTATCTATTTTGACCTAAAATAAATTAAAAAAATAAATGATTATTTAAATAGAAAGTATGTTTTGACTAATAACTCAGTGTTTTCAATATTCATCAAAAATTGAAAGTTTTCAGAAAAATACAAAAATTCACCCTAGTCTAATTTTGATATTCCGAATCCAAAAATGTAGTCCATTTTGAAATATAAAATTTATAAAATTTTAAAATGTGGTTATTACTATTCATAACGGCTAGTTTATGTAATATTTTAACAGTATAACGATGTTTAGTGAAACTCGGTATTGCGTACAACACAAACTATCGAGGAAGGTTGCTCTTGCGTGTAACGCAAGCCATGAATAGTGTTTTTTATACTAAAAGCTAATACGGTGTTGCATATAGAGCATGATAATCTTGGTGTAGCAAACATAAAAAGACATCCAAGAAATTAGAAATAATAATTCTCATAAAATCTTGGGGTGTTACATTCTACCCTCCATAAAATTAATTTCGCCCGGGAAATTCTTCAGGGTTATAAATGGTTTTCTACTTGAAAGTTTCTCTCATAGAAACCCACATCGAAAAAAAGAATACAAAAACATCATTTAAAAAGGAATGTTAGAAACATAATGGATACCCAAAGTAACTCATCACTGGGTTTCCACATTGGAGAATATAGGTGAAAATATGGATATGGAAGAGAAATCTAACCATCAAGTTCTCATAGAGAGTGGTAGATAACATGGATATGAAAAAGACAATAATCACAAAGCCATAATTTTTTGATAATCAAAAGTACCATCTGATTAATCGGATATGAGAGTACTAGGAAAACATTTTTGGTTTTCAAGATCATTTACCTAATGTTGATGAGTTTTTGCAAAAGGATTAATACTTGATTTCAGTGTAAAATAATCATTGGTCATTCCATGAAAAATTTCCACTTCATCTCTTATTTAAATATATGAAGTTGAATTTTCCATTCTGGAAGTATTAGAAGATCATGTTATAGAATGATAGGTCATTCCAATTGTCTCGAACATAAGGTTAGAAAAAGTTTTATACATAAGTCCATCTATAGTGATATTAATCATATATGGTTCCTACAATGGACTTATACTTCATCTATCATACCTCTTAATAAAATAAAAGTAGTTTCTACTAACCAGGGAAATCCTGTAGGCTAATGGTAGGAGATAAAGGCCTCTTTCACTTCAGTTGTGGGTTCGATTCCCGCAACCTTGTCCGACGCAATGGGTTGTCGTCCATCCTGCAGGTTGTCCTTTTTCTAAAACATCACCATTATGAAATTCTAGAAAAAATATCAAAAAAGGTTCTAGTCTTAAAAAATAAAATCTGATGTCCAACTTAATCCATTATATTTTTTATACTTATCCAAAATACTTTTATCCAATCTCATAGTATAAAGAAAATGATTACTAGAAATGTCATAAATCAAGCATGTGAATACCATATTTTATCACCCATATATCATACTATATATCTTGTTGGTGACATTCCAAACATGTGTATACCTTAATCATGTATTCTCTTGAAAAATGAATACCCATTGAACTCTAGTGAAAACATGAATGCTATCAAAAGTAAACTCTTTCCACATACCAAAATCCCAAAAATTCTTTATAATCAAACCATGATGTCATTTTTTCCTTATATCAGTCATGAGATCATTAATAAGATCAAAAATATTATTTTCTCCATATCCATTCATTATGCGCATATCATCTACTTTACAAAAATATTTCGATCACTTTTCATTGTTTCCAGTTCCATTCAACATATACATTCAAATACTCATGGAAAAACAATAGTGTAACAATCCTTAGATTTTTCATTATTCCATAGTACCATACATTATTCTTGATAAACATGCAATCATTCCACTACCTTCTTAAACCATTGAATGAGCTTCCTCATTTTATTCCTCAACACTTCTTTCATCTCATATATCATTTGTAGTCTCTTCATCATCATCAACATAAATGCTACCCATAAATCCATTCGTATTCTATTCATGATATTTTCCCTTAGGGAATTGGTTTGCATAACACCCGTACATTCCACATTTAAATCATTTAACCGTTGTTGATGTCCTAGCGATACCATTATCCTTGTCCATGGTGTTAACTGAACCTTTTCCTTTGCAATTATTGGCATTGTTTCCTTCTTTTCCACACCCAAAGCATCTCCCAATTCATTTGAAACATTCTCCTTGATGCATCTTCCCACATAATTTACGTGAGAGAAATTGAACTTTCTTTCCTCTATGATCATCATGAAACTCCATCTTTCACTTATTAGCCGAGTCAGGAAACTTGAAAAGGTTGATATTATTGATCATATTCTGAGATTGATGATTAGGAATAATAATGATGTTTCTCCTTCCAATTGACATTTCATTTGGTCGCTCGTGAATAATATCATCCCATTATCCATCATATTCTCCATTAACATGAATCTTCATGTTTCCAGCCATTTTCTACAACCCAAAAAGAATGGTGTGAGATGCATAAATAATAATAGGAAAATAACATAATCAAGGGGGAGTACTTCCAATATCTAACATATGAGGTTTAATCCTAGGTTATTCATGATCGTTATCATATTTCTAGGATTGTAGCCTATACTTTATACTTATCCTTACAGACATCCCTAGACATACCATAGAAATATCTCTTGGAATTATCACTAATGTTTTCGTATCCTAGTTTCTAAAGGTTAACTAAACCTTTCCTCTAATACCAAAAATAGAGACCCAAACTTGACGTACATGGACATTACATTACTTTTGCGGATTATTTAACTCAAGACAAAAATAGATGACTAAAAAGATCATATTAGTTTAGTGTCTTTGCAAACTCGGAAACATAATTGTCTAATTGTGGTAAATGATCTTAAACATCTCCCATAAAGATCATCCTTTTTTTATTACCTAAATCATTTCTTCTTGATCTGGGGAAAAACATAAATAATTGTGAGCTCAAATGCTCAGTAAGGGTAGACAATGGAAATATCAATCATATCATATTCATAAGAACATAACATTTTGAAAATCTTAACCTGCAAAATATATCATAATATCATAACATGGGAAAAATCATAGTAGTGAAATGCAATCCCAATAATCATAACATAAAACATGAAACTTTGTGACATATATACATAGTCATAGAAAATAATTTCTTATTATTCAAGACTCATTTCCAAGACTATCATAGTGGACAAAGTCCATTTCTAAACTTAGTTCACTCCTCATTCCAGTCCTGTATCACTGAACCGGATTGACATTCCATTCCAGCCATGTCTGTCTCATGAGATATAAATATTACCCAATGAATTGGAGGGAGATATAGGTCCCACCCATATCATAATGTAATCATTCTTATGTGTTCCATGAAATTATAAATCATACATCATAGCATAACCCATGTATTAAAAATGGGATTCTTAAACATCATGCCACCGTAATATAAATCCATATAAGATAAAATGGCTTCATAAAAATATTTCCATTATAACATAATCAAATCGATGTAATAATAGTGATAGGAATATCACCATATATTATCTGAGATGGAAAATAATTTTGATAAAACAGTTGAAATGAATTTTTGAGGAAAATATCCTTTCTTCTTGAAAATCATATTATTTTCTCAAAAAGCTGTGAAATCTTAAAATAAATGATGTTAATTGAATATAAACATAAAACCTTATAAATTAAGCTTCATGGGAATAATTATCTATGAAAGTGTAAAAATTTGTTCATGACATATAAGTTAAAAAAACATTCTTCTCGTACTTTGGCTGGAAAGGTCAAAAAATATCTCATATTGAAAACGACAAAATATTCCTTTCATATCTTTTAATAGAAACTCACCAATAGGTAAAATTTTATTTAAAAAATTATAGGGGGTTGAAATAATATTACATATTAAGGAAACATGGATGTGGATGATAAATATGCCCCAGTAAATTCTGAAGGATAAACAATCTCGGATAAAAATGAGATTGTGATATTTTCCCTTACCATAGGTCTGATATGCTTCATACGTATCCGAACCTCCTATATAATGATTTAAATAATGTCATTGACTTATTACATAATCACATTAATTTTTATGATATCATATATTGTCATATTCTTATCTTCTTATTAGTAATATTTCTTTTCCACTTGTTATTCGAGTGTTCGTTGCTTTATGTTCTTATGCATGTTTTGTCAAATAAATTCATTTTACTCTTTTTAGGTTATAGATACCTCATTTACAGAATGGTATTATTGTAATATAAAATATATTTATTCATTCAATTAGTTTATATAATCATTTTTCAATGATGATCATGTAGGACGAGTCGCATCACATGGTGGAGACGGTAGGCCGTACGTACGCACGAGTGATGATATCTTTATTTTGATATTAAAATAATATATAATTGGATGTTATATCATATATAAATAATCATAATAATGTTATATTTATTATTTATATCATTTATACTCATTATCATATCCATCCAAATGATGAAATGTTTTAATAACAAACTACACCACGACGTGGAGACAGTAAGTCGTATGTACGCATCTGTGGTGACTTTTTCATTCATAGGACGGATAAAATAACTACTATGGTTGTACCATTTATAATAACATCACATTATATAGAAGATACTAGAGTTATTATTTTATAATGGAAACAATAATGAAGGAGGAATTGGAAGAAGAAAGGATCTTGAAATAGGTGGTGAGATATTTACCTCTTCCTCGGGCGCTTCCTTTTGATTTGATCAAAACGGCTCTTTAGGGTGGAATTATGAATAAAGTAAGGCCTCTAGGATTAAGTTAGGATAGTTGAGAGGGTATTTGGGTAGGTTTTGGCCGATCCAAATGGCTTTGGAGGTGTGAATTAGAGAGAAGGGAGAGTGCCCTTTTATAAGAGGGTTGAGAGGCACCTTAGGAAAAATCTTAAAATATTATTTTAAAATAAATTCTTATTCTGTTTATAAAAGCTCCAAAGTGACTTATTTAGAGTCTAGTGTGGATATAGGTCGAAATAATCTCAACCCATAGGTTTTAGACAAGTATAGGTTACCATTTTAAGCTTATCTTTTAGATTTAATGCTAAGTTAAATAATTTATCTTTTACCGCGTCTTCTTGTATTCTTACACTATATGGTTAATAAATTTAAGATAAACATCCAATATAAACCCAATTGGTTTATTAATGTCATATGTATTATTATTTAAGTTTTTTTTCCGAACCTTATTTTTTTAGGACCATTATATCAATTAATAATATAATAATTTTAAAAAAAACTCGTTTATGTCATTTTTGACACAATTTGGTATTTTGTTTTCTATAAACTCATAACACCATTATTACATCGAAAAATATTCATATAACCAACCATAATAGGTTATATTAACTTATAAATTAGTTTTATTCATAAAATGTCTCAAATTACATTTATTTGGGTATTTATAATATCAATTATGTTAATATTTCATTAATAAGGTAATTTCTGCATCATCATTGTGTCATAAATAAATTAAATTAATTAATGTATAAAAAATATAAATAAAATACCATTATGTAGGAAATAAGTTTAAATTTATAATGAATATTTATAGTCTAATTTATCTTATTTATAACCCTATATTAATAATGTTTTAGTTATTAAACATTGATTTTAACACTTTTAACTCTTCTTTAAATAAAATAATAATAAGTGTCCAAATCTAATCCATGTGGACCACAGAGGTTAATATTTTATTCCTAAGGTTGTTTTTGTCGAATTATACTTGTACAATAGAATTAGGACATGTGTTAGGGTAATAATAATATCATTTTTAAACTTAATTACCCTATTTACTTTTAACCGTGCCAAATAAAAGTAAAAAGTTACTCTTCAAAAAAAATTATTTTTATCTCATTGGAAAAAATTTTACTCTTTGATATTAACTGTGTCTCTCGTATTTTTGAAATTCAACTCACAGAAGCGGTAAAATTCATTTTTATGTAAATTTGCAAATGCTTCTAGGAGGTGGGTAAAAGACGGTAAATTTTTTATATATCTAAAATTATTATAAAATGACTCCAATGATTTACATTTAAATTATATAGATATTATGTATCTATATTGACCTAATATAAATTTAAATAAAATAAATGATTATTTAAATAAAAATTCATTTTTAACCAATAACACAGTGTTTTCACTATTCATCAAAAATTGAAGGTTTTCAGAAAAATATCAAAAATTCATCCTAGGCTAATTTCGATATTCCGAATCCAAAAATGAAGTCCATTTTGAATGATAAAAGTTATAAAATTTCAAATAGTGGGTATTACTATTCATAACGGCTAGTTTATATAATATTTTAATAATATATCTTTGTTTAGTGAAACTCAGTATTGTGTACATCGTAAGCTATCGAGAAAGGTTTATTTTGCGTGTAACGTAAGCCAAGAATAGTGTTGCGTATACTACAATGTAATATTGTGTTTTGTATAGCACATGATAATCTTGGTGTATCATACTAAATTATACATCAAAGAAATTAAACTGAATAATTCTCATAAAATCTCGGGGTGTTACAGAGTTCCGAGCGGAATTCCTTTCTTCTACGATGAAGGAAAAAATGTGGCAAGAGATTCTCTCCCTCTATCAAGGGAGTATTTCGGTGAGGGAGTTGGGGATCAAGTTCAAGGATCTATTTCGATTTTCTCCGAACCTCTTTCAAGATGAGGATTCTCAAGAGAGAAGTTTAGAGGAGGCACTCTGATCTTCTATATAGTATGTTTTTACTTCTTTCACACTACAGATGTACATGGAGGGTCAAAAGAAGGATGATGTGAAGGAGAGGATGAACATGCTAAGAGGTGTTCTGCAAGAGGGGAGCTAGTTGAGCTCATCAAAGGATAATACCTTCAGAAGTAAGCCTCTAGAAATATGACCATCTAGGTTTTAGCTCGTCGTGACCAGACCTCAGTAGTTCCAGTTCCGATCCCCCAATCCTATACCCTTCTCCATGAGCCTTGGAATGAGGTTCTTTTCTATGGAAGTTGTGGGAACAATTGAAATCAGTTCCGAGACCGAGTTCAGTACAATGGTGGTGTACAAGGTCAAAGGCCACCTCATCACCATGAGTTACCAGCCAAACATTTCCAATAGCAGCAACAGTTGCAGGGGTAGCAAGCTCTAGATCCCCAGAGGGTGGATGGTGATGGAGGAGGCTAACCTTAGGGTGCTCCTTTGGGACAACGACCTAGTCATGGTCGGTGTGGAGGTCAACATCCAAATGGAATAAAAGCTGGGTTTGGGTAGTTTCATTCCATGGAGGCTGCAGTTGTAGCAGGGCTAGTGGTCGTTCAAGGTACGATCAACCTGTTTAGTACTCTTTCATGCGCCTTGTTTGATTCAGTAGCTTTACACTCTATTGTCGCACTAGGTCTTTCCCAATCCTTGGGCCTAGATGTAGTGAGACTCTCCATTCCCCTGGTGCTAAGCATTCCAGTTGGAGTTTGAACCAGCATGTTTGATGTTTGTTACGGACGTAGACTGACGTTGGGACAACATCAGTCAAGTGGGGATCTCTTTCTGATGCAAATGCAGCAATAAAATGTCATCCTATTCATCAACATGCCATTTTCTATTCACTTTGTTATCAAATACTTATAAAGAAGGGTCATGTTCTCAGATATGGGAGGCCAGCTTCTTGCATTGGTTGGTGAACTAGGTTGTCAGGAGGGCAGCCGGTGTGTGGATCCCCTTCTTTCCTTGTTGGCCGAGATATCAGTGGAATCAAAAGACATAGATATGGTGGGAGTTCCAAGGATTTTCAGTGATATCCAATATGTCTTCCCCAAATAGGTTGTGACTCTACCCCCTCGACGTGATGTTGAGTTCGGGATAGACTTACAACCTAGTGCCCATCCGATTTCGATGGATCCCTATCGTATGGCACCATCTGAGTTATGGTAGTTGTTTATTCTGGTTGATGACCTGATGAAGAAGGGTTTTATCTAACTGAGCATGTCCCCATGGGGTTCTCTAGTATTTTTCTAAAAGAATGAATATGGTGTTCTCATGATGTTCCCATACTACCGAAGGCTGAATTATGTGGCAGTAAATAACCATTACCCCCTCATGAGGATCAACGACCTTTTTGTCTAGTTAAAGGGGGTAGCATGGTTCTCTAATATAAACCTATGGTCTGGATATCACCAGTTGGGGGTAAAAGATGGTGACATATTGAAAATTATTTCAGATGCAGATATGAGCACTTCGAGTCCATGGTCATGTCGTTTGGCATTAAGAACACACCATCCATGTTCATGGGGATTATGAAATCCATCTCCCATGAAGATCTATCCCAGTTCGTATTCGTAGTCATCGATGATATCCTAATATACTCATGATAAGAGGAGGATCATGCCAAGAATCTGGGGACAGTTTAGAGGGCCTCTAAAAGCACCAGATCTACGAGAAGTTATCCAAGTGCATGTTCTAGACATGAGAGGTGCAACTCCTTTGACACGTGTTGTCCTAGTAAGGGATAGTAGTGGACCTGTCTAAGGTCATGGCAGTTGTTTCATGGGCATGACCCAAGAACATGGCATAGGTTCATAGTTTCTTGGGACATAGAGGTTACTACCAAAGGTTCCTACCCAACTTATCCCGAGTTAAAACACCTTTTCCGGCCTTGACCAGAAAATAACAAGCATTCGTATGGAGTGAAATGTTCTGGGGTGCTTTTAGTTCTCTGAATGGTAAGCTGACATGTTCCCTAGCGCCGAGGTTTCCATAAGAAAGGATAACGTTCGAAGTGTTCTGTGATTCTTCCGGTCAAGTCTTGGGGTGTGTGCTGATGCCGCAGTGGGGAGTGATCTCTTATGGGATTAAGAATTTACGACCTCACAAACATAACTACTCCACCAATGACCTGGTTCATGCAGTAGTGGTATTCACACTCAGGGTGTGGTGGCATTACTTCATCGAGGAATGCTTCGTGGTCTTCAAAGATCACAAGATCATGAGGTATGTATTCTCCCAGTTAGACATGAACTTGTAGTTGTAGAGGTGTATGGAGTTCTTTAGGTCTATGACATTAATATATACTACAACTCAAGAAAGGGGAATGTGGTTGTCGATGCCTTAAGAAGGAAGCCACAGAAGGATGTGGTTTGGGAGTCAACAGATGCTTTAAAAGCAATGGAGAAATAGGATTCCTTATATTTGATCATGAGAGTGTAGGATGGTAGAGCATATATATTTCTGATGACAATTAATTATTCATTGGTACGACTGGTGGAGGAGTCTTAGTGGGGAGACATAGAGGCTGAAGTAATGTGTGATCCTGTTAGCCCGGGTGATGCTCCAAAAGGATGGTCGGAGGATGGTCAGAATTAGATACTTTTCTACAGTAATATATTTATTAGGGATGATGTGTGAGAGAGTTCATGGTGAGTTCCATAACTCACCCTTATTGGTACACCTAGGTGTTTCCAAGATTTAATGGGGATTGAGAGGTCAATTTTGGTGGCCCTGGGTGAAGCGGGATGTGACAGTGTTTGTGGTAAAGTGCCTCGTGTGCCTATATATGAAGGTTGAAAACCATGTTCCCGGTGGTATGTGATTTCCCTTAGACGTTACCTAGTGGAAGTGGGATGACGTCTTAATGGATTTTATCACAAGTCTACACTGTTTTGAGGGAGGTTGTGATTCCATCATGGTAGTGGTAGACTAATTGACGAAATAGTCTCAGTTATTAGAAATTAAGGAGTCGAGGGTAGTGGATACATTAGCACAAAATTATGTGGGTGAAGTGTGGCTACACAGAGTTTCAAGAACCTTCATATCAAATTGGGATACATTCTTTACTTCACAATTTTGGAAAGGATTGTAGCGCACTTTTGGCACCCTGTTCTGCCTTAACACTTCTTTCCACCCTTAGCCAGATGGGAAGATAGAGTGGACCATCCAAATGTTGTAGGATGTGATGCGAGCATGTGTTCTATACTTAGAAGGATCTTGGGTACGAAACATGCCTCTGGTAGTGTTTTTCCACAACAATACCTATAACTCTAACATTAGAATGGCACCGTTTGATGTATTGTATGGTTGACCATGTCGTTCAATCGTGTGGTGGATAGAGATTTGGGAGGCAGGTGTTCTGGGCCCAGATGTGGTGTAGATCACGATAGGGAAGGTTTATCTTGTTCATGAGATGATGAAGGTGGCTCAGTACATGTATAATTATAATAACGATCATAGGAGGATACCCTTGGAGTTATAGGTTGAAGACGATGTGTTTCTGAAGTCTCCCCTCTGTGTGGACCGTGGATGTTCAGCAGGGGAGTAAGCTTTCTCCCAGGTTCATCATACACTTTGAGGTGTTGAGATGAGTCAGAGAGGTGGTGTATTAACTAGAATTACTATCATAGATGGAGAGGATCCACAACATCTCTAATGAATCTCATCTTTGTCGGTATCTACACAATGACTCCCATGTCCTCAACTGGGGAGAGTTGGATATCGAGGACAATGCAACGTTTGTGGAGCCACTAGTGAAAATCTAGGATTGTAGGGGGAAGGCACTTTGTGGATGGACCATTCCCTTGGTTCATTTATTGTGGAGACAAGTTATCCTCATGGAGTGTACCTGGGAGAAGGAGGAATATATGTGTGCCCAGTAACAAGAGTTGTTCTGAGTTTTGATCTTGGTTTGATTTGTGTTTTACAGTGATGTAATGCTTGACACTATTTACTATAAGATGGTTTGTTTCCCTTGTTCTATGAATGTGTGTGGAAATAACTAACTATGGATATGGGAGAACCTGATCCCTAATCAATACACATTAATGTAGATACTATTAAACTCATGAAAGAGAGTTAGTGCCTCCTAAAGTGGATAGTATCTTGACATGGAGGAAGGAACTCCCTAACCCATATTTCTGGACGATGTTACTTTTTAGGTTGTGTGGTTACTAATTATTTCCATATTTTTTATAAGATAGATAAGAATGGTTTTTATGGAGGTTCAGGGTTGATCCATGTTTCAATCAACACAAGGGTGATTTTTCCCTGGGAGGTATTTTAAGAGGTGGTTGTTCAGACCCCTCTCTTTTCATCGATTTTAGTCTTGATTTTCAAGGACAAGAATAGATTGAGTGGAATATTATGTAATGTAATGGACCCTAATGATCCATTAAATTGTAAAATTCTAGTTTTTGGGGTTTCATAGACCCCATCGGTGAGTTAGAAGGGTGTCAGTGTTGGTGGAAGGGTTCCATCGTGGGGTGTGAGGGTTCTTTCCCCAGTTTTCCCGTAACACCTCTTTTATGTCTTCTTACAATTTTTAAAGTGGTTTAAGGAAGTTTTTAATCCCATAAATTATGTTTTTAATCCCCTTAATGTGAATATATCCTTAACATACCAAAAAATGTTGAATTGTAATTTGTTTCAAACACTTTTTTTCTTGTTTTCCAAATCTTATGTTTTTCTCGTATTAGATGTTTTCTCTATTTAATGTTGATTTATCAACCTACAGAAGTGAGTTGGTCCACCTTAACCATCTCTAAGGGAATTATTAATTCATTTATAATTCCAACTTGTGAAACTTCCAAACTTCGGGTTCAAACCACGATCCTTTTTAAGCGCTTCAAGATTTCATATCCCGTAAATCTTGGATCGGTCCTTTTATCACACTGAGATCTTCTTCATCCTTGGTATATTTCCTTTTCTTGGTGTGATTGGAGTCCTTGTTCTAGAAATGATTCATGCCTGCATGAGATCCCTTCTATTCAGTCCTTCTAGGAGTCTCCTGTTTCTCAACCCCAGTTTTGGACGCGAGGAGAAATCATTGATACTTTGTCATCTGGGTAGGGTGTTTTCCTTCGTCTCTCTTAATAGTGCATCATGCGGGGTGGGTATGATGATGATCTATCGAGACGTATATGAAAAACAATTAATGAAAATAATAATAGGACTATTAAAGAATTAATGTGTGAGAATGATGATGATTATTGATGTGTTATAACTTTTTTTAAGTTGGGAATTCTATAGTCCTATACCCACAAAACAATCGTGGTTGTTAGTTGTCCTTCTTACACACTAATGAAGCTCTGTTTTCTAGATAATATAATGATTGAATGGATATATCATGGAAACTAGTTATTCTTGTAAATTAGGTTGATTAAATGGATTACCTACGAATAAGAACCCATGTGTGATCACCCTAGTTAACCAAATTGGAATATGGAACCCAATGAATGGTTTTTTCTAAACCTAAAAACATCTTTGCTCTATTTTGGTGATGTTCATGACTATTATGTTTAACATTTGAAGGGTTACATGGATATAAATTAAATCTCTGGTAGTGATGTAGCTTGTTAGTGAATCTGAGGCACTGTGGAGCCTATATGTTGGGGATTGGTTTGGTTCTAGTACTTCAAGGGATCTCAAATATCCCTTTTTATGTTTTTTACATTATAAGAGAACCGTGTGTGAATGTTTAAATGTATAATTTTCGATTTTCCTTAATTTTGTATTTTGGAATTGGGTTATGCCTATTAGTTACTCGTTAGTGGAGTAATTTTTGATATGTAATCACTTGAACATGATAACAAGAACGGGTACAATGGTGGATGGTTTTCTAGAAATGGGTTGTGCTCTAGTTATGGTTGTTGTGTATTTGTACATGTAGGGATAGTAGCAAGAATGGTTGTTTACATATATTTTTTGGTTTCAGAACCCTTAGGTTGGGATGAGTGCTTTATTACATATATGTATAATATATAGTTCATGTGTTTCTTATACGCTCCCCAACCATGTTGAGCAATTCATGCCAAATACCCACATTTCACAGGGGAGGGATTTTTCCCATCATTTCTATGAGCAGCAGGTTATTAGCTCCTTTTCCCCCCACTCCTAGGTAACCCAAGACTCTTTAGGTAGGTTTTTATGGCCTAAGGTTCATTATGGCCCAGTAAACATTAGGAAGGCTGCATTTTGGAAGTTGGCTCAGGTGTGTGCAAGCAGGCATGCTTCCCAAGTGTCTTCAGGATGAGGCCTAGGTGTCTTTAGGTGTGGTGGTTGTTGTTATAGACCAGGTGTCTTCAAGCGTGGTTGTGGTTGTTCTGACCCAGGTATATTTGGGATTGGTTGTGGTTGTTGTAGACCATGTGTTTTTGGGTGTAGTTATGTGTGGTTGTGGTGTCCAAGGTGTCCGCAGGCAGGATGCGTGGTGGTGATGGCCCATAAGGTTGTTGTTGGGGGTGGAGGTTGGAATGCAAGGGATCTTGTGGGGTAGGTCTAATGCATATGATGTTTTAATTAACAAGTGGGAATGTGGTGTAGTGTAAGGTCCACTAGGATAGATACCCTTGGGGGTTAATTAGGGTATGAAAAATTAAAACAACTTCTCTTTTTAATCTTGTTTTATTTTTAGAAAAAACCATGTTTTCTCTTCCCTTCCCATTTCAGAGTATGAATGAATCATAAATCTTGAACATGACACAACAATTTTACATTGTTCTCCCTCATTGGGAGACGTCCAAGGAGGATACACCGATGATGTGCTGATGTACCAAATACACTATAATCACACTACTATTTACAAGTTTGAATAGGACTCATTGTCCCTTCTGGTTTAAAACCCCTAATAATTTGAGAATTCACTACACTCTCAACTGAAGTGGGAACATTTCTTCTTCACAAGATCAACTCAAAGTTCACAGAACTATAGTTCTCTTCATTATCCCAAATTAATGCATATTTTTCACTATATAGATGCTCTATTGACATCCATATTTCAACTGTAGATGAATCACACTTTTTACCGGAGGTACCAGGAAATATTCCAACATTCGTGCAGTTCTAGAGTGACTGGGGTGCTTCTCTATGCTTGGCGTGCTTCTCTAATTCCTAGCGCGCTTCTTCAAGCCTAGCGTGCTAGGGTCACCTAACCACTTACATGACACTCCCTTTTAAAACTAAAAACATGGGTGACTCGCACACTTTTATGCCGAAACCAATATTTTCATGAAACTTTCAACTGGCACACAACTTCTAAATAATCATATTCATGCACGCTCACACCACCACTTGCTCGCCCAAACCACCTGGATTTCTGGAGCTCTAATTTTTTGTAATTTTTGAACTATATTAAATATAAGGATGTGTAGCCCTCTATTTATCATCATATTGGGTACCCTGACCAATGGTGCACAAGTCTCCTCTCAGAACGCTAGTCCAGCCACCCTAGTCTTTGTCGCCCTAGTCACCTTGCGTGCCAAAACCAAAACTTGGGTGACCCTCTTTTATTTCCCATATTTTGATTTTCTAATCGTGAAAAACATATTGCATTCAAGCCTCTAAGCCTCCAAGACACCGGTGCCCTTGTCCCTTTTCCAAAAACACATTTCTCTATTTGTCGATTTTGAGGCCCAAAAATTTGTCAAACACTCGAAAACGGTGCCACCTTGTATCTGCTCTTTTTTTACCACCTATAGATCCTTCATTCGGTTTTTGAAGTTCTTCCATAAACCATGGATTGTTGAAAACATCCCTTGAACTCGACAACTAACTATTTAAACCCCTTTTTTCAAAAAATTAGACATTGTGGTCTGCTCTATCAACAATCACAACATGGAGTCCTGCTTTGACAACAAACAAAATCACCTCAAAAATGATCCAATGATACCTTGAGGGATGTTTTCCCAACATACGGGGTACCCAATTATTGATGTACTAATACTATTACTTTAACTGATTTTCATTACTTGTGCAGTGTTCCGTATTGAGGATGGAAGGAAAGTTCCTTGTTTGGGGGTTTGGATAACTCTTTTCTCACATGAAATTAGCATGTATCACCACTTGTGCATGAGAGATTTTGGTTTTTCCTTACTTAGTATGCCTTTATTATCACTCTACATATATAAAACTACATTTGGGTTTCCAGGATGACTTTGAGGACTGTGTTAGACCTTACAAGATTGGGCATCAGGATAGTTATCATTGCCGATTTTCTTTCTTTTTGGTACATCCCTTTGGACTTTACATGTACATTGTAACACATTATTTAAAAAATTCATGTGGAAAAATGGTTTTTGGATTTACATTTATTCCATACATTGGAGTTTATTTGGATTTACAATCTTATCTCCCGATATTGTTCTATAAAATTTGTAATGTCTTCCATATTATAAGAGATTTTATACCCATTCTACAAGTCTCCACTCTAGGGAGTATTGAAGGTGGGACTCATCTTGTCATCATCTCTCCATAAATATGAAGATGGAAGGGTTTGCCCATTTTCTGTCTCTTCCCTCATCTTGGTAAAGGCATTTCGTGACATGATGTCTTATCAATACTGATTTTCTCATCAAGAGTACATGTATTACCGATACAGGTTTTTTTTATTACACCGGATTATCCTATATTTCATACTATAGTCTTATACTTATTTGAGGTAAATGTAATATAAATTTGAGGTATAATTACGTGTTTATTTGTGGTATAATTTTTTGTATTTATTTTTGATTTAATTTTTCTATTTCTTTGTTGTATTTATTTGTGGTTCCGGGGTGTCCTACTGAGTATTGTTTTACTCACCACGGTATGGGATTTTACAAAAAGTGTTGTGTCTTGTACAAAGCATTGATGTTTTGATGGCGTCCGAGGTGGAATAGGACCTGGTGTTTCTTAAAGATACCAAACTGTCAAGATATACTCGCATGGATTTAGAAAGCAATCTGGTTCCTTTCCCTTTAGTTAGGTTTTTCTTCAGATGAGTTTCATGAACTTGTGCACTCACTTTTACAAACTCTTTCTTTTTGTGGGATAATATTTTGGCTCTATTAACCTTCTTCTTTTCTACTATCGTACTATGTGGTAAGTATATTAGTGTATGAAATCATATTTTACTTGGTGTTTTTACATTTCATCATTTATTTCTTGGAGATGCGTGCTTGTGTACATGTATCGGGAAAATGCATCTTATTTGTGTGATATGCCTACTCGGTGCTAGTCACCAGACTTAGGACTATTGGAGGTTCCCTTAGGGTAATCATAGCATAGGAACCTATGGGATGTTTTGTGATAGAGTGGTATCAGAGGGGTAAGCCCTATATAAGGATCAAGAGTCAGTGAAGTGGGTTTGGGGAAACAATGTTAATTGTTTCGAGTTCGTCCTTTTGGACACATATTCCAGCATTGGTGCGGGGACCAATGTATCCATACACCAGGACAGTAGACACCTGGCATTTGACTCGGTACAAGGAAACACTACTTTAAGGGAAAACAATGGTACCTACATCATATAATATTTTCATTTTTCCTTATGTCCTCCTTTAGTTAGCTCACTAGGTATACTCTATTGATCGTGGTGCATCTTGTTCTAAATCGTGATTTCTCCATAATGATTGTATTCTAGTTTTCTGTTGCATGTTCAAATGGATGATCCACCTAATGATGAGTCATTGGTACAATGGTATGTACCATAGATAGAACCTATGGTTCATTTACCAACAATACCACCACATGTTGAGTATAAGCTACTACCAGCACTACCATCTTAGGATACATGCAGACTGAGCACATTACATGAGTTCCATAGGTAGTGAACTCCCTTGTTTTAGGGTGATCTAGAACCCAAAATAGCATAGGCTTTTCTGGAGGAAATTACCCATGTCTTTAACCTTGGGAGGACTCCTTCTTACTAGATGAAAGTCTTAGTCACGATTCTTGTTCAGGGCTCTGTGAGGTATTTGTTGAGATTAGTGACCCAGACACATGATGAGACGAATCTATCTTAGGAAAAAAAAATAGAGTCTCTCTAGAGATAAGTTCTTTATAGATAGATTTGAATCAATGGGCATATAAGAGCTCCTACATCTACAGTATGGTTTTCATACTATGGCAGAGTACTCTGTGAGGATTACAGATCATTCCTGATTCACCATGGATATGGTAGAAGACTCATTATTCAAAGACCAGTCCTTTGAGAAGGGATTACACTAGGAGATCATGGAATCCATAATATCCATTATAATTCTTCTATATTTTGTGGTAATGGAGTGTGGACAAAAAGTGGATATCATTCAAGTGGGGTAGATATCAATAGTGGGAGCTACCACCGGGCACCAAGTAGACGAGTCTTCAGCGGTAGGTAGATGAAAGCAGTTTCAAGGAACAATGTTGGTCAGCAACTCGAGGGGATGACCCCAAGACACAAGATCAGTATTGTGGGTAACCTAGTGCATGGAAAGTTAGCTGAAGGATAGATTATGTTACTTGTGTGGTAGTCGGGGACATCTGGCATCAGATTTCCCAAACTGTCATAAAACTGATCAAGAGATGGTTGAGGGACCACCGAGACAGTGGTAGAGTAAAGTGAGTGGTGGTCCGTAAGGTGTTGGATGTGGTCGAGGAGCATGTAGGGTAGTATGAGGTTGGAATAGGTTCGACATATTACCACAACCACCCTTAGGTTGTCCAAGATGGCTCAAGGAGAAAGTGGATATAGATGGGGCCAACTTTAGGTGATGGAGACATGTGACCCCATGAATATAAGGATGATTAGAGGTATGATCTATATCTTATCCACCATACCTATAGTTTTTATGGAAACATGATCCAACTATTGTTTTCTTTCCACAACCCTTATTCAGTACATAGTGATTCTAGTGGAACCGTTGACTAGAACCTTACATTTAGAGACTCATATAGGAGGGAATTCAATAATAACACATTTCCTAGGATAGTGTGACGTTACTATTAGAGGTGAGAGTTTGGGTTGGGATATCTTGGTAGGTTCATCGAGGACTTACAATGTCATTCTCGGTAAGGACTGGTTATCAACATCCCATGCTCAGATTGTTTGTTTTAAGTGTAGAGTGTGGTGTGTCCTCAATGATGGGTCCAATTTTTTCATTTGTTAGTGAAACGTAAACCCAATAATCAAAGGATTGAATCAAACATTGGAGGGTTTTGATGATCATTCATCATTTGTCTATCCTGAACCTCGTCACAATGGATAGTATGAGACCTTAGATTCCTGCAGTGGTTGAGGGGTAAGAGGAGATCATTCCTTTTGATGTTCAAGGATTACCTTCGCATAGGGAGGTAGACTTATTCATTAATCCATAACTAGGATGACACCAATATATGAACCTTCATATTGGATGTCTTCTATAGAGTTTCATGAGTTGAGGGTACATTTGAAGGACTTACAGAAGAAGGGATTCGGGAGACAAAGTGTTTCACCTTGGGAAGCCCCAATTTTGTTTCTAAGAAGGAAGATGGGTGATTGTTATTATTTGTGGACATCCGACACCTAAACCAACTGACTGTGAAAAATAAGTGTCCCCAACTAAGGATTGATGACCTCTATGATCAACTGGATGGAGAGAGGAGGTTCTTGAAGATTATCCTTAGATCAGGTTATCACCAGCTTCTTGTATAGAATGTGGATATACCAAAGGTAGATTTTAGATGACGTTACAGTCACTATGAGTACATAGTGATATCATTGATGTGACAAAACCCCATAATTGTTCACGAGACTCATGAATAGGATCTTCCAGCCTTACATTGACCAATTCATGGTGGTCTTCATTGATGAAATCCTAGTGTACTCATTGTCTAAGGAGGAGCATGTTATACACTTGAGGGTGGTCCTATACATACTTCGAGAGAACTAGATTTACGGGATTCTCTTGAAGAATCAATTCTGGATTTGAGAAGTCCATTTTTTAAGACACTATATTTTAGAGGTTAAGTTTGTAGTGGATCCAGTGAAGATAGAGGTGTTGCATTCTTGGAAACTAAAAAAGAGTGTTACTAAGGTGTGGAGTTTCCTTGGTTTGGTGGGGTAATATCAAAGGTTTACACCTTAATTTTCTAGGATGGCATCATCTTTGACAACTTTAATATGAAAGGGGTACCCTTTTTTGTAGACAGAGAATTTCCAGGAGATTTTTCAACAGTTGATGTTCAGATTGACAATCTCTTCTATCATGATATTTCTAGAGGATGGTGTTGATTACATGGTGTTTTGCAATGAATTAGGAATGATACATGGTTGTGTCCTGATGAAGGTGTTATCGGTGATTTCTTGTGTCTCACGATAGTTGAGACCACCATATCATAACTACACGACCCTTGATCTTGAGTTGGAAGTAGTAGTATTCACATAGATGATGTGGCGACACTACCTTATGGGTGATTAGTTTATTGTCTACTCTAACCATAAGAGTCTCAAGTATATCTTTTCTCATAAGGATATGAACTTGATACATAGGCAATGGGTATAGTTCCTCTAGCATAATGACTTTGATATTTTCTATACTCATGGGAAGGTGAATGTGGGGGAGACTCTCTCTATAAGAGATCAAGTCCGCAGCTACTAAACGAGGCATAGAAGTAGTTGTCCTCATTACATGTATCCATTTTGGATAGAGATAGAGCAGATTAACTCCAGTTGATGGTTGTCACCCATCCACTCTTACAGTGAGTTATGGAGGCACATCATAGATATACAGAGTATGACACTTTAAGAACTACTATGGCCTCATGGCATGCCCATAATGAATATTAAAAAGTTGGGGAGCACATCGTTCTTTTTAGAGGACACATAGTATTACCGTTGGTGTTACGGGATGAGGTTTTGAGGTAGTTTCATACATCCTATTTTACGATAAAACCAGGAGTGGAGAAGAAGTAACATGACCTCCGACGTTATTTCTAGTGGCCAAGAATAAAGATAAGAGTTATAGAGTTTGTCTCTTAATGCCTCACTTGTCAGCAATATATGGTTTAGCATTAGGTTCCAGCAGGTTTGACTTAGCAACTTGATTTAACAAAGGGTATATGGGATTGGATATCTGTGGACTTCATGATGAGTGTACCAAGCATGGCGAGGGGACACAATACCAACTAGGTGATCATTGGCTGACTCACCATGTCGGCCCACATCCTAAGATTCTGGGATTAGAGTTTATTAAAGAGATTAATGATTATCTGTGTGTAGTATATAGTTCATATTCATAGAGTTACATCGATTATTGTATCATATCATGATACTTCTCCGCCATCTTGGTTGTGTAACGAATTGCAGGTGGTGTTTTGGACTCAGTTACGATTGAGCATGTCATTTTTTCCTTAGATAGATGGCCAGATAGAGAGGACCATTTTGGTTATGGAGGACATGTTACGGGCCTATTTCATAAACATCTGTCATATGTTGAAGGATCACCTACCACTGGCGTAGTCTTCATAAATCAATAACAACTAATCCACCATTGGTAGGGAACCATTTGAGGCTCTTTATGTGTGAACCAGCAGGTCATCACATTACTAGACTAACCCAAGAGAGTCAACACTCATGACTCAGAGTTGTAATGAGAAACTACTGAGAAGGTGTTGATCATCCAGCTATGGATGAAGACAACTTAGAGAAGTTAGAATTCATTTTATGATAGGAGATGAAGACCCTTGAATTTGGATTAGTGAGGCCATGTTTTCCTTTAGGTCTCACGTCAACGTGGGTTACAACGATTTTCCTAGAGTGAAAAGATATATCCGAGGTTAATTGGACCTTTTCTAATACTTTGTAGAGTTGGTGAGGTGGCCTACCAATTAGCTCTACAATCGCAGTTGCATCAGGTACACGATGTATTCAACACGTTGTAGCTTAGGAGGTACGTGCATGACCCATCATATGTCATCGACTGGGTAGAGCTGGACATTGAGGATGGGGAGACATTTTCTTAGTACCTTGTGGAAATCTAGGATCAGTGGTAGAATATACTTTGTGGGTGATAGATTTCCTTGGATGATATCTAGTGGCATAATAAAAATCTACAAGAGAGCACATTGGAGTAGGAGGCTTAGATTCATGAGCAGTACCCAAATCTTTTTAAGAACTCCTGTTGTTTTAATTATGAGGTTGTGAATACATATGGTGTGGTAAATGTAGTGTCCCAAAAATTTTTGTGTATTATTTAAAATTATATGGGATTATTTTGAGGCCAGGAATAATGATAGTGTGTGATTCTGAGGATCGGTGTGCCTGGAATAAATTTTTGAAAAATATTAAACATTAAATAGGACATATGAGAGTTTTTTCTAAAAAAGTTGAATAACATCTAAATAGTTGTCCGAATTAGAATTCCAAGAGCACTGATTCATTTAGAGCAGTGATTTTACACAAGGAGTGACCTAACATTGGCTGGTATGGGTTGACTATGAAAAGTAATTTTGGTACACAACATGAAAAAATATTTTAATTTATTTTTTGTTCAAAGCAGCGATTTTACTTTTTTGTAAGGATTGTTTGGATTCGAGGGTTATCACAATGACCTTGTAATTCCATTGAGACACATTAAATAGAGAAACATTAGAGGTTCCATCTAATGAATTTCAAACATAACTTGGATAAAAAATTAACAAATCGACGCGAACAAACATTCAGTGTATCAAGGGGCGATGAGTGACGGCGGCAAAAAATCTCTCTCAAACAAAAATCATTCCATCTTGAGGTAGGTAATATTTTTTAATTTTATTTATTCCCATAAATGATTCCCATGAAGTTTGTGATTTAATCGATGAACGGATTGATTCATGGGTCCCGTGTATTGTTGGTTGGGATTGTATTTGTTGGATTTATTATGGTGGTTGATTTGTTTAGATATTTGATTATATTTTATGATAGTACTTATCAAATGGATATAGGCCAAATTGATCAATGGATGAGGTTCAGGACTTGGGTTGTTCCTTGTGATACTCCCCACCAACGTTCATTACATTGTTTGCATTCTTCATGGTTTTGAAACAAATGATCGTCGCACCTTTGATTTGCAGCGCAATGATTCGAGATTGATGATCTCACCCTGTAAATATGTAAAGGATAAGAAATAGAAAATATGTGGAATGATTTGGAAAGAAAGGTGGTGCAAGGTGCTGCAGATAGGGGCGAATGACATATACTGGGACGGTGGCTCCGGTCGGTTTAAGTGAGCGGTGGTGTGGGTATTGGGGGCCGGTCCAGGCCAACAGTGAGTCGCTAGCGAGATGGTTGTTAGAGGAGGAACACAACCTGACAAGGCCATGTGGAAGTGTGCAGTGGCAGAAAGGTTAGGGGTTTGTGGAGCACCTGGGGAACATTGATGTGGCAGGTCGGCAGTGTGTAACGTGACACAACACCATCGATAAAATATGGGACACATGATCAAGGCGACTATCTGGGGCGGGCCAGACCAGCCTGTGTGCGTACAGGATGGACTAGAGGAGTCAGGCTACCCCAACGGCCCGGTGGGAAGGACCAAGTGTCCCTATGGGATAGAACAAGCTGGCCAGTGGGCTGAACCAAGCGTACTAGTGTGTCTGTCCAGGTTGGAGCAGACCCAGACCTGACCCAGGTCAGACCTTATTATGAAAACAACCATAAATTTCAAACCATGTGTCTGTTTCACAATATATTTGTGGTGTTGGGGCCCTTGAGATGATAAAATAATTTTGAGACATACTATGTGGGGTTTATGGATTTTTTCATATGACCTAGTGTCATTATTAGTAGGTTCTCCTAGAATGAGCGTGCTATGAGTGGAATCATGTGGTTGACTATGACATTGAGACTATGTGACTTACCAAGATTACATGTTGTACTGATATTAATTTTCTTATTGAGACTACCTTTATTACCAATACTATGTTTCTTATTGATACTGATTATCTCATCGAGACTATGTGTCTTTTCAATATTAGTTTTTTATTAGGTCTGATAATCTTGTGTTTGCGTACTTTAGACTTATACCTATGTGAGTTGACTGTACTATTATTTATTTGGAATAATTCATGTATTTATTTTTGGTATACATATTTGACTTATTTATGGTATATTTTTTGTAATTATTAGTGGTATTCCTTTGTGGTTATGGGTTTTTCCTACTGAGTATATTTTTACTCACCCATACACGGGCATTTCCCGCATACATCCTATCTTCTGTAGATGATCAATGCTTTTATAAATTCCTAGGTAGAACATTACTAGGAGGTTATTAAAGAGTCTAGAAATTCAAGGTATGCTCCTACAAATTCATATATTTTTCCAATACCTTTCCTTTTAGGTAGGATATTCTACGGATGACTTTCAGGAACTTGTGAATTCACTTTTATAGACTCTTTCTTTTTACAGGCTTGTATTTTGGCCCTATTTAACATCTATTTTTCTATTTTAATACTCTTTGGTGGTATCTTAGTGTAATCATTCATTTTATACATAGTATTTCAATATTTCAACATTTTTATTCTTGGAGATGTGTGCGTGTGTACAGATATTTATGCGAATGCCTCCAAATTTTTGGATATGCCTACTCTTTTATAGTCACCATCCCCTGGACTATTGGAGGTGGGATTGGGGTATTTAAGGGATGGGCCCCTCTAGTAAGAGTTATGACAGTGAGTCCTGGTTGGAACATGAATATTGTTCATGTCCTATACCTCATCCATTATAGGGATATGATGACAGTCCTCTCGTATGGGTGAAAGAATATGGGATTGCTCCCATGAAAGTAATTATTCAAAAAGATCTGAGTGTTGATAATACCTGGTTCTAGGAATATGAATTTCTCTATTTCCCTACATGTTAACTAGAATATACTGGAAGATCTCCCCTGTTGTTGTCACAAATCATTAGCACTTTAACATTTTATGTACAATATTATATGTATATATTCTCTCAGATTCCGAGATATATTAGTCGATTACTTTTATTGAAGTTTGGATATACATCCACATCAATCACCCATGTTCCATAATAATTTGATGATTTAATTCATGAAACACATAGAGATATTATTCTCCCTCATTCATACTGTAAAAATATTCCGTCACACACATTCTAACTAAGAAGGGACATGAGCCCGCTCTCTCTAGTCCGCAACGCTACATATTTTGGAAAGGTTTACTTGATTTCTGGATATATGTGTATGGGTATGTGACCAGTCATAGAATAACCTTAGTAAAATACCAATGGTTATTTGTGATTTTTTGGATATATCTAGGATCTAGACTATACCTTTATTTTTCACATGATGCTGATGATGTCTCTCAGAGATTGAAATGCCACATAGTTTATTGTCTTGTGACTAGGGTATTTCTCATTTAGTTTTTTGTTATTTGGTATGTATGTGAATAACGATGTATATAACAGGGTATAGGATTCAACCATCCATTTTTATCTCTTTATGATGAGAATCAATTCAAACATTGTTCTAGAATATGTAACCAGTTTCTTGTCATACAGAAAGGACATCAGTCGTACAGCTTAACGTCACCTAGTAATGATGTGAATATATGTGGATAGTCCAGGAATTTGTATCTAGGTGTCCCTATGTATGTCATTAGGATGAGAATCAATACATACATTGTTCTATAAAACCCATGAAATTTAATGTCATGTAGAAAAGACATGAGATGTGTAGTTTAATGTCTATAAGTAAGGTTGTGAATATTGGTGGTTGGCAAGGATATAGAATCCATGAATCCCTATATATCTCATTTGGAAATGAATCAATCTGTACATAGTTCTAGGGAACCCTCACAATTTTATTCTGCACAGAAAGTATATCTACCATGCAGTTTTAAGATCATTTGCTAAGGACGTCATCCATGCCGTTTAACATCTTCTGGTGATGATGATGGCCATTTAGTTTAATGACTTGTAGAAAGGACATCACTTGTGTATTTTAATGTCATGTGTGTTTGATTGATGGTATTTCATTTTAACATCTTGTTGAAAGTACAATGGTTGTTCAATTTTTCATCTTATTATAATGACAATGGTTGTGTAGTTCAAGGTCTTATGTTAAGGAAAAAGCCCATGTAGTTTAACATCTTATGTTAATGAAAATTTAATGGCAGTTATAATCTTTTTGTAATGAAAATATTCATGCAGTTTAACATAAAAAAAGTAAATGGAAAATAATCTATCATGATAGTGCCTCTTTTGATGGATCATGGTTAAAACATATGCATATTGCTAGATTTTTAGGATCTTTAAACTCTTCTATGTCTGCCAATATCTATCCATCCAACCAATCATTAAAGAAAAAAATATCTCAATAGCATGTTTGAGATATAAATGCTACATGAAATGGTATTCATATCATATCAACTATTCCTCATTAAGCTTTCTTTCTATTAAAACTTCCACCAAACAAATTTCTATGGCATAGTGAAAATAGTTGGAGACATTATTTGTTTGGAAATAATAGGTTTTTGTTCAATATTTCATTGAAATATGCTCACTTATCCCATAGAGGAATGTGGATCATTCTCCACTAATCAACATGTGCACCATGTTTATAGTGATCATATGAGTGGAGTGGGGATTTAGGTGTTTGTATTTCCAATATCCCAATGTCCATCAAGATCTAAAGCCAATATTTAAATTAAATTCATCCTTATACTATGTTCCCAATATTTTGATGGTAGGGACAATTATTTTTATGTCCCATCATCCTTTCCTCACTCTATATTCTCAACTATGACATGGGAAATGGTTTTCATAGCTTACCATCCTTGACTTACTTAGATTTCTCACCATCAGGAGCTCTATCAAATCATTTTCAGGAAATATTTGAAATACCTAGGAATATGTATTGATTAGAAGGAATCAAATTTTGTCGTTATTCTTCAAGGTATCGATGAGCATTCTCATTCTCCCACATGTTAGCTATACCTCCACTGGCGCAGATTCATGGTTGAGTGTACAGATCAGGGTATAGAGACATGGTCATTATTGGTTCAATGGAGGTGCTAATGAATTGAGGGTCTCAGATAACATAGATGCTTCCCATTGATTAAAATATTATGACCCGCCTAGAGGATTCGTGGAATCATATGAGGGTATACGGTTTCCTAAATATCCCCTATAAGGAGGTGTAAAGTTTGGAAATTTCACCCGCCCTATGGGTTGGGTGTCTTGGAAATATTAAAATTCTCTAATCCCTATGAGATTGGGTGAGGTGGATTGATGTTTGTATTTCTCTCGATGAGAGGATGAAAAATATAAAAATGAATCGGCACCGTGGGTTGAGGAGCTTCACATCAAGGTGGGAATCCATAGGTAGACACTGGTGGATCATCTTGGGGTACAGATCCCAAAAATATTCCAAAGATTATTTCATAGAGATCCCAATTATCTTGTTGGATTTTAGTTATTTGTTCTTTCACCAAAATTTCCTTATCATCCTCAAGGGGATGGCTAGAAGGGGCCATGAAAACACACACTCATCTGTCAGAGGTCAGGAATGTGGATGATGATGGGAGTTCCGAGATAATACCTAGAGAAAGAATCCACTAAACCACTATCCATAAGATCCATTTTCATTACCATCATAAGTACTGACACTATTGGTAACACATCTCACAGATGCATGAAAGGTACCTATGAGCCTTTCTATTTATGCGTCAGTGGAAGAAGGTAGTCCAACTTAATGTGACTCAAGGAACTATTGGATGTTAGTATTATAATCCTCTAAAGTTCTCTCATTTTGATCTGAGGAGGTGTCTTCAAATCCAGTTGATATCATATTGACTGAGACACAATTGGGTTTGTGCTTTTCCTTGATGGAGTATCTCCATTGGTGGGTTAGTTCCTTGTGTACAATTTTAGGGTTTGGTTCACATTTTACCTTTTGAGGGGTCAGTTCTATGATATCATTTGATTGGTTGGCATCCTTATAACTATTTCAGGGCTCAGTTCCCCTATTGAAGATGAGACTAGGGTAAAATATTATAAAAATTCCCCCAGCACTATGGTCTGGGGTGACCTTAGGATTCGGCAGTCATAGAGGCCGGTTGTGATGACTTTAGAAGCTCCTAGATAGTGATGATATTGGATTGATTTTGGGAAAATGTTATGATACACTAGGGTCCTCATATTGATTGAATATATTATGGATATAATTCTGTTATGAATATTCATCATTTGGAAACCCTTGAAGATCTCTTAAGTTGTGTTCCCCAAAATAGGTAGTTGGTTAAGGAATAACTTCATCTACAACACCTTATGGAATCATGATCAAATATAGACAATGATAATTAGAAAATATGGGATCCATCTTGGGAATCTCTTGTGTTATTGGTTTTACCTGATGATTTTCCACCTCTACCTTCTAGAGGTTGGTAATGTGTGAATTTTTGTGCTCTAGGGATAGGCTCCCAAATTAGTTGAATGTGGAAACATGCTCTAGTTACACTCCTACATCCTATCATTGGAAAGATGGTTTATGGAAATTAATACTATAATGGATTTAATGAGCTGATAATAGAGTCATAATTGAGATTTTAATGTCGTATTCCTAGTCAAATATGTTCATCAACTAGTATCGGAAGTGGTGTGTTGGTGAAAGCCTATGATGGGGTCTCATGGCCAAAGAAACTTATTGAGTAATCTAGAAATCTATTGGAACATTTGATGATGTCATTTATATTACACGGAATCTTGATTTATCATAAGTAAGAAAAAAGAAACCTTATTAGTGAAACATCATATACAAAGTACATTATTGATCAACAACATTCATAGTTAACGGATAAATAGGTAGTCCCTTATTTTTACACAAGGATTATTGTGGTCAAAATAATCATGTAAGGTTCACCGTTTTTTCATTCAATGAGAATAGCATAAACTGGAATGATGGGGATTGGGTAATATATAATTTTTATCCATTTAAATGGATGAAATAGTTAAATAATTTCTTTCCATTTTCACCTTTTCATTCTCCATAAAATGAGATGTTGAAAGGGTTTTTTGTCAATGATTTTATTGTGGGAGGTTTGAAGAGTTGCTTAATTTTTTGCATCAGGTTTTCAAAACTTTTATCCTTCCCTAGAAACTCAAAATTGTTCACATATCCATAATTGAGTACATATTTAATTTCTAAATACAGGTGTTCTTTTGTGGTTTTACTCCCAACAACGCTTAGGGGAACAAATTGGATGAGAGAATGTGATATTAGACTCATCACATGATTTTTTGTGGAATTGTGGCCTACTATAAGACTCTATTATAGATTTAATAGAAGATCATAAAATCCTCCCTATACCCAGACAAAAAATTGGTTACCCCAATGTCAATGAATTTATTGTGAACATCTATTGATATGAACAATGTTGTGCATATAAAGGGATCCATATCACTATCTTATTTATTTTGGATTCTTTGGGTCATGACTATCTTTCTTCACTCTAGTGTTTACTTCCATATAGGGGGTGGTCGGTATCATGAAGATGGAATTGAACCTCTATGATGCATAAAATATATCATGTGAAAACCAGAATCAAAATTTATGTAGTTCATTTGGAATTGTTTATGGTTGTGTGACGGGACCCATCCATTCCGTTTAATGACATGCAATAAGGACTAGAATATAGATCTCATACCTGAATGAGGGATACTACATAAAAAAATTAAAAACTAAATCATAGTCTACATATTTCATGTAAAGGGAGTCTATATTATGAGAGACACCACAATAGATGCCATAGGTGGGACTTATGAATATGATCCTGGCCTGTACTACTTCTTCGGGAATATGGCCTTTTGAGCGGATATGGGATGTAATCAGAAACACATCCCAATGGTGAAAAATAAATACTAGGAAAATTATCACCATTATTTTGATAGAATCTTCATGGGTCTCTAAGATTATGTGACCCATACTTAGTATGAGAAACAAGATATAGTAGTAGATTAGACACATTACAAGAGATCATATCTGTGCGAGGCATACACATTAATGTTCCCCATTGATGGATATGATTACCCATATCATGGAGGATGTGGTATGGATATTGGTCCATAGGATGGAATACAATGTATCATGGTTGTGGTTGGAATGTGAGTTATTGTAGTACATTCCATCTCAACCCCACTGATGTGGTTGAGGTACTAAAATTCATAGTTGGGACGTATAAAAAATGATTCCTATGTATGAAAACTCTTCTTACATTCTAATGAAAAAAGAAGAGTGGGAAGACTATGAGATATTTGAAATGTCAGAGATATGAGGGGAGTTACACAAAAGTGGATGTCTTTTGGTGATCGGACCTTAGGATGGAAACATGCATATCCCGAATACGATGGGAATCAGATTACTCATAGTTCATTTGTCCCTTAACCTGCTGATGGACTACATTGGATGATCACCCATAGAGACATTATCATTATCCCCAGGGTTTTAGGAATGATAAGGGATTATACATGGATGGATCCTCTATATATCGGGGCAAACACACTAAGGTTTACCTGTTGTACACTCATTCATTTATCTTATAATGGATAAGGATATGTAACCAAAATAAATCGTTTTCCTGAGAACATGAGACCAATAGAGTCAGGTGAGTTCATAATCCTATCACATCAAGAAAAGTAACCTCATAATAGGGGTATAAAACTGATGGTTCATGGCTATATATCACATGAAAAGAGTCTAAATGGGTCTTTCAGACAAGGTTGAAATGTCCTGTGGGATCTTCTTGACAATTCTTGGTTATCGGCTGGACATCTCTTGATTGTCTGCCCTGTTTGTTTGGGGGTATCAACCTAACATGGAAGCCACATCCAAGGGTTTCTTCCTGATAGACCTAAGATTCTTTGCATTATCTAAGTTAACCTATCTAATATCATTCACATGATCAAGGAGGACCTGATCAATGTATATCATATGATAAAATGAATCATCTTGGAATCATTTTCATGTGTAAATATGACATGTCAAAAATGATTTTCCTAACCAAAGTGGAAATGTTTGGGGATTTTCACATGATCGAAGTGGAAATGTATATATATTTTTTCCTAATCAACATAACATTTAATCATACATTGACATAAAAATTCTCACATGTCAATGGTAAATCACATGATCATTCCAGCATGTCAATGATGTTTTCTGTGGTCTTCCGAGCTTGTCCAGATCATGGATTGTGGTAATGAAGACATGTCACAGGGTTGTATTTTGTTCAAGTTGTATTTTCCTTTGGTCATATCATGACAATGATGACATATCAAGGGGCTACTGAGAGATCCATCAAACTTGTATGAGGACTGTCTCAAGATCAAATTTTCACGTCTAAATCCTACCTATAATATCACGAGTTCCATGAGGAATCTAGTGATCAAGTTCTATTAAAATATTCTTATGGTGAGGAATCACTGATATTTTTAAGATCTCACTCTTTTCTGAGTGCCACAAGTGCACTTCCAAAAGGATCATTCCCTAATCCAATATAGATAATTATTTTCCTAGGAAAAGGGTTCCATGGCTAGGAATGGTGTTCCCGTGAGTTATCTTATGTGTAATGGACATATATAGGCTAAGGAGTGAATACATGATGGCACCATTATGAAGGGTCATGGTTTTCATGACCTCAAAGTGGTCCTATGATGGTTTTTTCTACCATGTGATGTTATGTTTGTTGATTCCACATACATGGGAGAGGGTATACTCTATATGAAATGGGTGCATGTCTTATGGGTCAAAAATCCTCATTTCATGTCTTGAATAGAGAATGCGTACACGGGGATTCTACATGTTGAGGAGGATATTCTTGAATCCACATATAGACATCATTAGTCCCGGGGGATTCTTTGTTCATGTGGTTTTCATTAATTTAAAAAAGGGTCTTACGAAGGTCTCTATTATCACAGCAAGGACCCTCGAGGGTGTTTATAGAAAAAGAGAATTGTGTCCAGGGTAGCATGTAACCACCACAATAAAAATATGATCATGATATTCTTGATATTGAGGGTCAGTTTGTTCACTAGTGCATACTTTTAAGCACTGGCTTGGGTGATCAATAATTTCATGAGCTTGTATTATCACGTCACAGGAAATTACATCACTCATGTGATCACATGTTCTGATTAAAGGTCCTTTAGGATGACTTTCAGATGAGTAAAAGGGGTGCACATATTAAATCCAACACTATGAGGGTTATCTATTAACATCAAAATATAGAGGGTTTTTCTTCATAGATCCACATAACAGAGAGTAGTTTTTCAATACATCAACCCATACACCACATGATCTATAAGGGATCATGTGAAAGACTCTAGGGCATGTTCTGAAGCCACCAGTTGGTTCCACATGGATGGAAATTGATTTCGATTAAGCATTGTTGACCCATATTTATGCGTGGGATTTATAATCCTACTTTCTCTTTTACATTACTAGGAACCTATGGGTTATTTCAAACTATATGCATCACCATCGTGATTTGTGATAGAGAATCATGAAACTAAGAGTTTGGACATTGCAAGGTGCATTTCTGCAGATGTGTTACTATAGATACCAACATGAATATGATTTATGTTCGATGGAATTTTCTACCATGTCAAATGAGGTTCTATAACTCATGTTATTGGATGATCCAATGGGGGGTGTGTGTCTAATGAGGGGTATTGAAATCATTCACAAAGGAGATCATGGCTGAGTGGAGAATCTATATTACAGGGTATGCTCATGTAATTATCTAGTCATGTGATCACATGATCTGATGAAGATCATGAAATCAGATATCATGAAGGAATTCCATAGAATATTTTTAAGAGAGGGACCCCTGATTTACCTACAGAATATCTTTGATGGAAGTGGCTAGTGAACCTTTTTGTTTTGCATATCTCTACTTTGTTTCCCATAATCGTCCTCTTTCATGTGTTGTTTAGGGTATTTGGGTACTTATAGTCTATGGGAGGTTGAGTTTGATGCTGCTCATCATGGGGAGGATGTTGTGTGCACTACTTGAGGAAGTAGAGAATTTCGTGAGTCTTTCATCATATAAACACAAGAGGACATGTTATTCATTACACTATTATTTAATTTGATCATGAGATGCCTCTTATCCCATCTATAAAGCTACATGATCTAAAAAATCCAAATTAATACGTATAAAAAATGTTGAAGGTGGAAGGGATCTTGGTCATAAATGTTTTCATGATGAAGCCATTGAATATCTTCTCATCAATAAGATGATTGTATGGTGAACATGTAATGGCTTTGAGTGATGGTGAGAGATCTAGTGTAAGACCACTGACATTCAAAATTGGATCTCATGGTGGCTCATGATGGATTCCATAGACTCATTCAGACAGTAGATAAGAATAAGATATGGTTGTGATCGCCATCAATGAGTGATCATGACAATTCTTTTGAGTTAAATTGTTGAACTAGTGGTGCAGTAGGGAGTTAGTTGATCGGGAGGCTGAAGATAGAGGTCTTGCATTGAGTCAGATTGGATGAGTCAAAAAATTTATACTGAGGGACAATTTTTTTAACTTGTTATGTGAAGTATTGAAATGGGTAATTGAGAATATTGGAATTCATGATTAGTCAACAATGATCATTCGGAGGTATGATTTTATGATTGGGGTTTGATCAACGTGAATACTATACATGAAATTCCCATCCCACATCGATACATTTTTTTGTTTCCCTCTAGTATAAAATCCAACATATTGTTGTTGCTTCATCGTAATGGAAATGGGGTCCAGCACCCATACCACATGAAACACCTTCACCCTCGCTTCATCCCTGTGGTATTTTCACACACTCTATGTGTAGCTTCATATGCATGCACCATATACCCTACACACTGACCCACTCAATTAATATGGTTGTTATGACTCTTGATCTCCATTGTCTAGCCTGGGATAGCTCCCCCTGGGCATGGTTGACCCTGGACCCACATGTTCCTAGTGGTTGAGCTTTGGTCTGGCTTGCCTTTTTTTGTATATTTTTTATTTAAAGTCCATAATGGAACTTCAAAAATATTCTTAAGTTAAAAGTGAAAATAATTCCCACACAAGTACTCCCTTAAACCAAATATTATTCCATCATGTATTTCATTTACATGTTCTTCATGTACATCACTCCATTTTTTTTATGGACTTCACATTCCTTGAATTTTCGAAGGAAAATTGAAGGATTCAAGATTATGGCTATTAAAAATTACCAAGTAAGAATACTTATTCCATTAAATTGTTTGAAAATAATTTAATATCACACAGTCAAATAGAAACATATTCATTTTATATGGTTACAAAAAGAATGGAATAAAATTATAATTACATTGAATATTATGATAATATTCTTTCGGAGGATATAAGATGTAAAAATGATTTTTTAACAACATTTGAAACCTTAACAAACAGGATTAAACTATTTTTATTGTTCTATTAGTAATTCTTCATACCTGAACTTCATTCATATACTTCTTTATTTTCATTCCCAATAGTGGGAAAGAACCTTTTTCATAGAATTTAGTACAAAAATTTAATTTCTTCATTGTTCAATTAATTTCTTCCTCAAAATTTTATACCTAATAATTTCATCCTGAATTATCATTTAGTTCCTTTTAACAATAAAAACCACACTCTTCCACTATGTTTTTATGATTCCACAAAATATAAAGATTTTATGGTGATATTTTATGTTTCCTTTGATCAGAAAACATTTTACCAAAACAAATTCTCCTTATAATTCTTTAAATAAGGGATTCCTTGGTTAGAAACTTCCCTATTTGTACTTAAACATTCATATTTTTTTCTATCTCTATTCAAAAACAAATTTGTAGCACTTCAATTTTTCCACATGTGATCATTACACATCTGAAACTTGTAACTAAATCCTAATTATTGTTTTCTGAGAATGAGAATGGTGTAACATAACATTTTCATTACTACTATATTAAAACTAAAAATTATAATATCATACTAGGTATAATTCACATGGATTATTATCAAAACCTCCAAATTAAAATTGAATATTCTCTAAAACTTGATCAACCACTTCCTCAACATACTTCCCTCAAACGCAATGAGAATAAAAGATAATCCTTCCATGATATTTTTAACATTGAAAATAATCATAAAAACATCATGATTGATATTATTATGAAATATTTTTAAGGAAATTTGAACCAATAAAATATTATAAGATTAAACAATTGTCTGATAAAACTTTGTAACAAAAATTCCATCCGATGAGAATGATTTTCCAATTATCTTTTCAAATCGTTAATGTAATTTCCCATATGTATTTCTCAAACACATTATTTCTCTACTGAATTTCATTAGAAAACATTGTCGACTAACTTCATACCCCATCTTCAGTACCATGATCTTTATACCAAAACCTGTTTCTAATAATCTTATAGATTCATTAACATCATCACTTCATAAATATTCCATTCATAGTTGCTATAAAAAAAATTCAATAAGATTTTATAGAATTTGATTTCATGATATTAGAAATCTTATGATTATATTCTCAACATCATTCTTTTACAATTTTAAAAATATCCTCATTTGTCCTAACATCACATATATCTATCAAAAACATCATTGAATGAAACAAATATTAGGTTAACATTAAAAATTATTTTAGAAAATCTTTCAAAGGGCTCTAAAAAATTACAAGTACAAACTCATTGTAGTATAAACACTTTATATTGAGATTTTATAGAAAATTATAGAAGGATCTTTTTACACAACAAAAAATTTCTCCACCTTTTAACTAAATTCAGGTTTCATGATATGATTCGTAAATCATGATGTTAGAAAAATTAATAATATAACAGAATCTCAATATTTCCATTTATCAAACATTTCACTAGATTGAACTTTTTAAGCATAAAAATCATTGAGAAAAAACATCATCTGATAAATTTTTTTCATCTGATGATCTATGTTCATATGTTGAACTATTTAAAAAAACAATGTAATGTTATTTTAAAATTGACAATTAAAATGTAACACATCCCAATAAATTTCATATAACTAGTTTCTATTTAACTTCTTCTATCTTACAAGAAGTGCATTTGTAACACCCCACACTTCCATGGTACACATCTCTTGTAATAATACAACATTGTGTGTTATACGCAACTTCGAGGTTCTAACACACACCACAACCAATCAAAGTAGACGTTATGAATAGTAATACCCACCTTTTTAAATATTATAAATTTTTTATTCAATTTGGACTTCATTTTTGGATTTGTAATATCAAAATTTTCTTAGGGTGGGTTTTTGGTATTTTTCTGAGAACTTCCAATTTTTGATGAAAAGTGAAAAATACTAAACATTAATTAAAAACAACCTTTTTAATCCAAATAATTTATAGTGATAAATTATAATATTAAGTGGTTTTAAAGTATAGTTAGAATATATTTTTACCATTTAATCCAATTTTGGTCAGTGGATGGAATTTTACATTTAAAGTAGACATAAACAAGTGTCAATCTCTTGATAGCTATTATTTCGTAAAAATCATGCTTTTTGTTTTGAAAATGGAAATTAATTTTAAATTAATTTCTAACACTTATGTGTTTTGAATTTAGAAAAATGGACTCCATATTTAGAATCAGGATGTCCAAATTGTGTAAATAGGTAACTTTTATTTTTAGACATTTTGAATAATTATTTCGGTAAATATTTTATTTACCATGGTTAAAGAGTAAATCCGGTAAATAAGGGTAAAAAATAATATTATAACAATATTAAATTACCATAACATGTGTCATAACGCTATTGGATGATACCTGTCTTACCATGGGAATATATAGGTGTATTTTGGGACCCCATGGAGCCACTTCTAAGTGATAATGACACTTTATATTAATTATGTTAAAGTAAATACGAAAATGACAAAAGCATATATGTTTTAGCAAAACTTTTTTTTACATAGGGTAATATATGTTATATTTTTGACAATAAATAATTATTAGAAATATAAAAATATTTCCTACATCATAGTTTTTTTATAATTTTCAGATATCCAATAAACAAAATTATTTATGACACAATAATGATGTAGTGCTTATAGAGATAATAAATGATTTAAATAAATAATATTATAAAGACTAAAATAATATCTAAAACTTTTCCAATTATTATTGGATGATTTCATTTAGATCACGAGTCATCTTATCTTAAATTTTAATGAGTTTTGGACCTTTATAAAAAGAATATCATTATATAATAAAATTATATTTCCAGTCTTACCTAAAGATCCCCTCCTCCGCCTTATAAAAATCCATCACTGCTAACAAATTCCACAAACCTCTCAAGCCCATTTGATTTTCCATCCTATACCCCCATTAATCTCCTTAAACCCTTCTCCTCCTAGAAGCCTTACCATAGGTAGAAGGAACTTCAAGAGGTCCTTTTGGTTCAAACCAAAGGGAGTTACCCGATTTAAAGGTAGCATCTTCTCTTAAATTATTTTCTTTTATTTTTCTTCTCCAACCCCCTAAAATATATTTTTTAATTTATTTTATAAATACACCAGTACCCTAAATATACTTGGTTGTTTTTATGTTATGTATTTGAACTACACTTACACACACCTCCATCTAATGGGTATAGAACATAATGTTTCTCTGGACGGCGAACTACTGCCTCCCAAAACAATGATTGTTCAATCATCTACTAAAACATCTTATGGTGGCCATTATGATGGAAATGTAATTAAATATGATATTTATGATATTTATTTTATATATAAGCTTCTTTAATTCCATTTTATATCATACCATTATTCGTTTCATGTTGTATATATATACGATAATTTTATTTGAGGAAGTGTGAACTACCGCCCCTCAAAATGATATGACTCATTCATACCATACATGGAACGTATAAAGGATGGTGTTAATAAAAATAAGTTACATATATAAAATATTATATTGGAATAATAATATACCAATGTATCATTTGGTTTTGATTACTTTTAAAATTAAAAATTAAATGGAAGCAGCGTCCGTGAGTACGTACGAATTACTATCTCCACGAATGCGATGAGATTCATTCCCCATCGCAACCATTAAAGAATATTTTTCATTTGATAATTATAAATAATTATTAAGAACATAATATAATTCTGGATATTAATCAAATACATCTGATCCATAAGAAACACGTCTTATGTGACAAAACATATAAAGGGAAACGAATCGGTTAACACCGAAATGACGATAATACTAAAAGGTAATATTAGAAGATTATATATGATATCATATTTATGTATATGGTTCTTTTATAATTTAATAACTATGATTTAACTATTATACATGATTTTAAATTACCCTCGACCAAGGAAAAGTACAATGTAATGGTTTATTTCATAATCTCTTAATTATCCGCGGTTGTTTATACGAAATAATCGACTGGGAACTCTTTATCATCCACATCCATGTTTCTTTAAAATGTATTTAAAAACATTATTAATATTTTATAGACTTTTAGTTAAAATCATTTATACCCTTGTTTGAGTTTTTATAATATGTTTATAAGGAAATCTTTCCATCGTTTTCCAAACATGGTCCTTTTTAACCTTTTCGACAGAATTAATGTAAGAATGTCTTTTTAACTTATACGGCAGGTGCGGCTATTTTCTGCCGTTATAACTTCATCAAAGCTTCCCTTACAAGATTATAAGAATATTTTCAAAATAAATGTTTTCTTTATAATTATGTGACACTTAAATTATTTTAAAATAGAAAGATATATTTCTCTTAAAAGGGTTTTTATTTCATCTATGTCAACATCCGTTGATGGATTTTAAGTTTATTTGATGTTGATTTATTATGATACAAAAATTCCATATTTTATTGAAGGTTTTGTGATATGTTTGACTGTGGATTTGATCTTTTTATAACATTCAAGGTTTATGGTTAAAGCATTGACATTTTGTATGCTAGTTTTAATACGAATGTTTATGATATGTTTAAACCTTTCCATATGAGGAATGTATTGGACTTAGTAAGTGATGGGTGGAGCCCGCAATAGCTCTTCGATGCATCAGTAGGTCTCATGAGACAATTAGACGAGGAATTGTCTGATGCCCTTTCCCAATTTTTATATATGGTTTTGGATGAGTCCTTAATCATTTTTAGACGTCTTAGCCGAGGCCTTGACAAAATGTTTCAGAATGTACAACATTATACATTCGCTCATTATGAAATTAATATTGATGGTTCATGTGGTCATTCTACTAGTAGAATACCCATGATTATGTTTTATTGTGGGACTATTTACTCAGCTCATATTATTTCAGTAAAATAATTAATGTTTATTATTGGTAAAGGCATGTAGTTTCAATTATTCACCATGCTTAATATTTATGTCATTTTCCTCTGTATTACATATCCTTAATGAGCATTTGAGATCACCCCATTCTTATTTTTATTTTACAAGGTTATGAAAAAGATAGTTATATGTGACCTACATGCATAATCTAGGAGGCTTGGATGTTTCTAATGAAATATATTTGTGTTGTATTTCTCTTAAAGCTGTAAAGTTTAACATATATATGAATCCTATTTTCAATAATACTAAACTGATCGGTCTTTCAAGACATGATTTCCTTGTGATCATGCCAATGTTATGTAATAATGCACCGACACTGGGTAACTAGGGTCGGGGTGTTATAGTTGGTGTCAGAGGAAGTTTAGTAAAAACCTTGGAAACTAGATTTAGATAAACTCTGATTAGAACACAAAGCCCTAAGATAGACTTTGAGGATTAGTATAGAATATCTTCCTAGAATTTGGGTATTGTAAATATTTTGTGAGTTTTCTGAGAAATAAATCCCTATCTGGATATGAGTAGGTAGAGGTGGATCTCGCACAGATGTACCTAGGGGTAAAACCCAAAAACACCACTTTGAGATAGACTCAAACGGGAACTGGTGCATGACAACGGGCCTCGTTGTACTCTTGGTTACGACACTCTTGGGGGATATGCTTAGGATAATTCTCATTTTCTTTAGAAACAATTTTGAAGGATTTATGAGTATATACTTCCTTAAAAAAACATTTTTATGATTATGGATTATATCAACAAACTGTTCATTTTATGTTAAGTGTTTTAGAAGTTTGGAATTATATATTGAGATTCATAAACTACTCTAGTTTATTCCATTTTTTAGAAATGACACCTAGTGGAAGGAATTGAAACTGTATCAATGAAAGCACTCAATGTAGGGATTTCCCTATTGCTCAAGATAATTATAGTGGAGATGGTGATACAACCGGTGCTGATCAGCTTATCACCACACTAGGACAACTCACTCAGGTTATGAATAATAACCTTACCCGTATGGAGCACCCAGATCCACAACGTGGAGGATCAATGTTAGATCGCTTCATGAGGAAACAACCACCGATATTCAATGGAAGTAAAACTCCACTAGTGGATGAGCAATGGATAAATTCCTTAGAAAAAATATTACATGCCTTGGGGAGTAATGAAAGGGAAAAAGTTATGATGGTAGTTTACTGCCTCACTGGAGATGCTGATCAATGGTGGTCATTGATTCAAAACACAAAGGAAGTTGATGAAGTATCAAATATGGAATGGAGGGATTTCAAAGATCTTTTCATATAAAAATACTTTACTCGTGACCATAAAGCAGATATGGAAAGGTAATTTCCGTGTTTGAGGCAAAAGGAGTATGAGAATGTTGCAAAGTATGAGTCTTACTTTACAAGGTTAGCAAGGCATGCTGTAGATTATATACGTAACCCAAGAAGTAATATTTAACGTTTCATTGATGGGATAAAACCATTTCTTCATCGATCATTAGTATCACAATCCTTCTCATCATACGAAGATATTGTCTCGTGTGCTATAAAGACAGAAATGGGATTTCTATGTCTTATTACTTTAAATAAAAGCAAGAGAAGAAGAGATCTGCTGAACACTCTAGGAAAGGAAATAAGCTAATAGAGAAGAAGGGAAAAATTCAAATTCCACCCTGTGATAATTTCGGAAGGAAGAAACCTGGTGCCTGTCTAGAAGGAAAAGGATTATGCTACAAATGTGGAAAAAAGGCCATCTAGCTAGTGATTGTAAAGGAAAGAAAGACGCTAAAAATGTTCAATGCTAAAATTGTAGGGAGATGGGACATTATGAAAATTAATGTCCTAAGCTTTAGGGAAACATACCTTAGAAAAGTTCTAGGGACCATGGAAAAGATTATGCAATCACTACTGCTGAGGTTGACGTCCCGAAAGACGTGGTGGAAGGTAATTTAAGGGTTTCCTCAAGTTTAGAAAATGCTTTATTTGATTCTGGAACACTGCATTGTTTCATATCTTCTGATTTTTTTATGAAAATTATATATTTCCAATTTGATTTAATAAGGGTTTTGTCAGTCGTAACTCTTAAGGGAAGTATCATTGCTACAAAGTTCTGTGAATAAGTTCCTATTAGAGCATATGAATGTTCTTTATCTGTTGATCTCATAATCATACCCATGATTGAATTTTATAGAATGCTCAGTATGGATTGGTTTTTGGTCCATGATCTGAAGATTTATTGTAAGAAGAAGGAGGTTACAATTTTTGATGATGATGATAAAGAACACATTTTCATTAGAGTAGAATTGTAACCACCTGATTCTTATCATGATCCACCGCTAGTATCACAACTAAATTCAATTATCTGGGAGGAGGAGAATGAAATAACTATGAGTGAGGAAATTAATGTTTAAATAGAGGATGTACTTATTGTAAAAGAATACGTAGATGTGTTTTTGGAAGATTTACCTGGACATCCCCTAGAATGAGAAATTGAGTTTTCCATTGATCTAATTCCTGGTTCAAGGCCCATATCGAAGACCCCTTATAGAATGGCCACTGTGGAATTAGTTGAACGAAAGAATCAACTGGAGGAATTGAGTAATAAGGGATTTATTCGCCTTAGTGTTTCCCCATGAGGAGCACCTATCCTTTTTATTAAGAAAAACGATGCATCTATGAGGTTATGTATCAACTACAGGGAAATCAATTCTATAATAATAAAGAAAAAGTATCCCCTACCTTGCATTGATGATTAATTTGACCAACTTAATGGATCTCAATACTTTTCAAAGATTGAACTTCGATCTGGATACCATCAGTTGTGTGTGAAGAAAGAGGACATTCCAAAGACAGCATTTTGAACCAGCTATGGGCATTATGAGTTTATAGTAATGCCTTTTGGATTGACTAATTCACCCTCTGTATTCATAGAACTAATGAATAGAGTTTTCAAGGAATATCTTGATGAATTTGTGGTGGTATTTATTTATGATATCTTGGTATACTCTGAATGCTACGATGATCATGAAAATCACTTGTGCATTATCCAGACAACTCTTAGAAGACATTAATTATATTTGGAAGTTTAGAAAGTGTGAATTCTGCCTTCAAGAGAATTCTTTTCTTGGCCATGTTGTCTCTAAGGATGGAATTTCTGTTGATCCTTCTAAGACCAAGTAAATCCATGAATGGCCAGCACCGATGAGTATAACTGAGGTACACAGTTTTATTGGATTATCAGGTTATTATCGGAGTTTTGTCCATAATTTTTCTAGATTGCCTAACCCCTTAACAAATCTCACACGTAAATGGGTTAAATTTGTTTGGAAAAAAGATTGGGAAGAAAGTTTTGAAGAACTAAAGAGAATATTAGTCAATTCTCTTATATTGACTCTACCATCAGGGAATGATGGGTTCGTTATTTACAGGGATGTATCGAAGAAAGTAATTGGTTGTGTCCTTATGCAGAATGATAGAGTTATTGGCTATGCATTACGACAACTGAAAGTTGATGAGAAAAACTATCCTACTCATGATATTGAGTTAGCATCTATAATCTTTTCACTGAATATGTGGAGACATTATCTCTATGGTGAAATATTTGAAATATATACCGATCACAAGAGTTTGAAGTACATTTTCTCCCATAAAGAACTCAACATGAGGGATAGTAGATGGCTTGAAATACTCAAGGATTATGATTGCACCATACACTACCACTCGGGGAAGGAAAATAAGGTGGAAGATGCTTTGAGTAGAAAATATCATGGAGTTTTGAACAAGATGCGAGTTAAAAAGTATCCTATACATATGGATCTAGTAAATATGGATCTAGGAATAACCATGGAAGGTGAAACATCAATGATTTTTGAAATGGTTTCCAAACCATCATTACTATAAAGGATAAAGAGTTCTCATACCGGTGATGAAGAGTTTCAAAAGAAGATTAAAGCTGTGAATGAAGGTAGATTCAGTGACTTTGTGTTTGAAGAGGTAATTTTGAAGTTTGGAAAGAGACTTTTTGTTCTTGATATACCTGATCTAGAAAAGGAATTATTGGATGATTCTCATAGTTCCAATTTCTCAATACACCCTAGGAGAACTAGAATGTATAGAGATTTTAATTAAAGGTTTTGGTGGGACAACATGAAGAGGGAGATTTCTGATTTTGTGTCAAGATGTATGGCTTTTCAACAAGTGAAAGCTGGAAGGCAACAGCCTAGAGGATTCATGCAACCACTTCCTATACCAGAGTGTAAATGAGATAATATTACGATGGACATTGTCATGGGACTACCAAAGACTCCTAGAATGAATGATGCAATATGGGTCATTATTGATCATCTTACCAACTCAGCACATTTTCATGCTATAAGAGAAGATCTAACACTTGAACCTCTAGAAACACTATATATTAATAAAGTTGTAAGACTTCATGGAGTAACCCTATTAATTGTTTCTGATCGTGACCCACATTTTACTTCATGATTCTGGAAGAGTCTTCAGAAGGCCCTGGATACTGAACTTCATTTGAGCACTGCCTACCACCCCCAAATAGATGGACAATTAGAATGAACTATTTAATCCTTATAAGACATGTTGATATCCTACTCACTTGACTTTATGGGTATGTGGGATCAATATTTAACTTTGGTATAATTTTCTTCTAACAATCATTTCCATTCAAGTATTCAGATGGCACCATATGAAGCATTATACGAAAAGAGATGTCGCACACCAACCTGTTGAGATGATGTTGGTGAAAGAAAACATGTAGGCCTAGGAAATGTTGAGGAAACGATGGAAAAGGTAAAGGTGATCCAAAACCACATCAAAGCATCTCAAAGTAGGAAGATTAGATATGCCGATAACCAATGGAAGGATTTGGAATTTCAGGTAAAAGATCATGTTTTCTTGAATCTATCTCCATGGAAGGGTGTTATAGGTTTCGGTAAGAAGGGAAAATTGAGTCCTAGGTACACCAGACCATTCGAAATTCTAGAACGAATTGGGGCTGTAGCTTACGGTTTGGAAATGATGCCAAGTCTCTCCAAAGTTCATGATGTGTTCCACATATCACTGTTGAGAAAATACATTCCTGAATCGACGCATGTACTCACTTATGAAGAAGTAGAATTGGAACCTGTTTTGTCTTATTGCGAAGAGACCATTAGGATTCTTGATACCAGAGAACAAGTTCTAAAAAACCGGACGACTCGTCTGGTAAATGTTCTATGGAGAAACCATAAGATGGAAGAGGCAACGTGGGATCCCGAGAAAGTTATGATGAAGAACCACCTGAGTATTTTTATGCAGTAATATTCTTGAAATTTTGAGGAGGAAATTATTTGAAGTAGGGGAGAATGTAACACCACAAGCTTCCATGGTACGCTTATCTTTGAATAATACAGTAGCGTGTGTTGTACGCAACATCAAGGTTGTAACACGCACCACAACCATTCAAAGTAGCTGTTATGAATAGTAATACCCACTTCTTGAACTTTTATAAATTTTATTATTCAATTTTGACATCTTTTTTGGATTTAGAATATCAATATTAGCTTAGGGTGAGTGTTTGGTATTTTTCTGAGAACATCCATTTTTTGATGAATAGTGAAAAATACTAAAAATTAATTAAAAACAACATTTTAAATCCAAATAATTTATATTGACAAATTATAATATTTAGTGGTATTAAAGTATAGTTAGAATATATTTTTACCATTTTATACAATGTTGGTCATTGGACGTAGTTTCGCATTTAATCTAGACATACACATCTGTCAATCTTTTGATAGCTATTATTTCTTAAAAAACACGCTTTCTATTTTGACAACAATAATTAATTTTAAATTAATTTATGCCACTTATGTGTTTTCAATTTAGAAAAATGAAATCCATATTTATAATCAAAAGGTCTAAATTGTGTAAATAGCTATCTTTTATTTTTAGACATTTTGAATAATTACTCCGGTAAATATTTTATTTAACATGGTTAAAGTGAAAATCCGGTAAATAAGGTTAACAATAATATTATAATAATATTAAATTACCCTAAATACTGTCCTAAATCCATTGGCTGCTACATGTCCAACCATGGGCATCTTCGGGTTAATTTTGGGACCCCTTAGATCCACTTGTATGTGATAAGGACACTCTATATTAATTATGTTAAAGTAAATACAAAAATGACATAAGCATACATCTTTTAGCAAAACAATTTTTATATAGAGTTATATATGTTATCTTTTCGAATATAAATATTCATTAAAAATACAAAAATATTTCCTACATCATGGTTTCTTATAATTTTTAGATATCTAATAAACTAAATTATTTATGACACATAATGATGTAGTGTTTACCTCATTAATAAATAATTTAAATAAATAATATTATAAAGAAAAAAATAATATCCAAAACCTATCCAATTCATATTGGATGATATCATTTCGATCATGAGTCATATTATATTCAACATTAATGATTTTTGGACCTTTAGAAACTGAATATCATTATATAATAAAATAATATTATCAATCTTTCCTAAAGAGCCCCTCCTACCCCTTATAAAAATCCCCCACCTTTAACCAATTCCACAAACTTCTCAAGCCCCTTGGCTCATCCAATCTCTTCCCAATTAAGCTCCCTGAATCCCTATCCTCCTCCTATAAGCCTTACCATAGGCAGAAGTCACTTCAAGATTCCCTTTTGGTTCAAATGAAAGAGAGTTACACGATTTAAAGGTAACATCTTCTCTTAAGTTCTCTTATTTTATTTTTCTTCTCCAACCCCCTAAAATCTATTTTTTCATTTCTTTTATAAAAAAACTATTGGTCGGAGTGGACACTCAAGAGGGGGGGGGGTTGAATTGAGTTCCAATTAAAATTTCTTTTAAAATATTGTCTAGTTAAAATCCCTCGATTAATAAAATAAGTTAAACCGTAGTGAATTTTTACAGATTGTAAATGTTCACTTAGCTTCTCAAAGATTGATTAGGTCTCAGTTAGTTTAACCACAAGATCAAAATAAATTTTGAAACTAATCTACTGATTTACAATAAGTTTAAACACTTGCTAATTTAACTATCAAAGTAGCTTCAAAATAATTTAGTATTTTAAGGTAATAGCAGCAGAATAAATATAATATATGTCATATATATTAAACTTAAATAAAAGATGCATAGTAGATATAACAAGAGGTTGAGTCTCAAGTTGAGACTTAGTCCTCTCAAATATATATAAGAATTTGATCCACACCCTGGATCGGGGTTAACAACAGTTTTACAAAAACTGTCCAGGTCCAAGACCACTACCACTGTTATTTATGGGAAACAAAACAACAACAAACCAGATGTTCAGGTCACACAAGACTTCTAACACTATCCCAGTGGGAAATAAAAGATATAAGATTTTGAGTGAGGATTTACAGATCCTCCAGTTAAAGTTCAGGAGACAGTGTGTGTGTAAAAATACAGCAGATGGAACACACTGCTCGAAAAGTAAATAATAAATCACAGAGCAGAGATGTAGAGTTTAGAAATGGATCTAGTGATTGTCAATGTAGATCTGGACTCATTGGATTGAGAAGGAATGCTTCAGAGTCCTTCTCTGGTTTTTCTGTTGAAAAAGAGAGTGTCATAGTTCATCTTGTGTTCTACAGTCTCTTGATTCATCGTGTGTTCTTCAGAAATGTAGGATTGCATGTATGAAACTTCTTTGAGGATCATGAAATGTGTTCTTCATAGTTGTGCTCCGGATTGTTCTTCGGTTTAGTACAGAGCTCGCATGTATTGTAGTATATGTGTTGAGACGTGTCAAGCGCATGTGTTCTCTAATGCAGCTCAATCTTTTTTATATTCCACGGGATCTGGCAGTAATAATTATTCCCTTTTCATTGGTACGAGATATGGTTTCCTGTCAAGCCAACAACTAACATTAAATAACATTAATTGCATTAAAAACAACAAATATGACCGTTAGAATCATTTAAAATAATATTGACAAAAGCTTAAGAAATGGTGTCACAGTGATCATGGAAACGGTGTCTTCTTCACAGTGTCTGATCACGGTGTCTTGTCATGGTGAGTCCTTCATGGTGTCTGGGTTACGGTGAGTGGTCACGGTGTCTGGTCACTATTTCTGGTCACAGTGAGTCCTTCACGGTGTCTGGTCATGGTGAGTCCTTCATGGTGTCTAGTCACAGTTTCTGGTCACGGTGTCCGGTCACAGTGAGTCCTTCACGGTGTCTGGTCACGGTGTCTGGTCATGGTGAGTCCTTCACGGTGTCTGGTCATGGTGTCTGGTCACATAGACGAAAAAATCTATATTTGGACTAAGACATTGATATGCAGAATATGGGTTAAGGTTAATCATTAGAGATAATATATGAGAGAATTGTGATTGTTCATAAAACATGTAAAGAGTAATTAACATCCATAAGATTTGTTATTATAAAAATATGATATGCACCTATTGTTGAGTTTGAAGAGCATTAGCAAGATGTGAACTGAAGATCAATATTAATTAACAGTAATGAGATTTGTGATTATTAAAACATGATTAACACTTGAGGAGTCCATGAATCTCCCCATTTTTGATGATCACAAATCATATATAGGCAGAATATAAAAGATATGTAATATTAAAGATACTTGCATAGCAAAAAAATTATAGAACATATACTTGCAGTTTTTCACCCCCATTTATAATATTATAGAACTAATACTTGTAGGTTTTTCTCCCCCTTTTGGGATTATCAAAAAGTAGAGAAAAGGAAATGAAACTCGGCAATTGTCATTAAACAAAGCATTCATAATCCAATGTACAGGAGAAGTACAAACTGTAAACAAGAAATGACATCCCATCAAAAAGAAAAATAGTCGGTATACTCTTTAGGGATCCATTTTTGTCATGCCTTTATCAGCAGCAGGAGCTGGTGCTGAAGTAGAAGAAGGCATAGAAGAGGTAGACAACGAGGGTAAGGGTAGACCTTCAAAAACATATGGAGCCAAAGTAGGAGCAGTAGAAGATCTAGGCTTAGGTTGGTCAAGAATGACTGGCTGGATCTGAGAAAGGGCTTGGCTAACTGTCATGGTAGTAGATGCTAAGGCAGGTAGTCTAGGTCTAAGGGGTGCAGTAGCTGGAGCAACTATAGTAGTACTCTGCACATGAATATACAGCTTCAAAAGATTGATGAAATCAGTAATGATTTCACCACCATACTGCATAGCCTTTTCATAATCATCCTTATTCTCCAGAAATCTGTCCAACAATCTAGTGAACTCTGAAAGTTTCTGAACTTGAGCTTTAAAAGCTTGAGTCACCGGAGGGATTCTCAGATTTTTCACAAGATATATAAAGTGATCTATCATGTCACTTTTAGAGAAAATTCGGGAAAGATAAAAATCTATTTTCTTGGATATCTCTTGTTGAGAGTCATTGGCTATCTTTGAATGAATCCTAACCAAGTCCAATTCTCTATCACTGTTCTTAATCACTTCTGACAAAGAAGATAGATCCAAGCCACTGAAGGAATTCTGTAATTCTTCCTTCATTATGGATCTCACAAGAGAATCATCCAAAGCAGGTGTGGAGGTCTGACCAGAACCAGGTGATGCCTTGATAGCTTCGGTTAGAACTTTGAGCTGTTTCAGAACTATTTGCAGACATCTAGTGTATTCATCTGTAAGCTGATTCAGAGTTTTCACAAGCTCTCTCATGCGTTCCAGCATCTTTGTGTGCCTTTTTCCAATCATTTAATAAAAATATAGTAGGTAAGGATGAACTTGAGACACAATATTCCTAGCAAGGAGGGAATCAGAAGACTCAGGTGAAACAGTAGCAGGTGCAGGGGCAAAAACAGGAGTAGGCTCTGATCTCACAGATAGCTCATTCTACAGACTTGCTACCATACTTTTCAGATTTGCAACATCCGCACTTAGTAGCATATTCTCTACTCGTACTTCTTGAATTTCTCGGATCATCCTTGGTTGAATATTCAAGATAATATTTTCCAAGATAATTGATGCATCTTCATAACTTAATTGAGTCACTGGGCGAGGTTGAGTGGAGACAATTTTCTAAAAACCTAATAACAAAGTCTCGCCAAACACTTTTAGATCATCTTTGGTTACAATGTAGTGAAGCTCAGGTAAGGATGCAGGTAAAGGTAGAGGTTCATATTCTGGCTGAGGGTCAGAGTCATCTTTAGACTCAGATTCTGATCCAGATTGAGGTTTGGGCTCTCGTTCTGGTTCTGAATGAGCTAAGGACTTCAGTTGAAATAGAGAATAAAGATCCATTCCAGTTGCATTCACTGGATGTGACTCATTCACTTCATAAAAGCTTGGTAACTCATACCGAGAGTGTACATAGAATGTGACAGAAGGTTGAGAAGCTTCACCAGATCCAGCTTCCACAATATCAAGATTTCGAGTTTCCTCCCCCTCAACTTGTGCTTCCCTTTCATATTCTTGATGTTCAGGAACATGGAAAAGATCCACAGGATCATCCCTAATCTCTTCATCAAATTCATGCCTTGCCAACTGAAAAGAAATTTCCATTCTTTCTTCAGCAGATAGAATAATCTCAGGAACCGATTGTTCCACTGGATAAGCTTCCAGACTTGCTTCTTTCTCAACAGAAAGAGTCTCTTCAACAAAAAATTCCTCAAAGGTTTCTTGTTTTTCTGAACCAGGAAAAACTAATTTCCTTGCAGCATTTGGATGAGCTTCTTCTTCATGAAGAACAACTAAAGGATCCTCAGTCCTTTCCTTTTCAACAACAACTTCCTATCCTTGAGGTATTTCAGCAGGGATAACAGTAGGGGTAACACCCCTTTCCTCTTCAACAGGAACTGTTTCCATTGGAGGTATTATAGATTCTTCTCTAGGTGGAACTTCAGTTGTTACTACATCTTGTTCTTCCTTTTCTGAGTACTTGGCCACTTCATCTGGTTCTAAACCAGGATCATCTATGTTCTTAGGCCTTCTTGGATAGTCAACATGAATAAAATTTTTATACAGTTGATCAATATCCTCAACCCATTGCTTTTTCCAGGGATTCCAACTAATCTGCATCCTTCTTATGATAGGAATGGATAGGCAGAAATCCAAGTACTCTAATTTTTCTTCATTCGGTCCAACCATTCCTTTTGAAACTAACATGGCTGAAATCATCCTTGAATAAAATAGGGAGGTGGATTTGGAAGTTACTTTGATCAGCTTACAGATATGGTTGATAACATACTTACACAGATTGATCCTTTGGCCATTATTCAACAGGTAAATCAGGAACACATCCTGATAATTCATCATAGAAAAATCTCCTTTTATTGGACTAACCAAATTCTGAACAAACTTAAACAAAAGTCTTGTCTCCCCATCCTGTTCCGCAGCTATGGCCCTTCGCTTGGTTCCATTTCTAGTTAGATTTTACAAAGCGGTTTCTAGGTCAAAGATGTCAGTTTTTGGAGGAGGGTCTCTTTGGTAATCTTCACACACTCTTTCATGCAGAATTCTTAGGCATGTAACCCACAACATTGAAGAGAAAGAGAACTTCTGACCATTGATCCAGCTGGTCACAAAAAAGCTTTCTCCAAACTCAAAAGAGAACATCACATACTGATAGAATTGAGATACAAGCCTCAGGTAAATTGGTCTATTCTGTCCAATGAACCATTCAATCCATCCTTGCTCTTTTAAAACTTTCAAAACTAACGATCTGCTAGACAGCAACCATTCAGGGAAAACCTCTTTTTCAGGTACATTGGTACGACTTACCAGGTTTGGGTTTAGAGGTCCTTCAGGATCTATCCTCGGCATCCTCCTTTGTTTCTTAGAGCGGTGATTCTAAGACGAGGGTGAAGATGGACGCTTCATCTTAGCATTCACTAAAGGTTCGGGCGAGATAGAAGAGAAGGTTCAGGAGAGAATTCGGGTAAGGAGTCGAATGAAACCCTTAAGTTTTTTCATTTGGGAATTTCAAACGTCATAAAAACACAAACACGTGAAATCAAATAGTGGTGAAATAAAAATTACCGTGATACAGGTAAAAATAAAATAAAAATAAAAATTATCATACTTCTCACTATGAGACAGAAAACTAGCCATCACGATGAGATAGTTTATAGTCATCATGGTGAAACAGTGAGCAGTTTATATAGTCACGGTGAGATAGTGAGTGGTCACACCGTGAGCATAAAACAGTAACTTAGAAACAGTAAGTATAAAACCGTAAAGTAAAGTACAATAAAGTATTAAACATTAAGATCAGTAAGATATTCATTTATGATTAATCATACCAAGATCATGTATGATGTAGTCTAATCTTTCAGAATTTAATGGTTTTGTGAATATATCAGAAAGTTGATATTCGATACCAATGAATTCCAAAGTGATATCACCTTCTTGATAACGATCCCTCAAAAAGTGATGTCTTACATAAATATGTTTTGTCCTAGAATGAGAAACAGGATTCTTAGAAATATTAATAGCACTTGTGTTGTCACAATTTATTGAGACATGTCTGAATTGATATCCATAATCTAGTAATGTGTGTTTCATCCACAAAATTTTTGCACAACAACTTCCAGCAGCTATGTATTCAGCTTCTACAGTTGACAATGAAACATAATTTTGTTTCTTACTACACCATGATACTAGAGACTTTCCTAAAAGATGACATGTTCCAGAGGTTCTTTTTCTATCTAGCTTACATCCAGCAGAGTTATCATCAGAATAACTAACTAGTTCAAATGATTGTCCTTTGGGATAGAACAGTCCTAAATTGGGAGTATGCTTTAGGTATTTGAAAATTCTCTTTACAACATTTAAATGTGACTCTTTAGGGTTTGCTTGAAAATGAGCACACATACACACACTAAACATAATATCAGGACGACTAGCAGTCAAGTAGAGTAGACTTCCAATCATTCCTCTATAAGTGGTTTGATCAACAGATTTACCATTTATATCAAGATCCATCTTACAGGTGGTACTCATGGGAGTGTCACTACATTTTGTGCTATCCAATCCCAAACGTTTTAAAAGATCTCTAGTATATTTACTTTGAGTTAAAATAATTCCATCATCATTTTGAAAAATTTGAAAACCGAGAAAGAATTTATGTTCACCCATTAATTTCATTTCAAATTCATTTTGCATCATTTTAGAAAAATCAGTACATAATGAATTTTTAGAATATCCAAAGATAATATCATCAAAATAAATTTTTACTACTAAAACATCTTTAGAAATTCATTTTATAAAAAGAGTAGGATCAGATATTCCTTTTGTAAAACCTTTAGAAATTAGAAATGCACTTAATCTATCATACCAAGCTCTTGGAGCTTGCTTTAAACCATATAAATATTTTGATAGTTTGAAAATATGATTTCGATAATGAGGGTTTGAAAAACCAGGTGGTTGTTCAAGAAAAACATCGTTAGCAATATATCCATTTATGAATTCACTCTTGACATCCATTTGATATAGTTTGAAATTTAGATGTGTAGCATAAGCAAGTAAAATCCTAATAGCTTCTAATCTGGCTACTGGAGAAAATGTCTCCTCATAGTCAATACCTTCTTCTTGACTATAGCCTTGTGCAACTAATCTAGCTTTATTTCTAACTATGTTTCTGGATTCATCTACTTTATTTCTAAACACCCATTTTATGCCAATTGTGAAAGCATCCTTAGGTCTTTCAAAAAGATCCCAAACTTTATTTCTTTCAAACTGATTGAGTTCTTCTTGCATAGAAATTACCCAAAATTCCTCATTAATAGCATTGTCAATGTTTTTAGGTTTAATCTGTGACAAGAAGGCTTGATGTTCAACCGGATTTCTAAGAGAAGCTCTAGTCTCTGTCCCTCTATCAGGATTTCCTACAACAGCATCTAAAGGATGATTCATCAGAATTCTAGTTGATCTAGTAAAGGTAGGGCTAGAAATTTCAGGTTCATCAACAGGTTGGGAATCAACAGAAGCAGGTTCTAGAAAATTTCCAGAACTAGAAGTTTTAACTATAGGTCCACTATCTTTATCCATTAAGGTTCAAAACAGAGAGATCATCTTCACGATTTTCAAGAGAGGTTTTAGGCTCATGTTGATCAGTTTCATCAAACTTGATGTGAATATATTCTTCCACACACTTGGTTCTCTTATTGAAAACTCTATAGGCTTTACTAGATATAGAATAACCTAGGAAAATTCCTTCATCACTCTTGGATGCAAACTTGTCAAGATTATCTTTGGTATTAAGAATAAAGACTATGCAGCCAAAGACTTTGAAGTAGTTAACATTAGGTTTCCTATGGTTCCACAACTCATAAGGGGTCCTCTTAAGAACAGGTCTGATTAAGACTCTATTGATAATATAACAAGATGTATTTACATCTTCAGCCCAAAAATAAATAGGTAGATTATACTCATTAAGCATAGTTCTAGCAATTTCTTGCAGGGTTCTATTCCTTCTTTCTACTACACCATTTTTATGGGGTGTCCTTGGGGCAGAGAAATTGTGACTATAGCCATTGTGTGAGTAGTAAGATTCAAATTCACGATTCTAAAATTCACGGCCATGATCACTTTTAATAGATTTAATCTTAAGTCCACTAAGGTTTTCTACAGATTTGGAGTATTTAACAAAGTAAGAACAAGCTTCCCTTTTGTGAGCTAGAAAATATACCCAAGTATATCTAGAAAAGACATCTACCAAGACATAGACATAGTGCTTCCCATTTAAGCTAGAAACTCTAGATTGTCCAAACAATTCCATGTGAACCAACTCGAGAGGTTGAGAAGTTGAGACTTATTTCTTTGGGTTGAAAGAGATTATCTGTTGCTTTCCCTTTTGACAAGGATTACAAACTTTGTCATTTGGAAACTCAAGTTTGGGTAGGTCTCTAACTAAGTTCATCCTAGTAAGTTTTCTAAGTGACTGTATATTGTAGTGTCCTAATCTTCTGTGCCAAAGCCAAGACTCTTTATGAAAAGCATTTAAACAGGTAATATTCTGCTTAGCTAAAGAATGTAAATCAACAGCATAAACATTTTCATTTCGCAAGGCAGAAAATACTAAAGCATTTTTATAATTAAAAACATTGCAAGAATAATTTTCAAATTTAACATTAAAACAATCATCACATAACAGAGAAATACATAAAATATTATATTTAAGTCCATCAAAAAATAAAACTTTAGAAATTAATACTGAGTCAATGTTACCAATCTGGCCTAAGCTAATGATTTTCCCTTTTGAGTTCTCACAAAAGGTGACAAAACCTCCATCAATCCTGACTAAGCTTTTAAAGCATGAAAGGTCTCCAGACATATGTCTTGAACATCTACTGTCCAAGTACCAGGTCTTCCTACAGGATCTTTTTAAGCAGGTTTCCTACAAAATAGATTTAGATAGGAAATGATTTTGGTACCCAGATCTTATTGGGTCCAGAAAGGTTAGCAATCAAAGCTGTTGGTACCCAAATTTGTCTTATGGGTCTCATGAAATTTGTAGAATCAACAGACTTTGAAAGATAAATCATATTAGATCCATAACTATGAATATAACTAGTTGAAGTATATAAATGTCAAGAACTAGAATTAGCAGCATTCTTTCCAGATTTAGGAATAAATCTATTCTTAGTAAACTGTCTCTGTCCAGGTTTGTAGCCTATTCCAGTAGTTTATTTTGGTGCAACTTGCTTTCCTAGCATTTGAGTTAGTGTATCCTTTCCATTTGAGAATTTCTTTAAATCCTTTCTGAGTTGCTCATTAGATAATTTCAGTTCAGTGTTTTCTTTAAGAAACTGAGCATTCTTTTCCATTTCAATATCAAGATCAGATTTATGTTTAACAGTTTAAGCATACTGTTTCTTTAAACCTTTTTATTTTTCGTTCAACTCATTATAGGTTTCTTCTAACATATCAAAATATTCAAATAGTTCAGATTTTGACATGTTATCAGAGTTAGTATCATCTCCAGAATAATAAGAATTTAAAGCAGGAGTTTCAGCTGTTACCTCAGAAGTGTTTGTCATAAAACACATGTTTGCCTTATTTCTTCGTTTAGTTTCAGAAACTTCAGATTCAGTGGAGCTATCCTCAGAAGCGCTCTAAGTATCCTTCATGGATTTCTTGTACTTATTGTCCTTGTATTCATATTTCTTCTTGAATTTGAGCTTTGGGTAGTCTGCTTTAATATGTCCTTTTCTTTTTCACTCATAGCAGACAACATCATTAATTTTATCAGACTTCTTCCGATCTTTTTTCCAATATCCCTTATTGTCATACTTTCCTTTGTAATTTGATTTGCTAAAGAATTTATTTTTCCAATAAAACTTCTTAATCCTTTTGTAAATGTGAGCCATTTCAGAATCACTATCAGAAGCACTTTCACTTTCTTCACAGCTTGAACTCTCATTTATAGCTTGAATTTTCTCCTTATCCATGTTCTTTGAAGTTGAAGATTTGAATGCAACAGACTTTCTTCTAGGATCATCTTATTCTTATTTGTTCACCTTGAGTTCTTCCTCATAAATCATAATCCTACCAATGAGTTATTTAATAGGTAGAGCAGCAATGTCACATGGCTCTCTGATTGAAACAGATGTGCCTCTCCATCGGTCTGGTAAACATCTCAAGATTCTCATAATTTGTTCTTTTGCTGGAACAACTTTCCCAAGTGAATTCATTGTGTTGAATATCTCATTAAACCTGAGATACATTTCAGAAATAGGTTCATCATTTTTCATTTTAAAATTATCATATTTAATAGTATAATTATTTAATCTCATTTCCTTAACATTGGTTGTTCCTTCATGAGAAACAGCTAAGGTATCCCAAATTTCAAAAGCAGTTTTACAAGCAGATATTCTGTTAAACTCTTCATCTCCTAAATCACAGTACAGGGAATTCATGGCTTTAAAATTATTATTGTATGCAATCTTTTTAGGTTCATCCCAAGTGGATCTAGCAGTAGTGTGAAGTTTATATTCTGATTCTATGGAAGTCCAAATATCAAAACCTATGCTTTCTAAATTAATTTTCATTTTATGTTTCCACTAAGCATAGTTGGTACCATTGAAGAAAAGTGGCCTGTTATTAGCAGCACCCTCTAGTATATTATCCATAACATGATTTTAGAAAGACAATTTAAAGAGATAAAAAATTTAGAACTAACATAAATTTAAGATCTTTAAAGATGCAACTAAAATCACAGTTGAAAAACAGAGTATTTCAAAAATATTTGAACAAAAAAAACTAATCCTCTGATACCAAATGTTGGTTGTAGTGGAAACTCAAGAGTGGGGTGGGGGTGAATTTATTTCCAATTAGAATTTCTGTTAAAATATTGTCTAGTTAAAATCCCCCGATTTATAAAATAAGTTAAACTGTACTGAATTTATACAGATTGTAAATGTTCTCTAAGCTTCTCAAAGATTGATTAGGTCTCAATTAGTTTAACCACAAGATCAAACTAACTTTTGAAACTAATCTACTAATTTATAATAAGTGTAAACACTTGCTAATTTAACTATCAAAGTAGCTTCAAAATAATTTTTTATTTTAAAGTAATAGCAGCGGAATAAATATAATATATGTCGTATACATTAAACTTAAATAAAAGATGAACAACAGATATAACAAGAGGTTCAGTCTCAAGCCGAGACTTAGTCCTCTCAAATATATATAAGAATTTGATCCACACCCTGGATCAGGGTTAACAACAGTTTTACAAAAACTTTCCAGGACCAAGACCTCTACCACTGTTATTCGTGGGAATCAAAACAACAGCAAACCAACTGTTCAGGTCACACATGACCTCTACCACTATCCCAGTGAGATATAAAAGATGAAAGATTTTGAGTGAGGATTTATAGATCCTCCAGTTAAAGTTCATGAGACAGTGTGTGTGTAAAAATATAGCAGATAATGCACACTACTTGAAAAGTAAATAATAAATCACAGAGCAGAGAATTAGAGGTTAGAAGTGGCTCTAGTGATTTTCAATGTAGCTCTGGACTCATTGGATTTAGCAGGAATTCTTCGGAGTCCTTCTCTGGTTTTTCTGTTGAAAAACAGAGTGTCGTAGTTCAGCTTGTGTTCTACAGTCTCTTGATTCGTTGCGTGTTCTTCAGAAATGTAGGATTGCATGTATGGAACTTATTTGAGGATCGTGCAATGTGTTCTTCACAGTTGTGCTACGGATTGTTCTTCGGTTCAGTACAGAGCTCGCATGTCTTGTAGTATATGTGTCGAGATGTTTCAAGCGCGCGTGTTCTCTAATGAAGCTCAATCTTCTTTATATTCCACGGGCTCTGGCAGTAGTAATGATTCTCTTTTCATAGGTACGAGATATGGTTTCATGTCAAGCCAAAAACTAACATTAAATAACATTAATTGCATTAAAAACAAAAAATATGACCGTTAGCATCATTTAAAATAATATTGACAAAAGCTTAATAAACTGTGTCACAATGATCATGGAAACAATGTCTTCTTCACGGTGTCTGATCACGGTGTCTAGTCACGGTGAGTCCTTCACGGTGTATGGGTTACGGTGAGTGGTCACGGTGTCTGGTTACTATGTCTGGTCACGGTGAGTCCTTCATGGTGTCTGGTCATGGTGTCTGGTCATGGTGTCTGGTCACGATGAGTCCTTCACGGTGTCTGGTCATGGTGTCTGGTCATGGTGAGTCCTTCACGGTGTCTGGTCACGGTGTCTGGTCAGTTAGACAAAAAAATCTGTATTTGGACTAAGACAGTGATATGCAGAATATGGGTTAAGGTTAATCATTAGAGATAATATATGAGAGAATTGTTATTATGCATAAAACTTGTAAAGAATAATTAACATCCATATGATTTGTTATTATAAAAACATGATATGCACCTATTGTTGAGTTTGAAGAGCATTAGCAAGATGTGCACTGAAGATCAAGATTAATTAACAGTAATGATATTTGTGATTATTAAAATATGATTAACACATGAGGAGTCCAAAAAAACCAGTATCCTTAATATACTAGGTTGTTGTTATGTTATTTATTCTAACTAAACATACACAAACCTCCATCTAATGGGTATAGAACATAATGATTCGGTGGCCGGCGAACTACTGCCTGACGAAACAATGATTGTTAAATCTTCTACTACCACCTCTTATGGTGGCCATTATGATGGAACTATAACTAAATATGATATTTATGATATTTATTTTATATATAAGCTTCTGTAATTCCATTTTATAGCATACCATTATTGGTTTCGTATTGTTTATATATAGACTATAATTTTATTTGAGGAAGTGCGGACTACCGCCCCCTAAAAGTGATAGGACACGTTCATACCATACATGGAACGTATAAAGGATAGTGTTAATGAAAATAAGTAACAAAAATAAAATATTATATTTGAATAATAGTATACCTATGTATATTTTGGGTTTGATTCCTTTTAAAATAAAAAATGAAATGGAAGTAGCGTTCGTGCATATGTACAGATTACCGTCTCCATGAACGCGATGAGATTCATTCATCATCGTAACCATTAAAGAATAATTTTCATTTGATTATTATAAATAATGATTAATAACTTAATATAATTCTGGATATTAATCGAATACATCCTCTCCATAACAAACATGACTTATGTAACAAAACATATAAAGAGAAATGAATCAGTTAACACCGAAACTACGATAATACTAAAAGGAAATATTAGAAGATCATATATGACATCATATTTATGTATATTGTTATTTTATAATTTAATAACTATGAATTAACTATTATACTGGAGGTTAATGTATCCTCGACCACGGGAAAGTACAAGGTAAGGGTTTATTTCACAATCACTTCGTTATCCAAGGTTGTTTATATGTAATAATCTACCGTGACCTCTTTATCATCCACATCCATGTTTCTTAAAAATTTATTTCAAAACCTTATTAATATTTTATATACTATTATTTAATGTCATTTATACCCTTTTCTGACTTTTTATAAGATGTTTATAAAGGAACCATTCCGTCGTTTTCCAAACAAGGTCCTTTTTAACCTTATCGACAGAATTAAGGTAAGAATGTCTTTTTTAACTTATATGGCCGGTGCAGATTATTTCTACCATTATAACATCATGAAATATTCCCTTACAATCATATAAGAATATTTTCAAAATAAATGTTTTATTTTTTGTTATGTGAATCTTAAATTATTTCAAAATAGAAAGAGATATTTCTCAAAAAAGGGTTTCGATTTCATCTATGTCAACATCCTTTGATGGATCTTAAGTTTATTTGAAGATGATTTATTATGATAAAAAACATCCATATTGTATTGAAGGTTTTGTGATATGTTTGACTAAGGATGTAAAATTTTTATACCATTCATGGTTTATGGTTAATGTATTGAAATTCCGTATGCTAGTTTTAATACAAATGTTTTTGATAATTTTAATCCTTTTCATATGAGAAATATATTGGACTTAGTAAGTGACAGGTGGAGCCTGCTATAGCTCCTCGATTCATTGGTAGGTATCATGAGACAACTAGACGTGGAATTGGCCGAGGCCCTTTTCTAATTCTGATATATGGTTTTGGCCGAGGAATTAATCATTTATAGACATCTAGGCCGAGGCCTTGACAAAAGTTTTCAGAATGTCCGACATTATACATTCCCATATTATGAAATTAATAATGATGGTTCATGTGGTCATTCGACTAGTATAATACCCATGATTATGTTTTATTATGGTGTTATTTACTCAACTCATATTCTTTCCATAAAATTATTCATGTTTATTATTGGTAAAGGTATGTACATTCAATTATTCACCATGCTTAATATTTATGTCATTTTCCGCTGTATTACTTGTCCTTACTGAGCATTTGAACTAACCCCTTTATTATGTTTTATTTTCCCAAGATATGAAAAAGTTAGTTATGAGTGACCTGGAGGCATAATCTAGGAGGCTTGGATGTTTCTAATGAAATATATTTTTTTTATTTCTCTTTAAGCTGTAAAGTTGAACTTATATATGAATCTTGTTTCCAATAATACTAAACGGATCAGTCTTTCGAGATATTATTTCCTTGTGAGCATCCCAATGTTATTTAATAATGCACCGATTCTGGGTAACTAGGGTCGGGGTGTTATAGAATTCATGTTCATGGTCCCAATAACTATTTTATGTGATAATTGTTCAAAAATTTAGAATCATCCAAAAATTAGTACTCTATTCCAGTTCCCCAATCTGGTTCACTAAATGACCTCAGGCGCACCACCCCATATACCAATGACTATCCACTATAAGAAAGGGGATAATATGAATTGTTGGTAGACTATACCATCTTTACCAAATAATAACAAATAGAGTAAAAAATATAAAAAAACAATCAAATGATAATTAATAATGACAAGGATAATAACATAGTCAATAAATACCAATATCACATTATAATCCCAAAACATTGAAAAATTGCTATAAATTAAAGTAGTAGATATGTAATGACATAATGTGTGTCAAGTGTCTAATAAAAAATCAAAATAATGACAATGTACCAAATCTTAATAAATTATCGACATGATGTCTAGTTCCCTCATCCATGGTCAATTCAAAATCCCAACTTCTCTATCTAGCATATGGATCTTTACTATATCCTTTACTACAAATATGAAGTCTATTTGGGAAGAAATCAGGTGCCCGAGTAAGGAATGAGTTAAAATCACTAGGAAACTGCCAATAATGTCTAAAACAATATACAGTCTATAATAGTGTATTCAGTTGTATAAGTAATTGAGTAAAAATGATAATTTAAAATGTTTTTGCATTAAATTGTTATTTAATTAACCACATAGCTCCCTAGATCACAGTCACACCTGACCCAATCATACATTCATTAGATCATGCTTTAATCTAAATGATACACCAAAGGGATGGAACTCTTCATTATTTTATAGGAATTTATTATGTATTTAATTTAGAATTTAACTTAAATACTTTTTGGGACATGGTTAGTAGTCTTGAAGCACTTGTGTATTTATAGTGGTAGTCCCTATACCAAAAAATAGTGACCAACACTATACAAAAATATATCTCGAGGTCTAGAATAGAAATCTAGAACACCATGGGTATTTGGGGTAGTAGTCAATGACCCCCAACTCATTGTTCACATCATTTAAAAATATCACATGTTGTGATTCCCCATTCATATCCCATTTATCAACCATTTTCATAACCCATTATTCAACCAATTTAAATATCCCATTTATCAATAATATTCATTATATGTAAAACAACCAAATTCATAATCGAATGGGGAAGATAAATTAATTAATTCAATTTAAAATGAAATATCACATCACGGAAATTTTAATTTCCTAATTACATACACACAATTATAATCAATATTATAGGAATTATTAACTAGACCTCTTACCATAAGATCATTGATGAACTCTATCCAACTCATAAAAACTAATTTCTTGTTGAACGGTCCCATTCAAAATGAAAAATGTGTTCTAGGATCAAACTCTAAGACCAAGATCCAATGTAACTAGATTAATGAAAACCTAGATCTAAACCCATTTCCCATAGTGAAAACCATCCCTCTAAAAGAAGAGAGAAATATGGGAAAGAGAAATGAAACCAAATAGGGAAGACATTACTTACCAAACATGAATATATCCTTCAATATGATCATCAAATCACTAAGAAAGTTGTTCAAGGAGCCTTGGTGTCCTTTATGGAGCCTTAAAAATCATGAATAATATGATTATTCTGGGTCGACATGATTTGGGGTCAAAAGTGGGGTGTTTAAAATTTTTTATAAAATACATTTGGGGGTTAAATTCTATGTTAATGGTTTATTGGGTGGATGTGGACGACCATCCAAACCGTTCTCCTTAACCATGATCCACTATTTATGGGGTGAATAGTTTCTTCTATGTGGTGTAGGGTTTTACAAACCATGTTCCCACTAGGAGAATACCCATTGTTTGAGGTTGCACAGTTTTGGGAGGGAGGCTACACGGTTTGGCGAAACCCTATGGAACATCATGTGGCTCCGAAAATAAGTGCACTGTTTCCTAGTGAAAACCACACGGTTTTCAAAAACATAGCACCAATGGTGTTTATCCTCATGGGAATCCAAAATTCTATAATTTCACCTATAACATCTCCAAATAAAAATTCAACCATGTTATAAGAAAAGGTTAAAATAGTATAAAAAATGATCCTGATGAATCTCTAGATTGTTCGGTATCTTACAATATATCCACATTATAATTTCTCATCCTTGAGATATACTCCCATGAATATCTAGCCATATTAAGTAAAAAATGGGCCACTGAGCCCAAATTTCTTCATTCATCTCCCATGTTTCCTCTTTTACAAGTCCATGTTTCTAGAAAACTACATCTATCAGAAAGGTCTATCCTTGTAACACATTCTCATTGTGATCTATAACACGAATTAGGAGATTCTGAAAGGAAGATTCAACATCAATATCAACATTATCAACATAGATCACATGATAAGGGTTAGTTTTATAATTACCAATCTATTAAAAATTAAAATAATTGTTCATTACACTATAAATCTATAGAAGATCTAATCATTATGCCATCATCTCAATTCTCTTCACAATATCAAAAGGTCTAACAAACCAGGGTGCCAATTTTCCCTGCCTCTGAATCATATGGTGACCCATTGTTAGAGACACCCAAAGAAACATAAGATCACAGCATATAACCTCATTGGGTTATCAACATCAATAAACATATTAATTATACAAACTCAATATCATAGCCATACGTTTTCTAATCGGATGGACCTTCTTCAATGTCTCCTGCATGAGAAATGGTCCCAAAAAATCACATTCTACTGCATCAATCCAACATAAATACAATTTTAATGGGCTACCATAATGGTCCAGATATTTTTATATCTGAATAGTAACATGATAACTATTGTTATAAGAAAACTCATCTAGTTCTATATGCTTCACTCAAGAAACACAAAAATCATTAACACATTCTTCTATAAAATCCCACAATACCTGAATGGTACACTCTAATTTCATGTCTATCTATGAAGGAAAATCCATATTCAGATCACTTACATAACAAGTTAGTTATAAAAAGATTTTCTATAGTAAAATTTAAAGCATGAGTCCCATTCTAAAATAATACACTATGGTACCATGAGAAAATAAACTATCTTATAAACATACATATACCCCAACTAATCCACTGTTAAAGTCTCACAGATAGGAAATAATTTGGAATGTTTTGTAAATCATTCCACAGTCACCCTTATAGAATCATTCTTATGAGGTCTCCTTAGAGGTACCACATTATATTTTTTTGTCACGTCACTCCACATCTATTCTGGAATGGGAAAAAACTATAGAAAACTACCTTGTCACTTATTCATAGCTTTCACCTACTGAGAGGTGTTGTATCATTTACTGAAACCAAGAATATCCCTTTTCATACTCGACAACAAAAAAATGTCAATGTCATTCATGGTAATTTTTTAAAACTAGGATGCACCATGCACTACGAGGCCTGAAACTCATATATCATATCCTTATGAAAACACATAGGAACAACAACATGGTTCCTATAATAGATGTTCTCTCCCTTATCTATAGTCCAACCAGATGATGAATCCCCAACTATAATTATTTCCCTCAAGGAAAATCACACCGAATCCAGATATTTTCTCTCCCTAATCCTAAACATAAGTGTGGAATCAACATATTTAGATAAAAGGATCATCTACTACTCTCCCTCCTAAACCTCAACATGCATCTCAACCAGCAAGGTCATAATTATTCACTCCGAACTAGACTCCTGAGCTTCTTAATTATATGTCATCCTACTCAAATATTCATAAAAATGGGTTCCCTACCAAAGTGTATAGTCTAGCTCAAAATTGAAGGATTTTATATACTAAACCCATCTCCACTACTGAATATTAATTCCATGTGGTTTTAAGATATACTTTATGATCTTGTGATCAGTATACATGCTAATGTTTTCACCTATCCGAAAATTCTGCCAATATTTTTGGAATAAACCACCATAGATAACGCAAGGTTATGCATAGGGTAGTTCTAATTATTTGGCCTCAACTTCCCGAACCCATATGCCAAAAATCAACCCCCCTACATTAACACAAATCCATTTTTGATCCCTACTGTATAACAAAACATAATATAATCCTCCCTTGATTCAGGTTGTATCAAGAATGGTGCAGTATTCAAAAATATTTATTATTTTGGGAAATAATTTTCATATTCAACATACCATGAAAAAATGATCCCCTTCTTGGTCAAGCCCAAATTTAGTGTATTAAAATTCAAAAATACATGGATAACCCTATAATAATATCCCACTAAACCCATAAATCTTGGGATATCAAATATATTCTTCAGATTATCCCAAGAATAAATATGTAATTTTTATTTGGGTCCATAGACACACCATACTTAAAGTTGATGTTACCCATAAAATGTACCTTATCAATCCATAATTGACATGTAGATAGCTTTCCATATAGCTGATGCTCTCTCAATGTACCCCATACGATGTCAAGATGTTGCACATAATCATCATGAGACTTGAAGTATTCCAATTTTTCATCTAAAAACAACAAGAAATTGATCTAGGTATGAGTGAAATATTTGGTTCATCAAGGCTATAACCACAATTAAAGCCTTTTCTAGCTCGAACGGTATCACAATAAACTCATATTGGCCATACCTTCATATTAATGTACTATTTGGTATAACATATGGTCCAAATATCAAATAATGATACTATGATATCTATTCAATATTGTAGAAAACACAATATCCTCTAAACTGGTCAAATAATTCAACGATATATGGGAGAGAATACTAATTCTTCACTGTCGTCTGGTTTAACTCCCATTAATCGACACAAAAATTCAACGCCTCGTCATCTTTATTAGAAAACAATACTAGAGAACCCCAATGCAATGTACTATGTTGGGTAAATCCCTTATCTATCAATTCATCTACTTAGATTATGGGCTCATGAAGATATGTTGGTTCTATTATGTAGGTTATTATAGAAACTAGCTCTTCTCTAGTTATGAGCTTAATTGTAATCTCAACATATATCTTAGCTGGTAGCCTTGATAAGTCTTTAGAAAACATGTCATGTAACTTACCCACTACCAGTGGAAAGACATCATACTTTCCATTCCCATAATCCAGCAAAAACATGCGATCTAGGTAGTGTTCTCCCCCAGTTGAGGAAAAAGTTCCCCAAGAAAGTCATCATGGATATCCCATTCTCCATGCTGGGCCTAAATGTTAAACTTAAGAGACATGAAACTCACTCTACTAAAGTAATAAAAAAAATTTATCTCAGTGTGATACCATACATTTATTACCCAAAATCATGTCAAAGTCTCTCTTGTCGAGTATGTAAAGGTCCCAAAAAAACTGATACTCCTCGACCACGAGAGAGCACACCTTAATTAAAAATATTCCCCCGACCACACTCCCAATGGTTTGTCGAAGATCATAACCCCACTTAATAATTCCACCTTCAGACATAAACCATTCACAAGATGAATAGATATAAAATAATGAGAGGCCCCTATATCATATAATTCAACAGAACGCATAAAAACTAAAAGAATAGTAACTGTGATTGCAAATAGTCCATCCTCACTGTCCAGAAGTGCAGGTTGAACTACATGAATTTTTCCTCATCTTTTTCACTATTCAATAGTCCTGTTCCACTAAGATTCACCAATTTTCTTATAAGGGTGACCATTCCTAGAAGTACCACATCCATCGCCTTGAACCACAGGTTAGAAGAACTCCAATTGATCAACAAATAATGGGTATAAGATCCCATTATAGTACTTTGACTCTTCCTGTATCCACCATAATTACCTGTGTGTCAAATGATTCTGCAATACCTCTGTAAGTGACTCTTCCTGCCATAGTCTAGGAACTCCAATTGTAATAAAATTAGTTACAAATCTATGTAACTAATTCTTATATCCGACCACTACATTTTCCATCTCTTGGATTGACGTTCTCATATAGACATTTCCTACTATTAGAGGGCATACCTCCTAATCATCTAGTAGAAAAAATTTACATTCCACTGGAGGCCACTTTCAGGTTTCCCTCAATGAATGAGGCCTTGATACACACAACTTTAGAGAACTTTTTCAGCCTAAATATGTTATCATGGTTCTTAATATCAAATTTATGCCCTCAATGAAATTTTTTCACCATCGTTTCGTCATCTCCTTAAAATTATAGATCCCAACCATACAAATATGTGAAATGAACAACACAATGTATCATGGATATAGTTCCATATGTTTACTGCATAAACACAGATTCTCCCTCCTTTCATATCATCATTGTGTAAAACTTTTCTAGAAACTTCTCTTTAATGTCATTCTATATTGTGCTCTCTTACTTATCATAATGAGTCTGAATATCCTAACAACATTTCTCTAATCCACGATTTATATAAGAACCCAACATAACACTCTTCTAATAAGGAGTCCTTAAATTGTCAGGTCTTATCTGGATATACTCAATCTCGAACTCATATGCCTCATGTCCACTATCTCTAGTGAAGGTCAGAGGGTTATGCTACTAAAACCCCATATCCAATCATCCATAATCCACACATCTCACCCTGTGAATCTTAGTATACAATGTATAAAATAAAAAATTTTCACACTGAACTTATCCCCCTCTACTTCACCCAAAAAATTTAGAGCCTCTTCTTTCACTGTTGGATGGACATTTCCATCCATGAACTCTTGTCATCCTATCAATAAATTTCATCATGGAGGCATGTGTCTAAAATATCAAACACATATCTTAGGACACATAACACATCATTATCACAATTTAAAAATATGTATTCACATAAATCCCCAAACGCCATACCCCATACCCCACCAAATTATCAAAACTGAGACACTAAACCTACCCTCTACCATGTCATAAATGGGTCATTGGTAACATAGGGTAATTACTTCCTTTTAATCTGTTAAAATTACCACAATTAGAATCATTTTAAATTATGAATTTCTTATTATGAACCATTTCATTTTAAACTATTGAAACAAAGAAATCATTTTCATTTCGAAAACTCACTTGTGACCTACTTTTCCTTGTTTTACTAAAATGATTCATGTAACATGAAATCCTATATTACTAAAACGATGCATGTATACTAAACTTGGGGCCTTATCGATAAATGTGTAAAATCTCATAAAAAATTACATCAACAATAAGTGCATCACTCATGGTGAAATAACACTCAATGGCAATAGAAAACATCATGAACATAAATCCCACATTAGGTACATGTAATTTACCCCACAAAAGGTTTAGTTACTCCCTTTAATGAGTTCATGTCTAAAGATTGAATATTCATTGTTTCTTTTCTACATTTCCCTAATAATAAAGCAAATAAAAAAAAGAAGATGACCTAATAGCACTTCAAACCATTCTGAACAGTGTGCTAAATTCTGATTCCATGAGTCGGTTTTCCACATGAACTTATATGCACCTCATTTAATACTAGAGGCTTATAACTAGCTTCAAGGCTCTAAGATTTAATGTGGGAGACTATACCCACTTTTTTAAAGCGCCACAACTGTGTAAATCAATAAAAATTTACAAATGATAAAAAAAATTACTTGGATAATACCATAATCAATAATAAAAAACATTAAATAATAATACTAAAATGTGCATAAATGACCATAAACCAAAGTTGTAGATTTGATATTCCATAATGAGTGTCAAGTGCCTAATAAAAACCCCAAATAAAGACACGTTGTAAACTCCAGTGTGGGTCCCAACATCATCTCTGGTTCCCTCATTAGTGCTCTATCCTAAATTCTAACATAACCCTCTAATATAGGGATCTTTTCCATACCTTATCCCAAAAACATGTACAATATTTGAATATCAATCAAGACACCTGAGTAGAGTGTGACAACAATTCAGTAGGACACAATGAACAACATCTTAAATAATATCCAGACTATAAAAATGTTTAATCTTTTATAAACAATAAATAAAAAATGCTAAATTAAAAATATTCAAATTAAAATATAATTCTAATTAACCCCATATTCACATAGGATCATAGTGAAACTCGAACTGATCATAACTTCTTCAGCTCATGTCAAAGATTGAACCATAAATAAAAGGATATCATATTTTATTCTTTCTTGGGATTTTATTGATTATTTAATTTCAAAATTTGAATAAATACTTTGGGACCTAGTGTAGTAATCTGTAAAACGATGCCTATTTGGAGTGTCATTATCTATTCCCCAACTCAGTAATTACATGAAATACATGTATATATATCTATCAAGGGAGTAGAGAAGTATTCTGGCACCCCATGGGTATTTGGAGATGTAGTCCCTGACCCACAACTAAATTTTTATATCATTTACAAATTCCACATGTCATGATTACACATTCCTATCCCATTTATCAAACATTTTAATTAACCACAATTGATCCAACTTCACAATCCAAATCTAACATAACTTATTTATTTTCAAACCATTTTGAGGGAAAAGTGAGAACCCTCACAACTAACTAGTTTAAACACCAAATGATACTACACATTTGTTAATGAATAGTTTTAGCCAGTTGAAATCAACCTCCCTAAATAATATCAATGGAAAAGAAATTATCATCATTTCAAGATCATCCTTTATGATTTCTTCATAATGATACACCATGTTGTCCCAAGATTTCATGTATTCCTCCATGTTAATATTCCCCATGTTGATTCCTTTAAGTATAATGTCCATGTGATTATCAATCCACTCGCATTTATCCATAGTAGTGTTCACTTGAGGAAATATTACCAACATTTGGTTGATCTCTTCCAGTGAAACCTTAATATCCAAAAAAATTCTCTACCATTTCCTCATCCTAGTGCATATGAAGATCCATGTGTTCTAGCACCAAAGCAATCTGATGCTGAGGGTCTTTAGGAAAGCATCCCTTACACTGCTTCTCTAGAGGATTTCCATCCTCCTCTCACCACACATCCTCTAATTTAATGGGCCTATCCCCATTCTTATCCTCAGTAATCTCTTCTGCATCACCTTGAGAAGTCTTCAAAACTTTCGTGGTGGCCTCATCCTTTGAAGCCACATTGTCATTCATTGGGAACCCAATATCTCCTCTTTGTTCTTCCTTGTTTCATACCAATTGATGGATCACACGATCCATGGATTTACCATATTTATTGGATGACATTGTATCCATTTTCCAAGGTAGTTATGAGTAGTCCTGTCCTCCCTTGGATTTCTGCTTTTTGGAGACAATGCAGCACCACAGTTCCCTGCTTTCTTTGTTTCCTTTCTTCCTTAATGAACTATGAAAAAAATTACTATACCCTCCTGGATATCTCTTAGAC